>JAKSZU010000003.1:142920573-145480573 GCA_026018925.1 Tupaia tana
AGACTGACTCCTGCACTTCAGCAGAGCCGTGTGACCAACTCCAGCCAATGAGATAGACCCTGGGCTAGGGCTGGAAGCTGCGGGCGCTTTTCTAGGCTGGCTGGCTGTCCCTGTCACGTTGAAGGGGAGGTGTTCTTTTTGTAGAGGTTTTTGCCTTAGGGAGCATGTGCTCTCCAGAGAGAGACAGTTTGAAGGAAAATACGAAGTCACCCTTGGGGAGGTGGCCACACTGCAATCCCTTCTCCATTTTCCTCCTGGGATCTTGAACATGCACACACATGTGCCCGGCGTGAGTTTCAAGACACCAAGTCCAGGCTTGTCCACAGTCGGCCATGTGGGAGTTCAGTGACGGAACCACGACGCCATCTGCTGGCCCCGAGAAGGGGGAGATGTTGATGAAGGGGGAACAGCAAGGCCCCTTGGAGAGCTGCTGGCTACTGAGGGGCTGGTGGGATCAACCAATAAGAAGGAAGGGAAGGCCCGGTCAGGTGACCCAGTCTGTACGTAATGGGCCACAGTCGTGGAAGCCACGTGCTGACCACGGTTCAAATCCTGGAGTTTGCCTGAAAACACCCTGGGCACAGGCATGGGAGCCCAGGTCCTAAGGAGCTGAGGGCTGGGGCAGGGGTCGCAGTGTGCTGAGACCCTGTTGAGGGTACTTCTCTTCTTGTGCACACACATGCTATCAAATAAAAAAGAAGGAAGAGAAGGAGGAGAGAGGGTCAGCCCTCTGAGCTGCCCAGGGAGAGCCAGTGTACTGGCCCAGGGTCCCTGCCAGGCCTTGGGGGCTTACGGCAGGCTTCGTTTTCAGCATGGATTTCCCTTCCTGACGCCTGTCCTGAAAACAGGTGAAGGGCTCCCACAGTGACTCCAGAATGGGCCAAGGCCCTGGGCCCTGCTTTTCTGGCTTCAACCTTCTCTCTTTCTTTTGCGTTTTTTTTTTTTTCTTTTTCTTTTCTTTTCTTTTCTTTTCTTTTCTTTTCTTTTCTTTTCTTTTCTTTTCTTTTCTTTTCTTTTCCTTTCCTTTCCTTTCCTTTCCTTTCCTTTCCTTTCCTTTCCTTTCCTTTCGTTTCTTTTCTTTTCTTTCCTTCCTTCCTTCCTTCCTTCCTTCCTTCCTTCCTTCCTTCCTTCCTTCCTTCCTTTCTTTCTTTCTTTCTTTCTTTCTTTCTTTCTTTCTTTCTTTCTTTCTTTCTTTCTTTTTTTCTTTATAAGAGATTTTTGCTATAGGGCACATACACTCACCAGAGAGATAGAAAATGAGAAAGCACCTCCCCAGCGGGAATGGCCACACCACAGTCCCTTCTCCTCCATTCTCCTGTCAGGATTTTGGGCACGTATGCACATGACACTGGGGTGAATTTTTTCTTTTTTTTTGAGAGATTTTCGCTATAGGGCGCATGCGCTCACCAGACAGAGACAGAAAGCGAAAAATCACCCCCCAGGAAGATGGTTACGCTGCAATCCCTTCTCCTCCATTCTCCTCTCGGGATCTTGGGCAAGCACGCACATGCGCCCGGTGTGAGTTTTAAGCCACTGTGTCCGGGACGCGAACCATGGTCGACTACGTGGGAGTCCAGCAACATAGCCATTACGCTAACTGCTAGTTCCCGCACTGGGGTGAATTTTAAGTTGCTGGGTCTGGGACTTGAACTGCAGTGGACCACATGGGAGTCCAGCGATGTAACCATTATGCCATCTGCTGGTCCTGCTCTGAGTTGGCTACAGTGTGGATGATTTCTGGGGCGGCTGGGGAAGAGGGATGTGGGATAGGAGTGTGTGGCTGGGTGTGTGCGTCAGGCTCCTGCCCAGGGAGGGCTCTTCCAGCTGACTTGGGAGCCTTCCTGGCTCATCCTGGGGGGCCCTTCTTGTTGGCTGGAACTGCAAGGGCACCTCCCCCAGGAGTCCTTCTTGGTAGCTGAGGAAAGCGGGGTTCGACTGGATCTAGGCCTTGCCTGGGACCACACAGCACGTTGGGGGCAGAACCAGACTTGGAGCCCAGCCTCCTGGCCTGGGGTGGACCCTCAACCTGCTCCTTCACCTCAGCGCTGGCCCAAGCTCAGGCTGCCCCCACGCCGCCACGTCTGACACCTGTGAGGCTGTCGCTCCTTCTGGAAAGCAGACCCTCCAGCCCCCCAGGAGCTAAAAATAAGAGGTCTGTGCCACCAGCGTGCCCAGGAAAGGCCGTGTGAAAACCCAGGAGGCGGGGGTGGGGACCAGGGCCTGGGGCCCAGCGTGTCAGCGGGTGGAAACAGGATGTGAGTAGAGAGGGGGCCGTGAAAAGCAAGGTGGCTCCCGGCAAGGGCTGCCACCTGGTACGGCATGTTCTGAGCCACGGAAAAAGACTCCGGGCTGTGTGGGAGTCGTCACTTCCTGCTGCCTGACAGCCTTCCCCGGCCCTGCCTGGCTCCCGACCAGAGTAGACTCTGACCCCCGGGCTGGAGTGGTGGGGGAGAGAGGGACCTGACGCTGCCTTTCTGGGAGATGGGGATTGGATCCTAACTAGGGCTCCCAGCTCCTCCGGGGCCTGGTATCCACGGGGCAACCAAAGATGGAGGAGTGGGGCAGAGCTCCCTGCTGCGCCCCGGCCACACTTGGGGAAGCCTGCTGGACCTGCCTGTGCCCGGGGGGCAGGAGGAAACCATCAAGGCCCACTCCCCAGCCTCAGAGAGGCCCGAGAGTTGAGTAGGTGCCATGCTGAGGCCTGTGAGGGCAGAGGCGAGCCCGGGCTCTGGGAGGCCCTGGGAGAGGCCCTCGATTCAGCCCAAGGATCTGGGAAGGCTTCCTGGAGCAAGTGAGGCCTAAGGGTGGTTTTGGGGTGAGCAGGTGAGGGTGGGCCAAGGCATCCCAGGCCAGGTTAGCCAGCACAGGCCGCTGAGGGGACAGCTGGCCTAAGGGCTGTGTTTAGAGCCCACCCCTTGGCCTGCTCAGGGCTTTTCGGGATGCCCCCCTCTTTGGACACCCCCCTCTGGCCTGGTCTTGCTCCAGCCTCTCTTTTCTTGTCAGAGTGATCACCTCCCTCTGCTCCCTTGGCCAGCCAGGGGTTCTCCCCTCACAGTCTGACTCTGCAGGAGCCCTACCCCTCCATCCCATCCTGCCTCATTGGGATCTCCGGCTCGGCTCATCAAGTCCCCTCAGCCTCAGGTGGGGGAGCTGGGCAGTGGCACAGTGGTAATGCAACTGGACCCACATGGCAGGGTCTTGGGTTTGCATCCCGGCTAGGGACTGACCTGTACTCATTGGGCACACACTTGCCCATGGTCTGGGCTGACTAAGGTTTGCAGTGACTCACGGAGCAAAGATGCTTTGGGGGTGATTCTCTCTCTCCAAAGTGAATAGGGACCAGCAGTTAGCGTAATGGCTATGTTGCTGGACCCCCATGTAGTCGACTGTGGTTCGAGTCCCGGACCTGGTGGCTTAAACTCATGCCAGGAGCATGTGCGTGCGTGCCCAGGATCCTGAGAGGAGAATGGAGGAGAAGGGATTGCGGCGTGGCCATCCCTCCTGGGGGGTGATTTCTCGCTTTCTGTCTCTATGTCTCTCTCTGTCTGTCTGGCAAGCGCACTTGCCCTGTAGCAAAAACCTCTTCAAAAAAAAAAAGAAAAAGAAAGAAGTGAATAAATCTTAAAACAAAACAAAAAGCCTCCTGGTGGGTCCACACATTTCCCTTGGTTTGTAACCAGACAGTCCCTCCTGGAGCGTGTGCATATGTCGTCATGTTTCTATAGGGTGTAGAGCTTTCTCGTTTGTGTTTTTTTTTTTAGGTTTTTGCTATAGGGCGTGCGCACTTGCTGCAGACAGTGAGGGAAATGAGAAGTAACCCCAGGGGGGATGGTCACGCCGCAACCCCTTCTCCTCCATCCTCCTCCTGGGATTTTGGGCACGCACGCACAAGCGCCTGGAGTGATTCTCAAGCCTCCAGGTCCACAACTTGACCCATGCTTGGCCATGTGGGAGTCCAGCGCCTTAACCACTGCGCCACCTGCTGGCCCCCGTAGTTTTTCTTTGAAACAAGACCTAGATGACCTTATTTTGCAACTCATTTTTCCTCACTCATCTTGGAGCTTGTTCTGAATCAGTGTGTGCAGATCTGCGTTTGTCTTCTTTTACAGACACCTGGTGGAACTGTAAACGTTTTGTATCCCTCCTGCCCCCGACAGCCAATTCTGTGCTGGAAATCTTACAGGTTTGTCTTTCCAGTGTTGATACTGAGGAGGATGGCAGGGTCAAAGGGCATATGTGTTCACATTGGCTAGGTCCTGCCAAATTACGCTCTAAAAAAAGATGGGTAACGATTGACACCCCCACCAAAATGGCACGAGATTAGTCACCCACCCCTCCAGTACCTGAACGTTTGCCAGCCTGGTGGGCGACTCCTCACATCACGTTGTCTCAGTGGGTGGGCTGTGAGTTTCAACGTATTTCCAGAACATTTGTGTTCTTGGCCTTTATGTTGCTATTCTTTGTTCCTGTTTCTGTTGTGTTTGACTTTTTCTTACTCGTATCTGAGGGCTTCATGTCTTTACTCACTTTCTTTGCACTCTTTCCACCTTCCCTGTTTGGCTTTTCTCCAAAACCACCATCTGACACACTACCATTTCTTTTTTATTTTTGTCTCTCTCTTTTTTTTTTTTTAAGTTTTGCCATAGGTCATGTGTGCTCGCCAGAGAGAAACAGAAGCTGGAGGGGAGAGAGAGAAAGAGAAAAGAGAAATCACCCCTAGAGAGGATGGCCATGTTGTAATTCCTTCCCCTCCACTCTCCTCTGAAGATTTTGGGCACACATGCACAAGTGCCTGGCATGATTTTCAAGCCACCAGATTTGGGACTTGAACTGTGCAGCTGGCCATATGAGATCCAGCACCTTAACCTCCACACCACTTGCTGGCCCCCTATTTGTTTCTTTACTGCCCATTCCTCCTTGCACTGCTGGAATGTAAGAACCAAGATGGCAAGAGTTTTGTTGCTTGTTCATGCTAAGGTTTCCGGCACCTAGGACAGTATCTGGCACACAGTAGGTATCCACAGGTAACTGGAATGGACGGGTGAGTGAATAACCTTCTCCCTGTCATCTGTTTTGCAGATATTTTCTCTCTGTCTGTCACTTGCCCTTCACCTTTGTTTATGGCGAGGGTTCTATTTTTTGTTCGTTTGTTTGTTTTTGTCAGAGGGCACATGTGCTCACCAGAGGGAGAGAAAGAGCAGGAGAAAGCACCCCTCGACTGGGCTTGGTCATATCACAATTCTTTTTCCTCTGTTTTTCCATCCCACCAGGATTTTGGGTGGGCACACATTTGCATACACACACATGCCCTGTGTGTTTTTTAAGCTCTTGGGGCAGGGTCTGAGCCGCAGTTGGCCATGTGGGATCTGACTTAACTGTTGCACTACGAGGCCGATGCTGTGGTGAGTTTGATTATACAGAAACTTTTCATTTATACGCGATTAAATGTCTCAGTCTTTTCCACATAGTTTCTATGTTTTGCCTCAGGGCTTCCTTCTCTACCCCTAAGTTATAAACTTATGCCTTTTAAAAATTAAGTATGCTATAGGGCATGTATGCTCAACAGAGAGAGATGGAGAGACAGAGAGAGGGAAAGTGAGAAATCACCGCCCTAGGGGAGATGACCACACTGCAGTCCCTTCCCCTCCATTCTCCTCTCGGGATTTTGGGCATACATGCGCATGCACCCAGCGTGGTGTTTTTTTTTTTTTTTTTTGAGAGGATTTTTCGCTATAGGGCGCGTGCGCTCACCAGACAGACAGAGAGAGACAGAGAGACAGAAAGCGAGAAATCACCCCCCCAGGGGGAATGGTCACGCCGCAATCCCTTCTCCTCCATTCTCCTCTTGGGATCTTGGGCATGCACGCACACGCGCCCGGCATGAGTTTTAAGCCACCGGGTCCGGGATGCGAACCGCGGTCGACTACGTGGGAGTCCACCGACATAGCCATTACACTAACTGCTGGTTCCCCACCCAGCGTGTTTTTTAAGCCACTGTGTCTGGGACTCAGGCCGCTCGGTTGACCATGTGGGAGTCTAGCGGCCTTCACCTCCACACCATTGACGGCCCAATGCACTTATTCTTATACGTATTTTCTGTAGTATTGGTCTTATTTCAAGCGATATAATCCTTATGGACTGTATTTTTGTCAATGATATGATATATAGGTAAAAAAAATTAATCATTTTTGGTAGGGGGGCATGCACTCACCAGAGAGAAAGAGAGAGATGGGGTGCTGCAATCCCTTCTCCGTTCTCTGAGGACTTGGGGCATGCACACACACATGCCTGGCATGCTGTTCGAGCCACCAGGTCAAGCACTCAGACTGTGCAGTCGGCCAGATGGGATCCAGACACCTTCACTGCCGTGCCATCAGCCAGCCCAGATCAAAGCAATTTTAAGTGTACTTACTTATTTCTTCCGTGATAGAAAAGCTCAGAAAGAGCAGAGAGAGAGACAATGACAGAGACAGATACCCCTGACAGAGTCCACACAGTGATGCACCAGTGAGCTCAGCCTGCCTGGACCGCAGGCGTATGTCGCCAGCACACACAGGGGTGCCCTGGTACATGAGCCTGGGACCCTCCCATATGGAAGCACTCACTGGGTTCTCGGATTTTTGATTGGTCTTACTGATTTATTTGTCCATTCCTATGTCAGAACCACACCTTTTAAATCACTTGACCATAGGGCCAGCAGGTGGCATGGTGGGTAAGGTGCTGGACTCCCACATGGCTGGTTGACCATGGTTCGAGTCCTGGACCTGGCAACTTAAAAACCACACCAGTACATGTGCATGCACACCCGAAATCCTGAGAGTTGAGGGAGAAAGAATCACAGTGTGGCCATTCCTCCCTGAGAGTGATTTCTCACTTTCCCTCTAACTATCTCTCTCCTGTGAGTGCATGTGCCCTATGTCAGGAAAAAAAAGCACTTGACATTTTTCTTTTTTTTAAGTTTTGGTTATAGAGTGAGTGCACTCGCCAGAGAGAGACAGACAGTGACAGAGAGGGAAGGTGAGAAATCACCCCCCAAAGGGATGGCCACACTGCAATCCCTTCTCCATTCTCCTGGGATTTCAAACACACATGCACACACCCAGCGTGATGTTCAAGCCACCAGGTCCGGGACTTGAACTACGGTTGGCCACGTGGGAGTCCAACGCCTTAACCACCACACCACCTCTTGGCCCCAGTCACTTGACTTTTACAGATTGTACAAAATGAGACATATTTTCTCCTATTTGTTTTGAATTTTAAAAATGCTACTTTAATGAATTTTCTCTTTCAGATGAATATCCAAACCAGCTTGTCAGGGCTCATAAAAAAAAATGTTGTGATTCTGATTGGGTCGGGATGCCTTTACAGATTAAGTTATGTAGGACCAACATCCTTTTTTCTTTTTTTAAAGAATTATTTAATTTTATTTATCATTATTATTTTAAAAATTTGCTACAGAGTATGTGCGCTCACCAGAGAGAGAAAGAGAGACAGAGACACAGAGAGAGAGAGAGTGAGACAGCAAGCAGCCAGGTCCGGGACTCAGACTACAGTTGGCCATATGGAAGTCCAACGCCTTAACCACCACACCACCTGCTGGCCCTGGACCAGTGTCTTCACAATGTCAAACATTCCTGTAACTGGACATGACGTAGTTCTCTACACTTGTATTCTTTGTTGTTCCCTTGTATACCTGGTACTACTTAAGGATTTCAAGCAGGAGAGTGACATGGTCAACACTGTAATAAAAACGCATTTACTGAGAGAGCGAGCTCCCCAAAGAGTCCCCAAGCCATGATCTACCTCCCGTCGGCTAGCCAGGATCAGGCTCATGGTCACGTGCACACACCTGGCTTGCCCAGGAAGGTCCCAGAACGAGAACCTAGGACCTTTCCCACGTGTCCTGGTTGCACCATTGCTGTGCCACCGCCTGGCCCCGCACATCTGTACTCGAGGTGGTTCATTCTACCTGCTACAGGCAGGGCGCGGACTCTGTCACTCCCCCAGCCAGAGACACTGAGAGCACACCTGTGGTTGAACAAGCCAGGCTTATTTGCAGTGGTGAGAATGTGTACATGGGAAATGGTGGTGTCTCGGTAAGGAGATGTTACAGCATCTGGGCTGTCCTTGAGACCCGCTGACAAAGTGCGAGAGCGAACAGTGGCCAAGTGCCTAGCGATATTTGCGCTGCACCACTAGCCATTCCTGCTTCTAAGGCTAGAGGAACAAGCAGAGGGCAGAGTGACAGCTGGGCCTGTGCAGAGGGACCTGCACTTGGCGCCTGGGAGGGAAGGAGCAGGGGCAGCAGTGCCTGGACCACTCTTCCCACCCAGGGGAAGCCTAGAGCAGGGAGGGGGCAAAGGAGATGCATGAGTGCAGTCGTGATTCCCAGAGCCTGGAGTGGTGCCTGCATATAAAAGCTGCTCCATGGGGGCCAGCAGGTGACATAGTCGTTGGGGTACTGGACTCCCACATGGCTGACTGTGGTTCGAGTCCCAGACCCGGCGGCTTGCAACTCAGGCCAGGCATGTGTATGTGGATATCTAAAATCGTGAGAGGAGAATGAGGGAGAAGAGATTGTGGTGTGGCCATCCCCCCCGGGGGGGGGGTTGATTTCTTACTTTCTGTCTCTCTCTGGCAAGTGCACATGCCCTGTAGCAAAAAAATCTCTTAAAAAAAAAAAAAGTTCCACAGGGCTGGGTGGTGATGCAGCAGGAGCATGGCACTCCATGAGGTGACCCACACGGGGGTCCTGGCTCACGTCCAGAGACCTCCCTGAGAACACTGGCATGCCTGTGCCATGGCCCAGGCCTGGCAGAGGCTGGGAGAGCGTCGTGGTGCCAGGACCCTGTCAGGGGTGCTGTCTCTCTTGCTCATGGAGTAAATAAATGCAAAAGAGAAGGGCTGCACATGGTACATGTTGAAGAAATGGCTCTCACAGCGCCCTTGGGCCTGCACTGGGCCCCCTGGTGTATGAGCTCCTCCTGGGGAAATTTCAGGTGAATCAAAGAGAAATTTATTGGAAGTGGAAGAAAGGGGGTAGAGCCAGAGCCACCCCTTACCCTTTTTTTATTTTTTAAAGAATTGTTTAATTTTGTTTATTATTATTGTTATTATTTAATTTGACCAGAGAGAGAAAGGGAAAGTGAGAACGCAAGCTGCCAGGTCTAGGACCTGAACCATAGTCGACCATGTGAGAGTCCAGCACCTTCACCACCACGTCACCTGCCGGCCCCACTGCCCCTTACCCTTGACTATCCTCCACCTGGGTCTGACAGCCTCTGGCCAAGGCGGGGCAGGAAGCCTGGGCCCAGCCAGGTGGTGTGGCTGCCCCCGGCTGGCTCTGTCTCCCACGCCCTGACCTGCTCAGCTGGGCTTTGTGAGCACGTGCCAGGCAGCAGGCCTCACGCTAATCCGCTTAGGAACAGATGCCGCCCCGGATCAGGGTGGATTTTCCCCGTCCCGGCCTCTCCTGGCCTGAGCCCGCAGGAGAGCCTGTGGTGGTAGGAGAGACACTTGGCAGAAGCAGCCGGAGACACGTGTGGAAGAGGAGGTCGCCTGGGCCGGGTGTGGGCTATCTGTGGACCTGCCCACGAAGGGGGCAGCCATGAGGGCCAGTTCTTCTCCAACTGCCTTCTCTTGCCCCAGGATCCAGAAGGGGGGACTCAAAGGCCGGGCGACTGAAGGGTGCCAGGAGGAGAAAGTCCCGAGGGAAAAGTTTGTCCTGGGCTGTGGGTGCAACTTCTGTGGGGCTCCTGAAGGCAGCACTAGGCGTGGGGTGAGCAGAAGAAAGGCCCTCGCAGGACTGCCCACCAGTGGGGCCACCCGGCCCTTCTCCTGAGTCTGTGGTGCCTTAATTACCCAAGTCATTCGCACGCGGACAGCCCTTCACAGTTTCCGACAAGCCTTCCTGGACGGTGGCTCATTCGATTCCCACAGCAGTCCGGGAGGTGCTCGGGCCCCTTCCCCGGCGAGGTGGCTGGGGCCGAGGCGGCAGTGACTCACGGGGCCGCCCAGCCCGGCCTGCTGGGAAGGGGAAGGCGACACGGTGGTGCTGAGCAGTTTCAGTTTCCCCAGGAGACGGGGCGGGGCCTCTTCCCCACTGGGACCTGTCCTCCCTTCTGGATCCAGCATGGAGGAAATGCCCCCTGTCCCCTGGAGGTGACTGTGGTCCAGGCTGCTGGACAGCACTTGCCCCGTGGCCCCAGAGCTGTGTGGGGCCCACCCTCTCCATGGCCACGATGCCTTCCGTAAGCTCCTCCTCAGGCCCTGGGGGCCCTCATGGGTGGACACTGGCGGTGGAGGTGGGGGCAGCACTTCTGCAGAGAGGCGGAGGGAAAGGAGCCCTGCTCTGGGCAGCCCGAACAAGACGTGCTGTCCACCCTGCTCAGAGCTTCGCCCTGATGACGCACTTTCCCTGTGCCTCAGTTTCCTCATCTGTAAAGGAGGGCTGATGGCAGTTCCTGGGCTGAGCACAGAGGGGGGCATCTGAGAGGGCTGAGGTGGGAGAATGCAGCTCCCACGGGAGAGCGAGGCCCTGAGGGTTTCACAGTGCTGGGGCTCCCACCAGAGCAATCGTGGAGGCTTCCTGGAGGAGGAACACTGGCACTAGGCTTCTAGGGAAGAGGGGCAGGAAGACATTCTGAGTTTAGGAGAAGGGCGGTGCGGATAGAGTGAAAGTGGGGGCGAGAACTGAGTCTGGGTTTGCTGAAGAACGACGACTAGAAGAGAGAAGGAAAAGATGGGGTTGGGTCAGCTGGTGACATGGTGGTGAAGGCAGCTGGATTCCAGAGAGCCACCCGCACAACTGAGTCCCGACCTGGCACCTCGAGAAACACACCAGGAGTGTGTGCGTGTGTGCGTGTGTGCGTGTGCGTGTGTGCATGTGTGCATGTGTGCATGTGTGCATGCGCACAAATCCTGAGAGGAGACTGGAGAAGGCAGTGCAGCTGGCCACCCCACCTGTAGGTGCTTTCTCACTTTCTCCCTTTTCCTCTCTTTCTGGAGATGCGTGTGCCCTCTAGCGAAGTATTAAAAGAGAGAGAAGGTGGGGCCTTGACTGCCTCGCTGAGGGGCTTGGGTTCAGCCCAGCAGCCACAGAGAGCCTGGCTTCCCTCGTGGAACAAGGCCTTGGCTGAAGTGTGGGGGCAGATGGGCCGGGAGAGGCGGAGGCAGGAGCCCAGCGCCTGGCAGGTGGCTGCTGTAATAGTCTGGCTGGGCAGTGACAGGTGACAAGGCCTGGTTGATTCTTAAAAACAATTTTTTTTGTTTCCTATATTCATGATAGAATGTGTGCGTGCTCAAGAGAGGGGTGGGGTGATCACCCTCCAGTGGGCCTGGTCCTTCCTCCAGTCTTCCAGTGTGTTGGATTCTGGGCACTTGGGTCCAGTGTCTCAGGCTGACCGGGCCGGGGTTTGAACCACAGTCACCATGTGGGACCTTGCTTCTGCCACTGTGTCACAGAGCCTGGGTCTGGCTCATTCTGAAACCGGCCGGTGGTCCGGGAAACCTCTCTACTGCAATTGTGTTTTGGCTCTCAAACCGTCTTGTCACTTGGCTTGGGGTCACCCACATGGGCTCTGCTGTGGGCGTGTGACACATGTGGAGGTGACTACCCCTCTGCTTTCCTGGTTTTAAAAGATTGTTTTTTTCTCACCTTTTATGTAACCATTCCAAACTTGCTTTATTTTTCTTTTGCTATAGGGTGTGTGCACTTGCCAGAGAGACAGCAAGAAAGTGAGAGAGAAAGTGAAAAATTGCCCTCCAAAGGGGGATGGCCCTGCCTCAGTCCCTTTTCCTCTGTTCTCCTCTCGGGCTTTTGGGCACACACACACACACACACACACACACACACGCCGGGTATGATTCTCAAATCTCTGGGTCCAGGACTCGAACTGTGAAGCTGGCCATGTGAGACCCGGTGCCTTAACCACATCACCTGCTGGCTTTTTCTTTTCTTTTCTTTAAGTGTACTTATTTATTTCTTCTATGAATGAGAAGGACAGAGAGACAGCGCCCCCAGTGGGGTGATCTGCCCCGATCACAGGCCCGCACCTGTCTGGCCAACTCAGGGAGGTCTACAGGCACGCACCTGGAACCTTCCCACGTGGGTCAGCCTCTCGGAGTGCCGGTTTGTCACCGTGCCACTTCCTGCCCCTCTCTTTCTGAGAGTAAGAATAACGCCCAGGCCCAGCCACTATGCCGCGTCGGGAGAGCCCTACTGTGTGAGGCTGGGGCCTTGGGAGGCGTGGGTCCAGACCCCAGCCCAACGTGAACACACTGAGTGTGTGTGGGGTGCCTGCAGCCCTGGCTAGCTGGGGGCGCTGGGTTAGAGGATCACGATGGGGAGGCCCTGCCAAAAACCTGGCTCTGTCTTCCTCCGTCCCTCGTCCTCCTGCTCTCTCGTTAAAACAAAAATAAAAATAGGAGAATAAGGCGTAAGTGTGGTGAGGTGGGCTCCGCTCGTGGCCAGGTGGAGGGCTTCCCCAGCCCCGCATGACAGAAGCTGGCCCATCTCACTGTGGCCGCATGTGGGGTCCCGAGCCCGGGGTCTGGCAACGTGTTTGTTCTGGAGAGGGTGGGGGACTGCGGGACTCCAGCCAAGACCAGAGGCTGCCAGGGGCCGAGGGAGGGAGCCCAGCAGGGCCCCGGCCTGTCCTTGGGTGCCTCTCCTGCAGGGCCCAGGTGGGGGTGTGGGGCCCAGGTGTGTCTGGACTCTTCTCCCCCGTGGGGCGGGGCTTACAGCAGGGAGGCAGGCCAGTGCCTGCAGGGCCGGGCCATCACTGATCGCTGGGACAGGACAGGCTGGTGTCCCAGCTCGGCCCTGACCACGTTAGGGAAATGCCTCTGGGAAATGGGAGAGCCCCTCAAAGCGGTGGGGAGCCGCAGGAGCAGCGATCGTAGCGAGCACCCAGTAGGTCTGCAACAAACCCAAGCTTGGAAACTTGGCCAAGTGCTTTTTATTTTTTGGAAAAACATATTGGAGGTGGTTTTCTTTCTAAAGAGTTTCTTTCTTTCTTTCATGAAAGACAGAGGGACGCCCACATGTGCACGCCCTGATATACCGCAGTCCTTTCCTCAGCCTTCCAGCCCGCCGGGCCCACAGATCTGCCAGTAGATGGGCCTGGCGTGCTCGGGCAGACCTGGGGTCTGAACTTGGGCCCTCCCATGTGGCTCCAGCCCATCGAGTGCTTCCTGCTTTCAGTCAGACCAAGGCAACGTGCAGGTGCACGGTGCTGCTGGAGGGCCGAGCCCGAAGCCTTCGGGTTTCGAGTCAGCAGCTACAGCCAGGCCCGAGACTTCTTGTTGGAGCTACTCCAGTCTCCAGGGTCTGGGGAGCAAGGGACAACTTCTTGGGGCCCCTTGCCTGGGCCCACTAGCAACTGGACATTCTGGGCTGAGGTCTGAGGCCCGGGAGGGGATCGGTGAAGAGGGTGTGGGGAGGTTAGATTCTGGGGCGCAGGGGGAACCACCAAGCACCTAGGTCTACCTGTGAGCAGCCTGTGCTGGGGGGAACTGCTGAGGCCATGCCGGCCACCCCCTACCTCATAGTGGGGGCCTCAGCCCCAGAGGGAAGAGGCTTCTCCAGCTCTGCGGGCCTTCTCACGGGAGGAGAGGGGCTGCTTGCAGCTTGGCCCCCCCATCCTAGTCTCATCTAGCCATGATGTCTGTCTCTGGTTTTCCAGGAGGTAAGGGCCCCCAGGTGTGGGGACCCCTCCAGAGTCTTGTGGTATGTGTCCAAGACCCTTCCCTGAGGATAGATGTCCTCTCGTCCCTCTCCCCAAAGGGACAGATGCCTCAGGCCGAGGGGAGGCCTGCCCGGGCAAAGCTGGGGTGCTCTGGCCCATCTGCTGACCCGCACCGGTGGTTGAGTGCCTCCCTGGCCTCCAGATGTGTGCCCTGTGCTGGGGAGGCAGCTGAGCCCGGCCTGGAGAGGGTATGAGACTGCAAGTTGGGACGGAGAAGTCAGTGAGGCTGGCTGGGGCATGTGGAAGGCTTCAAGGAAGAGGAGGCTCCGGTGATGCAGGGGCAGGGGGCACAGCAAGAGCAAGGATGTAGCAAGGGCCCCATCGCTGCTGCTGGAGACTTCTCCCAGGGCACCACCTTCCTGCCCTCCATGGGTCCTCCTGTGTGGGCTGGGGACGCAGAGCACACCTGCCCAGAGCCCCGCCCTTGCCTTGGGCCAGCTGGCAGGAGCCTCCATGCTGGCGGGGCTCTGGCTTAATGACTATTGTCTTTGGGGCTGGGCCCTGGGGCCTGTGCCACGCGCTGGCTTCTGCTGTCCCTCATTTGGGCCCTCTCCTGGCTGGTCTCCCAGTGCCAGCTGCCCCATCCCATGATGACTGGACACTGGGTGCACCCAGCCTGCACAGGCTCCAGGAAGCTGGGCCCACGTCACCACTGCCCCCACCCAGCCTCGCCTGGGAGGCCCGTGGTGGCCATGGAAGCTAGCCCTCCAGGGCCTTTCCTGTCTTAGACTGAATCTAATCCTGCCCTGCCCCTGGGGAAACTGAGGCAAGCACTTCTTGCCCAGGCCCTGCTGGGGGTGAGTCAGGCTAGGGATTGGGCCAGTCGGGCCAGTAGCTACAGCTGCGAGGGGGCGGGGGTAGTGGGATGACCCTCCCTGGTCATGGTGATTGAGAAGGGCCTGCGAATGTGTGGCATAGCTCGCCCAGCAGCTCGCCGGAGCTGGGGGTCCTGGCAGTGGAGGGGCTGCACGGCACGGCCCCAGGGTACCAGCACACCCAGCTCACAGGAAAGGGTCTTGGCCATGCACCGTGGTGCCTGACACCTGGGGGCCCTTACCTCCTGCGAAGTCAGAGACAGCCGTCATGGCCGGATGCTGCAGTGATTCGGCCTTGAGATCCCCGTGCCGCCTCCACAGGACAGTGCTAATGTGCGGCTCCCGGCATGCAGAGGGTGCGTGTGTGAGTGTGAGTGTTCTGGTGAGCATGTGTCTGTGTGAGTGTGTGTGGTGTGCTGCTATGTGTGAGCACACGGGGGATGTGTGTACCCTGGGGTGCATGTGCGACAGATGTGTAAATGTGTGCGCTCATGCTGCGGGTGGTACATGTACTAAGGCTGAAGTTGGGCTCCAGAAAAGGCCCTGTGTGGACCCCCAGCAGTCCGAGAGCCCACTCCCGCTGGCTGGGCAGGTAAGGGGACTGTCACCCCCGAGCTGTCTAGGTGAAAAACAGATGAGAAGACTTGCACCCAGGCTGGGCCATGTTCCACGTTAAACTGAGGCAGGCCCCGGGTCTATGGGCTGCAGAGGGCAGGCGGGCCTGTGGGAGCCAAGGCTGGCCTGTGGTCTGGGGGCATGGGGGCCCGTCAGGACTGCTCACGGGGCGGCTTCTGTGTGCTGTCCTGGTGCTCGGGCAGCCACAGCACAGTGCACGTGTCTGTGCCATGCAGGTGCTCGGGTCTGACCACAAGCCCCGTGCACACGAGGCGCAGTGTGTGTGTGACTCCGTGAGTGCATCTCTGTGTGCACACACACATGTGTGAGTGCACATGACCCTCTGGGTGTCGGGGTGACTCTGAGAGGATGGCCTCAGCTTTTTCAGGGCTGTCATCTACAAGAGAAGCTTAATCTGATTGGGGGCCTAATCCTCCCTGATTCCCCCCACCCCAGGCACTTCCTCTCAGCCCACCCCCAAGCCATCTGCACTGGTAAGCTGCAGCCCGGTGCCCTCCCAGCCCGCCCACTCCAGCCCCCCCACCCCCCAGCACTCTCCGGCCAAGGCGTGGGTGCCCGAGGAAATGCACGTTATTAATCTCTCTGGACTATGCAGCTGGGCCCGGTGGAGGAGTACACGCAGCGTGTGCCGAGGCCAGCCGGGGCTCGGGGTCAGGAGAGAGGAAAGGGTCAGCCTCATCCTTAGGAAACTGCCCCTCTGCTCAGCCCAAACCTGGGAGCCCCCCCCACCGTCCTCTTTCCTGTTGCCCACCCCATCAGGTCGGCCTGCAGCTCCTGCCGGCTCTGCTGCTCCTAAGGCCGGATCACTCCTCCACTTTCCGCTCCGGCAGGACGCAGGTCCTGCCCTGCCGGTGGCCGCTCCTGTTCCTGGAACCCATCCTCCGCTCCAGCTGGGGCGCCGGCCACACAGCTCGCTCCCTTACCCAGAACCTCCCACGGCTGCCCACTATCCTTTTAACAAAGCAGACCCTCCCACTGGGGCTTGCTCCCACCCCAGGATCCTGGTCCTGCCTGCCCTGGGCAGCAAGTCCCTGGCTTCTCCATGGACAAGCCCTTTTCACTCCTCAGGTTCCAGCTGGAGGCCGTGTCCTCCCAGAGGCCTCCCACCCCCTCCCTGCTCTGTCCCTTCCTCGCTGGGGCATCCTCCCCACATCTGCCATCTGCCATGATCTCGTCTGCCGTTTATGCTCCAGTCTCTGGCTCCCATTGGAAGGTCAGCCCCAGGGGGCAGGGACCTTATCTGTCTTGTTCAAGACACCCGGGTGTCCAGAATAGAGCTTGGTGCCCAGTAAATTCCTGGGGAGTGAATGAGTGCGGGCACAGGAGGGGGGCCCGGGGGCACAGAGCTGTGAGTGGCAGATGTGCCCTTGAACCCAGGACAGCTGCTCCCACAGTCCCCACCCAGGTACAGAGGCGTCCTTCACTGACATGCCTGGAGGGTTTGCTCTCTGGAACCATCTGCTGCTCTGGGGGCCGAGCGCACCTGTTCTTCCCTGGAGCCTGGGGCATGGTGACGGGGAAGGGCTGAGCTCTGCTCAAGCTCTGAGGCACTCCAACCCAACAATGATTTTATTTTTTGGAGAGGTTTTTGCTATAGGGTATGTGCGCTCTCCAGAAAGAGAGCAAGAGACAGAGAGACAGAAAGCGAGAGATCACCCTCCAGGGGAGATGGCCACGCTGCAAGCCCTTCTCCTCCATTCTCTTTTCAGGATCTTGGGTACACATGCACATGCGCCTGGCTGGAGTTTAAGCCACCAGGTCCAGGACTCAAACCGCAGTCTACTACATGGGAGTCCAGCAACCTAGCCATTATGCCATCTGCTGGTCCTGCCTGTCAATGACTTCTGTGTGACACTGTGGATTTTCCACTTCCTGTCTAGCCAGCATCCCATCGAGGGCTACCTGGGACAAGAGACCAGTCAGCCAAGGAGGCTTCACCCCTCCGAGCTGGTGTTTCCAGTGGGCTCTGCGCGGCCAAGCCTGCATGATGCACATCCGCAGTGGGGTGCAGCTGAGCTGGAGAGCTGGCCCTAGCGCCCTTAAAACAGCCAGGTCTTCCACAACCCGGCCTGGGAGGCAGATGGGAAGGGCCTGGACGGTGGGGCGGGGCTTGGATCCCGGGCACAGGGCGAAGGGGCACAGCACCGTGGGTCCCATCTGCCAGCCCCGACACTTCGGGCACGTTACTTAGCCTCTGGGTGCCTCAGTTCCCGATCTGTGTTGCGATCGCTCCCCCTCTGAGACGTGTCTCTCATGGGTGTCGGCACAGGCGGGCACATGGCGCGGGCACGAGCGTCGGGTGTTGCGGTTGTCCCCGTGGAGAAAGAGACCAGGTGGGAGGGCGTGCAGAGGAAAGGGTGGGTGGGGACGAGAAGGGCCACGCAGACCCTGCCCAGCCGTGGGCAGCCTAGGGGTTACACCCAGCTTCCACCCAGTTCTGCTTACTGAAGCTGTGTGGCCTCGGTGGCTAATGGTGTAGTCCCCAGGCTACGAAGCTTGCAGGGGTCATGCCCGTAAGACACCCAGCACGGAGCTAGGAATAGGGATAGCTGCTTTTTAAAAAATTGTTTTCAGAGGGAACCAGCAGTTAGCATAATGGCTATGTCTCTGGACTCCCATGTAGTCGACCGCGGTTCGCGTCTCGGACCCGGTGGCTTACAACTCACGCCAGGCGCGTGTGCGTGCGTGCCCAAGATCCCGAGAGGAGAATGGAGGAGAAGGGATTGCGGCGTGACCATTCCCCCTGGGGGGTGATTTCTCGCTTTCTGTCTCTATGTCTCTCTCTGTCTGTCTGGCGAGCGCATGCGCCCTATAGCGGAAAAAACCTCTCAAAAAAAAAAAAATTGTTTTCAGAGAACCCATGTACTGGCTGGGAGAGAGGAAGACGGGAAGAGTGGCGTACCCATTCCACATGGCGATCCGCCATCCCTTCTCCATCTCTCCCTCCTTTTGGGATGGTGGGCACACACACACACACATACACGCACACATGTACACGCACACACACACATACACGTGTGCATGGTTTTCAAACCCCGGGGTCCAGGGCTGAACTGTGCTGCCTGCCTTAGCCACCATACCAGCCCAGAGCTGTCGTTTGACGAGAGTCAGAGAGGTGCTATCACCTCCACAGTCTCAGGGAGGGAGGAGGCAGCCACGGCCAGGTGGCCCCAGTGCCCGAGCGGCTAACTCTGCATGTGGCTGTCACTGCAGCCACTGCCGCTGCGGGTCTTCCTGGGCTGCAGGAGTTGGGGAGGGCGGACAGGCCTCAGGGTGGTCGGGGGTCGGATGGGAAGCAGACTCTGGCTCCCTCCAGCTTCGAGGTCCCTTTACCACCCACCACAGTGCATCCAGTTCTGGTCATGTGGGAGCCCTGGGAGTCCTCCTGTCACAGACACCTCACCCCACGACCGCAGTGTGGTCTCATTTCTGAGAAGCCATCACGTCTTGCTCAGTCGGTACCACTGAGGCAGCTCTTTGCAATCTGGCTCCCTCCGAGGCTACTTGGGCCTAAGCCAGGCGCCTCCTGCAGGCAGGGTGGAACGGGGCCTGCTTCACTGCTGGCACCCCCATGGGTTGCGGGCCACCAGCGTATGGGGGGAGTGGCCAGGGAACTGCCCCAAGCCCAGGCACATTGCGGGGTGCAGCCAAACCCAGGCTCGTTTGATGGACATGCTGGTGGAGCAGGAGGGGTCCCAGGCCAGCAGAGGGGGCCCCGGCTTGGCAATGGATGTGATTCTCCCAGACTCCTTTCCTCAGGGTCGTGGCCTCCTCCCTGCTCGGCACCTCAGGGAGACCACAGCAGGAGGGAGAACTAGACCCTGCCGCACCCCACCATGCCAATGCTGGGGGAGTCGGATCCCCTCGTGGTCACTAGATCCCAACCGGCATCCCCTGCCCTCACCCACGCCTTTAGGAGGTCTGGGGGCATCTGTACTGTCGCTGGCCTCATGGTCTCTTGAAGCCAACTTGGTTTTTACAAATCTAAAATTTATTTTAAAAAGAAAGATGTCATTAGGTGGATAACGAGTATCGCCTGCCATGAATGTGACAACACTGCAAAAATAAATATGACTGTGACACCGAGGTCAGCTCCCTGAGGTGGGGGGTGGGATTTACCGCTGTTTCCCCAGCACGAGGAACAACACCGGACACACACTAGGCACGCTCTCTCTCTATATATAAATGTTGGAGCTTCTTTCTTTCATGTCAGAGAGAAAGAGAGAGAAGCACCTTCAGCACGGTCCCTCCGCAGCCTTCCTGAGCAGCCAATGTCCCAAGTGGCCAGCATCACGGGCAGCCGGGGTCACGGGTGCGTGCCCGGGCAGGTACAGGTACTGCCGTCTTGCGTATGGATCCAGTGTATTGCCACCGTGCCACTGAGCGGGCCTCGAAATACATTTTCTGCACGAGGGGCCGGAAGGGTGAATCGATGCAGGAAGGAGCGAATGACCCCGCCATGGGCGCCTGGGGCAGGTGCTGAGTCTCTCGGCTAAAGTGAGAAAAAAGCAAATGTGAGTGGAGCTGACGCCAGCCAGCCCCCAGCGGAGACGTTCTCGACCTGCTGGGGGGACTGAGGGCAAGGACTTGAGACAGGCAGAATGTTCTTTCTCCTGCAGTAGACCGGGCACCACCAGTATCCTGCTGGCCTGGTGTCTACAGGGGGCCCGGAGTTGAGGGGTGCACTGGGTGAGCTGGAGGGCCAGGGTTAGGGAGTATCCAAGGCCCTACATTCAGCAGAGGCCCCACTGTGCGCGGGACGGCTTCCCCAGCATGTCTGCCCACGTGGGCTCCTGCTAGGTACACACATGTGGGCAGACACACGCGTGTGGGAGCGGGCACCGGTCCCTCCAGCCATGTGTAGGGTCCACTTCCAGGCTTGGCCCTCACCAGCTGTGGCCGGATGCCCACGGTGAGCCTCTCTGTCGTTCCCTGGACAAGGCAGTCATCATCACAGACGAGCTGTCGCTGAAGCCAGCGGCGTGGGGTCTGGGTCCTCCCGGGGCAGGTGGGAGTAGTGGGGGTGGCTGCCGTGTGGGCATCTTCACTAGGGGCCTGGCACAGGAAGCCTGACGTCAGCCCTGACTCACTCCTCAGTCGGGGGCCGGGGACTGGCGGCAGTCAGTCTCACCTTCCTGCCGCCCTGGGCCCCCACTGAACAGCCGAGCCCCGGCTGGCTCCCTCCCTCCCAGGACACCTGCTACGAGTGTGGGTTTGGGAAGAGGAAGGAAAACGTGTGCAACACAAAGCTTCGTGACTGTGGAAGGGAAACCCACTGGCATGGGGGAGTGGTGCTGTTGGGGCAGGGATAGACGGCGGATCCCAAAGGCAGGAGCTGAGTGACGCCTCAACAGCTGTCAAAATACATGGTGACGAAAAGCATAACACAGCAACGTTACTTGTTCCAGTTGGAGCTGCTTTTCTCTCTCTCTCTCTAGAGGGCCCATGCACTTTCCAGAGAGAGACAGGGAAGAGAAAGCATCCATCGTGGGAAATGATCACACCACAACCCCTTCTCCTCCTTTTCTCCTTCCTTTCGAGAGTCTGGGCACAAAAGCACATGCACCCATTGTTTCTCAAGTCGAACCGCGTGGTCGGCCTAGTGGGATCCAGCTGCCTTAACCCCCAGGCCATGGAGCTGACCCAGATCTCAGAAGTTTTTCTTTTTCTTTTTTTTTTTTTTTTTTTAAGAGAGATTTTTGCAATAGGGCATGTGTGCTTACCAGGGAGACAGAGAGACAGAATGCGAGAAATCACCCCCAGGAGGGATGGCCACGCCACAATCCCTTCTCCTCCATTCTCCTTTTAGGATTTTGTGTACGAACACACGCACCCAGTGTGAGGTTTTTGTTTTTTGTTTTCTGGGGTTTTTTTGAGAGGTTTTTGCTATAGGGCGTGTGCATTCACCAAAAAGACAAGAGAGAGACAGAGAGACAGAAAGTGAGAAATTACGCCCCAGGGGGGATGGCCATGCCACAGTCTCCTCCATTCTCCTCTTGGGATCTTGGGCATGTATGCACATGTGCCCGGCGTGAGTTTAAGCCACCAGGTCTGGGACTCGAACCACAGTCAACTACAAGGGAGTTCAGCGACATAGCCATTACACCAACTGCTGGTCCCCCTCCCCTCACCCCCATGTGAGGTTTTTTTTTTTTTTTTTTGAGAGGTTTTTGCTATAAGGGCACATGTGCTCACCAGAAAGAGAGACAGAAAGCGAGAAATCACTCCTCCAGGGAGGAGACCACACCACAATCCCTTCTCCTCCAATCTCCTCTTGGGATCTTGGACACGCATGCACACGTGCCCCATGTGAGTTTAAGCCACTGGGTCTGGGACTCGAACTACGGTCGGCTACATGGGAGTTTAGTGGTTATACTAACTGCTGGTCCTTCCCTCCCACCCCCCCACCCCCCGTGAGTTTTAAGCTGCCAGATCTGGGATACGAATCACAGTCGACCATGTGCTAGTCTAGCAACATAACCCTTATGTCATCTGTTGGTCCTGAGTTTTGTGGGGTTTTTTGTTTGTTTTTTAAGAAAGATTTTTGCTGTAGGGTATGAGCTCTCACTGGAGAGACAGAGAAATCACTCCCCCCACCCAGGGGGATGGTCATGCCACAATCCTCTCTCCAGTCTCCTCTTGGGATTTTGGGCGCACACACACACACATATGCCCAGCATGAGTTTCAAGCTGCCAGAGATCTGAACTGCATTTGGCCATGTGGGAGTCCAGCGCCTTAACCACCACACCACCTGCTGGCCCCTCACAGGCTTTTAATTAAAACAATGCTGAGCCCAAACTTTATAGTATCTACTCTGCTACAGCCAGACCAAGAAAAAAAAAAAGAACCCAAACAGAAATGACGCTGAGGATGGTGCCTCCTGTCACCACCCTACCATTTGGGGCGAGGAGGGGCGCCTCCCTGCAGAACCCACAGCCTGGGAAGCTTCCAGTCTAACCAATACCAGGCCTCAAGCTGCCCTCCATGTGCCCAGAGCCCTGCCTCGCCTCTGCCGTGGCTCCCAAAGGTTGACAATGGTGACAGGGACAGTGGCAGAGGGTGCAGACATTCTGCCCTATGACTCACCCGGGGCAGCGTCCCAGGATTGGGGGATCTTTAGTCAGAACAGAAGTGGGGGAGGGATGTGGGTTTGTGTGCCTGGTCCCCTCCCCTCTCACCCTAGCCTCAGGCTTTCACCTAGTTATTGAGGGTGGGGGTTTCCCCAGTTTGAGAATAGGAGAAAAAAATCAAAGGGGAGCCCCTCCTTCTTGGCTAAGTCAGGCCCCCTCGAGTCTGTGTTCCAGAGCTGAAATGGGACAGCCCCACAGCAAATGGCATGAGGGGGTGACGTGTAGACAGCCACCACAGGCACAACCAGGCCCTGTCCAGAGTGCCCGGCAGGGCCCCAGGGGCTATGCCACAGAGCACACCCTGACAGCGTACCCTACTCCCACGCAGAACTCCCCAGCAAGGGCACCCAGCCCAGCGTGGGGTTCTGGGATCTGGAGGCTCCTGCCTGGCTGAGCCAGTCACTCCTGAGTCAGGGATCCCAGTGGGCCGTGTCCCCACCCTCTCAACAGGTGGCAGGCTGTAGCTCCCAGCATGGCAGGTGACACGGCTCCACGGGTCAGCAAGACTGGACCAGACTCTGCGGCGTGCTCTGTAATTTGCCCCTGGAGTCAGCCATTAAGTCACCTGCCAGGCTGATGCCCGGGATAAGAGCCCCTATCAGCCTCCGGGATCTGTGGCCCAGACTCTCCGGCTCTGTCGTGGGCTTTGCTGCATCAGCCTCCAGACTGGCCTGCGAGGGAGGGCAGGTGCCCAGGCAGTGGCACAGCCAGAGAGCCCTGGAACCAACGTGGGTGTGCTCCCACCTGACTGCAGGTGGGGACTGTGAGATCCAAGAGCGTAACACACGGCCCCAGAATCCTCGGAGTTCTTGAGGCTTCTCCCTGCACCCACCCCCAGCACACATCAGCTCCTAGTCCATCTGGGTGCAGCCCTGCACACCTTCTGGGACACACAGACCCACCGGCACAGCGCGGCGGAAACCAACCAGCCTAGGAATGACTCCATGGGAGCTGGGAGTGCACCAGGGTCCCGCTGTAGTCTAGACACAGGGGTCTGCTAGAGGGTCTTACAAGGGGCACAGAGGAGAAACTTGGGGAATGGGCACCTAGGGGACAGGCTAGAGGAGGGCTTGGCCCCCACCCACCGGAATTTCTCTGTTTAGGATGGAGTTCTGCTGCCAACGGTGCCCGCCCCAGCCCCAGCCCCTTGCACACCTGGGCCTCACCACATCCGCTGCGGCGGGGCTGGGTGGGGGAGGGGAGATGGCTGTGGATTACCCAGCCTCACACTTAGCTGCTCAAGCGCTAGTCCTGGGCCCCTGCCACGGGGGAGGTATTGCTCTGAGCTCAGGGGCCGGGAGTGGTGGGGCTGGGGGGAGGCGGTTCTGTCAGTGCTTCTCCCTCTTCCCCCTTGAAATTCCCACCACGCTGAGGCCGGGAGAGCCCGGCAGCGTCAGCAGAGTTCCCCTTCAGAGCAGGCCTGTGAGATGGGGAAATGCTGCTCTGGGCCCCGGTGGCGGGGTTTCCCTGGGACTCTGGTTAGAAGCCTTACCGTGCTCATAACTGGAAACTTCACAGAGCTTACCTCCCCCCTGAAAGGCCCCAGGACCCTCGTCCTGCCGCTTATGTCAAAGCCAGGGCTTGTGGCCCAGCATGGCTAGTAACTAGCCTGCAGACTCCGATGCAGGTCACATGCATGCAGTGGGGGAGGGGACAGAAGGGGGCACAGCCCCTCCCCCCAAGGCCTATACGTAGCTGTGGAAAGGAACGTCGCAGCAGCCCCCACCCCCTACTCCGTGTGGAAATCATCCCCAGCAGCAGGCACTGTCAGTTTGTGTTGTGACAAATTCCTGGGGAGGAAACCCTGCGGAAACGGGAAAGGAGCTGGGGCGAGGGCGCCAGCGGCCCCCAAGTCGAGAATGAGGGCTGCATCTGAGAAGCTACATTTCCAAGTCAAAGGGTGGGGAAAGTTCTTCCGGGCTGGGGCGCGAGCAGATGCGGAGGGACTCTGGGGGCCCCACCGGTGCTGGTCCCAGAGCGTGCGCGCCCTCCCTTCCCTCGCCTTTCCCGGGCTCCCTCCTCCCCCTGGGCCCGCCCGCCCGCACCCCACCCCACGTGAGGTCGCGGGGGCGGGCGCCGGCGCCTTCCTGCTCTGCCCTTGTATGGTGACCCGGGAGGCCAGCCCCCCCGGTACTTAAGCCCGGGCGCTGCAGAGGGCGATCAGAACCGACAGCTCCGGCAGCGAGAGGAGGCGCGAGAGGAGGCAGGAGCGAAGAGGACGCTGCTGGATGCCGATCGCCATGGGGCTGGAGGCGGCTTGCGAGCTGGAGGGTGCGGCGCTGGGCGCGCTGCTGCGGGAGCCCAGGGAGGCCGAGCGCACGCTGCTGCTGGACTGCCGCCCCTTCCTGGCCTTCTGCCGGCGCCACGTGCGCGCCGCGCGGCCGGTGCCCTGGAACGCGCTGCTGCGGCGCCGTGCGCGCGGCCCGCCCGCCGCCGCCCTCGCCTGTCTGCTGCCCGACCGGGCGCTCCGGGCGCGCCTGGCCCGCGGGGAGTTAGCGCGGGCGGTGGTGCTGGACGAGGACAGCGCCTCGGTGGCCGAACTGCGACCCGACGGCCCAGCTCATGTGCTGCTCGCCGCGCTGCTGCACGAGACCCGCTCTGGGCCCACCGCGGTGTGCTTCCTGCGAGGTGAGCGCCTGCCCGTGCGCCTGGCCCGCCTGCGAGCCCCTCTCTTCAGCCCAGCCGGGCCTTCCTGTCTCACCGAGCCCTTCCCCTGTCCGCAGGAGGCTTCGACAGCTTCCAGGCCTGCTGTCCCGATCTGTGCTCTGAGGCCCCTGCCTCTGCCTTGTCACCTGCAGGGACCGAAAACGGCCGCTCCGACCCCAGGGCCCCAGTCTATGACCAGGTTAGTTAAGATCAGGGCTCCTTGTCCACTCCTGGCCCCCTAGGGAAAGAGCATGCCATTCGTGGAGGGGATGTCGGTGTGATGGTTACATGCCAACGCACGCGCCATTGGTGTGTGTGTGTGTGTATGTGTGTGTGTGCATGGGATCTGGGCTGCTCTGTGTGCCTCTGGTTTCTGTGCCTACGTGTGTATGAGAGGGGCTGTGAGAGTGGGTCTCTGTGTGTCCCCCTTGTGTCCTCACGTTCCCAAGCCCTGTTCTGGCAGGACTGGCGGAGGACAGCCCCTGCCCAGGGCAGGCCACCTGTTTCTTCCTGCCTGATGCCCAAGCCCTCCAGCCGGTACTAAGGTCTCACCACACCCCTCTGTCTCCAGGGTGGCCCCGTGGAGATCTTGCCCTACTTGTTCCTGGGCAGCTGCAGCCACTCCTCCGACCTGCAGGGGCTGCAGGCCTGCGGCATCACCGCTGTCCTGAACGTCTCCGCCAGCTGCCCCAACCACTTCGAGGACCTTCTGCGTTACAAGAGCATCCCGGTGGAGGACAGCCAGATGGTGGAGATCAGTGCCTGGTTCCAGGAGGCCATAGGCTTCATTGGTAAGGGGAGGCTCAGCCTGGGGGCCTGGGGCAGGGCCTCGCGGGGACCACTGTCTCCTCACCTGGGCACCTTGCCCCTGACACCTCCTCTCATCGCCCTTGCAGACTCGGTGAAGAACAGCGGAGGCCGGGTGCTGGTGCACTGTCAGGCGGGCATCTCGCGCTCTGCCACCATCTGCCTGGCATACCTGATACAGAGCCGCCGTGTGCGGCTGGACGAGGCCTTCGACTTTGTCAAACAACGCCGGGGGGTCATCTCCCCCAACTTCAGTTTCATGGGGCAGCTGCTGCAGTTTGAGACTCAGGTGCTGTGTCACTGAGGAAGGGCCCCTGCCTGCTCGCCCCACCGGGCTGGCTTGCTGCCAGCCTTGGCCTGTTTCCCAGGGAGCTGCCTGGCCAGCTGGGCTTGCCGCTGGCCCCTCAGTTTGGGGAGAACAGCTACCTCCTTGGAGTTCCACGTGTGCCCAGGTGGGGGCGCTAGGCAAAGCAGGAAGGCTGGCCTTTCTGACCTGGTGCTCTTCTGCTAGGGTTTGAGGGCTGGCCCTCATTTGGTGGAGGAGAATGGGTGCATGTCTATGCTCCCCTCCCCCCCAGCAGAAATGAACTGTCCTACACGGGTGCCCTCGGTCCACCGCCACATGGAAGCCCTTGCCAGCCTGAGGGCGCTAAGGATCAAGCTGTGACAACCGGGAGCCCTGTCTGGGGTCTGTCTGTCTGGGGCCTAGAGCCCGCGCCTGGTGCTCCCAGGGAACTGGGTCTTAGGAAGTGACGCAAATGTCGTGTTACGGACCTCTCGCTTGCGTGTGTTTGCGTGTGAGCATTTCACGCCTGTGTTGGCGCTGGAAAGTTATTTGTGTGGAGCTGACATTTAACACTCCCTCCCCCACTTCCTCCCAGCCCTGTGGGCGGGGGTTGGAAACTTAGCACTTTATATTTATACAGAACATTGAGGATGTGTCAATAAAATATTGTTTTGTTTAAAAAACAACAACTCCCCATCATCTGGTCTGAAGTCAGTGCCGGGAAGGATGCTCGGAAACTGGTCCTTAATCAGACCGCACTTTACCTTTGGCCACCGGGGCGCTGGGGAGGAAGGGCAGCGTGGAGGCCACACTCCCAGCCCCGTCCTTCCCCCCACGTCTCTGTTCTTTCCCAGCCAGCATTCTGCCTCCAGGGCTGAGAGTTGTCTTCCGGGGAGGCTGGCTCTGTCCTCTGGGAAAAAGGCTCTTGTCCACGACTCAGAACTGGGTCTGACAGGCCCCACTGCCCTTTCGGAACATGGATGGATGTGTGTGTGCCCATGTGGGAGGCTGTTCCTGGGAGTGTGAGTTATTTTATTTATTTTGGGGTATTTTTGACCTATGCACCTGCATGTCATACGTGTGACTGTACCCATGGGAGCATGTGGTGGGTGCCCACACGCGGTTCTTCTCATGGCTGTGTGTGCCCACATAGGCAGCTCTTTGTGTGGTAGCCCAGGCTCCACTGCTCACAGTAGGGCAGCCTCTCAACTCCTCCACATCCGCTGGCTGGGCCCCTGGCCTCAGCGTGCCTATCCACAGTAGCCTCCATATCAGAGCTCCTTGTCCCCAGACAGCATGTGGCCTAGTACCTGGCGCAGAGAACATGCCACCAGAGAAGGCATGAGCATGTCTTTGAACACTGGTCACATGCTCAGCACCGTAGTGGGGTGTCGGGGGCTGCGAGAATGGGCCCAGCCTGGAAGCAGAGGGCTCTGTGCTGAGGCTGCCAGCAGTGGGGTACTGTGTCCCCCTGAGAGCAGGGGCGAGGCCTGCCCCAGCCGCTCCTGTTTCTGCCTTCGCCTCACGCTGACACTCCTGGCCTTCGCGGGGTCACCCAGCAGACTCCATTAAGGCCAGCCCTGCCCCGTGCTGTCCCTTACTGGCATTCTGAGTGTAGGGTGTGCCTGGAGCCAGTGTGGTGTGATGACTAGGGGCTGGCTCTGCTCAGCCTCCCTGTATCAGCTTTCTTGTCTATAAAATGGAGATGGCACAGTGGTTATGTCGCCGGACTCCCACATGGCTGACTGCAGTTTGAATCGTCCTGGACCTAGTGGTTTGAAACTCATGCTGGGCATGCGTCTGTGTGCCCAAGATCCCTGGAGAGGAATAGAGGAGAAGGGATCACAGCCTGGCCATTCCCCTGGGGGGTGGTTTCTCAGTTTCCCGCTCACTGTCTCTCCAGCAAGGGCATGGGCCCTCAGGCAAAAATCTCTAAAAAGAAAGTGGAGTTTGACCATCAGCCTCTACCTCTGAGGGTGTAGTTGTACACAAGTCAATTCACAAGAAGGGCTTAGCCCAAAGCCTGCACATAGTAGGTGCTCAGGAAATGTTAGCTCCTGGGAGTGATGATTCTCAGATGTGCCGGGGTACAAAGTACAGGGGTGCAGGCTAAAGGCTCCAGGCCTGTGGTGAGCTTAGTGTAAGCCTGGAACCCGGCCCAGTGGGCACTGTGCATGGAGCTGAAAGGAGACAAAACACCCTGCTCCCAGGGCCTTGTTCCCTCCGCTTTCGGGGGGAGGAGCCGTGCTCCGGGGAGAACTGAGCTGCGCTGGGGCTGCTATCTGGCCTCCCCAGGCCCCACGTGTGCTTCTGTTGGGACCTGCCTGTAACCCAGCCCAGCTCCAGGTGGAGGGGGACACCTGGGGCCCCAAGTGGGAGCTCCCCGTCACACACGTTTCGCCCCGACCTCACCTAGCCTGGATCACTGGCACGTAGGCACACACCTGGGTGTAAGTGCGGGCCGTGCCCACGTGGGTTCAGCTGCACTGCTGCTGTGCCACTGCTGTGTCTGGAGGACTATCACCATGACAGTGCCTTCCTTTTTCTTTTTTTTAGGTTTTTGCCACAGGGTGTGTGTGTCTCTCTTGCCAGAGAGACAGAGACAAGGAAAGTGAGAAATCACCCCAACAGGGGAGGATGGCCACAGCACAATCCCTTCTCCATTCTCCTCTTGGGATTTTGGGCACACACACACACACACCGCGGGTCCAGGACTTGGATTGTGCAATAGGTCCAGTGCATTAACCACCACATCACCTGCAATGTGTTTCTTTTTTTTAAAAAAAATAACTATTTTATGTAACTTTATTCATTTATTTATTTTAATTTGACCAGAGAGGGGACAGAGTGAGAGAGAGGGAAAGCCACCAGGTCTGGGACTCAAACCACCATTGACCATGTGGGAGTCCAGCATCCTTAACCACTGCACTACCTGCTGGCCCCGTCTTTTTCTTTTTCTTTTTTTGGAGAGGTTTTTGCTATAGGGTGCGTGTGCTTGCCAGAAAGACAGAGAGAGACAGAGAGACAGAAAGCAAGAAATCAGCCCCCCTGGGGGGATGACCACGCCGCAATCCCTTCTCCTCCATTCTCCTCTCGGGATCTTGGGCATGCACGCACACATGTCCGGCGTGAGTTTAAGCCACCGGGTCCGGGACTTGAACCACAGTCGACTACATGGGAGTGCAGCGACATAGCCATTACGCTCACTGCTGGTCCCATTTTTTTTTTAAGGTTTTTGTCATAGGGCACATGTGCTCACAGGAGAGAAAAGGAGACAGAGACGGTGAGAGGGAAAGTGAGAAATCACCCCTTGAGGAAATGGCCACACCACAATCCCTTCCCTTCCAATCTCCTCCTGGGATCTTGGGCACGCACGCACCGGTGCCTGGCATGATTTTTAAGTCTGGGACTTGAACTGTGGTCGGCCATGTGGGAGCCCAAGGACACAACCACTATTCCATTTGCTGGCCCCTGCAGTGCGTTTCTTAACCAAAAAGCTTCCTCTACTCAAGCAGGGTAGTTATTTATTATAATCATTTGTATGCATTTACTCATCTTTTTTTTTTTAAAAAAATTGTTTTATTTTTATCTTTATTATTTTATTTTATTTTATTTTAGCCAGAAAGGAACAGAGAGAAAGAGAGAGAGAGAAAGAAAGAAAACCACCAGGACTGGGACTCGAACCACAGTCGGCCATGTGGGAGTCCAGCACCCTTAACCACCATGCCACCTGCCGGCCCCACATTTACTCATCTTTTTAAAATATTTTTTTTCTTTATTCATGATAGAATGTACTCTCATGTACTCTCATGGTCATGTGACCCCTTTCCTCCAGTCCTCCTGCCTTTCGGATCCAGGGCACAAGCGTCTCACCTGCTTCAGGCTGACCAGGCTGGAATCTGAGCAGCATCCACTGTGTGGGACTATTGCCCCATGGAGCCGGGCATTACTGCTCCACGGAACCGGGGACCAATGGCCCACGGAGCCGGGGACCACTGCCCCACGGAGCCGGGGACCACTGTCCCACGGAGCTGGGGACCACTGCCCCACAGAAACAGCCCTTTCTATTTACTATCCTAAGCAGTTAGCTCCCTGCATTCTCTGTCTTTTGACTGTGCTTTGTAATTTATTTATTTATTTTTTTAATTTTACTTTTAAAAAAAATGTGCTATAGGGCGCATGTGCTCTCTAGGGGCTGAGTAGAGAGGCAAGGCAGGGAAGCGCCCCTGGGGGATGACCGCACCCCTGGGGGATGACCACACCACCACCCCTTCCCCATTCTCCTCAGGATTTGGGCACACAGGTGCATGCACTGGTGCGATTGTGAAGCTGCTGGGTCTGAGACATGAACTGCGCAGTAGGACGTGTGGGATCTCGCCACCTTCACCGCCATGCCATTGCATTCTTTTTGGGAGAGAGGGGAGGAGGAGGGTTAGGAGGAGGACGGGTCTTATTTCTTCCAGCTTTATTGAAAATAAAAACTGTGTGTGTCTAAGGTGTACAACTTTGTTTTCAAATTTCTGGGTTTTTTGGGGAGAGATTTTTGCGTAGGCACGTGGGCTCACTGGAGAGACAGAGAAAGTGAGAAATCACCCCCAGGGGGATGGCCACGCTGCAATCCCTTTCCCTCCATTCTCCTCTTGGGATTTTGGGCACGCACACACATGCACTGGTGTGTTTCTAGCTGCCGGGTTCCATACTCAAACTGTGGCAGGCCATATAGTAGTCCAGCGCGTCAACCACTATGCCACTGCTGGCCGCGCAATGTGATGTTTTGACACACATACACACTGTGAACTGACCCGCACACCATGCCTAATTCGCACACCTGTGTCACTCATCCCGACATTTTTCTGTGCCCTGTGAGGCACATCAGTAGAAGCATCTGCCTTCATCAATCCTATGATTCACTTTTTTGGTTAATAAATTATTTATTTAATTTTATTTATTATGATCGTTATTTTTTAATTTGACGAGAGAGAGAGAGAGAGAGAAAGAGAGAGAGAGAGAGAGAAAGCTGCCAGGTCTGGGACTTGAATCATAGTCGGCCACATGGGAGTCCGGCACCTTAACCACCATGCCAGTTGTCAGCCCGTCTTCCAATGATTCTGAACAAGGCTGGTTTCCAGGTACTGCCGGAATGTCGTGAGCTCCTGGTGGACAGTAGCTGGTGTCCTTGGCTCTTCCTTGGGCCTCAGGTGGTGGTGAGGGTGGTGTCCCTGAATCCTGCCCACACTGACACGGTCTGACTTCAGAGTTTCACTCCAGCTGGGGCCCTGGGCAGCCAGGCGATGGGGTCGAGAGGTGCAGAGGAAGACTACAGGTCAGGGGCTTTAGCTTTCGGCTTTGCAATAGGATAAACTTGGCTACGGGGGCACTAGCAAGGGTCCAGGCACCCCACGGTTCCCCCCGAGACAGATTTCTCCTGCTTGTGACCTGGGCCGTGTAGTGTGTGAGGTTTTATGGAGCCCTGCTCTCGGGATTGCTCAGTTTTCTGAATGTTAACTAAAATAAATGCTCATAAAAATGAAGTGACCTTGGGACCAGCAGTTAGTGTAATGGCTATGTCGCTGGACTCCCATGTAGTCGACTGCGGTTCGAGTCCCGGACCCAGTGGCTTAAACTCACGCCCGGCGCGTGTGCGTGTGTGCCCAAGATCCTGAGAGGAGAATGGAGGAGAAGGGATTGAGGTGTGGCCATCTCCCCTGGGGGGTGATTTCTCGCTTTCTATCTCTCTGTCTCTCTCTGTCTGGCGAGTGCACGTGCCCTATAGCAAAAACCTCTCCAAAAAAAAAAGGGAAAAAAATATGAAGTGACCTTTCCTTCCTTCGACAGGTACACTGGGGGTGCCTCAGGGTCTCAGGCAGCTTTTTCTACTTCTGAGCACAGCAGGGTGCAGGAATAGGGGCTTCCAGTGGAAGGCTGAGGGGCCCGCCAGCACTCCCGCAGCACGCAGCCTGGCCTGGAGCATCCCTCTGTGATGTTTCCCTGCCCCCTGGTGGTCGGAGAGGCCCTCAAGAGAGCAGCACTGTTAGCGGGCCCTGAAGGGCCGTGTGCAGCCTCTCCCTACCCTTTCACCCACTTCAGTCAGAAAGGGTCAGACCTGGTCCCTACGGCTCAGCCTAGGCTGCAGGTGGGGACTATGGTAGGAGCAGGCGAGGCTGCAGGTGGAGGTGGTTGGGGCCCGGATGCAGGTGGAGGTGGTTGGGGCAGGGATTCAGGTGGGAGCTGGAGAAACCATTTAAGGGACGGGGAGGCGCTGACTGCAATTAGGCTGCTTGTCCTGTGTTCGGTCCTCTTGTGTGTGGAGGGCACAGCGGGGCTCCGCTATGAGCAGAATGCGGGGTCTCGGGCCCTGGGTGCTGGGTCTGCTCTCCTTGCCAGGTAAGCTGGAAGCCAGGCCCTCCTAGTGCTGGCTCCTGTTCCTGAGTGCTGGGGAGAGGCGGAGGGTGTGTCCGGAGCCTGCAGGGACCTCCGCGGCTCACAGCATGGCATTCTGCAGGGGCTTTTCTAGAAGTCAGGTCCTGGGGGCCGGGACCCAAGGGTGGCCAGAGGCATCGGGAAAACCCGGGGAGGAGCTAGCAAGAGTCGTGTCCCAGACTGACTTGTTCTGGGACGGAGATGGGGACTGTAAGTCTAGCCTGACAGAGCAGGTCTCTCCCAGGCTGACCCTGGGCTGGGAAGGGACTCGCGGAGGATGGTCTGAGCTGGCCTGGCCTCTGCCTCCCTCCTCTACCTCGTATGCACAACACAGATCTCTCTTAATTGCCAGAGGGCCTGTGCGCTGGCCAGACACAGACAGGGAGAAAGTACCTCCCGGTAGGGGTGGTAATGCCTCAATCCCTTCTCCATTTCTCCCTTTTGTTAGGATTTTGAGCCTGTTTTTCAAGCTGCTAGGGCTGGGATTCGAACTGCAATTGGCCAGATGGGTTCCTGCTCTCTTAACCACTAGGCTGTGGGGATGGCCCATACTTGTTTTGAGCCAAGTGTTGGTCCTGCTAAGGGAGCTCCTTCCTTGAGGTTGTCTAGACCTTGGCACCACTTGGGGCTGACCACGGAGGCCCAGGCAGGCTCCCAAGACTCCTGGTTGGAGGCCTGCCCTTCGTGATGGGGCTGGGTCTTGGAGCCTGACACCCGGCACCCACACCTGTCTTCCCATCTCACCCATGGGGGCACCCCCTACATCCGTGTGTGTGTACCTGCTTGTCGGGGCCAGGTCTGCTCCTAGGGGCGCCGTCAGCCTCCAGCTGCCCAGGCACCTGTGGTACCAGCCAACCAGAAGACCTCTCCCCCGAGGAGACCCAGGACATCCCTGCAATTAACCGAGGTGAGGGCACTGCATCATCTTGTGACCTGGAGTGGCATGACACTGTTCCTGTGGGTGGCAGCCTCGCCGAACACTCAGACACACAGAACAAGCTGGGAGGAAACCTACCAGCCGCTGGGTGGGCGCTAAGTGGGTGGAGGGTCAACTGAACTGCTGAAGCCTTGGGTCTGGTTTTTGGTATCTTTTCCGGTGGATCGTTAGTTTTATAAGGAAGGAAAAACTATAGACTCACAAAAATGGCCTGAAAAAGTTTTAGTGGATGTTGGAGAAGGTGCCAGCTGCCCTCGGAAGAATCATCTGCAGGTGGGGCGAGGCGGGGGTGCCCAGGGGGTGCAAAGACACTCCTGAGGGACTCAGGTCCTCCCAGTCCAGGGATCTCAGTTGAAGGATGGGGCGAGACAGTCTGGCAACAAAGCTGATAGGAGTGAGGTCAGAGGTCAGGGAATAAGGAGTGACCCTCCTTTGGGAACAGGGTGGGGGTCCACGGGGTGTGGCAGCCACCATGTGGTCTGCCCCTCCTTTTTCTGCAAGCGCAATCGGAGCCCCCGCACCTGCGAAGCCTTGAGCCGGCACTTCTCTGACCTCAGGTCACTGAGTGGTCTTAGGTCACAGGCACCAGCCAGTCCTCCCTGGTGTTGACTTCAGATGCTGGGGCCCCAGCTGTCTGTGCTACTGCAGTGATGGCCGTGGGCGTCCTGCCCGGTGCCCCTTCCCGGGAGGTGCTGCCCGTTCTCAGCTGGCCTGAATTTGGCTAATTCCTCACAGCTGGACCTGTTTCCTGAGAACGGAGGGCCAAAGGAGCCGCCTCCCCTGCCCGGGCCGCCCCGCAGTCACTCATAAGCGGGCCGTCCAGTCCTGCCTCCAGGTGGCGCACGTCCGCGCTGCCTTTGCAGTCCAGCACTGCTGGGAATCGGGCTAAGACCACCCCTCAGCGGGGCCTGTGCGGTCCCAGCCCTCTCCGGCCCCCTCCCTGCCTGTAGAAATCCCTCGCAGCAGGCTGGGGAGAGGAGGGAGGCAGAGGCCGGCTGAGGAGGGAGGAGCCTGCAGGAGTCCATACTCGCCCTCCTGCTCTGGAATGTCTGTCATTCCCCATCTCTGGGTCCTGACTGAGCACAGACAGGTGGGGTGGGCCGACAGGGAGAACTCGTGCTCTGAGGAGGAGTCGGAGTGGCTGGAGTGGAGGGCGGAGGGAGACCTGGGGTTGGGGCTGGACCCCGTGGGTTGTGGGAGCTGTGACTCAGTGTGAGAGGGAGAAGGATGCAGTCACTCCTAGTGGCATCCCACGTAGGCTGGGACTCAGACAAGCTGTGCAGCTTGCCCAAGGCCACGCAGCCTCAGTGCTCAGGGAAATTCTAGTTCCCAAGTTGGAGAAGAAACAGAGCCGGGGGTGGGAGGGGGTGGCTTGGCCTGGTGGCTGACACTGCTCCTCAGCCTGTCCCTGGAGTCTGCTTTGGAGGCCAGGGGCCAATGCACATCCCTCCTTTCTCCCCAGGGCTTATCCCAGAGGAAACCCCAGAGAGCAGCTTCCTCCTGGAGGGCGACATCATCCGGCCAGTAAGTGCACACACGCCAACACACGGGGTGTAAAGAACCTCGCTGATGGCAGGGGGGCCCTGGGAGCCCCCCTATGTGGCACAGGTTTGATGTGTGAGAGACTGTCATTATTTCTTGTTGCATGGTAGACGCTCCTCGTTGTCAGGGTCAGAGTGCATATTCTGTTAAGAGCAAGGCCTGGATAAAAGGGGGCGTGGCATCGGAAGTGGTGTCAGTTAGTCTGAGAGGGCTTCCTGAAGGAAGAGGCTTGAACCTTCAAGTCCCAGCTTGGTATTATGACCAGAGGAGTACTCAGGAAGTATTGGGATAAAGGATGAGATGAGCCCAGGTTGGCAAGGAGTGGTGTGTGTGAGTGTGTGTGTGAGTGTGCAAGAGTGTCAGTGTGTGGCGAAGGGCCTGGGTGGCAGCGATGACCCAGGGTAACGTGGACAGACTATCCTGGCTGGGCTTGAGGGACCGTGAGGGAGCGGGCTGGTGGGAACCTGGCGAACTGTGGTGGAGGAGGGTGTGACTACTCTGGAGTGCAGTGCCATGTTCTAGGCGACTGGGCTGGCCATTTCTGATAGGACGGTGACCAAATAGAGTGCAAGACTGTCCTGCCAGTTTGGGGGCTGCCCCTGGCAGCGTGGCATGAGGGTGGGGAGGGACCCCAGGGCAGGCAGGGCTCTGTCCTGCAAGTGTGTGGGAAGGCAGCTTCTGTGCAGAGCAGTCACTGAAAGCCATTGGCGGCTGCTGGGCAGGACGGGCTGGGGCTGTGACGCTGGTCACAAAGGATTCTGGCTGTGGAGGAGGGAGGAGGGGCCACCACGGGGTTGCCTTTGCGCAGCTCTAGATAGGCCCTGGCCCCATCGCCTCTCCACGTCCTGGGTACCTGGCTGGCCTCTTTGCGCTGGGACTTAGCCACACCTCCCCGCGGACCAGCCTTGGTCCTGCGGACTTGTGACACATGCGTTGCAAGCTCCCTGCACTCGTGGACCAGAGGCTTGTCTTGTGCGTGGTAACGGGCGCAGCTGGCCTGGTGGCCTCCTGGGTCTTAGCCCATGTCTCGTGGTCTCCCCTCTCTGTCACCGGATCCTTACGCTCTCACTTCCGGGATACTGGTGGCTTGGGGCGTGGCAATCCTGGGGTGCAAGGCTTGGGTGGCCTGTGTTCCCAGGGACCTCAGAGCTGCCCTCTCTCCTCAGAGTCCCTTCCGACTGCTGTCGGCCACCAGCAACAAGTGGCCCAAGAGTGCTGGGGGCGTCGTGGAGGTCCCCTTCCTGCTCTCCAGCAAGTACGGTGAGTGGCGTGGCTCGGCCTCTGGCGCTGCCTCGGCCCCTTCTTCCTGCTGCCGCGCTGGCTTCTCCTTGCCCTTCTCTACCTGTGCTCGGAGCCCTTCTGCTCCCAGGGACCTCCTGGGCCCGGCCTGTGAGGATCCTGGAGAGCAGATGAAAAGGTGGATCTAGGGACCCTCTGGTCCCTCGTGAGGCTGGGTGGCCCAGGGGACGGTGGCCCACCCATGGCCACACCGGTTGGGTCTTCGTTGGCTCTATTTTGGGAGAGTGTCATGATTGGGATGATAGTTGGTCCCCTAAAGTGTCCTGTTTTGGAATTTGATGTTGGGATGTGGCAAGGACAAGCGGGGGTGATTGTGTCACAGTGATTCCATCCTGGAGGTAGTGCTCTCGTGAACAGATTAAAGATGTGTCACGATCCAGTGGGTTTTAGATCTCATGAGAAGAGGCTTGTTCTGGGCTAGCCCATGGTGTGGTGGTGAAAGTAGCTGGATCCCACGTGGCCGAGTGTGAGTTTCAAGTTCCAGACGACCCAGTGGTTTGAAAAACACGCTGTGTGTGTGTGTGTGTGTGTGTCCAAAATCCTAAGAGGAGAAGGGATTATAGTGTGACCATGCCCCCTGTGGGGGTGCTTTCTCACTTTTTTGTTGTTGTTGTTGAGATTTTTGCTATAGGGCGCATGCATTCACCAGAAAGACAGACAGACAGAAAGCGAGAAATCACCCCCAGGGGGGATGGCCATGCCGGAATCCCTTCTCCTCCACTCTCCTCTTGGGATCTTGGGCACGCACGCACACGTGCCTGGTGTGAGTTTAAGCCACTAGGTCCGGGACTTGAACCACGGTCGACTACATGGGAGTTCAGCGACATAGCCATTACGCCAACTGCTGGTCCCCATGCTTTCTCACTTTCCATCGTGCGCTCTCTCCAAGTGCACATGCCCTATAGAAATTAAACAAAAATAATTAAGTTTGCTGTCGTGAGAGCTGGTTGCTGTAAGAGAGCCAGCCGTGTTCTCTCTGCACACACCTGCCATCCTCCCCTTCGACTGGCTACACCGTAGGCATAGCCCTTGGGGCATTCCAGATCCGGACACCAGAACTGTGACTTCCATAAATAAGCCTTTATCTTCTTGATAAAATCACCCAGGCTCTCAGGCATTTGTTAGCAATGCAGAAACAGTTGGATACCCTGTTATTTATTACTATTATTTTTAAGAGATTTTTGCTATAGGGCACATGTGCTTGCTGGAGACAGATAGAAAATGAGAAATCGCTCCCCAGGGGGTACAATCCCTTCTCTGTTCTTCTCGTGGGATTTTGGGCATGCATGCACACGCACCTGGTGTTGAGTTTCAAGCTGCTGGGTCTGGGACTCAAACTGCGGTCGACTACGTGGGAGTCCAGTGACATGAGCATTGAGCCCTCTGCTGGTCCCTGGAGTCCTGTTCTAGCCCTTGGCACAGACCTAGGACCACGAGGGCTCTGGAGCCTGGCCAAGTTCAGCCACGCTGTCTCTCCCCAGACGAGCCCAGCCGCGAGACCATCCTGCAGGCATTCGCCGACTTCGAACGTTTCACCTGCATCCGGTTTGTGGCCTACCAGGGCCAGAGAGACTTCATCTCCATCATCCCCATGTCCGGGTGAGTAATGGGGAGAGTGCCCTTCCTTACATCTGCTCGGCTCAGAACTTGCCACGCCGCTGCGTCCAGTGCCTATTTCTGGGCCAGCCTCCTGGGCCGGGTCCCCCTGCCCACCTGAGTGGCTTGCTCAATGTGAGCTGGGACCTGGAGGGAGAAGTGGGTGGCAGGATGGGACTTAGGTGCTAAGCCCTCACCAACAAAGCCCTTATGTTCTGGGAGGCCCCATGGTGTGGTGTGTATGGGCTCCGTGGGCCAGGCCTGGGGTCCTGGTTCCAGTACCCGGGCCATGTGGGTCCCGGCAGGTGCCCTGACTGCAGGATGCTGCTGCCATCTGAGACGGGGCAGCACCTACTTCCTAACTTGTTAGGGGCCTGAGATAACAGAAGCACTGACTCGGGCCCGCGACGTGGGTCCACTCAGGGAACTGCTTGTGTGGTCCCCATGGATATCAGTGTGCACCTCCCCTGCAGCTCAGGGCTAATGGGTCCTGTGACAACTCATAGAACACCCTGCAGTGAAGGGACTTTAGGGGGAAGCAAACCCAGGCCTGTCTGTCTGGTGCTCCCCCGCCCCACCCCCTGGGAGGGCAGGAAGGGCCTGGCTGACTTCTGTCTGGGTCAGTGCCCATCTGGTTACCTTCATGACCCTGCAGGTGCTTCTCTGGAGTGGGGCGCAGTGGAGGGATGCAGGTGGTATCCCTGGGGCCTGCCTGTCTCCAGAAGGGCCGGGGCATCGTCCTGCACGAGCTCATGCATGTGCTGGGCTTCTGGCATGAGCATGCACGGGCCGACCGGGACCGCTACATCCGTGTCAACTGGAATGAGATCCTCCCAGGTAAGCTGAGGGTGCACAGGCCAGAGGGGGCAGCAGGCTCAGGCCCGAGGAGTGCCCTGGCTCCTTCAGAAGGGTGCGCGTCCTCCCCACCACCTGCCTGCCCCCGGGGAAGGTGAGGTTCCTGCTTCCCTTTGGGACATGGGGAGTCAGCCAGCCACTGCTACCCTGGGCTCCAGACCCCCACCCGCCCACCCACAGTCATGCCTAAGCTAGGCCACACTGTCCGTCACCTGGAGATAGCGTTGAGGATCCCAGGGCCCTTTGCTCAGTGAGTGCTGGGCTCACAGTCCCTTGAAAGTTGGGCCATTGCACGGAGCTGGGCAGGGGAGGGGACAGTCTGTGACCATCCCCCACGAGGGGTGCTTGCTTCCTGTTTCCTTCCTCTCTCTGGCAGTGCATACCCTCTCTGGCAAAAGTGGGGGGGGGGAACTTGCTCTATGATGTGCTGTGGAATAAAGTTAGTATCTGAAAAAGTAGCTATACATTGTGGTCACGATGTACAGTAAAAATTAGAAATCAAAACAAAAGATACCCCCACCTGGAAATGAAAAGAAAACCAACAAATCTTGCTCTCAGATTTGGAGTTAAGAACTTGTAGGAGTTATGTAAAAAACAACACAATCCCAAAAATAAACCCCCCAAAAACCAAAATCCTACCCTGAAATGCTGCATTAAAATCTTTAGCTCATTACTAAAGCAATTCTCGGGGAAAATATACAGATTCTTCTATTAGTAAAAACAGGACAAACGTGAAGGAAAATGAAAAGCAGGAGAGAATGAATGAAGGTAAAAGCAGGAATGAATGAATTAGGGAACAACAGTAATAAACTCCAGGGCTGTTATCCCAGTAGGAAAGTGGGTTCGACAGCAGCTACCCTAATGCAGAAGCAATGTGGTTTCTCTTAAGAATGGAGAAAGACGGGACCAGCAGATGGCGTAATGGTGATGTCGCTGGACTCCCAGGGAGCTGAGCGTGGTTTGAGTCCTGGCTGCTTAAAACTCACGCCTTGGGACCAGCAGTTAGTGTAATGGCTATGTCGCTGGACTCCCACGTAGTCGACCGCGGTTCGAGTCCCGGACCCGGCGGCTTAAACTCACGCCGGGCGCGTGTGCGTGCGTGCCCAGGATCCCGAGAGGAGAATGGAGGAGAAGGGATTGCGGCGTGGCCATCCCCCCTGGGGGGTGATTTCCTGCTTTCTGTCTCTCTGTCTCTCTCTGTCTGTCTGGCGAGCGCACGCGCCCTATAGCAAAAACCTCTCCAGAAAAAGAAAAAGAAAAAAAAAAAAAAAAAAAAAACCAAAAAAAACCTCACGCCTCCGGGGGTGTGTGTGTGTGTGTGTATGCGTGTATGCCCAACATCTTGAGAGGAGAATGAAGGAGAAGGGACTGTGGTGTGACCATCCTCCTGGGAGATAACTTTCTGCTTTCTGTCTCTTTGGTGAGCATGAGTGTCCTATAGCAAAAATCTCTTTTAGAAAAAAATGGAGAAAAATGAGACTCTCCTTGTATTTAGTTTATTCCTGCTTTGTTCTGTGCATATTGAGTCAGGAACGGTGGTGAGGCCAGGAGATGGGACCTTGCGGAAGGAGTAGGGCACTCGCTCTATACCTGCTCATAACTGGCTTTTGACCCAGATGAACATACTGCCTATAGGTGTTTAGGGGCTGATTTAGGGGGCCAGTTTCCACATGGCCAACTGAACAGTCAAGTCCTGGCCCTGGTGGCTTGGCAGACGTGCCAGGTATGTATGTGTGCCTAAAATCCTGACAGGTGACAGGATGGAGAGATGGAGGAAAAGGGATTGTAGTGTGGCCACGCCCCATTGTGGGGTACTTTACCCCGCTCCCTCTCTGAAAAATGCATGCATACTCTGACCAAGAATAATAATAAAGTTAAGTAATAGTTTACTTTTGAGGGACTTTTGCTATAGGGTGCATGCGCTCACCAGAGAGCCAGAGAGACAAAGTGATAAATCGCCCTCTCACTGTGGATGGCCATGTCTCAATGCCTTCTCCATTCTCTTAGGATTCGGGGCACAAATGCCCCCAGTGTGAGTTTCAAGTCACTGGGTCTGGGACTCAAACCATGATTAATGATGTGGGGGCCTATCACCTTAACCGTGATGCCACCTGTTGTCCCTAATAATTAGGGTTTAAAAGTAGGAAACGAGTGTTCTCGAGGAGCAAATACTTCAGGCAGGTGGTGGGATATAAAGGCATCGAAAGGCTGATGTGCTTCATGGAAGGGGCTCCTACGGCCCAGGGAGGTGGAGGGTGCCCAGGGTTGGGAGAGCAGGGCAGGGAGGTGTGCAGCAGATGGGCGAGCAGGGCAGGAAGCAGCACACTTACCTGTGGCTTAGCCCCCTCAGCACACGTAGATCATGCATTCCTAGAAACCCCCCACCCCAATTCCTTGCCTGCATGTTCTGGCCAACCCTCTTTACACCTCTCCAAGTGGCTGTGTGTGAGTGTGTGGTTTTTTCAATAGGGAGCGTGTGCTTACCAGAGAGACAGAAAGTGAGAAATCACCCCCCAGGGGGAATGGCCACACCACAATCCCTTCTCCTCCATTCTGCTCTCGGGATCTTGGGCATGTACGCACACGCGCCCGGCTTGAGTTTAAGCCACCTGGTCTGGGACTTGAACAGCGGTTGACTACAGGGGAGTCCAGCGACACAGCCATTACGCCAACTGCTGGTCCTGTGTGTGTGTGTGTGTGTGTGTGTGTGTGTGTGTGTGTTTTAAGGCTTTGAGATCAACTTCATCAAGTCTCGGAGCAGCAACATGTTGTCACCCTATGACTACTCGTCGGTGATGCACTATGGGAGGTGAGGACCCCTCTTCCTTCTCCTTCCTTCTTCCCCCTCCTGCCCTCTATTCCTTGCTGGGATCTGGACTCGGGACCCTTCCCGCTGCATTCTAGGCTTGCCTTCAGCCGGCGTGGGCTGCCCACAATCATACCGCTCTGGGACCCGAGTGTCCACATTGGCCAGAGATGGAACCTGAGTGCCTCGGATGTCACACGGATCCTCAGGCTCTATGACTGCAGTCCAAGTGGCCCTGGCTCCCGAGGGAGAGGTGAGTGACAGGGCAAGGGTGACTTGAATCTAAAGGCACCTGTGCGGAAGTGTGGTCAGAGAGAGAGAGTGAAGTACTTAGACCTGAGGTTGCAGAGATGAGCAAGGCCACATCACCACAATCAATGTAGGAAAAGTCTTTGAAAACATTAATGCTCACTTATAACTTAAAAACTCTTGGAAATTAGGAATAGAATTCACTTAATTCTGTTAATAGAGCTACCAAAAAGCCTAGAGCAAAAATATTAGATGGTTGAGAGAAAGTCATGATGTATTTTCCTAAGTTTTTCTGTGCAAAAATGCTTGTGACTTTCCTGATGACCCAATAATTTTTAAAGGCAAAACATCAAAATTGGGATCAAAGGGCCAGCAGGTGGCATGGTGGTTGAGGAGCTGGACTCCCACATGGCTGACTATGGTTTGAGTTCCAGACCTGGCAGCTTTCTTTCTCATTTTCCCTCCCTCTCTCTCTGGTTAAATTAAAAATAATGACAAAATTGGGGCCAGCAGTTAGCGAAATGGCTGTCACTGAACTCTCATGTTGACCATGGTTCAAGTCCCGGACCCGGTGGCTTAAACTCATGCTGCGCATGTGTGTGTGCATGCCCAAGATCCCGAGAGGAGAATGGAGGAGAAGGGATTGTGGCGTGGCCATCCCCCCAGGGGGTGATTTCTCGCTTTCTATCTCTGTTTTTCTGGTGAGCACATGCACCCTATAGGAAAATCCTCTCAAAACAAAACAACCCCACAAAATTAAATAATTCTTAAAAACAAAAGTGAGGATCAAGACAGTTTTTTTTTTTCCCACTGTTGTCCTATCTATTCCACATTGTAGAGGTCTTAGTTATTGCAGTATGACAAGAAAAATTAAGTCAGGATTGGAAAGGAATTCAGACATCACTAATCATTAATGCCTATCTACATTAAAACTAAAAAAAATCCAGGACCAGCAGGTGGCATGGTGGTTAAGAGCGCTGAACTCCCACATGGCCGACCATGGTTCCAGTCCTGGACCTGGCAGCTTGCTTTCTCACTCCCCCCCTCTCTTTGTCCCTCTCTGGTCAAATTTAATAATAATAATAATAATAATAATAATAATAATAATAATAAAGCTAAATAAAATAATTCTTTAAAAAAGACAAAATCTATAAACAAATTAGAACTAAAAAACTTAAGGTAGATATAGGGACCAGTAGATGGTGGAATGGTTATGTTGCTGGACTCCCATGTAGTTGACCACATTTTGAGTCCCAGACCTGGCAGCTTAAACTCATGCCAGGCATGTGTACGTGCCTACCCAAAATCTGGAGAAGGGAATAGAGAAGGGGTTGCAGTGTCGCTAGCCCCTGTGTGTGTGTGTGTGTGTGTGTGTGTGGGGTGGTTTCTCGGTTTCTGTCTCTTTTCAGAGAGCACACATGCCCTATAACAAAAATCTCTCTCTAAAAAAAAGGATACAATCAGCTTATGAAAATCAATTACATTTCTATACACCCACAGAAAACATAATTAAAATAAAAGTTTCCAAGGAATAAATCTGACAGAGCTATATAACATCTCTGTGGGTTAAAAAATAACCTTTACTAAAATATTGAAGAATACCAAGTAGACATATAGAGGCATGTATCATAGCCATTGACAAGAAGACGGTGTTATAAAAATTTGATTCTTCCCAAATTGATTAATAGATTTAATAAATTCTCATCCAAAATCTCAATACATTTTGACTTTGGCAGGTGAATCTAAAATTTGTATGGAAATCTGAAAGGCCAATAACAGCCAAGACACGCCTAAAGAAAAATAGACAGATTTGTCCTAGTAGATGTTAAGTCATATAGCTTATTAAATATCTTTATATAAATGTATGGGGTATAAAATATATAAATGTATACATGTATAAAATGTATATCTCCATATGAATGTATAACATTGGCGTAAGGGTAGAAAATTACCCACTTGAACAAAGTAGAGTTTAGAAATGGGTTTTGTCTTTGGAAGAGCTGGGGCCTTGCTAAAGGGGCATTAAAGACCACTAGGGAAATGATAGATTAGTCATTAAATGACTAACAACTGGTATCTATTTTTAAAAATGCTAAGTAATATTTGTGAAAAAATGCCAAATGTATAAAAGCATTACATATAAATGGAAAAACTTTAAATGTTTAGAAGAAAACATAGTAGGATGCCTTTATAACCTTCAGAAAGGATTTTTAAAATAAGATGCAGACAATAACCATAAAACTAGAAAGACTCAGACATTCAACATCAACCATAATAACTGCTTATCAAAAGACATCATAGGGAACCAGCAGTTAGCGTAATGGCTATGTCGCTGGACTCCCACGTAGTCGACCGCGGTTTGCGTCCTGGACCCGGTGGCTTAAAACTCACGCCGGGCGCGTGTGCGTGCGTGCCCAAGATCCCGAGAGGAGAATGGAGGAGAAGGGATTGCGGTGTGGCCATCCCCCCGGGGGGTGATTTCTCGCTTTCTGTCTCTATGTCTGTCTGGAGTGCGCACGTGCCCTATAACAAAAAAACCTCTCCAAAAAAAAAAAAAAAAAGACATCATAAATAAAGTGAAAATACTAGTTATAAGCCCAAAGAGATTCTTTGTAACACATCACTGGTAATATAGAATAGAAAGATGATTCACCAAAGAGAAAAGATGTCTCAGAAGAAGCCAAATGGGAAACGAACACAAAAGATGCTCAACTCACAATTGAAGAAATGCAAATAAAGACTACCACACCGTCTTTTATCCAGTAAATTGATGGAAATTTAAAAATTTGATAATACAAAATATTGGTAAGGGTATGGAGCAAGGAATGGTCACAACTGTACTGTTTTTTTCCATTAAGAATTATTTAACTTTTTTTTTTTTGGAGAGGTCTTTTGCTATAGGTATAGGGCACGTGTGCTCACCAGAAAGACAGAGACAGAGAGACAGAAAGTGAGAAATCACCCCCCAGGGGGGATGGCCATGCCACAATCCCTTCTCCTCCATTCTCCTCTTGGGATCTTGGGCACGCACACACACGCGCCCAGTGTGAGTTTAAGCCACCAGGTCTGGGACTTGAACTGCAGTCGACTCTATGACAGTTCAGCGACATAGCCATTACGACAACTGCTGGTCCCAACTTTATTTTATTTTATTTTTATTTATTTATTTTTTTGAGAGGTTTTTGCCATAGGACGCGTGCGCTCGCCAGACAGACAGAGAGAGACATAGAGACAGAAAGCGAGAAATCACCCCCCGGGGGGATGGTCACGCCGCAATCCCTTCTCCTCCATTCTCCTCTCGGGATCTTGGGCACGCACGCACACGCGCCCGGCGTGAGTTTTTAAGCCACCGGGTCCGGGACGCAAACCGCGGTCGACTACGTGGGAGTCCAGCGACATAGCCATTACGCTAACTGCTGGTTCCCGCCAACTTTATTTTTTAATTTGACCAGAGAGGAACAGAGTAAGAATAAGATAGAAAGTGAGAAAGCAAGCCACAGGTCTGGGACTTGAACCATGGTCAGCCATGTGGGAATCCAGCGCCCTTAATCACCATGCCACCTGCTGGCCCCCATACCCTATATATTATTATTATTTTTTTTAGAGAGAGATTTTTGCAATAGGGCATGTGGGGTCTCCAGAGAAACAGAAAGCGAGAAATCACCCCCCAGGGGATGGACACCCTGTAATAACTTCTCCATTCTCCTCTCGGGATCTTGGACATGCACTCACATGTGCCTGGCATGAGTTTTAAGCCACCGAGTCGGGGGCACAAACCATGGTTGACTATGTGGGAGTCCAGCGACATAACTGTTCCACCATCTGCTGGGTCCCCCAATCATACCCTATTGATAGGAGTATAAATTGTACAGCCATTTTGGAAAATGATTATTTAACATCCTGTAAAGTTGAGATGTGCACACCCATACCCAGGCTCCACTTCTAGGTCATGAGTGCCTGAACACCCCACTTTATCTCCCCCACTTTTGCCCCCCATCTGCAAGTAATCACCTACTTTCTGATTCTGTGGATTTACCTATTTTAGACAATTTTTAAAAATGAATTATTTATTCATTTAATTTGACCAGAGAGAGACAGAGCAAGGCGGGGGGATGCGAGAAAGCAAATCATCAGGTCTGGGACTTGAACCGTGATTGGTTATGTGGGAGTGTCCATCACCTTCACCACCATGCTACCTGCTGGCCCTATTTTAGACAGTTTTATAAATGGAATCATACCACGTGGCCTTGTGTGCCTGGCTAATGTTTTCAAGTTCTATCCACTTTGTAGTATAGCAATACTTCACTCCTTTTAGTTGCTCAATAGCATTTCAGTGGATGGATAAGTTATTTATTCATTTGTCAGTAGAAAGGCATTTGGGTTGTTTCTACTTTTCTGTTACTATGAACATTTGTTTGCAAGACTTGATGTCAAACAATGTCTCTCTTAGATATATATCCAGGAGTAGAATTGTTAGGTCCTATGGTAACTTCATATTTAACTGCTTAAAGCATCTTCCAGAAAAATAGCTATGTCATTTTTCATTCCACCGGCAGCGAATGAGGGTTCCAACTTCTCCACATCCTTGCCAACACTTGTTATTAATCATTTGGGCCATACCCATTAGTAGGAGTGAAGTGGTACCTCATTTCTTTTTGATTTGCATTTCCCTAATGACTAATGAACATCTTTTATATGCTTATTGGTCATCTGTACATCTTAGGAGAAATGTCTCTTTCAATCCCTAGCCCATTTTTCACCTGGATTGTGTCTTGCTGAATTGTAGGAGTTCTTTTTACAGTTAATTCTCGAGGCCGCAGGTGGTGTGGTTAAGGGTGCTGGACTCCCGTATGCCTGACTGCAGTTCGAGTCCTGGACCTGGCTTGCTTTCTCACTTTCCCTCCCTCTCTCTCTCACTTTGTTCCTCTCTGGTCAAATTAAAACAAACAAAGTTAAATAAAATAATTATATATATATTATATATATATAAATATATTATATATATAATATATATATAATATATATATAAAATTATATATATATATTTTATATATATTATATATATATATAAAATTATATATATATAAAAGATTTTCCAACACGTGATGGGGTTGTATCTTGATAAACCCATCCTATGTGAAAATACCATTAGGTTAGGTACAGTAAATACATTTTCAACTTACCGAACAACATAGCTCAGCCCAGGCTACCTTAAACATGCTCAGGACTCTTACATTAGCCTACAGTAGGGCAAAAGTCATCTAACAAAACCTACTTTATAATGAGGCTATTATAAATAATTCTTGATTGATTCAAAATTCAAAGTCTAATTTCTACTAAATATGTATCATTTTCATGCCATCATAAAGGTAAAAAAAAATTCTCAATTGAACCACTATAAGTCGGGAACTGCCTATATATTCCAGTTATGTCCCTTACCAGGTATATCATTTGGAAAAATTTCCTGACATTTTTTCTTTAGTCATTTTGTGCTGATGTCTAAGCTTTGCTTAACCCAAGGTCATGAGTATTTACTCCTATGTTTTCTTCTAAGATCTTTATAGTTCTAGATCTTATACTTGGATGTATGATCCATTTGGGGTTAACTCTTGTGTATGGTGTAGGGAAAGAGTGGGGGTCCGTCTTCATTCTTTATGTACTGGGTTGTCGGAAAAGTCATGACACATTTTTGCATAGAAAAACAAACGTCATGACTTTTCTGAGGACCCAATAGCTACTCAGTTGTTCCGGCGTCGCTTGTTAAAGACTATTCTTCCCTCTATGTACGAATCTTTTACTATAAGAAATACATTTCTCTCGCAAACCCCCTAAAGAACAGCAGCCCGTCTGTGAGAGCTCTGCGGGTAATTCTTTGGAGGTGTGGCTGTGTGGGGAACAGCATTGGGAGGTGGCTGGAAGGGGCTGCGGTCCAGGGAAGTCTGTGTGGAGATGGCGGACGTGGGAGGAGTGTGTTTGGACCCTGAAGCAACGCCTCCCTGGAGGAGGAAGGGCAGGCACAGCAGAGAGAAGGAACATCCGGGCTGTTTGGAGGGGCTGCCTGGGCAGGAGCTGAGGGACTTCCCCGTCACAGGAAGGAAGAGGACAGGAACAGAGCTGAGTGTGCAGATTTTTTGTGTTTCCTTTAAAGAGATTTTTGCCTCAGGGCGTGTGAACTGTGGGGGGCAAGGGAGGAGAGTGAGAAATCGCCCTCCAGGGGGAATGGCCACACCACAATCCCTTCTCTTCCTTTCTCCTCCTGGGCTCTTGGACATGTGTGCACACGCACCTGGCGTGATTTTTCAAGCCACTGGGCCCAGCCCTGGAACCGCAGTCGGTCCTGTGTGAGTCCAGCCTCCCTGACCGCTGCGCCACCTGCTGGCCCCAGCTGGAGCATCTTGATGTGCAGACCGGGTCTGGATCCCATAAGGAATGCGTGGGGGCTGCCAGCTGAGAGGCGGGGCGAACGGATGGGAATGAGGGAAGAGGTGTGAAGCTACCCACAGACAGCGGAGAAGACCTGGTGGAGGAGGCACGCGGCAGCAATGGCGGGCGGAGGTGGCCAGGCTTGGCTGCTGGGCTCTCCAGGACTGCTTTGTGTAGTGTGTGTGACCGAAGGAAGGTGACTGAGGCTGTGTTCTAGGGAGTGATCAGTGATGGCAGTGAGGGCCGAGGAGCCCCAGCCAGGTCAGGAGCGTGGTCTGGAGGTGAGGAAGCTGAGGAGCAAGGGCCTAGCGGGGTGTAAGAGTCATGCCTTCAGAGAGTGAGTCACAAGTGGACGAGGCTGCTGCGGGACGGAGCAGGTCCGCGGAGTGGGCTGTGGGGGCGACAGGAGCCGGTGGGGACGGGTGTCGTTGGTTGAAGCATGATGGTGCGAATTTGATCAGTGTCAGCTGAGGGAGGCACAAGCTTGTCATGAAGCTTTAGGGTGGGCAAGAGTGGCAGCACTGAGGGCTGGGCCGGGGCGGCCACATAACTTGGCCGACAGTGGAGAGTCTTTACAAAGTGAGGGGTGGCAGTCGTGGTCTGGGCATGGCAGCAAAGGACAAGAACACGTCCCCCCTCCTGCTGCAGCACAGGGGCCTGAGTGCCCTCGGTTGTGTCCTCCTGACGCCCTGGGCTTGGGACGCGGCTGCATGTGCAGGGATAGTGCTCGTGAGGTTCCAGGTGAGAGGTCAGAGGGCGTAGGGAAGGTGTGGCCGCAGTGCTGGGTCAGGTGGGTCACGGCCCGAGTAGGAGGGTCACGGAGGGCCCGAGCACCTCCATCTCCTAGTGGTGACCTTGGGGGCCATGCAGGGAGGCAGGAGGATGCCTTGGTGATCCTGGTCACTGGCAGGAGCGTGGGATTTTGGCCTGGAAGGCATTGGGCAGTGGCCTAGCAGGGGCACTATGGCTAGCCTCGATACGCCCATGAACAAAGCTGGAGTCACATGTTGCCTTCTGTGACTCGTGTTTCCTGCTCTAGGGTTCCAGGTCCCCAGCAGAGGCAGGAGCCCCACTCCGGCCCCCAGACCATACCTGCAGCGGCTTCTGCAAGGACTGTTGGAGGAATCTAGGAGCCCCGGCCCCAATGGCTCCAGGCACATTCCTGCAGGGCCTGGAGAGAGCCCCCGTGGGTGGGAGGCCCCTGCCTTGCGCAAGTTCAGCATGGAGGCCTCGTCCAAGCCACCTCAGGTCCTCGCTGTCTCCCCGAGGTCAAGGCCTGGAGTAGGTGCACCTGGTGGTGTCCTGGAGCGGTCCCAGCTGTCCTCCGCATCCGCAGCTCCATCTGCAGAAATGGGAGACCAGCCGGCACCCGTCCAGGCTGCTTCAGGGAGTCCCGCTCTGCAAGGAGGCTGTGTCCCTGGAAGTTATCTTAGGGGGATGCCCAGAGAGTGACAGAGCGGCTTCTGCCCAGGGGAGCTGAGTTGCCCACCCACTGGCCCCTCTGGACAGGGCCCCTCTCTTCCAGCCCCAACCTGGCCACGCTCCGAGGCCCAGGTCTCCTCTCCCTTCCCCGTCATGCTCCCCTGAGGGCTCCTAGGGACAGAGGGGCCCTCTAGGTCTGTCATGCCTGATTCTGCCTGCTCTTGACTTGCCTCAGCTCTGGAAAAGGGGAGGTGACATTCTCCAGGGACAGAGCCTAGCCCTGATGGCCCCCCAAAGTCTTCCTGTGGCTGAGACCTCCCCTCAGTGTGGACCAATGGTGCTGCCTCTCCCTCAGGGCAGGCCTCGAGGGAGCCCTGTCCTGGGACCCCGGGAACAACCTCCTGTCCCTGGTGTCCTGACTACTGCTCTGTAGCTGTGGCCTCCAGGCTTTGAGAGCCCTGCTTGCTCCCCTGCAGGGTAGGAAGGCTCAGGACCCAGAGGTGACACCAGCCAGCACTGGGGTGGGGGTGCCTCCCGGGCCGCACAGCAGGAACCTCGGCAAGAACGAGGCCTTCGGCAGAGGACTCAAGCTCACCCCTGCCCCATCTCTGTCTCGAGAGCCTTGTCCCCACAGACGCTCAGCCGGAGGAGGCCCTGGCAGGGGAAAGGGCACCCTGCTTGGCACCCTCCACCAAGCCCCACCTCCTCGCCCCAGCTCCTGGCCTTCCTTACCACGTTCATTCCAGGAATGAAGACAGTCACTGGGGAGGAGCCTCTGCTCCCCGGGCCCGGCTCTGTGGCCTGCTGGAGGTCTAGGAGGCCTGCCTGGTGGGAGGGGAGTGGGAGCGTCAGGTGTCTGCGGGCGGCAGAAATAAAGCCGGTGCTTGCTGCAGTGCGGAGTCAGGCCGGTGGTTTCACACAGGCAGCGCCTTAGACGTCCCTGTCCTGAGGGGCCATGGGGGTTATCCCACTTTCTAGAGGAAATGGACTGCGGGGAGCAGCGCAGGGCTGAGGACTGGCGCTCTGAGGTTCCAGGGGCAGCGTGGCCCTTGCCATCTCCCGCGGCGGCTGCTTGCTGGGGCCACGTCGGGGGGTATGAGGACAGGTTCGTGGGACTCTGAAGCCTCTCCTCGGTGCATCCTGAGTCTCAGTCTTGAATCGGGGTTTTTCTGAGAACGGGGGCCTGGTCTAGAGCATTAGCAGAGAAGGATCGTGGGGAAACAGTCCTTGCCCCTGGACACGTGGGAAGTGAGACCTGAGTGGGTCTAGGGCAGGGGCTCTAGGTCAGTGACAGTCCCACCAGGGGATGCCCAGGAGTGAGCAGGTGCCTGGAGCACCTCGATTATCAGAAGTCGTGAGGCAGTCACACCGATGGTTCTCCAAGTGGCGGGGCCAGGCCCTGGCACAGGGTGGGCTCTCAGAGGCTGCCTGTCACAAGCCTCCATCAGGACTTGGCTCCTGGTGTCCAAATCTGGGCCCTCCAGGAGATGCAACCGGCTGAGCCTGGTGGCTCAAGGGAAAGATGGGTCCCTTCTCTCTGGGGTGGTCAGGGACAAAGCTGTCACCATCATGTCCTCCCCCGGAAGCCACCTATCACTGTGGTCACTCTGGAGCCAGGTCTATCTCGCAAGCCCTGCCCTGCGCAGTGCGCCATGGTCCTGCCCCAGTTCAGCCTCGAGCCCCAGCCTGGGTGGAGTGATAGGCATAGAGGCCTGGGGTGTTAACTGGAGGTAGCGGGGTAAGCCACCCCCCAGGCCCCACCCAGAAGGCGTGTGGGCTCATTCACCCGACACCTGCAGTGGTGCCTCTCAGGAGCTGGGTGGTCGTGTCACAGGCATGGGGAACGACATGGCGAACAAGGCAGGGTTCTGCTCTCGTGAAGCTTATTCTTGGTGGGACGAGGGAGGAACAGGAGATGGCAACAAGCTGGTATTGACGAGCAATGGGGTGTGTTCAGAGGCTGTTAGGAAGGGCACCTCTGAGCATGTGGCATTTCCGCTGAGACCGAGTGACCTGAGGAGGTTGCCTGTGAAGACGTCGGGCGTGAGCAGCCAGTGCAAAGGCCCCGAGGCAGGGGAGCAAGGGGCATCGGGGCATCACGAGTGGAGGGGATGAGCAAGGGGCCGGGCGGGAGGCAGGGCAGACACGGACGAGGAGGGTTTTACTGTAAGAACACGGGGCAGCTGCTGGAAACGGAAGTGTTCTAAGGGAGCAGCAGGATCTGATGTAAGGCTTAGAAAGTCACTCCAGGGGGCTGACGGGTGGCGTGGTTGAGGTGCTGGACTCCCACGTGGCTGGCTGTGGTTTGAGTCCCAGACCTGGTGGCTTACTTTCTCACTTGCCTTCTCTCTCTCTCTGGTTAAATTTTTTAAAAAGTGCTAATGATGAATAAAATTAAGTAAAATAATTTTTTCAGTCATTCCAGGGGCCCTCAGGTAGCATGGTGGTTAAGGCACTGGACTCCCACATGGCCAACCAGGGCTAATCAAGTTCTGGTCCTGGCAACTTGCTTTCTCTCTGGTCAAATTGAACATACTAGGAGTGTTGGGAGATTATGGTGGGGAATTGAAAGCACAGCCAGTCGATGCAGTGAGGGTGTTGCTCCGGAAAAAGCAGCTGCTTGGGCAAAGGCAGGGAGTGGGTGGATGATTTAAGTTTGACCAGGGCTGGGGTTTTGTCAGACGAACTGTGACCGACTTACATTTACCAGGGTCTGGGAAGTGGGGAAAGCTGGGTTATCCCCTGGCCTGGGGATAAGGATCCCAGGGACCTGAAAGGCTGGGGCTTCTGGGGGAAGCCGGCGTGTGCAGTCCAGTGGGGATCAGTCCTGGGGGACCCTTGGAGGAAGAAGGGTAATGGTGCGAGCTGCTGAATTCTGGCCCCAGGATAGCCAGGGCCACCCCAGCACCTCTCAGGCCTGGAGAAGCGGTGCCAGGCTTTAACTGAAATGGCCCGCCTCTTGCTAGCCTCTCACAGCCAGAGGAGGGACGACTGTCTCTCCCCTCCTTGGGAAAAATACTACTGCTTACATGCCAGGTCACCTTTCCCCTGTGGTCTCTTTTTCCAAGTAAATCCCCCTGGGGCACCTTCACTTGGGCACTCCCTGTCTGAGAATGCACCTGAGGCCGCTGTTCCTCACCATCTGACAACCTGGGGCCAGGTACTGGGGCTGGAGGGAGGTGACACAGCAAGCCATCAGACACCGTCTTAGCCTGGGGTGCTGAGTGTGAAGGTGGGCCATGTGCATGGCCCCGAGAAAACCTGAGGACAGGGCACCTTCCTCGGCCAGAGCAGGTGGTGACAGGTGAGTGGACCTCGAGGAGTCCGTAGGGGCCAGCCAAGCAGAAGAAAGGGTGAGGGGGCATCTCTGGTAGGGTAAACAGCCCCCGAAAACAGCTGGGGTCAGGCGCCGTGCCCTGCTGCCCGCTCCCACTGCTGCCTGGAGTGTTGCAGGGGTCTCTTGCTCCCTGCTCCTGTTGGTCTGGGACTGACCTTTGCCGGTCTTGGGAGAATGGGGTGACATTAGGTGCAAGGCCAGTTTGGGAAGAGCTGCAGGAAGTCCTGCAGCAGCTAGGTGGGCCCTGACTCCTGCAGGGGGCAGCCTCGGGGCTGGGCGGAGACAGAAAGCCCTAAGGGGTGTGTTGGGGAGGGGGAAGAGGGGCAGGCATGAGTTATGTAACAGCCCCCACTGCCTGGGAGAGCTGGGGGCACCCACTCTGTGCTCATTTGGAGGTGGGGCTGGGAGGTGGCAGACGGCCACATAGAGCCTGGGGCAGCAGCTGAGCCGGGTGAGTGCCGGGATAGCTCCTGCCACTTGTAAGGTGTGCATCTCCCAGGTCTGCCAGCCCCTGGACGGTCCCTGGCTGCCCCCAGCTGGGCTGGTGCCTGACTGGCCCACAGAGGGTGCCCAGCAGGGTCTGACCCTCAGGAGACCTAGTGCTGCCCCTGCAGGAAAGGCCCTGGGGAGCAGGTCACAGTGGGAACTTGTCGGGTAAGGTTGGCGTAGGGGCAACGCTGGTCTCCATTTCTGCAGCGTCCTGGAGGTCTGGCCCTTTAAGGAAAACGGGTCAGAAGGCAAAGGCCGATGCTGGTTGCAGTGTCTTGGGAGATGCTTCCTGGGCCCAGGCTGTGTGGTCGGCGGTGGAAAGGTGTCCCCTCTCAATGCCCACTTGGAACTCCAGGGTGCCCGGATTCTGCAGGCCCTGGAGATGGCCCAAGTGCTGCTTTCCCTCCTCAGTGAAGGGGTTACTGGGGCCTCTCCATTCCTGGTGACCGTGGGTCTAGGCCTTGCCCAGCCCAGTGAGGGGCAAGACTGTATCCGTAAAACCTGAGGCCCAGAGGGGCAGAGGAGGCTGGCTGCCCTGTCCAAACCTAGCCTAGGCAGCCTCCACCATTGGGCGGTGGGCATCCACTCCAGCTGGGTAGTCTGGCAGGGTGCTGGGACAGCCCGAGCTGAAGGAGGAAGCTCCACCCCCAGCACGCCCAGTGTTTGGGTAAGGGCGGGCTCCGGTAAGTCCCATCTGAGCTGGGTGGGGTGAGACATTGTGGGCATTGAGAAATCACGCCCTGCCGCCATGATGGTGGGCGGGTGGGCACAATGGTTCAAGGCAGGGCCTTTGGGCGAGCTGCGTTCAGCCGTGGGATGACACCTGTGCAGAGCTGTGGGCTGTATAGGCGGGGCTGGGCTCTGGGCTGGCATGAGGGGCTCCCAACGCTGTGGGAAAAGTGCCCGACAGGCCGCCCAGGGTGGCACTGGCTTTAGCGGCTGAAGGGAATGGGCAGGGCGGGGTAACTGAGGGAAAGCAACGGTTCAGCAGTTTTTGAAGGGGGTTAGGAGGCCTCATCTGAAATTTTTTCTTCCTTCAACTCCTCTTTCCACTGCCACCCCAAGAGTGGCTGCGGGGTAGCATGTGGGGAAGAGGGCGAATCTCTGCCCGCGGGGTTCCTACAGAGGCAAACGGGAGCTCCTCTCTTAATAAGCTGCCCCTAAGACTTGCTTTCCCTTTGCCTGTGCCAAAAAGCCTCCACCCGTGACCCCCGAAGGTCTCCCAGCTCTGGGCCAGGAGAATTTCCTCTTCCATTGGTCTAGAGGCTGGAGGTCGCCACGCCCCCTGCTCCCCACCTAACCGTTTTTGCCTGAGTCTCAGTTGCGGCTGTGATTTGCGTCCAAGCCCGTTTCCCTCTTACCTCCTTTGCCCTTAGTGGAGCAAACTGAGGCTGCTGCAGGAGAAGCAGGAAAGCTGACGCCATTACTCCCAGGTTCTGAGCCCTCGCTTCCCACCGGGGTCGGGCCGCTTTCCTTTTGCGCGCCCCCAGGACGCAGAGGACGCGGGTCTCCCGCGGCAGCAGAGTATCTCGGCTCGTGGGCGGCAGCAGGGGGCGCTAGCAACGCGGCCACGAGCGCCCCCTCGGGCTCCGCAGGCCCGTCGGAGGCAGTCTGGGTGGGAAGCTTTTGGGCAAGGGGTTTGGGACAGTCTCCCCGCTCCCCACCCCCTCCACTGGTTTCTTCATTGCAAGGATGCCAAGTGGAGTGTGGCTGGCTGCGCTCCAGCGTCCCAACACACTTACCCACCCACTCATTGGGGCTTGTGAGCGGCGGGAGGAGAGGCCAGCCCGCGCCCACCGCCCAGGCCCCGGGGCTGGGCTCCAGCCCCGCAGTCCGCAGCGGAGTGGTTCCGCCTCGGTGCCCGCCGACGCGCTAGCCGGGCGGCCCGGCCCCTTGCATGCACCGACCCTTCCACTCCTGCACGCGTCCTTCCCGGAGCCCCGAAGACCCCAGACGCCGGGCCCCTCTGACCTTTCGCAGCTAGGCGGCCGGGAGAAAATGGGCAGGCCGGGGCGCAGGGAGGTTGCGGCTCGCCCGCCCTCCAGCAAAGTGCACCTTCCACCCACCCTCGGTCCGATCGCCCGCCCCCTCCCTCCCCTCCTCCTGCTCCCCCCGCCTCCAGTCTCCTCCCTCCTCCAGCCCCGCTCGCTCTCCTCCCCACTACGCTGCCGCGGCGGGCTGCCTGCAGGCGCGGCTTCGGGCGAGAGCTGGTGAGAGAAGCCGGCGCCCCAGCCTCCGCACCTTCTCCGACAACGGGTGGCGCGCCCCCAGTCCAGTCCGCCCGGCCCGGCGCCCCACTTTGCGTCCGGCAGCCTTGTGGAAGGAGGGCGCTACTTTCCCTCGGTCCCGGGCGAGACGTGGACGGCAGCGGGACTACTTGGAAAACTTGTCTGGGGCGGACCGGGAGACGCCGGCGCGGGTGGAAGAGGATGTAGGAGGGCAGTGGCCGGCTCTCGGTGCACCCCGATCTCCTAGGCCCGGCTCAGCTAGGCCATGGGGCTCCAGAGCCTTCAGCGCCGCCAGGGAGGCGACCCCCTCGTCTAGCCGAGCGGGCAGCGCTCTCGCCCCCGGGTGCGCGCGCTGGGCGAGCAGCGCTCCCCCTGGCCCGGTCGGCCCCATCATGGACCACCAGGAGCCCTACTCCGTGCAGGCCACCGCGGCCATCGCGGCGGTCATCACTTTCCTCATCCTCTTCACCATCTTCGGCAACGCGCTGGTCATCCTGGCTGTGCTGACCAGCCGCTCCCTCCGCGCCCCGCAAAACCTTTTCCTGGTGTCGCTGGCGGCCGCCGACATCCTGGTGGCTACACTCATCATCCCTTTCTCGCTGGCCAACGAGCTGCTGGGCTACTGGTACTTCCGGCGCACGTGGTGCGAGGTGTACCTGGCGCTCGATGTGCTCTTCTGTACCTCGTCCATCGTGCACCTGTGCGCCATCAGCCTGGACCGCTACTGGGCCGTGAGCCGCGCGCTGGAGTACAACTCCAAGCGCACCCCGCGCCGCATCAAGTGCATCATCCTCACCGTGTGGCTCATCGCAGCCGTCATCTCGCTGCCGCCCCTCATCTACAAGGGCGACCAGGGCCCCCAACCCCGAGGGCGCCCCCAGTGCAAGCTCAACCAAGAGGCCTGGTACATCTTGGCCTCCAGCATCGGCTCTTTCTTTGCTCCCTGCCTCATCATGATCCTTGTCTACCTGCGCATCTATCTGATCGCCAAACGCAGCAACCGCAGAGGTCCCAGGGCCAAGCGGGGTCCTCGGGAGGGTGGGTCCAAGCAGCCCCGCCCTGTCCCTGGCCGGGCTTCAGCCTCAGCCAAGCTACCAACCCTGGCCTCTTCTCTGGCTTCGGCAGGAGAGGCCAATGGGCACTCCAAGCCTCCTGGGAACAGGGAGGAGGGGGAGCCCCCTGGAGATCCTGGGACACAGGTCTTGCCACCCGGCTGGGCTGCTCTTGCCAGCTCAGGCCAGGGCCAGAAGGAGGGTGTTCGTGAGGCCTCTCCAGAAGAGGAGGAGGAAGAGGAGGAAGAGTGTGAGCCTCCGGAAGTGCCTGTGTCTCCTGCCTCGGTTTGCAGCCCACCCCTGCAGCAACCACAAGGCTCCCGTGTGCTGGCCACCCTCCGTGGCCAGGTGCTTTTGGGCAGGGGCGTGGGTGCTGCGAGTGGGCAGTGGTGGCGCCGCCGGGCGCAGCTGACCCGGGAGAAGCGCTTCACCTTCGTGCTGGCTGTGGTCATCGGTGTCTTTGTGCTCTGCTGGTTCCCCTTCTTCTTCAGCTACAGCCTGGGCGCCATCTGCCCGCAGCACTGCAAGGTGCCCCACGGCCTCTTCCAGTTCTTCTTCTGGATTGGCTACTGCAACAGCTCGCTGAACCCTGTCATTTACACCATCTTCAACCAAGACTTTCGCCGTGCCTTCCGAAGGATCCTTTGTCGCCAGTGGACCCAGACGGCCTGGTGAGCCCGCCTGCCGCTGCCTGTGTGGGGTGGTGCTAGCTGGCACCAGGGCCACCCTGCTTTTTGCCCTGCTTTCTGTGGCCACCGCCCTGGGGCTTTCTAGTCCCTGTCCAGATCCTGCAGGCCTCATCGTAGGAGCCCCTGGGAAGGGTGGGGCAGAGGTGCAGTTCACAGGGGTTCACGTGCAGGCTGGGCCGTGGGCATCATCGGGGGTCGCTTCCCCGCCCCCTGCCGGAGCACAGGCAGGCGAATGAGGCTTAGACCTCCCTGAATGTAGCCAAGGCCAGCCTAGAAGGGAGTGCCTCCCTCCCAGAACTCAGACCCCACCAGCCAATGGGTGGGCTGCCCTTTCCTGAGAACCCTATGTTCCTGGCTGGATCACTTGCTTGTGGTGTTTTTGTTTCTTTTTTAAACCTCCCCCCCACCCCCCAAAGCAGGAAACCAGCCTTCTCTTTCCCCCAGGAGGGCCTGCTGAGGAGGAGGAAGAAAGGAAGACTGTTCACCCACGTTGGGCACCCGTGGTCCCCATCAGGCGCTGGATGGGCGTTTATGGGATGGCATTGTCTCTAGGCCCTTCTTTCTCCTTTCCACTGCTTTTGAATTTATGGCTTCCTTAAAGCCCTGTGGATCCGTCTCCTCCACCCAGCGCCCCACTGGGAGCTGCTGAGCACGGGGGTGCCTTGGTAGGGCAGTCTGGAGGCCCAGCCTCTGCCTCGACGGGAGATCCCCGATCACTGGCATTCACCCCCTGCAAAAACGGGGTGACAATACTTTGCCGCCTACTTGCCATAGGGAGATGAAAGGTTTTGTGGAAAGCTTTGAGCTCCGTGGGGGAACGCACTCGAGAACCAGAAAATGTGATTATCCGGCGCTATAAAAACCCCGCTCTTTGTATCTGCCACCGCCTGTCTTCCTGGAGACTTTTGTTCTGTGCCTGGGGTGTGTGATTTCTGCCCCAAACTGGAAGCAGGGAGTGGCAGGCAGAATCACTATTTCAAGGGAAGGATGTCTTTGAGGACGTGTCCCTGTGCCTGCAAAGGTCTGAGTTATTATCCTGCACGACAGTGTCTCGGCGTTCCACCTGACACACCTAGAGGATTTGCAGTGGCTCGGGGCCCTCGGTAAGGGATGAGTCTTTTGTCATCAAATAGGCAAATTGTTTCCCCAAAATAGCTAAAAATGCCCACTCTGTGGAGCAGCCTGGAATGAGAGGCTGTGGGGGTGGCAGAGCCCCCTGGGTGGGGTGTGCTGGGGCTGGAGCCGGTGAGTGAGGCCCCGTGGATTTCTGGGGGAGCCTTCTGCTGAAATGCCCAGGCAGGTCTGCAAGCCCAAACATAACTAATCCCACCCAAGCTGGGCCCGCCGGCCGTCTGGTCCCCAGACGTGTTGCTTCTGTGTGCTGACGGGATTCTGCACGGGGGACCTTTCCCTCCTAGTCCAGGACCTGGCACCCAGAACAATTTGGAGCATGTAAAGGATGTTTCCCAGGGTCAGCCAGAGGTGTGGTGGTTAAGGTGGCTGGATCCCACATGGTTAACTTTACGGTTCGAGCCCTGGACTAGGCAGCTTGAAAAAAACAATGCTGGGCATGTGTGCATGTGTGCCCAGGATCCCAAGAGGAGAATGGAGGAGAAGGGATTGTAGCATGGCCATGCCCCCTGGGGGTGATTTCTCACTTCTCTCTCCCTCTGTATCTCTCTCTGGTGAGTGCATGCACCCTATAGCAAACAACTAGAAAAAAAAAAGTTTCCTGGTCTTCCCATGGCAGTGCCTGGCTTCAGATGCCCACGTTGGGCCAGTGAGCTTTATAGCTTGGGGCGTGGGCTGAGCTGGCACTGTGGGTACTTTGAAGGGCCTGCCTCATTTGGAAGGGTGCTGAGGGAGTTTTCTGGGGTGTAGAGCATAAAGGGGAGTCCCTGCCCCCGAGGAGGGGAGCTGACCAGCTTGTTTCTTGGCTGGTTGTATTTGAGAGGTCCGGGCATCGCCCTGGGGTGGGGCTGAGGGGCTAGGCCTAGGGGAGGGGCCAGCTCCTGACCACCTGCTGACTGATCTTGTGTCTGCCCCATGGGAGCCCTGGGACTGTTTCCTGTGGACCCCTTGCTGTGACAGGCAGGTGTTTTTTTTTTAAAGTCTGAGCTATTTTATCAATAAAGGATATTTTGTAATAAGCAAGCAGTTTCCTTGTTGCCCCAGGGCTGCCAGGGGCAGTTATTCTTCAGCTACTTGCATGATGGACTCTGGGTGTCAGCTGTGAACTGGGTTGCCTTCCCTGGGCCTGTTGTCCTCTCCTCCCCTACATGTGGTTCATGTGGCTCGCTGGTCCCCCTCCTCCACCTGCCTTTGTCCACTCAGCATTCTTATGCATCATTACAAACTGGGGGGGGGGGGGGGGGGCGGGAGGGGCAAGGGTGGCCAAAGGAGCCTGAGACTGGCTGCTTAAGGAAGAAGAGATGGGAGGGTTTTCCCGAGGAGAAGACTTTCAGGTTGGGTCTTGGAGGAAGAGCAGGAGTACATAGAGGCAAGATAAGGTGTTTGGGCAGGAGAAGGGCACGTGCAAAGGCCGGCCTGTGGGGAGATTTGTGACAACGTGTGAGAGAGCCCGAGTGAGCCCACTGGGTGGTCAGGTGCAGGACACCACCATGGGTAGGAGGAGCACGGGGAGAGAGGGAGAGGGAGGACAGTCGCTCTGCACGGTGTTTGCACGAGGTGGGGCAGGGGATGGGCTGCTCGCTCCAGGCTGCCCTGCACTGAGACGCAGTCACAGCCGTCAGAGCTGGAGGCCCACAGAGGTCCTGCCCCAAATGAGGCATGTAAGGCAGTTAAGATGCGCTGTGAGAGGGGTCCGGGGTGGGCCCACCAGGCCTCCCGCCCCACTTAGCTGTCTCAGAGAGGGTGGTCTCTGGGGCCTCAACCAGGCTGGCCCTGATAGCAGGCTGGCAGCAGGTGGCCATAGTAAGGCAGACCTTAAGGAGGCGAGCACGGGAGGAGGAGCAGTCTGTGGGGTGAGGCCACCCTGCTCCTCTCACAGTGGCCCAGAAAATACACTTTCACCTCCTCCATACTGAGTAATTCCACGCTTCTGCAGGGACAACCATCTGGGATGGCTGTCACTGGTAGATGTGAGGACCTGGGCTCGTCAGAGGGCTTAACAAGAAAGACATGTCGGGACCAGCAGTTGGCGTAATGGCAATGTCGCTGGCCCCATGTAGTTGACCGCGGTTTGAGTCCCGGACCTGGTGGCTTAAACTCACGCTGTGCGCATGTGCGTGCGTGCCCAAGATCCCAAGAGGAGAATAGAGGAAAAGGGATTGCGGCGTGGCCATCCCCCCTGGGGAGTGATTTCTCACTTTCTGTCTCTCTCTGTCTTTCTGGCGAGTGCAAGCACCTGTAGCAAAAAAAAAAAAAAAAAAAAAAAAAAAAAAAGGAAAGGAAAGGAAAGGAAAAAGAAAGAAGGACATGTCCTGCCTGCCCGACTCCTCCCCACACTGTAGGGGGAGCCTGAGGCTACCACCCGTAGGTGAAGCCAGGTCACTGACTCTCTTTGACCAGGCCCGTCACTCCTCAGGCCCTTTGTCCGATGACCTCGTTTAAGCCTTATCCTTGCCCTGTGAAATAAAGACCAGCTCATTTACCAGGGCCGCTCAGGCTCAGAAAGGTAGGGACACGCCGAGGTTGTCCAGGCCCAGGTCCTTCTGTGCACCGCGCTGTCTGCCATTGCTCAAGGGTCTGCAAGGGGCAGGCCCTCGGGCGGGGAGTAGAATGCCCTGCTCCTGTGGGAATGGTGGCCGAAAGCTCTGCTGGAGCGAGACTGTTGGCAAGCGCTACCCCCCCCTTTTCTTCCCACTTCTTTCAAATGTATTAGGGCATCGGGAAAGCCATGCTGTATTTTTCTGTTTTTCTATGCAAACATGTGTCATGACTATCCCGAAGACCCAGTACTTGAGAACTACAGCACATATACACCAACCAATATTCACATACATAGCAAGAAAAAATTCTGAAATACACTGCTGCTGCAAGCCCATTTTAAATACGTTATCTCTTTTAGTCCTCCTGACCCTGCTGAGAGTGGTCATTGCATAAAAGAGGAAACCGAGATTCGAGATCACTCTGCTGGGTCCTGAAATCATGTTCATGTGCATAAGAATCGTGGTTCCATCTCTTAGGCCAGCTGTCCTTCAGTGGTGCTGGCTGTCTGGAGATTCTGAAACTGTATCTGACTGGATTCAGCAGGGAGCCGTGCTGTGATTGATTGCTCATGTCTGTCCCTGCCACAGAATGTGTAAGTGATGGTGTGTGTATCCCGGGTTTTCCATTCCCGATGGCTCAGTCCAACCTCTGTATTTTTAAAAATAGACTGAAACCCAGAGAGAGAAGATGGCTTGCCTCAGGTGGCTTCACACAGACACCTGGAGGCAGAGCCAGATTTGGAGCCCAGACTGTCCATCGTACCACACTCCATACTGAAGGAATCACATCCAGACTCAAGATAACAGGCTCACATTCAGGAAATATCTCCTACTGCCCCACCCATAGGTGCCAGGTCATGTACTGGGAGCATCTTATTTTTCTGTCTTATTCAGTTCAAGGATGAGGAAACTAAGGGGCAGTGTCCCCGGGACTTGCCAAGGATACACAGTTAATAGTAGGGCAGCTGGAGCTGAATCCAGGACCCCTGGCTTCTGACCTGGCCTTTTCCTCCCACACCCCCTTCCTGCAGTCCTCTGGGGATAAAACCTGCTTCTGAGCCCTTCTGAGAGTTGCCAGGCTCAGAACAGCAACAATGGGGATGGGGCAAAGTAGGTGTAGCCCTCCTCCTCCCAGAAGTAATCCCGGCAAACACCATAGAGGCAAGGGTAGGGGGTGGAAGGTGAGCAGGGAGCCTTGGCAGTTTACCAGGTGGTTGTGAGCTGTCTTGGCCAGGGCCTGGCCTTCTGGAGACCCTTTCTTAGGATGTCCCTGACCTAAGCAAGGCATGGATGCCAAAGACAGTTCAAGAAGAGCAAAGAGCCCAGCCATGGTGGCATCACTGCTAAGACACTGTCGTCTGCAGGCTGGGACCACATGAGAGGCCCGGGTTTGATTCTTTTTTTTTTTTTTTAATTTTATTTATTCATTCATTTATTTTAATTTGACCAGAGACAGAGATACAGAGAGAGAGAGGGAAAGTGAGAAAGCAAGCTACCAGGCCCAGGACTTGAACTGTGGTCAGCCATGTGGGAGTGCCCAGCACCTTAACCACCACTCCACCTGCTGGTCCCTCCGGGTTTGATTCTTGGTCCAACCTAAAGACGGGGCATGGAAACATGTACCTGTAATTCCGACAGCTCAGGAGGTGGGGGCAGGAGGGCGGTGAGCTCAAGGCCAGCCTGGGTGACAGTAAGACCCTGTCTGAGAGGCGTGGGCACCTGTGGGCCCCGCTGCTCAGGAGGCTGTGGCTGGAGAATCACAACAAGGAGAGACCCTGTCTTTACTACAAAACAAAACAAGACCAGCAGGTGGCGTGGAGTTTTAAAATGACTGGATCCCACAAGGCTGATGACGCGGTTCGAGTCCCAGACCTGGCGACTTGGAAAGCATGCCGGGCACGTGTGCAAGAGGAGAATAAAGAAGAATGAGTTGCCACGTGGCTATCCCCACTGGAGGATGATTTCTCACTTTCCTTCTCTCTCTCTCCGTCTCTCTCTAGTGAGTGCACATACCCTATAGCATAAACTAAAACAACAACAACAATAATAATAATAAACCAAAGCCAAAAAACAAAGTGAAACCAAACAAGCTCCTAAAGAGCAGAGGGGGGAGAATCAGGAAGACCATTCCTGCTGCACCTGCCCTGTGGGAATCTGGGTCCTCAGGCTGCAGCGAAGACCTAACAAGGGCCTTTGGAGTCAGCCCCTTCCTGGGACAGCGGCTGAGGAAGTGTGGTGGCCGAGACGTCCTCTCTGGAGCACAGCAGTGGAGGGGCACTCCGGACCGCCCGCTCAGAAGGAGGGCCCGCTGACCTGCTGCTGAGGGAGGTGGAGGGAGACTCGTGGGTCATTAGGCCCTGCCCCCTCCCTGTCTTCTGCACAGTCTCTGTCTTGCACTGGTGTATACAAGAAGAACTCGGAAAGACGGTGGAAACTTGAGAATGAAAGTACCAGTCCTTTTCGGTGCAGAAAAATTTGGAACCCTTGCAGAGTTTTTCATAATACACACCTTCTATGACTCCCTCACGGTGGGAGAGTGGGCCAGGGCGGGCGGCATTCTGACCAGGCCAGCAGGCAGGGGAGGAGGCACCTGCCCAGCTGAAGCCGGAACCGGAAACCCTTCACCTGCCCTGGTCCCTGTAGGTGGCAGGGCTGGGCTGAGGGCCTCTGTGTCTGTGATGATCACAGAAGGGTGGTGGGGGGGGAATCCAGGGTTCATGTCCCGCCTCTGCCACTCTCTGTCTGGCTGCCCTGAGAAGGGTTTCAAGCCCCTCTCTGGGCCTCAGTGTCCTTGCCTGCTCCCAGGACTGCCCCTGGGGTCCCGAGGGTTCCTCAGCTTAGGGCTCTGACTCTGCTGTCCTTGCCCTGCCCCAGCTCTCTGGAAGGGCCAGATGCAGAGGTTCCTGGAGCCGGAGGCTTGGACGGATCAGTCAGGCTGTTTTCCTCACCTCCAGTCCTCAGAGCAGGCTTAGGCATGGGTCTGTGGAGATCGTTTGGGGCCCTCTGAGTCATGCAGTGACGAGAGAAATGACAGCTCTGACCTTCAGGGGACTGGAGCCTGACAGCCTCAGCTGAGGACAGTGTATCAGCCCATTTTACAGGTGAGGAAACTAAGGCTGGGGTAGGACTAGCCTGAGGTCACTCAGAGCCCAGACGAGAACCCACCCTGTCGGCTCTCAGTACGTTGCTAGCTGGCCTCGGCCTCTGCCTTCTCAGCAGGGCAAATGGCCCAGTTCCCCAAGCTCAAAGCCCCCAACCTACGTGAGCAGAGGGTCTCACCTGCAGAGAGCCCATGTGGCTCTGGGGTCGCACTCCCTACCTGCTGGCACCCCTGTTAGGACAGGAGCCTGGGCCGGGGTGCAGCTCCCACCCTCCCGGGCTTGGCTGCAGTTGGCAGGAGAGGCGGGAGCACGGGGCTAAAATTAGACTCTGGGATTCTGCGTGCTCCCGCATCCGTCCTCTCTTCCGTCCGTCCGGCTGGGGAAGGCTGCTGTCAGACAGCCAGTGCTGGAAGGAGCCTGCACGGCAGCTCACGCCCTCCCCGGGCTGGCCCGCTCTGATCTTCTCACACCCTGGCCTGGCCTGTGGCCAATGCTGCTGCCCTTGGCTCGGCCTTGTGGCCAACTATCGATGAGCTGGGATTTCAAAGGAGAGGCCCCTGTGCCCCCCCCCATTCTCTCTCCCTCCTTCCTCCCTCACTCCCTCCCCCTGCCCAGGCCCTTCCCACTCCTGGGTCCTCAGTGACCCCCTCCCCCTCTCGGAGCTTCCCCCTGCCCCCTCCCCTGCTGGCCCTCTGACTTCTGTCTCCCCCACGGGATGGTCCTGCTCTCCATGGGGCCTTCAGGCTCCGAGGGGACCGGAACAGACTGGGGACCAAAAGAGAGCCTCCCGTCCTGGAAAGTTGGGCTATTTCTGTCCCTCCTGCAGCCTCTGGGCCCCGCTCTCTGCAGGTCAGGCAGGAGGAGGTGCTGGGCCAGGCCCGGGTGCGAGAGTGCTGACTGGATTCCCTGGGGCAGGGGGCAGGCCCTTCTGGAGCTTGAGGGAGGCCCTCCAGTCTCCAGGCAAACAGCTGGGCTGGGATGCAATGGTTCCCCCCTGCTCCGGCTCCCACGGGGACCTGGGACTGATCCAAGAGGGAAAAGGCTGTGCTGTGGCAGCGGGAGGCCAGGTGTCCCTGTGTCCCTTTCCCACCCTAGCCTGACTGCAGCTGTAAGAGGGAGCGTGAGAGGCTGCTGAGCCTGCCGCTGCAGTCCCTGGACGCCTGGGAGGAGGCGAGGGTTTAAACCCTCCAGAGCAGGAGGGGGCTGGGTGGGAGTCTCACAGGCTCCGCTGGTTTCCTGTGTGCTTCTCGTCAGGTGCCGCTTCAATGCGGCGGTTCCAGCTGCACGTCCAGGCAGGCTGTGGCCTCTCCAGCCCCTGCTGGCCTGGCAGCTGGCATCAGGGTGGGCGTGCAACTTTTCGAGGGATACTTCAGCAGTTTCTGAAATGCTGGCTGGGGTCCAGAGGCTCGGGTGTGATCCTAGCAGGGCCGCCACATTGCTGAGTGACCTCCGGTAAATCCCTTCAACTCTCTGGGCTTCAAATTCCTTGTCTGATCAAGGTGTCCAACTGGAGCACGGTTCAGACAATGTTCTGGGCGCTGCCCCGGGAAGCACTGGGCCGGGGCGGGAGGAGGGAAACTGAGGTGTCTTGCTCTCACCTCACCCCTGCCTTTTTCTGCTTACCGATTGCTCAGGAAGCAGCTCCCCCTCCCCTGCCCTGCAGGGCTACCCTAGGCTTCAGTCCTTCCCCCCCCCCCATCACCTTTATGACTTGTCCTTGATACTGGTGTCCCTGTGACATCTAGGTGACAGCCTCAAAAGGGCCATCCTGAAAGACATTCCCCCGGCAGGGCAGGGCAGGGCAGGGGAGAGCCGGAGGGACAAGCGAGTGATCACCTGCCTGGTCTTGTCTGAATCAGGCTGGGGGTGAACTCCAGCCATGGGAGGCAAGAGAGAAAGAAGTGAGGGAGGCACCGGACAGTGGCACAGGGTGAGATGTGACACTGTGAGGCTGACCCATGAGGGAGGTTCTGGGTTCCAGTGTGGAGACCTCCTGGGGTAGCCTGGGTATGCGTTTGCTTGTGATCTGAGGCCGGCTGAGGCTGAGGGTGAATCGTGGCATCAGGACCCTGTGGGGGTGCTGTCTCTGTCTCTGGCTCACGAAGGAAATGAGAAATTAACAAATGAAAGAAGTGGGGTGAGGCCCTCTGGGAGGGCAGGGGAGGTGGGCTTCTGGGCGAACCGAGCTCCCGTGGTGTCACGGCTCAGAGTGACACAGGGAGCAGAGGTGTCTCCTCACGATGGAGACGCCTCGCCCCCGCCCTGGTGGCATGTGTCCCTGGGCCTCGCCACAAGGGCAGTCCCTGCCCTCCCCCTGTGGCACAGCCCGGCCTGGGGCAGGTGCCTGAGTACTTGTTGGGTGAGGAGGTTTTCCTAGCAAACTGGGGCAGCCTTGACATTAGTCAGCCAAGGCTGGGGACCCTGGGCTCTAGGAATGTCACGGACAGGGGCTTTTCATTCTCTGTCTTGTTTTGTTTTCTCCACAGTTTCCTAGAGGATTCCTGTTAGAAGATTCCATCCTGGCCATGGTTAAACTAGGGGTGGGAGAATTGTCCCCACCGGGGAGCACCAGGGAGTCTGGAGAGGTGGTGGCAGGGACTGTTCCCCGAGTGTGGGAAGTGTAGATGGGGCCGGACAAAGAGGAAATGGACAGAGTGGGGGCATGGCTGGGGACCCCGGAGGCTTTGGAGTCCAACCAGATTCCATTGCTCATTGGCTGTGTGGCCTCAGGTAAACTGGTAAACCTCTCTGAGCCTCGGTTTCTTCACATTTAAAATGGGAAAACGTGATGGACTGTAAGGTTGGAGAGGGTGTTAGAGGTGGAGATGGTGCCATACGAGTTACCCTCACAGAGTGCGAGGACACTGGATTGGTACCTGCGAAGAGCCATCGTGACGAACCTTCCAGGACCTCAGGACTAGGTGTCCCTGGCTCACTGCTCAGTGGCCTGGTGGGAGGAAGGTGGGCTCCGCGCCCTAGAAGATGTGCCATCTGCCATACCCACCTCCCGGGCCTGTCTTCCCTGGGCTCCACAGCCTCTTCCGCAGAGAGCTTCAGCAGCCTCTCTCTGATTTGTAGCCAAGGGGCCGGTTCTCAGGCAAATGTGTCAAATATGCCTCAGGTGTGCCTTCACCCTTAATGTGCCCATGACAGACATTAGTAAGCGACCCAGAATTCCCTCCAAGGCTACAGGAAGCCCCAGGCAGGCATTCTCAGATGATCACTGGTGTGAAAGACGAGTCCTACTTGAATTCTGGCCTTGTCCTCAGTGGGTGTAGGGAAAGGGGTCCCTGTCCTATGTGGGAGCAGTTAAAGGGGCCATCCCTGGAGACCTCTAGGGTTCCTGCACAGCTGCTGCAGTAGGGGGCACCCAGGGGCCAAATGTCAGTGGCTAGGAGGCCCCCAAAGATCCTGAGAGAGCTGCATTGCTCAGTTGCAGAGCAGAGGGGAGGTCTGGGGCAGGCAGCTGGGGTGAGGCAGCATGGTGGGCATTGGTGAGGGTGCAAGCTTCCTCAGCTGGCGTGCCCTGCGGGTCAGCAATGGATGGGGAGGGTGGGGAAAGGATGTACGGGGTATTCGGTGTCCTATTGCATAGGCAGCAAGGCAAGGATGGTTCAAGAGCTGCCTCAGCCCATGGGGATTGAACGGCCTTGCTTGTGAATCTGAATGCCTGGTTCCAGGGCAGACACTGTTGCTCCGTGGGTCCCAGGTGTGGAATTTGAGCTCCAAGCCCCCCACCTGCACAGTGCTCCACAACAGGGGCCACCCTGCAGTTCCCATCCTGACAACTGGGCCAGTTCCTATTGCTGTGCATCAAGATGCTTACCTGTCTTGCTCACCGTGTGACCTGGGACCCTGCCTGACAGCAAGCATATGAGGGCTGGGCTGCCTAGCCGGCTGCCTTGACAGCCGTCTCTCAGGGGTACCCTAGCAGCCCTGGAAACGTGGAGAGAGGGAGCAAGCTGTTATGAGAGCTCCTCTGGAGAGAATGAATAGTTGAAGCCTCCAGAGACAGACTTGGACAATAATGGATGCTCGATGTTTGCAAGCGGCCTCAGGGTGTGGGTGTCTGGGAGTCCCCCACACCCTGGCTTGGGCTTTGCTGAGAGGAGTGAGCCAGTTTGGGGCTGGAGAGGAATTTCTAGGGACCTCGGAGGAGGGCAGGTACTCTCCACCCCTCGTCCCTGCAGTCACAAGTGGGCAGCAAGTCCAGAATAAACCATTGAAGGGCCTCGAGTCGGACCTCCCTGGACACCTGGATCCCTTCCTGACCTGTGTCCCCAGGACGCTGAACTCAGAGCCAGAGCCCTCGAAGGGCCACAGAGCTGACACCACCTGCACCCTAGGAGTGAGGGGGGCTTAGCTGGTAAGGGGCAGGCCACCAGTACCAAGGTTACCCAGAGCACCAAGGATGGCATGAGCTACCCCTTGGGAAGGCGGGACTCAGCGGGCACCTGCGTGAGTGGGCCTTGGAGGACGTGGGCAGGGAGGAGGCGTGCAGGAGGGTGGCGCTCTGCAGAGGCTGGGCCGGGTGTGGGGGCCTTCTGGCCGCAGTGGCTTGGCTGTGGGCTTGCTCATGTTCTGAGGTGCCTCCCGGCCCCAGGCTGCCCCCAAGGGCAGGGGACCGAAGGGGCGGGGATTGAGGTCTAGGGCCAGCAGCCTGGCTCCAGAGGCAGCTGTCTAAAAATAAGTTGGGATGCCAGAGTCTCCATCTTCAGGAAGTGGGGAGGGGTGATGCATGTAAGGAGGCGGCCTCCGCGCAGGGGAGGGGAGGAGAGGGACAGCAGGAGGGGCCGTGGCCGCTGAGGGTGGCCAGCAAACTTGTTTATTTTCTTTCCTCTGGCCTGACAGCTCTCAGGCTCCCTGGGTCTGGTGAGAGGCCCCCATCTCCATGGCCCTGCGGGTGTCCCCAGAGCCCAGCCTCCTGTTTCCGGGGAACTCCCTAGAAAGCCCCCCCAGTGGAGAGCAGGAGATGGAACTGCTGGTGAGGGCGAAGGGGCCCCGGCCTCGAAGACCCTGTCTGGAGGAAGAAAGCAATGGGGTGCCTCAGATTCGTTCCCAACCCTCCCATTTCGCAGAGGAGGAAGCCAGGCCCAGGAGGCTTAGGGACTTGCCCTGGGTCATGTAGCGGAGCCGCCCCCAGGCCCAGGTCTCCACAGCCCAGGGCACGGCTCTCTGTGGAGCTCAGCCCAGGCATGCACACTTCCACGCACACCGCCCTTGTGGGGAGGGATGGCGAGGGCCCGCCGCGGTCACGGTATCGGGTCTGCACTTGTGGGTGACAGCGTGGGTGGGGGTGCGGGGCAGGCTGGCCCTCACACCCCACACACCATCACTGTCACACCTTACACCTCAGCCCACCCAGCAGCCTCCAGACACCTCCGAGGGCTACACATGGCGGCCCTAAGCCCTCTGCCCCTCGAGGCCAGTAGGACCTCCCCTCATAGTGCCCACAGAGCTCATGGAAGTGATGTGGGCGTGGCCCCTCTTGTCCCGAAGGGTCTGGGGGGGTGACCAGAAGATGCAGATACTGGGAACCAGCAGTTAGTGTAATGGCTATGTGGCTGGACTCCCACGTAGTCAACCGCGGTTTGCGTCCCGGACCCGGTGGCTTAAAAACTCACGCCGGGTGCGTGTGCGTGCGTGCCCAAGATCCCGAGAGGAGAATGGAGGAGAAGGGATTGTGGCGTGACCATCCCCCCTGGGGGGTGATTTCTCGCTTCCTATCTCTCTGTCTCTCTCTGTCTGTCTGGTGAACGCACGCGCCCTATAGCGAAAACCTCTCAAAAAAAAAAAAAAAAAAAAAAGATGCAGATACTGTCACTCTGCCCAGGCTACCCGCCTGCCCCTCTGCACACCACTCACCTGTGCCCAGAGTCCCCCTTTCCCTCCGACCCCTCTCTGTCGTCACGGTGATACCTGACCGCCCTGAGATCGTGGCCCACCCTGCGACCACAGCTGGCCTGGCAGGTGGGTGGGAGAGCTCCTCAGTGGGGGGCACCCCCTGCGTGCTACTCCAGCTGCAGGGACAGGTCTGCATCGGAGGACCAGGGTGTCCGGGCACCACCCCACAGCCCGTCAGCCTCTGTATTTCCTCTTCGTGATTCCTCCATTTTCCTTCTTCTCTTCCTCTTGTGCTGACAAAAATCTCTAGCAAGGCTCAAGCTTTTCAGCCCCGCCTTGCCAACTGCAGTTCCATCTTACTAGTAATCTCTCTCTCTTGCTCTCTCTCTTTCACACACATACACACACCCCTGACCCCCAAAAGTCTCACTCCCCATTGGCAGGCTGCTCAGGGCCTTTGGGAGCCCCCGTTCCCTGGGCTCTCCCCTCCCCCTGCAGGGCCGCCCACCAGGAGGTCTCTCCAAGTCCTGGAGATTCGTTCAGGGAGGTGCCTGTGGTCTGGTCCTGTCCTTGAGGAGGCTCCCTCGGATGGGCCCAGGGGTGTTGAGAGGGCCCTCTGTCACCCCGACGCCAGCCAGGTTTTTAGGAATAGCCCTTCTCTAGCCTGCCCAAGATGGGGCCTGGGGCCTGGGAATCTTCTGGGAAGGGACTGAGCAGAGCTGCAGAGCTGTGTTCAGATCCTTGCTTGTATGCTGTGTGACCTCAGGGAAGTTCCTCAGCTTCTCTGACCCTTGGATTATCATTTGTAAAATGAGTTTCCTGTTGTATCTCTCGAAGAGGGAGATGAGGAGGTTATGTTGGGATACTTGTCACAGAGACAGTGTCCCCACACAGTGCCTGTTTGCTGTCAGTCCTGGGCAGGCTGGGGAGAGGAGGCAGGGCCTAAGGAGTGGCAGCTGCTCAGAAGGGCTGCCCTGGGGGAATTGTTGGACGGGGAGGCTGAGACTGGGGGAGGCCCTGGGATGGGGCAGGGGAGGATGGGGCCTAGGGTTCCCTCCAAGACCCCCTCCCAGGGCTGTGGCATCAGCCAGGGCTGCCACCTCTTCTTTCCACTATTCACCAGTAATTACCCTAAATGCTACATCTGCTGTCATGACAACGGATTACCCATCTTAGATAGAAGCCCTGTTTGCAGGGGAGTCGGGCTCTCCAGCTCCCCGAGTTCCAGCACTGTCTCCCTCTTGGGGTTCCCCAGCTGGTCTCCTTCCTTCCCATTTGGGCTTATGTGAGAAGTAACTCCTGTTTTCTAAAATTCCAGAAATTTCTGTTGGCTTTATTTCCTCTTCTGTGTCTTACTTTCTGTCTCTCGCTCTCTCTCCTTTCCTTCTCTCGCCTCTCTCCCCTTCTCCCCTGCGTTCTTCACCTTGGGGCCTGAGCTCCTCGGGTTTCCCTCTGTGTCCTCTCTCCCCTCTTTTGGCCCTCACCTTTCGGTGCGGTGGGAGAGCAGGTAGGAAGGTGGTGGGATGGGCAGGGTCTGCGGCCTGGGTGGGTCTGCTCTGCAGGGGCCTCTGGCCGAGGCGAGCTAGAGTGGGTGCACCCGGAGAGCCTCCCGCCTCTGGAGGGGTGCATGCGGCCAGGCCGTCAACAGCTCCCAGAGGTAAGGGTGGTTTTTCCATTTCCTGGGCCAGGAAATCAGAGATCAGAAGAGGGAAGCATCTCACTCTAGACCAGCCAGCTGGCTGACAGAGGAGGCAAGGTTTGAGATGCCCTTCCAGGGGGCCGGCAGGCGGTGTGGTGGTTAAGGTGCTGGACTCCCACATGGCCAGCCGTGGTTCAAGTCCTAGACCCTGTGACTTGAAAATGATGCCGGTGTGTGTGTGTGTGTGTGTGTGTGTGTGTGTTGTGCGCCCAAGATCTCAAGAGGAGAATGGAGGGGAAGGGACTGGGGCGTGACCATCACCCATGGGGAGTGATTTCTCACTGTTTCTCTCCAGCAAGCGCACATGCCTATGGAAAAAAAAAAATCTCTAAAAAAAAAAGTCATTCCAGAGCAGGAGCTCTTAGCCAGGGCGCTATAAACAATAATACTGATACTTAGAGCATTTCCGTGCGTCAGGCACTGTTTAGGAACAGTTGGGACTTGGTCCTCATAGCAACCTTACAAGCTGAGACCATGAGCGCCCAGAGCATTCAAGTAATTTTTCCAAGGTCACACTGGAGTCAGGGCTGCGCTTGGGTTTGGACCCAGGTCTTTCAGCCTTCAGAGCCTGGGCGCCTAACTGAGTGCGGTCGCTGCCCTGGTCCTCTTCTATGCCAAGGGGATGACAGCAGAGAAGGGACTACATCTTAGGACAAGGGCATTAGCCTCACCTGTCTACTTGTCCCTCCCTACCCCACTGGAATGCCCCACCCCCGGCTGCAGCCATGACAGTTCCGGGAATCAGAGGAAGAAGCCAGTGGCACTAAGTGGGCACAGTGTCCTCTTGTTTGCCGAGTCACATCCAGCGGGGAGTGAGTTCCAGGTCAGCACAGATCCTACAGCAACACATACCTCTGTGGGAACCACAGCCGCCCAGGAACCCCGGGGCCCTGCCAGCCGGACCTGGGGAGGCAGGAGGCCTGGTGCTACAGGCGCGCTCTCCCGGCCTGGGCCGGCCAGGAACATCCCTGGCCCTTCTTGCCCACTGCTCTGGTCCCCAGAGAGCAGCTGGGCCTGGAACACACTGTCCCCAGTGCGGCTGTCGGGATGATGGAGAGGCGGTTTATTTTTAACAGCCAGGACTCATGGACAGAAGCCTCTTCCAGGTCAGGGGAAGGGACACCAGGGAGGGTGGGGACCTCGAGCTCCAGGCCCTTCCTTCCCTTTCCCTCACTCCGGGGCCTGAGAGCCCTGCAGGCTTGGTGGCAGGCCCTGGGTTCACAGACTCCATGGTCAGAGGGTGGCTGACCCCCAGCTGTCAGCCCGAGGGAGGGCCTGGCAGTGGAGGGGGCCCAGGAGCGGGCCCCAGCCCTGGAGCTGACAAGGGCTCATGGCCATAGCAAACCTGCCATGGCCTGGCCTGGTCTGACCCGTCGCACCGGCCCTGGACCCCCTTCTCCTCCCCGATCTGTCTGCAGTCCTGGGAGGGAGTAGCTCGTTTCCCAAGACCCCAGACCCTTCCCAGCCAGAGCTGGAAGCCACTGCTGCCCAGGGAAGCAGCGTGGGCCTGCTGGGTCCTCAGCTGCCCGGGACACCTCAGAGCTCGTGGCACCAGTGGGTCTGTGTGTTCTACGACTGGCCAGGGCCACGCTGAGTACCTGGGCTCTGCTCTTCCCTCCCTGCCTGGGACAGTGGCAATGACTTGCCCGCCACCTCTGGTCTCAGCATGACTCTCTCCTGCACTCCTGCGTCCCTACCACCGGATTGTCCTTTTAGGACTTTGGAAAGGCGCATGTCACTTCTCATTAGAACATCCTGCCCACCGAGCTGCTCCCAGGAAGCCAGGCTCTGGGCTTGGCCCAGGTCTGCGGCCACGTGCCGTGGGGAGAGTCCCTCCTCCTCTCTGGGCCTGGGCCCTGTCATCGGTTCAGGGCAGTGTAGGAGAAAGGACTTCCCAAGATCCCTTTTCCCTGGGACTCACACTGGGTCCATTCCTGGGGTTCGGGCCTGACCAGCAAGATTTAGGGGGTCGGGGTTTCTGGAGGAATGTGGCAGTTTTCATGATGCAGTCTATTTATTTATTTAGAGAGTTTTTTGTTTTTTGTTTTTGTTTTTGTTTTTTGCTATAGGATATGTGCGCTTGCCAGAAAGACAGAGACAGACAGACAGAAAGCAAGAAATCACCCCCCAGTAAGGATGGCCCTGCTGCAATCCCTTCTCCTCCACTCTCCTCCTGGGATTTTGGGCCTGCACGCACACGTCCGGAACTCAAACCATGGTCGACTATGTGGGAGTCCAGTGACGTAACCATTAGGCAATCTGCTGGTCCCTATTTTTAAAGATTTATTTCCTGAGAGAGCTCTCCTTCAGGGTCTCAACACGTCCTAACCTCCCACCCAGCCTCCCAGCCAGCCAGGATCATGAATCACAATGCACCCTGGGGTGACCCAGGATCTGGACCTGGGGCCCTGCCACGTGGCTCCAATATCCAGCTGCAGTGCACCACCTGCACCACTGTGCTGGGTGCTCATAGCCCCCACTTCTAACCGAGCCCCCACAAGCCCCTCGCTACCCTGCACTCAGAGGGACCTTTTGAAAATGATTACTCAGATCAGAGAGTGAAGCGCACGGCCCGTGCGTGCAGCTCGGTTTACATTCACGTCTGCCAAGCAGAACCTGGTGCCAGGCAGCTCCTCCCCTCCAGAAGGTCCTGTCCCCTTCTCGACCCGTGTCCCCTAGAGAGAACACCATTCTGGTGTACTTTTTATTTATTTTTTTGAAGAGATTTTTGCTACAGGGCACATGCACTCGCCAGAAAGACAGAGAGAGACAGAGAGAGAGAAAGCGAGAAATCACCCCCCAGGGGGGATGGTCACGCCGCAATCCCTTCTCCTCCATTCTCCTCTTGGGATCTTGGGCACGCACGCACATGCGCCCGGTGTGAGTTTAAGCCACTGGGTCTGGGACTCGAACCATGGTTGACTACATGGGAGTCCAGCGATGTAGCCGTTATGCTAACTGCTGGTCCCACACCATTCTGGTTTCTATGATGGTAGATTCGTTTTGCCTGTTCTAGAGCTTTTTTCTTTTTTTCCCTAGAGAGTGCGTGCATTCATCAGAGAGCCAGAGAGAGGGAGAGGACCACACTTCCCCCCCCCCCCCCCGTAGAGCATGGTCTCTCCTCAATCCCTTCTCCTCCATCCTTCCCTTCTTTTGGGATTTTGAGGATGCTCACACATGTGCCCAACGTGTTTCTCAAGCTGCTGGGTCCGGGACTTGAACTGCACAGTTGATCATGTGGCATCCGGCTCCCTTAATCACCAGACCACAGAGTTAGCCCAAGCTATTCTAGAACTTTTATATAGAAATTATTAGAACACACATACCCTTCCATGTCTGACTTCTTTTGCTCAGTCTAGGAGAGTCATGAGTTTTAAGAGGCCGGTTCAGGACTTGAACCGCGGTCAACTACGCGGGAGTGCAGCAACATAACCGTTACACCATCTGCTGGTCCCAAACTGTACCATCTTAACCATTTTGTATGAGAGAGAGAAGAAGGAAGAGAGAGAGCAATAGAGAGAGATCTTTGACAGGTCCTTGCCACTCTGATCCTCCTGTCAGCAGCGTGTCAGCGAGGACCACGGGCTGGGCCAGGCACACGGACTCAGCCAGACAAGACGGAGCACCCTCTCTCTTGTGCCCCTGCAGCTGGACCCACCTGAGCCATTTCCCAGAGTACAGTTACATGCGTCCATGATGTCGGACAACCACCAGTCATCATCCAGCTTCATAGCTTCATCTTGTAAAATGGAAACTCTCCTTTAAACACTCGCTCCCCATTCTCCGCTCCTCCCAGCCCCTGGCGGACACCGTACCACTTTCTGTCTCTATGAATTTGACTCCTCTAAGTGCCTCATAAAGAAATATGATATTTATCTTTCGTGGCTGGATCCTTCCCCTTCTCTTCATCCTCCTCCTCCTCCTTCTTCTTTGATATAGGGAGTGTGTACTAGCCAGAGACAGAGAGATGGAGAGAAAGAAAGAGAGAGGGAGAAAGTGGCAGGGCCTGGTCACCCCACAATCCTTTTTCCTTCAGTTCTCTATCCTGTCAAGATTCTGGGCACGTGCACATGTCTGACATGTTTTTCAAGCTGGCAAGGCCAGGATTTGAACCTGGGTTGACCGTATGAGATCCAGCTTCATCTGCACTGGGCTTAACCACTGTACCATGGCGCTGGCCCGGATTCCTTCCCAGGTTTCTGAGCATTGTAGCAGTAACTAGTACTCTATTTCTTTTAATGGCTGGTTATCATTCCAGTACGTGGATGTGCTACACATTATCCACTCAGCAGGTGATGGACACTGGGTTGATTTCTCCGTTCAGCTCTGGTGAATGGTACGGTTATGCACATCAGAGGGCCTATTTTCAGTCCTCTGGGGTGTACAGCAAGGAGTGGAATTGCTATGTAGGGTGGTAATTCTATATTTAGCTTTCAAAGAATTACTAAACTGTTTTCCAAAGTGGCTGCGCCATTTTCACATTCCTGCCAGCCGTGTACGAGGGCTCCAATTGTTCCACATCTTCAACAACACTTTTTATGGTTTGTTTTGGAAAACTCTGGTCATCCTGGTGGGGGCAAAGTGGTGTCTCATATGATTTTGATTTGCATCGAGCTAAATGATGAGTGATGTTGAACACCTTTTCATTTGCTTTTTGGCCATTCGTATGTCTTTTTTGGAGAAATGTCTATCCAGATCCTTTGCCCATTTTTAAAAGTTGGGTCACTTGTCTTTTATTATTGAGTTGTAAGACTTCTTTATACATTTTGGATACTAGAGCCTTAACAGGTCTGAAAGTATACATTCGATTTGTAAATGCTTTCTCCCACTCTATGTGTTGTCTTTTTTTTTTTTTTTTTTTTTTTTTTGGAGAGGTTTTTGCTATAGGGTGTGTGTGCTCACCAGAAAGAGACAGAGAGATAGAAAGTGAGAAATCACCCTCCAGGAAGGATGGCCACATGCAATCCCTTTTCCCTCATTCTCCTCTCAGGATTCTGGGCATGCATGCACACGCGTCCAGCATGAGTTTAAGCCACCAGCCCAGGATTCGAACCGCAGTCGACTACATAAGAGTCCAGTGACATAGCCATTACACCAACTGCTGGTCCCTTATGTGTTGTCTTTTAACTTTCTTGATTGTATCCTTTGACAAGCAAGTTTTGAATTTTGATGAATTCCAAGTTATCTATTTTTTTCTTTTGTTGCTTGTACTTTTGGTCTCTTATCTAAGAATCCATTACTAAATGCAAGGTCATGAAGGTTTATCCCTGTGTTTTCTTCCAATAACTTTACAGTTTAGTTACTTAACATTTAGATCTTTGATCCATTTTTATTTATTTATTTATTTTATAATTTTTCTAGTTGCCAGGGTGTGTGTGTGCTCTCCAGAGACAGATGAAAGAGAGAGAGAGAGAGAGAGAGAGAGAGAGAGAGAGAGAGAGAGAGAGAGAGAGGAGAAAACACTCACCAATGAGGCATGGCCATACCTCAACCCCTTCTCCATTTCTCCATTCTTTTGAGATTTGGGGCACACATATACATGTGCCTGGCATGTTTTTTAAGCTTTGGGGGCCAGATTTGAACTGTGTTCGGTTTTGTGGAATCTGGCTCCCTTAACCACTGCACTATGGGGTCAACCCACCTTTGATCCATTTTGATTTAATTTTTATATGTGGTGTGAGGCTGGAGGTCTGCCTTCATTCTTTGGCATGTGGATATTCAGCAACTGTGACAATGGGTTTCCTTTGGGGAAGGTGATGAAAATGTTTCAGTACCATTTGTCAGAAAGACTAATTTTTTCTCCTCATTGAATGGTCTTGGCATCCTTGTTGAAAATCAATTAACTATAGACATGTGGCTTTATTTCTGGATTTTCTACTCTATTCCATTGGTCTGTGTGTCTATCCCTATGCCATTACCACATTGTTTGGATTGTAAATTGTAGTTTTATTCCCAAATGATTCAGTCTTTCTTTTTTTCTTTTTAATTTTTTTGGCACTCATTTTTCCTTTTGCCCGAAATGTTCTTCCTTTCATTTTCACGTGGCTCATTTTCATCAATAGGCTTTCTGGAAATGTCTCCTTAGAGAGGCTTCCACTTGCCACTCTCCATCACATTGCCCTGTCTTATTTTCTCCATATTCCTTATTGTGTTTGAATTCATAAACTCCATGAAAGCAGAATTTTCTGTTCTGGTTACTGGGCATGAGATGCCTGCACATAACAGGCACTTAAAATATCATTGAATGAAGAGTCACTAACCTGGAATTCCCTTCCTCACCTCTGTACTGCACCATCCAAATGCCACCTCCTCTTTTTTTTTTTTTTTGGAGAGGTTTTTGCTATAGGGTGCGTGCGCTCGCCAGACAGACAGAGAGAGACATAGAGACAGAAAGCGAGAAATCACCCCCCGGGGGGATGGCCGCGCCACAATCCCTTCTCCTCCATTCTCCTCTCGGGATCTTGGGCACGCACGCACACGCGCCCAGCATGAGTTCTAAGCCACCAGGTCCGGGACGTGAACCGCAGTCGACTACGTGGGAGTCCAGCGACATAGCCATTACGCTAACTGCTGGTTCCCCCACCTCCTCTTTATAGACCCCTATTCTTTCTGTCAGCAGCACTGTTGACTTCTCCTCCTTCATGGTGAGGATGGACAAATCAGCCTCCTGTATCTGACTGGAAGCACCTGAAGGCAGGAACTCCACCTCCCAATCCCCACTCCACACTCCATAGCTCACACTGAGTGAGCCTGTGCCATGAACAGGCCCTGGTCCTGACTCTAGTCTGAGTATGGAGGACTGGAGCAAAGGCAAATTTGAGTGAGGGGCTGCTATAATTTGAACACGTCTCTCCCAAATTCATGTGTTTCGCTGTTGTAATGGGATTAAGAGGCTGAAAACTTGATCCTGTTATAAAGTTGAAAGATGGAGCTTCTGGGAAGAGATTAGTGATTGGGTGGTCAGGGCAGGATGGGGTTCCCATAATTTAGTTCTGGTGGGTTTATAAGGACAAGAATCAGGAAGATAGAGACATGGGATACAGACCACACTCTCCTGCATCCGCCATCCTCTTTGCTTTTGTCGATCTTGTTGTGACGTATCAGGCCTAGTGCCATCCACATGCCTGAGGACTTTCCAGCCACCAGAACTGTGAGTCCAATAAACCTCTTCTTTTTTTTAACGAATCACCCAGTCTCAGATATTTCTGTTAGCAACACACTTGCAGACTAACGCAGGGACTTAACAGAGTTTGGTGACCATTTAAGCCAAGAGACAAAGTCAGAAATGATTTCCCAGCTTTTACCTTCAGCGTTTGGGGATGATTATCATCCTCAGGTCAGAAATGTGGAAGTTAAGTGGGGAACCTGGCGAAGGGATCATGATGATGTATTCAGTTCTCCAAAGTTGACAGAGAGGCCACAGTAAAGTGAGCAGCCAGGACACTGCAAATCAGTGGGAGCTCTGACTGCCAAGTGCCCAGGTGTACTCTGTGCTATACGGCATGCCACCCTCATAGCACCCTGCAAGGGGGACTATGTAATCGCTCCCCCTTCTCTGTGGGCAATACTGTACATTCCAAGACTTCCAGTGGATGCATGAAAGCACCCTCTCTCTACTATGTCCTTTTCTATATATATCTGTGGCAAAGTTTCATTTCCAAAGTAGAGATTAAAAACAATAACTAATAATAACTCAGAACATCTATAACAATATGACAGCATCACTACCCTTGCTCTTTGGGGTCCCTATTAAGTAAAATAAGGGTGACTTGAACACACCCTGCAATATGATAGCAGTGGATCTGATGACCCAGCGAGCTGCTAAGGGTCTGGTGAGCAGGTAGCATGTCCAGTGTGGAGACGCTGCAGAAATGGGTGGTTCACGACCTTGGCAGGATGGAGCCGGATGGCTCAAGATTTCATCATGTGACTCAGAATGGCATGCACTTTAAAACTCATAAAGTTTATATTTCTGGAATTTTGTATGTAACCATGGGTGACTCAAACCATGGAACGTGACACCATGGGTAAGGATACTGTTGTATTTGCTCATTTACACATGAGGAAACGAAGCTCAGAGAGGCAAAAGGGCTGGCCCAGGGCACACAGCTCCTAGGGTAGAGGTCAGGTCTCTCACCCTAAAGGCTGCCTGTCCCTCTCCTGTGCTGTCCCTGGCAGGGCTAGTGCCATAGGGGTTATTTCTGCCACCAGAGAACTGCCCCAGACCTCTGCCTGCAGGGTATCACCAGGTAAAGGCAGAGAGAGGTGGGGCAAGCCCCACGCAGGGGAGGAAGGGTGAGGCCACAGCTTGGCCACTTCGGAACCTTTAGGTGGAGGAATTCATCTTCATCTGGGCCCAGGCTTGAAAATGATTCGATTAAGTGACTGAAGAAGGAAAGAGCCTGAGCTCAGATAGCCTTTCCCACCTCCACCCTCTCCTTTTCTTTCTTTTTAAGGAATTATTCACTTCATTTTTATTTATCATTATTATCATTTTAAAATTTGCTACAGGACACACGCACTCACCAATGAGAGATAGAGATAGAGAGAGAAGCCAGAAACAAGCCACCAGGTCCGAGACTCAAACCCTGATCAGCCATGTGGGTGTCCAGGGCCCCAACCACCACACCATCGTCTGGCCCTGTCCCCTCCTCTTCTAAGTCCCTCCTTGCCTTCACCTTCTCCAGAGACAGAGAGCCCCAGGGCCAGGCTGCCGAGGAAGCCTCTCCGCTGCAGCTTCCCCGCCACCTGAGGGAATCCTCCCTGGCTGCTCCTGCGGGTAGAAGCAGACACCTGGTTCCTCATCCTCAGGGCCCCAGGGTGGGTGAGACTACACCAGCCTCAGGACAGGACCAGCCCTGACGGAGGGGCAGCCTCAGCAGGCATGGTTTCCTTGAAGCGATTCCTGTCCTCTGGGATGGGCTGGGGTGGGGCTCTGAGTCTGCCTGCCCATCTCAGCCCTAGGGGGCGCGAAGATAGTGACCAGAGGGCCTTAAGAGCCCAAGCTGTCCTCCCCAGGGGAAGGAGGAAGGGACGGCTTGGGCTGGAGGGGCAGAGGCTAAGGATGGAGAAGGGATGGGCGGGAGGGACAGGTGGTCATTGACATGCCTGTGAGCTCGAGATCTGGCCCCATCCCTGGTCTGCTGCTGTGCGACCTCAGGCCAGTTCCCTGTTGTCTCTGAGCAGCAATCCGTTCTGTTCCGATCGGGATCAGGATAGTCCTCACAAGGTTCATGAGGATGGGATGATCACCCTGAGAGCAGGCCTGCCCGTCAGCACCGGGAAGTCGGGTGGTTTTACAGAGCCGCTGTGGTGACGTGGGACGCCTGCAGAGGATGAGGGTGGGCCAGAGCCAGCAGCTGCCAGTCCCACGGAGGGCTCTCTTACTCCCCTCGCGAAGCCTGGAAGCACTTAGAGGAGCTAGAGGAGGGACAGGGGCTGTCACCAGGCAGCGTAGGGCAGGAAGAGGCCAGAGGTTTATCGGAGCCACGACCCAGGGCTGACTCTGCCTGCCCCACCAACGAGTTCTCGTACCCCCCAGCGCTTGGGCTCTCCGGGCTTCCAGATGGTTCTCAGAGCTGCTGCCCTCTGCCTCCCTGCTGTTCTGCCAACGTCCACCCTCAGCCTCCCACCGCAGTGCTCCACTCTGAGACTACAGTCAGGAGGTTTCCCCGCAGGGCACACTCAGTCTGGGTTAATGGTTCCTTGCTGGGCCTGAGCAATGTCCCCGGCGCCTGCAACAAATAAAATGTGGTTATGGGTCCCTCTGTCCCTGCTGCTCCCAGACACTGACAATGATATTATAGCCTCGCGTCCGCCCTCCCTGCTGCCTCCCAGAGCCAGGGTGGCCCTCTCCTCGGCTGCCCTCCAGGGTGGGGCTGGGGTATCCTGCTGGTGCCCCCTGCAGGGAAGGTGTGGCCAAGGCTTGGGTGACCAGGTTCCACGGGCACAGCCTCAGCTGGGAGTCCCCAGGGACCCGGACTGCTCACGCGGCTTCCTGGCCTGGTTTCCTCTCCTCAGCAGCCTTATCACTGCAACCCAGACTTGCCCACGGCTCTTCCCTACTTAAAACCTACCAGGGACGCCGCACGACCCACGGGACAAAGTCCAGACGCTATCTCAGTTGCTCGTTATGCTTCCAGAGTGCCCAGTTCCTCCGGAGGATGTGGAGGCAGCAGCCTCTGGTGCAGGAGGCTCAGGGATGGGCCATCTGGGGTCTCTGGTCCTTGCTGGTGATGTTTACGTGTTCACGGCCACTGTCCTCACCCAGCTCCTGCCCCGCCCCTCACAGCAGCAGTGTTCCCCTCCGGCGGAGGGCTGGCAGGCTCCGTGTAAAACAGCACAGCTGGGGGCTAGCGGGTGCTGTGGTGTCAAGGCAGCTGATCCCACATGGCCGACTGCATGGTTCACACTGCATTCGTGTGTGTGTGTGTGTGTGTGTGTGTGCCTTAATCCTAAGAAGAGAATGCAGAATAGAGGAGAAGGGATTGTGATGTAACCATCCAGTCTGGGGGGTGATTTCTCACTTTCTCTCTCTCTCTCTGTCTCTGTCTCTCTCCAATGAGCACATGTGCCCTATAGCAAAAACTAAATGGGGGGAGAAAAAGGCAGTGGGACCAGCAGTTAGCGTAATGGCTATGTCGCTGGACTCCCATGTAGTTGACCATGGTTCGAGTCCCGAACCCGGTGGTTAAAACTCACGCCAGGTGCATGTGTGCTCGTGCCCAAGATCCTGAGAGGAAAGTGGAGGAGAAAAGATTGTGGCGTGGCCATCCCCGGGGGGTGATTTCTCACTTTCTGTCTCTCTGTCTCTCTCTGTCTTTCTAGTGAGTTCACGTGCCCTATAGCGAAAAACAAAACAAAATTAAAAAAAAAAAAAACCTCTCCAAAAAAATAAAAAAGAAGGCACAGCTGCAGCTTATAATTTAGATGACTTCTCGTTGGAAGCTGAGGTGCCTTCTGGTTTCCCACCATTACAGAAAACACTGCTGGGAGTATTTTTTGAGCATAGAGTTTTTCCCGCACGAGGACAGCTCTCCAGGCTGGGTCTCCAGAACTGGAGTGGCGGCTCCAAGGGCTCACACATCTGAATCCGTACACATCAGGGTGGAGCACCTCCAACATTTCTGGTCTCTTTATCCTTGAGCTCCTCAGACGGAGGTCAGAGAGGGAGGGTTGAGTAAGGCAGCCTGCTGGGGCTGCGGGGCTGCCAGGCGCTGCGCCCTGGAGCTGGGGTTCCTTCCTCTCCTAGAAGCTGCGCGGCCTGGAAAAGAGGACTGAGCTGATGAAGATGCCCCCAAGGAGGTTTTAAAAAATAAACATCATTATTGAGATATAATTCACATACCATACAATGAATTGATCCTTTGTGTGAGAGAGTTTTGCTATAGGGCACGTGTACTTGCTGGAGAGACAGAAAGTGTGACGTCACCCTCCAGGGGGATGGCCGTGCCACGATCCCTTCTCCTCCCTTCTCTTCTGGGGATTCTAGGCATGTATGCACACGCATGTAGTCAGATCCAGGACTTGAACTGCAGTCAGCCACCTGGGAGTCCAGCACCTTAACCATTACGCCACCTGCTGGGCCCTGAATGGATTCATCCAAAGCATATACTTTAGAGTCTTTCAGCCCAGGTCAGCTTTGGCTGTGAGAGTACACGGCCTGAGGTGCGGAGAGAAATGCTTAGCACCAGGGACATTTTACCTGATGGTTCTTAAAAGTTTCGGTGTGTTAAAAAGGTAACCTGGGGGTACCAGCAGTTAGCGTAATGGCTATGTCGCTGGACTCCCACGTAGTCGACCGCGGTTCGAGTCCTGGACCCGGTGGCTTAAACTCACGCCAGGCGCGTGTGCGTGCGTGCGTGCCCAAGATCCCGAGAGGAGAATGGAGGAAAAGGGATTGCGGCATGGCCATCCCCTCTAGGGGATGATTTCTCGCTTTCTGTCTCTCTGTCTGTCTCTGTCTGTCTGGTGAGCGCATGCGCCCTATAGCGAGACTTCTCCAAAAAAAAAAGGTAACCTGGGGACCAGTGATGGCATAATGGTTACATTGCTGGACTCCCATGTAGTCAACCGTGGTTTGAGTCCTGGACCCGGTGGCTTAAAACTCACGCCAGGTGTGTGTATGTGTGTGCCCAAGATCCCAAGAGAGAGAATGGAGGAGAAGGGACGGTGTGCTTTCTCACTCTGTTCTCTCTCGTGAGTGCATGTGCCCTATAGCAAATTAAAAAATAATAATAAATAAAAATTTTAAAAAAGAATGAATCAATTTATAAGTTGGAAAACTCCAAAGAAGAGTTGGCGTGCCAGTAACAAAGTGTCCGAGGCAAGTACTCATGGGGGAAAAGTATAAGCAAAATAAAGAAATTATTTGATTAGTGGCTGTGACAAAAGTATAAATAAGTAAAATGTCTACTCCAATGACTTTGTATCTATTCAGAGTGTGCAATTATCACCACAATCACTACGAAGCCTTTCCCCACCTCCCCCGACCCAAACCTGACCACTTAGCCACCCTCTAACCCTGTACTCTGCCTCCTGCTCCCAGCGCCTGGCAACCACTACTCTCCATTCTGCCTCAATAAATGCGTCTACTCTGGATGTCTCGTCCAAATGGAATCAGGCAACGTGTGGTCCTTTGTGGCCAACTCCTTCTACCAAGCATGATTTTTTTTTTTTTTTTTTTTTTGGAGAGGTTTTTGCTATAGGGTGCGTGCGCTCACCAGAAACACAGAGAGAGACAGAGAGATAGAAAGTGAGAAATCACCCCTTGGGGGGGATGGCCACGCCGCAATCCCTTCTCCTCTATTCTCGGAATCTTGGGCACGTACGCACATGCGCCCGGCATGAGTTTAAGCCACCGGGTCCAGTATGCGAACCGCGGTCGTCCACATGGGAGTCCAGCAGCATAGCCATTACGCTAACTGCTGGTCCCCTGATCATGATGTTTTTGAGGTTCACCCATGCCATAACACATATCGGTACTTCACTCCTTTTTTTTTTTTTTTTTTTTTTTTGAGAGGTTTTTCGCTATAGGGCGCGTGCGCTCGCCAGACAGACAGAGAGAGACATAGAGACAGAAAGCGAGAAATCACCCCCCAGGGGGGATGGTCACGCTGCAATCCCTTCACCTCCATTCTCCTCTCGGGATCTTGGGCACGCACGCACACGCGCCCGGCGTGAGTTGTAAGCCACCGGGTCCGAGACGCGAACCGCGGTCGACTACGTGGGAGTCCAGCGACATAGCCATTACACTAACTGCTGGTTCCCACTCCTTTTTATTGCCAAATGATATGCCATTGAATGACTGACTATACCACGACTTATTTAACCCTCCATCTGTAGATACATATTTAGGTTGTTTCCACCTTCAGGCTATTATGTTATTTCTTCTTTTTGAATTTGCCAGAAGGGGAGACCAGCAGTTAGCGTAATGGCTATGTTGCTGGACTCCCATGCAGTTGACCACGGTTTGCGTCCTGGACCTGGTGGCTTAAAACTCACGCCGGGTGCATGTGCGTGCGTGCCCAAGATCCCGAGAGGAGAATGAAGGAGAAGGGATTGCGGCGTGGCCATCCCCCCGGGGGGTGATTTCTCGCTTTCTGTCTCTGTTTCTCTCTGTCTGGTGAGCGCACGCGCCCTATAGCAAAAACCTCTCAAAAAAAAGAAAATGAATTTGCCAGAGGGCACATGTGATCTCTGGAGAGAGACATAGTGAGAGAGACAAGAGGGAGAGAGAGAGAAAGTGACGTGGGCCTGCTGGGTGATCAGAGCCAACACCAGCGCTGGCTCATGTCTGACACTCATGAAGAATCAGAGACGCAGACAAGCGAGGAGGACAGTAAGCAGAATTTATAAGGAGAGGCAAAACTTCCAGCTGAATGGAGGGGGGACAAGTCCCCCGAAGCAGGAGCAGGGGCCGCTGTTATATATGTGTCTTCCAGGAAGTATGAGGGCTTTCTGAACATGTGGGGTAATCAATTATGTGGACAGCCTACACTCCACCATCAGGGGTCTGGGCAGTTAATATTTTATCTGACAGTGGAGCGAGGGAGCCCTGCTCTTTGTTCTCACTGAGGTCCTTCCTATATAGATTGTTCTTGTCTTGTTCTGGCTTTCCTCAAGCAGAGCAGACCCTCCTGTTTCTTCCTTGGAATGTAATATTGATAAGGAAGGGAGCTCGACAGCCCATGCCGACTTCCCAAGTAGGCTGGAATAATTCTGGCTGGAAGCAGTTCCCTGTGGGAGCAACGGTGAGAGCTAATAATCGATTTCTAGTGAGAGGAATAATGATTTCTTGGAAAGGCTTGACTACAGTGACTCCATCTTGTCTTTCTTACTTTCTGTTCTGTGGACTCCTTATCCTATCTACCTGACTAGACATCTTACTCCTGTCTCAAAGCACGCCCCATGGGGAAAGGTCATGCCACAATACCTTCTCCATATCTCTCTTTTATGGGATTTTGAGCAGGCATGGGTGAGTGCCGGGTGTACTCCTCAAGCTTCCAGGTCTGGAACTTAAACCATGTGGTCAGCCATGTGCAATCCAGCCACTTTAACTGCCAGGTCACAGGTTGGCCCTGTGGGCTATTATGAATGATGCTCTATGAATATTTGTATACGTTTTTGTGGGGACATATGTCATTTCTTTCAGGTATACACCTAGGAGTGAAAATGCTGAGTCTAATGATAACTCTATGTTGAATATTTTGAGGAACTGTTTTCCAAATAGCTGCACCATTTTACACTCCACCAGTAGTGTATGAGGATTCCAATTTTTCCACATCCCATCAGCATTTATTATTCTCTGTCTTTTTTATTATATCCTAGTGGGTATGAAGTTATACCTCATTCTGGTTTTTGATTTGCATTTCCCTAATGATGAATGGGATCTAATATCTTGTCATGTGCTTACTGGCCATTTGTGTATTTTCTCTGGAGAAATATCTATTCAGATCCTTTGCCCATTTTTAAATTGGACCATATGTCTTTTCATTATTGAGTTGTAAGAGTTATTTCTGTATTCTAGATGTAAGCTCCTTATCAGATACATAATTTGCAAATATCCTTTCCCATTCAGTGGACTTTTTTCACTTTCTTAATAGTGTTCTTTAAAGCAGGGATCCCCAAAATCCAGATCATGGACTGGGGCCAGTCTGGGGCCTGTTGGGGGCCATGCAGTGGGGGATGGCGAGCGAAGCTTCGTCTGTGTTTGTAGCTGCACCCCATCATCAGCATTGCTGCCTGGGCTCCGCCTCCTGGTACACAAACCTTATTGTTGTGTGATGATCTCACTGTCTTTGCAATGTGGTGGTAGTGAAAATGGCATGCGTGGTGGATGGCCTGTGTCTCCTCCAGCCCGTGGATCCTCAAGGCCCTCATCCCAGTAGGGCTGAGTGCACAGAGCAAGCTCATCTAGGAATGAGGAGTGAGTGCGTAAACAGACGGGCAGGATGCTCCATGCCAGCACCGGCATTTGCACGTCATGGGGAGCTGCTCTCTGGAGCTGGGTCCCAGGCCCATCTGGCCTCTTCCCTCAGAAGACTTCTCCCTGGTACCCTCCACCTACACTCAGGGAAGTGGAACCGTGAGGGGCAGCTCCCTCACTTCCTTGCAGCTGGTGGAAGGGTAAATTCCTGGGCAGTGCAGGGACAGGTGGAGATGGGCCAGCCTCTGGAGAGAGGGAACCCTGCCGGTGGCTCCAGGCTTCCCTCATGGGCCAGATGAGCTCCTGGCTGGCCCACAGCCCAGTGCCTGGAGGGACCCCCTCTCCCTGTGCTCTGGGCCTGGGCCTGGGTTTCCCAGGAGCTGTCTCCTGTTCATCTTGTCTTTCATCTTCTCCCTGATGCCTCAGTGTCAGCGGGTGCCAGGCACCCTCCTGCCCTTGGGTCTAGATACGGCGCTGTGAGCCCCAAAGCCCACGGTATGTGAGGGCTGAGGCCCTCCTGGGGGTCTCTGTGCCCACCGGATGGAGCTCACGGGCCCCCACGTCCCCCCATTGCTCTGGCACAGGTGTGTGGTCCACATCACAGTTACCCGCCTGGATTCCTTAAGAGTCTCCCTCACACAAAGCATCACGGGAACAGAGGAGGCTGCTGAGCAGCTGGGGTCCCAAGTAGGTGGGCCTCACCAGGTTCTGCTAAACAAATAGCTTAAAACCATCCGAATGTGCCCCTGGGCTCCTCGCGTGGCCTCCTCCCACAGCAGCCCAGCCCAATGCCCCATCCTGCCCCCTCCCACTGTTCCCGCCTCCTCCCCGGAGACCCAGCCATGGCCTCTCCTGTCTCCCGCAGCCTGTGCCTGCTTTCTTTCCCACATCAGCTCTGGACTCAGCAGGCAGCAAAGACTTCTTCAAGTAGGGTCCCCCTTTCTCCTCATCACATCAGCAGCACGGGGTTCCAAGTTGCACTGCTTATAAGAGCCCTCAGGGCTGACCCCAGCCAGCAGCTTACCCGCCAGGGCAGTTCAGCGAAGGCAGGTTCCTTGAGACCTAAGCAGTGCTGGCCGGTACTCAGCGGTGGGCTGGCCTGGCATAGTCCTGACAGGCTGTCTGTGGGGCACAGCATGGAGGAGGTCATCGCTGTGGTGAGAGCGTTAGGGCAGCAAGAACTGCATAGGTCCACAAGGTTGGGGCTGCACCCCGGCAAGTCTTGAAAGGTACACAGCACTCCCCAAATGTGAAGGATGAATCTCCAAAACCAATGAAGAGAGTGGAGAACTATGTCTGTGGGGAAGGGTATTTATTTATTTAAGAGAGGTTTTTGCTACATGGCGCATGCGCTCATCAGAGAGACACAGAGAGAGAAAGAAACAGAAAAAGAGGAATCACCCCCCAGGGGAGATGGCTACACCATAGTCCCTTCTCCTCCGTTCTCCCCTCGGGATTTTGGGCACACACGAACACATGCCCAGAGTGAGTTTCAAGCCACGGGATCCAGGACTTGAACTCAGTCATCCATGTGGGAGTCCAGTGACGTAATCATTACGTAATCTGCCAGCCCCGGGGAGGGATATGTAAACCAGATCCTCAAAGCATAAACATAAAGCTGATGGACGTGAGTATATTCAAAGTCAGGATTTCTATTTACCAAGGACCACAAAGGTAAAGTTAATGGATCAGCAACAGTGTGGAAGGAGTTGTTTGCATTGTCCAAATCTGTTAAGACAGGGATACCTGGGAACTTTCGGAAGGGGGAAAAAAAAAAATATATATGTATATTTATATATATATATACACACACACACACACACACACACCCATACATACATACATACATGCATATAATGTGTGTATGTATAAATATAAAGGCAAAAGATACAATCAGGGCTGCCCTAACAGCCTCCATTACCACAAACTGGTGTCTTAAAACAGCAGAGAGTTTGCCCAGCCTGGATGGTGCGGTCCCCGCACACAGGACTGCGGTGCTGAAGGCCACACACACGGCTCACCGTGGGTTCAGACCTCCGCCAGCCTGGAAATACGCCAGGCACAGGCACCGGTGGCCGAGATCCTGAGGAGCAGGAGGACCGCGGGTGGGGGTCGTGGTGTGAGGAGACCCTGTCAGGGATGCCCCTCCCTTTTTAGTGTGAACACGTGCTCTCTATCATCAAAACAATAGACATGTATGGTTGAGGATTCTCACCCCAAAGCATGCCCGTGAAGTCAGGGTGTGGCAGGTTGTTTCTGGGGTCTCTGTGAGCATCTTTATCTTGCCGGCTCCCAGATTCCACCGGTTGCACCCTGAGTTACAAATACGCTCCAAGGGGCCGGCAGGTGGCCTGGTGGTTAAGGGCACTTGACGCCTACCTGGCCAACCACGGTTTGAGACCCGGACCTGGCAGCTTGCTTTCTCACTTTCCTTCTCTCTCTCTCCTTCTGTCCCTCTCTGATCAAGTTTAAATAAAATAAATAAATAAGGTTAAATAAAATAATCCTTAAAAAAAAAACAAAAACAAATGTGCTCCAAGCCTTGGCTGACAGATGCGTCACCCCGGCCTCTGCCTCCACTGTCACCTGGTGTCTTCTCCGTGTGTCTGTGTCTGTTTTTCCTGTTAGGACACCAGTCAGTGATAAGGCTCCACCCAAATCCAGTGTGACTTCATTGCTGAGATCTTATTTCCAGAAAAGCCTACATTCTGAGGTTTCACGTAGACATGAGTTTTGGGGGCGTCATTCAACCCAGCACAAACAGGATATTTGGCCAACAGACTTACTGGCATTTAACTAGTCAAGGCAGCACAGCCGTTGCTGCCTGCTGCCCTGTGGAAATTCTTCTATGATTGTTGGCGTAGTTTTTCCCCTCTGTGGCCTCAGAGGCTGTGGGACCAGCTTCGTGAGTGGCCTCGGAGAGCCCGGGTGGCCCATCAGGTTAGCGCGGAGGCATAGGCCCACTGCGATCTCCCCGTTCCTCTCCTGCTGGCAGAGCAAACACGCCCGTGAGCCAACCTGCCGGGCCTCTTCCCTCAGCAGTGTGGAAACCCTCTGCCTGCACTGTCCCTTCTCTGCCTGCCCAGGGCGTGCACCCCTCACGCCTTGCCTCAGGCCCCTCTTGCTAAAGACCCGGCCAAGAAAGTTGGCAAATGGCTACAGTCCCGAGGCCCTGGAGCCTCCCCTGGGCCCTTCTGGCTTCCTTGTGCTCAGGCAGCTGAAGGGTGATGCCTGGCCCGTGAGGAGCCCTGAGTCTGCTCCGGCTGGTTGGAGTCTGTGCCGTACTGGTTTGTAAATGTTCTGAGTATCACTTGTGAAAGTTGCCAGAACGGAGCTGGCTCTGTGGCCTGGTGGGTAAGACATCTGGATTCCATAAGGCCGACTATGGAGTTCAAGTCCTGGGTCCAGCAGCTTAAGACACATGCTGGGCACGTATGTGTGAATGCCCAAAATCCTGAAAGGAGGGGGACTGAGGAGACGGGATTGCGGTGAGACCATTCTCCACAGGGGGATGCTTTCTTCTCTCCCTCTCTCTCTGCCTGGAGAACACACACACCCTCTAGTACAAAAAATAAAGTCAGAACCTACAGAGACCTTTGTGTCAGTGCTGTCCAGCCCTGACTAAATGGAGCCAGGAGGGCCATGAGGGGTCGGAATCTCATGCGTGCCCATCCGAGGGCAAGGACTGTCACAAGGACTCCTTCAGGGCACACCTGCACGAGACCACTGAGACTGCACACGAGAAACACTTCTTCAAGGGCATCTGCCCAGAGACCATCCAACCTCAGGTGGATGCCACCCTTGTTACTGATTCTGGTAGCCAAGGATAATGGTCTCAAAAGGACTTATGTATTCCCTCCTCACTTTCTCTTTCACGAACCCTGCCTTCCTTAAGCTCCTCAGATACACCGGAGTTTACTATGGAGAGCAGGGTCCGTGTTGCAATTTCCACTCCTGAATAACTGTAATGTGTTCTTAGAGAGTCTCTCTGCCTGCTACTTTGATTTTTTTTTTTTAAGAGATTTTTGCTATGGGGCATGTGTGCATGTGCTTGCCAAACAGACAGAGAAAGAGAAGAGAAAGTGAGAAATCACCCCCCAGGGGGATCGCCATGCCACAATCCCTTCTTCATTCTCCTCTTGGGATTTTGGGCATTCACGCATATGCACCTGGCGTGAAATTTTTTTTTTTTTTTTTGAGAGGTTTTCGCTATAGGGCGCATGCACTCGCCAGACAGACAGAGAGAGACAGAGAGACAGAAAGCGAGAAATCACCCCCCAGGGGGATGGCCATGCCGCAATCCCTTCTTCTCCAGTCTCCTCTCGGGATCTTGGGCACGCACGTACATGTGCCGGGCGTGAGTTTTAAGCCACTGGGTCCGGGACGCAAACCGCGGTCAACTACATGGGAGTCCAGCGACATAGCCATTATGCCAACTGCTGGTCCTCAACATATGAATTTAAGGGGGGGCACAGTTCACCCATAATACTCCCCCACTGCTAAACGTATCAAGAAATGCTCAAGTTCCCTATAGTCAGAGAGAAGTCAATTAAAACAAGCATGACGCAGGACAGTGGTGCAGGGGTGAAATACAAGGCTCTTTGGCAGAGACCCATACGGGAAGGTTCCAGGGCTTAGGGGGGTACCTCCCTAATTACCCCAGGTGTGCATGCCCATGATCCAGGGCTGGCGAGGCTGGGGGTGGATCGTGGCATCAAGACCCCATTGGACGTTCTCTCTCTCTCTCTTGCTCATGGAAATAAAAACATAACAAATATCCATGAGATACTACTTTATACCCATTAGAATAGCAGGCCCGGCTCCTTGCGTGGTAGGAGGATAGTAACATACTGAGATTCAGTCTAAAAAATTTTAATAAAGATTCAAAATTAAAAAAAAAATATTTGAAATAGCATAGATAAAAAGCGTGGGTAAAGTAAGAGTTGGCAAGGATGTGGAGAGCTGCAAAAACCTCCTCAGCCCTGGAGGGAGTGAGTCTGGCCCAGTCACCGGGAGCAAGCTGACAGCCTTAGGACATAAGCGTGCGTAACCCTGCGGCCTGCCACCCCTGTGCTGGGCATCTCGCCCGAGAAACTCCCACGTGGATCTACTAGGAAAACCTTCTGAGGATGTTCCTTGCAGTGCTACTTCTTTGTTTGTTTTTATTGGGTTGTCAGAAAAGGAAAGTCATGACACACTGTCGCATAGTAAAACATGCCATGCCTTTTCCTAATGATTTTCTAGAGGGTTCGTGCACTGGGAGAGAGCGAGCAGGTGAGAAAGCAGAAGCACCCCCCGAGGAGAATGGTCAGAGTGCAGTCCCTTCTCCTCAGCCTCTGCCTCCTTTGGGATTTCGGGTGTGCATGCATTCCTGCCGGGCTTGTTTTTCAAGCTGCTGGGTCTGAGACTCGAACTGTGCCGTTGGCCATGTGAGACCCAGCAGCACTGTTGCCAATGGCAGTCATATTGAGGACGAGTGAGGATTAAATTAGTGGTCCGACGTGAGGAGGATGTTTAGGTGTGAGCCACACTGCCATCAGAAGCCACAGACATGGTGACACATGGTCACCTGGAGACCCTAAAAGTAAGTGCTGAGTTCGAAACCAAATAATGGACAGAGGCCGCCCCGCACATCCATTCACGTAAACACAGGTGCACCCTGAATCATGTTAGATCATTCCAAGGGTGCATGTGTACTTAAGGCTTCCATGGGGGGGGGGGCAGGAGAAGAAAGGGGGTTAGAAGAAAAACTAAAATAAATTAGAGGGTGGCACTTTGCAGGGCCTGCAGGTGAGGGTGGGTGAACATAGGCATTGCCTAACTCAGGCACTAAGGAAAAGGCACGAATGGAGGAGGGTTCGTCGCTGCAGAGAGAGGGTCGGCTTTTCTCTCCAGGCGCCTGCAGAGAACAGAGTGATAGGGAGCCCTAGCAGGGCAGCAGCTTTCAGAGGTCAGGATTCAAACATGCCTGGCTTCGGACGATGCGTGCCTGGGGCAGGGCAAGGCCCAGGAGGGCGTGGAAGACACAGCCTTCTGCATGCCTCTCTGCTGAGGTCGGGGCATGAGGCTAAGCCAGCCAGAATTCTTGGGTCACCTCTAGCGGAGTGTAGAAGGCAGCTGTCCCCAGTGGAGGGGTGGGGGCCTTGGCCCCTGGCAGCAGGCCAAGGGATGTGGATGCTCAGAGCTGTGCGGACATGAGCGGATCTGTGGCCGTGGCCTCCGGCTGGCCAGCCCTGGCGCCAGGGCCGACGTCCCCCTCCTCCCCACACCACCACCCTGGAGGCCAATGGCCGACCAGGCTCTGCCTTGGGCCAAGCTGGAGCAGGAAGGGACCCGTGGGACAGAAGGGAGAGGGTCACTGTGAATGTCCTGGCAGCTCCCTTCTTATCTGCCTCCTAATTAAAGTGACATTGCACAGTGCCTGCCAAATTCATTGGGTGTTGACCTCGGGCTGTGGCGCCTTGTTAAGGCTTAGGGGGAGAGGCAGGTGGGATTCCCACCCCCCTACAGGCAGACCAAGAGTTGCTCACAAGTAAGGCGGGAGGGAGGGCGGCCCTGGGAAAAACACTGGGCTCTGAGGAATGGGGGATGTGGGTTCCTGTCTGATCCTTACCAGAGATGTGGCCTTGGGCAAGCTGCTTTCCTCCTTTCTAAGGAAGTTATGAGGCCAGATACACCCCTGAGGGTGGAGAAGCTTCCTTTGTAAACTCTGAAGTGCAGCGGATGGGAGGTGGTGGGAGAGCTGACCTTCCAGCCAATTACCTGTGACCTTGGCTGGACAAGCAGTGAGGTCTCAGGGGACAGGCAGGTGTCTGGGCTGCAGGCTGGGTCCTCTCTCTCTCTCTGGTCCCTTCCAGACTGGTAGTAGGCAGGTGAGTATGAGTCTGAGACTGGATCCTCACCCTGGCTGGGACACAGATTTGGAGCCTGTGGAGACCCTGGGAATTGGCATGTTGCAAACTACAAAGGATGCACTCACGAGAAGGCTTCTTACTGTGGCAAAACGGGCCTGAGAGCTTTGGGAAGCAGATCAGTGAGTGAGCAGCCAGTCTCTACAAACATCAGACCTTGGTAGGAGTGTGGCTTCTTCAGAACCATCTGCTCGTACCCTGACCCCACTGGATGCACTGAGAACTGCATCGGCAATAGTTTTCACCTGTTCTGGGTTGAGGCCTGAAGGTGAAGGCCAGCTCGGGGCACCTGAGTTATTTGCAAGTCGGTTAGCTCTGTGAGCTAACATGCGTGCATGCGCCTGCACACACACACACACACACACACACACACACACACACCCTGCAGGTAGGCCCCTTGTGCAACGTCACAAGATGGTCTGCCATAGCCCTGGTCAGAGATCAAGGTCTCAGACATTTGGGCAGCTGCCTGAGGCTGAAAGTTTTCTGCCTTGAGGCTCCTCCCAGCATCCACACTTGTTTGGACCCCTGCTTATACAGCGGCCCAGCAGGCAATTCTGAGAAGGCCATGCGTTGGTGTGGGAGAGCCCAGTGTCCCTCCCAGGAACCTGTTCCAAGGATACTTTGGGGTGAAGCCTGCACCTGGAATCTGCTCTGACTGACTGGCTCTGGCCTGAGGCTCTATCATCACACCAGGCTCTGCTCATCGGGCCAGCAATGAGGAGCTCCCTGCTGCAAAGGCAGGTGGGCTCAGTCGTCTCAGGTGCAGGGCGAGGGTGGAACACAGTAATGTCTTCAGAGTCTGTGCTGGGCCAGTGAAGGAGCCCGGGCGACATGTGCCCTCCTTTCTTCCCATCACTGGGCAGTGAGAAACCAGTGCCTCCCGTTTCATGGAAATGTCCCCAGGCTGCTTCTGGAGCTGTGCAGAGTAAGTCTTGTCTCGTGTCCTCTAAAATGTTTAAAGAAAACCATTGTGTAGTTCTTCAACCTCCTCTCCCCTTGCTCCCTGCCTTTTCTAGACCGTGTGCCATTTTGATGGATTCCTTATGGTAGAGACCATCAGTGTTGGTAGAGTCAATGATCTGCTGCACCTCTTTCTGCAGGCAGGTAGGACATCATCATCCAGCTGAACTAAAGTGTGGCTATGTGATTGGTTTTGGCTGAAGCATCATATGCCTCTTTCAGGCCCCTATAAGAATCATCCTAAGCTTTGCCATGTCTCTGTCCCTCTGCTACTACTAGATAGAATGTTCTAGATAAAATTACTCTGTCAGCCTGGATCCCAGAGCAAAGATGACTTGGATTAGAGCCAGAGCCATTGCCAACCCACAGTGAAGATGAAATATGAAACAGAAGTCATGGAGGTTTGTGAATCTTTTGTTACTGCAGTAAAATTCAGCTTATCCTGACTAGTATCTACCCATATATATCTATAGACCTGCAAAAGTCAAGTAGAATTTAAAACTCAATATCATTTCCACTAGCAACCTCCTAAATACTTAGCTATAAACCTAACAAAATATGTGCAAGATCTGTATGGAGAAAACTACAATATTCTGATGAAAGAAACAAAAAAGCAACTAAATAAATGAAGAGATAGTCCATGTTCATGGACAGGAAGACTCAATAGTGTCAAGATGTCAGTTCTTCTCAATATGATCTATGGATAAAAGACAATTACAATATAATCTGAGCAACTTATTTCATGGATACAAACTGATTCTAAAGTTTGTATGGAGAAGCAGAAGACCCAGTATAGTCAACACAATATTGAATGAGAATGAAGTTGGAGGATTGATGTATCTGACCTCAAAACTTATTATAAAACTATTATAGTCATGTCTGTGTGATACTGGCAAAAAGAATAGATGAATAGATTGATGGAACAGAACAGAGAACCCCTCTCCCTGCTAATAAATGAAGTCAACTGATATTTGACAATAGATCAAAGGCAATACAATGGAGCAAATTTCCTCTTTTCAACAAATGGTGCTGGAATAATTGGACATTTATACACATAAAAACATCTAGACATGGACTGTACATCCTTCATAAAAATTAACTCAAAATGAATCAGAAATCTAAATGTAAAATGTAAACCTTTGACTCCTAGAACATACCATAGGAGAAAATAGAGATAAGCTTGGATATAATGATAACTTTTAAAGATATACCTCCAAAGACATATTCCATGAAAGAAATACTTAATAAATTAGACTTCATTAGAACTGAAATGTTCTGTGAACCACACTGTCAAAAGGATAAAGGAGAGCCGACCAGGCAGCTTGGTGGTTAAGGCAGCTAGATCCCACATGACTGACAATGCAGTTCAAATCTCAGACCCAGCGGCCCAGGGAACACACTCAGCATGTGTGTGTGTGTGTGTGTGTGTGTGTGTGTGTGCCTAAAATTTTGAGATGAGATTAGAGAAGAAGGGATTGCAGTGTGGCCATCCCCTTAGGGGGTAATTTCTCTCTTTCGCTCTCTCTCTTTCTGTCTCTCTCTAGTGAGCACATGCATCCTATTGGGGGAAAAAAAAACCTAAAAAACAAAAAAAGAAGAAGAAGAATGAGAAAGCAAGTCACTGGCTGGGAGAAAATATTTTCAAAAAACTATTTGATGAGGGACTGCTATTTAAAATACACAAAAGACTCATACTAAATTATAAGAAAATTTAAAATCCTGTTAAAAAAAGGAGACCAAAGATCTGAACAAATGCCTCACCTAATAAGATACACAGATGGCAAATAAGCATATGAAAGGTGCTCAATATCGTCTGTCATTAGGCGATTGCGAGTTGAAACAACATGAATACCACTACGTACCTGTCAGAATGGCTAATATCCAGAACACTGACAGAGCCGAATTCTGGCGAGGATGTGGAACAGCAGGAATTCTCATGCATTGCTGGTGGGAATGCATAATGGGACAGACACTTTAGCAGTTTCTGGAAAAAATGGAAGACAGTTTAGCAGATTTTTTGCAAAATGAAATATGCTTTTACCATATAGTCTAGCGATAGCACCCCTTGGTTTTTATCCAAAATAGTTGAGAACTTATGTCCACACAAAGGCCTTCACATGAACGCTTATAGCAGCTTTATTTAGACTTGTCAAAACTTGAAAGCAGCTAAGATGTCTTTCAGTAGGTGAATGGATAAATAAGCTGGTATATCCAGACAAAAGAATATTATTCAGGGGCCGGCAAGTGGCGTGGTGGTTAAGGGCGTTGGACTCCCACATGGCCGACCGTGGTTCAAGTCTTGGACCTGGCAGCCTGCTTTCTCACTTCCTCTTTCTCTATCACTCTGTCCCTCTCTGGTAAAATTAAAATAAATAAATAAATAAATAAATGTATATAAAAAGGAATATTATTCAACGCTAAAAAGAAATGATTATGAGGTAATGAAAAGACATCGGACAACCTTAAACACATATTACTGAATGAAATAAGCCAATCTAAAAGGTTCCATATTATACTGTATGATTCCAACCGTAAGACATTCTGGAAATGGCAAGGGTATGGAGATGATAAAAAGATCAGTGGCCAGGGGATTGGAGGAAGGGATAAACAGATGAAGCATGGAGGAGTTTTAGGACAGTAAAACGACTCTGTATGAAATGGCTTATGACGTCATTACACATTTATCAGCATCCATGGAATGTCAGCACCGAGTATGCACCCTCATGCAAACTATAGGGAACAGCTCGCTATGATAATGACATAAGTGCGGATTCATAAATTGTAGCAAAAGTACCATTCGGATGGGGGAATGGTAAATTTAAGATGGGGGGTCGGGACCAGCAGATGGCGTAATGGCTATGTCGCCGAACTCCCACGTAGTCGACTGCAGTTCGTGTCCCGGACCCGGTGGCTTAAAACTCAAGGCGGGCGTGTGTGCATGCGTGCCCAAGATCCCAAGAGGAGAATGGAGGAGAAGGGATTGCAGCGTGGCCATTCCCCCCGGGGGGTGATTTCTCACTTTCTGTCTCTCTGTCTCTGTCTGTTTGGCGAGTGCACGCAACCTATAGCAAAAAAAAAAAAAAAAAAAGATGGGGTGTATGGAAACGCACTGTATTTCCTGCTCAATTTTGCTGTGACCCTAAAACTACTCTAGAAAACTAAAATCTGTTAAAAAGAAGAGAAATAAACTTAAAAAAAATGGCATCTATTGTTAAAAAGGCAAATATAAACTCTAGAACTAAAAAAAAAGATCTGAAATGAAGTGTTCAGTTAGCAGGCTTAATAACAGACTGCATGCAATGGAAAAATGATCAGTGTTCTCAGAGCCAGGTCGAAGTAAATGAGCCTGTGAAGCACGGGAAAAAGACAACCATCACAGCAGAGGGGAGGAAGGCTCAGCAAACCGAGAGCCCAGGGATCAAATCTGCCCTGCTGCCTATTATTGTAGATGAAGTCTTATAGGAACCCAGACATGGTCTGTGGCTAGTCAGTGCTACAGTAGCATAGCTGAGTAGCTGTGACAGAGACATTGTCTGCAAAGCTAAAATATTTACACTTTTGCCCTTTAGAAATAAAGTTTGCCAACCCATGTAATAATGTAACGACCTGTGAAACAATATTAAATGATATGCTATATGTATCATTGGAGGCCCAGGAAGAGAGGGCATAGAAAATGGCGATAGAATATGTCTTTAAAAAGAGAGTGACTGAAAATTTTCCCTAACTAATGAAAGTCATCAATCCAGGGGCCAGCGGAGGGTGCAGTGGTTAAGGTGCTGGACTCCTTCATAGTCAACCACAGTTTGGGTCTCGGATCTTGCAGCTTGAAACTCATGCTGGACCTAAAATTCCAAAAGGAAAACTAAAGAGAAGGGATTGAGGTATGGCCACACACCCCGGGGTGGGGGTGGGGGTGGGGGTGGGGGGGTGGTTTCTCACTTTCTCTCTCTCTCTGTCTCTCTAGTGAGCACACACACCCTATAGTAAAAATCTCTCTAAGAAAAAAATGTTGTTAATCCATGGATTTAAGAATATTACTGGGACCGGGACCAGCAGTTAGCGTAATGGCTATGTCGCTGGACTCCCACGTAGTCGACCATGGTTCGCGTCCCGGACCTGGTGGCTTAAACTCACGCCGGGTGCGTGTGCGTGCGTGCCCAAGATCCCGAGAGGAGAATGAAGGAGAAGGGATTGTGGCGTGGCCATCCCCTATGGGGGTGATTTCTCACTTTCTAACTTTCTGTCTCTCTGTCTCTCTTTGTCTGGCGAGCGCACGTGCCCTATAGCAAAAACCTCTCCAAAAAAAAAAAAGAATATTACTGGGGCCATCAGATGGTGTAATGGTTATGTTACTGGGCTACCATGTAGTTGACTGCAGTTTGAATCCCGGACCTGGTGGCTTAAAACTCATGCCAGGTGCATGTGCGTGCATGCCCAAGATCCCAAGAGGAGAATGGAAGAGAAGGGATTGCAGCACTGCCATCCCCCCTGGGGGGTGATTTCTCACTGTCTCTGTCTTTCTGGCGAGCACACGTGCCCTATAGCAAAAATCTCTCTTTCAAAAAAAAAAATAATAATCAAAAGAATACTTTTTATTTTCCTGCTTTTGGAGAGGATTTTTATGGGATTTAGACTTCTAAGTTCACAGGCCTGTTTCTTTTGGGCTCTTAAAGTGACCTTTGATTGTCTTCTGGCTCTCTTCACTTTCAGTGAGAAGCCAGATATGATTCTTAATATTCTCCCTCTGAATACAATGACTCTATTTTATGAATAATTTTAGGAGTTTCTATTTTCCTTGATTTTCTAGTTTGGTTATAATGTCCCTAGGTATAGCTTGCTTTGTAGTTATTCTGCTTGGCATTAATAGTATTCTTTTGGGGACCAGCAGTTAGCGTAATGGCTATGTTGCTGGACTCCCACGTAGTCGACTGCGGTTCGAGTCCCGGACCCGGTGGCTTAAAACTCATGCTGGGCACGTGTGCGTGCATGCCCAAGATCCCGAGAGGAGAATGGAGGAAAAGGGATTGTGGCATGACCATCCCCCCCGGGGGGTGATTTCTCGCTTTCTGTCTCTCTTTCTCTGTCTTTCTGGCGAGCGCACGTATCCTATAGCAAAAACCTCTCAAAATAAATAAATAAATAAATAAACAAACAAACTTCCAAAAATAAATGTCAATTAAGACATTTTCAGACAAGTAACAGCTTAGAGAATTCATTAAAAATACCAAAGGCAGTTATTCAGGCCAAAGGGAAAGAATCCCAGATGGACAAGACTACTAAAAAGAAATGGAGGCCTTCGTAAATTGTAACTATGTGAAAAGTGTGAGTTTTGCTTGTTTGTTTTGTTTTTAGTTTTTGCTATAGGGCACGTGCATTCACCAGAGAGATGAAGAGAGAGGAGGGTAAGTGAGAAATCACTCCCGGGGGCATGGCCACGCTGCAGTCCCTTCTCCACTTTCCTCTAGGGATTTTGGACAAATATGCACACGGTGTGATTCTCAAAGGACTTGAACGTGAAGCTGACCATGTGGGATCCAGCACCTTAACTTCCACGCCACCTGCTGGCTCTAATTTTTATTTTAGAAAACCCTTTTGCCTCAGCCTGGTGACGAAATCAGTAACAAATTGCACTGACGTGCTGGAACCCACGTGGTTGATCTTGGGTTCGGATCCCTGGCTTGGCTTGAAAACATACTGGGCACGTGCAGGTGTGGCCAGAGTCCCGAGGAGCTGGAGGGCTGGGGATTGGGCATTGCGGCATGAGACCCTGTAGAGGTGCCTCTCTCTCATGCTCTCTATCACAGATTTAAAGAAATACATAAAGTATAAAACACACTTTTGGGCGTTGTCACGTCGCGTGGTGGTTAAGGTGCTGGACTCCCCCATGGACGACCATGGTTCAAGTCCTGGACCTGTAGGCTTGGCCATCACGCTGAGCGCATGTGCGTGCCCAAAATCCTAGAGGAGAACGGAGGAGCCGTGATTGCAGCATGGCCACCGCCTCCCCCCCCCCCCCCCCCCCCCCCGCCCCAGGTGTTTTCTCACTTTTCCTCTCACCGACTCTCTGTCTCTGTCTCTCTGTGGCAAGCACATAAGCCTTATGGTAAAAACCTAAAAAAACAGGGGAGAAAGGCTCTCTCCTTTCCGTCTGGTGGCAGCTATCAGGTAAGCCAAGATGGGCGCGTACAAGTACATCCAGGAGCTGTGGCAGAAGAAGCAGTCCGACGTGATGCGCTTTCTCCTGCGGGTCCGCTGCACCGGGCGCCTCGCCCTACCCAACCGGATAAAGCGCGCAGACTGGGCTACAAGGCGAAGCAAGGTTATGTGATATACAGGATTCGTGTGCGGCGTGGAGGCTGCAAACGCCCAGTCCCCAAGGGTGCAACCTATGGCAAGCCTGTCCATCGTGGTGTTAACCAGCTCAAGTTTGCTCCGAGCCTCCAGTCTGTTGCAGAGGAGCGAGCTGGATGCCGCTGTGGGGCTCTTAGAGTCCTGAATTCTTACCGGGTGGGTGAAGATTCCACATACAAATTCTTTGAGGTTATCCTCATTGATCCATTCCATAAAGCTATCAGAAGAAACCCTGACACCCGGTGGATTACCCAGCCAGGCCACAAGCACAGGGAGATGCGTGGGCTGACATCCGCAGGCCGCAAGACCGAGGCCTTGGAAAGGGCCACAAGTTCCACCACACTATTGGTGGCTCTCCGTGCAGCTTGGAGGAGGCGCAATACTCTCCAGGTCTACTGCTAATCTAAGAAATGTTTGTAAACTTCATACCTAATAAACAATTTAGGACAGTCAAAAAAAAAAAACTAAAAAACAAAAAAACGAACAAACAAAAATCACTTTTGACTGTTTAAAGCAAAAAGAATAAGAATGTAGAAGTAAAATATATGGTACCCTAGCAGAAAAGGTTTAATAAAATTATACGGTTGCGAGACTCTCATTATCTTGATGTGAATGGCACATATATGGGGCGTATATGTTGGGAAAAATTCACCAAGCTGCAGACTTCAGGTCTGCGCACGTCACCGTGTGTTGATTATACCATATTTAATAAAGAGCAGTCACCCACGAGAGGGAACAAAGAGAGCAGTCGGGGCTCTGTAAGCGAGCAGACACGGGCTAGTCGTGGGGAGTGGGGTCCTGCTTGCTGGCGGTTCTTAGTTGCTGCAGCGAACATTGGCCCTGGAACCACTGGGGCTCCGCCCACTTCCTGCTTTGCTGAGGCAGGAATGGCCCCCCGTGACTGACTCCTGCTGGAGCCTTGCTTCGTGGAGGGCTGCCACAGGACTTGACCCACGAGAAGCAGAGCCCTGAGGCCTGGCCTTTCTGTCCTGGGCCAGGGGAGCAGGAAGAGGAGGACCTGGCAGGCTGCCCGCCTCCTTCCCGGGCCCCTCTCCTCCAGAGGGGGAACTGAGACTGTCAGCCCAAAAGAGGCTTCTGACTCAGCTCTCTGCTGCTGTGTCACGGAGACAGGACCTGGGCTCAGGGGAGTAAATCTTAGAAACTGAACTTCAAACCAGGCCTCCTCTTTTTTTGTAGTTTAAAATTTTTAAATAATAATTTTAACTATTTGTCTATCTATCTATCTATCATCTATCTATCTATTTATTTATTTATTTTAATTTGACCAGAGAAAGACAGAGAGAGAGAAAGAAAAAGTGAGAAAGCAAGCCACCAGGGCCAGGATTTGAACCATGGCCAGCCATGTGGCAGTGTCCAGTGCCTTACCCACCACACAACCTGCTGGCCCCAAAACCAGGCCTCCTCTGTACTTTGGCAGCTGTCATAAACCAATTTAAGCTTGTCCTCCCTGAACAAATCTGGGGGATCCCAATTATCCATCTTGCTCCCCCTTTCTTAAAAATCCTCATCTGAACAACATCCTAGCCCTGTTAGCGCTGAGAAAAGCCATTGAAAGGGACCAGCAGTTAGCATAATGGCTATGTTGCTGCACTCCCATGTAGTCGACTGCAGTTCGCGTCCCGGACCCGGTGGCTTAAACTCACGCCGGGCGCGTGTTGTGTGCGTGTCCAAGATCCCGAGAGGAGAATTGAGGAGAAGGGATTGCGGCATGGCCATCCCCCCTGGGGGGTGATTTCTCGCTTTCTGGCTCTCTGTCTTTCTCTGTCTGGCGAGCGCACACGCCCTATAGCAAAAACCTCTAAAAAAAAAAAGCCGTTGATAAACTAATTTATGCTAAGATGTGAGTGACTGATACCCATTTAAATCCTGTCTAAAATGGTTTGTGCAACAGCACCTCCAAGAACTTATGCAAGGGTGAGATTTTATTCTGCACAGCAGGCTAAGGAGAAATATTCTGGGGCAGAGGCAAGCAAAGGTGAGGTAAGGATTGGGTTGCCCATCTGCAGGTGGTAGGAGTCAGTGGAGAGGGTAGGGTTCTGCCTCTGCCCCACCTCGCTGGCTCATCTGAGTACATTAACCTCACAGAGTCTGTTCTTTCCTCTGCAAAATGAAGGCTTTGTGCTTGACTAGCTTAGAGGCCTTTCAGCTCTGACCACTAGCCCTTTACCCTTGGAATCTTCTGGTAGTTTCTAGTGTGCATTCTTGAGGCCAAGAAATGACAGTGGCAGAAAACTCTCCATTCAAAGCCCAGCTGGCCACATAGGAGCAGATGAACTGGGAGTCTCACCTTGGAGGGGGGGACGACACTAGTGCCTCCTTTGCAGCCTGCAGAAACACCCTGGCCGTGCATGCGGAGATGCAGAGCGGACGTCGCAGACGTGCCTGGGACGCAGCAAGTGCTCAGGTAGTGACAGTTCTAACACCCACGGCCCCAGCCCTGCCTGGCGCCCCAGCCTCAGGCCTGCGAGGGTGGGAGTGTGTGCGGAGGTGGGGTAGGGACAGGGAGAAGTGAGGAGGCCTGGTGAGGGCCTGTGGCGACTTCCCGCAGCTCACAGCAGGGCCTGGAGCTGGCCTGGCTGCTCCCCTCCACTCCGGATGCACTAGCTGCTGCCCGTGCTCTGGGCTGTGCTTGCTAATGACAAGGCCCCGATGAGCCTGGGGACCCCAGAGCCCGGCACCCTGGAGAACCTCTGCCCTACTGAGGTGTGTTCCCCAGGGAGAGTCCAATGCAGGGCTGCTCTCTCTTGCTTTGGGGATTTAAAGCCGTTTTATTTCCAAGATAAAGGGAACGAAGCCCCCTGATGGCAGGAATTACGATAATAAAAGGAGGCTTAATGGGCTTTCATTAAAGATCTCAGAGGAGGAGACGGCAGGACAGGCAGGGGCCCACTGGCTGTCAAGGAACCACAAGGTGCCGCTCCTGAGGGGACAGCCTGGACTGCGAACCTGCTCATCCCTTCCATGGGCTGCAGGGAACGGATTGCACAGGACAAGAGGCTGGGGAGCCGACCTCTGGGGCCCCAGGTCCTCACGTGGTCTCGTCTGTGTGTGCAGCACCTGCCGTCAGGAGAAGCAATGAGCACGCGCCAGGACAGGATCACAGGGGCGGCTGGAGCAGGACTGGGGGACCCCGGTCACATGTGACCACCCTGTGCCGTCACCTGGTTCCCACTGAGCCGTGGGGCAGTGTCCGGTTTCTTCAGAAAACAGTGCTCCAGACTGCCACGCCCACTGGCCCAAGAGCAGGTGGCGCTGTGGGAATCAGCAGTTAGCATAATGGTTATGTTGCTGGACTCCCACGTAGTCGACAGCGGTTCGCATCCCGGATCCGGTGGCTTCAAACTCACGTGGGCGCGTGTGCGTGCGTACCCAAGATCCCGAGAGGAGAAGGGAGGAGAAGGGATTGCGGCGTGGCCATTCCCCCCTGGGGGATGATTTCTTGCTTTCTGTCTCTATGTCTCTCTCTGTCTGTCTGGCGAGCGCACGCGCCCTATAGCAAAAACCTCTCCAATAAAAAAAAAAAAGAGCAGGTGGCGCTGTATTCCTGATGGAGACAGCGGTTACCCTGAGACCCAGAGAGGAGTGTGACCTGCGGGTCCCGGTACCCTCACTCTCCTGCTGCTGGAGGGGTTAGAGCCATCTCCCCAGCTCGCTTGTGCAAGGGGAGACAGCTTGCAGGACGAGGAGCCTGCACGGGGCCCTCATTCTCTGAAGGTCTGTGCAAGGCCCAGTTGGTGTTTGGCTGGTGGGGCCTGGATTTGCATTTAGGGCCATTGCCCTGAGCTCTGCCTCCTACGGGGAGGTTTCAGGGCACAGAGAGGAGCAGAAGGGCAGGGATGGGAAGACTAGGGGAGGGAACCACACACCCGCAGTGGCTTTCCTGGAGGCTCCCAGATCCTTACTTGTGTGCCTGAACCACCACAGATGTTCCCTGAGCCAGGGCAGGAGTAGGTTGGCCAGGAGGAGGCAGCCCTGAGCTGCCCTTAGGAACAGCCTTAGGACACCCCCTCCCACCCCAGGAGGAAGAGAGGGGACAGCGAGGGGCTCCAGGGTACCCTGGCCCTGAGCTCTCAGGGTTCAGGCGCCCGAGCCATGTCTGAGCTACACTTTCATTTCATAGTGGCAACCCGACGGAGCAGGGAGTGCTGACTGAATGGAGAGTTCAAGACCAGCCTCCGGGGGGCCACCGTTGGTTGAACAGTGGCCGACCTGCCCAACTGGACCCTTACTGCATGCCAACACAGGGCTCGGCCAAGGGGCCTTGGGGACTTGACACCTGAATTCACTCCCATGTGCTATTTCTTTTCCTGGGGACTACTCAGCTGGGCTGCCTCGGTTTGTGTCCCATTCACCGACCCAGCTGCTCCCGAGGTCCCCCAGCCCAGGCTCGGCACAGCACCGTATGTGGAATGAAGATGGAGGGACGGAGGCAACTTTCAGGAGAGTGCCCAGTGACAGGACGGGCCTCGCACACGACGATTCTTTCTTGTTATAATTGCTTTTGATGGAATGCCTTTTCTAAAATTTCCTGAGCAAAAGTGCAGTCGAGGACGCTGCGTCTGTCTCCGTGTACCTGCACACTTGAACGCTCACGGGGCCAGGGCGTGCATGAGGCTCAGAGCAGCGGGGAGCTGGCTCCAGGGGGGCTCGGCCTCCCTGCTGCTTGCCCCTGTAGGCTTCCAGCGGCTGGCCAGCCCCCCCTTAACCTCAAGGACCTGTCCCTTGCTGACCTCCTGAGTAACATCCTGTCATTCAGAAACCCCAGCCATCATTAAGGGCAAACAAACAAGGCAACCAGGCAAAGGAAACACTAACAAATAATTTAATTACCAGCTAAGCACATGGATTTCACATTCCAGGAATGTGTTTTAACTCCAGGCACCTCCTGGAAAAAAAATGAAAATATTCATAAGAAAAAAAGGCCCACCCCTGCCTTTGCCGAACTGCTCTGTGGCAGCAGCTGGCTCTTGCTTGGGAAGACCTACATCCCAAGAATATTAAATGTGTTATTGCTCCTTTTTAGTTTTTGGTGCAGAGAGTGTTTATTTTCTTTTTTGCACCAGTCGCAGCTGCAGGAGAGGAAGAAATGGGGTACTGCAAAGCCGCGGGGGTGTTCTCTGCCTCTGCTGGGGGTGGTGGGTCGCAGGGCCTGGCCTGGAGGGTGGAGGGAGCACTCCTACATTCAGGGTTGGGGCTTCAGCTGGCAAAGGCACAGCGAGGATGTGACCTCCTGCCAGTCCTAAGGGAGGAACTGCGGCCAGGGCGGGCGCGTCCAGCTCCCCAGCTCCAGTGAGAACCTGAGACCAGGTCCCTGCAGACATGCGGGCTCCCCAAGGGGTCCTCCGGGGTGGGAGGCAGCAGCCGCCCCAGTGCAGCCGACACTGAGGGTCCTCAGCTCCTCCCAGCTCCTCCCAGGCTGCCTGGGAGACCAACAGGAAAGGACGCAGACCTTCACTCCCAAGGCACGGGCTAACCTAAGTGCGCGAGCCCAGGTGCAGCCTCCGCGTGTGTGTGGAGAAAGGTCATGAGAGCCCCAGGAGGCAGGACCCCGTTTGTGTAGAATAACGAGTTTGTATTTTATGAGGAAACAACAAACATTTTATGCCTGTATGTGAAATTTAGGAGGTTCAGGGGAGTACCCCAATTGTCAATGATTATTTGGGGGAGGGAAACGTTTTGTTTTAGACATTTGGCGTCGATGTGTGTTATTTTATTATAAAGTACTAGTGGAAGCAGTTACTTCTAGGGATGGAAATTTGTTTGGGAGGGGATACATTAGCATTGTCTGGAATAGTTAAGTGTTTTTTCTTTCTTTTTAATATAAAAAAAAAAAACAGCAAAGAGATGTTCTTGAGCAATTTTTAAAAATCTTGGAAACCTAGTCAGTTAAAAAGAGAACACCACAACCCAGGCTGCAGATACGGCCTTCCCTGCCCTGCAGGCTCCTTGCCATCTATCTGGCCCCAGTGGCTCAAACCTCTGTCTGCAGCTGGAGAAGGGGTGTGGAGGCTGGGCTAGCTGGGTGGAAGAGGGCCAGGCCCAGAGAGGCTGCTCACTGCAGTCAGGGCAGCTCAGCGCTCAGGGTCTCATCTCCTTGGGGCTCCTTGGAGCTGAGTTCTCGGAACTTACCCAAGTCTGCGAGCAGCTGTCGCATGCTCGCACGCTGCTCCCTGCCCCTCACTGGAGCAAAGCACCCTCCCAGCCTCCAAAGTCCCCCTCCTTTCCTCCTTGATTCCCAGGGGAGCCCTGGTAGACCCTGAGCCGCCAGCCTGAGAGCCCACACTTAGGCCCAGGATGAGGTGTGACTGGTTCCCAAGGCGGAGGGCCTGGGTAGGGCGCGGTGTGCTTGGGGGAGGGGTCGCAGGCCAGTTCCCAGCACTCAGCTCCCTCCGCAGTCCGCCCCCACTGCTCCTCCGTGGCTGGCAGGTGGCATTGTTCGGCAGATGACAGCTCCCTGCACTCCCTCAGCTCCTGCCTCCTGCTGTCATGTCGACTTGGACAGCTGTCACGCCGGCTCTGAAATGCACCCAGTCTTCCCCACTTGACTCTGGAACCCCCACTCTGCCCCATGCAGCCTGGTGGCCCTGGGCCTCCTGGGCCTGGGAGCCCACGTGGTCAGTGTGGAAGCAGGGCAGTGTGGTTCAGTGCTAGCCTACTCCTCATTATGGGCTCCCGGAGAGCTCATTTCCCTGGGGCTGAGAGATGCACGGCCTTCCTGCTCTGCTGGGGGGAAGCCAGGGGAGCTAAGGGCTGGAGGGGTGCGGAAATAGCGTTTTCCATGTTGCAATAGTCAACATTTGCCAAGTGCGTGCAGCACTCCAGGTGCGACTCGAGGGGACACAGATAAAGGCCTAAGGTGTCTACCACTGAGGAGCCCACAGTGCAGTGGGGTGACAGCTGACAAGTACACGCAGAATCCTGTGGAGAGTTGTGTTATTTGCTGTGAGTAGGCCAACTGCTCAACTAAAGTGTGTAAACACACCCGACGTTTCATTTCTTATGTCTTATTACCACAGAGGCAGGGCACTGCCAGGGCTGGTTAACTTAGTAACTCGACAGCATGCCTAGGAGTCATTTTATCTTTTCCTTGAACTGTCTCATGGTCACAAAATGGCTGCTACAATACTAAACAACCTTCCCTCACATATTCCAAGATAGCCAAGGGGAATCTTACCCATCAGCTCACTTCCTCCCATCATGACAAAGGCTTGGCTGGAAGCTTGGCGGGGGTGGGGTGGGGGGTGAGGATGTGCTTTGGAGCATGCTGTTTCCTTTGTGTCTGCCAGGGCCCCATAAGAGAGAGACAAACCAGGTCCAGTAGGAGGTGTGGTGGTTCAGGTGCCGGACTCCCCCATGGCCAATGGCAGTCGAGTGCCAGACCTGGCGCCTTGCTTTCTCCCTTTCCCCCTGTCTCTCTCTCTCTGATGAGTGCACGTACCCTATAGCAAACTAAAAATAATAATAAATAAAATTAAATGCATAATTCTTAAAAACGGAGAGAGAGACATAAACCTCCACCTTGCTCAGCCCGTGTTACCCAGAAAGGAACCCAACAGACCTTGGGGCCCTGCCAGCTATGGCCACGTGCTGTCAGCACGTCATGTCCCATAGGACCTGCCAATGCCCACAGGGAGCTCTGGGTTTTTCCATGGAGCAGGTGAGGAGATGGTGGCCTTGAGGAAGATGGCCTGCTCAGAGTCAGACCCCACAGCGTGGCTCCAGCCACCCGTCTTTGCTGTCGTACTGCCCCATCTCCTCAGGTGGCAGAGCAGCAGCATTTGCAAACTGCTTATTTCTGAGCCCTCTGCCAACTGGTTGGACATGCTTAGTGACAGGCCTAAGTGCATGCATTTTCAGCAGAGTCAGCCCGATGCAGAGAGGGGATGTGACCCGCGCAGGACAACGCAGCCAGCCAGAGGCAGAGTCGAGATCACAGCCCAGGCTCCTAGACCATGCCCAAGTGAGCATTTGCCCTTTGCTCCTGGCCCTGCCCATGCTCCTCCTGAGCTGGAGTGGAGGGGCACAAAGGCCTCAGGTTGGTGGCTGGGCTTGGAGACCTCCCTCGTTGGTGTGTGAAGGGCCAGAGCCCGCCCATCCTGTTCTGTGGTCAGGCTTGCGATGCCAGCAGAGGGCCTGGTGCTCTCTCAAAGGTGGGGCAGCTTTGCCATCCAGTGGGCATTCTTCCTGAGGCCTGGTCTATCCAGACTCAACCTGGGCAGGCTTCTACAGCATCAACATTCGTCCGGTGTGGCCGGCCGTACAGCTCCTCCGCAGGCTCCAGGTCCCGGTCCCTCGTCTGTTCCTGACTCTGACCGCTGGCTCCTCCCCTGGGCTCTGGGTTTCTCCTGCTTGAATCTCCAGCACAGGAGGCCCTCAGTAGTTAGTGGGGAGAATACTGACTGGGAGCAAAGTCTCTGGGCTGGAGGCCAGCACTGCCCTTACCTTGCTAGGTGGCCTTGGGCAAGTCATGCACCTCCCTGGGCCTGGGGCTCCACCCTGCGTGGCCAGCGATGCGGCCTGCATCATCCAGAGATGTAGATGAGGATTGGTGGGCTCTCCTCCCCTTCTCCAGATAAAGACTTCATCCATTCCTCCCGTCATTTCACATTCAACAAATATATATTAAACACCAACTTTGTGTCAATTTCTAGGCAAAGGGACAAGACCAGCAGCAATTCTTGTCCTGTGGAGGAAACCCACAAGCACAGGGACAGTATCAAGCATTCTGAGATTCTACTTGATGGATGGATGGGCAAATTTTTGGATGAATGTAAGGATGAATAGATGGATAAACAGATGGGTGGATGGGGGTTGGATAGATGGATGGGTGGATGAACGGGCAGATACATGGATGGATGTACAGGTGGATGAATGGGGGTTGGGTGGATGGATGGGTGGATGAACGGGCAGATACATGGATGGATGTATAGGTGGATGAATGGGGGTTGGGTGATGGATGGGTGGATGGATGGGCAGATACATGGATGGATGTATAGGTGGATGAATGGGGGTTGGGTGGATGGATGGGTGGATGAACGGGCAGATACATGGATGGATGTATAGGTGGATGAATGGGGGTTGGATAGATGGATGGGTGGATGAACGGGCAGATACATGGATGGATGTATAGGTGGATGAATGGGGGTTGGGTGGATGGATGGGTGGATGAATGGGAAGATACATGGATGAATGTATAGGTAGATCAATGGGGGTTGGGTAGATGGATGGATGGATGGATAGATAAGTGGGTGAGGGGATGAATGGGTAGATGGGTGGAGAGGTGCACAGGTGGCTGGGTGAGAAGCAATGAGCCCTGTTCTGCTCCCTGTGGGTGTATTTCTCTGTCAGGATGGAGCTGACTGTCTGACTGGGTCTCCCGGGAGGAAGTGAAGAGGGCAGTGGGCTCAGCAGAGGCAGGGCTGGGTGTAGACTTGCAGGTGGATGGGCTGGAATCAGGGAAGGCAGCTGGGAGGAGGCTGTGGAATTTCAGCTGAATACTTGGGGACAGGACAGCCTGGCTGTGTTAGCCTGCAACTCTCCTGCTTCTGTCGGGATAAGAGCCTGTCTTTGGTTTGTGAGATCCCTGGTCTGAGTATGCGGCTTCCCCTGGGTCTGCCAGGGTCCAGTGCTGGAGCATCCAGCAGATCGCGGGTGCAGGTAAGGGTTGTTCCAGCAGTCACAATCACGGAGCTCAGGACAGGGCATGGGTGGAGGTGGCACTGGGGAGCAAGGGGGTCTGGGACAGAGCCTTTATTTAGTGTTTGTGGGGCCATTGCAGATGGCATGCCCAGCGGGTTGGGGTGGCCAGCAGCAGCCCTCCCGCCCTCTCAGCAAGTCCCCAGCAAGGACAGTCACAGCTGCAGAGCTCACGATTTTGCTGTGCGAGTTGGGGGGCCCATCTACAGACATGGAAGTGAGCCTCAGAGGAGGCCGCCAGGAGGCCGGGTGACAGGAGACCTGCCCGCACTTGGGTGGGCACAGAGCTGCGCAGACCACAGTGGTGAAGGATGAACCCCCTCCCCATGCACCTTTCCCCTACTGTCTCTGAGTCACCAGTCCGTTCCCTTTCTCTTTACCAGAGAAGCTCTGGAGGTGCTTCCTGTCCCCACTGTCCTGTGAGTCACCCCTTTCTCCCTGCGTTCCTCCCACACAGTGAGATGGAGAGATGGGTAGTCATCCCTGCCTCCCCGGCCGCTCTCCCTGCATGCACAAGCGCTTTCGAAAGGCTCACTCAAGGCAGGCAGATGCTGGCAGAGGTGACAGGCCGGGGTGGTCGGACAGGCAGCGTTCCTCAGCTCCCGTCCATCGCCAGTCTTCTCCCTGGGCCCGGGGCTCTCATCTGTCAGCGGTGAGACTGAACAAGCTGAGGGGCAAGGACAGCAGCAGGGGCGGAGGAAGACTGGAGTCCCAGCGTCATAGAAGTGCCCGGCTCCCGGGATCTCTGGCAGAGCACAGGGCTGCAGAAGGCGGGATCTGGGTGCTGCCTGGGTGGGCTCCCCCCGGCTGCTCCAGCCCACCCTCTGCAGCCAGCTGGGAGCCTGCAAGTCCACCATTAGACGTGCGTCCCTCAGGGACAGGGTGCTGGGTCTCCGAGAGGGACCCTGAGAGGTAAAGCCACCCCTGGAGGCTGCAGGGGCTTGGATTTCATTGCCGTGTGAATTTGTTCTTCAATAGGCGGCCCCAGCTGGGGACAAGGCCCAGGCCTGCAGTGGTCCAGGAGGTGTGCCTGCTGTGGGGGCAGAGCTGGCCTTTGTGCCGTCTGCCTTCTCGTCTGCTCTGTGGCCACAGACAAATCACCTCCCCTTTCTGGGCCCACAGTCTCCTTCACGGCTTGGGGACTGGGTGTTCTCTGAGTGCCCTTGCACCTGGCTCCAACATTACAAACCAACATCTACTGTGTGCAGCTGTGGGACTCTGGACACCTTGTATAACCTCCCCTGAGCCTTAATTTTATTCTGCACGAATTGAACAGGTCATGACCCTCTCCCCCACCCCCCGAGATTAGATTTTCGGTGGAAGAAGTACATCAGCAGTGAAGGACCTGTGGCCCTTCGCCATTTTCAAGGTGCTTCCAGACAAGACCATCGGACTCTCCGATAACCCTGACTAGTGGCATCATTTTCATCCCCAACTTGCAGTTTGAAAAACAAAGGCCCAGCTGCGGGGGTTGGAGGGGTGTGTGGTGCAGAGGTGGGCTTCTGCCAGGTCCCCTGCCAGGTCCCCATCACTAGGGGAAGGGTTGGATCCCTGATGCTAGAGAGCGGCAGCACGGACTGTCCGGCCTCTCAGCCTTTCTTCCCAAGTTGGAGCATCTGGGGGAGGCGGAAGAGCGGCGGCCCCTCCCCGGTGCTGGTGCGAGGGGGCCGGGAGCAGCTCTGACAGCTGTGCAGATAATTGGCACTTCTCGGTCGCTGCTAATAGCGTGTTTAGCTTGCCGACTCCTCTGTTTGCCTGGTGCCTCCCACCGGCCCAGAGATGGGTGCCACTTAGCTGCCTGGTGTGGGGCAGCTACGACAGAGGAGCTGCCCTGCTCCCCAGCTCTGGCTGCAGCCAGCACCTCCACCCAGGACCCTAGACCTAGGGGAACCCTACCATTCCATGACTTGGCTTCCCCACCCCAGGGAGCTCCTTCCAGGAGCTGGGACAATGGAAAGGGCCTTCTGTGAACCTCTTGCCCCCCCACAGGCTTATGTGTGGGAAGGTTCTGGTCCAGGTGGCTCTCTCCTGCTCAGTGGGCCTCACTGTGCTGGCAGCCCTGGGGCCACCCCACCTCTAGATGACACTTCTGCCCCTCCCTCCAATCCCCTTCCTCATAGGGCATCTCCTACTTGCAGACCTGGCCAGGCAGGGGCAGGCTGAGCCATCAGCCCCTCAGGTGCACTCACTCCTGGGTCCCCACAGACCAGGTTAGTTGAAACCCCTTCCAGGGTGTTGCTCCTCCCTGATTACTCATCCATAAGATTCCTGGGCTTCTGAAAGCAGCCTGACGGACTTTCCTCTTGTGGAGAGAAGGCTCGTGGGCCTGGCAGGGCCTCCTGCCTTGCCTGGTCTCCTCTGCCTCACCGTGCTGCTGGCTTTGCTTCTGGGTCAAGCTCCTGCCTTAGGGCCCGGGACCTGCGCTAGTCCACACCCCCGTGACCGGCTAGTCAGGTGGGGTATATCTGGTGGTGAGCAGGATGGGGCAACTGGTCTGTCCAGCGCCCTGCCTTAGGGCACCCCGTAACTGCTGTGCAGATAATTGACACCTTTTCTTTTTTTTTTAAAATGATTTATTTATTTAATTCCATTTGTTATTATTATTTTTTTAATTTGACCAGACAGAGACAGAGAGAGAGAGAGAGAGGAAGGGAAAGCAAGCTGCCAGGTCCGGGACTCGAACCGCGATCAGCTATATGGGAATCCAGCGCCCTTAACCACCACGCCACCTGCCAGCCCAATTGACACCTTTTCATTCATCGGTCACCGTGCTGCTCACCTCCGGCCGGTCCCCTCCAGGAGGGCAGGGCCTTGGCCCATGTTTCACGGGGTCTCTCTGCACTGGGAGCAGCTGTGTGGCCCGGATGGGGAGCTCCATCTTCATCAGCTCCCCCACCCCGATTTCCGTACACGTCAGTGCTCTCGCTCCCTGCACACTGTTTCCCAAGGACTCTTGCACGTTGACCATGTTTTCTCTGCCTTGTTGACACCCCACATCCTCCTCCTACTTGAGGGCATTTTGGCCGATCGCATTTTTTCTCTCAGAAAGAATGCGGCTGCAAGCAGCCACGTATACCCAGCTGCTTTTCCTTCTGCAATTGTGTCCGTAGGAGGAGTTAAAAAAAGTGGAATTACTGGGTCAGAGGGCATGGCGTCTTTATGGCCCTGATGAGGGGGTCTGTCTAACCCTTAGCCCCCAGATCGGCCCTGTTTTCCCTAAGGTTTATGTCTGGGCAGATGCCCACAGAAGTCCCTTCCCTGTGGCGCCTGAGGCTAGCCCCGATGCCCCGGACATGCTTGGGGCCCGCACAATGGCGAGGGAGCCAGAGATGGGTGTAGGGGTTTGCTGAGGGTCACACAGAGGTAGCCCAGTCTAGGATTGGAGAGAGGCCTGTCTGTCCTGGGAGTGTGGCAAAGCCATGTCCTCTCCCAGATGCCCCCACCTTCTCTAGGAGGGCTCCCCCTCCTTGGAGTCACCCCCCAGCTCGGCCAGCCTGCAGCCCCTAGTCTCTAGGAGGAGAGCAGTAGCCGTGGGATCTGCAGGGAGGGAGGGAGGAGCCCTTGTGCCCTAGTGTGTTCCGGACTGCCCCCGAACCCACCCGGGCACAAACTGTGGAAACCAGCTGCTGAGGAAAAGGTCCTTATCACTGAGGAGATCAGTCCTCGACATTTGCTCTTGCTCTTCCTGCTTCTGACCCTCACTTCTGCAGCAGCTTCCTGAGCCCCCTTGCTCCACCGTGAGCCCCAGACCCGCAGTCTCGGACGGTCGTAGGGCAGCAGTCCACATGGGCCCCTCCGGGCGCTCCTCCTGGAGGGGGGGTGGCTAGGGTGGCTCCTTTCCAGGTGAGCTTTCCTGTCCTAGGGAGACCCATGCCCAGTTTGGGGTGCTGGCCCCCAGCTCACAGGATGCCTGCATTCCACACTCCACCTCTTGGGGGGACAAGCTGCTGTTTCTAAGAGCTAGCTGGGCCTCAGCCAGGCAGCCATGGCTGGAGTGGCCAGTGCTGGGAGAGTAGAGTCGGCACCCCCCGGGTCCCTTGGAGTAGGCCCTCTCTGTGTCCCCTTCCCTGGCTCTCTGGCTTCCAGGCCTCGGGTGACAAGAAGCTCTAGGAAGCAGGATAGAAAGAGCCCAGGCCTTGGGAGTTCTGGTCTACTTGTTGGCCACGTGATCCAGGCCCTACCTCGTCCCGACCACAGGGGCTGACACTCTCCTGCTACCTGTGCAGCTTCCCAGCAGCGAGGGTAGGGGACCAGACATTGGCTAGGCTTGTGAGCCAGCTACCAGCCACTGCCCTCCTGGAGCCAGGTGGGGAGGGGATCCGGAAGGACCCTGGCTCCCACCTTCCAAGGAGGACATCAGCCTTGGTGTGGTGCGAGGAGCCCCTCGGGGCTGGGGATGTCAGCCCCCTTTCTTCAGTGCCCCCTTCCTCCTCCCATGCCTCACTCTCCCTCCCTGAGGCTGATGAGGGAAACGATGGCTGTGGGAGCGTGCAGGTGCACATGGCAGGGGCCTGCGTGGGCTGTGTGATTTTCCCGGACAGGCAGGCATGAGAGGCAGAGGAAATTATTCTGTCTAAAACCTTAGAGATGAGTTCTGGCACAAAGCTGGCAGAGTGATTGTTTCATGTCTAGGTGGGGAGGCAGGAGGCCATGTGGGCCTTTTCTGGGGACAGGAGCCAGGCAGGGCAGGCCATTCCCTGTGTGATCCCAGGAAGATCATAGCGACGCCAAGAGAAGGGGAGCCTGGGGCCCACCATTGCGGCCAGTCCTCACAAGAACCCAGAGGGGCCATCAGATGACCAGACATTGCGATGAACCCAGCTTACGGATGAGGAAATTGAGGCTTTGAGGGGCTAGGTGACCTGCCTAGGTCCCAGTGCCAGCCGGTTAGTAGCAATGAAGCCAGGACTGGAGCCAGACCTCTGGATCCTAAAGTTCACATCTTCCAGATGCCTTCTCCTAAGTGACCACATGCAGGTGACATCTCAGGAGGCAAGTCTGGGGAGGACCACCTGTCAATAGCGGCTGCAGTCTACATTCTGGAACCCCAGGCAGGAGGCACCAAGCCCCCCTACCCCGCCCCCACCTGTGCACCACCTCACCTCCTCGCTCCCTGCCAGCCTTCACCTCCCAAAAGTCTCTTTCTTTCTTTCCTAGTTTTGCTACAGGGCACATGTGGTCACTGGAGAGAGACAGAGAGGGAGAGTAAGACATCACCCCCAGGGGAGATGGCCGTGCTGCCCGTCCTTCTCCTCCATTCTCCTCTCAGAATCTTGGGCACGCACGCACACGCACCCAGAATGTCTTGTCAGGTCACCGGGTCTAGAACTTGAACTGCATCCTTGGCCGTGTGGGAGCCAGCCGCCTTAACCACCATGCTACCCGGCTGGCCCGAAAAGTATGTCTTTTATGCTGAAGGAGAAGGATTGGATTGGAGAGGAGGCTGCATTTTGGGGAACCCAAGTCCTACGGGGTGGGCTGGGCAACTCTCGGGGACTTTTAGGGAGCCTCTAGGAACACTTTGCGCTCTCTGCCACTTTCCACTATGGAAAAAATGCCAGCTGAAAATGGCTGGAAATGGAACCCTTCCCTGGAAGGTCTACCTCCTTCTCTGAATTTCACTTACAGAGCGGGGATTTCTGTCGTGGTAGGTCTTACTCAGGGAGCAGGCAGGCGGCATGTCATTGTGGATATTACCAGGTGTTCACGTTTCTCTCATCCCCTGGCAGGAGCTGGCTTTTCCATCCACTTCAACGCAGGCATGACATTTGGTTTGACCAATGAGGTGAATGGAAATGATGTAGAAAGTCACATTTGAAAAAAAGTTTTTATTTATTTCTTGAAAGAGAGAGAGAGAGAGAGAGAGAGAGAGAGAGAAGCCCCAGCCAGGCAGGGTCATGGGTACATGCCTGTGCAGGTTGACTGGGGAACTGAACACGTGATCTTCTATATAGACCCAGCATTGCTGAAGTAGAGTGCTGCTGCTGTGCTGAGCAGCCTGCCAGGCAGAGGCTTTAAGAGCTCATGTGTAGTCCACATGTTCTTTTTCCTTCTCTCTGAGCTCCTGGGCAAAGATGTTGAGATGACGTCTCCACCAAACTGGGTCCTAGAGTGACTGATGCACAGAACTCTCCTGCTCTGGACATGCTGCATATACAAGAAATCAACTTTGGGGACCAGCAGTTAGCATAATGGCTATGTCACTGGACTCCCACGTAGTTGACCGCGGTTCGAGTCCTGGACCCGGCGGCTTAAACTCACGCCGGGCGCGTGTGCGTGCGTGCCCAAGATCCCGAGAGGAGAATGGAGGAGAAGGGATTGCGGCGTGGCCATCCCCCCTGGGGGGGTGATTTCCTGCTTTCTATCTCTCTGTCTCTCTCTGTCTGTCTGGCGAGCGCACGCGCCCTATAGCAAAAACCTCTCCAAAAAAAGAAAAAAAAAAAAAAAAGAAAGAAATCAACTTTACTGTTTTGAATCACTGAGACTAGGGGGCTGCTTGTTACTAAGGCATAGCCCAGCCTGTCCTGACTGGTACATTCACCAAGATGGTCAATTAAGATCCTTACCTATAAGATTCTTAAAATTAGAACTGAGGCCTCACTAGTGAACTGGACCTATAAGACATAAACCTGGTTGCTATGTTTTCCACTATGGGAATGCGGGAGCAGAGAAGTCACTTTTCAATGCGAGCGAAGGAAGCAGGCACATGGTAAGGAGAGATGCAGGGACCTCCCTAGTATTCTTTTTCCTAAGATCTCAGTACATAAAATTCCCCTGGGTACTTCTGTGAAATATTTCCCTTTTTTATTATACAAGCCTGGGTAGGTTTAGACGGCTTTCAACCAGGAATCTGAATCCAGAGTGTAAGGGGATTTGAGACAAGCCCCATTTTACAGATAAAGTGGCTGAGGCCCAGAGTAGTAGGGACTCAGCCAAGATCATAGAGCCATCAGGGACAAAAATTCACTTGCTCTCCTTCTTGGGAATAATTCAGCCTATAAAGATGAAATATAAGTCATCACCCTCTTCCAACCCCGCTTTCCAAAGGACTACTCTTCAGCAGTTTTATGGGGCCTATGGTCTGAATATGGTGTCCTCTCAGAATTTGGATGCTGAAACCTGACCCCCACAGTGATAGGATTTGGCAGTGAGGCCTTTGGGATTTCTTCATGAACGGGATTTGTGTTCTTATGAAAAAGGCCCAAGGGATGGGAACCAGCAGTTAGCGTAATGGCTATGTCGCTGGACTCCCACGTAGTCGACCGCGGTTCGCGTCTCGGTCCCGGTGGCTTACAACTCACGCCGGGCGCGTGTGCGTGCGTGCCCAAGATCCCGAGAGGAGAATGGAGGAGAAGGGATTGCGGCGTGACCATCCCCCCTGGGGGGTGATTTCTCGCTTTCTGTCTCTATGTCTCTCTCTGTCTGTCTGGCGAGCGCACGCGCCCTATAGCGAAAAACCTCTCCAAAAAAAAAAAAAAAAAAAAGGCCCAAGGGAGCCGTCTGCCCCTCCTGCCGTGTGAGGACAAGCAAGGTGGTCCCATCTGTGAAGCAGAGAGTGGGCCCTCAAGCAGTCCGCTGGCACCTCGTTTTTGGACTTTCTAGACTCTGGAACTGGGAGCGATAAATTCTGTTGTTTACAAATTACTAGGCCCTGACTGGTACAGTCACCAAGATGGTCAATAAGATCCTTGCCTATAAGAGCCTTATAATTAGAACTGAGGCCTCCATGTTCAATACAGTGAACGTTGCACCAACCTTTTAAAACATGTATCGTGCCTGCCCTGTAGTACAGAGGGTAAGCTCTGCGCAGAGGAAAGAGAAACCCACAAGGCCACCCAGAGTTTGAGTTCCAGCTGCGGCAACGTTTGCTCTGGGCTTGCCCAGGATCCTGATGGGATTGGAGAATTGGAGGAAAAAGGATTGCAGCATGACCAGGCCCGTGCAGAGTCTCTCTCTCTTTTGTGTAAACACCCCCTCTGGCATAATTTTTAAAAAAGTATGAATAGGGCCTTTTTCCTCCAATTCTCCATCCCATCAGAATCCTGGGCATGCCCAGAGCAAAAGTTGCCACAGCTGGAACTCAAACTCTGGGTGGCCTTGTGGGCTCCTCTTTCCTCTGTGCAGAGCTTACCCTCTGTACTACAGGGCAGGCATGGTACATTTTTTAAAAGGTTGGTGCAACGTTCACTGTATTGAACATTGAGGCCTCAGCTCGTGGTATGGTGGTGAAGATGGCTGTATCTCAGGTAGCCAATCGTGTAGTTCAAATCCCAGACTCAGCAGCTTGAGGAACACACCGGGCATGTGCACGTGTGTGCCCCAGATCCTAAAAGAGTAAAGAAGGGAGGAGGAAGAGCCACAATGTGACCATTCCCCGTGGCAGGGTTGGGTGCTTTCTCACTTGCCCTCTCTTTGTGTCTCTCTCCAGGGAGCACATGCCCTCTCTGGCAAATTTTAAAAAAATGTGTTTATAAACATATACCACATTCATAGACTTTTATTAGAAAAATGGAACCATGAGGTGCCCATTGTTTTGAAATTTGCTTTTCTCCTCATCAGATGATTGACGCTGCTAATTTTTATCTGTTCTTGGTCAATTTGGTGAGATGCCAGGGACAAAAGTGGTGATGAGTTCAGGGGCCGCCCAGAGCCCTAGGTCTCCAAACTCAAGGGGCTGAGATCGGAAACTCCTCCAGGCAGGGCTGAGACTCAGCGTCACCTTGGAAGCTCGGAGGCCCTGTCACAACTCCTTCTGAGTTTCCCAACAGCCCTTCCAGGCAGCTGGCTCCCTGGTAAGCTCAACCAGGATAGCTTGGCCTTTCCTTTCAGTTGAAATCTGCTCCCCTGTAGAGTCCTCCCACTGGCCCATTAGCTGCTGGGGCAAATTGCTTTAAACGCCTTCCTGCCTCCCACATGGAACAGGCAGTAGCGCACGCGTGCACGTGGCCCGCAGGATGAGGGCTGTACCTCCTTGACTCTCATGCCCGGGGGCCTAGCGGTCCCAGTCACCAGTCCTGCAGAAGCGGGCAGCAAATGCCTTTACTGGCCAGGAAGCCATCTCCAGGGAACCCAAGGCAGAGAAGCCGGGGCTTGGGAGCATGAGGAGAACTGAGAGGAAGCTGAGACAGCTACAGCAGGCGGGCAATTAAAGGAGGGGGCTGAGTTTTCAATTAATAGGCTCCTCTGCTAGAAGCAGGTAATTAACGGATTAGTAAAGCTGTTGGCAAGGCTGCTGCCAGTGAGGACTGGGGCAGGCACTGGGGGGTGGGAGGGACAGCGATTCCAGGTTCCACAGCAATGAAAGAGAATCTTCCCTTCACTCCGGAACCTGAGGGCAGATGAGGGTCACGGAACTGAGCAGGGACGCAGTGTGCAGGCTGCAAGGCCAGGGGACAGGGTCAGGTAGAGCGACCCGACTGTCCCTTGACCTGACAGGGGCCTTGCTCTGCTTGGGGATGGGCTGAGGAGGCAGCTCATAGCTAGGGGTCATGGTGTTGACACCCCTGAAATCTGAATGTCACTGTACAGTTCGCAAGGGTTCACAGTTGTTTGGGGGACGTTGCATCATGGTGGGGTGAGATGAGATACTCCTGGGTTAAAATCTGGCTCCCATTCCTAACCGGTGGGGCTCAGCAGACACCCCAGTGCTCTCCCAGGCTTCTCAGCTCCTTTCTAGTTAAGCAGGGTCACACCAAAGCATAAACGAGCCAGCGTGCAACCTCCATCTGTGCCTTTCCCTGCCAGGAATTTTGCAAAGGCCTGCTCTCTGTCCCTGAGAGCAGAGCCTCCATCAGTTGGAGAGTGACCTCCACGGAGCAGATTTCCCTGCCAGCTCCCAGAGACAGAGTGGGAGTGAGAAGACAACTAGCGCTGTGTTAAGTTATAATATTTCCGAGAAAGTTGGCCTGGCTGTACAGCAGTTAAGTGTTTGGCATTTGGAGCTGGATCCCATACGGCCAACTGAAGTTCGAATCCAGACCCCAGGGGCTTCATAAAACATGCTGAGTACTGGGCCAGCTGGTGGCGTGGTAATTAAGGCTCGAGACTCCCATGTGGCCAACTGCAGTTCAAGTCTTGAACCTGGTGGCTTGTTTTCTCACTTTCTCTCTCTCTGTCTCTCTCTGGTGAGCGCATGTGCCCTATAGCAAATTAAAATAATAATAAGTAAAATTAGATAAATAATTCTTAGAAAAGAACATGCCACATGTATGTACATGCATGGCTCAAATCCTGTTGGGATGGAGAGGTAGAGGAAAAGCATTGCAGTGTGACCATACCCCATTGGGGATGCTTCTCTCTCTCTCTCTCTCTGGTGAGCACCCATGCCCCCTGGCAACATTTTATAGAAAGAAAATGATTTCAGGGCTTTTCATTATAGCAGTATTACGGAGTCTATCCTGTTACACAGGGGACTCTCACCTCCTCGAGCCTCTATTTCCTCATCTATAAAGTGCGTAAGAATGGTCCTCACTCTAACTGATTATTGGGAGGCTTAGCAAGAGGCTATGTAAGTTTGCTGAAGAGTATTCTCAGCTCCACGATCCTCACATCCTCCATAAAAGAGAACTGTTGCCATGAGCCAAGGCCAAAGGTACATTTGATTGGCTACTGCTAGCCTGTGGAACTCTTTCTTTTTTTTCCTTTTTTTTTCTTTTGCCATAGGCTTGTGTACTCATAGTAGAGAGAAGGGGAAGTGAGAAATCACCCTCCAGGGGAATTATCACTCCACAATGTCTTTTTTCTTCTCTTAGGGTTTTTGGCACACATGCACACACACTCAGTGTGATTTTAAAGCCACTGGGTCTGGGACTTAAACGGCAGTTGGCTGTGTGAAATCCAGCACCTTCACCACCACTCCACCTGCTGGCCCTCAAGTGGGTGGACAAGCTCCATGGGATGTGGTATGCTGAAGGCTCCCCTCTGGTTTCTCCAGCTGTACACACACACACACACACGCACGCACTACAGAGAGCACATACCTTCAGTGGGGCCTCAAAACTCTGCAGTCCTCCTTCCCCAGCTCTCCAGCTCCTCAGGCTCCGGGGCACCCAGATGTACACCCAGGGCTTCCTCAGGCCAACCCTGGAGATCTGAACCCAGGTGGGCACGTGGCTTTCAGCTCCGCAGTCCTGTAGACTAGGACTGCACCATCTAGACCCTGAGCGCTCCTGTGTCTAGGTCAGGGAAATGGGGCTGAGCCGCAGATGCTTCCTTCACCTGGGGAGGGCTGGCTGGACCCATGAGTGCTTCTCCCAGCACTGCTGCTCTAGGAGGCCTTCTGCTGGTCCTTGAAGATCCCAGGCCATAAGCGCCTCTCTAGGCCCTTGCCCTCTGTCCCTCTGTCCCTCAGAGGACACCGCTACTATGCTTCCTCCTGGGCCCTCCATACCCTACTGCCCTTCCTCCCATTTCCTGAGCTGGTCCCGCTCTCCCCCAGTGGAAGCGGAGCAGGGACACAGCTGCAGCAGCAGCCGGCTGTTCTCCGTCCCCTCTTTTTGGCCTGTTCCCCACTGTTCCTGTTTGGTCTACAAGATCAAACCTCCCTTTTTTTCCCCCAGTTGATCTCATTCCTCCTGGAGTTTCTGATGCTCTGTGTCCAAAGTCTGAGCCACTGTTTTCTGTTCATTTTCCAGAAATGAAGCCCTCTCACCCTCTCTCTGTAGTTGGCTCCCCGCTCCGCGCTTACCCGATTCGTTGGAGGCAGAATGTTCCAGGCAAAGGCTTTTAAAATTTCCTTCTGAGCCTGTGCATATTCCATGGGGACTCTTCCCCCACCCCCAGCCTATTTCCCCAGCAAGCTGGCAGCCTCCACCTCGCTTCTCCAGGGCTCTTCCCACCCGCCATGGCTGAAATCGCAGCCTTGGACTTGGCAAGGGGCAAAACAGTCAGGGCAACCTCATGGCCACCGAGGATCCCAGACTCGGGGAGAACTCAGCTCGCACAGATCAGCAGGGGTTGGCTTGGCAGTTTCCCTCATGGCTGTCACAGATCTAAATCCCTGTTCTGGCTAATCCAGCTGCTGCATTCTCACAGGCAGAGGCAAAGCCACGAGGCCTATGCTACCCAGGGCAGCAGCCACCAGCCACATGTGGCCAGAGAGGCCTTGAAACAGGGTCAGAAAATGAAGGAGGACAGTGAGTGTGAAATAGACACTGGATTCCAAAGAAAGGATGTAAAATCTCTTAATAGTTCTCTTTTTAAAAATTAAATTATTTTATTTATTCATTTAAAATTGACCAGAGAAAGACACATACACACACACTCACACACACACACACACACACACACACACACACACAGAGAGAGAGAGAGAGAGAGAGAGAGAGGGAAAGTGAGAAAGCAAGCCACCAGGTCTGGGACTCGAACTGTGGTTGGCCGTGTGGGAGTGTCCAGCACCTGCTGGTCAAATTAATTTTACCAATTCTTTTTATTTATTTATTTTTTTTGAGAGGTTCTCACTATAGGGCACATGCACTCGCCAGAAAGACAAAGACAGAAAGTGAGAAATCACCCCCCCAGGGGGGATGGCCACACCACAATCTCTTCTCCTCCATTCTTCTCTCGGGTCTTGGGCACGCACGCACACGCATCCTGAGTGAGTTTAAGCCACTGGGTCCAGGACTCAAACTGCAGTAGACTACATGGGAATCCAGCAACATAGCCATTACGCCATCTGCTGGTCCCACCAGTTCCTTTTACTCTTTTTTTTTTTTTTTTTTTTTTGGAGAGATTTTTTGCTATAGGGCGTGTATGCTCACCAGAGAGACAGAGAGACAGAAAGTGAGAAATCACCCCCCCAGGAGAGACAGCCATGCCACAATCCCTTCTCCTCCATTCTTCTCTCAGAATCTTGGGTACACACAGACACACACATATGCCTGGCATGAGTTTTTAGCTGCCAGGTCTAGGACTTGAACTGCAGTTGACTACATGAGAGTCCAGTGCCATAACCATTATGCCACCTGCTGGTCCCTCTTTTTACTTTTTTAAAAGAAGATTTCAATCATTTAGTTCTTTCATGAACAAGAGAGGCAGAGGGAGAAAGGGAGAGAAATAAAGAGCACTCCCAGCAGGTCTTGATGCTATGATTCATCCTTAGCCTCAGCCAGCCCTGGATCACGGGCATGTGTGTGCCTGGTATACCGAGGGAGGTCTCTGGACTTGAACCGGAAACGTTTCCATATGGGATTACCTTGCCAGTGGTTGCATCTTTTTTTTTTTTAATTTTTAAATTTTTTTTTAGGTTTTTGCCAGAGGGTCCATGCACTCGCCTGAGAGAGACTGAAAGAGAGACAGTGAGAGGGAAAATGACAAATCACCCCCCGCCCCCAAGCAGGGATGACTGTGCTGCATTCTCTTCTCCTCTATCCTTCTCTAGGGATTTTGGGCATACACACTCAGGCGTTTGGCATGATTTTCAAGGCACCAGGTCTGGGACTTGAACCACAGTCAGCCATGTGAAAGTCCAGTGTTCTAACCACTATACCACCTGCTGATCCCCAGAGTGTCGCGTCTTAGTGCTGTGCCACTATCTGGCCCCCTCTTTTTACACTTTTAATGTGACTACAAGAAATTTTTTAAAAGAATGATTTAATTGTGTTCATCATTGCTTTTGGCTTTTAAAATTTGCTATAGGGTCTGTGTGCTCACCAGAAAGAGAAAGAATGTGAGAGAGCAAGCTCCGGGACTCAAACCATGGTCAGCAATGTAAGAATCCAGTGCCTTAACCACTATGCCACCTGCTGGTCCTTCAGGAAAATCCAAGATGATAAATGTGGTGTTTACAATAGTTTTACTGCACATCCCTGCACTGAACACCTCGCCATCACCCCCCACCCCCATGTAGAATGCTGTCCTTGAAATGCCATGGGCTGGTTTCCTATTACTGCTAAAACAAGTTACCTCCCACTCAATGGCTAAACTCATCCAAATGCACTATTGTATTTTACAGTTCTGGAGGTCAGACTGATTTGGCCGTCACTGAGTTAGAAGCAGGATACAAGCCGAGTTCCCTCCCGGAGGCTCGTTCCTTGCCTTTCCTAGCCTGTCCCGAGCTGCCTGCAATCCCTGGCCCATGGCCCCTTCCCTCCCTGCACCGGCACAGGCGGCGAGTCCACGCAGGCTGCACACGCTCACCCTGACTCTCCTTCCACATTTAAAGAGCTCTCGGGATGATGCTGAAAGCATCTGGAAAATTTCAGGATAGCTTCCTTTCTTCAAGGTCAGTTGATTAGCAACACTCATTCCAGGCAACGGTAATCCTCCCCTACATGAAACCTACCTACCGTCGTCACGGGTTTGGGAATGAGGCTTATCTGGAGGCCATCCTTCTGCTTCCTGCATGCCAGTACCCTGTACAGCTCTCTTCCTGTTCTGTACAAACTGGCCAGACCTTGCAGGTGACTGGTGTGGGGACACTTGCTTCGCTGGCCCCCTCTCCTTTCCTACAGCCCCCTCCGTGTCTGCTGCACCAGGACAAAGGTTCTTCCCACTGAGTTCCGTGGGGAAGGAACCAGGGTTCTAGTCCTGCTTCCCCCACCTGTCACTTGGACAAGTCAGCTGGCCTGCTAGTCGCCCACCCTGTCAGTATTCTCCATTGGCCAGCACAGCCCTGATTTGACTCGATGGCAGCATGCCCAGGCAGGAAATGGATTGTGACCATGTAAATGACTGTGGTAGCACCTCTGTCCTTTGCCAACCCAAACGGGCAGCCTCCACTGCAACTGGGGGTAACCAGGTGACCCTCCCAGGCAATGAGAAAGAAGGGGGGCTTGGCTGGGGTCCATCTAGGGAAGATTTTCTTCTGTAACGGAAGCCCCCTCCTCCTTTCTCCCTCTGTCTCTCTGCCTTCTTTCCAGTTTGTTTCCCCATTAAGTGAGATATGATTCTTGGAGCTATAGCAGCTATCTTGTGATAAGAGGAGAAATATCGACAAAATCTCAGATTTGCCAACCCTATGCTTTCACTTGGTGGGCAATGAGACAATCCTGGGGTCTCGAGGATATGTCGTGTGAATAAAATAAACTCCTATTCAATTGATGCACACACACACACACCCCCCATTTATTCAGTTGGCTTTACTTGCAGCCAAACACACCCTGTCAGAGCGCGATCTCTTCACTGGCCAAGTGAGAAGGCAGTCTTTACTGGTGCCATTCTCTGAGTTCGCCTCCACCGTGATGAAGGATTCCTCCTAGAATTGGCCCACCAGGGCACCGAGGAAGACCAGACTCCTAGTGACCCTTTATCCGTCCTCGCCAACTCGAGTGGAACCCGGACTCTGAGCAAAAAGTTGATATTAGAGTGTTTCTGAACTCTTCCCCTTCCTACCAGAAGACTCCATCCATGAGCATCCTTCTCAGGGGACGTATCTCCATTATTACTTAAGCTCCTTGGAGTTTAACGTTCTGTTCCTTGCAGCTGAAAGCACTCGAATCAATCCATATGCTTTCCTCTGCTGATTTTCTGCTCCAGAGGCAGGTGCACTCTAGGGAGAGAAGTGCTGCATGTCCTTTGCCCTCACGGTTGGAGCTCAGCCTCGTGTGGCTGGCTGCTCATTGCATAACCGCAAAGCCTGCCTCAGCCATAAAGAGGCCAGGGACTGTGTTCAGAACCCCAGGCAGTGAGAGGGAGTGATTCAGGGGGAGGTGTTGTGGGAGCTGCACGAAGGGAGGCCATTCCCAGACCCTCACGACCCACACTGCCCCACCATGGCTCTGCCCAGCCCAGCATCCCCCAGTGCCTGGGGAGACAATGTCAGCAGCCACCCACCGGCTCTGCGTGGGCTGGGTGGCGCAGAGAGGCTGGTGGTTAAGTGTGTAGAGTCCCCAGGGCTGGGGCTAGGCCAGAATGGGCTTCTGCTGAGGGAGTGTGACCGTTCCACCTCCCGCTGCCCGCCTGGGGCAGCAGGCGTAGGCCAGTTAAGTACTTTCCTGGCAACTGATTATATCGCTGTGCTGTTCGTTACAGGAGCTCTCCTGCAATGACCCAGGCCCTGCGTGCCCTCCCCCAGTCACTCGTGTTGAAAACACTCTGAGCCCTCCAGCCTCCCTGCTCTCTGGGAAAGGGACTCTTTGGCAGAGAGAAGGGCCTAGAGGGAGGCACTTCATGGAGATTATCTTTCTAGAAGGAAATGCTCAAAGGCCTGAATGTCATTGCTCCCCCCAGGCCACTCAGCACTAACTGCCAAGTTGAGCCTGAAACTGTAGATCCTGTCACGCCATTCCCCTGCCCAGGGACACCGATGGTCCCTGCTGGCCCTGGGAGTGTCATGCCTGAGCCCAGCAGACAAAACAAAACTTCCTGTTTTCCCACTTCCTTCTCCAAGACTTCCACCTTCGTGTGGCTGAGTTCCCAACCGGGGTGGGGGGGGGTCCTTTTACTGCCCGCGGGTGGTCGTGTGACCGTGCCAGGGCTGTCAGGGATTGGTTCAGGCATGGGTCTCCTTCTGGGCTAAAGAGGGTCAGCCTTGGCTTTTTGTGGAAAGCTCTGGGAAAGAATGCCCATCACTCTGGTTTGCCAGCTGGAGAACACGAGCCTGGCATTGCAGGCGTCCTCTCTGCCACCCAAGGAAGTCAGCCTGAGAGGGAAGCCTACACAGAGGGAAGCAGGCCGGCAAGGCAGCAGGGACGGCCTGGTGCTATCTGGGCACCTGAATCCACCTGTGTCTGAAACCTACCCTGCATTTTCAGTCACTTGAGCCAATACATTTCTCCTCCTCCTCCTCCTCCTCCTCCTCCTCCTCCTCCTCCTCCTTCTCTTCCTCCTCCTCCTCCTTCTCCTCTTCCTCCTCCTTCTCCTCTTCCTTCTTCTTTCTCCTCTTCTCCTCTTCCTCCTCCTTCTCCTCTTCCTCCTCTTCCTCCTCCTTCTCCTCTTCCTCCTCCTTCTCCTCTTCCTCCTCCTTCTCCTCTTCCTCCTCTTCCTCCTCCTTCTCCTCTTCCTCCTCCTTCTCCTCTTCCTCCTCTTCCTCCTCCTCCTCCTCCTTCTTCTTCCAATAAATTTCTTCTGTTAAAAAAAAAGTCAGGGAGCCAGTCCCACGGCTGGGTAGTTAAGACACAGAGACCCCACATGGCTGACCATGGTTCAAATCCCTGCCCTGGTGGCTTGAAAAACACACTGGCACATGTGTGTGCCCCAGGATGAAGAATGGAGGAGAAGAGATTGTGGCATGCCCACGCTTCTTTGGGGATTGCTTTCTCTTTCTCTGTTTCTCTCCCTGATAAGTCCATGTACCCACTGGCAACATTTTGTAAAAACTGGGAGCCAGACAGTGGTGCAGCAGAAAACCACACTGCTCTGTGAGGCGGACTCACACGGGAAGGGTCTGGGTTCATGTCCAGAGACCTCCCTGTGTATGTTGGGTACATGTGTGCCCATGTTCCAGGGCTGGGTGAAGCTGGGAGTGGCCTGTGTCATCAGGATCCTATGGAGGGTGCTATTTTCCTCTCTCACTCATGCAATAAATAAATAAATAACTTCAAAAAACCTATTTGAGGGCTGGCGGGTGACGTGGTGGTTAAGGTCTCTGGACTCCCACATGGATGACCATGGTTCAAGTCCTGGGCCTGGTGACTTGCCTTCTCACTTTCTCACTATCTCCCCATACCCCCAATGCTCTCTCTCTCTGGTCAAAATTTTTAAAGTAAATAAATAAAGTTAAATAAAATAATTCATTTTTTTACATCAATTTGATCTGGGCTTTGGACACTCACAATTGAAAGTGACTAGTGACACAAAGGCAGACCTCTGTATCAGGGTATCCTGAACCTCCACGCCCCTCCCAACCCCCAGCAGTGCTATGTCTCTACCCTCGCAGCTGGGTACCTCACCCCAATGTCCTGAGGAGTGGGCATGGCGGCCACCCCAGCTGCCAGGTGCAGTTGATAGCACTCTCCAGGTCAGCTAACCCCTGGTGTACCGTCCTCTCTGGTCCATAAGTCCCTCCTTTGTTCCATTTCTTCTCTTCTATCTCCATACCCCACTCCCACCCCCTTCCCTGCGTAGGAAACATGCTTTTATCCCTCCCACCACTTTTATATACTCTTGCAAAATGGATATTGTCTTTCTGTGTTTTATTCCTGCAAAAGATAGCTGTTTCTTACTTTCTAAACTCAGCCCTGGTTTAAGGCCCACCCATGTTGCAACGTGTACATTTAATCCCGCCTTGTCGCCGTCACACAATTCACCATTTACCACACAATCGAAGCCTCCCTACTCTTTCCATTCTCCCTTAGGTGGACTCCTAGGTGGGCTCCGACCTTCCCTGCCCCCACCACACCACAAGGAAGGCGTCAGTGAACGCCCTGGATTACACGTCCATCATGCCTGTGTTCCTTTGCATTTGTACCTGAGAGATGGAAAAGCGGGGATCTAGAAGATGTGCATTTAAAAAAAAAATTGTCAGAGGGCTTGTGCGCTCACCAGAGAGAGACAGAGAGAGTGAGAGACAGGGAAAGTGAGAAAGCACCCCCTATGGGGGACGGTCACACCGCAATACTTTCTCCTCTCTCTCTCCCTCCTTTCGAGATTTTTGGGCATGCAGGCACATGTATCTGGCGTGTTTTTCAGGTCATCCAGTCTTGAACTCAAATTGTGAAGTCGGCCGTGTGGGAGCCAGCTGCCTTAAACTTCATACCACCGACTGGCTTGTGTGCTATTTTTTTTTTTTTTTTGAGTATATTTCTTTCTTTCATGAGAATTAAAGAAACAGAGACACCACAGAGAGAGCAAAAGAGAGAGACAGGCACTCTCTACAGGGTCTTGTGCTGCCATCCACCCCTAGCCTTCCCAGCCAGGTAGGATTATGGGTGCATGCGGGGACCAAAGTCACGATGCCCATGTTGACCCAGGCACTGACCCATGATGTTCCCACAGGACCCAGCATCGCTAGCAGAGCAGTGCCACGGCAGCACCACGATGGCCATTCTGGTCTACCTGCCACAGGCAGTGCCCTTACCACCTCCCCCTCCTCCCAGCACCCAACCCTCTCTACCCAGCTAGCTTTATCCAGCCTGTCTAACAGATTGCATTCATTTCTACTGCTGCACAGTGACTTACCACACATTTAATGCCTTAAAATAACACACCTTTTTTAATCTCCCATTTTTTGTGGGCTAGGAGTCTGGGCACGGCTTAGCTGGCTTTTCTGCTCGGGCTGCAAACAGGGTGTCAGCCAGGCTGCATTCTTATCAGAGGCTCAACTGGAAAAAGATCTGCTTTCAGGCTGCCCCAGGTGGTTGGTGGAATTCATTTCTGAGTGGCTGTAGGACCTAGGGGGAGTTGGTCCTTCCATCAGCAGGAGGGGAGTCTTTGCCTTTACAGCCTTTCAAAGGGGCTCACCTGATTAGGTTGGATCCACCCAGGATCATTCTTTTGATCAACCTAAAGTCAATTAATGAAGCGTTTTAATTACAGCTGCAAATTCCTTTGACCTTTTCCATAAAACATAACCCTTTCGTCACATCGCATCGGTTAGAAGCAAGTTACAGATCCTGCCCACTCTCAAGGGGAGAAGATTTTGAAGGGCTTCTGAATTGGGGACCATCTTAGAATTCTGCCTAAGAGGGCCAGCACGTGGGGAGTGGTTAAGGTGCTGGACTCCCATGCGGTTGACCGCGGTTTGAGTCCTGAATCCGGTGGCTTGAAACACAGCAGGAACATGTGCATGCATGCCCAAGATCCCAAGAGGAGAATGGAGGAGAAGGGATCACGTAATGGCCATCACCCCGGGGGGATAAGTGCTAACTTTCTATCTCTCTGTCTCTGTCTCATTGGTGAGCACACGGGCCCTCTAGCAAAAATCTCTTAAAAAAAATAAAAAGAATTCTCGGGACCAGCAGGTGGCATGGTGGTTAAGGTGCTGGACACTCCCACATGGCCCACCAGGGTTCAAGTCCTGAATCTGGTGGCTTGCTTTCTCACTTCCTCTCTCTCTCTCTCACTTTCACCCTTGGTCTCTCTCTGGTCAAACTAAAAAATAAATGAATGAATAAAATAAAATAAATAATTATTAAAAAAAAAAAGAATTCTGCCTATGATGTAAGTATAAGGCGGTATTTTATCATCATTGCTTCAACTGTGGTAAAACACACACAATACAGAATTCACCATCTTAACCATTGTCAAGAGTACAGTTCAGTACCCTAGTAACTACCTCCACACTGTGGAGCAACCATCACCACCATCTATCTCAAGAAAGCTTTTCATCTTGCAAAACCCAAACTCTGCACCCATTAAACACTTACTCCCCATTCTTCCTCTGCCCCGGCCCCTAGCAACCACTCTGCTTTCTGTTTCTATGTATTTGATTTCTCTAGATAGCTCATAGAAGTGCAGTCAGATGATATCTGTCTGTTTGTAACTGTCTTATTTCATTTAGCAAGTCCTCATGTGACGGGTCACAGTGAAGGTTCATCTGTGTTGTAGCTTGTGTCAGACTCTCCTTCCTGTTTAAGGCTGAGAGTATGGAACGGAATATACACGTATGGAAGGCACAGATATTTCACTGTATGTCTACACCACACTGTGTGTGTCCATCTGTCAATGGACACAGGTTACTTCCACCTTTGGACTATTGCTCTGAATGTGGATGTACGAATACCTCTTTGACACCCGCTTTCAACTCTTTCAGGTCTATGTCCAGAAACAGAATTGCTGTGTCACATGGTAATTCTATTTGTAATGCTTTGGGGAACTAAACTACCATACTGTTTTCCACAGTGCCTGCACCATTTTACGTCCCCACCAACAGCGTACAAGGGCCTAATTTCTCCACATCCTCGGCGACACTTGTTATTTTGGTTATTATTATTTTTTTTTTTAGAGGTTTTTGCTATAGAGCGCATGTGTTTGCCAGAAAGACAAAGAGAGACAGAGAGACAGAAAGCAGGAAATCACCCCCAGGGTGATGGCCACACCGCAATCCCTTCTCCTCCACTCTCCTCTCGGGATCTTGGGCATACATGCACACGCACCCAGCGTGAGTTTAAGCCACCGGGTCTGGACTCAAACCGCGGTTGACTACATGGGAGTCCAGTGACACAGCCATTACGCCAACTGCTGATCCCTTATTTCCTGTTTTTGATAGCAGACATCTTACTGGGTATGAGGTGATAGCTCATTGTGGTTCTGATTTGCATTTTCTTCTGATTAGTGACACTGAGCATCTTTTCATGTGCTTATTGACCATGTGGGTATTTCCTTCGGATTAACCTCTGTCTGTGGATCCTATCATGGTAATATGCATTTCTCTGTTAATGACTTTGGCCACCTCCTCATATGATTCTTGGCTCTTGGGGTTTCCTCTGCCAAAAATTGCCTGCTCATATATTTTATCCACTTATTTTCTTGTTAATTTGCAGGAGTTCCTTACATACTGAGGCTACTACTTTGTCAGTTTTATTTTATTTTTTAGAGAGAGAGTTTTGCTATAGAAAGTGTGTGCTTGTCAGAAAGGCAGAGAGAGACAGAGAGCAAGAAATCACCCTCCAGGGGGGATGGCCACGCCGCAATTCGTTCTCCTCCATTCTCCTCTCAGGATCCTGGGCACACATGCACACGCACCCTGCGTGAGTTTTAAGCCAGCAGCTCTGGGGCTTGAACTGCAGTTGACAACAGTCGACAACGTGGGCATCCAGTGACATAAGCATGATGCCATCTGCTGGTCCTACTCTGTCGATTTTAGACTGCACATATCTTCTCTCACGTTCATGTGTCGTTTGTGAAAGATATCTTTAATTTTGTTATCATTACCACCCCCTTATTTTAATTCTTTTTTAGTTTTGCTATAGGGCACAGGCACTTGCCAGAGAGAGACGGAGGTAGATATAAGTCTTGGGCTGCTGGCAGTCACCTTTCGATACAGAAGAACCTCCAGGAAGAACAAAACCAAGCAGAGACAAGTAGCACAGACACACAAGAATCAGAATTAACAATGTTGTTTCAACACCTGGATACACAGGTGAGAGGGAAAGTGAGAAATCACCCCCTGGGTGGAAGGCCACATCACGATCCCTTCTCCTCCATTGTCCTCTCAGGAGTTTGGAGTTTGGACACTCAAGCACACACGCACAGTGTGGTTTTCAAGTCACCAGGTCTGGGACTTGAACCTCGTGGTTGGCCATGTGGGATTCAGCTGCTTTAACCTCCACGTCACCTGACTTCTTCCTTCCTCCCCTCTTTTTTTTTTTTTTTTTTGCTTTATTGTTTGTGTTTTGAAATTTCTGTCTGAGAAACCTGTTCCTCCCGCTGGGTTTCAGAGATGTTTTCCTACATGTTTTTTCTAATCGATGTTGCAATTTGACAGTGTGGTCACACACTGGCTCTTTAGTTCATCATCTTAGCATCCACCTCGTATGGAATGAAATCGTTTTTCTCCACATAGTAAGTCAGAGTTTTCCCAACAAGACCACTCGTTCTCACTGGCCTGTGATGTGCCTTTTATCATTTATTCAGTTCAGCTATTCCAGGGATCCACCTTGGGACATCCGTGTTGTCCTGATAAATTCCTCCCACTCCTCTGTTTTTGAAAAATAAATGAATAAACATGTTAAAAACCGCAATACCTTTATAGTACATGGAGCATCCTTATTCTGAAACTCCCAAATCCCAAATCCTAAAATCCAAAGCTTTCTGAAGAACTGACATGATGCTATGCCAGAAAATCCACATGTGACCTCATGTGATGGGTCACAGTCAAAATACTGCAATACAAACATATTGTATCAAATCACTTTCAGAATATGTCTATAAGGTGTATATGAGACATAAATGAATTTCACGTTTCGACTTGATATCTCCAAGAGATCTCATTATGTAGATGTGAATATTCCAGAATCTGCTACCCCAAACACCTGTGGTTCCAAGCATTTCGGATGAGGGATACTCACCATGTATGTCTGAAGAGCAAATTTCCTGCCCACCTTCCTTTTACTTAGGTTTCTGGGGACCTCTACTACTTTATATTTTACTACTTGACAAACAAGAGTCCACAGTGTGGTCTTGGCCCTGGGACATAGCTGAATCCAGACAGATGGTCTTGGTGTAGCATTGAAAAGTCGTCGAAGCATTAGACACCACGCTGTCGCTTTGGTCGGTCAGTCGGCACACCTTCCCTGAGACAACCAACTCTCCACATGCCATTCCTGCTGGAGTGGCCAATCACGGTGCCCCTTCACTAAACAGACCGAGAAAACGGGGTGGTGGTCTGGGTTGAACCTATTTGGCACCAGACACCGCACTCCCTAGATGCAGTGACTGGTCCTGAGAGTGGGAAGATGATCCTAGCAGAACCAACCAGAGTCTTCCCCGGGGGCTTTCATACAGATGTTGGAGGACAGAAACTTCTTCCTACTGAAGTTGCTAAAGAAGGTGGATATAAGTCTTGGGCTGCTGGCAGTCACCTTTCTACAGGAAAGAACCTCCAGGAAGAACAAAACCAAGCAGAGACCAGTAGTATAGATACACAAGAGAGAATAAGGCCGACAATGTTGTTTCGACACCTGGATCTAGCTGCACCTGAAGCTAAAGACCTATACTTTCTGGTTATGAGAGCCAATGCATTATCTTTTCACTGAAGCATATTTGAGTTGGAATCTGTGGGAAGAAAATGAGTCTCACTGGACAAGGCCCCCACACTAGTTTAGCTCTCTGACCACTCAACCCTCACAGTCCTGTAGAATGAGGCTCATTCGATCATAATTCCCCCTTTCTCGAAATCTCCTTGAATCCCAATTGTCAGCAAGTACCTTTTCTTCCTATTGTTTTGTGCCATCTGCTAGAAGGCTAAACACACTTTCAGGTCATCATTCAAGTTGTCCATAAACATGTCAGAGTGAAAGATTGAGCCCTGTGGCATGAAGTATTCTTCTCAGGCCATCAACCCTTTGTTTTTTCCGTGGTCTTCACTGTAAAGAACTTCAGATTCCCCACTCACCCTGCCCTAGCCTCTTGACTCAAGTTTTTAACCTATAGAGCTGCCAGCCATGGCCAGGGAGCAAGTGGCCTGAATGGCAAATGTTTGTTGGCAACTTCCCAGCATCTGTGTTTCCAGTCTCCTGCTACCAGCACCCAAATTCTATTCTTCCATTTTTGGCTATGGCTTGCTGCAATGTGTAATGAAACTTTATGGAAGGTTCTGGAATTATGAACGGGGTCTACCACACAGAGCACAACCAATGCCTATCTCTAAAAAAAAAAAGTATACTCATCAGGATTCTCCAGAGCAATGACCAATTGGATGGATAGGTAAGAAAGGATATAGTATGAGTACTGCTCATACAACGAGAGAGTCTAAAAAGTTCCATGACAGGCCTTGTGTCAGTCGAAGAACCAGGGAAGCCAGTGGCATAGATCAGTCTAAGTTCAAATACCTGAGACCCTGGGGAGGCTGCTGTGCTGGCACAAGTCCTGAAGTCCAAGGGCCGGAGAACTGGAATTCCAATGCTCAAGGGCAGGACATGGACATTACAGGTCCAGGAGAGAGTAAGCCAGCAAATTTACCTTTCCTCTGCCTTTTTGTTCTGTCCAGATCTGCACTGATTGGACAGTGCCTGCCAGCACTGGGTGGGTTTTTCTTATTCTATTGATTCCAAGGCCAGTCTCTTCTGAAAATACCCCCACAGACATACCTAGAAATGCTTTACTAGCTCCTCTTTCCGCCATCTTTCTGTGCCGCCATAATGGTGCGTGTGAACGTCGTGGCTGGTGCCCTCAAGAGCATCGACAACGCTGAAAAGAGGCAAATGCCAGGTTCTTCTTAGGCCATGCTCCCAAGCCATTGTCCGGTTTCTAACTATGATGATAAAGCATGGCTACATTGGCGAATTTGAAATCATTGATGACCACAGAACTGGAAAAATTGTCGTGAACCTCACTGGCAGGTGAAACAAGTGTGGAGTGATCAGCCCCAGATTTGACATGCAACTCAAAGATCTAGAGACATGGCAGAATAACCTCCTCCCATAGTGTCAGTTTGGTTTCATTGTACTGACAGCCTCAGTTGGCATCGTGGACCATGAAGCAAGACGGAAACATACAGGAGGGAGAATCCTGGGATTCTTTTCTAGGGATGTAATACACATATACAAATAAATAAAATGCCTCATTGGACCAAAAAAAAAAAAAAGAAATAAAAAAAAAAAAAAGAAATGCTTTACTAGCTAGCTATCTGGGAATCCCTTAATCCAGTCAAGTTTATATAATACCTAAAATCAACCATCTTATCTCTTTTTCCCAGGTTCACTGATGATCCCCAGAGAGAGGGGTGAGAGTCCCTCTGCCAGTCTTATGTGGGCCCAGGTCGTTTTCTCCAGGTGATGCACAGCAGAAAGGCCTAACCTATTCTGTGAACACCTGTCCCCAACCTCAGGGAGGGTCTTTGTCTCTGTGAGCCCAGAAGGTCAATGATATGCACCGGGACACTCTGGTTAAGGCATTCTGGCCTAAGTCCAGGTTAGGCTCCCAGTCAGTCTTCATGGCAGCTGGCCTTTAAGTCCTGCTGCACTGCAGCTCTGCATTTTTTGCAAACTGTTGAAAAAAGAGCATGCTCAGTCCTTGGCATGCCAATTATGATCCAAGATTGAGAGGTAGTGCTCCTTTTTAAAATTTTGAGTTGTAGGGGCCGGCAGGTGGCGTGGTGGTTAAGGGCCCTGGACTCCCACATAGCTGACTGTGGTTCAAGTCCTGGACCTGGTGGCTTGCTTTCTCACTTTCTCTCTCTCTCACTCTGTCCCTCTGTGGTCAAATTAAGAAATATAAATAAATAAAGTTAAATAAAATAATTCTTAAAAAAATTGAATTGTAGCAAACCACCACAATAGAAGACATTTTTCCCAAAGAAGCTACGCATCTAAGGACAGAATTCTGCCATATGACACAACTGCCGTCTGTTGTCACAATCCATACAACACAACTTCCGTTCTGAAACATCTGCCTTGAGCTACTTCTCAGCATCAGGTCTCTCCAGGAAGGAGAGGTGGGGCCTGTTGACATCTGCAAAACTCAACTGGCAAGGGGTGTCAGCCTTCAGGTAAATTCAAGCCTAGTCTTAGGAGGTAACTTACAACTTCTAAAGAAAGATGTGTTTTTAGTTCTTGTTTTTTCCTTTTTTTTTCTTTTTCAGCTTCAGAATCTCAGGGTCAACTTGTGGTCAGTGTGTCCTGTCACAGAAGAAAGGTAAGATGAGTCACACAATGGACTGCATGTATGGAAAAACATCGCAAACATGGTTAGAGTGAGTGGACACAGTCACACAGCCTGGGGAGGCGCGATGTGGCACAGAGGGCGGGACACAGCGACATCTGGGAGCAGGGGCAGGGCGAGAACACACTGGGTGGTGAGTCAGAGAGGCGGGCGGATGTGACCCAGGTCTCTGCTATCTGGGGCCCAGCAGGCTCCTACGTGGCTTTGCTCCTGCAGCATCACAATGCTCTGAAGCCATACCCACTGGCACGTCAGGGGGGCTCATTACATGGGGGCAGCAGAGGAACAGAACACAGACATCCCTTTGTTCGTTTATTCCACATCGCTTGCCTGCCACGTGCTGGGGACACAGTCAAAAGATGAATGAAACCATAATTTCTTCATTGTCACAGAGCTGAGGACTGAGACAGGAGTGGGGTATTAATCAAATCACCTCAGGAATGAACTCGCCAGCCATAGGTCCCGCTGCAATGTACGCAACTGTGACTGCAGCAGGTCCCTGACCATGCTCTTGAGTTCTCATTAACAAAGGAAACGACACTGGGGAGGCCTGGCTTCTTTCTCATAATTTAAAAATGACTCCTAGATACTTCTTCCTTTTTTTCACTTTGCCAGAAAACACACGAGCACTCACAGATGATTGGGAAAATGAGAAAGCGCCCCCTCCCTTATGGAGGATGGTCATGCCGCAACCCTTCTCCATTTTCCATTTCAGGATTTTGGGCAAGGGTACACAGGCACAACCACACACGCATACTCAGAATGCTTTTCAAGCTGTCAGGCCGGGTCTCCAACTTCGCCATGCGCCATGTGGGATCCAGCCTCCCCAGCCACCATGCCACCATGCCAGCAGCAGGCCCACTCTCTCTTTTCCAAGGGTCCCCAACTCAGAATTTTGCCACAGCCCGAACTCCATCTTGGCGGGGTGTGTACACGAGGAACAAACCTTCGTTAGAACCTGGCTACCCACAAGTCCTTGTCCAAACTTTGAGCATCCAGGGTCTCGGGATCGTCTCCAGGGGGTCCCGACGCACATGAGGGGCCTAGCAGGCAAGGGCGAGCAGGTTTCCGTATGGAGTCAGAGGCCGGGTGGGCCAGCGCTCCCAGCCAACCACCGCCCAGGCATCACCTGGCCCAGAGCAAGAGTCACGTGGCCACACTGGGCACAGGGGGGTGGGGGGGCAGAGAGGGGATGGGGACGGTGCGCGTCGGGGGCGGGGCTTCGGACCCAGCGAGCGTCCGGATTGGCTCTCAGGGCTGCATCTGAGGCTGCGCGCTGAGGCCTCGCGTTCTGCGCCTTCCTTTGCCTTTCGCGGGTGCGGCTTTGGCGGGAGTTGGCGGCGGGTGTGAGGTGAGACCCGTGGGGGCTGCTTCTGGGCTGGGCAGGTGGGACCGGGTCGTGGGTCATCCAGGGACCCTCTTGCCGTGGGAGCCAGGCCTCCCGGCCGTGCGGGCCCTTCTCAAGGCTAGTATGGGGAGCAGCGATGTGGGGTGACTCAGAGCCCACGGGCGTCGCCCTGGGCCTTCCAGTACCGTGGACCAAAAGGGGCTCCGGGGGATGTTCTGCCCAGTCTGGGCCGCACCCTGTGGGCCCCGCCGTAGGTGGAGTGCGGGCCGGGCCCTGAGGGGCCTTGGGGGAAGAGGTCACGGTCACGCCGAGCCTCCGCAGGTGTTTTCTCGTGGTTCTTCGGGGCACAGACTTTGCAAACCGGGGAGCGCGTTTGCGTTTATCCCGTGCTCGGAGCTGCACGCTGAGGTGTGCGCGGGGCCGCATCGCGTGTACTCAGTGCGGGAGACGGGAGGGCTAGTGCTGCTAGGCCAGGGGACAGGCCGTGGGCCGACCACAAGCGACCCTATGCTCTGCTCAGGGATGCCATGTTAGCTTTTCTTTTTGTAACAGCAGGTGGAAACCCTGATTTTTTTTTTTTTTAACATAACAAGCTCTCTAGTTTTTAATGTTAGTCTTAATTCATAAAGCTTTTGCACATTGTATAGCAAATATATATATATATATAAAATAAAGGATAGAACTTATGTATAAATAAATATGTATATATAGTAAATATGTAATAATATATTTATATACTTTAACAATATATAATATATATATAATAAAGATGATATGTTATATATTTATTATAATATGTAATTATTATATATTGTATGCACGGACAGGGTCAGATGTCCATCCGGGAGACCCCCTTCTGGGTGGATAATACTGTAAGGCCGAGGACAATGCAGAGCGGCCTCTCCCAAGCCACCGCTCCATATCATTTCTCCCCTACACTCGTCCCTACCTCTCATCCGAGAGGCCACCAGGTCCTGTTCAGCCACTTTCTACCCCCTACCCCAAGGACGACAGGACTTTATCCACTCCATCATCATAGAGATGTGAGCTGGCTATTAGGTAGAGAAAGCTGGGGGTCAGAACGGAGGAAGTCACACAGACCTATGCCCAAAGGTGCTCTTCTACTTGGGGGCAGGCAGACTTTCCTACAATCAATTTCCTCTCATGTAATATTCTCCTCACATGGTATCTCCTCAGCTCCCTTTCTGCCACAGTATGTATATCCTCCACAAAACAGTACTAAGCCCCTTTTGGCCCAAAAACGGGTTCTAAAAGTCCCTCTCAGCACGTCCCTGATGAGCAGGCTGTTCTGTCTGACTTCCCCAGTCCTACTACTCTACGAGCATGCTCACTTCCCAGCCACCCACCACTGCATCCATGGCACTAAGTCCACAGGCCTCTGGAACACCCTCTAGCTTATCCCTTCCTTCCTAGGTTTCCCAGCACACATTTCTGGGCAAGGAGCCTTCTGAAACCCTCCTGCTGGGCTCAGGTTTCACCTCCTCACATCTGAAAGCATCTGGAGGGCCAGGGCTGCAAACAACTCATTCATGTGTGGCCTGCATGGAGGAGGGACCCAGGAAGAGCTGGATGCCTGGCTCTAACTTCCTCTTGGAGAATTCCTCCCTCCTCTGCAGTAAGCATCGTTCACAACCAGGATCAGGATTCCTGCAGTGTGGACTCTGGGAGGCTCATCCAGAATGTGCTCCCTGTTGTGAGAACGTTCTCAATAGCATTCACAGACACTTGGCACAGACCAAGGCTGGGGTTTGGCAGCTCTCACCTGCCCAGCCAGGGGCAGCCCCCACGGGGGGGGAGAGGGGGCTCGGTCAGTATAGAGGCTGTCTGCTCCCCAGAATCAGACCCATCTCCAACCTCAAAATGTAACCCACTTGATACGTACTAGCTTTACTGGGGCAGAAGTAAGCCAGGGCTAGGGGTAACTTCCATCTGCCTATTAAGTCTGTTTCTCAGTTCATATGATTAAGGGATCAGTTTTGAGATATTTCTAGCATGCAAGTCACCAAAAAGGAACTGCCAGTTAGCAGCTCCTACCAGGATGCCCTCTCCTCTCAGAACACCTTGAGCAGAGGTTGCAAACATCCTAAGAGCCAAATGCTCTTTTTATATATATATATGTATATAATTTTTATATATTATATATTTATGTGTATCATATATTTTCATACACATATTTATTATATATATAATGAGCATCTTTGGGAATAGGTCTGTGTGAAATTTTGCTGTGTTCTGATACCACCCCCCAGCCTTCTCTACCTAATAGCTAGCCCACATCTCTGATGATTGAGTGGATAAAGTCCTGTCGTCCTTGTGAGAGTGGCCAAAAAGCGGCTGAACAGGATGGTCAGTGGCCTCTCAGTGATGGTCCTGGTCGTCCTTGGCAATCTCATGCCTCTTTCGTGCTAATCCAGCCTTTGCTCTTTCCCTCAGAGTCTCCAGTACAGGCCCCCATCTGTGCAGGGGATGGCAGGGTGGCTGTTAATGGGAAGATAACTGATCTCCCTCCAGTTGGCCTGAAAGAGCCCCTGATGTGGATATGGAGACAGTCTTTGTTTGCATTTTTTAATTTGCTATAGGGCATGTGTTCTTGCCAGAGAGAGAGGTAGAGAGAGAGAGCGAAACTTCCAAGATGATAACTGCATCACTATCCCGTTACCATTCTCATCTCGGGATTTGGGGCATGCATACACATATGCCTGCGTGTATTTCAAGCTGCTCAGTCCCGGACTGGAATCCCAGTCGGCCATGTGGGATCCAGCACCGTATCCACAGCACCACCAGCTGGCCTGACACTGAGACTTATTGACTGGCTCCTTGGCAAGACCAGTTGGGTGTGGACAGGGCTTTGCTCTGAGCTAGTCCCCAGCTTTCAGCCTGGGTTCTCCTCACCACTGCTGGCCTGGGTGTCGTCTGTCCTGGGAGACTTGGGGTCCCCCCTGGACTGGGCTGTGGCTGAGACTCCAGATGGCTCATCTTTCCATCTTACCCTAGGTCAGGTTCCTGTGGAGGGAGGAAGAGAAGCAGAGGGGGCTGGTTCCCAGGTCTCAGAGGCCCTCATGGACACCATGTCGGAAGCCAGATTACACACGCAGCAGAGGAGCAGCCACGGTGGTCAGGAGGTAGAGCGGCCCTCCCACTCCCAGGTCACCCTCTGGCCTCCCCATTTCCCTTCCTGTGTCTGTCCCTCTACCAGGACTCTGAGCGCCCTCACCTCTCCCTGTGACTCTCTTCAGAACAGCCTGTGGTCCTCAGGCTTTGGGATGAAGTTGGAGGCTGTCACCCCATTTCTGGGGAAATATCGCCCCTTTGTGGGTCGCTGCTGCCAGACCTGCACCCCCAAGAGCTGGGTGAGTGACAGTGGGGCCAGGCCTCACCCTGAGAAGCTTAATTCTGTCAGATGAGGGCCTGGCAAACTGCTCCTTTTTAAAAAAAAAGATTTATTTATAATTACTATTGTTAATATTATTTTTCACATGAGTTTTGCCAGTGAGAGAGAGAGAGAGAGAGAGAGAGAGAGAGAGAGCGCGCAAGCCGCCAGGTCCGGGACTCAGACCATGGCCAGTCATGTGGGAATTCCAGCCCCTTAACCACCATGCCACCTGCTGGCCCTTTTTAATCATTCTGAGCTCTGCCCTCTGAGGCAAATGCCTCGGCTTTTGTCTTTCTGGGAATGGGTGCACTGGTATTGGCTGTTGCTGAGCTGTGGCTGGCTCCCAGGCCTGGAGGTGTTGGGTGGGTAAGTGCAGAAGGGCCTAATGGGGTAGGTGTGCCCAGAGAGCTGCGGTCAAACCATCCCTGCCCGAGTCCTGTTCTTCTGCTCGGGGACACTCTCCCTCGGTCTTACCTAATGCTCAGCAGATGCTCAAAGACCTCGTTTTTTGTCTGTGCTGTGTGCTGGTAGTAAGGGGTCCCCGATTGGTGATGGAGAGCCAGCCAGGCTGCATGTTCTCTGCTGAGGAGAGAACTTTAGAAACCGTATGCCACTCTGAAAGGGGCGCTTCTGAATGGGATGCAGTGCCTCCATTTCAAGTGTGGAACCATTTTCCTGAATCACCATTAGGATTTCTGTCAGTTATCTCTTTGGAAATGGTGTGCTAAATCCTTTATTCTGGAGAGCCAGTAGGCTACTGGCTTCAGAGGGGCAGGGTAGGGGTTTTTTGTGTGTGTATGTGTTAATTTGTCATGGCCCCCCAGGATGTCCTGTCCCTGTCCCCTTTTGGCAGGAGTCCCTTTTTCACAAAAGCATAATGGATCTAGGCTTCTGCAATGTGATTCTTGTGAAGGAGGAGAATACCAGGTATTTGGGGTTAAGGGATAGGGCTGGGGGTTGTACAGGTTCCCTTGGGTATAGGGCAGTTGGAGCCTTGCTTCCAGGTGCCATTTTCTTCCTCCAATGGAAAAAGAAGGGCTCTGACCTCTGCTCCCTGCCCACAGGCAAGGAGAGGCAGGTTTGGAGAATCCCTGCAGTCCCCTTGAGCAGGTGTGGATGGCCTACTCTGTGAAGCTGTCCTCTATTCAGTGGGGAGAGGGGTGTGAATGGGCTGCAGAATGGCTAGATGCAGGGCTGGGGAGTGAAGGGACCTCGGAATGAATTTCCCCCTGCCCTGGGTCTGTGCCCAGGTTTCGGGGCTGGCTGGTTCGAAGGCTCTGCTATTTCCTGTGGTCCCTGGAGCAGCACATACCTTCCTGCCAGGATGCTTCACAGAAGATTATGGAAAGCACTGAGTGAGGACTGGGCTGGGTTGGGGTCTGACTGACACTTCTAGGGTCTCTCAAGGGGCGACAAGGGCTCCAGGTGGAGAGGGCTGGTTGTGGCAAAGTTCTACAGGGTCAACTTTCCCTGAGGCCCATTCTTAGGGAAAGATGAAGGCTGAGGCCCTGACCTGAAAGGCCTAAGGTCTCTGACCGTATTTCCACCACTGCAGGGTACAGAAGGTCCTCTCAGGGAGGGTCCCCAGTGGAGCTGGGGAAAGCCACGTGCCCGACCTTATGAAGAAAGAGGTATATCACATTCTGGGCCACATCCAGGCCCCACCCCGGCCCTTCCTGCTCAGGTAACTCTGCACTGAGGGGCACTTTCCTCTAGGCCAGAGCTCTGCCCCTCTGGAAGAGTGGGTTTTGGTTGGGCAGGACTACCCTCCTGGGGAGCTGGATGGTATTTACCCCTGCGTCCACTTCCCACAGTCACCCAGCATCTCTCAGCTCCTGCTAGTTGCAGGACTTTGTTCAGGGCTAGCAAAGGTACACCCAGTGTAAGAAGGAGGGGACTAGGCGGAGACTAGAATACCTAGAGGAGGGAGAAGCTTGTTAGTCAGAGCCAAAGGATAGAAAGGAGCCAAGTGGGAGTATGAGAATAGGGGTGGTAACAGTCTTGGTAGAGGGAATAGCACGAGGTTGGCCCTGGGCAGGAAGCACAGGACCCGGTGTGTTGGAAGCTGGCAAGGGACAGGAGAGAGCTTCTGGTATGAATGTGAAAGGCAGAAGGGACCAGAACATGCAGGGCCATATGAGAAGTTTAGAACGGATTTTCAAGTGTGTGAAAACAGTGAGAAGGTTTTAAGTGACTGCATGATAAATTTGGGTCAGGAGTAGAGAGCAGAAGGCCTTCTGGAAGGCTGTTTTGTTGGCTTCAGAGTTACCCAGGGTCAGCTGATGCCCCCATCTGATTCTTTGTGGAGAAACAGAAGCCATCCATGGGAACTTGCTGGTTATGTATCACTTCTTCCTAATACCTGCAACTGAACTTCTGTCCTCAGTTAAAGATGGCCCTCTGGGGGCCAGCAGATGGCACAGTGGTTAAAGTGCAGGACTCATGTGGTCAACCACAGTACGAATCCTCGACCTGGTGGCTTGAAAATCATGCTGGGGGTGTATTTGTGCATGTGTGCCCAAAGTCCTCAGGGGAGATGGAGTATAAAGGATTGTGGTGTGGGTATCTCACCTAGTGGGTGAGTTCTCACTTTCCCTTTCCATCTCTCTCTCTCTGGTGACCGCATGTGTTCAATGACAAAATCCTTAAAAAAAAAAAAAAAAAAAAAAGTTTCTCGGTTCTGTCTTGGGCTCACTACCCCTCCAGGGGCTTTGTCCATGAAGTTATCCCCTTTGCATCACTCTTGAATTCCACCTTTCCTGGGAGCTCGCAAAGGCCAGGCTGGATTCTGCCTGGAGAGTCTCGGTCCTCCAGTCTCTTTTGGGGTAGGTGGAGGCAGATGGCCTGAATCTGACTTGAGGCAGCAGTACCATGAGGTCCTGGGAGGGATCAGTGCCTTGTGAATGTAGGCTGTGGTGTTAGGCCCTCCTCCCGGTCCTAGCACCGCCCCTTACCGTTCTCCACTAGCCAGTTGTGTGGCTGCTGAGCCTCACCATCATCTTCTGTGAAGTGACGACTATGATAGCACCTGCCTCAAGAGTTGTAAGGGCAGCCCTCGGAGGGGCCTTGGGTCCCTGTCTGGTGGGCGGCACACCAGTCCCATCTCAGGCTGGCGTTGCTCTCCAGGCTCTTCAGCTGGGTGCTGCTGAGGTTCCTGAACTGCCTCTTCCTGAGTGTGCAACTCCACAAGGGTCAGATGAAGATGGTCCACAAGGCCGCCCAAGCGGTATGGCCCACCCTCCACTGGGATGGGGTTGGCAGCAGCCCACGAGCACAGGCCAGGCCCAGCCCTTAAGTTGGGACCAGCCCCATCAGCTGGTGGGAAAAATTCACTGCTCTCTGACGACCTTCTCTTCGTGTCTCACGGTCCTGCTCCCATGGGGCTTCCTCTAACGTCTTTTCATCATGGCCTTAACCATCCCGTCAGTGCATTCATTACCTTACAAGTTGTTGAAAGGCTGCTCTTCTTTTGGGAAATGTGCTCAGAGGAAGACCTCTTTAGCCGGTCCCTCCCTCCCTCTAGGGGCCCTGGGTCTGGAGGCTGGGGTTGGCTTGCTGTGTGTTCAGGCCTGGGCAGGTTGGCACTTTCTCTGGCTCTTGAGCAGGGCTTGCCGCTGGTCCTCCTCTCGACCCGCAAGTCCCTCTTGGATGGGCTCCTGGTGCCCTTTGTGCTGCTCTCCCAGGGCCTGGGCGTGCTCCGTGTGGCTTGGGACCCTCGCGCCTGCTCCCCTGCCCTCAGGTAAAAGCTTCAGCTCCTAGATAGACAATGAAGTCCCAGGCTGGGGCGGGATAATAGGGGGTTTGCTGGCGGCAGCCCCCCAGAGGCCCTTTTCTGGCCTGTCTGCTCCCAGTCTATGTCCACCCATCCGCCGGGGCTCAGAAAGGGGTCAGCTTTAGGTCCTAGGATCATAGCTGGCCTCAGAGCATTCAGGCAAGACAGAGGCTGGCCTGGGTAGGCCAGGGCACTCACTGGCCTCCCACCCAGTCCTGTCTGGAGTCCCTCCTCTCATCTGTGCCACACAGAGCTCTACTGAGAAGACTTGGGGGGCTTTTCCTGCCTCCAGAGGCCAATCTCTCCCTGGACAGCCCCGAGGGGGGCCTTGCAAGGGCAGTGGTCCATGCGGTGAGTAACCCCACCATGGTTCTGTTGGGGGCTGGACTGAGGGTACAAGGGTCTGTCTGCTCTGGCCTTGATGCCTGCCCCTCTTCCTCCCATTCAGGCTGTGGAGCAGCTGATGGTCAGTGGGCAGCCCCTGCTCATTTTCTTGGAGGAGCTCCCTGAGGTCCAGGGGCCACGGCTCTCAGCCCTGGGCCAGGCCTGGCTGGGACTAGTGGCACAGGTGGTTCAGGCGGGCGTTGTCCCAGATGCCATGCTGGTGCCAGTGGCCATCACCTACGACCTGGTTCCAGATGCACCACGTGATGTACAGCATGTGAGACTCTCCTGCCCCTAAGGATGCCAGGTGGACACCAGCTTTAGACAGGAGGCACAATGTTGTGTCCTACGGCTTGAGAGCTCCTTAGGGTTGAGGTTGTACAAAGGCCTCATTCTTTCAGTCATTAGTCTGTGGCACCTGCCAGTGTTGTTATGGTCATCTCCTCATTTTATCCTCAGAAGACCCCACTGGGGAGGGACTGCTCCTGTTTCATGGATGAGAAAGTGGGAGCTTGGAGAGGGCAAGGTCATGTATCAGAACAGGCATAAGATAAAGCTGAGCAGGGGCGACCAGGGAGTGCCTTTGGAGAGCACGATGGGCTTGTGACCTTGCACTGCCCAAGAGCAGCTTCCCAGGCCAGCACACTCAGCCGCTCCCTCCCCGCAGGCCTCGGTCCCCCTGGGGCTGTGGACAGGGGTTCTGGCTGTCCTGCGGAGCTTGCGCAGATGCTGGGGCTGCCGTCGGGCCTGCATCCGTGTGCACCTAGCCCAGCCCTTCTCCCTACAGGTATGAAGGCTGGGAGTGTCTGGGGATCTGTCTTGGGGCTTCCAGCTCCCTTGCCCTTAAGGGTATGGCAGGGGATAGCCTTGCTCCCTCAGGTGTGCTGTGTGCAGATTTCCTGATGGGCCAGAGCAGGCCACCTAAGAGCCTTGTCCTGGGCAGGAATACACCATCAATGCCAGAAGTTGCTGGGGCAGCAGGCAGACCCTGGAGCAGCTGCTGCAGCCCATCGTGCTGGGCCAAGGGTAGGAACTGGGGAGAGTGTGGAACCTGGGGGCACGGTGGGCAGCCCCCCACTCCCCACAGACACATTCACAGCCTTCCATCACCATGCACTTTAGAATGGTGGTTCTTTAAGATGGTGCCAGACACTTGCCTTGCCTGTGGTCTGAGTGTGGGATATGGCGCACAGGCCTGGGAGTGGGTGTGGTGTGGTGCATGAGCCTTTCCATGCCCTGGGCTGGATGTGGAGACACCCTGGCTTTTGGTAAAGCCCTGAGCTTTTTTAGGTTTGGTCTTTTCATCCTGTGCTCTGTCTCTCCAGTACTGTCATTCCAGACACTGAGAAGGAGCAGGAGTGGACCCCAGCAACCGGGCCCCTCATGGCCCTCAAGGAAGAGGACCAGCTCCTGGTCAGGAGACTGAGCTGGCACGCGCTGCACGGTGAGAGTGAACTAGGTCTGGGGATCTGGGGGTGGCTCCTGAACAGACCCAGTCCCCGTGGGTCAACCAGTCATTAGGGCCCTTGTACCAACTGGTGTCTACACTGCCCTTCCGCTGTGGCACTCTTGGGACATCTGAAGAAGAGCGTAAACTTCTCCTTCCCCATTCTGTGGGAGCAGCGAAGTAAGTGCACACAGACAGCTGCCAGAGCCAAGGATGAGCTGTGCTGAGGGCAGGTGCCTGGGCACACCTCCCCTAGATCATGTGCAGCCCTGCCTGAGCTCATCATGTACTTCTCTGTGCTCATTTCCTTAGCTATCCCTGGGGTCAGTGCTAACTGAATGGAGTAATGCACGTAAGGGTTCACCCTAGGCAGAGCAGAGGGGGCTTTCACAGGATTCTCTGTATTAAGATCTTGTCCAGTGTTCCATGTGTGGGGACTGCGGTGGTGTAGGACCCTGTGAGAGCCAGGGAGGCTCTCTCAGCACCTATGGGTAGATGGCAGTTCTCTGGGCTTGCTTTCCCCATCAAGGGGGGTTGGAGCCGTGTGGCTGGGAGTGATGGTGGGACCAGGCGCTGGGCCTCCACCCTGACCAGCACTCATCTTGGTTCCAGCCAGCGTGGCTAGCTCGGCGGTGATGAGCACGGCCATCATGGCGACGCTGCTGCTCTGCAAGCACCAGAAGGTAGGTGCAGTGTGGTGGGGCCTGAGGCAGGGCCGCGGCCTCCTGCTCAGCTTGCTCTGCCCACCCAGGGCGTGTTCCTGTCGCAGCTGCTGGGAGAGTTCTCCTGGCTAACAGAGGAGACACTGCTGCGTGGCTTTGACGTGGGCTTCTCCGGGCAGCTGCGGTGCCTGGTGCAGCACACACTGAGCCTACTACGGGCGCACGTGGCCCTGCTGCGTGTCCACCAAGGGGACTTGCTGGTGGTGCCAAGGCCTGGCCTGGGCCTCATGCACCTGGCCCGTCTGAGTGCAGAGGTGCTGCCCGCCTTCCTAAGTGAGGCTGTGGGTGGTGAGTCCAAGGTCTCGGGGTGGGTGGGATGAGTGTGCTGGGGTGAGCGGATGGCTCCTTCCTCATGCCAGCCCCCTCTTCCCAGCCTGTGCTGTGCGGGGGCTGCTGGCAGTGAGAGTGCCACCTGAGGGGCCCTGGGAGCTGCAGGGCATAGAGCTGCTGAGCCAGAGCGAGCTGTACCGCCAGATCCTGCTGCTGCTGCACTTGTTGCCACAAGACCTGCTGCTGCTGCAGGTGAGGCCTTTCTGCAGCCTGGCTGGTTCTAGGCCTTTCCCTTTGGTCAGAGGAAGTGGCCCTTTTCCTGCCCGAACCCTACCTGAGACCTGCTGGTAGGTCTGGCCTTTCCCTGCAAGGCCAGGCCCCTGTTCATGTGGCTCCCCAGAGGCCACACCGGTGTCTTTCTCTCCAGCCCTGCCAGTCTTCCTACTGCTACTGTCAGGAGGTGCTGGACCGTCTGATTCAGTGTGGGCTCCTGGTTGCTGATGAGGTAGGAAGGGTGGCTGGAGACAGCTCCTGCCTGGGCCTTGTTTCATCTGGCCTCCCAAACTGAGAGCCAGCTACCCCAGGCTCCCCCTCTGCCCTGTGTGTATTGGGATGGGTGGCCTCTGGCCTGGCAGACAGGGAGCCTACCTGGGTTGCACCTCCATCATGCTCTGCCTTGAGATGTGGGCACGCCACATCGGCCCTGGGCCCAGGTGTGTCTTGTGATGGGACTACATGTGGACCTCCTAGGTTCTTTGCACTCCTCACCCAGTTTGTCAGTCACTCAGCTGTGGCCCTGGAGAGTGGGAGCTCACTTCTTCTCCCCCTGCAAGGTGGCCCAGCAGGCACTGTGGCCTGGTGTGCTTGGAGCACGCTCTTGGGCTCCAGGGTTGCTTTTGCTGGTTTCACCTGTACCCTGCACATACCTGATCTGGGGGTGTAAGGCTCATTCATGGCCAGCCTGCCAGGGACCAATGGCTCCCATGGCCCCCAGACCTCAAGCTCCCGGACAGCCTGTGACACAGGGCGACAGCGTTTGAGTGCAAAGCTGCTGTGGAAACCTAGTGGGGACTTTACTGACAGTGACAGTGATGACTTCGAGGAGGCCGAGGGCCGGTACTTCAGGGTATGTTGGGAGAAGCCACCCCAGGAGGGAGTTGGAGGGGAGGCCATGGGGAGCTGTCCTCAGCCCAGCTCGTCCCCTGCAGCTCAGCCAGCAGTCACGCTGCCCTGACTTCTTCCTCTTCCTCTGCCGCCTGCTCAGCCCGCTGCTCAAGACCTTCGCCCAAGCTGCTGCCTTCCTCCACCAGGGACAGCTGCCTGATACAGGTAGGGCCCTCCTTCCTCACAGCCTTCAGGCAGAGTCTCTGACAGTGCAGGTGCCAGAACTAAGTCTTCTCTCTCCCAGAGTCTGGCTACACAGAGCAGTTGTTCCGGTTCTTGGAGACCACCGCCCAGGAGGAAGGAATCTTTGGTGGGTCCCAACCAGCCTGCTCAGGCTCCAGGAGTCAGGCTTGGGTTTGGTGGGGGCTGCTGCCCCCTACTGGGCGGTGGCAGCCCACTCCAGGAAGGAGCCACAGAGCAGAGGGTCTTGGTCCCTCTCAGTCCTGTCTGTGGGCTGTTCCTTCTTTAGGTGGGAGAGGGAAGCCTATGTCCAGTGGCTCCTGCACTCACCCTAGAGCCTTCACTTCTCTCTTCCCTCCAGAGTGCGTGGACCCCAATCTCGCTGTCAGTGCTGTCTGGACCTTCAGAGACCTGGGGGTAAGAGGGCCCAGGGTCCCCATTCTCCTGTCCCTGCTCTAACCCTCAGCCCTTGGTAGAAGTGCTCAGTTGTGTCCCCATCTCACAGGCAGGCCCTGATGACACCTCATTCAGACCTCGGAATTCACCCAGAGTCTCCCAGGAATAGATGTGGTCACTGTGGGGTGGTTTTCCTGCCCCTCTTGTTTCCCCGAGCAGCCGGCTCTTCCTACTCAGGTGGAGTACCTGGGTAGTTTTAGAGACGAGGCAGCATCTACTCAAACACAGGCTAGAGGGCCAGAGGTCTCAGCACAGGTCCCCAGGGGACATGCTTGGTCTTTGGGCCCTGTGGGCGCAATCCCCACGGTGAGGGCACTCACAGCCCATCTCTACCGTCCAGGTGCTGCAGCAGATGCCCAGCCCTGCAGGCCCCAGGCTCCAGCTGTCCCCTGCATTTGCCAGCCGGGACAGCCAGGAAAGGCTGGAACAGTTCATCCGGCAGTTCATCTGCAGCTGACTTCTCAGCCAGAACACGGTGCACCCCCAGCCAGAGTCCCTGAGCAGGACTCTGAATGTTTTTGAGATTCGATTGTCCCTTGTCATCTTGCTGTGTCCATCCTTTGGTATAATAAACAAGGAGACAAAACAAGTCCTTTATGCCCATGCTCAGCAGTGTCTTCTGCAGGCTGTCCACTCTCCTTCCCAGGCCTGTGAAAATGCCCCATCTTGCTCCCTAAAGCAAACCCTAAAAGAAGACAAAGAGCAGGAGGAACCAAGCTGCTGTTTCGTCCAACAAATTTATTAAGGAGAACTCTGTCCTCTTCCTACCTAGAGAAACCTTGAGAGGTTGGCACCAGCCCATGTCTGGTCCCGGGCCCTTCTCTGTGCCTGGCCGGATGGAAGTGGATGCCTCCAACTCGTGATAGGTCCGGGGCCTGCACAGGGGCCATCACACCACCTTGTTGACGATGACCCCCAGGTCTTCGATCTCACACTGGACTTCATCTCCCTTCTGCAACAGAACAGGCCACGAAGGCCTCAGCCCTTTGCTGTGACACACACATCTGCACGCACACAGGCCCGCATTCCTCTAATCTGAGCCCAGCCTGCCAGGCCTTCCCGGGCCCTGTGCTGGCACCCCTTCCTCCTTAGCTAACCTACCTTGAGAAAGACAGGCGGTTTCCTGAATACACCAACACCTGGGGGCGTCCCAGTCAGGAAGATGTCCCCTGGGTAAAGGGTGACAAACCTGGGGAAAAGCAAAAGGACCCGGTGAGATCTGGGGCTGATGTGACCTGCCAGGGACAGAGGGCTCAGCTCGGCATCCAGGTGTGTGGGTGGCTGGGGCGGGGGTGGCCAAGAGGCCGCAATGCAGCTTACTGGGAGACCCAGGCTATCAGCTCTTCCGTCTTAAACACCATCTGGTTGGTGTTGCTGCTCTGGACCACCTCCCCGTTGACTCGGCAGCAGATCTTCAAGTTGTGTGGATCTGAAACGCAGACACCGTGGGGTCATCCTTTTCCCCTCAAACCTCTCCCCACATTTAGGACAACGACACTCTCTAGAGTCTTTGAAACTGGCGAGGTGGAAGGGCTTCATGGCCACCCCCACTCAGCACTCTACCCTGGAACTTCCCACAGACCCCGGCCTTTTGGGCTCCTGCGCCCCACCACCCAGGCAGCAGCCATCTGGGTGAGTCGGGAGGGATGTTCCAGACCCTGAAGGTGCACAGACAAATGCCTTGGAAAATGGAGTGTCCGCTGCAGAGGCCGACCGCAGTAGCTATAACCCAACTTGGCACCCAGCAGGGACAGGGTGGTGGCTCGTGCAGGGACGGTCAGCTCCTGTGTGCCTGACTCTGAAGGGATGGCTTACCGGTATCAGTCACTAGCCAGCACGGCTGACGTCGGTGTTGGGCTGTGCACCCCACCCCCACCCCCACCCCCACAGACGGGGCAGCTGGAGCCCAGTGCGGCCTAGCTGGGACTGACTGCCCTGGCTGCCACAGGCATGGGCGGCTGGCGTGGCTGTGCTTTAGGGGCTGCGCTCTGCCCTCTCGGTCACTGCCTCACTCCCGGCTCTCACCGTGTCCTGGCTGCTGGTAGTTGTGTTTACATGGTGGCTGGGTGGGGTCTTGCTGGTGCTCACGTCTCCCTTACCGTGAAAGTGCACGGGCTCTGTGACAGCCAATCTTTGCATCTCAAGTGCCCCCTCGGTTCCTTTCAACTTAAAGACTGTTCAGGATGGTGGCAGTTACCACCCATCAGCGCAGTGTTTTTGGGTTTTTTTAGAGAGTTTTTTTTTTTTTTTTTCTTTTGCTATAGGGCACATATGCTCGCCAGAAAGACAGAAAGCTGAAGAAATCATCCCCCAGGGGGATGGCCACACTACAATCCCTTTTCCTTCATTCTCTTGGGATCTTGGGCACGCATGCACATGCATCCGGCGTGAGTTCAAGCCACTGGGTCCGGGACTTGAATCACAGTCAACTACATGGGAGTCCAGTGACATAGCCATTATGCCAACTGCTGGTCCTGCAGTGTTGTTCTTTTAATTCCCATCACAGGTGCAGAATAACAGCCTCCGCAGTTGTGTTCCCTCTTAGGAGCACAAGGGCGGCTGGAGGGTGGGCTCAGTTGGAGCTACACCTGCACTCCCGCTCCCTAGAGCATTAAAGTGTACATGCAAGGGCAGATGCAAGTAGTGAAGGCCAGCGACCTACCTGCTATACTGTCCTTGGTCACCAAGGCAGGGCCCAGAGGGCAGAAGGTGTCGAAGGTTTTTCCTAATAGCCACTGCTTCCCATTGCGTCTCATTTGCCAGTCACGAGCACTCACGTCATGAGCCACAGTGAAGCCGGCCACGTGAGCCATGGCATCTGTGGCCTATGGAGATTCGGCCAGATACGAGGTTAGGTCACAGGTGACACCAGTCCCTACGACAAGGATCTCAAAGCCTCTATCCCATGTTAGGAGCCAGAGCTAGCTGAAGGTGATGGGTGATGGACAAGGCGGGAGCAGGTAGGTGTTGAACACATCCCAGGGCCAGGGATGCTTGGCACCACTGTGCTGATGACCAAGGTCAGCACTGGCAAGGCAGGAGCGGGAGCCTCTGCGGCACTCTGGCCTGGTAGCCCACCCCGTCTGCCTCACCTTGATGTGCTTGCCTTTCTTCCCAATGACCACGGCCAGCTCCACCTCCCAGTCCACCTCCTGTAGACAGAGAGAGGAGCAGTGAGCTGCAGTGGCTCCAGGGCCCGTTCTGTGCTGAGGCTGCACACTGGACCCCTGGCCGTGGGGTTCAGCTGCCGGCTCACAGGTGCAAAAGGCACGTACCAGAGCCATGTGAGTGATGGGAGGTGGGACTTGTGGAGCAGTAAACTCTAGGCAGTGTCAGGGAGCCCCACTGGGTGCAGGCCAGCTCCACTGTGACTGCAGAGCCACGCATGTCTGGCAGACTGAGTTTAAGTCACTCCTGATCCTTGTAAGACAGGATGAATACGAAGAGCAATAGCTAGCAATATGTAACCCTACTGTGTGTCAGGCACTATTTTAACTGCTTTAAGTTAGTTACTCATTTTCATGAGAAGAAAAAAGACCAGTATTCCCAAATAAATATGGGCACTAGATTTAATAAGCAATTCACATACACACTTTATATGTTTTTCATGTTTTGTAGCCATAAAACATAAAAAAAAAATGCCCACTGTCATAATCATTGAAATGCATGCAATACAGATATAATTTAGCCTTTCTAATTGGCTGCCGTTTCTAATGGTTGGTATAACTGCAGACTTGGTCCCTAATACCACTCCTCACTAAAGAGAACCAGGTTCCTTGGAAATGGCTAATCCAGGCCCAGGACAGACTACAATGTGCACCCAGAATGGACTGGCCAGAAAGTATGGAAGCTCTCCAACAGTGGTGCAGATAGGAACCACCTCGAAGACTCCCTACTGACCAGACTGAGGTCTTGTTAGTATCAAAAAGAATTTAAGTGATGGATTCCAACCAAATAAAATCAGGAATTCACAATGATACCAGAGGTGTAGGAGTTAAAAAAGGAGGGAAGCAGCTTTTCTTCCCAGAACAAGTGCTAGCTGTAAAAACAGAGGTATAACAGAAAGGTCACCTTTCTCCTTCCCCTAGTGCAGGAATGGACTTGGGTAGGAATCATCACAGGATTCCTGGATGGCCTGTTAATTACATCAATGTAAATGCACGTTTGCAGTGGAGACCTTGTTAAGTAAACCACAGAGTCCAACATAGGAACTGCCCAATGTGAGACTTCCGACAGGACGCAGTGGGATGTACACAGCATCTGTGTAGAACCCTTGACAAAAGATTTGCTTACCCTGAATCAAACTGAAGAAACTACCAGAGAAGTCCAGAGTGTGGGACACAATGAGACAACTTGACTAGGTTCTTCAAAAAGTCGGTGTCATGAACAACAATAGACAGGGTAGCTGTTCAAGATTAGGGTCGGCAAACAGTGGCCACTTCGCTGTTTTTGTAAATAAAGTTTTACTGGAACTTCACCATATGTACTTACTTATATTATCATGTTGGCAGTTTTCACATTACAACAGAGTTGAAGTATTGCAACAGATCATGTAACACTCAAAGACTAATATTTATTAACTGGCCCTTTAAGGAAAAGTCTATGGACTCGTATTCTACATTAAAACCATCCAAGATATAACCAAATAGAATTCAATTGATTGATCTTGCATCAACAAAGAAAAAAGTAACCAAATCAAAAAGTCATCTTTGGGGCAAATGGGATTATTCCTGATGAGAACTGGAACAACTAAATTATACAAAGGAGGACTTCAACAACTTCATGGAAAAATGGAACTGAAATAGCAGTTTATGCGCCAGCAGGTGGTGCAGTGGTTAAAGTGTTGGACTCCAACATGGCAGACTGTGGTTTGTGTCCCAGACCCAGCAGCTTGAAACACTGGGCATGTGTGCGTGTGTGCCCAAAATTTCAGGAGAATGGAGGATAAGGGATTGCAATGTGGCCATTGGCCCTTGGGGTGATTTCTCACTTTCTGTTTCTCAGCGAGCACCCTACAGAAATACCAGTTCATTTTGGTGCAAAAAGTTTTTGAAAATCCATGCATAGTTTTTTCCTAATAAGCATTCTGCATGAACCTTTTGAAGAGCCCTTATGTATTTGATGTTGTTCATGTTCTTGGTTGTGGTAAGGGTATTAAGGTCATACAGGTGGTTGTCCTTGCTCCTGGTAGACACACGCTTAGGTTTTCATGAGTGAGCTGTTTTAATGATCAACTTACTCACACAGGTTCTCTCCCCAGCCCCCTTAAAAAGTGCTATGTGGGGACCAGTAGTTGGCATAATGGCTATGTCGCTGGACTCCCATGTAGTTGACCACGGTTTGAGTCCTGGACCCGGTGGCTTAAACTCACGCTGGGCGTGTGTGTGTGCATGCCCAGGATCCTGAAAGGGGAATGGAGGAGAAGGAATTGTGGAGTGGCCATCCCCCCTTGGGGGTGATTTCTCGCTTTCTGTCTCTCTGTCTCTCTCTGTCCTTCTGGCGAGCGCATGCACCCTACAGCAAAAACCTCTCCAAAAAAAAAAAAAAGGTATGTGTTCATGTGGAGAAAGAGAGAAAACAAATACGGTAAAACCCTAACAGGTGAAGAATATGTGAGTGTTCATTGTACTATTTTCCCAACTTTCATATAATTTCCCAAACATTTCTAAAATAGAAACCTGTAGAAAAACTAACCAGTGTTAGTAAGGGTGGATACTCTGCTATAAATGTGTAGATTACTTTTATAAAAATAATTTAAGAGAGAAATTTTTGCTATAGGGTGCCAGAGAAACAGAAGCAAGAAATCACACCCCTTTCCCCCAGGGATAATAGCCACACTGTAGTCCCTTCTCCATCATCTTCTCTCCATCTTGGGCATGCACACACAGGTACCCGGCATGAGTTTTTAGCCACCGGGGGGTCTAGGACTTGAACTGCAGTCAACTACATGGGAGTTCAGCGACGTAACCACATGCCATCTACTAGTCCCCAACTTTTACAACTTTTTTGAAGGTTATTTTGGCAGAATTTCTCCAAAGTTTCGAAACACTAACTCAGACACAGACATTCAAATTCTGAATTTATTCTAAGTAAATAATCACGTATTAAAGGATATACAAAGTCTTTTTTTTTTTTTTTAGGTTTTTGCTATCGGGCACGTGCACTTGCCAGAAAGACAGAGAGAGACAGAAAGTGAGAAATCACCACCCAGAGGGGATGGCCACGCTGCAATCCCTTCTCCATTCTCCTCTTAGGATCTTGGGCACGCACACACACACACATGCCCAGCATGAATTTAAGCCACCAGATCCGAGACTCGAACTGCAGTTGACTACATGGGAGTCCAGCGACGTAGCCATTACGCTATCTGCTGATCCCCCAAAGTCTTTTCTATATAACGATGTTTATTACAGTATTACTTATAGATGCAAAAAACTGGAAATGACTTCAGTATCTAGCAATAGAAGACTAGTGAATAAATTATGGCCACTGAAACAACAGAAAACTATGCAGTAACCTAACATATGCCAGGGAGAGTATTTAACAGCAGGGGAAAAAAATGTTCTTATAGGAATCTTAAGTAAAAGGTAGGTATCGTCCCAGTATAGATACATACAGAAATGGAAAAGCATGAGCAGATACACACCAAAACATCCATAATGCAAGCCTTGGTAGAACAAATATTGGTGACGTTTAATTTTTTTAATGTTTATCTGTATTTTATTAATTTTCTACAATGAGCATATATTAATTTTGCAATCGAGTAAATTTCTTTTTTTTTCTGAGGCCAGTGTTATTCCACACAAACCTCAGTAGTGCTTGGAGCACTACTGAGCGACAGGTGTTTCCTGCAGGCCAACGCTGGGCTCAGAGTGCCCTTGCAATAGGTCCTAGGGGCGCGGGAGGTCAGTGGGGAGACACTGACCTTGCTCTCGGGTGGGAGGACGACCTCATCGTAGGGCCCCACGATGGAGCTGGCAAACTTGCTGAAGATGATGGGCTCCTTGGGAACGGGCACATTCTGTTCTTTGCAGTGATCGACATAGTTCATGCCCACACATACCACCTTGTCTGGCCGCGTGACTGGGGCCAGGAGGGTCACTTCTGACCGTGGCAGGACAGGTAGCTGGGCAGCCTGAGCCCTGCAGGGATCAGAGCAGGAGAGAGAGGCTGGCTGGGGAGATCCTGCAGCAGCTCCAAGATTTGCTTTTTAAAATATACTTTCCAGGGCCAGTAGATGGTGTGCTGGTTAAGGCACTAGATCCCACATGGACACTTGCACAAAACAGCAGTTAGACAGCCAGACCTGGTGTTTGAAAAACATGCTGGGCTCGTGTGCATCCATGTTCCAAAGCCCAAGAAGATGGAGGAAAAAGGATTATGGTATGACCATCCCGTTTTCTCACTTTCCCTCCCTCTCTCTTCCTGACCACCAGTGGCCTACAGCAAAAACCTATATATAATATACATTATATAAATCATTTTCCAGCTCTGTTGCCCTTAGTGTCAGCATGAAAATCCAGCCCAGCTATTGTCCTTTGTTATCACAGCACTGTTTATCACTCATCCAGTGTTAATTTCCTGACTCTGAATTAGGTAATTCATGTCCACATACAAGAGTTCAAAAGATAGAGATGGGAATAAATTTCACCACTCTGGTCACCCTGTTAATCTCCTTGGAGACAACCACGTGTCCAGTGCAGCTCTTTACAGCGATTCTGGTGATATCTCCCCCCGCCTTTTGTATGCAAAGGACAACACACTACAGACACCTCTTTCTTGTTCTTTTTACTAGAGGGTGTCTGAGACAGACAGACAGGCAGAGAGGGAGGGAGAGAGAGGAGAAAACACTTCCCATGGGGTGGTCCCGCCACAATCACTACTCCAATTTTCCCTCTGTTTGAGATTTTGGGCATGCATGCACATGTGCCTGGTGTGTTTCTCAAGCCACCAGGTCCTGGATTCAAACAACGTAGGAGGCCATGTGGGATTCAGCTGCCTTAAGCCTCAGGCATGGAGATGACCAGAGACAGACAAAAAGAGACAGGGAGAGGAAAAATGAGCAATCACCCCCCACCACTACCACCACCAGGGGTAGAACCAGGTGGCAATTCCTTCTATTCTACTCCAATGATTTTGGGCACAGATGCATACACTCCCAGCGTGATTTGCAAGCTGCTGAGTCTGGGTCTGGACCCTGTGCAGTCGGCCATGTGGGTCCCAGCACCTAAGTCTCCATGCTACGTCCTGGCCTGAAAATGACATCTGAATGTGGTTTTAATTTACTGTTCATGCTTTGGGCCAGATTTCACAGGGCTCCTGGATTCAGGGACACTCCCACCTAGTCTAGCTCAAACTCAGGAACTATCTTAGAACCTCTTCCCAGTCTTCCCTCCCCTAAGGAATCAGCAGTTGAAACCACTCCCTCCAACTTCCCAACATGCCTTTTTTGGACCCCCAGTCTCAGACCTGCCAGGCAGACGGGGACTTAAGTCCCCAGAAAGGAAGTATGATGACTCAGAGTCCTGCCTCCTCCACTAACTGGCCTGGGGAGTTCCTCACTGGCCTGGGTTCCCCTCTGTAATTTGACGATGTGTAAGATTTCTGAGGCTGGTGAGAAAAGAAAGATGGGGTTGCCCTGCTCCCTTGTGAAAGAGCTACCCGCTGTTTCCCTTTCCCCAGGCAGGGATGGGGTGGGAGGGAGGAGAGGGGACAAGGAGGCTGCTGCAGGAGGTGCTGTCTGCTGACTTACCTCCTTGCCACGGAGAGGGTGGCCTCTCCCTGCTCCAGAAACTGTGTCATCGCCTTGGGGAGGGTGGGGTCAAAGGCATTGAGATCGATGACCCCTCCCCCATCCCCTGACTCCAAGCCCAGGTGAGGCCCCTCCAGGTGGGGTGCCTGGAACTGCACCAATCTCATGTGTCTGGAGGGCTGAAGGGACCCCTTCCTAGCCTGCAGCAGAGCCGTGAGCAACCTCCTTCCACCAGAGACCAGCATCAGAGCCTGTGGAGAAAAAAGTGAAATCCAGGGAATGGGATCCCCGGACCAACCTCAGGATCCCTGGAACTCCTCGAATGCACTTTATCCCGGCAACCATTCCTGCCACAGCACAGGGGAAGTGGCCAGACTGAAGTCACTTCACACTGCTTAACTTCCCAAGGTGAAACAGCTGGAGAGGAGTGACTGCTGTGCACCGGGTGCCAAGCTCATCCCAGTGATTCCAGCATTCCTTCCACTGGTGTTTTCTGGAAGCGTCCACTGTGCCAGGCACCACTGCAGGCACTGGGAGACAATGTAAATAGGTTGGGTGCCCTCGGGCCTCTCCCACTTGCAGATGGTCCACCTGCCTCCACCCAGTGTCTCACGGCAGCGACGCCCACTGGGCAGGGCTGAGATGAGCGGGGCTAGCACTCAGTTAACAGCGGCAGCCCAGCACGGGCAAGGGGCCACTGGTGAAGCCAGTTCCACAGCTGCCACCAGCAATTTTCAAATGCTAAGTTAATCCTATAACCCTCCCACTTAAAATGCTTTCCATTGCTCACGGTGGGAGCCAGAAGCCCCCAGGCACTCCTAGCCTTCCAGGAGCAACCCCCTCCGCTGCAGGGGCCCAGGCCGACTGAAGGAAGAGGCTGCGGACAAATGGGGCACCGAGGCCTGGCGGGCACCACTCAGCTGTTGCCTGCAGGTTAGGGGCCATGTCTGTCTCACTGCTGAGTCCGCCATGCCCAGCCCTGTGCCTGGTGCACTGGAGGCTCTGGGTGGCTGCGAACGGAGAAATGACAAAAGCAGAGGCTCGACTTTTCGCTACTTCGGCAAGTGCAGTGGCCATCAGCCTCATGAGACATGCTGTACCTTCCCTCCTTGTCACCTCCAGAGTAACAAGCTTAGGTCTTGTTTTGAGTTCCAGTCACCACTTAAAGACAAACCTCATGCTCTGTTTTGTTGTTCTCTGTTTTAATAGCCAGAGGGCACATGTGCTGGCCAGAGAGAGAGCGAGTGAGCACAACCACAAGGGGAGAGCGTGGTCACATCCCAATCCCTTCTCCCTTTCTCCATCCTGTCTGGATTTTGAGTATACACGCACATACGCCTGGTATGTGGTTCAAGCTGCTGGGGCCAAAACTCAAAGTGCAGTTGGCCGTGTGGGATCTGGCTTCTTTAACCTGCTATGGGGCCAACCCTCTTGTTTTGTTCTTAATTTAAGTTTGGCCTCCATTCCTTACCACATGGCCCCCCTCACATGGCTCCTTGCCTTTTTTTTTTTTTTTTAATTTGTGCCATAGGGTACATAGCTCACTGAAGAGAAGGAGGAAAAGTAAGAAATCACCACCCCGTCCCAGAGGGGATGGCCACACTGCAGTCTCTTCTCTTCCAGTGTCTTCTTGGAATCTTGGGCACACATGCACACGGGCCTGGTGTGTTTTTCAGGTCTCCAGGTCCAGGACTTGAACTCACGATTGAGTTATGTGGGATCCAGTGCCATAACCCCTACATTACCTGCTGGCTCCCAGCTTGGCTACTTGTTTCTACTCTATTTATTATTTTTTAAATAATTATTTATTTTCCCCCATCCCTTTCATTATCACCTTGCTTAGAAGGGATTGCAGCGTGGCCATCCCCCCTAGGGGGTGATTTGTCGCTTTCTGTCTCTCTGTCTCTCTCTGTCTTTCTAGCGAGCGCACACGCCCTACAGCAGAAACCTCTCCAAGATAAATAAATAAAAATAAAAATAAATTGAGTTAAATTAATTTTTTAGGAAAAAATAGTACTTTGTGCTGAGAAATGTGGAGGTAGATCTCCGAACCTCAGACTGTCCTCACAATGGTTCGGTCTTTGTTCAGCTAAAAACGCATTAGACTCTTGTCACCACTGTGCTGGCTCGAAAGTCAACCAGAAAACTAGGAACTTCAAATGTCCTGTCGCTGTCCTACACAAGCATCAGCCATGCCACTGTCAACAGACTGTAGGAGCCGATGTGCCCTGCTCAACACTCCACCTGCCAAAACCACAGCCACCGCTTCCACTCAATGCCACATATTAAATGCTGCACCAGCAATGTCTGATTTAATTCTCCTAACAATAGCAGGTGGTAGTGCTATCTCCATTTTCAGAAAAAAACTAAAGCCTAGAGAGGCTAAAGAGTCATAGAGCTAGGAGAGACAAAGCTGGGATTTGAATCTAAGTCCAAGAAACACTGAAGTCCTTGGTTCAAAGCCAGGTGTTGTGCAAGCAGGATAACCCAGCCTTGATATCTTATCCCACCCCTAGGGATAAGGCTGGTCACCTGCTTTCCCAGATAACCCCAGGCTCCACTGACTGCACCCTCCCACGTGACAGGCACAAGCAGGTTCATCCCCTCTTACAGCAAGCCCCTCGGGTGGGGCACCTACATTTTACAGAAGGGGGTGCTGAGGCTTACTGAGGTGAAACCACCAGCCAAGGTGCGGTCAGAAAGTGGCCCCCGTGCTTCTTCAGTAACCACTATGCTCAATTCACCCCTGCAAACGAGTCCTTAAGCAAAAGGCAGCGACGTAAAGTGGAAACAGGGCAAGGGGTCGAAGCCTGTAACCCTGCAAGCGGTTTGCAGGCGGGACCCTGCATACTTGCCTGGAAACTTAGCCGGTCCCCGAGTACCTCTAACCCCACCCAGGTCCCCCTCCTCCAGTCAGGGGCCCACAAGGTTCGTCCGTGTGGTCGAAAACGGCCAGGAACTCGGGTCAATGCTATCTACGAGGCCGGAGCAGGGGACGCCCATCCTGGCCCAGACCCCACCTACCTGGCCGCGGCGGCCGGTCCTCCCGGGTACCCTGAGCTATAGGGTTAGACTCGCTAGGCCGGGGTCTACACTGACCGCGGGCACGGACGACTGCAGCCAGCGCTGTCACTACAGCTGCAGCGGCCAGGCACGGTTCTTCTGGAGAACGGGGAGAACCGGCGCGACCTGGTGACGTCACGGAGCAACGTCCAATAGAAGGGCGCCCAGGTCTGTCCTGGAAATCAAATCCGGGAGGCGGTCAGGAGCTGCGGGTGGGTCGCGTCTGATTAGTTCTTTCTGGCCTAGGGCCTTACGGAACGCTTGTCCAGGATGTACTCACGCTCAGGATGACCCCTAGGCTTGCAGGAGCCTGAAAGTGAGCGCTTCCTGGAATTCGCTCCCTGGCCGTGGGGCTAGCTTCACCCCAGCTTCTGAGCCAAGAGGAGAGGGCTGGCTCCCTGGGGCAGCCGTAATACCCAGGTCTAATGCTGGCCCAGGTCCTTTTCTGCAGGTGTTGGACAGCAGAAAGGCCGAATCTATTCTGTGAACACCTGTCCGCAACTTCAGGGAGGGTCTTTGTTCCTATGAGCCCAGAAGGTCAATGATATGAATCAGGACATTCTGAGCCCAGAAGGTCAATGATAGGAATCAGGACATTCTGAGTTAAGGCATTCTGGCCTGAGTCCAGGGTGGGGCTCCCAAAGTCCAGTCCTGGCTGGGCAGGGCCAAACCTCAAAGAGTTTCTGTTTATCTTGGCGTCAGGTCAGTCACAGTCAGTCTTTTTATTTGTTTATCTATTTACTTATTTATTATTATAATCTTGTTTATATTACATTGAATCACATATATCTTTACAGTGTATTACATTTCTTTTTCCAGAAGGAATGCCTTACATATCAGTCAAGACAAAGACATTACTATCCACATCATCACCATCAAATAGCTTTTCATCTTTTTTTCCAGATTATTATTATTCTCATTATTTTTTAAAACATTCAATCACTATATATCATTTTGCTTATAAAAAGAATTTACCCAACATGAAATACTTCTCAGACCAGTCCAGCTGAGAATACTGCACATGTCATCATCAACAGGTAATAAACCATTTCTGAGTCCCACTAATGTCATGCCTCTCTATTTGTTCTCTCGCTATCCTTCTCTATACTCTTCCCTTCTCCTGCCCCATTCCACACTGTCTTCAGCATCCCTATTTTCACTGCTTTTATGCCCTCCAATGTTTTGATCTCTACCAGAAAGTGCAAATAGTTGGCTTATATTAAGTGGATGGATACAATATCTTTCTTTTATATCCTAGCTTGCTTCACTCAGCAATAGATCCTCCATATCTGACCACTTTCTATCAAATGCCAGGGTCTTACTGTTTTTCATGGCTGAGTAGTAGTCCATAGAGTACATGTGCCACACTTTTTCTTTTTTTTCTGATGACACGGTCCACATTTTATTTACATTTTAAGACTAACTTTAATCTCAAAATCACATATCCATGCACCTATTTCCTTTTTGTTGACTTCACTTCAACTTAAATGCATGGTTTGTTAAACAAAACTGTAAACAAATATTTACCATGTCTGTTACATGTAACACACAGGAACAGCTTTTAACAGCAACTAAATACATCCCCCAACTTTTTTTTATTATAAATACAGGTATAAAAACAATCCTGAACATGTTTTTGATACTACTAGTAGTCAGCACCGACACTGCTTCAAAAATTAACACAATTTGTGACAATATTTATTGTATGTGCTACCTTAAACAATTTCGACTGCAGCTCTTTCACGAAGCGAGATGGATAAAGCATGCCGTTTCTGTTTCTCCTTCTTGAGATTTTTTTCTTTTCAGAAACACACATGCTTACACCACTGCCATCTGACATTTCTTGCCATGCTTTCATCTTGAAAACTCAAATTCAATTTCGAGTACTCCAGGCTTACGTTGAAATGACAGTGCCTTAACAAGAGAAAAAAAAAATTATGCTGCATTTTCCCTCGTTACCTGAAAACATAATGGGTGTACATATATTAAATATATTCTTACAAATGTCCAGTCATGTTTACCAGCTGGAATTCTCTTACTTAATGTGTGGGTATTTGCGTTGTGATATTTAATCAAGACATTTATATGAGTAGAAGATTGTTGATTTAAGACAAATTTGAGAGCCTCTAAAATTAATTGTTGTATGTTTGTCCTTCTGGTGGCTGTGGAAGCTTCATATTTTCTTTGGACATCATTAGACGTCGTAGCTCTTGAAGGATGACTTTAATGCTTTAAGAGTTTTGCCATTTTGCTAACACTGGTATGCTCCATGCATCCACCATCCCACTGGAATTATTTATTCCATTTATATTAATTTTTATTACAAATCTAACTGATGGAGGAGCTTCTGGGTATTTAGGTCCACATTCTACTTTCAGGCTATATATTCTGTTTTCATAATTTGTCTGTAGAGACCACCATCTTCTCCTGCCTGTGCCACACTTTTTCAATCCTTTCATCTGTTTGTGGACATTTGGGTTGGTTCCACGTCTTAGAAAAGGTTTCAGGCCAGGGTGAGAAAAATGTACATTTTGTCATTTTCTCAAAATTCTTGATACTTTTTTCTTCTTTTTTTCTTTCTATTTTTTTTTTTTTTTGAGAGGTTTTTGCTATAGGGCACGTGTGCTCACCAGAAAGAGAGAGACAGAGAGACAGAAAGCGAGAAATCATTCCCTAGGGGGGGATGGCCATGCCGCAATCCCTTCTCCTCTCAGGATCTTGGGCACGGGGTCCGGGACTCGAACTGAGGTCGACTACATGGGAGTCCAGCGACATAGCCATTATGCTAACTGCTGGTCCCCATCTGATTCTTTTTTAAGGTGTCTGTTTCTTCTTTCAAATCATGAAAGGACTTCCTCATTTTCTGGAGCTCATTGTCTCTTTTCTCTTGCATCTCAGTTTGGTCACTACAAATATTCTGAATTGCTTATCTGAAATGTCCACGATGCCCATTGTGTTGTCTGTGGGTGATGTGGGATTTACATTTCCCTTGAGAGAGAGGCATTTTGTTGGTTGCTCATATTTCTTGTGCCTCTGCGGTTGTTCCTAGTCATCTGGAGACTATACGTTCCTTCCTAACTTATTCAAGGTACCTCTGAGCGTTCAAAGGTGTGCAGGAGTGGAAAATTGGCGATCTCTCTTCTATTCTGCCTCCCTGCTGCTCAGCAGTACCCTGTACTGTTGTCATAGGTCCTGAGTGACCCAAAGTCCTCACTGTTTCTAAAGAGTGGTGAGCCTCCAACTGAGCTATTGAGCTTTACCTCAGGAGCAAAGAAAAGATCACACGGCACGCACTGCACTATTCAAAACACTGAAGTTCTGAGAATCCAAAGGCAAGTGGAACAGGGAGATAAGACATAGGTCCTGGCCATTGGGGTCTGCAGCCACAGGTGGCCTGGTGTCTGGCAATGCTGCTAGCTTGAACCAGTCTCCGGATGTGGTGGGGAGACAAGGAAGTTCATCTTAAAGTCCCAAGACACAAACCTGAGGTGCAAAGCCAAGAGGGGGATGGGAGGAAGGAGGTGGGTGAGCCATGGGTCTTGGCTGTTACGTCCCGTAGCCACAGGTAGCCTGGTGTCCTAGTCACAGTCAGCCCTCATGACAGCTGGCCTTTAAGTCCTGCTGCATTGCAGCTCTTCATTTTTTGCAAGTTGTTGAAAAAGAGCATGCTCAGTCCTTAGCACCTCAATTATGATCCAAGACTGGGAGGCGGTGCTCCTTTTTAAATTTTGAATTGTAGCAAATCACCATCACAATAGAAGACATTTTTTTCCCCAAAGAAGCAACTCATCTAAGGATAGAATTCTGCCATATGACACAACTGCCGTCTGTTGTCACAATCCATACAACTTCTGTTCTGAAACATCTGCCTTGAGCTACTTCTCAGCATCAGGTCTCTCCAGGAAGGAGAGGTGGGGCCTGTTGACATCTGCAAAACTCAACTGGCAAGGGGTGTCAGCCTTCAGGTAAATTCAAGCCTAGTCTTAGGAGGTAACTTTCTAAAGAAAGATGTGTTTTTAGTTCTTGTTTTTTCCTTTTTTTTTTTTTTTTTCTTTTTCAGCTTCAGAATCTCAGGGTCAACTTGTGGTCAGTGTGTCCTGCCACAGAAGAAAGGTAAGATGAGTCACACAATGGACTGCATGTATGGAAAAACATCGCAAACATGGTTAGAGTGAGTGGACACAGTCACACAGCCTGGGGAGGCGCGATGTGGCACAGAGGGCGGGACACAGCTACATCTGGGAGCAGGGGCAGGGCGAGAACACACTGGGTGGTGAGTCAGAGAGGTGGGCGGATGTGACCCAGGTCTCTGCTATCTGGGGCCCAGCAGGCTCCTATGTGGCTTTGCTCCTGCAGCATCACAATGCTCTGAAGCCATACCCACTGGCACGTCAGGGGGGCTCATTACATGGGGGCAGCAGAGGAACAGAGCACAGACATCCCTTTGTTCGTTTATTCCACATTGCTTGCCTGCCACGTGCTGGGGACACAGTCAAAAGATGAATGAAACCATAATTTCTTCATTGTCACAGAGCTGAGGACTGAGACAGGAGTGGGGTATTAATCAAATCACCTCAGGAATGAACTCGCCAGCCATAGGTCCCGCTGCAATGTACCCAACTGTGACTGCAGCAAGTCCCTGACCATGCTCTTGAGTTCTCATTAACAAAGGAAACGACACTGGGGAGGCCTGGCTTCTTTCTCATAATTTAAAAATGACTCCTAGATACTTCTTCCTTTTTTTCACTTTGCCAGAAAACACACGAGCACTTACAGATGATTGAAAAAGGAGAAAGCGCCCCTCCCTGATGGAGGATGGTCATGCCGCAACCCTTCTCCATTTTTCACTTCAGGATTTTGGGCAAGGGTACACAGGCACACCCACACACGCATGCTCAGAATGCTTTTCAAGCTGTCAGGCCGGGTCTCCAACTTCGCCGTGCGCCATGTGGGATCCAGCCTCCCCAGCCACCATGGCACCATGCCAGCAGCAGGCCCACTCTCTCTTTTCCAAGGGTCCCCAACTCAGAATTTTGCCACAGCCCGAACTCCATCTGGGTGGTGTGTGTACACGAGGAACAAACCTTCGTTAGAACCTGGATACCCACAAGTCCTTGTCCAAACTTTGAGCTTCCAGGGTCTCCCGATCGTCTCCAGGGGTCCCGACGCACATGAGGGGCCTAGCAGGCAAGGGCGAGCAGTTTTCCATATGGAGTTAGAGGCCGGGTGGGCCAGCGCTCCCAGCCAACCACCGCCCAGGTCCCACCCGGCCCAGAGCAAGAGTCACGTGGCCACGCCAGGCACAGGGGCGGAGGGGTGGATGGGGTAGGGGGGCGGTGAGCGTTGGGGGCGGGGCTTCGGACCCAGCGAGCGTCCCGATTGGCTCTCAGGGCTGCCTCCTGAGGCTGCGCGCTGAGGTCTCGCATTCTGCGCCTTCCTGTCACCTTTCGCGGGTGCGGCTTTGGCGGGAGTTAGCGGCGGGTGTGAGGTGAGACCCGTGGAGGCTGCTCCTGGGCCGGGCAGGTGGACCGGGTCGTGGGTCATCCAGGGACCCTCTTGCCGTGGGAGCACCTTTGGGCATAGGTCTGTGTGACATTCCTGTTTTGACCCCTAGCTTTCTCTACCTAATAGCTAGCCCACATCTCTATGATGACTGAGTGGATAAAGTCCCGTCGTCCTTGTAGGAGGGGTAGAAAGCGGCTCAGCAGGACCTGGTGGCCTCTCAGTGATGGTCCTGGTCGTCCTTGGCAATCTCGTGCCGCTTTCGTGCTAATCCAGCCCTTGCTCTTTCCCTCAGAGTCCCCAGTACAGGCCCCCATCTGTGCAGGGGATGGCAGGGTGGCTGTTAATGAGAAGATAACTGATCTCCTTTGGGTTGCCCTAAAGGAGCTCCTGATGTGTGTATGAAGACGAGTTTTTGTTTTTGTTTTTTAAGTTGCCATAGGCCATGTGCTCTTGCCAGAGAGAGCGTAAACCTCCACCCCCCTGGATTCACTATCCCGTCTCCATTCTCATCTCAGAAATTGGGGCATTCACGCACAAGCTGCTCAGTCCCGGACTGGAATCCCAGTCGGCCATGTGGGATCCAGCACCGTATCCACAGCACCACCAGCTGGCCTGACACTGAGACTTATTGACTGGCTCCTTGGCAAGACCAGTTGGGTGTGGACAGGGCTTTGCTCTGAGCTAGTCCCCAGCTTTCAGCCTGGGTTCTCCTCACCACTGCTGGCCTGGGTGTCGTCTGTCCTGGGAGACTTGGGGTCCCCCCTGGACTGGGCTGTGGCTGAGACTCCAGATGGCTCATCTTTCCATCTTACCCTAGGTCAGGTTCCTGTGGAGGGAGGAAGAGAAGCAGAGGGGGCTGGTTCCCAGGTCTCAGAGGCCCTCATGGACACCATGTCGGAAGCCAGATTACACACGCAGCAGAGGAGCAGCCACGGTGGTCAGGAGGTAGAGCGGCCCTCCCACTCCCAGGTCACCCTCTGGCCTCCCCCTTTCCCTTCCTGTGTCCGTCCCTCTACCAGGACTCCGAGCGCCCTTACCTCTCCCTGTGACTCTCTTCAGAACAGCCTGTGGTCCTCAGGCTTTGGGATGAAGTTGGAGGCTGTCACCCCATTTCTGGGGAAATATCGCCCCTTTGTGGGTCGCTGCTGCCAGACCTGCACCCCTAAGAGCTGGGTGAGTGACAGTGGGGCCAGGCCTCACCCTGAGAAACTTAATTCTGTCAGAAGAGGGCCTGGCAAACTGCTCCTTTTTTTTAAAAAAAAAAAGATTTATTTATAATTACTATTGTTAATATTATTCACATGAGTTTTGCCAGTGAAAGAGAGAGAGAGAGAGAGAGAGAGAGAGAGAGAGAGAGAGAGAGAAAGCAAGCCGCCAGGTCTGGGACTCAGACCATGGCCAGTCATGTGGGAATTCCAGCCCCTTAACCACCATGCCACCTGCTGGCCCTTTTTAATCATTCTGAGCTCGGCCCTCTGAGGCAAATGCCTCAGCTTTTGTCTTTCTGGGAATGGGTGCACTGGTATTGGCTGTTGCTGAGCTGTGGCTGGCTCCCAGGCCTGGAGGTGTTGGGTGGGTAAGTGCAGAAGGGCCTAATGGGGTAGGTGTGCCCAGAGAGCTGCGGTCAAACCATCCCCGCCCGAGTCCTGTTCTTCTGCTCGGGGACACTCTCCCTCGGTCTTACCTAGTGCTCACCAGATGCTCAAAGACCTCGTTTTTTGTTTGTGCTGTGTGCTGGTAGTAAGGGGTCCCCGATTGGCGATGGAGAGCCAGCCAGGCTGCATGTTCTCTGCTGAGGAGAGAACTTTAGAAACCATATGCCACTCTGAAAGGGGCGCTTCTGAATGGGATGCAGTGCCTCCATTTCAAGTGTGAAACCATTTTCCTGAACCAGCATTAGGATTTCTGTCAGTTATCTCTTTGGAAATGGTGTGCTAAATCCTTTCTCCTGGAGACCCAGTAGGCCACCAGGCAGAGTCCAGAGGGGCAGGGTGGGGGCTTACCTTTGCCAGTTTGCCAAGGGCTACCAGGATGTGCACTGTCCCTGTCTCCATTTGTCAAGAGACCCTCTTCCACAAAAGCATAATGGATCTAGGCTTCTGTGATGTGATGCTGGTTTAGAAGAACACCAGGTATTCGGGGTTAAGGGATGGGGCTGTGGGTTGTGCAAAGCACCTTGGGTGCAGGCCTTTTCCGGTCTTGCTTCGTGGTGCCATTTTCATCCTCCAGTGGAAATAGAAGGGCTCTGACCTCTGCTCCCTGCCCACCGGAGGGGAGAGACTCTCTTCTTGGAGAGTCTTGCAGTTCCCCTGTGATCAGGTGTAGATGGCCCACTCTGTGTCAGGCCCTGAAGCTGTCCCCCATTTAGTGGGCAGAGGGGTGAGAATGGGGCACTGAGTTGCTGCACACACAGCTGGGGTGTGAAGGGGCCTCTGGATTAATTTCCCCCAGCTCTGAGTCTGTGCCCAGGTTTCGGGGTTGGCTCATTCACAGGCTCTGCTATCTCTTGTGGTCCCTGAGCTGCACATACATCTCTGCCAGGATGCCCCACAAATGGGTGGAAAGCGCTGAGTGAGGACTGGGCAGGAGTGGGAGTCTCTCATAAGGGCTCCAGGTGGAGAGGGCTGGTTGTGGCAAAGTTCTACAGGGTCAACTTTCCCTGAGGCCCATTCTTAGGGAAGAAGGATGAAGGCTGAGGCCCTGACCTGAAATGCCTAAGGTCTCTGATCGTATTTCCACCACTGCAGGGTACAGAACATCCTCTCAGGGAGGGCCCCCAGTGGAGCTGGGGAAGGCCACGTGCCCGACTTTATGAAGAAAGAGGTATATTGCATTCTGGGCCACATCCAGGCCCCACCCCGGCCCTTCCTGCTCAGGTAACTCTGCACTGAGGGGCACTTTTCTCTAGGCCAGAGCTCTGCCCCTCTGGAAGAGTGGGTTTTGGTTGGGCAGGACTACCCTCCTGGGGAGCTGGATGGTATTTACCCTGCGTCCACTTCCCACAGTCACCCAGCATCTCTCAGCTCCTGCTAGTTGCAGGACTTTGTTCAGGGCTAGCAAAGGTACACCCAGTGTAAGAAGGAGGGGACTAGGCGGAGACTAGAATACCTAGAGGAGGGAGAAGCTTGTAAGTCAGAGCCAAAGGATAGAAAGGAGCCAAGTGGGAGTATGAGAATAGGGGTGGTAACAGTCTTGGTAGAGGGAATAGCACGAGGTTGGCCCTGGGCAGGAAGCACAGGACCCGGTGTGTTGGAAGCTGGCAAGGGACAGGAGAGAGCTTCTGGTATGAATGTGAGAGGCAGAAGGGACCAGAACATGCAGGGCCATATGAGAAGTTTAGAATGGATTTTCAAGTGCGTGAAAACAGTGAGAAGGTTTTGTGACTGCATGATAAATTTGGGTCAGGAGTAGAGAGCAGAAGGCCTTCTGGAAGGCTGTTTTGTTGGCTTCAGAGTTACCCAGGGTCAGCTGATGCCCCCATCTGATTCTTTGTGGAGAAACAGAAGCCATCCATGGGAACTTGCTGGTTATGTATCACTTCTTCCTAATACCTGCAACTGAACTTCTGTCCTCAGTTAAAGATGGCCCTCTGGGGGCCAGCTGGTGGCACAGTGGTTAAAGTGCAGGACTCTCATGTGGTCAACCACAGTACGAATCCTCGACCTGGTGGATTGGAAATCGCTCTGTATACGTGTTTGTGAACATGTGCCTAAAATGCTGAGGGAAGAATGAAGGATAAAGGATTATGGTATGGTCATCCATCCTTAGCGATGATTTCTCACTTAATCCTGTGTTTCTCTCTCTAGTGAGCACACATATTCTATGGCAGAAAGCTTTTTGCAGTGTGTGTATGTATGTGTGTGTGTGTGTAGACGTCCCTCTATGCTCAGGGTGTCAAGGTGTTGTCTCAGGCGAGAGTCTGGCTTAGGCAGGCAGGCCTGGGTTTGGTGGGGGCTGCTGCCCCCTACTGGGCGGTGGCAGCCCACTCCAGGAAGGAGCCACAGAGCAGAGTCTTGGTCCCTCTCAGCCCTGTCTGTGGGCTGTTCCTTCTTTAGGTGGAGAGGGAAGCCTATGTCCAGTGGCTCCTGCACTCACCCTAGAGCCTTCACTTCTCTTCCCTCCAGAGTGCGTGGACCCCAATCTTGCTGTCAGTGCTGTCTGGACCTTCAGAGACCTGGGGGTAAGAGGGCCCAGGGTCCCCATTCTCCTGTCCCTGCTCTAACCCTCAGCCCTTGGTAGAAGTGCTCAGTTGTGTCCCCATCTCACAGGCAGGCCCTGATGACACCTCATTCAGACCTCGGAATTCACCCAGAGTCTCCCAGGAATAGATGTGGTCACTGTGGGGTGGTTTTCCTGCCCCTCTTGTTTCCCCGAGCAGCCGGCTCTTCCTACTCAGGTGGAGTACCTGGGTAGTTTTAGAGACGAGGCAGCATCTACTCAAACACAGGCTAGAGGGCCAGAGGTCTCAGCACAGGTCCCCAGGGGACATGCTTGGTCTTTGGGCCCTGTGGGCGCAATCCCCATGGTGAGGGCACTCACAGCCCATCTCTACCGTCCAGGTGCTGCAGCAGATGCCCAGCCCTGCAGGCCCCAGGCTCCAGCTGTCCCCTGCATTTGCCAGCCGGGACAGCCAGGAAAGGCTGGAACAGTTCATCCAGCAGTTCATCTGTAGCTGACTTCTCAGCCAGAACACGGTGCACCCCCAGCCAGAGTCCCCGAGCAGACTCTGATTTTTTTTTTTTAATTATTTTATTTAGATTTATTTATGTTATTTTATTTTATTTTACCAGAAAGGGACATGCGAGAGAGCACATGTGAGAGAGAGAGAGAGAAATTGAGAAAGCAAGCCACCAGGTCCGGGACTCGAACCGTGGTCGCCATGTGGGAGTCCAGCGCCTCTAAACACTACGCAGCCTGCCAGCTCCTCTGAATGTTTTTGAGATTCGATTGTTCCTTGTCATCTTGCTGTGTCCTTCCTTTGGTATAATAAACAAGGAGACAAAACAAGTCCTTTAAGCCCATGCTCAGCAGTGTCTTCTGCAGGCTGTCCACTCTCCTTCCCAGGCCTGTGAAAATGCCCCATCTTGCTCCCTAAAGCAAACCCTAAAAGAAGACAAAGAGCAGGAGGAACCAAGCTGCTGTTTCGTCCAACAAATTTATTAAGGAGAACTCTGTCCTCTTCCTACCTAGAGAAACCTTGAGAGGTTGGCACCAGCCCATGTCTGGTCCCGGGCCCTTCTCTGTGCCTGGCCGGATGGAAGTGGATGCCTCCAACTCGTGATAGGTCCGGGGCCTGCGCAGGGGCCATCACACCACCTTGTTGACGATGACCCCCAGGTCTTCGATCTCACACTGGACTTCATCTCCCTTCTGCAACAGAACAGGCCACGAAGGCCTCAGCCCTTTGCTGTGACACACACATCTGCACGCACACAGGCCCGCATTCCTCTAATCTGAGCCCAGCCTGCCAGGCCTTCCCGGGCCCTGTGCTGGCACCCCTTCCTCCTTAGCTAACCTACCTTGAGAAAGACAGGCGGTTTCCTGAATACACCAACACCTGGGGGCGTCCCAGTCAGGAAGATGTCCCCTGGGTAAAGGGTGACAAACCTGGGGAAAAGCAAAAGGACCTGGTGAGATCTGGGGCTGATGTGACCTGCCAGGGACAGAGGGCTCAGCTCGGCATCCAGGTGTGTGGGTGGCTGGGGCGGGGGTGGCCAAGAGGCCGCAATGCAGCTTACTGGGAGACCCAGGCTATCAGCTCTTCCGTCTTAAACACCATCTGGTTGGTGTTGCTGCTCTGGACCACCTCCCCGTTGACTCGGCAACAGATCTTCAAGTTGTGTGGATCTGAAACACAGACACTGTGGGGTCATCCTTTTCCCCTCAAACCTCTCCCCACATTTAGGACAACGACACTCTCTAGAGTCTTTGAAACTGGCGAGGTGGAAGGGCTTCATGGCCACCCCCACTCGGCACTCTACCCTGGAACTTCCCACAGACCCCGGCCTTTTGGGCTCCTGCGCCCCACCACCCAGGCAGCAGCCATCTGGGTGAGTCGGGAGGGATGTTCCAGACCCTGAAGGTGCACAGACAAATGCCTTGGAAAATGGAGTGTCCGCTGCAGAGGCCGACCGCTGTAGCTATAACCCAACTTGGCACCCAGCAGGGACAGGGTGGTGGCTCGTGCAGGGACGGTCAGCTCCTGTGTGCCTGACTCTGAAGGGATGGCTTACCGGTATCAGTCACTAGCCAGCACGGCTGACGTCGGTGTTGGGCTGTGCACCCCACCCTCACCCCCACAGACGGGGCAGCTGGAGCCCAGTGCGGCCTAGCTGGGACTGACTGCCCTGGCTGCCACAGGCATGGGCGGCTGGCGTGGCTGTGCTTTAGGGGCTGCGCTCTGCCCTCTCGGTCACTGCCTCACTCCCGGCTCTCACCGTGTCCTGGCTGCTGGTAGTTGTGTTTACATGGTGGCTGGGTGGGGTCTTGCTGGTGCTCACGTCTCCCTTACCATGGAAGTGCACGGGCTCTGTGACAGCCAATCTTTGCATCTCAAGTGCCCCCTCGGTTCCTTTCAACCTAAAGACTGTTCCAGATGATGGCAGTTTGAGGAAGCCCGACCCACCCATCAGTGCAGTGTTCTTTTAATTCCCACTGCAGGTGCAGAATAAGTCTCCACAGTTGTGTTCTGTCTCAGGAGTTTTGGAAGTCAGAGCTCAGGGCTGAGGCTGAGACTTGCCCTCCATGGACTCAGGAATACAAGGGCGGCTGGAGGGTGGGCTGAGTTGGAGCTGCACCTGCACTCCTGCTCCCTGCAGCGTGTGTCCATGTAAGGGCAGACACAACTAGTGAAGGCCAGCGACCTACCTGCTATACTGTCCTTGGTCACCAAGGCAGGGCCCAGAGGGCAGAAGGTGTCGAAGGTTTTTCCTAATAGCCACTGCTTCCCATTGCGTTTCGTTAGCCAGTCACGAGCACTCACGTCATGAGCCACAGTGAAGCCGGCCACGTGAGCCATGGCATCTGTGGCCTATGGAGATTTGGCCAGATACGAGGTTAGACTACAGGTGTCACCATCCCTTATGACAAAGGATCTCAAAGCCTCTATCCCATGTTAGGAGCCAGAGCTAGCTGAAGGTGATGGGTGACAGACAAGGCGGGAGCAGGTAGGTGTTGAACACATCCCAGGGCCAGGGATGCTTGGCACCACTGTGCTGATGACCAAGGTCAGCACTGGCAAGGCAGGAGCGGGAGCCTCTGCGGCACTCTGGCCTGGTAGCCCACCCCGTCTGCCTCACCTTGATGTGCTTGCCTTTCTTCCCAATGACCACGGCCAGCTCCACCTCCCAGTCCACCTCCTGTAGACAGAGAGAGGAGCAGTGAGCTGCAGTGGCTCCAGGGCCCGTTCTGTGCTGAGGCTGCACACTGGACCCCTGGCCGTGGGGTTCAGCTGCCGGCCCACAGGTGCAAAAGGCACGTACCAGAGCCATGTGAGTGATGGGAGGTGGGACTTGTGGAGCAGTAAACTCTAGGCAGTGGCAGGGAGCCCCACTGGGTGCAGGCCAGCTCGACTGTGACTGCAGAGCCACACATGTCTGGCAGACTGAGTTTAAGTCACTCCTGATCCTTGCAAGACAGGATGAATACGAAGAGCAATAGCTAGCAATATGTAACCCTACTGTGTGCCAGGCACTATTCTTTTTGTTTAAAGGTTTTTGCCATAGGATGTGTGCACTCGCCAGAGAGAGACAGTGAGAGGGAAAGGGTGCAGTCACCTCTCAGAGGGGATGGCCACACTGCAATTCCTTCTCCATTCTCCTGGGATCTTGGGGATGCATGCACATGTGCCCTGCGTGATTTTCAAGCCATAGGGTCTGGGACTCAAATCGTGGTCAGCCATGTGGGAGTGTAGCGACAAAACCACTATGTCATATGCTGGCCCCCATCAGGCACTGTTCTAAGTGCTTTAAGTTAGTTACTCATTTTCATGAGAAGTAAAAGACCAGCATCCCTAAATGTGGCAAAGGATTTAAATAAGCATTTCACATCACATTATGTATGTTTTTCATGTCTTGTGGCCACTTATATTTTGCCCACAAAACATGAAAAAATGTCTACTCATAATCAGTGAGATGCACGCAAACAGATATAATTTAGCCTTTCTAATTGGCTGCCATTTCTAAAGGTTGGTATAACCACAGACTTGGTCCCTAATACCACTCCTCACTAAAGAGAACCAGGTTCCTTGGAAATGGCTAATCCAGGCCCAGGAGAGAGTACAATGTGCACCCAGAATGGACTGGCCAGAAAGCATGGAAGCTCTCCAACAGTGGTGCAGATAGGAACCACCTCAAAAGCCCCTCACCGACCAAACTGAGGTCATGTAAGTATCAAGAGAATGTACGTGGGGCCAGCAGGTGGCATAGTGGTTGAGGCAGCTGGACTCCCACATGGCTGACTACGGTTCAGGTCCTGGACCTGGCAGCTTGCATTTTCACTTGCATTCTCTTTCTCTGGTCAACTTCAAAATAAAATAAAATAATAACAATGAATAAAGTTAAATAATTCTTTAAAAAAATGTACGTGATGGATTACAACCAAATAAAATCAGGAATTCCCAACAATACCAAAGGTATATGAGTGAAAAAAGGAGGGGAGCACGTTTTCTTCCCAGAGCAGTGCTCATTGTAAAAGCAGGGGCGTAATGAAAATGCAAAAGCAGCCCCCCCCCCCCCCCCACCGTCTGGTAATGACTTAGGTAGGGAGGATCACTAGATCCCTGAAAGAAGAGCTGAGGGGCAAATAAAACCACAGTCTCAAATGACCACCCGCAGATTGCTTGTTAATTACATCAGTTAAAACACACCCTTGCAATGGAGACCTCGTGCACATCAAGTAAACTACGTGGTCCAACATAGGAACTGCCCAGCATGAGCCTCCTGATGGGAGGCAGTGGGATGTACACAGCATCTGTGCAGAATGCTTGACAGAAGATGCGCTTACCCTGAATCAAACTAAAGAAACTACCAGACAAGTCCAGAGTGTGGGACACACTGAGACAAGTTGACTGGGTTCTTAAAAAAGTCAGTGTCATGAAAGACGGCAATGGGCAGGGGAGCTGGAGATTAGGGGGTGGCAAACAGTGGTCTGTTTGGTAAATAAAGTTTTACTGTACCCTCACCCTGTGTGTTCATTTACATAACGTCCTGGCAGCTTTCACACTACAACAGAGTTGAATTGTAGCAATAGGTCGTGTGACACTCAAAGCCTGATGTTTATTAACTGGCCTTTTAAGAAAGTCTATGGACCCCATGCTGTAGATTAAAGCCACCAGAGACATAACGAAATAGAATTGATTGATCCTGGATCAACAAACAAAAAAGTAACCAAATTAAAAGTCGTCTTTGGGGGACCAGCAGGTGGCATGGTGGTTGAGGCACTAGACTCCCACATGACCGACCATGGTTCGAGTTCTGGACCTGGTAGCTTGCTTTCTCACTTCCCCTTTCTGTATCTCTCTTGAAAATTTAAAAAAAAAAAAAAAAAAAAAAAAATCTAAAGTCATCTTTTTGGGGGCACTACTAGCATTATTCCTTATGAGAATTAGAACAACTAACTATACAAGGAGAATTCAACAACTTCACAGAAAAACAGAATTGAAATACTAGTTTAATTTGTGCAAAAAGTTTTTGAAAATCCATGCATAGCTTTTTCATAATAAGCATTTTCCATGAACCTTTTGATAATCCCTTATTGGATATTATTAACATTCGTGGTTGTGATTATGGTATTAAGGTCATACAGGTTGTTGTCCTCATTCACTGGAGATAGACACTTAGATTTTCATGAATGAGCAGTCTTAACAAGGGGTCTCTCCCAGTTCCCTCAAAAAGTGGCATTTGTTTATGTGGGAAGAGAAAGAGAATGCAAATACAATAAAATCTTTACAGCAAAATAGATGAAGAGTATAGGAGTGTTCATTGCACTATTTTCCAACTTTCCTGTAATTTCCAAAACATTCCTAAAATAGTAACTTAAACAGGGGCCAGCAGTTGGTGTAATGGCTGTCGCTGGACTCCCATGTAGTTGACCGTGGTTTGAGTCTTGCACCTGGTGGCTTAAACTCACGCTGAGCTTGTGTGCGTGCGTGCCCAAGATCCTGAGAAGAGAATGGAGGAGAAGGGATTGTGGCGAGGCCATACCCCCTGGGGGTGATTTCTTGCTTTCTGTCTCTCTGTCTCTCTCTGTCTTTCTGGCAAGCACACAAGCCCTATAGCAAAAACCTCTCAAAAATAAATAAATAAATAAAAAATAACCAGTGTTAGTAAGGCTGCATGCACTGCTGCACTGCTGTGGACATGTTTATTACTTTTATAACTTTTTTGAAGGTGAATTTGGTAGAATTTCTCAGACACAGACATTCCAATTCTGAGTTTTTTAAAGTAACCAAGCATGTATTGGTGAATATGCAAAGTCTTTTCTACATACAGATGTTTATTGCAATATTTATAGAAGCCAAAAACCAGAAACAACTTAAGAACCTAGCAATAGAAGACTAGTGGATAAATTATAGCCATTGGTAATACAGAAAACTATCCAGTAACCTAAAATATGCCAGGGAGAATATTTAATGGCAGGAAAAAAATGTTTTTATCAGACTCTTAAAGTAAAAGGTATCTTCCCATATAAATAAATAACAGGGATAGACAAGCTTTGGCAGACGAATATGGGTGACATTTGTTGTGGTTTTTTTGAGACTTTTGGTATATGGTGTGTGCATCGCCAAAAAGAAAGACAGACAGACATAAAGTGAGAAATCACCCTCTAGGGAGAATAGCCTTGCCAAAATACCTTTTCCTCCATTTCCCTCTTGGGATTTTGGGCAACATGCACATGTGCTCAGAATTTTTTTAAAAATCTGTATTTTATTAATGTTCTATAATGAGGGTTTATTACTTTTGCAGACAGGAGGAATAAGGTCCTCCCCCCTACCAGTGCTTTTCCGTACAAACCTTGTAGCTTCTGCTTGGAGCACTACTGAGCGACAGGTGTTTCCTGCAGGCCAATGCTGGGCTCAGAGTGCCCTTGCAATAGGTCCCAGGGACGCAGGAGGGCAGTGGGGAGACACTGACCTTGCTCTCAGGTGGGAGGATGATTTCATCATAGGGCCCCACGATGGAGCTGGCAAACTTGCTGAAGATGATGGGCTCCGTGGGCACAGGCATATTTAGTTCTTTGCAGTGATCCACATAATTCATGCCCACACACACCACCTTGTCTGGCCACGTGACTGGGGCCAGGAAGGTCACCTCTGACCGCGGCAGGACTGGTGGCTGGGCAGCTTGAGCTCTGCAGAGACCAGAGCAGGAGAGAAGGGCTGGCTGGGGAGATCCTGCAGCAGCTCTAAGATTGGCGTTTTAAAATATACTTCCCAGGGCCAGTAGATGGCGTGCTGGTTAAGGCACTAGATCCCACATGGATGATGGTGTAGTCTGAGTGCTAGACCCAGTGGCTTGAAAAGCATGCTGGACACGTGTGCATGTGCACTCCAAACCCCAAGAGGAGAATGGAGGAAAAAAGATTATATGACCATCCCCTGTTCTCTCACTTTCCCTCCCTCGCTTTCTGACTAGCCACCAGTGACCTACAGCAAAAACCTATATATAATATATATTATATAAATCTTTTTCCAGCTCTGTGGCCCTTAGAGTCAGGATGAAAATCCAGCCCAGCTATTGTCCTTTGTTATCACAGCACTGTTTATCACTCATCCAGTGTTAATTTCCTGACTCTGAATTAGGTAATTCATGTCCACATACGAGAATTCAAAAGATAGAGATGGGAATAAATTTCACCCCTCTGGTCACCCTGTTAACCTCCTTGGAGACAACCACGTGTCCAGTACAGCTCTTTACAGCGATTCTGGTGATATCTCTCCTCGCCTTTTGTATGCAAAGGACAACACACTACAGACACCTCTTTTTTGTTCTTTTTACTAGAGGGTGCCTGTACTCACTGGAGAGAGACAGACAGGGAGGGAAGGAGGGAGGGAGAGGAGAAAACACTTCCCATGGGGTGGTCCCGCCACAATCACTTCTCCGATTTTCCCTCTGTTTGAGATTTTGGGCATGCATGCACATGTGCCTGGTGTGTTTCTCAAGCCGCCAGGTCCTGGATTCAAACCACGCAGGAGGCCATGTGGGATTCAGCTGCCTTAAGCCCCAGGCCATGGAGATGACCAGAGATAGACAAAAAGAGACAGGGAGAATAATAGCAAGAAATCGCCCCCCAGGGGTAGAACCAGGTGGCAATTCCTTCTATTCTACTCCAATGATTTTGGGCACAGATGCATACACTCCCAGTGTGATTTGCAAGCTGCTGGGTCTGGGACTGGAACCTGTGCAGTCGGCCATGTGGGTTAGTCTCCATAGAGCACATTAGTCTCCATGCCACGTCCTGGCCTGAAAATGACATCTGAACCATCTGAACGTGGTTTTAATTTACTGTTCATGCTTTGGGCCAGATTTCACGAGGCTTCTGGATTCTGGGATACTTCCACTGATTCTAGCTCAAAATTGGAAACTATCTTTTTTTAAAGAAATATTTTATTTAACTTTATTTATTTAAATTCGACCAGAGAGGGACACACACACACACACACACACACACAGAGAAAGCAGGCCACCAAGTCTGGGACTTGAACCACAGCCATGTGAGAGTCCAGTGCCCTTAACCGTTATACCACCTGCCAGTCCCAGGAACTAACTATTTTAGAACCTCTTTGCAATTTTCTCTCCCCTAAAGAATCAGGAGTCGAAACCACTCCCTCCGACTTCCCGACATGCCTTTTTGGACCCCCAGTCTCAGACCTGCCAGGCAGACGGGGACTTAAGCCCCTAGACAGGAAGTATGATGACTCAGAGTCCTGCCTCCTCCACTAACTGGCCTGGGTTCCCCTCTGTAATTTGACGATGTGTAAGATTTCTGAGGCTGGTGAGAAAAGAAAGATGGGGTTGCCTTGCTCCCTTGTGAAAGAGCTACCCGCTGTTTCCCTTTCCCCAGGCAGGGATGGGGTGGGAGGGAGGAGAGGGTACAAGGAGGCTGCAGCAGGAGGTGCTGTCTGCTGACTTACCTCCTTGCCACGGAGAGGGTGGCCTCTCCCTGCTCCAGAAACTGTGTCATCGCCTTGGGGAGGGTGGGGTCAAAGGCATTGAGATCGATGACCCCTCCCCCATCCCCTGACTCCAAGCCTAGGTGAGGCCCCTCCAGGTGGGGTGCCTGGAACTGCACCAATCTCATGTGTCTGGAGGGCTGAAGGGACCCCTTCCTAGCCTGCAGCAGAGCCGTGAGCAACCTCCTTCCACCAGAGACCAGCATCAGAGCCTGTGGAGAAAAAAGTGGGATCCAGGGAATGGGATCCCCGGACCAACCTCAGGATCCCTGGAACTCCTCGAATGCACTTTATCCCGGCAACCATTCCTGCCACAGCACAGGGGAAGTGGCCAGACTGAAGTCACTTCACACTGCTTAACTTCCCAAGGTGAAACAGCTGGAGAGGAGCGACTGCTGTGCACCAGGTGCCAAGCTCATCCCAGTGATTCCAGCATTCCTTCCACTGGTGTTTTCTGGAAGCGTCCACTGTGCCTGGCACCGCTGCAGGCACTGGGAGACAATGTAGGTAGGTCGGGTGCCCTCGGGCCTCTCCTGCTTGCAGATGGTCCCCTGCCTCTGCCCTGTCTCAGGGCAGCAACGCCCACTGGCAGGGCTGAGATGAGCGGGGCTAGCACTCAGATAACAGCGGCAGCCCAGCAGGGGCAAGGGGCCACTGATGAAGCCAGTTCCACAGCTGCCACCAGCAGTTTTCAAATGCTAAGCTGATCCTGTAACTCTCTCACTTAAAATGCTTGCCATTGCTCACAGTGGGAGCTAGAAGCCCCCAGGCGCCCCCAGTCTTCCAGGAGCAACCCCCTCCGCTGCCCCACCCCCAACAGTAATTACTGTTTCTCCCAGGGGAGCCCAGGCCGACTGAAGGAAGAGGCTGCAGACAAACGGGGCGCCAAGGCCTGGCGGGCACCACTCAGCTGTTGCCTCCAGGTTAGGGGCCATGTCCATCTCACTGCTGAGTCCGCAATGCCCAGCCCTGTGCCTGGTGCACGGGAGGCTCTGGGTGGCTGCAGAACGGAGAAATGCAAAAGCAGAGGCTCGACTTTTCGCTACTTCGGCAAGTGCAGTAACCTGCAGTAACCAGCTCCGTGCCTGCAGGCAGCCCTTAAAAGGTCCGCCTGGGAACCAGCAGTTAGCGTAATGGCTATGTCGCTGGACTCCCACGTAGTGGACCGCGGTTCGCGTCCCGGATCCGGTGGCTTAAAACTCACGCCGGGCGCGTGTGCGTAGGGGATTGCGGCGTGACCATCCCCCCTGGGGGGTGATTTCTCGCTTTCTGTCTCTATGTCTCTCTCTGTCTGTCTGTCTGGCGAGCGCACGCACCCTATAGCGAAAACCTCTCCAAAAAAAAAAAAAAAAAAAAAGGTCCGCCTCACCCCGTCCTTGTGTTGGAAAGTCGTCGGGAACCCAGGTCAATCCTGTCCTCCTCGAGGCCTGCTCTGGGTACACCTATCCTGGGCCATACCCCACATACCTGTCCGCGGCAGCCGGTCCTCCCCGGCGCCCTGCTCCGTAGGGTTAGGCTCGTGAAGCCGGGTCTAGGACGGCGGTCGCTGGGCACTGGCGACTGCAGCCGGCCCCGGGCACTACAGCTGTCGCTGCCGAGCTCGGCTCGGCTCGGCTGGTCTAGATCAGACCAGGAGAAGGGGACGCGATCTGGTGACGTCAGAGAACCGTGTCCAATAGGAGGGCGCCCGGGTCTGTCCTGGAAGTCAAATGCCGAAGGGCGGGTCAGGAGCTGGGGTGGGTCCTGTCTAAGAAGTTACTTCTGGCCTTGGTGCAGCACTGGCGCCTGTGCGCCCCAGGGTGCCCATGTCCGGGAGACACTCACTCTCTTAGCGACCCTGGGCTTGCGGGAGCCTGAGAGTGAGCGCTGCTTGGAATTCGGCTCCCTGGACCGGGGCTAGCCTCACCCCAGCTTGTGGGCAAAAACTGGAGAGGATTGGCTCCCTGGGGCAGCGGTAATGCGCTGCTCCAGCGACGTGGGGTCCTACGTGGCTGTCGCGGTGGGAATACCCGCCCAGTCAGCCTGACATTCGCCCAGTTCTGGTGCCCGTGCCCAAGATCCCGCAGGTTGTAGGATGGCAGAAGGGGGTTAGGGTGACCAGATCCTGTGAAGGGTGCGCTCTATCTTTCCCTCTCTCTCACTCACACGTGTGTGCATTCACTCTATCATGAATAAAAACATTTTTTAAATGATGGAGACTCAGTCTTAGCACCTTGGTTGAAAAAGACAGTTATACATATTTTGTTGTTAAATTTTGACAGAAGGCGTGTGTATTTGCGGGGGCGGGGGGGGGGGGGGAGGGAAGGTGAGCAACCCCCATAGGCCATGATCCCCCACAAATTGTATATAAAATTAAAATGGGAAGAAGAGGACCAGCAGGGGGTGGTGAAGGCTCTGGACACTCCCACATGGCCACCCAAGGTTCCAGTCCCTGGTGGCTTGCTTTCTCACTTTCCTCTTCTCTCTGTGTCTGTCTTTCTCTAGTCAAATTAAAATAAATGAAGAAATAAATAAAATTAAATAAATAATTCTTTTAAAAAATGGGAAGGAGAGAGAAAAGGTAAGTGGTTAGCATATCCAAATAAACATATCCACGTAGGGTCAGATAGAAGATCTGCAACGCTACCACAGCTCTCATTTCCCTAATTAGTCACCAGGCCGTAGCTGACTCTGATCACTTTCTTCTTTCACTCTGCATTCCCTAGCTCCCTGCCTTCCACAGGAACTTTGGCTGGTTAGGGTAATTAAGCTAGAAGGGTGACCTGAACTTTCATTACCAAAAGGTGGAGCCCTCAATGGTCCTGGCTTTTCCAGTTGCTGCAGGTTTGCACTCACCATTGCTGTTGGGTATGGAGACAGTACCCTGAGAATGAATGGCCTGCTTCCAGGCATTGGCGTTCTTGCCTCTTCAGTATGAATAGCAACCGTGTTCCTCCTGGCACCCTCCCTGGGCAGCCTCCTTCCCGAGGGGTCCCAATAGGCCACTGTCTCCTCCTTACAGCCTCTGGACCCAACAGGGGCCTGTGAAGGGGGTTCACAGGCTTCTAGAGCTTTTGGGGAGATTTTAAAAGCCTAACTGCTGATGTGTGCTATCATATGTATTCTAGTTAATGAACTACTACTTGGGGCGTGCTCGTGGAATCGTTACTTGATAAGGTCTGGGTTTTTTTGTGGGGGAGAACAATAAATCATATGGAGAGGGGGCCAGCAGGTGACCTAGTGGTTACGGTGCTGGACTCCCACATGGCTGACCACAGTTCAAGTCCTGGACCAGGCAGCTTGAAAATCATGCATGGTGTGCATGCCCCGAATCCCAGGAGAATGGAGAAGGGATTGCAGTATGGCCACTCCCCCCACCTCCCAGGGGGTGATTTCTCCCTTTCCCTCTCACTGTCTCTCCTCTCGGGGAAGCATACACGTCCTATGGCAAAAGCCTTAAAAAAATATGAAGAATGAAGTAGAAATAGGAAAATGTTTGGGGGGTCTACGAAGGACAAGACCCCACAGTAGCTTCCCAAGGAGCTTCGCGTGGGGCCCCAGGGCAGGAAAGATGGAAGGTGGTGGTGTGTGTTGCCCCCCTGAGGTCAGGGGAACACAGCTCTTGGAACAGCAGAGAAAGGGGTCTCTGGTAAGACCTCTGTGGAGAAGAGAAGAGAAGGAACCTCTAAATCCCAGACCGCCCCTTCTCAGGAGGGCTGAGCCTCAGAGCACGGTGTGTCGGGGGAGATGGGTGTGGGTGTCTTAGTCAGAGTCTCTGAACCTCATTGTCCTGACCCGTGCTGTTGACAGGGGGTCCCCTCTATGGACCATCGTGAAGTGGAGATGGGCAGCTCCACAGGGCGCTTGGCGCCTGCTCGAGGGCCTTCTCTCCCGTCTATGGGCAGCTTGGCCAAGCCTGGGTGGTGGGAGGATGGGTGTGTGGGTTGTATGCGAGGAGCTGCTGTGGCCCGGCTGGCCTAGACTGCCCCTCCTTAGCCAACCGCCCCGAGACGGGCCTAGGGCTTACCACAGGCAACCCCATCATCACAGATTTATTTCCAAGCCTGGAAAGCCCTGAAGGTCTGTCCTTCTCTGGTGGTGTATTGGTATGAATCATCTTTCTATACTTAAAAAAAAAAAAACGTTTTTTAACTTGCCAGAGAGCACGTGTGCTCACGAGAGAGAGAGTGAGCGAGAGAGACAGAAAGCACCCCCTCATGGGGGCTGGTCAGGTCGCAATCCTTTCTCCATCTCGCCCTCCTGTGGGCATTTCGAGAACACACGGGCCTGGCATGTTTTTCCAGCCGCTGGGTCCAGGACTCTGCAATTGGCCATGTGGGAGCCAGCTCCTTAACCACCAGGCCATGGGGTGGCCCCACCTTTCTATGGACAGGAAAAAAAATGATGAAAATTTCCTTAGCGGGGAAAGGATGCTCACGTTCATTGAGAGGCTAATAAGTGTGCACAGTAAACGATCACACGCAGGGGCTGGATCTGGGCAGAACAATGGTAGCCTGTTCAGATGAGCAGAGCAGGTTCCCACGGCTCGCGCCTGCGCTGCAAGGCCAGGGGAGGCAGAGAGTAACTGAGTGAGCCAGAGTGGGCCGGGGAGGAGGCGCTCAGACCTGCCAGGCCCAGGAAGTGCCACGGCACCGCTCACGTTTGCGACAGTCAGTAAGGCATGGGCTGTGCGTCCTGCTGCCACCCGCTTTTGCCCTATAAAAGAATAAACCTGGGAACGGCTCAGGCCCGTGGCTATCTCCTTCGGAGATGCCAGACCACCTGATCCCGCTTTTCTCTGCTCGTGTGTCTGTGTGTCTTTTTTCTAACCCACCACCGCTCCCCCTAGGTGTAGGTCTTACTAAGCAGGCCTCGACAGTCATAACAGCCCTACCAAAGGCTTTGTTCCTGCTTATTTTACAGATAAAGGAGGTGAGGCTCAGCAAGGTAAACTCCTCCCCTTGCATAGTTCTCAAGGAGTTTACTTTTCTTGTTTTTTAATTTTGCAAGAGAACTCATGTGCTCATCAGAAACAGAGAGAGAGCCAGAAAGCAAGAAAGCACCTCCATGGGGCATGGTCACACTCAATCCCTTCTCTTCATCTCTGTTTCCTTTTGGGATTCTGACATACACAAGTGGGTTTTTTGTTTGTTTTTGAGAAGTTTTTATTATAGGGCACGTGTGCTGACCAGAAAGAGAGAGACAGAGACAGAAAGCGAGAAATCATCCCTCAGGAGGATGGCTACGTCGCAATCCCCTCTCCTCCATTCTCCTCTCGGGATCCTGGGCACACATGCACACATGCCGGCGTGAGTTTAAGCCACTGGGTCCAGGACTCGAACTGTGGTCGACTACATGAGAGTCCAGCTACGTAGCCATCATGCCATCCGCTGGTCCCAACATGTGTTTTTCAAGATGTTGGGTCCAGGACTCAAACCATGCAGTTGGCCACGTGGGCTCCAGACACCATAACCACCACAACACCAGTTGGCCTGAGTTTACATTTCTGAAAACAAATACCAGGAAAGGAAGATGTCTCCCCCAAATACTGCTTCCTTCTGCCCTGAGACCTGTACCCTCCAGCCAGGAGGGCACCAAAACCGACTTCCTGAAGTTGGGGAGAAGAACTGAGATAACGTACAAGTGGCCCCTCCAGAAGTCGTCTTGCTCCACTCTGGCTTTTCGGGTCTTGGCTCCAGGGCGGGATTTCTGGTCGACTTCCCAGGGAGCGGGTTGCTGCCCCGTGCCCCTCCCCAGAGCCACTGTCAGCACCAGGCTGGGAGGGGCGGGGGTGCGGGCTGCGGAACGTAAGTTCAAAGCTGGAATAAAGCCCACGGGAGTCCCTCTCCTTCTTCAAGTTTATTTTATTAAAATATACAGGACTGAATACCGGAGGGCGCTGAGAACAGGAGCCGCCCTCCCAGGCCACGCCCAAGGGAGACGCTTCTGCCATGCAGACATGCGGCCAGTTCACTCCCCAGCGTGGGAGTCAGACCCCTCCTGCTTGGACGTGCAGCCAGCCTGACCCCAAGGCCGAGGGGGGCAGGGGCATGGTGGCAACCCTCTCCTTTGGTCTTGGCCTCTTAGAAGCAGAGCCACACCAGCTGGGAGGCCGGGAGAGGGGGAGTGGGGAGATCCCTGAGCCAGGGAAAGCTGATGCCCTCCTGGAGGAGGGAGAGAGACACCCGTCAGACGGGAGATGGGTGTCAGTGTAACTCTGAGGGGGCCCCCACAATCCCACCTTTCTTCTGGGGACCTGCTCACCGGGGGCCAGCCTTCTGGGGGTGCCCCGGGCTCCTGGGCCAGGCCTGAGCAGAGTGGGGGCGGCAGCCGATGGAATGTATTGTGTGGGAATGTTCCGGGAGGGCCCGTGCTGCCCGGACGGGGGTCCATCCAGGGGACGCCTGAGCGGGTGGGAGCCGTCCTTCCCTCTCCTCATGGAGGCCTCCGCTGACCTGCTGCCTGGCCATGGCCCTCTGCCCTCGTGGGCTACTCTGGCAGCAGGCTGACACGGACCTTTGTCCCCAGGGCAGAGCCCAGCCAAGCAGAGTCCGGGTTTGTGCTTTTGAATGTTGGTGAGCTGGGCTGAGCTGGGCTTCCGGTCCCCATGGCGCTGAGGCACAGAAGGACCGCTCCCCGGCTTTGTCCCCAGGGCCCCTTTCCCAGGCCTCAGCCCAGCAGGAGGGCCTGGCTGGCCTCCAGAAATCAGTGTCCTTGGCTCCCCTCTTGGCTGCGCTGAGCTGCTGGGGTGCTTGTGCTTTTTGTTCTGGGTTGGGGTGCACTTTTGCAGGGACAGCACACTGCTTCAGGGGCGGGAGCTCGGCCAAGCTGAGGGAGAAAGGGCGAGGGAGAGAGGAGCCCCTTCCCAGGCCCCTGGCTGCCAGTCCCTGAGCTATGTGGCCTCCTCCCCGGACCTCAGAGGGGCCTGGGGGAGCAGTCTGGTGCTAAAGGGGTGGGGAAGCCCGACCCACTGGGTTCCAATGCAGCCTGGCCGGGGCAAGGGGGTGGGCAATAGTCCCCTTGTCCTCCACCAAGAAGCCCAGTCCTCGAGCTTGAAAGGGCGCCCCTTCCCAGACAGGCCCAGAGTGGGGCCCAGTGCTCAGGTGCACTTCAGCACGCCCAGGCCAGTGTGGAGGCGGGGCTCCAGAAAGCAGCCGGCTCTGCCTCCATCCCCTCTCCTAGTCAGAACCCTCGCCCCGCTGGTCCCTCCAGGGTCCTAGGGTGAGGGGCTTTCAGGAGGTGGAGGTCAGTGGGCAGGGAGGGCTAGGAGGAAGAGGGGGCCAGAGGAACCCCGGGCCCCGCCCTCTGTGTGGTGGGAAAGCAGGGAGGAGGCGGGAAGGGCAAGGTGGGCTCCAGCAGGGGGGCTGTACTTAGAGACCGGGCCCTCCCCTGCAGGGGCCCTCCAGCCCCTTCCTGGTTCCAGGGTAGGTGGGGAGGGGGCTGCAGGTGCTGCTCTTCTGGCTGTCCGCCCCGGGGGCAGCTTCACTCACTGCCTGGGAGGGCCCAGGGAAGGGTCGGGGCGTGGCAGGGCTGCGTGGCCCTGTACTTGCACATGGCTTCCCGCCAGACTCAGCCCTCGGCCCTGCCCTGACGGCTGCCAGCCCAGGGGAACGGTGTGTGTGTGTGTGTGTGTGTGTGTGTGTGTGTATCTGGAACAAACTGTCCACTTTTGTAAATACATTAGAAAAAGTTTCTCCTTGGGGCTGCTCCTTGCAGGACTGACATTTCTTGAGGGTGGAGGTAGCGAAGCCCCGGAGGTCCCCAGGTGTCCTAGATGACGTTTTCGAACAGCTGCATGGAGCTCATGATGTTCTCATCCTGCAGAGAGAGGCCTGGTCAGGTGCTGGCTGGGCGGGGCAGGGGACCTGGCTCCCTAGGCAGGTCCCTGTCAGGGACTCGGAGCCCCACAGTGACACTAGGTCTGTCTCATGGACGATAAGGAAGCTGGGAGTGAGCTGCTGAGGCTGAGCTACAAGCCCACCGGTCACTCGTGAATGGGCAAAGACGCCCTGGCTGCACAGCCAACCCGGGGCACTGTGGGAGTGAGGAGTGGGGAGGGCGGAGAGGCCCAGTGTCCTGCCCACAGGCACTCAGAGGCCAGCAGCTGGGAGGCTCCAGATGCCTGTCTCCAGTGTCGCCCTTCCCTGAGGCCAAGAGCCAATCACCCTCCTGCTGGCCCCTCTGGCTGGAGGAGCTGCACAGGCAGGGCTGAGGGAGGGTCTGCGCCCCCACCCGGCAGGGGCAGGACTGTCTGTGTGTGAGGGTGGGAGGCTTCAGCCCCATCTCTGCCTTGCGATGCCGCCTACCTTCTGACAGGTCTCCAGGAACTCATCGATGGTCACCACGCCGTCCTGATTCCGGTCCATTTTCTGCAACCCAAGTGACACCCAAGGTGACTCTGTCCAGGGACGACCCTGATTCCATCTGAGGACCTGGTGGTGGGTGGGCTCCCTGCACCCCAACTTGTGCCTCCTGCTCCAGCCCTGGATGCCCCCGGCACCTCCCACCCCACACTGACCTCTGGGCATCCCCCCAGCCTGCCCCCTCGGTCGCTTCCCTGTGACCTCCCAGGCTTACACTTCCAGAACGTGTCCCCACATCTGCCCCAGCACCTCCCTGACAGGCAGCCAGGGCAGATGGAGCAGCGGCGGCACAGGAGGGCCATATGTCAAACGGGTCCCAAGCAAGTAGGAGGCGGAGCCAGGGGTCCCTTCATCAAGTCCCCACAGACCAGAGCAAAGGCAGCCCCAGCCTGAGCCCTGGCAGCGTGTGTGCTGCGGGAGCTGGCAGCCCTCGGGAAGCACCAGGACACTGGCCGGGAGTGCCAGCTGCTGCTCCGGCCTGCCCTAAAGCAGCTGCTCAGACCAGAGTTCGAATTTGCTTCTCAGGGCACTCTGACAACCAGCCGGGCTGGAGAGGCTCAGAGGAGGGAAAAGGCCCAGCCAGGGTCAGTCCGGGAGTAAGAGCTCTCCTCTGTGGGCCAGCCTACCCTCTGCAGCAGAGCCTGCTCACCTGGAAGAACCTCTCCACGTGCTCCAAGGGCGCATCCTCTCGCAAGATAGGGTAGGTGTGGCGGCCCATCATGTCGTAGATGGACTTCATGATAGCCAGCATCTCCTGGGGGTTGGAGGGGCCGGCATGAACCCCCTACAAGGATGCCTGGACTGCATCAGGGTGTGGAGGCCCACCCCCAGGGCCCAGGCCCCATGGCAGTGGTGAGTGAGTGGCAAAGAGAGCCAAGCTCACGCCCGCCCGCTGCACCAGCCTGAGCTTCTGACTCTCCAGAAGCTGGAGGGAGACTACTCTGTGCTCGTCTCCAGTGTGGGGGTGGTAGTAGCCTCTAGATACAAAAAATACCTAGGCCAAGAACCCCACGTCTCGGCCTGTGAGGAGAGGGCCCGTTTGTGCCCCTGCCTTAAGGTGCTCCTCTTGTTTGGAGGAGGCCCAGGCCAGGGGGCCCCCGGCTTCTCCGCTATGTCCTCCCCGGGTCTTTCTGTAAGGAAGGGTGACTGAGAACACTTGCTAAGCTCGATGGAGGAGTGTGGTGTGAACCAAGGACCCAGGACCAAGGGCCCCGGCAAGGAGGCAGGCCCCCTGGCTGCTGTGCCCCACCAGGACCCCAGGACAGCCAGGCAGCAGGGGGAGGACAGGAAGAGGGCTGAGCATGCAATGGCAGGAGGGGAGGGGGGCAGACCGGTCCCCAGCCACCTGGTACCTCTTTGGTGATGTAGCCGTCCTTGTTAATGTCATAGAGATTGAAGGCCCACTTGAGCTTTTCATGGACTGTCCCTCGCAGCAGGATGGAGAGCCCGACCACAAAGTCCTGTGGGGGAAAGGAGGTGAGGAGTGATGCTCCAGGCCCAGACTCCACTTCTGGTTTTCTGTGTGGCTTCTGCTGAAATGCACACCTCTAAAGGTGAGGGGTGTGCATAGGAAGTGTGCAGAGGGTGTCCGTTCAGGTCAGTGCCCTGTGAGCAAGTGCATGTGTGTGCCTGTGTGTGCATGCAGGTATGCACCTGCATGTCTGCTGGTGTATACACATATGGGTGTGCACTTGTGTGCCTGTGTGTGTGCCTGTGTGTATGTGTGCGTGTTGTGGGTATCGAAGCTGATACTGATATCAAAAACATTGGATACGTGGTGCCTTAGACCTACCGAATGCATTGCCGCTGACAGGAGACCTGAGGTGATCTCTCAATAAAGCAGATGCTCGGGACTAGCAGTTAGCGTAATGGCTATGTCGCTGGACGCCAACGTAGTTGACCATGGTTCGAGTCCTGGACCCGGTGGCTTAAACTCACTCTGGGCGCATGTGTGTGCGTGCCCAAGATCCCGAGAGGAGAATGGAGGAGAAGGGATTGCGGCGTGGCCATCCCCTCTGGGGGGTGATTTCTTGCTTTCTATCTCTTTGTCTCTCTCTGTCTGTCTGGCTAGCGCACGCGCCCTATAGCAAAAACCTCTCAAAAAAAAATAAAAAATAAAAAATAATAAAGCAGGTGCTCTACCCCTGGTTTACCAAACATGCTTACTCAAGGGGCTCAAAAGCTTCCAGCTTCCAAATCTCAACTAGGGCTCATGATCCAGGCCAGCAGGAGACTGGGGGGTGGGGGTTTGCAGTGTGGGGACCCTGCTGTGAGTTGTCTGTCTATCTCTTTTATCGCTTGTGGAAGAAATAAACTTTGTATAAAAAGGGAAACAATACACACTTTACTTTTAAAAAAAGGGAAAAAAAGGCTAACCTAACAATGATCAATTTTTGGGTCATGACACACCTGTGTGTTGCCATCACCTCTGGGGTATGACAGGTAACTTATTACAAATGTGACACAACATGGCTGTTCAAATGGTTTTCATCATCATGGTAGCAGCTGGTGGCATGGTAGTTAAAGTCCTGGATTCCCACAGGGACAGCCATGGTTTGAGTCTGACCTGGCAGCTTGAAAATCAAATTGAGCACGTGTGTGCGTGTGTCCAAAACCCTAAGAGGAGACCAGAGAAGGGATTGTGGCATGGCCATTCCCCTGGAGGGTGATTTCTCATTTTTCATCCTCTCTGTCTTTCTCCGATGAGTGCACACACCATATGGCAAAAGCTGAAGAAGAAAAGAAGAAGAAGAGAAGAAGGAGAAGAGGAGAATAAGAAGGAGAAGAAGGAGAAGAAGAGGAAGAAGAAGAGAAGAAGAAGAGAAGAGGAGGAGAAGAGGAGGAGGAGAAGAGAAAAAAATAAGGAGAAAAGAAAAAGAAGAAGAAAAGAAGAGGAGGAGAAGAAGAAGAAGAGGAGACAGAGAAGAAGAGGAGGAGAAAAGAAGAAGAGAAGAAGAAGAAGAAGAAGAAGAGAAGAACAGAAGAAGAAAGTAAGTCTTTCTCCTCAAAGTTTGGAAAGTTAAGTCCCCCTGCCCTATGGGGTCCTCCCAGACTGCTCTGCAAGAAGGGAGAGAAAAGGGGTGTCCCAGAGAAGTGGAGGTGGAAGATGAGCCGACTGCAGGGGACGGGGCTGTGTTCCCAGGGCGGAGTCTGCACTCAGATGTTAGACAGTCTGTATCTGAGCAGAGAAGAACAATTTGGGAGAAACCATCATTATTCTAGGAGAAAAAACTTAAAATTCAGAGATTGAAAATATTACATCCCTAAAATAAGAATAAGATGTGGGGCTGGCAGGTGGTGTAGTGGTTAAAGGCGCTGGACTCCCACATGGCCAACTGCAGTTCAAGTCCTGGACCTGGTGGCTTCCTTTCTCACTTCCTCTCTCTCTCTCTCTCTCTCTGTCTCTTTCTGATCAAACTGGAAAATAATAATGATAATAATGATGATGATAATAATAATAATAATAATAAATAAAGTTAAATAAAATAATTCTTTGTTTTTGAGAGGTTTTTTACTATAGGGTGCGTGCGCTTGCCAGACAGACAGAGACAGAGAGGCAGAAAGCGAGAAATCACCCCCAAGGGGGGATGGCCACGCCGCAATCCCTTCTCCTCCATTCTCCTCTCAGGATCTTGGGCATGCACGCACACATGCCCGGCGTGAGTTTTAAGCCACCGGGTCCAGGACGTGAACAGCGGTCGACTACGTGGGAGTCCAGCGACATAGCCATTACGCTAACTGCTGGTCCAATAAAATAATTCTTAAAAAAAAAAAAAAAAAAAAAAAAAGAGAAGAAGATGCTATTTAAAAAACAACAGGTATATATGGGACCAGCAGGTGGCATGATGGTTAAGGTGCCAGACTCCCACAATGGCTGACCACGTTCGAGTCCCAGACCTGACGGCTTGTTTTCTCACTTTCCCTCTCTATCTCTCTCTGGTGCGTGTCTGTGCCCTAAAACAAAATTAAAAAGAAACTAATAATAAAATAAAATAATTCTTAAAAAAAATACAGGAACAACGAAACAAGAACAAACTGGAAAGAAACAAGAAAGTAAGACAAAGGCCAGCCCCATGGCGCGGTGGCTAAGAGCTGCTCATAGGGGCTGGATTCCACATGACCACCACGGTGAAACCCAGCTCTAGTGGCTTGAAAAACACACTAAGGACAGGTGTGTGCATGCCCAGGATCCCGATGGGATGCAGAAATAGAGGGAAAAGAATTGTGGCATGGGGACTAGCAGATGGTGTAATGGTTATGTCTCTGGACTCCCACGTAGTCAACCGCAGTTCAAGTCCCAGAACTGGCAGCTTAAAACTCACGCTGGGCATGTACGTGTGTGTGCCCAAGATCCTGAGAGAAGAATGGACGAGAAGGGATTGTGGTATGGCCACCCTCCTGGGGGGTGATTTCTTGCTTTCTATCTGTCTGTCTCTGTCTCTCTGGTGAGCGCATGTGTAGCAAAAATCTTTCTAAAAAAAAAAAAATGATTATGGCATGGCCATGCCTCATTTGGGGTGCTTCCTCTCTCTATGACCAGCACATATGCTCTGGTCAAAAAAAAAAAAAAAAAAAAAAGGCTGGGGGCCAGCAGGTGGTGTGCTGGTTGAGGCACTGGATTCCCGCATGGTCAACTGTGGTTTGAATCTCCAACCTGGCAGCTTGCTTTCTCACTTTCCCTGTCTCTGGTCAAACAAAAAAGAAATAATAATAAGTTAAATAAAATAAAATAATTCTTTTTTTTTTAAAAAAAAAAAAAAAAGAAGAAGAAGAAGAAAGGCTGGAAGAGCAAGTGCAATCGTCTATAAAACAGGATGAGAAGGCAAAGGGCTGGCAGACAGGGGAGTAAAGAGGAACTGAGAGGCGTGCTCCAGAGGGCCAAGGCCAGGACCGTGGGAGTTCCAGGAGGAAACCATGTCAATGAAGTCCTGAGGGGCTGCCCAGAACGGAGGGCTGCGGGCAGGAGGGTCCGCCGCGCCCGGGCACAGTGTGGGAACAGCCTGCAGGTGAGCCTGCAGACACAGAGCAGGTGAGAGTCCAGGTGACCGGGTGCAGACAGGATCCTACAGCTTTCAGAGACAGGGGCAAAGCCCGACAGAGGAACAGAGTCAGGCCCCGTGCACAGGCCCGGGTGGGCAGGCGGGACCTGTGGGCAGCGACCCGGGAGGCAGAGGCCAGTGCTCAATGCCACCACCTTCTGAAGGGCAGTCAACATCCCAGGACGACATGGGAAGCCGGAGGCAGAACAGAACAGACACTTCCCAGCACCCAAAGGCTCAGAAGTCACCTCCCGCATACTCCTCCACAAGAAGCTGCTGGAAAACGCGAAGGGGGACGAAAGAAATCCCAGCGCGAGCGACCCAGGAGAGAGGGACGGGGCCCAGGAGGCATCCAGCCCTGGGGGAGGATGGAGCCAGCAGTAGCTGGGCTGGAAGGGTCCCCAGGAAGAGGCCAGACAGGAGTTCCCGATGTCCGGACACTCTGCCACACCACTAAGCGGTAATTACCGAGCGTCCTGTCTCGGAGAACACGCAGACCCACTGGGACCTTGGTAAATATTGACGAGCTGAACTGACTTTCCATTTCAGGACGTGATGGCAGGTCTGAGGCCTGGCAGTGAGGACGGGGCCGAGTGTCCTCGGACCAGATTCTGCGCCCGCCATCCCCGGCAGGACTCTTTCTGACCGCTGGGGCCCCACCCTCCGGTGCCTAAGGAGGAGGTCGGGGCCACGTGCCCTCCCAGCGCGGAGCACTTTGAAATCCAGACGCTCCTTGGGGGAACACACGTGTGTGAAACCCAGGGTCTCCCGAGTGCGGTCACGCAGGGCCTGCTAAGGGCTTGGAGCCTCTCCTGCCCCCTCCTTCCCTCCCTTCCTTCCATGGGCACGAGAGAACACGGAGAGAGAGGTGCTCCCTGCGGTCCTGACACTGCTGTCCTCGCCCAGTCTCAGCCAGCCCCACCATGGGCACTCAGGTGCTGACGTACTCAGGGGTGCCCCCAGCTGCGACCCAGAACCCTCCCACGTGGCTCAGCCTCACAGGGCACCCCATGTTTTTAATTAAAAAATATTTTTAGGAGACAGATTTTTGCTATAGTGCACGTGTGCTTGCTTAAGAGGCAGAGAGCAACAGAGAGCCAGAAAGCAAGAAGCCACCTCCCAGGGGCGATGGCCACACCACAATCCCTTCTCTTCCATTCTCTTCTCAGGATTGTGGGCACACATGCACACGTGCCTGGCGTGTTTTAAGCCACCAGGTCCAGGACTCGAACCACATTTGACTACACAGGAGTCCAGCGATGTAACCACTACACCATCTGCTGGTCCCTGGAGCACTCTGTTTTAACACTGAACCACCACTGGGCCCCTTGGCATCTCATATCTGAGCAAGAGAAGCCCTCCCATAAGCACTGTCTGTGCCCCTGGATTCCTCCCCACACTCAATTCCCAGGGCTCCCAGGTGCTCTTAGAGGGTACACCTCTGGGCTCCAGGGAAGGGGCGGGGGGCACGATGGATGTTCCCTGCTTATGTCTGTGCGCTGACTGGCTGTTCACTGCAGGCATTACTGGAGATGAAAAAGAGGCAAACGCTGAACCTTTACACAAGCTGGCCTTGGCCTGTGGTCGCAGGGTGAGGGAGGCCTGGGGTGTGAGTGCTGGGCCGGCTCGGGCATAAAAATAACCCAGCAGAGCGATCATGAGTTATTATTACCCCAGTCCAGGGGCTTTCTGAGCATGGCGCTCCTGGCGCTTTCCTGCCGGCTGCCCTTGGCCCTGGAAGCCGAGCTGGGTTATCGATCAGGCTCCTCTGGCTGTCCGCAAGGTTCTCCTCTCTGAAGAGGTTTCAGCCTTTCGCCTGCAGCTATTTTTAGGGGCTCTCTCAAATGATCCCGTGTGGCCAGGCTGGGAGGAGCCCACGGTGCTGCCCACAGAGAGCCCTCCTGGGGGGATGCTGCCTAGGGAGGGGGAGTGCTCCTTCTCAACATTAGGGTGCTCCAGGCTTCACTCCCAGAGCACGCTTAGCCTGGGTGTTTTCGGATTTGTTTCTGGCCTGTTTTCCGGGTAACATGGGGCATGTTCTCAAGGGGAGCCTGAAATTCCCCCACCTCCATTAGCAAGCCAGACTTGACTTCACCTGGACCCCTTTTAAATGCAGATTCACTTGGGCCAGGATCCTTGGTGTGCAGGGAAGGCTGAGCAGTCCTAGGGCCCGGACAGCAGATCCCATTCCACCCACTCCAGTGACCTGAGGCCAGCCTCCACGAGTCCAGGTGACACACCAGATCGGGTCCTCCCAGGGTCGTGGCTGGCCTTCTCGGCAGCCCTTACCTCGAAGCGGATGGCCCCGTTCCCGTCGGCGTCGAAGGCGTTGAAGAGGAAGTGTGCGTAGGTGGTGGCATCTGGGGACAGCAAGGGCGATGGCTGGGGTATGTTGGGGCCACCCTGCAGCCCATCCCTACCTCAGCCCCACCCAGGGGTTCCCGCTGTGATGCAGGGGCCCTCACGGGGATCAATGGGGGCTTCAGAGGAGCGGGGCGGGCCCTGGACTCACCTCCCTGTGGGAAGAACTGCGAGTAGATGAGCTTGAAGGTGTCCTCATCCACCAGACCCGTGGGGCACTCCTGCCGCAGGAGGACAGCCTCAGCACGCGGCCACCCCCACTCCACCCGGCTCGGCAGGGCCTGGCCTTTCTCCTCCCTCTCCAGTGACACCACTGGGCCCACTGAATGGGGGTGCGGGGGAAAGCCTGGGTGAGGCCGGCAAGAGGCAGGGAAGGGGGTGGCTAGTCCCTCGCTCCAACTCCTCGCCCTTCGTCCCTGCTCCAGCACCGGGGATGAGAAAGGAGTACGGTGACCTTGAGGGTGCCGATACTGGGACCTGTCCCCATCTCTGACATCTGCCACACAACGTGAGCGCCGTGAAGTCCCCTGGGATATTTACTGTGGCCAGAGCAGTTTCCTGGTCTCCCTGGGCCAGAGTCCTTACTGCTGGAGTCAGGGCCGGGGAGCGCGGCGGGGTGGTGGTGGGGTGGTCTTGGGGCTCTCACGGGGAGCACTCACGTTCTTGAAGCCCCTGTAGAGGGACTGCAGCTCCTTCTTGGTGAACTTGGTCTGTGCCTGCAGCTGGTCCAGCCCCTCTGGCTGGTGGCGCACCGCGGACAGCTCCAGCTCGCTGTCGCTGCTGTCTGGAGGGGGACAGACGGGAGGGTGAGACCTGCACCCTGCTCCTCCGTCCTGCCCCGGGCGGGCAGAGCCAGGGCACGAGCTGAGATCAGGGGTGAGGGGTGAGGGAGCCTCTTTACGGACGGCTAGGTACAGCCACGGGCCGCACTGCTCACGGGTAGGGAGGACGTGGTGAGCCTGATGGGGCCTCCAGGTTGTGCCTTACGGCAGCGCTGCTTCCCTGCTCCCACAGAGTGGCTCCAAGTCCCGCCTGCAGCAAGCCCACCCTTGCGCCCCGTGGGGTGTGGGTGGCAGCCATTCTTGTCCAGAGAAAAACTGAACACAAGGAGCAAGACAAGCAGGAGGTAGCCCTGACCTTCAAGACCCAGTTCCTAGGCTGCCTCCTCCATGCAGCCCTCCCTCGCCTCCCCTAGGAATGGGAAAGGGGCCCTTCTTGGCCTATCCTAGTCTAAACTGCTGCAGTTAACTCAGCTACACGTGGGGTGGGGTGCTGCTTTGGTAGGAGGCCAGATCGCCAGGGCCTATACGAAGGGCAGAGACCAGAATTTTCCTTTGAAAACGTCACACCAGCATGTGAACTAACCATGGCTACCTTTGTGGGGGGAATGGGATTTCAAGTAACTGTGACTTTTTAATTTATGGTTTCTTTTTTACATTTTTCTTTTTCTTTCTTTCCTTTTTTTAAATGACATGCATCACTTGTACAATACAAAAATAAAGCTATGGTCAAACGGCCTTGAGCATGCCTCCTGAGCGGCACACAATCGGAGAGCAGACAGCATGCTCCTCCGCGACACGGGGCACACGGGCCCACCGCCCTCTCGCCACCCGACCCCTGACGCTCGCGGACCCACGATGACGCTGTGACCATCTGCACACGGATCCATGCTGCTGCCTGTCCTGTGCGGAGTGAGCTCTCTGGCACCACCTTCCTGGTGGCTCGACCTGTGCCCGTGGTGCCCAGCACAGTGTGGGCCACGAGCCCTGCCAGAGCCTGCTGCGTGCCCGGCCTCTCCCATGAGCACGACGGGAGAGACGCCGCACTGCCCGCTCCGTGGACGCGAGAGCACCTGGAGCTGCCTAGCGATCGGGCTGCTTCCTTGCCATATGCACTCCTGTTCTCCAAGGTAGCTATTTCACACTCTCCTTTTACTTATTCACTCATTTAGTCATCATTTTTTATGCCAGAGCCACATGTGCAAGGGAGAACCCCCCGAAGGACCCTGGTCACTGCAGTCCCTTTTCCTCCAGTCCTCCATCACAGGGACACATGTGCCAGACATAACTTTCCAGCTGCGAGGCTGGGATTCAAACCTCGGTCAGCCACCTGGGCCCCAGCCTCCTCTGCACAGCACGTAACTGCTGTGTGACTGGGCTGGCCCCTTCTTTCTTTCTCTTGAAGCTTCCAGCATCTCCTCCCTCATCCTTATCCTCAGATTGCTTCCTGCTTCACTGAGAGAATAGAAGCCACAGAAGAAAAATGTTCCCATCTGGCCCAGACATTCGTTTTCCCTCCTTTTCTGTGGATGAACCGTCCCCGACACACTCCTCCACGTGTGCAGCGGATCCTGGCTCTCTCGCTGCTCAGACGTACGGCTGCAGCAAGTCCTCATCTTCTCCCCTCCCTCTGAATCAGTCTCATCACTCTCCAGACATGCTGCTAAATCTGGAGATCCTTGCTCACATTCAGTAGAGGCAAAGCCTCTGAGCCAGCAGTTCCACTCTGGGTAAGCGCTCCAAATAGCTTCTGCCCAGCTAAGGGGAGCTGTATAAAGACGCTCCCAGCAACAGTCTTTGTGGTGGGAGTTGCTGGAGGCAACTCAGGGATCTCTTACAAGCAGGAAGGGTAGGCAAAATACAATACGGAGATACGGAGGACACACACCAGGGAGAGCCGTGCTGTGGATTAAACGTACGCAGGGCAGTATGGACGAATGGTAAAAATAAAGTGCTTCCTTTGATTAGAGGCAGACTTTCCTGACTGGATGAGAAAGCAAGAGCCGCGCTTTTTACAAAAAGGAAACTCTGGGGACCTGCAGTTAGCGTAATGGCTATGTCACGGGACTCCCATGTAGTCGACTGCGGTTCGCGTCCCGGACCCCGTAACTTAAAACTCATGCCGGGCGCGTGTGCGTGCGTGCCCAAGATCCCGAGAGGAGAACGGAGGAGAAGGGATTGCGGCGTGGCCATATCCCCTGGGGGGTGATTTCTCGCTTTCTATCTCTGTCTGTCTGGCGAGCGCACGCCCCGACCTATAGCAAAAACTTCTCCAAAAAAAAAAAAGGAAACTCTGTACAAAGACATAGAATTGGGGTAAACAGGTGGAAAAGGAGAAGAAAGCTGGACACTTCCTAATGATACAAGGATTAAGTCATCCAGAAGACAAAATAATCTGCACTCTATGTCACCTAGTGGCAGGACTTTAAATACAATTCTTGAAGCAAAAATTTCGAAACTGAAGGGGAAGCAGACCACAATAATAGCCGAAGATTTTAACATTCTTTTGCAGAAAACAGTACAAGTAAACATATAAAAGATTTATAAAACACTACCAACCAATTGGACCTAATTCATATTTAAAGAACACCATGCGACAACGATGGAATACGCACTATTTTCAAGAGTGCACTCTGTGTTTACCGATACATACCGTACGTTAGGGCGTAACAGTCTGACCACGATGGTCTAAAGCTAAAATTCAAAGCAGCAAGATCTTTAGAAAATCTCCAATAGTTAGGAATTTAAAAATACACTTCTAGGGACCAGCAGGTGGTGTGGTGGTTAAGGCTCTTGTCACTCCCACATGGCCAACCATGGTTCAAATCCTGGACATGGTAGCTTGCTTTCCCACTTTCCCTCTGTCTCCCTTCCTCTCTCTCTGTGAGTGTCTCTTTCTGGTCAAATTAAAATAAATGAATGAATAAATAAAATTGAATAAATAATTCTTTTAAAAATATACTTCTAATTAATACATAGGTCCAAGAATAAAAATCACAAGGCAAATTTTTTTTACAATTATTTATTTTATTTTATTTATTCATTCATTTATTTTTTTTAAATTTGACCAGAGAAAGATACACAGAGAGAGAGAGAGAGAGAGAGAGAGAGAGAGGGAAAGTGAGAAAGCAAGCCACCAGGTCCAGTATTCGAACTGCAGTCGGCCATGTGGGAGTGTCCAGCGCCATAACTACCACACCAGCTGCTGGTCCCTACGAGGCAAATTTTGAAATATTTTTAATAGAATAATAATAGAAATATAGCACATCAAAATTTGCTGTATGCAGAAAAAGCTGTGCTTAGAGGGAAATCATAGCTTTAAATTCTTTTACTAGAAATGGTAAGTATAAAACTAGTGACATATGCTTCAGAAACTGGCCAAATCAGAACCAATCCAATTCAAAGTAACCAGAAGAAAGGATCAAATAAAAGTAAGAGTGCAGGGGCCAACAGGTGGTGGAATGGTCACGTTGCTGGACCCCACATGGCTGATCGCGATATGAGTCCCAGACCCAGCAGCTTACAACAGCACTGGGCGTTTGCACGTGCACACCAGAGAGGAGAATGGAGAAGAGATCACCCAGCGGGTGATTTCTCACTTTCTCTCTCTCTGTCTCTCTGGTGAGTGCACATGCCCTATAGCAAAAATCACTCTTTGAAAGACAGTAAGAGTAAAAATGAGTGAAAAAGAATACAGACAGAAAACCAATAAAGTCATTAAGACACTCAATAGCAAGTCACAGGCTGGGAAAACATACTGCTTGCACATGTATTTGACAAAGGACTCATTTCTAGAATATATAATACAAATCAACACTTGTAAGACTAATCACTCAAGTTTTTAAACAGGCCAAAGATTGGAACACTTCACAAATGAAGATATACAACCTGAAGAAAAAGTGCTTGACATTCCTAGTCATCAAAGAAATTTAAATAATCTAATGTAAAATATACAAAACATATTATTTCAAAAAGACCAACAATAGCAAATGTTGGTGAGTATGTGAAACAACTGGAACTCTCACAGACTGCTTTGGAAGTATAACATGATATAAACAGGGGGCCAGTAGGTGGCGTGGGTTTTTTTTTTTTGGAGAGGTTTTTGCTATAGGGCGTGTGTGCTCGCCAGAAAGACGGAGAGAGACAGAAAGCCGAGAAATCACCTCCCAGGGGGGATGGCCATGCCACTAATCCCTTTTCCTTCGTTCTCCTCTCGGGATCCTGGGCATGCACGCACATGCGTCCGGCATGAGTTTAAGCCACTGGGTTCGGGACTTGAACCACGGTCGACTACATGGGAGTCCAGCGACATAGCCATTACGCTAACTGCTGGTCCCAGGAAAACATTTCTTAAAAAATGGTATAAACACTCTGGGGAACTGCTTGTCATTTTCTCTTAAAGTTAAAACACACATCAGGGACCGGCAGTTGGCATAATGGCTATGTCGCTGGACTCCCATGTAGTCGACCGCGGTTCGAGTCCCGGACCCGGCGGCTTAAACTCACGCCGGGCGCGTGTGCGTGCGTGCCCAAGATCCCAAGAGGAGAATGGAGGAGAAGGGATTGCGGCGTGACCATCCCCCCTGGGGGGTGATTTCCTGCTTTCTATCTCTCTGTCTCTCTCTGTCTGTCTGGCGAGCGCATGCGCCCTATAGCAAAAACCTCTCCAAAAAAAGAAAAAAAAAAACAAAAAAACAAAAAAAACACACACATCAAACTTAGGATCTACTTACCCGGGATAAATGAATACATATGTCCACAAAAAGACTTGTACAAGAGTAACTTTAGTCATAATAGCCCAAAATTAGAAATAACTCAAGCAAATCAACAGAAGCATGGGACTGTGGCATATTTACATAATGGAATATTACTCTCTACTAAAAAAAAGTCACGATGTGGACACAACTCAAAAATATTACACTGAACACAAAAGCCAGACATAAGAGTTTACGCTGGGTATCAAAAGATGATATAATGGTTAAGTTGCTGGACCCCATGTAGTTTACCGTGGTTCAAGTCCTAGACCAGGCAGCTTAAAACTCATGCAGGGCACGTGTGCATGTGTGCTCAAAGTCTAGAGAGGAGAACGGAGATTGTGGTGTGGCCATCCCCCCTAGGGGATAATTTCTCACTTTCTCTCTCTGTCTCTCTGGTGAGCACATGCACCCTACAGCAAAAATCTCTCAAAAAAAAAAAAAAAAAAAAGAAAAAGAAAAGAAAATTTACACTGTATGATTCCATTGGCACATGGTTCTAAAACAGGCTACCCGGGCATGTGATAGAAAGCAGCACAGGGACCAGCAGTTAGCATAATGGCTATGTCGCTGGACTCCCATGTAGTCGACCGCGGTTCACGTCCCGGACCTGGTGGCTTAAACTCACGCCGGGCGCGTGTGTGTGTGTGCCCAAGATCCCGAGAGGAGAATGGAGGAGAAGGGATTGCGGCGTGGCCATCCTCTCTAGGGGGTGATTTCTCCCTTTCTGTCTCTCTCTGTCTGTCTGGTGAGCACATGCGCCCTATAGCAAAAACCTCTCCAAAAAAAAAAAAAAAAAAGAAAGCAGCACAGGACACTGAGGGTTTTCTGCCCAGACTTCACCCTCCTGATCCCAACTTCTACCCAGGACAGGCCAATCACAAGTCATCTATATTTGAGCTCTGAGCAGCCCCTTTCAGGAACTAGGACACCTGAAGATAGGTGTCTGCCCCAACTGCACCCTCCTGACCCCAACTTCTAGCCTGGTAGAGTACCCTCTGTATTCTCTGTCTCTCTCTTCAATTTTATTTCTTTTTAATTTTTAAACTTCTTAGCTCTCTTACTATTTTATCTTGCGAATCTTCACCTCTTCCCCCTCCCACATAGGATGTTGTTTCCGTTTTTTGCTTTACCATTTTTTCTTTTCTTTTTTATTGTTTTTTTTTTGTCTTGCTCCTTTCTTTTTTGCTTTTTTCCTTTCCTTTTCCTTTTTTTTAAAATGTTTTTTAACCTTTCTCACTTTTCTGCTCAGCCTCCACACACTGAGTTTCTAGTTAGGTCTAGGTGCACAGTAACCAAATATCTGAATACTTTAGGGTAAGAATAATCCTCAATTCCTACAGAATCTGCTGTACAAAAGGGAGAAAACTCATCTGCAGAGAGCACCTTCTCCTGCATGCCCCTGAACACTCAGATTTAACTCCAAAAATCAGAAAAAAAAAAAGTATAATCCATCGATGACCAGAAACCACCACAGAGGCACAAGGAATATGAGAAGCAAAGAAAATATCTCCCCCTCACAGGAAAAGAGTAACTCCTCATACTCCACAGACAACACAAGGGATCTCCTGGAAATGTCAGATAAAGAATTTAGAATATTCAAAGTGACAAAGCTAACAGAGATGCAGGAGAAAAGAGAAGAGTTCCAGGGAGTGAGGAAGTTATTGCATGATCTAAAAGAGGAAATACACACCATAACAAAGAGTCAAATAGAATTGTTAGAGATGAAGGCTCTAACAATACAGGAAATTAAAACCTCTCTTGAAAGTATTAAAAGCAGATTAGATCATGCAGAAGATCAAATCTCAGATGTAGAAGACAGAACCTCTGACCTAGAAAAAATCACCACAAAGACTGAGAAAATAATCCCCCCCAAATGAGAATAATATATGAGAAATACTAGATACCATTAAACACCCAAACATCCAGGTAATCAGTATCCCAGAAGGTGAAAAAACTAATAAAGGCACTGATAATCCAGTCTATGAAATACTAGAAGAGAAATTTCCAAACCTAGAGAGGCATTCAAATATCTAGACCCAAGAAATACAAAGAACCCCACATAGAATCAACCCAAAGCACATTATAGCTAGATTGACCAAAACCACAGAGACAAGATACTAAAATTGGCAAGAGAGAAACATCAAGTTACTTTTAAAAGATATCTCATCAGGCTAATGTTGGACCTCTCATCAGAAACAATGCAAGCGAGGAAAGAGTGGGAAAATATATTGAAAGTGTTGAGTGAAAAACAATTGCAACCAAGAATACTGTACCCGGCAAGATTATCCTTCATATGGGAAGAAAAGACAAGGACATTTTCAGATAAACAAAACCGGAAAGAATTCACCAACACCAGACCAGCTCTCCAAGAAGTGCTGAAGGGAGTGCTACACCAGGAAAACTAACATCAGACACACGGATAAGAGAACAAAAAACAACCAAGAGAATGGCCAGCCTAGTGGTAAGGACAAGTCTGGAAAGATCGATAATAATGTTGAGTGTTAACTTCCAGGATTTAAACGGAAAGATCCGACCACAATAACACTGCAAGTTTAACAGAAGAGAGATTAATTACATGAGACTCTGAACTGATGACATAGGATTTTGTGACTTTTTTCTAAAACACTACTGACTTTCTCCTATGCTTTATTTTCGAGATTTAAGGATTTTTGTCTTTTCTTGAACCGTAGATATATGCATCTACCTACTGTTTGAACCGAATCCTAACCTTTTTCCTGGTTTTAAGTCTTAAGAAAATCTCTCTTAACACTTTTGATTTTGATCTATCAAAACTAAATATTTTTTTCTTGAAATTAAGAAATACATTAAAAAAATAGCTGTTTCATGACTACAGTAAGCTATATAGCCCAGCTAGGTGCTACTTTATAGTATGTTCATTCTACTCACTGACATTTATGCCTAAAGTCAGATATGCGTTCATAGATGTGTATATATCAGCTGTGTTTGCTATTGAAAGTATTTAGATTTATTAAGATATTTTATTTGGGTGGGGGGAGAGGTTTTTGCTATAGAGCGTGTGCACTTGCCAGAAAGACAGAGAGAGACAGAGAGACAGAAAGCGAGTAATCACCCCCCAGGGGGGATGGCCATGCCGCAATCTCTTCGTCTCCATTCTCCTCTTGGGATTTTGGGCACACACGCATGTGTGCCTGGCGTGAGTTTAAGCCACCGGTCTGGGGCTCGAACCATGGTAGACTACATTGGAGTCCAGCGACATAGCCATTACGCCAACTGCTGGTCCCAAGATCTTTTGTGAATCAATAAAACATTAAAAAAAAAAAAGCAACTGTAGATACCAGAGACAGTGTGTGTGTGTGTGTGTGTGTGTAATAACAGAGGGTGAGAATCAAGGAGGAGGAATGTAGCAAAACATATAAGAAATAAGAAATGGAAAATTATTTGTTGATGATAACACCTATGGTAATTTCCTTGACTGAGCCAATATACAGTGTATTCTGAATGGAAAGTCTCATTTTGTATACTGTAATGATGAACAGAGAATGAATGTGAATAAATAAAATCATTTAAAAAAGAAAAAGAAAGCAGTACAGTGGGTGGTGATTACAAGGAGCGCACATTTGTCAAAAGTCAATGAACTGGGGGGACCAGCAGTTAGCGTAATGGCTGTGTCATTGGACTCCCACGTAGCCGACCGCGGTTCACGTCCCAGACCCGGTGGCTTAAAACTCATGCCGGGCGCGTGTGCGTGCGTGCCCAAGATCCCAAGAGGAGAACGGAGGAGAAGGGATTGAGGCGTGGCTGTCCCCCCGGGGGGTGATTTCTCACTTTCTGTCTCTCTTTCTCTCTCTGTCTGTCTGGCGAGCGCACACGCCCTATAGCAAAAACCTCTAAAAAAAAAAAAAAAGTCAATGAACTGAGCAGTAAATATCTGTGCATTTGGTTGTATATAAATTATACCCCAATTGAAAAAATTAAGCATACTGTTTGGACTTCTGCCTTCAGTCATGATGGGACAGTGAGTGTCGGCCTTCTGGTTGCAAACAATTTTATAATGGGAAGAAATATGTGAGGCAAATGTTTTCAGGCTTTGGACTACAACACAGGGCTAGCATCTTTAAGAGCAGGCAAACTGGGGACCAGCAGTTAGCATAATGGCTATGTCGCTGGACTCCCATGTAGTCGACCGCGGTTCGAGTCCCGGACCCGGTGGCTTAAACTCAAGATCCCGAGAGGAGAATGGAGGAGAAGGGATTGCGGCATGGCCATCCCCCCTGGGGGGTGATTTCTCGCTGTCTGTCTCTCTGTCTCTCTCTGTCTGTCTGGCAAGCGCACACGCCCTATAGCAAAAACCTCTCCAAAAAAAAAAAAAAAAAAAAGAAAAAAAGAGAAAGAGCAGGCAAACTGAAGTAAACTTCACATTCACCCTGGATATCCACCTGAAGGTACTTCCCAGACCACGGCACAGGGAGGCCCGACGTAAGTCGTAGAGCAGTGGTCTTGCTTATCTGACAAGGCAAAGGTCAGATGCTGCAGAGGCAAGTGGGATTTTCAGAGCAGGGGCCTGAGGAGGCATGATCCGTACAGAAGGGTGGCCTGGAACTCTGCGTGAGGCTCCCCCTGGGGACTTGGCCAAGGGCTGGGCTGCAAATGTTCTGAATGAAACTCTGGGAGGCCCAGAGGGAAGAATCTGCTGGTAGTGGATGACAGACAAGACCTGAAAGGACATATCGGCATTCATGCAGTGATGGGAAAAGCTGGAGTCCCGGCTCGGTCAGAATTGAGATACTTCCCCAAGCACCGCAAACGTTCAAGTGAAACGCCATAAGGGCTGTGCTTTAGGAGTCAAGACCATGCCTTTGAATGATGGCATGTCCTAGACCTAATGGCAAAGTCAATCCAAACCTACTTTAACAGAGCCTGAGATAAAGTCTGCAAAGATCAAGCGGATCTGCCAGTACTTTAACTGGCTGTCAAACTGAAATTCCACCGCATTTTTATTAAGACAATATAATCCGTATTTCCTACATTATAGCATTCACAATGTCTCATACATAATAAAAAATAAAAAGATGAGAAACAAGAAAATGTGAACATCATCAAGATACAAAGTAGAATGATTGGATTTTGATGATTAGAATTAGTACAGAATAATTTAAAAAGTATTACCAACATGTTGAAAGAATTAAAGGAAAGAAAAAAGTAACAGGTGGGAATCTCAGTAGAAAGATAAAATTGTAAAAAAGAACCCACATAGCGGACTGCATGGTTTGAGTCCCAGACCTGGCAGCTTGATAAACACACCAGGCGTGTGTGTGCATGCCCGAAATCCCAAAAGGAGAAATGTGAGGGAAAGGCCTGCAATGTGACCATTCCCCACAGCGGAGGCTTTCTCCCTCTCCCTCTCTCTCTCGCTGTTTCTCTCTCTCTTTCCAGTGAGTGCACATGTCCTCTGGCAAAATTTTACAAAGAGAAAAAGAGAAGAAAAGAAGATGAAACCATTATGGATGGCAGAAACTCTAAGTTAGGGGCTGGACTGTGGCACAGCAGTACAACATGATACTCTGCAAGGCTAACACACGTGGGAAGCTCGTGGGTTCTCATCCAGAGCCCTCTCTGAATACGCTGGGCAGGCACATGCCCATGACCCAGTGCTCGCTGAAGACGGAGAGAGATCGTGGCATGAGGTGCTGCCTTCTCTCTGTCTCTCTGTCACTCTACTTCATGGAAGGATCAAAAAGAAAAAGAAAGAAAGAAGGCATGGAATAAAAAAAGAAAAAAAGAGGGACCAGAAGTTAGCATAATGGCTATATCACTGGACTCCCAAGTAGTCGACTGTAGTTTGAGTCCTGGACCCGGTGGCTTAAACTCATGCTGGGCGCGTGTGCGTGCGTGCCCAAGATTCCGAGAGGAGAACAGAGGAGAAGGGATTGTGGCGTGGCCATCCCCCCTGGGGGGTGATTTCTCGCTTTCTGTCTCTCTGTTTCTCTCTGTCCTTTTGGCGAGTGCACACGCCCTGTAGCAAAAAACTCTCAAAAAAAATTTTTTTTTAATTTTAAATTTCCCTTGGAATGCAAATCAAATTGGCATGAAATTTTTACACACGTATGAAAAAAAAAGAAAACAAAAAGTTCAAATGAGACATTAAAATGATCACTCATCCCACAAATGAAATACTTAGATATAAATCTAGCAAAACATATGCATAATCTGTATGCCAAAAGCTACAAAATACTCATGAAAGAAATCACAGACATTTCAATAAAGAGATATACCATGCTCATCAATGCAATTGTCAGTATTTGTTACTTAAGCAACTCACATACGTATAAGACTTTTATTCTTTTTTTTTTTTTTTAAAAAAGAATAATTTTATTTAACTTTATTTTAATTTGACCAGAGGGGGACAGAGTGAGAGAGAGAAAGAGGGAAAGAGAGAAGGCAAGCCTCCAGGTCCCGGACTCAAACCACAGTCGACCATATAGAAGTCCAGCCCTGTTAACCACACACCACCTGCGGCCCCAAGACTTTTATTCTAACATAACCATTTTGTCATCCTTAACGTTTATAAAATTTGTTTCTTTACCATCCGTTTCTACACATTAATGAGTTTGCCTCTATCCAGGCTAACAAGAGACTTAGCTTTTTTCTGCCTTTTTTTCTAAATTTGTTTATTTTTTCCCTGAGTGACAGAGACAGGGAGACAGAGAAAAAGACTCAATGTCATAAACATGTCAATTATCTCCAAAATTATCTACAAATTTAATAGAATTTCTAAAAAATCCTTACAAGGTTTTGTGTTTTTGTTGTTGTTGTTTGTGTGTGTGTGTGTTTGTGGTACATATAGACAGAGTATTCTTTTTTTATTTTTATTTTATTTTATTTTTTTGGAGAGGTTTTTTGCTATAGGGCACGTGCGCTCACCAGACAGACAGAGACACAGAGACAGAAAGTGAGAAATCACCCCCCAGGGGGGATGGTCACGCCGCAATCCCTTCTCCTCCGTTCTCCTCTTGGGATCTTGGGCACGCATGCACTCGCGCCCGGCATGAGTTTTATGCCACCGGGTCCGGGACGCGAACCGCGGTCGACTACGTGGGAGTCTAGCGACATAGCCATTACGCTAACTGCTGGTTCCCTAGACAGAGTATTCTAAAATGCATGGAAAGACAGAAGAACTGAAATAGCTGAAACAATTTTTTAAGAGAATAAAATACTGTTAAATAAAAAGGCAAACAGACCGGGAGAAAATATCTGCAAATTACATATCTGACAAACGTATCTAAATATATGAAGAACTCTCAAAGCTCAGCAGAAAGAAAACAAAGAACCCAAATTAATAGCGGGGCAAAAGACTTGATCGAAAACTTTATTATCGAGGCCATATATGGATGACAGATAAACACACAGACGATGTCTAATACCATTTTCCAGTAGGGAAATACTAACTAAACAATGCAATGCTACTATGTACCTATTAGAGTTGCTTAACTAACAAGTAATGACAGCATCTAGCGTTGGGAAGGACGCGGAGCACCTGGAACCATTACACTCTGCTGGCTGGGATGAAAAATGGTACCTGTCACTCTGGAAGTCAGTCTGGCAGTTGCTCACAAACATATACTTACCGTATGACTCAGCAATACCGCTCCTGGTTATTTACCCGAAAGGAATAAAATCTATTCATACAACAACTTTAAAAAATTTTAAGAAGTATTTATTTATTTTTATTTATCATTATTAATATTATCTTTTTATTTGCTGCAATGAACATGTGCTCACCAGAGAGAGACAGACACAGAGAGAGAGAAAGTGAGAAAGCAAGCTGCCAGGTCGGAGACTTGAACTGAGGTCTGCCATGTTGGAGTCCTGTGCCATACTGCTATGTCACCTGCTGGCCCCTCATACAACAACTGGAAAAAAAATGACAGAGGGCACATGCATGTGCACGAGAGAGAGAGAGAGAGAGAGAGAGAGAGAGAGAGAGAGAGAACAAACACTTCCTAAGGAGGCTTATCATGCCGCAGTACTTTTTCTCCAATTCTCCATCCTGTCAGTGTATTTTTCAAGCCCCAGGGGCCCAGACTCAAACCCTGACTGGCCATGTGAGATAGTTTCTCCTGGGCAGTACCTCACCCCTGCACTACAGGGCCAGCCCTCACACAAAAATGTTTAAGCAAATATTTAGAGCAACCTCATTCATAACAGCCCTAAACGGAAAATAACCCAGATGTCCCGCACCCAGTGAGTCGGTAAAGTGTGGATACCCCTGCCTTACCCCAGGTATTCTACACGCCAGGGAAAGGAATGGACGACTGCTACCTTCAATGACGCGGATGAGTCTCAAACGCAGTAACGAAGTGAAAAGAATCAAGACTCAAGAATACATGATGTTGGGGGCTGACAGGTGGTGAATGGCACTGGGCTCCCACATGGCTGGCTGCGGTTCAAGTCCCGGACCTGGCAGCTTGTTTTCTCATTCCTCCCGCCCCCACTCTGTCCATCTCTGGACAAGTTGAAATGGAGAGAGAAAGTTAACTTTCTCTCTCTCTCTTTCTTTCGATTTCATTTTGACCAGAGAGGGACAGAGTGAGAAAGAGAGAGAGAGAGAAAGCAAGAAAGCAGCCAGGCCTGGGACTCGAACCACGGTCGGCCATGTGGGAGTCCAGCATACTTAACCATCACACCACTTGCTGGTCCCAAATAAAATAATTCTTTTTTTAAAAAATACATAATGTCTGCCACCATTTATATGACAGTCTGGAAAAGATAAAATTATAAAGAAGGACACCAGATCTGTGGCTACCAGGAGCAGGGGGCAAGGGAGAGGTTGTTGACAAAAGGGGCAGCCCAGGTTTTTTGTTCTTTTGTTGAGAATGCAATTTTCTTTACCTTTTCCTTTTCCTTCCTTCCTTCCTTCCTTCCTTCCTTCCTTCCTTCCTTCCTTTCTTTCTTTCTTTCTTTCTTTCTTCCTTTTTTTTTTTTTTTTACTATAGGGCATGTGCACTCACTAGACAGAAATAGACAGAGAGAAAGAGAAAGAGAGAAAGTGGGAAATCACCCCCTAGAAGGGATGGCCATGCCATCATCCCCTCTCATTCTTCCCTCGGGACTTCGGGCATGCATGCGCACCTGCCTGGTGTACTTTCCACGCCGTCTGGTCTGGGACTAGAACCATGCAGCTGGCTGAGTGGAATCCAGCTGCCTTCACCACACCACCTGGCTGGCCTGCAGTTGTTCTTCATCTTGATCATGGTCGTGCTTGTGACTATGCATTTGTTAAAATTTATAGCACTAGACACCCAAAAAAGGGGAAGTTTACATCAATTTAAATTTAAAAAATGAAATAAAAATGAGAGTAACTGCCTGTGGAGGTGGAGAGGGATGGGGGAATAAAGGGGGAAACAAAATGAGAGCGCTATTTTAAACTGGCCAAGGCTGGTTAGGGCCCATGAAATAAAGATGACTAACTTAATCCTCTGCTCCTCAAACTAAAACAACATAAGACAAACATTCCAAAGCTGGTATTTGTTTTTAAAAATTTGCGAGAGGGCAAGTACACTTGTGAGTGAGAGAAAGGGAAAAGCACCCCCCACTGGGGCATAATCAAGCCTCATTCCTCCTCCATTTCTCCATCCTGCTAGGATTTTGGACACACACACACACACACACACACACACACACACACACACACAGTGCCCGTGTTTTTCTTTTCTTTTCTTTTTTTTCTTTTTTGAGACATTTTTGCTATAGGGTATGTGCACTCACTGAAGACAGAGAAGAGAGGCAGAGAAAGAAAGTTAGACATCACCCCCGAGGGAGGATGGCCACGCTGCCATCCCTTCTCTTTGTCTCCTCTCAGGATTTTGGGCATGCGTGCGCATGTGCCCAGTGTGAATTTCAAACTGACAGGTCCAGGACTCGAACTACAGTCGGCCACGTAAGAGTCCAGCGCCACAACCACTACACCACCTGCTGGCTCCTTGTGCCTGTGTTTTTCACGCCACCGGGTCAGGGACTCTAACTGCACTGTCAGCCACGTGGATCCAGTTCCTGTCATCACTGACCACAGAGCTAGCCCTACGTCTTCCATTTAAGAAAAAACAAGAAGAAAACTCTCTTGGCCCTACTTTCCTCTATGTCTTTTTTTCACCTTATCTTTTTTTCTTTTTCAGTTTATTCATTTCTTCCATAAGCAAGAGAGGCAGAGAGAGAGAGAGAGAGAAGAGAGAGAGAGAGAGAGAGAGGAGAGAGAGAGAGAGGGCATTCCCTAACAGTGTCTTGACATTGTGACCCTCCCATCCCCAGTCCCAGTCCCAGGTCATGGGCATGTCTGCCCGGGGAACTCAGGTAGGTCAGCGGTGCAAACCCAGAAGGGAAAGTGAGAAATCACCCCTGGGGGGATGGCCACGCTGCAATCCCTTCTCCATTCTCCTCCTGGGATTTTGGGCACACATACACACGTGCCCAGTGTGTTTTTCAAGTCACCAGGTCCAAGATTCAAACCACACAGTCGGCCATGTGGAATGCAGCTGCCTTAGCCTCCAGGCCTTCTGCTGGCCCTACCCATCCTACTTTCAAAGATACGCAAAAACTCAAACTACGGTCGGCCATGTGGGAGTCCAGCACCTTCATATTAGCTAATAGAATCCAACTTTTTACAAAAGTACACAAAGGCTGAGAAGGTTTTATCTGAACGAGCATAAGGGGAGAAAATTATATGAAACTCTTAAAGCAGGAAGATATTTGATAAGCCTTCACCTCTATTCATAATGAACATAAATAAGCAAAAACTCTCAGACTACTAGGAGTCAAAAGAAACCTCCTTACCTTGTTGAAGCTTATACTTGCTAATCAGAGTTTATTCACAGAAAAGTTTGCATGGAATATTAGATATAATGGTGAAAGTTCGAACACATTCTCTCTCTCCTTTTTTTCTCTTTTGCTATAGAGCATATGCACTCACTGGAGAGAGACAGAGAGAGAGTGAGAGAGAGAAGGTAAGTGATTTCTCCCCACAGGGGAGATGGCCACACCACAGTTCCTTCTCCTCTATTCTCCTCTCAGGACTTTGGGCATAGAGACACTCGTGCCCAGTGTGTTTCTCAAGCTGCCAGGTCTGGGACTCGAACCACAGAGTGAGCCATGTGGGATCCAGCCACCTTAACCACTGCGCCACCAGGCTGACCCCTAGACATCTTCTCTATAAGATTTGAAACAAGCCAGTATTGGCCACTAGTCACCACTAATGTTCTGCCAATGCTGAAAAACTTTAGAAAAAATAAATAATATTGGGTTATCCGGAGGTATGGTGTATTTTTCTGTTCTTCTATTCAAAGATGTGTTATGACTTTCCTGATGACCCAATATAAAAATTGAGAAGTAAAGGTTAAAATTAATACTATTTTTGGACGAGGTAGAGAGGGGACTTTCTTGAAAGATATGGGAAAGATCGGATCATTGACTAGATGACTATAGGAAAACTAGATCGCCAGAAAAAGAAGATAAATCTGGGGCCAGTGGGTGGCGGGGAGGTTAAAGCAACTGGCCCATTGTGTGGTTCGACTCCCAAGACCTGGACCCAGTTTAGAAAGGTTTTTAAAACTTGAAAAGCTCTGTGGCTGGCAGCTGGTATGGTGGTTAAGGGTGTTGGACTCCCACATGGCCGACCAGTTCGAGTCCTGAACCTGACAGCTTGCCTTCTCACTTTCCCTCTCTTTCTCTCTCTTGTTCTGTCCTTCTTTGGTCAAATTCAAAATAAATAAATAAATAAATAAATAAATAAATACCATTAAATAAAATAATTCTTTCTCTTTTTTTGAGAGAGGTTTTTTTTTTTTTTTTTTTTTTTTTTGGAGAGGTTTTTCGCTATAGGGCGCGTGCGCTCGCCAGACAGACAGAGAGAGACATAGAGACAGAAAGCGAGAAATCACCCCCCAGGGGGGATGGTCACGCCGCAATCCCTTCTCCTCCATTCTCCTCTCGGGATCTTGGGCACGCACGCACACGCGCCCGGCGTGAGTTGTAAGCCACCGGGTCCGAGACGCGAACCGCGGTCGACTACGTGGGAGTCCAGCGACATAGCCATTACGCTAACTGCTGGTTCCCGAGAGAGGTTTTTGCTATAGGGTGCGTGCACTCGCCAGAAAGACAGAGAGAGACAGAGAGACAGAAAGCGAGAAATCACCCCCCGGGGGGACGGCCATGCCGCAATCCCTTCTCCTCCATTCTCCTCTTGGGATCTTGGGCATGCACGCACACACGCCTGGTGTCAGTTTAAGTCACCGGGTCTGGGACTCGAACTGTGGTCAGCTACATGAGAGTTCAGTGACATAGCCATTACGCTAACTGCTGGTCCCAAAATAAAATAATTCTTTAAAAATAGAACTTGAAGAGCTCAAAGCACAAAGAGGGAAAAATGGATAAATTCGAATACATCAAAATTAGGATTTTTTTTTTTTTTTTTTTGCAAAAGGCAGAGTTAGAGATACTTAACCGAGTGGGAGGAGGTGATGTGCTGTGTTTGCAAATGACAAATGGGGAATGAGGACTATCTAAGACAGATAATCATCAGGAAAGGAGACAAGAAAGATGAATACACAAAATTCGGCTCGATCTCTGAGGACAATAAAACAAAATGAGACAAAAAACACACCTGGCGACGCGGTGCAGCCAGTGGCCTGGTGGTACAGTTAGTAGCAAACTGAACTGCAGTGCTGGAAGCCACAAATCAACTGTGTGTTCGGATCCCCGGATCAGCCTGAAAACATGCCAGGTACATGCGTGTGCGCCCAAGATCCTGAGGAATTAGAGGGCTAGGGAGAGGGGATGGCGGGTGACAAGACCCAGTGGAGAGCGCTTCCCCCTCCCTCCCTCCCTCTCTCTCAGCATAAGCATGTGCTCTACCATGAATAAAATAACTTAAAACTATATAAAAGGAGAGCTTCCACTTTCGAAGCGCTCACTGGGCACCAGGCAGTTTCCTGAGCTCTGCACACATTTACACTGAGTTGTCCCAACAGCCTCCAGCAGGGGCATTTTCCCATTTGGGATTCGGACCCAAGCACCGCCTCCACTTTGGACTCCTGACACCTGTCTAGCAAGAGGCACACGGCCCTGTCCAGTGGTCTCTGTCCATCAGTTAGAGACGCGTCTAGGGCAGGTGTGCTGGCATTCGGAAAGCTCTGCGTGGCTACCTCTGCCATTCCCTGGCTGGGTAACCTCAGGAAAGTCACTCACTCTCGCTGAGCCTCGGTCCCCTCATCTATGAAACGGGCCTCTGCTGAGGACAAACTCAGATTTGCACAAAGTGCCAGCACAGAGAGTGCTCACGAGGTGCTCAGCATCCCAGGGCCGGAAGCTCTGCCAAGGAGCTGCAGGAGTTCTGAGGGGCCTGCGGTGCCCAAAGGGCTGCAGACTGCAGGAAGATGGGCGTCCGACATCAGAGCTTCCTCACTGGCCCCCAGCAAAGGTAGGAGAGGGCATTGGGGGGAAGAGGGCAAGGGTCAGGGCTGAGCAGCCATGGACACACCAGGGCCCCAGTCACCTTCTCATGTCAGGCCCCTGGGGACTCAGAATGTGGGGATGTGGGGATGGAGGGAAGGTGAGTGGGGAGGATGTGTGGGCCACCTCCCAGGAGGGAGGGGCAGGGGCGGGGCCAGGCCATGCAAGCCCCAGGTCTGGGAACTCCCATTCTCTCTGTGGGACCTCACGCCCCCCCCCCCACCACCTAGACCACAGCCCCTACTACCCAGCCTCTGCCCCTACCCCAGCCAGAGGGACCCTCCTTGCAGAGGGCACCTTCCCAGTGGCCAAGACAGAATTACTTGTGCTCCTGGTGGCCTCACCCTGCCTCGCAGACGATGCCCAGTCTGTGCGCAGACAATGGCAGGCAATTCCCACTTCCTTGACCCCTGCTGTCGCCAGGCAGTGCTGCACACACGGCAAGGCCACAAGTCCTAGAACCCACAGTCTGCTGGGGACGCGGACCTAGGAAACAGAGGGCAGTGGCATCTGACACAGCTCCAGGGGGCAGGGAGAGGGGAGTCTAGGAGAAAGTTCCCAGGGGAGTCGGTGACAGCCCCAGGGTGTCACCCAGTGAGGGCCTGGTGTCGGCTACTCCGTCTCTGGGATCAGTCCTTCCAGGAGTGCTGGGGAGAGCCCCCGCCCTCATAGCACCCACACCAGAAGCACCCCTTCCTCTCCTCGGGGCTCTCAGCTTTGCCTTCTCCTTGGTCTTGACGACTCACTCATCTTGTGCATGGGGCTTAATTCTCCCTCCAGGATCTGCCCTGCCCAGCCAGGCGGCTCTCACAGCCCCAACTCCCAACACCCACAGTCCGTGTTCACTCACTAACCCAGATGACTACCAGCAGGGCCCTGGGCACTGGGACACACTGTGAAGTTCAGGAGCAGGATGCCTGGGAACCCCACAACCCCAGAAGCAACAAGCTGGTAGGCTGCGCCCCCTCTTCCGACACAAATGGGGTCTCATTCAGCATGCCCAGGCTGTCTCAACTCCTCGTGGGGGGGCCTGCGGCCCTCCTGAATGTGTCTGGCCAGCAGTCGTAATGACCAGGGGAGACCTGATGGCTGTGGGAGGCCCCTGGCCAGCTCCTAAGTGGCAACAGAATGGCCTGAATGGGACGACAGGGGATGGAAGACCGTGGTGCTGCAGGGATCCTAGGAGGGGCTGCTAAGTCCGAGGATGGGGTCAGATGTGTGGGGCCCACAACCACCTCTGAGCCCAGGGCAGGACCTTCCTCCCCTGGGCGTCCAGGACACCACTCCCCTGCAGTCCTTGACCTCTGGGCCCTCTCTATGTCCCCGACCTGATAGTCCTTCAGTCCCAGGGTTCAGCCCTTGAACCTGGTCCCTTTTCTACTCCCCCTCCCCCCCCGTCTCACAGGGCTACATCCCCCCCACGCTGATGGCTCCTAAGTGTCTCTGCAGGCAGGTAAGTCCATCCATCAGCTCTTCCGTAGCTCCACCTAGGTTGTTAAATAGACGCAGTGCTGGGCAGGACAAGGGCTCCCCAGATACGTCCTCGTCCTGACCCTGGGACCTGTGACTACAGTTGGTCACACGGCAAAGGGACATTAAGGAGGCATTGAATTAAAGTTGCTCATCAGCTGACCTTAAAATATGGAAAGGGATCTGGCTTATCCAGGTGGCCCAGTGTAATTGCACAAGTCCTTAACAACGGAAAACAGCATCAGAAGGAAGGACCAGAGAGACGGCGGTGTGAGGGCTCAGCCTGCCGTGCTGCCTTCGGAGATGCGGACGGGGCTGTGAGCCAAGGAGAGGCCCCTGGAAGCGGGATCCTCCCGGAGCCTCGGCAGGAAGGCAGCCCTGCAGACACCTGCTGGACTGAGCCGGTGAGATCCGTGCAGGCTTCTGGTCTACAAAGTTGGAAGATGACAACTTTGCATTGGTTTAAGGCACTGAATTTGTGGTAACTGTCACAGCAGCAATAGAAGATTCATACACTGGGCCAGCCAGTGGCATGGTGGGTACGGCAGCTGGATCTCACATGGCCGGCTGCACGTTGGAGTCTCAGACTCGGCAGCTTGAAAAACACGCTGGGTGCACATGTGTGTGCCCAAATCCCAAGAGGAGGATGGAGGACAAGGGATTGTGGCGTGGCACCCCCTCTGGGGATTCTTTCTCACTTTCCCTCTCTCTCTGTCTCTCTCCAGCAAGTGCACACACCCTACAGCAAATTAAAAGGAAAAAAAAAAAAAAAGGAAAGAATAAAAGGGGATCAAATAAAAAGAAAATGAATACATCCCAAACTTACTAGGTCTGAATGAAGCTACTTCTCTTCCCAAGAGCACCCATTTCAGTCAGTGGCGGCCCCACCTCCTCAGGCGTCTTCCTTGACTTCTCTCGGCCCAGCCCACAGCAAGCCCTATCAGCTCCACCTTGGAAGCACACCTAGAGTCTGCCCACCTCTGCCACCCCTGCTGCCTCCCTCTAGGATGGCTACAGGTGCCTCTAGCAGGGCCACTGCATCTGCTGGTCCCTCCGCCTCCATCTGCTCTCAACACAGCAGCCAAGGGGACTCTGTTAAAAATCAAGGCCACCTTGCTCCTCTGTTTGGAAGCTCCCAGTGGCTTCGATTTCTCTCAGTGTAAGAGCCTACACTTTACAGCAGTCTCCAGGGTGTAGCTGGCTCAGAAAAGCTCCTGGGCCCTACTCTCCAGAGTTTCTGACTCCCTAGGTTTGGGGGTGGGGGCCTGAAGGTGCACTTTCTAAGGAACCCCCTGGTCATGCTGATGCTGCTGGACCAGGGAACACACTTTGAGAACTGTCTTTGGAGGCCTTGCGCCAGTGTTCTCAAACCTGGCTTCAGTGAGAGTCTCCCAAGAAGCTTCTAAAAATTCCAGGGCCCAGGGCCAGTAGAGGGTGTAGTGGGTACATCGCTGGACTCCCACACGGCTGACTGCAGTTCGAGTCCCAGACTGGTGGCTTAAAATTCATGACGGGCAGCAGGACCAGCAGTTAGCATAATGGCTATGTAACTGGACTCTCCTGTAGTTGACCGCGGTTCGAGTCCCGGACCCGGTGGCTTAAACTCACGCCGGGTGCATGTGTGTGCGTGCCCAAGATCCCGAGAGGAGAATGGAGGAGAGGGGATTGCGGTGAGACCATCCCCCCTGGGGGGTGACTTCTCGCTTTCTGTCTCTCTGTCTCTCTGGCAAGCGCATGCACCCTATAGCAAAAACCTCTCAAAAAACAAACAAACAAAAAACCCTAGGGTGGGCATGGCATTTTTTTTAAAGCTCTCCAGGTGACTCCCAATAAGTCTGGGCAGCTCTTGCAAGACCCACCCTGAGGATCGTGGGAGGGCTGGGGCAGAGGGGGCCAGTAGGCCCTAGTCCTCCCTCCTGCGGCAACACTCCCTCATGCATTCGGCAAATCCTTGCTGAGCAGCTGCCTGGGGCCGTACTGTTGCAGGCGTGGGGTACTCGAGTGAGCAGGACAAAGTCCCTGCCCTCACTAGGCAGCCATCCAGCCGAGACAGGCCCCAAGCTGATCAGTCACAGAAATGCCAGGGCCTCAGGGTTGGGCAGGCTAGGACGCAAACAGGTGTGTACAGGAGCCTGGGCTTCTGCGGGGAAAGTGCCCACCTGTGGGGAGCCAGGAGACGCGGTGGACTGAGAGACAGACAGGGAGACCTTCGTGTCAGCAGCACATCCGAGCCACCCCTGGGGTCCAGCAAGACTCGGTGGAGGGTGGGCCTTCGAGCCTTTTGGGAACACCAACCCGTTTGAGGATGGGATCTCAGCACCCCAGGACGAAGCAGTAAACACACATCCTGCCCCTAGTTCAGGGGCTCCGTGGACCCCCCCTTGCCCAGCCCCCACTGTTAAACACTGAGCATCAGGCACCACTCTGGGGAGCCCACCCCTGCACAGCCCCGGGAGGACCCAGACCCCAAAGCTGAGGTGGGGTCCCCTGATGGCCCTTGGGACTGCCCCATGGTACCCAGCTCTGTGGCCTTGCCCTACCAGGTTGGTAGACACTGAGCAGCCAAGCCCTGAGCCAGCTCCGACGCCCCTCAGGTCACCAGCGAAGGAGGGAGCCCTATTAAGTAGACAGGATGAGGCCTTTCGGCCCCTGGAGTGGGCTATCCGAGGTTAGCCTGGCCTCCTGCCAGGCCTGAGCCTGCCACCCAGCGATCTGATCTGCCCGTGCTCAGGACAGCCAAGCTACAACCCAGGCTCCTCTGCCTGGTGAGAGAATCAAGGGGCAGGCCTCCTGTCAATGACTGCTCAGGGCAAGTGCCTGAGACAGACAGACTGACAGGGGCCCCCAGGGGAGAGCAAGGCCTTTCTTTGGCACCTACTTCTAGAAAGCTGCAGCCCTAGAACCCGGATCCATTAGTTCCTAACGATCCCCAGGGGATCATAATTCTGGTCTTTTACAGATGAGAACCACGGAGTCCCGGAGGGGACAAAACACACACCCAACTGCGCAAGTGTCTGGGAGCCGGGTCAAGCACCCTTCCAGCAGTGAGGATGGCTCTCGTTTGGCTGGGCGGGACCACCCGGCTCCTCACAGCCCCTCCCACAGTCCCTTAGACACTGCCCGGCCAGTGGGCACCGCCAGGCCCTCAGTTGGCCCCTCTCCCTGTCCACATGAACATCTGGAACTTACAGTCCCCTCCCTCTGGCAAGGTGGGGGGCTGGCCGAGTGAGAGAATGTGTGGGGTTGTTACAAATAATCTCTCGTGACTAGTTACTGGTGGTAACTGTGGCTCACGAAGTCTACACGTTTATTACATGCCAAGAACAGTGCTGAGGCCACGGAGGCCCCACTGACTGGTTAAAGTTTGCTCAGACCCCACGGGACAGAAATTATTATATTAGCCCCACTTCACAGATGGTGAGACCGAGGCTTAGGGCCATGAAAGGATGTTTACAGCTAGTTGCTATGGGCGACAGGATCCCAGCTCAGGCCTTGGCTGACCCGGAGACTCTGTGCCCTCCACAACGGCATCAATACCCCAGAACTTCAAGGGGGACAAGGGACACATCTATCAGCAAAGAGAAAGTCGGCACCCAAGCAGGTTTTCGGAAGTGGGTTGAACTAGAGAAATCCCTTCTTGGAAATCACAAAGACAAACTTCAGACCACCCCAGACCTGTGAGTGAGGGGGATTCAGGAAGGTTTGGCAGCTTGAAGCAAAGTGAGACTGGCTCGGGCTCCCTGGCCCTGGTGGTCCCAGCAGGGCCCATAAAAAAGGAAACGCAAGGAAGAGGTCACGGCTTCTCTTGCAGCAACCACAATGCACACTCACCCCAAAAGGATGGGGGGTCAGAGAACTGCCGCCCCGGGGAGGCGTGGGTCCTCAGGCACAGAAGTAGGCTTGCTCACGCCCCCACCCCCACTCCAGCCCCACGCACCTGTGCTTTGCACTGAGTTCCCTATCATCGAGCCCCCTGCCAGGGCCGGCCTCCAGCAGGGAGGGCTCTGCTTGGAGCTAGAAGCCCAAGCCCGGGTGGCCCCTCTCTGAACACTGTGAGCAAGCCCCTTCTCTCTGGGCCTCATGGACCCCCCAGAGAAGGAGAGATAGAGCCTAGTGGCTTCCAAGGGTTATGGGGCCATAGACTTCAGCCCCAGGCCCGGAAGGAAGGGTTAAGGGAGACCTGGCTTCCTGGCCTGTGCCCCCTCTGCCCTCAGCAGCAATTCACTGAGGTTTGGGGTCCGTCTCCATCCCCACCGCCCTGCTGAGCAGCTCAGAGGCACCGAGAGGTCCTCTCTCTCTCTCCTCCTTGGGTCTCTGGTTTCAGCCCCAGGAGCGGGAGCCTGAGAAGGTCAGTGGAGAGCTGAGGCAGGCAGGATGCCCATCACAGCCGGCCCCTTCCTGACAGTCCAGAGGGGCGGACAGGAAAAGGAACCTCCCCAGCAGTCTGGGCCCCTTCAAAGCCAGGGATGCCCTGCAGGCGCCCCTCCTCCTAGCCTGCCCAGCAGTGGTAAGGGGGTGCCCTGTCAGTCCCAGGGAGGCTGCGTCTGGTCTCAGAGAGCCGTCTCCTTAGTTAAGGTTCTATCTGGACGAACATGTGGCGCCTGCGGATTTGGTTACTGAACCAACTGGCCCGAGCCACGCCTGGGGAGGGGGAACTGGATGCTGGGTGAGGGGCGACAGGTACGGTCCCATCACGTGACGGAGGCCTCCTATCACTCACTGCTGGCGCCTGGAGCTGAGGGTCTTTCCGGTCGTCTTGTCGCCCTGCACCACCTCCGGCCGCCGGGGCTGTGCTCACTGGGCACGGAGAGGCCTAGGACGGCCAGGGATGCCCGCTCAAGGTGTCACCGGGCACCTCGCTCCCACCCAGCGCAAGCCACAGCTCCGTCCCCTCTGGAGCTCTTCGGAGCCCGAGCCCTCCCGGTCTGCTCAGCCCTCCGGAGCTGGGAGAGGGCGGCGGAGGCGGCGGGGCCGCCCCTCTCCAGACCCGCGCGCGGGAGGCGGCGGGCTGCTCCTCTCCACGAACCTCAGGCCCCGGCCGAGGGGCGGGCGGCCCCGCGTTACCTTCCATGGACATGGGCTCCAGGATGCCGAACTGCTTGAGGACGGCGATGAACAGCAGCACCACGACGGCCATGGCGCACAGCTCCATCCCCTGGATGCCCATGGCGCCCGGGGCTGCTGGGGCCCGGGGCCCGGGCGCGCCCCTCGCCCGCGCGCTGCCTCCGGAGGCGCCGGGGCCGGTGCCGCCCGCACGGCCTCTCGGCGCGGCGGCTCACATGCCCCCGGCAGGCGGGGCTGCGGCTGTCGGCTGGGCCGGGGCCCGCGGAGGGCGGCGGCGGCGAGCGGGCAGGTCCCGAGCTGGACGCGGCGCGGCGGCAGAGCCCGAGCGCAACTTTCCGATCAGCCGGCAAACTTCGCGGCGCGGCGGCGGCGGCGGCGGCGAGGAGCGCAGCGCGGGCGGCCAGCGCGGGCCAGCGGCGCCTCCATGCCTGGCGGGGCGCCGCGCCTCTGTCGCCCCCTCTCCAGGCCCGCGGGCGCGGGGGCGCGGGGGCGCGGCGGCAGCGGGGGTCCCGGGCGCTCCCCGCCGCCCAGCCTCCATCGAGAGTCCCCGCGCGTTCATTGGCCTAGGCGCCGCGACCACTCGGGGAGGCGGCCCCGGCGGCCCCCCCGCGGCAGCCCGGGAAGGGGCGGGGGAGGCGGCCCCGCCCGCACGGTCCTGCCCCGGACGGAGCCTGGCACGGCGCCACTGCCACCCCGCCAGCTCGGTTTCCCCGAACCGCTCGCGCAGGGTCGGGGCCCGGCGCCCGGGAGGAAGGGGGCGGCGGCCACACTCCCCTCGGTGATCGGGGCTCGGCTCCCTGCGGGGAGGGGTACAGCCTGGCCACCGCGGCCGCGCCCCGCCCGCCCGCGGACGGAGTTGGCCAGGGAGGACCGGGAAGCGCTGCTGCCCGGGGGAGTTTCCCGCAACCCTCGGTCTTCGGCCAGAGAGGAAACTGGGTCTCGTCCCCTCGGAGGATGGAGAAGTTGGCATCCAAAGTTCTCCAGTTCTGGAACCCCGCGTGCCCTCGAGCTTTTAGGAGGAAGTGTGAGCTTGGGCATTAGAGTCTACGAACTGAGTTCAAGTCCTGCCTCAGCCGCGTGACCTTGGAGTCGCGGACTTGCCAGCCTCCGTCCTCCGTGCAGGGCCGACGCCCGCCTTTCCGGCTGCGGGTTAGAGCCGGGCGGAGGCAGGACGCTCCGAGCGGGCGGTGCAAGGGCGTGCTAATTCGTTTGTGGATGGCTCTCTTCCTGCCCACGCCACTGGGTAGAAGAAGGGAAGCCTCGGAAAGAAAGCAGAAAGAGGACCGGGCGTGGCAGGGCGGCGCCGGGTCCTCAGAACTGCAAGGCTCGGGGGACTTGCGGGCGGGAGCCGCGACTCTCTGCTGCCCTCCAGCGGGCAGGGCGGGAAGCGCGGGCTCCTGCGCGCATCAAATCCTTCCCGCTGTCCTAACCGAGCGGGACATCCAGCGCTGCTCCAAGCTGTGCGTGTGAGGCGTGTTCGGCCTAGGGCCTGAACAATCTTAGCTTCCATGTGCTGAGCCTCTGCCACCCACCCGGCTATTCATTCAACAAACATTGAGCCTTGGGCCGGGGCGGTGGGAAACCACAGCGTGTGGCTGGCGTTTGTGGCCAAGCCTCTGGGTTGCTTTGCAAGCTTTAAAGTCCCACCCTTGCCCCCGCCCCAGGCATTCTTTTCCCAGTTTACAGATGTAGAAAGAGAAACCCTGAGGTTAAATCACGCACCGGGCGCAGATGCGACCCAAGCTTGCTGGTGGAGCGGATGTTTTCCCATGCAAACCTTTCTGGTGAAAATCGACAGGGAGAGGGACGGTCCAGCCATTCCCCCACCCCCACTTCACACGCCTAGTTAAAAGTCTGGGTTGTTGTTGATACTTTGAAAGCGCTATAAATGCATAGCTTTTAATTCCAGTTAATTGGCATGTGGCGAGACTCCACTGACCAAAGGCGAGAGCTCTAAGCAGAGGTTAAGAAAATGGCTCTGTTGGAGCACTCACGTCGCTAAATTGTTTTCAAGTCTGGGAAGGTTAAAGAGCTTCCTGCATTCTCATTTACAAACCTCAGAGCTGAGCGAAATCTAGCCTGCGTCCCAGCTAGTGACCGCTGAGTGTAAGGCAGTGCCTTCTTCAGAGTCTAGTCACACGTAACCTGGCCACGCCTTGGTTTCCTCGTCCGTAAGGTGGGAATGATGGCTCCACCTCTCCAAGGCCTTGTAAAGGACTGACTGCGACAAGGACTGGCACGTGGCAGTGGCTCTGATGGCCTTTATGATGTGTCCTCGGAGTGAGGCGTGACAGGGGACAGACGTGCCAGGTGAGATCGGAAGCTGAACAGACACAGGGAGCCAACCCCGGGGTCCTCCAGGCTGGTGCCCACTGCGGCTCCCCTGCCTCAGTTTCCCCTGGTTCTCTGCAGCGTCTTCCCAGTTCCCAGGGAAGCGTCAATGACTGCCATAAACACAGAGCTATAAACAAGGCATCGATCGCCTGGCAGCACAGTGTTAAATATTAACGACGCCTAAGTGGATACCAGGCCCGAGAGCAGAACGTCCGCTCGGCATTAGCAGCCTGGGCCTTGGGCCTAATGGATGGGAAGCCGACTCCCCACTCGCTCACTAGCTTGGGGCCTGTCAGCTCTGGGCCAACCCAGGTCCACTGAGACCGGGTGGATGGTCCCACCACACCCTCCTCCCCCAGGACCTGGAGGAAAAAGCAGGCAGACAAGCCCCACAGCCCAGGCGTCCTCCACCACTCACGATGTGCCGGGCTGAGCCCTCCTGGCTGCCTCTGGGTCCCCTCCCGGGGGGCTGTCTGCCCTAGCATGCATGGGCCCTGCTCCCCAGCGCCCCCCAGCACTGGCATGTGTCAGTGTGCTGAGTGTCGGTGGCACTCGCCGTCTTAGGGGAAGTAGGCGAGGGGGCTGTCGCGAGGGGGCTCTCACGAGGCGACCTGCAGGGCAGGGTGTTAAAGTGGGCACGAGATAAGCAGGCAAGGTCGGGGAAGCAGCTCCCCTTCCTCAGGTGATTGTGCAGGGCTGGGAGCTGGAGACCTCACCTGGAGACCTCAGCACATCTGAGAGGCCCGGGACACCTGCATCCTGGTCTAGTTTAGACAGTTTTCAGCAACTGCCTTGGGCTGGAGGAGGGGGTGTGCCAAACCTAGGCTTGCGGCCCACACCAGTGGTCGCGTTCTTCCTTCCACCCTGAGAAAGCCTGCCGAGGTGACACCAGCCCGCCTTGACCCCTGCTCCTCTGTAGCCCAAGCTGCACGTCCTCCCTGCCCTTGGGCCGTCTGCCTCCATGCCGTCCAGTGTCCCATGCTCCTCATTCTGACCACGGCAGCTATGCCGTCAGGTCCCGGAGTCTGGGACCCTGTCAGTGTGACTGACACTTACCGGCTGCCCCCACGCTACAGTTCCTGACCACCTCACTGTGGTCAGGTGGTCCCCGAGTCTTAAACCAGGGATTGGGCTGGACACGCGTTGTTTGAGGGACGTGTTCCCTGAAAATAGCTCAGCAAGCTGGCCTCGTCTTAACTCCCCCGGGGAGTGGGGAAGGCAGGCATCTCTTAGTCCTCAGGCCTTCTACTAGGCCGAGCAGGCATTATTCAATTTAGTTGTCCTTCTCCTGTTTCATAGAAACCAGACAAGAATGCCCAGGAGCGGAATTCCACTCCCCAGAGAAATGCCGGGAGGACTCCCGCCGTGGCTGTCCCAAGGCTGCTCACACTCAACACACCCAAAGCTGCCCTCCCTGACCCCCACGTCCCCTCAAACCTGCCTCCAGACTCCCATCTCAGCTCACAGGCTAATACCCTGGCACTCACCCCGAACCTGCCTGGGCCCGCCCTGCACAGACCGTCACCAGACTCTGGCATGTGCCTTTCTGTCCACCTCTGCTCCACTGCCACCAGCCCAGCCACACATGGTCCCCAACACCTCTCCCCACCTCCCGTGATCGCTGCTGGGAAGCCAGAGTGATCATCAGGGAAGCTGCAGCCTGTGCCTCCTCTGTTTAAAACCTCCAGTGCCCTGACTCCACATTGGTGGTGTCTACCTGCCAGGGCTCCGCCCCCAACTTGGTAACCACACCTCGGGTTCCTCTGTAAGCCCCCTGCCAGCCTCAGGGCAGCGATTCTGAAGGCTGGAATTGCTGACCCACCACCATGGATTCCTCTTCCACCCCCTGCTGCTACAGGGCGGACACTAGTTTGGGAGCCAAGACAATGAGAGCCCCCCTCAGACTGGCCCTGGGACAAGCAGGAGGCTATGGTAGCTAAGTGGCCACCCTGCCACTGTGTGGGAATAGAGGGCCTGAGAGTGTGGTCATCTTTGGAGAAAAAGAGAACACCAGGAGGAGAGAAAGAGAGCGAGCGAGTCCAGTTGGCAATGCTGTGTGCCTGGATCCAGCCATGCGTGATGACAGTTTAATCCTTCTTTCAGTTACAGGAGCCAGTAAATCCCCTATTGTCACCTTAGCTGATGTGAGTTGGGTTGCTGTTCCTAACAATCAAGAGGGTCCTACTTAAAGTGTTTCCCATAACTCATAGAACAAAGGGCAAAATTCTGCAAGCCCCACAGAACAGCAGCTGGCATCTCCTGGCCATTTGCTGTGTACCAGGCATCTCGACATGGCTCCGCTCCCTCAGTCCTCAGAGCTCACAATAAGGTGGGGGTTAGATAAGAGGAAGAAATGGAAGCATAGACTGGTTAAGGCTTTGCTTAAGGGCGCACAGCTGATAAACCACAGGGCCAGGATTTGAACCCAAGCAGTCCAGTTCCAGAGCCTGTGGCTCAACACTGCCCTGTACCTCTGGACTAGTGTGGTCTGCCCTCCTCCCCTCTCTTGCTCCCCTGGCCCCAGCCACACATGTGGCTCCCGAAGGAGGCTACCCCTGCCCTCCCTCCGGGTCTTTGTGCATGCTCTTCCCTGAGCCACAGATGCGTTTCCTCCTCTTCGCCTAGCTGTGGGTCTCAGCTTTGATGTCATGTCTGCAAAGGTGCCTTCCCAGACCTCTCCTCCAAGACTTGTCCTTTGTGGTTCATCAGGATGAACTTAGTTTCCAGCATGTTCGTCTGTTTGTTCCCACTCTCCACTAGCTGGAAGCCTCCCGAAGGGCTGTTACCTACCTCATATAAATATTTCTTTTTTCTCAATAAGATGTCAGAGGATGCCTTTCCCCAGTGACTTCAGCAGCGGCTGCCAATGTGCCGCTGGCAAGAGCATGGAATGGGCGTCCGGGCGGACACGGCTCTGTCAGTTCCCACCCAGCCTGTGGTAGCCTTGGCCGCTCACACCCCCGCTCTAGAATGTCCTTCTTTCTCGTAAAGTGGAGCCATACAGTGGCTTTTACCTGCCCCTGCACCAAGGGAGTGCAAGACATGCACACGAGCCCCTGTTCGTGGACGAGCTTGCTTCCTCAGGAGGTGACACCGCGGGAGTTCAGCTCTTAGCCATATGGTACTGCCTAAGCCCTCCCAGCAAACAGACTCCTAGGGGCCTCTTAGAAGCTGTCCATGCAACGTCTGATCCAGTCCAACTTGAGATGCAATCCGGGAGGCCGATGGCTGCAGGTAACAGAAGACCCCATTCCTTTGGCTTAAACCACGACCCCCATGTCACATGCACTGCAAGTCCAGCAGAAGGGCAACTGCAGGGGCGGTCAGCTTAGACGCAGCAGGTCCGCCGGGGACCCGTGTTCTTGCATCTACCTCTCCGGTCAGCCTCAGAGCATCTGCCTTATCCACAGCCCGCTTCCCTCGTGACCACAAGATGGATGCCTAATGCCAAACATCACATCCTAACAGGGGAAGAAGAAGAGACCATTTCTTCTTGTGTCTGTTTCTGTGAGAATGGCTTTTCCATTTACCTTCTCATGGAAAATCCCTTCTCGTCTCATCGGCTCGAAGTGCGCTGCATGCTACGCCTCAGTCAACTGCCTGCAAGGGGGATGAGGCCACCACTGCGGCAGGGACGGCTAGTCTCCACCAAAACTCGTTCTCCTCTCTTCTACTGTAAAACGTCTTAGCTAGCCATGTGGCTGCCTGGCCTGGACCGCGCTTCCCGAACAACCTTGTAATGAGGTGTGACCATGTGTTCCTGCCATTGGGAATGATATGAGCTGCTTGGGGATATAGAGACCTCAAGACGTGAGTCTCCCGCTCGTTCTCCATCCTCCTTTCCCAGTGGTTGCAACCCAGGCCTGTGTGTGAGCAGCCTCGGTCATGCAGACCACGAGCAGGCCTGGGGATGGGTGGAGGCTGGAGGCGGGGGAAGGAACCTGGGTCCCTGAATGGCCACGTGGAACAGAGTCTAGAACACTCGCCTTGACCCGATAAGGGAGAGAGAGGTGAACTTTCTGTGGTGGTGGGTGGTTGTTTTGTTTTGTTTGCCTTAAGAAAAAGATGAACTCAGGTAAGAGTTATCTATTTTCAAAAGAAGAGCTGGAAATACCAGCTATTGAAGGCTCCTTCGCAAGTTGGAGAGGAAAATGACTTTTAGACTTAATGGAAGCGATGAGACGATAGCCATGCACTCTCCAAAGATCCTTAAGATCGCTCAGCTAAACATTAAGTCAGACAAAAGTGGCAAGCGCGAGAGAGTGATGGATAGCATGAAGAGGCCAAGAAACACAGCAGGGCTTTGACATCCAGAAGAGGACTTTGGTAGTGGTTACCGAAAATGAAACTGACTCGAAGCAAATGAGCCAGAAACCAACCAAGGCTTTGCAGGAGTCCTATTATGGTAGGAGCCAGAAGCCTGGCGAGAGAAGGGGAAAAACAACAGCAACAACGAAACAAAATGCTCTGGCTTAACATAGCCCTCAGATCCCCCAACTTGCACTAGCAGAAAATTACCACAGTTCTACGGCCCCAAAGGAATCACGCTCCCAACAGCTACTTTAAATGTGGCCAGGCAGGTAATGGACAAGGATGGGTCCCCAGAGGGCTGGGCTGGGGTCCCCAGAGAGAGAACAGAGGTGGCCAACCAAACTTCCTCATTTTACTGCCAGGTATCAAGAATCCTCACGATCAGCAGGTGGCATGGTGGTTGAAGAGCTGGACTCCCACATGGCTGACTGTGGTTCGAGTCCTAGTCCTCATGTCTTTCTCTCTCTCTTTCTCTGGTAAATACACGTGACCTACCACAAACTTAAACATAAATAAACACATAAAATAGATATTAGGAAAGGTCCACACATTTCTTGATGCAGACAGTGAGTGCTTTTAGAGACTTGGGGCGATGAGGAGTGTAACGCACCATCCAGGTCTACTAGATTTCTGAGTTTGGAAGAGCAAGCAGTGAGAGTTCACAAAGGATAAGTACCTCAAGAAGTACTTGGGTTCGGTTCATTTCCTGGGAGTGGGCGGGGAGAGTTCTGAAAGCAGTGCCTGGATCTGTGGTTTCCGCCCAGCGGCCATAGACCACCCACTACTGTGTGCTCCCCGTTCTTAGGGGAGGGACGGAGGCAGGGGCTTGCAGACGTGAAAGTACGCAGGCAGAGATGTGTGCTGGCAGATAGTGGCAGTGACCCCAGACAGACTTGAAACTCTGCCCTGCCTGTCCTCTGCATAGTGAGAGACAGAGTTCTCCTGCTCACACGAACTTGGGACCAGTTTCCAAACCCCCCATCACCCAGAAGTGTGACCCGGTTCTCTCCAGCAGAACGCGAGCAGAGGTGATGTGTGCCCCTTCCGAGTGGAGTCCCTGGACGTTGGACATGCCTCACGTCCCGTTCACACAGCTGCAGCCAGGCATGGCGGCGACCAGCCCTAGCACACTAGTGACACAGCTCTGGGAGGGGGCAGAGCCATGAGGCGTGAGGCGCCCGGCCCCGGATGTCTGTGTGGGGCGGAGCTGAACCCACCTGCACACTCATCTCAGGACAGTCACGGCAGAGAAAGGTGAACTTCTTTGTCCTTAAGTCACCGAGTTTTGGGGGTCTCATTGTGACGGCGCCTGGACTAGCCTAAGCGTGACGGTCAGATCCATCAGGCCCAGATCTTCAGGGCTAAGGAGAAGGGAGACACCCCAATCTGGGGCTAACACCAGAGCTCTCTGGGCAGGCGAAGGACAGGGGGACTGGGCAGACAAGCAGCCGTGTCTGTACTCCTCACTCCTGGCGGTGCCTCGGCGCCAGGCCCAAAGTCTCCACCAAACAATGATGTCCGGAGAAGACAGGCAGCTCCCTCCAAAGAGGGCTTTACAAAGTTCAGACTGCATCTCGTCAGCTTCTATTGATGGTCGTGTTTGAGTGGGGCTTAGACAGGCCCACTCTTTTTTTTTTCTTTGGAGAGGTTTTTGCTATAGGGTGAGTGCGCTCGCCCGACAGACAGAGACAGAGAGACAGAAAGCAAGAAATCACCCCCCGGGGGGATGGCCACTCCGCAATCCCTTCTCCTCCATTCTCTCGGGATCTTGGGCACGCACGCACACGCGCCTGGCATGAGTTTTAAGCTACTGGGTCTGGGACTCAACCCGTGGTCGACTACGTGGGAGTCCAGCGACATAGCCATTACGCTAACTGCTGGTCCCGACAGGTCCACTCTTCTCAGGCTGACTGAGCCCTTACTCCGCGAGTGGTTCTGACGACCCTTGTGCAAGAGACTCAGCCTCCCTAAGACATTTCTGAGACAGGTCATCAGAAAGTTCTCAAGGTCAAGGATACTTGTTGCCATTTGCTGAATTAGGTACTTGTGGGTGCTGTACGAATTTCCTGGTTTCATCCTCACGCCCACCCTAATCAGGAAGGAAGTCAAGCTGTCTCCTGCAGGGGCTGACTTCCCGTCAGACCTCTTCTTCCCTCTTTCTCCCTAACAGAATGCTAGTTGGGGGCAGCCATGTGCTCCGGTACAGAACTACATTTCCCAGCGTCCTTTGTGCCGAGATGACCCTGTGATACAGTTGGGGCCACCAAGATGTGAGCGGAAGTCACCTGTAAGGGACCGGCCAGCTGAGCTGGCAGGCAGCTCTCTTCTCCTTTCTGAGAGGGGGTTGGGATGGCTGCACGTATGAGAGCTGCAGGTTGCAGGGCTCTGAGCTACCAAGATAAACCTCACAACCAGCCACTTCTGGATTTCTCACCACTTAAAAAACTCAGTCCTGGTCTCATTTAAGTCACCACTACCTAGGAGTTTTGTTCCATGAAGCTCAAGTTGATCTCAGATGGCTTTGAGGGTGGAGAAACTGAGGCTTAAGAGACATGCTCAAGTGCCCACAGCTGGTAAGAGACAGAGCTGGGGTTTGTCATGTCAGGATGTGATGTCTGGAATTAGGCAACCATCTTGTGATCATGAGGGACTCACTCTGAGGACGGTGCTTCAGAGATAGCTGATGCACTCCCTGGCCCCTGGCTCTCCATCTATCTCACCCTCTGGCCATGTCGGTTCCTTGGGCTGCTGCCTTGCCTCGGGTCTGCCCGTTCTTTGCTGGTGGCCAGTCTTGGAGCTGGGAGCTTTCTTCCGGAGGCAGTTTTTTTTCTGCTGCTCTGCCCCCTGCCATTAGTAGCCCAAGGTTGGGCTGGGCTTCCTTGGCCTTCGTCATCAGCACCCAAGCCTAGTCACCTGCCTTTTCTCTCTGGTTCCGATGCTCAGAGAAGAAGCCTGGGGGCGTAAAAGCTCACGATGATGTCAGGGAAGAGCCTGGGTAGAAGTTGGGGTGGCCTGGACTGAGGTAGAGGCAGAAGGACCGGAGAGGAAAGCACCGTCATTAATGAAGCCACGAACCCTGACCATTCCAAATGCCACCTGTGAGGAAAAGCCGTAGCCGTCACGGCTCTGCTGATGCAGTGGTTGTTCTCATAACTTATGCTTAAAACAAAGCTGTAAAAAGATCGATATCAGGGGCCAGCAGGTGGCATGGTGGGTAAGGGTGCTGGACTCCCACGTGGCTGATGGCAGTTCAAGTCCCGGACCTGGTGGCTTGCTTTCTCTCTTTCTCTCTCTCTTTCTCTCTCTGTCTCCCTCTCCCTCTCTCACTCTGTCCCTCTCTGGTCAAATTAAAATAAAAAATAAATAGATAAATAAAGTTAAATAAAATAATTATTTTAGAAAAAGGTCAGTATCCTTTTGAAATGGAAGTGTAGTGTAGTGGTTCACTACAGGCTTGTTCAGGCTTGACTTGGGTTCGAATCTTGACTTTTCCTCTGATTGGCCATGTACGCTTGGGAAGTAACTTCACCTCAACACGACTCAGTTTCTGCACTCGAAAATGGGAAGAGTAATAATAGTACCTATGTCGCAAAGTGACTATGAAAGGTGAAGTAAATTAGTTACAAAGTGCATAATGATGTTTTGGCCAACGGTGGACCATACATATGACGTTGGTCCCATAAGATTATAATAGGCTCTGGGGCTGGCAGGTGATGTGGTGGTTAAGGTGCTGGACTCCCACATAGCTGACCATAGTTTGAGTCCCAGACCAGGAAGCTCACATTCTGTGTCTTTTTCTCTGTCTCTCACTCTGTCTCTCTGTGGTGAGCACATGGGACCTATATCAAATGTTAAAAATAATATTAAATCAATAAATAATAAAATAAATAAAATTTTTGAAAAGATTAAAATTTTAAAAAGGCTCCACCATCCAGCTTAGACGTATAGTAGGCTATACTGTCTAGGTCTGTGGAAATGTACTCTGTGATGGTTACAGAATTACAAAACCATGCAAGGATGCATTTATTGGAATGGATCCCTGCCATTAATCAATGCCGAACCAGGAACCAGCTGATGGGTCATAGTCACGTCGCTGGACTCCCATTGTGGTCGGCCATGACTCCCATTGTGGTCGGCCATGTTTGAGTCCCGGACTCACGCCGTGTGTGTGCATGTGGGCCTAAAATCCCAAGAGAAGAATGGAGAAGGGATTGCAGTGTAGCTATTCCCCTGGGGTGATTTCTCACTCTCTGTCTCTCCGGCGAGTGCATGCACACACCCTATAGCAAAAAATCTCCCCCCTCAAAAAAACCCAGCACCTAACTGTAGTATGTACAGAGCATTTTAGAACAGCCCATTGGTCTGCTAGAGGTACTCAATCTCTTTGGTTACTACAAAGAAAGAATTCTTTTATTTTTTTTAATTTTTTTTTTTGAGAGGTTTTCGCTATAGGGCGCGTGCGCTCGCCAGACAGAGAGAGACATAGAGACAGAAAGCAAGAAATCACCCCCCCAGAGGGGATGGTCACGCCGCAATCCCTTCTCCTCCATTCTCCTCTCGGGATCTTGGGCACGCACGCACACGCGCCCGGCGTGAGTTTTAAGCCACCGGGTCTGGGACGCGAACCGCGGTCGACTACGTGGGAGTCCAGCCACATAGCCATTACGCTAACTGCTGGTTCCCAGAAAGAATTCTTCATACAGCCTAATGACATACTCAGACAGCAGGCAGAAATGAGGACAAGATTGAGTGAATCTGATATATTTTTAGACAGGGTCTTGAGTAATCGGGACTACACATGCATGCCGCTGCACCTGACTCTTACAGCAGGACAAGAATCTAACCTGGGCTTCCCCTATGCCCTCGGCTTATGGAACAGCAGCATTTTAACGCCACGTTCCAGTGTAGCGGGGTCCGAATCTGTATTTGTAGCCATATGAGCATGGTTTGCTCCCACACCCCCTGGAATTCAAGGAAGGAATGTTCCAGTCCTGACGGAGTAGCTGGCATCAGGCTTTCTATCCCTGGAACTCTATAAAACCTGGATACGATATGTAAGCAGCCACAGGAGGACAGTGGGCAGCAATTCACATGTTACAATGGTCCCCAAAGAGGAGAATCACACTAAATGAAGCCCACGCTCAGTTTGTCTTTACCTGTAAGCATATTTTCCAAAATGCATTCAAACATCTTAGCGCTGGTGGTCACCCCGGATAAAGGAAACAGAGATTAGGGTTCAGGATGGCTAAAGTGGCTATGATTTGAATTAAAATAAATAAATAAATAAATAAAGTTAAATAAAAATAATTCTTTTTTTAAAAAAGGGGGACAATTGACAGGTAGCATGATGGTTAAGGGCACTGGACTCCCAGATGGCCAACTAAGCTTCGAGTCCCAGACCTGGCAGCTTGCTTTCTCACTGTCCCTCTCTCTTTCTCCCACTCTGCCCCTCTCTGGTCCAATTAAAATAAATAAATAAATAAAGTTAAAGAAAAGAATAATTATTTTTTTTAGAAGTTTTTTTTGCAATAGGGTGCATGCGCTTGCCAGACAGAGAGAGAGAGAAAGAGAGACAGAAAGTGAGAAATCACCCCCCAGGGGGGATGGACACGCTGCAATCCCTTCCCCTCCATTCTCCTCTCAGGATCTTGGGCATGCACGCACACGCGTCTGGCGTGAGTTTAAGCCAGCGGGTTCAGGACTCAAACCACGGTCAACTACATGGGAGTCTAGCGACATAGCCATTATGCCAACTGCTGGTCCCACTATTATGTTTTTAAAAATAGAAAAGAAATGGACAAAATGAATGAAAATGTGGAATTTAATTTTTTAAAATGTTGTTAGAGGTCACATGTGCTTGCCAGAGAGAGACAGAGGGAGAGAGTGAGAAGGAGCGGCGAACGCCCCCTCAGCTGGGTACAGTATGTTACGATCCCTTTTCCTCCATTCTCCATCCTGTCAAGATTTGGGCCATGCACCCACTCACAGCTGGTGGGATTTTTAAGACACCAGGGCCAGGATGCAAATTGTGCAGTTGTCTGTGTGGAATCTAACTGCCTCAACTACCAGGTCATGGAAGGGAAATTTTAGCAGAGAACTGGGATTTTGTGTTAGCTGAGGTTTGATCAGGGAAGCAGATACTGTACGTGATATGAAATGTAAGCTTTATTATAACAACGGGGTCTTACAGGATTGTGGGAACCGGGGAAGAAGCCTTTCCTAAGCTGTTGCCTCTGAATTTGCCTGAAGCCGCTCTAGGTCAGCAGGTCCGGAAGACAGGAAGAAAGGCTGGACAGGAAGTGAGAGGACGCAAAAGGACAAGCTAGAGTTCACATCTGCTCGTCACTGCCTCCAACTCTGACAGCAAGATGACCTGCAGAAGACGCTGATGCCACCTGCCACGGAGCAGCACAGGTGCCCGACCCAGTATTCGGCAAAAACTATAGGACATGCCAAGAATCACGAAAGTGCCAACACAATGGACTGCAGTAAAAGAGGAGGAGAGGAACAGAAAGACATGAGACAGACAGAGAAAAAGTAGCAAAGTCGCACATGTAAACCAAACTGTATTAATTACATTAAACGTGAGTAGACTGGGGGCGGCAGGTGGCATTGTGGTCGAAGGCACTGGACTCCTACATGGCCAACTGTGGTTCAAGTCTCAGACCTGGCAGCTTGCTTTCTCACTTTCTCTCTCTCTCTCACCCTGTCCCTCTTTGGTCAAATCAAAATAAATAATTCTTAGTTTTTTTTTTTTTTTTTTTTTTTTTTTAAATGTGAGTAGACCGGACATGAACAAAAGAAAAAAACAGAAAAGAACATAAGGAAGAGGTGGGACAAAAACCTAGCAATGTATAACTGGTGTTTCAAAAGACTGGGAGAAAGAGAAAAGGACACATATTGAATTTAAAGAAATCATTGAAATCTGTGAAAAATCTGATAAAATAATAACAAGTATCCTGGCATTTATAATATATAGTGAAGTATAAAAAAATAACAAAATAGGAGGGAAAAAAATATGAGTATACATTCTAAGGGTCTCAAATTTTATTAAAAAATGATATAGTGAGGGCCCATGGTGACATGGTGGTTAAGGTGCTGATTCCCAAATGGCTGGCTATGGTTCAAGTCCTGGACACGCATGTGCATGTGTGCCCCAAATTCTGAGAGGAGAATGGACAGAAGGGATTACAGTGTGGCCATCCCCCTTGGGAAGAGATTTCCCACTTTCCTTCTCTCTCTCTAGTGAGCGCACATGCCCTGTGGCAAAACAAACAAACAAACAACAACAATAAAAATAAATAAAAACAAACTAGACACCAGAGGATGGCATAATGGTTCCCACATGGCTGATTGTGGTTCAAGTCCCAGACCCAGTGGTTTCAAACTCACGCTGGGTGTGTGTGTGCATGCCCAAAATCCTGAAAGGAGAATGGAGGAGAAGGGATTGTAGTGTGGCCACCCCCCTGGGGGGTGATTTCTCACTTTCTGTCTATCTCTCTCTTGTCTCTCTATAATAAAAATCTCTCTAAAAATTAAGTATAATGATATCTGAACACTGTGATAAGATACATTTTAAGATACATAGGGTGTGGGACCAGCAGTTGGTGTAATGGCTATGTTGCTGGACTCCCATGTAGTTGACCGCGGTTTGAGTCCCGGACCCGGTGGCTTAAACTCACGCCGGGCCCAAGTGCATGCGTGCCCAAGATCCCTACACGAGAATGGAGGAGAAGGGATTGCTGTGTGGCCATCTCCCCTGGGGGGTGATTTCTTGCTTTCTGTCTCTCTGTCTCTCTCTGTCTTTCTGGTGAGTGCACGCGCCCTATAGCAAAAACCTCTCAAAAAAAAAAAAAAAAAAAAAAAAAAAAGATACATAGGGCGTGTGTGCTTGGCTGAGTTTGGCTTTGGCTTTCCCGCCTGTGTGTATTGGCAAGAGGATTGGGTAATGGTGAGTCAGGGATCCAAGGTGGTATGAGCCAAGTTAGGTTGCTTCTCACTCCCTTGGGCCTCAGTCTCCTCCTCTCCAAATCCGGGGAAGCATTCCTTAACTCCTGGCCCAGCCCCTGGTATTGTTACTGCCACCATGACTGTGTGGGTGCACCTCATTCTTTAGATGAGGGGCTCCATGCACATGCTAACTAGTGCAGTGTTGTTAGCCCTAGGCTGCAGCCCTGCGCACCAAGGGCTCCCAGGAAGCATTGCACGCTTGCTCTCTGGCATTCGCCCAGTCACACAGGGCCATCAATCCTCATGTTTTATGACAGTGACACAGAGTGCTCTCAAGTCCCTTCCTTGCTGCTGATCTGCGAGATGTCTGGACATAAGCATTTCTTTGTTGGCACTGAAGCTGAGGCCCCAGGGGTGTCTTGGGGAATTTCCGCCTGGGCGGGCTGGTGCCAGGACCTCAGCTCTGTGGTGTCCTCTGACAGCTCAGGGAGGTACGTACAGCAGATTCCCTGCGTCAGCTGGATGCGGGTGGACGACTTGGAAACCCAAACCTCAGGATCTGAGACAGAAAACAGCAGGGAGAAGACAGAGCCCCGGGCTGAGAGCTGGATGCCTTGAAGCAAGTCCCACTTCCGCTTCCGCAAAACCTGGGAGGCCCCAGACAGCCCCTCATTCCCTCTGGGCTGGGAAGTGAAGGAACTGATAACAAAGAAAAATACTGTTACTGGTGCTTACTGGGAACCAGGAGCTGGCCCAGGCACTCACAGACATAATGCTGAGTCACCCTCACCATGTCTGTGTGAGACAGGTGTTGTCGATATCCCTGCTCACAACTGCCCACAGGAAGTGCCCCCCCCCCCCCCGAAAGCATCAAGGCTCTAACCTAGCACGTGCACTGAGAAAGGAACCCCAGGGTTTCTTTTCTCCAAGGGCAAGGCTGACTGAGTGAGGGCACCGTGAGGCCATCCTGGAGGGGACATGATTTTTGATTCTTCTCTCAATCCAGAGCGATGTATGTTTTCAGAGTTAGAGGAGGCGGAAGCCCATGTGTCTACTCTAATATTCATTTGGGAATACTCTCTGCCTGTCAGATACAGGATCCAATATGGCAGACAGGGCCCCGTCCAGGAGCTTCCGTTCAGACACTAAAGCGGTGAGAACAGGACAGGCTAAAGACCTCGGTGGGACAGATGCATCAGAGGAGCTTCCATCCCAGACTTGGGGGTTCCCCAGTCGAGATCTGAAGGTTAAGAGGACGGTGTGAGAAGCGCTTGGGGCAGACAGGACAGGAGTGGCCTGTGGTCTGGTGTGAGCAGGACCCGGCTGGCAGTGAGCCACGGAGGACAGGGATGGATGGCAGGGCCTTGGCTGGAGGGGCAGGGCTTTATTTCTAGGGCAATGGGGCATTTGTTTCGCTTTTGTTTTGTTTTGTTTTTAAATAAAACTGCATCAATACCAGAAGCAGGCAGGAGAGGCTGTAGTGGTTTTCTCCTCACTCTCAATTCCCAGGTGAGACAAGAGAGGCCACATCGGAAAGGCCCCAGCTGCAGTCACACAGCGGGGACAAGAGCCCAGCCCTCTTAATTCCACGGCAGGGCTCCTTCCTCAACCCTCTGACTTGAACCTCTAAAACACCCCTGGCAGCCACATGAGGTGGTAGAGGAGCACGCACAGCCCCACCCGGCCAGCAGCGGGGGCAGTGGCCCCTTGTCACGTGCTGTACCTGAGAGTGTGAGCACGGCACAGCATGCCCAGGGCTCTCCCTGAGGTGAGACTCCCCCCCTCCTCATCACTCTCCTGTTCACCAAAGGCTTAGACTCTGGAGACTGAATTTACAAAACACAAGCCAAAAGAAGAGTCTGGAGCTGCCCACGGCCTGAGCAGCCAGCGGGTGGAGCAGAGGACTCGGGACAGAGCCCCAGCAGGGCGGACACTTCCTCTCCACACACTCAAAGTTTAAGAAGGGTTTTCTTATCACTCTCCTTCCTTTACCCTCAAACCTGGAAGACAGCCAAGCATGTAATTATGATCCCCATTTAACAGAACAGAAAACTGTGGTCCAAAGGGGCAAAAACATCTTCGTAAATGTCAGAAAGACAAAAGAAGGCGGAGAAGGTATGAGAGCCCAGACCTGGTTGATTCCCAGCCTGAGCTCGTAATCACCACGTTGTCTTGAAAATATAGGGACCAGCAGTTAGCGTAATGGCTATGTCGCTGGACTCCCACGTAGTCGACCGCGGTTCGAGTCCCGGACCCGGCGGCTTAAACTCACGCCGGGCACGTGTGCGTGCGTGCCCAAGATCCCGAGAGGAGAATGGAGGAGAAGGGATTGCGGCGTGGCCATCCCCCCTGGGGGGTGATTTCCTGCTTTCTATCTCTCTGTCTCTCTCTGTCTGTCTGGCGAGCGCACGCGCCCTATAGCAAAAACCTCTCCAAAAAAAGAAAAAAAATATATATAAAAGGCAGTCTGGGGGGACCAGCAGTTAGCGTAATGGCTGTGTTGCTGAACTCCCATGTACTCAACCAAGGTTCGAGTCCCGGACCTGGTGGCTTAAACTCACATCAGGCACATGTGCGTGCGTGCCCAAGATCCCGAGAGGAGAATGGAGGAGAAGGGATTGCGGCGTGGCCATCCCCCCTGGGGGGTGATTTCTCCTTTTCTGTCTCTCTGTCTCTCTCTGTCTCTCTGGCGAGCGCACGTGCCCTATAGCAAAAACCTCTCCTAAATAAATAAATAAATAAATAAATAAATAAATAAATAAATAAATAAATAAATAAATAAAAATAAAAGGCAGTCTGGGTTAAAGTGCTGGATCCCACATGGTCGACTATGCAGTTTGACTTCCAGACCAGATGGCTTGAAAATCACACCAGGAGTGTGTGTGTACATGCCCTAGATCCCGAGAGGAGACTGGAGGAGAAGGGATTATGGCATGGCCATTCCCTCTGGGGGGTGCTTTCTCACTTTCTCTCTCTCTATCTCCCCCTCTGTCTCTAGCAAACACACATGTCCTATATCACACACACACACACACACACACACACAAACGTGCGTGCATGTTAAAGGCACTAAGAAGTCCTGTGGGGGGAGAATTTGTTTACCCTCATCTGACTAGCACCCCCAAAATGTGTTTGACCACAGAATCCTTTTCCACCTGACACTACTGTCCCACAGCTCACGTGGAGAAACGCTGCTCTACCGTGTCCGTTCCTAGGACATACTCAGGTCGTCTTGGTCAGAGCGACCCGTGGAAACAGCCCAAGCCCTGCGTGGGACTCCCTGGAATAGATGTTCTTCCTGGCCGGGGCTCTGGGAAGTCCCCCCTTCTCTCCTGTTTCTCATTTTCTTTTCTCTCTCTCTCTTTTTAAATTTGCCATAGAGAGTGTGTGCTCCCCAGAGAGAGACAGGGAGCTAGGAAAATGGAGAAAGCACCCCCAACGGGATAGTTATGCCACAATCCCTTCTCCTTCATTTTCCTGCCCTTTGGAGATTTTGGCACGCGCGTCCACACATGCACCTGGCATGTTTCTAAAGCTTTTAGGGCCAGGATTTGAACCACATGGTCAACCACATGGGACCCAGCTCCTTAACCACTACGCCACAGGGCTGGCCCTGGGTTTTCTCATTTATAAAGGGCAGCTTCCCCACTGCATTGCTGGAAAGCTCAAATGAAGATTAATTCACTTTTTTCTTTCTTTCTTTCTTTCTTTTCTTTTTTTTTTTTTTTTTGAGGGTTTTTTGCTGTAGGGCGCGTGCGCTCACCAGAAAGACAGAGAGAGACAGAGAGACAGAAAGCAAGAAATCACCCCCCAGGGGGGATGGCCACATCACAATCCCTTCTCCTCCATTCTCCTCTCAGGATCTTGGGCACGCACGCACATGCACCCAGCATGAGTTTAAGCCACCAGGTCTGGAACTCGAACTGCGGTCAACTACATGGGAGTCCAGTGACATAGCCATTACGCTAACTGCTGGTCCCACTTATTTTTTCTTTTAATTAATGAGCAGCTCCTCTCTACTCTTACCCACTTTTTATTTATTTATTTATTTATTTTTTGAGAGGTTTTTGCTATAGGGCGTGTATGCTCTCCGGAAAGACAGAGAGACAGAAAGTGAGAAATCATCCCCCTGGGGGGATGGCCACCCCACAATCCCTTCTCCTCCTTTCTCCTCTCGGGAACTTGGGCACACATGCACACGTGCCCAGCGTGAGTTTAAGCCACGGGTCCGTGTTAAGCCAACAGGTCCGGGACTCGAACTGTGGTCGACTTCATGGGAGTCCAGCAACATAGCCATTACGCCAACTGCTGGTTCCCTCTCACCCACTTTCTAAGACTCCCCTCTGGCCTGTGAAGTACCCATTCTCACTCCTTTCTGGTCATTTTTCATCTTTATTTTTTAGTGTTTGGTTTTAATTTCTGATAGAATTCCTAGGTTATAAGGCCAGCTGGCTGTATGGTTGTTAAGGCAGCTGGATCCCACATGGCCAACTGCACGGTTTGAGTCCCAGACCTGGCTTGAAAAACACACCGGGTGCAAGTTCTTGCATGCCGAAGGATGGAGAGATGGAGAAGGGGTTGAGGCAGGACCATTCCCTATGGGAGGAGGGGATGCTTCCCACCTTCTCTCTCTCCTTTTCTCTCTCTGCCTTCCTCATGAGCTCTCTGGCAAAATTAAAAAACAAAAATAAAAACCTTGTGACTTTCTAGGCTACATGGTCCAGCACACGCACCTGCCTGTTCAGGCCGTCATTCTGCTACCCAGCCCGTCAGTGAAATCCTCTGCATTTCAGCAGCAGTCACAGCGTCACCCCCACATCACCGACACTCCTCTATGCAGATCTCAGAGTGGGTTCGTTGTACTTCCTCTGCTCCAGACTGTTCTCTGGTGGGTCCCAGCAACTCTGCTTATCTGTGTGGTATTTCTTTATCTCACTGTGCTCACGGCCTCTCTTTGAGATGGCTGGTTTTCCTCAAGCACTAGATGGCTTCGGGGCATGTGTTCGGGTCTACACCTCAAGTGGAGTGTGCACCTGTGCTGGTAGTGGGGCTGAGGGGGGTGGGGAGGGCAGTTGTGGCTGTGTCCACGGCTCACCTCTGGGACTAGGCGAAGAGGAGGCCCGGAGGCCCCCTCACCAGGGCGTGTCTCCACACCCCTGGCCTTCTGCTCTCGGTGGCCGCCCAGCCAGATCTGCCGGCTGCGGCTCTCTGTGCACCGCGGTGCTACGCTTTTCTGCTTCCTGCCCGGTGCGGCCCACATGCCTGCCTTCTGCCTGCTGGGGATCCCGTAGGATTTCTGGCCTGCCGAACCCCATCCTCACTCCTTCCTGGTCGCTGTCTCCGCCCTTCCCTGGAGAGCGGACACAGGTCTGCGTGGCGCTGCCCTGGCCCCTCCCCTTTACCCCAGAGGAGCTCAGGCTGCGCAGGTTGCCTGCTCAGTAGGTGTTCGCCAGGGGCTGGGGGGGAGGCGGGGGCACATGAGCTGAGTGTTCAGGCCGCAGGCAGGGGGGCCCAGCTGGGACTGCTCCGCCCTCACTGGCAGTGTGGCTCATCCCCCAGCATGGACTCAGCCCCAAACAAGGGACTGGCAGAGGCCTGCACCAGGGTCCCATGGGTAGGGCTGCCCCGAGGCCAGCCCCAAACCACTGACACGAGCCTCAACATACATTCATGGTTTCCCTGAATCACAGACCAAACCAGAGATCCTCGGTGGAGGAAATTAACAGACAACGAATCAACGATCAATAAACAGTAAAACATCTGCTGGAAACCCGAAGGAACCAAAATAGGCCTTATATGTATCTTAAAACCATTGGCTCAGAGTAGAATCGGTCACCAGCCTGTCCTCCCCGTTGCTGCCACATCTGGCCCTGGTCTCAGGGACCATTTGTGTGCCATGTGCTTGTTCTAGGTCTGCCTCCGGGCAGTCCGTCTAGGGCTCGGGGGAGCAGCCTCTCCCTCGGGCCCCAGGCCCTCTGGTTCCTCTGACTGTGCCTTCTCTTGCCATCTGATGGCCGAAAGGCTGTTTTAGGGCTCACTTGATTGGATCTACTCAGACCAAAAGGTTTAATAGCCCTTGAGCCAAACCACAGGAAGAGACGGAGGCAGGGATGCTCAAAGGGTAGGCTCCCACTGCGCCCTCCACCTGGCACTGCCGACTCTGCACGTCAGCTCACTTTTCCCCACGGCTCCTCCGTGTGGCTGGACACTTGGCTCCCAGAAGTCACAGGGCTGCTTGCCATAGACTTTCTGTCCCAGACGAGGGGCCACTCATTGACCACAGATCTGGGAAGAGATTTCATGGCCAGCTTGGACCAGGTGCCCATCCCAGCCAGTGGCTAGTCCTACTACGATTGGTCCCAGGAGGCCAGATGCCCACCCTGACCAGTGGGTGTTCTGGCTATGATTGGTCCAGCTGAGCCAGGGGCCTGGGTGTTGCTTCTACCACTGGTCCAGCTGGGCCGGTTCCGCCCGGCCAGCAGGGTGTTCCTGCTGTGCTGACTGGCCTGCCTGGGTCCAGTGAGAAGCTGGGAGCCCTTGACGTGAATGGTTAGAACGGAATGAGGGTCTGCTCCACTTCTGGGCACGTGGAGAGGTGCTCTTGTAGACTGAATAAACAACTCTGCCTTCTGCAGACACCAAGGCCAAGTTCCGCGGACAGGTGCAGCCCGTGGGGCCGGTGAGGCCCTGGAACGGTGGTACACCTGCCTGGCTTGGTCCTGGCGGCCTCATCCAGGCTTTTGGTTTTGAATCCCATCTACCCTCCGATGGCCGCCAACGTCATCCCTCCAGCCCAGCCCCCCCTCACATCTCCCTCCTCCTTGACCCCTCCTCCAGGAGGTTCTCTGCTAACACAGAGTTCCCGCCCCACGCCGGGTCTGCCCCGCCTGCCCTGCCACAGTAAGGACCAGCTCAGATCTCCAGTCACTGCAGACAACGACAGCTGGACCTGCGTCCTGGCTCCTCTCTTCTCAAACACCCTGTCCCATCCATTCACAAACCCTTTGGGTCCGTTCTTCAAAATGCCTTCAGTGTCATGCCGGCAGGTGGCATGGAGTTTGGGGTGCTGGATCCTACGGAGCCAGCTCTGCGGTACAAGTCCTGGACCTGGCGGCTTGAAAATCACGCTGGGTGCATGTGTGTGTGGGCCCAAATCTCGAGAGGAAAATGTAAGAGAAGGGATTGCAGCATGACCATCCCCCCAGGGGTGATTTCTCACTTTCCCTCTGTCTCTGTCTCTCTTTGGCGAGTGTACGTGCCCTATAGCAAAAACTAAAAAAAAAAAAAAAAAAAAAGAATAAAGAAGCTTCTAGAGCTGTCTGGTTTTTACCACCACCCCACTTCTACCCCAGCAATCACAGACCCTGCTGCCCTCCTCACCCAGAGCAGCAGGCTGGTCCTCGCCCCCCAGCTCACCCCCACCTCTGGGCGTGGCCCTGACTGTCCCTCTGCCTGGACAGCTTTCCCCTTGATTCTTCTCTCATTCAATCAGATCTTTATTTGAAGGTCATCTTCCCCTCAGCTTTCCTGGGACCTCAGTCCTGTGTGATTTCTGGAGCCTTGTCCCCACTGAGCCCCCTACCTACCAATCTCATCTTATAGTCTCTAAACTCTCGCGGGGCCTGGTCTGGCAGGTCCCTGCTATGCCCTAGGACAGCGCCCGGCGGACCCGGAGCTCCACGGCTCGCTGAGCGAGTGCACGACTGGATGTTCTCAGCCTGGCTTCAGGCTGGGGGGCAAAGGAGGGGCAGTGCCTTCCCTGTGCCCTCACTGGGGTTGGGAGCCCTGGCTGGAGCCCTGGCCCTGCCCTCTGCAGCTCAGGCTCTGCCTGGGCCTTGGTTCTAGTGACATGTGCCAGCTGCCCCGCCTGGTGTGCTCCTGAGACTTTGCACACGGAGAAATGGGTGACACCCAGCATCCCCGTGTCACCCTGGCTGGGACTAAGAGAAAGAGAAGTGGGACTCAGAGTGGTGTAGTGTGTGCCCCTGGTCACCCTGCTCCGAGGACAGAGCTGGGACAGAACCGGGTCCCGCAGTCACCCTGGGTGGAGCTGGCCCGAGGGGCGCCGTGAGCATCACAGCCAGGAGAGAGCAGCTGCCCGAGTGTTGATCTGGCGTCGCCTCACCCCTGTCCCTGGCCGGAGTGGTCTGTCCAGGGGCCCATTCAGGATGGGCCCCCAGTCACCTGGAGACGCCCCCTCTTCACACCTCTCCTGTCTCCATTCTTTGGCCCCTCAAGCACCCTGGGGCAGTGGCCGGCCTGTCCCCTGCACGCCCACCTCAGCCCTGCAGCTCAGTGGCTCAGGGTCTGCGCCGCAGCTGTGAGGGCAGCCAGCTGCTGCCGGAGTGAGGCACGTGGGAACCCACCAGGCCCCCGGCTCCTCTCGGTGTGGCCACAGGCAGGGCAGGGAGACGAGGGCCTGAAGGAGGAAAGAGGGCCCCCGGCAGGGAGCCCGGGAGGGGGCCCGGAGCAGGGACACAGGCCCTGAGTTGGCATTTTCAGATTCGGGTTTGGAGACAATTAGGAGCTGAATTATTAAAGATGCCCGAGGGAAGAGGCTGTTTTTAAGAAAGCATGAGTAAGCAGGGCTGCCTCGCAGCCGCGCAGGGTCGAAGGCGATCAATCGCCGTAATGGCCACAAACAGGGCCCAGCCCGACGTGAGCACACCAGCCTCGCGCTTGCCGCGGGGTCTGTGCCCACACACCCTCGTGAGCTGGCCAGGGGGCGCAGCTTCGGCCCTTCCCCAGGGCCCCTGCTCCCTGGCAGCTGGGCCCGCACTGTGGGAGGCCAGTGGTGAGGGGGTCCCTGTACTGAGAATCAGGTACAGCGGCCCCGCCAGCTGGGTCACACGGGGCAGGCTGCTGAACCTCTCTGGACCTCAGGTCCCTTCTGTAAAATGGGCTGGTGATGCCACCCCAGGGCGTGCGAGCGAGCCCGGTGCACGCCCAGCCGGGTCAGCACTTAGCAGGAGGCGCTGGTGTGGGCGCCCCTGGGCGGAGCCCTGAGCGGAGAGCCGCAGCGTTCACTGAGCACCAGCTGCCAAGTTCTGGGCGAATCTCCCGCCTTAGCTAACCCTCGCAGCAGCCTGGAGAGGCACTTCTGCCGTCGTCCCCCCATTTTAGAGGTGAGGAAACGAGGCTCAGAGAGGCGGCATGACGTGCCCAAGGCTGCATGGCTGGAAGTGGCAGAGCCAGGACCCCAGTCCAGCTTCCTTTCTAGGAATCCCCGGGCTACACTGGACGCCCCCCACCCCCTGCCACTGCCTCTCCCCGCCCTCCCTTCCTCTGAGCGCCCTCTTCCTTCCATGGCCACTGAGGTGCCCTGGCCCCCAGCCAGCAGCCACATGCCTGGGAGCACGTCTCAGCCAAAATAGAGCCCGACCTCTGTTTATCCCTCCAAGGTGTGAGCCAGGGCACGCTCCAACCGGCAGCCCCAACCCCAGGATTCTGCCCCAGGGGTCAGTCGGCAGGTCGCCAAGGACGCTCTGACTGTGGGCTGAGAATGTAGCTGCGAGATGACCACCAGGTCCCTCTCCCGTACACGGGTACGTCAGGTGCAGGGGACATGAAGATGGCGAGCACGTGCACACACACACACACACACACACACAGGTGTGCACACCCACCCGCACAGCTAAGCCGGTGCACAGCAGCTCCCCGCCTCCCCAGACTCGCAGCAAGCACTTGTACGAGATTAGCACTGGGAGGTTGCTCAGCCACCACTGTCACCCCAGGCCTCTCTGGGCACTGGAGCCCCAGCTTCTCCGCTGCCCTCCTACTCCCCAAGCCGGGATGCTGAGGCGGAGCTGTGTGTGCAGAAGAGCCCTGCCTGGAGCCCGGAGTCCCGAGGCCCGCGTGACCTTGCACGCTCGCATTCTCTCCGGGCCTCCAGTGCCCCATTTGTGCTCTAAGGACTCGCAGGTCTAAGAGGAAAGCCAGAGGTGGGGAGGGCAGGCTGCCGTGCTGTCGGGCCCACTCTGGCAGCCCTGGGGAAGCCGGGGAGGGGGTGCTTGCTGTTTGGAGATCCCCACAGACAGACAGAAGCAGGGATTAACTGCACCCGCCTTTCCCTCTGCCCTTCCCCAAGCGGGTATAGGGGCCGGCAGCACAGGCCTGGCGTACAGGCAGGCAGCAGGTTTCCAGCATGTCTGAGGTGAGTGTTTGGGGTGAGGGGACCAGGGGGTTTAGAGTGGGAGGGCTCCCCGGCTCCTCTGTCCTCACTCTGCGCTCAAGGCTCAGCAGGTGCTCCACAACGTGTACTGGGTGGAGGGTTGAGGGCAGGTGTAGGGTAAGGCGTTCCCTCTCTAAGCTCAGGTCGCCCCCTGGAAGTTGGGGTGGTGGTGACCCCACCTCGCAGGATCAGTTGTGCATAGGAGTGGCACCAGCAGATGCCGGGCACAGGAAGTGCACCCTGCTCACCCCCGCCCCCCTCACCACCACCTGCACTAGCTCTGGCCGCAGGAGGTGCTCGGAAGTCACGTGGTCTGGCTGGAGTGGGAACCGTGAGCAGCACCTCCAGGCACGGGGGCCTGCTTCTGCGTGCGTGTGCATCTGTGGGTGGAGGTGGTCACAGTGCAGGCAGAGAGCCCTGCACTGGCTTGGAACCATCGTACAGGGAGTCTTAAACACAATGGGGTTGGGGGCGCCAGCAGGTGAGGAAGTGGTTAAGGCGCTAGACTCCCATATTGTTGACCACAGTTCAAGTCCTGGACCTGGCACCTCGAAATCCACACTGGGCATGTGTGCGTGCATGCCCAAGAGCCGGAGAGGAGAATGGAGGAGAAGGGAGATTGCAGCGTGGCCATCCCCCCTGGGGGGTGATTTCTCGCTTTCTGTCTCTATGTCTCTGTCTGTCTGTCTGGCGAGCGCACGCGCCCTATAGCGAAAACCTCTCAAAAAAAAAAATTTAAAAACACACACACACACAAAATGGGGACAGTCAGCCCCTGCGGTGGCAAGTGGTGGCACCTATGGGATAAAAAGGTAGGCGATGTGATGTGGGAGCATCTGACTCGCAGCACCTTGGGCGTGCTGGCTGACCCGGGTCCCTGGGACGGAGCTAGACAAGCAGCCTCCTGAAGCCTCCATGCTGGGGACACAGGCCAGCTGTCTCAGGAACAGTCTCACTCCCTGAGAGAGTGGCCATTGCAGCACAACTCGACGAAGCACCTAGCACGTACCGGGCATCGATGGGCAAGTCCTCTGCAGAGGTGACACTTAAACCGAGGCCTAAGGGGCGGAGCAGGTGCTCTGGGCAGAGAGGGGCGAAGCATGGGGTGGGGATCAGAGTGCAGGGAGCTCGGGTGGCGGGCCTGGCGGGCGGAGGGGCCTGGCCCTGTGGGGCATGGTGGGGTGTCTGGAGTTTATCAGAGTTCAGCGGGAACCACTGAGGGTTCTGGCAGAGGATAACCAGCTCCGATGTGTGTTTTCAAAGCTGCCTCAGGCTGCCTGCTGGGTGAGTGTCCACTGTAAGGGCTACACGGAAGCAGGGGGCCAAGGACACCGGGGCACACCCAGGGAGTGAGTGGGCCGGGAGAGGAGGGAAGGAGGAAAGGGGTTGGAAATGCGGCAGGGAAGAGCAGCTGCTCCCTGGGGCTTTCCTGCCTGCATTCCAAGCACAGCCCTGAAGCTGGGAGCGAAGTGGCCTGTGCCAGCTGACAGGCAGAGCTGGACAGGCCTGGGGCACCCTGCTCAGAGCTCGACACCCACACCTCCCACCCCGAGGCCCCCAGCCCTGTCCAGCTGCCCTACTAACCTGCCCGCTGCCCTGGGCACTTCATCCCGCCTCTGTTCTGGAGCAACCTCCTGTTCGGGGCAGGGGACAGTGACCGCCCTGGTTCCCTGAGCCGCCACCTGGTCAGGGACCTCTTCATGCAGTCCCTGCTCTCGGCCGGGCCCAGGCTTTCCAGGTTACTGGGGGCCCTTTCTTTCAGTGTCTGCCCGTGTTCTGTTCTCAGAACTTAGAGCTGTGCGAGTTTCGTGGACTTGCCCCTCCTGGGCCTGCTGCGGCCAGCACCCCACTGGCCTCCGCGGTTGCCCCTTCTTCCCCCCGCTCTCGCCCCCTCCCTCGCTCATCTGCTCATGGCCAAACTGCCGTCTCTCAGCCCCTCCCGCTGCAGTGCCAGGGCCTGAGTCCTCAGCTCGTCCTACCCTGCGAGGGGACATCACCGCTGTCAGCCCCTGGACGTGGGACCCGGGCCTGTGGACCCACAGGGGAAGCAGGGAGAATGCCCTTGGGGGCCCAGCCAGGATCCCGTCTGCCCCATCTGGACCTGGCCCACACCTATTACCCAGCAAGCAACTGGGGCCGCCTTCCACCACCCAGACCGGCCTCAGCCAGGGCTCTGTGGCTGTGGCCCCCAGACCTTTATAGACCCTTCATATTTCTTCCTCAAACTGGAAAAGCCACAAACTGCCATCTTTTATTTTGCAATGTAAGGACATTAAAAAAACAATTCTTGCCTCCCTTCCCCCCCAAAAAAAAACCTAGCTATTCCCTATCTTCAGCACCATTTCGAAAGAAAATGAAGATCTGAATCTTTTAAAGGGAATACTTTTTTAAAGAGGATTATTTATCTGATTTTGTTTATTATTATTTTGAATTTGCTATAGGCCACGTGTGCTCACCAGAGAAAGAAAGGGAAAGAGAGAAAGCAAGCATCCAGGCCCAAGATTCAAACAGCAGTTGGCTATGTGGGAGTCCAGCATCTTAACCACCATGCCACCTGCCACACCCAAAAGGAAATACTTTTAATTTACCAACAAGTAAATTGCACACCAGCTATGGACTAAAGGCCAGGGGCCCTGGTTTGTCCACACTGGAAAGAACTATCAGCTAACAGCCGCCCTCTCCTCCCCATCCTCCATGAGGTGCAGTCCCAGGGTGCGGACTCAGCACAGACAGGAGGCCACCCAGGACCACAGAGGCTCCCCTGTGCACCTGGCCATCAGTGCCAGGCCCTCCCTTCCCGATGAGCCTGACCCTCATCCGCATAGCAATGAGGACAGAGGACTGGCCCTAGAAGGCCTCCCTATGTGACACCCAGGGCTCAGCATCCTCCTGGGGCCTCCAGAGTGACATGGCAGGGGCAGAGACCAGGTGGGCTGCAAAGGCGAGAGGCCAGGCCCCAGCCTGTCCTGGGCTGAGGTCAGGGCATCAGGAGCCAGGGTGCATCCTGGAACAGAGGCAACAGCCCAGGGATGCCAGATTCCTGGGTCCTCAGGCCCCAAAGGTGTGAAGAGGTAGGTGTGTAGGGGCTGAGAAACGCTGCCCAGGAGGCGTGCTGGCACCTGCTGCCCCCTGGTGGGCAGACGGGGGAATGCGAGAGAGCTCCTTTGGCAGGGAGGGAGGGCTCGTCTGCCCAGGTGCCCCAGCTGCTCAGTCACCCACTCCGTCACTGCAGTTCTGCCCACCACGCATGGCCAAGGTGTTTTCCTCCCATCTCAGTGTAGCCGGAAGCTCTTCCACCTCCCCACCCCCTCCCACCCCCACCCGCACCGAGGGCAGGGAGCTGGGCCCACCAGCAGGGACACCACACTGGGGCGGGGGGGGGGGGTATGGTGCCAGGAAAGTGGCGATGGGGGACCAAGGACACACCCTTTGGGAAGCTCCCCTGTCCACCTGGCCAGTCAGTGCCCAGCACACCCTTCCCGCTGGCCCTCCCACCACGGCCCCATCCACCCCCTCCTACGCACTCCATCTGGCCATTTGGGGGCAGGCAGTGGGGGAGGCCGGTTGAGTGGAGGCCAGAGCACAGCAGGGACCATGGCAGCCCATCTGTCGGCGGAACCCCAGCCTCCGACTACGGAAGAGAATCGGGGTGCTTACAGTTGTTTTCTTTTTTTAATTTTCTTTTAAGAAGAATTATTTATTTAATTATATTATTATTATTATTATTTTAATTTGCTACAGGGCACACACACTCATCAGAGAGAGAAAGTGAGAAAGCAAAGTGCCAGGTCCAGGACTCGAGCCATGGGCAGCCATGTGGGAGTCCAGCGTCTTAACCACCGCAGCACTGCTGGCCCCATGGTTGGGTTTCTGACTCATCAGCAGGTCCCCACAAAGGCCTGGGAGGTGCTCTGAGCGGGGTGGGGGGGCACAGGGCAGCTCAGGTCGCAGACAGAAGCTGTCTGGGAGAGCTGGGGTAGGCAGGACGGGGTGCGGGCTCTGAAGGCAGACCCACCTGGGATCCAGGGCCAGGAGCACAGCCCACGCCCCAGGCCCGCCTGCTGCTGAGCAGAGGGGGAGAAGCCACAGGATCTGCAGCCGGCCTTTGACCTTCAAAATTGTCCTCCTCAGCCCTCGGTTCACAGAGGAGGATGAAGCCCAGAAAGAGGAAGCCCGGCTCAAGGCCGCACAGCCTGACCGGCTGGAGGGGTAGCCCTGCCCCGGCCCTTCACACACCTTGGCAGGAGCTCAAAATCACCTCTACCGTGCCTGACTGACGGGTGAGGAAAAGGAGATGCAGAGACTGAGTGGCTTGCCCACGATCACATGGCAGTCTAGACAACAACCGATACAGGAGCCCGGCCGGGTGACATGACGGGGAAGGGAAGGGGCCACCCGTGGGAACGGAGCTTTTCACGTGCTTCTGACAACAGCCTTCACAACGACCCCACTACCCTCGGGACTGTTTTACAGAGAAGGAAGCCGAGGCCAGAAGAGGTTAGAAGCAGTTTGCTGCGCATAGAGCTACTTTGATTGATGCAGACGAGATTCTGTTTAACACTGGTGGAAATATGGGATCGGCAGATGGTGCGGTGGTTACGCCACTGGACTCCCACATGGTTGACTCCCACATGGTTCAAGTCCCAGACCTGGTGGCTTGGAACTCATGCCAGGCGGATGTGCACGTGTGTCCTAAATCCAGAGAGGAGAATGGAGAAGGGATTGCAGCATGCCATTCCTCCTGGGGTGTGATGTATCATTTCCCCTCTTACTGTGTCTGTCACTCTCTGGTGAGCACACATGCCCTAAGGCAAAAACTTCTACCAAAAAAAATCATGATGGGCACACGTGTGTGCCCAAGATCCCAGGAGAATGGAGGAGAAGGGATTGTGGCTTGGCCACCCCCCAGGGGGTGATTTCTCACCTTCCCTCTGTTTCTGTCTCCCTCTCTCCAGTGAGCACACGTGCTCTATGGCAAAAGCTCTAAAAAATAAATAAATAAAAAGAATGGTGGAAATAGGGGTCAGCAGGTGGTATGGTGGTTAACGCACTGGACTCTCACATGGCCGCATCTGAGGCCTGGACCTGGCAGCTTGCTTTTTCACTCTCTCTCTCTCTTTCTGGTGAATACATTTGCCCTGTAACAAATTTTAAAAATAATAGCAATGATAGGGAACCAGCAGTTGGCGTAATGGCTATGTCGCTGGACTCCCACGTAGTCGACCGCGGTTCGCGTCTCGGACCCGGTGGCTTACAACTCACGCCGGGCGCGTGTGCGTGCGTGCACAAGATCCCGAGAGGAGAATGGAGGAGAAGGGATTGCGGCGTGGCCATCCCCCCTGGGGGGTGATTTCTCACTTTCTGTCTCTCTGTCTCTCTGTCTTTCTGGTGAGTGCACACGCCCTATAGCAAAAACCTCTCCAAAAAAAAAAAAAAAAAAAAAAAGAAAGAAAGAAAGAAAAAGGAAAGAAACATGGGCCAGTCAGAGGGTAGAGGTTAGGGTGGCTGGATCCATATGGCTGACGGCATGGTTGGAGTCCCGGACCCCACAGCTTGAAAAACACGCCAGGCACGTTGTGCCCAAAATCCCAAGAAGAGAATGGAGAAGGGATGCGGAATGGCTGTCCCCCTCGGGGGTGCTTTCTCACTTTCTCACTCTCTCTCTCTCTCACGCTCTCTCCCTCTCCCTTTTCTTCTCAGTGAGTGAATGTGCCCTATAGCAAAGCAGAAGAAGAGTACTGAGTGGCCTTCGGGGTCCACCACACCTGCTGGGGCAATGCCCTCCAGGGGAGGAGAGTGACCGCCTCACTCAGGGCTGGGCGCTTTGCAGGCCTGTAACATCGTTAAGGTGCAATGATCCCCCTTCTCTCTGGCAGAAAAGGAAACCCCATGAGTGTAGCTTTGTGGTCTTGATTTTTTTAAAAAGTTTTTCTCTTTCATAAGAATGAGAGACAGAAAGACAAGCAGCCTCAACAGGGCCTCACACCGTGACCCTCCCCACCTCGCGGCCTTCCCAGCAGCCGGGAAGGTGGAGATGGGGCCAAGGGTCCGGGTGTGTGCCCAGCACATCCAGGTCTGCCGAGGAACCAAACCCGCCGTTTTCTGTGGCCCTGGCCTCGCACCCTGCCCTGCGCCGCCAGCCCCGTCCTGGGTCTGCCCAGCCTCCCATCGAGCCGGAAGCGGAGCGGCCTTGTCCCGTGTGCCTTTGACCCCCTTCTCCAGCTGTCCGCGTCTCTCTTTTGCATCAGCGTTGTCGTGCTGCCGAGCTCCCTACTAAAGCAGTTCAGGGGAGCCTCCACGCACACCCCGTGTCTATTTGTAGCAGAACGATATTTTTAACGCTTCAGAATGACATTTGGACAGCTCATGCCAGATGCGCCCAACTCAGTTTGTAACCTTCGGTCTCCACCGCCTGGATCAGCAGTCCTAGCTGCACCCCGGGGCCTCGCACCTCTGCCCCCCACCTGCCTGGTGTGGGAGCCACAGACCTGGGCACCTGCTCTGTGACGGGGGCAGTGGCACAGAGCCCAGGGCCTTCCCCTACCCCAAGGTTTCATATCCGGGTGTCAAGTGAGGATGAGAGGCCAGGGGAAGGGACCGGAGGTGGGAGCGGAACGGCTCTGAGATCCGCACGCCCCGGTGCCGAGAAGGGAAGGTTGGTGAGGCAGAGGGAGGGCCTCGGTAAGGCTGGTTGGTGTGCTGGGGTTTCCCCTCCTACCTGACTGGTACCGCCTCCACCTGGCGGAGGCTTCCCAGAAGCCTGTGCAATCCGGATGTGTCCCCTGGAGGCCAGGTGGGTCTGACCCACACTGGGGGTCAGGATGGGGGCCAGGCCACACCGGTTGGAGGCAGCTGGGAGGAGGGGGGCGAGCCAGACACCTGCCCAGTGAGGGCATCCCCAGGTGACCTGACCTGCAGCTCTGAACCGGGCCAGGAAGGACGCCCTGAGTACTTGCCAACACCTGAAGAATGACCACTCGATCTGCAGCAATTTCACCCCCAGGATGGGCTGGAAGGCCGGAGGTGACCACGCCTCAGGCAGGGGTTCCAGGCGTTCACCCTGAGCGCTTGTGTTTTTAGCAGCCACCCACGTGGTTCTCACCGCGGGGAACACACCTCGCGATCACACCCAGCCTACCCACAGTCTCCTCACTCCCGGCTCCCAGGCAGCTGCTCCCCGCCTGTCTGCGGTCCCAGAGCCAGCTCCTGCGAGTGGGGGGAGCACGGAGCTAGACCCGCCAGCCCACACCTTCGGGCTTCAGGTGAGGGGCCTGAGGCTCCGGCAGTCACCCGCAGGTGACCCTGCCCTCCGTCTCCCCCTCCTGAGCTGGCGCTTGGTGTCCACCCTGGAGAAATGCTGCGGACTCCTGGTCATGCGCAGGCTTGCTCTCACTCTCCCTGAAGGAGGGAGATGCACGGAGACAGAGGGCCACGCGAGGGCGCAGGAGAGCACCTGAGCCCGCGCACGCACTGCGCAGGTGGACTAGATGGCGAAGCTGTAGTCCATAAAGACCCCTGAGAACTGCAACCGCATGGCCGTCCCCTGCCCCTCTGGATGCCCTGGGGGAGTAGGGACCGTCACGTACATCCCCACTGAGCAGACGAGGAGCCCAGGCCACGTGTGGTCGGGACAGGTGCTCCAGGTCACTGGCCGCTGGGAGCAGTGAGTTCAGCTAGCAGGAGCCGCTGGTAGGGTAACGGCCAGCAGCCTGGTGACCCTGGGAGCATTCCTCTGCCTCTGAGCCTGGGTCCCCAAGTGGCTCTCCCTCCTGGGGGAGGGGAGGTAGGCTCTACAGCTGGAGGCAGGGCTGGGGGCGGCCAGAGTAGTCCCTGGACTCCTGTTTCTTTTGAAAAATGGGAAGCGCTGGTCGCCCTGGGCTCCCGGGTCCCCACTCAGAACCACAGTGGGCTAGACTCCCCCTCCATCTGCAAAACTCTGTTGCAACAGAATCCCCTCTGCTTATTCTAGGGGGTTTAGTATTGCTTTAAACCATTATTATTCTACTGATTCTGAGATGATTGATTCTATGCTCAATTTTATTTTAATTCTTCTTAAAACATTATCCTTTAAACTGGCAAGTATTCAGTGTGCCGAGCTCTTCGCTAGGTGCTCAGGACAGGGCAGGGAACAAGACGGGGTGGAGGCTGCTGTCCCCGGAAGAGACCAAGGGCAGGCCACACCAGTCCCACTTGCCCGGCACCCACAGGTCACCTCCAGCGTGGGTGAGCATCTTGGGGCAGGGTAAGCGGATTATAGCTTTGGCTCTCGGGATTGACACGCTGTGCATCTACACCAATTCATCTTTACGTTTTTGGGATTTAATTCCATAGCTCTTCGGGGAGTCATGTGACTTCTCTAGTCTACTTAGTATCTCTCCAGTAACAAAATAGGACAGAATGGGACCAGGAGTTGGCGTAATGGCTATGTCGCTGGACTCCCACATAGTTGACAACAGTTCGAGTCCTGGACCCGGTGGCTTAAACTCACGCCAGGCGTATGTGCATGCATGCCCAAGATCCTGAGAGGAGAATGGAGGAAAAGGGATTGTGGTGTGGCCATTCCCCCTGGGGGGTGATTTCTCGCTTTCTGTCTCTCTGTCTCTCTCTGTCTTTCTGGCGAGAGCACACACCCTATAGCAAAAACCTCTTCAAAAAAAGAAAAAGAAAAAAAAAAAAGGACAGAAAAGAGCGGACCCTGGCCGGGAGCGCCGTGCTGTTGACGGTTGCTCCTTTCAGGGCCAAGTCCCCCTGCCCAGGAAACAGCAGGCTCCCATTCACAGGACCCCATCCTCTGTCCCTGCCTTGGTGTCCCCATGGCTGAGCCTCGGTTTGGTCCTGCTCCGGAGAGTAGAGGTAGGGGGTGGAACTGGAGTCACCCCCATCCTGAACTCTTCCCCACACCTGAGCCTCAGTGCCCAGGCTGGAGGGAGCCCCTTGGACCCCGCCATCATTCTAGGCTGGTTTTGGGTCCTGAAAGGCAGTGACTATTGACCGAGTGTCTCCTAGGTACGAGTCAGCACACTCGCGCTCGTCTTCAGCCGTCACCACAGACGCCACGTGGGTCTCTGATGGAAGAGAACAGGGCCCCCAGGGAGGGGGGGAGGTAGGGAGAGGGCGCCCGCTCTCTCATTATCCCTGCAGACCTCGGAGAGGCAGCGGCCCCTCCACACCTCCTCGCCCACCCTGGCTCCCACTCACTGCCCGAGGTCATGGTGGGGAGGGGCCTGTCCAGTCCTGTTCCCCGGGCCACTGCCAGGGTCAGCCCTGCCCAAGCAGGCACTGCCTCGGCCCCTCAGCTGCCTCTTCCTGCACCCCCGTCCCCGGTGCCACCCAAGCGGCCTCACCTCGAGCCAGGTTCCCAGAGATGAAGCGGAAGAAGAAGCTGATGATGTCGCCCAGGTGCTTCTTGCAGCCACGCTGGCACTCCTGCAGCCTCGAGCCCGGGCCCTCGCCGCGCCTGGCCATACTTGGGCCCGGCCCAAGCCCAGCCTGGCTCCTGCCCGGGTCCTGCCTGCCACCCGCCCCAGCACAGAACCGCTTCTGCTCCCCGCCTCCTCTGCCCGCCTCTCCCTGACCTGACGCTCAGCACTTTTCTTTTTCTAGAACTTTCTTTCTTCCCTTCTGATTTGCCTGTCTCCCAGCCTCAGCCTGTGCCTCGGTGTCTTGGCCTCTCCGGGCCTCACCTTCCCCCTCTGTTTCCTCCCAGCCTCCTGCTCCCTCGGTCTCTCCGAGAACTGCCTGCCCCTAGGCCCTCAGCCCAGCCCTCCAGGGGCAGCCAGAGCCCCGCTAGCCCCACTGTTCCAGGTCTGCCTCTTCCCAGCCCCTGCTCCTGCCCCAGGCCACCCCTTCACCTTGTGCCGGCTCCTCAGCCTCCAGGGCCAGAGCAGGACTCCCACGGCTCCTGGGCTGGGAGGGAATGGGGTGGGGGTGGCCTGGCTCCTGTGCTCCTGGCACCAAGGAGGAGGTGCCACTGGTGTGATTTTCAGCCTTAGGTGTGATCTCTGCGGAGGGGCCTCACCCGGGTCCAGGGCGCTCTGCCGGCAGAAAGGGAGCGGCTGTTCCAGGGAGCTTCCTGCCTGGGAGGCTTGGGGCCGGGGCCTGGGCAGCGCTGGGGCATAGGTGGGGCCCTGACCATGGCTGTCTCTTGACCTTGACCTCTGACCTCTACTCACTGACCCAATCCCCTAGCCTTTTTGGTGCCTCTCGAGGGTGGAGGAGGGGAGGTGGGAAGGGGCCTCTGATGAAGAAGCAGAGGGAAAGCCACGTGAGTGAATGCAGCAGGACCCGCCGGCTGTCCCCTGTCCCCCACATTCACTGAGCATCCGGCGTATGCCAGAGAGCTTGCGGAAGGCCTTGGGCACCAGCGAGTGTGTTCGGCAACCAGGACGGCCTGAGAGCTACGGGTGGCCAGCGATGCCAATTCCGCGTTCATGCTTGCTGTCTTCTCGCCCACAGAATTCAGATTGTGCTGGAGGGGGAACTATGCCCCGCTGAGAGAACTTCCATCCCCCCGCCTTTCTGCAATCAAGATGGCTTAGTTCTGGCCAAGGAAATGTAAACATAAATCTCGTAGCGACCACTGTGTTACTTTCCTGACATAGGCACCACCACTTTCCCCTTCTATCCAATTTCTGCCAATTTCTATCCAGTTTCTCCTGCCTGGAATGAGGCCGTGATGGCTGGAGCCAAAGCCACCACCTTGCACCATGAGGGAAAGGACCAAAAACCATGACTCTGATGTCCCCCAGCTGCCATCCTATGCCAGCTGCTGGCCAGCTCAGATTCCTCACATAGACAAACACACCTCTGTCTGATACACCATGACTTATAGTTTCTGTTCTACGTGAGTGCAGGCAAGCCAAAATATCCCCCCTAAAGCAGAAGGTGAACTGTTGCAGCGTGTGCCACCCACCAGTAAAAGATGGTGCAGCGCTTGGCGGACCTTGCTGTGTACACAGCTCGGCACACTGCTCCAAGGTGTTTTCTGAGCACAGGCAGAGGTTGGACAGCAGGTCCACACTGAGCTCGAGCAGTCCTACCCCTGGGGCTGATGACCCAACATGCACAGCGTGTGGAGGGCAAGTTGGGACAACTGCGGGACATGGCAGCCCCAGCCAAATTCACGGTCCCTTGGATTGTGGGCAAATGGTCTCTTCCACTTGACGTAACACCAGAGGCTTCCACTGGGCTGTCGTGGGGCGGGAGTGCCTGCTGTGAGGTGCCGGGTGGCCACGGGTCCTGAGCCGTCATTAGGATCTCAATCTCTGACCCCAACACTGCAGAGGGGTGTGCACACAGCCCTCCACCATCACCTACAGGGGCCGAGTGTGGGGTCTGGAAGGCCCAGGTAGGTGACAGCAGCAGGTGGCTGAGACCCCATGGTACCTGCTGCATCGTCACCTCCCTGTGGGAAGTCCCACATTCAATCCGAGGAGGAGAAACACCCACACATGCTCTGTAGACAGAGCTGCAGGACATGGCAGCACCAACGCTGAGGCCACCGAGGCCCCCGGGGACAGGCAGTGACCACCTCCTGGCAGGCAGAGCATGCCCGCTAGCCTGTGACGGCCCGAGGTAGGGCTCGCATTGGCCATGGGCGATTTTTAACCATCTGTGCAGGAGTCAGGGAGCTGGAGGGGACGGGACTGGAGGAGCGGTGACTAGGAGGTCTGGGGGAAAGCCTGCCCTGAGTGCGAGAGAACCAGAGTCCTCCGCCTGTGCTCCCCGATGCCTCTCCTGCCTGTTCTGTGCTGACCATCAGCGTTCAGGCCCGGCCGCGCTGGCGCTTACGCATGAACACGGCGCACAGCCTCAGTGAGAGAATCCTTTCCCGGGCTGCGGCTCCAGCCCTCAGTGTGTGCCAGGCCGGCCAGCAGGTGGCAGGTCAGCTACTCTGTATCCCATCCTCTGGAAGGGACCACGCTGTCCTCACTGGAATAGACGCTCGTCCTTGATACAGACCTGCCCTCCTGCCTGCCCTGCCACCGCCGCCACCACCACTATCACGGTGTCCACCGTCGCTGTTACTCACCAGGGACCTGCGCAGCTGAGAGGGGTGGCCAAAGGCCAGTGCTTACCAGCCCCACTGGCCTCTCCAGGCCCCCCTCCCAGGGCAGCTGGCCTAGAGGAACAGTGGAGAGGCCCCTGAGGCCTGGTTCCAGCACAGCTGCGGGGGTCAGGCCGTCCTCCCGGAGGCTGGATTCGCCCCTCATACACTGCTTCTCTTCAACTGCAGCGGCCCAGGAACCGTGGGGAGTGGTGGTGGCTGGCCCATGGCTTGTTGTGGCCCAGAATGCAGCGGAAGCCAGGCTGTGTCCACTCTGGGGCCCAGGCTTCTCCCTTAGCTTACTGAAACAGCCTCTCTTGGAAGCCCGTTGTCATGTCAGAAGTCTGAGTATTGGAGGCCAGCACGTGGCATGATGGTGAAGGCCCTGGACTTCTACATGGACAACTGTGGTTTGAGTCCCAGACCAGGCAGCTAGAAAATCATGCTGGGTATGTGTGTGCCCAAACTCCCAGGAGAAGAATGGAGGAGAAGGGATTGCAGTGTGACCACCCCCCCCCCCCCAGGGGATGATTTTCTCTCTCTCTCTCTCTAATGAGTGCATATACCCTAAGGAGAGGGGGGAAATCTGAGTATCCCAAGACCACCATGTTGTGAGGAAGCCCAAGTAGCCTGTGGAGAGAATCAGGCCCTGAGGCCCCAGACATGTGAGTGACACCCTCTTGAATCTTCCAGTCCAGCCCAGCCCAGCCCCCAAACCAATAGACGTAAATGAGTTATCACAGCCAATGCCATGCAGAATACAGGAACCGTGCAGAGGCCCGCCCCGACTCCTGACTCACAGCACTGAGAGCAAGTGAAACAGCTGTTATGCCAGGACACTGCACTTCGGACTGCTTTGTTAGAGAACAAAAGCTAACTACAATAGCCCTTTCCCAGCGCGGGGAGGCTGACTCTTCACATCTCCTCCTCACAAATCCTCCAGGGATCATCTCCCCCCAGGCTCAACCCCTTCGGCCACTCGCGCCTGAGGCTGCTGCTCCAGTGTTCCCACCCAAAGGCCATTTCCCAGGGCACCTCGGGGGACTCTGGCTTGTCACATCCAGCTTCGTTCTCTGGCTCGCCAGAGTTTCTGCCAAATTCCTAAGGCCGGGATCTCGCACAAATGCCTCTCCACTTAAACCAGCCAGTCTGGATTGCGCTGTCTGCAGCCAGACCCAGGTTGTGTGTATTTATTACGATTCTAGTTTAACAGAGACACCAACGTCCCACAGCCCTGGTGAGAAGCCAGACTCGAGAAGCAGGTCTGTCGGGTGGTGGCTTCAGTCACTCCCCGAGAGAGGCGTCCTGGTGCTGCCAGGAAGGACATTAGATGAGAGGAAACAGCAGAGTCTCTGGGTCACTGAGGAGGGGCCTCAAGCCGCCAGGCTGAGGGTGGGCTGCTTCTGCTGGTTGGGGAGAAGCCACATCATCTCCTTGAGCTCCCCGTCTATGGGGCCACAGCAGCTGCCCACCTCCCATAAACGTCGCAGCCAGGAGTGACGCTCAGGCCCGGCCACAGCTGGTGCAGCCCTCACCCTCCAGCCTCTGGGCCCCCCGAGACCTGCCCAGGCCTAAGCCTCGGGGACACGGCCCTGCACCCTGGCTTCTGCTCCCAGCTGTCCCAGACATCTGTCTCCCTGGCTCTGCTCCTGTTGAATGGAAAAACCCCAACTACAAGGACACAGTGTCCGGGCCACCTGGCTTCCACAGGAACCGGGACATGCAGGCCACTGCGCTGGGCCTCGCCGAGCACCTGCGAGGAAGTGCTGAATGGCGCCCATTGTCCTCGGCACCCCATCCGGCAAGGCTCCGGGGTGGGGGGGCAGAGGCACTACAAATGCAGAGTGGAGCGTTTCGTCACACAGAGCCCTGGCTGTGACTGTGTGCCGGACCCTCTGCAAGGACCTGGGGACGTGTTTGCACTGAGAGGAGGAGGCGGGGGCTGCGCTCCGTGGAAACTAGTGTGCGCTGGGGACTTGGGGCCTCAGTCAGTGAGGTCCCTGGCTCCCTCCTCCCTCAGCTCCCAGGGAGGACACAGATCAAGGCAGGTACCCCACTGGGTGCACGGAGGAGTTCCAGGTCAGAGCCTGACCCTGTCCATCACCCCCTCCCACCCACTGAGCCCTCAGAGCCTCAGTGGACTCCAGTGAAATAGGGTGATGGGCTGCTCTCATAGCGTAGCAGTTAAGCACTGTGTGGAAGAAACCAGACTCCACAAGACAAATGGGGTTCGAATCTCAGCCCCGGCAACAACATGCCAGGTGGGCACACGTGTGCCCAGGATCCTGACAGGATGAAGAATTGGAGGAAGGACTGTGGGGTGACCAGGCCCAGGCGGGGTGCTCTCTCTCATGCATGTGCACTCTATCATGAATACATGAAAAAAAAAAAAATAGAACAAAACAAAACAAAGATACAACAACAGGGTCTGCAGTGCCTCCGTTGCAGGGTTAAACTGGATCTCATTTTTCTCTCCTTCACATCTGCTCTCCGTGCCTGGCAGGGTCCAGGAGATACGTCCTTCCAGGGGACGCATTGGGCTGGTGGGTCCCGTTTTTGGTGTCCTGGCTCTGCCCCGGCCCCATCTCCTGCCCCGATTTCTGTGTGCCTTTGACGAGTCACTCTGCACACACGTCCTGACAGCTCGGTGTAGTAGCGAGCATGAAAGTCCCTGCCTCCAGGAGCCCCCTGAGCTGGGGTGGTCCCCGAGGCCCCCCACTCTTGCTGTGACCTTGAACACTGTGCCTCCTCCCTGGCTCCTGCGGGCCGGGCCGGCTGCTGCTATTACAGGTGTCCGCAAAGCCTCCGGGGAGGCGCACGAGCCCCGCTCCCGCCTAAGCCTCTACTCTGCCAGAGAAAGACACAGGGAAGACGGAGCTCTGCAGGAGCTGGGGAGAAGCAGAGTTCTGCTCCATGTCCCCACGAATGTTCTCTGCCACCAAGCAAAGCCTGGAAGGATGAGGCTGGAAGGGCACCTGACCCTCCAGGAACATGACAGAGAGGACCTGAGTCCCTCTGGACCAGAGTGCCCTGACTCACCTCTGCTCCCAATTCTCACCCTCATGGAAAATTAAGATTTAAAAAAAATCCCGACGCGAACCCACGGCACCATGAAGACGCGTCTTTCCCAGTTAGTCCGTGTGCATGCACTCTTACCGACCTTGCCATGTTTCGGCCCCTGCAAAGCCTATGCCCCTCCACAAGAAGTTGGGGTTACACAAGGACCCCATACGTGTATTCACGTGTGCTAGTGCTTCTGTGGAAATGGTCAGGGACAAATGTCAGCCAAGGTGACAGAGCAGTATGGACCTGCAGGGGCGTGGGGAAGCAGAGGTGGCGGCCGAAGGGCTGGAACCATCCCAAGCACCCTACAGTGGGTCTGCAGATAAAAGGCCCGGCATGTAACAATGCTGTCCCCTGTGCACACGTGCAGGCCTGGGGTAGCTGCTAGCCAGAGCCTGCTGCCTGCCCCGGGCCCCTAGGCACACACATCCCCCACCGAGCCTCCGGGCCTGGAACCCCGATTATGCCCACTCTCGGTAAAGGGGACAGGCCATAGGACACGCACAGCAGGAGCGTGTTCAGAACAGCAAGACACAGCTATCAAGGCAAAGTCTGCACCTGTTCCTTAAAGGCCAGGAAGTAGGCTCTCGGGCATACCTCATGTGACCGCCTGCCCGTGTGTGGTATTGTGTGTCCATCTGTGGTACGTGCATGAAGCATGTACGTGTGTGGTGTGCGTGCCCGTCTGTGGTACGTGCATGAAGCATGTACGTGTGTGGTGTGTGTGCCCGTCTGTGGTACGTGCATGAAGCATGTACGTGTGTGGTGTGTGTGCCCGTCTGTGGTACGTGCATGAAGCATGTACATGTGTGGTGTGTGCCTGTCTGCGGTACGTGCATGAAGCAGGTACATGTGTGGTGTGTGTGTGCCCATCTGCGGTACGTACATGAAGCATGTACATGTGGTGTGTGTGTGTGCCTGTCTGTGGTACATGCATGAAACATGTACGTGTGTGGTGTGTGCGTGCCCGTCTGCAGTAAGTGCATGAAACATGTATGTGTGTGGTGTGCATGCCTGTCTGCGGTACATGCATGAAGCATGTACATGTGTGGTGTGCATGCCCATCTATGGTACGTGCATGAAGCATGTACATGTGTGGTGTGTGTGTGCCCGTCGGCGGTATGTGCATGAAGCATGTACATGTGTGGTGTGTGCCCGTCTGTGGTGCATGCATGAAACATGTACGTGTGTGGTATTGTGTGCCCGTCTGCGGTACGTGCATGAAGCATGTACATGTGTGGTGTGTGCATGCCCGTATGCAGTATGTGCATGAAGCATGTATATGTGTGGTGTGTGCCCATCTGCGGTACATGCATGAAGCATGTACGTGTGTGGTGTGTGTGCCCGTCTGCGGTACGTGCATGAAGCATGTACGTGTGTGGTGTGCGTGCCTGTCTGCGGTACGTGCATGAAGCATGTATGTGTGCGGTATTGTGTGCCCTCGTGTGCACAGGTGTGAAGTTTGTGCACTTGTCTGTGAGCACACCGGTTCCCTCTTGAACACCCAGAACGCAGCCTGAGGTGAGGAGCCAGCACCAGTCCCTGACTGCCCTGGGCAGGACCCGGGGGCCAGGTCCCTGCGTGTGTCATCACCCATCTCCAAATGTGCCCCGCAGGTGAGAGCCGAGAGGATGAGTGGGGTGCCCAGGTCACAATGAAGGGCAGGCTTGAGCCCACCTCTCTCCTCCCACTGCGGGGAAAACCCCCGTTGGGCCCCTCTGTCCCCACTGCCAGGGGTCCTGTCTGGAGCCCAGGGCCCTGCACGGAGCTGAGCAGGGAGGAGTGGGGGAGGGTGTGAGTGACAGAATCACATCTCCGGTGGAGTCAGGCCAGGACGGCGTGGCTGGGTCCCCCCGAGCCCTAAAGAAGGACAAACCCAGACAGCTCCCTCACCCCACCCTGAACCCCTACCTGAGCCCTGCGGGGCTGCACTGGACAGGATCCACTTGACCAGGCAGCACCGCATCAGGGCCTGGCGGGTGAGCCGCGGCTTCTGCCACTTGACGCCCTCCTTCTTGCTCAGCGGTATACGCCCGGGGTCCCCCAGGAGGCTGCCGTCCGACGCCTTCATCACGTCCTGCAGCAGGAACAGACAGCAGTCCTGAGCCCTTGCTCAGAGGGGACTTCCAGGCCGCCCATATCCTGAGTGAGGCCAGCCTGAACCCATCTCGGAAAGTCCCTTTCCAGGGGTGCCCGCCAGGAGCCCCATCCTGTCTGCAGAATCCCCAGGGCTCTCCCCCAAGAGACCCCCGGCTGCCCCTTGCACTGGCCATCCCTGCCCTCCCTGGGGGGGTCTTCTGTGTGCACCTGGGGCCTGACGGGCCCTGGAGGGGAGTCAGCGGGGATCCAGAGAGGAGAGTTGGCCGTGAGACTGGGCTAGCTCGTCCAGCTCCCCGCCCTGGCACAGGCCAGGCTGTCAGAGCTGGAAGAGGGTCCCTCAGAGGTCACTGTCCAAACCCCTCACCTGACTGAAGCCCAGAGAGGGAAGCAGATCTGCCCTGGGTCACACAGCAAAGCTGAGCTTCCTCACACCTGCCCTCAACCTTCCAGCCTCTGGCACTTGCCCTGCCTGAATTGTCACCTTGGGGCCAGCGGAGGATGTGTGAAAGGCTGGGCAGCACCCAGGAGGGCACACTGATAGACCCCACCAGCTAAGTGAGCAATGAGCAACTGACGGAGGAGACTTGGAGGAGGGGAAGCCACCGCGAGTTAATTACTTCATTTTTCATTTTATTTATTCATTTGTTTATTTTAATGAAAACTTCCTTTTTTTAACAATAATTTTATTTTATTCATTGTCATTATTTTATTTATTTATTTATTTTGAAGTTGACCAGAGAGAGGAAGAGAAAGAAGGAAAGTGAGAAAGCAAACCGCCAGATCTGGGACTCGAACCGCAGTCAGCCACGTGGGAGTCCAGCCACCTTACCCACCACCTGCCAGTCCATCACCGTGAGTTATTAAGCACCGAAAAGTAAATCAAAGAACCACAGCATATCTTAACTTTTGTAAACCTTGTTTTATAGGTAACTTTTCAGTTTTCCCAAAAGGTTGATATATTTCAATGTTCTTAATATATCAGTGTTAATTTTGCGTAGAGATAACCTAACCAACCATGATTATGTTTTGGTACTAAGAGATAGACCTTTCAATAAAGTTTTTGAAATAAAATTAAAAAGAAAAAGAGAGACAATGGGACAAGAACTTGAGAAGGTACATCGCAAAAGGATAGCCTGGGGTCGCTTGGAGGCCCCGGAGCAGCAAGAGTTGCTTTACAACATCTCAGGCCCCGATTGCAGCTCTCGAACAATGCACCCTCCTCCGCTGTCCCTTGCTGCCAATGCCCAGGGGAGGGTCGCGCCCAGGTAGGCTGGAGTCCGGTGCTGAGTCTAGTCTGCTGCCTTTGTGCCCTCCCCTCTGCTGGGGCAGCCGAGGAACAGGTGGGGCCTGGCCCATGATGCTGCAGGAGGTCCAGGGTGGGAGGGAAACGTCCCCCTCGGGAGCCATTCTGAGCGGCTGGGCTGGCCGGCCAGCCGTGAGGGCCACTAGGGTAGTGGGTCGGCAATGTCCACCCAGGGCCGTGGCTTTCCTGCGTGCTGCATTTATACAGTCCTGGAAAGGGCTTAGTTGTTCGGAGCTAGTAACAGGCAGACGCACCGTCACACAGGTTCTGCAGAGGGACCCCTCCCAAGGCAGCCCCCACACGGACCGGACTCTCAGGTGCAAGGTCCAGAGACTGTCCCAGGCTGACAGTAATCAAAAGGGACTCAACATCAGGGAGCCCAGGCCTGCGGGACATAGAGCCAGGCTTAGAAGACTGACCGGGGCAGAGAGCTGGGCTGCACCAGACCTCGGCCACATCTACCCATGAGAGAGGCCAGTGAGGGCACCTCTGCCACTGCCCTGGGCTGGGGCACTGGGCCTGGGTCCGGGTCCCCCAGTCCTCCTGGCCCTGCTCTCCCTGGCACCTGGGCTGTCTGTGGAGTTGGGGTGGAGGGGACCTACCGTACCGTCTCCTGTTGCACAGGGGCAGGAAACATCCGGCATGTAGACCGCCCTTATGTACTCCACGGGGAGCTCCTGACCCAAGAGGGATCCCATGGCTGTCCCCTGGATTGTGGAGTTTCTGCAGGTGCCCTCTGGGAGAGGACACTCGTCTGGCCCCCAGAGGCTCCAGGAGTGGAGGTGAGGACCCTCCAGGTGCCTTACCAGCTCATGGCCCCAGCACATCTGTTCACATCTGGGGCCAGACAGTCGGCTTCCCGGTCAGTTCCTGGTGAAGTGGCCGCCTAGGTGGGGCAATATTCAAACCTGCCACCTGACTCCTGGGGCTTCCCCAGCCTGGTCCCACAGCTGTCACCCCCACCTCCTCAACACACCCTGCGTCCCTCCCCTTCTCTGGGGCTCACCCCGAAGCCGAGAGTGGCTGGAAGCAGAGGCACTGACCCTCCAGACGGAGCAGAAAGGGGCAGAGAGCTGGGGGCAGGTGGGGCAGCCAGGGATGCTGAGGGGGACTCCTGCATACCCAGTATGCACACACACACGTGCCATCACTGCACACACATACTTGCACATACATGCATGCATGCACGTGCGCGCACACACACATGCGTGCGCGTGCGCACGTGCGCGCGCGCACTAGGCCAGAAAGGCGCCTTCTCCATTATTAAAGATCTTATTCAGGCGAGAAATGGCCTCAATGAATAAAGTCTTTATTTCAGTCAAGGGGTGGGTAGGGGAGAGACAGGCAGCGGGCTGTGCTAGCTCATGAATTCCTGGCTGAAGGCTCTGCGTGGGGGTTGGGGGCGGAGTGAGCGCAAACTGTCAGGAGAAACTGAGAGGCTGGGAGCCTCTGGGAGGAGCCTCAGGACCGTGGCTGGGGGTGCTGGTCTCACAGGCCCTGAGGAGCCTGTCTCGCAGCCCCAGGCCCAGGCTAAAGTAGGAGGGACCCCATGGGTGCCCCTGGTTCTGACAGTGGTTCTACCTGCCCGGAGAGGCCAGGAGCCCACGGGGCAGGCCAAGGGCCCCCTTAGCACATACCTTCTCTGAGCTGTAAGACATCTTATCACCATGATGACCCCAGAGGATCATAAATAGCACCCCAACTTACAGGTGAGGAAACTGAGTCCCTGCGAAGATTGGGGATGTGCCAGGACCATGCTATTCTTGTGCTCTTCTCATTCCAAAGTCCAGGTGGTCTTGAACACAGCCCTGGCCTAAGGAAGATGGTTTCAGAAGCTGGGGAGAAGGAACCCAAGGTCCCTAGCCAGGTCATCACAGGGAGCGTGCCCATGTACTCCTGGGATGAGAGCCACAGTGGGTTAAGGAGAGCTGGTGGTGGAAGCCCTGGGCCAGGCCCCTTTACCTGGCTAAGGAGCTCCCACCTGGGAGCCCAGGAGGTGAGGTGGGAGAAGCCTTCCCTTGGAGGTAAGAGGTGGGTTTTCATTGAAGAGGAGAGAGAAGGGAGGGGAGGGGAACCCACAGTAGCTGACCTTGGGCCAGGTGACCTTGGGCCAGGTGACCCTAGGCCAGGTGACCTTGGGTCAGACTGCTCATCTACCCCTAACGGGGTGACCGAAGGCCTGTGGACTGGGCCCATGAGACATGGGGGAGAGTGGGAGAGGGAAGATGACCGCTGGGTCACCCTCATGAATATTTGACACTTGTCTGTCTGGGAGAGGATCTGACTGAGCTGTCAGGGATGTTAAATAGTCAGTCAGGCACCTCCTCTGACTTGGGAGGCTCACAGCAAAGCAGCGAAGGGAGAGAGCCTATTGTCCCCTCACCCCGAGGTGCCTCTGTGCAGGGAGGTGACTGGATGGGGGTGAGCTGGGCAGTGAAGTCCCTCCCTTCTCTGCCTGGAGCCCAGGGCCCCCCGCTGCATTTCACATCAAATCCCATCTGCACCCCACACACATCAAATCCCATCCGCACCCCCCCACACACCGCATGCATGCCCAGAGTGTTCCCAGCACCAGCATGGCACCTGCTGCTCCCTGCACTGGACACGTCTTCCCCTGACAGGTCTCAGGGCTTGGGAGAGGCCCCGCCTGGGTGACCGCCACCCAGTCCCTCCGTCTCAGCACCTGCCATCTTCACAGCATGTTGCCCTTCTGGTCCGACCCCAGTATTTTGCTTTCTGGTGCATTTTCTGTGTCCTCTCTGAGGTCAGGCTCTGGCCCGCGTGTAAGCTGCTCCTCCCCCTTGCAGAGCCGGGCACCCCAGAGGCCCTCACCCCCACATCCCTCCCGTGAAAGAGCAAACCCTCCGGTTAGAGAGCAGGCGAAAGCATGCACAGGCCTTCCACCAGAGGGGACGTAGCGTGACGAGTTAGCGCCGGAAAAGATCGCAACATAGCACCAGAGAAGCATGAGGAAGAGTCACGGTGAGATACTAGGGCACGCCTGTCCAAGCAGCCACAGTGAAAGCAGCAATAACACCCGGCGAGGATGGCGAATACTGGGTCACTCCAGCACTGGCGGTGGAGACGCAGTGCGTTAGCCATGCTGCAGAATTGTTTAGCAGCTTCTTCTAGAACTAACATGCACCTGCCACACAGCCTGCTCCATGCATTTGTTTGTAGTTGCCAGAGGGCACGTGCACTTCCCAGAGAGACAGAGAGATAGAGAGAGAGAGAAGAAGAGGAAGAAAGACCCCCTCAATGGGGCATGGCCATACCATAATCCTTTCTCTTCCATTTCTGCATCCTGGTGGCATTTTAGGCATGAACACACACCTGGCATGTTTTTTAAGCTACCGGGGCCAGGATTTGAACCATGGTCATCCATGTGCAATCTAACTCCCCCAGCCACCAGGCTACGGGGCCAGCTCCCAGTGGTACTGTTGAACATTTGTCCCTGAGAGATAAAACGCATGTTCAATCAAAACTTGTACACGAATGTTTAAGCAGCTTTATTTGTCACAGTCCCCAAGTGGCAACATCGCCAATGTCCTTCAGAGGACAACGACCTGAATGAATCTCCAGATTAGAGAACTACGCTGGATGAAAACGTCAATCCCTGAAGGTCACATGCTGTGTGAATCTATTTCTAGAACATTTTGAAATGACACAACTTCAGAAATGGAGAAGAGATTAGAGGCCCAGGGGTTACGGGTGGGGGGAGAGGCGAGAGAGAGGAGTGGCTGTAAGGACAGATAAGGACAACAGAAGAAACCCAGCGGGGATAGGCCTTTCTGTATCTTTTCAATGCATTTATTTCTTTATTTCTTCCATGCACAAGATCGATAGAGAAAGAGACAGCTAGTGCCTCAACATGGTCTTTTTTTTTTTTGGGGGGGGGGGGTTTTGTGTGTGTGCTCGCCAGAAAAAAGCAAAGAGAGACAGAGAGACAGAAAGCGAGAAATCACCCCCCAGGGGGGATGGCCACGCCACAATCCCTTCTCCATTCTCCTCTCGGGATCTTGGGCACACACGCACACGTGCCCGGTGTGAGTTTAAGCCACCAGGTCCGGGACTCGAACCGTGGTCGACTACATGGGAATCCAGCGATATAGCTATTACACCATCTGCTTGTCCCTCAACATGGTCTTTGCCACTGCAATCCACCCCTGCCTTCAGCCAGCCCACCAGCCCCCGACCGTGGGCGTGCATGCGCTCAGCGTACCCAGAGAGGCCTTGGGACTTGAACAGAGCTCTCACGTGGGACCGCCATGCAGAGCATCGCAGGCTTCTGTGCCGCCAGCTGGCCTCCCATTCTGCGCCTCGCCTGTGACGATGGATTTTATCACTCACACATGTGGTAAAATCGTATAGTACTAAATACGCCACACAAACGAGCAGGGGTAAAACGGGAAACGCCTCGCGTCCATGTCCCGGTTGTGACAATGTACTTGTAAGATAAAATAAGATAGTCCAGGGCCTGTTCTAAAAATCTCCTTTGGCCGAGAGAGAACTTGAGAAATTGGGCTGCCGTCACGCCTCACCTGTTCCTGAACTTTTCGCTCTGCTAAAGGTACAGTCTCTCCAACGAAATATTGTAATCCCTCCAAACTAGCTGTCACCTGCGTTGTGACGTCTGTGTTATAAGAACGTGCAGATCCTAAAGCCAACAATTGGAGTTGTCACACTCCCCTCTTCTTCCCAGATCCGGGAAGCACTTGACTGCACTCCGAGTTACCCAATCCCCTTCCTACAAGACTCCGTGTTACTCTCTTGCACCAATCTAAATTCTTCACAAACAACTGACGTCATCTTCTTTCTCACTTGTGGTGTTTTTGCTTTTAAAACCTGAAAACTCTAAGACCTCGGAGCATTTATTCAAGGCTACTTAAATCTGTGTTTCCCAGGTTGCAACTCTTACCAAGCCCAAATAAAGTCTTTTGTTTACTTAAATCTTGTTGCCTATTCCTTTCAGGGTCGACCTCCAACAGTTTTTCAAGATGCTTCCATCGGGGAAACTGGCTAGAGTGTACACGGGCCTCTCTGTGTTATTTCTTACCCAATCGGCTCAAGAACATTTTCAATTAAAAAATACTCTCATGCACACAAAAAAGAGTATTGAAATCGCAAACACACATACAAGACCCTAAATAAATATTCATAAGTGACTGAGTGAAAGTCCCTTGAGAATTTCTCTCCTCCTGCTGCCAGCCTTGTCTTTTAAAAAGTCTGCATATTTAGTTCCTTAGAGAGAGCAGCACCCCGAACCCCAGCCCTTCCCATGTGGCTCTGGCAGCACCCTCTCTGTCTGTGCATCGCAGCTGAGCCCCATGCTGGCCTCATTTTCACGGGTGACAGAGCTGTCATTGTACACAGGCCTCAGGGGATGACCAGGGTTGGAAAGACCGAAGAAGCCAGAAGGTCCGTGCCCCAGGGCCACACAGACTCCTTGGGAACACATCTGGCAGTGTAGGGGGCTGGAGCCATGTCCCAGGAATGGCCCCAGGCGGGCCCTGGGGACCTACAGTCCCCTCTGAGGCTCAGGGGCTTCCCTCAAGGGATGAGGCTGCAGGAGGGCCAGGAGCCTGTGGAGCAGGGGAGGGACAGAAAGGGCAAGGTGTTGGCATTGCCCCTGCTACGCGGGCCGAATGAGGTATTAGGAGAAATGACCAGTCAGGGGTTGCAGCAACCCTTCAAAGTTCCTCAGAACCTCAGAATTACCCGAATTACCCAAGTGAAGCCCAATTCTCATAACAGGACTTCTGTGACTGCTCTCACTGAGCTCAGGAGGGCCGCTGGGGTGTGTGTGAGTGTGTGTGTGTGTGTGTGTGTGTGTGTGTGTGTGTGCGCGTACACTCGCATGTGCATGCCCTCCCCTAAGCTGCAGGGGTCGACCACATTGTTCAGCTTCAAGTGCACCTCGTGGGCTTTGGCCTGAGGCCCCCGTGCCAGGGAGGTGCTTCTGCACAGCACGGGGACGATCAGACTCTGGGTGCCCTCGACCATCGTGTTAGACAGAGGGGGCATGGCCTCTGCCCAGCCCCGGAGGGCAGCACGCGGGGGAGAACGGAGGCTGCAGCCTTGTTTCCATGGCGGCATTGTGGTTACCTGCTACAATACGGAGTCGAAGGCTCTCTTTTAAATGAATGTATTAAAATTTAACACGTGAGCTCATTTAAAGAAAACATTAGAAATGCTAGCACAGACAATGACACAACGCAAGAACACCTGCGGGCAGAGAGTAACCAGGCCGGGAAACTCGCCTCTTTCCGAGGCCGAGCCTAGCTCTGGAGGCCCAGGCCTGGCTTGGCCACGTGGACTCCCTGGGCAGGAGCTACGCTGTTCACACTCACTCGCACACGCGGCTGCAGAGTGCAAATTGAGATGTGCCGTCTGTGTAAATATATACTGGGTTTCAGACCCTTACGAGAATGCAAAAGAGCTTGTTAATAACTTCCACATCAATTATTCATTGAGGTGCTCATGTTTACATTGAGGGCCGGATGGTAGTACAGTGGTACACGACGACACTGCGAGGCTGATCTGCATGGGAAGGGCCTGGGTTCTCACCCAGAGCCCTCCCTCCCTCTGAGTCTCTAGTTCGTTTAACAAACAAATAAATTTAAGCATTTAGAAAATAGATTTGCATTGGGCTAAATAAATTATCAAAAAAATTCTACTTTATTTTTAGCTTTAGTGTGCTCGCTGGAACAGTTTAAATGACATCTATGACTGGCATTACATCTCCATGGGACGGCCCCGTTCCAGGTGGTTCTCAGACCTGCAGGCTGGATGGTTTGGGCACACCTGCCCCTGGTTGTCCCCTCTGGCCCAAGTCCCAGCCAGGGGCCAGGCAGAGAGCAGGCCGGGCAGAGTGGAGGCAACTGCAGGGGCCGATCCAGGAAGGGAAGGCAGGGCAGCGCCTGGCAGCAGCCCCGTGGGGAAAGGTCCAGCCATCAGTGTGACAGGTAGTGGCGGAGGGGCTGTGCGACTCCCTGGTTACTAAGAAACGCGTCGCCGCAGCGATGTGGGAAGAACGACCTCCGCGTGTCCTCCGAGCGAACCAGACAGTAGTGCAGGCCCCACCAGAAGCACCGCTGCCCTGACAGCTTTCACCACTCCAGAGAGAGGCCAGGGCAGCCCCAGCAAACCCCGGGACCTGGACCCACACACCTGCCTCACAGTTCCCACGCCCTGGAGGTCCCCTGGACGGCTGAGTGGCCCACAGGGCAGCTGTCCAACTCGCTGGGTCATGCCCAGCAGGGCGTAGCTTTGTCCTTAGAGGCCCTCTGGCCAAGAAGATAGGGCCGGACTTTTGGGGGACACCAAGGTGGAGCCCTTGAGCAGCTAGTTTAGTCCCCACGGTGCTCATCAGCTGGGCTCCAGGGAACCCCAGAGAGCAGCCCCCAGAAGGCTTGGCTGTGGTGACCTGGGGGCACACGGCAACTGCCAGGGCGTGGGAGTGCATGGCTGGAGGCCCTGGTTACCGTAAAGTACCCGGGCTCCGTTCTCCAGAGGTAGTGTCCTGTGACTAAATGCACCGCTGATCTCTCCCGCGGGTTACAGGTGGGGCAGCAACGCGGCTTCATAAGAGAACCAGAACCCAGCAGACGCTGGCTCTGAGGACCAGCTGGGGGTCGGGTGGGGAGAGTTCAGGCAGGCTGGCATTGTTCCAGGTAGCCGAGGACAGAACAAAGAGGTCTGTGGTCAGCCAGGCTGAGACTCCAACCTGGGCCCTCGCCTCCTGCTGTGTGACCCTATACAAAGTACTGACCGCTCTGAGCCTGGGTTTCTTCATCTCCAAAATGGGGTTAATAATATGCCCTTCCCCTGGCGGGGGTGGGGGGCCATGGGAAAGGTTAAGTGAGGTGAAGAGCACAAAGCCCCCAGCAGATTATCAGTCTTCGTCACCCTCTGGCCCTGAGGAAGGGCCTGGCTGCCCAGTGCAGGGGGGCCCAGCCATCCCTCAGGGAGATCCAACCTGCTGCTCTCAGGTGGCTGCAGGGCAGGACCGCCTGGGGGCTCACCAGCTCTGCCTGCATTATTTGACCCTGTGGGACCTGAGCTGCTTACGTATTTATTTATTTTGCTATAGGGTGAGTGTACTAGCTGCCACGGGGAGGGAGAGCGAGAGGGAGAAAGTGAGAAGGCATCCTCCTCCCCACGGATGCTGCAATCCCGCCTCCTCCATTTTCTCAGGACTTTGGGCATGCACGTACATGCACCTGTGTGCTTTTCAAGCCGCCAGGTCTGGGACTTAAACCTCACGATCGGCCATGTGGGATCCAGCGTCTTTACTACCACGCCACCGGCTGGTCTGAGTGGCCCTGTCTTTACACAGCTTCTCGGTAGGTTTGAAAGTGCACCTAGGTTTCGAGTGCTTGTCCCATCAGATGGAAAATGCCCACGGAGATCTGTCCGTGGGAAAAGGGGTCTCTGGGTCCTCAACCTCTCTCCCTCCCAGGAGGGATGCTGCGGCGCAGGCTGGCTCTCCCAGCACCCCCGTGCCGCTCGCTCTATTTCCATCACCGGGAACATATGGCAGGAAGCAGTGGTGGGCGTTGCATCTTGCAGGCCCCCGGCAACTGGGTGGGGGGGGGGGCTTTGGGAGCCTAGAATCTCCACCCACCCCTGGGCACAGGCAGATGTGGGCCAGGCAGCTTTGTGTGGGGAGAGCGCCGAGATTGTCGTGAGTCCTTGCAGATGCACTCATGCACACACATACACACACACCCCTGCACGCACATATGGAAACTTACCTGCATGCACACATATGTGCACACACGCATGCATGCATTATACATATGTCCACGCCTTGACCTGAAGCCGCCTTGGCCGGGACCCAAGCTCCCTGCACCCCTGGTAATGAGGAGGTGACGTTAACCCAGGAGTTGGCTTGCACTGCTCATTGGCAATTCCGTCAGGGTGCCCTTCCCAGGCTCGACTCGACAACCGGAAAAGGAAGACATGGACATTCCTGCTGTTTATGGGGCCGGGCTAAGTGGGCTGGTGCAGGATCTCAGCTGTCTGAGAGGTTGGTGATACTTCCCCCAGAAAACCAGGCGGTCGTGGCACAGAGGCTGAATACCTGCCTGAGGACAAACAGCTGACACGTGAAGGGGTCAGGCCTGAGCCTAGATTTGCCTGATGCAGAGCCAGGAGCAACAGCTGGCAAGGGCCGGCCACGATACCTCCCCAGGCCATCTCCCTCTCCTGGCCAGGACCCTTCAGTATGACACGGTGGGGACCAGGTGCTGTGATGGGCCAGTGGGCGTTTGCGTGTGCGTCGGGGGCAGCGCAGAGTGAGCTGTTCTGTGGTGTTGGCCCGACCGCAACCCTGCGCTGGCAAGGCCCTCGCCTCACCCTCCACTGCCCAGGCCCCCACTGGTCAGCACAGGGCCCAACCCAGCAGGGGCCCGGCAGCAGCTACGAGCACACCTCAGGCCCAGATAGAGAGACCGAGGCTCAAAAAGAGGGCAGAGTTGGGACTAGAACTTGGCTCTCTGGGGCCCATCTTGCAAGAGGATCTCAGGCAGGGTGGGCACAGAGGCATGGCTCCAGCGGCAGGTGACCTGGGTCTGCCCAGTGCCCGTGTGTGGAGGTGGGGCAGGGGCCAGCGGGTCACACCAGAGACAAGGTGAGCACAGACCAGCAGCTGCCTTGTCCAGCGGGGATCAGGAGCGGGCCAGTCTGATGGAGGGCGCGTGCAGGGCAGGGAGCTGAGGCAGCGGTCAGAGCCAGGAGCAGCTGGCTGAGAGGCGGGACAGGCCCCCTCTCGCTGTCCTGCCTCAGCTCAGCTCGGCTCAGCTCGGCTCAGCTCCCCCTGCATCTCCCCCTCAGGTCCCCAGGTTCCCTCCCTGTCGCATGGCTGCTCTGTGACGCTCTAGGACGTGGGCTGATTACAGCTGACAGATGCACCTGTTCGGGGAACATCAGTCAGCTGCCGGGGGCTTGGGGGTGCGCGGTGCTCAGTGACTCATTCCACGCTGCCCTCCCTCCTGCCCGTCTCCTCCCTCCCCTGCTCTGGAAGGTGTGCCACCTCCTTTCCCTTCTGCCTTTGCCTTGGAAACCAAGGGCGCCCTTGGTGTCCTCTTCCCCACGGAGGCCACCTTTGGGACCCTGCTGCTACTTCTGGGAATCACTGGAGATGCCTGGGGTGGGTTAGGGCTAGGAGAGAGTAGCTGCGCCTCAAGCCCTAGCCCCGAGTCAACAGGCAGCTCTCCACGCTTATGAATGATTTTGATAAGAAGAGCATGGTAGTTGAGGCACTGGACTCTCACATGGTCAACTGCAGTTCGAATCCTGGGCCTGGTGGCTTGCTTTCTCATTCTCTCTATCTCCATCTCTCTCTGGTGAGCACACCTGCCCGATGACAAGTTAAGAAATAGTAATAATAAATAAAATTAAACAGATAAGTCTTTTAAAGAAAAGAAAGAAAAGAGAGACTGAAGTTAAAATGCTGGGGTCCTTTCCTTTGCAGCTCTGGGTCAGCACCCCAGAAGGGACAAGAACCGGCTCAAAGCCACATGCAAAGTCAGGGTACGCGGCTGGGGCAGGTCTGGCTCGTGCATACTCACTGAAGGGTCCAGAGGGTACAATGGGCCAGAAGCCCTCAGAGCTGGACCTGTGGCTAGATGGGGCACCTCCTTGGCTGCTGGTTAAGGTCACCCCCTCACCCCCTCTAGCCTTCTCCCATGAGCCCACGGCCCTAGGAAGCTGAGCTTAGGAGTAAGCCAGAGCGTAGTGGAAATGCCAGTTGTAACACTTTGTAGCTTGCAGGCTAGGGCGGGCCTCTGCTTCCTCATCTGTACAATGGGGACGGTCCCATGAACCACTCTATGGGCTGCAGGAGACAGGCTCCCGGAAGGTAACGCAAGAGATCACGGCCTGGAGGGAAGGGTGGCAGCTCAGAGCTCCTGCCCCTCAGCTCTGCCAGGGTCTCAGTGGCTGCCTTGGGAGGTGGGAGAGTGAATCAGGGCCCACCTCCCACAAGTACCGTGCAGGTGGCTGGTGCAGGAAGCCGTCACCCCGGGAGCCCCGAGATGGCAGCACGGCCTGTGCTTCGGGGTGCTGAGTTCCAGCCCCTGGGGTCCTGGTGCTGTGACCGGCACCCCTGCTCCCTGAGCCTCAGGGTCGGTACAGTGGGTGTGGCAGAGTCACTCCCAGCCCACAGGGGGGAGGTGAGGATTAGAGAGTGGCTGGGGGGCGCAGGGAGAAGGCTGAGGGGCTGGACAGTCTTGGGCATTAGTTGGGGGCATCTGCTGACCCTGACAGTGACAGTCGGGCCAGCTTCCAGGCTGCGCTCTCAGTGTGGTCCCTGCTGTCACTAGAGAGCTAAGGTTCTCTTCTACAGTCCCCCAGCTGGCCTTGTGAGAGACCCAAGACTGCCATCCCTGCCTGGCCCGCCCCCAGAAGATATGGGGTCCTGTCTCTGCAGCCACAGGAAGGACACTGGTGGGAGGAAGGTCACGATCCACTGAGACCTGAGGGCAAGCTGTGGGGAGGGCAGGTGCAGTGTGAGGTCACAGTGACCGCGGAAGGGCCGGATGCACCTGCGGCACTCAGGTCTCTCTGCCCATCCGGCAGAGACGGGGTGGCCGGGCTCCCAGGGCGACCTCCAGCAGTCAGGGCCAGTGGAGGAAAGGCAGGAGGAGAGGGTCTGCCCTCTGCTGGCCCACAGACCTGGCCACATCCGTGTGCACCTGACTCCATGCAAACCTGGCACCATGGACATGCAAAGTCGCGGGCACAGCTCTGCCAGGGCAGTCACAGGGTAGGTGCAAGTGCACGTTCACTGTGCATGCCTGTACCATGTGTGGCACATATGTGCGAGGAGCACACAGCACGTGAGCCTGGGCCAAGGGAGTGCTCCACCTCTCTGCTCCCGCTCTGCTGCCTGGCAGTTCTTGGGAGACTGAGGTGACAGCAGAGAGCACCTTTACAATATGCCCGGTCACCCTACTCAGAGTTCATGTCATCACCTCTGTGATCCTCCCGGCACCTCAGGAGACGGACCAGCCAGGCCAGGCGTGACCCGGACTCCGGAGCATTGTGATCTGGGGCAGCCACAAGTCCCCGTCCCCTCTGGGATGCTTGTCCCCCCAGATGGCAGGGGCAGGAAGCCACCTCTTGGGAGGCGAGTCTGAAACACTGACCCACCATTCATGGTTCTCACTCGTGACGCCGACTCTATTTGCACCCTTTTGACATTCTTTCTCCTTCCTGCTACCTGCACGTGCTGGCTGGAGCTCCAGCAGCTGTGTTGGACCTTAAGGTACCAGAGGACTGGAAGAACACACACCGAGCCCACGGTTCCCTGCTGCCCAGGGGGCCTGTCATTAAGAAGTCCGCACAGGAGAGAAATGCAGCCGACCTTATTCTAACCGCTGCTATTGGGCTGTTCTGCTATGCACAGCCGGACCTAACCCTGGCACGGCTTCCTTGTCCCAAAGCAAGACTATCCTGAATACATGAGACACTCACAGGGCATCAAGCAGGTATTCCGGGGCTTCGTGGGATGCTGAGGGGCCAGCTGATTTTCCTTTCATTCTTCCCCCTTTACTTCTCCTTTCCCTACCCTGCCACTATTCCTTGAACTCTGTCAGGCATTTTCCTTACGTGCTCGCTCTCTCTCGCCTCACAACGGCCGCACGGAGAGGGAAGTGTTAGCAAGTGTCCCCGCAAGGGGTCTCCTGGCCCTTCTGCAAGGAGTGGGCGTTCATTAATTATTTGAACAATTCATTAAAAGATGCACTGGCAGGCAGCCTGCAAGCTCAGGACGCCTCCTCCTGGAACTCACCCCTCCCACAATCCTAAGGGCCATGCAGCTGGTGCTCAGCGTCTGCTGCCGGCCACCTGCCCCAGCGACCTCACTGAGCAGCACTTGCCGAGGGGCGACCCCGCTCTCCTCTGTCCAGCCGCTTTCCACAGACACCTGAAGCCTCTCCCACCCAAAGAGAGTACAGGAGTCCAGCCTCCTGGCCAGCACACCCTAACTCTCACTTTCCCAAAAGCGACCTTATAGGGAACAGCAAGAGATGGGGTCAAAGAAGGAGGCTGGACAAGGCTCCCCAGTCCAGGGCAACCCCAGAGGTCCCGCTCCCTGCCCCCGCAAGCCCTCAGCCCTGCAGACGCCTACCTTGGCCCGCTGCATCCTGGGCGCTGAGGGAAACTGTTGCTGGCCTCCCGACTTCGCAGCCCAGATGAAGAGGACTGCCCGGTGGCCAGGCTGGCAGCCGCCTCATGTTTGCTCGGACCCAGACGTAATTGTCGCCGGCTTCTTGCCCGCCCCCTGCCCACCCCTCCCACCCTCCTCCCTCCTCCCGGCTGGCTTCTGCCGCTCCTCCCCTCCAGTCCTGCCTCCTCTCCCCCCTCCCCTCCAGGCTGGTATATGTGCTCCTAATCCCCGCCTCTCCAGGCTGTCCCTCTGTCGGGAGGTCCAGGTCTCCCTGCTCCCGTCCCTGTCACCGGGTCTCTCTCTGTCTCTTTCTCTAACACCTGTTCTTGGTCAGTGGGGGGCAGTGCAGGAAGGGGTGCTGGGGTGAGGGGAGCTCCTGAGCAGTTCAGTGCCTGATGGGGGAGGGGCAGCAGCGGAGCCCAAAGAGGCATTTTCCAGAAGTAGCCATCCTCCCCTCCCACCCTCCCCCATCCTGACCACCCCTCCTCACCAATGCCAGGCCACAGGACCCACAGATGCGCGCAGCCTGAGGGCCCCACCCAGGGCAGTGGGAGCCAAGGTGGGTCCCCAGCCTCGGGAGCAGCCTGTCCTCGGGGATGGTCTGCAAGGCAATGGCCTTGCAGGGGGGCTCAATATCGGAATAAGTGGCAGCCACTGGGGCCACATGACCAGGGTGACACTCGGGGGTCCTTCCACCTCCATCTGCCCCTCGCCCTTGTTTACCTCCCTGGCACTCCCCTCCCTCCCTCTCAGCACCTTGCAGTGTGGGAATCGGCCCCATTGCCTGCGCTCCCTACAGCCTTCACGTCCTTGGGCCCTGGCTAGGTCCAAGGTCAGGACTGAGCTCAGGGTGGCTGAGGGGCCTCACCTGATCTCTTGAGGGTAGTGCTGGGGAAGGGAGGAGGTGAGGACCCCTGGCACCCTTGGGAGAGGTGCAGTCCCTTCCTGCTGGCTCCTGGAGGGCCAGCTCAGCCTCCAGGGAGACCACCCAGGACCCAGGTGCCGGAGCCTCTGCCAACTTTCCCCTTCCTGCGTGAGGAGCCAGCCTGTGCCAGTGGTTCCCATGGAGACAGAGCCCCCCCTTGCCGTGTGCACTGAGCACTTGCACGCCCTTTCTTTCTTTCTTTTTTTTTTCCCTTTTGAGCCAACCAATTAGCTCCAACTTTCAGATCCTCAGGGGAAGAAAATGGCCTGGAGCAGTCGACCCACTGAGGCAAGGAAGACTGATCCCAGAGGAGCTGGTGGCCCAGGCCTGGGCTCCTCTGAACCCTGAGGACTTCAACAGGCCGAGCCTTACACTGGGCGAGGGCTCAGTTGACCCCGGACGCCTGGCCCACCACCGCACCCTGAGAAGAGGAGGAGGCAAGCCCCTCGGCAGCACGCAGTTCCGGGCCAAGCTCCTGGGAACCCACGGACCTTGCACAGCGTGGGATGGCTCTGCCCCTCCAGCTCAGGCTTCCTCAAGCAGGGACATGTGGAATTGTTCGAGCCCACATAGCGGCTTCAGGTGGGAAGTGTCGCCTCGTTCTACAGATCACGACGGCGAGACCCAGAAAAGGTGAAGGATTTGCCCAGGTCATAAGGTAGAAAACGAAGGGCCAGTATAGATGCCTGTATCTTTTATATCTCTCTATAGTACTTTTTTCTAATTGCCAGGGGGCATATGCACTCACCAGAAAGAAGAGAGACCATGTCCCACTACAGTCCTTTTCCCTCCACTCTTCCTTTCCACCAGGATTTTTGGCACACATGCCTGGGGTGTTTTTCAAGCTGCCGGGGCTGGGATTCAAACTACAGGCAGCCAGGTAGGATCTGGTTCCTCAACTGCTGCACTCTGGACCAGCCCAAAGCCTAGTCCTTTCAGGTAAGATCCCACCAGCCAACGGTATGCCCACGTGTCCAACACCGGCATGGAAACATGCACACACCCTGTCCTGCACAGGCCTGGCCTCACACCATGGCCTGAGGGTGCAGCACCAGGGAGGCCCAGCCCTGAGAGTCACCTCCCCACTGTTCGGCACAAGTGGTGCAGTTCCACTGCAGAGGTGCCGCCTGCGGTTTAGCTGTGACATAACAGGCCTGGACAGCTGCTCTCTGCCAGGCCCTCAGGCCTCAGGAGCTCCTGCAGCAGCTGGCACCCAGGCCAGAGCCTTCCTAAATCACAGGGTCTCCCCCCACCCCGGCTCCCTCGGTACCCTCAGGGGCCTTTACAGAGCCTCAGGCACTTGCAGCTGTGTCCCTCCCCTTGGTCTGCGGGAACAAAGGTGGAGGACACCCAGAAGGGCGCCTCACCTGGGCCTTGGCAGTGGCTGTGTTGTGAGCACGTGGGCACTGCAAACTTTCCCCGAGAGAGCCCTGGAGTTGCTGAAGATTCTTTGGCAGTCAGACCCAAACAAAGGCGAAGGAGGCTGCAGGAGGACCTCATCTTGCAGAATTCCAGAGCACTTGGATGGCTGCATGGTGGCTCCCATTGACTCCCCTGGGAGAGCACTGCCCTTTCTTCTCAGCCCATGACCAGGGTCTGGGCCTTGGCTTTCTCGGCCACCAGTAAGTAAATAGCCATGCTGCCCTGTGGTTAATTCATGTAAAGTGCTAGGGACACTTCCTGGTGCACATGCCTCGCTCCCGCTCAGGTAGCCGGGGCGAGCTCTGGCCCTGGTCACATGGCTCTCCCCTTTGCATACCTTGGGCCAGCTGGAACTGCCTTGGCCAGCCACCTGGGACGTCGGGCCCCCCGGCCCATCTGGCATGTCTTTGGCAGAATCTGCTATGGGGCCTTTTGCTTAGTAGCCAGGCTGGAGCGTCTGGCAGAACTCCCGGGGCCCCCAATCTGTCATGCCTCCTGCCACAGGGACAGCAAGGACACTTGGATCAAATCTCCTTGGAGACAGGGCCTCTCTCCCACACACCCACAGGGAATGGGGACTGGCAGCACACACAGAAGGGAACCTCCAGGGCCACCCAGACTGGGGGCCCTTCTCCAAAGCCTGGCTGGGCTTCCGCTTGAGCTCTTGAGCCGGCCAAGGAACTTCCTACAGCTTCGCTCGCCCAGGTCACAGCTTACCTCCTTCAGAGACTGTCCTGAGGACGGAAGAGACTGTGACCAGCGAGGGGTTTTATTTCATAAAGAGTGGCCGTAGCATTGTAGATCCTGGTTGGCTTTTTTTTTTATTTTTTATTTTGTTATGGGGTGGGGCCAGCAGATGGTGTGGTGGTTAAGGCACTAGACACTCCCACGTGGCCGACTGTAGTTCAAGTCCCAGACCTGGTGGCTTGCTTTCTCACTTTCCCTCTCTCTCGCTCTCTGGTCAAATTAAAATAAATGAATGAATAAATAAAATTAAATAAAGAATTCTCTAAAAATAAAATACATTTTTAAAAAAGTTTTGTTATAGGGCATGTGTGCTTACAGAGATGGGGGGAGACACAGAGAGAGAGTGAGAAATCACCCCCCAGGTGGTACGACCATGCTACAGTCCCTTCACCTCCATTTTCCTCTCGTGATTTGGGGCACGCATGCACATACGCCTAGAGTGCTTTCCAAGCCACTGGGTGTGGGACTTGAACCGCGTAGTCAGCCATGTGGGATCCAGCTACCCTAACAACCACACCCTCTGCCGGTCCAGGGTCCCAGCATTGTTAAGCAAGGGAACGAGGCAATCCATTTTGCTCTGTGGCTATTTCTCTGTAAACTTCCATGTGCCGCCGACCCCGGCAACAGCGCCTACAGCGAAGCTCTCCAGACGGAGCTCCGTGGCGAGGCTTGGGCCCGGGCTTTCCGCACACGAAATCATTTTCTAGCCTTTTCCCAACGCACAAGGAAAGTCAGCTTTTTATATGTGGTAGTGGTGGACTAGGCCATTTGGACCAAACAGCTGAGAACAACTTTAAAAACTGCTTGGGCCAGTGTGTGGCCTGGTGGTTGAGGAGCCCACGTGGCTGACCAGGTGGTATGCGTCCCAAACATAGCGGCTTGAGAAACGCGCTGAGCACGTGCTCATGGGTGTCCAAAACCCCAGGAGAGATGGAGGAGAAGGGATTACGGCTGACCGTGCCCCATGGGGGTGCTTTCTCATTTTCCTTCTCTTTCTCTAGCTTTTCTCTAGCTGTCTGTCTCTGGCAAGAGCACATGCCCTCTGGCAAATGTTAAAAAAAAAAAAAAAAAAAAAAAAAAAAAAAAAGAAAGAAAGAAAAGAAACTGCTCAAAATGCAGCTTTTTAAGTTATATATATTTATTTTAAAAATATATATTTAAATCTGAAGGCACTAGGGAACAAACAGGAAGTTAAGACTCACAGGGCTGGGCTAGCCAGCTGGAATGGTGGTTAAGGCAGCTGGAGCCCACATGGCTGACTATGCAGTTCGAGTCCCGGACCTGGCGGCTTGAGAAACATGCCGGGCACCTGCGAGTGCGCACCCACAATCCCAGGAGGAGAATGGAGGGCAAGGGTTGCAGCATGGCTACCCCCCGGGGGTGTACTCTCTCTTTCCCTCTGCCAGCACATGCATCCTATAACAAAAATTTAAATGAATAATAATAATAATTCAGAACTAAAATCTGGGAAAATGAAGAAATCCAGAGACATTGCTACCATCTGGGGCTACTTTCTCCCTAGGAGGTCTGCTGATTCCAGAAAATACTACGAAGATGCTGAGCAAAGCTTTGAACAACTTCTGGGGCTAAAGACCAGGCTTACCAAGAGAAAGGCATGCCTGGCAAATCTCTCATGCTTCGAGTTGGGCCCCAGAGGGTGTCACTGGAGGAAGACGAACTGGAAGTGGGTCTGCCCTCAAAGGGACTGCAATCCTTCACCTCCAAGTGGACTGGTGTGATCCTGGTTTGCTGGATGCCAAACCACCGGCCAGATGCAAACACGGCCTTTACAGAGGAAAGGAACTTCACCCTAGGCCTCAAATGATTTCAACAGGTTTTCAGATTCCATGTATGGTACCATTATGTTTTCTTTTTTAAAGGTTTTTGCCTTACGGCACATGTGTTCCCCAAAGACGGAGTCAGTGAGAGGGAAAGTGAGAAATCGCCCCCCTGGGAGGATGGCCACACCACAATCCCTTCTCCTCCATTCTCCTTCTGAGATCCTGCATATGCATGCACACATGCCCGGCGTGATCTTCAGGACACCGGATCTGGGACTCGAACCATGATTCACCATGTGTGAGTCCAATGATGTAACCACTCCACCACCTGCTGGCTCCCTCCCACGTGTGGTACTTAATTGAAAATTGCCAAGTAGGTGAGGAGGCAAGACGAAGCTAACAAAAAAGCTAGAGAAACAACAGACAGTAGGAAAAAACTCATGGGGGATCCATGTAGGGAGTTACTGAATTTAAAATTACGGTGCTTAATATGCTTGAACATAGAAAATATAAGATAAGCAATTTTGACAAAGAACTGTAAATGACTGTTTTCTGTTTTATTTGCATTAATCCCATCAATGGCATTTGAAAAAGTCAGGGTCCTACTTTCTCTGCATAGGTCAATAGATGAGTAACAAGTAAAAAATCTCTGGGGAAAGCCAAAGAGAGGCCACTGTGTTACATTCGAGGTTGCTTCTTCGAGAACGTGCTTGCAGCATGCCAATACCTCGTGCATGCACCATCCTAATTTCTAAGAGAGAAATTGCTACTGGTTTATAAATGCAATTAAACACGGACATTCCCTGAAACTCGAAAAACCACAGTTTTAAAGGGCCTTCTATCTTTGAACACAGACCCATTTCCCTCTTCCCTTTACCCACCCAGACTCTGGCTCCGCCCCTGGTGCAGAGCAGACATGGCACGAAACAGCAATTCCCTTCTGCTGGGGCCTTGTTCCATGTTGCGCTCCATGCCCGTCTTTGCATGCGCGGTCACATGGAACGTCCACAGCCCTGTGACGAGGCCAGGGTGATTCTCCCAAGTGCATAAATGGGGCAGCTGAGGTTTCAGGGACCTACACAATCTGGCCAAGCTGCCCCGCTAACATGCGTCTGGGCCAGGCTGTGAGTCCAGGTCTGCTGGCTCCTGACAGCATGTTCCTGGACTGGGCCCCACTTCCCATCTGCTGAGGGCCCCAGCCTGAGTCTTTGGTTCCAAAGAGTCAAAACCAAGACTTAAGAAAGTGAGGACATGTTCATGGATGTGAGGTCCACTTGTCTCTTTTCTTTCTCTTCCACATTTCTGCAACTCGGGGTCCAGCATGCAGGGACGGCCTGGGGATGGGCTAGGGATGCCCCCAGGCCATGTGCACAGGACAGAAGGGCTGGTGCAAAGTCCTGTTCTGGCCACCAGAACCCTCCTGGAAAGGCTAAGTAGGGGCCTTGGGAGACGCTATTTTCTGGGGAGCCAAGGTGGAGCCCCATTGTAACCTGGATACCTTCCTTGGGAGTTGATGCTCAGAGAGGACCCGTGGACCAACAGTATTCTTTCCTTTCCTTTCCTTTCCTTTCCTTTCCTTTCCTTTCCTTTCCTTTCCTTTTTTCCTTTTCTTTTCTTTTCTTTTCTTTTTTTCTTTTCTTTTTTTTTTTTCAGAGAGATTTTTGTATAAGGTGCTTGTGCTCACTGAAAAAACAGAGAAGGCAGAGAGACAGAAAGTGAAAAATCACCCTCTGGAGGAATGGCCATGCCACATCCACTCTCCTCTCGGGATCTTGGGTACACACGCACACGTGCCCAGTGTGTTTTAAGCCACCAGGTCTGGGACTCGAACAGAGGTTGATTACAGAAGAGTCCAGTGACATAACCATTACGCCATCTGCTGGTCCTCCAACACTACTATTTCTAACCTGGGGTGCAGACAGGGAGGCCCTCCTCACACCGTGGGGGGGCCAGTAAGTGCAGGCTGGGCCTGCCGAGGGCCAGGGTCCTGGGGCTTAGGCACCATGAGGCAGAGCCTGTGCCGGACCTGGGCCATAGCGGCGCTGCCATGACTATTACTAAGCAGGTGGCTGGCTTTCCTGATTAACTTGGTTGGGCAGGTGGGGTCCTTGGGGGTCAGCAAGGTGGCAGTGGGGCAAAGGGGGAAAAGACTTCCTTGGAAGGACGAAGCCAAGGGCTGGGGAGGAGACTGGAGGGAATCAGGGCAAGCAGGGAGCCCAGACGGGACAAGGCAAGGAGCTCGGAGAGGAGCAGAGGGTACGGAGCGGGGAGCAGGGGCAGTGGGGACACAGTCGGTTAGACTGGGCCTCCGTCCCACCCAAGGGGCAGGGCCAGGGGTTCCGAGAGGTGGAGAACAGACTCTCCTTGGAGTGAGTAGTGCAGCAAGGAGGGTAAAGGGCGGACACCTGGCAGACCTGTGGGCCGCGTCACTGTGAGGACCTGAGTGTGACTGTGAGAGTGAACGGAGGGGGTTGTGAGCAAAAACGGGGCGGGAGGGGAAAGGGCAAGGTGGGGCCCGGCAAGCCTGAGTCACGGGACAACCCAGGCCCGGGCAAGAGCTACGGAAGTCCTCTGGTGCGGGCAGCCCCAGTGATCACCTCGCCCTGTCAGGAATTGAGAACGAAACAGGTGAGCAGGTGCAGGGGAGAGTGGGGCTCGGGCCTGTCGGTCCTGCTGCTGGGTGGGCCCTGCCCCGCACCCAGACTCCATCAAGTTCCTGGACCTTCCTGCCCTCTTAGGTCCTGGGAATCCCAAATCCCAGACCCTCCCCTACTCATCCCCTTAACCACAGGTTCCAGGGGATGGGGACACTCACCCACTGGGTCCTACAGCTTCAGGGAGGTGACCCGAGGGATGTGGAAGAGCTGAGTCTCCTCAGAGCTGGTGGAGCTGCAGTGTCACAGAACCAAAGTGAGCGGACCCGGCACAGAACCCCAGCCCCAACACGGACAGGGCAGAGCCCCAGTGCTCCCACCACAGAAGCCCTCTGGGGAGGGGACGCAACACCTGCATGGGTGTACTGCAGCAAGGGGCAGGCACGTGGGGACTTCCTGGCCCCAGAGCTCCTCAGAGGGCAAGGCCATGAGCCTTCTCTACCTGGCAGGCGTCAGGAGGGGCCGTGGCAGGAACCAAGGTTCAGCCACTGAAAGGACTCCTTTTATTTATTTATTTTATTATTTCTTTATTTAATTTTATTTGTTATTATTTGTCTTTTAATTTGACCAAAGAGACAGAGAAAGAGAGCAAGAGAAGGGGAAAGTAGGAAAACAAGCAGCCAGGTCCTGGACTCTACCCGTGGTAGGCCATGTGGGAGTCTAGCGCCTTAACCACCATGCCACCTGCTGGCCTGGAAGGACTCCTTTCTGAATTCCCAATGCCCCCTCCCTCCCACTAGTCCTGGCATCCCCTCACCTGAGGCGTTTCCGGATGGGCCGGAAGTATTTGGAGGTCTTGACAGCAAAGACGATACTGGGGACCAGGAAGAAGGTGCACCACGCCAGACAGAACCAGAAGGCATTCTGCATAGGGGCGTGAGGTCAGCACGCCCAGCTGGCCGGCAGCTCCTCCCAGCAGCTCTGCAAGCCAGCCTCCCCGGGGCAAGGGGGCAAGGGGACACGGTCCTCAGGGCAGAACGAGGGCTCAGGTGCAAGCCTCGTCTCATGCCCTGCTCACGTGGCCTCTCCCACAGGACCTTGATGTCAGAGCCTGATGGGCTGAGGACACTCACCCAGGGGTCAGCCATCATGTCACACAGGATCACACGGCTGTTGTCCAGGGCTCCAGAGAGGGGCTGGCAGGTGGCGATGCGCTGGGTCACCTGGGTGCCGATAGGAGGTACATGCAGAGACAACAGACCCACAGGTGCACAACCATATCAGAGACACAGCCAAGGACTGCGCCACACCAGGGCACAGACGCAGACAGCAGGACAGATGCAGACCCTGGGTGCAGGTTCACAGAGACGGGGACACACTCACAGAAGCGCCTTGCTCGGCTCCTGCCCTTTTCACCTCACCTGAATGAAGGCTTTTCTGTGCTTTCGGTTACTCTCTCGCTGGAGAGGCAGCGTGTATTGTGAATGCATACATGTATACACATGCCTGTCTTCATGCTCACATGCACAGACACACACATGCAACACAGACACACTCAGGGCTGAGCCACGGCCACGCCCACCTCGTGTGGTGCCCAGACAGCTGCAGAGGCCATGGCCAGCAGGGTCCCTAGGACAAGGTGGGCTTTCAGGGCTCGCCTTAGACAAGCTGGACAAGGGTGCTAGCCCAAGAAAGGGCAGGGAGCAGAGTGTGATGGAATGTTCTAGAGAGCCACAGCCAACCCAGCTCTCTGAGGCCTCAGAGAAAGACCGTGGCAGAAGTGGAGTAGGCAGAGCCCAGCCAGCGAGCAGGAGTGCGGAGGCCAGGTTTGGGAGTCTGGGTTCCAAACGGAAGGCCCACGGCTTCCCTGAGGGGATCCAGAGGGCAGGGGAGGGGCCGGGCAGAGGGAAGAGTTGGGCCCCTGGCACAGCCATCAGGAGTTGCTCCGAGGCCAGAAGGGGCCTGCACCCTCACTTACCTCCTCCCTCACCCAGTCCACGTACTGGGAGAAGTAGCTGATCCCCCGGGCCAGGAAACACGCACTCTCCTGTAAGAAAGACAGGAGCCTGGGCTGGCAGGGCCCAGAGGGGCCCTTCCTGGTCCCCGTGCCCAGGACCGGCCATGCTCTCCTGAGAGCCACGGCGAGGGGACAGTGCTGGCGGAGAAACTGGAGGTGGAAGCCCCTCCCCTGCCCCTTCCCCGACTCACGTTTCTCAGGATGCTGGTGGCCCAGGCTGGCAACTCTCTTTTTAGGTAAGTGACATTTCCTAGGACACTCGAGGTTTCCCGCTGGAAGATGGGGAGCCGCAGATTAGTGCCCTACGTGGGCACGGAGCAGCCGCTCCCTCATTCCCTCGCTCCCCCAACTATAGATTCAGTGGGTAACACTCAACAGTCACCTCAGTGGGGAGGGGAGACCCCGAGGACCTGGAGCCGAAGAAGGAGGTCCTCAGGCATCTGCCCACTCCTCCTCTTCCCCTGCCCACCCTCAGCTCCCAGCAGGGCAGGCAGAGTGGGCGAGGCCCGAGGCAGAGAGATCCACTCCCTTCCTTCCCCAGCTGCCTACCTGCGCCCCCTCCCCCCTCCCCCACCCGGCAGCCACCTGCAGGTCTGGGGCAGAGGACTCCAGGGCCCTCACGTGGAGGTTAAGCTCCGCCTGCAGAGAGAGATAAGGGCTGGTTAGGGAATGGGCTGGGAGGAGTGGCCCAGGTGAGGGGCCTTTGTTGTCTTACTGTCCCTTCTCCCCCAACCCCAGGCCTCCAAACTTACCACAAGGTTCTCCTGGGGGATGACCTTCTGCTGATAGAGACTTCTGAGCCCTCGGGCCTCCTCCTGCAGCTGCTGCCCTAGTGCAGAGCCGCCCTGAGGGGAGGCAGAGATCAGAGTGGCCCTGACGGACAGACAGTCTTCGCACTCGCCTTTCAACCTGACACTGTGAACAGCGGTGCAAAGCTTTGGGCTCAGAGGCACAAAACAGAGGCCTCCTTAAGCTGGGGGGAGGGGGCTAAGCCTAAATTCTAGACCCACCCCTAGCTAGAGGGCGTGCTAAGACATCCCTCTGCCCACAGTGGCTTCTGCTGAACTCACCATCGGCCTGGGGCCTAGGAGCTAACTCCTGAGAACTTTTCAGCTATTCTACAAAATGCTTAGAGCAACCTCCTTGACATGTGAGTCATCTCAGTGTCCCCAGGACCCATCCCCGCAGATTCTGCATGTGGAAAGCTTGCCCCACTGCCTGAGGTCAGACCAGGTACTTGACCTGAACCAAGACAGAGTCCACATCACAGACAAAGAAACTGACAGGACACTCAAGCCCAGCTGGGGCTCGGAGCCTCGGATCTCACTGTGTTTTTGCCCTCACCCCTCCCCCAGCCCAAGCACCCCCACTTCGCCTGCCTCCCTGGCTTCCCTCTAACTCTCGCCTGCCCAGTGGGTCTCTGCCCCTCTTACTTGGGCCTGGGCCAGTCTGTCCAGCTCCTGGGCCAGCTCCCCCATGTTGGTCCTCACCACCGGCTTCTGGATCTGAGGGTGGACAGGAGAGGTCGCAAGGGATGAACACTAGCTCCCTGGCCCCGTTCCTGGAATTGCCAGACGCATTTTGCTGTGACATATCTGAGTCTACTGTGACACTTCCGTCCCCATGGGCCTGACGGGGAGCTGTGAAATATGTCAGACGTTTCCAACAAGGAGAAAAACAACAGCAATCTAACGATCCGCAGCTGTGGGTTCAAGACCATGAACAGCGCACGTGCCCTGGGGCTGAGGGGGACTAGTTATTCCTGAATGGCCTAAGTGGTGGTCTCAGGACAGGCCTGCGCCCCCAGGCAACTCTGGAGGAGCTGAGGGAAGGAGAGGCACACCCAGCTCCTCGGTGGGCCCCTCTGTGCTGTCACCCACTGCTGGCCCGGGGCTGACCTGAACCAAGAAGTCTCCGTAGTGGATCTTCTCAATCCCACTGCTCTGCAGGGCCTCCAGGTCGTGGTGGGCGGCCGGGCTCAGCAGGTCCAGATCCTGTATGTTCACTTTGAGGTTCTGCAGCTCCTGTTGCAGCTTGCTGGTATACTGGAGGGAGGGGACAGGGTGAGGTACATGCCCAGCTGCTGCGTCAGGACCCCAGGGATGCTCCCCAGGCAGGAGGTCATCAGACCCTCAGCCCTCCTCCTGGATATCTAGGGTCCCCAGCCAGAGAGGCTCCTGGACACACACCCTGTCCCTGACACAGGTCCCCAGCAGACCTCTGCTCCTACACTGCCTGACCCCAGACCCAGCCTTCCCCCAGGGCCTAGATGCCTACTCAGCAACGGGACTGCCTGGAGCCCGAGTGAGACAGCGTGCCTCCTCTTCCTCTTTAGCATCACCGCTAAGGCCTCCGCCACTCCTGTTACGCCAATTACTTTCCTCCACGACCTGCTTACGTCTGCTCTGTGGGCCTTGTCTCTATTCTGTCCCAAAGCCTCAGCCTCTCGAGTGGACTAGTCTGTCCACTGTGTGAACGAGCGAAGGCCCAGATGCAACCGCCTTTCTAAGAAAGACTCTCAGCAAATTTTTCCTTAGCCATCATTAGAAGAGGCGTACAGGATTGTCAAATTTAGCCCCAATGTCGGACAGATACGAAACTGAGGTCAGAGGGGAGTGCTCATGCGCCTGAATTTCCACAGCAAGCTGGAGGGTGCAGCCAGCTCTGCCCCCTGCCCGTCCTGCCTTCACCGGGGGAGAAAAAGCCTAGCCCTCTCAGAGGCAGGTCTAAGGCAGCATTTCAGTGGAGGGTGACCGTCCCTGTCAGGAGGATGCCCTGGAAAGCACAGCCACCTTTCTTCTCTCTGCATAATCAGCTCATTGCTGTCGCCTCTGAGCATGGGAGGGTAAAGGTCACATTCGCCATATTGCCAGACGGCCCTGAGGGAGGCCCGGTCCACCTGTGCTGGAAGCCCTAGCTGTCCAGACTCTTCTGGGAGCTGGCCTTTCCCTGCCAGGACCAGGGCTGAGACCTCTCCATCCCTGTGTAGGGTCCCCTTCATCCAGGAGGGCGGTGTCCACGGTCTCGCTCTGGGACATGCCTGCTCCGTGAACCTCCGGTCCAATTAAAGACACCGAAAGAGAGCAAGCTAAGGCCGTCAGCTATCCTGGTTAGTTTAAGCCAGGGAGCGGGCCTGGACCACTGGGTCGAGATAAGGGGTGTGGACCCAAGGGGAGCTGGCAAGATTTCCTGGGGCCATGCAGACTCAGTAGTTAGCGTGCTCTGTGTGTGGGAGGGGGGGGGCGGGGGGGGGCCAGGGAAGTTAGCTGTGGGTTCCCAGGAACAGCTCCCAGGGGCCCTGGCAGTCCAGGTACCTCTCCCCCTCCTCACTTGGGTGTGGAGAGAGGAAAGAAGGGGGCGTTTCACAGCCCCTGTTCACTGCGGAAGGACTCGTTCTGGTGCAGTGGCCCTACCCTCCCTCTGTTCCAGAACTCTCTCTTGCCAGCATCCAGTGCCTCCAGTCTACACAGCAGGTTCCAGGAGATCCCAGTGGCTCTGGGGCGGCTGGGGGAGCAGGCCAGGAGTGGGATCCTTCCAGCACGCAGGGTGGCAGTGTGAACCCGGCAGAGGACCGCAGTGCTCCCTCTGCCAGCGTCACCCAAGGTCACCACGTGGTGTTCACTGTCTCACTTGCATCCCAGCCCCCTGCACCTGGCCGCAGCCTCCCAGCCAAGGTTTGTGCTCTGCTGGGACACACAGGTCCTCGGTCCCCTTACTGGCGCCATCCTTTCCTGCTATTGCCTCAGTGTGTCCGCGTCTCCCCAGAGCTCAGTGCTCGGAGTTGGCCACAGGTGCTGGCACACCCACCTGCCCTCACACCTGGAACATTCCCAGGGCTCTAGCCCAAGCCCTCAGCTCACAGCTGAGCCTCCTGTCCTGAGGTGCCTCAGTCACAGGCTCAAAGAGATGGTGCCTCCACTGGGGCCAGCTGGAGAAGGGGGATCTGCAGGAGGGTCCCTCACAGCCTTCCTTCGGGAACGTCCTCTTACCTGGCTGATATCCAGGTGCTTCTCCAGGTCGTAGGAGTCATTGAGCTTCAGGACCTCCCAGAGTGCAGCCCCCTTGCTGCACTGCCTGGGGAGGGACGTGCACGCTGAGAATGCGCGACAGGGACAGCCAGCCGGGCTGATGTCGCCCGAACAGGACAGCACTCTGCTGCTGCCCAGGCCCCTCCTCACGCCAGCCACAGCCCAGGTGTGCACTCACTGATAGGCCAGGAGGATGCTGATGTTCTTCCTCAGGCCAAGGAGGTGGGACAGGTTCATGGAGGGGGGCAAGTTCCCTGGGGAATCTGCAAACTGGGAGGAACAGGGAGAAATGGGACACAGGCCCGCAGGGAGGCCAGGCCACCGGGATTCCCTAGGGTGGCCCTGTGCCACCCTGAACAGCAGGAGTGAGAGACATCCCTGTGACTCCAGCCCAAACCTGGTCTCCAACTCCAACCAGCCCGGCCGCACTCCTTACAGGGACCCTTCCTGTGACTAATGGGGCGGCCAGCCTGATCTCAGCAGAGAACTCAGGCCTGCTCCTCGGTCACCTCACTCGGGTTCCAGTTCCTGGATTCAGGGCTAGGACGGGGGCTGTGGTCCGGCTGCAATCCCTCGGGGCCCCTGCCCTGGGGCCTGGGCGATGTTGCAGGACTCACAGGTGACTCTCTGTCCTTACCTGCTCTGGCTCCCGCTTCCTCCTGATCCTCTCCTTCTACCCACACCTCCCCACATGCCCTCTGGGCCCCAGGGGCCATGCCTACCTCATAGAGCTCTCCGCTCTCCCAGCTCCGGCACACCAAGGTCTGCACGTTGCCACCCACCAGGAAGGTGGCGAAGACGAGGAGGATAAGGGGGGCAGCAAAGAGGAAGCTGAAGCCCACACCCCTGGGACGGTGAGAGACAGGGGTGAGGGATAGCGAGGACGGGCCACCCTGACCAACCCCTGAGTCCCCACCCGCATCACAGGGCCAGCATGGTCAGCGGGCTGGCCTCAGGGCCGAGGCTGCGGGGAGGCACTCGGCCTCCTGGGCAGGACAGCTCAGGACTCCCAAGTGTCCTGCCTCATCCTCGCCCCTTCCCGACCCATACTCTGGTGCCCAGGCTGGCCCTGGCAGCCTAGGGGAGCAGACAGTTGTGATTTCCGACCCTGCAATCCATGGAGACAACCTGCCTCAGAATCTGAACCCCAAAAGAGTCACCTGGCATGGCCAGGTGAGACCTGCAAGCAGGGCATCCCCCAGTGGGTTCTGGGCAGTGAAGGTCCCTGGCCAGCACACTGACCGAAGGCTGCTTTGTGAGGCGGGCACAGCCCCAGGCCAGCCCTGCCAGAGAGGCCAACGTGGGTGGGTTTCAGCCCCGGCGCCCCTCCGCCCAGGCACCCTGGTGCAGTGCACAGCCTGCACGGCTGCATACAGCAGCCCTGGCCCTAGAACCTCCCGTCTAGGGGTGGCGGACAGACTGCGTCTGCTGCTGCCGGCTGCCTGGCCCTGGGTGAAGGAGCGTCTGCGGCTGTGCCTGCCTCAGTGGGAAAGCGCATCCACGGAGTACCGCAGTCGCCACTATGTGACGAGGACACCGAGGTCAGATGGGCCAGCAATACGCCCAGGGTCGCTCAGGGCATTGGTGCCGGAGCAGCACGGAGGCTCCTGGCTGCCAGAACCCCTCCCTTAGCCACACTGAGAGCTGACCACGGAGCGAGAGGACCTGGCCAGCCCAGTGGGGAGACCCTCTCCTCCCCCAGCCCTTTCTTACACCATGAGGAAGCGGGCTCCAGCCTCGCCCTTGGCTTCAGAGTGGCTGGGGTCCTCCCTGGCCGACAGCCCCCAGATGCCCAGGTTGAGGCCCACCAGGTTGCAGACCACCACGAGCAGGACCGTCGAGCACAGCACGCAGCCCACGATCCACCTGGCACGGAGGGGTGCGGGCCACTGAGCGAGAGGCATCTGGATCCCCGGGGGTACCGGAAACCCCCAAGCTAGGGTTTTAGAAGTCAAATGTGGCACCTCCCAAGGTCCCATTGCTCCTATGAGCCCCAGGCTCAGTTCCCAAGGGCACCAGTCAGGTGGGGACGGGGAGGCCAGAGGAATCAGGGGTCTTGGCTTAAGTGCAGGCAGAGGCTCAGGACAGCCAGGGGTGTCGGACGCAGAGGCCGGCTGTCCCTTCCCCCACCCCGGCCCACCCCTCGGGTTCTCAGGCACCTGTACGTCTCGTATCTCTGCACCTCCTGCAGGTAAGGCCGGCTGTCCCGCTCCAAGTCCTCCAGGGCCTGGCTCCAGCGCAAAGTCGCCTCTGAGCCTGGGAACCCTTTGGCCAGTGACTTCACCCCTTTGGGCATCTGGGCCACCATCTTCTTCAGGTCTGCCCAAAGTGGCGGGGACTTATGGAATGGGGAGGGCAGCCGGGGGCCAGGGCTGAGAGAGGCAAGCCGGAGGACATCTGGGACCCACAGTCAGCCAGCCCACGCTCTGGGGCCCAGCGAGGAGGACAGCCTCACCCGCCCCACTCCCTCTCTACAAGCTGGCTGGTAGGGATGTGGTGGGGGTGGCACGCCAGGCAGCCAGCCTGGCCTCTGGGCAGGGCCTCACCTGCGACCTCCTTGGCCATCTGCATGGCAGCGAGGAGCGGGAGGGCATTGAAGGTGCTGTTATCCTGCAGGAACCAGGCAGGGCTTTGCCTCCTCCTCTCCGCCTGGTGTCCCAGCTTGAGAGACCCTGAGGCGCCAGGCCGGAGGCAGCGTATCCCCCTTGTGCGCCCAGCTCAGGAAACAGGCTTCCCTTTCCCTCCCGACTGCTGCCTTTCTCCTCCTGGGCCAGCCTGACTCGACTCCTCAAAACATTGCTCCTCACAGATTCCCACTCCCCTCCCTAGACCCTGTGGTCAGCTCAGCCATCTGGCCCTGACTGCCAGGTCTGTCTCCCGGAAGTCCCTCGCCATCTCAGCTCCCACTTCCTCCAGCCACCCACCCCTGGTCACCACTTCCACAACTCCGGGCCCTGGGTCTTTGGGGCAGACTCACTGTGCGCCCACCCAGGAGAGCCTGCCCGCCCTCCGGGCTCAGCCTGGGCACTGGCTGCCTTGCCACTCCTAGCCCCACCCTTCAAGGGTCCTCGCGCTCCCTCTGCAGCCCAGGCCTGCTTCGCTTAGACACTGATGCCAAGGGCAGGCGTCATCGGCCTCCAGCCCTGCTCATGCCTTAGGTTCTCTGTCTCCAAAGGGGACACTGAGGGTCCTTGCTGTGAGTTCCCAAGCAGGAGAGGGCAGAATGGGGTAGCCTGGCAGGCACTCACCTCCTGGACCATGCTGGAGAAGTTGGCCTCGGGGACACCCCTCAGCCGATGCAGGACATCGTCCACAGTGGGCACCTGAAACGGGTGAGGAGAGGTTAAGATGAAGCCCACGAAGCCACGGAGAGGCCTAAGAGGGCCTCCTGGGGGAGGGTGGGGCAGATGCCTCTGAACCCTCAGCATTCTTTGGACAGTGGGGACTGCCATGGCCCCTGCCACCCTGGGGCAGTGAGAGCTCAGAGTGAGGTGAGGCATGTGGGACAGCGCGCAGGAGGAATGCGCTTCATCCTGAGTGTGGAGAAAGGGAGGAGCCTCCTGAGGACAGGGGCTGGGGGCGCCCCAGATACTCGGGTACCCAGGGACTCCCCAGACAGCAGGCAGAGCCACCCTTCCTAGCTCCGAGAGGCCTCTCTCCTGGACTCTCACCTGACTAAAGTCAGCATCCAACTCCAGGGCATGGGCCCGGCTCAGGGAGCCTGCACAGTCCCCCTGGCATCCGGGCTCCCGCAGCAGGGCGAGGAGCCGGTCCCTATGGTCCCGAACAGCTGGCTCCAGGTCCCGCTGCGCCACCTGCAGCTCCGCGGAGGTGGCGTTCAGGGCTCTGAGGTGGTCCATGGAGACCTGCAGGGCTGAGACCCACGTCTGGCTTGAGCAGTCGTCCTGGCCCTGACATACTCAGGGGCCTCACAGGAAGCAGAACCCAGCCCTGGCCCCAGCTAAGGGGACCAGCAGTCTTAGCTTCTGCAGCAACAGTGGAAATGGCCCCAGGACATGCAAGGCCAGGATGTGGGCAGGAATGTCAGAGGGAAATCCTAGGACGAGTTGCGAGAAGGTACTAGTGGAGCTGGGGAGGACGGCCTGGCCCAGGAGGACGCATACCCACCCCTCGCGGGGCTTGCCCAGCTCACCCTGGCCCAGGCTGCTCACTGAAGCTAGCGCCAGGTACACTGTGCTCCTGAGCTGGGTATGGATCGCACTCCCAATGCTCATGCCAACACCTGCAAGCACCGAGCAGTGGCAGGGCTGGCCCCCAGGACCCCAGGGCCCTCACCACCCCTCCATCCTGCCTCCCTAGGCCCCGACACTGGGCTCTGCAGAGTGGGTGCTGGTTTCTCCATCCTGCAGCAGGGGGCTGCTATCATGGCTCTCCATCCAGACCCAATGCCCCCTCCTCAAGGGTGTTCCCAGCTGGAGTCTGCGAGGAGGGAGTGAGAGGGCCTCCTCCCTCCCCCAGGGCAGCCTCCTGCCTGCTCGACCCTCACCATCCAGCTCTTCCTGGACGCGCTCCTGGGGACGGGAAAACTGCTGTGCCACGGCCTGCAGCTCCTGGGCAAACACAGGGGTGAGGCTGCCCTGCCGGCCAGCAGCCCAGCCCAGCCCCTCCCCAGCCCCTTCCCTCCCTGTGAGGGGTACAGAGACAGATTGCAGCATGCCAAGGGGCACCCTTTCCCACGTGCAGGTTCTGGGCTACAGAAGACCCAGCCTCTCTGTCCCCCTAGGTCTGGTCACCTGGGGGACATCAGAGACCAGGCCCCGGAGGCTGAGCAAAGTCTCGGGCACAGCTTCCACACTGGGGCCCGTGTGCTCATGTACACGCTGGTTGGTGACAAAAGCACAGACCATGCCAATCCTGCGGGGATAGAGACAAGGAGGAGAGGGCTTGCTGGGTGTCCCGGGAGCCTGGGGCCATGGCCTGCCCCTCCCGCCTGCCCCAGGCAGTCCCTCACAGCAGCACGAGGGTGGTCAGCAGCAGGAAGGCCATGAGGGTGCCGCGCTCACAGGCCATGGCCTTGTGCTCCGTCTTCACTCGGCCCCCACAGCGCCGGCGGCAGCGGCAACAGCAGAAGCAGAGGCCTGTGGTGGGCACCGCCAGGAGGTAGAGGCCTGCGATCACGGCGCACACCACGTAGCCCGCCTCGTACCGCACCACCTGCAGGGCAGCAAGGCACGAGGGGCTGTCCTCAGGCACCCCTGCCCGCCTCCTGCCAGACCCAGAACGAAGCCAGGAGGAGGAAGGGTGGAACTGGGATTGGCCCCAGCTCAGGGAGCCGCTGCAGGGATGCTGCAGGGGTGCGTGGTGTCCTTGCTGCTCACTGTCAGTTCACCAGTGAGGGGCCATGGGGCTGGGAGTTGGGCTCACTGCAAACCCCACTGCCAGTGAGTGCAAGGCTGTGGTTTGAACCCAAGGCCTTTCTGCATGGAGGAGGGGAAGGGATGCCCAGGCCCCCACCTTGGCGGGCACCTGGGGAGGAGGGCTGAGCTGAGCAGAGGGAGGTTTCCCTCCTCCTGCCCCTTCCTCTCAGTCCTGAGCCCCCCCCCCCCCGCCTCCCCCCATCTCCGGGGGGTTCTCACCTCATCCACTTTCACCGAGGCCGGCTCATTCAGCAGGGCCTTTACCAAGTCTACCGGAAAGAGCCGTGCCAGGGGTTGGGGGCAGCCACTGCCCTGACCCTGCGGCCACCCCTTCCTCCCTGCCCACCGGAGGTGTGCTCTGGAGAGGCTCTCCTCCACCACATGACACCCTTGGAGAAGGCAGAGTGGGAGCAGCCCCTAGGGTCCTGAGTAGACCTCAGCCCTGCAGTAGGAGGCAGCCGAGAGGCCTCTGAGCAGGCTCTGTAGCCTGGCCCGCCAGCCCCTCCTCTCAAATGGCAGCAGAGCTGGGAGGGGTCCTGCAGCCCCTCCAGGTCCTCCCCGACCTCCCCCCACCCCCAGCCCCTAGCACCGGTACACTCAGGCCGTCTGAGCCTGGCCTAATGTAAGGCGCTTCCAACGCAGCCCCTTCCACTCCACGGACAGAGATGGAGGTTCAGGGAGGAGGGCCTTGCCCAAGGTCAACGGGAGGCTTTGGAGCGCTCTCCAGATGCTGACCCTCCTACCCCTAGGGCTTCCGCCAAGGAAGACAGCAATGGACAACGCTGCCTGCGGCTCAGAGAAGCTTGGCTAGGGTCCCAAGCCCAGTGTGGCCCGCGCGGGCGAAGGGAGCACTCACCCGAAGGGAAGGGGTTCAGCTGCACCACGGAGAGGAAGCGGCGCACGGTGCCATAGAGGGAGTCCAGGGGCCCCGGCGCGCGCACGCGAGGGGCCAGCCACCGCGCCCGGGCCGCAGGGGAGAACGCCAGGCGCTCCACCGGCCCGAGAGACCCGCAGTCCGCGGCTGCCACAGCGCTCGGCAGGTTCAGGGCCAGCCCCAGGCCCAGGCCCAGACCCAGGCCCAGCAGGGGCGCCAGGAGTCCCCGCGGGCGCCTCATGAGATTCAGCGGGTGGACAGCGGGGCTGGCAGGACGAGCGCAGACGGCGGAGGGTGCAGGGGAGCACGGGGCTGGCCGTGCATCCTTCCCGAGCCTTCCTGCCTTATTCCCCGCGGCTCTCAAAACCGGCCCGACAGGTTCAGGCTCCTAGCTAGCTGGGCGCCCGCCCGCCAGAGCTTAGAAGGGCAAGGGCGGAGGCCTGGGGGAGGGGGTTGGGCCTGGCCTGTACCGCCCTTGTGGCCTAGGATGGAAGCCTTGGCTCCCTCTCCCCTCCATTGATCCTCCCAGCAAGGGCGGCCTCCAAACTGGGTCCAGGAGGCTCCTCAGTGGCTCTGGATCATTGAGGGTGACCCAATTTCAAACACTAAATTCCATACCCAGCCTCATAGCCAATCTGGGGCTGAGAAAACATAGCCACCTACTGAAGGCCTGGCCCGAGGGGTGGTAGGGCTGGATGGCCAGGCCGGGTACCAGGCAGGCTCTTCCTGTCCCCTCTGCGGCCTGCTCTGACCTCCTGAAGCAGAGGTCTATGAGGACAGATACAGCCCTTTTGGGAAGGCAGGTCTGGGCAGAGGTGTGCCCTTTGGCCCAGCCATGCCCCCATACAGTCATCAACTTAAAACTAAGCAGGGAGATACAGAGATGTGTCTCCACAGGTCCCTGCTTTGTACGCGGCTGTGCCCAGTGCCCAGAAAGGCACCCGTAGACGAGCAGGTCCTGGAGGAACACCTGGCTGGCTGGACGGATGTTCCTGGCAACGTCATGATGCCAGAGACACCGACTGGCCACCCAGAGGAGCTGGTGAAGCAAGCGTCTCACCCGATGCACTGCCAGGCAGCAAAGAAAGTTGTATGCTCTCGCTCTCACTCTCGCTTTTTAAAACCTTTTAAAGACAGAGTCCCACCAGGTCGTGGGCCCTCCCACCTGGGACTTCCGGTGTGCATCCAAATGCCTGGCTCTTCTTTTTTTTCAATTGCTACAGGGAGTGTGTGCTCACCAGAGAGAGGGAGAGATCTGCCCCAATAGGGTGTGGTGACACCAGAATCCTTTTTCTCTCATTCTACTTCCTATCAGGATTTGAGGCCTGCATTCACATGTGCCGGCATGTTTTTTAAGCCACCAGGGCCAGGAGCAGAGCTGTGATCAGCCACGTGGCATCTTCCACTGGACAGGCCCCCAGCTCTTTCTCAGACGGGGTTCCTTATGTTCACGGTCCTCTTGCTTTGGCCTCCTCAAGTTACTGGGATGACAGGCACTCGCCATGTGCCCGGCCTTCAGGTTGGACCAGGAATCAAACCAGATCTCATATGTGGAGCATATAGTTAGCAGCCTGCACCAATGTGGCTGGGCCGGAAACGTCTCTTAGGACCTGAAAGACACTTTCCTACTAGTTAAAAGCACAAACAGCAAATGACTGCACAATACCTGAAATGAAGACATACGACAGGGACCGTCCTCAGACACCATCATGAACAATTGTATTTTAATTGCCAGAGGGAGTGTGTGCTAGCCAGAGAGAGAGGGAGAAAGTGTCCCAATGGGATGGTCATGCCACAATCCCTTCTCCATTCCCCATCATATCAGGATTTGGGGCATGCACATGCTTACAGTTTTTTTTTTTTTTTTTTTTTTTTTTGTAGAGGTTTTTGTCTAGAGTGTGTGTGCTCTCTGGAGAGAGAGACAGAGAGAGTGAGAGAGAAAGTGAGAAATCACCCCCGGGGGGAATGACCAAGCCACAATCCCTTCTCCTCTGCTCTCCCCCTGGGATCTTAGGCACGCATGCACACATGCCCAGCGTGAGTTTCAGGCCACTGGGTCTGGGATTTGAACTGCAGTCAGACATGCAGGAGTCCAGCGACATAAACGCTACACCATCTGCTAGTCCCAACCTGGCATGTTTTTCAAGCCACCAGGGCTCGAACTTGAACCCTGGTCAGCCACGTGGGATCCAGCTCCCTTAACCAGTAAGCTACAGAGCTGATCCATGAGCAATTTTTTTTATAAGTTTATTTATCTCTTGAAAGAGAAAGACAGAGAAGCAGAGAAACAGCACCCCATCAAGGTCTCGATACTACAATCCATCCCCAGCCTCAGCCAACCCCAGATCTCAGGCATGTTCACATCTGGTGTAGTCAGGGAGAAAGATGCCCAGATTCAAATCCAGAACCTTCCCACGTGGGTTGGCCTCACACAGTGCCACGTTACACTACTGTGCCACCACTCAGCCCCCTCATGGGCAATTTATAATTCACTTCTGTGCATCTGGGTTCCTTGCATTTGACGTAACAGAAGTTTGTGAGTTTCCACGGCAATGTCCTGCACCCTGATCGGGAGCTCCGGAGGGAGGGCCTGGGTCTGTGGCTCCCAGAGCAGCAGCTCAGTCCTAGTTTGTGGGGTGGGTGAGAGGCACATGGCGGGGTTAGTAGTGAAGCAGGGCTTCAATGTGAGTCTGGGCCGGGCCTGCAGCAGGGGTTTCACCCTCACCGTGGCTGTCCTTGCCGTTTCCTCAGAGCGAGGGGACAAGAGTGCGTTGCCGAAGAAGGCATAGTCCGTTTAATAATGGGTGCAGGCAGCACACAGAGCCTCACCAAAGGGCGAGTCAGTCATGAGGATCGGGGCTGCAGTGAAGAACGGGCTGGGGGTGCAGAGTTGTCCAGGTCCAGAGGGAGGAGGCCATGGGCCCCAGGGAGAGCCCAAGCCCACACGTCCCCCTGGAGACCAGCTCTGGTGTGTGGGAGGAGGCCCCTGAGACTCGGCCAGCAACTGTGCCCACCTCACCCCTGCCCACAGCCTTCCCACCTGGTTCGCCTGAGCCTGGCATCTGTGCTGGGTGTACCTGCGCCCCCACCCCGACCCTGCCGTCAGCAAGGGCTGGCCTCTCCGGGGCCTGCTTGCTCCCCTCTCTCCCTCCTGCTCCAATTCGAGCTGTTAGGAAGAATTACTCCCTAGCCTTCACGTTCTAACTTTAGCCCCATCACCAGCAGGATGGAAATAGCCCTTCCCGGCTCGATACAATCTACCTACGCCGCAATTAGTAACTGCCAGCTCGGCTTTTTGTATTTTCTGACTTGGGTGTCTTGGCCGCCGGGGGCAAGGTCTCAGCTTCCCGGGGAGGACTACAAACCCTCGGCGACTTGGAGAAATAAGCGGCCCAGCCCAGACTCCCAACCCCACTCTCTCTCTCCTCAATTATTGTAATTAAGCTAATCAGTGGCTATTGCTATTGTTTTCCTAGGTTGCCGTGATGGAAACACTTTGAAGGGAAGATTTCCGCCAGAACACACACACATACCGAGGCTCTACCGCAGCCTGGGGGCGGGAGAGTTGAGAAAGACTGTCGGTCTGCCTGTGTGACAGGTGGGGAGCTGAGGCAAGGATCAAGGGACTTTCCCGAGTCAGTGGCCAAGCCAGGGGTCAACGCCACGGGCCTCCTTCTGGGCAGATTCTGATGGAACAATCTGTCGCCAGACTGGGCGGTCAGCCCCTGCGACCTCCCACCCAGCCCCAACGCGGGTGCATTGTCCTTGAAGGCATAGTCCGTTTAATATGGGCTACAGCAGAGGAGCCGTAAAGCTGCTCTGGGGAGGGGGCAGAGCGAGGGCCCTCACGGGGGCCAGCTCCCGGGCAGGTTGGGAGCTAACCAGCAGCAGAGCTTCTAAGTAGAGAAGGGAGTTGAAGGGGGTGGTCTTGTCCTGCCTCTTGCTTTTTGGCTCTTTAGTTTTCAATTTTGTATTAACACAAAACCATTGCACATATTTATAGGGGCACAATGTGAGCTGATGGTACACGAGTACAATGCGTGATCATTCGGGGTAATTAGCACAGCCGCGGCACAGCCACTTGTCACAGCTTGTGCCGGAGCATTCAGAGTGCTCCCGTAGTTACTTCGGGATGCTCGCCAAGTCACTGCCATCCATACCCCAGTCCCCGCCGCCCCCTCACCTCCCGCCGCAATGGATCCTCTAACACTAGGACCCGTTCTGCCCCTTGCTCTTACTCGCAGCTTCCTGGGCACGCCAGCCCTACCCTCCCTCTTGTGGGTCTTGGGACCATCACGGGGAATTCCTAGGTTGAGCTCAAAGGAGCTGCTCCTGGTTGCCTTGGGAACACCTCCTGGGACCACGTTTTCCCCCAGCTCAGGTATGGTCGGAAGTTCAATGTTCCCCAAACCCCACAGCCCTGAGTTGGGGAGAAGGGGGTGAGGATGGGGCCCGAGCACGGAGAGGGTTTCTGCCCTCCAGTGAGCACTGGGCCCCTCTGGCTACTTCAGGTGTCACCCCGCCGGGCACAGGCGAGAAGCTGCTCAGCTCTTGTCAAGGAACCTGCAGATGAGAAGCCCAACTCCTCTTCTTTCGGGCCTTGGGTGCCCACGTTGTGACCTGGCATGGATCCTAACCAACCTGACGGCCAAAAGGCCTGCTTACCAGAGAGGTCATCGAGACTAGGCCATGGACTTAGCACTCTTCCGCTGGCAAGACTCAGACCCCACTCAGGCTGGCTGGAAGCTCTGCAAAGTGAGGATTGTGAGGGAACCAGCAGTTAGCGTAATGGCTATGTCGCTGGACTCCCACGTAGTCGACCGCGGTTCGCGTCTCGGACCCGGTGGCTTACAACTCACGCCGGGCGCGTGTGCGTGTGTGCCCAAGATCCCGAGAGGAGAATGGAGGAGAAGGGATTGCGGCGTGACCATCCCCCCTGGGGGGTGATTTCTCGCTTTCTGTCTCTATGTCTCTCTCTGTCTGTCTGGCGAGCGCACGCGCCCTATAGCGAAAAACCTCTCAAAAAAAAAAAAAAAAGTGAGGATTGTGATGGGGATACAGGGGCGTTCTCAGGAGGGCCCGGGGCCCGGAGCAGGAAACCCACTAGGCACCACTGTTCTGTGTCAGACCCTCTGTCTGGGACAAGACCTCCCCTACTCACTTCACTCCTCTGCAGTCAGGCCCGTCTGCATCCAGCTTGGCGGAGGGCTGTCCTGCCAACCCAAGTCCATCTGTCTTCCCAGGTGGTCTGCCTGTCCTCCCCGGTGGCCCACTGTGAGTCCTACCCATGCTACAAGCCACATTCTAAATCCTAGCAAGGAGAAACCAGTGGTTCCACCTGGAGGCAGTGTCCCCACTCCAGTGTGGCCTTACGTGGGACAAGTTTGGTTGATGAGCCCAAGCTTGCAGCGGGTGGTGGACGTGTTGGGGGACAGGCCTTTGAACAGGAAGGGACATCCGAAAGGTGATGGTCACAGTCATAGAAGCAAAAGCCACTTAGTGCAATGGGCACCCAAACGACATCATCCTGCAAAGGTCTGGGGTCCAAATCCATGCGAGGAGGAGATGTGAAGCACCTTTGAGAACAGTTTGGGGAGCTCCCATCCCTGTGCACCTAAAACGTGAGCCATGCCTGACTTCTCCCCTCCCACCCTGCATCCAGCAGCTCTTCCCTCTTATTATTATTATTATTATTATTATTTTGCTGTAGGGTTCGTGCACTCACCAGACAGACAGAGAGAGACAGAGAGACAGAAAACGAGAAATCACCCCCCAGGGGGGATGGCCACACCGAAATCCCTTCTCGTCCATTCTCCTCTCGGGATCTTGGGCACGCACGCACACACGCCCGGCGTGAGTTTAAGCCGCCGGGTCCGGGACTCGAACCATGGTCGACTACGTGGGAGTCCAGTGACATAGCCATTATGCTAACTGCTGATCCAGCTCTTCCCTCTTCCAAGGCCACTGCCTGCATATTACGCCCGATAGCTCATTGAGAAGGATTGGACCATGTGATTCCCTGGCTTCCAAAGCTCCAGGGGCTCCTGCAGGGGCTTCAGGATCAAAGTGTGGGCGCCTCGGTTTGCTTCAGCAGGCCCTCGGCCACTCAGGCCCTCCTCAGTCCCCCAACTATGACCTGCCATGCTCAGCTCTCGCTGCTACAACCCCTCCATCCCGTCCCTGCCCACTCCTATCCTCTTCACCCCATCCTCCACTTCCATCCAGTCTCTGCTCATCCTTTGAGACTTGGCTCAGTGCTCACCATCTCTTAGACCCCCAGGTCCTTCAAAGGACCACGGTAAGCGAAATGTCCTTCCCTATTACCTGTTTGGTGGTCTGTCTACCTGGACACAATTGGGCTGGACTCGCCCTCGCGCCCTCCTCGGCCCAGAGCCCAGCATACAGGGCGTCCCCTATGAATGCCCCCCTGGACCTCAGGAACCCAGACTTCAGTACATTGAACAGTAAGGCTTGGCCCCTGCCCAAGTGGCCGTGCTGAAACCTTTATCTGGCCTGCATTAGTTATCTCAGGCGCCTCATGGCAGGGAGTCTGAAAATAGATAGGAATCCAGGACAGGTGGACGGGCCAGCCCTGTAGCACAGCAGTGTACAGAGGCCAGATCCCACATGGCCAACCCCAGTTCAAGTCCTGGTCCAGGCAGTTTGTGTATCCATGCCCAGAATCCTGTTGCGATAGAGAAATGGAGGAAAGAGGATTGCAGTGTCAGCACGCCCCACTGGGGGAGCGTGCTCTCTCTTTCACACTGGTAAGCACCCTCACCTGCAGCAATTAAAAAAAAAAAAATAGATGGGAGAGTCCTCACATTAAAATTCTGCGCCATGCTGAGTGAACCTGATGAGGAAGGGGTGGGGTGAGGAGGGACGGGAAAGGGAGGAGGCCCTTTGGTGAGCAGCATGTCCCTGGGACTATCTCATGAGCCTCACCAAGCAGAAAGGACGGGGCGGCCCAGAGAGAGGCCACGGGCGGTGCGTGAGAGTTTCGGCAAAGTGCTTAAGAGCCCTGTGTCAACTACGTCGGCCAGATAAGGGCTTCATGGGACTGCGTGGGCAGGGCCTCAGGCAGCTTTTCGGAAGTAGTCAGAGCTGGGGAGACGAGGGCCCTGGCAGACAGAGGTGGCAGCACTCGGGTCCACGCACTGGTTGGCTGCGGCTGCACGAGCTCCTGGAGGAAGCAGCCCTGCCCTAAGCAGATCCTCCGGAAGGACCTGCGGTAGGAAGGCTCAGGCCAACTAAAACTCCAGTCCTCTGCACCCTGCCCAGGACCCACGGGTAGGCCCTGCACCCTCTCCATAGCCAAATAGATTCCTTTGGGACCAGAAAGGGATCTTGTCCTTAAGACGTGTAGGTCTTGGCGTCAAATGAGAGGACAGTGTGTTCCAGCTTGAGCCCCATCTGCTCAGGGCCATCCAGCCCGCAGTGCATCCTATTCCTACCGCCCAGAGCCTCCTCAGCTGCACTCTCTCCAGGGTCGGGGGCAAAGGCTTGCCTAGACATCAGAGCCGCATTTGATGCGGACATCAGCTCCGTTTTCTAACCATGGCACTGTAGCCATGGCTCCTTTGGGAGAGGACAGAGACAGAGACTGGTTTGCAGCAACCTCGAGGCAAGTGGGGCCACGTGTTGTCAGTAACATCACGGGAGTCCCCCCTAGAGCCTGACTTAGAAGGAGAGTGGAGGGCTGGCCTGTGGTACAGTGACTGGACACCGCGTGGAGGGTGCTGGAGCCCACAGAGCCAACTGTCGGCCAGGTCCCAGCCCTGGCAGCATGAGAAACATGCCAGGTATGTGTGTGCATGCCTAGGACCCTGCCTGGGAGCGAGGACTATGGTGTGACCAGGACCTATCGGAGGGGGCGGGTGTGCCCTCTCTCTCTCGTGCACATGCGTGCACCTCTAACATAACAAAGAAAAGAAAGGTAATGGACGCATGTCGGAGGTGAGCTGTGGTCCTGTCTTGATGTCTTCATCCGGTCTCTGCCCGTCACAGTGAGTGCGAGGAAAGCCTGTTGATGTTCCTTCCTCCGGGGACCCATGATGGCACCATCTCCTACTGACTGTCAGGAGCTTTGTCTCACCTAGAGGCTCCTCTTGGGCGTGTCCTGCCCAGATGCTCAGGAACTCTGCCCCATCCGTGGGGACCTGGAAGAGGAGAGCACGCCTAAGATGAGCCCATCCACCCATAGCTGGGAGACTGGGTTGAAAAACGAGATGCAGCGTCTACACAGGAGGTACTGGCGGTGGCGTCACCTGCTCTGGATCAGATCCTGTCTCTGCTCAGCCCCTGGAAGTCAGTCTTATCCAAACGGCCTGCAAACCCGGGGGTAAAGATGGTGATCCTGATACTAGAAGGAGCCTCTGAAGGAATCTGGACAGACTGGAGCGGGGACGGACTGGAATGGTGGTTCAAAGCCCAGCACAAAATGCAGCAGGAGAAACGCCCAGATCCAGGGATTCCTAGATCCTTAACTGTGGGAACAAAAAGGCCGCAACGGACGAGCTGCGCACAAGTTGCTGTGAGTCAACAGTGTGGCCAGACACCCAAGACGCCTCGTGACGCCGGACAGCCTGAGGGGCCACAGGCCTCGGCCACAAGCAGATGAGGCAGAGCGGGGCCACCATGCCACTCACAGCCATCTGTGCCAAAGAGGGGGAACAGGAAGGCTGAGGAAAGAGAGCATGGGCTTCTGGTCTCCCACGCAGCGGAAGCCGAGTTCCGAGCTCACCCTGAATCCTGCCACCTACGTCTCACCTACGTTCTCTGCCTCTTCCCAGACCTGGCCACACGAGCCTGCTTCCTGCCGTGGAAGGATGAGGACAGCCACAGCCCAGCCCTCCCAGGGTACCCCCAGGGCACTTCCCTTTCCCATGTCGCTAGTGCTCTCTGCACGGTGGGATTGGGGCTGAGAGCGTCCAATGCCTCGTAGACCCTGGTAGAACCTGTGAGCCCTGACACCCGAGAGGTCCCAGCCTCTCCTGCACCTGCCACAGCAGACCCCAGACCACTCAAAAGACAGGAGGGGACTGGCAGCTGCTCTTCCTGGTCTATTTCCTATCTGGATGACCTGCAAAGAGCCCACCTCTCACCCCCACTTCATTAGAGAAGGCCAACTCAACAGGGAGGGACTCGCTGGGACAGGTCTGCTGTGCGTTTACCCACACATAATTAGTGCTCACTGAAACTCAGGAATCACAAAACCAAATGTGCACCTGCTCCCCTGGGAGTGACTACGTGGAGTGTGAATTGCACACGTTGGCAGAGGGACATAAGCTATGGGAGGGGGTTTCTGAATCACATATCCTTACCTACAGGGACGCCAGCCACGGTGGGCAATGGCAGAGCACGGAACACCTTCTCTTCCTGATAACAAGTCCCTCCGTCTTCACTTTGGAGGTTTTGGCGAGCTGTAAGGAGCTGTCCTCCGAGCAGGAGTCTCACTGCTCAGCTGGTAAGCTAGGACCACACAGTCGAGGAGGAGCCCCAGGAGCGCAGGCTGGCTGTCATTGAAATCACCTGCAGATGCCTGTATTCCACCCAGAGCCACCAAACACCAGTCTCTGGAGTGAGGTTCAGGCACTGGTGGGGGTTCTGAGAGTCACTGCCGGGACAGCCCTTATCCTGGAGAGCAGGTGTGCCCCCACCTCCCACACGTCTGGCATTTCTGTGTGGGTTGAGGGTGTCAGGATTCCGTCCTGCCCCGTGGCCACCTCCTCGCTACCGTCCCCACCCGCTGCAGGCAGGCAGCCTCTACCTTAAGAATAAGCAACCACTGCCCAATAGTTCTGGGGCGTGTATGGGAGAAGGGGGTGGAGCGGAGGGCGTCCCTCTGCTGCCCTCAGAGAGGGTGCAAGTCAGGAAGCAGCTGGGTTCAGGGGAGCCCCAGAGTACCTCTTGGGGAGCCTTCTGTTAGTGATAGGCCTGTAGAATTTGGGGAGCAACACTCATCCCCCCCCCCGCATATTTGGAGATAGTGAGAAATCCCTGTCAAGGTCTGTGCAGGCTGTGGGGTGCTCTGGGGGACCACTGGGGACCTGCAGGCCCCCGGTAGAGCTCTTTGGGGTGGGCCGATGTGCTGGGACCACACAAGGCAGACAGACAAGGTCGGAGCTGACGCGGTCCCTCCACAGTGGGGGCCCCCTCACCCCAGCTGGCCTTGGCTTCGAGGCCAAGAGGACAGCAGACAGTGGTGGCCACGGGCAGAGGACAGGAGGGTGGGGCAGTGCCTCCCAAGTGCCAGGGAGAGTCAGCAGACACAAATGAGTAGCTGCAGGGACTTCCGCCTGGAGACCCCACACCCTCTCTCCGTTCGTCTCCTAATTGAACGGCGAGTCTGCTCCCCATGTCACTGCCCCCACCTCTTTGCAGGGCCACGCGCTCTGTCGGAGATGTCGGGTGCGGAGCTGGCGACCGCTCGCTCACTCTGCTGCCCGTCACTGCCGGCATCCGGAGAGCCAGTCCTGTTCCTTCGTCCTGGAACCCCTTCTGCAGGAGTCGTGGGAGGGTCTTCGACCGATGGCTAGGGGTGAGGGAAGGTGGCTGCCACAGAGGGAGGAGAACACTCCAGATGGAACATCAGGCAGCATCGTCCTCATCCGCACACGGTTCTCTGCCGGGAGCAGTCTCTCCCGGCTCTGTCGGTTCTTTGCCGGGGCAGTTTCTCCTGGCTCTGTCCAGCTGCAGACCTCCCTCTTCCTCCTGTCTCAGGCCCTGCCAAAAACTCAAACTTGCAACCTGATGATAACGTCAGAGAGGGGTCTATTTGGGGCTGGATCTGAGCATCCTCTGTGTGTCCAGCCCTTGTGAGGTGAGGAGCCACTTCGAGGACATGGTACGCTTAGAGAGAAATACCCTGGGTCCAGGCTGGCCGAGGCCTCTCACTCAGGCTCACTAACCTCTCAGGACCTCAGTTTCCTCAAACCCAAAAGGAGGCTGGCCTTGCTGACCTTCGAGGTCACCTCTGGCTCCACAAATCGACTGTGGATTTCCACCGATTGAATAGAAAGACCAGCTTCCAGCGTGCAGGAGGATGGGTTCCGCCCTAGAAAGCATCCTTCTTACAGAGGAGGCAAAGCCTGGGGCAAGGGAGGCAGAGGTTCCAGGCGGCCAGGGAGGAGGGAACAGGGGTGGGCTCTGGCCCCTTGCAGCTGGGCCCTTCCTGGTCCCAGAGGGAGAGAGGATGAGAGACTTCTCATGATAAGGAGGCATGAGGGATTACGAGTGTCTGAGTGTCTGCAGAACAGAGGCAAGAGGAAAAAATCTATGGGGATAAGTTGGAATTAAGGAGCTGGGCTAAGTCAGGGAGCGGGCAGGTTCTTGGAGGCCATGCACGGCATGATCTCAAAGTGTGAAGCAGCGAGAGGCAGACTGATGAGTGGGCAGGGTCACGGAGAGGAGGCTGCCATCTGAGCACCGCAGGGACTAGCACAGCAGGCGGGACGCAGGGAGTGCAGATCCCTGACACAGAGTGAACGCAAGTCTCGGCGTGCAAAGCGGGCATGCAAAGCGGCAGGAGCTGGTAGAAGCACCGGAAGCCAGAAGCCAGGCAGGAATGCAGAGGCAGAGCAGCTGGAAGGAGGAGGCCTGGCTCTGGGCCTAAAAGCAGCAGGATCTGGATATAAGCCCTGGAGGAAATGCTTCTCAGGTCAGATCAAGGATTCCAGGTCCCCAAATTGAGGGGGACAAGAACCTCAAGGTCAAAAGTGGCTCTTCCTGGGTGGATGCCAGGCTCCCCCGGGATACCCTTCACAGAGGGGTTCAAATGGCCTTCGTTCCAAATGAGGGGGCACAGCTGGAAGCCCCTCTCTGGCTCTCCCTGGTAGAAAGTCCTTGAGATCGGCAGCCCCTGCTGCAGCTGGAGCAGCCCTGAGCCTCTGCACTTCCAGGTAGCCCAAGGCAGCGGACGGCCTGTCCCAGAGCCCAGGCGTTCAGGTTCCACCTGCACACCTGAAGAAAGGCCCACAGGGCCGTTACCTTGTTTTTTTTTTTTTGTTGTTGTTGTTTCTGTTGGCTTTTAAATTTTTTTTTTTTTCTTTCTCACTTGTGTGCTCACTGGAGAAAGAGAGAGAGTGAGAGAGCACCCTACAGGGGGCATGGCCATGCCACAATCCCCTCCACTTTCTTCTCTGGATTTTGGGCACATGCTGAGCTTGTTTTTCAATCCGCTGGGTCCCAGACTGGAACCGCGCTGTTGGCTTTGCGGAATCCAGCTCCTTAACCACCATGCTACTGGCTGACCCCCCCCCCCCCCTCCGAGGGCCATTCTTAGCAGAAGTCAGAAGTCAGAACTCTGCCCTACCCATCATGAACTCCCATACTTAAAATGCTTTGGGGCTCCTCGGTGGCCCCACAGTCAAGTTCTGTACCAGCAGGTTGTTGACCACTAATGGCCAAGGTGACGCTCTACATTCACCAAGCTGTTACCTTCCCTCCCACTGCTGGGGAGACTGTGCATCCCAGCCCCCATGGCAGTCGGGCTGCGGCCATGTGAGGAATTCCAGCACACGGGGTGTTAATTCCTGGCGAAAGCACAGCAAGGCAGGGAGGGCCCGTGGCCCCTTCTCCTGCAGCGGGGACCTGGAAGCCACAGGCTGAGACATTGCTATGGGACGGTGGCACCTCCACCAACCTGGATGCCCAGATTTGGGCAGCGTTCCCTACCCTGCCCCCCCAGGGCAGGAAGGGGCAGAACATGCCACCCCAAAATATGCCACTTTGACATAAAGATTCTCTTGAACTAAAGGCAGCTTAAAAAACAGCAGCGGCAAGAAAGGCATTCTAATCTCCCCTTTCCTTCCTGGAAACCGGAGATAAAGTCTCCCGGAAAGCTGGCCCCACAGTCTAGATTAAGGCGAGTTGGGCCTACAAGGCTGGCCATGGTTCGAGTCCAGCCTCAGAGGCTAGGAAAACACTGGGCCTGGGTGTGTGTGTCTCAGGTCCCGACAGGATGCAGCAAAGGAGGACGAGGGGTGGTGGGGTGACCAAGTGCCAGTTGCTCTCTCCCTCTCCCTCCCCACTTCTTCTCTCTCTTTGGGGAGCACACACACCCTCTGACAATTAAAACACCCACACACACTCACACATACACACACACACCAAAAAAAAATTCCCCTGTGAAAGACGCTCTCTCTGTAACAGCAGAAAAGGAACATTCTTTGATGGGGAGGCATAGCCAAGAGAACTCTCTATAAATAGGCCTTGTTAAAACAATTATCTTCCTTTAGCCTCCCCACAGAATTTCGTTACCTTTCCACAGTTGTCTTTCTTTTCCAGCCTAGTACAAAAGCATGTGGGTTTTGCCCTCTCACTGCGTCTTCGTTTCCTCCTGAGGACTCCTATACCATGTAAATCTCATTTAAATCAGTACGCTTCTCTCCTGGTCGTTGTCTTAGGTCAGTCTAATTCAGGCCCAGCCAGGACTCCAGCAGGGGACAGAGGCCGTCTTGTCTCCCCTACTCTCGCCAGCGTCAGACTGACCAGAGGGAGAGATGAATCTCCCTTGGACGAAGGCATCGGGACCCGGGGTTGACGTGTTCCCGACTCATCACAGCCGCCGTCTGCATCGGGCACTCCAAGCGTCCTCACATGCTGGTGAAATCTCTCACGTCTGGTACCCACAGCCATGTGCTTGACCTCACGACACACCATATGGAGCTATCTCCACCCCAGTGAGCCCCGGCTTTCTGGTCTTTTCCGCTCTGTTGCTGAACGTGTTGTACTTTGACCCAAATACCCTCCTATTGTTTTTCACTGTGTCACCTGGGAGGCCTTCCTCACTCGGCAGGCCTGCCCTGGACGCCTGCGGGCTTACCTTTACGACCACACCTCTCCTCCCATTCAGCGGTTATGTCTCTGTGCACTGCAGTGTGCCTTCCTGAGCAAGGAGTCGAGGTCTGCGAGAACTCGGAGCAGGAGCTGACGTGGCTCCAGGCGAGTTGCTGGCGTGATGGCCTCACTTGGGACAGGACAGCCAGGAAGGTACGGCTCCAGGGGGGTGTCTCAGGTCTCTCCAGGGGCAGTCAGGAGCGGCCACTCAAAAGCCTCTCATCTGGGGGGTTCCAAGAGACTCCCTAAGCCCCTCCACATGAGGCCTTTCCCTCCCTCTGATGAGCAGGGGCCAGAACCATCTCTCCAGGACAGCCCCTGATCTGCCTGATCCCGAGCCTCTGATTGTTTCCATGGCAATGATCTTTCCTAATGGGAAACCTGCAACCTGCGTGAGGCTCTGACCATGTTCCTGGCTGCCGGCGCACGGAGCAGCAGCAGCCTCAGCGAGGAACCCCGCCTGAGTGAATGTGTGGACAGGAAGGGAGATGGATGTCTACATCGGCTGCGTGTGTGTACAAAGCTACCATAGAGAGCTATAATTCAGGGAACCAGCAGTTAGTGTAATGGCTATGTCGCTGGACTCCCACGTAGTCGACCGCGGTTCGTGTCCTGGATCTGGTGGCTTAAAACTCACGCCGGGCGCGTGTGCGTGCGTGCCCAAGATCCCGAGAGGAGAATGGAGGAGAAGGGATTGTGGGGTGACCATCCCCCCAGGGGCTGATTTCTCGCTTTCTGTCTCTCTGTCTCTCTCTGTCTGTCTGGTGAGCGCACGCGCCCTATAGCGAAAAAACCTCTCCAAAAAAAAAAAAAAAAAGAAAAAGAGAGAGCTATAATTCAAAGTCCTCAGAGGAAACCCCAGGCAAAGACGTGCTTCCCAAACACACAACCAGAAGGCTCGAATGCGACTTAAAGTCGTTGGCCGGGAAAGTGTGTCTTTGAAAAATGACTCATTCCAAGAGGAAACAGGACATCCCACATAATGAGGCAAACTGGAATTAGAGGGCCAAAGATAATTTCAGGTGTGTGTTGCCAAGAAAGCCACAGGCCACGCAGTCCGCAGACCTTCATCCCGCGCCCATATGTATCTGCCACCAGGCTAGGAACACGCATGCATGGGGGGATATTTCTGCAGCTCTATTCCCTTCAGCATAAACAAAGGAGCTGCCTAATGAGAAACTGCTGAAGGGGTCCTGATTACTTACCACCGTGTGCTAAGTAATAACGAGAAAACAGGATCATTTTCTTGCTGTTTAGGTTTTCTTCATAGACAAGGCTTCTAGCTCTTTTCTTTTAGAGAGGTTTTTGCTACAGGGTGCGTGCGCTCGCCAGAAAGACAGAGAGAGTCAGAGAGACAGAAAGCGAGAAATCACCCCCCAGAGGGGATGGCCATGCCGCAATCCCTTCTCCTCCATTCTCCTCTCGAGATCTTGGGCACACATGCACACGTGCCCGGCGTGAGTATAAGCCACCAGGTCTGGGATTCGAACCCTGTTCGACTCCATCGGAGTCCAGCAACATAGCAATTACTCCAACTGCTGGCCCCGACAAGGCTTCTAAAAAAGATCATATACCTTATTTTCTTTTGCTGCAGATAAGCTAGAAGTCCTAGCTCAGATGCTAACAGCTACGCAGCTTCCACTGGACACACAACTATAAGACAAACATTGGACTGCTTCACCTGTCCAAGAATTTTCAAAGGATGAAAAGCAAAATATTTGCCAAAATTTACATTCTATTGTTTTGCTTGGCCACTAAATTAGAAGAGCCCCGGGGTCCCCCTGCCTGGATTGCCACCCTGGAGTCCACCTGCTAGGGCCATGCCAGGCCCTCTGACCAGCAGTGGGAAATCACAGAGCCCCCTGTTGTCTGATTCCTCACTGGAAAACTCAGGATATGAATAGTCCCTACCTATTATCCTAATTGGGGTACTTCACAGTTCCAGAGTAAAATGACATCATCAACCATTGAAACAGAGCCTGCTGCTCAGCAAATACAAATGCTAGTAATGACCAGTGTCACCCGAGGCGCTCCAATAAAACAGAAGGGAAAAGTCACGGAGGGTGCCTCTGTGCGGAAGTGGGAGAGGACCTACAGAGGGGATCCCATGCCCACTTTCTCAAACCCTCCAAGAGGACCCTGTGGCACACGGGTCACCCAGTCCAGGAGGGTGACATTTCATTACGCTAGTCCCCTCTAGTCTGTGGTTTTTAATTCCATGTTTCAGCTACCGGCTAACCATGGTCCAAAATATTAAATGGAAAATTCTAGAAATAAACAATTCATAAGTTTTATTTATTTATTTTTTAGAGTATTTTTTTTGAAATTTTTTTTGAGAGGTTTTAGCTATAAGGGCGTGTGTGCCTGCCAGAAAGACAGAGAGACAGAAAGCAAGAAATCACCCCCCAGGGGGGATGGCCACGCTGCAATCCCTTCTCCTCTATTCTCCTTTCAGGATCTTGGACACACATGCACATGCACCAGGCGTGAGTTTAAGCCACCAGGTACAGGGCCTCAAACCATGGTCAACTATATAGGAGTCCAGCGACATAGTCATTATGCCATCTGCTGATCCCGAGAGGTTTTTTTTTTTTTTTTGTTGTAGGGTGCATGTGCTCACCAGAGAGACAGAAAGTAAAAAATCACCCCCTCCCCACCCCAGGGAAGATGGTCACGCCGCAATCCCTTCTCCTCCATTCTCCTCTCAGGATTATGGGCGCGCACGCACACAGGCCCAGCGTGAGTTTCAAGCCGCTGCACCTGAGACTCGAGTCATGGTCAACCACGTGAGCGTCCAGCACTTTAACCAGTAGACCACCCGCTGGCACCAACAATTCATAAGTTTGTAATTATGCAGTGCTGAGTAGCATGATGAAATCCGGGTTGTCCTGCTTGGGACGTGAATCACCCCTCTGTCCACTGATCTGGGCTATCCACCTCCCTGCCTGTTAGTCACCTAGCAGCTGTCTAGACTATCAGACTGAAGAAACGCAGCCTACAGAGGGTTTGTCGTGTCTGCGGTCTCAGCCAGCCACTGGGAGTCTTGGACTGTGTCCCCCAACGTAAGGGACTACCGCCTTTGAACATTCTGCCCAGCTCTCTGCAGGGCCTTATACACAGTGTCTTGAAAATCTGCACTGGTGGCATATAATTTTGGGGAACAGATCAAAGTTTGTCCTGGCTAAGCCTGGTAAATTAAATAGGTAATCTAGATAAGCCTTATTGTCTCCTGAAAAATGACGGATGATGATGATTTCTAAGGAAACCAGTTGGTCACAGCTCCAGAGAGCCCCACTGTCTGTTGGGATCCGACACCGCCGAGGCCCCTGACTGACTGATACGACACTGCCACCTGGTGAAGCAGGAGGGAACTACTGGATCATTTTTAAAAGGCAAGTAAACCCTTAAGCAAAGCAAAACCAAAGCTGAGTCCCTGGACAGCAGCCCCGGAGTCCCGCAACACTGCAGACAACGTCTGTTTCTCCCTTTGGCTGGAATGTTCCCTGAAGTTAACGCAATCTCTTCAGGTGAATAAGCTTTTGCTAGGTGGTTGACATTTTCATCCTTCTCTTTTTAAATTTAGTTTTAAATCCAGAGACAAATTGTACACACATGCACACATATATTTATACACACCAGGAACATTTTATTTATGTTGCATACGTAAATGTTCACTGTATAGCTCTGACAGATACACATTTGTGTAATCCACGCCCCAACCAATGTGGGGAACATCACCACCCAAGAAAGTGCCCTGTGCCCCTTCCCAGAAAGTTCTCTTCTAGAAACAGTGGCTCTTCTGCTTTTCTGTCACTGTAGATCGGCTTGTCTTCCCCAGGGCTCCACGTATGTGGAATCACGTCACATTGTGCCCCAACTTCTTTCACTCTACATGAAGGTTTTGAAATTCATCTGTTTATCAGTGGCTCTTTCTTTCTATGGTTGAGTAGTAAGCCATTGTGTGAACATAGCGCAATTTGTTTTTCTATTATACTGTTGATGGACGTTTGGTGCATTTCCAGGTTGAGCTGCTATGAATAGTGCAAATAGAAACATGCTTGACTAAGTCTTTTTGTCAACATATGTTTTCATTTCTCTCGGGCAGACATCCAGGAGTCAGATTGCTGGGTCAATGGCTCTTTTATAAGAAAGCACCAAACCATCTCCCAAATGGCAGTGGCACTGTTCTTTCCCCACCAACAGTGTGTGAGAGTGTTCTTTTGTTTTTAAAGTTGGGAGGATGAGCAGTAGAATAAGGGCACTAAGCATGCACACAGCTGCCACGTCAGGGGTAGGGGAAGCAGGTATTTTCTCAAACGCCCCACACTTTAAGATGGAAGTGCTGGGTTATAACATACTTGATCAGCTCATGAAAACATAACAGCCATCCCTAGAAGGGGGAAAAGAAGTCATTCCTCACAAAAAGGAACCAAGGATCCTTGGAGAATAGTTCATTCTAGATTCGGTGCAAAGAAAGAACAAATCGAGCCTGGACCCACTGTCATACCGGAGACGATGAGGTGCCCAGTGAGAAGGATGGAGGCGCCATCCGCATTTTATAAAGGGAGATAACAGTCTGGATGCAGATACTGAACAAAGGACTGAAATAAAGAGTATATATGGGACCCAGATGGTGGTGCAGTGCTAAGTCAACACTCTGCAACACTGGACCCACCTGGGAGGGTCCCAGGTTCGCATCCTGAGATCTCTTTGTACACACCGGAAGCACACACAGATTCCCATGGGCTGTGCTGGCTGAGGTTGAGGTGGATCATGGCAGGAGGGCCCTGTTAGGGATGCTTCTCACTCTTTCTCTGTCTTTCTCATGGAAGAAATGAATAAACAAACAAAAAGTGAGGTATATAAAGAACTTGCACAAGTAAATTAAAAAATCCGAATTTTAAGACCTGGGCAAGAAATTCAAATAACCACTTTTAAAAAGAAGGAATCTGAATGTTCAATAAGCATTTGAAAAAGTAATCAATATAATTAGTTATCAGAAAAATTAAAACTAGGGACCAGAAGATGGCATAATGGTTATGACGCTGGGCTCCCTGGTGCATGTGTGTGCGTACCCAAACTCTTGAGAGAAGAATGAAGGAGAAGGGATTGCAGTAAGACCATCCCTCCTGGGGTGTGATTTCTCACTTTCTGTCTCTCTGTCTTTGACAAGTACACATGCCCTATAGCAAAAATCTCTCTAAAAAAAAAAAAAAGAAAGAAAAGAAAAATTAAAATAAATCATTACAAGAGATAATGGCACATAAACCAGATAGTTAAAATTTAAAAGATTAGGGAGCAACAGATGGCATAATGGTTGTGTCTCTGGACTCCAATGTGGTCGACTGCGGTTTGAATCCCAGACCTGGTGCCTTAAAACTCACACTGAGAGTATGTGTGTGTGAGCTCAAAGTCCAGAAGAGAATGGAGGTGAAGGGATTGTGGCATGGCCATCCCTCCTAGGGGATGACTTCTCGCTTTCTGTCTCTCTGTCTCTGTATGTCTCTCCAGAGAGCACAAAGGCAAAAATCTCTTTAAAAATTTTTTAAAAGACTAAAATTACAAAGTGTTGACAAACTAGCTCATGCTTTGCTGATAGCAGTGTTGTAAATTGGTAGTCATTGGAAAACTATTTGACATTATCTTCTATAGCTAGACATACGCCTGCTCTATATACATGAATTCAGCCCCTATGGGTGTGTGTGTGAAGTGCATGAACTAGCAAATGTACATAGCAGTGATGTTCATAAGAGCCCAAAACTGAAAATAATTACATTATCCACCAGCAGTAAGAAGGATTCAACCCCATAGCACAGCGGTTAAGTGCTATGTAGAGGAAGCTGGATTCCACATGACTAATTGTGCTAAGGGAACCAAGCCAGACTATGAAAGACAGGCATTGTATATCCTCTCAATATATACCAATTGTCTGCACTCTGTGGTACAAACTGAAAGACTGAAAGGTATAATAGCAGAAAGAGTAACTGTAGATACTAGAGACAATATAGGAGGAGGTAGGTAATAAAGGGTGAGAGAGAGAAGATCAGGGGAAAAAATTAACAAACTCAAAGATGAAAATTTATCTGTTGATGATAATGTATATGGTAATATCTTTGGCTTGACCAGTAGTCACTGTATTCATGCTGGGAAAAACCATTTTAATAGTCTATAAAGATGTACAGTGATTAAATCTAAATTTTTAAAAATGTATTTTTTTTAAACATTTGATTACTACTATACATCATTTAGCTTGTAAAGAGAATTTACCCAACATTAAATGCAGCTTAGACCAGACCAGTTGAGAATACTATACACGTTATCATCAACAGGTAATAAACTATTTTTTGTGTCCCACAAATGTCTTGCCTCTCTATTTTTTCTCCCTAATTTCCTTCCCTATACTTTTGCCCTCTCCCACCCTCTTGCTACCCTGTCTCCAGTGTCCATAACTATTTTTACTGCTTTTATCTCCTCCAATCTTTCGATCTCTACCATAGTGTGGAGAGTTAGTATATATACGTGGAGATATGCAATGTCTCTTTCATAGCCTGGCTTGCTTCACTCAGCAATAAACCTTTCATATTCGACCACTTTCTATCAAAACCCAGGATATTGCTGTTTTTATGACTGAATAGTATTCCATAGAGTATATGTGCCACACTTCTTCAATCCATTCATCTGTTCATGGACATTTGAGTTGCTTCCATGTCTTAGCAATCGTGAATAATGTCACAATAACCAAGCGCTTTTCCAACTGAGCATTCTCCTGTCCTTTTGTTAGATACCCAGAAGTGGAATTGCTGGATCATATGATAGGTTCTATTGGTAGGTCTTTGAGGAAACTCCATATTGTTTTCAACAATGGCTGGACCAATTTACATTCCCACCAACAGTGTAGGAGAGTTCCCCTTTCACCACAACTTTGCCAACACTTACCATTTTTTGTATTTTTAATCTTTACCATTCTGACAGGGGTTAGGTGGTATTTCATTGTGTTTTAAATCTGTGTTCCCTTATGATGAGGGATGTTGAACATTTCCTTATATGTGTTTTTGGATGTTTGTATGTCTTCCTTAGAGAGATTTTTGTTCTGTTCATTTTCCCATCTTTTAACTAGGTTAATCACTTTTTCTCAGGTAAGCCAGTTGAGTTCCCTGTGTATTCTAATTATCAGTCCCTTATCTGAGGCACAATTTACAAAAATATTCTCCCATTCCGAGGGTTGTTGATTCACACTAATTACTGTGCCCTTTACTGTGCAGAAACTTCTTAATCTGATGTAATCCTCCTTGTCTATTTTGGGGATTATTGTCTGTGCATTGGGGGTCTTATTTAAGAAGCCTTTGCCAATCCCAGTGTCTCACAGAGTATCTGCAGTGTTTTCCTCCAGTAGTTTTATAGTTTGAGTTCTTAGGTTCAGATCTTCAATCCATTTTGTTTTTCAGCTTTTATATTTGCATTTATTCTTCATTTAACTTTTTTAAACACTACTATAGATGAATATTAAAACAAAAACAATAGCAAGTAGTGAGCATATTATGATTACAGTCCTTCACTCATTCACTACTGCATATAAAATGCTAGCAGTGTTATTCACTGGCCCCATTAAGAGGTCTGACACTGAACACCACCTCGGGGATGATGTTCATCATCCTCATATGCTTCTCCATTGTAATGGCGCCGTCTTTCCTGATTTGGATCAAAGTCCACCAGTTCTACCTGGTCCATTCCATCGGTCTCTTCTACTTCCTTCCTTTCAGGTAGAAGTTTTTCCAGCAAAGAGAGTTTATCACGAGACAGAAAGCCATTCTCAGAGAAGTTTTCCTTAAATTCAATGATTAGGCAACCCTTTCCATATGGTCTAGGATAAATTGGCATGCCTTCATTTAACACACACTTACTCCATGCTTGACAATCTGACGTGGATGAGAGGTGATGACTATGGTTCGGTTGTTGAGAGTGGAAACTGGCTTCTGGAAGCCACACAATGCTTCAACCAGCTGTATGTCCATACACATGGAAAGGTCTTCTCCTCGCTGAGTGAAAACAGCATGATCTTTCTGATCTAGTCTAATGATAATATCTCCTGGCTCCAGTCTTGGTTCTTGGTCTCTTTTGCCATCTTTCATGCCTTTGTCAATATGAACTTCTAGAATCTTTTTCTCTTGAACTATCTTCCTTCCATTGCAACTTTTACATCTGTCTTTAGGACTGATCCGTTCTCCACGGCCTTGGCACTCCATCCATACAGACTGAATTTGCTGAACCATCCCAGGTCCTGTCTGATGAATTCTTATTTGCATTCCAGTACCTCGGCAATTGGGACAGCACTCTGCGGCTCCTTTCTTACCACCTCGACCTTCACATTTGTCACAGATCACATTCTTTTGCAGGGTCAGTTTTCTTGTTGCACCATTATATAAATCTTCTAAGGTTACCAACAGCTGATGTACAACGTTTTTACCTCTTCTTTCTCTCTGCATCCTTCCTCCTCCTCCAAAAAACATATCAAAGATGTCCATTGGGGAGCCCAAACCACCACCTGCTCCACCTTCTTTAATTGCCTGCTCTCCTCCTTTGTCATATAATTCCCTTTTCTTCACAGCAGAGAGAACTTCATAAGCTTGAGAAATCTGTTTAAACTTCTTGCCTTCATTTGAATTCTTATCAGGGTGGTACTTCAAGGCCAGTTTCCTGTAAGCCTTCTTCAATTCTTCCTGGGTAGCATTGGGTTTGACCCCCAAAACATCATAGTAAGTTGTTTCTTTCACCATTTTCTACAGCTGGCAAGCGGGCTGAGGCCGATATTGGGGGAGCGGGAAGGTGCGCGTAATTGTGCGCAGCTCAGCAGCCGCTCCTCAGCTTCTCACGGAGCATTCTGGAAAGTTCCACTGCCCAGATCTTCAATCCATTTTGAGTTGATTTTTTTTTAATAGTGAAAGATGGAGATCCAGTTTCATCTTTCTGCAAGTGGATACTCAGTTTTTCCAGCACCATTTGCTAAAGAGGTTTTCCTTTTCCAACTGGATTGACTGGTATCCTTTGTCAAAAATCATTTGGATGTATATTTTGGGGTTTATTTCTGAGGCCTCTATTCTATTCCATTGATCCACCTGTCTGTTTTTGTGCCAGTACCATGCTGTTTTGATTAACACAACTTTATAGTATATTTTGGGGTCAGGGAGTGAAATGCCACCCACTGCACTCTTGCGCAGGATTGTTTTGGCAGTCAGAGTTTTGATTCCAGACAAATTCTGATGGTCTTTTCTGTATCTGTGAAGAATGTCTCTGGTAATTTGACTGGAATTGTATTAAATATGTAGATTAATTTGAATATAATTGCCATTTTGATTATACTAATTCTTCCAATCCAGGAGCACGAGATGTTCTTCCACTTTTCTGGGGTTTTTTTCAATATTTTTTAAAAAGATTTTCATAGTTTTCCTTGTAAAGGTCTTTGACTTCCTTGGTTAGGTTTATCCCTAGGTATCTTACACATTTTGTGGCTATGGTAATAGGGATTCCTTTCTTCAGTTCTACCTCAGTCAGCTTGTTGCTCGTATATAGAAATTCTGTAGATTTTTGGTTGTTGATTTTCTATCCTGCTATTTTACTGTATTCATTTATTACTTCAAGAAGTTTTTTCATGGATATCCTTGGGTCTTCTATGTATACCTTCATGTCATCTACAAATAAAGATATTTTCAACTCTTCTTTCCCTATTTGAATACCTTTTATATTATTCTCTTTTCTGATTGCATTAGGTAGGACTTCCAATACTATACTGAAAAGGAGTGGAGAAAGAGGGCAGCCTTGTCTTGTACCAGTTTTTAGTGGAAAGGCTTTCAATTTTTTCCCATTCAGTATAATGTTAGGTATAGGTTTTTCATATATAGCTTTTACTATTTAGAAACAACTCTTCTATGCCAATTTTGCTAAGTCTCAATCATGAAGAAATGTTGTATTTGGTCGAATGCTTTCTCTGCATCGATTGAAATGACTATATGATTTTTACCCTTTTTTCTGTTAATATGGTGTATTATGTTTATGGTCTTGCATATGTTTTACAACCCTGGCATCCCTGGAGTAAAGCTTACTTGGTCATGATGAATAATCTTTTTAATATGTTGTTGGATATGATTTCCAAGTATCTTCTTGAGGATTTTTGTATCTATGTTCATCAGAGATACTGGTCTGTAGTTTTCTTCTTTTGTCATATCTTTATCTATTTGGAGAATGAGGATGATGCAGGCTTCATAAAATGAATTTGGGAGGGTTCCTTCCTTTTGGATCTTTAGAAATAATTTGAGTAGAATGGGGGTTAACTATTCTTTATAAGTTCTGTAGAATTCAGAAGTGAAGCCATCTGGACCTGGACTTTTCTTTGTTGGAAGATTATTTATTCCTGATTCAAACACATGGCTTTTTATGAGTCTATTAAGGCTTTCTGTCCTCCTGATTCAATCTTGGTAGATTATATGCATCCAGGAATTTGTCCATATCCTCCATGTTCTCTTCTTTGTTGACATATAGTCACTCATAGTATCCTCTAATGATGTTTTGTATTTATTTTGTGTCTGCTGTAATAGTGCCTCTTTCATTAGGTATTTGATTTATTTGGTTTCTTTCTTTTTCTTAATCAGTCTAGCTAATGATGTGTCAGTCTTATTAATATCTTAAAAAACAGCTTTTGCTTTTATTTATTTTCTGTGTAGTTCATTTATTTTCTATTTCATTTATTTCTGATCAAATCTTTATTATTTCTTTTCTCCTGGCATTTTTGTTGTTGTTGTTGTTGCTGTTGTTTTTCCAATTCCTTGAGACATGATGTTAGGTTGTCCATTTGCCATCTTTCCATCTTTTTCTTATGTGCACTAATTGCTATAAATTTCCCTCTTATGGTTGCTTTTGTGGTGTCCAATAGATTACGTAAACTCATGTACTCATTAACATTTGTTTCCATAAGTCTTGTTATTTCAGATTTAATTTCTTTGGTAGTTGAGAAGTCATTCAGAAGAAGATTATTTAGTTTCCACATGTTTGCGTATTTGCAAGGATTTTTCCTAAACTTAATAAGTTTAATTCCATTATGGTCAGAGAAGATGCTGGATATAGTTTCTATGCCTTTGGATCCATAAAGGCTTGATTTGTGCCCTATCATATGGTCAATCTTTGAAAAGGTTCATGCAGAGGTGAGAAGAATGTATATTTTGTGGTTTTAGGGTCAGAAGTTCCATAGATGTCTGTCAAGTCCATTTGATTTATAGTATTGTTTAGGTCCTGTATCTCTCTGCTTATTTTTTTTCCTAGTTTGTCTAAAGGAGATAATGGAATGTTGAGGACCCCAACCATTACAGTGTTGCAACCTATTTATCCTTTCAAATCTAGCAGTCTTTTCTTCATGTAGGTGCTCCTGAGTTGGGTGCATAGATATTTATAAGCGTTATGTCTTGATTAATTAGCCCTTTTACTACTATATATAGCCTTACTCCTCCTCCTCCTCCTCCTCTATGCTATTGTGGTACATACTACTATATACCCTTCTTTGTCTCTTCTTACAGTTTTTGTCTTAAAACCTATTTTGTTTGAAATAAGTATCATGATTCCAGCCCTTTTTTGATTTCCATTTGCATGGAATACCCTTTTTCAGACCTTCACTTTTAGTCTATGTATGACTTTATCCATAGGTGTGCTTCTTGTAGACAACAGATAGAGGGTTTCTGTGGTTTTTTTTTTTATTATTATTATTACCTTTAATTCTTTTTTTGTTCTTATAATTTGCATACAATCATTACATTTGTACAGAATGGGTACAGAATGGTCTGTAAAAGCATGTATATACAGTATGCATTAAACAAATAGATATAAACGTATTCACCACCTTCAACAGTTAACATTATGTTGTGAACATTCAAAACCCACTCAAATGATTCTGCAAGTAAGTGTGGAATTGTCTATGATGTTTTTTACTGAGAGATACAATTCTTTTTTTTTTTAAGTTTAAAAAGAAGTAAATTATCTTTTTCTTTTCTTTTCTTTTTTTTATGATAAACATGGTTTTTTTTTTTTTTTTTTCTTCCAATTATCAGTTCATAAAGTTCCCAACAATAGGGAACGTAGACTCCACTCAGGGCTGGACCAAGGGTGGGTCTCGTGCAGCCCTGCAAATGTAGGTGAGTCTCCATGGAACACAGTTTCAGGGACGCGGCTCTGGAAAGCAGAGACGGCCATCAGCTGATGCGGCACAGCAGCCATCCCGCGGTCACCGGGAATGGCGTTGTGGGGATCTGCAGCGTGAGTCATCCTCGGGTATCTGGATTCCTTAAGAATGGTAGAGTAGTTCTTGTTTTTCCCTGAGGTAATGCAGGGCTGGTAACCATCATCTTCTCACTGACCATAGGCAGAGAAATTCCTCCCACACAATACACCTCTCAATTGGTCCAAGACAGCCAAAGTCTCCCTCTGCTGCCCACAGCTGCAAGCTCTTGATCCCTGTTCTCGGTCCCAGCCCGCCGCCCGCGGCCGGCGGCCACGCGGGGGTGCAGGCCCAGCGGCCATGCGCAAGCCCGGGGGCCACATGCAGGCCCGGCAGCCACGCCCAGACCCGGCGGCCACTCGCAGGCCAGGTGGCCACACGCAGGCCCGGCGGCCACACGCGAACCCCGAGCGCACGAATATGCGTGGGACCCAGTGCCCCCTCCCGCTCGCCCGCCCGGCCAGAGAAAGGAAGGACAGCGACCTCGGCCGGTCCGCGGTGCCGGCCTGCCGCGGCGCCGAGCACAAGACATACCCAGCGCCGGAGAGGCAGTGGGGGCTGGGCGGTCCGGGCTCTGGCACGCGGGGCAGAGCCGCGGCCACAGTGCACGGGGCAGAGCCCCAGCCACGGCACGCGGGGCAGAGCCCCAGCCACGGCACGCGGGGGCAGAGCCCCGGCCACAGCACGTGGGGCAGAGCCCTGGCCGGGCCGGCTCTCCGGCCAGGGCACGCGGAGCAGAACCCCAGCCACAGTACGCGGAGCAGAGCCCCGGCTGGGCTGGCTCTCCAGCCAAGGCACGCGGAGCAGAACCAAGGCACGCGGAGCAGAGCCCCGGCCACAGGGCAGAGCCCCGGCCGGGCCTGCCCTCCGGCCAAGGCACACGGAGCAGAGCCCCGGCCATGGCACGTGGGGCAGACCCCGGCCACGGCACGCGGGGCAGAGCCCCGGCCACGGCACGCGGGACAGACCCCGGCCACGGCACGCGGGGGCAGAGCCCCGGCCACGGCACGGCTCTCCTCGGCCACGGGCACGCGGGGCAGAGCCCCAGGGCCGCAGAGCAGAACCCCAGCCGCAGACGCGGAGAGAGCCCCGGCTGGGCTGGCTCTCTGGCCAAGGCACGCGGAGCAGAGCCCCGGCCACAGGGCAGAGCCCCAGCCGGGCCGGCCCTCCAGCCAAGGCACGCGGAGCAGAGCCCCGGCCACGGCACGCGGGGCAGACCCCGGCCACGGCACGCGGCATGCGGGGCAGAGCCCCGGTCGGGCCGGACCTCCGGACAGGGCACGCGGGGGCAGAGTCCCCGCGCCCTGCCCCCGCACCCCAGCACGCGGAGCAGAGCCCCCGCGCCTCGCCCCCGCGCCCCACCCCCGCACCCCGACACGCTGAGCGGAGCCCTCGTGCCCCGCCCCCGTGCCCTGGCACGCGGAGCGGAGCCCCCAAGCCCGCCTCCCCGCTCCCGTGCCCCGGCACGCGGAGCGGAGCCCACCGCACCCCGCCCCCGCGCCCCGGCACGCGGAGCAGAGCCCCCCCGCCCGCCGCCTGCTGGCACGCAGGCGCCCCTGGTTTCTGTGTTTTTATCCATTCAGCTAGTCTGTGTCTCTTGATCGGAAAATTTAATCCATTGACATTCAATGTTATTATCAATATTTCCAGATATGTTCCTATCATTAAGTGAGCCATTTTCTTGGTTGTTTATTGTTGTCTGATATCTGGCTGTCTGACTTTAGTTTTCCTGGTATAGCACTCCCTTCAGAACTTCTTGAAGAGCTGATCTGGAGATGGTAAATTCTTTCAGGTTTTGTTTATCTGAGAAAGTTTGTATCTTTTTTTCCTATATGCAGGATAATCTTCCTGGGTATAGTAATCTTGGTTGAAATTGTTTTTCACTTAACACTTTGACTGTATTTCCCCATTCTTTCCTTGTGTGCATTGTTTCTGATGAAAGGTCCAATGTTAACCTGATGGGATAACCTTTGTAAGTAACTTTACGTTTTTCTCTTGCCAATTTTAGTATCTTGTCTTTGTCTGTGGTTTTGGCCAATCTGGCTATGATGTGCCTTGGAGAAGATCTAGGGTTGATTCTATTTGCGGTCCTTTGTATTTCTTGGGTCTGGATGTTTGAATGCCTCTCTAGGTTTGAAAAGTTTTCTTTCAAGATTTTATGGAATAAATTATCAATGCCCTTATCATTTTCTTCACTTTCTGGGATGCCAATTATCTGGATGTTTGGGTGTCTAATGATATCTAGTATTTCTTGCACATTGTCCTCATTTTTCTTGGTAGTTTTCTGTTTTTTTGATAATTTTTTCTAGGTCAGAGGTTTTGTCTTCTACATTCAATATTTTATCTTCTGTGCAATCTAATCTGCTTTTAATACTTTTGAGGGAGGTTTTAATTTCCCGTACCTCAGTCTTCACCTCCAACAATTCCATTTGATTCTTTTTTATGGTGTCTATTTCAAAGTGAAAGGGCTTCCTCATCTCCTGGAGTTCATTGTCTCTTTTTTCTTGTATCTCATTTAGTTTTGTCAATATAAATATTCTGAATTGTTTGTCTGACATTTCCACATGTCCCATTGTGTTGTCTGTGGATGATGAGGAGTTGATGTTTTCCCTTTGGGAGAGATATTTTCTTGGTTGCTCAGATTTCTTGTGCTTCTGCAATGGTTTCTAGTCATCTGATGACGTATATGTTCCTTCCTAAATTCGAGTTAATTCTGAGTGTTCAAAGGTACGTGGTAGTAGGTGACTGGTGATCTCTCTGCTGTGCTACCTCCCGGATGCTCACCAACAACTTGCACTGTTGTCACTGGTCTTGGTTGATTCAAAATCTTCCCAGCTTCTAGAGAATGGGTGTACCCGAGACTGAACTGTTGAGCTTTAATTCAGGAAGATAGAAGTGTGGACAGAAGTCTGACTGGCTTTTTCTATTTTTCCAAAGTCCTTTCCAGAGGACCTAGGCAGAGTCACGCCCACAAACATTAACAGACCATTTTTCCATTAATGGGATTCTTCCTATATCCTGTCCTGGCACAGTATCTTTAAAATGCATATTTCAACAAATTACAGTATATTTTGCCTCCTCTCTGAGCCTAGGTTCCTCATATTCTGCTTAGAAATAAACCACATTGGGACCAGCAGTTGGTGTAATGTCTATGTTGCTGGACTCCCATGTAGTCGACCACGTTTTGAGTCCCAAACCCAGTGGCTTAAACTCACACCAGGCACGTGTGTGTGTGTGCCCAAGATCCCAAGAGGAGAATGGAGGAGAAGGTATTGTAGTGTGGCCATCCTCCCTGGGAAATAAACCACATTAATTATTAATTATTAGAGTTGGTTATTTTCTGTCGACAGAAGGGATCAGAAAATGGTGAAGTCTTAGAATTCAGAGGCATGCGGCAGGGGATAAGCCACAGTCTCTTTGCAGCTCAGTAACCCCATTCTGGAACGGATGTCCTGATGGGGCAGGAAGGGGCAAAAGGTCTTCTCAAAGTCCTAATCAACACCTGAGAGTTAAAAGGTGAGTGGAGGAGGAGATGAGTCATGGGTCTTGGCTGCACAGCTTTCCAGTCACAGGTAGCCTGCCATATGGCAAGGCTCTTTGCTAGAACGGATGTCCCCATGGGATGGGGTGGGGCACAAAGTCCTAAATCTAAATTTTAAAAATATTTTTAAAAAGAAAGAAAGAAGCCTGGCTCCAGCAGCTGGAAAATACACCAGGAATGTGAGCATACATGTCCAAAATCCTAATGGAATGGGGAAATGGAAGTAAAAGGATTATGGCATGACCACTCCCCACTGAGGAATACTTTCTCTCTCTCTATCTCTCTCTCTCTCTGTCAAACACACACACTCTCTGGCAATTAAAAAAAAAGTAGGATGAACAAACAGACTATGGTATATTCATATACTTCACTATCAGTGAAAAGAACAAATGACTGATAGATGCAAAAGGGCCAGTCACACAAAGTGTGAAGCGAGGAAGCCAGATAAAGAGTACACACTACATGATTTTATTTAGATAATGTTCAGGAACAGGTAAAACTAGTCAAGGAGCTTAGAAATAAAACAGTGGTCACCTAGAGGGTTGGGGAGGTAGGAGCATGAGGAGGAGCAGGGCAGATTGACTGGAAAGGAGCTTGGAGGAGCCTTTTCAAAATGATGAAGAATGATGGGAACTAGCAGTTAGCGTAATGGCTATGTCACTGGACTCCCACGTAGTCGACCGCGGTTTGCGTCCTGCACCCAGTGCCATAAAACTCATGCCGGGCACGTGTGCGTGTGTGCCCAAGATCCCGAGAGGAGAATGGAGGAGAAGGGATTGCGGCGTGACCATCCCCCCAGGGGGTGATTTCTCGCTTTCTGTCTCTCTGTCTCTCTCTCTCTGGTGAGCGCACGCACCCTATAGCGAAAACCTCTCCAAAAAAAAAAAAAAAAAAAAAAAGAATGTCTGCATCTTGACCTATAGCTGGCTGGTGGTTACATGGGTTGACACATATGTAAAAAACATCAAACTGTATACTGAAGATCTATACATGTTAGGAATGTTAAACCTTAACTAAAAATTATTTTGAGAGAGATTTTTGCTATAGAGAGTGTGCACTTGCCAGAGAAACAGAGAGAGACAGAAAGTGAGAAATCACCCCCCAGAGAGGATGGCCACACTGCAATCCCTTTTCTTTCATTCTCCTCTCGGGATTATGGGCATGCATGCACATGCACCGGCATGAGTTTTGTTTTATTTTGTTTTTAGGCAGAGAGATTTCTGCTATAGAGCATACGTACTTGCCAGAGAGAACAGAGAGAGATAGAGAGACATAAAGCAAGAAATCATCCCCCAGACGGAATGGCCATACCACAGTCCCTTCTCCTCCATTCTCCTCTCAGAATTTTAGGCGTGTGGCCTGGTGTGAGTTTTAAGTCTCTGGGTCTAGGACTCCAAACCGCAGTCAACTACATGGATGTCCAGCAATGTAACCATTATGCCATCCGGTGGTCCCCTAAAGTTTTTTAAAAAGGAAGCCATGAATCCATAGAGATACCAAACATACCAGGTAGGAGGTGGTGATTGAAAGCTCTCCTTTTTTTCTTTTAAGAATGCCAACTACTAAACATAGAAGAAATAACTAAATTAGAAAACCATTACGTTGTAAGCACTAATGTAATAACTGACTCAGGCAAGGTCACCAATGGAGACCAAAAACACAATGAAAAGTTGTTGGGAAACAAGATACTCATAGATTACTTACTAAGCACAAAGAGAGGGATTATTAATTATAAAGAGAGAATTTGAACATGTGAACAAAGTCATTAAACCTAACATGAGGAACAGGACAGATTGGCTTCATGAGTCTCCTGATGTGATTTAATGAGAATTACACAGCTATGTAGATTTCTTGCCAAAAATGCTCGATCTGGGTGTAATCATGAGAAAACAATCAGAAAGTACAGATGTGGAACATTTTACAAAACAACCGGTCTGGGGCTGGTCCTGTGTGGCTTATTGGTTAAGGGGGTTGTATTCCACATGGCCGACTTCTGTGTGAATCCAGGCCCTGATGGCTAGGAAACCATGCGAGGTGCACATGCATGCATGTCCCAGTCCTCACAGGTTGGAGAGGTGGAGGAGAAGGACATCCATCATGACCATACCCCATTGGGGAGGTACCTTTTCCCAGTCCCTCTCTCTTTGTCTGTTTCAGTCTCTGGTAAGTGCACTCACCCTCTGGCAATTAAAACAAACAATTGGTCTGAACTTTTCAAAATGTTAATATCATGAGACAGAAAGAGGTAGAAAGGCCATTCTAGACTGAAGATGCTAAAGAAGCAAGACAAATAAATGCAATGTGTCATCCTTGGTCGGAAATTGGACAGGGCAGCTATAAATGACATTTTCGAATAACTATGGATAAATTAAAACTGACTGTACGTTAGATAATCTTGAATCAATGTTACATTTCTTGAGTTGAATAATGGTATTGTGGTTATGTTGGAGAATATACTTGTTCATAAAAGACACATTCTAATATGTATTCTTATAAAATGCCTTCATGTCAGCCGTTCTGTCTCAGTTCAGTGAAGGAAAAATGTGCAGATGCAAAGTAAAACAATTGTTGTGGAGGGGAAAGAAGAACAGGGGAAAAGAAAGGAAGAATGGAAGGGAGGGAGGAGCTCCCTTCTTCTTAGGTCAATGAATAAATGTGACAGCAATTGTCTCATTGTCTGTAAAAAAAATTAGGTTAAAATACTGCATCGCAGGTGGTGTGGTCGTTAAGGCACTGGACTCTCACATGACTGGCCACAGATTGAGTCTTGGATCTGGCAGCTTGGGAATCACGCTAGTAGGATTGGCATTCATGCCCAGAATCCCGAGAGGAGAATGGAGGAGAGGGGATTGCAGGATGGCCATCCTTCCTGAGGGTGATTTGTCACTTTCCTTCTCATTGTTTCTATCTGTCTTTCCCTGCAAGCACAAGCACCCTGTGGCCTCCATAAATTAAAAAATTTTAAATACAATTTTAAAAAGTAATAAATACTGCATTTATAAGGATAAAAGAAACCAGAAATGTCCTGCTTTGCATGCCAATCTATTTTTTTTTTTAATTGTCAGAGGGTGCATGCATTTACTAGAGAGGGAAAGGGAAAAAACATCCCTCAAATAGGGTGTGGTCCCTCCACAATTCCTTCTCACATGCACTTGGCATGTTTTTCACATTGCTGGGACCAGGATCCGAACCACAATTGGCCATACAGGACCTGGCTCTCTCAACCACCAGGCCATGGGGCCAGCCCTGCGTGCCAATCTCAACCACTTTGGAATTCAAGAGCCATTGGAGGCCAGGAGACCAGGACTTGGGCCCAAGCAAGGTGGAGGATTATATCTAGGACAACATGTAAGATTAAGACCTTCAGTGAAACAGGATGTAGAAAATAAATCTAAGTACTCAAAGTAAGGGTCCCTGTGGACCTCAGCTGTCTAAGTACTCCTCACACTTGGTGGTGAAAGTTGGGGGTGGGGTGATCTTCCCCTAGTAAATCATGATCCCAGACTTGTCCCAGAGGGGCTTGGCATCTGAGGTAATGTTTCCTGCTTGGTCTAGGAAATCTCAGTCCAAGAAATAATTTTTTTTTCTGGAGAAACACCCCACAACGTGAATCTTTCAGAATCCCCACATATTAAGATCAGTAAAACATCAGCTCACAACTCATGATTATAAAACCATGAGAAAATAGGCCAGATTAAAGTAGAACACCTATTTAAGGAGAGCAGAGAAAAATAACAGCCAGGCTAGAACGACACATTCAGTGGAAATACACACCCAGAACTGGGACAGACATAGAAGACCTCAGTAGACAAAAACTGGTCATTTACCATTAACAGCTCCTCGCCAGAGAAACTTCTCAAAGTAATCCGTCAAGAAAAAAATAAAGTATTCTAGAAGAAAGGCCTTTCTGAAGCAAGAGGGAGTAATGATTAACGTGCGGGCAAATCGAAACAAATATTGACTGTGTCAGGCAATGATAATATCAACAAAATAAAACTAGTAATTGAACTGGGAGGGTGACTGTGCAATACTGATGGCAAAGACTGACCTAATTCTTCACCCCCTCCCTGTATCCACACCCTTTGCAATGTGACTTTACAGCTCCTTTACTCCAAAACCGTGAGGGCATTTCCTCCCCCCTAGGCTGGCCTTCCGACTTGTGTGGCTGATAGATAATAGTTACGGTGTGCTGGTTTCAAGCTGAACCCTCAAAAAGCCTTGCAGGCTTCTACTCTCCTGGATCCCTGCCTGCACCAGGACGATGCCTGAGCTAGCTGGAAAAAACAGGAGGGAGAGCACAGCCATCCCAGCCCAAACCATCCTGGGCCAGCCAGCCACAGCTCACCCTTCACCTGTGAGGACTGAAACTGACTACTTTGTTCTAAATTTCTCCTGAGACCAGGGAAGAGCCGTCCAGTTAAGGCGCCGCTAATCTTGCTAAAGCAGACCAGCGTTGTTCCAGTTATTGGGAGATACTCCCTACCTCCCGGCGCTGGCACAGCATCATGTAAATGTCAAGCAAAGCCTTCTGATCTCTGTTAAACTCAGACATTATTTTTTCCTAAATCTGTCTTTTTTTTTGGAGAGGTTCTTGCTATGGGGTGCATGTGCTCGCCAGAAAGACAGAGAGAGACAGAGAGAGAAAGTGAGAAATCACCGCCCCCCCCCCCCGGGGGGGGGGGGGATGGCAATGCCGCAATCCCTTCTCCTCCATTCTCCTCTCGGGATCTTGGGCACGCACGCACACGTGCCCGGCGTGAGTTTAAGCCACCAGGTCTGGGACTCGAACCATGGTTGACTATATGTGAGTCCAGTGACATAGCCATTACACTAACCACTGGTCCCCTAAATCTGTCTTTTTGAGATAAAGACTTGTGCTTTTAACCAATGACTAACTTAAGAATTTCTAAGCCTGCCTATAACCTGTAACCACTGTTTATAGATGGTCCACTTTTCTTGGGCCAGGCCAATACGAAAACTCCATGTGCTGATTTACAGTCTTGCCTGTATTCCCTACTTTCAGAACTAAATAAAAGAGCTATTGTATCTAAGCACTCCAGAATACTTTTTAAAGACTACCAGAGAGGCCAGGAGGTAGAACAGTAGTTAAGGTGCTGGACTCCCACATGGCTGACTGCAGTTCAAATCCTGGACCTGGCAGCTTAAAACTCACACCAGGTATGTATGTATGCAGGCTCAAAAACTCTCCAAGGGGAGATTTCTCACTTTCCCTCTCACTGTCTCTCTGCTGAATGTGCACACACCATGGCAAAAATTTAAATTAAAAAACAAAACAAAGCAAAACAAAGACTACCAGAGATTGTGTTCACAGGTCATGCTCACTCATAAGGTACTAATAAATCTTTTAAAATATTTTTACAGGGGCCGGCAGGAGGTGTGGTGGTTAAGAACACTGGACTCCCATGTGGCCGACCACGGTTTTAGTCCTGGCGGCTTGCTTTCTCACTTCCCCCACTCCTCTCTCTCATTCTGTCCCTCTCTGGTCAAATTAAAATAAGTAAATAAAGTTAAATAAAATAATTTAAAAATATATTTTTATAGTTTGGTTATTTCCATCAACACCTGACTATAGACTTGTAACTGAGCCCAGATGATATCAGATAAGCAGCACTATCCAGTTTACCTATAGGTTCATGAGGAATAATAAGTACGTGGCTATTGTTTTAAACTACTAAATTTTACTGTGGGGGCCAACAGGTGGATAATGGTTACATAACTGGACTCCCATGTGGTCGACTGTGGTACGAGTCCTGGAACTGGCAGCTGAAAACTCATGCCAGATGCATGTGCATATGTGCCCATAATCCTGAGAGGAGAATGGAGTAGAAGGGATTGTGGAATGGCCATCCACCCAGGGGGTGATTTCTCACTTTCTGTCTCTGTCTCTTGTCTCTGTAGTGAGTACATGCCCCCTATAGCAAAAATCTCTTTTAAAAAAGAATGTTTGGGCCACAGGTGGCATGGTGGTTATGGGTGCTGGACTCCCACATGGCCAACCACAGTTTGAGTCCCGGACCTGATGGCTTGCTTTCTCACTTTCCTTCTCTCTCTCTTTCTCACGCTGTCTCTCTCTGGTCAAATTTAAATAAATAAATAAAGTCAAATAAAATAATTATTTTAAAAAAACATGTTGGGGCTGGTCGATGGCCTGTTGGGTAAGTACTGGGCTCCCACCTGGCCGAGCGCAGTTTGAGTCCCAGACCAGGTGGCTTGCTGTCTCACTTTCTCTCTCTCCTCTCTCTGTCCCTTACTCTGTCTCTGATCAAATTAAATAAAGTTAAATAAAATAATTCTTTAAAAAATGGAAAGTTTGAAATTCTGCAGTTAATACTTAAAAAAAATGCTTTACTATGTTGCAATAACTATCTGATATAAGAAGGATTAAAACTAAAGCAGTCAAAGGTCCTTAATTTCTCTTTGGAAATAATAAAGAAACTGATTATTTTTAGAGTCTTAGTTAAACATCATTTAAGCTAATTTAGCTTGTTACAATATTAATAACCGGGACCAGCAGTTAGCAAAATGGCTATGTCACTGAACTCCCATGTAGTTGACTGCGGTTCAAGTCCTGGACCCGGTGGCTTAAACGCATGCTGGGCGCGTGTGTGTGCGTGCCCAAGATCCCAAGAGGAGAATAGAGGAGAAGGGATTGCGGCGTGGCCATCCCCCCAGGGGGTGATTTCTCGCTTTCTGTCTCTCTGTCTCTCTCTGTCTTTCTGGCAAGTGCACGCACCCTGTAGCAAAAACCTTTCCAGAAATAAAAAAGAAAGGAAAAATATTAATAACCATAAAAAGAATAGAAACAGTATGTACATTTAACACTTGTAAAGCAAAAAGTAAATTTAATAAAATATATCAGTATATCTGAAAGAAAGCAGGAAGGAAGGGGAAAAGACAAAAAGCCCAGGATTAAATTGTAAAAAATGGTAGTTGCAATAAATGTAACTCACTAGTTAAGAAACAAGATTATCAGACTGCCTAAATTAACACACACACACACACACACACACACTCCTTAAATGCAAAGATGATAAAAAGCTTCAAAGTATATAAAGGATATTCTAGAAAAAATATAAAAATTAGAAACCCAATATAGCTATTAATATCAGACTAATAACTATTAATGTGAAAGTATTTTCAAGGGTTTCACTTCTATAAGGGCAATGTGTAAAGTTCCGTGGACTTGCTCTCCAGGAAAACTGTTGAAAATTATTTTAAAAGAACCATTATAGTCTCTGGAGATTCTTTTATGACATACACCAGACGAAGAACTACTTATTCAAGAAAATCTGCAAAAAGTTGGTAAGGACAGCAAGAGTCTATGGTATTTGAAATAAGCCATACTCCCTCCCTCTCTTTCAGTCTAGTGTGGCTGGATATATACATGCAAATGAATAAAGCTGGACCCTTCCCTTACATTATATTTTTAAAATCATAGAAATTAAAGATTGAAATGTAAGACCCCAAACTGTAAAATGCATAGAAGAAAACACAAGGAAAAACTTCTTGTCATTGTATATGATAATGATTTCATAAATATAATGCCAGAAACGAAAATAAACAAATGGACATCAAACATAAAAACTTGTATGTAGCAAAGGAAACAAGAGTAAAAAGGCAACCTATGAAATGGGACAAAATATTATAATCATATATCTGGTAAGGGGTTACTATCCAGAATACATAAAGAACTCCTATATCTTAACAACAACCACACTCACTCACACTCACACACACACACACACACAGATAACCTGTTTTAAAATGGGTGGGGCCATTGGTGTGGAGGTTAAGGTGGCTGGATCCCACATGGCCAATTTTGCAGTTTGAGTCCTAGACCCAGTAGTTTGAAAACTACACTGGCTGCATGTGTGCCCAAAATCCCTACAGTAGAACTGAGGAGAAGGAATGACAGCATGACCATTCCCCTTTTGAGAGAAGGTGATTTCTCACTTTCTCTCTCCCTCTGTCTTTTTAAGCTAAACTTAAAAAAATAGCAAACTTAAATTATTTTTTTCCAAAAAAGATACATAAATTGCCAATAACCACATTAAAAGATGCTGAACATCAGGGTCAGCAGGTAGTGTAGTGGTTAAAGTGCTGGACTCCCAGATGGATAACTGCAGTTCGTGTTCCAGACCTGGTTGAAAACTCACGTTGGTTGCATGTGCGTGCATGCCCAAAACCCCAAGAGGAAAATGGAGGAGAAGGGATTGCAGTATGGTCATACCCCCAGGGACTGAGTTGTCACTTTCCCTCTCAATATCTCTCTTCAGCAAGCACATGCACCCTATGGCAAAAACCTAAATAAAATAGTAATTAAGGTAAAAAGAAGTCTTATTCTGATATGATTGATGGCCTTATAAGAAAAGGGAGAGGGGCCAGCAGGGGGTATAGTGGTTAAGGTGCTGAACTCCCACATGGCTGGCAGTGATTCAAGTCCTGGACCCGGAGGCTTGAAACTCATACCAGGCATGAATGTGTGCATGCCCACATGCACACATCCCAAGAGGAGAATAAGGAAAGAATTGCAGCGTGGCCATCCCCTTGAGGGGTGACTTCTCACTTTGTCTCTCCAGCGAGCGCACACACCCTATAACAAAAATCTCTTAAAAAGGTGTATGTGAGAGGGGATCTTTATCTCCATACACCTGAACTGAAGAAAGGCCATGCAAAGACAGGGTAAGAAGACAACCATCTATTACAATACAAGCTAGGAAGAGTATCACAAACAGAACTCTGCTGGACCATGATTTTGACCTTCAGCCTCCAGGATTCTAAGAAATAAATTCCTGTTGTTTGAGTATTTTCTTATGGCAGCTCAAGCAGACTAAAGTGGGAGACTGGTATAACAAATACTCAAAAATGTAGGGACCAGCAGTTAGCGTAATGGCTATGTCGCTGGACTCCCACGTAGTCGACCGCGGTTCGAGTCCCGGACCCGGCGGCTTAAACTCACGCCGGGCGCGTGTGCGTGCGTGCCCGAGATCCCGAGAGGAGAATGGAGGAGAAGGGATTGCGGCGTGGCCATCCCCCCTGGGGGGTGATTTCCTGCTTTCTATCTCTCTGTCTCTCTCTGTCTGTCTGGCGAGCGCACGTGCCCTATAGCAAAAACCTCTCCAAAAAAAGAAAAAAAAAAAAAAAAAAAAAAAAGTGACAACAGTTCTGAAACTGGATACTAAAGACTATTTTCTAGTGCATACTGGAAGTACAGATATTAAAGGCCATTCTGGTGAGGTCTAAGCAATGAGGACCATGTTACTGGAATAGGAAGAAAGGTGATTTGTTTCATAAAGTGGCAAAAACAAACAAACAAAAAACTGCACTTAACTGGACTGTGTTCTAGTGTTACACAGAAGATAGAACTTAGGAGTAATGAAATTGAGTATCTAGCAGAGGATATCTCTAAGCACAGCATTGCAATACAGCTTGCATCTTCTTTACTGCTTATAGGAAATGTGAGAGGACAAAGATGAATTGAAGAAATTACAAAGCAAAAAAGAACCAGAACTTATGAGATTTATAAAATTCTATCTATCTACATGAAAGAGACGGAGTGAGAAAACTTGTTCCAAGAAAACACTAAGGGTGTGGCTAAAAAACCATTTCAAAATCATGTCTGTGACTCATGGAATTAATCAGTCATCTTAGAAAAAGCCAGAAATAAGAAAGGGAATTATAGCATAAAAACACTGATTAGAGGACAGAAAAAAAAAAAAAAAAAAAAAAAAAAAAAAAAAAAAAAAAAAAAAAAAAAAAAAAAAACCATGATGAAATGAAGGTTGTAGAACTTTCTAGCTCTTATAAGACCCAACAATATAGCTAAGTGACTTTGAATATGCACTATTCTTCAATGAAATAAAAGAATGGCTATGAAGGCAATTCAAAGACCATCAGGGCTGCCTGTTTCAAAGGGTGAAGCCATCACCTTGATTTCAACAGGACAGCCAGTCTCCAAACAAAGCCTTAGAGGTAGATTTCCATGCAATGTTGGGAGTGAGGCTAGCTGGCAGAACCACAGAGGCAGAACCACTATTCTAGAAGGTCCAAAAGATAGGGTATCAAGCAAATATTATTCTCCTAAAATGTAATAAAACTTAAGATCTAACAGAATTTGCCTTGCTGTGTTTCAGACTTGCTTGGGACCCCATCAACCCTTCTTTCCTATTTCCCCCTTTGGAATGGAAATATCTATCCTATGCTAATATCACAATTTTGTTTCAGAAACACAACTTGTTCAGTTTCACAGGTTCACAGTTGGAGAGGAATTGTGCCTCTGGATAAAGTGTTATCTTGAGATTCACCCATATCTGACTTAGGTGATACTTACAAAACATTTTTTTGAGTTTAGAAATGGAGTTAGGATTTTGGAGGCTGATAAAATGGAATGAATATATTTTGCAGGTGAGGACTTGAGTTGGGAAAGGACAGGGGTGGAATGTTATGAACTAAATTGTGTCCCCTCAAATTTACCATGTTGAACCCTAACCCCAAAGTGACTGTATTTGGAGTCAGGATTTTTAGAATGTAATTAAGGTTAAATGAGGCCATAACAGTGGGTTCTAATATAGCAGGCCTCTCTCTCGCTCCCTGTACATGCACTAAACAAAGTCCATGTGAGGACATGGCAAGGCCACCAGAAAGAAATCCTCACTAGAAACAGAGTCAGCTAATATACTTCCCAGCTCCTAGAACTGGGAGAAATTTGAAGGAAGGAAAGAAGGAAGGAAGAAAGGAAGGAAGGGAAGAAAGAGGAAGAAAGGAAAGGAAGAGAAAAGAAAAAAGAAAAGGAAAGGAAAAGAAAAGAAAAGTTTGAACCACCCAGTGTGTATGGTATTTTGTTATGGAAGATCAAACAGAGCTTCAGGAAGCTGTGAGACTACAATAAAGTAACATATCTGTCCTTAGAGCTCCAGAAGGAAAGAAGCAATTGTAAGTGGGCTAAACATGCATTTGAAGAAATGACTGAAATTTCCCCAATGTGGCAAAAGGCATAAACCTACAAATTGAAGATGTCCAGAAAACCCCAAACAGTATAAAATCAAAGAAATCCAAGACACATCATCGTGAAGCTCCCAAAATTAAGAACACTGCATTCAAAATAATGTTTCCAATATTTACAAAGTTTCAAAGGGAAAAGGTATATACGAAGATACCACCTGCCTCTATGCAAGAGTGAAATGGTGAAAGACAAATACTTCAAACTTGCTTCAAGGGTTTTGTTTTGTTTCAATTTAATATATAGTGTCAGTGCAAGACTGCAATTAAATTTTATTGTGGTATGAAAAATATCTAAGGTACAAACTACATATAACTGAGGTAAATCTTTGCAAGTAAGCACATTCTCAGGTAACTCACATAGCTTAAAACAGATTGAACACATCAAAGGTTTCTTCTGTATTCTAAGATGTAGGTCTTGACCCTTGGAAGTCACATGATTCTTGGTAGGCAACATCTCAATAAGCAAGGTCTAAAAGACCAAAGGCGCAGGAAGAGACTAATACTCCTTTGCTTCAGGGTAAAGCTGCCCCCACAGAAACTTTGCAACTGACCAACTACTAATTCTAATGTTTTTCCTGATTGTGAATACTTGGTTGAGTAGCTAACTCAGTGAACACCTTGGGCTCACTTCCCTAGTTCTTTTTCTCTATCCTTTCCACTTAATTCCTCTGTGCCTTTGTACTTAAGACTAAAGGATAACTCCCCTTTGGCCACCACTCCTGACCCTGGGCAAGCTCATTGTAAATTCTTAACCTCTTATTTCTACCCCTGCCATTTCCCTAAAAGGACCACTTTCCTCTTTAAAACCTATCCCCTTAGCGCCTGAGACTACCTAGCCCAGCCAAGTTGTTTTCCCACTATAGCATACTCAATCTCTCTAGGATTTGGCAGCTACATACACGTTACAGTGTTAGAAATAATTTTTCCCTTGCCCCAGGAAAAATTCAGTGTCCTCCATTAGAATATGTTTTTAAAATGTAAGACACCCCACACACACTTTACGATCTAAGTAAGCTATGTATCACAGCAACAATGACTTTTCAATAATTTTTTTGTAACACAGGACAAAAATTCTTTGTAGCCCCAACCCCACAATAAGTTTGATAATCATCAAGAACATTATTTAGTTACATGATTTTTATCCAGTATGAATTCTCTTTTGTTGGCCCAAGGTTGAATGTTCACTAAAGCCTTGTTCATAGTCCTTGGTTTTCCCTCCAGTATGAGTTTTCTGATGTTGAGAAAGGGATGAACTCTGGCTGAAGGCTTTTCCACATTCCTTACACTTGTAGGGTTTTTCTCCAGTGTGAGTCTTGTGATGTTTTGTAAGAGATGAGCTCTGGCTGAAAGCTTTTCCACAATCCTTACACTGATAAGGTTTTTCTCCAGTGTGTGTCCTCTGATGACGAATGAGGGCTGAGCGGTCACTGAAGGCTTTGGCACAATCATTGCATTTATAGGGTTTCTCCCCAGTGTGAGTTCTCTGGTGCTGAGTGAGGGCTGAACAGTAGCCAAAGGCTTTCCCACATTCGTTACATTCATAAGGCCTCTCCCCGGTATGAGTTCTCTGGTGCTGAATAAGGCCTGAACGATCACTAAAGGCTTTGCCACATTCATTACACTTGTAAGGTTTCTCTCCAGTGTGAATGACCTGATGCTGGGTAAGGAATGTGCTCTGACTAAAGGCCTTCCCACATTCATTACATTCATAAGGTTTCTCTCCAGTATGAATTCGCTGATGCTGAGTGAGGTATGAACTCTGATTAAAGGCCTTCCCACATTCATTGCATTCATAGGGTTTCTCTCCAGTATGAATTATATGATGTCGAATAAGGGCTGAGCGGTGACTGAAGGCTTTCCCACATTCATGACATTCATAGGGTTTCTCTCCGGTATGAATTCTCTGGTGTAGAGTTAGATGTATGCTCTGGCTGAAGGCTTTACCACATTCGTTACATTCATACGGTTTTTCTCCTGTATGAATTCTCTGATGCAAGACAAAAGCTGAGTAGTAACTGAAGGCTTTTTCACACTCATTACACTTCCAAGGTTTCTTTCCTATACAAATTCTCTCATGCCTAATTATATCTGAATTTTGTGTTAAGTTCTTCTTAAATGTATCATAACTATGTAGTCTCTCTCCTTGTTGCTGAACAAGTAATGACCTTCGACTAAAATTTCTTCTAAATTCATCACACTGGTTATTTTTTTCCACAGAAGATTTCTTCTGAGTGGCCTCCTGCATTAAGTATTTCTCATGGTTTTCCTGTTGACACTTTAAAGAATCCACACATTCACTAGAACCTTCCTTTGGAAATCTTTCTATTAATACCCCAGGGGCTGACTCCTCTTCAGAAATGTCCTTCTCTGGAATGAGCTCCTTGCTTTCTGGTATTATCTTCCAGACTGAAAAAAAAAGAAGTATAGTTACATATTGAGGTACTCAATATTTCTCTATGTAGCAGAGTAGAAACTGAGAAAGAATTACAGAACAAGACTAAGCAGAGGGGCCGGCAAGTGGCATGGTGGTTAAAGGCGCTGGACTCCCACATGGTCGACCACGGTTCAAGTCTCGGACCTGGTGGCTTGCTTTCTCACTTCCTCTCTCTGTCTCTCTGTCTCTCTCTGATCAAACTGGAAAATAATGATAATAATAATAAATAAAGTTAAAATAAAATATTAAAAAAAAAAAAAAGACTAAGCAGAGGTATTGTGGTGAAATGGCAGACTAAAAATGAAGTGTGAAGACAGGGCTAGGACCAGAGGAAGATGGTCTCCTGGGAAGATTACCCATTATTCTTATCTTATCATTCACTTCATGCCTCAAGAATGACCATCATGGCAGAGCCCCATGGTCAAATGGTTAAACAGCCTAGATCCCATGTGGCTAACTGTGGTTCAAATCCTAGCCCCAGGAGCTTAAAAACACGAGGTATATGTACATGCATGCCCAAATTCCCAACAGGAAGGAGAAATAAAGGAGAAGGATTGTAGTGTGACCACACTCAATTGAGGGTGTTTTCTCCCTCTCTCTCCTTTCTTAAAGTTTATGCCATGGATTCATGCACTTGCCAGAGAGAGACAGAGAGAAAGAGACAGAGAGGGAAAATGAGAACTCACCATCGGGGGAATGGCCAAGACATAATCTCTTCTCCTCCAGTCTTCTCGTGAGGATTTTGGGCATGCACACACACACCTGGCATGATTTTCAAGTTTTGTGTCTAGGACACAAGCCAGCCATGTGGGATCCAGCACCTTACCTCCACGCCACCTGATGACCCCCCGGCCCCCGCAAGTACACACACTCTCTAGCAATTTAAAAATGGAGGAAAAAAAAAAAAAAAAAAAAAAAAAGAAATTGACAGCCTTAGTTCATCTCCTTTCCACTACTCTTTTCCCACTCTAGTATATCCCAGTAACTGCTAGAAGACTAATCATTCAAAACCATTCTCTTTACACAAAAATCTGTTAGTTACATTGACACAAATATGTAAATTCTAGAACCTAGCATTTAATGTGATTCAAATTTACAAATTTAAATAATTATAAAGCTTATTTATTAGGAAAAAAAAAACAAAACTGATCATTGGGCAAGCTCTGTGGCCTGGTGATTAAGGCAGCCAGATCCCACATGGCCAATTATATGGCTCTATGGCTCAAATCCCTGACCTGGAAACTTGAGAAACACAAATTTCTCAAGTCTGCACACATGCATGCCCAAAATCTCAAGAGGAGGGAGAGATGGAGGAGAAGGGATTGTGGCGTGACCACTCTAATAGTTTACTATCACTCCATACCCAGTAAACTAGAAAGAGTAAAATAGAGCCAGACTTGGCCGGGGGGGGGGGGGGGGGGGGGGGAGAAAAGAGCAGTGTGTGGAGAGGTGAAGTTCAAAGCTCCATGTGCTAAGACTGGTCTCCAACCTGTCAGGATACCTACCCCAAGATCCTGGGCTTCCTAGTAAAACTTTGAAGAGAAAAAGCTTTATTGCTAAAAATATTTAAATACTATGAAGTTTAGATGGTCTTTAACATCTATTCCAACCATGTCACTACATGAAATGAATCAAAATAATACAATGTTCTCAACTGCATATCATACTCAGGTAAGTGCCTAGGATTTTTAAAGACAAGTAGGTAGAAATAGGGTAAATGCAAAGAGATTTCCAACTAAAGGGAGTGGAAAAATTAATGCCCAGTGTTCATGGCGAAGGCTAGTGGAGGACAGTAAAGGAACTGCCTATCTGGTGTTAATGGTTAAAGTTGGAGAACGGAAGGCAAAAAGGTAGGCAGGTAGACCAAAAATACCTTGAAAACAGGCAGGCAGAGGAATTGAGCACTGGCAGAGTACACATCTCACTGGGAAATCTAGCAGTACTATTCTGCCTCAATTATACAGGATAAAGTTAAAGGAAATATAATTAGCAGGTAGTCTACAGCAGTAATTCAGTCCAAGAGAAGTAATACGGTCAAACCCATAATATCTTTCAAACAAAAAGTTACCAGAGCTTTATTAATAGCTATCATTTGCAGGGCTGGCAGATGGCATGGTGGTTAAGGGTGCTGGACTATCACATGGCTGACCACAGTTCAAGTCCCAGACCTGGCAGCTTGCTTTCTCAGTTTCCCTCTTTCTCCCTCTCTCTCCCTCCCTCCTTCTCCCTCTCTTGCTCTCACTATCTCGTTCTGCCCTTCTCTGGTCCAATTAAAATAAGTAAATAAATAACGGTAAATAAAATATATATTTTTTTAATTTTTAAAATTATAGGGCGTGTGCGTTCGCCAGAAAGACAGAGAGAGAGAAAGCGAGAAATCATTCCCCAGGGGTGATGGCCACAGCACAATCCCTTCTCCTCCATCTCTCACGCACCTAGCATGAGTTTAAGCCACCGGGTCCAGGACTCGAACCACAGTGACTATGTGGGAGTGCAGCAACATAGCCATTATGCCAACTGCTGGTACTCAAATAAAATAATTCTTTAAAAAAAAAATAGCTATTATTTGCTTAGCATATAGTCAGATACTATTCTAAACATTTCTCTTGGATTATTTTATCTGATCCTCATAACAACCCTAAGTTAAGAGCTATCATTATCTCCATTATATAGCTGGAATTTGAGTCACAGAGAGGGCCAGTCACTTGTAAGGTCAAAGAGCTAGTAAGTAGCTAAGATCAGCTTTGAACCCAGGAACACCGGTTCTAAGGTCCACACTCCTAATCACCATGCTATGCTGCTTCTCCCTAGATAGTGAGGAAGGAAAGGGAAAACATGGAAATCAGTTACAGTCATTGGTTTCAGGGAAAAAATAGCATTATTCTGAAGGGGTAAAATAACATATGTGAAAAAGCCTGGATTACAGTCTTACACACAAGCAAGTCATTAACAAATACCAAAATGTTGATTTCGTTTGGGAAAAAGAACTGGCTTGAAAGGGTGGAAAGAATATATTCTCTAAAAGAAAAAAGAATCAAATTACAATTTTATGAACATCATCACCCATAGAGCTAGCGTATGGTTGTGGGGAAAATGGGATTCCTTTCAGCTTCTCTGTGGGTCTGCTGAAATCTGCAAAGCCTCCTCTGCAAGCATTTCTGCTGACCACCTTGGTTTTATTTTCACTGTCTCCAACACTCACTCACCTGGACTGGCTGCTTTTGAGATTTCTCTCTCTAGCTCCTCCCCATGGTCCAACTGAGAGATTACATCAGGTTTGGAAATTGGAAGTCCTGTTCATGGGGAAAGAAAATAAGAGTCTGGTAAAGTATTAGCTTCTTAATCTTCATGGAAGAAAATATGAGAGACAGTGTGAGGGCAGCTCTAAAATTGTTACTCAACAGTACTCAGAAGAAGGCAGGAAGACTGATATACAGCCTATTTGAATTCAGAAGAATTAAGGTCCTTGTTTTTACCTCAAACTAGTAAAGGAATAAGCACCCATTAATCATTTTTCTTTTTTTAAGGATTTTGTCAAAGGGCAGGTGCACTTGTTAGAGAGGGACAGAGAAACGGAAAGTGAGAAATCACACTTAGTGAGGGTGGCCACGCTGTAATTCCTTCTCCTCATTCTCCTCTCATCATGCGCCCAGTGTGATTTTTAAGCCGCTGAGTCTGGGACTCAAACCATGGTCAGCCATGTGGGAGTTCAGTGCCTTACCCACTATACCATCTGCTGGCCCCAACAACTATTAATCTTAAGAGCTGTTTTCAGGAGACCAGCAGATGGTGTAATTGTTACATCGCTAGACTCTACATAGTCAACCATGGCTCAAGTCCCACGTGCGGTGGCTTAAACCTCACACTGGGCGCGTGAGTGCATGCCCAGGATCCCGAAAGGAGAATGGAGGAGAAGGGATTGCAGCATGGCCATCCCCATGGGGAGGGGGGGGGGGGTGATTTCTCACTTTATGTCTCTCTCTGTCTCCCTGGTGAGCGCACATACCCTATAGCAAAAATCTCTATTAAAAAAAAAAAAAAAAAAGCTGTTTTCAGTAGAACTTTTGTCTCAACATCCTTGATCAAGGTACAGAGAAGGGTAATACATAGGCCCCAATAAAGGTGTCCATTTCCAACCCCCCGGGAGTATTAAAACTGTACCCACAAGGGCAAGCCTCACAGCCTCATGGTTAAGGGAGCTAGATCCCACATGGGCAACTGGTTTGAATCCCAGCCTCAATGGACTGAAAAATACATCACACATGCACGTGTGTGTGTCCAAAATCCTTATGGAATGGAAAAGTGGAGGAAAAAGGATTGCAGCGTGATCATACCCCATGGAGGGGTGCTTTCTCTTTCTCTCACTCAGGCAATCAAAAAAATCGAAAAACTGTATTCAGAAACCAAGAGCAAAAATTGTCTATATCAAGCATTACAGGAAACAAGAATCTCTGACTCTAAGAACCTCAGCACTCCTGGGAACCGAGGAAGTAAAGGCACTATAGTGGGTGAATTAATGGGGGAGGAGAGCCATCCTTACCCAGCAAGACCAGATTCCTATGCTTCTCAGGCACATCCCCCTGAGGTGGAGTCAGCTGCTCCCACTGGGTGAGAGCCTCAGCCACATCGCTGATCAATGATTCCTGCAAAACCAAACACACATCAATGCTCACCAATGGAGCTCCTTCCAAAGGCTTCTGGGAAAGGCTACAAGTGACAGCATAAGAGATGGAAAGCAAAAAGGATAGGAAGCTTAGATAAAATGATCTCTGACTTCCATTCCAACACTAAGATTGTCTGGCTTCTCTGCAGCCCACAGACTTACTCTGTCTCCAGGCAGAAAAACTTATGTTACCTAGACGCAGGAAGGAAATCTTCCATGCAAAATCTGAAGGTACTAAAGTATTAGTTCCTATATGAATAAACTTAACTATAGAACTATAGAATTCCTGGGACCAGCAGGTGGCATGGTGGTTAAGGTGCTGGACACTCCCACACGGCCGACCATGGTTCAAGTCCTGGACCTGATGGCTTGCTTTCTCACTTTCCTCTCTCTCTCTCTCTCTCTCTCTCTCTCTCTCTGTCTCTCTCTGGCCAAATTTAAAAAAAAAATAAATGAATGAATGAATAAATAAATCTTTAAAAAAAAGAACTATAGAATTCCTTACTACTTATCCATGGGAAAGGAGAGAAAATATAATGAAGTTTTAAATATAAGAGGTTCAAGAAATATGAAGGACTTTTATCTCTAGTTTTCTTTTTCAGATAAAATCAGTCCACTATATATTAAAAATGAAGATATGTGCTTCACATGCCACAGGTTTATTCAGGTCCAAATTATTATGAAAGCTCACCAAGTCTTCTTGTCATTTTCCATGATGACCCTGACTGGTCTGGCCCCCATCTACTCGACCTCATTGCACACTGCTCCACCGGGCAGGCACCTGTCAGCTCTGTGGAACATGTGCCACATTCCCTTCCGTCCCTTTAGACATGCTGCTTCCTGTTGCTGAATATTCTCTCCCTGCCCTATCCTTCCAGCCTTCTGAATCCTATTCACACTTCATTCTCACCTCAGATTTTTCTCCCCCGCAGGGAAGCCTCCCCTAGCTCTCTGGTGGGAGCACTGTGCTCCTTCCCTTCTCTGGAGTTGCACACACATTAAAGGACAGTATGTCTGACCCACTGAACCCTAAGTTCCACAAAGAACAAAGGCCAAGAGCAGCCCTAGTGCCTAGCACAGAGCAGGAACTCTGTAAATATGTGTTAACAGTTGAATGAAGGAGGGAGTGAACAAGAAAGACTAGAAACCAGCTTAAATGGGACAGTCTAAAAAAGTGTACTTGGGAACAGAGGCAGGGAAGGGAACCAAAGTGCATCAAACATTGAAACTGCTGCAGGAACCCTGATTCTAATCTAACCTTATTCAAGATGATGGGCATACCTGTTTAGCTTGTGGAGGGAGAGAGCAGGGCAGGTAATGCTCCTCTGCATTTGTTTACCTCTGAGTGAACCAATGTTTAATAATTTTTAAAAATTTTCTATGATTACAACTTGAGACACATTTAAAGAGACCAATCCTCAGGCTGCTAACAAACAAATCAGCCTTGCCCTTCTTTGATCTGCCATTTTTCTTTTTTTTTTTCTTTTTTTTTTTTTTTTCTTTTTTTTTTTGGAGAGGTTTTTGCTATAGGGCGCGTGCGCTCGCCAGACAGACAGAGAGAGACAGAGAGATAGAAAGCAGGAAATCACCCCCCAGGGGGGATGGCCACGCCGCAATCCCTTCTCCTCCATTCTCCTCTCGGGATCTTGGGCACGCACGCACACGCGCCCGGCGTGAGTTTAAGCCGCCGGGTCCGGGACTCGAACCGCGGTCGACTACGTGGGAGTCCAGCGACATAGCCATTACGCCAACTGCTGGTCCCGATCTGCCATTTTTCTTAAAAATTATTTTATTTAATTAATTTTGTTTGTTATTATTATTTTTTTAAGAGGTTTTTGTTATAGGGCACATGCGCTTGCCAGACAGACAAAGACTGGGAGACAGAAAGTGAGAAATCACCCCCCCCAGGGAGGATGGCCACGCTGCAATCCCTTCTCCTCCATTCTCCTCTTGGGATCTTGGGCACGCACACACACGCGCCCGGCGTGAGTTTATGCCACCAGGTCCGGGACGCGAACTACAGTCGACTACATGGGAGTCCAGCGACATAACCATTACGCTAACTGCTGGTCCCTATTATTATTTATTTTTATTTAACTTTATTTATTTTAATTTGACCAGAGAGGGACAGAGTAAGAGAGAGGGAGAGAGGAAAAGTGAGGAAGCAAGCCACCAGGTCTGGGACTCGAACTGCAGTTGGCCATGTGAGAGCCTAAAGCCCTTAACCACCATGCCACCTATCAACCCCTATTATTATTATTATTATTTTTAACTTGACTAAAGAGAGACAGAGGGAGAAAGAAAAGGAGACAGAGAGAGAGAGAAAAGGAAAGTGAGAAAACAGGTCTGGGACTCAAACCAGTTGACCATCTGGGAGTCCAGATCCCTTCAGCCATCTGAATCCTACTCACACTTCATTCTCACCTCAGATTTTTCTCCCCAACAGGGAAGAAAAATTTTCTTCAGACCTGGCGGGGACTCAAACCAGTTGACCATCTGGAAGTCCAGCACCTTAACCACCCTGCCACCTGCCACCTGCTGGCCCTGAACTACCACTTTTGCCATAGGCCCCTGAACACATATATGTATATGATGGCTCATTTTGTTTATATTCAGCATTCTAATATATCTTATTGGGAAAGTCAAGACATACTTTTCTATGCAATAATGTGCCATGACTTTCCCAACAACCCAATAGAGTGTTCCCAAACCAGTAAAACAATGCACATAATAAAGTTCAAATAATTACCTACTTTTGTAAATCCCCTGCCCCAAACAAACTATTCTAACACTGAAAGTATCACATCACTATGTTTTGTATTTATGCCAAGGTCCCTTAAGGCTATAGCCCACAAGAGTAATCCCACAAGTAGATAATTTGTACAATCTCTTTTCTTAACAAATAATTTGTTTCGAATGTGAACAGACTAGCTGGCAGCTCCTTTCAGACTTTAGTTCCCTGAGAAAAACCTCAGCATCAGACCCATTCGAGTGCACATGTGCTGGGCCGAAAGGCACAGGCAGATCAATCAGACACCGTCCTGTAGGTACCCCTGACTTTCTCTCAATTCCCTTTGAGAGCAATCTACACATGCACAGATCAAAATCAATACTGGCATTTTCTCCCATGGTTTTACATGGATCACCAGCACCTGCACGCTGCGAGGCCTGATCTGACACAGACAAGTAGTCCTAGCCCCTGTACCAAATGGTCTGCCAATCGCCCAGTGTCCCAGCTAAGATCCTTCAGAAGCATCTTCACTCATGTTCTCTCCCAGTCAGTTATAGTATGTTTCATCTTGCAGGGCTTCTGAAAATCTTTACGGGGCCTTATCTGCCTGGAATAAGATCCAGTGTAGATCTTCCTGGGGTCTGGCTACAACACATTCCAGCTTCCCTCACACACTCCAGCTCACCCCACAGGGACTCACGAACCCCTTGACGACTCTAGACTCTTTCATCACTTGATTTTTTCTTTCTTTTTTTTATATTTTTTTGCCAACGCTGTTCTCTATCCTCAAACATTCCTATATTCTATTCTCCAGCTACCCAGTCTCTCTCTTTCCAGGTGTACCTTTTATCCCAAACTTTTCCTTAATACTCCAGATGATGGAAAACCTTCCCAGGGTCTTTCATGACTTGTCTGTACCAGTCATTTCTGCCCTTAAAAAATGTTTCTTTCTGGGGAACCAGCAGTTAGCGTAATGGCTATGTCGCTGGACTCCCACGTAGTCGACCGCGGTTCGCGTCTCGGACCGGTGGCTTACAACTCACGCCCGGCGCGTGTGCGTGCGTGCCCAAGATCCCGAGAGGAGAATGGAGGAGAAGGGATTGCGGCGTGACCATCCCCCCTGGGGGGTGATTTCTCGCTTTCTGTCTCTATGTCTCTCTCTGTCTGTCTGGCGAGCGCACGCGCCCTATAGCGAAAAACCTCTCAAAAAAAAAAAAAAAAAAGTTTCTTTCTGGGCCAGCCAAAGGTGTGGTGGTTAAAGTAGATGGATCTCACCAGGTCAACTGTGTGGTTTGAGTCTGAGACCCAGTGGCTTGAAAATTACACTGAGTGCTTTGTATGCCTGCCCAAAAACAGAGGCTATAAAAGGGACTGCAGCCTGACCATCCCCATGGAGCAAGAGGAGGGTCTTTCTTTCTCTTACCCCTTCTCTCTCTGGAAAGCACATGTGCCCTCTCTCTAGCAAAAATAAATTAAAAAAAATAATAATTTATTCATTCTATTTTACTTATTTACAAACTTTTACCGCTTCAGTAAACTCCATGAGGCAAGGGTCAATGACCATTAGTACTTTGCAGCTCACCGCAAGGCCAATAATTGTACTGAATGGCTACAAGTTTGCAGCAAGCACTTAGTTAAGAAGAGAAGAAGCCACGCCAGGATGGAACTTCGCCACACATGGGGAGCATTCCCTGTGAGGTTTATCATCCATCAGTTTCTCAGGGTGGACTCAGTGGTTTCGGAATCGGGGCTGAGCAATTCCATAACAATGAAAGAAAACACGTCCATGCTCTGAGGATGGAAGAAATTCAACTCACCTGGGGCCCAGAGCTTGGCAAGGCAGCAGTCCTGCCATCTCCTCCTGGGCTCCCGTCACAAGGAAGGTCTGGGTCCACAGACTGTGGTCCTAGAAGTGGAGTGAGCCATGGAGATTACTCTAGCTCTACAGTAAACTCGCAGAAACTATAATACACCAGCTACTTGTCACCTAAGAGTCAACACGGGGAATCAGGGGACAATCCGTTAACATCCCTGATTAAGACAGTCATGACTATTGCTCCGGGTTCCTCCTGTCTCCTCTGCCCTTGAATTCCAGCAGGACTCATTTTCTCTCATCGGCTGAGTAATCTAAATACTCCAAATGCCCATCCTGCCTCACTTAGTGATTAATTTCTGTTGTATTTCAGGCCCACGGGGTGAGGCAAGACTGAACCAGTTAAAAGTCTTTTTGTACACTGGCTTTTCAGATACCAAAGCAAACAAAACAAAACAGAATTCCCCTGACTTCCTGAATCCTCCCTTTTCCTGCCAAGTGGGTCAAAGTCTCCTTTCTACTGCCTTAAGGGCTTCTTGTAAAGACAAAGAAAGCCAATGTGAAAAGCTGAAGTGTCAGAGCTGGTGATCTGGGGGACAATGGGGACATCTGTGATCCTGCAGACCAGCAGGGCAAGGGAGGTAGTGGGCTCTCGCTCAAAACCCCAGCCCGAGACCAACTCTTACAGAACGGGCCCTCGGCGGAGACGGGATGCTGCTCCTCCCTGAGCTGCCGCAGCCCAAGGGCAGCCTTGCTCCCTTTCTTTCTCTCCGGCGGGCACTGCGGCCGCCTCACTCCCACATTCTCACCTCTGCCCCCAGGCTCCATGGCGCTCCCTCTCCGGGCCGGACTGGACACTAACACCGCCCGGGGACAGCCGGGGGTCCACCGCTCGAGTCCACCCAGGGGCCCGGAGCGCACGCGCGAGCCGCGCCGCGCAGCTCGGGGCCCACTCGGGGCCCTCCTCCCGCACTCGACCTCGGAACACTTGCTCGGCCCTCCTCCCCTCCTGCCGCCCTCACGCGGGCCACGGAGGGGGCCGGACGGGCCACAGAGGCACCTAGGAGCCCGCGGGGCTGAGACGCGCCCGCCGACCGGGGCCGAACTACAACTCCCAGAATCCTCCGCAGAGCGCGGCTCCGTGCCGACGCCGTTTCCCAGAGGCCCTCGCGGCGTGCTCGCCCCGCGGCCTGCGGCGCCGGGTTTCGAGCTTCCGGCAATGGCGGGCGCCCGGATCCGGCACAATGAACCACCGGCGGATCGCGAGGCGTCTGCCCGCGGCTGTTCAGAGCCGTCTCTCGTCTCTCTTCTCGATGCCGACTCTGGGCACTGGGCGCGCCAGATCCCGTTTGGTCTGGGCCGTTAGCTCCCCACAGCGTCCACGCTTACTGGGAATGCCTTTTAGCTGTGAATAGAGGTTTAGTATCACACAGGGCTTCTTTTCTTACTTACAGAATCAGGGTTAGGCAGATCAGGGCTGGATGGAGGCTCCATAAAATCAGGCCTGTTCTTTTTGTCTCCTCAGCCGTCCTTAAGACAGGCTTATATCCGCGGAGTCACAAGACGACTGCTGGACTTCCATTATGTCACACCCCAGATGGAAAGAAGGAAAGGGCAAGGCGGAAAGGGAGCTTCCTATTACCCCTTTCAAGATGTCACAAGTCCTATCCAACAATTTCCAATGATAGAACATTGGCCTGATTAGTTACACCTGGCTGGAAGACGCTGGGAGACGCAGTTAGGCACTCCACTATTCAGACTAGAGTCAGTTTCTTTTGTTAATGAAGAAGTAAAGAAATATGTCTGATTAGACCTCTGCCATAGGAAGCATTTCTCAGTGCTTATTATCAATGGTTCAGCTATTGCAAGTTACTTTATCATGAGGTTCTGTACTAAGGCTCTAAAATAAGGCTCTATAATACTTCTATATTAATTGAACTGCTGCTCCTCGGTGTTTAGTCATTTGCGTATTCTGCAGACTCTGCGCAGGTTTTATGCACATGTATGATGGAAATGAATCCATATCCTTAACATGATCCGCATGGCTTAACGCAATGCCAGGGGCCAGGTCTTGATCTAGGGACTGTTTTTGTGGTCACCACTGGGATTCACCATCACTCTATTTGCCCTGCCTTAGGTTCCAGGTTCTTACTTATTAACAGGGTGAAAGAAGAGAGGGCCATGTAAATTCTCCATCTTCCATCCACAGGAGTGCAAATATGGCACAGAAATTAAAATAGTTATGCTTTTTAAAAAATTATCTAGATATCAGGTCAGCAGGTGGCATAGTGGTTGAGGCACTGGACTCTCACATGACCGACCTTGGTTCTAGAACCAGACCCCCCAGGGGGGATGGTCACGCCGCAATCCCTTCTCCTCCATTCTCCTCTCAGGATCCTGGGCACACACACACACGCACCCGGCGTGAGTTTCAAGTCACCGGGTCCATTCTCCTCTCGGGATCTTGGGCACGCACGCACACGCGCCCGATGTGAGTTTTAAGCCACCGGGTCCGGGACGTGAACCGCGGTCAACTACGTGGGAGTCCAGCGACATAGCCATTATGCTAACTGCTGGTTCCCTTGGGTTATATTCTCATGTCTGTTGCTTTGCTATTAAAGGATGACCAGTCATGGATGTTATGTCTGGAGTCAACTTTGGCTTCGTGGTATTTGAAATTAAGCTTAGTTCCTTCTCCTGTTCACAGTGGCTGACCTCTTCAACCTGGGACATACAACCTCTCCCACCCCCAGCACCTGGCTGCAGCAACTAGACATGAAATATTTGGTATGAATATTTTTTCTTTTTTGTGCCTAAAAACAAGCAATGAGGAAGGGAAGGTGGTATGTGCAAAGTATCTATGTAATGGCAGAGTCAAACTAAGAAAGCTTAGTCATCAATGAAATTCAACAAAGATAAAATTACAACCACTACCCAACTGCCGGCTCCCCAGTGTGAGTTTTGAACAACCGGGTCTGGGACTCAAACTGCGGTCAACTACGTGGGAGTCCAGCAAGGTAACCATTATGCCATCTACTGGTCACTATAATATTTTTCCAACTATGTAAATAACATCATTGTCAAGGCCTATACGGTCCTGTAGTCCATTAAAGTTCACTAATTCATTTATCTAAATCCTTATTATCAGAAATTTATGGTTTATCAGAAATTTATGGGATTTTTTTTTTTCCCTTTTTCACTTTTTATAGGGAATCTTGAGATCAACATTTACCTGATTTTTCCCCTTAGGACAACTTCGAGAAGGGAGGTTGCTCATTTTCAGTTTTACTTAATACAATTTTTAACTTAAAGCTAGGGTCACAACCTTCTCTCATTCTCGGACTCCACTCTGATCAGAAAGGTGATTTCCTCTTTGGCCTGGGGCATTCTGGGGCTGCAGGATGAGACTTCTGACATGAAGGCTACATTCTTGGTGGTCTTGCCTCACTTTCTGGTTCCTACCCTTAGGAACTTCTGTACCTTGGACTCAGAAGCCTCCCTAAAAGCTGTGTGTGTGTGTGTGTTCCAAATGCCCCATTCTGCTTGCCAGGAAGATTAAACCAGTCTATGGTGGTCTAGGAAGTTCTGGCATTCTCAGGCTTTCCTCCCTCACTTAAAAATGTTCCTGTGATTAAAAAAACAATATGTGATTCGTCAATGTGTGATTTGTGTTTTTATTTTATAGACTCATCTAACACGATTTACTGATTTTTATAAAGTGATATTTAGATAATTATAATAACTGCGTATTTGACAACCTATTAAAATGTTTTGGAGATTTGGAGCTTTTTTTTTTTTAGTAGAAGTTTTGTGTTTTTTTTTTAAGAATTATTTTATTTAACTTTATTTATTTATTCATTCATTCATTTATTTCAATTTGACCAGAAAGGGACAGAGTGAGAGAAAGAAAGAAAGTGAGAAAGCAAGCTGCCAGATCCAGGACTCAAACCACAGTCAGCCATGTGGGAATCCAGCACCTTTAACCACCATGCCACCTGCTGGCCCTGGAGCTTTCTTTATTAATTGTAATATACTAACAAAACTCATGCATGGTAGTTTTAAAATAACTCATTCAGGGAATACTTGAGTGCATGAAACATGTGAGAAACTATAGGAATAGTTAGGGATTCAAAGATGATTAAGACAGGGTTAGTAGGAAAAGATACATACATTGGAAATGATAAAGTTGAAGATTTTTTTCTATCATCTGAACTAAAATCTTTGGGAGAAGTGTACATAGGAGGAACAAATTGACCTGGCTATGAAAATAAAAACTTAAAAAAATTTTAAATAAACTATTCCCTTCAAGATTCTGTATGCTGGGAACCAGCAGTTAGCGTAATGGCTATGTCACTGGACTCCCACGTAGTCGACCGCGGTTCAAGTCCCAGACCCGGTAGCTTAGAACTCATGCCGGGTGCGTGTGCGTGCATGCCCAAGATCCCAAAAAGAGAATGGAGGAGAAGGGACTGCGGCAGGACCACCCCCCCGGGGGGTGATCTCTCGCTTTCTGTCTCTATGTCTCTGTCTGTCTGTCTGGCGAGCGCACGTGCCCTATAGCGAAAACCTCTCTCAAAAAAAAAAAAAAAAAAAAGATTCTGTATACTTTCTCTGTACTTTCCACCTCCTTTGTCATTATTCTTTTTACTCTGAGGTTTTCAACATCTGTAGGAATCCATTCTCTACCTCTTAGCAGGAAGATAGGATTTTATGATTACATTGCTAAACTAGTAAATGTATTTTCAACATAACTCGAGTTACCTATCAAATTCCAGTGCTAAGACAGTCATTCAGTTAAAGACAAACAGCAAACCATTGGATTCACAGTTCCATGCCATTAAGAAGGGCCGTGCTTTTTACGTACATACATGTAAAAGGCGGATTAACTGCTTGCCCAGAAAACAAAACCCCAGTGGTTCTCCGGCACCACCTTCCTGCAAAGAGCCCTTTGAGTCGGGACTGGTTGCTTCCACGCATCTTTTGAGAACATTCACAACCACATCCTTAGAGCTGATTTCTGAATAGACAAACCTATTTTCGCTCACCTACGTGTCTTCTCTTTTATCTTACTAAGGAGTAAAGACTCCAGCACTGGGAAGCATATAGGATAGGAAAAAAGTGGCTTTGATGATGTCATGGATGCTGAATGTTTTGGGAAAGAGGCTCCGGTCTATCGCCTAAGGCATGCAATGCTTGGTTATAGCTGTTCTCAATGGTGCAGACTCCAAACTTCAGGAATACTATGACTTAGCTTCACTTTTTAAACTATAAAGTGGAAAGATTTGGATCGGATGACCTTTAAAGTCCCTGCCGGCTCTAACATTAGTGGATCCATAAAATCCCAGCCTGACCAACTTGTTCTTGATTCAAGGAAGACCCATAATTAGTGTGTTTGGAACAAAAGATAATTTTTTTCCAAGAATTATTTTATTAAACTTTATTTATTCATTCATTTATTTTTAATTTTGACCAGAGAAGGACAGAGTGAGTAACAGAGAGAGAGAGAGAGAGAGAGAGAGAGAGAGAGAGAGAGAGAGAGAAGCCACCAGAAAGAGAGAGAGAGAAGGCAAGCCACCAGGTTCAGGACTTGAACCGTGGTCAGCCATATGGGAGTCCAGTGCCCTTAACCACCATACCACCTGCTGGTCCAGGGAACAAAAGATATTCTAAGGCAGAGGAACTAAGACTGGACAAACAAGAGTGAAGGTCACTTGCCCCTTTGAAAGGGAAGATAATATCCTGTCCAGACTAGAGGATGCAGAATTTTTGTATCCTCATCAAAGTTCTATAAATACTCCCTGAGCCACCGAGCTCATTCACTGCTAAAGGGGAGTTTCCTCAACCCTCTGCTCCCAGTCATTCCACACAAACTCATGAGGAAGATCTGTGGCCATTCAGAGAACCATCTGTGCAGCTCTATCGTATGGATGGAAGGAGAGAATCTTGAGCAAAAAAGGTACTAGTAAGTGTTCTCTGTAGGGAGAAAACTGGTCTCCAAGGCATTCACTCCTTGGCTGGCACTGAAGCTCCAGACTGAAGAAAGTTCTACTCTCCTGCCATCTAACTATCAGGGGCACAGCTGTCATGCTCTCCTCTTTCGTGTTCTCTTGGGAAATACCCAGGTCAGAAATGGCAAAACAAGGAAAGGAAACATGAAAGAGACTCATCCCAGTTTGGAGTTGTCTGAGCTAAGTGCTACAGTTTAAGGCACCCCCATCCACCAAAGTCCTATGTTGAGCCATTGTAAGGGGACTTTAAGAGGGTGAAAACTTTGTTCAATTGTCGTGTTGAAGGGTCCAGCCTTTAGAAGGATATTAATAATTGGTTGGTTGAGCAGGGCCCCATGGGTTCATAAGAAAGAGAATGAGGCTGGGAAACCCACACAGAACAGACTGTGCTCTATACATGCCCACCACCTTTCTGCTTCTGTCAGCCATGGGATGGAGTTAGTCTCACGCCTTTGGACTGTCCAGCCGCCAGAATCGCGAGTCAAATTAACCTCTATTCCTTATATTAATCTCTTGTCTGAGATATTTCTGTAAGCAATATAATAGTGGATGTGGGGACAGGTTATCGCCAGGGGTGGGAAAGTGGAGCCCAGATGTAAGGGGCAGAAAAGAAGGCCGCTGATCCTGGCTACAATTAATCCGACACCAATTTTCTTCCGTCTGAGACACAGAAAATGAGAAAGGGTGTGTCTCATCTCCCCTTTCCTCAGCATTAGCCACAGTGGAGGCAGGAGCCAGGGGCTAAGTGAGACCATCACTGAGACAACAGTTACCGTGACAACCGAGTCCTAGGGAACTGGAGCCTAACCATCAAACTTCAGAAACGGAAGGCAGAGGAAAAAGGTGGAATGAATGAGTGACGCTCCTTCACTAGTGTCCAGCTCTCTTGGCCTTTCTTTCTCCTTACTGAGATCTGGTTATCATTTTCAGGCCTCTCGACATGCAGAAATCAGTGGACAATGAACACATGGGGTGCCACTCATTAAAATCCTGCTGTATTTATGAAAAACTTCGGGCCTTTGGTGAGAGCTCCAGAGAGAGCAATGAGGAAGAGGAAAGCTGTGGTCATACACATTGTGTAAGGGCCACCACAAAGGACGGCGTCATGCAACCCCGGACCCACACCCAACACCCCTCCCCAGCCTCCTGACCCCTCCCAACCTCCTTCAGGGCAAATACTGCACTAAATCCCTTTCTCCCCTACCATTCCTGTGTCTGTCTGGCCCTGAATGTATCCATGTGGCTATTTGGGGACTAAACCCATGGTCTGAGCCTTTTTCCAGTCCCCTCCTTCCCTCTCCTCTGCCTGAGAGAACAAAGAACACCAACAGGCTTAACAGCGATCCTGGAGTTCTGACTTGTTGCTACTCCAGAACCCAGACTCCTGGGGTCCCCCAGCTCTCATTTGACCTCCCAGTCCCCACCCTCCTTTCTCCAGGAATCCAGGCATCTTGGTCCCAGTCTCTTTCCTGTTCTGTCAAATTGCCTGTTTTGGGATCTAGTTACCTTGGCCACCCTGCAACCTCAGCATGACTTCTGAACACTTAAATTGGGTTTTTAGCAGTCCCAGCTTTCACTGCCAGGGTCCCAGTCAGATTCCACACAATCTTGTCCCAGCTATGCTTGTTATTCCAGTGATGTGTTTATATAATCCCAATGCTTAGTCCATGCCTGTGGGATACAAGGTCTTAGGGGAGACCTCAGGCTTCTTAGCCGTTTCTTTCCTACCCCCACCCCACTGTTGCCAAGAGGAGTTAGGAGAGAGGTCTTTGTCATTGTCCCCTTAGTGAAAAATGGAGAGTCATGTCCTCTCATCTAATCTAGGATTTCTGACAAAGCTGGTTTGAGACTGGTCACTTAAACTACCTCTTCAGTCTTTGGTCTTTCAGCTGCAGAAACAGATCCAACACAGTCCCAGGGGCCTGGGTCCATGTGAGAGGCAGGAAAAGGGAGGGAGCAGAGAGTTGGGGGTGCATTCCCTACAGTACACCCCCTTCCTTCCCGAACTAGACGTCCGACTTTCTTGGCCCTTCCCTCCCCTTACTGGGGGCTGGCTATCATTTTCAGGCCTCTCGACAGGCAGAAATCAGTCAAATCTATACCACCACTGAGATCTCATCTATTGCCACAGATGCACAAAATAATAACCCAACACACACACACAAAAACCATAGTGGATTGTGATACTAGGCTAAAGCTCCACATAACAATCTGATACTATTAATGGCCATTAGATGAAGCTAAAACTTCCAAACTCAAGGCTTCACTACTGTATGTCACATTGGGAGCGATAAACTAGAAGATAGACAGCCCTTAGGGACTTTAGGTCATGAACTAGTATTCCACATTTTTAAAGAAAGAGTTATTTTTATTTTTGTTTATTTCAATTCGACCAGAGAGACAGAGAGAAGAGAGTCTCTGCGTGTGTGTGTGAGAGTGAGAGAGTGAGAGAGAGAGAGAAAAGCAAGCGGCCAGGTCTGGGACTCAAACCACAGTTGGCCATGTGGGAGTCCAGTGCCCTTAGCCACCACACCACCTGCTCTGCAGGTCACCAAATTTAGAAGAGAACAAAGGGAAAACTACGAAGTTTACATTCCATTCCATTTTATTGCTGAACTCAAAAGTATCTGAATCCTGGGGCCGGCAGGAGGCATGGTGATCAAGGGCAGTGGACTCCCACATGGCTCACCATGGTTCGAGTCCTAGACCTGGCAGCTTGCTTGTTCTCTTTCTCTGTCCCTCTCTGGTCAAATTAAAATAAATAAAGATAAATAAAATAATAATTTTTTTTAAAAAGTATCTGAGTCCTAAATCTGTTCCAATCTTCTCTTGCTGACACTGGCAGAATATCTGACAGAGGTAGTTGACTCTCAATTTCGTTTATTAGGTAGTAAATCAAAGATTCAGAACTCTCAGAGACAGTCATCAGCCAGAAGCTTGTCAACAGTCCTTTTATTTTCTACTTGACATTATTAAACAGTATCAGATATTATCTACACCCATAGACTCTGACATGTTTTTCCTCAAGTTGCTTCAAAAGTCCACACATAAAAAGTCTTCCCTGCCGCTTATCTGCTCTAAGATAGGCCAAGATTAATAGAGTTGTTTGTAGGTTGGGGAGGGGTCTGTTTGGCAATTCAGTTTCTTGAGTTTGATTTTAACTTCCAGGGGAGACTCATCTTGATCCGCTAGAATTCACGTAGGGCGATCAAATTCCAGTCTTTCAGAGCCAAGTCCTTTTGCAGGTTATCACCATAAGCAACTAGAAAGGGAATGCATGGGGCCAGAAGGTGGCACAGCGGTTAAAACAAACAAAGAAAACAGAAACATGTCGCTGTGCGAGGAAATTCTACGTGGGAAGGTTCCTGGTTCAAGTCTGGAGACCTTCCTGAGTATGCAGGGCAAGTGCCGGCCGATGATCCAGAGCTGGCGGAAGGCTGCGGATGGTGGCACACCACCTCAAGACCCTGTTGGGGTGCTGTTTCTCTTTCACTCTGCTTTTCTCACTTAGGAAAGTAAACACATGTAAAAAAATAAAAAGAAATGCAGATGCCTATAGTCAAGATCATCTAGTGCCTGATCTTTAATAAAATTAAAAATATAGGGCTAGGCCTAGGGAAATAGAAGGGTTCTGGGAGTCAGCACATATAGCTTAGTGAAGATCACAATAAGGCAGACCTTAAATATTCAGAGTTTTCATTAAATAGGGAGCTAGTTTAGGTCTTAAGTAATGCAATGATGGGCAGGAAGGGGTCATGGGGCAATACTGGTTTACCAGTAATATGCAAAATGTACCTGTAATAGTCTCTTGGTGTTAACCAAATATTGAGGTGTTTATTTTCTAGCCTTCAGGTTCTGGCTTATTAGATGTGGAGAGATGTGATACAGATCTGGGTCTTAAAAATATCCCACAAATCCTTCTAGCTTTCTCTTTTTCTTTCATGGTGACTTTGGAGGTCAAATGTTCTAAATGACGAGGGTGGAGCAAGACTCACATAGACTGATCACATCAGATTTTGCGTGACCGCAGATTGGCTTATTTGGGGGCTTGTTATTGCACCGTGGCTTAGCATATCCCTCTTCTTAATATTCTTTTCTTTTTTTTTCTTTTTTATACATTGGCAGTAGGTGCATGCACTCACCAGAGAGACAGACAGAAAGTGAAGGAGAGAAAGCACCCTTCAATGGGATACGGTCATGCTACAATCTTTTTCCCCTCCACTTCTCCATTGCATCAGGATTTGGGGCATGCATGCATACATGCCTGGCATGTTTTTCAAGCCGCCAGGGCTAGGATTTGAACAGTAGTCGGCTATGTGGAATATGACTTTCCAAGCACAGCATTTAACCACTGTACTTTGGGGCCAGCCCAGCCTCTCTCTCTTCCATGATGAGAAAGGAGGAACTATAATTCATTCAGGTAGTTATTGAGCACCTATTATCTGCAAGGCACTGTGTGAGATAAAAAGATCTACGAGTCACACCCCCAAGTGCATTCTATCTAGGCCTGTGTACATAAATGAGAAAACAGACAAGTCTTAGAGACAGCAGTAAAGAGAGCGGACTTGGAAGGCAGACCTGGATCTAAGCTCTGGCTTCAACTTTCACTAGCTGTGTCACTCGGGCCAGTTACTTAGCTCTCTAAACTTCAGCATGCTCATCTGTAAAATGCAGATAGTAACAGTACCTACTTCACAGTGGTGGTGAAAGAATCAATTCATCTATTCCTTGTAACATTTTCAGTTGAGTGTTTACCCCATAATAAGTGCTCAATAAGTGCTATTAGTAGTATTAGTATTAAGAGACCTAATAGCTGGGACACGAGGGATCAAGGACAGTGCCCCAGAAACTTCCCAGGGAGGGACTAACAGCTATAAAAACTGTTCTGGAAAACAACAACAGTGCTGCTCTGATAAAGGCAAACTTGCCTTTGCCCTCCTGCCGTAGCCTCCAGCTCTTTAAAGTGCAGTGACGCTGGGGCTGCATTCTCAGACGCCAGGCGTGCTGGAGGCTCTCCTCACAGTTACCCTGTTGTCTGACACACCTCTCCGAGATTCTGAATCTTCACATCATTTCCTAACTTCTGGCATCACACATCAGTTCTAAAACACAGGAGGAATAATGTTCATCAACACCGTGGAGCAGAGGCAGGACCGGGGAACAGTAGCCATAAGGGGAGGAAGGAGCGAATGATGGGCTTGTTAAGACAGGGAAGGCCTATCTTAAGTTTCTACGGAGTCATCTGTCTGACTCAGCTTTTACCCAACTCAATCAAAGGCCTGTTTGGCATAACGGCGCTGATGCTGAACCACGGAGGATTTTGAACTGAAGACCTTCCCGCAGGCGCTGCACTCGAAGGGCTTCTCCCCCGTGTGGACTCTCAGGTGCCGCACGAGCCGGCATCTCTGGCTGAAGGACTTCCCGCACTCGTTGCACTCGTATGGCTTGTCTCCAGTGTGGATCTTCTGGTGCTGTGTCATGGACGAGCGGTCAAAGAACGCTTTGCCGCACTGAATGCACCGGTAGCGAGGCTCCCCAGCGTGAGCTTTTCGATGTCTGTTGAGCGACGAGACCCCGTAGAAGGCTTTGCCACACTCGGTACACTCATAAGGCTTCCTGCCGGTATGGATCAGCAGATGGCGAGTGAGAATGCTCTTCTGGCTGAAGGCTTTCCCGCACTGCTGGCACGTGTAAGGACTCTCTCCGCTGTGGATCCGCAGGTGGCGAGTGAGCGACGAGCGGTCGAAGAAGGCCTTTGTGCACTCGTTGCACTTGAAGGGCTTCTCTCCGGTGTGCATTCGCTGGTGCACGATCAGGGACGAGCGATCAAAGAAGATTTTCCCACACAGGTTGCACTCGTAGGGGCTCTGCCCGGTGTGGATCATCACGTGCCTGCTCAGGCTGCTCCTGTGACTGAAGGCCTTCCCACACTCGGGACAGCAAAAGGGCTTCTCCCCGGTGTGAGTCCTCCGATGGCGGATGAGGGACGAGTGGTCATAAAAGGTCTTCCCGCAGTCCTTGCAGTCACGATCTTTCTTAACGTGAATTCTCTTGGGTATGGTTGACACTCGCCTCAAGGTCTTCTCCAGGTACAGGGACTGCTTCCAAGTCTCCACTGCAGGGCTTTGCTTGTCTGTTTCCAACCCAGCCTCGGGGTCATGACCTTGAAAGCTGTCACCCAAAGGACTCTGCTTTATAAATATTTCCCTCCACAGTTCTTCTGGTTTTTCTTCTTCAAAAGCATCTTGAATCTCAGACTTGATTTCCCACTCTGGAACAAACAGAAAACACAGGTGCAGTTTCTTTACGGGGCTGGGAAATATTACGATGGGAAGGAGAGATACTACAATGAGTCCAAAAGTAATGCACGGCCACTGCACTGCTCGCTCCCACACACTGTCTTACACTTCGGAGAAAGACTGACACTTGAGAATGAAGGAGGCAGCAGGGACCAGAACTGATGGTGGATGTCTCAGAAAATAGGAGAATGTGCACTGGCAGCACGGCCAGGATAACCGGGGGTAGACCAGGTGAAGAGGATGGTGATCGAGAGGGGTATTGGTGTGAATGGGCAACATAACAGATCTGAGAAAACAAACGTGGTGAATTCAGAGGAATGCCTTAAGATATAGAGGGGCGTAATGAAGGCCAGGTGGAGGTGCAGGGGTAATGCACTGAACCTACATGGGAAAGGTCACAGGTTCATGTTCCGAGACCTCCCTGGGCGTGTCAAGTACAGACATGATCTGGGTAGGCTGAGACTGACTCTGCAGGTGTCTGTCTTTCTGCCTCTCCCGTGAAAGAAATAAAAATAAATAAATAAATGTTAAATGATACAAAATAAACACTAAGACAGGATATTTAAATTTCAGAAGAAAGGATACCCAATATACCTCCCCGACACACACCTGCATAAAAAACACAAACTACACAAAACTCCACCCCACCCTCCTCATGCTCAGTTACCTAGAGCGACACTTTCTGGGTATTCTCCCTCCTCAGGTCCATGCGGATCGACCATCCATGACTCGTCCTCTCTCTTCAAGTGAAAAATAACCTCAAGTTGAGGAACTGGAAGTCCTGTTCATGAGAAAGAAACGAGCCAGGTAGTCGTATGTGACAGAAATGCGTGACTATTCTGAATTCCTATTCTCTAATTCCTTCAGAGGGAAGAGGGAAAAAGGCAGAACCTGCAGGCCAGGAATGCAGAGTTCAAGTAAACCCCTCGCATGGAGGAGCTAAGGTTATAAAAAGGAACAAGTGGCACTTGGTCAGAGAGCTGACAAAATCCATTTGGGTGCCAGCAAGTGGTGTGCAGGTTAAGGTGCTGGATCCCATTTGGCTGACTCTGCGGCTCGAGTCCTAGACCCCGCAGCTCGAAAATCAAGCTGTGTGTGTGTGTGTGTGTGTGTGCCCAAAATTCTGAGGAGACTGGATAAGGGACTGTGGGTGGCATGGTCATCCCTCGGGGGTTGATATCTCACTTTCCCTGTCTCTCTCTCTCTGGGGATCACATGCATCCTATACCAAAACTGGAAAAAAAAAAAAACAAAAAACAACATTTGAATTCATGTGTATTCTTCCCTACAAAGTGAATGGGGAGCTACCAGCACTGACACTGGCAGGATGACGGTTCTTGGCTCAGGGGAGGTGAGAATGATAAAAAGAATGTCTCCAGTAAAAACACATAAGGAAGGTACCCATTTTTTTTTTCTTTTTTCTGGAGAGGTTTTTGCTATAGGGCACGTGCGCTCGCCAGGTAGGCAGAGAGAGACAGAGAGATAGAAAGCGAGAAATCACCCCCCAGGGGGGATGGCCACGCCGCAATCCCTTCTCCTCCATTCTCCTCTCGGGATCTTGGGCACACACGCACACGCGCCCGGCGTGAGTTTAAGCCACCAGGTCCGGGACACGAACCGCGGTCGACTACGTGGGAGTCCAGCGACACAGCCATTACGCTAACTGCTGGTCCCAGGAAGGTACCCATTTTTGTGTTTACTTCCAATATCGTGCTTTTACCAAAGCAAGTCAGGTATGTTCGTTGTGGGAAAATCAGAGGTATGTGTGAATAAAGAGAAAAAAAAAACCACCTTTCATAATTTTTATTCATTCCGTTAAAACAAGATAATGGGGGCCACCAGGTGGCATAGTAGTTAAGGTGCTGGACTCCCACATAGCCGATCATGGTTTGAGTCCCAGACGGGTGGTTTTGAATGCACACCAGGTACATTTGTGTGCATGCCCAACATCCCAGGAGGAGAATGGAAGAGAAGGGACTACAGCATGGCCATCCCCCTCCCCCCCCCGGGGGGCAGGGGGGTAGGTGATTCCTTGGTGATTCCTTGCTTTATCTCTCTCTGTCTGTCCAGAGAGTACATGAGCCCTATGGTAAAAACCTCAAAATGTAAATAAAGGAAAACTGCATAATAAAAGAATGCTCATCTATAAATTTAATTTTTTTTCACATAATAATTTAAAATATTTTATTTCACTTAGCAATATAATTCACCATTTTAAGAGCTACATGTATTACATTGTAAGGAATGACACAATTTATTTAACAAAGCCCCTGCTGATAGACATTGTGAACAGGCTTTAACGTTTTGCTATTAACAAACTTGGTATGATGAACACTGGCATACACTGTGGACTGCTGATCCTATTATTTCCTTAGGGTAAATTCCTAGAAGCAAATTTACCCATTTTTGGTTATATAGAAAAACAGGGGCCAGGGAACTGGATCCCATATGGCCGACCATGGTTTGAATCCTGGCCCCGGCAGCTTGAAAACATGCCAGACACATGCACATGTGTGCCCCCAAATTCCAACAGGATGGAGAAATGGATTGAGGATGACCACGCCCCACTGTGGGGTGCCTTCTCCTTCTCTCTCTGGAGAGAGAAGATGAAATTTTTTCTCTGGAGAATGTAAGTGCCCTCTAGCAATTACATTTTTTTAAAAAGATTAAAATAAAAGGAAAACTGTTTTTTTCCCTCCTCTGGCTTCCCTGAGAAGAAAGTCCTCCTCAGCAAGATGCACCACCTCTCGGCGACAGCAGGTGGTGTAGTGGTTAAGGTGCTGGACTCCCGCATGCCTGACTGAGGTTTGAGTCCCAGACCCAGCAGCTTGAAACTCAAGCTGGGCGCATATGCGTGCATTCCCAAAATCCTGAGAGGAGAATGGAGGAGAAGGAATCACAACATGGACATCCTCCCTGGGGGGGTGATTTCTCACTTTCTGTCTCTCTATCTCTGCCTGTCTCTCTGGCGAGTGCATATGCTCTATAGCAAAAATCTCTTTTTTTAAAAAAAGAAAAGAAGACGAGCCAAACACGCAGACAGTTATCTTGTTGATGTGTGCCATGAACCTAGGGGGCTCCAGGACATTCTCTCCCCACAACTTTGACATCTAGAAGCTGGCTATAAAAATAAAGGGCTCTGGGACCAGCAGTTAGTGTAATGGCTATGTCGCTGGACTCCCACGTAGTCGACCGCGGTTTGAGTCCCAGACCCAGTGGTTTAAACTCACACCGAGCACGTGTGTGTGCCCAAGGTCCCGAGAGAAGAATGGAGGAGAAGGGATTGCGGTGTGGCCATCCCCCCTGGGGGGTGATTTCTCGCTTTCTGTCTCTCTGTGTCTGTCTGGCGAGTGCACGCGCCCTATAGCAAAAACCTCTCAAAATAAATAAATAAATAAAGGGCTCTGGGGGCTGGCAGGTGGCATGGTGGTTAAGGGTGCTGGACTCCCATGTGACCGACTGTGGTTCAAGTCCTGGACCTAGCAGCTTGCTTTCTCATTTTCTCTGTCTTTCTTGCTCTTGCTCTCTCGCTTTGGCCCTCTCTGGTCAAAATATAAACGAATGAATGAGTGGCTCTGAATTACTATCTGAGTCTTACTGTAACTCCTCTCTTGGGAAGGATCCATCCACTAAGACAGATGTGGCTGATTGGAAAAGCCTTTGTATTTCATTGGTGAAGACTTGGCAGCATTTCCAACCCAGAGGAGCGTGACTTTGAAGCGAGTGGTCTACAGGACAAATGGAAGATTCCACCCACGGACATGGCGAATTTGGTTGTGCTGTCCACCCTCCTTTTTCTCTTCCTCTTACTTATTTTCCTTTTACCTGTGTGACTCCATTCCCTATTCTCAGCTTGTGTGTGTGTGTGTGTGTGTGTGTGTGTGTGTTCTGCAGTAAACCAACACGTGTGTGAACACTGTTTTCTCTATTTGATTTGCCATTTGATTTTGGCATAAAGACCTGCCTCCTCACACACAGATTAAACTGCCACCATGTAGCGAGGACTGGATCACCTTTGGTGGGTCCAGATGTGACAGCTGGGGTGAGTATTAAGAAGCCCACTGTGGGAAACCAGCAGTTAGCATAATGGCTATGTTGCTGGACTCCCACGTAGTCAACCGCGGTTCGCGTCCCAGACCCAGTGGCTTAAAACTCACGCCGGGCGCATGTGTGTGCGTGCCCGCCCAAGATCCCGAGAGGAGAATGGAGGAGATTGCGGCGTGACCATCCCCTCTGGGGGGTGATTTCTCGCTTTCTGTCTCTCTGTCTCTCTCTGTCTGCCTGGCAACCGCACACGCCCTATAGCGAAAACCTCTCCAAGAAAAAAAGAAGCCCTCTGTGGCTGTACACCTAAGTCGCGTCCTTCCACTTGAATCTTATCCCCGGTAGCCCAGAACCCAAGTTGGGCAGGGGAGGCAGGTGTCAATTCCTCAGTGCCACGTGAGCATAGGTCAAAGCCTCATTCCTCCCGGCAAGCGCCCCTTACCCAGTGAGGCGATGCTGCTGTAGGTCTCCAGCATCACCTCTCTGTAGAGGTCTTTCTGAATTGGGACCAGATGGTTCCATTCTTCGTCTGTGAAGACCACGGCCACATCCTCGAAGGTCACAGATTCCTGAAAGCACAATCACACTCTCCCTTACTCATGAGCCTTCCCCTTGCTTGGATCACACCAACATGTCGTAAAGCCCTGCAGGATGTGGAGGGGGTCTACGGGAAATGGTTCTGACAAAGCAGGGCGTGGAAGAATTTTAGAAAAAGAGGCAATAGTTGCCCAAGACATGAAGTTCTTGGTCATAATCCCACACCACTGTACTTATAACTGAGCCTCTGAGTATCAGGGGCTCTTTTTCAGACGTCAGAAAACCTGCAAGAATGGAACAGAAAATTCCTGTGTACCGTTCAGTTTCTCAAAGGTTAATATTTTTCATTTAGCTTTATCCTTTTGTCTCTGTCTATATATACAGTCATGTGCCACAGAATGGCATTTCAGTCAATAACATGCCACATAAAATGGAGCTGAAAAGGGATGGCTTAATGGTTACATCACTGGGCTCCCATGTAGTCGACCATAGTTCGAGTCCTGGACCCAGAGGCTTAAAACTCATGCCGGTTGTGAGAGGCATGGTGGTGCCACCCTGTGACAAAAACTCATACCAGGTGTGTGTGTGTGTGTGTGTGTGTGTGCCCAAAATCCTGAGAGGAGACTAGAGGAGAAGGGATTGCGGCATGGCCATCCCCTATGAGGGGTGATTTCTTGCTTTCTGTTTCTCTGTCTCTCCAGTGAGTGCACATGCCCTATAGCAAAAATCTCTCTAAGAAAAAAAAAAGCAGCAGAAAAACTCCTACAGCCAGGTCAGCCAGTGGCATGGTGGCGACTCCCACATGGCCGATTGTGGTTCAATTTCCAGACCTGGCAGTTTGTTTTCTCACTCCCCTCATCTCTCTGGTGAGCCCATGTGCCCTACAGCAAATTTTTAAAAATAATAATAAATAAAATTAAATACATAGGGACCAGCAAGGGACGTGAAGGTTAAGGTGTTAGGCACTGCCACATGGCCAACCATGGTTCGAGTCCTGGACCTGGTGGCTTGCTTTCTCTTACTCTCTTTCTCTCTCTCTGTCTCTTTCTCTGGTCAAATTAAAATAAATGAATAAATAAAATTAAATAAATAATTATTTTTAAAATTAAATAAATAATTCTCCCCCAAATATAAATTTATTTATTTATGTATTTATTATCATTATTTTTCAATTTGACCAGAGAGAGAGAGAGAAAGCAAGCTGCCAAATCTAAGACTCAAGCTGTGGTTGACCATTTAACCACCACGCCACATGCTGACCCCATAAATAATTCTCAAAAAAAAAAATTTCCTACTGCCTAGTAACACCAAAACTATTCTAATGGGAATAAACAGCTGAGGAAGAGGCAAGAAAAAGGAAACAGCACAAAAAGCGAAAGACCCCACAACGAAAATTCACAATGAAGGGTTTAGCCGAAGCTTCTGCAGATTTCAACAGCTCCTAAAAAGTCTGGGTGAAAACCGGGACCAGCAGATGGCGTAATGATTACACTGCTGGACTCCCACATGGCCGACCATGGTTCGAGTCTTGGACTTGGAAACTTGAAATTCACACCAGGCGCGTGTGTGGGTGTGTGTGTGTCCAAAATCCGAGAGGAGAATAGAGGAGAAGGGATTGTAGCATGGTCATTCCACCAGTGGGTGGTGGGGGGAGAGATTTCTCACTTTGTTTCTCTGTCTCTCCGGTGAACGCATGCACACTATAGCAAAAATCTCTCTCAAAGAAAATAAGTTTGAAAACCATGGATCTTACTGAAAGGTTTTCAGTAGTAGAGAAGAATGATCATGGTGCATATTCTTCTTACAATAAAAATTTATGATAAAAAAAGAAACAAACCAAGCTGGACATATTTCTGGAAAGAGTGACACCTTTTCAAGAAAAGCCTCAGGCAGGTCCTTCAGGAGGTATTCCAGAATCCAGAAGAAGGCCTGGCTGTCATGAGAGATGACAGGTCCTTGGTCCGTGTGTGCTACGGCCCTGGAGACCTTCGTGGGACAAGACACGGAGGTGGAAGACCTGATATTGATGATCCTGACCCTGTTTAGTGTGTTTGTATCTGTTTTAAACAAAAAGTTTAAAAGGAAAAAAAGAGAGAGAGAGAGCTTATAGAGTAAGGGTATAAAGGGAAATATTCCATATCCCTGTACAGCTAGCTGTACAATGCATTTGTGTTTTACGCTAAGTATTATCATAAAAGAGTGAAAAGTTTAAAGAAATTTAAATTTTATAAAGAAGTTACAGTAAGTTAAGGTTATTATTAAAGGGGAAAAAAGCCTTTTTATAAATTTAGTGTAGCCTAAGTGTACACTGTTTATGAAGTCCAAAGTCCCAGGCCTTCACAGTCACTCACCTCTCACCACTGACTCATTCAGTCCTACCAGCTGCACTCTTGGTAACTGCCCTAAAAAGACGTACCTTTTACTTTATTCTAATAAAAAGAATTATTTATTTAATTCCATTTGTTATTATTATTTTTTTAATTTCATCACAAAAAGAGAGAGAAAGCAAGCCGCCAGGTCTGGGACTCGAACCACAGTCAGCCATGTGGGAATCCAGCACCCTTAACCACCACGCCAACTGCCAGCTCACAAAGATGTACCATTTTTTAAATCTCATATATCATGTGCTATGTTTTGAATGTGTGCCCCTAGATTCATGTACTAGAATCTGGTGAGCCACTGTCACAACACTGAGAGCGTGGAGACTTAATCTGATCATGGTGGTGAAAGGTGGGACCTCCGGGAAGCGATTAGGCACCATGACGAAGTCCTGGTGGGTTTATGAGGAGAGGGAGTGAGCAGGGCAGACACATTTTTTTTTTTTTTGCCTTCCACTACATTACCCACCAGCAAGAAGACCCTCACCAGATGTGGCCTCTCACCTGTGGACTAGTGAGCTAAATAAACTATTCTCTTAAGTTACCCAGACTCGGGTATTTTCTATTATTAGCAACAGAATGAACTAGAACATCATGTTTACTCTCCCTTCCTACATTCAGAAATGTCGGTACTTACACTGTGTTAGGGTTTCCTACAGTATTCAGTCCAGCAATATGCTACCCCAAACAGCCTCGGTGTGCAGCCAGCCATACCACCTAGGTGTCTGTGAGCACGCCCTGTTAATATCCATACAACAGAATTGCCTAGTGATGCATTTCCCAGAACGTATCCCCACCATGAAGTGACACATGACTGTATATATATTCTCTGAACTTCCTGAGTAACTTGCAGACATAACATCCTAAGTATTTCAGTGTTTATTTTGTAAAACCAAGAATGTTCTCTTATATAATCACAACATAATGAATAACATTATACTATCATCTAATCTATGACCTTACCCAAAATTTTCCAATTGTCTAATTTATTTATTTATTTATTTATTTATTTCCAAATCTTTGGACTAATATTGATTAGATCATGTTCAGGCTCCCTCTCACTTCACTCTCACGCTCTGTGATTCTGTAAGATTAGATTTTTACCTCGGGCCCCCAGATGAGTCTCCATGTGTCTGCAGAAATTCTAGGCTAGGTTTATAATTCAAGACTGCCCTTGGACAGGAATGGAGCAAGCCACAAGTCTGCACCCAATAAGACTGTCTTCACAATTCTTAGAACCTTACTGAGGTGATACAGGGTGGGAGAGGTCTTCAAAAAGTTCATGGGCAGCATGTACTATGAAAAAACTAAACAGATTGGGAACCAGCAGTTAGCGTAATGGCTATGTCGCTGGACTCCCACGTAGTCGACCGCGGTTCGCGTCCCGGACCCGGTGGCTTAGAACTCACGCCGCGCGTGTGTACGTGCGTGCCCAAGATCCTGAGAGGAGAGTGGAGGAGAAGGGATTGCGGCGTGACCATCCTCCCTGGGGGGTGATTTCTCGCTTTCTGTCTCTGTCTCTCTGTCTGTCTGTCTGGTGAGCGCACGCACCCTATAATGAAAACCTCTCCGGAAAAAAAAAAAAAAAAAAAGAAAAAAAAAAAACTAAACAGATTTAAAAATATTTTGGTACCAAATAAACTTGTACTTTAATTCCAGTTTCCCATGAACTTTTTGAAGTCCCTTTTTCTGTATCACATTCTCCCAATCTAACCCAGCGCTCCCTGGAACACGGGCTTACTCTCAGTCCACTCTTGAATGTACTAACGGACAGTCAGGACCAGTCCAAGGTGCCTCAGTCCTTGCAACCAGAGCCATTCCTCTGGCTTTAGGGAAAGCCAGTCAGGGCCAAGGCTGTGGGGGTATACGCCTGTAACCGGCTAGTGCTAAGGGCAGGGAAAGGTCACTGAAGGACACCCCAAGGCAAGCACGAAGGAAGCACTCCCCGAAAGTCTTTCATTGCCTGCCTGGGTCCAATCAAAGCAGCTCTCCAGGCAGAGGAGGAAAAGGGGCTGCATTCTGGAGACTACGAGAGTATTTCAGAAACACAGAGGTCCACCTCACCTGGCATATGGCAGTTGGATACAGAGCAGCCATTCCCTCCTATGTGCTCTTCTTGCAGAAAAGGGCAGAGTTCTGACGAGGCACAGGTGGGGTGGGAAAGAAGGTATGAGAAAGGTCAGTCCTGTTTGGCAGCCTTCTGACCCACAAGCGAGACCTCTCCATATACCCACGAGATGTGCACCCACCCACCCTCATTCCCAATACCCTACAAAAGACGGGGGAATTGAAACAAGGCCAGGAGCACCCCCGGCCCCACCCCAGAATTAGAGCCCAGGGCCATGGATACTGTGAGTTACAGCACAACGTGGTGCCTTTTTACTGTGATCCTAGAGGTGGAGTTCTGTTCCTGGGAGTGAAGCTCATGTTAGACCCATTCAGAAATTCCCATTCAAAGCTGCCCTGAACCATTACTGGACAAAACCACAAGCAACTTGGTGACTATAAGGATGATCACAACCCCTGCTAAAAGAGCAGCTCTTGGGCAGCCACGTTCTGTACCACGTGACCCTGCACCTCTCTCCTGCAGTCACGCTTAGTAGGTCACAGGGAGGTGATGTACAGATGATCAGGAGGCTGGGATGCAATCGGGCTTGAAAACATGGCACCCTTCCTTAGGAACGTGAACTAAGAAATGTCAGAACAGGTGCACAAGGAGCTGAAAGGTCATCAGGTAGCCACGAGGTCAGGGGAACCAGGGTTACTGGGAAGCAGAATCTGGGGGCCACGTGGGAGGTAGGAAGGAGGTCACAATGGACAGTGGATTGGAAGCAGGTGGGGAGAGCAGCTCAGGCACACGTGTGAGGAGGCACGGAAGCCAAGACCCAAGAACTCCTGGCCCTGAAGTCCCTCAGCTCACCTAGTAGCACCCACCGGCTCCAATTTACAGGCAGCCCCATCTTATTCACTCTTACATCTCCCTAAGGCTCTAACCCTCTCAAAAGTCTAGTCGCGATATCATTGAAGCAAGCATTTCTGGGACTGATGGGAAGGGGAGATAGCATGGTTCTGGGAGGAGGAGGAGAAGGCGTGTTTGTGGCCACCTTGACCACTCTGTGACAGTCCAGGGAGTATGGTCACTGCTCCTTGTGATTCATTCATCCATCTGGTCGACCGGCACTTACTCAGCACCAACTATTTACACCAAACACAAAACTGTTACGATGCTATCCTCGTCTTCCAGAAGCGATAGCCTAATGCGTAGAACAGACAAGCAAACAAGGTAATACCTCCCTACAGGATGGGCAAGCGCTATAGCGAGATGCACGGCAAAGTATGACAGCACCTCCGAGGCTCACCTCACCCAGAGGGGGCGGGAGAGGGAGAAACGCTGCAGCGTTCTTGGCAGAGCTGGGATCTAAGGCCAGGTCTGACATGGGGTAGAAAGTAGACCCTTCTACGCAGGACCCTCAAGTTTTGAAAAATCAAGGAGGTATGTCTATATAGAAATGATTAACAATTGAAATGAGCTGAGAATGGTGGAAGTTGGCACATCTGTGGTGGCATGGGCGGTAGGGCGCCACTGCACAGTCTTAGAGCCCCATCCCATGGAAGGTCTAGGTTCAGATCCCAGGCCACCTTGAAGACACTGGGTGCACTGAACCATGCAGATGAACCTGGCTGAGGGCCCGGCGTGGGACAACTGCAGCATGGGAAGACCCTGTCCAGGGTACCTATCTTCCTCCTGGCCCTGCCCTCTATGAAAGAAAGAAATGAACTAAAAAAACAAACCAGTGGAAGTCTAGGCTATGAGCAGTGCAGTGCAATGGGGAAGGTGGGGCTGGAGCAGGAGGCAGAGGCCAGCTACATCTGGGAGAGCTTGGGATGGCACCTTGTCCACAGGCATGGGGAACACCGAAGGATGTAAGCATTTAAATGTTATCAACACATGGGTACTTTAGAAAGATCATCGCAACTTCTATCAAGAACCTAGAAATTGGGGTTGGAGGGAGGGACTCAGGGGAAACAAACAAAAAAAGAACATTTAACAGACACAAAAATGGAGTTATTGTGTACAGTAATATCTTTGACTTGTTTAAAAGGCAATACATTTTTATACTTTGAGAACCCACATCGTATGCTGTAAAAATGTACAATGATTAAATATAAATGTTTTTAAAAGTAACTTAAAAAAAAAAAAGAGCCTGGAAATATACATACTTTGACTCAGCAATTCTCTCCTGGGAGTTTATCCTAAGGAAATAAGTAAGAATATATACAAAGTTTTATATTAATCCTCATGAACATGAACTTCTATTGAAGGCTACTGTGCCAGGGAACTTCCTAGGCACTTTATATGTATCCTCTCATGTAAATGTTACAATGATGCAGCAAAAATCTGAAACACTCCAAACACCTCAAACAGGAGACTTGGTTAAATAATGTGCGGTCCAGTCCATCTGTATGATGAAACACTTTTTCAGATGCTGTCTTCACCTTATGATCTGGTTGTGTGCCTCTGCAAGGCCGCAGTCCATAATCTACGCCATGAGGACAAGTACAGGCTGAGTGTTGGTTCCTACTAATAACAACTACCACTTACTGGCATTTGTTATTTACTAGGCACTTTGCCAAGTGCTTTATATAAGGACAGTATAATTTCATCCTCCTCAATCAGTAAAGCAGGCTTTATTTTGTGGATTAGAAAATGGAGGCCTTTTAAGAGGCTGAGGTAGAATTCTAACCAAGGTCTGCCTTGCTGCTTTGAACTCTGTGCTATAATGGTTCATCTCCATGAAAAGATAGCCACAAGGAACCAGCAGTTAGCGTAATGGCTGTCGCTGGACTCCCACATAGTCAACCACGGTTCGTGTCCCAGACCCAGTGGCTTAGAACTCACACCGGGCGCATGTGAGTGCGTGCCCAAGATCCCGAGAGGAGAATGGAGGAGAAGGGATTGCGGCGTGGCCATCCCCTCTGGGGGGTGATCCCTCGCTTTGTCTCTCTGTCTGTTTCTGTCTGTCTGGCGAGTGCACGCGCCCTATAGCAAAAACCTCTCAAAAAAAAAAAAAAAAAAAAAAAAAAAGATAGCCACATAGCAGACCAATGGACCGTAACAGCAAACCTCCAAACACATCCTGAGCATTTAAGGAAGTCCAATATGGGACTGAGGTGGCATCAGAAACCACTGGAGAAGGGCCAGCTCCTTGGCCTGATGGTTAAGGCTAGCCAGATCACACAGTTTGAATCCTGGCCTCGGCAGCTTGAAAAACATACAGGGCACATGTGCGTGGGTGCCCAAAGTCCCAACAGGACTGAGAAATGGAGCCGAGATCACAGTATGACCATGCCTCACTGAGGAGTGCTTTCTCTCTCCCCCACTCTCTCTTTGGAGAGTACATGCACCCTCTGGCCAAAAAAAAAAAGAAAGAAAAAAAATCACTTGGAAAAAGAACACTACTGATAAGCTGTAGACAATTTCAGTATTAGTCAATCAGAAGAAAAACTAATTATATATACCTACATATATATGAACATCACATACTAAGATGAACTATAGCCTAATGTTAACAACAGAGATCCTTTGCAAAGACATAAAATACTCAGCAAAATTTTTTAAAAACTATGAAATGACTTATTTATATAAAGTTAAAAACACATACATAATACCTACAAAAGTCTACATGGGACATTAAGCACCAAATTGTGAGCCCATGTGAGAAGGGCAAAAGATAGGACTGGAAAGAGATACTCAAGCGAGTTTCTTTTTATTTGTAATGTTTTGTTTCTTAAAAAAAAAAAAAAAAAAAGGACTAAATAAAGACAAGTACATAGGAATTTACAAAATACTGGGGCCAGCAGGTGGTATGGTGGTTAAAGGTGCTGGACTCCCACATGGCTGACCGTGGTTCAAGTTCTGGACCTAGCAGCTTGCTTTCTCACTTTCTCTCTCTCTATCCCTCTCTGGTCAAATTAAAAAAAAAAAAAAAAAAAAAAAAAAAAAAAAAAAAGATAAAGTTAAAGAAAAGAATTTAAAAAGGAAATTTACAAAATATTAAGAATGTAATCTTTTATATATAGAAAAAGTTAGAATGTATACTAAAACATAAATAAAATTTGAGTGGTAGTATTACGACTGATTTTTTTTTCCTTTTAAATTTGCTGTAGGGTGTGTGCTCACCAGGGAGACACAGAGAGACAGACAAAGACGGAAAGTGAGAAAGCACCCCCTAAGAGGGAGGGCCACACCACAGTCCCTTCTCGTCTAGTCTCCTTTTGAGATTTTGCACACACATGCACACATGCCCAATGTGTTTTTCAAGCTGCCTGGTCTGTGACTAGAGCCGTGCATTACAGCCATGTGGGATCTGGCTGCCTTAACCACTATGCCACTGGCTGGCACACAAGTGATTTTATTTCTTACAATCTTTATATTTTCTGATTTAAAAAAATACAGTATGTACAAATAGTTTTCAAAACATTCACAGAGGGACCAGCAGTTAGCGTAATGGCTATATGGCTGAACTCCATGTAGTCGACTGCGGTTTGAGTCCTGGACCCGGTGGATTATACTCACACTGGGCGTGTGTGCGTGTGTGCCCAAGATGCCGAGAGAATGGAGGAGAAGGGATTGCGGCATGGCCATCCCCCCTGGGGGGTGATTTCTCGCTTTCTGTCTGTCTGTCTCTGGCAAGTGCATGTGCCCTGTAGCAAATAAAAAAACCTCTCCCCCCCAAAAAAATTCACAGAAAATGCTCATTATGAAAGAAAATACACATAAATTTCAGAAAAAAAATTGCATCAAAATCCACTTATATTTTAATTGCATTTATCACAAACTTTTCCAAGTCCCTCATATTTACTTGGATGTATAGTGAAAATAACAGGAAGGTAGTTAGAGTGGTGTGCAAGAAAGTTACAGCACAACTGAGATCGCTAGGCCTAGAAAAGTACTTGCAAGGTTGATCCTTGGCTGGAGTCTGGGAACTTCGCTTTTGAGGGGGCTCCTCGGTTCTATTATTCCCTCGAGTGCCTCAAATTTAAGCTCAAACCTCACTCTCTACCCCCCTCAAATATAATCACCAGGTCCTTTTAACTCTTGCTTTGCGATGGCGTCTGTATCATTCCCTACCACTACTCCATCATATTCAGGTCCCTAAGAGCTTGCTTTAGAACTACCACGTTCCTAACCGGCTCCCTGCCACTAATCCCGTCTTCTCTCTAACTCTGAATGTGACCTTTAGAATACAGGTCCCCCTGGATGAGACCTTACCATTCACTCTGCTGGGTCTCTTCCTGACCCTCCGTGCCCTGGCCCCAGTGTACTTTTCTTCATCCTCGTCTCCTCCAATTCATACGGCCCAATAAAAATGATCTCCTTCTCGAATCTGCCTGACGTTTTGCTACTTCTTTCGTGCCATTTTACATCAAATCCTACCTCCTCCACGAAGCCCTCTCCCCGGCACTAGAGCGGAAGTCCAGGGCTGGAAGTTAAATGAGGCAATCTGAGACGCTTTCTGGGAAACCGGGAGACCGGAGTGGGCGGCACCCTAGATCTGGTGTCAGTTCCACCCACGTTCATTAAGCACCGACTAGAAGGAACCGGAGGAGCAGAGGAAGACTCCAAACTTCCGACCTGAAAGTACGAGATCTGACACACAGCGGGTGCACAACAACAGACCACGGTAACAGCGCGCACACCCCACGGAACGCACGCACACACGGCGGGGACAACTTTCCGTCCGCACCTCTCCTGCCGGGACGTCGCCCGCACACTCTGTGGATCGGCTCCGCCCGCGTCACCCGGTTCTGCTCCCACAGCACCTCCCCAACGCCTCAATCTATTTCTCTAGGCCGCTGCCTTCCAGAAAGTCACACACCGGCAACCCTCACCTCCGGAACAGAGTGCTCGAGACCCAGGAAGACTTCGCCGTTTCAGGTCCGGAAAGCAATGCGCCTGCGCAAATGGCTCTGGCGTTCGTGCTTCCAATCAATGCGCTGCCTTCGCCCGGACTTCATTTCCCAGAAGTCTGAGCGGCCGCCGCGCTTGAATGTGACGTCTGAGAATCAGCGCAAATGGACGCTACGAGAAGCGGCTGGTGGTGCTGAGCAGCATCGGGCACTACTGGGCAGTCGCCCTATCCGGAAGAGCGTGCTGTCGTGGATGCTTGGGAGACTGACGGTCACTCTGGAACGCCGCCTGCGTGTGACGTCACGTCCCTCCAGCCCTCGGTGGGCGGGCCGTCCGAAGGAAATGTGTCTTTCACGTCCTTCTGGTCTGTCCTCGGCCCTGATTTTCCTTGTTGGGAAAGCCGGAGACATCAAGTCCTCTGGCGTTTGGAAGGGGCTTGTTTCCACTCAGCTTGTCCACGTACAGAAATTTGTTGTGAAATTTTAGCGGGAGAGGGTAGTTTGATTCTGAGGACGGGGCTGCGGTCTGAGGCAGGGTTGGCGCGCGTTTACAGAGGAAAAGAAGGGCCCAGGGTAGGCATATTTAACTGAGCTGTGGGTCAGGTTCCCGACCATTTGAGCGAACACCAGCCTACCTTCCTTGGTGCTGCTGGAAGCATCTCAGGGATTCTCAGCCCTGGCTGCACGCTGAAATCACCTGAAGAGTTTTAAGGGTATTGATGCCTGGGGTTCTTCCTGAGGAGCCAGAGTTCAGAAAGATCTGCAAATGAGTAATGTGCTGCTAAAGCTTAGAACCACTGAGCTAGAACTTCGCCCGGAAGACTGAAATTTACAGAGAATATTGTAAAATCCTGTTTCAGGAACAAGTCTGCACTTCCGTAAGAAAATTAAAACAAACAAACAAAATAAACACCTAAATTGCCTAATGTAAGGATGGCAGTATTGTGAATATCAATATAATACAGTTAATGCCCCCAAGTAACTGGTGATCTAATGGAAAAGTCAGATCATAAAATTATTACAATACAATGCAGTATTTTGTGTACTTACTCCATGTTCCAGATTCTAAGAGGGTACAATGTAGGAAAATTATCCATGGCTGGGAAACTTGAAAAAGGCTTCCTTTAACTGGTATACTTGAAGAGTAATTACTTTCTTATGAAAAAAGTGCAATCCGAGCAGAGAGAACAGTACACGGAAAGGTGCAAAGGTGTAGACCAAAATATAAGTACAAAGATCCTGTAGCAAGATGAATGGCTGGATCAAGTTTAGGGTTGATGACAACACTTGGACAGGTTGCTGTGAAAGTGCGACATAGAGGGTTTAGGTCTTCCTAGATGATTAGAACTTGATTAAAGTTGTGACATCTGAGCTTGCCCACGGCCTGGTAGTTAAGGCTGCTAGATTCCACATGCCCGACTGTGTGGTTGAAATGCTAAACCTGGCAGCTTGAAAAACATGCCAGGCATTAGTGTGTGTGCCCAAAATCCTGAAAGGACGGACAGGTGGAAGAGAAGGGATTGTGGCATTACCATGCCCCATGGTCTTTCTCTCTCTCTCCCTATGGCAAATTTTAAAAAAAGAAGAATAAAAGGAAGAAAGAAAATTGAAAAAACAATGACATCTAAGACATATATTTACTTGCTCTTTTCTACTGTGTAGTGGTTTTATTCATTTAACCTTACACTGAGAGTAGAAACTTTGGGGTCCTAAATGGGCTTCCTTTGAGAATTTCACCCACGGGCAGGTCCTATGCTTTATCTTTACTGCCCCAGGTAGTTATTAAAGTGAAAATAAGTAGCTTTTGTTCTACCTTGGAGTCAGGATTTAGCAGTGTAAAAGCCAGTTCGTTGGGGCCAGCAGGTGGTGGGCATGTTGGTTAAGGAGCTGAACTCCCACATGGTTGACCACAGTACTGGACCCTTTCCCTCTGCAAGCACACATGTCCTATGACAAAAAACTTTAAAAATGTCAGTTTTTTTCGTCCTTTCTCAAGACCCTTTCCCTCTGCGAGCACACATGCCCTATGACAAAACCTAAAAAAATAAATGTCAGTTTTGTTCATCACTTCTCAGGATTCTAACTCTCACTGTATTTTTTAAAATCTTCACAAATGTCTCAACTTTATGTATTTACAAAGGTGTTTTCAAGGTTTTCAACATTTTTAGTTTTTCCTAGTTAGAGGATTGTTCAGGCTGTCTAATATGCCATGATGTCAGGGGAAGATTAAGAGCATTTAAGCTGATTTTCTCAAAAGAACTAGGGAGAGCATATGAAAACCAAACAGTCAAGAAATGACAGACATCCATCTTGTTGAGAATAAAACGGATGTCTCCTAGGCCTCTGCTGAATTGCAGGACATTATGGCTATCTGCTACTATGGAACAAACCACTCCAAACTTAGTGGCTTAAAGCAACCATTTTTAAATTTTATTTATTAAAAAAAAAAAAACTATAAAAGGATACCATGTAAATCTATAAGAGAGAGAGAGAGAGGGTGAGAAATCATCCCCTGAGGGGTCGGTCCCACTGCAATCCCTTCTCCATTCTCCTCTTGGGATTGTGGGCACACATGCACATGTGCCTGGTGCCTGTGTAGTTTTAAGCTGCCATATCCCGGACTCGAAATACGCAGTTGGCCATGTGGGATCCAGTGCCTTAAACTTCATGTCACCTGCTGGCCCAAAACCATTTTATGCAGCCAAAGAATCTGTGGGTCAGGAACTTGGATGGGGCACAGCAAGGATGGCTTGTCTTTTCTTCATGATTTCTGGACCTCCAGTTGGAAGGATCATGTGTGGCCCCAGTGGCTGGGTTCAGCCAGAGCTGTTGGCTAGGGCTCCCACAGGTAGCCTCTCTCTGTGCCTGGACTTCCTCATAACAAATGGCCTCAGGAAAATCAGGCTTTTTTATGTGGCAACTCAGGGCTTCAAGAGCTCACTTGGTAAACAAGACTGAAGTGGCATGTCCTTTTATGACCTAGACTCAAAAAGACCAGTAGTGTCAGTTCTGCCGGACTCTGTTAATGTAGTCACAAGCTTCCTCAGGTCCAAGGAGAGGAACCATAGAGCCCACCTGTCAAGGGGGCATATGTCAAAGATTGTATGGCCATTTCAGAGACCAGAACAACTGCCGCCATACAGAATCTCGACCTTCCCCTTTATGGGTATTTCTCTACAGGAGAGGTGGGGTGGGGAGTGGAGCGTAGAAGGGAAGACTCCCCAGTAACCAGAGGCCTGCTGGTAGCTTTGCAGCGTCTTTATTTCAATACTTGAGTGCTGCCTGGCCGCTGTCTGCTTGCTTGTGCTGTTGCTTCCGGAAATGCCGGCCGGGCTTCTTCCAGCAATCTCCACTCCTCCTGCCACTCCTTCAGTTCCATAACCCCACTTCCTGAGTAACCTTTGCCCTGGTTTCTCAGAGCCTCTTTTCTCTTTACTGCTGCTATCTGGTATTCTATCCATATCGCTAACCTCCCTAGTATCTATTTCTCTCTCTGAACAAAGTGTCTTTACTTTATTGCAGATGACCATTTTTATGAGTGGGACCTTGGCAGAATGGCATGGGCACTTAGTGATAAGTGTTCTCAGTTTTACCACTTGGTTTATGAGATAGGGAATGGTTGGTCCCCAGCAACGGGTTTGGTACTTAGTGGTAATCATCTGTATTTTGCATGACCAGCTCTCATCCCGGGGATGCATGTGACATCAGGAAGCTGGGGGTTGAGGTGGAGAGAACTATTCAGGCCTAATTTCACACTATACCTGAAAAACATTGCTTTATCTGATATCTAGGTTTGAATCCACATCAGATTGGCTCTTCTATTTTTAAACAAATTTATTTATTTATTCCATGAGTGAGAGAGACCGGCACACCCAACCCCACAATGGTGCCCACACATGCAGTCCACCTCGAGTTTCAGCCAGACCAGACTATGGGCACAAGCATGGGCTCCTGGCATGCTCAGGGAGAGCCCAGGATGCGAATCCAAGACCTTTCTCATGAGGATCCTATTTGCTACCACTGTGCCACCACCTAGCTCCTTCTATGTTTTAGTTTATTTAATATCTTTTTGCAAAATGACTATATATGCCGGAGCCTTTGTAAGCAGTTTTCTGTTTTTACTAAAGACTGAGTAGTTTACAAACAATAAAAATTTGTTTCTTTCGGTTCTGGAGGCTGGGATATCCAAGATCAAGGAGCTAGAGGATCTGGGTCTGGCAAGGGCCCATAGACAGTGCCTCCTCGGTGCCCTCACAAGGGGACAGGAAAAGGGGGACTAACAAGCTTCCTTCCTCAGGTATCTTTTATAAAGGCTCTGCCTTCATGACCTAATCATCCCAAAGGTCCCATCTCTTAATACCATCACTTGGGAGTTAAGTTTCAATACATTTATTTTGTGGGGGTACACATACATTCAGATCATGGCAGACCAGCCTCATTTCTTTTGGGTCCTAAAGGATCATCGTTTCTGGAGCAGGAGGGAGTCCAAAGTCCTCTCCTCTTCTCCATCAGTCTTCAAAGTGGGAGGCAAGGGACAGCCTGTAGAACCACAGTATCTAGCACTGGGCCACCAGGGTCTCCTGGGTGCCTGGTAGGACACAGACATACCAGGAGGGCCTCCTGGAAATCCTCATTCGACAGATCCGGAGTGGAGCCCTTTCAATACACATCCAGGAGCTTCTGTTACACAGCCCTAAACCCAGCTTGGGCCTACTGTCAAGGACACGGTGAGAGGAGAGACGCTCCCAGTTCCCAGCCCGCGGGGACACAGACACCCAGAAGCCCCACCCCGCTGGCGCTGTGTGGGGCGGGGGTGCTGGGCGCCGCCGCCGCCGGACACGCTCGCAAAGCTTGCTCGCAAGGACCTCGCGGTGGGGTGGCCGCACTGCGCAGGCTCAAGAGTGGGGTGGACTGGGGCCGGCGGGGCGTGCCTTTGCGCTTTGTGGATTGGGTGACTCTGGTGGCGCAGGCCGGCCTTGGGCGCCGCGCCCAGGGTCTGTGACAGAGCTGGCAGTGTCCCTTCGTGAGCCCGCCCGCTAGGGCTGTGGGGCTGGAGCTGGGTGTTGGGGACATACGGGGTCGAGTCGGCAGGGCCGGCCCCTGTGCCCGTGTTGCTGTCACCGGAATCCCTGCTGTCTCTGGGCAGCAGAGGAACGGTGGGCACGGGGGTGCAGGTGTTGCTGCGGCCGAGTGTCCTGGTGATGTGTACACACTGCGGGTGTGGATCTGCGTGGGGACTGGGTTCCAAACACTAGTTCGGATGAGAAGGGCCGCGGAGCCAGGGGGGCCAGGCCAGGCTTCCTAGAGGTCCGAGAGTGCACCCTGGAACGCCGGAAGAGCCGTGCTCTGGCAGCTGCTCCGCGCAGGCGCGGTTCCGGGTTTGAGAGCCGGGTTTCTGGGCCCTACGGCTCAGCGGGGGGCTCACCTTGCCCAGTAGGAATGCCTCGTGGCGGCCCCAGTCTGCTCCCTGTAAGCTCGGGAGGAAAGCAGGGCTACAGCGAAAGGACAAAGAATTGGACCTGAAGGATGCACGCCGCCCCTGGGCCCCAGCCATGGACTCCGCGGCAACAGGTTTGGCTCCCAAGCGTGCAGAGGGCTAGCAGCTCTCCTAGGGAGTTAGGCTCCGGCCTTGAAGGACCCTAGAAGGGGCGAGCCCTAATCTCCCAGAACCAGGAGGCTGAAATGTCAGCATCTAGAGACAGAGGAGGCTGTGGTGGAGAGAATGGCCACGGAAGACTGGTCCGGAAGGCCAGAGCAGAGAAGGGAGAGCTGAACTGCCAAGGAGAGTGGGCAGGGCAGAAGGACCTGTCTCCTCCCACTGTGGCAGGCAGAGGTCCGGCAGAACAAACCCCAGAGGGAGGGACTGTGTCGGGGAAGAGGACAGTAAGCCATTAGGAGCCTTGTCACCTACCTCCTTAGTGGCTCCACTAGTGAGGTTCTCGCACCTGGTCCAGCTCAGCTGTGTACAAGGCCAGCAGTGTACATGGTGAGTGTGTCCAGGCAGCCCCTCTCACCTAGTGGTGCCGGGGGCCAGGAAAGTGAGGTGACCCAGGTTTTAGGCCATTTCTGAGTTTAGAATGTACTGTCCTTCAGATTTGGCTGTTCATTCATATCTTTTTTTTTTTTTTTGAGGGATTTTTGCTATAGGGCATGTAGAGAGACAGAGACAGGAAGCAAGAAATCACCCCCCAGGAGGGATGGCCACACCACAATCCCTTCTCCTCCATTCTCCTGAGATTTTGGACACTCATGTGCCTGCTGTGAGTTTCAAACTGCCGGGTCCGGGACTTGAACTGCAGTCAAACATGTGGGAGTTCAACACCTTAACCATTATGCCGCCTGCTGGCCTCAACTGTTCCTTTTTCAGTACACATATGATCAAGGTTGGCAGAAGTGGACCAGATCCCTGGGCCTCCTACCTCCTTGTATTTCCTTCTTGCCCCTTGCTACTCAGCAGGGTGGGTAGACCAGCAGCATGGCACCACCTGGAAGCTCTCTAAATATGCAACTCTGAAGCCCTGCCCCATGCCCACTGAGCCAGAGCCTTCACAAGTCTTTTTCTTTCTTTTTTAAAAATTTGCCAGAGGGTGTGTGTACTCTCCAGAAACAGAGAGAGAGACAGAGGGAGGAAGCACCCTCCCAATGGGGAGTGGTCATGCCACAATCCCTTCTCCTCCATTTCTCCATCCTCCTGCGATTTGGAGCACACATGCACATGCACCTGGCATCTTTTCCAAGCCACTGAGCTACAGTTTGAACCACCAGGTCAGCCATGTGGGATCCAGCTCCCTTAAGCACGGGCTGGCCCTCTTTCTTTCCTTTTTCAGCTTTTGTTACAGGATTTGCGTACTCACTGGAGAGTTAGAGAGAGAGAAATCACCCCCCACCCCAACCAGGAGGATGGCCACACCACAAATCCTTCTCCTCTTGGAATTTTGAGCATGCACACACATGTGCCCAGCATGATTTTCAAGCTGCCAGGTCCAGGACTTGAACCATACAGTCAGACGTGGGAATCAGCTCCCTTAACTTCCACACCACCTGCTGATCCTCTTTCTTTCTTTTCTTTGTTTGTTTTGTTTTGTTTTAAATTTGCTACGGGGCATGTGCACTCTCCAGAGACAGAAAAGAGAGAAAGTGAGAGAACTGTGCAGTGGGTGACGTGGGACCCAGCACGGTAACCACCATGCCAGCTGGCTGGCTCCTCCTTTCTTTTAAGAGAGACAGGACCTCACTATGGCGCCCAGACTAGCCTTTGAACTACTTCCTCCTACGTGGCTGGGATTACAGACATGCACCACCCTGCCCTGCTGTTAACCAGTCTAGAACCAGAATTTAACAAGACCCTCAGAGACCACAGGCCCATTAAAATGCCAGAAGTGCTGACCTGTACTACCCGTGCTGCTTGCCTCCTTTCTCCTTTTTGTGGTTGGCCTTAAGTACTTTCATGGCTTGCTTTTCATTTGCTCTGAGGCTTTATGGACAGGATGCTACAAAGCCCTGTGTCAGAAGAGCTCTCAGAGTGGCTGCTGACACTTACCAGCGCTTGGTAAGTGTCAGAAGAGCTCTCGCAGGGCTGCTCAGAAGAGCTGGCCTCTGAGCTGGGTTCCTAAGGGTGAGGCAGAGGCGTCATTTCTTCCCCACAGAGCCTCTTTTCCCTCATCTTGCCTTGAGCCTGTTCTGTATTTGTGAACCTGCCTCGTGCCCACAGCATGGTTTTAAAGTTCCTGGGAGGACTTCTCCATGTTTGTATTTCCAAAAAGCACAGTAGAGAATGCTCCCCTGGAGTGGCCAGACTGTGGTCACAGCGCAGCTATGTGCGGTCTGCCGTGGCCTGTGGACAGGTGGGGGTCGCCTAAAGCTGTGTGCAGGGGCACTTCTCTGACGCGGGCAGGCCGGAGGCTGCCTCCCCACTCCCTTTCACCCAGCCGTGTTCCCGGAAGCGAGATGTTCTGCAGAGCTGTGTAGGAATCCAGCTTAGTGAGCCCCCTGCCAGAGAGGTACCCGGAAGAAAAGGGAATGACCAGTGTCTTCCTGAAAGCCAGGCCCCAGGTGAGTTGAGGTTTTCTGAATTTGTCTTCAAATGCTTGAACTACAGATAGCTTTGCCTCCTTTTCCTTAGAGCCACTCTGTTCCCCAAAGGGAACCACCCCAATTCCGGCTCTGCGGGAGGCTGAGTCCCGCCAAGTGGAGATGGCGTCCCTGCTCCTTGCCCAGGGCTGTGCTCTCTGCCCAGGGTACACTCACTCTCTGGGAACCTTTGGGCTTACTCTTACTTCTGTAATGGCACTGTGGTGACAACCAAGTCATGTGGCGGAGCCTTGGTCTTGAAGAGTGTCACAGCCACAGTGGGGCGAGGGTACTGTCCCCCAGGATGCAGCCACCAGTAACGGTAAGGATGTGCGTGGTCTGGTGGCAAACGGAGCTGCTTAGACAGGCCAGTGGGTGAAGGCTTAGGGAACGGAGAATCAGCCTGTGCTGGGGAAGGGTAACGGGGAAGGGGGACGGAGGGCTCTGAGGGCATGGATGGGTGGGGAGGCCAGTAAGGCCAGGCCCCTGGTGAGCTGTGATCTTTCTGGATTAACGAGGAAGCAGACTTCACTATGTTCTGGGTATCGGACCTCAGACAATTCACTTTCTTTTTCTTTTTAATTTATTTTTATTATTTAATTTTATTTTTAAAGAATTATTTATTTAATTGTATTTGTTATTATTATTATTATCTTAAAATTTGACCAGAGACAGAAAGGGAAAGTGAAGAAGTAAGCCTCAGCTCCAGGACTGCAACTGCCTTCAGTTTGGGGCCAGCAGATGGTGAAGCGGTTACTTCACCGGACTCTGACATAGTTGACCATGATTCAAATCCTGGACCCTGTGGCTTAAGACTCACGCCAGGCATGTGCCCAGAATCCTGAGAGGAGAATGGAGGAGAAGGGATTGCAGCATGGTCATCTCCCCAGGGGGTGATTTCTCACTTTCTGTCCTTCTGTCTCTCTGGCAAGCACATGTGCCCCATAGCAAAAAGCTCTCAAAAAACAAAACCAAAAAGAACTGCCATCAGCCATGTGGTAGTCCAGTGCCTTAACCACTATGCCACCTGCCAGCCTTGACAATGCACTTTCTTTCCCTTTTTAAAAGAATTATTTATTTAATTTAGTTATTTTTAAATTTTTAAAAAGAATTATTTTATTTAACTTTATGAATTATTATTATTTGTTTTGATTTAACCAGAGAAAGACAGAGAGAGAGAAAATAGAAAGCAAAGCTGCCAGGTCCAAGATTTGAACCGCAGTCAGCCATGTGGGAGTCCAGCATCTTTCACCACCTGCTGGCCCCTATTTTATAATTTGATGACAGAGAGAAACAAGCCACCAGGTCCAGGACTCAAACCAGTTGGCCATGTGGGAGTCCAGCACCTTAGCCACCACACCACCTGGCAGCCCTGACAATTCATTTCCTATGCATGGCTGTGCCATGAGGATGATAAATGTTAATAATGATGAAAATAAAATGTTAACTGATGGAAATAAAATGTTAACAATTTATTAAGAACCCAAAAAAGTGTATCAGGAACTTTTCTATACAATTTACATATGTTAACGCATTTCATATTTAAAACACCTCCATAAAATAGTGACCACTTGGAATGGTAGCCAAAGCACAGCGAGGTAAACTGGAAAAACCACGGTGCGGAGAGAGGAAGTAACCTGTTCAGTTACCTAGGTAGTAAGGAAGGAGCCCAGTTTCAAGTTCAGGATGTCTGGCTTCAAGATCTTTCTTTTTTAGAGAGATTTTTGCTATAAGGCTTATGCACTTGCTAGAGAGACAGAGAGAGACAGAAAGCGATAAATCACCCCTCCCCCCTCGCCAAGGGGATGGCCATGCCATAATCCCTTCTCTTCTTGGAATTTGGGGCATGCATGCACATGTGCCTGGCATGAGTTTGAAGCTGCTGGATTCGGACTCAAACTATACGTGGGAGTGCAGTGATGTCACCATTACACTATCTGTTGGTCCCTGGTTCCAAGATCTTTTCTTTTTTTTAAAGAATTATTTATTTTATTTATTAATTTGTTTATTTTAATTTGACTAGAGAGAGATGGAAGTGAGAAAGCAAGTCACTAGGTCCAGGACTCGAACTGTGGTCAGCCATGCACTTTAACCACCATGCCACCTGCTAGCCCCTTGGCTCCGACATCTTAATGAATTGATAAGACAACTGTGATGGTCATTGCTTAATCTTGTCAGCTTGGGGAGAATGGTGACTGACTCCTGGGTGTTCTGGTTTGACCGTGGTGAGCTGGCCATGGAGGGAGAAACAGGTGGATGTGGATGTGGATGTGGATGCCATCCTCAAGCTTCCTGGCAGTCAGCATGGTGGTTTAGTGGGATTCTAGCCAAAGGGGAAAACCCCACCAATAAAGAATTCTCTCAAGTAATTAGCACAGCAATAAATAGAGTTTAAACCTCTTTAGGGGCTGGACCATGGCACGACACTAACACAACTGGACCCATATGGGAAGGTCCCAGGCTTATGTCCTGAGGCCTCCTGTACACACCAGACTGACTGAAGCTGAGGGTGGATCGTGGCATGGGGACCTTGTTTCTCTCTGTTTTTTTTTTTGTTTTCCCCCTCTTTCATGGAAGAAATAAATGAATAGATTTAAAAATCAAAGGGGCCACCAGGTGGTGTGTTGGTTGAGGCACTGGACTCCCACATGGCTGAGCACATTCAAGTCCTGGACCCAGCAGCTTGAAAATCATGCGATGCACATGTACGTACATGTCCAAATTCCCAAGAGGACAATGGAGGAGAAGGGATTGTGGTGTGACCATCCCCACTAGCGGGTGAGCTCTCACTTTCTCTATCTCATGTCTCTGTCTCTCACGAGCATGGCAAAAACCTGAAACAAAAACAAAAGCAAAACAAACCTCTTTGGCTTTGGCTATCTCATCCGGAGGGATATCAAAGAGCTCAGTTTAGCCACGTGTGATGACAACAGCCCCAGATCTCAGAGGCCTGCGGCAACAAAGGCATATCTCTTCTTTATGCTATAGTTAGCAGTACTGCGCTGACTGGGACTGCTCCACACCAGCTTTGCTCTGGGGTTCAGGCTGAAGGACCAGCCGTGCTCTGGGATGTGCTGTTCTTGGGGGAGAGGGAAAGAGCAATGTCAGAATCAGAGGTAGAGGGGCTGGCAGGTGGTGTGGTAGTTAAGGGCGCTGGATTCCCACGTGGCTGACCACAGTTTGAGTCCTGGACCTGGCAGCTTGCTTTCTCACTTTCTCTCTCTCTCTATCTCTCTCTCTCTCTGTCCCTCTCTGGTCACATTAAAATAAATAAAGTTAAATAAAATAATTTAAAAAAAAAAGAATCAAGGGGTAGTGCCTCAGGATTCTGCTCAGATCCATTGGTTGAAGCAGTCATGTGACCAAGCCTACTGTCAGGAGGTGGGAAGTGTAGGCCTCCTATAGTGAGAGGCCCCATGAGAGGGCAGTGATGATCGAAAAGGAAGACTTCGCCCACCACTGTCCGTGTTCTTACACAGAGAGGCTCACTGCCTTCTTTCCTGCACACAACATGCCTCCCCAGTACTTGGGTTTTGAGATAACCCAAATCCCCAGTCAGTCTGAGCACCAGGAGCAAAGTCCTGGATGGAATGAGAGTCTCTCTCTCGGGTCGTTTGCTTTTCTCTGAGTGTGGTGACTTAGGAACTGAAAGGACAAGTTAAGCACTCTTAGAAAGGAGCAGCCTGCAAGAGCCCAGCAGTCTCAGGTCCACCATGAAATCTCTGGGCACGCACGGTGAGCACCCTTGATCTTTGGGAATGGGGAGGTCTCTAGCTCATGGCCTGGCCCTGCTCCCTGGATGGACGTCCCCGGCCAGGTGTTGTCCTTGGCTGCTGGGTCCGTCCTTGGGAATTCTTTTCTTTTGCAGTATCCTCCTTGGCACATGTGAAGACAGGGAGAGTAAGCTCCAGTATCAACAGCTTTACCTACATTCTTTTTGAAATATGGTTATTTATTTTTTTTTAGGTTTTTGTGGACAGCAGGTGGTGTGGTCATTAAGGCACTGGACCTTAACCTTAACCAACCTGATAGGCTGTGTACACTCACCAGAGAGAGAGAGAGAGACAGAGATAGAGGGAGAGTGAGAAATCACCTTCCGGGGTGATGGCCATGACACAGTCCTTCCTCCTCTATTCTTTTCCCGGGATTTTGGGCAGGCACACACGTGCCCAAGCATGATTCTCAAGCCACTGGGCCCAGGGCTCAAACCACAGTCAACCATGTGGGAGTCCAGTGTCTTAATCATCATGCCACCTGCTGGCCCCAAAATATGCTGCTCTCTTTAGACTTAATTCTGGAGGTTTTTGGATTTCGTTGGGAAAGCCATACATTTCTTTAAAAAAAAAAGAGAATTATTTGTTTAATTTTATTTAATATTATTATTATTTTACTTTGCTATAGGACATGTGCACATGTGCTCACCAGAGAAGAGAGGGAAAGTGAGAAAGCAAGTCACCAGGTTTGGGACTTAAACTGCATTCAACCATGTGAGAATCCAGTGCCTTAACCACCATACCACCTGCTGGCCTCAAAATATGCTGCTCTTGGGACCAGCAGTTGGCATAATGGCTATGTCACTGGACTTCCATGTAGCCAACCACGGTTTGAGTCCCAGACCCGGTGGCTTAAATTCATGCCAGGTGCGTGTGCGTGCGTGCCCAAGATCCTGAGAGGAGAACAGAGGAGAAGGGATTGCGGCATGGTCATTCCCCCTGGGGAGTGATTTCTTACTTTCTGTCTCTTTGCCTTTCTGGCGAACGCACGTGCCCTATAGCAAAAACCTCTCCAAAATAATAATAATAATAATAATAATAATAATAATAAAGAATTATGTGTTTGACTTATTATTACTATTATATTTTAATTTGCTATAGGACACATGTGCTCACTGGGAGATTACTGAAGGAGGGAGAGAGAGAGAGAGAGAGAAAGTGAGAAAGCAAGTCACCAGATCTAGGACTCAAACCTTGGTTGGCCATGTGGGAGTCCAGTGCTTTAACCACCATACTAGCTGCTGGCCTCCAAGCCATACTTTTTTTGTTTTTGTTTTCACTCTGAGCAAATTGGTCCTATGGAAAGAATTTAATGGGTGCCATCTGAAATTCAGAGGTTTGAATGAAAGATTTGACAGCCACAGCCATAATTTGGTCCTTGATATTAAAAGTTTAAACCTCAGGGCCAGCAGATGGCGTAATGGTTATGTCACTGGACTCAGTTAGAGGCCCAGATCCAGCAGTTTAAAACTCAAGCCAGGTGCATGTGCATGCATGCTCAAAATCCCAAGAGGAGAATGCAGGAGAAGGGATTGTGGTGTGGCCGTTCCCCCACGGGGGTGATTTCTCGCTTTCTGTCTCTCTGATGAGGGCACCCGCTCTATAGAAAAAAATCTCTCTCTCTCTAAAAAAAAAGTAATAAATTAAAAAAATAAAAGTTTAAACCTTGTTAGGGGCTGACAGTGGCTCAAGGCATCCTTTGTCATGCAGAAGCCTTATTAATAACGTCTTTGGCCATTTGGAAATGAAAATTTGTGAAGTCTCCACCTCTACTAGCCCTGGGATTTTCTATTGCCTTCCTTTTTAAAATTCTTTAAATTGCAAATCAGTTAACTCTCTCTCTCTCTCTCTCTCTCTCTCTCTCTCTCTCTCTCTCTCTCTCTCTTTTTCTTTTCTTTTTTAGGTTTTTGCCATAGAGGGCATGCACTCACTGGAAAGAGAGGCAGCAAGAACGAAAGTGAGAAATCACCCACCCCCCCCCCCAAGCGAGGATGGCCATGCCACAATCTCTTCTCCTTCATTCCCCTCTTGATATTTTGGGCATGTATGCACACATGCCCAGCATGATTTTCAAGCCTCCAAGCACTGGATTTGAACCACTATCAGCCATGTGGAAGTCCAGCATCTTAACCACAGTTGCACCTGCTGGCCCCACAAACCAGCATACTCTAGAGCTCATATTTTTCTTGTAATACTTGGCAAAATGCAGCCAATCACAACCCACATGCAAGGATAACCATGTTGTTATACCTTTCTAGCCTGTTACAACATCATAAGCTCAGGCCTAGGTGGTTCATCTTTCAAGTTATTGTAAGCAGTAGTTTTACCAAACCATCGAATTACATGAGTTTCCCCCTTGCTGATAAGTTTCCTCATTGCTTGGTCTTGAAGTCAGTGTTATATATATGTATGGCTTTTTGTGAATGTAGAATCCCACTTTTGTGGGACATAACCATTACGCCATCTGCTGGCCCTGAGGTTTAAACTTTTAATATCAAGGACCAAATTATGGCTGTGGCTGTCAAATCTTTCATTCAAACCTCTGAATTTCAGATGGCACCCATTAAATTCTTTCCGTAGGACCTATTTGCTCAGAGTGAAGACAAAAACAAAAAAGTATGGCTTGGGGGCCAGCAGCTGGTACGGTGGTTAAATTGTGGGATTGCTGTTTTTGAAAATGAGTTGAGGCTAGCCATTGCTGTGGTAACAAACAATGTCTCAGCAAACCCTGAGACTTCCCTAGAAAGGGGCCTGTCTTACCCACAGTACTGCCAGCTCTAGCTGTGCCCACATCTTCTGCACTTGGGTCGTTTCCATTCTCAAGGCAGAGGGAAAGACAACTGCAGGGTCTCCACTGAAGGCTTGGGTTCATATAAATCTCAGGTCTCTCCCTTCATGTTCTGTTTGTGGGGAGAGTGGGACGTCCGGCTTCTGAGCAGGAACCTTAGTAGCCTGAGAGACAAAACCGAGAATTAAAAATGGGTGACGCTGGGACCAGCAGATGGCGTAATGGCTATGTCGCTGGACTCCCATGTAGTTGAACGCAGTTCGAGTCCTGGACCTGGTGGCTTAAACTCAAGCCGGGCACATGTGTGTACATGCTCAAGATCCCGAGAGGAGGATGGAGGAGAAGGGATTGAGGCGTGGCCATCCCCCTGAGGGGTGATTTCTTGCTTTCTGTCTCTCTGTCTTTCTGGTGCGCACACATGCCTATAGCAAAAACCTCTCCCCCCCCAAAAAAAAATAATATAATTTTAAAAATAGGTGATGTTGAGAAAGGCAAGAAGATTTTTGTTCTCATATGCCTGGTGCCACACTGTTGTAAAGTAAGGCAAGGACGAGTCGGGCCCATCTCCATGGTCGATCCCGGTGGACAATAGGTCAGGCCCCTGGATTCTCTTACACAGATGCCAGCAAGAACAAAGGCAGCATCTGGGGAGGGGATAGATTGATGGAGGATTTGGAGAATCCCAAGAAGTACATCCCTGCAACAAAAATGATCTTTGCTGGCATTAAATAGAAGTCGGAAAGTGCAGAGCTGATAGCTTATCTCAAAAAAGCTACTCATGAGCAATAGGTGGCCACTGCCTTATTTATGACAAAACAGAAATGCCTCACCATTTTTGTGTGTACCATATTTTAACCAATTTCCTACATCAGAACTCAGATCGTGAGTGGCTGACAGGATATTTTATTTGGACAATTAAGTAAGACTGATCAGTTCAGTAAATGCGATCACTGTTTGCCCTTTCTAAAGATTTAATTGGCAATTCATTAGTGATGCTTATCTTTCTACAAAGATGGTGAATGCCATCTCAAAACCTACTGGAGGGACCAGCAGGTGGCATGTTGGTTAAGGGTGCTGGACTCCCACATGGCCAACCGCGGTTCGAGTCCTGGACCTGGCAGCTTGCTTTCTCACTTTCTGTTTCTCTCATTCTGTCCATTTCTGGTCAAATTAAATAAATAAATAAAGTTAAATAAAATAATTATTTAAATAATAAAAATATACCTACTGGAGATTGGCTTTTTATTTAGGCTTATATGTAACTGGTTATATGAATATATAAATGCTGGAGAAATCTCTTCACATCTCATAACCAAGCAGACTCACCTGTGCTTTAATTTGTGTTCATTTACCTGTTAAAGGCAAGGGCCGAAGATAAGGTAGTGAGGTCTACTTTATATATTTGGTCATATCTATGCCGATCTAAATTAGAATTCCTTGTATTTGAAACACTGCCTTTTACTTATTTTTAAAAATTATTTTATTTAACTTTATTTATTTACTCATTTATTTTATTTTAATTTGACCAGAGAGGGACAGACAGAGCAAGAGAGAGAGAAAGTGAGAAAGCAAGCCACCAGGTCTGAGACTCGAACCATGGTCAACCATGTGGGAGTCCAGTGCCCCTAACCACCACGTCACCTGCTGGCCCCACACTGCCTTTTATTTATTAAAAGACATTTTAGTATGGTTTGTGCTTATTATCAAATAAAGAATATCTAACAGTTTACATATTTTAAAAATAATTTGTAAGGTCAGATTTTAAAAAAATTATTCATTGTCATTATTTTATTTTATTATTATTTTTTTAAAGTTGACCAGAGAGAGACAGAGAAGGAAAGTGAGAAAGCAAGCTGCCTGGTTCAGGACTTGAACAGCGGTCACCTATGTGGGAGTTCAGCTGCCTCAACTACCCCACACCTGCCGGCCCCAAAGTCAGATGTTCTTGAAAGTCAGTGTGACAAGATTCAGTTGCAAGTTAAATTTTACCTTTGATCTCTATTATCCAAGTCAGACTAAGTTATACTTCAGGATTGTTTTTAGACAACTGTTCAAAACCCCATAGAAACTGAAGAACTACTGTATGTGTGTGATTGGCAATGGTGCTTTTGCCAGTTGATTATGAGGATTAAAGTAGAGGAGATACACCATCAGCATAGATTTGTAAATGATATCATCATAAGGCTTAAGATCATTAAAAACCAAATAACAAGTAAAAACCAAAAAAAAAAACCAAAAAAAAATCCACTTGTGAAAGCAGATTACATCACTACACCAGCCCTGGCCAGAGGGCATGAAGCAAACCTATAGGATGGGCCAATGGATATTTTGAGCAAATAATATAACCTTTCACCAGAAGTTACTATACTAGTGAGTTTTCCACATTTACTCATTTTGGCTTTTATTTATATTTTTAAAAGAATTATTTATTTAATTGTATTTATTATTATTATTATTTTAAATTTTGCCAAGTATGTGTGCTCATGAGACAGAGAGAGAGAGAGAGAGAGAGAGAGAGAGAGAGAGAGAGAGAGAGAGAAAGCCAGCAGATTGGGACTCAAACCATGGTCGGCCATGTGGGAGTCCAGCGCCTTAAACACTATGCCACCTGTTGACCCCTATTTTATGTTCATCTAAAAGTGTTACTATACCTTGTTGATCTGTAGAATTAGTATCCAAGTGGGGTTTTATTTTTAAGTACTTTAGGATAAAAGTAACAGGAATTTATAATACTTTCAGCTGGTCTGCTTTTTAGTTCATAATATATGGGTTGCTGTACAACATAAGTCAAATGGGAGGTATTCTTTTTTTTAAGAATTATTCATTTAATTTCATTTATTATTATTATTTTAAAAATATTTATTTAATTCCATTTGTTATTATTATTTTTTAAATTTGACCAGAGAGAGACCTAGAGAGAGAAAGGAAAAGCGAGAAAACAAGCTGCCAGGTCCAGGACTCGAACTGCAGTTGGCCATGTGGGAATCCAGCACCTTTAACCACCACACCACCTGCTGGCCCCTAAATGGGAGGTATTTTAATTCCTGAGATTGATGGTCAATGAACAGTTCTGGCTAGGACTACAGAATGGTTACTACACCTTTTAGTGGTGACCTGGGTCACCCAAGGTCTCGTGCTCAGCTTTGTAGATTCTGGAACTGAATAATGATTAGGCTTTTTGGGGAAAGGTTCAAGCTAATCAGACTCATAAAACACATCCATTGTAAGATCACTTAACTTACTTTGCCAAACTATGCATGGCAGGCAGGTAGGGGGGAATATTACTGTAAACTCCAAATTACCTGGTTCAGTCTTGTTAAAATATTGGATTGTTAGAAAAGTCATGATGTATTTTCTATGCAAAAATGCATCATAGCAGGACCAGCAGGTGGTATGGTGGTTAAGGTGCTGGACACTCCCACATGGCTGACCACGGTTCGAGTCCTGGACCTGGCAGCTGACTTTCTCACTCTTTCTCTCTCTCTGTCTCTCTCTGGTCAAATGAATAAATAAATAAAATTAAATAAATAATTATAAAAAATGCATCATAGCTTTTCTAACGACCCAATATTTTATTAAAATAATGGATTAGGGGGCCAGCAGATGGCATGGTGGTTAAGGTGCTGGACTCCCACATGGCCGACCATGGTTGAGTCCTACATGGCAGCTTGAAAATCATGCCAGGCATGTGTGCATGTGTGCCCCATATCTTAAGAGGAGCAATGAAGAGAAGGGAGTAGGGTGTGACCATCTCCCGTAGGGGGTGATTTCTCACTTTCCCTCTCTTTGTCTCTAGCAAGTACACATGTGTCCTATGGGGAAAGCCTTTAACAAGAAAGAAGGATTGCGAGTTTCAGAAATAATTTATTAGAAGACTGCTGCTACTCATGCACTCAAGAATATAGAAACATACTAATCTGTGTATTCTAATAGACTGCAATTACATGGACTAAATCGAGTCGATCCTCCTGACAAATGAAGAAATGGATTGCGTTGACCTCCCCCGCCTAAGCAGAATGACTCAGTAGGTCTGATTCTCCTGAGACCTATTCATATTTCTTAGCAGCTTGGTGTCAATAGGCATACAAGGGGACTTCAAAATTGTGGAAAAATGGAATTAAAGTATCAGCTTGTTTTGGTGCAAATTTTGAAATCCATGCATAGTCTTTTCAGAAGACACATTTTCCTTGAACTTTTTGGAGAATCCCTGTACAAGTGGGCACTGGGTGGCATAGCAAGTGATAAGGGTGTACAATCCCTGGAGCAGCTTAAAATACTTTTCTTCTTTTTTTGGAGAGGTTTTTGCTATAGGGCACGCCAGAAAGACAGAGAGAGACATAGAGACAGAAAGGGAGAGAGAAATCACCCCTCAGGGGGGATGGCCACGCTGCAATCCCTTCTCCTCCATTCACCTAGCACTGAGGGCTCCTTTGAAGTGCCTCAACTGCTCAAAGGACAGACCTCTGACCAAGGGTTGGGCACGCATGCCCATGTGCCCGGTATGAGTTTAAGCCACTGGGTCTGGGCCTCGAACCACGATCAACTACATGGGAGTCCAGCGACATAGCCATTACACTAATCGCTGGTCCCTAAATACTTTTGAAATAACAAAACACGCAACTCTCTGGGCAGATAGCTGGGAACTCTCTGAGCCGCTTCTCATACATCCTGAGCTTCTACTCTGAAGCTTGTCAGCTCTTTCCCTCAGGGCCACCACTGTGCTCCTTGACTGTACAGGAGCGTCCTCTGTGTTTCAGGACCTGACGACCTTTGAGGATGTGGCTGTGGAATTCACCCAGTGGGAGTGGGGCTGGCTGGACCCTGCCCAGAAGGACCTGTACAGGGAAGTCAGGCTGGAGAACCTCAAAAATCTGGCCTCCGTGGGTGAGCATGGCTCCTCTGAATCCCAAGACCTGCCCATCAGGCCATCTTGATGACCTTGGCGTTTAAAAGCTAGGGGTTTGGGCGTGTGAGCTGAGGTTTCCCTGGGATTCTGGAATCAGACATTTATATTTTCTTTGGTACCCAGAGATACAGTATTTTTGTTCCTAATTCTAGGGAAAGTCCTGCTCCCTATGGCATTGAAATAGGATGTTTCCTGATGTTTCCCAATGCCTGTTCTCACTCCTACATTTCTCTACGTTGAAGATCATACACCACATCCTCTTCTTTCTCTATTATCAGGGCTTCCAGTGTGCAAACCACATGTGATCTGCCAGTTGGAGGAAGGGCAAGAGCCCTGTGTGCTGGACAGAGAAATCTCAAGGGGAGCCTCCTCAGGTATGGGATTGAGAGCTGAGCAGCACTGCGCATAAGAAAGCCCAGCTGGGGCCCAGCCTAGTGGCGTATCTGGTAGCAAACTGAACCACCGCTCTGGAGCCACATGGCTGATCATGAATTTGGATCCCTGGGTTGCCTTGAAAACATGCCAGGCACAGGGATGTGTACCCATGATCCTGACAAGATGGAAGGTTGGGAAAAGGGGACTGTGGCATGACCAGACCTGTCAAGGGTGCTTTCTCTTTTTCTCTCCTGTGTGTGTACATGCTCTCTATTATGAATAAAATAAACAAACAAACAGAAAGGACCAGCCAGAGGTGAGAAGTCGACCTGGACCCTTGGTCAGAGGTCTGTCCTTTGAGCAGTTGAGGCACTTCGAAGGAGCCCTCAGTGCGAGGATTTTGAATTTTGTAATTATTTATCAGAAAGGGAATATTCATTTTCTTTCTTTTTTTTTTTCAGAAAGATTTTTGTTATAGGGCACATGTGCTCGCCAGAGAGACAGAAAGCAAGAAATCACTCCCCCCGCCCCCCGGGAAGATGGCCATGCCACAATCCCTTCTCCTCCATTCTCCTCTTGGGATCTTGGACATCCATGCACACGTACCTGGTGTGAGTTTTAAGCCACCGGGTCTGAGACTCAAACCACATTCAACTATATGGGAGTCCAGCAATGTAACCATCATGCCATCTGCTGGTCCCCATTTTCCTTTCTAGTGCATATGTGTCCTTTGGTACTCATCTCTGCCAGGCCTTCTGGGTTACTGGCACCATGAAACATCACTATCTTGTCAGTCAATCCTATATTGTCAGAGAGTTAGCAAGGACTCAAACAGAACAAGTGAGCAGCCCAGAAATGGAAGGGTTATAGACAAGGACAGACAGATGGCAAGAAGATCAAGGTGAGGGTGCTTCACGCTTGACTAGGTTGAATCTTAACAGAATGAACTTCAGGAACAATAATTATTCCTTACCAGCTGTTGACAGCATTTCTTTAAGACATTTTATTCCTCAGTGACTTGATAGGACCTGGTAGGTTTTAACTCTTGGACCTAAATTCTGGACTCAAAGCTCTCCTGACTGCCATATGTGGCCCAAGCATACTGGGAGCAGGGGACAGTCTATGCACGCCAGTGTTGTCTCTGAGGCAGAATCATAGCTTCAGGCCAAAGCTAAAGCTCAGGAAACTGGTGCTCAAGTCCGGGAGGGATATGTTGGGCTTCATCAGAGGGGCTTAGAACATAGGACAGAGAAGGAAAAAAGCTGAGGTCCTGATGAGTACCTGCTTATTTACAGTGGCCCTCGGCTGTGCTTCAAAATGTCCTAGAGAGTTTTTTTTGCCTTTTTTTTCCCCCGAGAGATAGATATTTTTTTCTTTTTTTTGGGAGAGGTTTTTGCTATAGGGCACATGTGCTTGCCAGAAAGACAGAGAGAGACAGAGAGACAGTGAGAAATCACCCCCCAGGGAGGATGGCCACACTGCAATCCCTTCTCCTCCATTCTCCTCTTGGGATCTTAGGCACACATGCACAGGTGCCCAGCGTGAGTTTAAGCCACCGGGTCCAGGACTTGAACCGCAGTCGACTACGTGGGAGTCCAGCAACATAGCCATTACACTAACTGCTGGTCCCACGAGAGAGATTTTTGCTATAGTGCACTCACTGGATAGAGTGAGAGCAAGTGAGAAATCATCCCCCAGGAGGGATGGCCACACCGCAATCCCTTCTCTATTCTCCTCTCAGGATTTTGGAGCACATACACCTATTTGCCTGGCATGAGTTTTAAGCCTTCGAGTTCCAGGGCTTGAATTACAGCCAGCTATGTGGGAGTCCAATGGCATAGCCACTACACCAACTGCTGCCTGCCACCCCCCACTCCCCGCCCCGGAGCTTATTAAATATTCAGATTCCCAGGAGCCAGACGAGACCTATCAACTCAGAGTCTCTGAGGACTGGACTCTGGGACCACTGGTTAGGCATCACCAGTCATTTCCCTTTTCAGAAATGTCTACATTATTAATGTATTAGCTTTCTATTGTTGTCAAAGCAAATGACCACAAACTTTGTGGCAACTTAGTGGCTTTTTAAATTTTTAAAGCATTTATTTTTTTATGGCACAGGATGCTCCAGGCTCATCTTGTATACTTCTTACCCCAGTCTTAGAATCAGTCATATTTTTCAAGGAATCCTGGTTTCTTTTATTGAAAACCAATATCTGGGCTCCCATTCTAGTTATTTTTTGTCCATGTAACTGCTAACAATATTTTTCATTCTGGCTATATAGCTGTGAACTGAGAGCATTAGCAGAAGAGTTCAGCTCTAGAGAATAACAATCCCTTAAATTACTTTATTTTTTTTTAGAGAATTTTGCTATAAGGCGCATGCACTCACCAGAGAGACAGGAAGCAAGAAATCACACCTCAGAGGGGATGGGCATGCCACAATCCCTTCTCATCCATTCTTCTCTTGGGATTTTGAGCACACATGCACATGTGTGTGGCTTGAATTTTAAGTCAGAGTCCAGGACTTGAACTGTGGTTGACTACATAGGAGTCCAGTGACGTAACCATTATGCCATCTGTTGGTTCTCCTTCAATTACTTTTTCTTTAAGTAAGTCTAGGCAGAAAAAAAAAAAAATGCAAAGAATTAATTAATTTATTTATTTGAGAGGTTTGGGAAGTTTCTTCCAGGATTTCATGGAATAGATTATCAATGCCCTTATTAGTCTCTTCACCTTCTAAGATACCGATTATCCGGATGTTTGGATGTTTAACAGTATCTAGTATTTCTCTTATATTATTCTCATTTTGGGGGTTATTTTCTCAGTCTTCATGGTGGATTTTACTAGTCCAGTGATCCTGTCTTCTACATCTGAGATTCGATTTTCTGTATGATCAAGTCTGCTTTTAATACTTTCAAAGGAGGTTTTGACTTCCTGTATTATAACCTTCATCTCCAACAGTTTCATTGGACTCTTTTTCATGGTGTGTATTTACTCTTTCAGCTCTCGTAAGAATTTCCTCACCTCCTGCGACTCATGGGCGTTTTTTCTTCTGGTGTTCATTGTTCCTGTTCTCTTCCATCTCTGTTAGCTTTTGTCATTATGAATACTCTAAATTCTTGGGACCAGCAGTTAGAGTAATGGCTATGTTGCTGGACTCCCATGTAGCCAACTGTGGTTTGAGTCCCAAACCCAGTGGCTTAAACTCATGCCGGGCGCATGTGCGTGTGTGCCCAAGATCCCGAGAGGAGAATGGAGGAGAAGGGACTGCAGCTTGCCATCCCCCCGGGGGTGATTTCTCGCTTTCTGTCTCTCTGTCTCTCTCTGTCTTTCTGGCAAGTGCATGTGCCCTATAGCAAAAACCTCTCCAAAAAAAAAAAAAAAAAAAAAGAATACTCTAAATTCTTTATCATCTGTGAATGAAGAGGAGTTATTCTTTTCCCCAGGGGATGAGATGTTTTCTTGGTTTCCCATATTTCTTGAGACCCTGCAGTGATTTCTAGTCATCTGATGGGTTATCCATTTCTTCCTAAATTCTAGAAGATCAATCTGAGCTATCAGAGATGCACAGGAGGAGGTGGTCTTCGAACTCTTTGGCATTGCACTTTTCTCCCTTTGTGACGCAGATTCAGTGGGAGTTGAGGAATATGAGGACCCAAATAGTATTCAGATTTGGCAACTTTTCATTTAGACTTGTCTAGACACTCAGCAGGTGGAAGCTGAGCAGCAAAGTGATGAGGTAAAATGTTGGTGCTGGCAAAAAGTCGAAGGAGAAAAGATTCTGCAATGACTATCTGTGGTGTTTGTGTGGATTTTTCATGAGAGGATTAATAAACTAAAAATTTTTCAAAACAAAAAAGGAAACAGAGAAAGAAAAAAAGAGAAAAGTGAATAAAGCAGACAAAAATTATTTGTTAATTATAAAAAGCAAAAAATGAAAATCACTAGATCTCAGCTCTCATGGCAGACTCAGTCTTCTTCTGAGAGAACTCATACAGGAGAAAAGCCTTATGAATGCAGTGAATGTGGGAGAACCTTCAGTCAGAGTTCATCTCTCATTCTACATTATAGATTTCATACTGGAGAGAAACCCTACAAATGTAATGAATGTGGACAAGCCTTTGGTCATACTTCATCCCTTATTAAGCATCGGAGAACTCATACTGGGGAAAAGCCCTATGAATGCAGAGAATGTGGGAGAGCCTTCAGTCAGAGTTCATCTCTCATTGTTCATTATAGATTTCATACTGGAGAGAAGCCCTACAAATGTAATAAGTGTGGGCGAGCCTTCAGCCAGAGTTTATCTCTCAGCATTATAGATTTCATACTGGAGAGAAACCATACAAATGTAATGAATGTGGAAGGGCCTTTGCTCATAACACATCTCTTATTAAACATCAGAAAAGTCATACTGGAAAAAAGTCTCTGTGATTTCAGTGAATGTAGAAAGGCTTTTAGATGAAACGTAGACATCACCAAACCTCAGAAAACTCATATTGGCGACAGATCCTACAAACATGATGTGTGCGGGATGACCTTCAGTTGGAGGACACATCTTGTTCAACATTAGACCGTCCGTATGAAGGAGAGGCCCTACTGATGTTAAGAGAGTGAGTGGGCTTTTAGTGACACCTCCTCTGTTACCAAACACTGGAATTCATTCTACTGAGAGACCATGGAAATGTGAGGGTATAGAATGTAAACAGACACAGGTTGGGGCCAACAGGTGGCATGGCAGTTAAGGCTCTGGACTCCCATATGGCTGACTGCAGTTCACGTTCTGGACCTGGTGGCTTGCTTTCTCACTTTCCTTCTCTTTCTCTGGTCAAATAAAATAATAATAATAATCATCATAAATAAAATGACATCTTTTAAAAAGATAAGTAGCTAGACCAATGGAAATAAAAAGAATGCCAAGAAACAACCACCACACCACCTGCTTGTCCCTTCATTACCTCTTTTTGCTACTGGAGCTGGCATTTTTGAAAGGAAATGAAATATTTTTTAAGCACTAAAGTCACTAAAATATGGATGTTACAGAAAAATAAAAACTTCAAAAACATTATTGTGAAAAAAGTCAGATGCTATAGACCACATACTGGCTGGGTTCATTTCTAGAATATGTTGAGAAAAGGCAAACCTTCAGGGACAAAGAAGATTCACGCCTGTCTGGGAGTAGCAAGTGAGAGTGACTACAAATGTTATGAAAAGTCTTGTTGGGATGACGGAAATGTTCTAAAACGATCATGAAGATGATGAACTGGTTTGATAAATTTACCAAAAATCATTGAATTTACACTTACAGTGGAGGGATTTGGTGATATGTAAATTATACCTCAATAAGTCTGCTTTTGTAAAAGTCAAGTATACCAATATGCTGACTATGGGTGAACTAATGTTCTTGTCTGTTACTTCAAGCCACCTGGGCATCATCTTTAGTGTTGTTGCCAGCTAAAATCCAGTACTTGTTTCTGTGAATGATCGAGAGGCAAAGCAGAGAAGAAGCGGAGTTTATTTAGCTGTGTTTGAGCACAAGAAGAGGCCGAGAGTTAACAAGCTCACACTAACTCCCAGAACAGAAGTTTCCAGCACAGTATATACCGTTACACTTCTCATCTATCCACTGTTATCTATAGCATAAATTTGCTAATTCAGTATTACCATCACTCTCGTGCTTTTCCCAAAATTGTTCAGTGCACCTTTTCCCTTCACTGACATTTATGATGCTGGCTTTGTTTTTATGGTGACACTGAATCTGTTAACTGAAACTTGTGACTAGTATTGATAGTTTAAGGAAAAATACAACGTATTTTCTTATTTTGGGGGAAAGGTTTTTGCTATAGGGTGTGTGCGTTTGCCAGAAAGACAGAGACAGAAAGACAGAAAGCGAGAAATCACCCCCCAGGGGGGATGGCCATCAATCCCTTCTCCTCCATTCTCTCGGGATCTTGGGCGCACATGCACACATGCCTGGAATGAGTTTAAGCCACTGGGTCCGAAACTTGAACTGCGGTCGACTACATGGGAGTCCAGTGACATAGCCATTACACCAACCGCTGGTCCTGACAACATGTTTTCTTTTAAAAAATTTATTTTAAGGGCTGGCAAAGGCACTGGATTCCCACATGGCCAACCGCAGTTCAAGTCCTAGACCTGGCAGCTTGCTTTCTTGCTTTCCCTTTCTCTTTCTTGCCGTCTCCCTCTGGTCAAATTTTTAAAAAATAATAATAACAAGTGGAATTAAATAAATATCTTTTAAAATTTTATTTTAAAGATTGTGGGTTTTTTGTTCGTTTGTTTTGTTGTTGTTGTTGTTGTTGCTGCCATGAAGTGTGTATGCTTGCCAGAGAGAGAGAAAAACAGAGAGAAGGACAGAGAGAGGGAAAGTGAAAAATCACCCCCCCAGGGCAGAAGACCACACCATAATCTCCTCTATTCTCCTCTCAGGAGTTTGGTCACACATACACCCAGCACAATTTTTAAGCCACCAGGTCCAGGACATGAACTATGGTCAGTCATGTGGGACTCCAGCTTCCCAATCACTTCCCAATCACCACCTACTGGCCCCAATAACTTTTTTCTTAAAGAAGTATTTATTTAATTTTATTCATTCATTCATTCATTCATTCATTCTAAGTTGACCACACACACACACTCACACACACACACACACACACACACACACACACAGAGAGAGAGAGAGAGAGAGAAAGCAAGCCACCAGGTTTGGGACTCAAACCCTTGTTGGCCATGTGAGAGTATCTAGCACCTTAACCACCATGCCACCTGCTGGTCCCATCAACAAATATTTCTTTAAAAATAATTAAATAATTACTTAGGGACAAGCAGATGGCTTAATAGTTATATCACTGGACTCCCATATAGTTGACCATGGTTCAAGTCTCAGACCTGGCAGCTTAAATTCATGGCGGGTGAGTGTGCATGTGTGCCAAAATCTCAAGAGGAGAATGGAGAAGGGATTACAGCATGGCCATCCCCCTAGGGGGTGAAGTCTTGATTTTTGTCTCTCTGTCTTTCTGGCAAGCACACACACCCTATAGTAAAAATCTCTAGTATACATATATATACATACATACATACATACATATATATATATATACATATATATATGTATATGTATATATATGTGTATGTGTGTGTGTGTGTGTGTGTATATATATATATATATATATATATATATATAATATTTAATTCGATCTTATTTATTTATTATTACTATTTTTCACCAGAGAGAGAGGGAAAGTGAGAAACCACACTTCCAGGTCTGGGACTTGAATGGTGGTGGCCATGCGGGAGTCTAGCACCTCAATCACCACCCACCTGGAGTCCCAGCACCTTATTATCTTTAAGCTACACTGTTTATAAAAAGAATCTAAACATCTGTGAGTAACTATTATATTATGTATTACATTATTTTCCTAGTTTAATCTGTTACACTGTATCTCTTGGGCAAACACTCCCATTTCTTAAGATTTCTCCCCTGGAACCTCTTCTCCATTGCATTCTTGTGATTACTGTCTAAAGCAAGTGGCTTAAGTTTCCTCTTCTAAGCAAACAGGCTTATTTATGACCTCATTTGTTACAATAGTTACAGATTACATTAGTTACAAAAGCTACAGACACCAGTTAACCTTTAATGTGTAAGAAAAAGAACGAAAGAAGATAAGAAAGAGGAAAGTGTAGCAAGACATCAGAGTTAACATTTTTTTCCTGTTATAGTATCTTTTTTAAAACAATTATTTTATTTTAATTAATTAATTAAATTAATTTAATTAATTAATTTAAAATTTCACCAGAGAGGGACAGTGAGAGAGAGAGAGAGAGAAAGTGAGAAAGTAAGCTGTCAGGTCCCGGACTCAGACCTTGGTTGGCCATACAGGAGTCCAGCGCCCTTAACCACCACACCACCCGCCGGCCCTTATAGTATCATTTTTTTTTTTTTTTTTTTTTTTTTTTTTTTACATACAACTTTACAGTGTATTACATTGCTTTTTCAAAAGGGAATGCCATGCATGTCAGTCAGTACAGAGACATTAATCTCCCCGCTTCAACATTCAATATCTTTCCTATGTTTCCCCCAATCATTATTATTATTATTCTAATTATTTTTTATGATAAACATGATTTTTTTTTCCAATTATCAGATCATAAAGTTCCCAACAATAGGAAACGCAGACTGCACTCAGGGCTGGACCAAGGGTGGGTCTCGTGCAGCCCCGCAAATGTAGGTGAATCTCCATGGAACACAGTTTCAGGAACGCGGCTCAGGAAAGCAGAGACGGCCATCAGCGGTTGCGGCACGCGGGGCAGATCCCGGCCACGGCCCGCAGAGGCAGAGCCCCGGCCACGGCACGCGGGGCAGAGCCCCGGCCACGGCACGCGGGGACAGAACCCGGCCACGGCACGCGGGGCAGAACCCCGGCCACGGCACGCGGGGCAGAGTCCCGGCCACGGCACGCGGGGCAGACCCCGGCCACGGCACGCGGGGCAGAACCCCGGCCACGGCACGCGGGGCAGACCCCGGCCACGGCACGCGGGGGCAGAGTCCCGGCCACGGCACGCGGGGGCAGACCCCGGCCACGGCACGCGGGGCAGAACCCCGGCCACGGCACGCGGGACAGGGCCCCAGCCACGGCACGAGGGGGCAGACCCCGGCCACGGCACGCGGGGGCAGAACCCGGCCACGGCACGCGGGGCAGAACCCCGGCCACGGCACGCGGGGACAGGACCACGGCCACGGCACGCGGGGGCAGGCCTCGGCCATGGCACGTGGGGCAGAATCCCGGCCACGGCACGCGGGGCAGAACCCGGGCCACGGCACGCGGGACAGGGCCCCGGCCACGGCACGCCGGGCAGACCCGGGCCACGGCACGCGGGGGCAGACCCCGGCCACGGCACGCGGGGCAGAACCCCGGCCACGGCACGCGGGGACAGACCCCGGCCACGGCACGCGGGGCAGAACCCCGGCCACGGCACGCGGGGCAGAACCCCGGCCACGGCACGTGGGGCAGAGTCCCGGCCACGGCACGCGGGGACAGACCCCGGCCACGGAACGCAGGGCAGAACCCCGGCCACGGCACGTGGGACAGGGCCCAGGCCACGGCACGAGGGGGCAGACCCCGGCCACGGCACGCGGGGCAGAACCCCGGCCACGGCACGCGAGACAGGGCCCAGGCCACGGCACGAGGGGGGCAGACCCCGGCCACGGCACGCGGGGACAGACCCCGGCCACGGCACGCGGGGACAGACCCCGGCCACGGCACGCGGGGCAGAACCCCGGCCACGGCACGCAGGGCAGAACCCCGGCCATGGCACGCGGGACAGGGCCCAGGACACGGCACGAGGGGGCAGACCCCGGCCACGGCACGCGGGGACAGGACCACGGCCACGGCACGCGGGGGCAGGCCCCGGCCACAGCACGCGGGGCAGAGTCCCGGCCACGGCACGCGGGGCAGAACCCCGGCCACGGCACGCGGGACAGGGCCCCGGCTACGGCACGCGGGGCAGACCCGGGCCACGGCATGCGGGGGCAGACCCCGGCCACGGCACGCGGGGCAGAGTCCCGGCCACGGCACGCGGGGCAGACCCCGGCCACGGCACGCGGGGCAGAGTCCCGGCCACGGCACGCGGGGCAGACCCCGGCCACGGCACGCGGGGCAGACCCCGGCCACGGCACGCGGGGCAGAACCCCGGCCACGGCACGCGGGACAGGGCCCCGACCACAGCACGAGGGGGCAGACCCCGGCCACGGCACGCGGGGACAGGACCACGGCCACGGCATGCGGGGGCAGGCCCCGGCCACGGCACGCGGGGGCAGAGTCCCGGCCACGGCACGAGGGGGCAGACCCCGGCCACGGCACGAGGGGGCAGACCCCGGCCTCGGCACACGGGGTAGACCCCGGCCACGGCACGTGGGGACAGGACCACGGCCACGGCACGCGGGGGCAGACCCCGGCCACGGCACGCGGGGCAGAGTCCCGGTCGGGCCGGACCTCCGGATAGGGCATGCGGAGCAGAGCCCCGGCCACGGCACACGGGGCAGACCCCGGCCAAGGCACGCGGGGCATACCCCGGCCACGGCACATGGGGATAGGACCATGGCCACGGCACGCGGGGGCAGACCCCGGCCACGGCACGCGGGGCAGAGCCCCGGTCGGGCCGGACCTCCGGATAGGGCATGCGGAGCAGAGCCCCGGCCAAGGCACGCGGGGCAGACCCCGGCCACGGCACGCGGGTCAGAGTCCCGGCCACGGCACGCGGGGCAGACCCCGGCCACGGCACGCGGGGTCAGAGCCCCGGCCCCGGCACGTGGGACAGACCCCGGCCAAGGCACGCGGGGTCAGAGCCCCGGCCACGGCACACGGGTCAGAGCCCCGGCAACGGCACGCGGGACAGACCCCGACCAAGGCACGTGGGGCAGACCCCGGCCACGGCACGCGGGGCAGACCCCGGCCATGGCACACAGGACAGAGCCCCGGCCACGGCACGTGGGGCAGAGCCCGTCGGGCCAGACCTCCAGACAGGGCACGTGGAGCGGAGCCCCCGCGCCCTGACCCCGCACCCCAGCACGTGGATTGGCGCCCCCGCGCCCGCCTCCCCACCCCCACGCGCCGGCACGCGGAGCGGAGCCCCCGCCTGCCGCCCCTGGACGTTTAATTGTATCTAGTACTTCTTGCATATTATTCTCAAAGTTTTGGGCCATTTTCTCAGTCTTTATGGTGGACCTTTCTAGGCCAGCCATTTTCTCTTCTACATTAGAGATTCCATTTTCTGAATGATCTAGTCTGCTTTTAATACTTTCAAGGGAGATTTTGACTTCTTGTATTATAGCCTTCATCTCTAACAGCTCCATCTGATTCTTTTGTAAAGTGTGAAACTCCTCTTTTAGATCTTGCATGAATTTCCTCACCTCCTAGAACTCTTCAACTCCTTTCTCCTTCCCCTTCAGCAGTTCCTTGTCTCTCTTCTCTTCGATCTCTGTTAGCTTTGCCATTATGAATGATCTGAATTGTTTATCAGACATTTCCATGAATTCCCTTGAACTGTGTGTGGATGAAGAGGAGCTATCCGTTTCAACTGGAGGAGGGGCATTTTCCTGCTTCTCCATATTTCTTGTGGTCCTGCAGCGATTTCTAGTCATCTGGTGGATGGTTGGTTTCTTCCCAAACACGTGGGTTTTGTATGATGGAGGCCCAGTTAGGAGTGGTACATCTTCATTTCTCCCAGCATGTCTACATCTCAGGAGCCATTGAGCAGGCTTTCTCTTGAAGAAGGGCTGTTCACGTGGGTTTTGTATGATGGAGGCCCAGTTAGGAGTGGTACATCTTCATTTCTCCCAGCATGTCTACATCTCAGGAGCCATTGAGCAGGCTTTCTCTTGAAGAAGGGCTGTTCACGTGGGTTTTGTATGATGGAGGCCCAGTTAGGAGTGGTACATCTTCATTTCTCCCAGCATGTCTACATCTCAGGAGCCATTGAGCAGGCTTTCTCTTGAAGAAGGGCTGTTCACGTGGGTTTTGTATGATGGAGGCCCAGTTAGGAGTGGAACATCTTCATTTCTCCCAGCATGTCTACATCTCAGGAGCCATTGAGCAGGCTTTCTCTCCATTTTTTTTTTTTGAGAGGTTTTTGTTATAGGGCACGTGTGCTTGTCAGAAAGACAGGGAGAGACAGAGAGACAGAAAGCAAGAAATCACCGCCCAGGGGGGATGGCCACACTGCAATCCCTTCTCCTCCATTCTCCTCTCAGAATCTTGAGCACGCACACGTGCCCGGCATGAGTTTAAGCCACCGGGTCTGGGACTCGAACCACGGTCGATTACCTGGGAGTCCAGCAACATAGCCATTATGCCAACTGCTGGTCCCTATAGCATCATTTTTTAATTGTCTCTTAAATTCAGTGGGTCTCAGAACCTTGTCAAGCTCTTTAAAAACATTATTATTATTATTGTTATTATTTAATTTGATGAGAAAAAGATGGAAAGTGATAAAGCAAGTCTCCAAGTCGGGGACTTGAACTGTGGTCAGCCAGGTGTGAGTCCAGTCCCTAAACTACCATACCACCTGCCAGTCTCAGGCTCTTCTTTTAAATTCATACCATGCTGGCTCTGCAACTTAGGTGGCAAACCCAAGCCCAGGAGCTGATAGGGACCTGAGGAGTCTTGTCTAATAAGGATCAGCTTGTACTAGGACAGTCCTTTGGCATTGGAAGTCCAGATGAGCAGACCAGCAGATGGCATAATGGCTATGTCGCTAGATTCCCATGTAGTTGACCGTGCTTCAAGTCTCGGATCTGGCCACTTAAAACTCATGCTGGGAGCATGTGTGTGCATGCCCAAGATCCTGAGAGGAAAATGGAGAAGGGATTGCAGCATGGCCATCCTTCTGGGTGGTGATCTCTCGCTTTCTGTCTCTGTCTCTCTGATGAGCGCATGTGCCCTATAGCAAATCCCTCTTTTTTTAAAAAAATAGAAGTCCAGATGAGGAAGCTGAGTCCAGAATCCTGGGAACCAGCTTAAAGCGGTTCGTGCAGACAGGCTGGATCTACAGTCCAAGAGGCTGGCCGCAGCGGAAGGAGCAGGCGGGTAGGATGTGCAGGTGGCATCGTGGTCAGGAGGCACCCAGACAGCTGAGACCAGGCTGCCAGTCCGGGGGCCTAAGAATCACACGGGTTTCTTCCCGGAGGCCTGCGTCCCAGGAGCAGATGCCGCAGCTCTCTCACATGAGTAATAACTTAGTTTGCTCCTCTCCCTCCTTCACAGTGTCCTTTTCTAACACCCACACAAGCCCTTGTACCTGCACACCTGCCACAACTTTGTAACCGCTCTCTGCACCCAACCTGTCCCTCTCTTGGTCTCCCTGCCACATTAGCCATCCTCAGCAATGTAAACCCACTGGCCCCAGAGCCCACAGGTAAGTCCCCCGCCTAGTTTGGCACCTAATACCCTCCTCAGTCCACTCCCCTCTCCTGCTGCCCCTGACAAGAGCCTCTGCTGCCAACTATTAAGAGCTCACTTGCCATAGCTCGGACACGCCCCTGCGGCCCCCAGCTCTCACCGCTGCCGCCTGTCAGCTGTGGGAATGCCCGCTCCACCTCCCTGAACCCCACGCAGTCAGCCCCAACGCTGTGCAGAGGCTCCAGATCTGTGATGCGTTCTCTTGAACATGATGCGAAATCACACCATTCGTTTGCAACCAAAAGCACCTGTTTGTCCACATGTTTAAAAATGGAGAGTAGGGGTCGGCAGATGGTGTGGTGGTTAAGGCACTGGACTCCCACATGGCCAGCTGTGGTTCGAGTCCCGGACCTGGAGGCTTGCTTTCTCACTTTCCCTCTCTGTCTCTTTCTGGCGAGCATGTGTGCCCTGTAGCAAATGAAAATAATAATCGTATATAAAATTAGAAAATTCTTTTTTTTCCTTTTTTGGAGAGGTTTTTACTATAAGGTGCGTGTGCTCGCCAGAAAGAGAGAGAGAGACAGAGACAGAAAGCGAGAAATCACCCCCTGGGGGATGGCCACACCGCAATCCCTTCTCCTCCATTCTCCTCTTGGGATCTTGGGCATGCATGCACACGTGCCCGGTGTGAGTTTAAGCTACCAGGTCTGGTACACAAACCGTGGTTGACTACACGGGAGTCCAGCAACATAGCCATTATGCTAATTGCTGGTCCCTAAAATTAGATCATTCTTAAAAAATCAAATTCAAGTATAGATTGTATTGTTTCATCTTTGGAAGGGCTTTGTGTGTGTGTGTGTGTGTGTGTGTGTGTATGTGTGTATACACAGAAAGTCAGTACTACTTTATTTCGTAACACTGTAATGCCTTCTGGTACCGGCCACCCAGAGCAGGGCTAAACTCACAGGTGAAGGACATGGCAGCCCACAGGACTGCCCTTCCTTCAGTCCCCAGGCCACCTTCACTTCTGATCAGATCATTATAAATTCAGGGATTCCCTCTACCCCTGCAAGTTGGATAACTCACTAGCACGACTTTCAGAATTCAGGAAAATACTATATTTATATGGAGACAACTTTATAGTAAAAAGATATAAATCAGAACTCAGAACCAGTCTAAGGAAGAGACACATAGGACGAGGTTGGAGAGGGTTCCCGATGCAGTACTTCTGTCCTCCCCAGGAACACATCGCCCGCCGGCACTTGGATGGACGACAACACACCGAGGACACTGCCCGAAGTGTAGCATCTAGAATTTTAATTAGGGTTTCGTTACACAGGCATGACTGATTAAATGACTGACACTAGTCCCCCATCCCTGGCCTACAGGTGGGGCTGACAGCACACGGCCAAACGCTCCAACCCTCCAATTGCGCGGTATTTCTGGCGGGACCAGGTGCCATCCTGCCATCTCATCAGCATACTCTCCCTAGAGGCCAACCAGGAGTCATTTATTGGCCTATACGATCAGCTGTGGTCCAAGGGGCCCCCCACGAATAACAAAGGCCCTCCTGGGCCTGCCCTGCAGCGTAGTGGTTAAGGAAGCCAGATCCCACAGGGCTGACCGCAGTATGAAGCCCAGCCCTGGTGGACTGAAAAACACGCTGCCTGTGCATGCCTCCAATCTCGACAGGATGGAGAAACAGCTATGAGATTGTGGCACGACCACACCCATTGGGGGGTGCTTTCTCCTCCTCTCTGCCTCCCTGTCTCTCTCTGATGAGTGTGCGTACCCTCTGGCAATTTTTAAAAAAATTGCTATAGGGTGCATGTGCTTGCTGGAGGGAGAGAGAGAGAGAGAGAGAGAGAGAAAGCACTCCTCAAGGGGGTGGACAAGCCCCAGTCCGTTCTCCATTCTCCTCTTGGGATTCTAGGCATGCACGCTCACGTGTCTGGCCTTCGAGTCCAGGACTTGAATAGCACAGTCGGCCATATGGACTCCAGCCGCCTTAACCACCGCACCATGCCTGACCCACGCCCCGCTGCTGACAAAAATTATAAAAGAAAGAGAGATTGCCAACATCCAGTGAAACAAGGTGAATGAAAATTATGTGCAACAAAGGTCACAGGAAACTCTCAGTCCCTCTGCAGGGAGAGAACGGGGCAGGGCGGCTGCATTCCTCCAGCTACGAAGCTGGAACCTGAGAGCCGCTGAAGTTCTATGATCGTGACATGGTGAGGGCAGTGTCCAGATGCCACCATGGCCAGCTAACAGTGAGTCTAGGGCAGTGCCACTGCCCACCACTACCTGTGCAGACGAGGTGAGACAGCCCTGCATGTCACCTAGGGGAGAGGCGGTGGGATTAACAGCTTCTGCTGGAGGTAGTGACATGTCTCTTACAGTCTTTATTTCCCACACTGGACTTCGACTCTGTTCACATGAACGATGAGTCAGCACTTTCCCAAGGTAGCGTCCTGGATAATCAAGTCTGACCTCATTTGGAGTTTGTGTCAATTTCCTGGTGTTGACATTGTACTGTGTTCATGTAGGATGTTACCATTGGGTAACCACTAGTCCCCTATGCCTGGCCTACAGGTGGGGCTGACAGCACATGGCCAAAAGCTCCAACCCTCAAATCACATGGTATTTCTGGCATGGCCAGGTGCCACCCTGTCACAGACTCCTGAAACATGTATGGGATCCCCCTGTACTATATTTGCAACTTTCTAGGAACCTATAATTACTTCAAAGCTAAGGCGCTGGCAGGTGGTGTGTTGGCTAATGGAGCTGGACTCACACACGGCTGACCACAATTTGAGTCTCAGATTTGGTGGCTTGCTTTCTCACTCTCTCTCTCTCTCTCTCTTGCTCTCTGTCTCTCTCTGGTTAAATAGAAAAATAATGATAATAAATAAATAAATAAATAAATAAATAAATATTTTTTAAAAAAAGTTAAAAACAAACCTAACCAGTTAACAAACTTGCTTCAGACCTCAATAGAGTCCGAATACTTAACCAACCATGCGGTCAGCAAGTTATCACGGGACCTGAGCTGCCCGTCACTCTGCCCCAGTAACAGAACTGGCTGTTATCTGACCCATCAAGCCACAACGTCGCTTGTGTAACACTTGGTCATCCAATGGAAGTAGTACGTACAAAACTGGACTCGAGTAGGTCTTAAAGGCCTTGTAATTGTGTGGCTTCCCCTTGCCTGTGCCCTACTCCTGCTACAATATCTTCTTTCTTTCAACTCCTACACACAGATTCATGGGGCTGCCAATAAGCAGTTGTTGGAGAAAACTCTCAAGCTTGGTTTACGCAGGGCTCTGCCTGATATGCAGATAGCCCCTCACACAGTACCAGAATCCCAGACAGCGGTGAAGGGAAAGCCTCCCACAGGGAAGCATCTGGGTCTTCATGCTGCCTGGCAGAAGTAAAGGTCTACACCTTTTCTCTTTCTTTTTTCTCAAAAGAATTATTTATTTTATTATTATTATTATTATTTGGAGAAGTTTTTGCTATAGGGCGCATGTGCTCACCAGAAAGACAGAGACAGAGAGACAGAAAGCGAGGAATCACCCCTCAGGGGGGATGGCCATGCCGCAATCCCTTCTCCTCCATTCTCCTCTTGGGATCTTGGGCACGCACATGTGCCCGGCGTGAGTTTAAGCCACTGGGTCCAGGACTCAAACTGCAGTCATCTACAAGGGAGTCCAGTGACATAGCCATTATGCCAACTGCTGGTCCTTTATTATTACTATTTAAAATTTTTTCTATAGCCACCAGAGAGAGAAACAGAGAGGGACAGTGAGAAGGCAAGCCACCAGGTCCAGGACTGGAACCAGGCTGGCCATGTCCAGTGCCCTAACCACTATGCCACCTGCTGGCCCCAGGTCTGTTCTTTCTCATGGACTGTGGCTGGATGGCAGGTACTCAAAAGGAACATAATGAGAAAATTTGTGACAGAGAAGCCTAGAGAAGAGGTATATAGACAGACTTTAGTGACTGGGCATAGAATGTGAAGATAATAATGTCCCATATGAACGCTGACCAAAGGGTGACCCGCATGAGGGAGGTTCTAAAGCGGTAGAGATCCATTCTGTAGATGTCAGTCATCTTCCTTCCCCGGCCAAGCAGACTCACGGATATAGTCTTAGAGATGGAGATTATGAATTCAACATCAACTTTCACTTTCCTGGGCCAATCTGGTGACAGCCAGTGTCCATGTTCCAATAGCAGACACCAACACGGATACGGGCCACCACTCAGAAGGGCTTGGTCAGCTACCTGGTCGTAGGCTGGTACACTGGGCTGGTTCTGCCATGGAAGACAAAGCCCTTTGTCCGTGCCAGAACACACACCTTGGATATAGGATCGCTGTTCCTGTCCACAAAGCTTCTGCCCAAACAACTCTCTGGATTTACAGAGCGCTTTTTTTTTTTTAATTGTTCTGGTATCCACACAGCGTGTTTCTGACCTGGGAACTTCCTCCACAGTAAATGAAGTATGGCATCAGGCCCCTACTTGTGGAATTAACTGGCCTTACCATATTCCCAATCAGCTTGAAGCAGTTGGCTTGACAAGCGCGTGTAGTCAATTTCTATTCTTTTCATTTAGGCAATTTGAGATGTAAAAGGTCTACTGAAACGGGCTGCCATCAGGGTCGGCAGGTGGCATGCTGGTTAAGGCACTGGACTCCCATATGGCTGACTGTGGTTTAAGGCTTGGACCTGGGGGCTTGCTTTCTAGCTTTCTCCCTCTCTGTTTCTGACTCTCTCTGGCCAAATTAAAAAATAATAATAAATTTAAACATTAAATAAATAATTCTACCCCCCCCCAAAAAAAAAAGAAATGGGATGCCTCATAAAACTGGAGCAAAATGGGTTTTCTATTTTACCAAAGAAAAAGGGACAGAGGATGGAAGAAATAACTGTTACTGGTCTTCATAATATATGACTGTAACTTATCACTATTTTAATTTTTTGTATGTTTGAAACATTTTATACTGAATTTAAAACTTGGAGGCCTGGACTGGCTCTCTGACCTAGTAGTTAAGATTGCCAGATGCCACACGGCAGGATGTGCAGTTTCAGTCCTGGCCCGTGGTTTGAAAGGCTACTGGGTGTGTGCACTAGTTCAAAATTCCGACAAGATGGAGGGACGGAGAAGGAATTAAGGTGTGCCGGTGCCCCAGTGGTGGGTGCTTTCTCCAGCTCCCTTTCCCTGTCCTTCTCTGCCAGGTGCAAGGGCCCTCTGACCAACAAAGAAAAAAATGGCAGGCCTCTCTGCGCAGGATTCCCACGCTCTTACAAGACAAATCTGTCTTTCTTCTACGCCCTATGTGGTTCATCTGTGGGTTTTTCTGGCAGGCGCAGATGGTCTGAAGCCAATCCCCAGGTCAGTAAAATCGTGTGTGCGACCAACTGGTAGAACCAGAATGAATAGGCACAGAGGGCCTAGAGCAAATGTAAAAATAAATGAAACCTTTAACACTTTACTGAAATTGAGTGTGAACGCTCCTCGTCTGTATCGTTCACTCTTGGACCTCCACTGCACCGAGATCCTTTACCGGCTCACCTGCACTCCGGGTTCAGGGCGAGTGCCACTGCCCAGGAATTTTCGGGATGGGAAGGCTACGATCCGCTCCTCTGGCGAGTCCCGCCTTCTCTGGGGCGGGAACAACGTGAGCTAGCCCCGCCCACGCCAGGGAGCCAGCCCCAGCCCCGCTCACGCCAGCCAACCCTCCCGTTGGGTCCTGACGCCAGGACCCCACGGGGCTGTCCGCGGCTGCGCCCGACTCCGCCTTCTCTGTAGCCTGAGCAAACCCCCATCTCCTCCCCATCTGCTCTGCGGCGTGGCTCTCGGGCCCAAGGAGTTCGCCGCGAGAGGGGGCCGCCGCTTCACGAGGAGTGGTCGCGGTAGGCGGTGGAGAAGACTGCCCTGGACGGGAGCCGGTTCGCTGCCTGCGCTGCAGCATGGCGGCGGCGGTACGCGCTGCAGGCTGCCTCCCTGCGCTGTGCAGCTTGTCGGCCGGTGAGCCGGGACGTTGGGAGCGGGGCTTCTCAGCCGGGCTGGAGCAGGGAGGGTGTGCCGGGGACCTGCAGTAGCCTGGCTCAGTGAAGAGGAAAGCCGCAACCCCTGGCTCCTTGCTGGGCTCTCAGCCCGCCGCGGCGAGCTGTGTGACCTTGGACGCGCTGTCTCCCTCTCTGGGCTCTGGTCTGCAAAGGCAGGGTGAACTGGGCGCCGTTCACTTAGCTTCTTTCCATGTCTCTAAAGCGCTGGTGTGTGCTGGGCGGACAGGAGCGGGAACTGGAAACCCGCTCGGGGTTAAGGCAGAGGGCCGCCAGCGAACTCCAAAGGGAAGAGCGGCGTCTGTCATTGTGGGTCCCGGGCTGACCTGTGCTACGAACGGTTCGAGTGTCAGTGCTCTTGCCGCTGTTGTCCTCCCCTGACCCCGCTTTGTTGCTTGTGTGCCGGGTAAGGCCAGCCTGCTGTCCCGGCGTAACGTCCACTGTAGGAACCGTGTCGCCATCGGTTCGCCTTCCCTCTCTGCTCTGTTTTACTCTAAATCCACAATCCAGCATCTGTAATTCCGAGATCCAAGGACCCCACTCCCCTAAAAGCCTGACTCATTTTGCTGCAGAACGTGACCCAAAATATTCTGGCTGAAAACCGATCCGAACATACTTACCTTTTGCTGGTGTTGTGACCATCTCCTGTGTTTGCTGGGAGAGGGAGTGCAGGAGAGAGAAAGCATCCCCCCAGGGGGATGAGCAGGCCACAGGCCCTCTCTGGATGTTGGGCACAGCTGTCCAGCATGTTGGGTTCCCCAGCAGCCAGCTGTGTGGGATCCACCTGCCCCGACCACCACTCCGCTGGCTGGCCTCACAATCAATTATTTATTTATTTTTTTAGAGTTTTTTGCTATAGGGCACGAGCCCTCGCCAGACAGACACAGAGAGAGAGAGACAGAAAGCGAGAAATCACCCCCCAGGGGGGATGGCCACACCGCAATCCCTTCTCCTCCATTCTCCTCTCGGAATCTTGGGCACGCACGCACACGCGCCCAGTGTGAGTTTTAAGCCACAGGGTCCGGGAAGCGAACCATGGTCAACTACGTGGGAGTCCAGCGACATAGCCATTATGCTAACTGCTGGTCCCTACATAATCAATTTTAGAACTTCACTCCATAAAGAAAATGTGTTCCTGACAGCTACCACACCCTCGCCTCCCAATGGCCCTCAGCCCTAGGCAATACTTAACTACCTTTTTGTTGTTGTAAGCCACTGCACTTGCCTGGAAGAGAGACAGAGAGGGAAACTGAGAAAGCACCCCCTAGGGGGACTAGCAGTTGGCATAATGGCTATGTTGCTGGACTCCCATGTAGTTGACTGTGGTTTGAGTACCGGACCTGGTGGCTTAAACTCATGCTGGGCGCGTATGTGTGCGTATGTCCGTGGCTATCCCCCCTGGGGGGGGGGTGATTTCTGACTTTCTATCTCTCTGTCTCTCTCTGTCTTTCTGGCGAGCACACGCACCCTGTAGCAAAAAAAAGAAAGAAAGCTCCCTAGGGAGTGGTCACGTGGCATCCCTTTTCTGTCTCTTCCACCTTTTGGGATTTGGGGCACACATGTGCTTGCATCATGTGTGTTTCTCAGGCCGCGGGTCTGGGACTCCAACTGTACAGTCAGACAGGTGGAATCCATGCCTTCACTGCCATTTCTGTATCCAGTTTGCCCGTTCTTTCACTTAGCATTGACTGCAAGAGGCGTCCACCTTGAAGCACCCGTCAGCACCTCATCCTTACGGGCGGATGAATTCGTTGACCACAATTGTTTATCCATCCATCAGGTGATGAACACTGGGTTGTTTCCGTCTGTTGCCTGGTGCACCTGATGTCATAGAATTCATGCACAATGTTTTTCTGCTGGAAAATATTCCTGGGAATGGAGTTGCTGGGGATGGACTCTATCTGGGAATGGGATTGTATCTAATACCTTTCTGAAGAATGGCCAGTCAGTAAGTAGCCGCACTGTTTTACATTCCCCCGCAGTACTGAGGATTCGATCGCTCTACATCCTTCTCAGGCTTGTTATGATCTGCCGTGCTCACAGCTGTCCGAGTAGATGCGAAGTATCAGTTCATGGTTCCGATTGCATTTCCCTAGTGGGTAATGGGCAGATTCTCATGTGCTTATTGTCCGTTTGTATGTGTTCTCTGGAGAAATGTCTATTCAAATCTTTTTAAATTGGGTTCTCTCTCTCTATGTCTCTCTCTTGTAAAGAGGTTTTTACCTTAGGTGTGTGTGCTCACTGGTGAGAGAGACAGAGCGAGAGGGAGAGTGAGAAATCACCTTCTGGGGAGATAGTCACACTGAAATCCCTTCTCCATTCTCCTCCTGGGATCTTGTGCATGCACGCACATGTACTGGTATGAGTTTCAAGCCACTGGGACCCAGGACTCGAACATGTGGGAGTCCAGGAAGGTAACTGCTAGGCCGTCTGCTGGTACCAAATTGGGTTCTCTTTATTATTAAGTTGCAGTACTCTGTGCTTTCTGGAAAAAAGAGTCCCTTTGAGAATAATTTGCAAAACTTTGGTCTCGGTTTGTGTGTTGTCTTCATTTTGTCGTTAGTGCTCTTTGATGCACACGGTTTGAAATTTCAGTGAAGTTGGAACCAGCAGATGGCACAGTGGTTTCCTCACTGTACTCCCAGGAGTACTCTCAGTTCTCTGCAGTTTGAGTCCTGGATCCGTAGGCTTAAAACTCACACCAGGTGCATGTGCATGCATACCCAAGAGCCCAAGAAGAGAATGGAGGAGAAGGGATTACAGCGGGACTCTTCCCGGGGGGGGGGGGGGGTGATTTCTCCTTTTCCATCTCTCCGTCTCTCTCTGTCTCTCCAGCAAGCACATATGCCCTATAGCAAAAATCTCTCTCTCAAAAAAAAAAAAAAAAATACTTCAATGAAGTCTGATTTATCCTTTTTTACTTATTTATTTTGTCACTTGTGCTTTTACTGTCATGTCTAAGAAGTCTTTGCCAAATCCAAGGTCTCAGTTTAGAGCTGTAGCTTCTACAGTTAGATCTTTGGTCCATTTTGTGTTAGTTTTTGCGTGGTATGAGGCGGGGTGCACTTGCATTCCTTTATGTGTTGGGGTCCAGTTGTCTCAGCTCTGCCTGTTGAAAACATCGTTCTTTCCCTGCTGTGTGGTCTTGGCACCCTTGTCCCAAGTCACTTGCCTGGGTGTCAGCAGGTGGCGTAGTGGGTAAGGCGCTGGCCTCCCACATAGCCATGGTTCGAGTCCTAGATCCAGCGACTTGGGAAATCACACCATGAGATGGCTTGTGAGGCAGTGGGAGAGCTGGCAGAGGCACAGCCGTGTGCGGGAGCAGGCTGGATTCAACACTGACGACGGGTCTGGTCTGACCAGACAGAGGGTGGAGGGGAGGGAAGCGGGGCCTGCAGTTTGCTGTGGCCCGGTGGCCGCCCTTAGGAGTTTCGTCTTTGTCTTGCGGGCAGTAGAGAGCCAGAGAATGGTCTGTCAGGGCTGTGAGGTGGCTGCACCTGTTACTGTAGAGAGGCAGGGAACTGGACGGGGAGGGATTGGAAACGGGACACCGGTCAGGAGAGTGTTGTCACCCTGTGATGACCGAGGATGAGGCCTGACCGAGGAGAGGCAGCGAGGCCATCAGGCGGGGCAGTGTAGGGCTTGCCGACTGGCTGGATGTGAGGGGAAGGGAGAGGGGGAACTGCGGTGTCACCTGCTCGGCACGCGGCCTACTCATATGCTTGTGTTTTGGTTTTTTCATGAATACAGATATTAAATTCTATCAAGGTGTTACTGTTCTTTTTTATGTAGAAATGTGTCTTTAAAACCACTTTTTTTTTTTTTTTTTTAATTTGCAGGTCATTTATGGTCCAGGCAGCTTTCCCTACACACCATCCCAGCAGCTCCCATTTTGGCGTTGAAGACTGCGCTCAGCATCGGTGAGCTTGTGTATTTAACCACCTCCACTCATAAGATTTAATGTTGGAACATTTTCTGCAGTGTTTTAAAAATGTAGACCAGCAAAGCACATTCTTTTTATCTTTTTTAATTGCCAGAGAGAGACTGAAACAAAGGAAGGGGGAGAAGCCACCCCCAATGGAACATGGTCATGCCACAATCCCTTCTCCACTTCCCCATCCCATCAGGATTTGGGGCACACACACACCTCCACCCAGAATGCTCTTCAAGACACTGAGGCCAGGACTTGAACTGTGGTTGGCCGTGTAGGACTCAGCTCCAGAACCGGCTCCAGAGCACATTATTTATAGCGGAAATATGTCTGGTCTTTTTAAAAGACTTACCTGACCAGAAGCAGCAAGAGTTGGCTTCCTTCCTTCCTAGAGAATGAAGAGTATTTAAAAAAAATTCTTTATGATTGCAGGGCCAGCAGGTGGCGGAGTGGTTAAGGTGCCGGACTCCCACATGGCCGACAGCGGTTGGAGTCCCGGTCAGGTGACGTGAAACTCACACTAGGTGCATGTACATGCGTGCCCAACATCCTGAGAGGAGAATAGAGGTGAAGGGATTGTGACGTGGCCATGTCCTCAGAGGGTGATTTTTCACTCTCTGTCTCTCTGGCAATTGCACATGCAATTGCAGAAACATGCAATTGCAGAAACCTCTCAAAATAAAATGAATAAAATAAAAAAGAAATAGTAGCTAGCGTTTACTGAGTTACTACCGCATGACGGTCGTGAAGCCTGCTGTCACGTTTAGTCCTCACGTGAGCAGCATTGCTGAGGGAGCGCTCATCCCCGTAGTCCAGACGATGCAGGAGTGTCTACGCAGCTAAGGGACTTGCTCAGAGCACACAGCCAGTCAGAGCGAGGCTGGGACAGGCCGCCCCCTCGGACGCAGCCAGGCCTTTCCCTGGAGTAGCGTCTCCTCGGTCGCTGTCCAGGAGGTAATGAGGTCGAACCTCACTGAGCCCTTTTTCCTGTGGTCCGTTAAATCTTTCCTTTCCTACATGGAAAAGGCAGAATTGAAGGCTCATCGTGTCTGAGTTTATGGCCCTCTTGAGGGTGGGGCTTGACTCTGGTCGTACTCCCTTTCCTTGTTCGCCGTGTCTGTGAGATGCCCGTGCACCTCGGATGAGAGGCCCCGCAGGGGCTCAGGCAGACCTGGCCCCTTCCCTCTATGGCCTGCTTGTTTCTTGGCTGGTGGCTTCATTCATTCATAAACCACTTACTCCCTGCTTCACTGGTGTGGGCCCAGAGAGGCTTCTGTGAGGAAGGCCAGAGAGGGGCACTCTTGGGTGAGGGGACAGCCCTGGAGAGACCAAGTGAGGAAGAGCGCTGAGAGGGAGGGAGTGGGAGGAGGAGGGAGAGAGCGAGAGTATTTTTGATGAGCCCGCCATCGCTGCCCTGTGCCCCACCTCTTGGTTCGTGTGGATCACCGCTGTGTGCTGCTGTGCTGGGCGTGCTCAGTTAGTCCTGGGACCCGAGCTCCTGCTGTGTGGCCCAGCCGTGTGCAGTGGTGTCCTGCTCATGCCACTGCGACTGCGCCCTGCAGTGGAGATATTTCGGTAGCTACTGTAACCATTTCATGTCACTTTTTCCCATTTTAAAATCTGTAATACGTTGGGTTGTCCAAAAAGTCAGGAAGTATTTTTCTGTGTAAGAACGCACCCTGACTTTTCCGACAACCCAGTCTCTCTAGACATGGTCTTGCTATGTTGCGGTCCTGCTGCCTTAGCCTCCCGTAGGTGGGACTACAGCTGCGTGCCATGGTGCCCAGCTCGTGGGCGTGTCAGGAATCAGCCTCTGCTCCCCGCACGGCCTCAGCTTGCTGAGTAGCAGTGTCAGCCGCCAGCCACACGTTCCGGGCCTGCATTTTAACCTTTGGGCTTAGCCACGGTTTTTCTTTTTCCCACTTAAGATCATTTCTGGTGTGTGACCCTCTGCGGCAATGAAGCGGTTGTTTCCATCTTCCTTGTCATCTCACATAGACTTGAAGATAGCTGTCTCCCTCTGTGGTTCCAGTTTCCTATCCAGGGCTGTTTCCACCCCGTCATCACTCGGCTTCTAGTCGCAAGCTTCTCTGCTGACTGCAGAGGTCAAGGGTCAAGGCGCTGTTTTTGTTAGTCGTATTCCTGCTTCCTGTCATCCACCAGTTCTCACCCCTGCCTTCTTTCTCAGTGGACACCACCCTCCATGGGGTTGGTCAAAAAGCTACCTCTAAGACATGCTGTTTAAAACATTTTTCCAGAGGGGTGCCAGCAGGTGGCATAGTGGGTAAGGTACTAGACTCCCACATGATTGACCGAAGTTCTAGTGCTGGACCCTGTGGCTTCAAACTCACACCGGGCACTTGTGTGTGTATGCCCAAAATCCTAGGAGGAGGATGAAGGAGAAAAGATTGTGACAAGGTCGTCACCCCTGGGAGGTGATTTCTTGCTTTCTGTCTCACTGTCTCTCTGTAGCAAAAATTTCTCAAAAAAAAAAAAAAAATTGTTTTTCTATAGAGGGCGCATGTGTATTTGCTGCAGAGAAAGAAGAAACGTGAGGAAGCATCTCCCTGAGACCCGATCATGTTGTAATCCCTCCTCTGTCTCCTTCCTTTAGGGATTTTGGGCACATGTGCACATGCAGCTGGTATGTTTCCCAAGCCACCAGTCCAGGACTCAGACTGTGCCACTGGCCATGTGGGTTCCAGCCGCCTTAACCACCAGGCCAGCAACTGGCCTAAATACATGTTTTAAGTGGTATATGCGTATGGTGAAAAAATTTCCAAAAAATAACAGAAAAGCTAGTCCCTCATAGCCAACCTTTAAGTGCATCAGTTTTCGTCCCTGGAGGCAATCGTGGTTAGCAGTTTCTTGTACGATATGTACTGCTGGGGTTAGTCTGTAGAATACAGTCACCTCCTTGTTTCTTAAACCTTCTCCTAGGGTCCTCTCCCCACCCTTCTGCCCTCTGCTCTACGCAGTCATTTGCTGGTCTTCCCTCACCCGTGCACTGCCCAGCTGCATGCAGCAGAGGGCGCCATTTGCCCAGAGCAGGCTCCGTAATGCAGCGCAGAAACCCTAATGTGGCCGGATCTGCTCCTTTAGACAGCTACATCTGTTGAGCAAATGAACTGTGACTGCTCTAATTAGGAGGGGCATTTATGTTGTTATCAAGCAACAGTGTTGTTTTATTTTTTTCAAGAAAGACTGTCTTTCCAATCTGATTGTGAACGTTTCTGATTTTAGTGACTTATTTTTATTAGAAGTAGTTATTCGGTGCTGGCAGTGCTTCTCCGGTCCTGGAACTTATAACTCAGTCTCCTTCCATCTGCCCGCAGGCCCTCCGTCGTCACAGGGATCCAGAGACAGCCGTCGCTATGCCAGCTTGAGCCACGCCCTGCAGGCACAGTGCTGCATTTCTCCTGCCAGGAACTTGGCCGCCCAGTACAGGCCGTATAGTTTCTTCACAAAGTGTACGTAGCGTGGCCGGGCTTCTCATGTCAAGAAACAGAAAAGTAAAAGATGTCTTATGTCTTCATTTTTCGACTTTCTTAAATAACGTTTTAGTGGTGCACTGTTAAAAATGATCTTTGTTGCGCACATACACATATACATGTAAACTTATTTTGTAAAACTGTGATAGTTAATCATTGCACATATATTGTGTTGTTGGGAAAGTCAGGACACATTTTTTGCATGGGAACGCCTAAAAATACATTGTTACTTTCTCGACTACCTAATATTAACCTCTCTATTCCCTTCTAGAAAATGACAGAAAAGAGCTGAAATAATAATCTATTTCAAATAACCTTTTAGGTTAATTAGAATCTTAAACTGGATGCTAAACTCAAATCTGTTACAATTTGTTAAAAGAACTTAATTCTACTTGTGACCATTATGAAGTCATGCTCGTGAATAACATTTAAGAATATGGAAAAGAATATAGAATACGATATGGTACATATTGTGTAATTTCAGTTTTCTATAAAACAAGCAAATATATGAGCTTGATGCATGTGTAAAGAAAAAGGCAAAATGTACATTATGATCTAATACCAGTAACAGGATTATGATTTTTATATTCTTACTATTTATTTTCCAAGTTTATAATAATAACTTTTATAATCTGAGAAGAGATGAAAAGACATTTAAAATAGCATGATGACATTCAAAAGTTAATGTATAACTTGATTTTTTAAAAAAATGTAGTTAGAAATTTGGGGCCGGCAGGTGGCATGGTAGTTAAAGGCACTGGGCTCCCACATGGCTGATCACAGTTCAAGTCCCAAACCTGGTGGCTTGCTTTCTTACTTTCCCTTTCTCTCTCTCTGTCTTCTCTGTTCAAACTGGAAAATAATAATAATAATAAATAAAATTAAATAAAATAATTCTTTAAAAAATGTAGTTAGAAATTTTACTATTCTCTTAAAGAGTTAAACTCTTTATTAAAAATTATTTAATTTTATTAATTATTATTTTAAATTTGCTTTGGGGCATTTGCATTTATGAGAGAGAGACAGAGATAGAGAGAAAGAGGTAGAAAGTGGAGAGCAAGCTGCCAGGTCCAGGACTCAAAGTGTAGTCGGCCATGTGGGAGTCCAGCACCTTAATCACCACACCACCTGCTGGCCCAAGAGCTAAACTCTAAATTTAGACTTTTACATTTTTCTCTCAATATTAAGTTCCTTTTTATTTGTTTAATTATTTATTTAGTTTTCCAGAGAGAGAGAAAACGTGAGACAGTAAAGTGCAGTCAGCCATATGGGACTCTAGCGCCTTAACCACCACACCACCTGCTGGCCCCCATAGCATGATTTTTAAGCCACCAAGTTCAGGACTTGAACCACAGCTGGTCATGTGGGAAACCAGTGCCTTAACCACCATGCCATCTACTGGCTCATCCCCAAGTTCTTTTTAAAATGGGACCCCTTTTAGTGTTAAACAGTGACTGACTTCTTCTGACTCTAAGTGAAGGGAAGCTTGGTAATCAGTGGGCCTCTTAGAGTATCCACGTTACAGACGGCAGATTTTCGATGGCATTTATGGCTACCATTATTTTGAAGCGGTTAGAAGGAAACAGCAGAGCTTTAGTGCAAGTTGAGTTTGAGGTTACCTCTGGTCCTTTTCTTCTGGCGAGAGATGGATGAAACAGCATGTGCATGGGTCTCGTTTATTTTCTGCACTTTGCTTTTGAAGACCAGCTGTAATATATGCATATGTTTTGAAAAAGGGAGTACTACATGTTTAAATATATTACAAATCTAAGACATTTCCTCTTTCTGCGTGTTATAGTGGGAGGACCAGGGAACAGGCAGGTAGAACTTTCAAACCCTGTAAGAGTTCACTAGAGGAGAATGAAGGTGCTCATTTGTCTTCTAGCATATACTTAGTATTTATCAGGCACATCGATATATGTCTCTTAGAATTTCAACTAGTCCAACATTTGTGTGGTCTGATTCTATTTATTTTTAAGTTTTGCCATAGGGCACATGCATTCACTGGAGAGCGATAGAGACAGAAGGGAGGGCAGAACGTGAGAAATCATCCCCCTGAGAGGGGAGTGACCATGCTATAACCCTTTCCTCCCCTTCTCTCAGGATTTTGAGCACGCGTGTACACATGCCCAGCATGATTTTCAAGCTGCTGGGTCCAGGACTCAAACCACAGAGTTGGTGCCTTAACCTCCATGCCACCGGCCGGCCTGTGCCATGATTCTTTATGAAATAAATGGGTAATGCTACAGTGTCAGTGGTTATACAGATCAATGGGTGATTCAGTAAAAGGTTGGAAGTCCTTGAGAAGACAATCAAAATCCAACAAGTAAATTGGCTATAACAATGAAATTCTGTTATGGTCAAAAGTAAAGAATTTAAAGGAAACTCCTAATGGAGATGTGTGATTAGGAATTCACAAGTGGGGCTGAGTGAGCGGTGTCAGGCCCATCCTGCACCTGTGCGCAGTGCTGCCGTCAGACTCCTGAACACGCTTTCTTCCCGTGTCGCTTAGACTTTAACTGGAGTGGAAGGTGAATTCGAGTACTTTATTTTGAAGAAAACACATTTAGGGCACTTACATAAGAACAGAGCGAACAATTGAAATTCTCAAGACTTGGGGCCAGCAGGTGGCGTGGTGGTTGAGGCGCTAGACTCCCACATAGCCATCCACAGTTCAAGTCCTGGACCTGGTGGCTTGCTGTCTCACCTTCTCTCTCTCTCTTTCTCTCTCTCTCTGTTAAGCCCACATGCCTTATGGCAAACTGAAAAAAAAAAAAATGTGTTCAGATTGAAATATGGATTCTAGTTGGACTAAGTCACCTCTACTTAAAACGGATAATTACTGATTATCCCAATGGACGGGGAAACGCTCTATATCATAGTTGATAAAGTGCTCTATGCCATAGTTCATAAGAAGTCAGGGAAACACACTGACTGCTAACCGGGATTTCAGCGTTGGCCATCTTTTGTGGGGAAAGTAATAGAATTGTTTCGTCCAGGGCTTCCCAGACCTAACCATCGGATACGTGCAAAGATTGATTTTATTTTGCTTTCGTTACTTCAGTGACGTGAGTGATGTTGACCTCCTCTGCCTTTTCTTAGTTGATAGGAAGCGATAGATCATTGCCTGGAAACTACTAACTTTATAACCCTTGTCTCATCACAGTGACGGCAGACGAGCTTTGGAAAGGAGCCTTAGCGGAGACTGGTGCCGGAGCAAGAAAAGGAAGAGGCAAAAGAACTAAGAAAAAGAGAAGGAAGGACCTGAATAGGGGTCAGGTCATCGGCGAAGGTGCGCTTACTTACTAAAACAGTGGTGGTGGTGGTTAAAAACATTTTTGGGGGGCCAGCAGGTGGCATAGTGGTTAAGGGCACTGGACTCCCACATGACCAACCACAGTTCAAGTCCTGGACCTGGCAACTTGCTTTCTCACTTTCTCCCTCTCTCTTTCTCTCACTCTGTCCCTCTTTGGTCAAATTAAAATAAATATATAAAGTTAAATAAAAATAATTCTTAAAACAATTTTTTTTCTCCTGATTTTATGGGTGTTTTATAATCTGGAAGCATCAAAACATTTCTCATGTGGAACCAGCAGTTAGCGTAATGGCTATGTCGCTGGACTCCCACGTAGTCGACCGCGGTTCGCATCTTAGACCCGGTGGCTTACAACTCACGCCGGGCGCATGTGCGTGCGTGCCCAAGATCCCGAGAGGAGAATGGAGGAGAAGGGATTGCGGCGTGACCATCCCCCCCTGGGGGGTGATTTCCTGCTTTCTATCTCTCTGTCTCTCTCTGTCTGTCTGGCAAGCGCACGCGCCCTATAGCAAAAAACCTCTCCAAAAAAAAAAAAAAAAAGAAAAGAAAAAGCCTACAGAAAGGGATTCCTTCAATTAGTTAGTTGTTCAACAAGCATAAAAGTCCCTGTGTGGCATCTCCTATGTTGAAAAACTGGCAACTTGGACCACTAGTTGTAATGGTCACATAACTAGATTTCATGTAGTTGACCATGGTTTGAGTCTTGGACCCGGTGGCTTGAAACTCATGCTGGACACCTATGTGTACGTGCCCAAGATCCCAAGAGGAGAATGAGGAGAAGGGATTACAGCATGGCCATTTTCCCTAGGGAGTGATTTCTCACTTTCTGTCTCTCTCTCTCTCTCTGTCTCTCCAGTGAGCTCGTGTGCCCTATAGCAAACATTTCTCTTAAAAAAAACAAAGAAAGAAAAGCTGGCACTTAAGTGGTAGAAGATGGAATGACTGTAGAGTTGGCTGAATTTCTCTGCAAAGGGAAGATAGTAAATGTTTTACAGAACAAGTCATGGGCTGGCTTTGGTCCATGGGCCTTAGTTTGCTGATCCTTAGAACACATGATTGCTTATACTTTTTTTTTTTTTAAATAAGCGAGAGAGAAAGGTGCCTGACAAAGTCTGGCCAGTGGGATCCTCTGTCCCGACCTCCAGTTAGCTAGGCTCCTGGGTGTGGCTGTTGCCCTAGGTAATGGGATAATGTGGAATTGCTAGTATTAGGATAGGGATGTTTAAAATCTTAATAGTACCAAGTGGCCTGCCAAGTGGATGCATTAGCTCACAACCAACAGTGTGTTGCCATCTGCACACGTTGCCTGGTGTTTGGTTTATATTTTTCTAGGTTGTTATAGGGCATATGCGCTCACTAGAGAGAAACAGAGAGACAGAGAAAGTGAGAACTCACCCTCTGAGTGAGATGGCCATGTCACAATCCCTTCTCCAGTCCCCTTTGGAGACTCTGGGGACGTGTGCATTCACACCCCGTGTGTTTTTCAAGCCGCTGGGTCCAGGACTCAAACCACACAGTTGGCCATGTGGGATTCAGCCACCTGAACCACCATGCCACAGGCTGGCCCCCAGATGAAAGCTTTCTAAAAGTTCCTGCTTCTCTGTATGTTTACACCTGCAGGACGATACGGGTACCTGTGGCCTGGTCTGAATGTGCCTCTCATGAGAAATGGAGCCGTGCAGACCATTGCCCAAAGAAGCAAGGAGGAGCAGGAGCAGGTGGAGGCGGACATGGTCCAGCAGCGGGAAGAGTGGGACCGGAGGAAGAAGACGAAGGTCAAGCGGGAGCGAGGATGGAGCGGGAACTCCTGGGGAGGCGTCAGTCTTGGCCCCCCTGACCCTGGTCCCAACGGAGGTAACGGAGTCCTGGTTTACTCACCTTTGTGATAGAAAATACTTGTTCTAGAATTTCTAGGAAGGGATTTTATTGACTCGTCTGCTTAAATTGCCTTGTTTAAAAAAAAGGACTTGAGCATCTTGGGACCAGCAGTTAGCGTAATGGCTATGTCGCTGGACTCCCATGTAGTTGACCACGGTTCGAGTCCCGGACCCGGTGGCCTAAATTCATGCCAGGCGCGTGTGTGTGTGCCCAAGATCCCGAGAGGAGAATGGAGGAGAAGGGAATGCAGTGTGGCCATCCTCCCTGGGGGGAGATTTTTCGCTTTCTATCTCTCTGTCTCTCTCTGTCTGGCGAGCGCATGCGCCCTATAGCAAAAACCTCTCCAAAAAAAAAAAAGGACTTGAGCATCTTTAAAATAATGAGCACAGTATCATCCCAGCTGTATTTTGTGGAACTCCGAAGGCCTGTACCCAGGAAGTACTCCACCAGCGGGCTGGGAGGCACTTCCCTGGTTCCTGGTGCTCTCCCGTGGCCTCTCAGACCATAAGTGTAGCGATGTGCGACGTGGATGTATAGGCGCTTGCCTACAGGGGATGGTGTTTCTTTCCCCAACACGGTTGGCCACGGGGCTTCATTTAGTCTATAAGGAGGGGGTGGAGTTGTTGCTGGAAGGTGAGGTGGGTGTGGAGGAGGGATATTTCTTGAGTAGGCCGGGATGGAGTGCTGGCTTCAGGATCACCCAGTGGGTGGGAGCTTGGCTTTAGAGGAGAGAGATCGGCCGTGAGTTGATAGTTGTTGAAACTGACTAATGGATCCATAAGTTTTCATCCTGCTGTTCTAGTTTTACATATGTGAAGTTTTCTATAACTTTAAGGTTTTTAAAAGTAAAATGTCACAAAGAGTATTTGGAATGGCAGCTGTGGGGAGCAGAGGAGACCTAACTAAGAACTCTGAAGGCCAGTAGGCAGCGGGGAGGCCTCGGATTACAGGCCGCGCGTCTTTAGGCCCGCAGCTGTGCTGTTCTTTGGCTTCTCTGCAGCACCAGCAGGCCAGGTGCGGCCAGGCAGCTGCAGTGGTTCGGGCTGGAGTCGCGTAGGAGAGGAAAAGTGGGGAGGGTCCTGAGGACATACTCAAGATCTGGCCGGCATGATGGGCTGCGGTGTCTGGGCTGCCGTGGAGAGCAGAGAAGGGAGCAGCCGTCAAGGAGGTGGGGGCCGGGGCCCCAGGAACCACGGCCGCGGGTGCAGTGCCCAGGAGCTGCAGGGGCAGCAGCGTGCGGCCGATCGGTGACTAGGTGAAGAGTTGCGTTTGCAGCAGTCTCTGGTGAGGCCGGGGGCCCAGGGTGTGGCCCTGAGATGGCACCAAGTCTGAGATTCTTTCTCACTCTTCGTAGAAGTCTATGCCGGAAAACGCTTTCCCAAGCAAATGGTGCAGGTGCATTTATCTGTGTGCTCGTTTCTTTCCTCTCTGCAGAAACGTATGATGATTTTGACACCAGGATACTTGAGGTAGGCACAACAGATGCCGGTAAGCCTTGGGAGAGGGTGGGGGTGGGGATGAGGAAGAGGGGCTATGAGGAAACACCTTTGATGTGTGACTGGCTGACCCCGCTGATCTGGGTGAGGAAATAACTCTCATTTCAGTTCCTTGGTACTGACCGTCCCAACTGCTGCCCTTCTTGGGGAGCTACCGATTGAGTCTCTTGAACAAGCTGCTGCAGGGGTGTGGCCAGCAGCAGAACGTACAAATTACCTTTCAGTTCCCTGCCTCCTCATCCTCGCGAAGCTTAGCAGTCTGTCCGGGAGTTGTACCGCCATTGGCGCTAACATGCAAGTCAGGAAGCAGAGATTGGGAGTAGCCAGGGGCAGGGCTAAGGACTCGGTGTTGCAGTGAGTGTCCAGATCCTGGGGATATCGTCTCTGGGCTGCATGCAGGCCCTGGAAACCGAAGCCTATGTCAAGTAACCTTCAGTCACTTTCCACGGCATTCTCTAAAATAGTGACTTCCCTCTGAGCTGGCACTGCATTCACTTAATCGGTGGTAAATATCACACGGAGGTGCTAGCAGGTGGCATGGTGGTGAAGGCCCTGGACTCCCACATGGCCAACTGTGGTTCGAGTCCCAGACCTGGCATTTTGCTTCTCTCTCTCTCTCTCTCTCTCTCTCTCTCTTTCTCTGGTGAGTACGTGTGCCCTGTAGCAAATTTAAAAAATATAATAATAATAATGATAAAATTAAAAGTCAGATGGAATAATTTTTTGTTGACTTTGTAAATAAACGTTTCTGAGTGTGTATATTGTTTCTTTAACATCAGTTACATTATAGAATTTAAGATACATTTGCAAGCATCTCATGCCTTTGGTATCCCGGCTCATAGCTGCAGGAGGTTCATCCCTTTGAAGCCTTCTTATACTTGTGGATGAGTTCCTGTAACTTTATCCATGGGAGGTCTTGGAGCCCCGTTTTCTTTAGCCTTATTTTATGTAAAGGGGCCGTCATGACCAGGGAGCCTGGCCTGCTGCCAGGTAAGCAGTTTAATAAACAAATTCATAGTTTTTGGACCTCAGAAGTAGCACCCTCCCCCAAAACGCACATTTCCCTGTAGTTCATAACAAACAGGTTCTTCCAAGTTTTCTATTCTCTGTTGAGCCTAATCCATAACACAGAGGTCCAGTTTTATGTAATTATTTCTACACACTGCATTTCATTATTTCTAAGATGTGCGTTTTTCATACTGAACATCTCGGATACTGGGGACATAGGTCATAGTCAGAGTTTAATCAGCAGTTTTTTTCTTGTGGTACGTTGGGATACCTTGAAAGGTTATCTCAGTTGGTCTTCCTAATACCCCTGTGGAATAGGAGAAGAAACAGCCCAGAAGGAAGTTTCCTTTAGAGAAGGTTGTTGCTCGTGTTCATGGAATTGGCTGACGGCACACCCGTTCTCCTGGTGTGCATGAGTGAGGCAAGACCCTACCAAAGAGTTTTCATTAAGTGTGATATTCATGAGATGTTTTGTCTTTTAGGTAAGAAATGTTTTCAATATGACAGCAAAAGAGGGAAGAAAGAAATCTGTCCGCGTCCTGGTAGCTGTGGGCAACGGAAAAGGCGCAGCAGGTGAGAGGGGTGTGGGGCCGCGGGGGGTGGGGGCTGGGGGGGGCAGGGCCGAGGCCGGAAGTGGTTGGACCGTTCCATGGCGTGGGGGCTGTATGCTGTGAGCAGGACTTTCTGCCGATGGAAGCTTGTATTGGTTTGGGCTCCCAAACCTGGTGGCAAATCCATGAAATCCCGTACAGGAAAAAGTAAGAATAGATCTTCCTAGATCTGCTTTTTTCCCCTGGGGACAATAGATCTTTTATTTATTTATTTATTTATTTATTTTTATTTTATTTTATTTTATTATTTTTTGAGAGGTTTTCGCTATAGGGCACGTGCGCTCGCCAGAAAGACAGAGAGAGACAGAGAGACAGAAAGCGAGAAATCACCCCCCCAGGGGGGATGGCCACGCTGCAGTCTCTTCTCCTCCATTCTCCTCTCGGGATCTTGGGCACGCACGCACACACGCCCAGAGTGAGTTTAAGCCACCGGGTCGGGGACTTGAACTGCGGTCGACTATGTGGGAGTCCAGTGACATAGCCATTACGCTAACTGCTGGTCCCGACAATAGATCTTTTAAAAGACTAGAAACGCTATTGTATTCTGTACAGTAGTGAAAAATTAGGGGGAAGCACTAATGGTTCGGTAGGGCCATGGTTACAAAAAACAGGGTAGCCATAAAATATCTTATTCTTCAGCTACTGACGGATTGTGAAAAATAATGCAGAGGGAGGAAAGAGACCTTCATGTAGGATTGAATAATATATTCCAGTTTTTAAAAGTATGTTCATATGCAAAGAAAAGACTGGAAGACTATACATTGAAAAGGTTCACAGCGTTTACTTTGATTAATGAGTTTGCCGATTATTTAACTTCCCTATACTTTTCTGTGGTGTTTTCTTAGTGAACATCTGTTTTTGAAATGTATAAAGGAAAAAATAACTGGGGTCCAGCAGACGGCGTGACAGTTAAGGTGCTGGACTCCCACATGCCTACTGTGGTTCAAGTTCCAGACCCAGTGGTTGAAATTCACGCCAGACCCAAGTGCAAACATGGCCAAAATCCTAAGAGAATGGAGGAGAAGGGATTGCAGTGTGGCCACACCCCTGAGGGGGTGATTTCTCACTTTTCACTATTTCTGTCTGTCTCTCTCTTACTGGCAAGTGCACTCACCCTATGGCAGAAACCTTAAAAAAAAAAAGAAAAAGAAAAAGAAAACTGGAAAATTGCTTTCTTAATCCATACGGACACTTTCAAAACAAAAGTGACACATATACACAGTATGTTTATTTATCCACTTATTATTTAAATTTGACCAGAGAGGGGCAGAGAGAGAGAGAAAGAGGGAAAGTGAGAAAGCAAGCTACCAGGCCTGGGATTCAAACCACAGTCGGCCATATGGGAGTTCAGCATCCTTAACCACCATGCCACCTGCCGGCCCCAAGCTGAACAATTTTTATAATCTTTTCCCTTCTGCTGAGTCCTTAATTTACAAAGAGCTTATACCAACAAATAAGGAATGTTTTCAGTAATGTTTCCAATTTTTAAATATTTATTAAAAATATTAAGCTTCTTGTACATATAATTTGTGGTCCTTTTTTTTTTTTTTGAGAGGTTTATGCTATAGGGTGTGTGCGCTCGCCAGACAGAGAGAGAGAGACAGAGAGACAGAAAGTGAGAAATCACCCCCCGGGGGGATGGCCACGCCACAATCCCTTCTCCTCCGTTCTTCTCTCGGGATCTTGGACACGCACGCACACGCGCCCGGCATGAGTTTTAAGCCACCGGGTCCGGGACGTGAACCACGGTCGACTACATGGGAGTCCAGCTACATAGCCATTACGCTAACTGCTGGTCCCTAATTTGTGGTACTTTTAAGTACAGCAGTGGGGGAAATTCTTGCTCTGACATTGCTGCCTTAAAGTTATATGCATTTTTTTTTAAATACTATTTTATTATTTATTTATTTATTTTAAAAATTTGACCAGAGAAGGACAGAGCAAGAGAGAGAGGGAAAGTGAGAAAGCAAGCCACCAGATCCAGGACTCGTACCACGGTCATTCATGTGGGAATCCAGTGCCTTTAACCACCACGCCACCTGCTGGCCCCAGTTACACGTTTTAACCGTTAAGTACGGCCAGATTGCCCCCTAAAGGTTGCATCAGTTGAGGCCCCTCTCTGCCATCTCACCCTTTCCAGCCCTGGGTATTTTCAAACTCTACTGTCAGTAAGATGCGTTAAACCTACCTTAGTTTTTATTTTAATTTCAATAATGATGAGAGTTTGGAGACCATTTTACGTCTTTATCAGCCATTCTTCCTTTTTGAGATTTGTCTGTTCTTGTGCTTGTCCGTTTTTCTATCGGGTAATTGTTCTCCTCCTGGTTCATTGGTATAAGCTCTTTGTAAATGAAGGACATTAGCCCTTTGTCTTACCAATATTTTGATTTGGTTTCTAATTTTTTTTCACACAGATGTTCTAAATCCACAAGTTTCAAACCTTCATATTGCAGATTTATTAGTCTTTTATCACATGCTTAGAAAGCCTTCTTGAGAAGGTTGTAAATATTGGGTCATCGGGAAAGGCACGACACATTTCTGCAGAGAAAAGCAGAAAAATACGTCTTGACTTTCCTGACAAACTAATAAGTTCACTCACATTTTCCTCTAGGATTTTCATGGTTTCGTTTCTTTTATTTTTAAACTAGGAATCGGAATATATAGCTCCATTCGTCCCAAGTCACAGACGTCTTTCTTGACTATCTCTTGGGGCAGAATTATCTTATGGTACTTTGCTATACAGTTAAAAATAAATTACTTCCTTCAAAATAAACCATTGACAGTGTCAGCAAATGATGGGGGCATTTTGTTCGTTTGTGATAATCTTCATATCATGGGGTTAAGTATTCACAGACCAAAGAGCCACTGATTTCACTTCCCCACTAATTAAAATCTGAATTTTAGAAAGTTCTAGTGAACTCATGGCTTTGTCCTATAGCCATGTAAGTTTTTTGCTAGCCTTCCTGGTTATTTTTATCTAATTTCAAAAACGTCCAGAACATGAGGCCAGCGAGTGGTGTGGTGTTTAAGGTGCTGGACACCCACGTGGCTGAGTGCAGTTTGAGTACCAGACCCAGCAGCTTAACACTCATGTCATATACGTGCGCATGCCCACAGTCCCAAGAGGAGAACGGAGAGGGATTGCAGTGTGGCCATCCCCACCCCCGGTGGGGGTGTGATTTTTTGCTGCCTGTTTTCCGGTGAGTGCACATACCCTATAGCAAAAATCTCTCTAAAAAACCCCAAAAAGTCGAAAACCATTTGCCTTATTAACTTAGAGCATATTTAGTTTTCTAACTTGTACATTTACTTGTATGTACAGGAGTAATATCATGCACCTGATCTTGGATTTCATAAGAATGTCCAAATGTATTTCTAGAACGCCTCAGAGCAGACAGGCCAATCTCTGTACCTCATGCGTTGTTGCTGGTTTTAGATAGCAGGATTTCTCTGGGCAGTAGAAAGATGAAGTTCTATAGAATGTTTTAGAAACTGAAATACGAACGTAGTAAAAGACACTCTATGTGCAAAATTTATGTCCCTTTTCTTATTTTTGCTTTTTCTTTGAAAGGTTTTGCTGTTGGGAAAGCCACTGAACGGGCGGATGCTTTCAGAAAAGTATGTATATTTTTTTTCTTTGCTGACACTCAATAAAAGATCAATAAGCTTTGTGTTAGATACCATGGGAACCACAAAAAAGATCAGACTCTTTCTATGAGGCTTGTTGTTAAAGGTCACTTATCTCAGGGCCATGGTGGTTGAGGTGCTGGACTCACACGTGGCTGACTGTGGATCAAGTCCCAGACCTGGTGGCTTGAAACTCATACCAGGTGCATGTGTGTGCATGCCCAGAATCCAGAGAGGAGAATGGAAGAGAAGGGATTGCCATGTGGCCATCCCTCAGGAGGTGATTTCTCTCTTTATGTCTCTCTCTCTCTCTCTCTCTCTCTCTCTCTGTGTGTTATAAGGCATGTGCCTTATAACAAAAATCTCTTCCCCCCCCAAAAAAAGATTATACTTATCTCTTCACAAGTAGTATCAGAAGCATCCATATTCTTATGTATCATTTTTGTCAGACTTGTTGTTACTTACCAAATTATAAAACAGCTATAGAAGTTTGAACACAGAACATTCAAGGATAGTAAGGAATTGCTACTCATTTTTTAAGTTTGTTAGTGATATTGTAGTTAATTATTTTTAAAATATGTTCTTATCTTTTAGAAGTATGTTCTAAATTTTATGTAGTTGGGAATTTTTTATGCTAAAAATATTTTTCAAAAGGTATTTTTGAAATCTCTGACAATATATAAATTTCCACAAGCGTTAAGAAAACCTTTTCCTTCTTTCAGGCAAAAAATAGAGCCATTCACTACCTGCATTACATAGAACGCTATGAAGACCACACAAGTGAGTGCTGGTTTGCTTCTCAGGTACACAGCGTTGCACTGGCCCAAGTGTGGGTAGCGATGTAGCCCTGGGCGTCTTTGTGTTTTATTACTATATTCTCACATGTATGTAAAATGTTTGCCATTTATCTCTGGTCAGGATGTGCTAGCCGCCTAGTGTAGTATGTAGTTGTGTGATATTTGCAAGGCCATTAAAGACACACACCTAATTATTCTTGTGTTTATGTTTTTACTCACCAGTATTCCATGATATTTCTCTAAGATTTAAAAGGACGCATATCAGGATGAAGAAACAACCCAGAGGTAACTAAAAATCTCTTACCATTGGTTGAAATAAAGTAGAGAAGTTTTTTTTTTTTTTTTTTTTTTTTTTTTTTTTTTTTGAGCTTTTTTGCTGTAGGGCAGGTGCACTCACCAGAAAGACAGCAAGAGACAGAGAGAGAGAAAGCAAGAAATCACCCTCAGGGGGCATGGCCACACCACAGTCCCTTCTCTTCCATTCTCCTCCTGGGATCTTGGGCACACACGCACACGCGCCCGGCATTAGTTTAAGCCACCGGGCCCGGTACTCGAACCATGGTTGACTACATGGGAGTCCAGCAACATAGACATCACTCCAACTGCTGGTACCAAAGTAGAGAAGTTTTAACAATTCCATCTTCTCCATTTTGCTCATGTTGATTAAACTCATCTTGGGTACTCCAAAAGGGGAGGGTATGAGTTAACTTCGGAAGGACGGAGCTCTTGAGGAAATGAAAGATGGCCTCACAGGCTCCCAGGAGCATTTCGAGGTGGGATGAGCACATTGTCAACAGGAAACGGCAGCCAAGTCATTGGGTTTGAATGAATGAAACATTCGCTCCTGGAGCGAGTAAGTGATGCTACGGCTATTTAAATAAAATCATTCTTTTTTTTTTTTTTTTTTTTTGAGAGGTTTTTGCTATAGGGCGCGTGCGCTCGCCAAACAGACAGAGAGAGACAGAGAGACAGAAAGCAGGAAATCACCCCCCAGGGGGGATGGCCATGCCGCAATCCCTTCTCCTCCATTCTCCTCTTGGGACCCTGGGCACGCACGCACACGCGCCCGGTGTGAGTTTAAGCCACCGGGTCCGGGACGCGAACTGCAGTCGACTACGTGGGAGTCCAGTGACATAGCCATGACGCTAACTGCTGGTCCCAAATAAAATCATTCTTTAAAAAAAGTTTATATTGGGGCCGGCAGGTGGCGTGGTGGTTATGGGTGCTAGACTCCCACATGGCTGACCATGGTTCGAGTCCTGGACCTGGCTGCTTTCTCTCTCTCTCTCTCTCTCTCTCTCTGTCCCTCTCTGGACAAATGAAAAAATAAAGTTAAGTAAAATATTTTAAAAAATGATATAAACGCCAGTACAACTCTGCTGGAGCTAAGGCATGGAAAGAAATCAAGAAAGAAAAAAAAAAAAACACATATAATACCACTTGTCTTAATTTACCAGAACTTGTCTCCTGCTTTACAGCTATAACGAATCATTCAGATGTCTGATAGAAACCATTTATTTTGTCATTAGAAAAGCGCCGAGTCGAACACTCAGACAAGGTGCACTCCCGCACTGTGCCTGCGGCAGCTGCAGCCAGTGTGGCTGTCGAGTGTGTCAGGCAAGCCTGGTGAGACCTGTAAGGTGTCAGATGCCAGATTTCAAAGACTTAGTGTCAAAGCGTTATTGTGCTGATTCCATTTTGAAACGCTAACATTTGAACGTATTAGGCTAATAAAATATATGGCTAAATTAGTTTTACTTTTCAAAACTTAAAAAAATTATTTCATTTTATCGTTATCATTATTATTATTATTATTTTAAAATTTGACCAGAGAGAGAAGGAAAGTGGGAAAGCAAGCCACTGGATCCAGGACTCGAACCGTGGTCAGCCTTGTGAGAGTCCAGCACCTCAACCACCATGCCACCTGCCAGCCTCACTTTTTAAAAGCTTTAAAAATGCATTTATGAGAACATTTTAAATTATGTGTACGGTTTTCATTTGTGACTCACGTCATGTATCTGTTGAATGGTCTTGGTTTAGACACAGTTCTCTTTCCTGTCTCGTGGGCCAACAGGCAGGTAGAGTTCATCTGCCTACAGTTAAAATTGTAGAATTTTAATTGCAGAAGTCACCTTTTTTATCTTCCATGGCTTCGAATCAATGCTGGTTTTCTCAGATTTCTGTAGAGTTGAAACCATGACCCACATATTGGTCCATTCTGTTCTTATACATTACTTATTTCTCTGAAGGGAGGGTAACAGGTGTTACTCTGGAAGGATGCTGAGTGGCACAACTGGATTAAGGAGAGGCAAAAGGAGGTTGGTTCGTTTTTGTGAACATCGTAGCCTTTACTGCGCTGCTGTGGGGTGTGAGTCTCCCAAGGAAAATGCATGGTGCGATACCGCCAGACTTAATTAACCACGGAACACTCCCGCGCTGGCTGCAGGACAGCTGTGCAGTGCCTCACACAGCACCGTGAAGGGCTTCCCGTGTAAACACATTCATTAATTCATCGACTTTTATTAAACAAGTGTTTTTTTGACTTAGTCCCTGCCTGGAAGTGTTCCCAATCAAAGCAAAGTTAAATATCCCCAGGACTGCAGCCGCCACTGTCTGGGGTGTGTGTGTGTATGTGTGTGTGTGTGTGTGTGTGTGTGTGAACAGTGGCTGCTGTGCATCGCCGAGGTCCAGGGGCTTCCCTTGGTGCTCAGCTGCTCTATTAAGCAGGGGATGCAGGGAGGAGGGTCTTCCCTGGTCACCCCGTGAGCGGCATAGAGCAGTCTGCCTCGCGGGTCCTAAGGACCCCCCACCCCCGATCCATGTGCACCTCTCTAGGCGTGTGCAGACCCACTCACACGTATACATGGGTGCGCTAGGTTCCCACAGGTCTGATGTGTGGGTAACTCCACACGGAGGAACAGAGAAGCCCTTTACGTGTCTTTAGCGAGCCTCACAAGGCCCCAGTTCTTGCCTGATCTGACGTAGCTATGGAGTCTGTAGTTAACTGGCTCTTCCATGTAGAAAAGACAGTTCTAGGTGAGAACAGGGGTGTGCTGTGTCCAAACAGAGCTCTTACACACAGATACTGAGTCACCATGAGCAGTCAGACCAGGAAGCCCGTTACATTCAATTTCTAGAAGAGGGCTTCTGCCTGAAAGCAGGGAGTTATGTCCTGAGCTCATGTCTAGCAAATCAAAGTATTACGTGACAAAAACTGGGACCTTTCTCTGTCCTTCCCTGCCACCCGCGTTAACCTCGTACTGCTCGGGGGGCTGTAGTTGTACTCGACCATTTCCTGGCTGCCCACGTCCTCCTGGAGGGAAACGCTGGGCACACAGGTTTCACTGGGTGGCTGAATGCTGTAGTCCGGATGCCGCCGGAGTGGCGGACACGGGGCAGGAGGGATGCTTTAACATAACGTGATCAGAGGAGCTTCTCGGACTAGCAGCGACTTGAGTGAGACTGTGCAGGTGAGAAGGAGGCAGGGGGCAGAGCCGAGAGAGCATTCCAAACTGAGGGGAACCCCGAGAGCGAAGTCAGAGGAGGCCATGTCTCGTGAGGCCAGCCAGCTGGAGGGTTCAGGCCTAGAGGGCTCGGTGGGCTTGGAGTTTTCATTTCCTATTTTAACCAGAGAACTGGGAAGTGAGGGGCTTTCAAGTGAATGGGGAGCAATGAGTTTGGTTTGTGTGTGTGTGTGTGTGTGTGTTTTAAAATAATTGTTTATTTAATTTTATTTATTTATTTATTTTAATTTGACCAGAGAGAGAGAGAGAGGTAAAGTGAGAAAGCAAGCCACTATGTCCAGGACTTGAATTTGGTTGGCCATGTGGGAGTGTGTAGCGCCTTAACCACCACGCCACCTGCTGGTCCCCTGGTTTGTGTTTTTAAGTACAAAGGCTTGTGGGTGGACAAGGTAGGGCCTGTGGCTGGAGGGCTGACCACCCAAGATTTAAAAGCCAGCAGGGAGGTGAGAAGGGCAGGCCGCCAGCTAGGAGAGAATCCTGGAGAGGGCGTGTCACCCAGGCTGGAAGAGCAGTGTTTGCAGGCAGCGGACGTCCTTGCTCAGGACAGCTGAGCGTTGGGGGTGAGGACAGGTGTGCCCCTCGGTCCTTAGTTACTGTGGGCTGGGATGCCAAACACTGTCGGGCTTTTCTGCTCATCTTCATAACAGCCCTGTTTTTTCACCCACTGTGTCAGGAGGTTTATCTATTAAGTCGTCAGGAAAGTCATGATGCATTTTTGCATAGAAAAATACACCGTGACTTTTCCCATACATTGGGGCATCAGAAAAGTCACGGTGTACTTTTTTCCTATGCTTTTCTATGCAAAAACGCATCGTGACTCTTCCGAGGACCCAATATTATCTCTTAATCTTTACAGCATTCTGTTTACACCAGTGCTGTCTGGGAAGTTAAGTTGTCAGGGTCACCCCCCTGGGAAGCGGTGAAGCCAGGAGGTGAACCCAGAGCCCCAGGCCCAGCACTGCCTGCTGTGGGTGTGAGCGGGTGACTCACGGCCTTTCCCTTTCCCAGGTTACGGCCTGCACTGCCACAGGGCCATCACCACCATCTGCCGGCTCATCGGCATCAAAGACATGTACGCCAAGGTCTCTGGGTCGGTCAACATGCTCAACCTCACGCGGGGCCTCTTCCGTGCTCTCTCCACCCAGGTAACCCTTCCCGGGCTCGGAAACAAGTTGTCTGTATTTCAGTTGCGCGTGTCGAGGACGTGGTGTGGGGCCCCCCAGACTCGGGCTTACTTTGCTGTCTGTGGCCGCATCAAGTTAGTCTCAAACTCTCTGAAGAGTTAGTTAATGCAAATAAACCTTTAAGAAATACTTTGTATGCTTTTAGAAGTTTTAAAATTCAGTATTTTTTGACTGGCACCATGCCTACTGATAGAAGGAGGCTGATTTCATGTGGCTGATCACAATTTGAATTCTGCCCCTGGCAGCTTGAAAAACATGCTGGGTGCATGGGTGAAAAACATGAAAAACAGGTGCATGGGTGCCCCAAATCCCAACAGGATGGAGAAATGGAAATGGGATTATGGCATGACCCTACCCCATGAGGGTCGCTTTCTTCCTCTCCCCGTGTCTCCTTCCTCTTGTCTGTCTGGCAAGTGCGTGCACCTTTTGACAAAATAATAATAATAATAATAATTAATAAATCAGTATTTTTAAAAGCCAGTAATTGCAATCTCTCTCTCTCTCTTTTTTTTTTTTGAGAGGTTTTTGCTATAGGGAATGTGCGCTCGCCAGAAAGACAGAGAAACAGAAAGTGAGAAATCACCCCCTCCCCAGGGGGGATGGCCACCTCTCAATCCCTTCTCCTCCGTTCTCCTCTCAGGATCTTGGGCACATGCACACACGCACCTGGCGTGACTTTAAGCCACTGGGTCCAGGACTTGATCTGTGGTCGACTACATGGGAATCCAGCAACATAGCCATTACGCCAACTGCTGGTCCCTACAATCTCTATTTTATTATGAACAAAAATACATGCTTGCTCTGAAATTCCAACAGTCTGGAAATAAAAAATGCAGAGAAAAATCTCTTTCCGAATGTCCTTTCAGTCGGGACGAGGGCGAAGCCCCGAGGCCTCTCCACCTCAGCGGACACGGTCAGCTTTCTCGTTACCTCCACAGGTGCTTCCGGCAGGCATCTGCGTTGCAGGAACCAGAACATTAATATGCCAGGCGACTCCCTCATAGACCGGCGCTGGCCACCTTGGCCCCTCAGCCTGGCCCTGGTTTACTCCACGGCGGAGGGGAAGGGACTACGTCTGCACAGGCCTGCCTCCTGGCAGCCTCCTCTCTGGGACGGCCTGTTCTGTGGAAGGACGTGCAGACCTCAGCAGGGCTGGGGAGGGGAAAAGAGCCAACTTCAGATGGCTCCACCTGCTGGGCTTGGTTCACCGAGGACTTCAGCAGGCTTCCCGACAGAATACAAAGGCGATTTCAGAATAAAATGGGCCGTGGCGTAATTTTACATGTCTCTATTCAAAATAGGAAAATTAATTTAAAAAAAGGAAGGCTTTGGATACAGGATCTTTTTGAACCACTTTTATGTGTGTTGATACTATCTAAAACAGCTTTCAAAGCTCTTCTGAACTTAGACTCGCTGTTCCAGGTTTGTTTGATGTAACTGAGGTGTTGATATTAGAGAGCTCAGATTTATAATCCAGTAGACTTGTTTTATGTGATTTTTTTTATGTCAGTACTTTGAACCTTCTGCTGTAATTCCATGTATCATCACTTCTAAAATGCCATCCGTTATAAAAAGTTGCATTCCTTAATGTGCCACTGAGACTTTAAAAAATGCCACCATTTTAAGTAAAATGCTATCAAAAGACACCAATTTAAAGTATGTTGTTGTAAAATAACTTTTCTTTTTTTTAAAAGAATTATTTATTTGTCTTTATTATTATTATTATTATTATTATTATTACTATTTATTTGACTAGAGAGAGAAAGAGAAAGTGAGAAAGCAAGCCGCAAGCTCTGGGACTCAAACTGTGGTCGGCCATGTGGGAGTCCAGCACCTTAACCACTGTGCCACTTGCTGGCCCCGTGAAATAACTTTTCTAGTTTCAAACTAGAACAATACAAGGTGGCCATAAAGTTTGGAAACAAGAGCTTGAACATACCAGGTGTTTCATGTACTAGGAATAAACTCTCTGTTAAACTTATTTCTACCGGTGACAGGTCACCACAGCAAACACTGTAAAGCCAGTAGGTGGTCTAGCCCTAGTGCCTTAGAATACCTAATCTATTCACGTCTGTGTTTCCAGCCCTCATGGCCACCTCGTATTGTGTTCCCAGACACCTGTGGCCACCCTCCCTGGAGAATCCCCAAGGTCTGTTCATCCAGCTTGGGACTAGTCTTGTTTCTTAGTTAACCCCCCCAGCCCCCAGCCCCCAGCCCCTAATCCCCAGTTATCTTTTTGAACCAAATCTCATGCATCTTTTTTTTTCATCCAAATATTTTACTATATGTGTCTAAAATGTAAGGATTACAAAATACCCCATAGGGGGCAGGAAGTTGGTATGGTGGTTTTAAGGCCCTGAACTCCCACATGATAGGCCACGGTTAGAGTCCCAGACTCGGTGGCTTGAAATTCGTGCCAGGTATGTGCGTGTGCCCAAAATCCTGAGAGGAAAATGGAGGAGAAGGGATCGTGGTGTGGCCATCCCCCTGGGAGGGGATGATTTCTCACTCTCCCTCTGCCTCTCTCTGGTGGTGCATGCACCTTATGGCAAAACCCAAAAAAAGAACATACCTAAAAACTTCATAGTAACTCAGCCTCATCAGATATCCGATCATTGTTCACACAAATGTGTCCATTTATTAGATTTACAAGAGCGTTTTACCCAGTTCACTTGAACCAGGTTGCGTAAAAGAGCAGCACTGATCCATAGGCTCCTTTTTTTTCCCTCCTTGTAATTTTGTTTGTTGAAGAAATCCAGTAGTCTCGTAGTAGTTCCCAGCACCCCACAGGTGCTGACTAAGTACTTACAGGGTCCTCACTGTGTGTTCTCCTCTGTATTTTCTATAAATGAGTAGTGAGAGGCTCGGCGAGATTTAAATTCAGTTTATGGCACATAATTAGGAGGGTTTGGAAGGCGTGAGACCAGAGGCTACGGCTCTTCCTCCATCCCCGCTGGGGAGCAGATGAGGCTGAGAGGATTCCACGCATGACAGGTCATCGTGTCACCGTGGTTTAGCCATAAAACATTAGCCACAGTTGATGGAAGTGGTCTTTTTAAAAATAATTATTTATTTAATTTTTTATTTATTTTAATTTGATCAGAGAGAAACTCGGGGGCGGGGGGTGAGAAAGCACGCTGCCAGGTCTGGAACTCGAACCATGGTCAGCCATGTGGGAGTGTCTAGCCCCTTAACCACCATGCCACCTGCCGGTCCCCAGGAAATGGTACTTCAATTCCCCAGTTGTACAGTGTTTTTCTGCCAACTTCCCTCTGGCTGAGGAAGTTCTACTCTAGCTGCAGATGAACTTGGTGGACCTGACCTGGCGTTCTTAATTCGGTCTCTCCCAGGAAACCCACCAACAGCTGGCTGATAAGAAGGGGCTGCATGTTGTGGAGTTCCGGGAGGAGTGTGGCCCTCTGCCCATTGTGGTCGCCTCCCCCCAAGGGGCCCTGAGGAAGGATTCAGAGCCAGAAGATGAGATTCCAGACATCAAACTGGACTGGGAAGAAGTGAAAGCTACGCAGGGAATGAAGCGCTCCGTGTGGTCCAACTTGAAGAGAGCCGCCATGTGATCTGCTCCGGCCGCACGCAGCCAGCCCTGTGCTGTCCGGCACCTGGGAGAGCCCAGGGCCCTCACACCGTGGGATGGCACCTTTTTTTTTTTTTTTTTTTTTTAAAGGAAAATCCTACCTTAGCTCCTTTATTTACAAATAAATAATGATAACTTTTACTTATTAAACACATGGTATATGCTAGTCAGTGTGAGAGGGGCTTTCCAAACGTGTCTCAGTTCAAGACTACTTTAAATATTCATCGAAACCCGCAACAGTAAGTGAATTAGAGAGGCAGGCCTAATGGTCCAATCCAGTCAATAACAATACGTACAATAATAGTAAATATTGCAATAACTTCAGTTAAGACCTGTTAACTGATTCATCCAAAACGAATATTAATAACTTCTTTTCACAAGCACTTTGATAACTTTACCGTATTGAGGAGCTGCCGGTTAGGCTGTCAGGAACATCGTGATGTGTTTTCCTATGCAGAAACGCATCACGACGTTCCCGACAGCCCAGTATTTTCCACAGTGGCTCTACCATTTTAATCCCCACCGCAGCCATGGCTTCTCCATGTCCTTGCCGCTCACTCAGTCTTCTGTTGATAGCCGCCCTGGTGGATATGAAGTAGTGCCTGGTTATATTCATGTATTTATTTACTTTTTACATTTTGCCGTAGGGCACTGCGTTTGCCAGAGAGAGACAGTGAGAGGGAGTGAGAAATCACGCCCCCCATTACAGCAAGGGGGGTGGCCTTGCTGTAATCCCTTCTCTTTCATTCTCCTCTCAGGATTTTAGACATGCATGAAAACGTGCCCTGTGTGGTTTTCAACCCCCTGGGTCTGGGACTCAAACAGTGGTCGGCCATGTGGGAGTCCAGCGCCTCCACCACCATGCTACCCGCTGGCTCCCAAACTCAGATAAGAGATTCTTCTGAGGACAGGCCTTGTGAAGAGCATAGTGCTCTGGGGTATCAAGATGATTTTTCCCCTCCTGCCAGGAGCGTGAGGGGCCTCGTAGACCTTCACTGCAGGGACCTGATAGAACTCCTGGAGGTCGCTCTGTCCCTACGTAGGTGAAGGTTCCCCGTGGCCCCTCTGGCTGGGTGTCCTGGAGCTTTGAACTTCTGTCTGTCACACAGACCATAGCAGTCGGTCCCAGTGTAGGCTGGCCCGCCTTGGACTGGTTCCTGGGGAGGTTCTGCTCAGGTAAGCTGTGCTGCTCTCTGGCAGGCCCGTCTGTCTCTGTTTTGGAGGCCGTGGTTTGCCCTGTGACCTCACTTCCCTGATGGATCTAAGAAGAGCTGATTTTTCAGTTTACGTCATTGCTTGTTGGGGTCAAGTGTTGACCTCTAGGCTCCAGGGCAGACCAGTAACCGGAAGTCTAAGCATGTCAATTAGACGACTCAAACGGCCAAATCTGACCATTGAAAAGGCAGGATCCAAGTACATGCTTCCACAAGAACCCACTTTAACTATAAAGACTAGGAGTTGAAAGTACAAAAATTAAAGCATTCTGACACCAGTCAGTTGAAAGCTACAGTGTGTATGAATATTGGGCAACACAGATTGCAGAGTAGAGAATGCTACTCGGGACAAAGGGCCATTTTGTAATACTAAAGCATTAATCTATCAAGACGAAATAACAGTTCCAAACACTTAGGTGCCTAAAAATAGAGCTCTGGACTGGCTTCGTGCCGTAGCAGTGACGTGTTGCTCAAGAGAAACCGGAGCCCACGTGACCGTGGTTGGACTCCCTGGTGAGCCTGAAACGTGCCAGATGTGCGTAAGTGCACAGTAGCCCCGGCTGAAGGGCTGGCGGGGTCATGGCGGGCCAGATTCTGTGGAGGGAGCTCCTCTCTCATTTACATGCACATGTGCTCTCATGAATATAGAAGAAAACTTAAAATAGAGCTTCAAATAAATAAAGCACAGAGAGAGCTGCAATGAAAAATAGATCCATGATTAATAGAGTTTTTTTTTTATTTGGAGAGGTTTTTGCTATAGTGACTCATGCACTCGCCAGAGAGAGAGAGAGACAGGGAGACAGAAAGCAAGAAATCACCCCCCAGGGGAGATGGCCACGCTGCAATCCCTTCTCCTCCATTCTCCTCTTGGGATCTTGGGCACACATGCACACACACCTGGCGTGAGTTTAAGGCACTGGGTCCAGGACGCGAACCGCGGTCGACTACATGGGAGTTCAGCGACATAGCCATTACGCTAACTGCTGGTCCTGAGATTTTTTTGAGAGAGATTTTTGCTATAGGGAGTGTGTACTCACCAGAGAGACAGAGACAGAAAGCAAGAAATCACCCCAAGAGGGATTGCCATCCCACAATCCCTTCTCTTCCATTCTCTCAGGATTATGGGCATGCACTACACCACCTGTTGGTCTCAATGAATAGAAATTTTAACACCCCTCCCTCTTTTCTTTCTTTTTAATATTTTTTAATTGTCTTTTCTTCTTTTCTTTTTTGGAGAGTTTTTTTGTTATAGGGTGCGTGCGCTCGCCAGAAAGACAGAGAGACAGAAAGCGAGAAATCACCCCCCAGGGAGGATGGCCATGCCACAATCCCTTCTCCTCCATTCTCCTCTCGGGATCTTGGGCACACATGCACACGCGCCCGATGTGAATTTAAGGCAGGACTCGAACTGCTGTCGACTACATGGGAGTCCAGCGACAGAGCCATTACGCTAACTGCTGGTCCCAATTCTTTTTCTTTTGTGGAGAGGTTTTTGCTATAGGGCGCGTGTGCTCGTCAGAAAGAGAGAGACAAGGAGACAGAAAGTGAGAAATCACCCCCCGGGGGGATGGCCACACTACAATCCCTTCTCCTCCATTCTCCTCTCCGGATCTTGGGCACGCTCACACACGTGCCTGGCCCCCTCTCTCAATAGTAGATACAAGAAGAAGTTTGGCCCCAGGCCTGAGCAGCACGTTGGCCAGCTTGATATGTACAGAACACTCCACCACCATCAGCAGGGTACAAATCTGAAGAGCATCATGGACTTATTATAGGCCATAAAAAGTCTCAATTTTGAAAGGATTCAAAACATTTTCTGAATCATAGTGGGTTTAAATTAGTAGCATCTAGAAAACCCAAATATTTGAAAACTAATTTGACAATTTTTTTAAAATAATTTTTTCTATCTTTTTTTTTTTTTTTTTTTTCTTTGTAGAGGGATTTTTTTTTGCTATAGGGCACATGCACTCACCAGAGACAAACAGAAAGCGAGAAATCGCCTCCCCCTGAGGGGACAGCCATGCAGCAATCCCATCTCCACTCCCCCCTTGGGATCTTGGGCACGCACGCACACATGCCTGGCATGAGTTTTAAGCCACCAGGTCCAGGACTCGAACTCAGGTTCAGGACTCGAACTGCGGTTGACTACATGGGAGTTCAGTGACATAACCATTACGCCATCCACTGGTCCTTCTATCCTTTTTTAACAAAGAATTTTATTTATATTATTATTATTTTAAAATTTGCTATAGGGCACTTGTGGTCACCAGAGAGAGAGAGAGGGAAAGTGAGAAAGCAAACTGCCAGGTCCGGGACTCAAACTGTGGTCGTCATGTGGAAGTCCAGCGCCTTAGTCACCACACTATCTGCTAGCTCTAGTGACATACTTCCAAGTAACCATGAGAAAGAACAAAAATGGCTACTTTTTATTGCTCGAGGGCACTTGTACTTGCACCCTGAATGGGGTTTGGTCACGCTGCAATTCCTTCTTCATTTCTTCATCCTGTCGGGATTTGGGGGCATGCACAGATGATGGTGTGTTTTTCACCAGGGCCAGGATTTGAACCAGAGCCAGCCATGTGGGGTCTGGCTTTTTAACCACTAGGCCATGGGGCCAGCCCAAGAACAAAAATTAAAAGAGGAAATAAAGTATTTTGATTGGACCAGACTTTAAAGCTACGGTACTGGCGGGAAGACAGACAACACAGATGATACAGGAAAATAGAGAATATAGGAATACACCTGCCAAATCAGGTCGGTTGAGTTTCAACAAAGATGCAAAGGAAACTCAGTGACAGGAAGCTGCAACAAACGGTGCTGGAATAGATGCATACCCACATGCAGAAGCGGACTTGGAGCCTTACGGCACAACGTGTATAAAACTACTTTCTAGATCAACTTATGAAACCCCACACTAAAACTTCTAGAAGAAAACAGCAGTAATCTCTATGACCTTGAGTTAGGCAAAGATTTCTTCGCTATAGCATCAAGGGCACGATCCATAAAATGTCAATAAACTGGCCCAGCGATGGTGGCAGAGACGGCAGGGAGCCACTGCGTGATGCGTGAGCCACATCGGAAGGCCCAGGGTTTGGATCCCAGGTCACCTTGAACACGCTGGGGTAACAGGCACGTCTGTCATCCTGGCTGGTGGGAAGGCTGGGGATAGGGTCACAGCTGGGCATGGCTCTGCTGGGGGTCCCTGCCTCCACCTCTCCTCAGTAACTAAAAAAAATGGATTGTATCAAAATTAAGAATTTCATCTCTTCAAAAGACTGTGTGTTTGTTTAAAAGGTAAGTCTTTTCCACGGATGGACTAGAGAGAATATTTGTAAATCATTTCATAAAGGGCTTGTATTCAGAATACATAAGGAATCCTCAGAACTCAGAAAGCAACACAATAAAAGCAGGCAAACAATTTGGCCCCTTCATAGATTTGGCAAGTCAGCACATGAAGAGATCCTCGTCGGGGCCAGCAGGCGGTATGTTGGTTAGGGCACTGGACTCCTACATGACCGACCATGGTTCGAATCCCACACCTGGCGTATTGCTGTCTCACTTTCTCTGGTGAACCTATAGCAAATTAAACAATAAATACATAGAAAAGATGCTGATCACCTATTAAGGAAATGCAAGCTACAACCACTAAGAGATACCACACATGCTTATTAGAATGTCTAAAGTTAGGGACCAGCAGTTAGCATAATGGCTATGTCGCTGGACTCCCACGTAGTCGACCGTGGTTCACGTCCCGGACCTGGTGGCTTAAAAACTCATGCTGGGCACGTGTGCATATGTACCCAAGATCCCGAGAGGAGAATGGAGGAGAAGGGATTGTGGCGTGGCCATCCCCCCTGGGGGGTCATTTCTCGCTTTCTGTCTCTCTCTTTCTCTGTCTGGTGAGCGCACGTGCCCTATAGCAAAAACCTCTCCAAAAAAAAAAAAAAAAAAAAAAAAAAGAATGTCGAAAGTTAAATCTTTTTATGGACCAGCTTGGGGTGTGGTGGTGAAGGCAGCTGGATCCACGTGACCGACTGTGCGGTTCTAGTCCTGGCACTGGTGGCTTGAGAAACACACCAGGTACGTGTGTGTGTGTGCCCTAAATCCTGATAGGAGGGAGAAGTGGAGAAAAAGGGCTTACAACCATTCCCCATGGGAGGGGAGCTGCGTTCTCACTCTGCCTGCCATGAGTGCACACGCTCTCTGGCAAACTGAAAATAAATAAATGTTATACCAACTGTGGGCAAAGATACAAGACAATGGAAGTTCTCATACACTCCTAGTGGGGGTGTAAAATGGCACAGCTACTTTTCCTGGCACTTTCTTAAAATGTCAAATATGGACTTACCAGGTTACCTGGCCTTTACCCTCCGAGGTAGGACTCCAAGAGAAACAGAACCATCTGTCCTCGTCCAGACCTGTAGGTAGGGGACAGGCAGGAGATGTGGTGGATAAGGTGCGGGACTCCCATGTGGCCAACCACAGTTGGACTTGGTGGCTTGGTGGCTTGCTTTCTCATTTTCCCTCTCTGTCTTTCAAGTGAGCACCCATGCCCTATAGCAAAATGTAAAAAGTAATAATAATAAATAATGTTTAAAAGACTTACAGATAAAGGTTCTTAGCAGCTTTATTTGTGATAGAAACTGGAAACCATGCAAACACATATCAACAAGTGAATGGATACGCAGTGTGGAGATCCATAAAATGGACCACTGCTCAGCAATAAACAGGAGTGAGCCGTTGATGTACAACATGGGTGAGTCTCAAGATTACATCGGGGGGAACCAGCAGTTAGCGTAATGGCTATGTTGCTGGACTCCCACATAGTCGACCACAGTTCGCATCCCGGACCCGGTGGCTTAAAACTCACGCTGGGCGCGTGTGCGTGCGTGCCCAAGATCCCGAGAGGAGAATGGAGGAGAAGGGATTGTGGTGTGACCATCCCCCCTGGGGGTGATTTCTCGCTTTCTGTCTCTATGTCTCTCTCTGTCTGTCTGGTGAGCGCACGCGCCCTATAGCGAAAATCTCTCAAAAAAAAAAAAAAAAAAAAAAAAAAAAGATTACATCGGGTGGAAGAGATCGGCCAACAAACTAAGCACCTACTACTGTATGATTTATATAAAAAACATAAAAATCTACTTATATACAGTTCTACAAAGTACAAACTGTAATAACAGAAAGCAGATCAGTGGTTGCCTGGGGACGGGGAAGAAGGGGTGGAGGGAGGGGTTACCAAGAGCATACGCCCACTTCTGGAGGTGATGACGTTCATTATATTGATGAGGTAGGGGTTTCACAGTGCGTGTGTGTCAACACTCTCCAGAGGTTCACTTTGAATGTGCGATTTGTTATTCAAACTTCATTAAAACTAGTTTCTTTTCTTTTTTTTTGCTATAGGGCATGTGCGCTCACCAGACAGACAGAGAGAGAGACAGAGAGATAGAAAGCGAGAAATCACCCCCCGGGGGGATGGCCACGCCGCAATCTCTTCTCCTCCATTCTTCTCTCGGGATCTTGGGCATGCACACACACATGCCCACCGTGAGTTTAAGCCACCGGGTCCAGGACTTGAACTGTGGTCGACTACGTGGGAGTCCAGCGACATAGCCATTACGCTAACTGCTGGTCCCTAGTTTTCTTTAATCAAGGGGGAAACAGGGAAGAAATAGCCCAACCTCTTGCCTCTCCTGCTTCTTTTCTTTTTTTTTTTTTTTTTTCTACTAGCTTTTATGAACTTTCTCTGGACCTTTATTTATTTATTTTTTAATTTACTAGAGTGAATGTGTACTTACCCAAGAGAGCGTGGGAGCGTCTCTCCTGGGGGACGGTCACACTGCCTTCTCACCTCCATTTTGAGATTCTGGGAATGTATACACACACAGTGTGTTTTTCACGCCATTGGGTCCAGGACTTGAACTGTGAGGTTGGCCATATGGAATCTAGCTGCCTTAACCACCATGCCACTAGCTGACTCTAAAACTGTTTTTTTTTTTTTTCCCCAGAGAGAGATTTTTGCTACAGGGTATATGCGCTTGACAGAAAGTGAGAAATCACCCCTCCCCCAGGGGAGATGGCCACACCGCCATCCCTTCTCCGTTCTCTCTTGGGACCCTGTGCCCAGCTTGAGTTTCAAGCTACTGGGTCCAGGACTCGAACTGTGGGCAACCACGTGGAAATCCAACACCCCAACCACCACACAACCTGCTGGCCTCTAAAACTGTTTACTAATTACAGCCACTAGGGGTCAGAGGTGCTGCCTAAACAGTGCCTGCTCCTTTACTGAACTGCTATAGTTAGTGTAAAAGTGGATTCTCCTACACCTTTTCTGACCGAGCGGTTTGGGAGTCAGGGCACGCGAAGACTGCATGGGTTCGACCTTCCTGTTGAAAGGCTAGACCCGGGATCTCCGGGGGCCTCCGAGTGTGAGCAACACAATTCAGGTGCCAACCCAGACTGGCTCTACAGACTATCTGGGAAGATTGCATTCACTCTTCCTCTCCTGCCCTCCTGAGGGGTTCTCAGCTGCAGATCACAGCATTCCAGCAGGTTTGTCACAAGCCAGAAAGTCCCCGTCAGAGCTGTAGGACAGCTGCAGGAAGCTCGTGGGACCTGGGGACTTCAGCAGTGAAGCCCATCGCCTTGCTGTGTGACATCTGACAAGTTGCTTAACTCTCCATCCCAGCCCGTTTTCAGCTTTCTAAAAATAGTTACTGAGCTCCCCGTCACATGAGCCGTCCATGGGACATCCTTGCTGCCCACTAGCGTGGCACAGGCCGAGCGCGGGGTCTGAGTGGGGGTGAGCAGGCATGCACAGGAGAGAGCGGAGGCTGGTGGCTGCAGGGACAGGCAGAGGGCAGGCGGCCAGGGGAGTGGAGTCTCCTGAGAGGCGCCTCCTGGACCCGTGGCCTGTAAGGTGGACTCAGCGTCTCCCACAGTCCAGTACCACTGCTTCTAAGAGGGTCATCTTCAGAAAAAGGCCAAAGCAGCTGGCAAGGGAGAGCTGAGCACCAGACACAGGACAGAGGTGCCTCACTCTGAGCCCAGCTGGGAGCATTTGAGTGTCTTTATGCTAAACAGTGATGTCGGGCAGGCTTTGCCAGGCGGGGCACCCTGGCCCACTCGGGGCTAACCCGGGACTTGGACCCTCAGAGGTTTCCAGTTACTTGGATGTTGACTGAGACTCCCATTGGTACCAGGACTGTCATTTGCCTCTGTGTCCTGTGACTTTTAATTTTGTGGTGGACCATGAGCATGGTAATGGCTGACATTTACTGAGCACGTGACAGGTGCTAGACAATGTTGTAATCCACTTATGTATTTAAATAATAACCCTTGAGCGCTGAGGATCCCAGGTAAAATAACTTGCTCAGGGGGACACAGCTCGTGAGAGGTGAGGCTCCCAGAAAGTCTGACTCCAGTGCCCAGCCCCTAAGGACTGGCTGTCCCAATAAGGACAGATAAATTCTTTTTTCTGGGAATCCTTCTGGGGGGTGGGGGGAGAGGAGGCAGCCAGCTTAGAGTCTAGAGGAGGACACCGGGGAGATCTGAGGAGGGATGGGGTATTTGCATGGGCTTTAAGGGATGAGTAGGGGTGCGTGCAGGGGTGGTGGGGGTCTCCGAGTATGACTGGACACACAGCCACTGGGGCCTCTGGAGTGTGGCTAGTTCAGAACCAAAGTGGGGGGTTGCCGGGCCAGGTGGGGCATGACTCATCCTGACGCGGCACAGCTGCAGGGGCCTGTGGGGGGCAGACAGGCCTGACAGCCCTCTGCAGTCCTGGAGCTGCTGCCGGCAGCGGAGCAGTGGCGCCTGCTCAGGGACCTTGGCAGTGTCCCCACTCTTGGGGTGGCAGCGGGACTCAGTGTGCAGGAGCAGCCTCTGTTCCTCTCTCCCAGCAGTCTCAGCCTCTGGAAAGTCGGGACCCCGGCCCCCGTCCCGACCTGAACCGGACACCTTCTGAAGGGGCGCGTGAGGAAGGAAGCCCCCCTTGCTCGCTGTTTCCCTGCAAACACCACCGTCTGGACCAACGGAACCGGGTTGGGCCCCCGGTCACAGAGAGCTGTGGTGTCCGGCGCTGTCAGGGTGAACGGCACCAGGAGGTGCCCTGTTGTGAGGGCCCTAGGACGGCGGGTGTTCCAGGAGGGTGGCACACATGGGCGAAGGCTTGCAACCTCGTGATGGCCGCGGTTTCGAACACGCTGGGAAGTAGAAAAACCCATGAGCTTCAGGTTCAAGTACGAAGTGGATTCTGTAATCAGGTGGCACGGGAAAGCTTCAGCAGAATGCAGAGAGACATCCTACAGACTCAGGGGCGGAGAGAAAGACACTTTTTGGAGCCAGCAGATGGTGTGGTCGTTGAGATGCTGGACTCACACATGGCTGACTGTGGTTCGAGTCCCGGACCTGGGGACTTTCTCTCTGTCTGTCTCTGGTAAGCATGACAGCAAGTTAAAATAATAATACTAGTAACAAATAAAATACATAATTCCTTGAAAACGAAAAAGAAAGAAAAACACTATTTTTTCCCTTTTTAGATGAAGAGATCTGGGTCCAATCTCTGCATTGTATTCAGTATATGAATAAGGGAAAAGTGTTGTGATGCTGGGCTGCTCTCGCTTCCTGCAGGTCTTCAGTTTTTCCATTTATAAAACAAGGGGGCAGATCACATGATCAGTTACCTGGACCTGAGACCACAGCCGGCCTTAGGGACACAGATCTCGGTGCCATCTGGGTGCGGCACCTGGTCACAGCCTCTGTGGCCCAGTGGGGGGCTCTCCCGAGCAGGCGGCTGCAAGCTCTTCACTTTAACCTCATCTTTCCCAGGGAATGCCGGGAAAGAAAACTGCCCCCTCCCTACCCCCCAGGGCATCTATGGGGTGCCCACACAGCAAGGTTGTATTAATATTTTCACTTTACCCCTGGAAAGCGGTTCAGTTCATGTCTTCCAGTGAATGTAAACCTGGAGGTTTGTTTTGTTTTGTTTTGATTTTTTAGAGAGGTTTTTGCTATAGGGTATAAGCTCTCACCAGAGACACAGAGAGAGACAGAGAGAGAAAAAGTGAGAAATTAACCCCCGGGGGGATGGCCACACAGCAATCCCTTCTCCTCCATTCTCTTCTCGGGACTTTGGGCACGCACCCACAGGTGCCCGGTGAGTTTGAGGCTGCCAGATCTGGGACTTGAACTGTGGTTGACTATGTGGGAGTCCCGTGATGTAACTCTTATGCCATCTGCTAGTCCCAACCTGGAGGTTCTTTAAAAACATTTCAGATGGGCCTGGCTGGTAGCCTAGTGGTTAGGGTAGCTAGGTCCCATATGGCCAACCAGGGTCTGAATCCAGGTGAGCACACCCAAGATCCCGACAGGATGGCAAAATGGAGAAGGGATTGTGGAGTGACTATGCCCTCCTGAGAGGGTGCTTTCTCTCTCTCTGACGAGCACACGCACCCTCTGGCAATTAACAAGAAAACAAAAACAGTGCAGATGTAACTGAGAAATTGGGAGAAGAGCTTTCCTCTGATAAAGGAAGCTGCTGCTTCAGAAATGGTTCCCCCCCCCCCCCCGACCCCAAGCCCATGGGGATTTAACTCAGAAAGACTCCGGTTAATGAGCATTCTTAACCCATGTCATCCCAGGCCCAGGGAGAGCAGCCTGAGCGAGCTGTCCCTGCCTTCTAAGGCCAGGCCTGGAGAGGGATGCGGGCAGAGAGGCTCATCGCGGGGAGGAGAGTTGCCACCAGCACAGCTAAGGTGGTTTTTCTTCCTTCTCTTTCTCTTTCTCTTTCTCTTTCTTTCTTTCTCCTTTCTTTTTTAAATTTTTGCTGTAGGGCATGTGTGTTCTCCAGAGACAGACAGAGACAGAGAAAGTGAGAAATTGCCCCCAAGGGGGATGGCCCAGAAGCAGTCCCCTCTTCTTTGTTCTCTTGGGACTTGGGCACCCATGTGCACACATCTGCGTGTTTTTCACGTTGCCGGGCCCAGAACTATGGGATCCATGCTGTTTGCTGTCCTCTTTTTTTAAAATTTAAATTTGTTAGAGGACACATGTGCTCTCAGGGGAGAGAGAGAGAGGAGGAAAACGAGGAAGTATCCTCCAGGGGGATGGTCACGTCCCCACCCTTTCTCCTCCATTCTCCTAGGTTTGGGCACATGTGCACACACCATTGTGTTTCTCAAACCTCTGGGTCTGGGACTTGAACCATGCACTGAGCCATGTGGGATCCAGCTGCTTTAACCTCTATACCATCGGCTGAGCTGCAAGATCATTCCCTGAAGGCAAACTGAAACCTGGGAGCCGGGCTCTCTGTGGATCTCAGGCCATCCCTAATGCCTCAGTCCTCAGATGCGGAGTCTAACATCACTCAGGCCTGGCAAAGATGCTGGGACCACAGTGATCTTTGGAGGCAATCCCAGAGCTGTCCCGGGTCAGCCCTTCCTGTCCCCTTGGTGACCAGCTCCCCTGCCCTACGTGGTTTCCTTCTGGCCAAATGCTGCCCCAACCCACCCAGCATGAACTCAGAAAGCAAAGCTGGCCTCCCTGCTGTCCCTGCCCACCTGCCCTGGGGGGTTCATCCCTGCCTGTGGGGACCAGGCCTGTACCAGCCCTCACCCTCTGCTTCCAGGTGGGGTAGTGTCTTCCTCTCACCCAGAGCCATCCCGCTGTTATCAGCCTGCAGCTCCCACCTTAAAGCTGGCTCAGACCCCGCCTCTGCGGCCATCCCGGGCCGCCTTTCCTTCTGTTGACACAAACACATCTGAGGAGCCGCTCCCTGTGCGCAGTGTGGCAGCCTCCGAACAAAGGGCTCTGAGCACCGGGACAGGGAAGGGGCGGGCCCAGCTCTGGGTACCGAGCGGGCTGAGCACAGAGACAAGGACAGTCTGCCCAAGCTACCATACACGGGTCAGAACTCAGGATGGTGGATGGCATGAGCAGGAACAAAAGGCCCCTCGAGGCCGGAAGGACTCTGGAAAAGGCAAGGATTGGTGTTCAGACGCTGCGTTCGCGCAGGACCAAGCAGACGTTCTCAGCTGGGGTGGGCGGGGCTTAGAGAGAAATCTGCAAGAAGGTGTTCAACACAGTCCAGGAGAATTTGCACTTTCATCTCCAACATACACTGGGGACCCATGCGCTCTCCAGATGGCAGCGTTGTCAGGGCTTCCTGTGCCCCTGGAGCTCACCCAGCAGTCTGCTGTCCCTCAGCAGGAGCCACGCAAGACATGGGGGGGGGGGGGGGGCGGAGGGGGCGTTTTAGTCTGAGCCTGTGGATCGGATGTTCCCGCATCACCCGAATTCATAGTTCCTGCACCAGGGAAAGACCATGAGGTTGGCCTGAGGCTGGGCTTGCTCATGGCGTCTTTGAGGACCCACAGAAGTCTTAGAGGCCTGTAACACCTAGACCTGCCCACCCAACACGGGTCAGGCTGAGAAATCCCCCAGGAATCTAAGAGTCAGCCTGAAGTGGCAGAGGCTTTGCTGGGTGGCAGCCACGGTGCCCTCACCAAGCTGTCCCTGAGCCCTCCTCTCTGACGGAGCCCTCACTGTCACAGACTGGCATGACTCAGTCCTGGAGAGCACCAGGGCCAGCTGGTCCCCCGAGTGGGGGGTGGTGGTGACGGCCTGCCCAGTGCCCAGGGCAGTAGCTGCCCAGCTGCTTTTTAACCCAAAGGTCACTGCTGACTGCAGAAAGGGCCTCTCCCCAGGACTTCCCAACCCTTCCATGGACGAGATCCCTGTTTAAATGTTTAAAAAATTCCCAGACGGGCACCGTGATATTATGACACATATACACACACATTTTTATCCAAATAACTATGAGCTAGGAATCATTTTCATCCACGGCTCATGGCTCATAACGTACTGGCTTTTGTCCTTGGTTCCTGAAACTCCCCGAGGCAGGCCCGAGAACTGGTCGTGAAAAAATGGGGACTCTCCTTCCAGAGGGTGCTGCCCTACGCCAGAGGAAGGGAGGCTGCAGAGGCTGGGAATCTGGACAGCCTGTCTCTCAGCGTCTCCTGCCTACGCAATAAAGTCTCTGTGAAGACCCAAAAGGACAGTTTGGAGAGCTGGAAAGCTGAACATGTGCAGACCGCAGGAGGGGCTCGTCCGTGTGCCGGGAGGGTAGTGCGCCCTGACTCCATGGGGTCAGGAGCTCTGGGACCTTCTAGACCTTACCCTACGTATGTCTTCATCTGACTGTTTATCCCTTACAATATCCTGTGTAGGGTTGGCCCTGTGGCCTGGTGGTTAAGGCAGCCACATCCCACATAGAAGACCTCATGGTTCAAATCCTGGCCCCGTGGCTTGAAAAACACACCAGATGTATATGTGTGCATACTCAAAACCCCGACAAGCTGGAGGAATGGAGAGGGGATTGTGGCGTGACGGGCTCCATTGGCAAGTACTTTCCTCCTGTCCTCTTTCTCTTTCTGTCTCTCTGTGGCAAGCACACTCACCCTTGGGCAAAATTAAAACGAGTCAACAATCTTGTTAAACATGCAGATTCCTGGGACCCCAGATAGTGTAATGGTTACATCATTAGACTCCCACATAGTCAACCATGGTTCAAGTCCTGGACCCAGAGGCTTAAACTCATGCTGTGAGTCCGTGCGTACATGCCCAAGATGCTGAGAGGAGAATGGAGAAGGGATTGTGGCATAGCCATCCTCCCTGGGGAGTGATTTCTCACTTTCCCTCTCATTGTGTCTGTTTCTCTCTCTCTGGTGAGTGTGCACACCTTAAAGCCTAAAAAAAAACCAAAAAAACAAAAAAACAAAAAACAAAGCTCTTAAAAAATGCAGTGGCCAGCAGGTGGTATGGAGGTTAAGGCACTGGACTCCCATCAGTTCAAGTCCTAGACCTGGCAGCTTGCTTTCTCACTTTCTCTGTCTTTCTGTCTCTCTCTGGTCAAATTAAAAAATGATAATAATAAAATAAAATAAATAATAATTTCTTTTAAATGTAGATTTCTTTATCTACTCCTGGGCAACTAGAGAATATCTCCAGTTTGGGCCCAAAGCTGTGTTTTTTTAAAGCTTTCCAAGTCCAGGTATTATATGAAAAGAAAGCTATTATGTCAGTTCCGTTTATACATTCAGAAGCCAAAATCTCAAATAAATTATAGTACATTTAAAGAGCTTTACAGGGACCAGCAGTTGGCATAATGGCTATGTCACTGGACTCCCATGTTGTAGACCGTGGTTTGAGTCCTGAACCCAGTGGCTTAAACTCATGCCAGATGCGTGTGTGTGCATGCCCAAGATCCTGAAAGAAGAATGGAGGAAGAGGGATTGCGGTGTGGCCATCCCCCCGGGGGGTGATTTTTCGCTTTCTGTTTCTCTGTCTCTCTCTGTCTTTCTGGCAAGAGCACACACCCTATAGCAAAAACCTCTCAAGAAAAAAAAAGAGCATTACAGGGGCGAGCAGGTGGCATGGTGGTTGAGGTGCTGGACTCCCACGTGGCTGACCACGGTTCAAGTCTTGGACTTGGTGGCTTGCTTTTTCACTTTCTCTCTCTCTCATGAGCACATGTGCCCTACTGCAAACTTAATTATAATAGTAGTAAATAAAATTAAATAAATAATTTAAAAAATAAATAAAAATAAAGAGCATTACAGTATTACTGTGTTGGAACCTGTCAAAATTAGAAATGCGGGAACCAGCAGTTAGCGTAATGGCTATGTCGCTGGACTCCCACGTAGTCAACCGCGGTTCGTGTCTCGGACCCGGTGGCTTACAACTCACGCCGGGCGCGTGTGCGTGCGTGCCCAAGATCCCGAGAGGAGAATGGAGAGAAGGGATTGCGGCGTGACCATCCCCCCGGGGGGTGATTTCTCGCTTTCTGTCTCTATGTCTCTCTCTGTCTGTCTGGCGAGCGCACGCGCCCTATAGCGAAAAACCTCTCCCCCAAAAAAAAAATTTAAAAAAATTAGAAATGCTTGCGTTTTCTGAATGAAGCTTTAGTTATCCAGTTTTCCAAGCACCATTTGCTAAAGAGAATTTCTTTTCCCCACTGGGTTGACTGGTGCCCTTAGTCAAAGATCAGTTGGCTGTATGTTTGGGGGTTATTTCTGGGGTCTCTATTCTGTTCCATCGGTCCACATGCTGTTTTTGTACCAATACCACGCTGTTTTGATTATCATAGCTTTGTAATATTTGGGTGGGGGGTTCAGGGAGTGAGCTGCCTCCTTTACTATTCTTCCGCAGGATTGCTTTGGCCATACGGGGTCTTTCATGATTCCAGATGAATTTGATTGTGATTGCATTGAATTTGTAGATTAATTTAGATAGGATTGACTTTTTTATTCTATTAACCTTTCCAATCCAGGAGCATGGGATGTCTTTCCACTTTTTTGTGTCATTTTCTTTTCTTTTCTTTTTTTTTTTTTTTTTTAGTTTTTCATAGTTTTCCTTGTAGAGGTCTTTGACTTCTTTGGTTAGGTTTATTGCTATATATCTTATTTCTTTTGTGGCTATTGTAAATGGAATTTCTTTCTTTAGTTCTACCTCAGTCTGTTTGCTGTTGTGTATAGAAATGCTATAGATTTTTGTATGCTGATTTGGTATCCTGCCACTTTACTGTATCACTTCTAGGATATTTTTGTGTGGATTTTTGGGTTTTCTATGTATACAATCAATAACTTTTAAAAAAGAATTATTTAACTTTATTTATTTGTTTATTTTCATTTGACCAGAGAAGGACAGAGAGAGAGAGAGAGAGCAAGCAAGCCGCCAGGTCTGGGACTCGAACCACAGTTGACCATGTGGGAGTCCAGCACCCTTAACCACCATGCCACCTGCCGGCCCCAATCAATAACATACTTTTTTGTAAAAATTAAGAATATTGATAACATGGGGGCTGGCAGGTGGCATGGTGGTTTAGGGTGCTGTACTCCCACATGGCCAACCGTGGAACAAGTCCCAGACCTAGCGGCTTGCTTTCTCACTTTCTCTTTCTCTCTCTCTCTCTCTCTCTCTCTCTTGCACTGTCCCTCTCTGGTCAAATAAAATAAAATAAATAAATGAAAATAATAAAGTTGAATAAAATAATTCTTAAAAACATACTGATAATATGTGTTGGTAAGATGAGAGAAAAATTAAGCTCTTTTCATACACTCTAGAGGCACATTTAATGTTTGCTTTTATTATTATTTTTTTCTCTATTATTATTATTATTATTATTATTTTGTGTGTGTGTGGAGAGGTTTTCACTATAGGGCGCGTGCGCTCGCCAGACAGACAGAGAGAGACATAGAGACAGAAAGCGAGAAATCACCCCCCAGGGGGCATGGTCACGCCGCAATCCCTTCTCCTTCATTCTCCTCTCGGGATCCTGGGCACACACGCACACGTGCCCGGCGTGAGTTGTAAGCCACCGGGTCCGGGACGCGAACCGCGGTCGACTACGTGGGAGTCCAGCGACATAGCCATTACACTAACTGCTGGTTCCCTCTATTATTATTTTTTAAATTTGCTATGGGACATGTGTGCTCACCAGAGAGAGAGTGAAAGGAGTGGGGAGTGAGAAAGTAAGCCACCAGTCCAGGACTTGAACCATAATCAGCCATGTGAGAGCCCAGCACCTTAACCACCACACCTCCTGCTGGGCCCAACATTTTCTGTTTTAATTGCCAGAGGGCACATGTGCTTATGGGGGTAGGGGTGGAGGTGGTGGGGGGGACCAGCACCCTCAGATGGGGCGTGGTCACACCATAATCCCTTTTCCATTTTATCCCTCTTGTCAGGATGATGGGCATGCATGCACATGTGCCTGAGGTGTTGGTCAAGCCTCCAGTGCTAAGGTTTGAACCACGGTCAGCCATATGGAATCCAGGCTCCCTTAACCTCTAGGCTATGGATCAGCCCCACATTTAACATCCTCTATCAAAATTCACAATGTGCACACACTACCTACCACTCAGAAATTTTACTTCTTGGTATCTACCCTAGATAAACACTCTCACAAGGAAAGTAATTTTAGCACTGTTTTTAAATAGTAGTAAAATATAAAACAACTGAATGACTATGGACAAAAAGTCTTAATCAATAATGAATAAGATGCATATATCTTAAAAAAAATTTTATTGCCCGAGGGCATGTGCACTCTTGAGAGAAATTACCCCCTAAATGAGGCATGATTACATTGCAATCCTTTTTCCTGTTATTTCTCCATCCTGCAAGGATTTGGGCATGCATTCACATGTACCTGGTTGTGTTTTTCAAGCCACTGGGGCCAGGATTCAAACTACAGTTGGCCATATGAAATCCAGCTCCCATTGCACGGGACTTAACTATTGGCTGTATGCAGCCAACTCCAGATGCATACATTTGACATGCAAAGTTCTCTGAGATGTGATTGTGTGGACCAGAGTTGGAGACAGCGTGAACAGCATGCTTCAGCTGTGGGACCCAAATGCACCCTGGCACATCAGCATGTCAAAAGTCAGTGTGTCTGTCTCTCCAGACCTCATAATACATCCACCTCGCTTTACAGATAGAAGCTGATGAGGCTGGCAGTGGTGTGGTGGTGAAGGTGCTGAAATCCCACATGGCCGGCCACGGTTCAAGTACTAGACCTGGTGGTTTGCTTTCCCACTCTCTCTCTTCAAATTTAGAAAATAATAATAATAAATAAAAATGATTATTGAAAAAAATTAGAAAGTTGATGCAACCCTCCAACCTCTGTGTGAGGCGGTGGACCACAGCCACCTCTGGGTAGGGTCTGGGACAGGGTGTGATGGGAGAAGAGAAATTTAACATTATCTGGAGTACTTTCAGTTGTTTCTAGGAGAAAATATGGTTATAGCCTCTATGTTTTCTTTTCTTTTTTAAAAGAGAGGTTTTTGCTATAGGGCCTGTGCCCTCACTGGAAAGACACAGAGAGACAGAGACATAAAGTGAGAAATCTCCCTTCATGGGGGATGGCCACACTGCAATCCCTTCTCCTCCATTCTCCTCTCGGAATTCTGGGCATGCACACACATGTACCTGGCATGAGCTTTAAGCTGCTGGGTTCAGGACTGGAACCAGGGTTGACTACATGGGAGTCCAGTGACATAACCACTATGCAATCTGCTGGGCCCTGCAACCTCTATGTTTTCATTCATCTCCTTCCCACCCCATTTGTGCACCCACTAGTTCATTGTTATGTGCTGAATTGCGTGCTCTGAGACTCCTATGTTGAAGTCTAGCCCCTGGCACCTCAGAAGATGACTAGATTTGGAGACAGGGCCTTTCAGGAAGTGACTACATTAAAACGAGACCATCAAGGTGAGCCCTAACCCAGTATGACTGGTGACCTAAAAGAAGAAACTTGGACACACAAAAGACTTGGTGGGGGTGGGGGGTGGTCATTTGACCAAGGATGCTTGCTTTGCCACTCCTTTCCAACAGTTCTTGACCTCCTGGGGAAGCCCTCCTGGACCTCCTGCAGGATCAGCACCTGAAGGCAGACAGCACGGTGGCATGTGTCTGATGGTTTCTCTAAAGGGGCGTGTGGAGACAGGGGGAGGAAAGATGGTCCCTGGCGGGGTACTGAAGCTCACCAAGACCTAAGGGAGCGAAGGAGCTGAGGGGCAGGTGCAGCCAGAGAAGGAGCTATGGGGCTCGAAGGAGGGCCTGTCTTGGGGGAGGCCCAGAGTTTTCCAATGCTGGGGAGAGGTGAACGAGGTTCAGGGTTGGTTGGAGCCATTGCGTTGGTCAACGAGGAGATTCTGTGGGCTAGTGAGTTTCAACAGCAGAGCGCAGAGGGTTGGAAGTGGAAAGAGGTCTGTAGGAAAGGGCCGAGATGGCAGATTCGATGTGCGTATCTCTGTTAGTGCACTTTTCAGGCTACAAAGGATGGGAAGGTGTTTCTAAGAAGCACAGATCTACATGGACCAGAGTAGGGGAGACAAAAGCAACACCATTCGGGAAGCTGGAATCAGATGGAGGAACACAATTGATGTTTCAGGCTGGAGGAAACCCGAATGCTGGGGAGATGGTAGGAAAGGCCTAGAACCAACCCAGCCAGTAATGCAGAAGCCTCAGAAGGCTTGGGGATTATAGACACCACGTAGCTCTGGAGGTAGAGTCGATGAAGGAGCTGAAAATAAGAGTTGTTGAGGGCTGAGCTGGTGGCATGGTGGTTAAGGTGGCTGGATCCCACGTGGCCAACCACGTGGTTTGAGTCCTAGAATTGACGGCCTGAAAAACATGCAAAACATGTGTATGTGCCCAAAATCCCAAGAGGAGAATGGAGGAGAAGGGACTGCAGTGTGGCCATCCCCTTGGGGAGTGATTTCTCATTTCTGTTTTTTTCTTGCTCTGGTAAGCAAATATACCCTCTTGCAAAAATTTAAAAAGAAACAAAAAATAATTGTTGAGTCAGGTCTGGTATAGTGGCAATGTGACTAGACCCACATGGGAGGGTCTGGGCTCATGCGTTGGGGCCTCCCTGAGTATACTGGGTGTGTATGCCCCTGTGAGCCAGGCCGGCTGAAACCAGGGGTAGGTACAGATAGATATAGATTCTCTCTCTCTCTCCTTTTCAGAAGAAATAAATTTTAAAAAGTTGGAAGTTCTATTTACTAAGGTATGAGATCCCCAAATTCTTTCTTCCTGGGAGATTCATCTAGGAGAGTGAAGTCGAAGTTCTGCCCACAGCCACCCTCCTGTGTGAACTGGAGACACTGATTCTGCATTCAGTGAGGACGGGCACCTCAGTGGTCCAAGTGCTCTGTGGAGGCCCGAGGCCTCCAAGGCCACCCAGGAATCAGGACCCTGTACCTGCAGCTGTGTGTGGTGGGGACCAAGAGCGGGAGGGCTCATGCCTGCACCTCTTCCTGCCACCTGACAGCTTGATCTCTGATGGCTTCTGCAGCCACGGTGGCTTCTGTCACAGCTGTCTGAGGGAGAACTTACCTGGCGCTTCCTTAAGTGAGCAGGGGGCTTCCTCCCCACTCCTGACAAATTGGGTGGAGGGTCTGTTCCCTGTGGGCTTGTTCTACCACCCAGCAGGAAAAACAGATCTACAATGGGAAGGAGTGGGCAGCCTCAGCCATTTTGCTCGGCTGAAACCCAGAGTCCTCTGCTCAGACCCAGCTGCTGTCAGGTCGGGGGCCTGCAAGCCCAGAGCGTGAGACGTTTGGCCTTCGTCCCCCCAAAACCAAACAGTAGCAGGCGATTGTCTTCTTTACAATAGTCCGTCCGGTGTTTTTAGGTCAAAAGATTGGCACCGCTCCTGTTTGGGCGTGTAGTAAGCGCTTGGCAAGTGCTAGTTTTCTGTCCTCCAGATCTCCAAATACCCATTCTAGTGCCCCATACACCAGCATGCAGACTTCCCTGGGGATTTCCAAAGGTGTCTGGCTAAAAGGCAAGCATCGTTGAGATAAGTAGCCTTTTTTTTCTTTCAAATTACTTATTTAATTATATCTATTATTATTTTTTTTATTTTGACCAGAGAGAGATGAAGGGAGAGAGAGAAAGAGGGAAAGTGAGAAAGCAAGCCTCCAGGCCCATGACTTGAACCATGGTTGGCCATGTGGGAGTCCAGTGCCTAAACCACCATGCCACCTGCCGGCCCCAACCAGTAGCGCTTTTAAGCCTCAAAGGGTGTTTCCATTTTGTTGCTTTTAATAGAAAATACCTGAAACTGGGGATTTTTAAAAACAGAGGTCAGGGCTAGCAGGTGGCATGTTGGCTAAGGTACTGGACTCCCACATGGCTGATGTGGTTCAAGTCCCAAACCTGGAGACTCAAAATCACACCAGGCACATGTGTGTGTGTGCCCAAAATCCCGAGAGGAGAATGGAGGAGAAGGGATTATGGCATGACCATCCCCTCTGGGGGGTGATTTTCCACTTTCTCTGTCTTTCTCTCTGGTGAGTACATGTACCCTATGACAAAACCTAAAAACAAACAAACAAACAAAAAAAGCCCTAAACCAAAAGCAAACGAAAACCCGAGCTTTGGGGCCAGCTCCATAGTCTAGCAGTAAAGGGAACTGGCTCCCATGCTGCTGAGGAAATGGAGGACACAGGATGGTACATGATGGCCGCCCTGCCAGGAGGGCCTTTCTCTGTGTGTGACTCTGTCTCTCTCTGGTAAATGCACCCACCCTCTAGTAGGTTAAAAAAAAAAAGAAGTCCCTTCTGCTTGTGTTGGTGGGGTCTTTCAGGGCCTCGGTCACACTGTGAGGCAGGGGCAGAGGAAACGTGTCCAGGAGCCTCTCCTCCCGTCTCCTGCCCTCGCCTGGCAAACTCACCAGAACCAAAACACGGGAATCACAGGGCCCAGCCCGGACCATTTACTCTCTCCCACACCCTGAAGGAATAAAGTTTCCTCCTAACGCCTTCACAGCCAAATCGAACCCAAGGAAGGGGGGTGTTGTAACCACAGAACGGAGAACTGGGGCCACTGAACACCTGTCTCCAGCAGGCCTGGGGATGGCGGGTGGGATGTGGGGCAACCGCTCAAGGGAGACGGACTGCGAGGGACGCAGGGTAGTGGAGGATGCCTTAGCCTGTGTGACGCTTTGGCCTGGGATGTGGCTCTGTAGCATCCGAGCTCCGAGAGGCCTGCCCTGTATAGGATGCCACCACTTGGTGGTGGCATCAGCTGGGCACGATTTGGCTTTGAAGAGCCTGTGTCTCTGTGCAGGGGCAATACCGTCCTCACAGGGGGGGTGTGCGGGCAGCAGGGAGCACACGTGATGCTCACATTCCGGCTTCTTGGGGACCTCATGACTAACCCAGCAGGGCCCAGCAGACAGAGGGGACAGAAAGCGGCAGGAAGGGGCCTGACACTGATCACGGGGCAGCTTTCTCTGTCCCTCTCCCCACCCCCACCTTCCTGCCCAGTGAGGCCAAGAAGCTCTCACCCTTCCTTTATTGGGGGAGGGGGTGGGGTTGTACCTGGCTGCACGGGAGCCCCCTGTGGGGAGACTGATCCCAAGGATCGAACATCTTCCGCCTGTTGGCACTAGGGGCCAGAAAACTCTGCCCGACCCGGGATAGTGGGGTAAAGGGCAGGGCAGGGCAGGGCCTATCGGAGCATCTGGCCGTGAGGCTGGCATGCCTTCTCCGAGTGCATTCCTGTCGTTGTTTGCCCGAGGTGGGGCACAGGCCGAGACTGGGGGCCCCAACCCTGACTTTGGGAGAGAGATGTCGTGAAAATATACTGTCCGTCCACCTGCATGTCCCCTGCTGGCCATCCCTTTCTGGCTTTAGGGACAGGAATGAGTCACGGGAGAGGCCCTCAGGGCCAGCTCACCTCCCCGTTCACCCCCTCTCCCCTCTGCCAGGCTGCATGGAGCCCCTCGGTCCTTCTAGCCACTCTCCGTCCTGCTGGGCGTGGGTGCGGGTGACCAGCGAGGGTGTCTGCTGGAAGGCAGTGGGATTGGGGGACAGAAGAAGAGGGTGTGGGGTGCCAGGACACCCAGGAGCAGGAGCAGGACAGGCGTGGGGACAGCTCCCTGCAGAAAGTGGGATGGCATCTTCTTTGTCACCAGCGTTCCTGGCCCGATGTGCCTGGAGCATGCTAGGCCTCGCTCCAGCAACTGCTGGGGGTATGTCCTGTGTGATTGCAGCTCTGATCCCAGAAGCTGGAGGCTGCGAGGGCCAGACTTGGGTGAGTCTCTGTGTGTGACTCTGTCTCTCTCTGGTAAATGCACCCACCCTCTAGTAGGTTAAAAAAAAAAAGAAGTCCCTTCTGCTTGTGTTGGTGGGGTCTTTCAGGGCCTCGGTCACACTGTGAGGCAGGGGCAGAGGAAACGTGTCCAGGAGCCTCTCCTCCCGTCTCCTGCCCTCGCCTGGCAAACTCACCAGAACCAAAACACGGGAATCACAGGGCCCAGCCCGGACCATTTACTCTCTCCCACACCCTGAAGGAATAAAGTTTCCTCCTAACGCCTTCACAGCCAAATCGAACCCTCTCCTTGGGCTCTCCTCACCCCCTTGCCCTGTCTTTGAAATATTCCCCCTCTTAACACTTACTTTTCTCTTCCATGAGTGAAAGAGAGAGCCGCATTCCCAACAGAGTCCTAACCTCAACCCATCCCAGCCCCGCCAGCCCTGGGTCACGGACGGGCACATGGGTGCCTGGCGTCCCACGGGAGGTCTCTGGGCTGGAGCCCAGGCCCTCTCGCGTGGGCGTCCCTGTGGAGTGTGCCATTCTACTGCTGTGCCCCTGTCTGGCCCTTTGCCCTGGCTCTACCATGGCTTGCCGGTTGCTCTAATCCACCTCCTGTCTGTCTTCTTCCTCAGTGCAGAAAGCGGGAGGTATTTTAAAAGACAAGGGTGGGCCAGGTGGTGTGGAGGTTAAGGCACAGGATCCCACGTGGCCAACTCCGTGGACTCTGCAGTTCGAGTCCTGCACCTGGCGGCTTGGAAATCATGTGCATGTGTGTATGTGACCAAAATCCCGACAGGAGAATGGAGGAGAAGGGATTGTGACATGGCCCTTCCCCCTGTGGCGGGATTTCTCACCTCCTGTCTCTGTCTCTTTCTGGCACGTGTATATGCCCTATAGTAAAACAAAAACTAATTCATTCAAAGGCAAGGGCTGCAGCCGGCAGCAAAGGGTGTGGAAGACACGAGGCTGACGGTCGCTCTGGTGCTAACTTGCTCTCTTGGGCCCTCGGATTCTGCGTTTGCGAATCCCCGACCTGTCCCAGCTCTGCTGCCACCTGAGCGAGTGAAGCTGCCCATGCCTGGGGCATGGAGGGGACTGAGAGGCCTGGTCCAGTGGAGCTTGAGCCTCCCAGCCCTCAAGATGCCCTTCGCTTGGTGGTCAGGCAGCTTTGGCGAGAGTGGCCGCCTTTCTGAAGCACTCAAGCTTGGTTTGCTACTTGAACTATGTCACGGCCAATTACACTTTCAGTCCAGTGGGAGACAGCCCAAGCACCAGTCCCAGCTTTGTGTCAGCATACGCGGAACACGGTTAATGAGTAAACACGGCGTGAGAAGCCATCGGTCGCCCGGGCAGAGACTCCGGCTCATTCCAGACCTTTCTCTCCTTCATCCCCGTTATGATAACCATGGCTGCCCCTTCCTGAGCCTTCCTCTGTCTCAGGATCTTACCTGAGCCAAGTCCTCAGATCCTCCCAGTCACCTGTCAGGGTGTTCTGGGGCTGGCCACGTAGCCTAGCGGTGAGGGGAGCCAGATCCCCCCACGGCCAACCCCAGCTCGAGTCCTGGACAGATGCAGCGTGTGCGTGTATGGCCCAGCACCTCGATGGTGGAGACGGAGCCAGAGGGATTGCGGTGTGAGCTCACCTCACTGGGGGTGGTTTCCCCCTCTCTGCCTCTCTCTCTTTCTGGTAAGTGCACATGTCCTCTGGAAATGAAAAAAAGAGAGAGAGAGAGAAGAAGAAGAAGAAAAAGAAGAAGGAGGAGGAGGAGGAGGAGGAGGAGGAGGAGGAGGAGAAGAATTCCCATTTTTTTTTTTTGGAGAGGTTTTTGCTATAGGGCTCGTGCGCTTGCCTGAAAGACAGAGAGAAACAGAAAGTGAGATATAACCCCCCAGGGGGGATGGCCACGCCCCAATCCCTTCTCCTCCATTCTCCTCTCGGAATCTTGGGCACGCATGCACACGCGCCCGGCATGAGTTTAAGCCACTGGGTCTGGGACTCGAACTGCGGTCGACTACATGAGAGTCCAGTGGCACAGCCATTACACCATCTGCTGGTCCCAATAATTCCCATTCTGCTGACAAGGGAACCGAGGCCGAGAGGCCGCAGAGTAGCTGTCTGGGGGATGCGTGCCCTTGGCCGCTCCCTTCCACCGGCTCTTGGTTCGCTGAGGTCTGGGCAAATCCGGCCCCCTCCAGCCAGCGGCTGATCCCCCCACATAGCATCTCTCGGCCATCAGCACCATCACCCACCAGATGTCCCTGTGGGGTTTCTGTTGGCGGAAAGTCACACTGTAGTTCTGGCTTCAGGAGCACCCCAGGCCCTCGTGACCTCCCGAGGCACCCGCTCCCCGACACGTGCCCGGGCTGGAACAGTCGCTCTGACGAGGGAGGCCCTTCCTGACTTCTTGGCCTGCAAAGTCTTCATCATGGACACATCTCCCCAGGGGATCGGGCCCCTGGGGCTTTCCCCAACACCCCTTACGGGGACTTCAGGATGGTGAGGTCAGTGATGTGGGTGTGGAGATTTGCACGTGTGTGTCCCTGGGGATGGGACAGGGATCCCATCACAGTGAGAGGCAGGGCATGGCAGCTGAGGGCACCTTGGAGCCAGACACTGGAAATGGAATCCACACTGCTTACTGTGTGACTGTGGGTAGAACACTTAACCTCTCTGAGTCTCAGATTCCTCATCTAAATGCTATCTACCACATGGTGTTGTCCTGAGGATTAAGTGAAGAAGTAAAACATTTCAGGGCCTACGGGTGGCATGGTGGTTAAGATGCTGGACTCTCACATGACCAACTGCGGTTCAAGTCCTGGACCTGGTGGCTTGCTTTCTCACCTTCTCTCTCTCTCTCTCTGTCTCTCTCTCTCTCTGTCCCTCTTCTCTCTCTCTCTTTCTCTCTCTCACTCTGTCCCTTTCTGGTCAAATTAAAATAAATAAATAAAAATAAATAAAATTGAATTAAAAAAAGAAGAAGTAAAGCATTTCAAACTGCCCGGCACCCAGTAGCATCGGCAAGTCTTGAGTCCTGCCGGGCCCTGCCTCCTAGCAGGCTCTTGGTGAATGTTTGCCAGTGGAAGGCAGTCCTGGCACTGAGCACCTGTGTGTATCAAACCTTTGGGCACTGTCTAGAGAGCCTGGCACTGTGACGGTCCCCTTCCATATCACGTAGGAAAGAAGAGAGCAGTCGTCACCAGCAACCCCAACGTCTGTGGCAGGGCCCCAGCTCTCAGAAGCCACCATGACAGGGCATGACGGCGACAGAACAAAGACCATTGAATCACGCAGAGAGTGGGGAAAATCACTTTAAATCTGTTTTTGCAGATCGCGTTCATTTCAATGCCCTGGGCAGATGCCCACGTGTGCAGGGACACTCGGTCAGGCCAGAGGCGCTTTGTCTCTTTGAAAGGCCGCATTGTGACCCCACACCAGCCCCGACTGATTCCCAGAACAACAAGCCCTTGTACGGGCCCTGAAGCCCGGCTTGCTCCAGCCCACGGCTGGCAGCGCGAGTCCTTTGCTGCCCCTTTAAGGGCAGTGTGAGGAGGTCTTAAATCCTCCATTCAGACAGCGTTGTAAAAACAGTCCTGCAACCTGCCGGCGTCGGACTGAGATGCTTCTCAGAAGTTGGCTCTAGGATGTTGACGAAGCCCAGTTCCAATACGCTGTGTCTTGCTCAGGCCTGTCATGTACAGAACAGGGTCGAGGAGGTGCTCTCAGGAGTGCTGGGCTGTGGGGCATGACCACCCCCCCCCCCATGCCACTTTCCTGCGTGCAAGAGAGGCCACTAGGAGGATGTCCCCAGGAGGTTTTCAGAATCCCCACAAAACAGGGAGGCTTTGAAGCAGTGGAGTCTCAGGTGAGAGCCTGGCTCCGTGGCCGCCTCCCGGGGCTGGCTGTTCCTTGGTACACCCTCCCCACACCCAGGTGAGATCACCCTCAGCCCGGAGCGGCCCGGGGGCTGCAGAAGGCTGGGCACACCGCAGCACTGTTTGGTCAAAGTCATGCTGAGGCTCCCGCCTGCTGTCCCAAATGCTGTTTCCTCCTCCTCAAGCCCCCTGCCAGCTGGCATCTGTCCACCATCAGGTCTCATCTAGCTGTCATTTCCCAGGAGGCCAGAGGACGGGTCTGCATGAGGACCAGGTGTCTGGAGCAGCCCTGGGGCCCCCTCTGTACGCATGTAGCCTGTATCTCTGAGAACTGGCCCTCGGTCCTCCTGGCACCTGGCCGGGCGCTGAGTGCTCGCATGGGTGCACACAGTCACAGGGTTGATGGGGGGTGGGGAGATGGAGGCTCCTGGCAGTGGTCCATGGGGCCCAGTCGGCCAATGACTCCCTTGAATGAGGTGGGAGAAGGGCTGTCCTCTTCTCTGCTGGCCTATGCCTGGGGGACAAGAGTGGGCGAGGCCGTGGTTTGATATGTCCTCACAAGTTTTGGCTCTTGGTCATGCTGTAGACATTGGCTTCTTCTTAATCCTTTTTCAAGAAGGATTTAGCTCTTTGTTCCATGAGCTTGAAAACGCCCAGTTTGTTGCCTTTGCTAAGTATCAACTGAGCTGAACGGGCTGCAAAGGGACACCCAGCAGCCACCTGAGCTGGCACTCAGCCCACTCCTCACCAGCCGTGCGTCTCCATCTCCTCACTGCAGACCCAGGCAGCGCCATCTCCTGTAGCTGCTCCAAAAACGGCAGGCAACAGGATTACTCGGGTGTGAATTTGGGTCTTTGGGCAGCTGTGTTTGAGAGTTGATGCTGCCTGACCTTTGACCCAAGTTAGGGTCACTGAGTAGGCAGTATCTGAGGAATGTCTACCTGCCCTGGGGTGGCAGGATATGCCCCAGAGAAGGTCCCTTCCTGCCAGAGACCCAGAGGCAGAGCAGCGAGGCATGTCTACAACAGGAAAGCTCTATCCCACACGCCTGGTAGACCAGCAGTCCCAGCACACGGAAGGTACCCAGCCAGTGCCAGTTTTCTGTGGTTGAATACCTTCCAGCTACTGCCCAGCTGGCTTTTGAAATATCCCTGTCCTCACCCACTTCTCCCCAGGCGTGGTGTGTGCTCTTAGTAGGCAGGGCTGCCCACCAGCGAGCAAGGGCAAGTACCTGCCAACAAAACAGCTAGTGCAGAACTGAATATGCATTGCACCATCAAGGAAGCTGGACGGGGGCAGGTTACAGGGGACAGACGAAGAAAGAGTAAGACCAGGAGGGTGCATTTTTGGGGGACTGGGAGTGAAACCTTGCCCATCCTAATCATACCCAATTCAAATGGGATGCAAGTCAAATGTAAAATGAAATGTCGAATTTAAAAAATATTAGTATAGGACCCAGCAGATGGCGTAATGGCTATGTTGTTGGACTCCCATGTAGTCGACTGCTGTTTGAGTCCTGGACCCGGTGGCTTAAACTCACTCTGGGCACGTGTACGTGCGTGCCCAAGATCCCGAGAGGAGAATGGAGGAGAAGAGATTGCAGCATGGCCATCCCACCTGGGGGGTGATTTCTCGCTTTCTGTCTCTTTGTCTCACTCTTTCTGGCGAGCGCTTGTGCCCTATAGCAAAAACCTCTCCAAATAAATAAATAAATAAAATAAAAAATATGAGTATAGAGGGAAGGAAAGTTATGTCAGAGAGTTATCTGCAAAGCTTTCCCCAGTAAGTCTTATGGTTGGACCAAGTTTCAACTGGAAAAGAGAAATTAGAGCGAGATCCTATGACAGTTTCTTTACAGAGAATGATTGAAACTTCAAAACATCGAGAAACTTTTGGGAAATTCAACTATGCCTTTATTTAGTTTTTTTTTGATGAGTGGGTCAAAAATAAGCTTCATTAGTATCACATTGGTGGCTTGCTATAAAAATGGGGCTGTTTAGTTGGAAAAAAAGAGACTTCCCTCAATTGACACTTGTTTGCACAATTTGTAAACATGTAACACACTTCCTATCATTTTAAAAATGTTTAGTTTATTTCTTTTGTGAGAGAGCGCAAGAGAAAGCACATGGCCGTGCTCGAGAGAGTACACGTGAGAGAGACAGACACCCACCAGGGTCTCATCATGCCACCCCCTCCCTCGCCCCACCCCTGCAGCCTCCCGGGCTCCCAGGGTCAAGGGCGTGTCTTAGACCTGGGATCCTCACCCCAATCAGCCACGTGGCTCCAGCGTCATGGAGTGGCATGCCGCTCCCCGTGCCATCAAGGCTGGGCCTCACTTCTTAAATCATAGTTTAATTGTTCAAACTAGAGCCTCATCCAAACCTCTGTTCATAATTGACGATGACGTGGCTTTCTTCAGTGGGCTTACTTAGAGCGACTGGTTCTGGCATCAATTACCCTGGACTAGCGAAAGGTTTCCTGAGCGTGCCTCTCAGATCCACCTTGGTCATGGATCTCCAAGCGAGAAGGGGAGTCAGCCAGTTAAACCCTCCTGCTTTAGCTGACTCTGTGCCCTCCCCAGCTGCTAGCAGGAGGCAGTGCAGATTCGACCCGTCCAAGTCCGTGGGTGGGAGCTGTCCTGGTGTCCCATCTCTGGAAGGTCATCATTTCTTTGAATCATGGGAGAAAGGAGCATTTCAGAGTGGGGGCACCAGGTTTACAGATACCCAGCTCAGCCCCTTCCTTCTAATCATCTGGGCTCCTTTCCACCCGGACACCTCAGACCAAAACACAGCCCTCGCCATGCATCACTCGCTGTGCAGCCTCTCCCCCTTCTCTCCTGTGGAGGGGTCCAAGGGCAGTCTCATAAAGGTAAGTTATTATCTGGACCAGCAGTTGGTGTAATGGATGTGTCGCTGGACTCCCATGTAGTCAATCATAGTCTGAGTCCCGGACCCAGTGTCTTAAACTCACAAGATCCCGAGAGGAAAATGGAAGAGAAGGGATTGTGGCGTGGCCATCCCCCCTGGGGGGTGATTTCTCGCTTTCTGTCTCTCTCTTTCTGGTGAGCACACGTGCCCTATAGCAAAAATCTCTTAAAGGAAAAAAGACAAGTTATGATCCACATCCCTCCCTGAGCAGACCACAGAGCGCACTGCCCAGTCTGATTTCCGATCAGCTTTGCACAGAGGGAGAGGAGGCTTCTGCATCTCTTTTTCTTTTGGCTTAAAGAAGTTCCGAACACAGATCATTGTATCTTATAGGGAAATAGAGGGGGCCCTTAGGCTGGCACTTGGTAAGTTTCCAGAGAGGGAGAAGCCGTCCTGGTGGGCAGGCTAAGCTGGGAGGGTGGGGCCCCATGCTGCACCCTGGGGGCGTGGTACTGAGCACACACGGGGCCCCTTGCCATGCCTTGAGATTCAGGTTAAGGAAAGGACTCCTCAGAAAGAAAGCTAAAATGATGGCATTCCTGAAAATGGAGAACAAAAAATAACACCCCCAGAAAACCCCGTGAAAATATTGAACATAAAGGCACTTTATAAAGCGTTTCAAAGGGCTATCATCTTCCACCGTGGACATCCGGAAAGCGCTGCAGGGTGAGCTTTCGAGCCCGTGACACGCAGAATATCCACGAAGACTCAGACATGCCACAGGATGGGGTGCTCAAAAGAGCCCGTGGAAAATCCCAGTAAGGAGTTCTCAAGATCTGGTCCAGGGGTCAGCAGGAGATCTTTGTTTCCCTAGCAGATCACAGTCACCACTTCCTGCCCCCACCTTCCCCTTTCACAAACAGGAAGTGACCTTAGAAAGGAAGCTCAGGAGTTGGAGGTTAAGCATGGCAAGCCCCCAGCCCTGGCATGAAGGTACACGGGAGAGTAAACATGACACCCATAAGAAACAGAGTGTGGCTTTTTTTGTTTGTTTTTTTTTTGCTGTTTTTTTTTTGTTTTCCACCACTGAGAGCATTTCTGCCCTGGGGAGAGCTGTGCTGGAAGGCAGGCAGCTAGGTAACGCCGGCCGGGTCTCAGCTCTTCTGCTGCGGCTTTATGAAGACTTCCACCTGATTAACGAGAACACCGCGTGGACCACGTAGAGCAGGGTGGCGACGTAGGCAAACACCTGCACGGAGAGGAACGGTGTTAGTGGCAGTGCATGGGGAGGAGCTGAGGCCACGTGCTCACACGGCGCGTGGGGGTGACCAGACTGAAGAGGGTGGGCTGCCATTGCTTCCCGCGTCACACAGACACCCTTTCCTGCTGAGCAGGGAGGTGCACCCTGGATCTTTTCAATGCAGAGCTGCAGGTGACCTAACCATCTCTTGAACCTGGTATAGGAAACCTCATGCTATGTCAGCTCATTGGAAACAGGGACCCTCAAAGACCCTTTCCAGGGAAAATATCCAGGAGGGCCAGATGGTGATGCAGCGGTAACTCAGCTAGACCTGCATGGGACCTTTCTGGGTTCGTATCTCAGGGCCTCCCTGGGTACAGCGGTATGTTCAGGTTAGCTGAAGCAGGGGGTGGTTCATGGTGTCAGGACTCTGGTGGGGGTACCTGTCTTTCTCTTTCTCTCTCATGGGAGAAATAAATAGATACACTTTTTTTTTTTGAAAAAAAGCAAAGAAAAATTCCAGGGAAGTGTCAGCACTCTCCATGGAAAACTTGCTTCCCCTATACCGGTAAGACCAGCATCCTGGTGTCTGTGTTAAGAGATCAATGAGGGCTGGCAGGTGGCATGGTGGTTAAGGCATTGGACTCCCACATGGCCAACCACAGTTCAAGTCCCTGGAGGCTTACTTTCTTTCTCACTCCCCTACCTCCATCTCTCCCTAGTCAAATTAAAATAGTAATAATAATAAATAAAGTTGAACAGATAATTCTTAAAAAAAAAAGTCAACAGAGAGAGAGAGAGAGAGATCAGCGACACAGTACATAGATTTGTGGCTGTGGTTAAGGTCTTGATGCCACCTGGACACCCTCAGACCCATCTGGATTTTATCCTAGGGCTTTTTGTTTCACAGGCTTTGCAGTGAGGGGCAGGGATGGGGAGGAGAGATGTTTGAGTTTTTGTCAAAAGGAGGGAGCCGGGACCAGCAGTTAGCGTAATGGCTATGTTGCTGGACTCCCACGTAGTCGACCGTGGTTCGCATCCCGGACCCAGTGGCTTAAGACTCACGCCGGGCGCGTGTGCATATATGCCCCAGATCCCGAGAGGAGAATGGAGGAGAAGGGATTGCGGCGTGACCATCCCCCCTGGGGGGTGATTTCTCACTTTCTGTCTCTATGTCTCTGTCTGTCTGGCGAGCACACATGCCCTATAGCGAAAAACCTCTCAAAAAAAAAAAAAGGAGGGGGCCGACCGAGCAAGCTGTGGGGGTCAGTCAATCATTTTGGCACTGGGAACGAGGCCCTGAAAGGGTGGCCAATGGTCACTTGTGGCTTACGATGTTGACCTGGGCACTGTCTTCTCCCATCACCCTGCCTGGGGTCATCGGCCTCCGAAAGGCTCGCCCGCCCTCACGTCCCACGTCTGCACCTGGTGTCGTGACCTTGGGTGAGGGTCAGGAGTTTCCAGCCCAGCACAACACTTAGGACGGCTCTGCTTCCCTGACTCTGGAAAATACCCATAAACACCGGCCGGCACCGTGCCTGTTCTTTCTCTGCCCCACGCTTGGGCAAACTCTTTGCCCCCATTGGCCAGAGGCGATGAGTAAGCTGAGTTATTTAATAACAGACTGGAGAGAACTCATCCGGGAACTCCTAAGTACCTTTTCTGAAAGGAGCAGTCCTACATGAGTGAGCACCTCCCCCAGAAGTCCCTCTCCCTAAGTGACCATTCCCCTGGGGGGTGATTTCTCGCTTTCTGTCTCTCTGTCTCTCTCTGTCTGGCGAGCACACGTGCCCTATAGCAAAAAGCTCTCCCCCCCAAAAAAAGAATGAAGGTTCTACAGTGATACCCAACCACATGAACCAGTCCCACAGAGAGAGGCTGCGAGAAGCCACGTGTAAGAGAACATACACTGCGTATTCTTTTGCCATGAAGGTGATATGAAGGTGGCAAGAGGGACTGGACACTGGAAATCAGAAACTGGGTGGTGGTAGAAGAGCCACAGTGATGGCAGTAGGACGAAGGGGAATGTCTGGGAGCTGTGTGTTATATCTTGTTTTTTTTTTTTTTTTTTTTTTTTTTTTTTAATATGGATGCTGACTGCTGAAGGGAGTTCACATAATGAAAATGCACTGAGTTGCACACTTGTAATCTGCCCACTTCTCCAGATGTATGCTGCATTTCTTCCTTTCTTCTTCCTTCTTAGAGATTTTTGCTATAGGGCCATGAGCTCACTGGAGAGATGGAGAGACAGAAAGCAAGAAATCACCCCCCAGGGAGGGCCATGCCGCAATCCCTTCTCCATTCTCTTTCGGCATCTTGGGCACACATGCACACGTGCCCAGCATGAGTTCCAAGTCACTGGGTCCAGGACTCCATCTGTGGTTGACTACCTGGGAGTCCAGCACCTTAACCACTACGCCACCTGCTGGCCCCATAGGCTGCATTTCTCTAAGTAAAAGAGGGCCCCACAGGAAAGGTATGCATTGCTAAGATGCTGTGCTCCACAGGCTGGGCCATGCGCGGAGCCTGGGTTCGATTCCCAGGCCGACCTAAAGGCTGGCCATGCTGGTGTGCGCTGTAGTCCCAGCGACTCGGGAGGCCGAAGCAGTGGCTGGAGGCTGGGCAGCATGGTGAGACCTGTCTAGAAAGAGCTGAGAGTAGTGGTGCATACTTGTAGTCCCAGCTGGAAGGCTGAGGCAGGAGGACGGGCACATGATGAGAATTTTGTCTTAAAAAAAAAAAAAAGTCCCACCCACAGTGGCACAGCAGCAGCATGTCACTCCGAGATGCCAAAGCCCTGTGCGAGATTGGGTTTCCATTCCCACATTGACCTGCACAAGCTGGCGTGGGTGTGCCCGCAACTCTGGCTGGCTGGCAAGACCAAGGGAGGATCGAGGTGTGACACCCTGTTGAGGGTGCTTGTCTGTTTCTCAGGAAACACCTTTGGACTGGACTGGAAATCCAACCCGGGCTTCCCACGTGGGGCCAGCCTGTGGGGCACAGCATCTCAGCACCTTGTGCCATCATGACTGGGCCCTATGAAATACATTTTCTATCACAGTCTGTGTACAGGTACAAGAGCACACATGCCAGGCTGACCCTGTGGCCGGGGGGTTAAGGGAGTCATATCCTGTATGGTCGACTATGCAGTTTGAATCTAGATCCAGTGGCTTAAGAAACCCGCCGGGCATGTGTGTGTGTGCACGGCCAAGATCATGAAAGGAGAAATGGGGAAGGGATTATGGCATGACCAGCCTTCTTAGGGGGTGCTTTCTCCCCCTGTGCTCGCTTCATCTCTCTCGGGTGAACACATATGCCTTTGGGCAAAATTAAAAAAAAAAAGGCACACATGCACAACCTTGTAAAGAATCATTTTGTGAAATAATACACTCGCTTACTCCCTGTCAGTCTGATCTAGTGCACTATGAAGAGAATCTATCTCGGCTTGGTACGCTGCCTTCATCCCTGGAGTATGTTTCAATGGAGACCACTCAGGGACAGTCAGGAGACCCAAGTGGTAGACTCCCTGCTCCAAGTGGTGCTAAGAGTGTGGTGACAGAGCACCGGCCTTGACACCTGGCCCCACCCATTACTGGTGACCTTAGGCAAGTTACCCAGGACCTCTGCGCCGTGTCTTCATTTGAGACGTGAGTATGACAACAGCACCTGTGTCACAGGGTTGTTACGGGGTTAAGTACGATTGTCCCTGAGTGCTCAGACAGTGCCGAATCTCACATGGCTGTCCTCTGCAAAGCCCGCTCAGGCCCGGGACAGAGAATCACTAGCCAGATGGCTAAAGGAGACTCAGGTGTCACTTCTTTTCTTGTGTGTGTGTGTGTGTGTGTGTGTGTGTGTGTGTGTTTTTAAGAGAGATTTTTGCTCTAGGGCACATGTGCTCCCAGAGAGGCAGTGAGAGACAGAGAGACAGAAAGCAAGAAATCACCTCCCGGGGGATGGCCACACCTCAATCCCTTCTCCTCCATTCTCCTCTTGGAATTTTGGGCACACACGCACACAGACTTGATGTGAGTTTTAAGCCACCAGGTCTGGGCTTTGAACCACAGTTGACTATGTGGGAGTCCAGTGTACAACTATGTGGGAGTCCAGCCCAGATGTAACCATTACACCATCTGCTGGTCCCTTCTTGGGAGTTTTATTGCTTCAGAAACGAGAAGGTTTGACTTCAGTCAAAAGTTAGCGAGGGCCAGGCAGTGCTGCAGCAGTAAAACAACTGGATCCACCTGAAAAAGTCCTGGGTTTGCTTACGGGGACCACCCTGAGCACACTGGGCACGTGTGCACTCGCTGAGATTGGGAGTGGATGACGGCATGAAGATCCCATTCAGAGTGCCTGTCTCTCTGTCTCTCATGAAGAAAAAAATAGATAAAATTAAAACAAACAAACAAAATAGATAACCTAGTAGTTAAGGAAGCCTGATCCTGCATGACTTTCTGCCACTTAAATCTCACCCTAGTGGCTTGAAAAACACACTGGGCCCATATGCGTGTATGTGTGTGTGTGTGTACATGCACACGTGTGTCCAAAATCCCAACACAACATAGAAACAGAGAAGGGATTTCAGCATGAGCACACCCCACTGGAAGGCGCTCCCCAACTCTCTCTGGCCATTAAGAAATAATAATTATGAAAAGGGGGGCCTGGGCTGTCTTCTGATCAGAGCCTCTGCCTACGGCGGGGGAGCTGTTCCTGGGGCACCGGGGCAGACATGGGCTCCGGGACTCACCACAGCGGAGATGTTTTCGTGGTACTGTCTGTAGGTGTAGCCGTCTCGCATCAGGATGGTGGCCAGGGCTTCCAGGACTGAGGCGCTGAGGTAAAACAGGGCTGCGATGCAGTGGTAGCCGGCGTCCTGTAGGTCAGAGAGGGCGTCAGAGGGTGGGGAGGCAAAGGCACTCCCACCTGTCCCACCTGGTGTGGAGAGGCGGGGAGGCCCACCTGGCGTGATGCAGGTCCCTTCGTAATCTCCCGCTACTTTCTCCAAGCCCCTCTCTCCCACCCCTGCCAGCTGTGACCAGCGCTGCCCAGCTAGGGCTTACTGGTGGGGGCCGCGGTGGGGGCAGGCGGAGGAAGCACTTCTGTAGAGAAGAGCCATTGCCTTCACAGAGGTGGGTCAAGGCAGGCTGGGCACTAGGGTGTGAATAAGTAGAAATCAGTGCTGGGCCTGGGAAGGGTCAGATGTGCTCATGGCCCCATCTTGGCTGTGGCCTCATTGACCAGTGCAGGGAGAGAGCGGCCCGGGCCACTTCCATTGTTTTTTTTTGTTGTTGTTGTTGTTGCAGTTTTATTATTGTTTGCAGTTGTTTTTCGTTTTCAACTCCTAATGTATTTAATGGCAAAAAAGGGGCCAGCTGCACAGACGCATGGGTAACACGATGATCTGCGATGCTGAGCCCTCATGGTAGAGGTCTGGGTTTGCATCGTGGGACCTCCCCGAGTGTGTGATGGATGAGGCTGGGGGTGGATCGAGGCATGATGACCCTGTCAAGAATACCTGTCTTTCTCTCTCATGGAAGAAATCTCAAAAGAGCAAAGAAGTAAGAATATGGGGGTTGGTGTGGTTATAATTTGGGAGTGGTGTAAAAAGTCAAGGTTCGGAGGTCTTTCAGGGTGAGACAAGCAGACTAATGCCCCCGACCCGGAGGTAACAGGAAGATACCTGATATGTAAATTTCATGCTTTACACGGGCCTCAAGGCAGAACAGACACGTAATAAAGTCCACTGTTTTCCTCTGGGTCCTCCCTGGCAGCCCTGTGTAGTGGCAATGGCTGAGGAGCTGGGCCTTGGGCTGGCCTTTGGGGAGCCCAGCTTAGCATCAGCCTCCAGGACCCTGCTCCCCAGGGTGAAAGCAGCCCTCCTGCACAGCAGAGGTGCCAATGGACACCTGGCAGGTGCAAGGGCTCAGAGAGGGGGCTGAGCCGCTGGTTAGCCATGACCAAGGCAGTGACTTGGAGAAAGCAGAACGGGCTCAGGGAGAACCCTCCGGGGGTACGCCGGCCTCAGCCTCCACCTCCTCCTGATCTTGTTGCGTGGAGCCCTGGCTCTGCTGGCCATGGAAGCTGAGGCGCAGGCAGCCTTGTCTGTGCTGGAGAAGCCAGCCTCCCCTGGGAGAAGAGCCAGCCCTACTGCCCCAATAGGCACACACGAACCCAGGCTGGGACTCACCAGGGTAACCCAGGACGTCTCCCCGCCGTGGGCACCAATCACGTACAGGACGATGAGGGTGGTGGTGGCCACGAAACAGAACACGGACACGAACATCACCCAGCCCTGAATTATTGGGATGGGCACCAGGGAGGAGGCGATCAGGATCCACACCAGGCCCCCAAAGACCTGCAAGAGCAGAGGCAGAGGTGAGTACTGGGCCAGAGGGGAGCCCGAGCTGGGACACATCCAATCCCAGCAGTCACGGAGGCCTCTGGGTGCAGAGACACAGGATGGGTGTAGAGTATGGCGCAGGCACTGTCTTCACCAAAATGACTCTTTTATGCCCCCTCAGGCCCTAGATCTCCAGTCTCGTCTTTCCAACCCCCTCTGGCTTGCATCTATTCATTTTTAAAAGACAAATTTAAGGGACGAGCAGTTGGCATAATGGCTATGTCGCTGGACTCCCATGTAGTTGACCGCAGTTTGAGTCCCAGACCCAGTGGCGTGGACTTATGCCGGGCGCATGTGCATGTGTGCCTGGGGTCCCGAGAGGAAAATGGAGGAGAAGGGATGCAGCATGGCCTTCCCCTCTGTCTCTCTGTCTCTCTCTGTCTGTCTGGCGAGTGCACGTGCCCTATAGCAAAGACCTCTCCAAAAAAAAAAAAAGACAAACTTAACTTTTTTTAAAAGAGAGATTTTTGCTATAGGGTGCATGTGCTCACCAGAGAGGCAGTGAGAGACAGAGAGACAGAAAGTGAGAAATCACCCCCAGGGTAATGGCCACGCCATAATCTCTTCTCCATTCTCCTCTTGGGATTTTGGGCACATACCCACATGCGCCTGGGTTTCAAACCACTAGGTCCAGGACTCAAACCATGGTCAGCTGTGTGGGAGTCCAGCACCTTAACCACTATGCCACCTGTTGGCCCTTTAATTTATTCTTTATGAACACTTATTCATACTTATATGACAGAGACTAACTGAAGCACTTGACAATATTGACTCAGTTCATTCTCATGACAACCCTACAAGGGAAGCACTGAACCATTTGGCAGATGGACATGGGGGGGCACATGGAAGTTACGTGAGCTGTCACTCTAAGAAAGGACTTAGGGGACTTAGGTTATCTTGTATTTTCAGCAGAAGGGCTTCCTTTCTTCTGAGATTCTATCCTTCCTACCATTTTTCAATATTAAAATAGCCTTCCTTTCATGAAATGGTAGCGACCAGCAGATTTTTTTGGTCTTTACTTGGCAAAACAAGTGATCCACACTAGGTAATTAGGTTTTTCTTTTCTAAAAATTCACCCCCAGCCCCAAGTCCAGGAAATGCTCTGTCAGAGGCTGGAGGGGACGGAGCCCAGCTCGGCCTTGCCTCCTGGGAGGGCCGAGGACACGCGGAAGGGAAGCAAAGCCTGTGGTTCTGTGGACACCCTGGCTGACGTCCCCATTTTCCAAAAGGAGCACAGGACAGACTCGGGTCCAACGCCTCCCCGCGATGGCGTGGTCACACGTCTCGCTGCGGACAAGGAGGCACAGACCCTCGCTGGGATTTCCATGTTACTCTTCCCTTTCTTGACACTCTTCACTCAGCCCCCTCCACTGCACCCACCTCACCCCCCAGATACGGACTGGCTTGGGCAGGCTGGGACTCAGGTGGGGATGGCTTTGCCATCCAGAGTGCCCAAGGTACTGCAGAGCTTGGCGCTGTCTTCTGAGCACCTGGGGCCGAGGCAGGCTGCCCTCCCAGCCCTGCAGCCCCTGTGGTCCCTGTGTCCCCTGAAGGTGCTGACCTGGTGCCTTGATCCCCTCTCCCTGGACCTGCAGCCCGCTTGCTGGGTAAGAGACACCACTATCCTCAAAGGTGTCCTCAGGCCTCTCAGGAAACCATCAGGAGAGAGCCACATGTGGAGAGAAAAAGCTCTGCAACAACGAATCTGGGTTTACCAAAACCAAGTTGTGCCCTGTGAATCAGACGGGCATCTCTGACCAGAAACCTCCCACTGACCCATCTCAGATGGCCTGAGGGCACGTGGCAGAACAGCAGGACACACCAAACACCTCATAAAGGTTACAGCAAAAACTATTACATAAAATGCTTGGTGGCCAGCAGATGGCGTGGCGGTTAAGGCGCTGGACTCCCAAATGGCCTACTGCAGTTCAAGTCCTGGACAGGGCGGCTTGCTTTCTCACTTTCTCTCTGTCTCTCTCTGGTGAGCACATATGCCCTGTAGCAAACTGAAAAATGATAATAGTAATGCTAAATAAAATTAAATAAATAAATCTTTAAACATTTTTTCAGACCGCCATAGAATGAGATGTGTGTGAACTTCACCCACAGTTGCGCTGAAATCACACAGATTACTTAGCCTTGTCCTTAAGGGGCCTTGATGGGACCAGCAGTTGGCGTAACGGCTATGTCACTGGACTCCCATGTAGTTGACCACGGTTCGAGTCCTGGACCCGGTGGCTTAAACTCACGACGGGCTTGTGTGCATGCGTGCCCAAGATCCCGAGGGGAAAATGGAGAAGAGATGGCAGCGTGACCATCCCCCCTGCAGGGTGATTTCTCGCTTTCTGTCTATCTATCTCTCACTGTCTTTCTGGCGAGCGCATGTGTCCTACAGCAAAAACCTCTCCAAAAATAAATAAATAAATAAATAAATAAATAAATAAATAAATAAATAAGTAAATAAGGGGCCCTGACAAAGGACCACGGGCTTGCCAATGGCTGAACAGGACTTGAGTTTAGGATGCCCAAGGGTGTGGTGGAGAAATGGGGACCGATGTGGTATGCCCTCCCAGGAGCAGAGATCAAGAGCAGCCCGAGACAGCCCTTCCTGGGGCGTCCTTTGCCTGGGCCACTGGTGACCATCGAGGAGGACTGATCTAAATTAGCGTCCTGGGTCACAGGCACCCCGGGAGCTTGCCCATCCTGCAGCAACACGCACATCCGCCTTGAGGGTCCCGCGGAGAACGAGGCTCTCTTTCACCGCTAGGTTTTTCTGGGCAGGAAGGCGAACTGGATCATGACATTGCTTGTATTTCTATGGTAGCCACACCGTTGTTTGGGGAAACAATATCAGTACAGACATCCAAGGTAAATCATGCACGGCGGCACCCAGAACGACAGACTCTGAGGTGCTCTCGGTCCCTGGTCTGCAGTTTTCTTACTTCACCTCTTTTAGCTGGATTCTGCCCTACGTGTTTCGAGATGTGCATCACAGCCAGGAACCAAGGGCAGTAACAGGCTGCAGCCGAGCCGCCTGCCAGCGCGCCGGCCGCAGCCCCGAGCTTGCACCGTGCTGGATGCGAGCTGTGCCTCTGAGCTCCGGCAGCCGCTCAGAGGAAGGCTGCGGGTTAAGCCAGGCTCTGACATCTTCAGGTGTGTGCTTGTACGGGATGAAGACTATGCTCTGGGCGGGTTCTTTCTCTCATCCGTCCCTACACACCCACTCCCACACCCACACCCACACCCACACCCACACGCTTTCATGTGCATTCTTGGAAGTCTACAGTGGAAACACCTGCCCACAGCGGTCCCCAGGACAAAGCCTACTCGGGCCTGACCCCAGTTCCCGGCCCATGGCAGCCCCAGGACTCTGCCCTACCTCTGGGTGTGTCACCTTGCAAACAGGTCCTTTTGAAAGTGGGGGGTGACTTTTTTTTTTTTTTTTTTTTGCATGATTTATCTATAGCACTAAGTTTCATAGTGAGATCGTAGGAAGAAATTCTCACTCTCTTTTTAAAGATTTGCTATAGGGTATGTGTGTTTGGCAGAGAGAAATGGAGAGAGACAGAGAGAGAGAGACAGAGAGAGAGAGAGAGGAAAAAGTGAGAAAGTACCCCCCCATGGGGTACTGCAATCCTTTCTCCATTCCGCTTTTAGGGTTTGGAGCACGCATGCAGAAGCACCCAGAGTGATTTTCAAGCCACTGGTTCTGGGACTCATACCATGTCATGAGGGATCCAGCTGCCTTAACCACCATGCCACCAGCTGGCTCTATCCTTTTCTTTCTCTTTTCCCTTTTTCTTTTTCTCTTTCTTTCTTTCTCTTTCTCCTTTCTTTCTTTATTTCATGTGCCCTTGCCAGAGAGAGACAGAGAGAAAGGGAAATGGAGAAATCACCCTCCAGAGGGGATGGCCATGCTGCAATACCTCCTCCATTCTCCTCCGGGGATTTTGGGCAGGCATGCACACTCATCTGGCATATTTCTCAGACTGCCAGGTCTGGGACTCCAACTGCAGAGCTGGCCATATGGGATCCAGTTTCTTAACCATCATGCCACCTGCTGGTCCTCCTCTTTCTTTTTTTTTTTTTAAGTAGCCTCAACAAGATGTCGTCCACAGGCCATACAATTCACCAACCGAGACGGTAGAATTCGGTGTATTCCCAAATATGTGCAACATTCCTATCACCCCCAAAAGACACTCCACTCCCATCAGTTACTGTTCCCCTTCCCTGCTAAGCACAGCACCTACGTTCTGTCTATAGATTTCCCTGGTCTGAACTTCCATATGGATTTGCCTACAGATATATAATATGTGGACTTTATGACTAACTTCTTTCATTTGGTGTCATGTCTTGAAGGTGAGCATTTTATAGAACATTTCTATCATCACAGCCCCTACAAGGGGCCCTGAGCCCACCATTTAGGGGTCCCTGAGTGAGTGTGTCTCATCTCTCTGGAGTCTCCTGGTTCCCAGGGCCGTTCTTACAGCAAAGATGCCACCCAGCCTCGTCTGTCCCAGAGACATACTCTACGTCACCATCACGGGAAGGTGTCGTCCTCAGCACGGATGAATGAAATCATTCACACCAGGGCTTTTGCTCCCAGGAGACTGATGGGAGGAGGTCTTCCCTCATCCCCCTCACCATCCCGCCCGGAAGGAGCCCAGGCGAAGAATGGAGGAAGGAGCCCCAGGGAACCACTGGGAAGTAGGGAGCAGGTAGGGGTGGAGCACTCCTGAGAGGACCAGAAGGAGTGAGGGGAAAAGGCAAGGCCGAGCCAGGCCAGGGCTTCCTCCTGGCCAGGTGTCTGGGAAACAGAAGCAGCCCCCACCCTGGCCATTAGGCGGTCACGCTTTTCCGCTTTGGAATGTGTGTCCACGAGCTGCTGTGAGAGTCCCAGTGCCAAGGGGTGCTGGCAGCTAGGACGGCTGTGAGGAGGGGGCTCTCCCGACAGCAGTCACCCGGGAGGGGCTCTACGTGCAGAAGGCTGGAGCACGCGACCTGCCTTCGGCCTCGTCTTCCCCTTCTGGAAATGGCAGTTTGCGGGTGGCTCCCCATTGCAGGCCAGTGAGAACTGCCCCACACTATGGAGAGGCACCTTGGCCAGCCCCACCCAGGAACCGAGGACAAACATTGCTCACCCAGGAGGCGACAGCCCCGTGGAAACAGACACACAAGCAGCCAATCACAGTGCTGCCTGACACCCACCCCAGTGGGCACCGCAGCCTGGACTGCACAGGGCCTCAGAGCCTTGAGGGAGGGGTGGATTAACTGATTAACTGGGCTGAAGGCGCTGGGAGTGGCTCTCCGCGGGGAGGGGAGGTTATATGCCAAGCCCAGAGGATGCTAAGCCGCTGGGGCAGGAGACGGGGCTTGAGGGAAGGTGCCCCGTGAAAGCCAAGACTGCGTGAATCATAGGAGCCAGGGCCGGCTCTCACCCGCTCCACCTAGTAAGCGTACAGAGAACAAAATGAGAAGCAAGCACACGCCCACGCCCGGAGATAAGGCACTCCCGGGAACTGAGCAATCTCCTCCTGCCTGCCTCAAGACCCCACTGGCCAAATATTTGTCATGAGCAAGGGGTAGGTGAGGGTTCAAGCCTTTCCCTTTGTACGGAAAACTCCAGACAGATCCCAGCTTTCAGGTGACAAATGCTCAGAAGTGATTATTTTGAAACCCTTGATCACACAGCCACAGTGTCTGTCCATCTCTGTCAAAGGACCAAACTCCCACTCTCCCGCCCCTCCGCCTGCACCCTGGTCCCTGTCCACCATAACAGACACGGTGCGGCTGCATGTCCACAGAGACCTCATGGAGGTCTCTAAGCTGGGTGGGCCAAGAGCCAACAGGTTGAGCTCTCTCTCTGAGTCCCAGAGCCCCAGGCTGGAAGAGAGGGTGGGACCTGGGCTAACACCCTGTGGTCCTCAACCTGGACTATCCATTAAGGCACCTGGGAGACCTTTAAAAAACACCCCAGGGCACTTGCACCCAACCTCTATGGAAGAGAAGCAGAGTTACAGGCAAGGAACAGACAGCCCGGGCTCTTTGCCAAAGCCTTGTGACATGTTTTTATAACACAAAGCTGTGGGTGAGGTTGTGGTACTCATGTCAGACAGAGAGGAAAGGGCTCCTGTCTCAGAGGCTCTGCCTGGCTTCCCAGTGATGCCGCATAACTGGCTTCTTGATGCAAAATGCGACCCTAAAGCTTCCTTTCCTGTTTCTGCCTCTCCTTGAGCTTTTTCTTTTTTTCCTTCCCCTTCCTTTCTTCCTTCCTTCCTTCCTTCCTTCCTTCCTTCCTTCCTTCCTTCCTTCCTTCCTTCCTTCCTTCCCCTTCCTTCCTTCCTTTCTTCCTTCCTTCTTTCCTTCCTTCCTTTTCTTCCTTCCTTTTTTCTTTTTCTCTTCCTTCCTTCCTTCCTTCCTTTCATTTATTTACTCATTTCTTCTAAACAAGAGAGCCAGAGGAGTAAAGGGAGAGAGAGAAAGCTACCTCCATCAGGGTCTTGATATTGCAATCCTCCTCCAGCTTTAGTTAGCCCTGGATCCTGGACCCATGTGCATACTCAGGGAGGTCTCCAGATTTGAACCTGGAAACTTCCCACGTGGGACTGCCTCACAGAGCATTGCATTTTGCAGCTGCACCACTGTCTGGCTCCTCTCTTGAGCTTTGACTCTCCTCTTGCCTTGAACATGAGACTAGTTCATCTGGTTGTCCTGGGGTGTCCTCTAAATGCTGAGGTTCAGCCTCACCATCTGTGAATGGGGAGGGATTGCACGGTGATGTGAGCCCCTCCGCGCTGTGGTATCTCAGGGCTGGAAACCACTCATAGTTAATTCACTCAGTTTTGGGTGCTGAGCAGAACTGAGGTTCTCTAAGAAGCAGAGTCAATGCACAAAAAGCTTCCAAAGACTTAAAAGCATCCGCTCACATCCACGATCTATCCAATCAAATGATTTCTGTGAAAAAGAAAATGCCCTTAGGAAATAGTCTTCAAGGGAATTCTTGTGTAAATTCAGAGAAGGGGCTTGCCTTTTCTTTCTGAATGAATCCATGGGAGACAAACTAGGGTGGTTTAAGGTTGTGGACTGGGGCCACCAGATAGCGTAGCAGTTATGTTGCTGGACTCCCACATGGCCGACCATGGTTCAAGTCCTGGTGGTTTGAACCTCACACCAGGCTTGTGTGTATGCGTGTCCAAGATCCCAGGAAGAGAATGTAGGAGAAGGAATTCAGCATGGCCATCCCCCGGAAGATGATTGTTCACTTTCCTCTCTCTGGCAAGCGCATATGCCCTAAGGCAAAAACCTTCTAAGAAAAAAAAGGGTGCAGAGACTTTCGAAGTGGAGTTGATGAGTTTGAAGCCAACTCTGACACTTGGTAGCTGGGGGACCAGCTGTCTCTGGGCAAGTCATTTAAGTATCTATGGTGGCTGCACTGCCACCTTCTGGGGCTGGCCAGACCAAGGACCCCTTTCCAACTGTCACGTGATGAATCAAAGTCTCACCTGTCACCACGTGAAAATCTCAGTGGTCTGTGACCTCACCACAATTATCTACTCCAAAACTTCTTGAGACCCAGAATTTCAAAGCAACCCTCAGAGCATCCAGAAGAGAAAAACCTATGGTTTTCCAGAAGCTGAAAGTTGAGGGGAAAATGCTTACCTTTGCAGAAAGGGCATGAAAAGATGAGAAGAAAGTTCCTCCAAACAATGAGCTTTATTTATAAACGAGGGGAAAGAATTCTCTGGCACATTCTTGAGATTTGTCTGGGGTTTCCATTGCGAGTGGCTGAAAGAACTCTTCATCCACCGCCTCCAGCGTTCCTGCTACACGACTCGAGTAACGAGGTCGTCACAGGGGCCTGGCTCGGGCCCTGGATGGAGCCTTTCAGGGGCTCCATTTCCGTGTGTCAGGGTCTCCGCAAGCAGACTCTCCCAGGAGCCTGAACAGAAGAGGGCTGCCCACACAGGGCTTTCCCCCGCACACCTGGCGGCCTGGCCCCTCACAGCCCGGCTGGGGTTTCCAACAGCTCGCGCACACTGCGTGCGCCCTTGGAGGCAAAGAGAAGCCGGAAGCCGGAGCTGTGCCTCGGGCTCGTGAGAAGTAGGGAAACCGGCCCGAGAGTGTGGGCTTTGCCTTTGGTCAAGTGGTAACATCCTCTCCCCAGGAAGGAAAGATGGACTCGCCAGATGGCAGGTGCGCTCAGGTCAGCCCTGTCTGCGGGGAGGGCTGCCGGAAGCTCCTCTGAGCCCTCTGGTCTCTCCCAAAGCCAGCGAGGACAGCCCCGCCTCATATTCCTGGCCATAAACTCACTGAACCATGTTAGCACCGAGGGCTACTCCAAGGTCAGGACACCCCGTGTGGGTGATCGGACCCCGTAATAGCTGTTCTAGGAAAGGCTCGGCAGGCCTTGCTCAGCTGCCAAAAAAATGAATATTCCGTGAATTAGGTGGGGGCGTTGTCCTCTAAGTGTGTGAGCTTGTGTATGCACATGTATTCATGTATCTGTGTGTGAACGTCATGCACCCACACAAACGGGTGTGCATGTGTACCTGAGCACACATGTTCATGGGTTACGGGTTTTCATGAGTGGTATGTGTACATGTGTGTGTAGGTATGCTCATGTGTATGTGCACGTGTGCATGCAGGTGTCTGTATGTAGAGTTGGTCTAGGATGGCTTCCGCAGAGGAGGGAAACAGCACCACAGGGTGATGTCCGGAGTACAGGGCCTGCCCGTGAGCACCTGGGGTGGGAGAGCGAATGTGCACGAGAGGAAATCGATACGCAGGGGGCAAGACGTCTACTCGGACGCCCTCCTTAAGATCCGTTGGCTCTTCCCTTCGGAAAATGGGTCTGAGCGAGAGGCTGGGGCCACGGGACTCTTCCAGCTCTGAAAGGCGAGGCTGAGCTGGGGGGGCACTGGAGCAGTGTGAGGTCCCCAGTTCTCATGTAAGCCCATTGTCCTGGCCCGGAGGAGCTCAATTGTGAGGTCAGAGGGTGCTTCCTCCCCCACTCGCTCACCTGCTCGGGAGCAGCTGACAGGCGCCGGGAGTGGCCATGCCATCACGCAGGGGCAGGTCCATGCAGGGAGAGGGACTACTCACTCACCGCGGATGAGCGGAGCCGTCTCGCCCTCTGCTCCTCTCTCTCCACAGGTCCCCACTGGGTGGCTCTGGGTCTACCATGGGCCGATTCTAGCCCTGCTGAAAGTCACAGGGCCCCTCTAAACTCTTCTTGGGACAGTGTCAGAGCCTGGTAACTTGCACAGGCTCCTCTACTCGGCCCCGTGAAGAGGGGTCAGACGACTCTGTGAGGACCCTGCTCCCTCTGCAGCTCAGAGGGCATCTGACCCCTGGAGCCATACCTAAGGCAAGCTCTGTGTGGACTGGGGCCACCGCCTCGGTGTCCGTGTGGCAGGTGTTCTTGACCCCTTCATCAGGAGACTTAGACTGTCCCCTTGTCTAACCGGAAGGCGAGACCAGGACACACAGGACCTTGGGTCTGTTTGTGAAGCGGGTAGAGGTGTGGAAATCAGGGACACAGTCGATACTGACCAGGACAGTGTGGGCTGGGAAGAGCCGCCACTCATGCGGGCCCGCAGCCCGGCCCACCCTCGAGCCACAGGAAAGCCCTCCTTGCTCGGCACCACCAGCAGCAGCGAGTTGCCCCCGCCGACTTCACACCCACCTCGCTCACTAGCTCCTGAATGAACGACAACTCCTCTCAATTCCACGAATCTAGGGGTTTTACAAGGCACAGCCTCATTCAGATGGAAAATCTGGCCGGCCACACCTATACCCGCTGGCTTCACCAGCAGGATAAACAGAAACGAGGAGGTTCTGTGAAAAATACCAGGCGAGCCACCTGTAAATGGCCAGACTGTGGAGATGCTAGCCCAGAGGGGAGCGGCTTTGGTGCAAGGAAAACAAAAGCAATTGATGGGCGTGGCCGTGTGGCCTAGCAATGCCAGCGACACAGGGAAAAGGCGCAGACCTGCTCATGGTGAGGAGCCTCCCACCCGGGTCTGGGCTTCTCGAGAGTCAGGAGTCCCCGGGACTCTCTCTTGGCTCTGAGTGACCGTTTGCCAGTTTCACCCTCTGTCTGCCCGACAAAGGACCATTCCCACAAGCCCCCATTGTAAATGGGGTGACTGAGGTCTACAGCTGGTCCTGAGACCCACGAGCTGGGTGTCTGCCTTCCTGCCAGGCCCCTCAATCCAACTGCACCAGGGCCATTGCCCAGCAGCTCTGAGCAGGTTGGAGGCCGGGGAGGTGAGGCCACCCCCTCCCTGAACCAGTGCCCTCTCTGCCAGTCGACTTGCTGATGACAAATCACTTTTGAAAGACTTAATCTTGGCCCATTGGTCACTGGTTCCTACGCCTGTGGGCAGATGCAGTCATTCGTAGTGAATCCACAATGCCTTCCCCACCCATCCTGGTACTAAGCTAGCAGGGTGGGGCAGAGAAAGGAAGCACCACGCCCTCAGGCAAAAGCCAGGATGGGGCTGCCCGCGCCCCTGGCTGCCCTGGCAGGCTGGCCCAGAGTAGCTCCTAGCTGAGGACACCAGCTTCTGCACCTCGCGTTTTCTTTCTCGGTGAGAGACAAGCCGTCGGGAAGGCCACCCAGGACTCAGTCAACAGTCCTCAGCAGCCTGGTCCAATCCCAGATCTCACCCTAGCCTCGCTCGCACTCCTGGCCCTGAGAACGATACGGAAGGGCACCCCAGGCACAAGATGGACCACCTCCTGCGATGCCCTCTGCTGCCATTGATTGCCTGATTGGCCTCAGAGTAGGGGTTAGGATCGTTAGTCAGTGCGCCCAGCAGCTTCTGAGCAGTACCTGTGCATCTATCACACCACCCAGTCCTCACAGCCACCTCGAGGGAGGTGCTGCTCTATCCCCATTCGACGGATGCAGACGCCCAGGTGCAGTTGCCAGCCCACGTTCTCGCAGCGGTGGAAAGTCAGCTCTGAGAGGTGGCCTCAGAGCCCAGGTGGGGGCCTCCATGGGGGAGCAGCAGCTCAGCTCACAGAATCCCACCTGTAGTTCACTATGAAATCTCCCCCTGCCTGTGGGGCTGGCCAAGAAGAAAACTGCAAAGGAGCTGGCCCGGGAGGCTGGGAAGGCCTGGGGAGGCTGGGGAGGCCGGGGAGGCCAGGGAGGCCGGGGAGGCAGGCGTCTCCCTCCCCCACCCCTCCGCTGGGACAAAGCGTCTCAATAGGCTCTGTTCCTTCAGAGGAAAAAAATAGCCAGGTTTATGTTTAAAGCCCCAAAACAAACACGAGATGAAACAAGAAGGCCATGGCTGCCGTTTCCGCAGGCACGGCACAGGCAGTTCTTGTCCCCCCGCCACCCCCATGGACAGGTTCAGGAACGCCACCTTCTGTTCTGTTCTTTCCATTTGCAGTTTTCCAGGACTGCCGACCCCTTAAAGCCCACACCTTTGCAACACTGCAAGTGGTGAAAGAGACCTCCCAGCCAGAGGACCAAGTGGGGTCCGGGGATTTCATGGGTAGGGCTCCTCCCCTTCCTCTTCCCGAGCTCCTTCTCCTTGTCCTGCGGCATTCTCCCACAGTCCCGGCGCTGGCCTGGAATTTCAGCCAGGTGAGACTGGCCGTGTGCCCTGGCTTTCTCTCCCCACTGCCCATGTACAATATCTGGGCAAAGCTCTCCTTTAATTTCCTACATACTCTTCTCAGGCCCCAAGGACTTGGTGCGTCGAAATGACTCAACACAGGTGGTTTCGCCCCAGCGAGGTTAGAATCTGAGCCATGAGCGAGGTGGGGGACAGAGAGAGGGCGGTAAGTAGGCAGAGATTTGACGCTATACTTCATTTCTCTAGGGGATAATGCTGCCGGGGCCCAGCCAGGAGCTTACGGGGAGCCGGCCCGTTCCCCCAGAGCGTAGACGGCTGTTTGGAGCCCCGCAGCTCTAGAGCCCTGGCCCGTGCTCCCAGAACAGCCGGAACTGTGGAGGAGGGGCTGGCCACACTCCCCATGGCGGTCCTCTTTCAGGACGAGGCGAGCTAGTACCCACTCTCCTCACACCCACGAGCACCAAAAGGGAACACCTGCCAGGGTGTCCTCTCAGCACCTCCCCTATTTGCTGGCCATGGGTCCAGAGCCCCAGGATACTTGAGAACCCAAGAGGAAGGAAGCCCCAGGGTCAGAGGTGGATCTAAACCAGACCCTCATGCCAGGACGCAGTGACGGCTCAGTGCCCACCCCCACCAGGAGATAGCCCCAGCCCCTCTAGTTCAAGGCTGGCAGCCCCTTCTCTCAGGGACTGTGCCCTGGGCCCAGAGCAAAGCCAGGCATTCCGCAGGCTGTGCAGGACAGGCCTGGCCCAGGGGAGTCACTCTCTCCCACCTGCCGGCTGCCCTGTGGGCGGAGGTGCAAATGCCATGATTGGCCTGTGCCCGGCCAGACCCGAGCAGGAGCTCTCCCTGCCAGCGGCATCTCTGTCCTCCTCTCTCCTGAAGACGTTCGTACTGAGAGGACATCTCTGTGCCACTCCTGGCATTGCCCCACGCCCCCAAAGTGGGAAAGCAGCTCCATTGCAGTGATACGCATGACGGCTCTGCAGAGCTGAGTCCGGCCTCGCACTTAGCCATTTCCAGAGAACAAGTCAGACACCTGATCAAAGCAGGCCTCTGGTCCTTGAAAAACCAGAAAAGCCACTTCTGAACTCTACAGACAAACCCCCAAGGAGACCGCTATCTACAATTCTCCATCTAAATCCTTTTAGAGGGGCGGAAAGGGGAACACAAGGCAGTGTCCCTCTTTGAATAGCTGCTGAGTGGAGCCTGCAACAGGCCTGGGCCGGGGCCAGGAGCCGGGAACACAGCCAGTAAGGCCAGCTCAGCCACTGTCCTGCGCTGGCCAAGTAGGGCCACCCACTCCCTGGTGGCTGCAGGCAAAGTTCAAGGCAGGGTGGCTGCCATGAGAACCTCAGGGGTCTGGCTCCTCCCTGGCCTCTCACTGAGAAGCATCCCCACTCTTCTGTTCCCCCCACAAAAACATTCGGGAGTGGCCTGGCTGGCAGATGACCGCTTCAAATCTCGCCGAATCAACGGGGTTTGCAGCACTTATCAAATACGGATTCTGGGACCCGCCCGGAACCTGGTGACTCAGAACCCACAGGGCGTGTTGTTAACCAGGCCAGGGAGTGAGCTCCCCAGCGGGTCTAGGTTCCTCTTCGTTCCTAGGGTGGGGTGGGAGAAGGAACCTCAAGCTCTGCCCGGGGCTGCCAGGGGTGCAGGCCACCTCGCATAGTCACAGTCCTCTTTGGTATAAGCAAAGGTTCGCTGTGGAGTCCGGGTGGGTGCGACGTGCTCCGGGGACTCTGGGGGCTGGTGAGCTGAGGAAAGTTGCTCCCCTCTCGGAACCTCAGATTTTTTTAAGCTCTGAACATGAGTTATCAGTGACTCTACATCGCTAGTCTCCCAGGAGTCTTCACGCTGGCTTTTCAATGTAACCTAAACACACACCACCCAGCAGCAAAGGGCTCGAGCATCCCTCAGCCAGTCCCAGTCTGCAGGGCAGGCTCTTCCCTGGCCAGGAAGGGAAGAGAAGGCAGGGCCTCGTTGCTTTGATCTCCTGGTCACTCTGGGCCACAGAAAAGGTCTTATTTTAGTAATTATGACGTCCAGTTCGCTGAATCAAAACTGCGTGGCAATTCCAGGTGACTCCTTCACTACATCCCCCCACCCTAAATATGCAAAATGTGCACCTATAAGCACACTACTTCTTTCGACTCCCACCATCAATATACCCCTGCCTCCTGTGGCTGGCATTCCTAGCACGTTCTTATCCAAGAAATCCTCTCTCTTTAATTCCCAACCTTTTTTGTTGTTGTTGGCCCCACCTCTGGGTGAGTTGGAGAGGAGGGAGTTGGGTTAATGATTTCATAACCTATTTTCAGACACTTTCTCACAAATCCCGAGAGGGTGAGGGTCTCTCCTGGCACTTTGAGGAAGAAGTTGCTTCAGAGACCTTGGGCACGGGTGAGGCAGAAAACCTTCCATGTTAACCTGAAAAGTGTCATGAGGCCCCTGGTTTAGAAGGAAGGGAGGAGGGGGGAGCAGGAGGGGAGAAAGGAGGAGGAGGAGACAGAGAGTGCCACTCCAAAGACAGGTCCTTTGTTGGGTGGGGACTTTAAAAAATTTTTTTTAGTTGAACTTTATTTTATTTATGTATTTTAATTTGACCAGAGAGGGACAGAGAGGGAGAGGGAGAGAGAGTGAGAAAGCAAGTGCTAGGTCCGGGACTCAAACCGTGGTTAGCCATATAGGAGTCCAGTGCCCTTAACCACTGTGCCACCTGCTAGCCCCATGGTGGGGATTACCTTTTGGCGAGGGAACAGGCCAGGAGCAGAGCCTGAGTCACGGGAGGAGAAGGAGCACTGCACATTTCACCTTGGTCTGTTTGGGGGTACACTGTGAGTCCACCCTCTGCAACAGCAGCATAGCCTCTGCAGCTCCGGGGGTGCTCAGAAGGCGGGGGTGCTCACACCCAGAAGCTGTGCCAGGCTTCCACTTCCTCTGAGGACCCACAGAGGTCAGGCACTCTGGGGTTCAGGCGCCGAGCCCAGTGAGGGTGCCCCGCCCTGCCCGCTCCAGTAGGGCGTTCCCAGCCGTGGGAGCAGAGTGGCTCTTCACCCTGTGGCCCTGGACATCTGCGCTCCCAGGCTGGTGAGAGGTCAGACGTGGGAAACTGAATCAAGTCATCACAACTCATGCACCACGGATTAAGAAAATAGTCAAGCATTTCACACCCACTGGATTAGCAGAAAATTATAAAGTCTGACACTGTCAAGTGTGGCAAGGACTAGGGACAATGGAGACTTTCATATGTGCTGGAGGAAGCCTGGGGAGGTCCAGGTTTAGCCTGAAGCCGATACATGCGCAGGACCTTTCTTAGCAAAGGACAGGCAGTCTTGGAGTGGGCCTGGGGGTGGGGGCTTCTGCACTTAATTAAATGCCATCAGTTTCTCAGTAAATCTTTCTCCTGGGGTGTGTAAATTGGAATAACCCTTTTGGACAACAACATGGTAATATCTGGAAAAATGAACAAGTGCCTCTCCTGTGACCCAGTAAGTCAAATTCTCCTTGTGTTTCTGGAAAAAATTTCCAACCCGTAACTACATGTAAGAACATTGTTAGAAACACGGCCTGCAATAGCTAAAAGAAACAAATCAGAAATAGCCAATATGTCTGTCAACAGAAGAATGGATACACAGTGTCAACATGTATAACTCTCTTGGGACCAGCAGTTAGCGCAATGGCTATGTCCCTGGACTCCCATGTAATCGACTGTGGTTCGAGTCCCGGACCGGGTGGCTTAAACGCACGCCAGGCACATGTACATGAGTGCCCAAGATCCCGAGAGGAGAATGGAGGAGAAGGGATTGCGGGGTGGCCATCCCCCCGGGGGGTGGGGTGGCCACGCCCCCGGGGGGTGATTTCTCTTTTTCTGTCTCTCTGTCTCTTTATCTTTCTGCTGAGCACACATGCCCTATAGCAAAAACCTCTCAAAAAAAAAAAAAAAAGTATAACTCTCAAAACAGCATTGCATGTTGCTGGAGGATATGCACAAGGTGATACTGTTTTCATAACATGTGAAACATGAAACAGTACCACGCTTAGCTCATTATGCATGCAATAGAAGTGTAGGGAGTGATCAGCACCACGTTTGGCCTCAGCAGTCCTGAGCAGGGGGACAGAGGCTAGTAAGGTAACAACAGGATATGCCAGAGCTTAGATACCATCTGAAAAGCTTTTCTTCCTTTATACTAAAAAGCAAACATAGATCAAATATTCAGATTTGACAAAGTTGGGCAGTAATCATGTGGGTGCCTGATAAAGTGTTTATTGCATTTACTTCTTTTCCGTTCTTTAAAATATTTCTTACTTTTTTAAACTTAAGATGGGGCTAGCAGGTGACATGGAGGTTAAGGTGCTGGATCCCACCTGGCTGATGACAGTTCGAGTCCCAGACCCGGTGGCTTTCTACCTGCTGGCTAGAAAGTTACGCCTGGCACATGTGCATGCCCAAAATCTGAGAGGAAAATGGAAAAGGGATTGCAGTGTGGACATCCCCTCAAAGGGCGATTTCTCCCCCTCTCTCTCTGGCGAGCACACATGCTCTACCAAACTGAAAACAATAACAACTGAAGGTGAAATTCACATTCATAAAAGTGGAATTGCTGGATCATATGGTCAATTTTTGAGAAACCATCAAACTGTTTTCCACGGTGGTGGAACGATTTCACTGTCCCACCCACAATCCCCACATCCTGGTCTAGCTCGTTACTTTTTGTTCTTTCACAGTTATCCTAATGAGCGTGAAGTGGAATCTCACTGTGGTTTTGATTTCATTTCCGTAACAACGCAATCAAGCATCTTTTCAAGTGTGGTTGCCGGTTGTAATCATCTTTGGAGAAATGTCCATTCAAGTCTCCTGCCTGTTTTGTAACTGGATTGTTGTCTTTTTGCCACTGAGCTGTAATATTCCGTAATTAAAAGAAATGAAAACTCTCTGGGGGAGGCCAGTGTCTCCTTGGGTTCTTTAATCCTTCACTCCTCCATACACAGAACACATGTCTCTCTCTCTCTCATGAATGGAATAAATACACTTTAAGATATGTATCTTTGGGGGCCAGCAGGTGATGTAGTGGTTGGGGCACTGGATTCCCACATGGGTGACTATAGTTCGAGTCCCAGACCCCACAGCTTGAAAATCACACCGGGCACATGTGCATGCATGCCCAAAATCCTGAAAAGAGACAGAGACAGAATTGTGGTGTGGCTGTCCCTCTGGGGGGTGGTTTCTCACTTTCTCTCTTTCTGTCTCTCTGGCAAGTGCATGCGCCCAATGGGGAAAATCTAAATATGTGTTATATGTATGTGTGTGTGTGTGTGTGTGTGTGTATGTGTGTGTGTGTGTGTATGTATATAGGCCAGCCAGTAGCATGGTGGTTAAGGCAGCTGATCCCACATAGGTAATTGCATGGTTTGAGTTCTGGACTGGCAAAACCCTGGGGGGTGCTTTTTCTCTGTCTCCCCATCTCTCTGGTGAGCACACGTGTCCCATGGCAAAAACCGTAATAAAAAAAAAGAAAGAAAGAAAGAAAAAGAAAGACACACTGGGCATACATCTGTGCGTCCCCAAAATCCTAAGAAGAGAGTGGGGGAGAAGGAACTGCAGGGTGCCCATGCCCCCGGGGGTAACTTCTCACTTGCTTTCTCTCTTGTTCTATCTCTCTCCAGCGAGCACCTGCACCCTAAAGCAAAACTAAAAATAAACAAACAAATGAACAAACAAACAAACACCTATCTTTAAAACACAAATAACTTTGTATTTCCAATTCATACAGAGGCAAGCTTAAAGGACTGGAGGACTTTCCTCTCCTCTCCTTTCCCCAGAATCCTGGGAGCACACCCCCATCTAGAGAGAAGAGGCTTGGCGGTGACCCTTGGGCATCGGGGCGTCTCCGGAAGTGGCTGGGGTAGCAAGGAGGGGTTAAGGTGGAGGAGAAACAACTTCTAAGATGGCTGAGAGAGGAGTACGCCAGGTGGGGTGGGGGGCATTTCTTCGAGGAGCCCCTGCTAGCATAGGTCATAAAACCACCCCGGTGGAGTGAGCTCCCACAAACCAGCCCATCCATTTCCTGCAGCCCTGCATTCTCTGTGGGGTTGGTGGCTTGTGTGGGTTTCTCAAGTCCCCTCCCTTGCTGATCAGATTGCCCTGGCCGGATGGGCCGTTCCTACCCTCAGGGGCCCTCCTTCCAGAAGTGGAACTGCTAAGGGGAAGCTGAGCGTGCCCTGAGGTCACCCCTCCTGGGAAGCCAGGCCCATGCCATCTGTTGATGGGGAAAGGGAGTGCGCACCAAAGTCTCTTGCAAAAGCGTGAAGTCTAACACAGTCGTGGTCTGGTTATCACCTCTCCCAACAGCTACAAAGGTAGAAGTCACTTCTCAGGGTAATTTCAGAGATCCTACATTTTTTTTTTTTTCTTTTCTTAAAAACCACTCTGGCCCATGGAACTTTACCATTAGACATGATTTCTTTTGGTCATGAAACTCCACCTTTGAAAACCTGGTGGGAAACTACCCATTACTCATTTCCAGATCATGGACATTAGATGCTCAGTTTTTTGGAAATCCGAATGTGGGCAAACACAGGCTAAGAGATGATAAAGAAAAGCACCCAGATGAGGTCTCGGAGGGAGAGACAGCCCGGGGCTCCTGGGTATGGCCAGCCTGTGGGGTCCCCGCCTCTGCCAGTGCTGTGTCTAACACATTGATGCCGACACTGGCTTTGCTCGGCAGCCTTGAACAGGGAAGGGGTCGGTGGGAGGCAGGAGAGCCAGACTAGGATCTGGGCTAAAACTGGGCAAGCCCCTCCAACTCCCGGCTTAGGTGTCCCTGTTGATAAATGGGGGTCTGGGGGCTCAGTGGTGTCCAGGGTCTCTTTTAAATGCCACCTCCTTGATTCTGGTTATTCCAGGATTTGCAGTCACCTTGGGTAGGCCCAGATTGGGCTCAGCTCCCACCACGAGTTAAGTGATTCCCCGGCTGCCAACCAACTGCAGCCCTCTTGGCCTCTCCCCAAATCCTGCGGGAAGACCAGACTCTCCCTGAGACGGCCAGGCTGTAAGAAGTGAAGGTCCAGCTCCTACAGTCAGGCTCCAACTTGCTCCTTCCCAAACAACTCTCCAAGCAGTTACTTCTAAAGTCAGGGAGCAGGAGAAGGTGACCCCACTACTGCGACACACCCACCGAATAAATAAAGCACAACTCTCCCAGGTAGGGGCCAGCGGCCACCCGGGAGTGGAAGCTGAAGGAGGTCTGAGGGCTCGCGACGGAGTGAGCTCTTTCCCAGGACCCCAGGGTAGGACGCCGAAAGGCAGCGCAGGGGGACCGACCGCAGGCCTCCAGCCTACCAGCCTACTCAGGGTCAGCCGAGGCACGTGGACCGATCTCCCTCGCAGGCCCCTCACCTCTCTCCACCCACACGCACGCAGGTTGGGCAGAGCAAACGGGGGCCTCTGTTCTTACTCCTAGATCAAATTAGATCAAATTTGGAGCAAATACGTTCACAAGCCAGAACCTTGAAAAGGCCAGAAGAGAAGAATCCGAAGTCTGCACGGCCCAAGCTCCAAACCTCGGTTGCTGTTACTGAGGTTTCCAGGCGGATTCAGCGCGCACCTGAGACACGGCGCGGTGAGCCCACCTGCCCGCCCGCTCCCAGCGTCTGAGCCGGCTGCGGGATGGACCTTGTCGCCCGGGACCCTCATTGTCTCTGGTCTAGAAGGGGACGAACGGCCCGGGAGGTGAGAGACTTTCTGCGACTAGCCCCCTCACCTACCCGCGCTTCCCCAACGCTCCCGGGACCCGCGGGACTTGCAGATCCGACCCAGACCTCGGTGCCGAGTCCCCGAGACAGCGCGACTCTGAACAGCCCGTCCCGTCCCCCCCCCGCCTGTGCTGGGGCGCGAGCCACTCACAAACTCGAAGATGAAGAGCAAGTCGGGGAAAGAGGTGAAGACCGAGAAGCCACTGGGCAGGGTGCTGCCCCCCGACGCCGCTGCGGGGGCCATGGCGGCGTGCTGGCGTCGGCTCGCGACAGGACGCGGCGGCTCGGGCTCCGCGCTGCCCGCTCACTGCCCGGAGAGCTGGGTGGCCGCGATGCTCGGGCGCGGGTTAAGAGGACCGAGCGGAGGGCAGCGGGAGGAGCCTCCGCCGTCGCCCCGCCCCAGGGGACCGGGACCCGCGCCGCGGGCGCCGCCCTGAACCACAGCCGGGGCGCGCTGCGGGCGTGCGGGCCGGGGACGGTCTGGACTCCTGCGTCCCACCCTGGGTGCCACCTCTCGAGGGGAGCAGGACAAAGCACGCCTTTGCACGCTTCGCGGGTGGTCACCATCCCTTAAGGAAGATGACCATCAGTATTCGGGTCCCGGAAACTTCCCCACCGTGGCACCCCTTGGGTCACCACCGCGTTTAACTCTTAAGTGGGGTCTCCCTCCTCTCCGCTGGGTGATTTCATGGGCGTGACCTCGGTCTCCAGGGTCTCGGTGGGACGAGTTCCCTGTCTGATGCCGCTGCGGGATGGGAGTCCACAGGAGCGGCGCTGAGACCCGCGCTGAGACCGGCTCTGGCCAGCGACCCCTTCTCGGGAATCCTGAGTCCGGGGCCGAACCGTGTACCCCGGGACCCGCTCCAACGGGCGCAGAACTGTGTCTGCATGAGTGGGAGGGTGCTCTCAGCCGTCCCAGAGTAAGCCAAGGCCTGGGTTCGTTTTTCTGTGCCACAATTTCTTTATTCGTCTGATCTTTATTTTTATTCAATTTATTTTTAAAAATTATTTTATTTAACTTTATTTATATATTTACTTATTTTAATTTGACCAGAGATGGACAGAGAGAGAGAGAGAGAGAGAGAGAGAGCGAGCTACTTGGGACTTGAACCGCAGTCTGCCATGTGGGGGTCCAGAGCCCTTAACAACCACGCCACCTGTAGGCCCCTCAATTTATTTTCTAAAAACAGGATTTTTCCGTTTTGCAGTCCTCCTGGTTGTGGCTGGGGCCACAGGCCCCTTCCCACCTCTGCTTGTTCTTTCACTTTGTTTGTCCAGCCTGGTTTACAGCTCTAGAACCTCCTGCCTCAGCCTGCAGGAGTAGCTGAGGTTAAGGAGGAAGAGACCAACCACACCTGCCTTCAGGTTGGACTGAGACTCCAACAACCCTCGGTGTGGTCCTAGCCTGCAGAGCATGACATTTTAGCAATGAATGCCACTGAGATGGGTCCTTTCTTTTATTTTCAAAGAGGTATCCTACCTCAGTAGTGGTCCGCTTATTTAATTTAGTATTAAAAGTAGTGCTGAGGGACCAGCAGTTGGTGTAATGGCTATGTTGCTGGACTCCCACGTAGTCAACCACGGTTCGAGTCCTGGACCTGGTGGCTTAAACTCATGCTGGGTGTGTGTGCGTGCCCAAGATCCTGAGAGAGAATGGAGGAGAAGGGATTGTGGCGTGACTATCCCCCCCGCCCCCCGGGGGTGTGATTTCTTGCTTTTTGTCTCTGTCTCCTGGCAAGAGCCCGTGCCCTATAGCAAAAATCTCTCAAAAAAAGAAAAGAAAAAAGAAAAAAAAGTAGTGCTGAATTTTCTCCTGCACAACACTGATGCCTAAAACCTGTCTCCAGCTCAAGGCATGCCAAGAGAGAAGCTTGCTCAGCCTCCAGCTGGGACTCTCCAGGGCTTTCCTGGCTCAGCCTACGTATAACTGCTGCTGGCAGGGCAGGGGTCTCCCCTCTGGCCGGCTGGGCCCTGCCGCTTCCTCTCTAGTCCCTATGGGCAGAAATAATTTCCTGCACACATCTTCCAAAGCAGAAAGCCACCCCCATGAGCTGGCCATTCTAATCGCTTATGGAAAGGAGCCAGGCAATTGAAACAGGACGACAACTCTGCGCCTCTGTGAGCATTCGCAGGGCTGCCAGCCTTGGTCTGCAACTATGGCCCCAGTGGCAGGGCCTATTGGCCCTCACCAGGTCCCCAGGGTAGGACCTCTTTGGACACAGTGGGCTTGTCAGGGTCCCTCGTCCTTGGTCCTCATCTAGCCCAGGTATCTTTCTTTCTTTTCCTCCTTCCTTCCTTCCCTTCCTTCCTTCCTTCTTTCCTTCCTTCCTTCCTTCCTTCTTCTTCTCTTCTTTTCTTTCTTTCTTTCTTTTTTTTTTTTTTTTTTTTTTTTTTTTGCCATAGCGCACTTGCCAAAAAGAGACAGAAAGAAGAAAAGTAAGAAATCACCCCCCAGGAGGGATGGCCACACCACAGTCCCTTCTCCTTCACTCTCCTCTTGGAATTTTGTGCATACATGCACACACACCCAGTGTGATTTTCAAGCTTCCAGGTCTGGGACTCGAACCTCTGTCTGCCATGTGGGAGTACAATGTCTTAATCACCATGCCACCTGCTGGCCCCACACCCAGGGTATCTTTTTTTTTTTTTCTTTTTTGGAGAGGTTTTTGCTATAGGTCTTGTGTGCTCGTCAGAAAGACAGAGTGAGACAGAGAGACAGAAAGAGAGAAATCACCCCCCAGGGGGAATGGCCATGCCGCAATCCCTTCTCCTCCATTCTCCTCTTGGGATATTGGGCACACACACACACACACACACACACGCCCAGCGTGAGTTTAAGCCACCAGGTCCGGGACTCAAACCGTGGTCAACTACGTGGGAGTCCAGCGACATAGCCATTATGCTAACTGCTGGTCCCACACCCAGGGTATCTTAAAAAATTTTGTTTTCATTTTCATAATAGATACATGCATGTACACATGAGAGGGAGAGAAGGGGAGAGCCAGCGAGAGGAGCACTGTCCACAGGTCTGGTAATGCCGCGATCCTGTCCTCCAGTCCCTTAGCCCATGCATCCTGGGCACTCACGCGTGCACCAGCGTGTTTCAGGCTGACTGGCCCAGGATTCAAACTTTGGTTGCCACGTGGGATCTGGCTTCTCCTGAGCAGCACATTACTGCTGCACCATGGAGCCAGTCCACACCCTGGGCTCTTATATTGACTCCTGAGAGAATATCTTCTTCCTCCTGAAAAGACCGTAATGGATGGGGCCAGCGGGTGGTGTACTGGTTACATCGCTGGACCCCCACGTGGCCGACCGCAGGTGGAGTCCGCAACCTGGAGGCTTGAAACTCACATGGGACACGTGTGTGTGCATGTCCAAAACCCCAAGAGGAGAATGGAGAAGAAGGGCTTGTGGTGTGGCTGTCCCCCCTGGGGGTGGTTTCTCACTTTCTGTCTCTCCGTGTATCTCTCTGGCAAGCACATGTACCCTATATCAAAAATCTCTCTTAAAAAAAAAATAGTGGAGACAAACCTCAAAACAAGGAAACCATAGTGACAGGAAACCACAGCCTCGGCCGGCAGGTGGTGATAACTCACTTCCAGCCAAAGCTACTTCATGATTTCTTTATCACTGTTTATTAATTTAAAAACACAAGGGTCCTATCAACTCGTAGTCATGTTTTTGCCTAAGGTTGTTTTTTGTTTGTTTATTTGTGTGTGAGTACGTGTGTTCTACCTATTTCAAACCTTTGTTTCTAAGTTCTCCAAACTTGGGCCAGCAGCTCTGAGAAAAGGTGTAGCTCCCTGATGCACCTCAGTACAGCTCCGTGGCTCCAACCTTCCTTAATAAGGAATAGGGGGACACAGTCTGAGAAGGGCTGCAGAGGGGCCAGCCTGCAGTGCAGTGGTTAAGTCCTGTGCACGGGAGCTGAATTCCCATGGCTGGTGGGAATCTTGCTTGAAAATCATACCAGGTGTGTGTGCCCAAAATCCTGACAGGAAGGAGGAATGGAGAAAAAAGGATTGCAGTGGGGCCAGCAGGTGGCATAGTGATTAAGGTGGTGGACTCCCATGTGGTCAACTGCAGTCTGCCTCCTGGACCCAGTGACTTGAAATTCACACCAGGAGGGTGTGCATACATGCCCCAAATCCCCACAAGAGAATGGAGGAGAGGGGATTGAGGCATGGCCATCTCCCCTGGGGTGGTGGGGAGTGGGCTGGAATTTCTCACTGTCTCTGTCTCTCTCTGTCTCTCCAGTGAGTGCATGTACCCTATAGCAAAAATCTCTGGAAAGAAGGAAAAAAAAGGAAAAGGATTGAAGCATGACCATGCTCTATTGAGGGGTTCTTTCTTTCTCTGGTGAGAGCACAACCCCCTTGTGATAAAAAAAGAAAACAAAAAGAGAGGAAGAAAGAAAGAAAGAGAGAAAGAAAGGAAGAGAGAAAGAGAAAGAAGGAAAGAGAGAAAGAAAGAGAGAAAGGAAGAAAAGATTGTAGAGAACTCAGAAGGCAGCCTGGTCATGGTCAAGGGAGCTTTTTCCTATCTCTATGTCCCCCCATCTCACCCTGCGTCCTTTGTTTGATGTTCATCTTCCTGATCAGACTCTATCCTCTGCAGCACATGCCCCACCCACCTCCGTCTGTGCATTTCCTTACCCCCATAGCGTACCCAGCCCACGGAGGGGGCTCTGTAAACCTGAGCCCAGGGCTGGATGGCCTGGCCTTGTCTGCACCACTGCCCAAGGAGGGTGCTTGAATGGAGCGTACTGCTGAGTTGAGACATCTGTCTTCACTCCCCAGTGGAGCTTCCCCAGGGTGCTCTGGGTTAATGATTTAGGTGGTTCATAGAAATAATAAGTGCAGAACCAAGAGGATGGATGGTGGTGCAGCAGTAAAATGGGACGCTCTTCAAGGCTGACCTGCTAAGAAGGTTCCACCTTCATGTCTGGAGACTTCCCTGAGTGCTGGGCATCTTTGTGCCCATGACAGAGGCCGGGGGGTCACAGTGCTGGGACACTGTTGGGGGTGCTGTCTATCTGTCCCTGTCTCTCACTCATGGAAAAAAATAAGTAAATACACTTAAAAAAAAAGAAAAAGAAAAAACAAACAAACAACACCAACAACAAAACCAAAACCCAGGACCAGACTTTGGTTTCCAGCAGGCTAGGGAAAAATAACCTCAGCCAATGGTAAGCCATTGCAGTGCCCTCGGCCTTGCTAGTTGCATGGTGGGTGTGAATGTAAGGGCTGGTCTGGAGCAAATCTCGGACTCTTGCCAAACTAATAACATGGCCTAGTAAAACCTGTTCAGTTACTGCTGTGCTGGCCTGAGGAGAAAGTGGTCACCTCTGGGTGGTGTGTGTTGGTGGAGGGGAGCTCTGGGTAGAGGGCCATGTGCACGGGAAGACTCACCGTGCCCTGCCCCATAGCCCAGTGGTTAAGCACTGTGCAGAGAAGGCTGGATCTCTCATGGCTGACCAAGGTTCCAGTCCTGGCTCTGTCAGCTTGAAAAACACATGGGACACATGTGTTTGTGCCCAGGACTTTGTCCGGATGGAGAATCGAGGAAAAGGATTTGTGTGACCAGGTTCCACGGGGGCAGTTTGCTTTCTCTCTCTCTCTCGTATGTGTGCACACACAAGCCCTCTGGCACTCAATGAAAAAGAGTTGCCAATAAATAACAGTAGGTGCAATTAGTTTTTGAGGTCAGTAAAATGGTCATTTTTCTGATGAGGCAACACAGACTCAGAAAGGTGAAGCCGCTGCCCAAGGCCACAGGGCTGCAGAGTGGTGGAGCTCAGCCTTGAACCCACGAGCCACTGTGCCTTCAAAGCTACAAGCCCCGAAGACCACACTCAAGATGGGCAACTGCCTATTACATTCCACAGCAGCCTCCCAGATCCCAAATCTCTGTCCAGCTGACAGTAGGGTCTTCCCATAAGAGATAATCTCCCCGCACTCCGGTTCATCAGGCTCTTCGCCTTTCGGGAATGCCTGCGTCTTCTGACAGGGCTGAAGGTCGGAACCCACCCTCGGCGCCCTTTGGATGGCAGCTCTGTCCTGCTCTGCGGATGTGCTGCGCGGTGTGCCGGCGGTGCTGGGAGTCCTGGGAACGGCGCATGCGCTGAGTGGTCCTCACCGGCAGCCGAAGGAAGCGCTCCTGACCGGCGAGCTGGCCTCGCTGGGGCGTGAACTCGGCGGCTCGGCAAGGCTGGCGCCGTGCCCCAGGATAGTTCACTTCTAATAAACAAGCCATGACAGAGCCAGATGAAATGTGTGTGTGCAGATTAGAGAGAAGTTGGCACCTGGGACTATTCTTGCCCGAAACCGACCAACGTGACCTAAGTGACCGCTGTGATGGGTGGGACCTGCGCTGATGAGCAAAAGGGCATCCGGGGGTGCTTCCCTCCAGGAGATGTGAGAAGGCTGATGCCAGACTTTTCCCCTCCTGAATCAATGCCTGAACCCGCCATGTCACTGGGTTATACACACAAGTTATTTTTGGACTGTGTCCTGAGACACGGCTTGTGTGACTCCATCCTGTGCCCGCATCCTCTCGTAAGACAGTCACTGCAGGGCCGGCAGGTGGTGTGTGGTGACTGAAGTGACTGGGATCCAGTCACTTAATTAATTAATTAATTAATTCAAGCTATTGTAGACTCTGGGGTGGACATCCTTTGACCTCATCACTAATGACCTGGTGGCATTCTGGATCTGCCACCTCGGGGGGGGGGGGGGGGTCTCCTAAGCCACCTCAGACTTCTTTCCATAGACACGTGGCACTCGGCTGGTTAGTGAACGCGAAGCCCTCCTATGATCTGTTTCAGTTTCAGTTTTTCGCTGGATGGTTTTCGCTCATATTTTACCGCTTCCCCTTTTTTGCTGTGTGTGTGTGCTCTATTACATCAGTTCATGTGGGAACTGCTTTATTCTGTGCAGCTGGTCATTCGATTTAGAAAAAAGATCCTGCCCCCCTTTTTAGAGAGGTTCACTTGTCACCAAGCGTCAGGGAACTATGTTATCTCTGTCAATCCACGTGACAGAAATCGAATAGTTAACTGAATAGCGCCCCCATCTTCTACCCCTGCTCCATAGGCCAGGTCAGTAAGCGCCAGGCAATGGGAACGCCATGAGCAAGGCGAGCGTGACTCCTGCCTGTTTTCCTCCCTCCATTTCTTCCTTCCTTCCCTCATACCTTCGTTCTGTGAGCGAGAAAGAGAGGCGCCCTTCACAGGGTCTCACCACGCTGCGATCCCTGCCCTGCCCTGCCACAGCCTTCCGGCCAGCCAGGCTCATGGCCGTGGGTGCCCAACACGTACAGGTCGACTCAGGACCTGAACCCAGGGCCTCTCTTATGGTTTCAGTGTTGTACAGCAGCGTCCTACCACCTGTACAACTGCCACATGGCCAACCCCTGTCTTTTTGAAGCTTATCATGGGATGCAGGAGACAGGTGGCAATGAAGGACAGCATAATAAATGTGCCCTGACTTGGCAGGAGAGCGCAGAGAGCCCCAAGAGCATGCGGGAGCCCAGCCGGTCAGGGGAGCTTGGGGGAGGAAGAGGCAGGTGAGCAGGGGGCACCGGCGTAGAGGGCAGAGAGCCTTTCCAATGCAGGAACCGCCTGTGGAGGCCCCTCACTGCCTCCTAGAGGAGGGTCCCCAAACACTGCAGGGCACACGCGAGAGGATGGATGAGTCAGAGACAGGCGGTGGTGTAGGGAGAGACAGGTACAAAGAGCCATGGGAGTCCAGGGACGGAGAAGGACACAGGCAGCAGGTCCTGGAAGAAGAGGGAGTGGGCCTGATGCTGCCAGGGGGTCTGAGGAGGGCCTGCAAGGGTGCCTTGAATTCGGATATGCAGAGAAGAGGGGGAGGCCCAGCCTGGCCTGGCAGGTGGTGGCAAACTGAACTGCAGTGCTAGAAGCCACAGGGCTAACTGGTTCAGATCCCTGGGTTGGCCTGAAAACACACCAGGTATGTGCACAGTGCACAGGATGCTGGCAAACTGGAGGATGGGGAAACAGGGTCACAGCATGACGAGACCCTGTTGACAGTGCTTCTCTCTTTCATGTGTGCACTTGTTATCGTCAATAAAATAATAAATAAATAGAGTGAGGGGCCAGCAGGTGGTATGGTGGTTAAAGCACTGGACTCCCACGTGGCTGACTGCGGTTTGAGTCCCAGACCTGGTGGTTTGAAACTCAAGCTAGGTATGTATTCATGTGTGCCCCAAATCCTGAGAGGAGAATGGAGGAGAAGGGATTGCAGTGTGGCCATTCCTGCTAGGGGATCATTTCTCTCTCTCTCTCTCTCTCTCTCTCTCTCTCTCTTTTTTTTTTTCCAGCAAGCACATGGGCCCTATGGCAAAAACATAAATAAATAAACAAATAAATAAATAAATAAATAAATAAAAATAAATAAACAAACGAGGGAGAAAGGGTGTCATGCCCAGGGAACACTAGACAAATCGTGGAGGCGGGAAAGCCTTCCATCTGTGTAAAGACCAGGGGCGCCATGGCAGGCCGGGCTCAGGTAACAGGTCACATTCCAAGGGTTTAAGCATACATTGAGCTGAGTCGCTTCCCCTCATTCAGCCCCAAGAGTAGCAGCCCCTCCTGTTCCCTGCTCAAAGTCCATCCTCTGCCCCAGAGGGGGGCCAGACCCTGCACCCCAATCCAAAAGCTCACAACCTGCCCAGCAAGTCACATCAGGAATTTGGCCCAAATTGCCCAAAACACCAGGAAACATCAGACACACAGAGCAGGGCTGGGCCAGTTAGTCCTCGGAATGCGGTCTCAGCCGGTTTGGGGCTGGGCTGGTCTGCTTCTGTGTGAAGCACCTTTCTTCCAGGTTTGCTCCCAAGCAACACCCCTCCAATGGCCTCGGCCACCAGCATGCCTCCCTGGGCTCCGAAGCAGCTGTTGGGTGCCATCAGAACTTAGCAGGTGCAACTTCGGATCACCTAGGCCTTTCACTGTCCAACCTATGCTCCGCCTGGAACTTCCGCACGGCACTGGCTCCCTCCGGATGAGGACGCATCTGCCTTCCAGAGAAGCCACTGGGCTTGTCAGAGAGAGAGAGAGAGAGAGAAAGGGAGACCTCTGATAGCCACTGACTGGCATGAGCACTCTACTTCTGCACAATCTTTTTGTTTTTTTCTTTTTATCAGGTTTTTGCTATAAGGCTTGTGTGTTCACCTGAGAGAGAGACCGTGAGAGGGAAAGTGTAAAATCAACCCCCAGAGGGGGTGGCGATGCCGAAATTGCTTCTCCTCTCTTCCCCTCCTGGGATTTTGGGCACATGCACACATACACCTGGGATGATTTTTTTTTCTTTTTAATTTTTATTATTGTATTTGTTAGATTGACTGGAAAGAAAGAGAAAGTGAGAAAGCAAGTTGCCAGGTCCAGGACCCAAACCATGGTCAACCATGTGGGAATCCAGCACCTTAACTACCACACCATCTGCCAGCCCCTGCCTGGAATGATTTTCTTTCTTTTTTTTTTTTTTTTTTTTTTTTGAGAGGTTCTTGCTATAGGGCGTGTGCTCTCGCCAGAAAGACAGAGAGACAGAGAGACAGAAAGCGAGAAATCACCCCCCCCCCCCAGGGGGGATGGCCACGCCGCAATCCCTTCTCCTCCTTTCTCCTCTCGGGATCTTGGGCATGCATGCGCACGCACACGCACTCGGTGTGAGTTTAAGCCACTGGGTCTGGAACTTGAACCGCGGTTGACTACATGGGAGTTCAGCAACATAGCCATTACGCTAACTGCTGCTCCGATGCCTGGGATGATTTTCAAGCAGCAGGATGTGGGACTCAAACTGCAGTTGGCATGTGGGAGTCTAGCATCCATCATAATCACTATGCCACTTGCTAGCCCCTACTTCTGTATAATCTTAGTATTTCTGTTTTCTTTCTTTTTGAAAATGTGTACTTATTTATTTTTTTTCTATGAGAGAGAGACATAGGAAGAGTGAGAGACAGAGACTCAGCCCTCCATCAGGGTCCTCATACTGCAACCCCCCCCCCCCCCCCCCGTCCCAGCGTGGACCATGGGTGTGTGCACATGGACTCTCACCTGTGGGTCCAGTCATGTTACCGCTGCACCATCACCTGGCCCTATGTTACATTTTTCTGTTGGGCAAAATGCACTTGCACTTAGGAAGAAAATGCACTTGTATTTAGAACACATAAAAAATACGTTGCACAAATGCCCCTAACTCCCCAAATCAGAACGACTGTTTCCAGCTCTGTACGTCACCTTTTGGAGCTCAGGTGGAGGCAAACCCATTACCGCTCTACCTGAGCGTCTTTTTCCAGGCAGTGACCTCTTCATTCCTCTCCCTCCAGCACCCTCTCCAAGTGCCCCGCCCACGCTGTCTGGGCACAGTAACCGGGCTGGGCAGGGAGATTTGGCGGAGGTGAGGCCTTGCCCTGCAGGCATTGCAGGCTGGAGGCCACCGTGACCCTGGCCAAGGCTGGTCTGAGCTCTCCTCTGGGGGTGCCAATGTGTCTGTAGTCCTTGAAAATGTGGGGCCCAGTGCCAAGCATGTGGAACAGAGCCAAAAGAAGAAGGATATAGGAGCAGCCCAGAGGCCTCTAACTCAGAGACCAATTTGGCCTAGAAACCCTGAAGATCAAGAACAGCATGAGATCAGAAAACGCAGCCGAACCAGAAAGCCTCAACCTCTGCTGCAGGAGGGAGAGACGGCCGAGAGAGGCAGGGGCGAGGGCGAGGGCGAGGGCGAGGGCGAGGGGAGAGCCAGCAGGCAGGCAGGCTCCGGACAGCCAGGGAACCCTTAGGCTCCACAGGGACAGTGTTTCATGAGTTTCCTAAACTTGCCACCATGACCCGAAGTGCGTCCTTTGGGTGAACTGGCTCCTGTATGACACACAGACCTGTTTCTCCAGCTGTGGGGCCTAAAGGAAGAGGGAGGACAAGCTTTGGCTGCCCGGCCTTGGTCTGTGACTCAGAGCCGAGCCTTGGAAGGGGGGGAGAGGACTGGCCGCTGCCCCACCTGGATGACCGAGGAGGAGGCTCCCGGAGGGGTGTCCCTCAGAGCTGGGTAGGAAACAAAACCCAGCCGACAGGGGTGAGTGGCAACCACAGCCCATAGGAGGGAAGCTGGATGCGCATCAGACCTGCCCAGCTCGTTTGGGGAGCAGTCTCTACACACAGAACCAGCCGCTGTACCACGGAGAGGACTTCCATCCGTCACCTCTGCGTCGCCTCCCTGCTCAGCGCCTCGCTGCCCCCACCCCCTTTACAAATCAGAGAGACACATGGAAGCTTCTCCCCACCTGCCCCCACGTGGTCAGTCACTCCTTTCTTAATTTAACTGTTTTTATTTGTTTATTTATTTATTTTAATTTGACAAGAGAGGGACAGAAAGAGAGAGAGAGAGAGAAGGAAAGTGAGAAAACAAGCCGTCAGGTCTGGGACTCAAACCCGGTCAGCCATGTGGGAATCCAGCGCTCTTAACCACCACGCCACCTGCCAGCTCTTCTTTTGTTTTTTAACATATTTATTTCTTCAGAGAGAGAGAGAGACTCCTCCACAGGGTATTTATGCCACAGGCCACCCCTGGACTGCATGCCTTCCTAGCGTGCACCGGGAAGTCCGGGATGAGAACCCAAGACCGACCCATATAGGTCCGGGTGTATGACCATCGCGCTATTGCCTGACCGAGCCGCTCCTTATGTGGGAAAGGACAACCTGCTCTGAAGAAGGCCTTGTATCCAAACCACCCAGCGTAAGACGGTCACCCAGATGTGGGGTACCGTGCTGGGGCGGGGGAGGGCAGGAGGCAAGCACGTGCTCACCAGGAGGTGGCCAGGAGGGCATTTTGGGAGGTGAAAAGAGGCAACTGCAGTGTAATATGTAAGCATGATCTGTTTATGTTGTTGTCGTTTTAAGAAAATATAGAGATCTTCAAAATGTTTATGAAAGCTGCATATCATGAAATTTTTTCTTTTTTTCTTTTTTCCATCAAGCTAAACTCATAGGGTTGGTTAAGGGAACCAGATCCCACATGGCTAGCTGTGATTTGCATCCCAGGCCCAGTGGATTCCCACATGGTCAACTGCAGTTCAAGTCCCAAACCCAGTGGCTTGAAAAATCACACCAGGCACATCTGTGTGTGTGCCCAAGATCCCAGGAGGAGAATGGAGGAGAAGAGACTGTGGAGTGACCATCCCCCCTGGGGGTGATTTCTCACTTTCCCTTTCACTGTCTCTATCTCTTCTTCAGGCAGGTGCACACACACTATGGCATAAACGTCTAAAAAAAGAAAGAGAAAGAAAGGAGAAAGAAAGAAAGAAAACCACGCCGGGTATGTGCATGCCCAAGTGGGATGGAGAAATAGAGAAGGGACTGCGGTGTGACCATGCCCTGTGGGGGTGCTTTTGCCCTCTCCCTCTCTCTCTGTCTCTCTCTCTGGCAAGTATATGTGCCCTCCGGTAATTAAAGAATAAAAGGAAGGGAGGAAAGGAAGGAAGCTATTTTGGTTCCATCTTTTCCTTGAATGTTTTGAAGTTCTCCGTACATTTATAAACACATAGATAAACAAACACGTGGAGGGCCCAGCACATGTCATGGAGGTGCAGGTGGCCGGCGAGTCCTGCAGCAGTGCCGTGGGGCAGCAGGGCCGGGCACAGGGGGTAAAAGAATTTACCGGAGACAAATGTGAGCGTGAGCAGAAGTTACGTGTATTAGCGCTCAGGCAGGGGAGAGTACCCCGGAGAAACCAGGCAAGGGTACCCTAGGAGACCTGAGCACGTTCGCAGGTCCCCATCTCTTGGTGCGGAGGGTCTCCTTTCTATGGTCTCAAGAGCATGGTGATCGTGTCTCCTCAGTTGGAGTATCTCTCCCTGTTACCAAAGCTCATTTGGAGGCTTATCTTGGGCCCTAACGGCTAGTTTGCTTTTGTCCTTAGGTAAGGCCATCACAGGCTCTTTATGAATCCCTGCTTGCCCATCTTCTTACGAACCCTTCACAAGTCCCAGACCTGAAGGCTTGAAAAACACAAGTCCAGAATCCTGAGAGGAGAATGGAGGAGAAGGGATTTGGCGTGGCTGTCTCCCCAGAGGGTGATTTCTCAGTTTCCTTGTCTCTGTCGCTGTCTATCTCTGGTGAGCAACCATGCCCCATAGCAAAAATTAAAATAAATAAATGAACAAACCCCTGGACAGACAGAAGCCACACTTTTCACAGTGGTTCTTGCTGGGGACAGGCATGGGTGGGTGAGGGAGAAATAGGGTAGAGAGAAGGAGGCATCGCTTTTTCCTTAAATGGTGGACATAGAATATATTGTAGAACTTCTTGTTAAAAAGCCTATCACGGGACCAGCAGTTGGCATAATGACTATGTCGCTGGACTCCCATGGAGTCAACCACGGTTCAAGTCCCGGACCTGGTGGCTTAAACTCATGCCGAGTGCATGAGCGTGCGTGCCCAAGATCCTGAGAGGAGAATGGAGGAGAAGGGATTGCGGTGTGGCCATCCCCCCTGGGGGGTGATTTCTTGCTTTCTGTCTCTCTGTCTCTCTCTGTCTTTCTGGTGAGTGCACGTGCCTATAACAAAAGTCTTTCCAAAAATAAAAAGCCCATCGAGAGCAAGCGTGCCGACTCCAGCCTGCTGGTGCGTGACAGCCCCTGCTGTCCCTGGGAACTGCCGGCTGTGGGCAGGAGACCTTGGGTCTCAGGGCTCCCCATTTCTGAGAGCTTCATTTGTCTTTTCACTCCCCCCCCCCCCTAAGATGGGCCAACCTCTAGGAAACAGGGCTAGAGTCACAGCTGGACAGAGACTCTGAGGCACAGCGCCATGGTGGCTGTCCCCAGGAGGCCCGCTGGCAACGCCATCACTCTTTGCCTGCTTGGGCTGCCTTGGGCCATCCTGTTGTCACCCCCTTGCCTGAGGTTTCCTTGCCACTGGGAGGAACTGACTGCCTGACACTGGGCACTTCTGAAGTTCGGCCTCAGACGTTTTCTTCTGTACCGTGGCTTTCACAAAGATGGCCTTGTGCTGGGTCAGCGCTGCACCTGTTTTCCCACAGCCACCACCCTCTCCCCGGTCCCAGGTCGGACACAACAGACGGACATTCAACAGGAGAGCTCGGAGAGGCCTCAGATTACAGCATGAACCCGCATCTGGGTAAACATCTCTTTTCTGCTGTTTCCTCGCTGCGCAACTTCAGACAAGTTACTTGGCCTCTCTGTGCTTGTTTCCTTGTCTATGCAATGATGACAGTGATTCCTCTCTCATGAGGCTGTTCGGCCAAACAACATAATGTACATTGCGTGTCCTTTGCTGTGCCTGGCGTGACATAAACCTCAAGGTGTGAATGCTTGTAATGGCATTAATAGAGGCCAGGGAGCCCCCCCAGGAGTCGTCGCTGTCACCCAAGTGTGTGCCCTGTCAGACTCCTTCACTCTCAGAGGGACTTTGCTCCCTATTTAGAGTTTCCACTAGGGGCCGCTGTGGTTGTCCACCCACATCCGTGTCCTCACCCCATTTTCTGGAGGTCGCCCTCCCGGCCGGAGGCCATTTCTGCCTCTTCTCCTCCCAGGAGCGGACGTTCCTATCTGGTCACCGCAGCAGCAACACACGTGCATCCTCGTGAGCGGAAGACGAAAAGGCCACGTGAGCCATGAGCCTGAAGGCCGCCCTGGGGTTAGCTCACCGCTGAGCCTGAACTCTTCTGGGAAGTCATGGCTTTGCAACCTGAGGCAGGAGAACGCAGCCAAGAGGGTCTCGGAGTTCTGACCGCAAACAAAGCCTGTCAGCCCCAGGGGAAGCCCAGGCCTGCCGCCTCCGTGGTGCCCACCGGACCGTCAGGGAGCGCCCTGCTGTGGCAGGGGTGGGCCAGGCAACACCAGGGTCTTGTCAGGCCGTAGTCACTGGGTTCGTGGGTCCTGACGGCTTTGCCCCAAGTGTCCTCTCAGGCGTGTGACGATGGACGGGGCCCTCCAGCTCGGTCCTGCCGGGGTCAGGCCTGGTTCCGGGTCCTGAGTGGCTAAGCCCAGAGGGCTCTGGTTTGCCTTGGTGGGAGCCTCTGACTGCCCGCATTGGCACAGCCAGCTCAGAGGGGCTGGGGGCTCTAGCCCACCCCACAAGGGGTCTATTGGCCTGAGTCCCAGTCCCGGAAAGTAGGAGATATTAGTACGACTCCCTTACCCGCTCCTCACCCCTCCGCTGCCCCACCACGCCCATTCCCCATAACCAGGCGGGGGAGCCCCTCCTGCCCCGCACCCCCTCGACTTCCAGTTGGGGACCAGCTTTGTTACAAGCCTCTTTCCTCCTTCACAAGCTGGGTGGGAACGCTGGTTGCTAATTACAGAAACAATTGGACACGTTGTATCTCACCGAAGTGCCTATCAGCTGTCCTTTCTCTCTTTCTTTAGAGGTTTTTGCCATAGGGCATGTGGGCTCACCAGGGAGAGAGACAGAGACAATGAGAGGGAAAGTGAGAAGTCAACCCCCAGGGGGATGGCCACACGGCAATCCCTTTTCCATTCTCCTCCTGGGATCTTGGGCATGCCTGTACACATGCCCGGCGTGATTTTCAAGCCACTGGGTCCAGGACTTGAACCATGGTCAGCCACGTGGAAGTCCAGTGATGTGCCATTACGCCCTCTGCTGGGCCCTGTACTTTCTAAGTGGGAACGTGTTACCACTGTGAATGGAAAAGCAGGATCACTTGTCTACAGAAAGAAGCTCTCAAAACAGATCCCATGAAGACCAAGCAGCAGGTTACATTCCAGAAGATTCTGTGGCCAACCTAGGATCTCCATGGGGTCCTGAGAGAGTGTGATGTGGCCCTGGCGACAGACAGCATGAGAGTGGAGGCCCGCTGACCCTCAGGGTGGTGTGGCCTCAGCCCCCTCTGCCACCCTGGATAGAGGTGGGGAGTGGTCCTCACCCCCAGGGAGGGATCCTGTCACCCCGTCATCTCAGACACCTGGACTTGTCAAATTTTAGGTTTTGCCAAACAAGGGGCCTGAGGTGGCATCTATAAGCATTCTTCACATTTTCAGGTACTAGTTTTGTGACAGTTTTATCCTTGCATCCTTTTCCAAATTGTGGTTTGTCTTTTGAGAAACAGATTTTTTTTTATTTTAATCAGATTGCTTCAGCATACTGCCTTAGTACCCTAAATTATCAGTATGATTTATCAGGTTGCTTCGGTTTGTGTTTTCAGTGTCTTAAATTCTTTCTAGGGACCAGCAGATGGCATAATGGTTACCTTGCTGGATTCCCACATAGTTGACTGTGGTTTGAGCCCTAGACCCAGTGGCTTGAAACTCACACTGGCCACGTGTGTATGTGAGACCAAAATCCCAAGAGGAGAATGAAGGAAAAGGGATTGTGGCATGGCCATCCCCCCTGAGGGGTAATTTCTTCCTTTTTGTCTCTCTGGTGAGTTCATGCACCCTATAGCAAAAATCTCTCTCTCTCTCTTTTTTTTTTTTTTTTTTTTTGAGAGGTTTTTTGCTATAGGGCACGTATGCTTGCCAGAAAAACAGAGAGAGACAGAGAGACAGAAAGCGAGAAATCACCCCCCCCCCCCCAGGGGGGATGGCCACTTCACAATCCCTTCTTCTCCATTCTCCTCTCGGGATCTTGGGCAGCGTGAGTTTAAACCACCAAGTCCAGGACTCGAACCATGGTCGATTACATGGGAGTCCAGTGACATAGCCATTACGCCAACTGCTGGTTCCGCAAAAATCTCTTAAAAAAAAAAAAAAAAAAAAAAAAGTGGCCGATCCCACATGGCCAACTATGCGTTTTAAGTGCCAGGCCTGGCAGCTTGAAAAACATGCTAGGTGCATGTGTATGAGTGTCTAAAATCCTAGGAGGAGGGATGATGGCATGGCCAGCCTCCCTGGGGTGCTTTCTCATTTTCCCTGTTTCTTTCTGGAGAGCACACGTACCCTATAGCAAACTTAAAAAAATGAAAAAAAAGAAAAGAAAAGAAAAAAGAAAAATTCTTTCCTATCCTAAAATTGTGTTTTTGTTTGTTTGTTTTCTCATGTAGGACTGTAACCTGCATAGAACTGGTGTCCGTGTACAGTGGAGGTAGCGATAGCTCCATTTTGTTAATGACCCATCTATTTCCCCAGCAAATCCCCCGGCTTGTCCAGTCTTCCCTCAGTGCCTGGCACCTGCTTTTATTTGTTTATTTTTAGAAGTCTATTTCTTCCGTGAGTGGGAGACACACAGACACGCACACACAGACCCGTACACAGAGACAGGCACCCCTCACAGGATCCTCACGCCACAGTCCACTCCCAGCTCCAGCCCGGACCGTGGGCACGTGTGCCCAGTGTGCTCAGAGAGGCCCCTGGCAAGCTCAGAGCCTCTCCCGTGTGGGTGCCGTGGCGTTGCTGCTATGTCGCCGCCTGGCCCCGGATCGTGTTCTTACCTGCAATGGACAGCTGGCTTCCTGGGTTTCCTGAGTGACTTGTAGGTAGCTCATGGGGGGACTCCCGGGTTTTCTAGGCCCTGCTACTTCTGAAATTCACACCTGACCATCTTGAGTTTTCTGAGGGCTGGAGTCAGTATTTCCCCGGGAAGTCTGTCTGGCAGGCAGTGCTGAGCTAAGGTGCCAGCCGCTGGGCTGCTCACAGGCACCCGGGTGGCTAGGGTGTTTATGGCTCTGAGAAAGGCTGTGCTCCCACAAGCACCGCTGTCTGGTTTCTCATGGTTTTCTTTCTTCTTTTTTTCTTTCTAATAAGAATCATTTCTTTTAATTTTACTCATTATTATTTTTTTTGAGAGAGAGATTTTTGCTATAGGGTGTATGTGCTCACCGGAGAGAGAGACAGAGACAGAAAGCGATAAGTCACCCCCCAGGGGAATGGCCACACCGCAATCCCTTCTCCTCCATTCCCCTCTCCAGACTTGGCCGTGCATATGCAGATGCGCCCAGTGTGAGTTTTAAGTCACCAGGTCTGGGACTGGAACTGTAGGAGACTATGTGGGAGTCCACTGACATAACCATTATACCATCTGATGGTCCCTTTTTATTTTTTAAAATTTGACCGGAGAGAGACAGAGAGGGAGAGGGAGAGAGCAAGTCTCCAGGTCCGGGACTCGAGCCGTAGTTGACCATGTGGGAGTCCAGCGCCTCCACCACCGCACCATCTGCTGGCCCGTTCTCATGGTTTCTCACTGCTGCTGCCCTTGTATTAAGGAACGCAGCTTCAGAGTAACTTCCCGTGTCCTTTTTTCCATTCCTCTGTTCCTGTGTCGATGCCTCCTCCCCGTTTTGACGGTCTCTGTGTCACCGGGTTGTTCCTGCGTCGGAGAGCAGGGCCAAGTCTGCTGAGTGTTCTCCAAATACCTTGCAACCCCGGCCCCAGAGCCCACGAGTTGGAGGCAGGAGAGAAAGTGCTTGGCTCCCTGTCCTGGGTTCTGTCCATCAGGGCAGCCAAGAAAGAAAAGTGACGACTCAGGCTTGCCATCATTCTTGGCCTGACAAAGTCTTCCGCACAGAGGAGAGGCCTCCTGAGAAGCAGGGCCGGAACCTGTGGGGCGCCCCTCTCAGGGGGAGGAAGGGCAGGGGGAAGGGAAAGGGAAGCCGCAGGCCCCTCTCTCCGGCTCGCACACTGACCTGCTGGCTTCCCCTTCATCAACTCCTCATCCGCTCCCCTGGCACCCCCAGGTCTCCCTCTCTGTCCATTCTGTCCCCTCCCCCCAGCCCCGTTGTCCTGTTCCAGCCCCGATGCCCCTCCCATGCCGTGGCCACTGTGCAGCCCCTTATTCGTCTGGGGTTGTTCTCGAGCATCGCTCAGGGCTCGTCATGCCTGTGCTGGAACCCCTGGACACCCCTCCCCTGCTGAGGCACATGGCGCCGTGCCCTGCTCACCCTCGTCTCCGTGGCCTGGCAGTTCAGAGTCCTGCCCCCCAGCTCCGCCTGCACTCCACAGAGGAAGTCCATTCCCAGAGGGCCTTGGCACTCTGCTCCCTCCACCTGGAGCACCTCTTCCTGAGGGCCCAGTGTGTGACGTCCCCAATGGAGGGTCCTTCCTGGCCGGCCCCCTTCCTCCCCACGTGCTCCATGTTGTCCCCTCATTATTCCCCTCATGGAGCTTTCCTCAAAGGAAAATGATCTCTTTCTCCTCGTCCGATGAGTCCTGCCATGCCTCCCTAGTTCCCTGCCTCTCTTCCAAGCTTGGAGCGCTGCCTGGCCCACAGAAGGCCTCAATAAACAGTTTCTGAGTAAGTGACTCTCCAGGGGTAATATGTGACATCCTTCGCTAACCCAGAAGCCAGCCTCCTTCCTGGAGCCTCGAGGGCACCATCTAGGAGGGAACATCAGTCTGGAAGTCGCTTGGTCCTGAGCTCTCTCTGGGAAAGCTCTCGTACCCTGGGATGGAAACCAGCCCCAAGGGCCGCAGCTATCTAAAGCCTGGTTTGTGACCCATGCTGTCCCTACTTTTAAAACTCTCTGTTGGGGCCAGCAGGTGGCATGGTGGTTAAGACGCTGGACTCCCACCTGGTCGACCACAGTTCGAGTCCTGGACCTGGTGACTGAGATCCCACTCTCCCCGCAGCCGCCACCTGAGGTTCCACTGCTGCAGGAGGCTGCCTCAGTGGCTGCTGGGCTCGTACCTTGTCCCTGAGCCTCAGTCCCCTCGTCTGTAATGTAGGGTCATAGGACCTGAGGGGGAGGGGTCTGGCTCTTGGTACAGAACAGCTCTTTTCTTTTTTTTGGAGAGATTTTTGCTATAGAGCGTGTATCCTTGCCAGAGAGGCAGAGAGAGAAAGTGAGAAATCACCCCACGGGGGGGTGGCCACGCCACAATCCCTTCTCCTCCATCCTCCTCTCAGAATTTTGGGCACGCACGCACACACACCTGGTGTGAGTTTTAAGTCTCTGGGTCCGGGACTCGAACTGCAATCGGCTACATGGGAGTCCAGCAACATAACCATACACCATCTGTTGGTTCCAGAACAGCTCCTGACTACTGCTGCAGCCCCTCTGCAGGACTCGTGCCCAGTCAGGGGCTTCCTTTAGGGATAACCTCCATGGCCAGGAGGAAAGGAGAGGCGTTGTGATGGGTCATGGGGCCAGCCCCGAGGCTGTCGACAAAGTCTCAGATGAGCCCATCACCTCCTCTCCCCCACCACAGCGCCCAGGGCACCCTTATGGCCCCCAGCGCTGGAGCGGGAGGTACAGGGGTGGCTGCTTCCACACACGGCTGCGCACACGTGGGGCAGGGCCAGCGTTTACGGCCAGCTGAGAAACCCTGGAATGTAACCTGGGCTTTTATCGCTCTGCAGCCACAACAGGGCAGGCCACCGCCGGCCCACGCTGGGCTGCAGCCGGCCCCTGGGCGCTTGGAGGCTCTGGCCACCACAGACTGGGCGGGGCGTGAGCAACAGCGGGACAGACTGGGGAGGAAAGGGCCCCTCCACGCCCGCTGCTCCACAGCCCAGCAGCGCAGACAGCCTGCCCAACGGCCTCTTGGAGGCTGAGGGCCCAAAGGGGCCTGGGGAAGGGCTTGCTGGGCTCTGGTCACACAGTGAGCTCCAGCCCACCTCTGTCACCTGGAAGCTGGGCAAGGGATTTCACGCCCTGAAGCCCCAGGCTGGTCTGTGTGAAGGGCGTCCTGGGGCCACTGCATGTGGCTGTGAGCCCTCCGTATGAAGGGCTCACACAGCAGCTTCAGGCATCAGCTGGATAGGGAGCAGCCTCCTGTCTGCGCTCTTCTCCACAGAATCTGTCCTACCCTGCATCCGTGCCCCTGGGCTGTCCCCGAGTTCTGGCCCAACACACCACTTCCTCTCCTCCAAGTCCTATGAACCCATCCTCAGGGCTCTGTCGCAGGGCTGTGGAAAGGACCGCAGCTCCACCACACCTAATCCTCCCCTGTGCCCAGTGCAGGTCGTCGAATCTTACACACACTTGAAAGGTAAATCTGTTAAATAATAGGGTACAGGCTGGCCTGTGGGAGGGCGAGGCAGCTGGGGTTACGGCTGGCCATCGGCCGGGGAAGCGGCTTCCCTCTCCAGGGGCAGTGTTGTTTACAGATTGTCACGGAGACAGGTGGCCTCCAGTCAAGCTATGAGGGAATTTCAGCACAGCTGTCTGGCAGAGATTCTGGGATCTGTCATGCGGAGACAACTACAATGTTTACCTACAATGACCTGCAAAGATGTCCAAATACACTACATAAATATTCAACCATAGGAGGGGGTGAGCCCTGGCTTTGCACGGCGCAGCAGAGACAGCGGAGACAACAGCCTCTGCGAATCAGGGAGAGGCTGCCGCGTTGAAGGGGAGGGACCAACGTGCGATGCCTGGTGCTCAGCCTTGCCCATCTAAGGACACGGGGTCGGTGCCCAGCTGCGCCACTACGCCTGAGTGGAAGTGTCCTACGGCCAACCCAGAGCGCCCGAGCACCCGCGCAGAGGAATCGCCTCTGAGAGTGACTGCAGCACTACGACGTCAGGAGTGCTCGTGCCTGTGTTTGCTGGTTCGTGACACCCAGAGAGGGCCTTCGGAGGTCGCTCCTGAGCAGCCTGGCTTTGGGATATACTTATAAGGACGTTTTGTAGGGACCGAAAGGGTCGGCTCTTGTGGGAACGCGTAGGCACGCTGTGTGCCTGGCTCTCCTCACCGCGGCACATGCTTTCCTGTCAAACAAACCTCACCTCATGGAGAGCTTTGCAGCTGTGTGTTTGCCCTAGGGCCACCACCTGCAGCATTCCAAGGAGGTGAGGGTGGTAAAAATGGACAAGAGTCCTCACTGCTCCCTCACATCAGAAGATAAAAGGCTCAGAGAAGGAAATTAGAAAGAGCCTCCTCAGACCCAGGAGCCATCCCGAAGTTCAAGGGACACAGGGACTCTCAGAAAAGTCCGGAGAGTGGGTGACGGGCTGGTGGGTTGCTCTACCTTGGAGCCCGCATGGGTCATGCCACAGCAGGCAGGAATGTTTCCCACCCTCCAGGGGACAGGGAATGGAGCGAAGTGGCCAAGAAGGTTTTAGCTGGGGAAGAAGGACCACGTGGAATGGCAGGAGGTGAGGGCAGCCTCCAGGGTGGAGGGAGAAGGCGACCACAGACAGAGCCACGTGCTCCCTCCTTCAGCGCCTGCGGAGCACCCAAGGGCAGGGAGGGGTGGGGCCTCTCTGCAGGAGTCAGGAAGGCACCTGCCCGCCCCTCCGCCAGAGCCAGGCCACACACAGGAGCACCCAGCCAAAGCTTTCTCGCTGCCTTTCCTTCCTCCTTCCTGTTTCAACCCTGGAAGGTCAGAATGGCTTTGGCAAGAAGGGGTATGAAAAAGGGAGGAAGTCCTCCATGCCAGCCTCCTGGCTGTGGCAGGCTGGGGTGAGGCTGGGCGTGAGGTGGAGAGAGGGGTAGACTCGAGATTGGATCCAGCTCCTGGGCCAGCAGGTGGGTGGAGGGTGAGGTGGGTAGGTTCCACATGGTCAATTGCACGGCTCAAGTTCTGAACCCAGAAGTCTGAAAAAATGTACCAGGCATAGGCACCTGCGGGCCCAAAATCCCTAGTGGAGAATGGGGGAGAGGGGATTGCAGTGTGGCCATCCCTCTGGGTGTGTGTGTGGGGGGTGATTTTTCATTTTCTCTCTGTTTCTCTCTTGCTCTCTATCTGTCTCTGGCAAGCACAAGTAGACTATAGGGGGGAAAAAAAGGAAAAGAAAATTTGACCCAGCTTTTATCCCCTACTAGAGACCCCATGGCCTGATCATGCTTCTACCTAAAACAAGAGCTAGCCCCAGGAAATGAAGAAAATGGGAAATGAAAAGGCAGCTGCAAACAAAGCCAGAAAACTACTTATTTATGATAGCGTGTGTGGATGAACAAAAGAGAATGAGAGAGAGAAGCCCCCTTGATGGAGCGCAACACGCCATGACCCCCCTTCTCCAGCTCTTTCCTTCCTCGGGATCCTGGCGCCGAGCGCCCAGCGCGTTTTCAGGCCGACTCAGGAACGCAAACGCAGTCAGCCATGTGGCTTCCAGCCTCGCGGGGCACTTGCTTTGCCATCCTGCCACAGCAGCGGGACCGTAGCTGCGTTCAAATGGAACGCAGAGTAGACGGCGTTGCCGGGTCACTGAGGGCTGTCACAGCCTGCTAGAGGGCTGAGCTTGGTAGGGAAGAGTAGAAAGCAGCTTCCTGCCTCTCCCCTCGGTCCCGGCTGAAGTCTCAGCTTCTCCCCTCCAAGAGAATGACTTGAGCCACAATCGCTGCATACTCCTGAGTTAAAATACCCCGTGACCACATGGAACATGTAAACCAGAATAGAAATTATTCATCTTAGTAATATGTTGTTATTATTATTATTTTAGGTTTTTGCCATAGGGTGTGTGCACTTGCTGGAGAGAGACAGGGGCAGTGAAAAGCAAAGTGAGAAGTCACCGCCCCGTCCCCCCAGGGAGGATGGCCATGCCACAGTCCCTTCTCCTCCATTCTCTTCTCAGAATTTTGGGCATGCACACACATGTGCCTAGTGTGATTTTCAAGCCACCAGATCCTGGATTCGAATCACAGTCAACCATGTGGGAGTCCAAGACCTTAACAACCACACCACCCGCTGGCCCCAGTTATGTATCTTATTTAACCCGATATATCCAGAGCATTGCTATTTTCACATGTAACTAATATAAAAACCATTAGAATATTTTATGTTCTTGTCTTTTACACTAAGTCTTTGAGATCCTATGTGTACTTCACACTTAAAGCGCATTCCCTGCTTGGACCAGTCTCTTACCCAGTGCTCGATGCCGTATGCGGTTCTTGGGGACTCAGGAACGGTTCTGTCTCCTGGTACAGCCATGCACCCAAATAGCGTGTCACCTAAGGATGGCCTGCACATATGATGGTGGCCTCATAAGATGATCATGTATGGCCTAAGTGTGTAGCAAGCTATCACACTAAGTTTTTCTTTTTTTAAATATTTTTTTATTTAGAGAGATTTTTGCCATAGGATGTGTGTACTTGCTGGAGAGACAAAAGTAAGAAATCAGCCTCCCACTACCTGGGGAGGATGGCCATGCCGTAATACCGTCTCCTCTGTTCTCCTCTCAGGATTTTGGGTATGCTGCACATGCGCCTGGTGTGAGTTTGAAGTCTCTGGGTCTGGGAGTCAAACCATGGTCAGCTATGTATGAGTCCAGTGCCTTACCACCACACCACCTGCTGGCCCTACCGCTGAGTTTTTTGAAGTGCACTCTATGACGTTAGTGATTACATTGCCTAGTGACACATTCATCAGAATATATCCCCGTCATTAAGTGACACGTAACGATTGCAGAAAATCCAGTCCAGCCTGAGACCAAAGACATGGTCTTTATCCAATTCAGACGGTCCCGCTCCCCAACCCAGACTTGACCAAACTTGGAAACTTGAGGCTGGGTTGGGGGTAGGAACAGGGTGAGGGGCTTTTCTCCCGTCTTCACTTTACCTTTTCTCCACTTCAGAGCAGGCTTTTGGCCCACCCTCTCCCCCTGATTCTCCGGCCAGAGTCAGTGGGCAGAGACAATACGAGGAAGAGGGCAAAATCCTAGGTCACCGGGGCTCCCTGAAGCTCTCGGCCCAGGTGGTGCCCAGGGAAGGTGCAGTCTCCCACGAGGTGTGTCTGTCCTGGGGACCCCCAGATTCCTTGGCAGGGCTCCTCCCTTGCTGGCTGTTGGTACTCAGCTCTAGGCTGCTGGTTGCCCTGCTCAGGACTCCCCTGGGCAGCCACCGTGGCGGTGCAGGCCTCAGGGTTGTCTCAGCCATTGTGTGGCTAATGACTGGATGCCTGAAAGTGGGTATTTCTAAGGATAGAGGTTATCAGTTCATGGTTCTGTAGGTCCAAGGCCAAGGACCCCACATGGCGTGGCGTTGTGGAGTCAGAGTGCGGTACAGGGCAACCAGAGCCTGAGCAGAACAGAGCGTGCGCTTGCCTGTCCCATTCACTCTGCTGACACATGACTCTCCAGTCTGGGGACCCTGCCCTGGTGCCTAATTGCTTCCCAAAGGCCCCACCTTGAACACCAGAATCAGATTAAATCTCTGCCTTCTCAGTACTTTTTAAAATTTTTTTTCATTTATTTATTTTAATTTACATTTTATCCCATGTCTTTACAGTATGCATTTCTTTTTCTGACACAAAAACCATGCACATCAGTCAAGACAAGGATATTACTATATACATTATCATCAGAAAATGGCTTTTCATTTTTTTGTCAATTAAGCATACTTTTAGCCATTTTTTCCTTCCTTTTTCCTCTCCCTCCCTTCCATACTAAACATTTTTTTTCACATTTTATTGATCCACAAAAGATCTTAAAGTATGAACAAAGCTAGAATCTAGTGACAAGTGTACATAATTTTCTTCTGAAACAATTTTTTTCCTCTCTCTCCATCCCCCCTTTTATTAAAGAGAGGCATAAACTAACTTATTTGCAAAAAAAAAATTAGATTAATCTTTATTTGCACAAAGCCTCATAAGAATTCAATTTCTGATGTAAGGCAGCAGATACTATGGTGTTACTGTGGTCCGACCTTTCTGTTAACAGTCAACATTATTATTGATATTTCAGAACTTGTCCCTACCATTAAACTGGCCTTTTTCTTCATCATTTTTTGTTCTCTTATTTGTCTGTCTTTAGTTTTCCTGGTATAGTATTCCCTTCAGAACTTTTTCAAGAGCTGGTCTGGTGTTGATAAATTCTTTCAAGTTTTGTTTATCTGAGGATGTTTTTATCTTTTCTCTCACATGAAAGATAATCTTGTTGGATACAGTATTTTTGGTTGAAATTGTTTTTCACTTAACACTTTTAATAAACTTTTAATAAACTTTCCCATTCTTTCCTTGCTGCATTGTTTCCAATGAGAAGTCTGATGGGATATCCTTTGAAAGTAACTTGACATTTTTCTCTTGCCAATTTTATTATCTTCTCTCTGTCCATGGTTTTGGTCAATCTGGCTGTGATGTGTCTTGGAGAAGATCTTCTTGGGTTGATTCTATGTGGGGGTCCTTTGTATTTCTTGGGTCTGGATATTTGAGTGCCTCTCGAGGTTTGGAAAGTTTTCTTGCAGGATTTCATGGAAAGGATTATCAAAGTCTGATTAGTCTCTTCACCTTCTGGGATGCCAGTTATCTAGATGTTTGGGCGTCTAATGGTATCTAGTATTACTCATATATTTTTCTCATTTTCTTGGGTTATTTTCTCAGTCTTTTTGTTGAATTTTTCTAGGTGAGAGGTTCTGTCTTCTACATCTGAGATTCGGTTTTCTGCATGATCTAATCTGCTTTTAATACTTTCAAGGGAGGTTTTGATTTCCTGAAATACGGCCTTCACCTCTAACAGTTCCGTCTGATTCTTTATTATGATGTCTATTTCCTCTTTCAGATTGTAAGAACTTCCTCACTTCCTTGAACTTGTTGTCTCTTTTTTCCTGTGTATTTTGGAGTTTGTTGTCTCTCTTTTCTTATGTTTCTGTTAGCTTTATCACTATGAATATCCTGAAATCTTTATTTGACATTTCCAGGAGTTCTATTGTACTTACTGTCTATGGATGATGAAGTGCTGTCTTTTCCCCTTGAGGGAGAGATATTTTCTTGATTTCCCGTATTTTTTGTGCCTCCGCAGTGGTGCATTCTGGTCACCTGATGGATTATACGTTACTTCCTACCTTCTCGGAGTTAACTCTGAGTGTTGGAGGTGTGCAGAAGGAGATGGCCGACATTTTTCTGCCATACCAATTGCCTTATCCTCACCAAGCAACCTGAATTTTGGCTTTTCACTGACTGTTGGGTCAGAAGGAGGGGTTTGGGGCAGAGGCTTTTTTTTGAGAAGTTCTTGCTATAGGGCATGTGCACTCGCCAGAAAGACAGAGAGAGACAGAGAGATAGAAAGTGAGAAATCACCCCCCAGGGGGCATGGCCAAGCCGCAATTCCTTCTCCTCCATTCACCTCTCAGGATCTTGGGCACGCACGCACACGCGCCCGGCGTGAGTTTAACCAACTGGGTCCAGGACTCGAATTGCAGTCGACTACATGGGAGTCCAGTGACATAGCCATTACACCAACTGCTGGTCCCGGGGCAGAGGCTTTTTCCAGTTAAAGGAGCAGGGAACGCCCACCTCAGACACACATGGATTCTGGCTTTTTGCTGCGTATTGGACCCGAAGGAGCCCTCTCAGTACGGTTTTCATGGATCACTGATTGCAGCCCATGAATTTTGGCGGAGCATGTTCGAGTCAGCATGGGCCCACTGGAGATGCCATTTGAGCATCCGACCCTGCTGTTCAGGGCAGGTCGTGCATCTCACCCTCTCTGCCTCCTCCCTTTGCTGTAGAACCGGCTCAGCCCCAGGTCTGGGGCTCAGATTTTCCAAGCACAGAGCTGTTGTTGGCTTTTCTGATGCTCTTTTTTGTTTGTTTTGTTTTCAGGTTTTCGCATTAGGGTGTGTGCACTTGCCAGGGAGACAGGAGAAGGGAAAGAGAGAAATCACCCCAGAGGGGGATGACCACACCATAATCCCTTCTCCAGTCTCCTCTCAGGAGATTTTAGTGCACATGTGCACCCAGTGTGATTTTCAGGCCACTGGGTCTAAGATTCCAACTGCAGTCGACCATGTTGAAGTCCACTACACTACTTGCTGGCCCACGTTTTGGAGTTTCTAAAATGCTATCTAAATTTCTACCATTTTATTATTTCTTTCTTTTTTTTTTTTTGGAGAGGTTTTTGCTGTAGGGCGCATGCACTCGCCAGACAGACAGAGACAGAGAGACAGAAAGCGAGAAATCACCCTGCGGGGGGATGGCCACGCCGCAATCCCTTCTCCTCCATTCTCCTCTCAGGATCTTGGGCACGCACGCACACACACCTCGTGTGAGTTTTAAGCCACCGCGTCTGGGACACGAACCGCGGTCGACTACATGGGAGTCCAGCGACATAGCCATTACGGTAACTGCTGGTCCCCCATTTTATTATTTCTAAAATAATTTTTGGGGAGATAAACAATAATCTTTAGAGTCAACATAAGAAAGTGAGCTTTCAAAAATTAAATCAGAGTTTGGAAAAGTCACAACACATTTTTGCACAGAATAACGGAAAAATGTGTCCTGACTTCCCCGACAACCTAGCACATGAAGAGCGAAGTAAACAGCAGGTGTCTGCGAGTGCCCGGCACACACGTCTGTGTAAAAAGGGTACCATTTGAATATTTACAGAGCAGAACTTCTCTAGTTTATTTATTTTTAAGCTTATTTTTTTCAATGCCAGAGGGCACACATGCACACCAGAGAGAGAGAGAGAGAGAGAGAGTCTCCCAGTGGGGCCTGGTCATGCTCCGGTCCCTTCTCTCATCTCCCCTTCTAGTCAGGGTCCCGGGCACGTGTGCACTCACACCTGGTGTGTTTTTTACGGGCTGAGATTTGAACTGTAGGCAGCCAACTCCCTCCACCCAGGGCTTAACCACTGTACTATGGGGCCAGCCCTGGAAGTAATACTCCCACGGCCTCTCTTCTGCCTTGCCCTTGCCCGGCCTGCTATCACCCCCCAGGCCCCTTGCTGCTTCCCCTTTGTTACATCCGACCAGCAGTGGGCTCTGGCAGGCCATCGGAGATGGAGGAGGGAAGAAGCCATTGTTCTTTCTCTGCTTTCCGCGGTGTGCTAGCTACAGCTCTGGGCTGCGCGGCCCGTGGAGGCTCTCCCATGGCCTCCGTCCCTGCAGCAGTGTTAGCAGTGTGGCCTTCCTGGGTTCCGATGTCATTACTTCCTCTTGTGTCCCTCTAGCCCTAAGGGCTGTAATGACTTCCTGCAGGTATTAACCTCCTGGTTATCTCTTGCCCACTTTTAACTCCCATAGCCCTTCAAACCACTGTAACTTCCTGAGTTAAATCTCCCTCCCGTGAACACTTGTGCCTAACACGGTTTCGGTTTCCCGGGCTGGACCCGGGCCACTGGAGTCAACCAAGCGCTCTCTAACGTCAGCTGGGCTCACCCCACGGCCTCGCGTCCTCCTCCTCACTCTCCACTCTGCAGCCCCTGGCACCGGCCTGCTCTCTGCCTCCCACACGGAGCAGTTTCGGGCATAGCAGGGAGCGTCCGGCCTCAGACAGCTTGGCCTCAGGCTTGCTGCAGCAATGGCACCCTCAGGCCAGGACTCCTGGGCTCTCGTACCTGACACCCTGTGCTGTGCCTGGCACCAAGGTCCCACAGGGGTCAGGGCACGCCTGGGGGCCTGTGCGTTCTGTACACACCAGGAGCAGCCTGTCACCTGTGGTCTAGGTCACACCTACACCACAGCCTTGACTCCAGGCTGTCCACACTGAAGGACACCTTTGGGACCTCTCAACCTTGACCCTCCAGATAAGGAAACAAAGGAGAAAAGGATGCATTGAGAGGTGACCTGCGCAGGGTCACATGGTGACTTGGGACAGCCACAGACAGACTGCAAGTCTCCAGATCCAAAGCACTTTAAAAATGAGACAAAACAAAACAAAGCACTTCGGGGACAGCTCTATAGTGCAGTAGTGAAGCACAGTACATTAGAGGGTGGATCCCACGTGGCTGACTGCACTTTGAGTCCCAGCCCCAGTAGCTTAAAAAACATGCCAAGTGCATGCGTGTGTGTGTATGTGAGTGTGTGTATGTGAGTGTGTGTGTGTGTGTGTATGTGCACACCCATAGTCCTGATGGGATGGAGAAATAGAGAAGGGATTGCAGGGTGGCCATCCCCCTTGGAAGGTCACTATCTCCCTCTTTCCTCCTGGCAAGCATATGCACCCCCTGGCAATAAATATGAAAAAAGGGAAAAAAAAGAAATTCGTATTTTGAGGTCATTGTAGGTTCATGTGCAAGTGTAAGAAATAGTGCAGAGAGATTCCCTGTTCCCTCAGCCTGGCTCCCCAACAGAGCAGCCTCTCAACGAAGACATCGGCATTGATACAGTCCACTGGTTTTTTTCCATTTCTTTGGCTTTTCTTGTACTCGTTTGTGTTTCTGAGCGTGTGCGTGTGCACGTGTATTTAGTGTTACGTGAGTTTATCACACGTGTAGATTTGTGTAGTCACCGCCACAGTCCAGACACAGAGCAGTCCAGCTCCACACGACGCCCTCAGGACGCCCTCGGTGGCTCTTTCGTGGCCATACTCACTTCCCTCCTTTTATGGGCGACCCCTCCTTAACCCCTGACCCTCTACTCTGGTCTCCCTTTCTATAGCTTTGTCACTTCAAGAATGTTATTCAAGTGGAATCCCACAGTATGCAATATTTTAAGATTGGATTTTAAAACTCAGCAACTGGAAGACTTAGCCAGGTCGCTGTGTCTATCAGCAGTCTGCTCCTTGGACCAGGTGGTGCTTCTGCAGTAATGCGAGTGGGCCCGCATGGGGAAGGGACGGTGCTCACGTCCCAGGACTCCCTGAGCACACAGGCACACGGTGACCCTGAGATCCAGGCTGGCTGAGATTGGGGGTGGAGCTCAGCATGAAAATCCTGTTGGGGGGGACCAGCAGTTAGCGTAATGGCTATGTCGCTGGACTCCCATGTGGTCGACCTCGGTTCGAGTCCTGGACTCAGAGGCTTAAACACGCCGGGTGCGTGTGCGTGCGTGCCCAAGATCCTGAGAGGAGAATGGAGGAGAAGGGATTGTGGCATGGCCATCCCCCCTGGGGGGTGATTTCTCGCTTTCTGTCTCTCTGTCTCTCTGGCGAGTGCACGTGCCCTATAGCAAAAACCTCTCAAAAAAAAATATATATATATAAATCCTGTTAAGGGGTACTTTCAGTTTCTCTTTCTCTCTCTCTCTGTCTCTCCCTTGTAGAATAAATTAATAAACTTAAAGAAAGTTTGTGGTGTAGCCATGGGTCCTCCAGGGGAAAGATCAACTAACCCTGAATGGAACTGAAGAAGCTGTTCAGGTGCAGGCAGGTGTTGAACTGGGAGTGACAACTGAGGCACCAGGTAGTGGGGACTGTGGCAGATGGAGGGTTGACCACGCCCCACCACCTCGGGATGTGGGCGTCCAAAGTGCATGTGCCAACGTGACTCTGTCAGGGAAGAAGCACAGAAAACTCCTCCAGCAGGTCCGGCTTGCCCAGAGAAAGAAGGCAGCCACAGAAGTGGAAGCCCCCTCAAAGCAGCCAGGACTAGTGAACCACAGTTCAAATGCAAGTGAAGGCAAAAGCCCCCCAGGATGTAGACAGGGAGGAGCTCGAAAATGAGAGCTGAAATTCTTACTTCTTCCATCAGAAGATTCACAATTAGAGTGAGGAGGACTTGGTGGTCGACTCAGAGCACTTTGGAGGACGTGTCCCCTTTTTCACTCTCCCCAGATTCCTCTTCTGTAATGGCCTTGATCTCCCCTGGAGAAGGATGAGGGATGTCCAGGGAGGGAAGAGGTCCAGAAGGAAGATGGGAGAGGGGCCTCGGTCAGCTCCATTTGTAATAAAGCCTTAGAGCTCTGAAAAAAATAGGAAGAAAGAAGAGAAAAAGAAAAAAAGAAAAAGAAGAAAGAAAGTGTTCCTTTTATCGTGGAGTAGTAGTCTATGGTGTACATGTTTTTGTGCGAATGTAAGTTCATTTCCTTAGGATAAGTAAGTGCCTAGGAGTGCAATTGTGGGAGCACTGGCAACTACATGTTTAATTTTATAGACCGCTGTACCCTTTTACCTTCCCACCAACAACGTATAAGTGATTCAGTTCTTCTGCATCTTTGCCAGCATTTAGTGTTATTATGTTTTTTATTTTAGTTTTTCTGATAAATGTGTAAGGTAGTCCTTTTGTGGTTTTATTTGTATTTCCCTGTTGGTAAATGAAGTTAAACAACTTTGCATGTGGTTGTTGGCCTTTTGTATGTTTCCTCTCCACTCAGAACCTTTTTTAAAAAAGTATTTGTTTAATTTTATTTGTTGTTGTTATTTTTCAATTTGACCAGAGAGAGACAGGGAGAGGAGACAGAGGGAAAGCGAGAAAGCAAGCCACCAAGTACAAGACTTAAACTGTGGTCGACCATGTGGGAGTCCAGTGCCTTAACCATCATGCCACCTCCTGGCCCCTCTTTGTCCACTTTTTAATGGGATTTTTGTCTTTTTATTATTGAATTTTAAGAGTTCTTTATACAAAGGATCTTTATAAAGTTCATGGAAAATGTGTATTATTGAAAAACTGCCTGGGTTTAGTTGCTGCGGTTGGTGGGCAGAAGCTGAGACAAGATGTGGCGGAACGTCCTGGCTCTTCGTCAGAGGACCATAAGCACTGCTTCACACAGACATTTTGAAAAGAAAGTTCCAGAGAAACAAAAGTTGTTTCAGGAGGAGAATGGAATTCCTGTGCATCTTAAGGGTGGAGTAGCCGATGCCCTCCTGTATAGAGCCACCATGGTTCTTAATGTCGATGGAGCAGCATATGCCGTTTATTAGCCGGCTATGGCTTCATTTCCCAAAAAGCAGGATTGACTTTGGACATCCCAGCAGTCCCAGCTCTCTAAGAACCAGTAATATGATAAATAACTGAGCTCTCCTCTGGGGATCAATATTTATTGACTTGTATTAACTGCCATCAATAAAGCAGTCTTTACCATGGGGGGAGAGGAATGCCTAGATCTCAAAATCTGTTAGCACCAAAATTAATTTGTACTTTAATCCCATTTTTTTCATGGACTGTTTGAAGTCCCCTTGTATGTTTTAGATACATAGCCTTCATCAGATACATGATTTGCAAACATCTTCTCTCATTCTGTAGGTTGTTGTTTTACTTTCTTGATGGTGTTCTGGAAGCACAATTTTGGTTTTTATGAAGTTCAGTCTTCTTTGAATTTTGTGGCTTGTGCTTTCGGTGTCGTGTCTGAAAAAAACATTGCTTGGGGAACCAGCAGTTAGCATAATGGCTATGTCGCTGGACTCCCACGTAGTCGACCCGGTGGCTTAAAACTCATGCCGGGGAAAAGACTCCTCATGGCTACTGGGAACTAGATATTTCAGGGAACAGGAGAAATGAAGATTTTCTACTCATAATTCAGCCTCCAGCAAGCAGAGCTAGTGTGGCAGGAGAGTTGAGCCCTTCTCTGAGAAGACTCCTCATGGCTACTGGGAACTAGATATTTCAGGGAACAGGAGAAATGAAGATTTTCTACTCATAATTCAGCCTCCAGCAAGCAGAGCTAGTGTGGTAGGGAGCCCCTCTGGCCTTCTATCTCTGTCTCTGTGTCTCTGAGGTCTCTGTCTCTCTCTGCTCCTGTCTCCTCATTTTTTTTGGTAATTTTTCCTTTTTACAATTTTTTTAAAGGCAAAGTTTTTCTCTGGCTCTCAGTTCCACCTATTGTTTTGTTAATAATCCCTTCTGCTCCTTCCTCCCAGGCAGGAGAGTTGAGCCCTTCTCTGAGAAGACTCCTCATGGCTACTGGGAACGCGCGGTTTTCTGTTTTGTGATTTTTTTTCTTTAAAAAAAAAAGAAAAGTAATTACAATTTTTTATTTTTTTGTCTTTTTTTCTCTCTTTTTGTTGTTGTTTCTCTCTCTCTTTTTCATTTTCCTTTTTCTTGTCTCTCCACCCAATATCTACTGAATCTGCTGCACCAGCGATCACAACAGAACGGCAAACAGATTCTAGAACACCTCTGTCTGCTTGCTCCTGAACATTGAGGCTTAACTTCAAGAATTTGAAAGAAACACGCCATTCATCAGATGACAAGAAATCACCGCCGGATCACGAGAAATATGGGAAAACGAGAAAATACCTCTCCTCCACGGGAAAAGAGTAACTCTCCTTCATCCACAAGCAGTTCGGTGAAAGTCATGGAAATGTCTGATAAGGAATTTAGAGCATTCGTAATGTCGAAGCTAACAGAGATGGAAGAAAAGAGAGATAATGAACTGCTAAAGAGAAAGGAGAAAGAAGTTGCCAAGTTCCAGGAGATGAGGAAATTCTTGCAAGATCTAAAAGAGGAATTACACACTTTACAAAAGACTCAAACGGAACTGCTAGAGATGAAGTCTATAATACAAGAAGTCAAAATCTCCCTTGAAAGTATTAAAAGCAGACTAGATCATTCAGAAAATAGAATCTCAGATGTAGAAGAGAAAATGGCTGGCTTAGAAAAATCCACCATGAAGACTGAGAAAATGGCTCAAAAATTTGAGAATGATATGCGAGAAGTACTGGATACCATCAAACGTCCAAATATACGGATAATTGGCATTCCAGAAGGTGAAGAGACCCATAAGGGCATTAATAATCTATTCCATGAAATCCTGCAAGAAAACTTTCCAAACCTAGAGAGGCATTCGAAGATCCAGTCCCAGGAAATACAAAGGACCCCAAATAGAATCAACCCAAGAAGATCTTCTCCAAGACACATTATAGCCAGGTTGACCAAAACCACAGACAAAGACAAGATACTAAGATTGGCAAGAGAGAAACATCAAGTTACCTACAAAGGACATCCCATCAGGCTAACAGCAGATCTCTCATTGGAAACAATGCGAGCGAGGAGAGAATGGGAAAATATATTCAAAGTGTTACGAGAGAAGCAATCTCAGCCAAGAATACTGTACCCGGCAAGATTATCTTTCAGGTGGGAAGAAAAGACAAGAACATTCTCAGATAAACAAAACCTGAAAGAATTTACCAGCACCAGACCAGATCTCCAAGAAGTTCTCAAGGGTGTGCTGTATCAAGAAAATTAAACACAGACACACGGAAATAAGAGTCCAAAAACTATGAAAGTGGCCAACTTAATCATAGGGACAAGTCTGGAGTTGAATATTATATCCCAGAATTTAATCAGGAAAATTGAACCAGAACAGAAGATAAAAGTACATGGAACTGATAGGTTCATGCACCTTCCATTTGAACAGAATCCTAACTTGTTTCCTGGCTTTAAGCAAAGTTCCTTGGCATTTCTTTAAGTTAAGTTAAAACTGGTTTTCTTAGTAGTAATGAGTGAACTCACCACTGAAAGTAGTTAGATTATGTAGGAAATTGTGTGATCAATGCAATGTGGGTGGGAAGGGAATGAAGGACAATTGTAGACACCAGAGGTGGTGTGAGAGGGGGGTGGGAAGGGACAGAGGGTCAGAAAGAGGGGTGGAAGTAATTCTAGGAACTAGTAATGGAAAATTTTTTGTAATGTGCATGATTGTATCACTATGCAGTGTGTACTGGATGGGAGATTGCATTTTGTATGTTGTGATGAAGCTTAGGGAAGGAATGTAAATTGAGTTACAAAAAAAAAGTTTCAGAAAAAAATATATATATATTCAATGACTGCAGTAGGATATGTAGCCACAGCTAGGTGCTACTTTATAGGATGTGTAAAGTAAGACTTGTGTTCATGGAAATGTGGGTATCACCTGTGTTTGCTATGAGGGTATTTGGATTGATTAGGGTCTTTGGCGATACAATAAAATGTGAGGAGAAAACAGTATAGAAAGCAAACATAGATACCAGAGACTGTGGGAGGAGAGTGGGAGATGGCAGAGGGTAAGAGATAGAGAATCAAGGATGGGGGGAATAAAAGCAAAACATACAGAAGACAAGAAATGGAAGATCATTTACTGACAATAACATGTTTGTTGATGTGCTTGATTGAGACAATATATAGTGTACTTTTGATGGAAAATCTCATTTTGTATGCTGTAATGATGTTCAGTGAAAGAATGCAAATAAATAAATTAAAAAAAAAAAAAAAAAAAAACTCACGTCGGGCGCATGTGCGTGCGTGCCCAAGATCCGAGAGGAGAATGGAGGAGAAGGGATTGCGGCGTGACCATCCCCCCTGGGGGGTGATTTCTCGCTTTCTGTCTCTATGTCTCTCTCTGTCTGTCTGGCGAGTGCACACTCCCTATAGCAAAAACCTCTCCAAAAAAAAAAATAAATAAAAAAAATAAAAATAAAAACGTTGCTTAATCTAAGGTCACATACTCCTATGCTTTCTCCTAAGACTTCTGTATGTTTAGCTCTTTCACTTAAGTCTTTCATCTATTTTGAGTTCATCTTTATATCTGATGTGGAAAAGGGGTCCAGCTTTGTTCTTTTGTATGTGGCTATCCAGTTGTGCTAGCACCATTTGTTGAAAAGACCATTCTTTCCCCATAGAATTGTCTTTGTACTCTTGTCAAAAATCCATGGACTGTATGGCTCAGCCACAGTGACACAATAGGAGGGTGCTCCTAGAGCCACAGGGGAGGTTCGGGTTCAGATTCTGAGTTGATCTGAATGCTCATCAGGGTCTCATCCAAACATACCCACGACCCTGGCTGGCTGGGAGGCTGGGGGGTAGAGGATCATGGTGTGGTGAGACCCCAATGAAGATACTCCTCTCTCTTTCTCTTAAAAGTAATAAAGAAACATAAAAAATAAAAGGCCCAATCATAGTGATGTACAGGTAGTGCCACTTTTGAGAATCTGGAAACCACTTGTGAAGCATGGGTTTGGTTTCTAGGCTAACTGAGCCTGAGCATGGCTGTGCAGACCTGTGGTTCTGGCTAGTTGGGAGGCTGGGGTAGGAGGATAACAACAAAGCAAGACGTTATATAGAAAATACCTACCTCTGTCTCTCCCTTTCCCTCTCATTCTGCTTCTCAAAAGGAAGGAAACAAGGAAGGAAGGAAAACAAAGAAGGAAGAGAGAAAGAGAAAGAAAGAAACTCAATGGACTATGTGGGAGTTTTCTTTCTGGACTTTAGTTCTATTTCATTTGTCCATATGCATAAACTCTTGCACCAATCTGCACTAATAAATGTAGCTTTGTACTAAGTTTTTAAATTGGGAGTTGTGAGTCCTCTTTGTTCTTTTTCTAGATTATTTTTGCTATTCTGGGTCCTTTGCTCTTCCATGTGGTTTTAAGGATTCGTTTGTCAATTTCTGCAAAAATTGCCAGAGGTTTTTTTTTTTATGTTTGGTTAGTTTTTTAGATTTTTTTCCCTCCGCAGGGCACACGTGCTCACCAGAGAGAGACAGAGGCAAAGTGAGAAATCATCCCACAAGGGAATGACCACACCACGATCTCTTCTTCATTCTCCTCTAGGGTTTTTGGGTATGCACACATATGTGCCTGGTGTGATTTTTCAAGCCACTGGGCTTAAGCCGTGGTTGATCATGTGGGAATCTAGCTCCTTAGCCACCATGTCACCTGCTGGCCCTTATTGCCTTCTTAAATCAGATCTTTCGATCCATAAACATTGGTATATTTCTGTTTACTTAGGACTTCTAGAATTTGTCTTAATAATGTTTTGTAATTTTCATCATATTTATCTTGCACTTTTTTTTTTTTTTTGGAGAGTTTTTTGCTATAGGGTGCGTGTGCTCGCCAGAAAGACAGAGAGAGACAGAGAGACAGAAAGCGAGAAATCACCCCCCAGGGGGATGGCCACGCCGCAATCCCTTCTCCTCCATTTTCTTCTCAGGATCTTGGGCACGCATGCACATGCACCCGGCGTGAATTTAAGCCACCGGGTCCGGGACGCGAACCGCGGTCAACTATGTGGGAGTCCAGCGACATAGCCATTACGCTAACTGCTGGTCCCTATCTTGCACTTTTTAATAGAATTTACTCCTAAGTATTTTTTTCTTTTTGATACTACTGCACATGAGATTTTTTAATTTAATTTTTTCTTTGAAATTAATTAATTTAATAATTCTTTTAAAAACTTTTTTTTACATTTTCCGACAAGCATTTTACATTTTCCGACTTTACATATCAAAACATTTTTGCTCATACTCCACGGTTCTTGACAGTTAATAAACAACTGAAAATTTTCAAAAAACTAAATTTTGAAAGATAACATTCAAAATGTTTGTTACAATTTAGTTTGTGACTCTATAACAACAGAGACAGTATGGTTTCAAATATTTTTGAGAAAATATTTACATGGCAGCTACTCAAGCTGTTAAAAAGCACACACTCAGCACACAATTCACACATAATGCTTCTCAATTCAGCCCTGCCTACCAAGCATTCTGTGACACACCATCTGCTAGCAAAGGTCAGTCTCTTTTTCTTCCTTCAAAGTCTTCTTCAAGGTAATCCTCTGGCTGTGGCTACTCTTTTGCAGTCTCTGCTGATTACAATGCTGGGCTGGAAAAGGCCACGTTACTTTATGGTACGAATTCTTTCATAGCTTCTCTAATCCTCTCTGCCAGGCAGAACTGTTTATGGTGTCAGACCATCTTTTCAAGAGCTTCTGTTGGCTTTCTTAAGATCAACCTGAGTTTCATAGTTTTCTGGTCACTTTTCAGATATGACATTCCAGTCAAAGCCCTGGCAATAAGGAATATTTCCAATTTCTTATGCAAGGCAACAGGTAGTATTGAACTTATGCAAATAGCCCTTCTGTCACAAAATAAGAATACTCACAAATATTTTCCAGTTCCAGAGGGGTCAGGAAGGGAGAAAAGTTTATATTTCAATTAAAAAAAAACAACAACAAAAATTTTTAACACATTGCTGAACCTATTAACAGCTCAAAAGAAAGCAAAATCCTGGGAACCAGCAGTTAGCGTAATGGCTATGTCGCTGGACTCCCACGTAGTCGACCGCGGTTCGCGTCTCGGACCCGGTGGCTTACAACTCACGCTGGGCGCGGGTGCGTGCGTGCCCAAGATCCCGAGAGGAGAATGGAGGAGAAGGGATTGCGGCGTGACCATCCCCCCTGGGGGGTGATTTCTCGCTTTCTGTCTCTCTGTCTCTCTCTGTCTGTCTGGCGAGTGCACGCGCCCTATAGCGAAAAACCTCTCCAAAAAAAAAAAAAAAAAAAAAAAAAAAAGAAAGCAAAATCCTTAAATCTGGAAAACAAAACAAAACCAAATCAGTAATGTTTTAGCTAAAAGTCATAAAATTCTATTTCACCAGTTTAGTCTCATGTACTTAATCTCTCTTCTGTTGAATTTGCAGTGTTACTGTGGTCCAATCTTTGCATTTAAATTCTGGAAGTTAACATTCAACATTATTATTGATATTTCCGGACTTGTCCCTGGCATTAAGTTGGTCAATTTCTTGGTTGCTTTTTTGTTCTCTTATTTCTGTCCGTGTGTCTTTATTCTTAGTTTAATTTAAAAAATTATTTATTTATTTATTTTAAATACGTCAAATTTTATTCACAAGGTTGTAGCCACATTGAAAAAACATGGAATGCTTCACGAATTTGCGTGTCATCCTTGCTCAGGGGCTATGCTAATCTTCTCTGTATCGTTCCAATTTTAGTATATGTGCTACCAAAGCAAGCACCTTCATCTAATTTTTAAAAAGTTTATTTATTCCATGAGTGTGAGAGACAGATACAGCACCCCAATAGTGTCCAGATGCCATGATCCACCCCACACGTCAGCCAACCCAGATCACGGGTACTTGCATGCTCAGTCCGTGTGGGGAGGTCTTCAGACACGAACTGGTGACCTTCCCACGTGGGTCTGTCTCAAAGAGCATCACGTTTTACTGCTGTGCCACCATTGACCACTCGTAGTTTTACTTTTGGCGTTTTCATTATTAATGCCCATCTAGCAATCACTTCATAGGCTTTTGACTAACACTTGGTTTTTAATGACATATTTAGTTAAGGAAACACCTTCCAACATTTTAAGCTGATTTTATAAATTTAATGCACTTTTTCTTTTTAAATGCACCCATGGTTTGATAACACAGTTATTCTGAGCCTTTTCAAGAGGCTCTATAGCTCCTAAATTGAACATGAGATATGATGAACCTCTCTGTCTCTCTCTTTCTGGAGAGTGCACATGCCCTATAGCAAAGAACTTCTCAAAAATAAATAAATAAATAAATAAAGTTCATTCGTAGTACAGAGTCTCTCTCTCTCTCTTTTTTTTTTTTTTTGGAGAGGTTTTTGCTATAGGGCGCATGCGCTCACCAGACAGACAGAGAGAGAGAGATAGAAAGCGAGAAATCACCCCCCAGGGGGGATGGCCACGCCACAATCCCTTCTCCTCCATTCTCCTCTCGGGATCTTGGGCACGCATGCACATGCGCCTGGCATGAGTGTAAGCCACCGGGTGGCTTACAGATCAGCTGCCCCCGACTAACCCCCCCACTGCAGCCCCTGCAGAAGGGCTACTGGGATGGCTGACACTGCTCCAGGCCCTGTCGTCAGCCACCCCCTGCTGCTGTCAGCTTCTCTGTCTGTGACCCTTTCTCTGCTTTCCCAGCTGACTGCCCGCCCCACCGGGTGCACTTCATCCTCCGGAACAGAACAGCAGCTGGGAGACTAGGCCGCGTGGCCAGGTGGCTGACCGCTGCTCATCTTGGTAATGTTCGAGTGTCCGCTTTCTGAAGGGCCCTTGTAAATCCTTCCCCTCCACTTCCACTTGGGGCCAGAGTGCAGTCACCCTAAGAAATGAGACGTCGGGACCAGCAGGTGGTGTGGTGGTTAAGGTGCTGGACACTCCCACATGGTTGACCATGGTTTGAGTCCCGAACCTGGTGGCTTGCTTTCTCACTTTCCCTCTCTCTCTTCCTCTCTTTCTCTCTGGTCAAATTAAAATAAATGAATAAATAAATAAAATTAAATAAATAATTATTTAAAAAAAAAAAAGAAAAAGAAATGAGACATCTGCCTCTTCGCCCAGCCTCCAGGCCCCTCTTATTTTATTTTTCATTATTTTTTTTAGAGGTTTTTGCTTTAGGTTGTGTGTGCTTGCCAGAGAGAGAGAGAGAGAGAAAGAGACAATGAGAAGGAGTGAGAAAGCACTCCCTAGGGGTACAGCCATGCCATAACCCTTGTCCTCCGTCTTCCTCCAGGAATCGTGGACATGCACACGCATATACCTGGCGAGAGTTTCAAACCACCAGGTCTGGTGCTCGAACCGCTCTGCCATCTGCTGGCCCCACTCTCCAGGCTCCTGAGAGCAGGAGGGCCCTGGCCGGGCCGGGAACACAGCCGATGTCAGCAGACCCACAGTCTCGGAAGCAAGGCTTTGCACTTCTGCTGAAAGCCAGCGCGAGGGCTGATCCCAGAAGGCCAAGCCCTTTCCAGGAAACCTCAGCTTCTACCACACGGGTGTCTCCTGAACCCACACCCAGAAGCCTGGCTGCAGAGGGACCCGCAGGTTCAACTCCTGCTTTCCCTGTCACTGCACAAAAGTGACCCTCCTCAATTTCCTCCTCTGCCCGCCGGAGGAGGTGGTAGCTCCGGAGGGCCTCAGAGGGCATCCCTGCCCGCCCCTCAGTGCACAGAGAAGGCATGCGCCAGGCTGGGCACTGGTGCACCTGGGGCTGCCCCTCCAGCGGCAGAATTTCACCAGTGGGTAGATCCGGAAAATTTCCCGGACCCTTGAGACATAAACATAAATACATCTGTATGGGGCGTTGGAGAGGTGGGAGGTTGGGAGCCGGGGCAGGTCAGGGCACTACCAGAAGCTTCTATACTGGAGAGCAGCAGCTGATTGAGGAAACAAACCCCAGGGCGTGGTGCATGGTGAGGAAGGTACTGGACTCTCACATGGCCATGGAGTCTGGGACCCGGAGGCTCGAAAATCCCGCCAGGCGTGTGTGCACGTGTGCCCAAAATCCCGCGAGGAGAACGGAGGGGAAGGGATTGGGGTGTGGCCATCCGCCTTGGAGGGGAGATTTCTCATTCCCCTGCTCTTCAGCGCTCTCTGTCTCTCCACAAGCACACACACCCTATGGCAAAAACCTAAAAACACAAAACAAAACAAAAACAGGTTGGATTTACAAGTGAGGATGGTAGTGATGGTTCTCCTGTAACCCTGGGATCCCGCATGCTCACCCATCCTTCCCTCGGGGCTGGGGGACCTGTCAGCATCACCCCAGCTCCCTCCTGGCTTGCTGTCCTGCTCCAATACACGCTGGCTCACCCCGCAGAGAGCACACCTGCGTGGACGTGGACGTGACCCAGCCAACAGGGGCAGAGGTGGGTGGCCAGGAAGGAACTTGGGCGGAAGTCCCTCCTCCCCTCCCAGGCACAGCAGACCCTTTCCCCAAGGCTGGGGCACAGGAGACAGAGTCTCCACCTGACACCCGCCCCCTTTCTGACATGACACGTGTTGTCCCTGGGCTTGGTTTCTCCGTGTGCAAGGCAGTAGGCAAAGCTCGGAGGGCAGCCTTCCCTGGCAAGCACCCCGAGCCCGGGCTGGCGGGGCCGCAGCTGCCCCAAGCTCTGCTCTGATCTCCCCGGAGCCGTGCGGCCCTGCGGGCACTGAGCGGAGCCCGCGCGCCCCCTGGTGGAGCATTCGGGTAACTGCCCGAGCTCTTCGGAGCCGGTTCCTCATTTTCCCTTACTGAGCGTCTTCAGTCTTAAAAAGAAACTTCAACCGTTCCGTGCTCTCCACTGTGGTGGGTAGTTTCTTCTCGCTGCTGAGGGAACTTCACCTTGCGGGCTCCTGCCAGCTTCGACGAGGCACGTCCGTAGGGATGTCCCAAACCTACTGCCAGCGCGCGGCGCACGTCCCCAGCCGCTGCCCCTGGTCCTCGCTCAGGCTGCCGCACGGGGACCCCGAGACCCGGAGCGTGACCCGCACGCCTGCTGCGCCCGTTCTGGCGCCGAAAGTCCCTGATCAGGGTGCCAGCGGCTGGTTCCTTCTTGGCTTGTTCACAGTCACCCCCTCTCTGTGTCTTCATGCGGTGGAGAGAGCGCCAGTTATCTGGAATCTCTTCCTTTTTCTTTTTCTTTTTTTTTTTTTTTTTTGGTTCGAATTTGGAGATGGGGCCCATAGGTTTTTGCCTTAGGGAACATGCACCTGCTGGGGAGAGAGGGAGGGACAGAAACAGTGAGAGGGAAAGTGAGAAATCACCTGCCAGAGGGGATGGCCCCTTCATGCTCCTCCCTAGATCTTGGGAGCATCTGCATGCACAAGGGCCGGTGTTGTTGTAAGCCACCGGGTCCGGGACTTGAACTGCTGTCGGCCATGTGAGAACCCAGCGGGATTACCGCTATGCCGTCTTCTGGTCCCTCTTCCTTTTCTCATGAGGGCACCAGCCCTATTGGGTTAGGGCCCCACCCTTACAGAAACTCTATCTCCAAGCATGGTCACGTGGAGGGCTCGTGCTTCCACATGAGAATTGAGGGACGGGGCCCATAGCACCCACCTCAATGTGATAGCACCTCAGTTACACCTACAGTGACAGCACTTGGACTTGACTATCACTTGCTGTATTTGAATCTTGGCATGAATGCACCTGGTGTTACAAGCCTTGTCACAATTACACCTTAACCTAACTGCCCCTTCCACCCTCATGTCAGCGTGACTACACCTTGACGTAGCGCTGTAGGGATGCCCGTGCACTCCAACTATAGACAAACGAGCCTTTCAGCAGGGACGTGCCTGGCCTGAGTTGGCAAGGCCAGAAGGACCCAGAAGCAGCCTCCTCCTTACTCCCCTTCCCGCCTTCCCTGACCCCAAATTTGGGGCCTGGGTCAGGCAGCCCCCAGAGAGAGTCCGTCCCTGTATCCCTTCCTACAAGTGAGAATGTGTCTCTGCCTTGCAAACCCCGTTTCTTTCCCACACTTCTCTCAGGGCCTCATTTCTGATGCCAGCTGTGTGGGGGGTCTCTCCCACCCTAACCAGTTCTCGGAACACCACCTGGGTGTCCTGCCACATACCCCAGTTCTCACACACCTGCTGGGAGTTAGCGTCAGGTCCCTCAGGTTCAGGGCTCCACAAGACCACCCCACTTCAGTCGCCGCTTCCAAGTCCAGATGGTTACCTGTGGTTCTGACCACACACTGGGGGTTCCCGTGACCCCCGTCATGTTCCATATTTGCTAGAGAGCTCACAGAACTCAGGAAAAGCGCTACCATTTATTCGGAAAGATGTAACCCAGGAGCAGCCTGGGAGAGGTGCACTGGAGAGGTGGGGGGCCATGGAGCCTCCGTGCTGCCCCCATCCAGGGGCACACCACCCCAGGCACCTCCCTGAGCGCAGCTATCCAAAAGCTCTCTGCACCCCATCCTTTGGGGGATTTATGGATGCTTTTTTACTGCATGATTGATTAAATGACTGACTTCCGGTGACCAAGGCAACCTCTGACCCCTCTCCTTCCCCAGGGGCCATGGGGTGGGGCTGAAAGTTCCACCTTCAATCATGCCTTGTTCTCCTGCCAATGTCCGCCGCCCCCAATCCTGCGGTCCAGGAGCCCCGCCCCATCACCTCATTAGCATATCAAAGGCGCGTATCCCTGGAGAGTCCAAGGGTTGGAGGGGCTGCTTCTCATGGCAGGTGAGAGCCTGTGGAGACCCCTGAGAGTAGGAGAGTACCACGGTCTCCACATAAAAATAGCAGGAAGGCCAGCCGATGGCGAAGCAGTTACGTCACTAGACTCCCACATGGCTGACTGCAGTTCGAGTCCCAGACCTGGTGGACTTGCTTTCTCACTTTCTCTCTCTTTCTCTCTCTGTTCTTCTCTGTCTCTCTGTGGTGAGCACATGTATGCCCTATAGCAAATTAAAATAATACTAATAAATCATTATTTTAAAAAGAACCAACACCAGCAGGAGGAGCTTCAGAGGGGAGCTGCTCAGTGCAGTCACCTGCCGCTGTGCAGACCCCTGCTCAGGGCCATAGTGGCCACTCCTGGTCCCCAAATGCACCTGCCTCTGGAACCTGACTGTGACATTCTGGAGGTTCATTGTCTCAGTGGTTCCTTCAGAAGAGGTCCCTGATACAAGGGCCCTTGGGACCCAGGGGCCACCTGATGCATTTTTATTAGCCTTACTCTGTGGTGGGCTCAGAACCAGGGGTGTCCTGGGGTCAAGCCAGGTCCTGCTTAGCGCCCACCAGCCAGCAGGGTGCTCTCACGGAACGTGGCACTGTGTCCAGCTGTAGAGTTAGAGCAGGCCCTGGTGGCGGTGCGCCGGGCTCTTTCTCTTCATACAGTCCAGGGAGAGAAGTGATGTGAGCTGGCGGGTTGGAGGTGAGGACTGGGGTTCAGGAACCAGCTGTCCCCAGCCTCTGCTGCGTGGCCATGGCCTCTGTACTGGGGCGGAGCACGGGGTGGGGGGCCGGGCAGTGGCAGGTAGGGAAGGTCAAAGACGGTGAACCCTCCAGAGCTGAGCCCTGCCCGGCAATCTTCTCACTGCCTGGGGGAGCCCACGTGGGAACACCGACCTGCCTCCCTCTCCTGTCCCAGGTGCGTCTCCCGGGGCCCTCCCAGGGCTCTCCCTGGTAGACCTGCACACACAGCGTGGGCCTCAGCCTGCCCCGGGAAAGTCGATGAAGACAGTGTGTCGGAGCCCATCCACCCCGCCACCCCGGTACCCTACAGCAGACCTCTGCTCTTTGTCAGCGGATTTTCAAGCTGCAAGGGCTTCTGGGATAGCACTGCCCTCAATATCAGGATCGTGTTAGCGAAGGGGAAGCCAGAATCGGGTGTCAGGGGACGTTGCCTGCCGCGGAAGTTTTAGAGATTCTAACACCGCTCGTTTAATCCAACCTGGAGCTAACAGGAAAGCGGAGAGACCTGGGGATGACTAACATTCCTGGGCCAGTATTGGCACACCTGATAAACCAGGCCAGGTATATATTTTGTTTTGTTTTGTTTTTCCTGTGTTGAACATTTCTCCTGAAGGCTCAGGGTCAAGATAAGGAGGCAAACACAGACAAAAACCAAGGCTGATGTTTAAGAAGGCCCACTTTGGGCCAGCAGATGGTGTAATGGTTACATTGCTGGACTCCTCCGTGGCTGACCATGGTTCAAGTCCCGGACTAGGCAACCGGAAACATACAGGGTACATGTGCGTGTGTGCCCAAAGTCCTGACAGGAGAATGGAGAAGAAGGGATTGTAGCATGGCCATCCCCTCCAGGGGGCGATTTCTTGCTTTCTGTTTCTCTGTCTCTCTCTGTCTCTCTGGCAAGCACATGTGCCCTATAGGAAAAACAAAACAAAACAAAACAAAACCTAAAAAAGAAACAGGCGGCCCAGTAGAGCTAAACCTTGACTTTGTTGTGTTCTGGATGTGGAATCAGGACTGTTCCTTTGTCTGTGAGGTGACACATGATGCCTCTGAACAGTGTCTGTGACCCAGTGAGGGGGGCAGTGGCTCTGCTCTACGTGGGACGGGGGAGCGTTAGGGTGGGTGTACGGACGGAGTCGTGGGGACTGTGGCTGATGAGGCAGGGCAGGGAGGGGACCGATGGACCAGAGATGCCCCACCTGGCTTGCATCCCCCGGGGTGTGGCCTAGCGCTCTGGAGCGGGGGTGGACTCAGACAGCAGGGCTCGGTGCGGCTGGCAGAACCAGTGAGCTAGATGGTGGGTGGGGACACGACACCCTGTGGCACTCCAGGGGACCGAGACCCGAGCTGTGGAAGCAGAAACCGCTATGCTGCCCAGAAGACCCTGGCAGGTAAGTTAGAAAAAGAGACATGGGCTGCTTTATAGTATGTTCATTCTATTCACTGAGGTTTATACCTGAAGTCACAAGTTTATACCTTGTGTTCATGGATATGTATATTTCAGCTGTGCTTGCTATTGAAAATATTTAGATTTATTAAGATATTTAGTGAAACAATAAAATGGGGGAGGCAGAGAAAGCAACAATAGATACCAGACACAATGTGGGAGGAGGGTGGGAGATGGCAGAGGGTGAGATAGGGGATCAAGGATGGGAAAAAAAGGCAAAATATACAGGAAACAAGAAATGGAAAATTATGTGTGGACAATAACACATATGTTGATGTGCTTGATTGAGCCAATATACAGTGTATTCTGGATGAAAACTCTCCTTTTGTATGCTATAATGATGTACAGTGAATGAATGTAAATAAATAAAAATAAAAAAATAAAAATTAAAGAAAAAGAAAAAGAAAAAAAAAAGAGACATGGGGGTGGTGTTCGACCCACCTTGGGTACTTTGTCACTAATTCCAATGCTCCTCTCTGATAAAGCTCACACACGGGAGGGGAGGGGTTACCATCCTGTCCCACACCGTACTCCGAGAGGAACCCCGACACAGTTCAGCCCTGCCTACTTGGTGGGTAAAAATCATGCTAGTTAATCCATGTCCAGAGAGGATCCAGCATGGCCGTGGAAACGTCACCCCTCCATGCCCGCCCACGACAGGTGCGAGGGCCTGTGCGAGGAATCAGGCTTGGATAGAGGCAGGGCATCCAGCATTCAAGATGACTGACAGGACACAGACGCTGGGCGACAAGGGCCCTTGTCCCCTCCTAGTGTCCCCAAGAGGATCAGATCCAGCCGAGTGAGAATCTAGCTGCAAAGCTGAGGATTTGAGCTCTGGAAGTTTGGGGGGATCCACAAGAACTTGCGTGTGAGCCTCCACCCCCAGCGTCGTTTTAACTAAGACGCACTCCATGGTAAATTCTCAATGGCATCAGTGACAGATCTGGGGTGGGAAGAGATGGGGACCAACGTCCTGTCCCCTGAGGGGTTTCCCATTCGCTCCACAGATGACACCACAGATTAGTACGTTGTTTTCCAAATAGTAACATTTTCTGAATCGTGTAAAGATAATGGCCCGTTATGGACCAAAGCACAACCTCTGGCTGTCCTGGATAAAGCTGCAAATCCTGCTGGTGGCTTGCTCAGTGCAGGCCATCGGGGTGCGGCTCCCAGGACCCTGTGTCCCAGTGCACTGTGTCCCCAGCACCTGCTCAGTCCTCAGGATGTTTGAGTCTGAGTCCCCACAAAGCTGGCCCTGAGCCAGGACTCGGTGCAGGATGCTGGGAAGCCCGGCAGAGGAGGAAGGAGCAGGGAGGGGTGCAGAGCGGGGGAGGAGAAAATGCAGTGAGACCCTCACCACGTCCACTCCTGCTGGAGACCCCAAGGAGCCGCGGAGAGCCTGGGGCTCACCTTCCAGCAAACAGGAGCCTGTGGAGACCCCTAGACTGAGAGGAGCACTGCCCTGCAGGGGGAAGGACAGCAGCAGGGAGAGCCTCAGGGGAGGCTGGGGGCCAGGGCTCGGCTCTGGTCACTGTGTCTGCATGGTGGTTGGAGGGCTGGTGATGCATGGGCCCTGGGCCAGCCTTGCTGCATGTGGAGGGAAGAACAGTGACCCCAAAGAAGAGCAGGAAGCTCAGAGCGTGCAAGGGACAGCTGCTTCCTGAGGCTCCCTCACCTCTCCCACCCCACTGTGCATCCCCTGTGGAGAGTTCATTAGCCAATGGGCAAGCAAGGGTTAATGCAGAGGGCCCAGGGTGAGCCTTACCTAAGGACTAAGTAAACTTGCTGACCTTATGAAAGAACCCAGCGTGAAGACCTCAAGGTAAGCTTGACAACAGGGGAAACAGACCTCCTGGGCCCTCCTCGGGGACAGTCTCTACCCCCGACAGACGCTGGGCACCCTGAGAGATGACCAGCCCCCTGTCTGGACCGGGGTTGTGGAGTTTAACTTTGTCCTCCCCACATGATTGAGACCATAAAAAGAGACTCTCCGGAGGCGGGAACCTGCCACCCTGCTCAGGTCGGGCCCCGGGTATTCTCGCCCGGTCTCTCCCAGGGATTCTCGCCCGAGCCTTAATAAACGCACGTTCTGCTCCTTGCTCTATCTCGGGGACATTCTCTTGCCGTCACGCACGGGCCCTACTGCCCCACGGCACCGCTGCACCCCCAACTTTGCCTAAACTGTGTGGGTTTGCCGTCTGGAACCTGCACCCAGACTGTCCTGACTGAAGTGGAAATGACAGCCCCAGCTTCCCGGAGACAAAGGCGACCCTCCTGTGCCGGCTTCTGAGCTTGAGTTGTCAAGACCAAGACACTCCGAGGGGTGCTTTCTGTGGGCTGCTGACAGGACCTAGGAAACGGTGACCAGTTCCAGCTGCTGACGGGACAGTCACCCCCCATCCAGTACTCTGGACTATACGAACGACTTTGATTTGCGTGTGGTTACTCAGTGAGTACCGAGCGGTGCTCATCCCAGACAGCTGCCAGGCGGCATGACCACGAGAGGACGACGGTGGCTTTTCAAGACTCCAGGGTGGTTAGAGCGTGAGCAGGCAACAACAGGAAAGCCGTTTTCTCTGGGGTGGCGCTTAGAATCCCTTCCCCACACTTCCACCCCCAGCAGAAAATATTTGATACAAAACTGTGAGCCCCAGAATCAATTCAGACAAGTCCCTTTCGCGGAATAATTTATTTCATTTCAAGTGACAGTGGCCATGACTCTGCCTCCTCGATGGGACCAGGAGACTCAATGCAGGGGGGCTGGGACCCTCCTTGGGCAGAGAAATACCAAACGGCACTGCTTCCTCCCAAGCCCTCGGGCTGACGTGGCCGTGTGCATGGCCCAGCCTTTTCTTCAGAAATGGTCTGGAAGTGCCACCGCCTTCGTATGTCGAGGTCCTCGTGAGCCCAGCCAAGGGTCCCGGCCTCCCAGCTGACACCCCTTCCCCACATGAGCCTGGGTCAGGTGGCACTTGAGGGGGTGCCAGGGGGTGGGCGCAGAGAGAGAGCAGTCCCGGGAGGTCCTTTCCCTGCCCCTGCGAGGACGCAGTGGCTTTTCTGCCCACGTGGGACTAGCAGGAGCCCAGAGGAGGATCCACGGGGTGATGTCACGCCCGCTTCACTGAGGAAGGTGGCTTCTAGTCCTTAGGGCGTGGGGTCTTGGAGGCCTGGCACAGGCGAGCTGCAGCCACGGGGTTTATGGAGAAGCTGGCTATGGCCTTCCCTCCGTCCCCCACCTCCCATCCCCAGGTCTCATCATTGACCCATTTCGTAGCGGCAACCACCGATTTCTCTCACAAATCTACCCTTGGAGTTGATTCTGTGCAGGTTTTTCCTTGGACCCCAAAGCTGGGGAGGACAGGAGAGAGGGGGCGGAGAGGGGCATGGCTGTGCACTTGTGCCCGCAGCTCCCCCGGGTGGGTGGTGCCGGTCGGAGCAGAACGGGACACGGCCCAGGCAGCGGCCTGAGACCCGAAGGCTGACGGCGCCATGGCAGTGGAAAGGAAGGCTGCAGACGCCCCTCACCTACCACAGGGAACCCGGTGCTGAGGCAAAGTCCCCGAGCAGGCGCGACAGCAGTGGAGCTGGGACTGTCGATGGCGAGGCTTCATTTGATGTTCGTTTTCTAGAAGAGCTAGGTTTGCAGTCAGATAACTCCGAGAGACACTTTCCCAGGAAAAAGAAAATGCGTCTTTGTCACATCCACCACCGTGCGTTAGGCCGCCCGAAATGGCCAAGCGTGTTGTCGCTGTTTCTCCGGAAGGCTGGTCTGTTCCACCCAGGACGTTTCGGTAGGGCTGCTGGTTACCCCCGGATGGCGAAGGCCGAGAACTGCCCCTGGCCGCTGGTCCGGGCATGGGGAGGGCACGTGGGCTGGCGGCCCAGGCCTCAGTGGTAGTAGATGCTGAAGGCGTGCAGGATGTACAGCAGGGTTGTGATGAAGGCGAAGAACTGGAAGAGCCAGGGGGGTTACTGCGTTAGAGACGGCCGCCAGGTCTCCGGCCCGCCCAGGGCCTCAGCCCCCACAGCCCAGGAGGCCGTGTGCTCTGACCCCGCTTCATATCCCCCGCCTGGCCTGCGAGCAGAACACCACTGGCCACCTACCCTGTCCTCCTGGGGCCTCTCCACTCGAGGCCGTCACAAGGGGCGACTGCGCCTCGTGTCCCTTCCCACCGTGCAGTCATCCCAGATGAGGCCTCCTCCACCCGGCCATAAGGTGAGCCTGGCCTCCATGCCCACCCTGGGCCTCAGCTCATGCTGTCCTCCTGCCTTGCCCACTTTTGTCCTCTGATGACACCCCCATGCCACTCACCATCGCAGAACGCTGCCCTGAGCCCCTGACGCCTGGCTCCTTGTGAGCGTCTCAGATGCCCCTCAAGCTCCCCATGGCCAAATGGAACTCCCGACCTCGCCTCACAAGCCCCACAGGCTTGGTCGGCCCCAGGATGCTCTTCCCATCCAGGCACCCCAGCCAGAAACCTGCAATTCCTCCCAGTCCTCCTTCCCCCGGCGGCCGTGTCCGGAGCCCTCTCCAAAGTCTACTGGTGTTATTGCTTGACTGTCTGAGGGCACACCCAGGTCTCCCTCGTCTCAGCCACCACCTTCCCTCACCAGGACTTCTGGCCTTTAACCTGTCCACTTCTGCCCCCTCTGCTCCAAGACAAAAACGTGACTGTTGCTCCTACGCTTAAACCTACGTGACAGCCCCCGTCTCAGGACAGAGGTCATCACCCTAAACCACCTTCCAGATCTGGCCGACTGCTGCAGTCTCACTCTGCCCTACTGTTCACGCACATGCGGTTCCCACTCGTTCACTCATTCACTCACCCACTCAGCAAATAACTTTCATTTATTTGTTTGTTTGTTTTTAGGGAGATTTTTGCTATAGGGCACATGTACTTACCAGAGAGAGACAGAGAGACAGAAAGCGAGAAATACCCCCTGGGGGGATGGCCATGCTGCAATCCCTTCTCCCCCATTCTCCTTTTGAGATCTTCGGCAAGCACATACAAGTGCCTGGCATGAGTTTTAAGCTGCCAGGTCTGGGATGCAAACTGTGGTTGACTACGTGGGAGTCCAGCGAGCAAAGAACTTTTAAACATCTGCTATACTTCAAGAATGACCGTGGCTTGGGGACCAGCAGTTAGCATAATGGCTATGTCGCTGGACTCCCATGTAGTCGACCGCGGTTCGCATCTCGGACCCGGTGGCTTAAACTCACGCCAGGCTCATGTGCGTGCATGCCCAAGATCCCGAGAGGAGAGTGGAGGAGAAGGGATTGTGGCGTGGTCATACCCCCTGGGGGGGTGATTTCTCGCTTTCTATCTCTCTGTCTCTCTGTGTCTGTCTGGTGAGCACACGCGCCTTATAGCAAAAAACCTCTCCAAAAAAAAAAAAAAAAAAAAAAAAAAGAATGACCGTGGCTATAACAGTGAACCAAATATTTGGAAAGTTCTGTCCTCATGGAGTTTATGCTTTAATGATAAAAAGCAGATAAATAAACAGGTGGGTCAGCCCCATAGCTTGTGGTTAAGGGTCCTGGATCCCACATGGCTGACAGAGGTTCAAATCCTCTTGACATTCCTGCCAGGGCCCTGAGGTGCGAGTGTGTCTGTGTGCGCAGGAGGCACCGAGGTGGCCGATGTGGCTGGGTAGAAGGGAGATCAGGCTGGTGACGACCAGGTCACAGAGGGCCGGGTGGGGGGCAGCATTTCTAGAGTTGTACGTTGAAGGGGCTAAACTAGACGAGGAGGGAGAGGAGGCAATCAGGCTGATGGCAGCTGAAACACCTGTGGCCCTTGGAGGGTCACAGTGCTTGACCGGTCCCCAACTCTTACTCCCGGCCAGCACCCTCCAGCCCCGGCAAGGCGAGCCTTGTAGGAGCCGCCACGCTGACACAGAACTCCAGCTTTCTGGCTACACTGGCCCGGAGGCGGGCATGGACTGGGCCTTGGTGTTAGAGTCCTTCCTCGGACGTTTCTGAGGGAGGACTAAGGTCCAGCCGCCACGGTGCAAGATGGCCTGTGTGCTCCGGCACGCACAAAGGCCGGCGTTTCTGGCTGACTGGGAAGGCTGGGGTGGGGGTTGTGCTGGGGGACCTGTTGAGGGTGCTCATCTTCACTTTTTCTCCCTTTCTCTCCCCCTCTGTATTTCTCTGTCATGAAAGAAAGAAATACACACACACACACACACACACACACACACACACACACACATATCAAGGAAGTAAGCCAGGCCACTCCAGAGGAGGGAGCAGCTGGCTGTGGGCTCCCTGCCACATGGGGGCGCCATTCCCCAGCAGGAGAAAAGAGGCTGGTGTGCATAGGCCTCAAAAGACCTTCAACTAGACTGGTGTGACGTTTATTCATGTTGGGTAACTTGACCTTACCAGCTGTAGTGATGTACTGCGACTGAAGGTATAAAATAAATTAAAAGATGGGAACCAGCAGTTAGTGTAATGGCTATGTCGCTGGACTCCCACGTAGTCGACCGCGGTTCGCGTCCTGGACCCGGTGGCTTAAAACTCACGCCGGGCATGTGTGCGTGCGTGCCCAAGATCCTGAGAGGAGAATGGAGGAGAAGGGATTGCGGCGTGACCATCCCCCCTGGGGGGTGATTTCTCTCTGTCTCTCTCTGTCTGTCTGGCGAGCGCACGCGCCCTATAGTGAAAAACCTCTCAAAAAAAAAAAAAAAAAAAAAAAAATTAAAAGAAAGAATAAAGAAAGACCCCAGAGGACATAAAGCCCAGGGATCCTGCTCTTCCCACAATTAAGCTGGATCACCTTGACTTGGGTTCCATCAACCAATTTATCACTTCCCGGGATTTCTGTCTTGGAAATATAGGACATTGAAAAAAAAATTTAAAAAAAAAATTTTTTTTTGCCATCGGCCTCATCATTCATCAGAGAGAAAGACAGAGATAGAGGGAAAGTGAGAAATCACCCCTCTCCCACCCCCGGGGTGATTGTGGCCATTCCACAACTCCTTCTTCATTCTCCTCCTGGGATGTGGACACACACCCACACATGCCCGGCGTGTTGCCGCTGGGTCTGAGACTTAAACAGGGAAGTCAGTCATTTGGGATCTAATAACTTAACCACCACGCCACCTGCCGGCCTCCACAGGACACGGAAATATTGATCAGCCACAGCAAGGTGTTCAGGCCCCATTTCACAGGCAGTGGGAGCCATCCAGGAATTTTTAGGAGAGAGAGAGAGAGAGAGAGGGAGAGAGAGAGAGAGAGAGAGAGAGAGAGAGAGAGAGAGAGAGAGAGGAGAGAGAGCAAGCAAGAGATGGTCCTAGTCTGTGCTCGGGAATCAGATTCTGAAAACAGCGCGCTGAATGCAGGTGGAAGCCAGGCTGAGTTGGGGAGAAGAGAAAGCAGGAGATGGTGCCTGAACTCAGGTTTACACCGGGACGCACACAGCCCCTCCTCCAGCCTTGACTCCAGCGGGAGGGCTCAGGGCTGTCCACACCGCACTAGGTGGAATGGAGACTCAGGAATGCGCAGCCTCCAGTGAGAGAGGCTTAGAGCCCCGCTCCTCACCGAGGCCGCCGTGTTGATGTAGTAGTTTTTCAGGTCCGCGTGCTCGGAGACGATGGTGGCGTGCGCTTGTAAGACGGCGGCGCTCATGTACAGGATGCCGGTGGTCCCGTGGTACAGGCTGTCCTGGAAACGCAGAGCAGAGCACATGGCCAGGTCACTCAGCGAGTTCTTTTCTCTCTGACGACACAGCCAGAAAGAGGGAGAAGAGGGACAAGCCTGTCCCCCATGCTCCTGCCTTTATAAATTGTTTTTGGCAATGTTTCTAATGAAGTAGCTGTGTAGTAAACAATAGCAGATTACTAAGCAATAATAATTCAGGTTGAGTATCCCTTACCTAACACCAGAGTGTTTCGGATTTCAGATTTTAAAAAATACATATTTTTGAATATTTGCAGTCGATAATGTGATAGCTTAGGGAAGGGACCCAAATCTAAACACAACATTCATTTACATTTCATCTATACCTTATACACCATTGACTGAGGGAAATTTTATGCTTAGTTTTGTATGCAACATTTTGACTGTGACCTATCATGTGAGATTATGGTGGAATTCTCCATTTGTGGTGTCATACTGGTGCTCAAAAAGTTTTGATTTTTGAAACATTTTTGGAATTTTTGTGTTGAGAATGCTCAATCTGTATCAATATTATCTTGCCTTTATCGAGTGCTTATTCTGTGCTAAGCCCTTTTCTCTGTCAACCTTGTCAACTATGAGGTAGGTATTATTTTTTACTGAGTCTTCTGAAAAGTCATGACATATTTTTCTATGCAAAAAAGTGTCATGAGTTTTGGGATGACCCAATATTTGCCTCATTTTGGTTAAGGCCAATGAATAAATGGCTAAGCCAGGATTTGAACCTAGGCCTCATTAACTCCAAGCCCATGCTCTTACTCATTAGTGTTATGAAGACCTACAACATGCTGGGCTCTGGACCTACCCATAGACACACGTTATCTTATTTAAATTTTACTGCTCATTTCATAGAGCTGCTAGTACCTTAATATATGTCCAGTTTACTGATGAGGAAACTGAGACTTAGCTAACCCATGGTAGAACTGGTAATCAGGTTAATCTGAGACTAGATTTCCATTTTTGAACCTTAATGCTGAACTCTCAGAACTGTTCTTCAATTAAATAAGAATGCCACACAGTCATTAAAATGGCGATCGATTCTGGAAGGAACATCACAATGAACAAATCTGCAGTCTGCAGCCTCTAATGAAACCTTCAATTTAGGGAAACTTACCACTGGATGAAAGAAAGTACTAGAGAAAGAGTTTATGGGTGACACTAGTCACCAGGTGTGATGTGACTTGAGGCCAGTTTTTTTAAATTTTTTTGGAGAGGTTTTCGCTGTAGGGCATGTGCACTCAACAGACAGAGAGAGACAGAGAGATAGAAAGCGAGAAATCACCTCCCAGGGGGGTTGACCACGCTGCAATACCCTCTCTTCTATTCTCCTCTTGGGATCTTGGGCACGCACGCACACGCACCCGGCGTGAATTTAAGCCACCGGGTCCACGACTCGAACCGTGGTCGACTACGTGGGAGTCCAGTGATATGGCCATTACGCTAACTGCTGGTCCTGAGGCCAGTTTTGAAGCATTGTTGCTAGATCTGTTTAACCCAAATGCAGTTAAACCTTTAGTGCTAACTTCCAGCTTATGGACAATGTGGTGACTAGGGGAGAAAGTCAGGTCCATACCAGGAAGAAGCAGGTGGACAACTCTGGAATGTGGAAACTTTTACAGGACAGCTCACTCAGGTTCTTCGACGTCATTGGCAAGGATAGATCTAGCTAGCCTACACTAAAGGTACCCATGACACTTAGCAACTGAGGGCAGCGTCTGGCTCTTGTGAGGATCCATACTGGGATGAGCCAACTACAAAAAGATGTTTTGGAAATAACTGGGGAACTCTGACTGCGACGTGAGTCTTAGATACACTGAAGAATTACTGTTCACTTTGCATAAGTGTTATAAAGTGAGAAGATTTGCATTTTTTTTTTTTGGAGGCATACTGAAGGATGTGGAATTGAAAGATGAGATGTCTGAGATTTGCTTTAAAATTCCACAGGAGGGCTGGCCCCATGCACTCCTGGTTAAGGGAGCTAACTCCCACATGGACAACTGCGTAGTTCAAATCCAGCCTTGGTGACTTGGAAATCACAGCAGGTGTGTGTACATGTATGCCCAAAGTCTTGAAAGGAGGGGCAAATGGAGCAGAAGAGATTGCAGTGTGACCATTCCCAATGGGAAATGTGTTCTCCCCCTCTTCTCTCTCTCTTTATGGTAAGCACGTGCACTCTCTGGCCAAAGAAAAAGGAAAAAAAAAAAAAAAAAAAAAGAAAGAAAGAAAGAAAGAAAGAAAGGAAAAAAAAAAAACAAGTAGAAACAAGGGCTAGATGAATCTTGAAATATACTGAAATCTTTTTTTTTTTTTTTTTTTGAGAGGTTTTTGCTGTAGGGCACGTGTGCTCACCAGAAAGACAGAGAGACAGAGAGACAGAAAGCGAGAAATCACCCCTCAGGGGGATGGCCACACTGAAATCTCTTCTCCACCATTCTCCTCTCAGGATCTTGGGCACACACACACACATACCCAGAGTGACTTTTAAGCCACCGTGTCCGGGACTCAAACTGCGGTTGACTACATGGGAGTCCAGTGACATAACCATTATGCCAACTGTTGGTCCCAGAATGTACCAAAATCTTGATAATGCTAGAATCTAGGGTATGGTTACATCAAGGTCCCTTATACAATATTCTGTACTTCTTTTTCTTTTTTTTTGAGAGAGAGAGATTTATTCTATTGGGTGTGTGTGCTCGCCAGAGAGACAGAAAGCAAAAAAATCTCCCTTCAGGGGATGGCCACACTGCAATCCCTTCTCTTTAATTCTTCTCTTGGGATTTTAAGCACACACATACAAGCATCTGGCATAAGTTTCAAGTCACCAGATCTGAGACTTGAACCACAGTCAGCCATGTGGGAGTCCAGCGACTTAACCACTATACCACCCCACGATCTTCTGTACTTTTATAAATGTTTTACAGTGTTCAACATAGAAAATATTTAAATGGCTATCAAGATGATGTGACAATGTAAAAAAAAAATTAACGATGTCATATGAAATGAAAGCATCTTTATCCAAAATGATTCAGTATAATTAAAATATGTATGCTTTTCTATAAAGTCCATGTGGTATTCCACATGGGAGAATGAGCCTATCACAGTATTGTGATGGGGCCTTTAGAAGGGAGTGATTTTTTTTTCCTGCCAGCATTCTTTTCAATGATTTTACCATGAGTAAAGTTTAGAAAAAACATGTTAAAATGTTCTTGATCACACATATTTCTTTCTTTTTTAAAAGAGGTTTTTGCCTTAGGGTGTGTGCACTGGCTGAAGAGAGAGAGAAACAGAGACAACGAGAGAGAAAGTAAGAAATCACTTCCCAGGGGTTTGGGGCATGCTCACATACATGTCTGGCATGAGTTCCAAGCCACCAGGTCTGGGACTCGAACCATGGTCGGTCATGTGGGAATCCAGTGACATAACCACTATGCCATCTGCTGGTCCCACATGTGTCTATTTCTAACAGGGAAGGCAGTGGTGGGAATTAGAAGGGAAGTAAACTCTTGCAGAGAAATGCTTTCTATTTGGTCTAACAGTAAACATGCTAACATCAAAAATCTTGGTCCCTAGGGGTGTAGCACAGGAGTGTCTCTAGCCCCTCTCCACACGCAGAAGTGCTGCTGCTCTGACAGCACCCAGGACATCCGCCATAGAGGAGCCACCTGCCTGTTCTTACCAGAACTCTCCAGGACTCATATCGTTTGTAGAAGCCGAGGAAGTAAGACAGCAGGAACATCAGGGAGATGAGGAACGAGGTGAGCGAGACGTACATGACCCATCCTTGCAGCAGCGGGTTTGCTACCTGGGTGGCAGCCACCAGGATCCAGACCCAGAACCCGAATATCTACAGAGGAAAACGCAAAAGAAGAGGCTTCATTTGCTGGCGTGGGACACGTTTCCCTTTGCAGGCGTCTCTCTCTTCTGTTTCTATAAACTCTTAGGTAGTTAGGAGGAAGCAAGAAGGAAATGGGGAAAGAGGGCCCTCTGAGTCACAGTAAAGCCAGGTCCTGTTGCTGGAAAATCCCAGATGTTGACATGAGACTGTGAACCGAAGGACTCCCAGTCAACTTGGCCTGTGGGGTGTATCTTCTCAGCCCGACCAGGGTTGGCACGTACTGTTTTATACAATCCTGAGTAAGTTGCTGATGTTTAAAATGGGATATATCTCGTGAAAAATCCAGATTTCTTGTGAAAACAATGGTTCTGCCCACGGTAGACCATTATGCCACCAGCTGGCCCTTTCTCCAATATTCCGAGCTCCTCTTCTTCCTAGGTTCTTAGGAAGTCATTGCAGCCCTCCTTGTTCCCCCTGTCCTCACTTCTGTTAAGTTTGTGCTTTTAAACATCAGGTAGACTGGTGATCTTAGGAGCCCACTTCATTCGTCTTTGTGGCTGTCAGCCAGACACACTGCCTGCCCATTCTGTGTCTCCACTTAGACCTCTCTCTGCAGGGGCCAGCCCTGCACATGTATGACCTCAACAGTGAGCACCTCACTAACTTCTGCACTCCAGGCACCTCACTTGTCTCATGCCAGTCTCTGCCCTGCCCCTCAAACACCTCATATTCAACAGGTACGAAATCTGAACTCTGCCACTTCCAAATACTTTCAGAACCCACCCTCCTTAGCTCCTGCTGAGAGTGACCCATTTGGTGGAGACAGTTAGAGTGCTGGGAAGGGGTATACACAGGCCTCCAAAAATTGTGCTAATATTCTGTTTCCTAAACTTCATAGTGGGTACACAGGGGTTTCTCTCTCTTTCTTTCTTTCTTTCTTTCTTTCTTTCTTTCTTTCTTTCTTTCTTTCTTTCTTTCTTTCTTTCTTTCCTTCTTTCTTTCTTTCTTTCTTTTCTTTCTTCTTCTTTTTCTTTCTTTTAAGGTTTCTGTCATAGGGCACATGTGCTCACTGGAGACAGAGAGAGACAGAGAGAGGGAAAGTGAGAATTCACCCTCCCCAGCAGAGAGAGCTATGCTGCAATCCCTTCTCCTCCATTCTCCTTCAGGGATCTTGGGAACACACACATACATGCCCAGTATGATTTTCAAGCCACCAGGTCTGGGACTCAAACTGCAGTTGGCCATATGATAGTCAAGCATTTTAATCACTATGCTGCCTGCTGGCCCCAGGGGTTTATCTTTTATAATGCAAGAAGACAAATTTGAAAAAGAAAAGCCTGTTGACTGTGAGACCATGGAGATTTGGGGTGAGGGGTATCCAAGGATTACTCCTAATTTTTTTTTTTTTTTTGGGGGGGGAGGAGTGGTTTTTCCGCTATAGGGCCAGTGCGCTCGCCAGACAGACAGAGAGAGACATAGAGACAGAAAGCGAGAAATCACCCCCCCAGGGGGGATGGTCACGCCGCAATCCCTTCTCCTCCATTCTCCTCTCGGGATCTTGGGCACGCACGCACACGCGCCCGGCGTGAATTTTAAGCCACCGGGTCCGGGACGCGAACCGCGGTCGACTACATGAGAGTCCAGCAACATAGCCATTACGCTAACTGCTGGTTCCCGATTACTCCTAAATTTTGTGGTTTGGTGAAATCACAGAAACTTTCTATAAATTTACAAAAGAGTTGTTTGTGTAGGTGACTTACATTTCTGTCCATTTCAGGACATAGCTCTTCTCTTTCCCTAGTTCTCTTGCTTTGCAACATAAATTTTAGAATCAGCTTGTTGATATCTACAATATCTATCTATTGGAATTTTGTTTTAAGTTTATTTATTTCTTCCATGAATGAGCGATATTAGGAAGAAAGAGACAGACGAACAGCTCCAATAGGGTTCCAACATTACAATCCACCCTCATCCTTCAGGCAGCCCTGAATCATGGACACATGTATGCCCAGCATACTCAGGGAGGTATCAGACTTAAACAAGAAAATTTCTTATGTGAGAGTGTCTCTCACAGTGCTGGATTTTACCATTGCACCACCATTTTGCCCCTCTGTTGGCACTGTTATTGTGTTAAATTTGTAGATTAATTCATTATCTTGAGTCTTTGAATCCATTAACATGGTATGTCTCTTCAATTAGCAAAAAGTTCTTTGACTTCTTTTTATCAATGTTTTATAGATTTTAACATACAGTGGTTGGGGACCAGCAATTGGCATAATGGCTATGTCACTAGATTCCCATGTAGTCAACCACAGTTCGAGTCCTGGACCCGGTGGCTTAAACTCACACCGGGCATGTGTGCATGCATGTCCAAGATCTGAGAGGAGAATGGAGGAGAAGGAATTGTAGCATGGCCATCCCCCCAGGGGGTGATTTCTCACTTTCTGTCTCTCTGTCTCTCTCTGTCTTTCTAGCAAGTGCACGTGCCCTATAGCAAAAACCTCTCAAAAAAAAAAAAAAAAAAAAAAAAAAAGATATACAGTGGTTGTAACATTGTTATATTTATGCCTAAGTATTCCATTTTGTAAATATTATTCCTTTTTTTTTTAAGTTTTGCTTTAGGGTGCATATGCTTGCTGGAGACATACACAAAGAGGGGGAGAGAGAGAGAGGGACAAAAAGTGAGAAATTACCCCCCAAGGGTGATAGTCACACTACAATCCTTTCTCCTCCATTTTCCTCTTGGGATTTTGGGCATTGTTAGCAATACAATAAACTTTTTAAAGTTTATTTTAATATATTTTATGTGTCTTTGATGGATGAAGTATTCAATTTTTATGAAGTTGAATATGTCAATGTTTTCCTTTATAGACTATGCCTTTTATCAGGTTTAATCAATCCTTTCCTACCTTGAGTCATAAAGATATATTCTTGCATCACAGACTTTCCTTCTTTGATCTTTCCTTTTTTTCCTTCCTGAAGTACATTAGTCAGTTGGTGGGAATTTCTTAGAAAATGTCCTTAATTTTCCCTGGACAATGATTTTTTTCTCAGCACTTCCAAGATATATTCTCACTGTGTTCTCTATTTTTCCATGTTATCCCACTGTATTCTGGTTTCCATTGTTGCTTTGAGAGGTCGGCTGTCAGCTGAACTGTTGTTGCTTTGTAGGGATCTGTCTTTGGTATCTGAGTGCTGTTAGTGTCTTCTCTGTCTTTGTATGCTGCCAGGTGTGCAATAGTGATACAAAATGTCAAGATGCGGCTATCTTATTACTCCTGCTTCCTATTTGTTTTATGTTCAGTATCTGAACATTTCATTCACTTGGTCTTAGTAGCTTGCTTGCAGTTGGTGGCTTCTGTTAACTTTCACTTGTTCCTCCTACTTTGCATACATTTCAATTGAGAGCTTAAATGTGTGGGGGCAGCTCAGTTCTGTAAGGTGCTATTAGGCTGAACAGCTCCCATTTGCTTCTGTCTAGTTCAGCTGGAAGATGCATAACTTTCAGGTTCTGCTTTTCATAACACATCCCTGGCTTTCTGGGACTAGCAGTTCTTATGTTACAATTAACCAATTTGTAGACATAGATATGTCTCCCTATCCCTTATGATGCTCCCACTGCTGTTGTCTTGAGGACAAAATACACTTTCATATTTATGAAGAATTTGTGGGTAATTAAGAAGAGGTAGGGACAAGGAGATGAGAAGCCAGAATAGAATAGGAAGTTGATTCCTTGGCAAGGAGTGCAAGCTTAGCTCACAGAGGGCTGGGAAATGTCTCCAGGGGCCTGGCTGCCTCTTAGAACATCAGCTCTGAGAGCAAATTCCCCAAGGCCTGAATCATTCACCAAATGAATTTTGGGAGTCCTAGGCTGGCCTGTGACTGCCTGGAGTGAGCCAGGGCTGGCTTGTCCTGAGGAGGCAGTGTTGAAGAATGGAAGCCACTGTCCAAGCATCTTCCCTGCCACACCATGGGAAGAGTGTAACAATGCTGGTACATGGCCTACACCCAAACAGTGCTGGCTGTTAGTGGAGAAATGGCACTTAGGACTTGGTGACTGCACCAGGATCTGTAAAATCTGGACATGCATTAGACCTGTGAGAGCAGGGGATGGTCTGGGCCATTTACAGTTATATTCCTGGTGTCCAGCACAGGACCTGGGACAAAGTAGGTGGGGAAGAGAGGGTGCCAAAGGACATGCTTCCGAGTGAATCTATAACATCACCCCCACCTCACATGCACCAGGACCTTTCCCATTTACCAAATGCATTCACTTGGGCTGCTTCACTTAGTTCATACAATTCCAACTGCCCCAGAAAGATGAGAGAACTGCCACTGGATACCTCCCACGGCAGGCATCATGTTAGCTTCACCTGTGCCAGGCCTGGGGGCCATCAAGGGCCTGCTGAATCTGTTGGTGTTCACTAGGGGGCTACATGCATATTATTATTATTATTATTATTATTTTGAAGAGGTTTTTGCTATAGGATGCATGCACTCGCCAGAAAGACAGAGAGAAACAGAGACAGAAAGTGAGAAATCATCCCCCCGGGCGAATGGCCACGCCGCAATCCCTTCTCCTCCATTCTCCTCTCGGAATCTTGGGCTCGCACTCACATGCACCCAGCGTGAGTTTAAGCCACTGGGTCTGGGACTCAAACCATGGTCGATTACGTGGGAGTCCAGCAACATAGCCATTACTCCAACTGCTGGTCCCCGCATGCACATTATTGACATTTCCACGTTGAGTCCTAGCCACAGTCTGTGAGGTGCTGCATTCGAGGGGACTGAGGCCCGAGGTCACACAGGCTGTGTGTGGCAGAGCCAACACTAGGGGGTCTCTCTCCAAAGCCAGATCTCACACCCCAAGAGCAGGGGCAGGTAGAGGCCCCTAGAAGTGCTCAGGAAACGGGGTTGGTGTGCCGGAGCCTCAGCTGGGGTCTGCTGGCACACTATGGCGCTATCATGCCCAAACTCCCCAAGAGCCCATCAGCGCTTGTCTTAGGTTCCAGCTATGTCTGGGGGACCCCGTTCCCACCTTTTACTCTTCTATTTGCCAGAGGGTGCATGAGCTCACTAGAGAGAGAGACAAAAAGAGGGAGAATGCCCCTTCCCCCCAATGGCGCATGGTCACGGCACAATTCCTTCTCCCCCATTTCTCCATCCCTTCGGGATCTGGGGCATGCGCATGCACCCAATGTGTTTTCAAGCTGCCAGGTCTGGTACTTGAATCACAGTTGGTCATGCGGGATCTGCCTTTGCCAGCCACGAGGCTACGGGCAGGCCCCGCCCACCTGTACCGCACAGGACAATCTAAGGGCCTCGGAGAGCCTGGGAATCTGTTCAAATGGCGTGGGAGTCTTTTGAAATGGCTTCACTGTTGCATAATCAATGTTATGCACAGGAATGCTATTTACTTTTTATTCCACACTCCTCAACCTTCTATACAGTAGAAGGGACCAGGGCCAAGGACTAGCTCCAGGTGAGTTTAAACTTAGTAGCGTTTGTTATCGCGTTTCTGTTTCCAGCAGTCTCAGTTGGATTCTTTACAGGTATGAGAACTTTGAGTATTTGTTTTTACTTTTTTTTTTTTAACGTAAATGTAGCTTTACAAATTTTCCTGGCAGCCTAAACTGAATTTCCATTTTAATCCTCATGTGTATTTCCCTAGAGTGGGAGATACTTTTAGATAGCTGGGGCTGCCTGCAAAGTAAAGCAATATTGTATTGTAGTTAAACATCTAGCATATGCATATTTCTTTTTACAAAAAGAATTATTTATTTTAATTTTTAATTTTATTCATTCATTCATTTTATTTTAATCTGACCAGAGAGAGACACAGAGAGAGATAATGAGAGAGAGAAAGTGAAAAGTCAAGCCACCAGGTCCAGGACTCGAACCGTGGTCAGCCATGTGGGAGTGTCCAGCACCTTAACCACCACGCCACCTGCTGGTCCCCGCATATGCATATTTCAAGTACAATTATAATAGGATCTTCTTCTTAAAAACAAGTCCACATTACTCATGTACACATTTTCTAAGAGGAAGAACTGAAACTCAAGAGGCCCTTTTGATGTAGACTAGAGCTTAACAGTAGTTTCGGTCACATATTCATGGAGAACAGCTCCCTCGTGTTTAGAAATTTGGTTAAAGACCCAGAGTATAAGAGGGCCAGACAGTGGCACAACCATTAATGCAACTGGATCTACACGGGAAAGGTCCTGGGTTCGTGTCCTGAAACCTCGCTGAGCACATGGGCCCATGTACGTGCCCTTGATCCCGGCCAGCTGAGAGCGGAGTGGATCGTGGCGTGCAGGCGTCTGTTGGGTGTGCCTGCCTCTGTCTGTCTCTGTCTCTTTCTTTGCCTCCCTATCACGGAAGAAATAAATAAACAAACAAATCAAAATAAAACCGGAGTATAGGAGCTGGAGTAACAGCACCAGGCCAGAGTGTGGGAAGAAATGGTCGATTTTAGGGCAGGGGCAGGGAGGGAGTGGATGTTACCACACCAGAGAGTAAGACAAGTTCCCGCTCCTGGAGTCTGGCCAGGGCTCAGTGGGCTCCTGCTGGCCAAGGATGGGGGAACTGGAGCTTCCAATAAGGAGTAGCGACAGTGGGTTGGAACTCATCAACTAAGCTGAAATTCATGAGCTTGAAATGATATAATACTTACAGGCAAAAAAAGAAATCTTTGATCACGTTCAGGGCAATGCTTATTCTTTTTTTTTTGGAGAGGTCTTTTCGCTATAGGGCGCGTGCACTCGCCAGACAGAGAGAGACATAGAGACAGAAAGCAAGAAATCACCCCCCAGGGGGGATGGTCACGCCGCAATCCCTTCTCCTCCATTCTCCTCTCAGGATCTTGGGCATGCACACACATGCGCCCAGTGTGAGTTTTAAGCCACCGGGTCTGGGACACGAACCCGGTAGACTACGTGGGAGTCCAGCGACATAGCCATTACGCTAACTGCTGGTTCCCATGCTTATTCTTTTGAGAACTGCTTAATAAAGTAAAAGAATGAAAAACTATGGTGTAGGGGTAAAGAGCTTCTAAAATACGTGGATTCCTGAGCACTCCCCTCGGGGCAGCACTCGGAGTCCTGCTGATCCCGGAACCCTCTGGGGACTTCAAGAAAGCCCCAAGGTCTGGGTCTTGTCCTGGGGGCTTTTTTTAAAATTATTTATTTAATTTTATGTCTTATTATTTTTTAATTTGCTATCGGGCACGTGTGCTCACTGGAGAGATAGAGAGAGAGAGAGAGAGAGAGAGAGAGGGAGAGAGAGAGAGAGAGAGAGGAAGCAAACCGCCAGTCCAGAACTCGAACCACGGTTGTCCACGTGAAAGTCCAGCACCTTAACCACCACGCCACCTGCTGGCCCCAGCCCCGGAGCTTTTAACTGAACTGGTGGGGAAGCTGTGTTGCTGGAAGTTCACCAGCTGGCGCGGCAGGACCAGGAGCCCTCGGCACACCTCTCGGCCTCCTCTCTCGCCCACTCCAATCCGCACACCACGCAGCGTCGTTTCTCCTGGGTCTGAATCGCAGCTCGGGGGACCAGGCAGTGGACAGCCATGACACCTGCTCTACAATGCTAGAAGTTCTGCAGTTCACTTCCCAAAGCCGCCTATGCTACTGGACACGTGTGTGCCTGCGGGGGCTGGCGGGGGCCGGGATGGATTGTAGCATGAAGACCTTCTTAAGCCTCTCTCTCTCTCTCCCTTCTCTCATAGGAAAAAGAAGCAAAATTAAAAAAAAAAAAAGCCTGGGGATCAGCAGATGGCATAATGGTTACGTTGCTAGACTCCTATGTAGTTGACCGCAGCTAGAGTCCCAGACCTAGTGGCTTAAAACTCATGCCTGGCACGTGTGTGTGTGTGTGTGTGTGTGTGTGTGTGTGCGCCCAAAATCCTAAGAGGAGAATGGAGGGAAAGGGACTGTGACATGGCCATCCCCCCGGGGGGATGTCCTCTGTCTCTCTCTGTCTCTCCAGTGAGTGCATCCCTTGGGGGGGATGTCTCTCTGTCTCTCTCTGTCTCTCCGGTGAGCGCATGCGCCCTACAGCAAAAATCTAAAAAAAAAAAGCCTGTGATGCTCACTCTGCGTGTCAGGCAAGTGATTTAACTGGTCTGTGCTTCCGTGTCTATCACATGGAGCGGATGGGGACCTCGCTGGCCCCCTTCTCATCTGGGGCACGTGGGGAGCGTTGGCTCAGGATGGCTGGTTGAGGTAGCCAAAATGATTCTCAGCGGCCCAGAGAACAGGAGTGGATGTTCTGTGAGAGGCCTAGACTGGGGGATGTCCACGACTGGCCTTCCGAGGGCCGGGGAGCTCGCTCTCTGCGAGCCCATGGGCTGGGTGTGAGGTAAGGGTTGGGGGGCACAGACCTTTCTGACAAGTTGATGAACGCTCTGGTCACCAAGAAAAACGTACTTCTGTACCTGTACTAACTCTGCCCACAAGTTTTCATTTTCACAGAGCCCCGTGCCCTACAGCCCCCAGGTCACAGGGTAAGTGACTGCCGCCAACTGCTCTGGCACTTGGGCAGTAGCGGTCAAACATCACGTGCACGCGCTCTTCAACCCAGTGACTTCTCTATTTGGAATCCTTCCCACAAACAATCTAAGTGAGCAAAATGATGAATGGACAAAGCCGTTTACTGCAGCACTGCTGCTTCTAGAAAAGACAGGAAACGACCTAAACGCTTCTCCAGATGGGGCTGGTTAAATCTCTATAGCCTTCAGGAGAATGAGAAAACTCGCTCTATCCCCAAATGGAGCAAGCCCTGAGAGTTCTAAGTGGCATAGACCGGCACGCCCCAGCGATGATTTCCGTGAAAGAAGACGTGTGTGTGTGTGTGTGTGTGTGTGCATGCATGTGCGCATGTGCACGTTTGTGTGCAGACACAAGAAATATTGCTGAAATGAGACCCAAAAAACCGATCAGTGCCCTGGCCTCCGGGGACGAGAACTGCCTGGCTTAGGGACAGGACTTTGACTGTAGGACCCTGCTCCTGTTTAAACAAATCCCAAACACCCTGTAAATGTGAAAAGAAGGAAGAAAGAAGCTCCACCGGACGTGAGGGCTCATGAAGGAGTTAGGGAGGGAACGAGCAAGAAGAAAATCGCCTTTCGGGAGGATGGACCTGTCCCTGGGCAGGGCAGCTGGCAGGGCTCGATAGGCATGGAGGTGAGGGGCCGGTGCAGGCGCTGGGCTGCAGCAGCGGAGGGAATGTGGCACCTGCTGAAAGGTTCTGAGATGGACGCCACCCGAGGGGTGACCCCATGGGAAGGCCAAAGGAGGTGCCCAAAGCCACAGTTTCAGGTCTGCATGACGAGGCTCCTGGCTGCTGCTGGGAGGTGCTGGTTGAGGTTCAGGGTGGGGCCGACAAGGAACAGAGAAGCAGGGAGGAGCCCCGGGGCGGAGATCCCGGTGGCAGGTTTTTCTGCATAGCTGAGCAGCCTCTCGGCAGGACCAGTGCCTCTCACTGCCAACCCCACATTCCTCCTCTCACTGCCTGTCTCCGCTGTCGTGCCACTTCGGCCTCTCCTTCCCTTCCCTGATACTCAGGCGACCGCAGGCTGTGTTAGGGAGCCTCAGAAACGTCAGGCTACAATGAAAAGGCCCAGATGAGGCCCATGTCAGCAGTGCCAGGTGAACTGGGGCTCCCGGTTCCTCCCAAGGCCTGGGAGGAGTGGGCCCCATGAAGCACTCACTCGGGTTCTGTCCACGATAGGAATCCGGATGCCCGGAAGGCTCCCTCAGACACTGTAATGTCTCCCATGAAGAAAGTGATCAGTCCTCTCATTCAGGCTTCTCCGCCACTCTGTTAGCACAGGGGCTCTTGCCCATTAAAGGCCTCCCCGCCTTGCTTTAACTGCAGTGAGACACGCATAGCAAAACGTACCATCGTCACCACTTTAAACGTGCAATTCAACGGCATTAGATACATTTTTGTGCAACCATCCCCACCCCCATCTCCAGTACTCTTTACTTCTTGTAAAACTGAAACTCATTGCCCACTGAAGCCCTTTTGCCAAAAGGATGGAAAAACGGAGGAGAAAGGCTTGAGGTGTGACCGCTTCCCATTAGGGGGTGCTCTCTCTCTCTCTCTCTCTCTGGCTCTCTCTCTTACTCCTGCTCTCTCTGCTGAGCCACATGCTCTCTGGCAATAAAAAGAAAAATACAGGACCAGCAAATGGCATAATGGTTACATCGCTGGACTCCCACAGAGCCAACAGCAGTTCAAGTCCCGGACGTGGTGGCTTGAAACTCACACTGGCGCATGCACACGCATGCCCAAAATCCCAAGAGGAGACTGGAGAAGGGACTGTGGTGTGGTCATCCCCCCGGAGGGTGATTTCTTGCTTTCTGTCTCTCTAGTGAGCACATGTGCCCTCTAGCAAAAATCTCTCCTAGGAAAAAAAAGGAAAGAAAGGAAATAAACAAAGCAGTAATTCCTCCTTCCACAGCCCCTGGCAGCCACCTTTCTCCTGTCCGATTCGATTACTCTAGGTACCTCGTGTGAACGGGATTGTGCTAGCTGTCCTTTTGTGACTGACTTTATTTCACTTAGCGTAAGGTCTTCACGGTTCACGTGTGTCACAGCATGCACCAGAATTTTCTTCTTTGTGTTGCTTTTGTTTACTGCTATATGGTATGTGCACTTACTGGAGAGAGACAGAGAGAAGGGAGGGAAAGTGAGACATTATCCTCCAGGGGAATGGCCACGCAGCCACAGTCCCTTCTCCATTCTCCTCTCAAGACTTTGGGCACTCACGCCCGTGCGCCCGGCCACGGCTGAATCACCACACCGACGCTGGCCCAGTTTCTTTCCCTTTTCAGGGCTGATGAGGCTCCAGCGCATGCGTATCCTACCCTGTCTGTCCACTCATTTGCTGCCAGACACTTGTGTGGTTTCCCCCTCTGCACGATTGCAAACAATGCCGCGATGACAAGGGTGTGTGAGCAGCTCTTTGATGCACACTTGTTAAAAAGAAAGAAAACTACGAGATCATCCTGGGGCTGTGCTTTGACTCCCGTCAGGCAGTCACCTGCAGGATGCCTCGAGAGTCATCGTTCCTTCAAACAGCGCCTGTTCCTGCCCTGTGGCCGCAGTGGGCATCCAGCAGGAGATCCGCCAGTCACTCCGAACACCCTGCCTCCAGGGAGCGCGCCCTGCTCCAGCTGAAACCGCAGGCCAGGAGTTAGCGCTGTTATAGTTTTACCTTAAGATTTCAAGTTGGTTATAAAAATAACCTTCACAGTAAAGACACTTTTTATTATGTCATATTGCTCCCCAGGCCTAGTCTTTATGCATATATATATATATATATATATATATATATATATATATATAAGAATTATTTTATTTTTTAACTTTTTACTTATTATTTTCCAATTTTATGTGAGAGAGAGAGGGAAAGTGAAAAAGCGAGTCATCAGGTCGAACCATGGCCAGCCATGTGGGAGTCCAGCGCCCTTAACCACCTACAGGCCCTCTGCATACATATATTTTAATAGAGTCGGGCTGATAAATCACGGTGAAAAGGTATTTTGAATTCTACTTTCCTCATTTTGCCTTTCTACAAAGTGGCTTAGCGATGCAGCTGAATCTTACTATTCGCAGTAATTCTGCTCCATGAAATCTCCGTGAATGCCGAATTAGCAAATCCGAGCCATTGTGTGTTGGGGAAATACAGACTTGGGTTCCTGAAAGCCTGTGGGCCCAACCGATCTGCCCTGTACATAACCTTGTTTTGTGTGTTTCTGTTTCAAGGCACCTCATGTGGTAGGTGGCGTTGATTTTAGCCTCGATCCCACGGCCAACGGTGCTGTAACTCATGCCTGAACTCAGTGCATCGCACGTGTATTTTCTCCGCAAGCACATTATAGCCTTCCTGCACGTAGGGACACCAGCGCTTCAGTGCTACGCCTGAGAGGCGTCTTAGACAGCAAAACCACCATGAGAAGCACAATGTGAACGGTGTAGCAGTAAGCAAATGGCAGGAAACTACGGGAGCTGAGAAAAGAAGGCAGAGCCATTTGTTTGACCTCAGTAAGGAACGTGTGTCAGGCAACTCAACTCTGCTGCTGCTCTGTGTACATCCAGCTGAGAGGGGCCAGCCAGCAGGTGGAGCAGTGGTTAAGTTACTCGGCTCCCACATGGCTAACTGTGGTTCGTGTCCCAGACCTAGCAGTTTGCTTTATCACTTTCTCTCTCTCTGGTGAGCACACATGTCCTATAGCAAATTTTAAAATAATAAAAACAATAATAAACAAAAATAAATAATTATTTTAAAAAGTGCTGAGTATTCATTTTGAGGAATCGATTTTTTTTTTTTTTTAGTGATTTTTGTTATATAGGTCATGTGCAGTTGCCAGAGAGACAGAGAGATATAAAGAGAGAAATCACCCACTGGGGGGATGGCCATGCTGTATTCCCTTCTCCTCCACTCTCCTCTCAGGATTTTGGGCATGCAGGTGTACACATCTGGTGTGAGTTTCAAGTCACTGGGTGGGGGACTCAAACTGCTGTTGGCCATATGCAAGTCCAGTGTCTTAACCACTACGCCCCCTACCAGCTCTGTAGGTAGGTGAATTTGCAAATATGGAAACCAGGCACTATGAGGATCCACTGTACTTTTAATGCCAAAATTATATTGATTTAATAAAGTTGTTACAAGTTGATAAAACTCATTTACTCAATCGGGCCCCAGAGCAGGATGCGTTGGGGATCTCTAGCTCTTCCCTTTGTAGATGTTGCTGCCGTAAATAGCGTGCTGCAGAGACAGATTTCTTGTTTTAAATAGCTTCTCTGGCATACCTTCCTTTCCAGTGGGAGGTTTGGGCAAGGAGAGGATGTAGAGGTGACTTTCCAGCATCCTTTAGTCTCATCACATCCATGGCTGGGGACATATTTATGTGACCTAACCCTGGCCAACAGATGTGAGCCTGCTGGGGGCTCCCAGGAAAGTGTAGTCAGAACTAGCCTGACTAAGGAAACTTGGTATGAACTACTGGTTTTGTAAGTTTGCTTGTAGGACTAGTGCTGAAAAGACTAGGGGTGCTGAAGTCCACTCAGTTGCAGAGAGGGATTGAAAATGGGCCGGTGGGACCAGCAATGGCATAATGGTTGCATTGCTGGACCCCCATGTGGTCGACTGTGGTTCAGTTCCTGGATCTGGTGACTTAGAACTCGTGCCTGGCATGTGTGTGTGCGTGCCCAAAATACTGAGGGGAGAATGGAGGAGAAAGGATTGTGGTGTGGCCATCTCCCCTAGGGGGGTAATTTCTTGCTTTTTCTGCCTTTCCTATGAGCCCACATGCCCTATAGCAAAAACCTCTTAAACAAAAAAAAAAAAAAAAAAAAAGAAAAAGAAGAGAAAATGGGCCAGTGTGAGTACAGCTTAAATTAGTCAATCAGGGGGCCAGCAGGTGGTGCGGTGGTTAAGGTGCTGGACACTCTCACATGGCCGGCCACAGTTTGAGTCCTGGGCCTGGTGGCTTACTCTCTCACTTTTTTCTCTCTCTGATCAAATTAAAATAAATGAATGAATAAATAAATAAATAAATCTTTTAAAAAAATTTAGCCAATCAGAACTGCAATTAGGGTGGCGTGGTGGTTAAAGGTGCTGGACTCCCACGTGGCCAACCGTGGTTAAAGGTGCTGGACTCTCATGTGGCCAACCGTGGTTCTCACACTCTCTCTCTGTCTTCTGTTTCTCTCTGAACAAACTGGAAAATAATAATAAAAATAAAGTTAAAATAAATCTTTAAAAAAAAAAAAGAACTGCAATTACAACCTTCATTTGCATGAAAATGGGCCCATGGGGGCGTGGAGCAGGAGCTAACCATCAGGCGCTCCCTTGACTTGTACAGGAAAGCGGTCTCCTCCGTCCTCAGGAGACACAGGGCGCGCAGCTGTGGCTGGTGAAGCCTGAAGCCGTGCAATGGAGGAGAGGATGATGGGAAGGGCCGGGGTCCTGAGCGGCTAAGAGTGAACCTAGGGAGCCCCAGATTCCCCAGGACGTGAGACAGTCCATTTGCCTTCTTCCGAAGCCAGTCTGAGCCAGTGACAGCCCTCGTCACAGCACGGCTGAGGACCATCTGAATGTGCAGTCACCCCACCCCTCACCCCATTAGTGACCACCGCTCTGGCTCCCACAACTTCCAGGCCAAACTCCGGCCACAGCCAGTGGGTTCAGTCCGCCTCACCCTACCCATCTGTGCCAGGCACCCCAAGCCTTGGCCAGTTTCTCTGGTACCAGGGCTGTGAAACTGTGAGTGAAATCCATTTCTGGGTCGTGACTCCACTTAGTGGGTCACCTGGCATTAAGGAATTAAGAACGATGACCCAGCCTGGTGGCACAGTGGATGGCAAACTGGACTGCGGTGCTGGAAGCCACACGGCTGACTGTGGGTTTGGATCCTCTGGTTGGCCCGGGAGCATCCTGTGTGTGTGTGTGTGTGTGTGTGTGTGTGCGCACGCGCGTGCACCCAGGGTCTTGAAGAGCTGGAAGACTGGGGGAAAGAGATTTCAGCAAGACTAAGACCCTGTCCACCCCCACCCCTACATGTGGGGACACATGTATTCCATCACAGGTTTTTTAAAAAGAAATTAGATGTGAGGGCTAGACACAGGCTCCAGGGTAACATGACGCTCTGTGAGGCCAGCCCACTGGGAAGGTTCTGAATTTGCTCTGAGACCTCCCCGCGTATGCTGGGCACGTGTGTGATGGGGCTGGTGAGGCTGGGGTGGGTCGTGGCCCAAGACCTATTGGTGGTGCTGTCTCTCTCTCTCTTTTCCTTTCTCTGCCTCTCTCACTTATGGGAGACTTTTTTACTAGAGAAAGATTTTTGCTATAGGGTGTGTGTGCTCACCAGAGAGACAGAGAGAGAGACAGAGACAGAAAGTGAGAAATCACCCCCCGGGGGGATGGCCAGTCCACAATCCCCTCTCCTCCATTTTCCTCTTGGGACCTTGGGCATGCATGCTCACGCGACTGGCGTGAGTTTTAAGCTGCTGGGTCCGGGACTAGAACTGCAGATGACTATGTGGGAGTCTAGTTACACAACCATCACGCCATTTGCTAGTCCCAGGAGACTTTTTTTTTTTTTTTAAGAAAGAAATTTAGATCAGAATAGAAATTACAGGAGTGCATTATCCACAGGGAAGGAAACATGGAAAGTTTCCGGAAGCCTGTCTCACACGCTCACAACACTCGCTCTGCACACAATGTACCAGGTTGCCATGAAACTCTTTCTGAGGACGGTGAGCGTGTGGAACCGCTGCCCCACCATGACTGCCTTCCTTCCCCGAGCCCAGGGCCTTCGATGCCCACCCCGCTCCTTCCCCTTCCCCAACCTGGAAGCCCCTCTCTGTCACAGCAGCCTCCTGTGGGTAAGGACCCTCCCAGTGCAGGGCACAGCGCTGCTGCAGAGGGAGCCCTGGGCTGGGCCTGGGTGGGAAGTGTGAGCCACAGAGGGGAAGGGAGAGGGAGGTGTCTAGAGCAAGGCCAGTTGTCAGGATGAGTGGAAGGAGCTCTGCAGTGTCCCCATCTGTGAGACTGGAACTCTTTGTGCAAGACCAGGGCCTGCCACATGCAGGCTCCTGCCCCAAATGCCACAGCTGGAGCCAGGGACCCAGGCAGGCCATGCTGGCCTCTTCCAGAGAGCTGGTGCTCCTGGGTGGGGCTCCGCAGGTGCCCAGGTGGGTGCTGCTCACAGCCCACCAGGCCACTCCCTCCCTGCCTGGAGGGCCAGGCACACCATGAAGCCCCCTGGGCAGGCAGCGTTCTCTCTTTTTTCCTACTGGAGGAAATGGCTATTCCTGACAGGTGAGAGACTTCCCCAGACAGTGTGGCGGGACCCCAAGAGGACCCCAGAACAACTACCTTGGGTGGAACTTCTATGCTCCCTAATCCAACGCAGGGGACTTTCAATCACGGACTCACGGAGAGAGCAGGTTCTCTCTGTGGCTTTAAGGTTAGCAGGAAACTGCCGGCCCGTCTGCTGAGGTCTCCCGTGAGGACCCAGGTCTTATCCGGCCCACTCCAGGAACAATGGTGCTGGCCCCGAGCTCCCTGGCAGAACCAGTCATATAAGGAGTCCGTGGCCCCCAAGCGCTCTCAGGGCCGGGCTGGCAGCCTGCCCAGGAAAATCCGGCGCTGGAGCCTTCGCCGAGTGAGTCCTGGCCTCCCTAGGGCGTGTGCACGAGGGCAGGATGCGCAGCTCGCCAGGGAGGGGCCGTGAGTCAGGCCGGCTTCCTGCCCGCTCAGCCCCCACCGACCGCACCCGCCGGCCTGTCCCCGCCGCCGCCTGTATTGACTGCACAGCGCAGATTTATGTTGCAGGGCGCCATAAAATGGAATCATAAAAACATTCTTACCCACCCCGAGTCTAAAGGGCTTTTCCTTTCTGGTGAAGGCACTGAAGTCCCAACACTTTGGGGGCAATTTTTTTCTTTTACTTTTTATTTTCACTTAGAAGAGCTAGCAAGTACAGAAAAGGTGTAAGGCAGGACGAGTGACCCTGCTCCCCACACGCCCAGGCCTCCCACTGCTCTCCTCCGTGGCTCTCCTTCTTTGGCCCCCTTATATTGATTAATTTCATGTCACTTTGTATGTCCCCTGGATGTTGCCTGGACTTAGACTCGGGGGAGGTGCCCACTCCCTCCTCCTTCTGCAGGAACCCACAGACATGTTATGACAGTGACCATGTTCCTGCCCTTGGTCACCCACTGGGTCACTTAGCCCCAGTCAATGTCCTGCTGGGCTCACCACAGCCCTCCCCATCTGTGACCAGACCCTGAGGGCAGGGACCAGACCGATGCCACCTCCTGCAGGAAGGCCCCCAGCCCACCTCTGGGACACCTCCCTGATGGTCACGCCCTGCTTTCACACCTCTCTTCACCGCCTCCTGCCTGGAGCCCAGAGGCAGACTAGGCCGGGGGTCTTTGTGTCCGCAGGGCAGGGGACGGAGGCCGCTCGGCACACATGCTGACCAGCTTCCAAGGGAGGCCAGCAGCGGGTTACTGGACATGCCGTCCACTAGCTGGGTGCCGCCCATCTACCTGGCTGGAGTCCCAAGCCAATGGCACCACGTGACCCCTCTGGGCCTGTCACTGTGGCCTAGTCACAGGCTGGCATGTCTGCCAGGAACCTGGACCAAATGGGGACACCCACTTCCTGCTCCACCACCTCCCGGGTCCTGGGAATTCTCCAAATATGAAGCTTCTCCCCGCTCCCCACCTTCTCCCACCCTCGCCCTACACCCCTCACCACCCCGGGATGCAGCACGGGCCTGGCACACAGGAGGAGGATGTGAGTATGTACCGTCAGGGGACGACGGTCAAACACACCTCCACCCCACATATACCCACACCACCCAGCATCGCCAGGCAGAGACAGGACCCAGCATGCAGCAGGTGGGGGCTGCGGACAGCACCGAGGGAGGAAAGCAATGCCCAGAGTCTAGCCGAGGCGAGGGTCGGGGTGGGCTTCGAGTCCACACCCATGGCATCTGGCCACTCTGCACAGAGGCCACTGAGGCTCCGCTTCGGGGCCCAGCTAGTGTCTTTCATGCACTGACTGAGGCAGGGAGGTGGGAAGTAGCCGCTGACGAGAGGTGGCCGAGGGCACAGGCTGGCTCTGTTCCCAGGGTGGGCCCGGGTGGGCCCTGAGCAGCTGTCTGTTGCAGCAAGAAGAGCAAAGGCCTGACCGGATGACAGCGAGGAAAGGCTGGTCTCTTAGGAAGTGAGGGACCTGGCAGGTATGGGGTGAGGTGGGGGCAGGGGCTGGTGAGAAATGGACCTAGAGACGAGAGAGACAAAGGCCAGGGGCTGGGGCCTCCGCCAGCCTGGTCCGCTTCCTACTACTTGCCAATCCAGATGACGCTCTGGAAACCTCTGCTGAATCCCATAGGGCGGCCCTGCCCAGGGGAAAGTTCTCCAGTGAAAAGCCCAGCCCTGGGATGGCGGAAAGCGGGTCAGACAGCAGGTGAGCGCTGCTTATCAGTGAGACTCCTTATCTGGGGCTCCCGTAGGTCCAGCGGGCGGAATGCACTGGCCCCTCCCTGCCAGCCTGGACAAGAGTATCTGTCATTACCTGAGTGCACCTGGGGACCCCTGTCTGCAGTATGCTCGGTGCCTGCCTCTGCTGAACTGAGAGGCCGGGCTCGGGGCAGCCTGGGATGGAGGGAGCGGATGGGCAGTGGGCCGAGTCCAGAACTCTCTGTGGCGCCAGATCCCCCAGCAGCTGGGGCCTTGCTGGGTCCTGGCACTGGGAGGACCAAGGAGACTGGGATGTTAGGGCAGGTGTCATCTCCCTACGCCTTTTCGGGGCCTGTCACTGTCTCCTCAGTAGCAGCAGCTGATTTCAACCCAGGGGTCCTGGTCCCCCTTCTCTGGGGTGACCACTGTCTCACAGCACCCCACCCCAGAGGTCAGAGTGACCAGCCAGGTAGGGAGTCCTCTAGAGCTCTGTCAGCCGCCACTTCCCTGGGTGTCGGGGTTAAGAGTCCCTGAGCTGTTTGGACACCTTCCTGCCTTTATTTTTGACTCCCAGTGTGGGAACGACTTCCCCGGGCTGAATCCCCTCTGCTGCCCCTCTCTGGGCTCTGCTTCCTGGTGCACCCTGGCGGACACTGCCCGGTTACAGCTCTCCCTGGCTGCTCTCTGTCCCCCGGACACCGAGTGCCATGAGGCGGGGTCTGGTCTGATACTCATCTTTATATCCCCAGGGCTTGGCAGAGAGGAGGTGTCAATAACCCCATGGGGCACAAGGAGGGCGGCGGCCTCCTCTCTCCTCGTACCCCAAACGTATGTATTTGTTAGCTTCCTGGTCCTAGGACGTCCTCGTCTGAGCAAGCGCACATCTCGCCCTCACTCCAAACCCGGGACGTCAGGCGTCTCCTTGAGCAAGCTTGTTGGACACCTGCTCTGGCCCCGGGAGCTGCCCTCTCTGTCGCCCTGACCTCCGTTGTGGGTGCTCTCTGCACATTCAGGTGTAAGTTACATCACTCCTTTGCGACAGGGTCCAGGGCTGACTGTAGCCCCTTGGTTACACTCTTAGGCTGTGTCCCCCAAGAGCAGAGCACGGGGCTGGAGCCGTACCATAGCGACACCTCAGAGGACATGTGTATCTGACAGTCAGCGTGTGCTCCCAAGAGACCTGACTTCCTTTTTCCTTTTCTTTTTAAAATCTGCCAGAGAGTGAGTATCCATGCCAGAGAGAGAAAGAGAGAGGGAAAGTGAGAAAGCGTCCCCAAAGAGGATGATCACGCCGCAATCTCTCCTCCGTCTCTCCCTCCTTTGGGATTTAGGGCACATATGCACATGTGCCTGGTATGTTTCTCAAGCCTCCAGGTCTGGGTTATGAACTGTGGGGTCGCCATGTGGGTTCCAACCACCTTAACCACCATGCCACCAGCTGGCCCGAGGCCTGCACTGTCTACTAAGAGGTCCAGATGGCCAATGATGTAATAAAACAGTTCGGGCTGACAATCTTGGAGCACCCACTCATGATGTGCTGACACTTATTATTATTTTTTTAAGAGGGTTTTGCCTTAGGGAGAGTGCATTTGCTAGAGAGAAGGAGACACACGATGAGACCGAAAGTGAAAAATCACCCCTGGGGGTATGGCCCTATCACAATCCTCTCTCCATTCTCCTCCTGGGATCTTGGGCACACACACCCGTGCACCCAGCGTGATTTTCAAGCCACTGGGTTTGGGACTTGAACTGCAGTCACCCATGTGGGAGTTTAGCGCCTAACCATTATCCCATCTGTTGGCTCGGATGTACTGATACTTTCTGTGAATGTCCATGAAAACCCCAGGCCTGTCTCAGAAAACCATTGTTTTTCTCTCTCTCTGTTTTCACCTGCCAGAAGGCACATGTACTTGCCAGAGAGAGACAGAGAGAGAGAGAGAGAGGGAGAAAGTACCCCCGATAGGGCATGTTTACACTATACTCCTTTCTCCTCTAGTCTCCGTCTTGTCTGGATTTGGACCCACGTGCACATGCGCCTGGTGTGTTTTCTTCCTGCACAGTCAGCCCTGTAGGATCTGGCTCCCTTCATCACTAGGTCACAGGGCCAGCCTAGTCACCATTTCTCTTCACTGCTTCTCTTTTCGTTGTTGAGGAACCGAGGCTCGGTGTGGCTAAGTAACCTGCCCAGGACCTCAGAGCAGTAAGCAGCAGAGCCAGGCGTTGGGCCCCATCCTGACTGACTGTATTTTACTGAACCTGAGCACACTGGGGTCTCCCAGAGTCAGGCTGGGCCTGCTGCAGGGAAGCCCAGGGGGCTTCAGGTGGGGGCTCACTTCTGACCCCTTCTTACTTGCCCACCCCCTTTTTCTCCCAGGAGACCCTGCTCTTCTCCAGCCTCCCTCCCTTTCTGTAAGATGCCTTCCTTCTCCCACTTGTTCGCCCTCCTGGCTGCATGCCTCCCAGGGAACAGAATGATTCTCACCGGGCTCAGTGGGACCCTGAGCACGGCCCTGCAGGAGAACAGCAGGGAAGGGCACCACTCTGGGTCCTGCAGGGCTGGGCTCAGGGTGGGAAGAGGCGGTGAGGAGGGGAGACAGGAGTGCAGGTGGGCAGACCAGCACAGACAGAGGCGGGCAGAGCAATGACGGGATAAAACCAGGGGCATCCACTCAACTTCTCTGCTCCCCAGAGGTCTGTAGAAATGACAAAGGAGAAGAAACCAAGGGAAGGCCATTACCTTTTTGGAAAACTCAACTTCAAACGAGATGTAAGAATGTAAGAAAGGAGAGGTAGCTGTCCTAGACTAGCTAGCCCTCAGCCTGTACATGAGCCCTAAGTCCTCCTCCCAGGCCCACCCAGTCTGCCCTAGAAACAGAGCAGAAGCAGCAGCAGGTTGGACCAGCAGGTGGTAGTTGAGGGTGCTGGACTCCCACATGGCTGACTGTGGTTCGAGTCCCAGACCTGATGGCTCGCTTTCTCACTTTCCCTCTCTCTCTCTTGCTTTTACTCTGTCCCTCTCTGGTCAAATTTAAATACATAAACAAACAAACAAACTGTAAAAATAAAAAAAGCAGCAGCAGGTTTAATTAGGGTGGAGCTAGGGATTTGGGTCAGGCAGAAGGATGAACTCCCCACGTGGAAGAGTCTGGAATAGACTTCTAAGGCATTGGTGTTTCCTTTTGACTAATGCGTAGGCAAGTGAAGACATTGAAAGGAAAACATCAAACATCAAGGTGCTCAGTCATCTCCCCTTTGAACTGGCCGCATCTCTAGAAATCTAATTAAGAAGTCAATTAATGACCAGGTGAAAGGTGAAAGACCTTGGACTCCTTCATACAGCGTTCCCTAGATGGTCGTCACCCGGGTGAGCTCTCAGCATCTACCTCCCAGCTTGTAAAAGAGCTCATGAGGCAGCCAGCAGCGGGCAGGAGATGGTGCCGTGGCCCCAGCTCCCTGCAGGCGTCGGCTCTGAGGAGCCAGGTGGGCAGGCAGGTGAGTCACGCCAGCCCCAGGCTCAGTCCAGCACAGGCCTTGCGCTCTCTGCGTGGAGGAGAGTGGGAATAAGCTGAGGTCTGTTCTCAAGCTGAAAGTCATCCATTCAAAGGTCCTCACCTTTGGAGACTGTATTTCGAGATTGTTGTCAAATGAGAAATCTGAACTCAACAATAAGCTGAATGAAACATGAATCGTGATGCCAAAGTCTCAGAAGTCTTATACGTTGCTGGTGGGAATGAAAGATGCAGTGTTTTCCAGCCCTCCAGAAAACAGCTTGTCAGTATCTTTTCTTTAAAAAAAAAAATATGATCAAGAGCACATGTACATGCACAAGAGAGAGAGAGAGCGAGCGAGCGCGAGGGACACACCCTCACAGGGCTTTGTCATGCCACCAACCCTGTTCCTGGCCCTCCTGACTGGCAGGATCTTGGGCACACACCCAGAGTGTTAAGTCAACTGGGGTCAGCCACATGGCTTCCAGCACTGCAGTTCAGTTTACCACTGGCTGTACCACCAGTACAGGCAGTATCTTCATAAAACCACATACGGGGGGGGGGGGGGGGGGGGCAGATGGCGTAGTGGTCACGACTCTGGATTCTCACATGACTGACCATGGTTCAGGTCCTGGATCCAGTGGCTTGAAAATCACACCAGGCACCTGTGCGTGCGTGCCTAAAATCCTGAGAGGAAAGTGAAGGAGAAGGGATTGTGGTGTGGTCATCCTCCCGGGGGGTGGGGGGAGTTCACTTTCCCTCTCACTGTCTCTGTGTCTCTCTTTCTGGTGAGTGCATGTGCCCCAAGGCAAAAACCTCTCACAAAACAGAACACATATAAGTCCAGCTTGGTGGAACAGTTGGTAGTCAACTGAACTGCACAGCTGCGTGCTGAAGGTTCAGATCCCCAGGTGGGCCTGAAAATACCTCAGGCATGTGCACATGTGCTCAAGCTCTTAAGCTGGAAGGCTAGGGGAAGGGGACTGTGGCGTGATGAGACCCTGTGGAGGGCACATCTCTCTCTCTCTGGTCCGCATTCATATGCTAACATGAATAAAAATAAATAAACTTGGGACCAGCAGATGGCGTAATGGTTACGTCACTGGACTCCCATGTAGTCGACTGTGGTTCAAGTTCCAGACCTGTGGCTTAAAATTCACATCCGGCCTATGTGTGTGCATACTCAAAATCCCAAGAGGAGAATGGGGGGAGAAGGGATTATGGTGTGGCCATTCACCTGGGGGATAATTTCTTGCTTTTGTCTCTCTGTCTCTCTGCCAAGTACACACACCCTATAGTAAAAATCTCTCTAAAAAAAAAAACTTTATAAACCTAGTCATATACATTTTTAAAAAAGAATTATTTTATTTATTTATTATTATTTTTTAAATTTGACCAGAGAGAGAGAGAGAGAAGGGAAAAGTGAAAAAAACAAGCTGCCAGGTCCAGGCCAGGACTCAAACTGCAGTAGGCCACATGGAAGTCTAGCATCTTAACCACCACACCACCTGCTGGCCTGCCAATCATATGCTTTGTATCCTTCCCAGCAATCATTCTGGCATTCTCCTCAGAGAAGTGCAAATTACATCTATATAATAGCCTGTACATGAATATTCATAGCAGCTTTCTTTGAGTGGTCAGGAACCGGAAACAATCTATTTCCCAGTTAGGTGAATGGTTAAACCAGCTACAATAAATCCATACTATGGAATACTACTCAGCAATAAGAAAGACTATATTATTGATACAGTAAATGACTTGGAAGGCTCTGTTGTATGGAGGGGAAGACGCCAACCTCAAAGGTCACCTACAATACAGCTCTATACAGCCTTTTGCAATAAAATTATAGCCACAGAAGTAGCTGTTTCCAGGGCTTTCTTTAGGAGGGGCTGGAGAGGTTTAGGATGATGTCAGGAGACTTTACAGGGGTGGTGTGAGGGAGCTCTCTGTGGGGATGGGACAGTCCAGCTCCGCATGGCAGTGATGATTACATACATTTACATTTAAGAGAACATGGCACAGGAGTACAGATGTATCTTACTGATGTCAGTTTCCTAGTTTTGACATTGTACTACCGGGGGCTTCAAAAAGTTCATGAAAAATAGAATTTAAATACAAGTTTATTTTGGTGCAAAGGAAATGGAAATTCATCCATCCTTTTTTATAATATGTATTTCCATGAACTTTCTTTCAAGGTTTTCAACATAGTACAAGTGCACTTGCTGGAGCAAGACAGAGAAAGACAGTGAGAAGGAACGTGAGAAAGCATTCCCCAGGAGTATGGCTGTGCTGCAATGCCTTGTCCTCCATTCTCCTCTTGGGATTCTGCAACTGCGGCATGATTCTGAAGCCACCTAGTTCTGGACTGCAGTCGGCCACGTGGGAGTAAAACGCTGTAACCACCACGCCACCTGCTGGCCCCTCCATGAACTTTTGGAAGACCCTTCTATATCTACAAAGATGTATCCAGTGGCAGAAGCTGGCGGGCGTGCACAGAAGACCTCTCTGAACTATCTTTGCAACTTCCTATGAGTCTACAATTACTACAAAATAAAAAAAGTAAAAAATGTGAATATTAATGTCGAAGACTTACAATAAGCTGTCTTAGGCAGAGATCTCTAAGAGCAGGCTGCCGACATGTAGGGAAGGATCACCTCCTGGAATATGCGCCATTGTGGCCACCGTCAAAAGCAGAAAAGATGATCCGGAGGTGGAACTGGTCAGCAGGGCGGCAGGGGGTGTGGGAGGCCGGCCTCACTGGAGCCCTCATCTGCTTCTGCTTTCTTGGTAATCTTGGTCCTCCATTCGCATGGAGGTCTGTTCCCAAGCTATAATTCTCCATTCAAAGGCCCTCACCTTTGGAGATTATATCTTGAAATTAATATTGTTTCCAAATGAGAAATCTGAACTCAACAATAACCTGAATAAACCATGAACTTTAATGCTAAAGCCTCGAAAGTCTTAAACATTGCCGATGGGAATGTAAAATGCAAATATATTTTTTAAAGTTTCTGTATTCCATGCATGAGAGACGCTCAGAGGGAGAAAAGGAGAGATCCCACCCCAGTAGGGTCCTTAGCACAGGGCTGGCGTTCACGGAGGGTGGAGGGAAGCATGGCCGCGGACGCTATGAAGTCTGTCCTGTGCTAGTCCCACCATGGGCGCTGCCGGACCCCATTACTGGATTTCGCCTCCTTTGCCCCTCTTGCCTGGCCCAGCTCCCAGCTGCAAAATCCACTCTTTGGATTCATGGCCTCAGAAAAAACAAATGCCTCTCTGAGATGCCTTAGTTTCCAACACAGAATCTGCTGGCCCCCAAGGTCTGGTCCTCTGAGGCCAGCCCCAGGTGACTCGGGCCACAAACAGGGGACACTGTGATGCTGGTTCCACACTCACTTTTCCAGCCAGTGTGCTCTGTGGGATCAGAACCGCCCACCCACCTGACCCTTCCCTCTCCTTTCCTGTTTACCTCCCATCCCTCCCTGGACATAAGGCACATCCCGTTCCAGATTCCAGGCTGTGAATGCTCATTTAAGGGACAGGCAGGTACAGAATAGCATGTGCAGAATGACTGTTAAATACACACGTGTGCATATACATGGATAGAGACATACAGCTGCAATACGCTTATCTCAGTATTTTCTTGATTTTCAACAATGAGCAAAGATTGCTTATGAATTAAAAATAAACATAGATAAGTCCAAATGGAAGGACACTGTACGAAATAACTGTCTAGTATTCAAAGACTGAAGGACTGTCCCAGATCAGAGGAGACGAGGGAGTAATGACAGCTAAATGCAACGTGGGATCCTGCATGGATTGCTGATCTGAAAAGAAACTTTACTGGGGAAATCAGCAAAATCTGAGTAAGACTTGTAGAAATAGTTGATAGAGTAGCACTGAGTATATATAGATTTATTTTTTTGAAAGAGAGACTTTTTGCTGCAGGGGATCTGCGCCCACCTGAGAGACAGAGACAGAAAGTGAGAAATCACCTTCCAGGAGGGATGGCCACACCCTTCTCCTCCATTCTTCTCTTGGGGTTTTGGACACACATGCACACCTGGCATGAGTTCTAAGCTGCTGGATCTGGGACTTGAACCATGGTCGGCTACATGAGTCCAGCACCTCAACCACCATGCCTCCTGCTGGGCCCAAATACATTTTTTTTAAGTTTATTTATTCCATGAGTGAGAGACACAGAGAGGGAAAGAGAAGCAGAGCGACAGAATCCCCAGTAGGGTCTTGATGCCACAATCCTGCTTCAGCCAGCTCTGGATCACAAGCATACAGGTGCCGGGGGTACCCAGAGAGGTCGCTGGATGTGAACCCAGAACCTTCCATGTGGGTCAGCCTTGCAGAGTGTCACATTTTATGGCTGAGCCACCATTTGGCCCCTGGCATGGTATCAATTTTAATTTCCTGCTTTCAAGAGTTGTACCGTGGAAGGGTGGACAATAGAGGAGGCCCTTGAGGAGTATAGAGAACTTTCTGTACAATTACTGCAGCGTTACTGTACATCGAAAATTACTCTAACATGGAAAGAAATGAGGAAAATGGAACCGACGACGCTATCCCACCCACAGAAAACACACTAGGTCCCAGAGCTCGGCATAAGCCCACACGTAATACAGGATCTCCGTGTGCAGGAGCAGGCAGGCAGGGCTCGCCATAACCGGTGACCCTCACAGGAGTCTCGCCACTGTGTTCTCCTGACTCTGGAAGCTCCGTCCCTCCAGCCTCCAGCCAGTGGCTCTCTCCAGGGCTCTAGACCTTGCCCTCTCCTGCCCTGCTGCCTGGAAATCTAGCCTGTGCCTGGTGGGCCAGCTCTCAGCTGCAGGCCCGGACCTCTCCCTGACCTGGTGAGGTCAGGTGGTCCCTCCTCGCTGGTGCCACAGTCTGTGCAGAGGATGTGCTGTGCATCTTTCCAGCAGACAGGGGTGTTCTGGGAGGCAGAGGCCTGTGCCAGAGGCTGGCACAACTGATACAGAGCAAATGCGCTGTAGAAGGTGGCCCAGCCAGCCGCGACCCTGGCGGTCCATGCGGCTGCTCCAGGCTGAGGGACACACCCAGGTCTTGCCACAGAGAACTCGTAAAAGCACTAAGATGTCATTGGTCTGGCAGGGTGCCCACGCTGGTGCCCGGGGGTGGCAGCCCTGGCAGAAACCTGCCTCGTGGGTGGGGTTGCAGCCACAGCCACCCCCTTGCTGGGTCCACCCTGCTAGGCTTCCCTTTCTCATTAGGATCATTGGCCACCCTTTAACCAGTTTGCCTAAAGCTTCGACTTTCAGGCGGATGACAGAGCGAGCGCGAGAGCGAGAGCGAGAGGGCTGACCACATCCAGTTGAAAGGTGGATTCATTTTCTATCTTTCCCTCCATGCCCAGAGGCAGCACTGCCAAATTCAGAGCTGGTAAGAAAATATGATCCATGAACTAGGTATTTCAGAAGGTGCTGGAAAAGCAAAACACACTCCTTTGCCCAGAGTGGTTCATGGGACTCGTGCATCCCCCTGGGTGAAGGGTGGCGTGCAGAAGGGACTTGGGCTCTGCTGAACACGTAATCCCGTTCTGCGGACTGGAACAAGCCATGGGGCAGGATCCCGGCCAGGTTCAGCGGTAGGTCGCCAGAGAGGCGCACAGTGACAGGTTCTAGGGTGTAACCAGGGCATCTCCTAGGGCTGTTTTCTGTCAGATACTGTCATGAGCTACTTCGGGTGGGGAGCCCACATAAGTCAAAAGTCAAAGTCAGCTGACAATGACAACCAAGAAAATACTGGAAGACCTCTTCTCAGAAGAAAGGCAGCCCCTCCCATTTAGAACTTTCAAAAAGCACAAATAACTACACGGGGGGAAAAAATCACATCATTAAAGTCCATTTCCAACCTTTTCCTGAGGATCCTGGATATTTTAGTACGGGTGTTTCCCCTGCTCCGACGCCCAGGAGCCCCGGGGGCCTGGTCCCTGACCCTCTGTGGGTCTTGCTTTGCAGGGAGGCATAGGCGGAGAGAGGCAGGGGATAGGGCCATTGCTCAGCGCCGGGCTGAGCCTAGTGGGGAGATGGGCCACCAGCCGCTGCTGCCCTGGTCCCCTGGCCCCGGAGGGCAGCAGCGTCCACCCCTGGCCAGCTGCTCCCTGGCCTCTCTCTGCTGGTGGCCGGCGCTGCACTCACCAGCTCAGGCAGGAAGAAGGCGAAGGGGACGGTGAGGAGGAGCGCGACCCCGGAGGGCACTTCGGGCGGGGCGTAGGTGGTGGCGGGCGGCGGGTCCCGGGAAGCCATGCTCTCACCCGCTGCTCGGCGCCTGTGACTTGGGGCAGCTCGCCCGCGCCAGCAGCCCTTCAAATATCACCTCCTGCCAGACACACCCATCGGACGTCGCCTGGGAGGGGAAAACGTTCCACGTTCCAGCAGAGCAGGTCTTTCCACCGCCTCGGCCAGCGGGCAGAGCCGCGGTGAACTGCGGAGCGGAGGTGCGGAGGAGCGGAGGTGCCGAGCTGGAGCGGAGCGCAGGGCGCGGGACGGGCAGAAACGCGGTCCGCTCAGGCACGTTTGGGCCTGGAGTGTGTTGTATCTCAGGGGTGCCAGCCCCAGCCCTGTGCCAGACCATAGGTTAGGGCTGTCGCGCCAGGGCAAAGAGCGCTTACCCGGGACCTACAAGGAGCCGAGAACGGACAGACTCCCCTGGAGCTCAGGACAGCTCTGCGCCTGGACGTTCGCCCCTTTGCAAGAGAGGCTGATAGCAAAGTCGAGGCCAAGTCACTGAGGTCACTGACAATTCGGGGTCTTACACCTGTCGCCCCTCTTGCCTGGCTCCCTCCTTCTTGGCCCTGCCCCTGGGGCAAACCTCACCCTCCACAGACTGGGAGAGACCCACGGGTCATCCCAGCTCCCATCCCTCGGGTTCTGGCTCATCCTGCCTTCTCTGGATGCCTCCTTGGGCCCTCTCCTAACAGATGATGGAAGGAGGCCTCCCCTTCTGGGACAGGAGGCTCCTGACAAGGGCCCAGCTGGCTGGGTGCTGCCTCCAGCCCCCACCTCCCTTCCCACCTGGTCCCCCTCCTAGCCAGTGAGCGCCAGGAGCCTGGCTCTGGTCAGGTAGCTCCCTCCAGACTGCAACCTGGACTGAGTGTGGGGGCTGGTGGCATGACCTGACCCCGCAGTAAACAGCCCCTTTCACACACAAGACAGATCAGAGATGGAGCCATTTTCTCCTCTGCCTTCAAACTGGCTAGCTTTCGTTTTCCTGGCCCACCCTGAGGAAAGGCCTGGTGGTCTGGGGTCTGCTCAGGAGGCGTGGGTTGGGGTCACTTCTCCCTGACCTCCAGGGCCCAGCAAACCCTTGAGAAGATGCTCAGGTGTGGAGAGGACAGAGAAAATAGGCCTGCCTGCCGGAGTAATTAGATCTCCTCAACAAGAGACAGGGCCGGGGGCTTTTCCTTAACCAGCAGTGAATTCCAGGGCCTGCTCTCTGGGCGGCAGGTTGGCGGCGCAGGGTCTTTGCCCTCCCTTTGCCTGGGGAGAGCTGGGGGTGAGAGGGGTTTGGACACAAAAACCACATCGCAAGGAGGGGCACAGGTGCCCTGTGTGAATCTTGGTCAGCCTAGTCACCACTCCCTTCTCCCAGGCCTATGGAAACCAGGAAGGGAGGGAGGCTCCAACCCCACCTGCCAACCAGCCCCACCTTGTTTATAAGATTAACCCAAAACAAAGAGGCATTTCCCCAGAAATCCCACCTCTCGCCAAGATGTTCCAAAGTAACACTTTGCTGCCCATTTTTTTTTTTTTTTTTTTTTTGGAGAGGTTTTTGCTATAGAGCACTATGCGCTCCCCAGAAAGACAAGAGAGACAGAGAGACAGAAAGCAAGAAATCACCTTCCAGGGGGGATGGCCATGCCACAATCCCTTCTCCTCTTGGGATCCTGGGCACACAAGCACATGTACCTGACATGAGTTTAAGCCACCAGGTCTGGGACTCGAACCGCGGTCTACTACGTGGGAGTCCAGCGACGTAACCATTATGGCTACTGCTGGTCCCAAACACTTTGCTGCTCTTATGGGCTGTAGAATGCCTCTGATTAACCATAGACAACATGGCACAGTGGAGAAGGCTCCAGGTAAAGTAAGAAAAACCTTTCTCAGGCTCATACCTCATCCGTGAAGTGGAAATAATTATACAAAACACAGCCCCTGAGACGCTTAGGTTGAAAGGGCCAAAGCCGCTTCCACCTTTCAAAGCAACTAGTATATTAAGAAGTGAACTGTGGGGCCAGCAGGTGGCGTGGTGGGTGAGGTGCTTGGACTCCCACGTGGCCTGCTGCGGTTTTGGTCCTACACCTGGGGGCTTGAAAATTACACCGGGTCGTGTGTGTGTGTGTGTGTGTGTGTGTGTGTATGTCCCAGATCCCAGGAGGAGAAGGGAGGGAAAGGGACTACGGTGTGGCCCACGTCCTGGGGGGTGATTTCTCACTTTCCCTGTCTCCAGCAAGCCCACTCACCCTATGGCAAAAACCTGAAAAAAAAGAAGGAACGAACAGTGACCAAACAAGGATATAAAGCATTTGACACATGCGATATGTTTATATAGAATCAAATACTTTCTTATGTGCAGCAAATCCAGCAAAAATATTTTAAAAAGTTTTACACATCACAGACAGTGAGATCCCATGAAGGACAGAAGTTTAGAAATGAGAGAAGGGCTGGAACCAGCAGTTGGCATAATGGCTATGTCACTGGACTCCCATGTAGTAGACTGTGGTTTGAGTCCCGGACTCAGTGGCTTAAACTTACGCCAATCCCGAGAGGAGAATGGAGGAGAAAGGATTGCGGTGTGGCCAACCCCCCTGGGGGGGGGGTGATTTCTTGCTTTCTATCTCTCTGTCTCTCTCTGTCTTTCTGGCAAGTGCACACGCCCTATACCAAAAACCTCTCAAAAAAAAAAAAAAAAAAAAAAAAAAAGAGAAAAAGCCTTCTCCTTCCAGTCCCCTCAGCATAGCTTCTGGGCTGTGAATGTTCTTGGACACAGGTCTGCTGTGAGGTGGTGGGTGAATGCCAGGGCCAAACGGAGGGTCTTTCCAGACTCCTCTGCAGAGGGCCTTCTGGTTTCCACCTCTTGGGACTAAGGATTAGGTGAATTAATCCTGAAAACTATGCAGACAGTACTACTGATCACTTTTATTGTTGGCTCTGCTTTTTCATTTGTTGGAAAGAATTAAATAAGATAGTATGTCTGGAAACATCTAGGACAGTTCTGTATGGCAGATGCTTGAGAAGTACTTGTTTATCTAATTCTGAAAACACTTCTCTTCTGGCTCTTTCCTTCCCGCAGCAAGACCAGCACCTTCTCTGCAAATATTTCCATTCTGGTTTTAAAATACTTGTTCTAAAATGGTTTTTATTGATGTATAATAAACTTGCAAAAAATATGTAAAAAATATACAGACCAAAGCCACACAGAGAAAAACTACCAAATAACTTCTCTTGTGACTTCTGGTCTCACAGGTTTTGCCAATTTTGAATGGATTCTTTTGGGTTGGCTTCTTTCACTCAGCATTGTGTTTGTGAGACCCAGCCATGTAATTGTATTTTGCTGTAGTTCCTTCACACCTGTGTAGTAGACCATTGTACAAACGTAACACACTTTATTTACTTTAGTTTTTATAAACATTGGGTTCTTTCAATTTGGGGTTATTGGTAACACTGCCAGAACATTCTAGAACATTCCTTTTGGTGTATCTATGCATGCATTTCTGTTGGCAATATCTTAGGGTGGAATTGGGAGTCATTCAGTAGGTGTTAGCAGAGAACGTAAGAGCTGTTTTCTGAAGAGCTTGTCCCATTTCCCTTTCCATTAACAACGCATGTAAGCTATGTAAGCTGCTTATAATTGGTGTGTTCACGTATAACACACTTGAGTTTATATGGCATATAGTTTTCCACCCTTTTACTTTCAACTTACCTATATCATTATACTTATGATTTTTTTTTTTTTAGCTATTATATAGTTGGGTCTTTTTCTTTTTCTTTCTTTTTAAAAAAATTTTTTGTTTTTGCCATAGAGTATGTATGGTCACTGGAGAGAGAGAGAAAGAGAGAGAGAGAGAGAGAGAGAGAGAGAGAGAGAAGTCACCCCTTAGCGGGGAGTGGCCATGCTGAAAATGCTGAAATCCCTTCTCTCCTTTTCCGTTCTCCTCTCAGGATTTTGGGCATACATGCACACATGCCTGGCATGTTCTTCAGGCCGCTGAGTCTGAGACATGAACTGCAGTCAGCCATGTAGGAACCAGCGGCTGAACCACCACACCACCTGCTGGCCCTGGGTGTTTTCTTTTTAATCCATTCTGAAATGTGCTGCCTTAATTTGGTGGCCTTGGGCCATAATACATTTAGGCCCAGTTGTGCTGACTCAGGGGTAGTGCAGTGCTCTGCAATGCTGGAAGCCACGTGGGAGATGAGCATTCAGTTCCTGGTTTGACCAGACTGGCTAAGCACACACGTGCCCGGGTCCTGGCTGGCTGGGAAAGGTTTTGGGGATGGTTGCAGAGCGAAACCCTGTTGAAGGTGCTTGTTTCACTCTCTTAAGAAATAAAGTTTAAAAAATCACATTTAATGTAATAGTTATAGGTTTAAGTCTACCATTTTATTTTTTTATTCATTCTGTATTTCTTTCTTCTGTTTCTTCTTTACTGCATTCTTTCTGCTTTTTGGAATACTTTCAGTATTCCATTTGAATTCATCTAGTGAGTTTTTGACCATGTCTGTATCAGTTTCTAGCAGCTGCTCTGGAGGTACAGTATATGTAGTTAAGTAGGCAGTCTGCTCAGAACGAACATTTTGTCACTTCAAATGGAATAGAGAAAACTCAGCACCGCACAGAGTCCTTTACCCGCTTCTTCCATTGGTCATCATGTGTATTAAATAGACCCATCAGACTGGGGTAGGATTTTTTTTCCTTTCAATCATTGCACATATTTTAAAGAACTTAAGAGAAAATATTCTTATCCAGATAACTTATCATTTCTGTTGTTGTTCCTTTATTCCTAACGCTCCAAGCTTCTTTCTGGTATAATTTCCCTCTGCCTGAAGAATTTCCTTTAGCATTTCTTTAAGCGTAAGCTTGCTGGCAAGAAATTCTCTTAGTCTTTCTTTATCTAAGAATGTCTTTAGCTTTTATATAGAATTCTGAGTTGTCAGTTTATTTTTTCCTCTCAACACTTTAAAAATGTTTTTCCATTGTACTGTTTCTGATAAGAAATCTGTAGTCATTCAAACTGTTGTTCCCTATATTTAATGCATTGTTTTTCTCTAGCTGCTTCAAGAATTTTCTGTAGTTTTAGTAGTTTGATTATAAGGATGGGCATAAATTTCTCTGAGCTTATCTTGTTTGGTGTTCACAGAATTTCTTGAATCTCTAACTTTGTCTTTCACCAAATTTGGGAAGTTTCCAGTCATTAGTTCTTAAAAAAGAAATTTCTGTAGGGACCAGCGGATAGTATAATGGTTACATCATTGGACTCCCATGGTCAACTGCGGTTCAAGTCCTGGACCCGGTGGCTTAAAACTCAGCTGGGTACATGTGTGTGCCTGTGCCCAACATCCTGAGAGGAGAATGGAGAAAGGATTGTGGCATGGTCATCCCCCTAGGGGTGATTTCTTGCTTTCTGTCTCTCTGTCTCTATTTCTCTGGTGAGCTCATGCACCCTATAGCAAAAATCTTTCTAAAAAAAGGAGAAAGAGACCAGCAGATGGCGTAATGGCTACGTCGCTGGACTCCCATGTAGTCGACTGCAGTTCGAGTCCTGGCCCTGGTGACTTAAACTCACGCAGGGCATGTGTGTTTGCGTGCCCAAGATCCCGAGAGGAGAACGGAGAAGGGATTGTAGGGTGACCATCCTCCCTGGAGTGTGATTTCTTGCTATCTATCTCTCTGCCTTTCTCCGTCTTTCTGGTGGGCACATGCACCTTATAGAAAAAGCCTCTCAAAAAAAATAAAAAAGAAAAAGAAAAGAAAAAAGAGGAAAATTTTCTGTATTACACTCTTTCCTCCTAATAAGACTCAGATGACCAGAATGTTTCATCTTTAGGTATTGTTCCACAGGTTCCTGAGGTGCTGTTTGCTTATTTTTTTCAATCTGTTTCTTTTTCTTTTAAAATAATTATTTCAACAAAGATGGCATAATGGTTAGGTCACTGGAGTCCCACGTCGTCAACTGCAGTTCGAGTTCCGGACCTGGTGGCTTAAACTTACACCAGGCACATGTGCATGCGTGCCCAAGATCCTGAGAGGAGAATGGAAGAGAAGGGATTGCGGCGTGGCCATCCCCCCAGGGAATGATTTCTCATTTTCTGTTTCTCTGTCTCTGTCTCTCCAGTGAGCACACACACCCTATAGCAAAAAATCTCTCTAAAAGATTATTTAATTTTATCATTATTATAGTTTTTCAGTTTGCTACAGGGCATGAGTGCTCACTGGAGAGAGAAAGAAATAGGGAGGGAAAGTGAGAAAGCAAGCTGCCAAGGACTCAAACAGCAGTTGGCCAGGGGGGAGTCCAGTGCCTTAACCATCTGCTGGCCCCTCAATCTGTTTCTTTTCTGTTGTTCAGAGTAGACAATTTATACTGTTCTGTCTTTATGTTCTCTCTTTCCTCTCATCTGCATTCTGCTACTGAGCCCACCCACACAATGAGTCTGTCACTGAGTTTTTTCATTCTGCTTACTTTCTAAAACTTCAGTTTGATTCTTTTTCTCTTATTATCTATTTTTTCTGTTGAGAGCGTTTATTTATTCATTTCAAGGTGGTTTACCCTTACTTCTTAGAGCATTATTATAATAACTGCTTTAGTGTCTCATTTCCAACAAGTGTGTTATCTTGAAGTTATTTCTTGGTTGTCTTTTTATCTTTTACCTTTAGAGAAGAGATATTCCTGGGCATTCAAATATCAACTAATTTTGAATTATATCCTGGATGTTATGGATATTACATTATGGGACTATAGTCTTGTTTAAATTGATGGGGAATGACGGGCTTTTGTTTTAGCAGGCCACCAGCCTGCCTGGGTTCAAGCCGCAATTTCCTATCTGTCCCCTCTGGGCCATGATTCCAATTGTCGGTTTGATTGCTGAGGCTTAGAGGTGCTGTTCTGATCCATTAGTGTGTGTCTGTGCATGTGTTTCTGTGTGTGTGCCTGCCTGTGTGCATGTGTGCCTGTGTGTGTGCCTGCCCATGTGCCTGTATATGTGTGTGTGCGCCTGTGTGTGTGTGTATGCCTGCCTGTGTGCCTGTATGCATGTGTGTGCCTGTGTGTGTGCCTGCCCGTGTGCCTGTCTGCAGACGTGTGCATGCCTGCCTGTGTGTGCTAGCCTAGGTAGGGCCTGAGACCTGCCTGGGACTCAGCTCAGTCTGAGACCCTTTGTGCCTGTGCTCAGGGGCAGCTCCAGGGTGAGCACAGACGCTCACACACTCATTCCCTTGAGCTCGTCGCCACGTGACCTCCCAGTGCTTCTCAGATCCAGGAGCCCCTGTCTCTCCACTCTCACTTTGGCCCTCTGACTCATAACCAAGGTCTTCACCTGCCTACCTTCAGAGCATTTCCCATGATTATGTCTATCTTCAGTGCCAAAAAGCCACAAAGAGAGAGAGAGAGAGAGAGAGAGAGAGAGAGAGAGAGAGAGAGAGAGAGAAAACAGGGATTTCCCTCATGCTCTTAGGACCATGGTTCCTCCAGCCAGAGAGAAGGGTTCTCTTCTCTGAGCTCTGGGGACCTGCCTGGCTGCCACTGGCATTGCCACCACCACTGTCACTTGACAGCCTGGGGACTGGGGTAGAAAGAATGGAAAATAAATCAATAAATAGCGACTTTTACACTTTCTGTACCCCTCGGGCTCTCTTCCCCATTGCTCAGATCAGAAATAGAGGGCTTCTTTGGGAGACATCCTGGCACCCTCTGTACAGTTCCAGATTTCGGGTGTTCTCTGCCAGGCAGGAAGGAACCAGAGGGGTAACGAAAAAACAAAACCAAAAAGGGAAGCCGACCAGCTCAGCAGTGTTTTGAATTCTGGTTCTCTCTCCCAGTCCTCCTGCTTCCATCTGTGTTTCCGACCTCAGCATTGCTCCACTCATTCTGTCCAGGGCCTCCAGTTACAGTCAGAGGAGGGAGTTGGCATCCTTCTCTACTTGACCGAGCTGAAACAAGACCAGCCCTCTACCTCTCTGCAGGCACTTCCACTACCTAACTTCTTACTGCTTCCTCGTTGGCCCATCCTTCGTCTTCCTGCACCCGCCCCTCCTAGACGGTGGGCTTCCGGGAAGCACTGACTTTGTTCCTGTGGTGGGCCACACCAGCCCACCACCCTGAATACCGCTTGGCACAGATGCACTCAATAAACGTTGGGTGATTGAGACTACCCTCCTAGTCATAAAGACTTGAGAGACAATCGCTCATCTCACTCTTTTTTTTAAACTTCTCCTTCTTAAATTCTTTCACCACCAAATTGCTTTATGCATATTAGTTTTCAGAGACAATTTACCAGTTGCCTAATAAAAGGTGTGCCAGAAAAAAGCCAGAGATACTGGGGAAAAAGAATAGACAGTTGGACCCATAAAGATTCTTTCAGTGGAAGCGTTAGAAAAACCCGTTCTAACTGGCTTTAACAATGAAGATTTATTGCCACACGTTAAGGAGAGCTTCAGAGCTAATGACAGCTTCAGGGTGAGACCTGACTCAGTGACTCAAACGATGTCACCGGAGGTGGGGTGGTCCCTGGAGAGACCTCTACTGATGCAGGGCTGCAGAAACACCAGGCGGCCCCTACGAGAGATCCCTGCATAGAGGGGCGCAGCCCTCCCCTTCTGTGGTGCGGGGACACGTATGCCCCACTGCTCTGGTCTGCTGAGTCAGACAGCAAGGTTGAACTACTGCCTTTACAGGTGAAGGTCACATTAACCCTGCAGTGGGAGGTAGAGCACATGCACCGACGGGGCCGTGGAGGCTGTGGTTAGCGTGTCTGTGGCCATCATGCAGAACTGAGGCTGGCTGGTGACTGCGGAGTCGGGGCGAGTACAGTACACCTCTGGGTCGAAGGACAACTGCTAGGAACGAGAAGAACTGGAGAGCTCAGGGAGCTGGGAGCCTTTCTGTTGCCTACCAAAGTGGCCTCTTCGAAAGGACAAAGTTCCACCAGGCTAATCTTTGCTGGCGAAGTCGGACACAAATGAGCAGGGCAAGGTCCAGGCTGTCTTGCCGAGTGAGGAAGCAGCTAAATGACAGACAACTGCCAAAGTCCTGAGTGTGGGCTGCCATCTATTAATGATTTCTGTTTATACTGCTGCGTGGGGGCCTGAACTCACCAAGTGAGGAAGCCCCGGGCCTTCGTTTTCCCACCTGCAAGAGGACACCCTGCACCTGCCATAACCGATTCTGGTGCCCGTCTCTATCCAGACACTGGGAGTTCAGAGAGTAGGCCTGGATTTTGAGGGCTACTGCGTTACCAAGTCCTGTGCTCCTGGCTTTTGGATAGCACATGGGAGTTCAGCGAGCTAGGGGTTCATATGAAAACGCATCTGAATTTAGCTGGTACCCAGTGTAAGATGGTGGAGTTTGGAGAGGAGCGTGTGGGGAGAAAGGAAGACCAGCATCCTCGCAGCTACTGTCTGCCATAGGGCCTACTGCAGCCCAGGTCAGGGAGCTGTGGGTTTAAATACAAGGAGACGCACGATGGACGTCTGTAGCCCCTGATCCCTCCTTTGTGGATGGTTTGTGTGACCACTGCCCACCTGTGCCTTGTAAGTCGGAGCACACGCTGTGTCAGGCCTGTCTCTGTGGTGTCCTCAAAGCCCGGTGATGTGTCCGGGCATTGCAGGTGCTCAACACAGGTCGTGTGAGTGAACGAAGTGAATAGAGTTTAAACCTGAAGGCACAGTGCCCTAAGTGGGGTTCTGAGACCACACAGCGGCTGAGTGACGGCGCGCTCTGATCACTCCCACACCTGAGAGCCGCCCAACTTGGAATGCTTTACGTAAGAGGAAGCGAGCTGGTCCACAGCCAGGGATATCCTGTGATGCTGCAACCGACAAGGCCCTCTGCTGGCACTCACCTCTGGCTCCCTCCTTTGTCCAGCTGATGTGTTTCCCAGCTGCTGTGCTGGCAAGGCCAACCTGCTCCGTGCGTATGTGGCGCCCTGCAGTGGGCTGTTCTAGCGCCACACGTTGGTTGGCCCATAGACCCACAGACCACTGAACACTGAAATTGGACCTGCTTCCCCCACCAATTTTCCCTGTGCACTCACCAGAGACAGAGAGAGGAAGACAACACTCCTCCACCCCCATGGGTAATGGTCACGACGCAATCCCTTCTCCTTTATTTCTCCCCCCTTTTGGGATTTTGGGCACCGAGGCACACACGGCCCATGTGTTTTTCAAGTTGCTGTGTCCAGAACTTGAACTGTGCTGTCAGCCAGGTGGGATCCAGCTCCCTTAACCACCAGGCCACTGGCTGGCCCACTTTTTGTTTTAATTGCCACAGGGTCTGCCAGAGAGAAACAGAGAAAGGAGGAGGAAGAAAGCACCCCCGCCCCCAAGTGGGGCACAGTCATGCTGCAATCCCTCCTGCTCCATTTGTCATCCTGTTGGGATTTGGGTCACACATACATGTGCCCAGCATGTTCTTCAAGCTGCTGGGGCAGGGATGCAAACTGTGGATGGTCATGTGGAATCCAGCTCTCTCTCTCTCTCTTTTTTTTTGGAGAGGCTTTTGCTATAGGGCATGTGTGCTCACCAGAAAGATAGAGACAGAGATACAGAAAGCGAGAATTCATACCCCGGGGGGTGGCCACCCCGCAATCCCTTCTCCTCCATTCTCCTCTCAGGACCTTGGGCATGCACGCACATGTGGCCAGCGTGAGTTTAAGCCACCAGGTCTGGGACTCGAACCATGGTCGACTACATGGGAGTCCAGCGATATAGCCATTACACCAACTACTGGTCCCAAATCCAGCTCCATTAACCATCAGGCCACGGGCAACTCTGTACTGCTCTTTAGTACCCCTGTCCCTGGCTATCCACTCCAAGCACCAGGCAAGAGATAGGCAACATTCTTCACCTCTAACAGACCTAGTGGATATGGCCTTCAACAAATTCTATCAGAGTTGGGGCTGGGGAGGAGTGGGCCTCATGACTTACAGTGAGAATCTTCACCCTGCCCCCTTAACCACAATGGGATCCTGCAGTAGGGAGCCCCCAGCCTCGCACACAGGCACAGTGTACATGTTTACTTGGCAAAGGCCTGCGGGTGGCCCTGCCCCGCTCCCCTGCCGCGGCGGCCCCAACTCACCAGTGGGTTGCTAGGTCCTGCTCCTTGACACAGACCCATGAAGACTCATTTCCAGGATGTTTTCGGCTCCTTGACAACCTCTTCCTGTTTTGGAAGCTAAAAAGCAGCATCTAAAAAGTCATAGAGGTTTTGTTGTTTGAAAAGTTTCACTGATTGAAGAGAAGGTGGAGTCTCCTGATGGCAGAGATGGTCCCACCACCCTGCAGGTCTGTCCCCCGTTCAGGGCAGCTGCCTTTGCACCACCCTTTCTGGCCTAAGTGTTTCCAGAGCTGTTTGCTCTCATGTCTCTGTTTTCCTCAGTGTCAGAAACTGTGACACTGTCCACATTTGTCAATCATAACACATTCTCAAATGAACATGGGAGACAGTCTTTAAAAACATATTAAAAAAAATGCTCTTTGGGGTCCAGCAGTTGCGTAATGGTTATGGCGCTGGACTCGCACGTGGCCAACTGCCGTGTGAGTCCCAGACCCGGTGACTTAAACTCATGGGAGGTGTGTGTGTGTGTGTGTGTGTGTGCTCAAAATCCCAAGAAGAGAATGAAGAAGGGACTGCAGCATGGCCATCCTGGGGGGTGATTTCTCACTTTCTGTTTTTCTCTCTCTCTGGTGGGCACACATGTCCTGTAGCAAAATCTCTCTCTAAAAAAAAAAAAAAAAAAAAAAAAAGTGGAACTTAGGAATTGTAGATTTTGCAGAAAAATGACTTTCACAGTAAGGAGAGTCATGGTCTAATGTTCCTTTAAAAGCAGGACTGCAGTAAGAGGGGCAAGTCAGTAACAGGAGGGAAAGGTCCCTGGACACTCTCGCCACCTCCATCTGGAAAAGCCCCACCCAGGGGCAGGGGCCGGGGCTGTGGTCCTGGAGAAGGGAGGTAGGACCTGGCAATGTTTCTGGGCAGCCCCACCTAATGGGCAAAAGACAGGGGTCTGTGCGTCACCCCTCATGGCACCAAGGCAGAAAGGAACACAAAGGAAGAGGATCTCTGTAAACCATTCTTGGGAGATACAGTGAAGTCTCTTTTGAGACCAGGTTCTCTGCCACATTCTTGGCTGGGAGAACTTTTCATATCATAATTTCTGAGATTAAGAACCATGTTAAGCTGAGGCTGAGAGTGTAGATAAGTCAACTAAGACATCCCAGAAGCTCCACACTGTAATAGATCTCTAAAAATAAATGCCTCTTTCAAAGCAGCAGTAGGTCATCAATAAAAGGCTCTCCAATGGGACTAATTATTTAGGTTAAAGTCTTCCTAATTTGGTCTTTTAAAAAAAATTTTTAGGGAACCAGCAGTTAGAGTAATGGCTATGTTGCTGGACTCCCACGTAGTCGACCGCGGTTTGCATCCTGGACCCGGTGGCTTACAGGCGCGTGTGCGTGCGTGCCCAAGATCCCGAGAGGAGAATGGAGGAGAAGGGATTGCGGCGTGGCCATCCCCCCTGGGGGGTGATTTCTCGCTTTCTGTCTCTATGTCTCTCTCTGTCTGGCGAGCGCACTTGCCCTATAGTGAAAAACCTCTCCCCCCCAAAAAAAAGAAAAATTTTTAAATAGCCTTTTCATAGGTAATTGTAACAGGGTCTTTGCACTGAGACCCATCCCATCTCCACGGGCCTGGATAATGGACACAGGTACACATGACCCTTGTGTGCTCAGGGAAGTCCTGGGATGTGAACCCAGGACTTCCCCCTTGTGGGTTTAGTTGTGTTACCACTGTGACACTGCCTGACCCCTTAATTTAAAAAAAAAAAAAAAAGTTAAAGGTTTTTGCCATAGGGTGCATGTACTCACCAGAGAAGAGAGAGACAGTGAAGGGAAAGTGAGAAAGCACCCCCGAGGGATGGCCATGTCACAATCCCTTCTCCGTTCTCCTCCTGGGATTTTGGCACATGCACACACACCCAGAGTGATTTTTAAGCTGTTAAGTTCAGGACTCAAACCATGGTCCACCATGTGGAAGTCCAGTGCTTTAAACTACTATGCCACCTGCTGGCCCAAGTCCCTTAATTCTTTTTTTTTTTTGGAGAGGTTTTCGCTATAGGGCGCGTGCGCTCGCCAGACAGAGACAGAGAGACAGAAAGCGAGAAATCACCCCCCGGGGGGATGGTCACGCCGCAATCCCTTCTCCTCCATTCTCCTCTAGGGATCTTGGGCACGCACACACACGCGCCCGGCGTGAGTTTTAAGCCACCGGATCCAGGATGCGAACCGCGGTTGACTACATGGGAGTTACGCTAACTGCTGGCTCCCAAGCCCCTTAATTCTTAAAGGTCTGCACTGACGAGGTGGAACCTCTTAGGCTGTACAAAATCAGACATTCCATCTTTCCTTGGTGTATCAGCTGTGCTAATTACTAGCTCTGACTTTGAACAAATTACTTACCCTGTTGTTTTCAGCAGTTACATAGCAGGGAAAGTGTCCCCTCTCCCCACTACAGTAGTTGTGAGGACTAACTGAGTTGACTGAGAACATTGCCAGGCACAGTGGTGCCTTATTAATACTGGCTGCAACTATCTGTTATTCACAGAAAAGACCCGGGACACGGCACCAGAGGTCAAGAGTCTACCTGAAATGCAACAGAACCTCATCAGCTCATTTCTGTTTTCTGAAAGAGTGCATCATGCCCGTTCTCCAATGCCTGAAAGTTCTGTTTTTTTTTTTTTTTTTTTTTTTGGACCAAGTACTTCTTAGATTTGAAAAGGCAAATAAATTCTGCTTTTGTATCTAATTAGGGGTAAACCACATTCAAGATCAGACTGAATTAAGTGATTAACAACTTCCTCAAATGGATCACTTTGAGTCCCCCTTCTTTTCACAAGATAAATTTTTATTTAAAAAAACTCACAAATTTATTTATGGTTTGCAAATATCTCCAATTCTTTTCTTTTCTTTTTTTTTTTTTTTTTGGAGAGGTTTTTGCTATAGTCACGTGCGTTCACCAGAAAAACATAGAGAGAGAGATAGAAAGTGAGAAATCACCCCCTGGGGGGATGGCCACGCTGCAATCCCTTCTCCTCCATTCTCCTCTCAGCATCTTGGGCATGCACACACATGCACCTGGTGTGGGTTTAAGCCACTGGGTCAGGGACTTGAACCGCGGTCGGCTACATGGGAGTTCAGTGACATAGCCATTACACTAACTGCTGGTCCCGCAAATATCTCCAATTCTTGTGTGTAGTCTTTTTGCTTTCTTAATCATAAATTAAGCTTTTGATAAACTCTTTTTTCTTTTGAGAGGTTTTTGCTATAGGGCACATGCGCTCTCCAGACAGACAGAGACAGAGAGACAGAAAGCGAGAAATCACCCCCCAGGGGGGATGGCCACGCCGCAATCCTTTCTCCTCCGTTCTCCTCTGGGGATCTTGGGCACACACGCACACGTGCCCAGTGTGAGTTTTAAGCCACTGGGTCCAGGACGTGAACCGCAGTCAACTATGTGGGAGTCCAGCGACATAGCCATTACGCTAACTGCTGGTTCCATCTTTTGATAAAATCTTACTCTTACAAAATCTATTGGGTTGTCAGAAAAGTTATGATATATTTTTCTATGCAAAAATGTGTCATGACTTTTTTGACAAACCAATATACTATCAACTTCAAACTTGAGTAGCTGTTTTTTATTTTGCAATCCTCCCTGTTCCAGCCCCTGTCACCTAGGCTCACAGATGCGCACCACCATTCCTGGCCTGTATAGGTTGGGCCAGGAACTGAACCTGGGCCCCCCCCAGGCAGCCTTAGCCACTGCACAGTGGAGCCCTCCTGCTTGTGCCACTGCAGCTGGGCCTTAAGTAGCTGGTTTTTGAAGAAATCCTCTTTAGATTGAGATGTAGCAGTATTCTTTATAAAATGTTATAGTTATTATGTTATTTATAAAATGTTATTTATATTTATTGTTTTAAAATATATTCAAATTCTTGATAAATATTTCTTTTAAAATATGGCCTATTCCAAAAAAGAATAAAATCGAAGTTAAAATGTGACAGCTACTTGGGGTTGTGTCATTTTATTCAAGTCATCATGGAGGATCGACGTGGTACAGTGGGAGGCTGAGGCCCAGGCCAGTGTCAGGCTGTACTCTTTCTTATTTCACCCAAGAAGTCATAGGTCTGCTCTGAAAGGTCAAAAGGTTCATGGATTCCATCTGGAGACAGCAGAGCTTGGAGGGCGCCCTCATTTTCTTGGTTTTGTTTAAGGAAGTTGGCGATAGCTTTCCATCGCGTGGCTTCAGTCTCTTCCTCTGCCCACCTGAATGGGGGCAGGACCGTAGAATGGAGAAGAGGGAGCACACAGTCATGGTACACCTGGAGAAACATGGCCTTCAGGAACTCTTGGTCTCTCTGGGAAAACACCACCACAAGCAACTATGAGTGGGCTTATATCACATTCATTCATTCATTCATTTATTTATTTATTGGAGAGGTTTTTGCTATAGAGCACGTGCACTCGCCAGAAAGACAAAGAGAGACAGAGAGATAGAAAGCGAGAAATCACCCCCCAGGGGGGATGGCCACACCGCAATCTCTTCTCCTCCTCTCGGGATCTTAGGCATGCATGCACGTGCACCTGGCGTGAGTTTAAGCCACCAGGTCCGGGACTCGAACCGAGTAGACTACAGGGGAGTTTTGTGACATAGCCAATATGCTAACTGCTGGTCCCGAACTATTATTTAAGGCATTTACTAAAAAGAGACAGAGAGAGAGCCTTTCCCTGCTGTAATCCTCCCTTCAGCTTTCCAGCTAGCCAAGACCACATCCGCCCATGGGGATGCCCAGCACATTCTGGTAGATCTGGGACCTGAACCCTGGACCTTCCCAAATGACGCCAGTATTGCAAAGTCGAAAGTACCTGTACCACCACAGCTGCAACCACCCTATGTTTAAAGTCCCAGGTTCTGTAAACTCTGTTAACTAGAAGCCATGTAAGGGGTGGGATAGAGGGTGCCCTCAGTGGCTGGGCGTTAACGGGCTCCGAGTCAAGACAGCACCCTCCAAAGTGGAAGTAAGCAAGAGTCAGCACAAAGTAGAGCAGAGTAGTTCTCCCTGGGAGGCTCCCAGACCAGGGGGCCTCTGGTCTTGGAGAGCTCTAACTGAGAGGATCTTACACATTCTGTCAGGGACATGAGACTGGGGAGTTGCAGTCTGATTCTGGTAACAAGGATTTGATTCTAGGTAAATACAACCAAAACACAATGTGAGGTTGGCTACATCTGCTTAATTCAATTACAGCTTGTCCAAGATAACTGTCATGTCAGCATGAGAGAGGGTGGCATGTGTTCTGCAAGGGACTGAGAGAAAGGAGACCCTAGGAGTAGGACATTATTATTTCCAGCAACACCTGGGATGGAGGGCCTTTTAGTCCTAAGGGTGTGAGATCCTCTCTAGATAATGAAAATGGTGCAAAAGCAACAGTTTAGCAACAGAAACTGCCAAGCCCTGATGCCAACAGGCTGCAGTGGGCATTCTCAGTGAGCACGGCAAGCTGAGGGCAGAGATTCTCACACGCAGCAGTCTACACGCAGGTACCTGTGCACAGGGGGCACTTCCTACAGGCCTGAGGCCAGGACCTCGCCTACTGTTTATATTAGAATAGCACAGGGGCCAGCAGGTGGTGTAGTGGTTATGGCACTGGACTCGCACACGGTCACCAGTGGTTTGAATCCTAGAACCAGAGGCTTAAAACTCACGCCAGGTGTGTGTGTGTGTGCATGTCCAAAATCCCAAGAGGAGAATGGAGGAGAAGGGATTGCTGCATGGCCATCTCCCCTGGGGGTTGATTTCTCATTTTCTGTACCTCTGTCTCATATAAGTACCCTATACCAAAAATCTCTCTCTCAAAAAAAAAAAAAAAAAAATCTGCCAATTTGGGCAAAGACCACATATAGATGGCACTGGTCAGATGAAAGCTCAAGTTAGGATACAATAAATATAACGTTTTTTTCTTCAATTTTAAATGTTTTTAATTTATTTGTTCTTCCATTGGCCTTATAGATCATCAACATTTTAGATCAGACATTAGCAAACGATGAACTGTGGGCTAAATGTGGCCTGCTACCTCTTTTCATAAATAAAGTTTTACAGAAACAGCCATACATGGGGCCAGCAGGTGGCATGGTGGTTGGGATGCTGGACTCCCACACAGCCGACCACGGTTTGAGTCCTAGACCTGGACCTGGCGACTTACTTTCTCACTTTGTCTCTCTCTTTCTGTGTGAGTGTCTGTATCAAATTTAATAATAATAATAATGATGAGAAATAAATAAATAAATAATTCTTTTTTTCCCTTTTAAAAAAATGCATTTACATTTAACCACATCTTTACAGTGTACAACATTTCTTTTTCCAGCTGGTGAATGTCTGTATCAAATTTAAAAATAATAATAATGATGAGAAATAAATAAAATAAATAATTCTTAAAAAAAAGAAAAGCAACAGCCACACTTGGTCATTAAATATGTCTGTGGTTGCTTTTGTTACAACAGCAGAGCTGAGTAGTTGTGATAGAAACCCTACAGCCTACAAAGCAAAAAACATCTACTGTCTGGCTCTTTCCAGAGCAAGACTGTTGAATCCTGAATTTGAGCAGTCAGACCATTACTCACTGACTACTGCAAGTTCCATCTGGTAACTTCCAGGCTTCGATGGCAACATAGACATGAGCCTGCATTTCAAAAAATATATAGTGTAATTCAGGTAATTGTTCCCCCTCTGCTTACCTAATATGGACTTTGAGAGGTTTTTTTTTTAATTTGTCAGAGGGTGTGTGCTCTCACCCATGACAGAGAGGGAGGGAAGGGGAGGAAGCGCCTCCCAGTAGGGCAGGGTCACACCGCAATCCCTTCTCCACTTCTCCATCCTGTCGGGATTTGGGGACACATACATGCATGCCTAGCTTGTTTCTCAAGCCACTGGGGCTGGGACTCAAATTATGTGGTTGGCCACGTGGGATCTGGCACCTCCAATCACCAGGTCACAGGGCCTGCTGAGAGTTTGTTTTTTTATTAAATAAGGTAAATGTGAGGGTCAACTGGGAGACTTTAGTTTAGAAACTTCTCCTTCATTCAAATAAAACTCAGCGATATGAAATTATTAGCTGATCAAGTGTTTTTATAGCAGGAAACAATCATCTGCCCTCTGGGAATGCATCTTTACATCCATAATGGCAGAGCTCACCAGGGACATGACTATGGCTATGTTAGCTAAAAAAAGCAGCCTTTCTGGAATGTGCACACCAACACTCGGCACTAAAAGTATTAAGTTCAGCATGGACAATCACATTACCTTCTCTGATCTTTTAAATGTGCTTTCTTTTTCAGCCCATGAACTCTAGAAAGCAAACAGAAACACTGTATTAGTCCAAGTATTCAAAAGTCCTTGCAACACGCCTAAAACTTTACTATTATTAATAGTAAACACATTTATGGACAGGGTTAAAAACGCTAGATGGAATCTACCCCTGCAAGAGCTGAAGCTGCAAGTTGGCATCTATGGCTAAGACGACCTAGAGTCAGGCTGACAGGCAGACTGACAGCGAAAAGACCCCGAAGTCCATGACTACTGTAAGTCAAAACTAACGTAAGAACAGACCAGGTGAAACATTAGCACCTCCATGCCAACTGCGCAACACAGCACTGCAACCTACAGTGGTCTTAAGCTTTCACAGCAAACAGTAATGAAAATAGAAAACTGTTAGATGTCCAGCTCAACTGGACTGATCTGAGAAGTATTTCATGTTGGGTAAAGTCTTTTTACAAGCAAAATGATAAATGGTGATTGAATGTTTTAAAAAATAATTGGAACACACTTAGTATGTCTCCAGGGGGCTTTTTGTTTGATAATAAACGTGAACAACTTTACTCACATGCCTTCTCTTGACTAGCCCGGGCCGTATCTGGACACTCCTGGAGCTGAGCTGCAGGGAGAACCCCGGCTCAGCCACCCCGAGATGCAGGCCAGCCAGGTCACTGCCTATCTCTGCCAGCTGCTTCTCAGGGAAATGCAGATCCGAGATGCGATTAGTCCCTAGGTTCTTCCTAACCAGCGTTCAGACTCTGACTGTTACATACCTAGAGACACGTGCCTGTGGCAAGCGCTGGTCCGATCACAGTGCGCTCTTGGGAAATCCTTGCTAAATGGAACAATGTATGTACGTTCTGTGTAATGAATAAGTGCAATGACACTGTGGTACTAATGACTTTACAGGGGGAGAAAGAAATTCTGCTTGATATATCTGCAGTTCTGAATGAACTTATCTAAAAATTATAGGTGATCATATGCCATGAATATTTTTCTTAAACATTTTTGCTGGAAACTTTACTGTTACTGATGACACACTCACCCTAGTCAACCCAACATAAATCAGTTTCAAGGTCTAATAAAAATCTTTGTAGGTGACTAAGTCCCCCTTCCATTTCTGCTACCAGGCCTGTACGATCTCCCTCTTACCAACGGGGTCACGCCCTAACAAGCTCCCCTCCCTCCTGCACTGTCAGAGTTGTTTGCCTAAAGCAAAACCCGCCCCGGGTCACCCCACCTACCACACCCCCCGCTTCCCAAGACTCATACTGTCCTTGTGCACCCACCAGCCACTCCCCGTGCAGATGGCATGTCAGACTGGATCATGTGCTCTTCTTAGGAACACTCTTCATTCCCTCCTGCCTCGAAATGCTTGCTCATGCCGATTCTTCCACCTGAACCGTCTTCACCCCATCTCAGCAGGCTGAGGTCCCACAGGCCCGAACCATTTCGTAGGCCCATCTTACCCAGACCCTTAATGAAACAGGGTCCTGATCCCCATTTGCTGCCTTCTTTCAGCCTTTGAGGTCCTGGGTTCTACTTCCCCTGTGGCACTTGCCATGCCGTATGTGCGTCTTCCTTGCACACACACAGCCCTCTAATATTTGTTGACCCTGATGTACTAGGTTGAACCACATAAAGCTGCCACTTTTTGACAAAATGGCTGAAAATTGGAAATTTCAGACAGTTCAACTTAATATCCAGCTATCTCAGATAGTGAGCAGCACATGAGGAATTAAAGTAAAGACATGCAGGGGCCACATGGGGCACAACGTACTACAACTGGACTCACAAAAGGAAGGTCTTAGAACAGGGACCGAGGACCTTCCTGAGCACACTCCACACGTACGTGCCTGCCTGTGGTCTGGGCCACCAAGGTCACAGGCAGGTCATAGCACGAGGATCTTGTTGGGAATGCCCCTCTCTCCCTCATGGAAGAAATAAATAAACACACTAAAAAGAATATGATATGCATGCTCTGCCTTGCTCCCAAAGAGGCAGTGGATTTATCAAACAGACAGGAATTCTATTCTGAGGACACCTCAGTGGTCATCCTAGGCCAGGGAAAGAACAAGCAAGCGTTCACAGTGGGGGACACAGGTCCTCCATGTGCTCCCTGGGTCAGGGGTGGCGGCAGCCCTCGGGAATTAACATTCATACAAAGATCCAAAGGATGTGGGACCAGCAGTTAGCATAATGGTTATGTCGCTGGACTCCCACGTAGTCGACCGCGGTTCGAGTCCCGGACCTGGTGGCTTAAACTCACGCCGGGCACGTGTGCGTGCATGCCCAAGATCCCAAGAGGAGAATGGAGGAGAAGGGATTGCGGTGTGGTCACCCCCCCGGGGGGTGATTTCTCACTTTCTTTCTATCTCTGTCTGTCTGGTAAGCGCACGTGCCCTATAGCAAAAGCCTCTAAAAAAAAAAAAAGATCCAAAGGATGATGGCAAGCTAGTTACACAGTGGACAGGGCCTGGGAGACATCCTGCTATTAGAAAAGGTCTAGAGCAGGTGACAGGACTCATTCTGACACGGTGTGTTTACCCGCTTTCCGAATCCAGCAGGTTCCCAGTGCGACACAAGAGACCTACCCTGAGAGCATCCATCACATCGGGCTGCTCCAGGAGCTTGGGGAAGGTGGCCAGCATGGGATGACTGATTAAATCTGAAATATGAAAGAACAAAGAGGGTTTTATGTACACTGCAGGCCTGGTATTTTACTGCAGCAGATATAAGGATGCATTCAGACTAAAATCGCTGTGCCAATGACTTGTTGATAATACATTCTACACCCCTGAGCCACTGGAGAGCACAGAGCTGCCCCCTCAAGCTCCCTCTGCCCCTACGCCCACATCCCAGAGAGCTCTGCAATGAATGTGATAGCAAATGCTGAATAGATGGAGCCGTTACAGTGAGAGGTGAAGTGGCTCTGAAGAGTAAGACAGGCACATTTCTTCTTGTATCTTAAAATTTATTTCTTGAGAAAGAGAAAAAGATACCTTCAACATGATCTAGCCATGCTTTGATCCCTCCCCAGCCTCCCGGCCAGAGCGGATCCTGGGCACATGTGGGTGTGCCCAGCATGCTCGGGTTGACCTGAGATCTGAACCTGGGCCTCCCATGTGGTTCAAGCACTGTTTCAAGCTGGATCTTGTTTTTCTTTCTATGCTTTCTCTATTCTCTCCTTCTTCCTATGACTACGGTGTGGTGAGAAGAATCTTCCAGTTAGGAGGCAGCTGACCAGGAACAAGGAAGCACCAGGGAAGGGAGGGGAAGAACAGGCTGCTCAGGTCTGACTCCAGTGTACCACGCCCAGGGAAGAACCCTGGTTACTGGGGCCAGTGCAAGGTTGTAGAGGAACTGGAAGGAATCAGGGATTGGAGATTCTGGCTCCAATCCCAGCTGCATGACTAAATACTGTGTAGGAGAATTTGGCTATTCCACAAAAAATAATGGCATGTGAAGAACTGTGCAAACAAAGCACACCGGGAAGGATGTGTCTTAGTCCATTTGTGCTACTATAGCAGCATACTTGAGACTGGGTGATTTATCAATGACAGAAATGTATTTCTCTCCATTATATAGACAGGGAATCTGATGTTTGGTGAGGGCCTTTTTACTATGTCTCCCAGAAGGAAAAGAACACTATATTCTCACACAGTGGAAGGTGGCAGGGCAAGCAAGACAAATCCTCTCTGTCAAGCCCTTCCATAAGGGCACTTGACGCCATTCACGAGGGAGGAACCCTCATGGTTTGATCACTTCTCAGAGGCCCCACCTTTTGATACCATCACAATGGCAACTTCTGAATTTGAACACATCTGAACCATAGTAGATGCTTTTGAAGTGGCAAATAGTGTTCATGTTATGCATCTGGCGAGTGCATGTGCCCTATAGCGAAAACCTCTCAAAAAAAAAAAGAATTATCTTACTTTATTTATAATTCATTTATTCTAATTTGACTAGAGAGGGACAAAGTGAGAGAGAGAGAGAGCGAGTGAGAACAAGAGAGAGAGGGAAAATGAGAAAGCAAACTACCAGGTCCAGGACTCAAACCGCGGTCGGCCATGTGGGAGTCCAGCGCCTTTAACTACCACGCCACCTGTTGGCCCCGTCATCAATAATTCTAAGTAATCTCTTCACCTATAAGAAAAATAAGCCTTGGGGGTCGGCCGGTGGTGTGATAGTTAAGGGCACTGAACTCTCACATGGCCGACTGTGGTTCAAGTCCTGGACCTGGTGAATTGCTTTCTCACTTTCCCTCTCTCGCTCTATCCCTCTCTAGTCACATTAAAACAAATAAACAAAAAAATAAAGCTAAACAAAATAATTCTTTAAAAAATAAAAAAAAGAGGGACCAGCAGATGGCGTAATGGCTATGTCACTGGATTTCCATGTAGTCGACTACAGTTCAAGTCCTGGACCCGGTGGCTTAAACTCATGCTGGGTGTGTGTGCATGCGTGCCCAAGATCCCGAGAGGAGAATGGAGGAGAAGGGATTGTGGCGTGGCCGTCCCCGCTGGGGGCTGATTTTTCAGTTTCCATCTCTCTCTGTCTTTCTGGCGAGCGCACGCATCCTATAGCCAAAACCTCTCAAAAAAAAAAAAAAATTAAAGAAAAAAAGCCTTATCCTCTTTGAGATGTTACATCATCTATGAAGTTTTTCTAAAGTCATTAAAATAAATTTAAAGGCAAGTGGTGATAAAAAGGCTTAACTGCCCTCTCCTCAGAGTTATAGTTACTCCCGTGCTTCTCAGACGATGAGTTCCATTTCTACCTAGCCATCCAGGCGGTAGGTTCCAGGGAGAGAGCCGTGTCTAACGTGAACACTACTCACCCACAAGTGCTAAGCCACCATCGGGTTCTCATCCTCACTCGTTCTGCTCCATTCTTACTGGCCTGCCTTCAATTTCAGTCCCTCCAACACATGCCTGTTTCCTTTCCAGGTCCTCAGACATGCTGGTCCCTCTACCCAGAAAGGATCTTTCCTACACACTTTCCCTGTATGTCTAAGTCCTCCTCAGGTCTTACCTTAAGTGTTATTTGCGCAGACATCTTTCCTTGCCCTATACATTAATTCAGATCATCTTAGCATATGCTTCCACTATGTATAATGTTTTCCTTCAGAGTACTTATATTAAAGGGTTGAGAAGGATTACTCATGAAATGAATTCTGTTACACCGTGAGGGTAGGGCAGACCACGCCTACCTTTCGTCACTGGGCTAAGCACAATATGTCTGGCATATAGCTGTCACTCAGGACATATCTGTTTACTGATTTATTGAATTCAAAGAATATCCAATAAAATTAAACGGCATTTCTCTTTGTAAAGTCAATCATGCATGACAATACTGTTCATCTTTGTAGGGTACAGCATGTTTTTTTGTTTTGTTTTTTTTTTGGATAGGTTTTCACTATAGGGTGCGTGCACTTGCCAGACAGACGGAGAGAGACATAGAGACAGAAAGCGAGAAATCACCCCCCAGAGGGGATGGTCACGCCGCAATCCCTTCTCCTCCATTCTCCTCTCGGGATCTTGGGCACGCACACACACATGTGCCCGGTGTGAGTTTTAACTCACCGGGTCCAGGACGCAAACCGCTGTCGACTACGTGGGAGTCCAGCGACATAGCCATTATGCTAACTGCTGGTTCCCCCAGCATGGTTTTTAAAAGTAAGTTTATAGGGGTGAGGGGGTGCAGCAGGTGGCATGGTGGTTAAGGCACTGGACTCCCACATGGCAGACTGTGGTTTGAGTCCCGAACCTGGTGGCTTAAAAATCATGCAGGATACGTATGTGTGTGTCCAAAATCCCAGCAGGAGAATGGAAGAGAAGGGACTGTGGTGTGGCCATCCCCCTGGGGGATGATTTGTCACTGTCTCTCTCATGAGCATACTCACTCTATGGCAAAAAAAAAAAAAAAGGGAAAGGAAAAAAAAGCAAAGCAATAATAAAGAAGTATGTATACATTGTGTAATCAACAAATTGAGGCTGTAAACATATTCACCACCTTCAACATTTAACATTACATTATGTTGTAACATTTAAAATGATATTTTAATATTGTACTTGGAAGTATTTCAACTTACAAAAAGTTACAAGAAAAAAAACAGAACACAGACTACCCAAATACTCCTTATGTGGATTTACCGATTTTTAACTGACCCATTGGTATTCATGCTTCATGCATTACTAATCAGCTGGTTTGACCCGGCTGCAGCGGCAGAGTGGTAGGGCACTATGTGTGATAATAGGGCAATACGGGAAGGCCCTGAGTCTGTTTCCTGGTCAGCCTGAGTAGGCCGGGCACTTCTGCAGTGTATCCATGACCCTGGCTGGCGGGAAGGCTGGGAGTTGAGGATCGTCATGTGACAAGACCCCTTGGAAATCCCTGTCTCTATCTCGCATATGGAAGAAAGAAAGAAAGAAAGAAACCCTGAAAAACAAAAAATATTTCAGGTGATTTTTGTTCCTTCCCCAAAGGATGACATGTACACCAAACACATGGAAAAAAGCACACTATTCAGAGACATTAAAGGAAATATACGACTTTGAGTTTGGGAATTTCAGAACTCTAGAATTTGAAATGTGAAAATATGTACATTTGAAAGAACTAAGTATGCACTGACCTCATAAAACTTAATGTTTTGCAACTGAAGGTGTCTCATACGTAATGTAGTGACATTGATGCCGTTCCAAATACTTCACTCTGAATGTCATATGCAGAAGTAGAAGACACAGGCTGGCACGGGTGACATTTATCAAAGCACACACTGCATTACCGCACGTAAGGAAACGTGAACACCCCTTACCAGCACTTTGCAGGCTCGTCCTGTCTCTCAGGAGCACATCTCCAAGAATTTGTCGATAAAAGATCAACAACTGAACAGAGCACATACTTCCAATCAATGTTTCTGGTAGTAAACTATTAAAGAAGAAAATCGTATTCAATAAATGATCCCCAACAATCCAAGTTAAGGGCTGTCTAATGTATACAAGGGGTTTTCAAAAAGTTCTGTGGGGCAGGGGTTGGCCCGACAGGACAGAGCTATGTGGAGGGAATCAGAGCTACATTGCCAGTGGTGCTTTGGATCTCAGCCCCAGTGGCTTAAAACACAGTTGGTGTGTGTGCATAAGTACCCAGGATCCTCCGGGGCCTGCCCCGCGTGCCGTGGCCGGGGCCCTGTCCCGCGTGCTGTGGCTGGGGTCTGCCCCCGCGTGCCGTGGCCGGGGTCTGCCCCGCGTGCCGTGGCCGGGTTCTGCCCCCGCGTGCCGTGGCCGGGTTCTGCCCCGCATGCCGTGGCCGGGACTCTGCCCCGCGTGCCGTGGCCGGTGCCTGCCCCGCATGCCGTGGCCGGGGTTCTGCCCCCGCGTGCCGTGGCCGGGGTCTGCCCCACGTGCCGTGGCCTGGGTTCTGCCCCCGTGTGCCGTGGCCGGGGTCTGCCCCGCGTGCCGTGGCCGGGGCTCTGCACCACATGCCCTATCTGGAGGTCCAGCCCGACCGGGGCTCTGCCCCGCGTGCCGTGGCCGGGCTCTGCCCCCGCGTGCCGTGGCCGGGGCCCTGTCCCGCGTGCCGTGGCCGGGGCCCTGCCCCCGCGTGCCGTGGCCGGGGTCTGCCCCCGTGTGCCGTGGCCGGGGTCTGCCCCGCATGCCGTGGCCGGGTTCTGCCCCCGCGTGCCGTGGCCGGGACTCTGCCCCGCGTGCCGCGGCCGGGGCCCTGTCCCGCGTGCCTTGGCCGGGGTCTGTCCCGCGTGCCGTGGCCGGGGCTCTGCTCCATGTGCCGTGGCCGGGGCTCTGACCCCGCGTGCCGTGGCCGGGGTCTGTCCCACGTGCCGTGGCCGGGGCTCTGTCCCGTGTGCCGTGGCCGGGGCTCTGACCCCCGCGTGCCGTGGCCGGGGCTCTGACCCCCGCGTGCCGTGGCCGGGGTCTGCCCCGCGTGCCGTGGCCGGGGTTCTGCCCCGCGTGCCGTGGCCGGGGTTCTGCCCCGCGTGCCGTGGCCGGGGTCTGCCCTGCGTGCCGTGGCCGGGGCTCTGCACCACATGCCCTATCCGGAGGTCCGGCCCGACCGGGGCTCTGCCCCGCATGCCGTGGCCAGGCTCTGCCCCGCGTGCCATGGCCGGGGCCCTGTCCCGCCTGCCGTGGCCGGGGCCCTGCCCCGCATGCCGTGGCCGGGGTCTGCCCCCGCGTGCCGTGGCCGGGGTCTGCCCCGCGTGCCGTGGCCGGGACTCTGCCCCGCGTGCCGTGGCCGGGGCCTGCCCCGCGTGCCGTGGCCGGGGCCCTGTCCCACGTGCTGTGGCCGGGGTCTGCCCCGCGTGCCGTGGCTGGGGTCTGCCCCCGCGTGCCGTGGCCGGGTTCTGCCCCGCGTGCCCCAACCGCTGATGGCCGTCTCTGCTTTCCTGAGCCGCGTTCCTGAAACTGTGTTCCATGGAGATTCACCTACATTTGCGGGGCTGCACGAGACCCACCCTTGGTCCAGCCCTGAGTGCAGTCTACGTTTCCTATTGTTGGGAACTTTATGATCTGATAATTGGAAAAAAAATCATGTTTATCATAAAAAATAATTAGAATAATAATAATAATGATTGGGGGAAACATAGGAAAGATATTGAATGTTGAAGCGGGGAGATTAATGTCTCTGTACTGACTGACATGCATGGCATTCCCTTTTGAAAAAGCAATGTAATACACTGTAAAGTTATATGTAATTCAATGTAATAAAAAAATAGATAATAAAAAAAAAAAAAAAAAAAAAAGTACCCAGGATCCTGATGGGATGAAACAATGAAAGAAATGGGGTTGTGGCATAACCAGGCCCCACTGGGGGGTGCTTTCTCTCTCTCTCTCTCTCTCTCTGAGTCCTATGACATAAGACAAAACAAAAGCTCATGAAAAATGTGTATTATAAAAAAACTACAGGGCCAGCTGGTGGCATGGTGATTGAGGTAGCTGGATCCGACATGGCTGACTGTGCGGTTCGAGTCCTGGACTCAGTAGCTTGAAAAATACTTCTGGGGTGTGTGTGTGTGTGTATGTGTGTTAGTGTGTGTGTGTGTGTGTGTGTGTGTGTGTGCATGTCCAAAACCCCAAGGGAAGAATGGAGAAGGGACTGTGGCATGGCCATCTCCCATGTGGGGGGTGCCTCTCACCACCAACCCCCGTCTCTCTCCAATGAGTGCATGTGCTCTCTAGAAAATTTTTTTAAAAAGACAAGTACAGATTTCAAAAAATTTTTTTTGATTTTTTTTTTTTTATATATAAAAGGCAAAACCACCAAGTTTAAATAACAGGATAGAGGGGGAAAAAAGAAAAAGAAAATGATTTTTAGGTGGAAAACTCATAAAAAGATTTCAAAATTTTTTTACACTAAAATAAATGCATATTTTGATTCCATTTTCCACAAACTTTTTGAAGTCCACTCATATTACCTTAACGAACAGTTCCAAGTTTTGTTTTATGATCAGAAAAACTTTTAACAATTTAAAGGAAAAGTTTCACTACAAGTTGGCCAAACTGAACTTCAGATAACGTAGTTTTATGTGTACACTTTCAAGTCTGTACTCTGTTACCATTCTTGAGCTTCTGTTTTTGCATATACACCCAACTTAAATGTCAAATAGAAAAGTCATCAATTATGTGTTTTGGAAAGAAAAGGGCTTGTCAGCTACAAGCTTTAACAAAGGTATGTGGCAGCCACACCTGATGAGGTGAATGCAGAGGAAATATGAGTCCAGACTATTCACCACACGGGGTGGGACACAGGAGGCTGTGACAGACTGTACTGAATCCAGACTGCAATTGCCAGCTACGCAGCTTTGGGTGAAATACACTCCTTGTACTTTGGCTGCCTCATTCACCGAATGTGAATAGTAAAACCCACATTTCAGAAAGTTATTAAAAGAGTTAAAGTAAGTTGTGGAGTACTTAATGCAGTACATAGTAAGGACTCAAAAACAGAAAAATAATTCAATATTGAAATTAAGTTGGGAACAGTTTAAATAGATTCTTATAACTTTAGGATGTTAAATGCAGTCCCCATGGTAACCACGAGGAAAATACCTGTAGAATATACACAAAAGGAAATGAAAAGGGAATCAGTGTGTCACTACACCTAATCAATTAAACAAAAAAGAAAGCAGTAAGGAAGGAAATGAGAGGCAGAAATAGCTGTAAGACACACAGAAAACAACTAACAAACTGGCAAAAGTAAGTCTTTCACAAACAGTAATTACTTTAAATGTTAATGGATCAAACTTCCTAATTAAAAGATACAGATTGGCAGATAAAACAAATAGTCTCCACCTATATGCTATCTACAAGAGGCTCACTTTCTTTTCTTTTCTTTTCTTTTTTCTTTTTTTTTTTTTTTTTTTTTTGAGAGGTGTTTACTATAAGGGCGTGTGTGCTTGCTGGAAAGACAGAGAGACAGAAGTGAGAAATCACCCCCTAGGGGGGATGGCCACACCACAATTCCTTCTCCTCCATTCTTTCAGGATCTTGGGCACTCTCGTACACGTGCCTGGTGTGAGTTTAAGCCACAGGGTCCAGGACTCTACCCGCGGTCGACTACATGGAAGTCCAGCAACATAGCCATTATGCCAACTGCTGGTCTCAAGAGGCTCACTTTCAACTTAGGGTACTAATAGGATGAAAGTGAAGGATGAAAAATGATACAGTAGGTAACCACAAGTTAGTAGGTATAGCTATACTAATATCTGACCAAGTCGATTTTAAGACGGAAAACTGGTATGAGAGGAAAAAAAGGGTATTATATAAAAATAAAAGGATCAACTCACCAAAAAGACCTAACAGTTATACACATTTAAGCACCAAACCACAAAACTCTAAATATATGATACAAACACTGAAAGAAGTGAGGGGAGAAATATACAGATTTACAATAATATTTTCGATCTCAATATTCTTACAATGAGGGACAGAACAACCAAACTGATCATTAAGGATACAAAGAGCTTGCATAACACCGTAGACCAACTGGACCAACACACTTTTTTCTCAAGTGCACATGAAAAGTTCTCCAGGAGAGACCATATAAGGTCACCAAACAAGTTTTATACATTTAGAAGACTGAAATCACATGATTGCAAAGTATGTTTTTCAATCATAATGGAATAAAATTAGAATCAAAAGCAGAAAGAAAACTGGGAAATACACAGATATGTGGAAAATAAACAACACACAAACAAGCAGTTACTCCAAGAAAAAAAATCTCAAGAGTAATTTGAAAACATCTGGCAACAAATGAAAATGAAAACACACTATATCAAAACTATGGGGTAAAATGAAAGCAGTGCTAAGAAGGAAATTTGTAGCTGTATAGGTTTATACACTCGAAAAGAAGAAAAATCTCAAATCAACAACCTAATATTACACTTTAAGGAACAGGAAAAGAAGACCAGATAATCCAAAGCTAGTAGAAAAAAGAAAACAATAAGAATTGGAGCAGAGGGGGCCAGCAGGTGAGTGGTGGTTAAGGCACTGGACTCCCACATGGCTGTCCCAAACCTGGTGGCTTGCTTTCTCATTTTCTCACTCTCTCTCTCTGGCAAATTTAAAAAATAATAATAGGGGGCTGGCACGTGGCATGGTGGTTAGGCACTGGACTTCTACATGGCCAACTACAGTTCAAGTCCCAGACCTGGCAGCTTGCTTTCTCACTTTCCCTTTATCTTTCTCTCTGGTCAAATTAAAAACATAATAATAATAATAATAATAATAATAATAACTAATTGAATTAAATAAGTAAATTAACTAAAAATAATAAGTAAAATTAAATAACTTTTTAAAAGATAATAAAAAATTGGGGCAGAGATAGACAACAAAAGTGATGGGGAAACAATAGTGAAAATCACTGGAAATCAAGAGCTGGTTCTTTGAAAAGATGAACAAAATCAACAGACCTTTAGCTAGACTAAGGGAAAAAAGAAGGAAGACTCAAATAACTAAATCAGAAATAAAAAAGGGGATATTACTACTGATTTTATAGAAATAAATGTTTATAAGAGATTCTGATAGTAATTGCATGCCAACCAACTGGATAATGTAGATGAAACACTGAGGTCAGCAATAACCTGATACCAAAGCCAGACAAAGATATTACCAGAAAAAACAAACCATAGGCCAGTTCTCCAATGAATACCGATGGAAAAATCCTCAACGATATACGAGCAGACCAAATTCAACAACAAATTAAAAGGTTTTTACAGAGGCCAAGAAGTGGCACAGTGGTAATGTGAACAGGGGAAAGGTCCAGGGTTTGTGTCCTGGGACCTCCCTGAGCATATCAGGGTGCACGTGTATGCCCATGATCTGGACTAGCTGGAATGGGGGATGGAATTGTGGCATGTGGATCGTGTTTGTGGTGCTTGTCTTATTCTCTCCTATCACTCTGTCTCTCAGAATATATTAATGAATAAAATTAAAAAATAACACACCCTGACCAAGTGGGATTTATTCATGGAATGCAAGTACGGTTCAATACATAAAAAAAACAATGCAATTGACTACATTGACAGAATTAAGGAAAAACGCATGATTTTCTAAATTGATGCTGAAAGGGCATAAAATTCAATATTCTTTCAAGATAAAAACACTCAAAAAGACAGGAATAGAAAACCACCACTACAACATAATAAAAGCTATATATGAAAAGGCACAGCTAACATCATACCCGAAAGTGAAAGACTGAGAGCATGCCTTTCTAAGAGAAGAACAAGACAAGGATCCGTTGTTACCACGTTTACTCAACATGATACTAGGAATACTGGAAAAGAAGCAAGATTATCTCTGTTGGCAGACAACATGATCTTACATTAGAAAACCCTAGAGTCCACACACGTGTACAAAAAACTCAGATCTAATAAACGACTTCAGCTAAGTTGCAGCATATAAAAACAGGGCCAGCAGGTGGTATGGTGGTTAAGGATGCTGTACTCCCACATGGCTGACCATGGTTCGAGTCCCAGACCTGGCGGCTTGCTTGCTCATTTTCTCTCTCCCTCTCCCTCTCTCTAATTCTAAAAAAAGTTTAAATAAATAAATAAAATCAACACACAAAAATGGGTTGTGTTTCTACACACTAACAATGACTAATTTGAAAAGTAAATTAAGAAAACAATTCCATTTATAATAGCATCATAAAGAATAAAATACCTTGGGATTAAACACACAAAAGTTTTAATATTGAGCTTTCAAAGTAATAACCTGGAAACATGAAAACCATGTGCTTTAAAGTTTTGACACATGAGACATACTATTTGAAATACATTGAGCATGAGAGTTAACTTTACAAAACATTCAAGAAAATATCTCGTATCATTCCAAATATACATTTTCTAAAAGCCATTTTTAGAAATGGATGAACTCTGTCACTAAGCATGAAGAACAATCACAGGAAATCTCAAAACCTTTGCAAAATGTGTGATATCTTCTATCAAATAAGAAAATGCCTTTTGCATAAGAAAAAACACCAGAGACTTAAAAAGAGATCTTTATTTTTAATAATTAACTTTTGTCTGAATTTCTAGGATAAAATTTTTAGAAGGAAAAATGATCCAGCCAATTGGAAGAGAACAGAATGAATGTGACCCCTATGATGTTTGCAAGGGCAATGGGTAATTCAGCAGTGGGTAATTAGCATCATGGAGTTTAGATACATATTACTGAACACTCCCTAGCCCCTGTTATTTCTAGAGGCATTAAAAAATGCAAGACAGGTGCTGGCAGGTGGCATGGTGGTTAAGGTGTTGGGACTCCCACTTGGCCGACCCTGGTTCAAGTCTCAGACCTGGCGGATTGCTTTCTTTCTTTCCCTTTTTCTCTCTCTAGTCAAATTAAACATAATAATAAAAATGATAATGAATAAAATTAAATGAATTTAAAAAATTCAAAAATGCAAGACAGAATGTCTTACCACATTTGTAATCACATATAGCATTTAACACACAAAACCAGAAATTGTCTTTTCCCAACCCTGCTAAAATTCTGATCATGTAATTTATATCTGACCTGTATTTCAAAGCCTGGCCCAAGGACCCTTTAGGCTGCCTCGAGGCCACACATGCCCTCTCAGGGTTTATGACGTGGCTCTTGAGGGTGGCCCCACATCCTGCTCTGGTGCCTGGCCCCTGCGGCAGTGATTCAGCTGTCTGCCCAAGCCTAGGCTCATGCTGCAGACGGCCACTGACTCTCTATGGGAAAGGGTGGAACCTTCCTTCCTTCCACTTTGCCCTCTCCTTTTCTCACAGACCTGCTGCTCTGTCTGCCTGGCAAGCATTGGTCCTCCTACAGTGTGGGTGCTCCTTCCCTTCTGGCACCTTCCCTTACCATGAGGCAATGCTGCTTGACCTTTCTCATATTTTCTTCAGGGAAATCCTCTGATTTTCCCAAACCCAGGCTAACCAGAACGTTCTGGGCTACTAAAGCTAAAGAAGACAAAGTACACTTCTTTGTGTCCTCATTTGTAGACCAACGAACTCTGATGGCAGACATACATTAAACCTACGAGTGGGCCTCAGGCAGGTTACACTGTGACCTTGTTTATTTTTAGCAACAATACAATGGAAGTAAAAGGGGAAAAAAAGATGGACTGCATCTAAAAGGCAGAAGAGATCAATTTACAGAAGGTTAATATACACCACACGCAGCCTACTCTACAGAGCAGTGTCTCTGAAATCGGAAAGGCAAGTTTGGTGGAACGGCAACATCCCACTCCCCCTGTCTTCTCATGTTGTTGGGGTCACCATGCTCACAACTGTCTCTAGAAATGAGACTGCTGAGCCCTGAGCACTATTTCTTGGCAGAGGAGCTGGGTCTGCGCTGAGTTACTCTAATTCTCACAGGCCTCCTGCCAGCCTAAGATACACATGGGCAAGACTGCCAGCAGGGTGCTAGGGCAGCGCAACACCAACCAGCAGGGGTCCTGGGTAAAAACGGGCATGAAGAAGAACTCTAAGTGGGCCTTCACCTTGGCCCTGTCTCCACTGTTGCGTGTCCTGGTCTTAATGGAAAGAGCCCCTGCCCAGTCTCTGTTGAGTAGAGGCTTAGCTAAACAAAGAGGAAGTTCGTAAGTGATGGAGGGCTGGGAGACGGACGGGGTATATCTTTGAAGTGTGGAGAACTGCTAGTGTCATAATTTGTCTTCTCCTGTCTTCTGGAGGTGGCAGAGGAAGAAATGCTGCTGGGAGATGGAGCGGCTGTGCCTTAGTCTCCACCTCCAGGGTGCATAGGCTTAGAGCAGAAAGTCCTAGAGCTCACATACTGAACCCATAGCACAGCCCTCACGCCATGGCCCACGGCCTAGCAGCAAGGCCAGTGCCTCTGGCTCCACTGTGCCCATGGGCTGGCTTTTGTGAGAGCCAGCCTGGGTTTGGGGTTGCACCAGCAGGGTGCCCTACCCCACATTTAACATTACCAAATGTTTACTTGAGACTCACACACAGATGGGTAGCCATTTCAAGACAGCACTCAAGTCTCTGTGCACTCCGGGAAGAGAGCAAGCACACACCAGGCTAGGTGGGAGAGGCCAGGGACAGCAGGATGGTGAGCAGAGCTCCTAAGACCACGCCTTCCCACTAGCAGGAAGAGCTCTACTTGGAAACTATTCCACACATCTTTTGGGCACAAGGGTGCCTGTTGTGTGCTATAATAAAAACAAGGGCCAGGAGCCAGCAGTTGGCGTAACAGCTATGTCACTGGACTCCCATGTAGTCAACAGCAGTTCGAGTACAGGACCCAGTGGCTTAAACTCACGCCAGGCATGTGTGCGTTCGTGCCCAAGATCCCGAGAGAAGAATGGAGGAGAAGAGACTGCAGTGTAGCCATCCCCACTGGGGGGTGATTTCTTGCTTTCTATCTCTCTGTCTTTCTGGCGCCCTATAGCGAAAACCTCTTAAAAAACAAACAAACAAACAAAAAAAAAAACAAGGGCCTCAGTTCCTCAGGGCTGTGGACTGGACTCAGGACCTTTCTTTAAAAACTCAGCACACAGAAGAGCATTTGCTGCTTCAGAACAATGCACTGTCTTCCTGACCTCTGCACCACAAATTTGACCCTGAAATTGTAAAACGAATCTGAAAACTGGCATTGGAGCCAAAGAAACAACATTAAGAGTCGTACTTGAAAGACATGCCTGGGAGTACTTTGGGACTCCTAGAAGCTTATTGAGCACTTGCGTAGTGGGGAGGCTGAAGAAGTGGGGAGAATGAAGCCAGCAGCATTTAGCTTTTCTTTCACAAAGACTTCTAGTGTGCTGCTTTTTTTTTTTTTTAAATCTTGAAAAATAACAATTTCCCAAGGAAAGATTGGCAGAAAAAGCAAATTTACAGGTTTTATGACTATCAGGGGGCAAAAAAGCCAAGATAGTGAGTGCTATCCATGAACACATTATTAATGGCTATTGAAAGATTTAGCTGCTGATGCTATAATTATAAAATATGTTTTGGTATTAGAGAGAACAAGGGACAGTTAAACTAAGACCATGCTCAGGAAGGAAAAAAGCAACCATTTAGGGAGGCCTGCTGAGTGTTCATTTATAAGTCCCTACTTGCTGATAAGCCGTGGGCAGTGAGCAGGTCATGGCTGGACGTTTTAACTGCCTCAGTCCTGCCCATGCTCTGTCCTTCCCATCTTGTCCTCGTGTTCCCTTCCGCTACATCTTCCCATGGCCACATTCCTCCAATCCTTTGAAAGCCTATTCTGAATCCCTCCAATCTTTATTTTATTTTATTTTTTTTAAGTTTCTTTCTTTCTTCTGAGAGGGAGAAAGAGAGAAAGAGAGAGAAAGAGAGAGAGAGAGAGAGAGAGATGGCCAAGTAAGAGGAGAGGCCAAGAGCAGGGATGATCTGCAAATGCTGAGCCCAAGTTCACAGGTAAACTTTGACAGGTAAAAGGGAAACCAGGCTGGCCCTACAACAGGGCAGAGGGTAAACAGTGTGAAAAGGATCCCACGTGGCCAATCAGGGCTTAATTTCTGGCCTTAGCGACTTACACACCAGAGGAGTATGGATGTGCCCAGGATCCTGATGGGATGGAGACCTGGAGGAAAAAGGATTGCAGCATGACCAGGCCTCTCTGAGGGGTGGTGTTTTCCCTTGATCTACCCCCGTTTTCTCTCTCTTACATTCTCTGATATAGTTTTAAAAAAATAAAAAAGAAAACAAGAAAAGCAGGTACCAACCTGAGTATGTTTCTTGATCTACTGTTCAAAGATCTCAGTTTTACTAGAAGTTGAGGCTGCCTTCTCATTGTCATCATCTGATGGAAAATACTGCCATGTGCTTTAAGAAAAATAAGTAAAACATCAATCGTGAAACCTGGGGCAGTAAACATAATAAAGGATCTGGTAACACTATGCCAACCAGCGGTACTAGGACGTGAAAGGCAGGAATCACCACACCCCACAGGAACCGACAGGACGATGAAGTGTAATGTGAATGCCCGCGGCCCTCCCTAGGGTTCCCCGAGGCCACCTCAGCAGGTGCTCTAGAGCTTTCCTCTGCCAGGTTACAAGGGAAAAAGCAAGTCTGACTCCAAGTAAAACCAACTGCCTCCCAGATACTAAACTCCCTCCTGTCCTAAGACGGGGCCTGGCACTGTGGGTGTAGCTGGAGGTGTGTGTCCTGAAGCACCAGACAGGGAGAGCGATGCCTGAGGAAGTTCCCGAGCTGTCAGACTCAGAGCTCCACGAGGCACTGGTTTTCTCTTAGCTTTTTATTTTACTCTCTGTGGTCCCATTATCCAGCACAGGGCCCGGATGATGAACGTATTAAAAGATAGTATTTCTAGAGGGCGACTTGGCCTGCATATCACAATGTCACACACTGACCTGGCCAGTGACAGCAATCTCTGAATTAGACTATTGTGTTGTTCTGCATCTGTCAGTTACCAGCCCAGCATTCAATGAGAAGGGGCTAACGCAGGCTTCTCATTGTTCATGACGGCCTACTTCAGAGTCTCATGTGTGTGCTACCAGGAAAATAAGCACTTCGAAAGAAATGATTCAGATCGGAATATCAAATGATAAATATTTAAAAACGTGAACCCAAGTGAAAAATGTTACACTTACTAGAATAGAGCTATCTTCTCTGATACACCTTTTATTTGTTTAATCTTCAAGAAAAGAAAGGTGGGGCCAGCAGATAGCATGGAGGTTAAGGGGCCTGATCCCACACAGCCAACTGTGCTTTCTGGTTGTGGGCCAGGCAGTTTAAAAAACTCACTGGGCACGTGTGCTTTTATGCCCAAAATCCCAAGAGGAGAGTGGAGGAGAAGAGACTGCAATGTGGCCATCTCCTCTGGGGTGCCTTCTTACTTTCTTTCTCCCCCTAAATCTGGCAAGTGTATGCACCCTAGAACTAAAAAAAAAGAGAGAGAAAAAAAGAAAGAAAAGAAAAGGCAGGCAACACAGTGGAGCTGTACCTCTCCTGGACACTGAAGGGTCCACTTCAACACCTTTTTCATAAGGAGTCCCGCCATTCAAGAAGAGTTCGTAAGTTCTATGAAAGAACAGCATACCATGATGGACACTGGAGAGACTGGCGCAGTATTTTTAGCATGACTTATTCACATACGTTTTATTTATGTCTCACTGGCAAATGAGAAAATGCAGTTGTTTATCCTTTCGTGAGGTCTTAACTAAGCAAATAAAGTCTCCCAGTGAGAGAAAGCAACTCCAGTGGGGCATGGTCACACTACAATCCCTTCTCCACTTCCTATCCTGTTGGGATTTGGGGCAAGCACCCACATGTCCCAGTGTATTTTTCAAACTGTTGGGACAAAGATATGAACCATGGTCGACAATGCGATATCCAACTCCCTTAACTTATAGGCTATGGGGCTGGTCTGCCATACCTTATTATTGTTTTTAAAGAATTCTTTTATTTAACTTTATTTATTATTATTATTCTAGTATTTCCAGAGAGACAGAGAGACAGAGAGACAGAGAGAGAGAGAGAGAGAGAGAGAGAGAGAAAGCGAGTAAGCAAGCCTCCAGGTCCGGGATTCAAACCATGGTCAACCACGTGGGTGTCCAGCATCCTTAACCACCATGCCACCTGCCAGTCTCTGCTATACCTCATTTTAAAAAGTGACTTCACTTTTGGAAATATGATGTAGATGTATTTTTTGTTATTTCTTCTTTTCAATATAACTAAAACCCCTGAATATGTTAATAACAAAACAAACAAATTAAAAAGCAATCATGGGCAGGGGCATGGTCTGGTCATTAAGGTGGCTGGATCTCACATAGCCAACCACATAGTTCAAGTCCTGGACCTGGGTGCTTGAAAACATGCTGGGAGCATGGGCATGCATGCCCCAAATTCCAAAAGGTGAGAGGAAGAGACAGAGGGGACGGGATTACGCATGACCGTGCCCATTAGGGGGTGCTTTTTTGCTTTCTCTTTCTATCTTGCTCTCATTCTCTCTTGAGTTCACACATATGCCCACCAGCAAATTAAAAAAAAAAAAAAAAATCCTAAGAATTCTAGGTTTCTATGGCCCTTCCACTTTCCTCTGAGTGAGGCCAGAGGACTGGTGGAGTCAGTACTTTGACCTCTGCCCCGTGTTAAGGAGGCCACGTGGGGAGCATTATCTGAATTAATTGTCACAATAAGTCCTTGAGGTAGGACTGTTTACAATCCCTCAGGTTAAAGATGGGAGAAATTCTGTTTAAGACAGTAAGGGACCTGCTAATAGTTACATAGGCAGAGCTGAGACCAGAGCCCTGAATTCTCTAATTCCAAACTTAGGATCTTAATTACCATCTCACTGCCTGTCTACATCCCTTCTATGATTTTCTGTTTATATCCTAGACGTAAATCCTTTTTACCCTTTTAAATTTTTCAATTTTTATTATTAATTTTCAAGAGAGTCAGAGAGGACCCTGTGACTCCACACTCAGCATTTCTATTCTTTGAAGAGAATTGGGTTTTCTTTCAAAAATCACGGCGAAACATGCTAGTGCTATAGGAAATCACTGAAGAAGTATTCCCGGCAGGCAGCTGGTGCAAACATCGAAAATACCCATTGGAGGGGCCAGACGGTGAACTGGTGAAACAGGACACTCTGTAAGGCCATCCTGCATAGAAAGGTTCTCGATTCAAGTCCAGAGACCTCCCTGAGTACACCGGGCAGGTGCAGACCCATGGCCTGGGGCTGGCTGGGGGCAGACTGTGATGGCAAGTCCTGGTGAGGGATGCTGCCTCTCTCTCTCACTCACAAGAAATGAAAAAATATGTATCATTTAATTCTCCCTAGGATGAGACCATGCATGCCATGTGGTCATTGGGAAAGTCATGACGCATTTTTGCATAGAAAAATGTCATGATTTTCCCGATGACCCAATATTTTCACTTTCTACCTAATACACACTAAAATAAACACTAAGGTCCTCTTCCAAAAAGCTGCTGAGATGGTCACAGAACAAACCTGAGGCGCTACGTCCTAAAACAATTTCTACAAAGTTACGCATCTGTAAAGGACACATAGCCCACTTACTTTGCTGGGATAGGAATCCCACTGGCATCAAAAAGTTTAAGAAACACCCAGCCACAGCTTAACTCTCCTCTCTCACCAGTTGACTAGAAAATAAAACAAGCACAGGAAACTCAGTGTCTGAACCAGTCAAATCTATAAGCACGTACCAAATCATTTTAAAAGGGACAAAATTAGTATTTACCATGAAAACTAAAAAGTTCTTCACAAGAAAATTAAATGGTACAGTCCCATTTATCTTTCAGGTCAGATAGTAAAGGTATTATGTAAAGTGAAAATCCTATCTTATCACAATTCCTCTGGAAAAATCTCTTAAACCTGTTGATGTGGCTACGGTCACTATTGTCTCCTGAGTGATAAAAACATTCTGTGGAATGATATAAAATCACTTCAAAAGTTCATGGAATTATGAGGCTTTGTCTTACTGGAAGATGGAATGCAGGAATGAATCATTCACTCACGGGCCTGCTGCTCAGAATTTTATCCCCACTGTCAACTGCCAGTGGCCACCAGGGCTCACACAGGGGACCTGCTCCTCTCCCTTGTCATACCCACCTGCAACAGTATGGATGCACCTGCCTTAAAGAAATGGCGTAATACCATTAATGCTACCTCCCTGTAATGGCCCACGGGTTACTACAAGGCCATCTATATGCACCACACCTCCCAAGCTATTATTAGAATGTAGGGACATTTAATTACTAGCACAAAGCCACACTTACTGGTTCAGTAGTTTACATGACATAAGTTGCCCAAGTTTCTGGTGTTTCCACTATAAGTTTTACCACTTTACCAGGTCCCTAGTTACAACCCTCAGGTCTAAGGATAAATGTGCCCTGCCTCTCAACACAGGTGAATCACTGTGCCAAAATGCCATTGAGCACCTTTTATTACTTTCTGCAGTCACATCCTTTTTGAATTTTTATTCTTGAAAAGTACTAGAGCTCACTTAAGCTACAAATGTATTTATGTTAAATGCTACTGAGAAAGTAGCACTACATTATAAAATTAGAATCAGTGCCATTCTCTTTGCTCAAGGGATTAAAATACTGTTAACATAAAAACCTCAATTATTTCACTTGTAAATACAGACATATTTTTTAAATTCCCCTTTTAACTGAGACATTAGAAAGCTTTATCTTTCAACCGACATACATTGCGAATATAAGAAATTCCAAGTTCAAATAATATTCCAAGATCTGGAATTGAAGAATTGGACCTGATAAAAAAATCACCATCAAGCAAGCATGGCAAGATGCCAGTAACCTGAAATGAAAAAGAAAGTAAAGTCATTGATAAATATAAAAAATGGGAAGGTTTCAGCCCTATTCATCTGCAAATGGCTTCTGCTTCTGCATTATAACAAAGGTCTTTTCAGAAAAACAAAAAGCAGATGGATTACATTAATCTATACTGATGATTTGAAGTAAAAAGTCTAACTTCTTTGTTAAAGGGAAAGCCCTTTATCTTCCTCTACTCTTTGTGGAGGCTGATATGAACAAAGTCCTGTACTTAGGTCCCCAGAGGTGTTACACAAAGCAGCCGGTGGGGCCAGAAGGTGTGGTGCTTAAGGTGCTGGCTTCCCACATGGCCAACCAGTTTGAGTCCCAGACCCAGAGTTTTGAAAAATCACGCCGGGCGCATGTATGTGTATGCCTAGAATTTGGAAATAAGAATGGAGGGGAAGGGATTATGGCATGGCCATCTCAAGGAATGATTCCTCACTTTCCCTCTCTTTCTGTCTCTCTTCAGTGGAATGCATATGCCCTACGGCAAAAACCTAAAAAGAGAGAAAAAAAAAGAAAGCAGATGGCATACACTACAGATTGTGCAGATTATTTTAATTGCTCCTTGTAAAGAGAAGTAAAATTACAGACTGAACACAACTGCGCAGCTTTCCTGATGCATGCCTTGTACATTTTCCTTTCTAGAGAGGTGGAAAGGAGCACATAAATAATCACATCCCCCCTTCAGGTCTGTAAATCCTACCCCCTCCTTAAGGTCTAGTTTCTGTCCTACAAGACCTTCCCTGAGCCTCAGGACTCGAATTCATTTTATCCCCTCTGTGCTTCCAAGGCACTTGGAGCACCATGACCCTTAAAATCTCCCTGAGTGACAGAAGTGACAGTGTCCCCAATCCCAGGCGTGCTCTAAGGATTCAGTAATGCACACAAGGGCCCAAAACAGAGCCCTGGTTAGAGCTCCCTAAATAGAGGATATGATTATTATTTGCATAAGAGCAACTAATCTAATGACATTTAAGTTCCCACAAACCTAGGAAGAATGACTAACACATAAGATAATCTCTTTTCTTTCGTTTGCCAGAGGGTGTGTGTACTCACCAAGGGGCCTGGCCATGCGGCAATTATGCACATATACTCAACATGTTTTTCAAGCCACTGGGTCCAGGATTTGAACCACTTGGTCGGCCATGTGGCACCTAGCACCCTTAACCATTAGGCCATGGGTCAGCCTAATCTCATTCAACAAAGCAACACATAGTTTAATATAGTTCATACTTCCCATCAGTTTATCATTTTATTACAGAAAAAAAAATAATCAGAAAAATTCTACCCTAAACATCTCTCAAACAAAGAAATGCAATGTCAGAACTGTGAAGTGTGTCAAGATGGCAGTGTTTCTCCCTAGAGGCAGGGTGGTTATAAGATCAAAACTGGGGACCAGCATATGGTGCAATGGTTAGGTTGCTAGACTCCCACAGTTGACCACAGTTCGAATCCCAGACCAGGCAGCTTAAAACTCACACTCATGCTGCGTGTGTGTGTGCATGTGTACCCATCCCCCCTGGGGGAGTGATTTCTCGCTTTGTATCTGTCTCTTTGGCGAGTGCACATGCCCGATAGCAAAAATCTCTCTCTCAAAAAAAAGATCAAAACTGGACTTTTAGGAGTGGTGTGACAGCCAAGTGGGGACGTGCCCAGCACTTGGCGAGGGGGTTTGGCCACACGCCCAGCTGGAGCCCTCTCGCTGAGTCTCCATCTTCCTTTAAGTTCTGAAGAAATAAGAGGAAGGGTAATTAATGGTTTTTAGGATACAGTAACAGCAGTGAATTGGATGTGGGAGAAGCAAATACTAAAGTAATAAAATCTCAGAGGTAGGAAATGAGTAAAATAAAATAATGTTTAGGTAATATCATAAAAAGAACATAAAACCATCTTCATCTATGTATTTAATACTGACTCTGGTCTGAAACCACCTAACCTAATTCTAGGCTTGACAGTGACTGGCGTAAGGCACCAGGCCCCAGGCGTCACCTATGACTTCATCTGAAGAAAGCACAGCTCTCATTGTCACAGTTGGAAAATCTCATTTTTGAAAAACACCCTACTTTCTATATTTTATCTTTTGTATTCGTTTTCATCAAATGAGTATTTTCTAAAAGTGAACCCAGATATCCATCAAATGAGATGATTCAGTGGATTTGTAACATTGGTGAGTCAGAAACATGAGTAATTCTTATCAAAATCCTCAAGGAACATTAAAAAATCCAAAGATTTAAATCTGGTTCCATATATTATGTGCTAAATATAAATAAACTACAGTTTGACAGCCTTACTTCAGACATTAATTGCTTGACACTTACTAGGTGAATTACCTACCTGGGGGGAGAAGGTCCACGTCTTGGGCTTTTTAGGTTGCCATGTGGCTCTGACTGTATGAATGTTGCTCAGAACCTGCAATGACATTTTCTCATTTGAAATCATGCTGTAGAAAGTTCATCAAAACATTACCACTTCCAGTCCCAAGCAGTTAACAGTGGCTACATGTGGGGAGCAGGTAGGAAGGGGAAGCTTTTGGTCTGGCCCTGTAGTATAGTGGCTAAGTGCTGTACCCAGGCAGCTGGATTCCACATGGGTGACTGTGGTTCAAATCCCAGCCTGAGAGGCTTGAAAAACATTCCAAGTGCCCTCAAAATCCTCATACAATGGAGAAATGGAGGAAAACAGATTTTGGCATAACCATGCCCCGTTGTGGGGGAAGCCAAGCACACATGGCAATTAAAACAAAAGGGGCGGAGGAACTTATTTGGTACTTCTTTCAATTCTTTGTTTTTCATTTATTTGAAGTTTTTAAAATTATTTTTTAAACTTTTTTATTTATTAATATCTTCCAAGAGAAAGAGAGACTGAACCCCTTGGAGGGTCCTGATGCTGCAAACCACCTCCCGCCTAAGCCAGTCACAGACTGCAAAGCAATCCCACATGGGAAGGGTTCCCAGTTCAAGTTCTGAGCCCTCCCTGAGTATGCTGGCACAAGCTTACTCATGATCCAGGGCTGGCTACAGGCTGGGGTTGGACTGCAGTGTCAGGACCCTTTGGGGGATGCTGTTTCTCTCATGCTCACTCTTGTTCATGGAAGAAATACTTTAAAAATAGAATAGGACTACTCAAAAGTAAGATGAATATCTCAATGGGTCATAAGTAGAAAAGAAAAGCAAAGAAGGGGATGCTGAAACCAGTTTCCTGGGCTCTGAGTCTGGATGGGGCACGTGGGGGCGAGCAGCTAAATGTGTATGCTATAGAGTGGAACTCAGAAAACAAAATTGCAACAGCTGGGAGAAACAAAAGAAGCAAAGAAAAAGGGTATCATAAACAGGAAACATATACTCACACAAATAAGGGAAATAAATCCAAATACATAGGTTAATTATAGTAAGTGGAGTTAGTGTAACATTATGTACCTATCCCAAAATAGACAATCCAGAAAAAAGAAAATTATAAGCCTGTTTCACTTATAAACAATAATGTAAAATTCCTAAACAAATACCAGTGAATCTAATTTGGCAATGTGGTATTGTCTTGAAACAGAAAGTTTATGATCAAGAAGCATTTATTCCAGGAATATAAAAATATTTTGATAACAGGAATCTATTAATTCAATATACCATATAAACAAATTCAAAGAGAAAAACTGTACAATCATCTCAACAGATACAGAAAAGAATTGGATAAAATGCAACATTCCCTTACAATGTGAAAACTTGGAATAAAATTAACCTAAGGAACAGTGTCTATCAAAAACCTTCAGCAAATATCTCAGCAGTGAATGTTTAGAAGCATTCGCATTTAAATTGGAAAGAAGACAAATCAGTCCCTACTGGCAGTTCCTGACCAAAACATAAGACAAGGAAAAAAATGTGGTACACAGTGGGAGAGATAAAAATGTCTTTTTGCAAACAATACAGCTGAATACATTAAAAACCAAGAGATTCTATAAGTTTAAATACTTTATTGTGGGCTGGCAGGTGGCATGGTAGTTAAGGCATTGGACACCCACATAGCCGACTACTATTCGAGTCCTGATGGCTTGCTTTCTCGCTTTCCCTTTCTCTCTCTGGGAATGAAAAATAATAATAACAAATGAAATTTAATAAGTAATTCTTTAAAAAATAATAAGACTTTATTGTAAAGGTATTAGAAATAATAAGAGATTTCGTGTGGAGGAGTGGGGCCTGGGGAAAAACATTTGGAGGAGGGATACGAAGACAGCATTGTTGAAGACAGGGAGGTAATGTTGTTATATTTCGATCAACTGGACCAGGGAGAAATGTTCACATATTGAAATGATCACCTTGTAAGCTAAATAATGTGATTGAATGTATTTTAAAAATGTAAATAAAAATAAAGAAAGAAAGAAAGAAAGAAAAAAAAGAAATAATAAGAGATTTCAGTATAATTTTCGAACATAAGATCAAATTCCAAGCAATGGTAGCTTTCTCTGCATCAATGATAATCAATTAGAAAATATAAGAGGAAAAAAATTCCAAAGCTATAAAACCTACCTAATTTTTTAGAAACAATAGGGTGGGAGGGTAGATAGAGAAACAAGTTAAATGATAATATGAGTAAGAAACTAGACAAATCTTCCATAACTGTACTGTAATACAGTAGCCATTAGCCACAAGAGCCTATTTAAAATTTAAATCACTTAAAATTATATTAAAATTAAAGTTTAGTTCTTCAGTCGTACAATTAATATTTTGATAGCATAGATACCAATATTTCCGTTATTGCAGGAAGTTCTATTGCCAGTGCTACTTCAGACATTCTACATGACAACTAACCCAAGTTTTCTCAACAAATCAATAGCAGGACAAACAGAAGGCAGGAGAAGGGGCACTGCCAGAGTAAAAGAGATTTAAGGTACATGCTGACCAACTGTGACATGTGGACCTTGTATACATTCTGATTCAAACAATCCAACTATAAAAACACATATTTTGAGACAACAGGGAAATCTGAGTAGGGGTTATAAAATGAACACATGGAATGAGATGATAATGATGGCTATGCAAGAACAGTGGTTAGATGCTCAAATGTTGATAAAATATAGATGTCAACATTTTAGATTACGTTATACATCTATAGATACATACATGCAGGAAATGTCATCAAAAGTGAATGTTTGAAAATTTTCATGAAAAAGTTTTGATTTTTAAATTGAAGTCAAGGACAGACTAGAAATAGCCATGTTAAAATATTACACGAAAATGACTTCATGTTTTACTACATATATATAAACTCACAATTTCAGTGTGTTACTAAATATGTCTTTGGAAAAATCATGACGCATTTTTGAATAGCAAAACAAAAAAATATGTTCTGACTTTCCGAACGACCCACTAATCTTTTGGTGGAGTGATCCAGCATTGGCCAGCAGACTGCAGTAAAGTGTTCGGACAGAACGGACTTGTTCTGTGCCTGTGTGTCTAATATGGCAGCCTTTGGCCACATGGAACTTACTGGCATTGAAATGTAGTTAATAACCTTTATTGATTCAGGAAACAAACACAAAATTCTGAATAAAATTACTTGGAAACTGCCCCCAAAAAAGAAAAAGAAAATTAACTTTTTTTGCCAGAGGATACATGTGCTTGCTGGGGTGATCTAGTGGAGAGGGGGACAGTGAGAAAGCACTCCCATGACGGAAGGCCACAACACAATCCCTTCACCACCATTTCTCCTTTTGGAATTTTGGGCATGTGTGCACATGTGCCTGGAGTGTTTCTCAAGCTGCTGAGTTCGAGTCTTGAATAGCAGAGTCAGCCAGGTGAGATCTAGTTGCCTTCACCATCATGCCATGGGCTAGCCCAACAAAAGGAATTTTAAAAAGGTTTTTTCAAGTTTGCTTACTTATTTATTAAAGTTTCTTTCTTTCTTCTTCTGAGAGAGAAAAAAATAACCCCAACAGGGTCTCACACTGTGATCCCCACCCTAACTTTCCCAGACAGCCAAGACAATGAGCATGTGCACCCAGTATGAACAGGTAGACCCAGAATGGAACACAATTTTCCACATAAATCCAGCATCATGTCAGCAGTATGTTACTACTGGGTCACCAAGCCAGCCCAAATTTTAAATTTTTAGTTAATATAAATTATAGTTCATTAATTAAATTTAAATAGCTACATGCAGCTAGTAGATAATGGCATTCACATTGAAGACAATGACTTAATCTATAACAAATCAATTTTAGGCAATAATATTTGCCTAAAAATGTTTTTAAAATCAAGGTAGCTAAGCTTTAGCTTTAGTGTGATAAAAGGTATGCAAGACTTTTATTTTTTATTTTTTTTGGAGAGAGAGATTTTTGACATAGGGCAAGTGTGCTCACAGAGACAGAGAGACAGAAAGCAAGAAATCACCCCCCAGGAGGATGGCCATGCCGCAATCCCCTCTCCTCCAATCTCCTCTTGGTATTTTGGGCATACATGCAACATGTTCCCAGTGTGAATTTTATGCCACTGGGCCTGGGCCTTGAACCTTGGTCAACTACGTGGGAGTCCAGCACCGTAACCATTATGCCATTCACTGGTCCCACTATGCAAGACTTTTACAGAGAAAATTAAAAAACATTATGATAAAATAAAAAGGAAGACCAAATTAAGTGGAGAAATCTTATCATATGTTTAGGGGCAAACGACTTCATAAATACTCTACTAAAAATAACCTATACATCCAATGCAATTTTGCTAAAAATCCAAATAGAGCTCATGGGATTTAACAAGCTGATGCTAAAATTTATATGGAAGGGGCCAGCAGGTGGAGTGGTGGTTGAGACACTGGACTCCACACGGCCGACTGCTGTTTGAGTCCCGGAACTGGCAGCTTGCTTTCTCACTTTCTGTTTGTCTCTCTGGTCAAATTAAATAATTTGGTCAGCCATGTGGGAATCTAGTGCTTTAATCACTATGCCACCTGCTGGCCCCAATTCCATTTTTTTAAAAAAAAGACTAGAATTACATATTACCAACTGGTAGGCTTCAATAAGACTAGGTGAGAAGGTCATGAGTGTCTGTAAAATTATTGCTTTTGAACTATTTGAAATAGTTCCTAATTTTAAAAATATTGATGACCCCAATAACAAATCAGATTGGAGTATAAAATAGATAGTAAAAGGAGTAAACAAATTGGAAAACAGTAATGTTCTAAGACAGAAAAGATTCTAAGTGTGGGATTTAGATTTGCCTTCTTTCTCTTACTAATGACAAAATATACTGATACTTAGTTGACATGTCATTAATAAATACTTAAGAGTTTCAAATAACTTTTAAAAGGGTAAAACACATAACAGCAGTTAGTGATGAAATACCTGGAACACACCAGGCAAGCTGAAAGAACGGTGCTCATCTGCTCGGCTCTCCTATTAACATTTTACTGTACATATCACCAATCTGCCTATCAATTCACTTCTATTCTGGTGCACAGCAAACTTACAGAGATCAATACACCTTTCCATAAATACTTTGGCATGCATATTCTTTTTAAATTCATCTTATTCCTTTCGTGAGAGATGTACATACACAGATAAAGAGGAAGACAGGCAGCCCCACGAGGGTCTTATCATGCCATGATCCCCTTTCCCTTTCTAGCCAGGCAGGATCGTGGGCAAGGGCACTTGGCATGTTTGAGATCTACTCGGGATCTGAGCTTGGGGTCAGCCACGTGGCTATGTGCTCCTATCTGTGCCACCATGGCTGGGCCAACATGATTATTAAATAAAGCTCAGTTTTCCTTCATATTCTTTTTTTGATATAAAATTCAATATAATGAAATTCACAACTTTTATGTTTTAAAAAAAAACCTTTTTTTTAAATTTTAAGGTTTTTGTCATAGGGTGCATACCCTTGCCAGAGAGACAGACACAGGGAGAGGGATAATGAGAAATCACCCCCCAGAGGGGATGGTCATGCTGCAATCCCTTCTCCATTCTTTCTGGGATTTTATCCAGGCACGCATGCCCATTACTGGGCCCGTGGGAGTGCAGCACCTTAACCACATGCCACCTGCTGGCCACTCTTATACTTATTTTATATGCAATGAGGGTGGAGGAGGGAGGTGGATGGGCTAGGGGTCACAGGACCAGAACAGTTACCCAGTAGGTGTTGTCAATGGAGGCCCAGTTGGGAGCTTGAACTTTCTTCAGGATACAGAAGGAAATAGGCACACCTTCACCTCAAGGATGAAAACGGAGGCCATGTGGGCACCTGAACTTCCATTCTTACCTGGCACTTAAACTATCCTGCTAGCATGGTGTCAGAGATCTGCTAAGACAGAAGTTTCCAGAAACTCCTAACAGAACACCCCAAATATCCAGGATTCAATTAAAAAAAAAAAAATCATAGCAAGAACCAGGAAAATCTCAACCGCAGGAAGAAGATAATTGATACTGACACTAAACAGCCAAACAAAGATGCCCAGGTTCTGATCCCAGGTTGCCCAGCACTCTCCTGGTGCATCCCTGTGAGCCTGTGACCCTGGCTGGCAGGAGGCTGTGGGGAGGATCACAGTGTGGTGAGGCCCTGTCAAGGTTTTTCCTTTCTCACAATAAAAAATAAACTTTAAAAAATGTTTTAATGAGCAACTCTACGGATGCTTGAAACAAATTTAAAATACAGAGAGAAATACAAAGACTTAAGAAAAAAATAAGGAGGGGGCTGGCAGGTGGCGTGGTGGTTAAGGGCACTGGACTCCGTGGTTGACTGTGTTTTGAGTCCTGACTTGATGGCTTGCCTTCTCACATTCCCTCTCTCTCTCACTATGTCCCTCTCTGGTCAAGAGTTAAAAAATGAATAAATAAATAAAGTTAAATAATCTTAAAAAAAAAAAAAAAGAAGAGAAATAAGGAAACCGAAAGATAAAAAAACTAAAAGAAAGATAGAAAGATAAAAATGGAGGCCAGAGGAAAGTGGCACAATACTTTTCTACTACTGAAAGAAAAGAGTTATAAACTCGGAATTGTAAATTTAGTATATGTGTCCTTTGGAAATGAAGGAGAAACCAGCATTCCCACATCATAAAGTCTAAGAGAATCTGTCGGCAGCAAATCCACACCAAGAATGGTTAGAGGACGCGGCCAGGTGGTGGCACAGTGGTAACACAACTGGGCCCACCTGGGATGGGAACCCAGGGCCGCTCTGAGCACGCTGGACTCGTGTGTACATGTGCCTGAGATCTCTGCAGGCTGAGGGGGGGTGGATTACGGTGCAAAGACCTTGTTGAGGGTAACTCTCCCATGGAAGAAACAAATAAATAAGCTTAAAAATAAAAAAAAAAAAAAAGATGGGAACCAGCAGTTAGCGTAATGGCTATGTTGCTGGACTCCCACGTAGTCGACCGCGGTTCGCGTCCCGGACCCGGTGGCTTAAAACTCACGCCGGGCGCGTGTGCGTGCGTGCCTAAGATCCCGAGAGGAGAATAGAGGAGAAGGGATTGCGGCGTGACCATCCCCTCTGGGGGGTGATTTCTCGCTTTCTGTCTCTATGTCTCTCTCTGTCTGTCTGGCGAGCACACGCGCCCTATAGCAACAACCTCTCCCAAAAAATAAATAAATAAATAAATAAATAAATAAAATAAATAAAATAAAAAAAAGAATGGCTAGAGGAAATTATCTAAATACAAAGGATGTGAAAAAGAACAGATTTTAGGACATCAGAAAGGAAAAAAAGAACAATGGAAACAGAAATATGAATAAATACTATAAATTTTCTGAGTTTTCTAAGTTATGTGTAATGGTTAACCAAAAATGATTAATACTGCTTGACGTGGTTCTCAGCATACATAGGAGAAATATGTAAGCCAATTCATAAACATGGGAGGGTAAAGAGCATTAAAGGGAGGTAAGGTTTCTGTACGTCATTCCAGTTGGAATGTTGACACTAGTAGACTGTGGTAAATGATGTATGCGAAAATAGTATCTAGAGTGATCATTAAGAAAGCTCCAAAAGATCTAATCAATACTACAGGTTAATTCAGAATGGAGTTCCAAAAAATGTTCTAGTAACACATAGAAGGCAGAAAAAAGAAAATAAAGGAATGGGCTTGGTGGTGGTAGAGTGATAAAATGTGACTCTCTGAGGCTGAGAGTTCTGGGTTCCTGTCCAGAGGCCTCTCTGAGTACTGGGCATGTGAATGCCCATGATCCAGGACTGGGTGAAGCTGAGTGTGTAACATGGTAGGAAGACCCTGTGGGGGTGCTTATTTCTCTCTTTTTCTATTTCTCTTAGTCATAGAAATGAACTTAAAACAACAACACTGGCCCTGTAGTGCAGCAGTTAGGTACTGTGCAGAGGAAGCTGGGTCTCACATGACGGACATGAGTTTGAGTCTTGGTCTGTCTTAAAAATCACACCAGGTGCATGTGAGAGGGGAGTAGGATCCTGATGGGATGGAGAATTGGAGACGAGAGAATGGCAGCATGATGAGCCCTACTAGGGGGTGCTTTCTTTCTATCTCTCACATATATGCCCTCTGGCATAAACAAAACAAAAACAAATAAAAATAAAAAGTCAAAAAAAAAAAAAAAAACAATGAAAAGAAAAAAGAAAGAGGGAACAAGGAGAGAACAAGAACTCGGCAGACTCAAGGCTTAGGGCTCCTCTCCAGTGTCAGGTGCTCCCCCATGCTCTGCAGTGACTTCTGGAGGCTGCTTTTGGTATACTGCCCAGAGTTTACAGGTGCTGTTCCTGGGCTGGTTGGTTCCAGAGGAACTAACTTAGCCATGACTGAAAGTGGTGTCTTGGTAATTATTTACAGTAACACTGCTTTTTACCTGCAACTGGGCTTAGATTTATTACAGAAGTACTTTTAAATAAGTAAATAGCATGAGTATTTGTGTAAGTATTAAATATACTCTAGAGCTTCTCAATTTGGGAATTGGACATAATTGGTTTTATAAATTAACTTCCATTACTTTATTAAATAAGTTCTATGTTATTCAAAATAAAATTCTAATCTTTACTTTAAGTTCACATATAGAAGAAAATGGAAAGGGATAGGAAAAAGTATCAAACCAAGTAGAGAAAGAAGGGAATCCATTTCTTAATCACTAATGACACCTGCTGGCTCATTTATGGCAGTGATTTTTTTTCTTTCAGAGTGTAGAACTGAGGAAGGATCACTGCGGTAACACACAAATTAATTTATTTACTCAAATTATAATTGTGATTTTGCCTGTTTCTCTTTTCATTTTGAATAATTTTTTTACTTTGTGTGTTTTGAAGCTCTGATGTCAGGTGTGTAAGTACACATTAACAATTTTTATGGGACCAGCAGTTAGCGTAATGGCTATGTCGTTGAACTCCCATGTAGTCAACTGTGGTTCGAGTCCCGGACCCGGTGGCTTAAACTCACACTGGGCGCATGTGCGTGCGTGCCCAAGATCCCGAGGAGAATGGACAAGAAGGGATTGTAGAGTGGCCATCCCCCCTGGGGGGGGGGGGGAATTTCTCGCTTTCTATTTCTCTGTCTGTCTGCCTTTCTGGTGAGTGCATGCACCCTATAGCAAAAACCTCCCCCCCCCCAAAAAAAAAGAATTTTTATGACTTCTTGGTGAATTGTTCCTTGTATCATTATGCAAAATGCTCGTCTACTTTGACATTAATATTCTTCAAATGGTATATCTTTTCCATACCTATATTTTATTTAAGGTGGGTTTCTTATACATCATATAGTTGAGCCTCTCTCACTGTTTTCTTTCTTTTTATAAAAAATGAATAATTAGTACATGTCTATTTTAATATCTCATTCCCCACTGTAATACACTTGAGTCTTCATTTAATATTATTTTGAAAAATATCATACTCTAAAAGTTGATTGATTTGCCAAAAGCAGCCAGGTCCGCTTCTCTAAAAGCTTCTGATAAGGTCAGATGTGTGTGACAGACTCTAGCTATATTTTCACAGGATGCTCGGTATTCCAAAGTGAGAGCAGCTTCATTTACCATTTCTCCAGCACCTGGTCCCAGAATATGTGCTCCTAGTACTCTGGCGTTTTCTGCCCAAGAATCTTCACCATGCCATCTGTGTCAGCATTTGTCTTAGCTCTGCTGTTAGCAGCAAATGGGAATTTCCCGACCTTGTACTCAGTCCCCTCTTCTTCCAGCTGCTCGTCTGATTTGCCAGCCCATGCACCTTCAGGGAGCGTCAGTCACTGATGGCACACAAGTGCAGTCACTGTGCATGGCACAGCCGCCATTCCTCAACACAGGTGATGCTCATCCTCTGCCTTGTGAGCCAGCACTGGGCCAGCGACCACATGGCCAATGGCACAGATATTCGCAATTTTGGTTTGGAATCTGCTACTGACTGGAATTCTCCCTCTGGGATCTAGTTCAATTCCAACCTCTGCCAAGTCCCAGATTCTGAGTAAAAGGGTCGTAGACCAATGCAAACCAAAAGTGATTAACCTCAGCTTTACCACTAGCAGCAGCTTCAATATAAACATCGATTTTTCCATCTGACTTCTTGGTGGCACCAGTAACCTTTGTGTTCAATTTAAATTTAAACCCCTGTTTTTGAAGGATGCGTTGAAAACTTTTAGTTTTCTCCATATCAATTCCAACTCCACCTACGTGACCCAAAAATCCAATGGCTGTTATGTTTGCACCAAATCTTTGCCAAACTGAACCCAATTCTACACCTATTACTCCTGCATCAATAACGACCATTTTTTCTGGAGCTTTTTTAAAGATAAGGTACCTGTAGATGACACTGTTGTACCTTCATCAATTGTGATTCCAGGAGAAGGAGTGACTTCTGAACCCGTAGCTATAATGATGTTCTTTGTTTGGTAACTTGAGTGCTGCCATGAGCTTTCATAGCAGTAGCCTGATTTTTGCCAGTATTTTTCCATATCCATTTACATGAACAACCTTTTTCTGCTTGAATAAATGGGCAATCACACCTGTTAGAGCTTTTACTGCAGTCGTCTTCTGCTCTATCATCTTGTCTAAATTCAAGCAAACTTTGGACATTTCAATTCCTCTGGATGCAAAATCTATTCCATGGGCCATATGGTAATAATGAGAGTTATTCAATAAAGCTCAACTGATCTGCATAAGTTCTCAGCAGCACCACAGAAACTCCCTGGAGGCCATGAGACAATCGACTGAAATGGCCTCCCTTGGCCAAGGAATAGTACACACGACTCCAGATCTGCATTTCGGCCCCAATACTTTCCTCTCCGCCAATACTTTCACCTCCGCACACAGCGACACCAAGGTCGCTCTGCCCTGCGCATGCACAGCGCAGCCTTTCTCACTGTTTTATTTCTTAATCACAAATTTTTAATTGTACATATTTATGGGGTACAGTGTGATTTTTTTAAAGCACATGAATACAATGCATAATGATCAAATCAGGGGAATTAACATACTTATCAGCTCCAAACATTTATCATTACTTTGTGTTGAGAACATTCAGAATCCTCTTTTAGCCATTCTGGAATAGAATAAATTATTATTGACTATATTATCCTGTTATATATGAATTCATTCTTATCTGTAATTTTGTATCCCTTAACCAACGTCTCTATTTTTCTCTGCCCTCTATCCCAGCCTCTAGTGATAACTATCCTACTTCTATGAGGTCTTATTTACTTATTTATTCATTTATTTAGAGGTTTTTGCCATAGGGCATGTGCGCTTGATAGAGAGAGACAGAGACAGTGAGAGGAAGAGAAATCGTCCCCCAGGAGGATGGCCATGCCTCAATCCCTTTTTCTCCATTACCCTCCATTCTCCTCCTAGGATCTTGGGCACGCACACGCACACATCCTACGTGATTTTCAAGCCATCAGTCCAGTACTCAAACCACTGTCGAGTGTGAAACCAGCAGAGACATAATCTGCTGGCCCTATGAGGTCTTTTTTGGTTTCCACTTATAAGTAAGAACATGTGATTTTTCTCTTTCTGTGCCAGGGCTGAATATTACACTTAACATAATGCCCTCCAGGCTTAGCCATGGTGCCTCAAATAACCATATTTCATTCTTTTTTTTTTTTTTTTTTGGAGAGGTTTTTCGCTATAGGGCGCGTGCGCTCGCCAGACAGACAGAGAGAGACATAGAGACAGAAAGCGAGAAATCACCCCCCAGGGGGGATGGTCACGCCGCAATCCCTTCTCCTCCATTCTCCTCTTGGGATCTTGGGCACGCACGCACACGCGCCCGGCGTGAGTTGTAAGCCACCGGGTCCGAGACGCAAACCGCGGTCGACTACGTGGGAGTCCAGCGACATAGCCATTACGCTAACTGCTGGTTCCCATTCTTTTTAAATGGCTGAATAATATTCTCTCTCTATGTGTGTGTGTGTGTGTGTGTGTGTGTATATATATATATATAGACATATGTATATGTATATATATAGATATATGTATCTGTCTATATATTCATACACACAAATACATACACAGAATATATATTATGTATGTGTGTGTGTATATATATATATACATATATATACACACACACACACACACACATACATAATATATATTCTGTGTATGTATTTGTGTGTATGAATATATAGACAGATACATATATCTCCATTCGTCTGTTGATAGACACTAAGGTTGATTCCATATCTTGGTTACACTGAAGAGTGCTACAATGAACACTAGAGTACAGATATCTTTAATGACATACTGGTTTACTTTCTTTTGGATCTATGCCTAGTAGTGGCATTTCTGGATCATAAGGCAGTTCTAGTTTTACTTTTTAAAGGAATCTCCAAACTGTTTTCCATAATGGCTGCATAATTTACATTCTCATCAACAGTGAGAAAAATAGTTCTCCTTTCTTCACATCCTCACCTGTATTTGTTATTTTTTGTCTTTTTAATAAAAGCCACTGGGGGGCTGACAGGTGGCATGGTGGTTGAAAGGGCTAGATTCCCACATGGTCAACCACTTTTTTTTTTTTTTTTTTTTTTTTGAGAGGTTTTTGCTATAGGGCGCGTGCGCTCACCAGAAAGACAGATAGAAAGCAAGAAATCACCCCCCCCCCCCCAGGGGAGATAGTCATGCCGCAATCCCTTCTCCTCCATTCTCCTCTTTAGATCTTGGGCATGCACACACACACACCCAGCGTGAGTTTAAGCCACCAGGTCCAGGACGTGAACCGCGGTTGACTACATGGGAGTTCAGCGACACAGCCATTACACCAACTGCTGGTCCTGCCAACCACGTTTTGAGTCCCGGACCTGGCGACTTGCTTTCTCATTTTCCCTTTCTCTGTGTCTCTCTGATAAAATTAAAAAATAATAACAAATGGAATTAAATAAATAAATAATTCTTAAAACAAAACAAAACAAAACAGCCACTTGAATGGGTGAAGTATTTCACTGTGGCTTTGATTTGCATTTCTCGGATGACTAGTGATGTTGAACATTTTTCCATATATTGACCATTTTTATACCTTTTTTTTTTTAAATGCCAGAAGGCATGTGCATATTTATAAGAGAAAGACAAAGATAGAGAGAGGGAAGCCCCCCATGTGGTCAAGCACAATTCTTTTTTTTTTTTCCTATTCTCTATCCTGTCAGAATCCTACAAAAGTGTTTGTGTTTTTCAAGTATGTTTTTCAAGCTGATGGGACTAGGACTCGAACCCTGGTTGGTCATGTGGGATCTAGATTCCAAATGTAGCCCCTTACTGCTGTGCTTACAGGGCCAGCCCACATGTCTTCTTTTGAGAAACATCTATTCAAATCATTTGCCCATTTTAAAAATTGATTATTTGCTGTTTGCTACTAAATTGAATTTCTTTATATTCTGGTTATTAATCTCTTGTGAATATATAGTTGACAAATATTTTTTCCCATTCTGTAGGTTGTTTTGTCACTCTGTTGATTGTCTCCTTTGCTATGCGGGAGCTACTCATAGGAGTTTAACATAATCCCATTTGTCTATTTTTGCTTCTGTCCTTTTAAGGGTTTATCTAAGACCATTATCCTAAAGCATTTCATCTTTGTCGTCTTCTATTAGTTTCATAGTTTTGGATCTTATGTTTAAGTCTTTAATCCATTTGGAGTTGATTTTTACACATTGTGTCTTCATTGTGGTTTTACTTTGCACTTCTGTGATGACTTATTACATGTTGAGTACTTTTTTATACATGTATTGGTTTTTCATATTTTTCCTTTTACTTTATTCTAAGTTCTTTAATTGATGAATGCCTCTTTGGCTAGTATTTGGAAGATGACTATATAGTCCTACAGATGCATTTTCCCATTTCCTCATTATTTTGTGTGCATGCCACCAAAAACTCTTATTTTCTCGGTTGAGCATTGTTCTCTTTGACACATTATCAAATGAACCCTATATAATAGCACAGGATACTGTTAGAAAGTATGAATATCTAAACACTTATTTAGTGATTTCTTTCCTTCTGTTTTCAAATCATTTCTAACAGTTTTAAATTAAAATAAAGTTAGTTGAATAAAAAATTATTTTTTTAAAAAGAGAGATTTATTTATTTAATTCTATGTTATTATTTTTTAAATTTGACGAGAAAGAGACAGAGAAAGGGAAAGAGAGAAAACAAGCCATCAGGTCTGAAACTCAAACTGCAGTTGGCCATGTGGGAATCCAGTGCCCTTAACCACCATGCCACCCGCCGGCCCCTGAATAGAATTAGTTCTAAACCCTAAACTTTCAAGGCATTGCTTATAACCTGAATAGAGAAAAAAATGCTGTCATCCATATTTCTAGAAGGTTGTTGTAAAAATGTGTGAGAGTCTTCAATAGTAACTCTTTCTGTTATTCTCATACTTCCTTATTAATTTAGTTGATGTGCAAATGAGGATAATTTTATAAAGGGCTAAAATATTCTCCGTACAATAGATTATTGGGGCAATGCTGAACACAGAGTGAGCCTTCTTGCTTCTCATGGAAGATGGACTCCATGTTTATTTGCCTGATATATTTTCTTTTTCAAAGTGCCTGTTCCAAGTCTTTGACCTAATTGAAAAACTCAGTTGTCTTTTTATCTCTTGGACCTTCTTGACTTATACCTTATCTTAGGAAAAAGTGTTTACTATTTCATCATTAAGTATGATGACACTAGTTCTAGCTTTTTTCTTATTACACTTTACCAATTTGAGGAAGTTCCCTAATATTTTGTTTGGAGAATTTTCTCAAAATCATGAATCATGAATGAATATTGTTATCTGTCAAATGCTTTTCCTATAGCTATTGAGAAGATGACGATTTTCTTCTTTGTTCTGCTAATATGGAAACATATAATGACTAATTTTCAAATGTTGAGTGTTAGTTACACAGGTGTGTCCATGTAAATTCCTGAAGTAAGCTGCAATTGGTCATGACAATTAGTGTATCCTTTTTATACACTACTAGATTAAATCTCATGATATTTTGTTTAGAATTTTAGTTCCTATATTCATGAGGGATATTGATCCTGTAATTGTTCTTTCTTGTAATGTCTTGACACATTTTGGTATCATATTTTTCCAAGCCTTACAAACCAAGCATTTCCTCTTTTCTTTTTTTTTTTCTTTTTGAGAGGTTTTTGCTATAGGGTGCGTGCGCTCGCCAGTAAAACAGAGAGATAGAAAGCGAGAAATCACCCCCTAGGGGGGATGTCCACACCACAATCCCTACTCCTCCATTCTCCTCTTGGGATCTTGGGCACGCATGCACACGTGCCCGGCGTGAGTTTAAGCCACTGGGTCCAGGACTCGAACCACGGTCAATGACATGGGAGTTCAGCGACATAGCCATTACACTAACTGCTGGTCCTGGAAGCATTTCCTCTTTATCTATTCTTCAGAACTGCTGTGTAAGATTGATAACATATTTCCCTTAAATGTTAATAGAAATTCACCAGTGAAGTCATCTGGGCTAGCAATAATTTTTTTGGGGGGAAAATGTTTTATTATGGCTTTAATTTCTTTAACAGAAGTTATGAAAATTTTGTTTCCCCTTAATGCTAGTTTCAGTAAATTATGGTTTTACAGGAATTTATTCCATTAATGTTGTCAAATTTATTGACATAAAGTCATTTATAATATATCTTTACTATCCTCTTAATGTTGTCAAGATCTTGATAATGTCTCTAATTCCATGTCAGATATTGATCATTGGTTTTCTTTTGCTCTTTCAAAAATTTATTGATCACTTTTACTAGGCATCTTTCCATTTTATTAATGTTTTCAAAGAATCAACTTTTTATTTTTGTTCATCTATTTCCTTCCTTCCTTTCTTTCTTTTTTTTGTAATTTCTCTAGACTCACTAGAGGGAAAGAAAAAGTGAGAAAGCACCCCCTAAGGGGTTAAACCTCCATGCCATAATCCTTTCTCCTCCACTTCTCCTTTTGTGATTTTAGACACACATGAACATTCAAGTCCTGGACCCGACAGCTTAAAGCTTACACTGGGCACATGTGCATATGTGCTCAAAATCCTGAGAGAAGAACAGAGGAAAAGGGATTATAATGTGGCCATCTCCCCTGTGGGAAGGTGATTTTTTTGCTGTCTTTCTGTCTCTCTCTGACAAGCGCATACACCCTACAGCAAAAACCTCTCAAAAAAAAAAAAAAATATATATATATATATATATAAATACACACACACATATATATTTCCATTTAAGTACTGTTTAGGCTGTATCTCATAAAAAAATTAAGAGTCATTTACACTTTGTTGAGGAAAGACAGTCTGTGAAGAATCAGGGAGGACTGGAGGAAAAGGACACAAGTAAACTTAGTGAGGTGACAGCAACGTGCCACATCTTGATTGAGTTGTTGGTTATAAAGGTGTGTGGGTTTGTCAAAATGCAATGTTTTACACTTAATACTTGAAGTACATACAACACAGCAGAAAGGCATCAGTACTCCCCCGCCCCATAGGGCATGTGAACGTGCCAGAGAGAGAAAGTCAGAGACAAAGAGAGGGAAAGTGAGAAATCACCCCCTGGGGGAAGGCCATGCTGCAATTCCTTCTCCTCCATTTTCATCTTGGGATTTTGGGCATCCATGCACTCACACATGCCTGGTGTGATTTTTAAACCACAAGGTCCAGGACTGGAATCATGGTTAGCCATGTGGTAGTCCAGTGCCTTAACCACTATGCCAAATGCTGGCCCCATCAGTACCTTTTTTTTTTAATTATTCAATTTTATTTATCATCATTTTAAAAAATTAAATTTGCTATAGGGCATATGTCTTCACCAGGAGGAGAGAGAGGAAGAGAGAGAAAGCGAGAAAGCAAGCCACCAGATCCGGGACTCAAACCATAGTCAGCCATGTGGGAGTCCAGCACCCTAACTACCATGCCACCTGCTGGCTCCCATCGGTACATTTTTATAGCTGAGAAAAACTTAGGTACAGAGGAACTGACTGTGATGTACCAATATCACATGCTTAGTAACTGAAAGAGCCAAGGGTTAAATCTCCAGCATCAGAACCAGTGTGGCTTACATTCCACCACGTATTACTTTATATATACTTACATATACAAGTATACATACAGAAAAAGACAGAAAGAGGAAGTGATTAGGAGAGAAAGAGACAGTACATGTTTACTGCAGCATACTTTTAATATGTAGCATTAATAAAATGATTTTGCAGGCCAGTCAGTGGTGTGGTGGTGAAGGCAGATGGATCCCACATGGCCAACTTCACGGCTCAAGTCCCAGACACAGTATCTTAAAAAGAAGCCTGGTGTGTGTATGTGCATGACCAAAATCCCAAGAGGAAAGTAGAGTACAGGAGACTTCGGTGTGGCCATCCACCAGGAAGTGATTTCTTACTTTCATTCTCTCTCTCTGTTTCTGGTAAGTGCATATACCCTATAGAAAAACTTAAATAAAAACAACAAAAAAAAAAACCAAACAAAAAGCCACACAACTAAATGATTTTGCATCATTCTGATGTGAACTGATCTAAATTTCTCAGTAAACTCACCTTATTACCATCAAACAGACAGAGGCGTACATGTCTGCTCAGAACCTGTATGCTCATTCCTGGAAGAGGAATCATTTTACAGCTCCACAGAGTCAGAATCAATGAAACACGACTTGGTCTTGACTTAATCTGAAAGAAAAATCAGTAATTAAAAAGAAGTTAACTTTTACTTATTTTTAAGGAATTATTTTAACTCGGGACCGGCAGTTAGCGTAATGGCTATGTCACTGAACTCACATGTAGTCGACCACGGTTCGAGTCCCGGACCTGGTGGCTTAAACTCACACCAGGCACGTGTGCGTGCATGCCCAAGATCCTGAGAGGAGAATAGAGGAGAAGGGATTGCAACATGGCCATCCCTCTGGGGGGGTGATTTCTCACCTTCTCTCTCTCTGTCTTTCTGGTGAGTACACGTGCCCTATAGCAAAAACCTCTTTAAAAAATCATTTTAACTTTATTTATTTATTTTAATTTGATCAGAGAGGGACAGAGTGATGGGGGTGGAGGGTGAGTGAGAAAGCAAGCTAACAGGTACAGGACTTGAATTATGGTTGGCCATGTGGGAGTCCAGTGCCCTCAACCACCACGCCACCTGCTGCCCCACCCAAAATGTTTATTTTTATGATTTATAACACCAATTCATTTCCCAAAGCATGAAGGAAAAATCTTACACAAACACATACACATGTGAGAAAAGTATACAAATTTTTCATTTAAGATCACAACCATTCAGGTACATTTTTCATAAAGATTTATTAGAAATAATTATATATTTTTTTCTTTTCTTCTCTTTTCATTTTGTTTGTATACAATCACCAGGGAGAGAAAAAAGAGAGAGAGGGAAAGTGAGAAATCACTCTCCAGGAGGGATGGCTGTGCTGCGATCCCTTCTCCTCCATTCTCCTCTCAGAACTTTGGGCCCGTGGACACAAGTACTTAGTGTGATTCTCAAGTTGCTGGGTCTGGAACTTGAACAGAGTAATGGGCCATGTGGAATCCAGCTGCCTTAAAACTCCACACCACCTGCTGGCTCACAATTTTTTCTTACATACATGAAAATTGTGACAAAAAGAAGGGCCAGCAGGTGGCATAATGACTAAGACGCTGGACTCCCACATGGCTGACTATGGTTCAAGTCCCAGACCTGGCAGCTTGAAACTCACACTGGGTACATGTGTGTGTGTGCCCAAAATCCTGAGAAGAGAATGGAAGAGAAAGAACTGTGGCCATCACCCTTAAGAAGTGATTTCTCATTTTCCCTCTCTCTGGTGAGTGCATGAACCCTGTAGCAAAGAGCTCTTTTAAAGAAAAAAAAAAAAAAAACAGTCAATGGTATCAGTAAAATATATGACCTGGCTATGAATTCCTGTATTCCCATCTCCAGGTTCATTCCCCCCCACGTGAGTAAGTGAAGGTAACCAATGACACCTGGCATTAATATCCAACCGCTTCCTCCTCCTTTTGATTCCAAGCTATTATTTAGTGTTCACTAGTTTCTTATGTAGATGTTTCAAAAAGAGAATGGGGACCAGCAGATGGTGTAAAGACCCCCACACAGTCAACCATGGTTTGAGTCCTGAACCCGGTGGCTTAAGACTCAAGCTGGGCGCATATACGTGCATGCACAAAATCATGAGCGGAGAATGGGGGGGAAGGGATTGCGGCATGGTCACCCCTCCTGTGGGTGATTTCTCACTTTCTGTCTTCCTGTCTCTCCAGCAAGTGCACGTACCCTATAGCCAAAATCTCTCTTAAAAAAAAAAAAAAGGAAAGAAAGAAAAGAGAATGCACCATTTGACGTGATTATTAAATTCCACTTTACAGGTATAGTTCAGATTGTAAACAACAAACTGGCATTTATTCATTCATTCAATGTTTATAGACAGGATCTCACTACGTTGCCCGGCTAGACTCAAACTCACAATCCTCATGCCTTAGCCTCCCAAGAAGCTGGTACTATAGGCACAAGCACTGTGCTGCACTGTTTTTCTTTTTTCTATTTCAAGAACAGCTTTAATTAAACTTTATAAACTTTATATTCTGCCTCATGGTCACTAGCCTTTTTATTTAAATAACATTGTTGTAAAAAAATAAGGTAGTATCTAACAGTTTGCCACCTTTCAATTTAAGAAATGAGAATGAAATAGTTCTCTGGGTACAAGTTCATAAAACTGTCATTTTTGCAAGTACTACTATGCTAAAAAGATGAAATACATCTATCTTCACTTGCAATAAAGAAGGTTCCAGGCAATGTTCAAGCTGAGAGGAAGGAGGGCACTAAAATACTGCACCAACACTCCCCCTAATCCTCGCACACTGCCGTTGTCTTCTCTTGAGTCTGTGGGGAAAGGCAGGGGGAGGTAGAAGGTAAATAGGAAGGTGAGTTGACAAGCTCTCAAGTGGTTAAAATCAACTCAAGAGGAGAACAGAATGAATGATCAAGAGCATTTTCGACTTCAAACACTAGGATAGTGGGAGTCCTTACTGTTAGCGCTGGCCAGGAAAGTATAATCAGAAAGTACTGCCAGCTTCCTCATTGCTACCTAATTAGCATAATATTATAGTACTCCTACCATACATGGTGACACTGGCTAACACTGACCGAGTTCCTACGTGCCAGGCAATGTTCTAAGACCTTCACACATACAATGTAATGTTCACAAGAACCTTGTATTGGAAGTGTTCTTTATTGCTTTTTACAGATGAAGAACTGGAGGCAAAGCATGATTACTATAGAAACCTAGCATTATTTCCTTTCCACATGGAGAAGAGAAACAAGATGCAGTCACGGTAACAAGTCCAAGTTCACCTTACCTATGAAAACATCACTGTTTCAAAACTACAACACAGAACCAAGTTTTTGATTTCTGCAGTGCATTAATCAACTTACATGTTATTTATGTACTTGCAACCATGACAAAACCTGGAAAAGTCATACCTTTGCTGATAATAACTACTTACAGTGCCTGCCTTAGCATCCCACATTAGGTCTCTGAAGGCCAGCTGTGAAGCTGTGAGTTCTGGCTGTAAGAAGTAACTTGCTCGATATTGATTCCCTGCAAAAATAAAATGTTCCTTTATTTTCTTACAAAAAAAGAATGAAATTCAAAGCCAAAAATCTAAGACATGAGGCTACAAACTTAGGAAAGAGACTACCAAAATGCTGATCTATTTACTTGAAACTTGCTTTTCAAGACAGAGACACCAATACAGAATTATACATAAAAACAACAGCAGGAAATTTAAATATTTAAGCTTAAAAGACATCAACTTAAAGCAGCTTTAAGAAAAATTTCAAAGACATTTAGGTAAATAACATACTCCATGTTGAAAATGATCATTCAAATATTTTTGTTAAAATGCAGAAATCTATAAACACTTTTTGGAGATTTTAGAAAAAAAATGTAATCATTAGTTTCCCTTTTCACATAAAGCATTTTTATACTCTTCTTCCATACTTTAGTCATGAAGAACATTTATTACAAAATCATTTACTTGAGGCTGGCAGGTGGAGGGGTAGTTAAAGGCGCTGGACTCCCACATGGCTGACCACAGTGCGAGTCCCTAACTTGGCGGCTTGCTTTCTCACTTTTCCTCTGCCTCTCTCTCACACTCTGTCCCTCTCTGGTCATATTAAAATAAATAAAGTAAAATAAAAAAGTAATTCTTAAGGAAAAAAATTAGTTTTAATTCAGAAATCATTTTTGAATCCCTACTCTGTGCCAGTTACTATGGCAGGAACTAGAAACACAATAGTTAGAGAGTGGTCCCTGTACTCATTAACTCATAGTTAAGTGGGGGAAATAATTTCTTCCTTTTGTAAGTAAGTAGACATTGGAGCCAGCACATGGTGTAGTGGTTAAGGCACTATTCTCCCACATGGTTGACCATAGTTCAAGTCCTGGAGACAGTGGCCTGAAAATCACGTGTTGGAGGCCAGCAGGTGGCATGGTGGTTAAGCTGCTGGACACTTCCACATGGCCAACCATGGTTCAAGTCCCAGACCTGGTGGCTTCCTTTCTCACTTTCTCTGTCTGTCTCTCTCTAGTCAAATTAAAATAAATGAATGAATAAAATAATTCTTTAAAAAAATCATATATGTGCATGCCAAAAATCCCAAGGAGACTAAAGGAGAGCTGTGGTGTGGCCATCCCTCCCGGGGGGATGTGTGATTTCTCACTTTCTCTCTGGTAAGCACACACACCCTATGGTAAAACCTTTGGGAAAAAAAAAAGGTTAAGTAGACAAGAGAATTCATCAAATAATTATAACCTGACTTAATTATATAGGTGCACAAACAGATGGGAACAGGGAGAACCAAGATTACTCAAGGAAGGCATCTCTGGGAAGACGGGCCTTACCATGAGACCCAAAGTAAAGAAGGCATTTAGGGAGGGCTAGGATGTGTCTTTCTGGAGAGGTTTTTTTTTTTTTTTTCTTTCTTTCTTTAGGGCGTGTGTGCTCGCCAGACAGACAGAGAAAGACAAGGAGAAAGAAAGCGAGAAATCATCCCCTAGGGGGGATAGCCACGCCGCAATCCCTTCTCCTCCATTCTCCTCTCGGGATCTTGGGCATGCATGCACACGCGCCCGGCGTGAGTTTTAAGCCACCGGGTCCAGGACGCAAACCGCAGTCGACTACGTGGGAGTCTAGCAACATAGCCATTACGCTAACTGCTGGTCCCCATGACCTATTTTTCTATGCAAAAATGCATCATGACTTTCCCTACAACCCAATATCTTAACCACTCTGCCATTGGCTGGCCCAGGGATGGTTCTTAAAGGTAGACGTTATTAGATGTGCTGCTTCTACTGACAGGATGAAACAGTAGGACCAGTGGGGAGGAGGAGAAAGCAGGCTAAAGATTCAGGAAAGGGCTAGTAAAGAAGTCACATTAAAAAAAAAAAAAATAGAGCTGAAATCCAGAGCCCAGGTAAACAGGCTGATTGCTGACAGGATCAGGCCCTTCCTCACTGTGACAGGAAGGACAAGGAAAAGACAAGTGCCGAAGAGATGTGAGACTGAATGTGTTCAACACTTGTTTTGGCTAAGGCAGAAAAATCAGACTTGAACCCTGACTAGTTAAACAAAAGCATATGGTGGTTGACAGACATGTGTTACCTTCTTCCAAAAGCTGGGAGAGTGTGGAAGGCCTGAACCCTGCAGGAATAGCTCCCATCGTGGTTAGCACGTCCGCAGTGTTTATCTGCTAGAAACAGTCAAAACGAAATTGGCTTGCTTGTTTTTTTCTTCCATGTCTCCTCACCAATATACTTTCTCTAACATTATAGCAACCATAAGCCCAAAAAGAAAAATACAAACATACAGGCTTTTGTGGAAGAATATTGTAATTGAACCCCAAATTTCTGAGAGAATTTTCAACACATGGTTGATAATACCACTATTTAAAAAATGACAAAGACTGAGGGAGACAGCCAGTTTAATCAAAATAAATTCCAAATGGATGCATTCAAATTTTTAAAAAAGTAACTATAGAAATAAAAGAAAAATAAAAGTGTTAACAGAAAATAAAGCCTGGCCTCTTCCAAGGACCCAAGCCCCATTTAGTGCCCAGTACAAAGCATTGTGATCCAAGCCAGCTGCTTCCAGTAGGTACGTGCTTCTTCCTGATCCAGTGTATTCATACTTAACAGATGAATTCATATTGTCAACTGACACACGCTGAATGATACATTTTTTTGAATGTAAGTGTACACGTGTGTACGTGAACACATATATAAGCATGTTCTTATTAGTAACAAGCAGAGGAAAAGATCAAGGATACTTACTAAACTATTAATGGTAGGGGAAGGATTAACATTTTTCTAGGTAATAATTTTCCTTTTCCTATGTAATTTTTTAAATGGTAAGATTATGGATAATTTATTTTTTGAGCTTTTCATAATTTTTCAAAGAGTAACAGAAATTTAATATCTATCTTCAACCAAATGATAGAAAATCAAGGTAGGATCAATGAGAATATTCCCAAGCCCTAAAATGATACCATGAATGAGTTCATGGACTTTTTGTACAACGAACCCAATGAGAAATGGTACTTGAGGCATGGGCTTATTACTAAACCAGAGATATGTGTCTTATGTTCTTACATCCCATGCCCTACACCCTACTAGAGATCCACTGCTATTTTCCACAGTCTCCATCTGTTTTGAATCTGAACTCAATCAGAACTATTAGGAAAGAGAACCAGACATCGTTAATGAGACAGCAGATACCCACCTCTGACATGGCCTTTTGAACAGCACTCCAGTGGGAATCAGTTCTGGGGAGGGAAAACAGCAAGGTGAGTATAGGGGCAGGTTATAGCTACTCACTCAGCTAAGGAACTTCATTAATCAAAGAATAAAATCCATCATCTTTGGTGAGTTCTGAAAACCTGAAAGTTTCTAGATCAAACCAGGATTGAACTGAATGCACTAAAAATAATTAATACAAAATAGAGTAGTCATGATCTTGAAAGACAATACAAAAAGTTCTCATGGTGCAAGTTGTCTCCATTTCAAGGAATTTTGAGTTATTAGTAACAGCAAAAATAAATGACAAGTTCCCTGCTCTGCTATCCTCTTGCACCACGCACCTTTGTTTGACTTCTGCTCCGTCTGCTGTCTCATCCACCACCTCCACATCATCCTCACTGCCCTCCGCACTTGATTCTTGGCTGCTGCCTTCTTTATTATAGGGCTGAAAAAAATCAAGGAAATATGAAGTGCTTTGTAACAAATGCAAAAAGTAAAAATAATAAAAATAAAAATACCAGTACTTTCAGAAAGACTTGGGCACAAATGGGAATTGAATATAAAATGAATGTATCAAAAATCAGTGGAGGGGGCTGGCAAGTGGCGTGGTGGTTAAAGGCGCTGGACTCCCACATGGCCGACCATGGCTCAAGTCTCGGACCTGGTGGCTTGCTTTCTCACTTCCTCTCTCTCTCTGTCTCTCTCTGATAATAATAATGATATAATAATAAATAAAGTTAAATAAAATAATTCTTTAAAAAAATCAGTGGAAAAAATTTTTAAACACATGATTGATAATGTCACTATTTCAAAAAATGAGAAGGACTGAGAGAGATAGCTAGTTTAATCAAAATAAAATCCAAGTGGAAGTATTCAAATTTTTTAAAAAGTAACTATATAAATAAAAGTAATAGAAAAGTGTTAACAGAAAATAATCCTAAGATGGGAAAGGCTTTTTCAATTATGATACTAAAACCAAAAACTATAAATAAAAACATTAACAGATTTAGCTACATAAAAACAAAACAAAACACGATAGGGCCAGCCAGGCTGCACAGTAGTTAAAGTGGCTAGATGCCACATAACCAACTGAGTGGTGTTGAGTCTCAGACCCAGAGGCCTAAAAAGCACACTGAGTATGTGTATGTTCATGCCTAAAATCCCAAGAGGAAAATGGGGAAGGGGGACTGGGGCGTGGCCATACAGCAAAATTAAAAAAAAAAAAAAATGCCCAGGGGCCTAGGTCCACAGAGCAGCAATTAATTGTTATGCACAGGGAGCCAGTTACCACACGCCAACTGTGGTATAAATCCTCGCCCTGAAGTCTTGAAAAACATGCCAGTTGTATGTATGTGTGTCCAAAATCCTGATGGAATGGAGAAATGGAAGAAAATGGATTGTGGCATGACTGCACCCCACTGGGTTTTGGCTCTCTCTCTCTCTCTGGTGAGTGCATGTACCCTCTGGCAATAATAATCCAACCAACCAACCAACCAACAAACATGGCTGAAAGTCAACAACAAAAATATTTAACATAAATTTTGAAGGATAAATATCTTTATTAAAATATTACAAAAGCTCTATAAGTCAATAAGAAAAAGATTTTTAAAAATCCCTTAGAAAGATGGCCAAAAATCCAAAATAGCAATTCACAAAGAACAAACACAAATAGTCATAAAGCATATGAAATTATGCTCTGCATCATTCATTAGGAATACAATGACTGTAAATAAAATAACAATGAGAATTTCTTTTTGCTGGTCACAAAGACAGATACAGCCATTCCCGGTAGATGTGCAGGGAAACAAGTGCTCTGAGATGCTGGGAGGCTGGGGGTAGGAGTACAAACTGGTTTCACTTCCTGAGCGGCAAACTGACACAATAAATCAAAATATAAAGGTGTAAACCTTTAAATCAGTGATGACCATCCCTCAAGGACTTTATCTAAGGGGAATAATCAGGCAAGTCTACAATGATGTCTGTATGGACTGATCAGTGCAAAGGTTGCTGGCTGGCTACCACTTTTCTAACAGAATCCCTGATGTTGGCAATGAGTCAGCTAAGAGGCTAATCCTCACAGCCTTCCTCGCAGGTAGGTGATGTCTGGGAACTAAACGCTGGTCGAGGAGAGATAACAGGAAGTTTTCTGTGTAGCATAAAGGGAGCAGCTTTGACTCCCTCTCCTTTTCCGTACACTGGCCTGGAATCATTAAAAGACCCAGTAGACACTTAAAACTAAGAGGTCACTCTAGGGAGAGATGCCTCACACCTAACTACAGAGAAAATAATAGATGGGGCCTTCACCAGGCCTTGATTGCCCATCTGCACACTTCTTCCACAGAGGAGAAAAATACATTAAGTCACTTTTGGGGGTAACTTATTATTTACAAGGGAAGCTCAGCATAATTTTTTTCTATAATTGGCAGTGATTATGGACTGGAAACAACCTGACTGTCCCCATAAATGAGATTGGGATATTTGCTGTCACTGAAAAAGAGGGTCTGGAACCGCACCGCACAATCCAGCAGCCCCTCACACATGTTTGTGAGCTCTGGAAACTGTTCCAAATTCACATGTGCTATAAATGTTAAACACACACTCGATTTTGAATTTAATATAAAAAAGGGAAAGGAAACAGCTCAACATTTAAAAATACTGATTACATTGAAATAGGCCTTTGTCCCTGGTTCCTGGCACAGAGCTTCTATACTCTTTGGCATTTCATTAAAGATGGGACTGTGATTTCTTATTCCTTCCAAGTGTTCCCAAATTTATGGTAATGAGGTGACACTACATAGGCCCCTAGGCTACTTCAGGATTAGAAGTTAGAGCTTTCAGCTCCACCCTCCAAACTTCAGGAGGGAAGAGGAGTTGGAGAGTACTCAATCAATAGCCAATGATTTAGCTAGCATAATTAATAAAATCTCCTATAAAAAAACAAAACAAAACAAAACACCCTAAACACAAGATCTGACAGCTTCTAGGCTGGCGAATTTAACTCCTGGGAGGGTAGAGTGCCTGGAGAGGACATGCAGGTCATTGGCCTACCAATACCTTGTCCTATGTATCTCTTCCATTTTTTCATGCCCGAGTCATATCTTAAACTGGTAAGTACAAGGCAAGTGTTTTCCTGAGTCTGTGACTCCACTCTGTTGAAGTAGGAAACCCCTGAGGGGGAGTATAAGAACTCCTGAGTGTATAGCTGAAGGTGCTAGGCTGGAAGAACGAGTGGCTCCTGAGACTTATAACTGGCATCTGAAGTCGGGGTGCAGTCCCATGGGCCTGTGCTCATAAGCTGTGGGATCTGTGCTAACCTGGGATGGAATGTGGTGTGAGGATCCTGTTAGGGGGTGTCTGCTTCTCTCTAGTTCTCTCTATTCCCTCTGCCATGAAATAAATAAACAAATAAACAAACTTGTAAAAAGTAGTGTCAGAAAAAAGAAATTTCAATGCAGTTACTGGAAAATTTAGTTACATATGTGATTTGCATTATATTTCTGTTGGACGACACGGATCCAGATAGGTATCTACATTTCTTGGCATGGAAAATGACCATTCTATATTGTGAAATCTAAAAAAATAGGCCACAAACATGCATGTATAGTGTGTTCATGCTGTAGTAAAGGGATTCATATATTGGGTTGCCAGGAAAGTTATGATGCATTTTTGCATAGAAAAACACATCTTGGCTTTCTCGAAAACCTAATATTTGTGCAAGCTAACAAAGTTAACTGTGGTTATGTTCTACAACAAACAGTAAGCACCTATTAACTGTTACCATCAGCATCAAGCCACAAAGCATCTCCAGTGTGAGATTACATGCTAGAGCTCACATGCATAAGAGCACTGTGCAGGTTCCCAGGACTACTGATGCACAGCATACAGTATTAAAGCAAATTCTGTATCACAAATTATGCACTAGTCACTAGATCAAAGTACATAGCCTAAAGTTTTATTAAAGATAAAATAAGAAGTTTTAAAGTAGAAAAAGAAAAAGAAAACATAAACAATAAAGACTAACCTCCAGGTAGGTTCTGGGAATGAGACCTTCATTTCCTTTGGCATTTTTAGCTATCCACCAACCATCTGTGTTTTTTTTAATTATAAATAGAATTTCTCCTTTCTTAAAGAAAACAAAGTAAAACATATAAAATAAATTTCAATAGTCATGAGTATATTTTATTACTAATGCTTTAAAACACATGTTGAAAAAAGGCTGAAGTTTATTCTTAATCTATTACTTCTGCTAATTTTTTAAGAGAGTATTTTGCTATAGGGCCGATGTGCTCACTGGAGAGAGAGAGAGACAGAGAAACAGAAAGAGAGAAATTGGAGGAGTCCGACCCAGCGGGGCTCCAGGACCCGTCTGAGCCCTTTGACCTTTAAGCACCACTTCCGGTTGGTTCAGTACACTGGCAAGGCCGCTACTGTACGCCCCCCGACCTTGGAACAATGCTTGGGTCAATTAGCATGTCAGCAAGGCCGTTTGCTATTCACTCCGGGAACTGTAGTAGCCTTGCTGGGAAGTGGCCCCCCTCTGACTCCCTGATATACTACTATAAAAGAATGACATAGCTCCCTCATACATCTTGAGTGTGTGGTAAGATTTCCCAAAAGTCCCCTGACCGCTCCCCTTTACCCTGGCCACCTACTGTTAATTACAACGCTTCATCCCAGTGGGCACAGTAGAGGGTGTGCTGGGGTTCTTCTTGACCTTTGAAGGCCCTTCAAGACACATTTAATATATATAACCTTTTTACATACAGTAGGACTAGGCCAAAACTGGCCCAGGACACTCTCATCCCATGGTAACTAAGGTTCTAACAAAATACACAGCAGTGGTGCCATGGGCTACACAAGTGAATCCACAACACCATAAACCCATTTTAAAGTTTTTCATTAACTTATTAGTCACTTTACCGCCAGTTGAAAAGGCTGTCCCCGCCCTCACCAAGTGAACAGTAACTTCACCCCTTCAGGATAGGCAAATATATTAGGATTCCTTAAGTTTTAGATCCCTATAGAATTATATAAGTATCATTCTTTATGAAAATCCATAAGAACTAATATCTATGCTTGAGATTTTCGTTTAGTAATCATAAGACGGCTGCTGCTGAACATCGGCTGATAATTAACTCTACTTGCTGGAATTGTTTCCTGAAACCACTGCTTGAAGTTACCGGGAACCTGCTTTCATCAATCAAACAATTGTTGAACTGTATCGATGATTAATAGACCTGCCCTTAATCAAACCCTGAATGGTCTCTTGTTAAAACTTTATGAATTGATAATTAGAACACATAGCCCCTCTCCCATTTACTTGTATGTATCACATTTTCAATAAAAAGGCACGATGATTCCTAACAGTTGTCACTCCTCAGAGAGCAATCTCTGGGGGTGTCCGACTGAGGACGTGCATGAAAAGGCACCGAGACCTTAGTCTTCCTTTCCTTCGCCGCCTCCAACGAGTCAACCCACCCCTGCCGAGGCTGGACCCCGGCAAGAAATCACCCCCTAGGAGGGATGGCCACAATGCAATCCCTTCTCCTCCATTCTCATCTCACAATTTGGGCACTCATGCACACGTGCCTGGTGTGAGTTTTAAGCCACTGGGTCCAAACTCAAACTGCAGTCAACTTCTTGGGACTCCAGAGACATAACCATTAACTCCAAATGCTGGTCCCATATTTCTCCCAATTTCTATCAAAATCTTCCTTTCTATCTTTGAATCTATGGGACTATGAGTATAATTTTAAGTGAAACTTTCCTCTTGTTTACTTCACACACAATTAACCATATATGCAAATGGGAACTATTTTTCACAATCATTTTCAGGTATCCATACTTATTTTGGTGATTTGACTATTGTGTAAAATATTTTTGAACTTTTAAATCTCTTGTTGGAAAAATATCTTTCAGAACGAGCATATACTTCTTTGAAGAAAATAAATTCCATCAAAGTTAAATCCTTCATAGAGGATCAGCCAGATAGTGTGGCCGGATAAGGTGGCTGGATCTCACACGGCCAAGTGCCTTGTTCAATTCTTGGGTCTGGCAGCTTGGAAAATATGTTGGGCATGTGTGCGTGCATGCCCAGCATCTCAAGTGGAGAAGGGCATGCATATGTCACATGGCTATCCCACTGGGGAATGATTTCTCACTTCCCTCTGTCTCTCTGGTGAGTGTACACACCCTATAGCAAAAAAAACTACAAAAGAAAGAAAGAAAGAAAGAAAGAAAGAAAGAAAGAAAGAAAGATAGATCCTATGTAGAAGTAAAAATAGTACTTATCTAATATCATTACTCACCCAACAAATCATGTATGTTTTGAATAACACTTGTCCAGTTATAAAAATATAATCTATCTTTGAAGAACAAAGTATTTCTACTACTGGAGGTATTTAAAAGCTAAGATTTTCTTTAAAATACACATTATTGTCAGACCAGCCCTGTAGCCTACTGGTTAAGGAGCCAGATTTCATGTGACCAACTGTGGCACAACTACCAGCTCTGGCAAATTAAACAATACATCAGGCATGTGTATGTGTGTGCCCCAAATCCCAACAGAATAGAGAAATGGAGGAAAAGGGATTGTGGCATGACCATGACCCATTGGGGAATGCCTTCTTTATTATTTATTTATTTATTTATTTATTTATACATTTTTTCCACAAACATTTACTTTACATATCAAAAAAATCTTGCTCATATTCCATAGTTCTTGATAGTTAATAAACAACTTTCAAAATTTCAGAATACTGAATTTTAAAGATAATGTTCAAAATATTTCTTATAATTTTGTATAATTTTGTTTGTGACTCTATAACAGCAGAGATAGTATGGTTTTAAATATTTTTGAGAAAATATTTACATGTCAACTACTCAAATTGTTGAAAAGCAAATGCCCAGCTCACTGGTCACACTAATCCTTCTCAATTCAGCCCTGCCTACCAAGTGTTCTGTAATATACCATCTCCTATCAAAGATCAGTCTCTTTTTCTTCCTTCAAAGTCTTTCTCAAGATAATCCTCTGGTGTGGTTGCTCTTTTGCAATCTCTACTGATTACAATGCTAGGCTGGAAAAGTCTAGGTTATTTTATGTTTTAAATTCTTTCATATATCTTCTCTAATCCTCTCTGCCAGGCAGAACTGTTTATGGTGCCAGGCCATCTTTCTAAGAGCTTCTGTTAGCTTACTTGAGATCCACTTTAGTTCCATAGTTTCCTGATTAATCTTCAGGTATGACATTTCAGTCAAAGCTCTGTCCGATAATGAGTATTTCCAATTTCTAATTCAATGCAATAAGCATTATTGAACTTACGCAAATAACTCTTCTGCCACAAAATAATAATACTCCCAAATATTTTCCAATTCCAGAGGGGTGAGGAAGGAAGAAAAGTTTATGTTTCCATTTAAAGAAACAAACAAGAAAAATATTTTAACAAATTGCTGAACCTATCAATAACTCGAAAGAAAGTAAAATGTTTAAATTGGGAAAACAAAGCATAGTAAAAAAAAAAGACATCAGTCATGTTTTACTCAAAAGACATAAAATTCTATTTCACAATTTCAGACTTATGTTCAAACTCTCTTCTGTTGAGTATGTAGTGTTACTGTGGTCCAATCTTTCTGTTTAAATCCTGGAAGTTAACATTCAGTGTTAACTATTGACATTTTCCGTCCCTAGTACTAAATTGGTCATTTCCTTAGTTGCTGTTTTTTCTCTTATTTCTGTATGTGTCTTTAGTTTTCCTGGTAGAGCATTCCTTTGAGAACTTGAAGAGTGGGTCTGCTATTGGCAAATTCTTTCAGGTCTTGTTTATCTGAGAATGTTTTTATCCTTTCTTTCCATATGAAAGATAATCTTGATGGGTATAGTATTCTTGGTTAAAATTGTTTTTCACTTAACACTTCGGATATATTTTCCCATTCTTTCCTTGCTCACATTGTTTCTAATGAGAAGTCTGAGGTTAACCTGATTGGATAACGTTTATAAGTAATGTGACATTTCTGTCTTGCCAATGCTTTCTCCCACCCCTTTTCACAAGTGTACATGCCTTCTTATTTTTAAAAAATATATATGTAGTCCTCTTTCTCATTATACAAGATGGAGGGTAGAAAAGTTGAGAAGTCAGATACTCAGGAGAAGAAATCTGAAGCCGAGAAGGCTGATGCTAGTGACAAGGTTAAAAAAGGTGACTCCTCCAAGGCTAAAAAGCCCAAGAAGAGGAACCCCCACTGCAGGTGAAACCCGGTCCTAGTCTGAGGAATCAGCAGATACTGCCAATCGGCTATGTATTCCAGGAAGGCCATACACAAGAGGAAAATAACAGCCACTACATCCAGATTTGAAAAGAAAAAGAAGATTCTTGCCACTGCCACAAAACCAGTTGGTAGTGACAAGAATGGTAGTACTCAGGTGGTTAAACTTTGCAAAATGCCTAGGTATTACCCTACTGAAGATGTGCCTCAAAAGCTGTTGAGCCACAGCAAAAAAAACAAAACAAAACAAAACAAAACAAAAAAACCCTTCAGCAGCATGTGAGAAAGCTGCAAGCCAGTATCACTCCCTGGACCATTCTGAGCATCTTCACTGGACCCCACAGGGCAAGAAAGTGGTTTTCCTGAAGCTCAGCGGTGGTTTACTACTTGTGACTGGACCTCTGGTCCTCAAACAAGTTCTACTGTGAAGAATACAACAAAAATTCATTATTGCCACCTCCACGAAAATTGGTATTAGCAAAGTAAAAATCCCCCAAACACATCATTTCAAGAAAAAGGCCAGCAGGTGGCACGGTGGTTAAGGTGCTGGATTCCCACAGGGACGGCCACGGTTTGAGTCCCAGACCCAGTGACTTGAAAATCATGCTAGGCACATATGTGCAGATGCCCCAAATCCAAAGAAGAGATGGAAGAAAAGGGATTGCGGTGTGGTCATCCCCACTGTGGGGTGATTTCTTGTTCTTTGTCTCTCTCCCCAGTGAGCACATGCACCTTTAGCAAAAATGTTAAAAAAAAAAGAAAAGAAAAGAAAGGAAAAGAGAGAGAAAGAAAAAGAAGCTGCAGAAACCCAGACACTAGGAAGGTGAGATATTCAACACAGAGAAAGAGAAATATGAGATTATCAGAGCAGCACAAGGTTGATCAGAAAGCTATGGACTCACAAATTTTACCAAAAATCAAAGCTGTTCCTTAGTTCCAGGGCTATGTGTGATCCATGTTTGCCCTTACAAATGGAGTTTATTCTCATAAATTGATGTTCTAAATTTCTTGCCAAAAAGCTAATTAAATAACTGATACAAAAAAATGTACATATTATTGTCTAATATTAATGGCATTTTCCAGGATAATCTGGAAAAAACAACAAACCCTAAGAATTAAACCATTTAATTAGTTGTATAATATTCTTGTGCATCTTATTAATAGTCAATGATTAAAGTTTAATGCATAAATATATATTTATATATATATGTAAATATATATAATATATATGTTATATATATTATATATATGTATATTATATATATAACACATATATATAAATAAATAAATGTCAGGACCAAGATTCATATATGGATTTATTAAATTTATTTCTCTCATTTGTCTAACAGAAAACACAGTCTCTAATCCTTTTAAAAACCACAACTGTTTTCTTCCATCCTACCTGCCACTTATTTATGCACAGGCCAAGCACGTATAGATGCAAACTCCTTTCATATCTGAGTCAAGACGATGAATTGCTATGTAACAGCATAAAGTGTTCTCTTCAGTCTTGAGCTATATGTATTATCTAACTCATCTTAATAAGTTTATACATATGATAAAAAAAATTATAAAATGCTACACATTAGGAATTATCAACATTAAAGCTATTTTCAGAAATCTTTAGAAGAGGTACCTTTAGTAATAGAATCTCATATTACTACTCCTTGTAAATCATCATCATTACTTATTTTAACAGAATGAGTCTCCGAAATTTTACTATTAAATCGAGTCTTTAAAAATAATACAGATGTGGGGCCAGCAGGTGGCGTGGTAGTTAAGGGCACTGGACTCCCACATGGCTGACCACGGTTTGAGTCCTGGACCTGGTGGCTTGCTTTCTCACCTTTCCTCTCTTTCTCTTACTCACTCTGTTCCTCTCTGGTCAAATTAAATAAATAAATAATAATAAAAAACAAAGTTAAAATAATTCTTAAAAAAAAAAAAAAAAAAAAAAATAATACAGATGTAAGGGTACAGTTTCTTATTCTGTTAGGTATGCACAATTATCTTTAGATTAGGTTCTAGTCTTATGTTACCTACCTTAAATGTAAGATCCCCGACTTGCTGAGCAGTAAAATCTCCAACAGCAATGTATTCTTTACTCGTTTCCTGTTTGGGAGATTCATTTTCCTGCTTCTCTTCATCTTCTTCATCTGATTCTTCTTCCTCACCGCCACTTTCTTCACTTTCTTCTTCTTCTTCATCTTCTTCAGCAGAATCATCTTCTTTTTCAGTAGGTGCCTCAACTCTACAAAAAAGTGTTTCTATGAGTAAGTTCACTTGATATAACATGCAAGAATAGGTAATATATATCTTCTATATCTACTGTCCTAAGCACTGCACATTGTAACTCATCAAATCCTCATGACAACCTTAGAAGGCAGGTTCTATTTTTATCTCCACTTTACCCATGAGAAATAGAAAGCTTACAAGGAACCTACATATAACATGTATATATAGAAGATACATACTACACACACACACACACACACACACACACATATATATATATATATATATATATATATATATATTTATATGTAGGACTGTTCCATATTAATAAAAGAAATACAGAAGTCCTTAAGAAGCTAGTGGAAAAAACTGCAGGACTTCAAAATACTTGAAACTCATTTAATCCCTTTTTTTTTTTGGGGGGGGGGAGAGGTTTTTGCTATAGGGCGCTTGCGCTCGCCAGACAGACAGAGAGAGACAGAGAGACAGAAAGCGAGAAATCACCCCCCAGGGGGGATGGCCACGCCGCAATCCCTTCTCCTCCATTCTCCTCTCAGGATCTTCAGCACACACGCACACGCGCCCGGCGTGAGTTTAAGCCACCGGGTCCGGGACTCGAACTGCGGTCGACTACATGGGAGTCCAGTGACATAGCCATTACGCTAACTGCTAGTCCCTTTAATTCCACTTTTCTGCAAACTTTTTGAAGTACTCTCGTAAAGGAAAGTACAACTAATGGGTTCTATCGTTTGGCTAAGAAGATGTGACTTGAGCAACTGAAGGTGGAGAAGGAGATATTGTTTCTAAGACCTATGTGTGAGATGATGGAGTATGCAGTGGCCCTGAGGCTGGAGACTTGCATTCAAGTCCTGGATTCATTCACTCAGCAAATGCTATTTGAGCATCATTATACAGTACTTAGAGCATATGCTCTGAGTTTAAATTCAGACTCTCTTCCCTCTTCATTGGATGTCCTCAGGTAGGTTCCTTGTAAGTTTTCCATTTCTCATGGGTAAAGTGGAGATAAAAATAGAACCTACCCCCTAAGGTTGTCATGAGGATTTGATGAGTTACAATGTGCAGTGCTTAGGACAGTGCCTGCCATGATAAGCTTTTGATACAAGTTGGTTATAATGATGATGACAATGTTGTAAGTTGGGTTCCATGTCAGATACAGTGGCTCTGAAGATAAGTCAGGCATAATTTACTGTCCTTAAGAGCTAACAATGACCTAATCTAGAAAATGATCAATTACAATAGGTACTACAGTCGAGATATAGTGTGGAATCATACAAAAGGGATATGTACCACAGGCTGCCTGGGTGAGGGTCAGGAAAAGGTGAGAATTAAGTCTTGAGAGAAGAGTTGGAATTAATTAGGTAAAAAGGAAGTAGAAAGGAAAAGATAGGAGAGCAAAATAAAAGCCTCAAGCAAATTAAGGAATTTTAAATAGCTCATGAATGGTGGGGCAAGGCTTGGGGAAAATGAGCAAAAGACGAGGCTGGAAAGAGGTGGGCAGAATGCAGCTCATCAGAGCTTTATCTTTAAGGAAGTCCTAAAAGTGAAGTAGGGTAAGGGCATGGTAGGAATCGGACTTCAGAAAGACTAGACTACAGTAGGAGGAACAGATTGGAAGAAGAGCTAAAGGCAAAAACTGCTGTTAAAAGTGAGAACTATGCGGCCAGCAGGTGGCCTGATGGTTAAGGCACTGGAGTCCCACATGAACAACTGCGGTTTGAGTCCCAAATGCAGCAACATGAAATTCATACCAGGTGCTTGTGCATGAGTGCCCAAAATCCCAGAAGGGAAATCACCCTAGGGGGTAATTTTTCACTTTACCTCACTGTCTCTCTCCTGTGAGCACAGGTGCCCTATGGCAAAAATCTTAAAAAAAAAAAAAAAAAAAAAAAAAAAAAAATATATATATATATATATATATATATATATATATATATATATATACCATAAGAGTAAAAAATCCATAAAATGTCACACTGATTTTCAATATGCTCCTTTCCTTCTTTGGGGATATTTTGCACATATTTAATATGGATTAATTATTTTAAAGTGTTGCCAAGGATAAGAGCACTTACTGTTTTTTTCTTTCATCATGTCACTGTGCTAAATTTCAATGACTGATTTTTTAACATTAGGCCAATTTTGCATTCTGGAATTAATTCTACCTTGGTCATGATGTGCTGGCCTTATGATGCACTTTTGGATTCTATATGCTAATATTTTATATATGGGTTTGTACATTTGTTCATACAGGCCTTATAATTTTCTTATAATGGTCTCATTCCATTTTGATAGCATCATTATTTAATGTTCATAAAATGATTTGAAATGTGTTTCTTCTTTTTTTACTATCTAGAAAGACTTTGTGACACTGGAATTAATACTTTTTTTAATGCTGCAGGAATTCATCAGTGAAGCCACCCGGGAATTGAATCATTGAGGTTTTTAACTACAGATTCAACTTATTAAGAGGTATTTCAGTAACATTATTAAAATGGTCTATTAATTGGGCTAACAGGTGACATAGTAGTTAAGATATCTAGATCCCACATGGCTGACTACACAGTTTGAATCTCAAACCTAATGACTTGAAAAATACTCAGGGCATGTCTGTATGCATGCCCAAAATACCAAGAGGAAAATGGAAGAGAAGGGAACATGGCATGGTCATCTCCCATGGAGGGTGCTTTCTCATCTTTCCTCTCTCTCCCTTCCTCTTCTCTGTCTCTCTCTCTGGAGACCACATGTGCCCTATAGCAAAGCAAAAAAAAAAAAAAAAAAAGGATTGTCTATTATTTCTGTCAATTTTAGTACATTTTCTTTTTCAAAGAACTTATTTTATCTAGTTTCTTCATCCTTTTAATGTATGCAGAATCCATAGTGATTAGATCATTTTCATCCTTTTTTCTTCTTCTCTTTTCTTGATCACTCTCGCTAGCAGTTCATCCTCTTAGTTAATTTTTTGGAATAACCAACTCTTGGCTTTGTTGATTTTATCTACCATGTGTCTGCTTATTATTCACTGTTTTCTGCCCTTTTTTTTTTTATTATTTCCTTCTACTTTTCTTGGGCTTAATTTGTTGTTTTTTTTTTTTTTTCTGGCTTCTAAAGTTGGAAGTGTCAATAACTGACTTTCAACTTCTTTTCAAACTATGTATTTAAAGCTATAAATTTCCCTCTAAGCACTACTTTGGCTGCAATCTACAAGTCAGATTTTATTAACATTCAAAATATTTTCTAATTGTCATTGTAATATTATTTCATTGGCCCATAGTTGATATAGAAGTATATGACTTAACTGTGAACATTTGGTACTTTCTAGTTATTTCTCTGTCATTAAGTTTTGACATCATCCCAAGTCATCAAAGACAATTTCTCTATGGTCCAATATGGTTCATTTTGGTAGGTATCACACATACACTTGAAAAGAATATATATTATGTAGTTGATTACAGTGCTATACCCCTACATAAGTAATTAGGTAAAAGCTGATAATAATGTAGATTATCTAGCTCTCCTTTAGTTCTGGCAACTTTTACTTTATACATTTGAACCCATTTTATTAGATGCATACACATTTAGAATGACTTTTTTCTTATTGAATTTAACCCATTTATTATTATGAAATGTCCTCCCTTATGCATTAAATTAATTCTAGCCTTACATGCCTGACAGTAATGTAACTGCATCACCTTTGTTTTGATTTTTGATTACAGTTGCATGGAATATCTTTCATCAGTCTTTTACTTTCATAATTTTATACTAACCTATATTTCTTCTAAATAGTAAATACTGTGTGTTTTTTTTAAAATTCAAACTGACAATCTCTTTCTTTGAATTAGAGAATTATTTCATTTACATTTAATGTAATTATCCAAATGGTGGTATTCAAATCATGTAATTATTTAGTTTCTATTTGTCTCACCTGCTTTTTTTGTTTCTCCTTTTTCATTTTTTTGGGGGAGCAGAGTGTCTTTATTTTTTTAAAGGATTTTAAATTTTAATTTATTATTATTATTTTAAAATTCGCTATTGAGGGACCAGTAGTTAGCTTAATGGCTATGTCTCTGGACTCCCATGTAGTCGACTGTGGTTCAAGTCCTGGACCCGGCGGCTTAAACGTACGCTGGGCACGTGTGCGTGCGTGCCCAAGATCCTGAGAGGGGAATGGAGGAGAAGGGATTGTAGCGTGGCCATCCCCAATGGGGGGTGATTTTTCGCTTTCTGTCTCTCTGTCTTGCTCTGTCTTTCTGGCAAGCACACATGCCCTATAGCAAAAACCTCTCAAAATTTTTTTTTTTAATTTATTTATTTGCATTCATTCTCTGAACATCATTACAGCATACAAAATGAGATTTTCCATCCAAATTACACTATATATTGTCTCAATCAAGCACATCAACAAACATGTTATTGTCAGCAAATGATCTTCCATTTCTTGTCTTCTGTATGTTTTGCTTTTTAAAATTTTTTTTTTTTTTTTTGCTATTGGGTACATGATCTCACTAGAGGGAGAAAGAGGAAGTAAGAAGTAAGCCATCAGGCCTGGGACTTGAACCACGGTCAGCCATATGGGAGTTAAGTGCCTTAACCATCATGCCACCTGCTGATCCCTAGGTGAGTTATTTTTTAGTATTTTATTGTTTGTGTTGTTTTGATACTTATACTTTTTGTTAGTGACTGGTCTAGGCATTACAATATAACCCCTAACTTATCAGTCTAATCTAAACTAATATTGCATTTCACCAAAAATAAAAGAGCTTCAAGATAATACCATTTACTCTGCCAGCTCTCTGTGCTATTGCTATACTATCTTCACATATTTTACTTCTACATTGAGTCAATCCTTGTTATTTGTAGATTCAGTATTTGTAAATTTGTCTGCCCCACTAATATTTGAGTTGCCTAATGTATACATTCCCAACTGAGGTTGAACATGGAAATACAATACTTTGTCTTTTTTCTCCAGTTCTCATACTGTAAATAATGTCCTTTTCATTGTCTATTTAGTGCCACACCTTGTGCATTTTTGTGCCTTTTCTTGTTGAGTTTGCTGTTTAATAACAAAACACGGGAACCAGCAGTTAGCGTAATGGGAACTTAGCGTAATGGCTATGTCGCTGGACTCCCACGTAGTCGACAGCGGTTCGCGTCTCGGACCCAGTGGCTTACAACTCACGCCGGGCACGTGTGCGTGCGTGCCCAAGATCCCGAGAGGAGAATGGAGGAGAAGGGATTGCGGCGTGACCATCCCCCCTGGGGGGTGATTTCTTGCTTTCTGTCTCTATGTCTCTCTCTGTCTGTCTGGCGAGCGCACGCGCCCTATAGCGAAAAACCTCTCAAAAAAAAAAACAAAAAAAAAAAAAAAACACCAAACATAATATCATGTGGTTTTAGTGTTTTTACAAAACACCAAAATTCCTTATAAAAGTGCTGAAGTTCTGTGTAGTATTTCTAAGCACAAGAAGGCTGTGATGTTCCCTATAGAAAAAACCATGTGTTAAATAAGATTTGTTCATGCATGAGTTACAGTGCTACTGCTGTGAATCCAATATTAATGAATCAAATAATATATATGTATGTTATATAAGGTGCTTTAAACAGAAACACACATAAAAAAAGGTTGTGTTATTCCTCAATTAACAAAAACATTTGTATCCAGAGGCTCTCAGGAACCTACGTTTGTATTTCCCTTGTGAACAATGATTTAGTATTTGATAATTCAGTGCTTGTGGAAACTTTATAGAACATAACTACCTCAAAGAACTGACTGAATATTATATTGGTTTGCTGGAAAAGTCATGACACATTTTTGCATAGAAAAAATATGAGTTTTCTAACAACCAAATAAATCCCCAAATATATCTTCTGCTTTACACAATCGAGTGACTTTTCCTTTTTTTTTTTTTTTTTTTTTTTTATTAAAGACAGGGTCTCACTGTGTCATGATCCTCCTGCTTCAGCCTCCTGAGTAGCTGAGACTACAGGTACATACCACTGTGCTCAGTTTAATCAAATACCTTTTAAAGGCATGCAGGAAAAAAAAAAAGGCCTTTATATTTCTCCATATACCAGTACTCTTCATTTCTCCTTACAGATCCAAGTCTTCAATGGAGATCATTTCTTTCCAGCCTGAATATCCACCTTTAGAATTTTTTAAAAATTATTTAAATTTATTATTATTTGAAACTTTGCTATAGAGCATGTGTGTTCACCAGAGAGAGAGAGAGAAAAGAAAACAAGCCACCAGGTCCAGGACTCAAACTGTGGTTAGCCATGTGGGAGTCCAGCACCTTAACCACCACATCACCTGCTGGCCCTGACCTTTAGCGTTTCTTATGCTCAGATTAGTTGACAAATTTCCTCAGCTTTTTCTTACCAGAAAATGTCTTGGGTGCAGGTGGAGTAGTTGTAAAGGCACTGGACTTTCACATGGCTGAACATGGTTTGAGTCCCAGCCTCAGCGACTTGAAACTCATGTTGGACATGTGTACTAGTAGCCCAAAATCCTGAGAGAAGAATGGGAGAGAACAGATTGTGGTGTGGCCATCCCCCAGGGTAGGGGAGTGATTTCTCTCTCTCTGTCTCTCTGGCAAGTACACATAACCTATAGCAAAAATCTTTCTCAAAAACAAAAGTACTGGGGACCAGCAGTTAGCGTAATGGCTATGTCGCTGGACTCCCACATAGTCGACCATGGTTCGTGTCCCGGACCCAGTGGCTTAAAACTCGCGCTGGGCCCGTGTGCGTGCGTGCCCAAGATCCCGAGAGGAGAATGGAGGAGAAGGGATTGCGGGGTGACCATCCCCCTTGGTGGGTGATTTCTCTCTTTCTGTCTCTCTCTGTCTGTCTGGCGAGCGCACACACCCTATAGCGAAAACTTCTCAAAAAAAAAAAAAAAAAAAAAAAAAAAAAAAGTCCTGGGGCCAGCAGGTGGCATGGTAATTAAGGACACTGGACTTCCACATGGCTGACTGTGGTTCGAGTCCCAGACCTGGCGATTTGCGTGCTCTCTCTCTCTCTCTTTCTGTGTCTCTCTCTGGTCAAATTAAAAATAAATAAATTAATTAATTAATTTTAAAAAAATAGAGTTAAATAAAATAATTCTTTTAAAAAAAAGTCTTTATTTCACTTCAATTTTTGAAAGATACTTTTGCTGGATTTAGAATTCTGAGTTGATTTTTTTTTTCTTTCAACCCTTTCAAGATGTTACTGTATTGTCTTTTGACTACGTGTTTCTAATAAGAACATCAACTGTAGGTCTAACTGTTGTTTGTTTCCTTTTTTCTCTGTCTGCTTTTAAGATAGTCTATTTTTCTTTGGTTTTCAGCACTCTGACTATGATATACTAGGTGGGATTTTCTTTATAGTTATTGTTTGAGGTTCCCTGAGATTCTTAGATCAATGGATTTATATCTTTTTTAGATCTCGATTTAAAAGTGTTTTTAGTCATCAACTCTTTAAATATTTCTTGTGTTCTATTTTCTTTCTCCTCTTTTTCTCGAACTTCAATTAGAGGTATGTTATCATTTCTGACCATGTCCTACATTTCTTTTACTTTCTATTCTTTGTATTCTTTTCTCTTTGTCTTTTTATGTATCTATTTGGAAATTTTTAAATTTGTTTTTGAGTTCACTGATTTCTTTCCTCTGTTGTAACCAGTCTTCTGTTAAACCACCCAATGATTTTTATTTTTTAAAGAGATTTTTGCTTTAGGGTGTAGGGAGTGTGTGCTTGCATGGGAGTCCAGCAATGTAACTTTTATGCCATCTGCTGGCTCCCTCGATTATATTTTTTAATTTCATATATTTTTAGTCAGAATTTTTCTACTTTGGTTATAAGTTTTCATTTCTCTGCTTAAGTTTCCTCTATTCAATCTGTGTGGTTTTTTTTTCTAGACATTCTCTAACATGTGGAAAAATTGTTTTATATTTCTTATTTGCTAATTCCCACATTTGGATGATTTACACTTCTACTGATTATATTTGCTTTGATTATATGACATTTTCCAGCTTTTCAAATCTATAGATTGAAAGTTCTCAGCCATTATTTCATCAAACTTCAAATATTATTTTCAAATATCAAATCTGTAGAATGTTCATTTGTTTCTACAATGAATTATCTTAAACTACTCTACCTTTCCTCCCTCATTCCATCTACTTTTTCTTCTACTTTCTTTAACATCATATTCTTTCGAAGTCCTTGTCAACTAATTCCACTATCTGGATCAGATCTTGGACTGCTCTTATTGACAGTCTTATCACTTAACTATCGCACATTTATATTCTCCTGCCTTTTCTTTTCTTTTTTTAAAAGAAAGATTTTTGGGGAACCAGCAGTTAGCGTAATGGCTATGTCGCTGGACTCCCACGTAGTCGACCGCGGTTCGCGTCCCGAACCCGGTGGCTTAAAACTCACGCCGGGCGCGTGTGCGTGCGTGCCCAAGATCCCAGGAGGAGAATAAAGGAGAAGGGATTGCGGCGTGACCATCCCCCCTGGGGGGTGATTTCTCGCTTTCTGTCTCTATGTCTCTCTCTGTCTGTCTGGCGAGCGCACGCGCCCTATAGCAAAAAAACCTCTCCAAAAAAAAAAAAAAAAAAAGAAAGATTTTTGCTATAGGGCGTGTGCGCTCACCAGAGAAAGAGACAGAAACAGAAAGTGAGAAATCATCCCCCAGGGGGGATGGCCACATCACAATCTCTTCTCCTCCATTCTTTTCTTAGGATTTTGGGCATGCGTGCACATGCACCTGGCATGAGTTTTAAGCCGCTGGGTCTGGGACTCAAACCACGGTCAACTACGTGGGAGTCCAGTGATGTAACCATTACACCATCTACTGGTCCCTCCCATGCTTTTTCACACATCTGTATTTTTTTAATTATTGGATATTGTGGTTGACTTATTACTGGAAATATTTAGAGATTTCTTATTTTGCTGGAGGGTGCATATGCTCACTGGAGACAGAGAGAGAGAGAAAATGAGAAAGCACCCCCCATGGGGGGTGGTCACACTGCAATCCCTTCTCCTTCATTTCTCCTTTTGGGATTTAGAGTGTGCACGCACAAATGTCTGGCATGTTTTCAAGCTTCTGGGTCCAAAATTCAAAGCACGCAGTTGGCCATACAAGATCCAGCCACCTTAACCACTGGCTCGCCCTTTGAATTACAGTATCTTCGTCAACACTTTTTAGTGGTGAGTTTATTGCACTGTAGTTAAATTACTTTGTTCCTGTTAAGATCTGCTTTTAGGCCTTGTTCGAGAAGATCTACTTCAGTTTTGTATTTTCCTAGACCACATTTGTTGCTCTCACATTTTCCTTACTCCTAGGGTATTAGCCTTCTGTGATCTCCACTAAATGCCTAAGGCAGTCACCAAAGTCTCTTCGCTCTGGCTAGGTACAAACACCAATGTGTTTTCAAGACTGTGTGACCTCTAAAGCTGCTTGAGCTCTCAGGCTCCCAGCAAGCACTTTGCTAGGTGTTCTGGAATCATGCCCTGTATTGTTCAAGAGTTCATTCAGATTTTTGGAATTGTCTCTCTATGAGTCTCTTCTCTCTATGGGACTTTGCTCCACAAGATCCAGTGGACTTAGCAACTCCAAAGTATGATCCCTGTTTCCTCAGTCCAGTGAGACTGCTGTTCCCTTCCTGTAGCATCCCTAGCTAGAAAGTCTGGGTGAATACAGGACTCACCTTACGTGTCTCCTGTTGATGTACAATGTCTTCACAGAGCTGCATTATATATTCTGTACAGATTTTAAAATTATTTATGAGGGGAAACTAACTCTAATACAACAACTCTATTATTCTTGGTATTGGAAATCAGTGGATCTTTACAGCTACTTCTTTAGCATTTTTCAGGGTATACCGTAAAATCTAGGGAGTAGCATTTGAAGAGTGTGAATAATTGATTTTTTCTTTTGCTTCCCACAAGTAGGGTTTGTTCATATCTGTAAGTTTTTGTAATTTGCAAAAGCTATTATTAACATTTACTGTAGAGGAAAAAAAGCATGCTTCTTCCTCAAAATTTTAAACAGCATTTATGAAATAAACAGTTATACAAAAAGAAACATTGGGGCCAGCAGGTGGCACGGTGGTTAAAGGTGCTGGATTCCCACATTGCTGACCGCGATTCAAGTTCTGAACCTGGTAGCTTGCTTTCTCACTTTCTCTGATCAAACTAGAAAATAATAATTATTAATCAATTTAAATAAAATAATTCTTTTTTAAAAAAAGAAAAACTAAATCATTTTCCTTTTACATATCCATACTAACATTAATGGTAGCATCCTTATTTTCAAACATTTAGCTTTTCAAATCTGTTTTCTTTCCCTAATTAAATTATAAATTACCCAAGGGCAGAGACTACAAGTTATCCTTCTTTATACCTCTCATGAGATCTAACATTCTACCACACACAATAAATACATATTGATTGATTATACTAGTACTGTCATTTGTCTATACCTATACCATTATATATCTTTATTCTGAATCAAACATGAAACTATTGATGACATAACTCAAAGAAAGGTAGGAAGGAAGGGAGAGAGCAAGAAGGAAAGGAAGGCAGGAAGGAAAAAAAGCGGCACACATACTCAGTTATATTTTCTGTACTTATGGTCACAGCAAGTTCCTGTAGTCGATGGGTAAGCTTATCCAAAAGATTACGCTCCTCTTCTTTTTTCTGATTATAATTCCCAATAGGTGTATCAGCCTATGAGAGAATATAGGTCCATTTCACTGAGAAACTAATTTCAGTTCCCTATTATGCTTCTTTTAAAAGAATAGCATAAACTTCCAGTAAGTGCTATAAACAAAGTAAACATCAACATGAAATTACATCTTACCTTGGGGAAATAGGACTTAAAAGAAATGTAGATTATTGAGCTAGAAAGCAAACCAAATGAATAAATAAAATGACACCGCTTGTTTTTGGTTTCTATTTTGTTTTTATGTTACATATTGCACATGCTCCATAATTAGCCAGAAAGATTGACAGTTCTGACAAATTATCATTAGAACCAAAAGGACAATGTCAATCTCAAGTTCTGTCACTTACTGACAGAGATATGGTCATCTCACCTTTAACAGACTCATTTTCCTCATCTGTAAAACAGGAGTAATTAGGTCTGCAAACTCAGGGTCCATCTGTCTCGTAAGATGAAAAGTTCTGGGGCCAGCCCCTGTGACTCGTGATGAAGGGAGCCAGATTCCACGAGGCTAACTGTGGTTTACATCGCACCATCAGTGGCTTGAAAAACATGCTGGGCACGTGTGTATGTGTGCCTACAATCCCAACAGGACTGAGAAATGGAAGAAAAAGGATTGTGACATAACCATGCCCCTTTGGAGGGTACTTTCTCCTATTCTCCCTCTCTGTTTCTCTCTTGTCCCCTATGACAAACATACATACCATTTGTCATTTAAAAAAAATTTTTTTTCTACTAAATAAAAGAAGAAAGACAATTCTGTGTTGCCAGAGAAACTTAGAAGAGATGCTCATTAACTCCTTGTCTCAGACGCAGTTTAGGGGATTGTGTACGGAGAGAGGGAAGACATACAGGTGGCTTCCTCTCTAAATGCTCTCCAGGGCTCTGGCCTTGGATACCCAGCTGAAGCTCAGGCTCATTAAAAAAAAAAAAAAAAAAAAAAAAAAAAAAAAATCCTGAAAGGACTGCCAAGAGTAAATTCTTGTTCCTCCAGTTTCTGCAGAGTCACTGCTACCAGAGCCACCTTGTAACATAAGAGGCTTCTTTCCCACTTACCCTCAGGACCAGATTATATACTCTCTTTACAACAGAATGAAAATAAAAACAATTATAAACTGTAAACATATACCTTATACAATGTAAAAATTAAACTAGCTTCTTTTGGATTTCCAGAGTCCTCACTGCTGGGTGACCTCATTAAAACCAAGGTTTTGTTGGTAGTTGAAGCTCTGGCTTTCCTGCTGCAGAGCACACCTTAGTGAGCCAGCTGGGCAGGTTGGTGCTGATGGTGGTTAGACTTTATCACCAGTCAAACCCAGGAATTTACTGACCTGAATTAATTTCCACTTAATGAAAGTGTTGATATAAAAAGATTTTTTTTTGGTATGTGATTAATTGTAATACTTACTTTATTTAATTTTTGAAGAATGTTTTTATTTTCATCTATTGCCTGTTTTAACTGGATACATCTAAGTTTAAAAAAAGAAAAAGGAAAACATTGATTTTTCTACTGTCAGAACCAGAGTTATTTTATAAAATCATTCAAAGTCTTTGAGCAAGCAGGGCAATTACAATATTAAAAAAATTCACACGTAAATGCCTTTCTACCCATTCACTCAGATGCTCGTCATAACCAAGCTCTAAAGTGCACAGACATGATAACCAAGACTCAGAAACCTTAGGTGACTGGGCACCCGTTTCCTATTTCTAAAATGTGGAAGGACACTGACTTCAGAATGTTTGGCCTGCTCGAGAATTCTACTAGCCATGGAGACGATAACAGCAGCCCTAACTTACTGCATGCCAAACACCACGCTGAGTGGTTTACAACCCTCATGGCAATCCTCACTCCAGCTGAGAGTAAGGGGCTAAGGTGTGTTCACATCCACAGCTACTCCATGGTACAGTAATAACGGGAATGCACTGTGGGGTCCCAGAGCTGGCTTCTTTCCACCAACACGCTCCTATCCGCTGCTTGTGAACGTGGTCTGTTCACCTGGGCACAGTGTTAGTTACATCATTGACAGCTCATTAATTTATCTTAAGTCTTAGATATCCAAATGAGAAGTATGAAAATGGGCTACAGCTAGTGAGAGTTTTTTGTTTTAAAGCAAATGCTTTTTAATATTTGGAGCCCTCACTTTTTTTTTTTGTCATTTTTTAATGCATTTGAGTCTTTGTTTTTCTTTTTAAAGATATTAGTGAAATGGTGGTAAAAGACAGCAGTGAAAAGAGGGTAAAACAATTAATTAATTAATTAATGGGGCTTGCAGATGTCATGGTGGCTAAGGGCGCTGGACTCCCACATGGCTGACTGCAGTTCGAGTCCCGTACCTGGCGTTTTGCTTTTTCTCTCTCTCCCTTTCTCTCACTGTCCCTCTCTGGCCAAATAAATAAATAAAGTTAAATAAAATAATTCTTTTTAAAAAATTAATTAATTTAAAGAAGCTGAGCCCAGAGGAAGCAAAGACAACTTAGAGAACACAAGAAAACTTCAAACATACAAATCTCCTAATCATGGGAGTGGTAAGGAGAAAATCAATCTGAAAAGAAGAACATGATACTGTGGTGAAAAATAAACTAAAAAACAAGAAAAAGGCACTTGCACATTAACAATATGACTGTTGAAATAAAAGAAAACAAGAGGAAAAGTCAACAAAATACAATCTTTGTGAAAGGAACAGAAAAATAAAAATGAAAAATAAAACTGCCTGGGCCCGCTATTTTCCCACCCCAAAGCCTTCTTCTACCCTCCCTTTTTGCTGGGAGTCTGCTTCCCACCAACACCTCCAACCTCAGCTTCCACTGCAGGTAAGGCAGGCATGTGTCCCCAGGCTGGTCAATGAGACAGAGACTGAAAAGAAGTAAGCTGGGGGTTGCTGAGGAAGCTTGAAAAGAATCCCTCCTCTTCTCTGCTCTAAGAAATAGCTAAGGACCCTGCAGTTGTGAGAAGAGGTATCAACAACAAGCAGAGGATGGCAGAGCAGAACGACTGCAAAGGCTGGTCTTTGAAGACACGAAGAACCACTGGCCCATCCTGGAAGAACCCAGCGCAGATTTGTTGAGTGAGACTGGTGATGAAGTCACTTATGTTGACAAGTGTCCCACCACTCAATCAGAAGAAACTTAACTGAAATTTAGACATTTCACTTAGAAGCCAGAGTGGAAATCATTTTTATATTATGTATAATAAAACTAAAGATCATTTATAATTATCTCTTTCAAATATGTATCAATACAATTATTAAAATCTTTAAAAGTTCAAATATTTTAAGACTGCTGGTTCCAGATATAAACTAAGCACACACTCATCTTCACTGCCTCTTGTAAGTCCCCCCAAATGATTAAAACACTTTAAAAGGCAATCGACCCCGAGAAGAATGAGAGCAGGTCCACGGGTCAACTAGAGATTTCAACAGATTTCTGCTGCGTGGTAAAAGGATGGAAGCACATTCTTCCGTAAAGAGAGGAAGAAGCCATACAAAGCGTAATAGGGACATGGCCTACCACACATAAAACTCCAGTATGAATCAGCAGACACAAAGAACCGAGGGTGAAGTAAATAAAGTCTGTCCAGGGGATCAACTATGAAGTTCCATAGACGAAAAGACATGCACAATGGCTGGGGTTTACTTTATGTATTAATTATATTTATTATAGTATTATATATATTAAGTCATATCTGCACATCTAAACTATAGAGGGAAACCTGTCTTAAGGCAATCTAAGGTCTCCGCATTACACAGGGGAAGAGTAAAGATACCGATTTAGACTTTAGCTAAGGCCCTCTGTAATATAGTCTCGTGACTTTAAAAAGTTTACTTATTTCTTTCACGACAATGAGAGAGAGAAAGAGGAAAGACAACATCTTCAAAGGGGTCTCATGCTGTAATCTCCCCAGCCTTCCCATCCAGCCAGGATCATGGGCGTGTGTGCTCAGTGTGCACAGGCTGACTGGGGAATCAAACTCACAATCTTCCATATGGATTTAGTATCTCTGGAGCAGTGCATCATTACTGTGCCACTGTGCCAGCTTCTTATGACTTTTTAAAAGTCTATTTATGGAGACCAGCAGGTGGCGTGGTGGTTAAGGCACTGGACTCCCACATGGCTGACCACAATTCAGTCCTGACCTGTTGGCTTTCTCTCTCTCTCTCTCTCTCTCTCTCTCTCTCTCTCATGAGCACACGTGTCCTACAGCAAAATGAGAAATAATAATAATAAATAAAATTAGATGATAATTCTTTAAAAAAAATGTATTTATGGAAAACCTGAGCCAGTTAGCACCCTCTCACTTCACTCCTCTCTACTCTCCCTATTTAATAGAGGTTTCTTTAAAATAATAATAATAATAAATCTAGGTGATCCATTCAGAATATTTAGACCTGACTCAAAGGCATTTTAGGAAAAACAGAAATATGCAAGTAAAGACATTATCTTTTAGTATAATAAAATCTCCCAGAGGTCATAAGAAACATGAGTTTACTTTCATTTTTTGGAGAGAGATTTTTGCTATACGGCTCTGTGCACTTGTGGGAGAGACAGAGAGTGACAGAGACAGAAAGTGAGAAATCACCCCCCAGGGGGATGGCCATGACACAACCCCTTCTCCATTCTCCCCTCAGGATCTTGGGCACACGTTTGGCCTGAGTTTTAAGTTGCCAGGTCTGGGACCTGAACTACGGTTGACTACATCTGAGTCCAGTGACATAACCATTGCGCCACCTGCTGGTTCCAAGAAACATGAGTTTTCAAAGACAACAATTGAAAAGACCCACTGACACACATGCACACATACATATATACACAAACATATGTATAGGGTTGTCGGAAAAGTCAGGACACATTTTCACATTGAAAAAAATGTCATGATTTTTCCGACAACCCAATATATCCTCATACACACACACACAGACACACACTGGAAATTTTCAGCCATTACAAAGGATGAACTCTTTCCTTTTTTTTCAGAGAGATTTTTGCTATAGGGCGCGTGCGCTCACCAGACAGACAGAGAGAGACATAGAGACAGAAAGTAAGAAATCACCCACCGGGGGAACCAGCAGTTAGCGTAATGGCTATGTCGCTGGACTCCCATGTAGTCGACCGCGGTTCACGTCCTGGACCTGGTGGCTTAAAACTCACGCCGGTCGCTTGTGCGTGTGTGCCCAAGATCCCGAGAGGAGAATGGAGGAGAAGGGATTGCAGCGTGACCATCCCCCCTGGGGGGTGATTTCTCGTTTTCTGTCTCTATGTTTCTGTCTGTCTGGCGAGCGCACGCGCCCTATAGCAAAAACCTCTCAAAAAAAAAGAAAGGGAAAAGAAATCACCCCCCGGGGGGATGATCACACCACAATCCCTTCTCCTCTGTACTCCTCTTGGGATCTTGGGCACACACGCACACGCACCTGCCGTGAGTTTTAAGCCACTGGGTCCGGGACGCGAACCGCAGTCAACTACATGGGAGTCCAGCGACATAGCCATTAGCTAACTGCTGGTCCCCCAACAAAGGATGAACTCTTGTTCAGAGTTAAATGGGTGAGCCTAGAGGTCATGTTATGTGAAATAAGTCAGGCACAGAAAAAAAAAAATACCACATGTTATTGCTCATATGTGGAAATTGGAAAAAATGACCTCATAGAGTAGAGAGATGAAGAATGACTACTAGCACTGTGACTCGGCCGGGCGCGGCGCGAGGTGGGTGCTGCGCCCTGCGGTGGCGACCACGATGGACCCGGAGCCGGTGGGCCAAGCGGAAGGAGAAGCAGTCGCAGCCTCGGGAGCTGCGGCCGCCGCAACGTTCGGGGAATCCGCGCGGCAGGTAAGTAATGAAAGAGGCTTTGAAAATGTAGAACTGGGAGTCATAGGAAAAAAGAAGAAAGTCCCCAGGAGAGTTATCCACTTTGTTAGTGGTGAAACAATGGAAGAATATAGCACAGATGAAGACGAAGTTGATGGCCTGGAGAAGAAAGATGTTTTACCTACTATTGATCCGACAAAACTTACCTGGGGCCCCTACTTATGGTTCTATATGCTTCGGGCTGCCACATCAACCCTCTCAGTGTGTGACTTTCTTGGAGAGAAGATTGCATCTGTTTTGGGCATCAGCACCCCAAAATACCAATATGCCATTGATGAGTATTACCGGAGGAAGAAGGAGGAAGAAGGAGGAAGAAGGAGGAAGAAGGAGGAAGGAGGAAGGAGGAAGGAGGAGGAGGAAGAGGAAGAGGAAGAAGAAGAAGAAGAGAATAGGATGTCTGAAGAAGCGGAAAGACAGTTCCAACAGAATAAGCTGCAGGCTGATTCCCTTGTTCAGACAGATCAACCTGAAACAGTGGTTTCCACTTCATTTGTGAATCTCAACTTTGAAATGGAGGGAGAAAGTGAAATAATTATGGAAAACAAACAAAACCTAGTCTCTGTCCCACCATAGAATGAAATGACTACCAACCTTCAAACCCTATGGTGTTTTTTAGTAACAGGAACTTTCACATTCTTCACTCAGTGGAAATAATAGTTATTTATATTTTAAGTTATTAAATTATCTGGGAAGGAAAAACATTTCTTCATTTGTAGGCTGTATCTAGCAAAAGCCAGATTTGAAATCTGAATATTTGCAATACGCTTTGTGTATCAAATCAGTGCTTTGGTTTTGAAATGATCTTTAAAAGTTGCGACTCTAGAACCTTAATTGCGAATTAAGAAGAGTTAAACTGTCAACCTTATCCATTATTTGTACATTTGCTTTAAAAACAAACAAACAGAAAGGTGATTTGCTGATGAAGGCTAACTGGAACTGTTAACCTGGATTAAAATGAAGATTTTTCCCCCTAAAAAAAAAAAAAAGAATGACTACTAGAGAGTAGGGGGGAATATTATCAGATAGCAAAACATTAAAACAAGTTTATTATGTTTGAAAAAAAGTGATAGTTTATATATGGAAAAGACTATGCTTATTTAAGCTTAAAAATAATTTGTTAAAATAAAACTTGAAAACCCAGTTTTGTCTTAGACTTCAAATTGCACTTTCAAATTTTATTCTAGACTCCTCCTCCATGGCTCCTGAGAACTAGTGATTTCAGGGAAAAAAGAGAAATGAAGATTTTCTACTGATAATTCAGCCTTCAACCCACAAACTCAAGTAGTAGGGAGCCCCTCTAGTCTTCTCTCTGTCTCTGTCTCTCTCTGTCTCTGTCTTCTCATATTTTTCTAATTTTTCCTTTTTTAAATTTTTAAAGGTAAAGTATTCTCTTGGCTTTCAGCCCCTCCTTTATCTCACTAATAATCCCCTTTCCCCTCCCTATCCAGGAGAGGCAAGGGGCAGGCCTTCAGAAGAAGACTCCTCCATGGCTCCTGAGAACTAGTGATTTCACATGGCGCAGACACGTGCCATGCAATTTTTTGTTTGTTTGTTTTTAAAAAAAAATAAATTTTTTTGGTTGATTTTTCATTTTTTCTTCCTTTCCTTTCTCTCTCTCTCTTTTTTTCTCTCTCTCTGTTTCCTTTTCTTTTCCTTTTATCTCTTCACTCTGCTCCTCAATCTCCATTCACTGTGTTTCTAGACAGATCTAAGGGAACCATGACCAAACGTCCAAATACTATTAGGGTTAACATATTCCTCAATATCCACTGAATCTGCTGCACAAAGAGATAAAAATGGAACGGCAAAGAGATTCCAGATTGCCTCCTTTTGCATGCTCCTGAACACTTATATCTAACTTCAAGAATTAGGAAGAAGCACACCATCCATCAGATGACTAGAAATCACTTCAGGGCCACAAAAAATATAGGAAAGCAAGCAAATACCTCTCCTCTAAAGGAAAAAAATAAATCCTCTTCATCCACAGACAGTTCAATAGAAATCATGGAAATGTCTGATAAAGAATTGAGAATATTCATAATGACAAAGCTAACAGAGATGGAAGAGAAGAGGGACAACGAACTGCGGAAGAGGCAGGAGAAAGGAGTTGATGAGTTCCAGGGGGTGAGGAAATTCTTGCAAGATCTAAAAGAGGAAATACACACTTTAAAAAAGAATAAAATGGACCTGTTAGAGATGAAGGCTGGAATACAGGAAGTCAAAATCTCCCTTGAAAGTATTAAAAGTAAACTAGATCATACAGAAAATATAATCTCAGACATAGAAGAGAAAACTGCTGGCCTAGAAAAATCCACCACAAAGACTGAGAAAATTACCCCCCAAAATGAGAATAATATACAAGAAATACTAGATATCATCAAACGTCCAAACATCCAGATAATTGGTCTCCCAGAAGGCAAAGAGACTCATGAGGGCATTGATAATCTATTCCATGAAATCCTGCAAGAAAAATTTCCAAACCCAGAGAGGCACTCAAAGATCCAGTCCCAAGAAATACAAAGGACCCCAAATAGAATCAACCCAAGATCTTCTCCAAGACACATTATAGCCAGATTTACCAAAACCACAAATACAAGATACAAGAGAGAAACAGCAAGTTACCTACAAAGGATATCCCATCAGGCTAACAGCAGACCTCTCATCAGAAACAATGAGAGAAAGGAAAGAATGGGAAAATGTATTCAAAGTGTTAAGGGAAAAACAATTTCAACCAAGAATACTGTACCCAGCAAGATTATCCTTAATATGGGAAGAAAAGACGAGAACATTCTCAGATAAACAAAACCTGAAAGAATTTACCAACACCAGACCAGCTCGCCAAGAAGTTCTCAAGAGAATACTATACCAGGAAAATTAAATACAGACACACAGAAATAAGAGTTCAAAAACTAAGGAAATGGCCAACTTAATCGTAGGGACAAGTCTGGACTTGAATATTATATCTCAGAATATAATCGGAAAAATCCTATCTTGAGCTGTCGATAGGTTCATGTACCTACAGAATCCTAACCTGTTTCCTGGCTTTAAGTTTTAAGCAAAGTTCCTTAGCATTTCTTTTATTTATTTATTTATTTATTTATTTATTTATTTATTTATTTATTTATTTATTTTTTTCTATTTTTGGAGAGGTTTCTTTTTTCTTTCTTTTTTTTTTTTTGGTATAGGGCTTGTGCGCTTGCCAGAAAGACAGAGAGAGGCAAAGAAACAGAAAGTGAGAAATCACCCCCCAGGGGGGATGGCCACACCGCAATCCCTTCTTCTCCATTCTCCTCTCGGGATCTTGGGCACGCACGCACACGCGCCCAGTGTGAGTTTAAGCCACCAGGTCCAGGACTTGAACTGCAGTCGACTACATGGGAGTCCAGCGACATAGCCATTACGCTAACTGCTGGTCCCAGTATCTCTTTGATTTATTAAAGTTAAAACTGCTTTTCTTGAAATTATCAGGTAAAAAAATTAAAAAAAATTTTATTCTATTAATGCAAGGACAATCAATTGCCTTCACTTTTTATTTCATTATTGTTGATTAATTCAACTTGAAATAAATTCCTTCAACAATCAATCCTTCCAATTCTTGTATATTAAACTCCATTACATTTTGAAATTTATTTTGTTTTTAAGTACTTTGAATGACTGACTCAATAAAACTTTCCAAACAATTCTAATGAATCATTTAAACTAACAGAATGAATTTCATGTTCTTTTGAATGTTAGAAACTCTTTAAGTATCCCAAATACATAGATTATCTGAATGATGTCCTAAATGTAATATAAAAATATTGCTAGTTTAATTCAATTTAGTTCATCATGTCTATTTAATATAAAGCTCTCACAGAAATTATTTTTAAAAAATAAAAGCAAAACTGGGGCCAGCAGGTGGTGTGGTGGATAAGGGCGCTGGATTCCCACATGGCTAACCATGGTTCAAGTCCTGGACCTGGTGACTTCCTTTCTCACTTTCCCTTTCTCTCTCTCTCTCTCTCTCATCAAATTTAAAAAAAAAAAAAAAAAAAAAAAAAAAAACACACACACACACACACAAAAAAAAAAAAAACAAAGGGAAATAAATAAATAAATAATTCTTAAAAAAAATAAATAAATAAAAGCAAAACAAAAAACACCTACCCACCTAGAGAACACTTTTGTCATCTCAAGGGAGTTAAAGTCACCACCCCAAGGAGGACAAATTGCTCACAGACGGACATTTCTGATTAGGTTACAGGATCTGGGCCACACAGACCAAGGGCCTACAGTCATTCTGCCTAAGCCACCGATGTCCACACGAAGCAGGTTTTCTTTTCTTTTCTTTTCTTTTTTTTTTTGGAGGTTTTTGCTATAGGGCACGTGTACTTGCCAGAGAGAGACAGAGAGACAGAAAGCGAGAAATCACCCCCTGGGGAGATGGCCATGCAGCAATCCCTTCTCCTTCATTCTCCTCTTGCGACCTTGGCCACACACACACACACACACACACACACACACACACGTGAGCGCACGCACTCAGCATGAGTTTAAGCCACCGGGTCTGGAACTCGAACCACAGTGTACTACATGGGAGTCCAATGACATAGCCATTACGCCAACTGCTGGTCACACACTGAGCAGTTTTTCTACTTGGTGCCCAACAGTAACAAGTCTGCAACCACCAGGTTTAGGTTGCTTTCTTCTATTGAATAGATCCAACTTACATCACTGTGTAATTCTTCCACCTGATTCCAACAGACCAAAGACCACACCTCCATGCACACTGCAGTTAAGTGCTTTCCCTTGATTGATTTAATTCTCCATTTCTTTACTGCCTTACTAAACACTTTCATTTTCCTGTTTTAGAGTCTTAGGCAAAGTAATGTTCAACTTTTAACTTCCACTGTGAACCTTAATTTTCTTAGCAGGGTTAATAAGTAGTGTCACTGTAAAAATTAATCAAGAAAAAACTTACCGGTAGTTATAGGGCACAATGTTCTGCGCATCTAGTGGAAAATATAAGATGCCTTTTTCTTTTTAACATTTACAATTATTTATTTAATTTTATCATCCCTGTATTTAAACCTCATAGATATAAACAACTGTGAGAAACATTTTAAAATACATTTTGGGAAATTTCATTCGTGACCTCAATATTATATCTCATTATTATGGAATATGGAAAGTCATGACATGTTTTTTCTATACAAAAATGTATCATGACTTTCCTGACAACCCAATATTTTGCCATTTTAGAAACTGTATTAAGAAAAGGAAAAGGAAAAGAAAAAAAAAAAGGAAAATGAAAGAAACCAAGGAAAGAAAGAAAAGCAAAAAGGCCAGCCTCAGTTTCAGGCCCTTAAGTATTACTCATTGACATGTAAGTACAGCTCCTGGAAAGCTTATGTAATTTACTATACTTTACCTTTGGTAAATATCTCGTCTTTTACTGGGTTCTAGAGCACCTTTCAACTGGCTCTCAGAAAGCAAACTATCAACCTATGACAAATGGAGACAATTGAAACAGCACATTACTAAATACCATATAACCTTAGGAAATAAAATTTTACTTCTCTTTCTTCCCCAAGATTTTACAATGAACACTTTAAAACATACACTAAGGCTGAAAGAATTTTATGGTGAATAGCCATATGTACACCATCTACATTCTACCATTAACATTTTACTATATATATATTGGTTTTTGGAGTTTTTTTGAGTTTTTTGCAATAGGGTGCATGCACTCGCCAGAAAGACAGACAGACAGAAAGCGAGAAATTATCCAGCGGGGGCGGGGGGGAGGGGGTGGTGGGGATGGCCAAGCCACAATCCCTTCTCCTTCATTCTCTTCTTGGGATCTTGGGCATGCACGCACACACGCCCGCGTGAGTTTAAACCACCGGGTCTGGGACGTGAACTGCAGTCCCCCCATCAAGTTTTATTTCTACCAGAGCATTTTACTTTTGATGCACCACTATGATTCAATATAGATTCGCTTATTTATCTGTCAAATATTTTGTACTTTTAATATTTATTTAGAATTTTTTTGTTTTACAGAGTTTCACTGTCACAATTTTCCCGTCTCCTTTTTCCCAGTAGCTGGGGATACAGGGATGTGCTGCTGCACTTAAGCAGGTTGGGGAATTGAATCTAGTCTCCCATGCAACCTCAGCCTGCCAAGCATGTGCCATGTCAGGCACATGCTACATTGACTGTACTCTCTTATATATTAATAGAGGTTTTTGTGCTAGGGTGTGTGCGCTTGTTGGAGAGAGGGAAAGACAGAGATAGTGAGAGAGAAAGTGAGAAATCACCTCCCCAGGGCAGATGGCCATGACACAATCCCTTCTCCATTCTCCTCCCGCCATCTTGGGCTCGCCTGCACACACACCCGGAGTGAGTTTCAAGCCACTGGGTCCAAGACTCAAACCATGGTCAGCCATGAGGGAGTCCAGCGACATAACCACAACACTATGTGCTGGCCCCTAGACCTTGTGCTTTTTAAACAGTCTAAAACTGGATAAAAATATGAGCATTAGCAAACCTTTTATCTGCCAAAATAATTAAATAATTTTTTAGTGAAAAAATAGTTGGTAAAAGGTCATAGAAAAAAAGGAAAATCAGTAAGGTGAAATAATAATTTATTTCAGAAAATAAATAAACCCATTAATTGCTATTTACTTTTTTCTAATTTTAAAAAGGTTTTCGTTGTATATTCCGTATATAGCGAATTTTTAAAATATAAATTTTAAGAAAAACATAATCATCTCATTCAACCGCACAGAAATACCATTTTAGCATGTTTCCTTCTATATTTTTTCTATGCATATTATTTATAGAAAAAATGTATCAAAACACTATACACTTGAGCCAACCAGGTGGTGCGAAGGCAGTTGGAGTCCCTGACCAATGGCTTAGAAAATATGCCACCTGAGAAAAGAAAGGAGAAGGGATTGCTGCATTGGCCACCCCCCGGTGTGTGGAAGGGTGATTTCTCACTTTCCCTCTCACTGTAACTGTCTCTCTGTCTCTCCAGCAAGCACACGTGTCCAGTACCTTGAAGGCACATGTGTACCCAAGATCCCAGAAAAAGAGTGGGGGAGAAGGGACTGAGGGAGGCCATGGGGGTGGGGGGGGGGTTGGATTTCTCACTTTCCCTCTCACTGTCTCTGTCTCTCTTTCTCCGGAGCTCACGCACTTATGGCAAAAACCTTTAAAACAAAGAAACAAATAAAACAAATTACTGTATATTCAATTTTATGTTCTTTTTATACTTCGACAATTATCACGAACACTTTTCCTAACACATTAAAAATCTATTTAATTTAGGCCAGCCAGTAGCATGGAGGTTAAGGCGCTGGACTCCCACATGGTCAACCACGGTTCAAGTCCTGGACCTGGCGGTTTGATTTTTCACTGTCTCTGGTCAAACTGAAAAATGATAATAACACATAAAATTAAATAATTCTTTTAAAAAGCTCATTTAAATCACAAATTTTATATTCCATCATAATTGATCTTATCCCTATCACTGATCATTTAACTAGTACCCAGTTTTTGTACTGTAAATAACACTGTGATGAATACTTTCATACATCAGACTCCTCCCAATTTTAAGTTATTATGTATGGTAAATTCCTAGAAATGTAATTATGAAGCCTATGAGCTTGGAATATCTGCTACATCTTGTCAAACTGCTGTTCTCCGAATTTAAATGCCTGTTCAGTCACACCTTCCCCAGAATTGAGTGCTGTGATTTTTAAAATCTGTTACAGCTTATCTCCTCTGCAGTTCCTTGACCACACTTGAAGTTAACTTTTCTCCTCTGTCCTGAGTTCCGAGTGTTTCCTCTTTAATTCCTGCCCTTCGCTCAGCGGTCGGATCTCATGTGCTTACGGAGTAAGACTTCCTCGCCCCGCTTTCGCTCCAGTGGGTGGGAGCGCAACACCCGGCGGGCGGCGAGAGGGCGCAGTGGAGAAGGCGCGGAGCGGGAGGAGGGGCGTCGGCCTGGGGCTGCGGCGGGCACAGCTGCGGCCGAAGTTCAGGCAGGGAGGCGAGGTGGGTTAGAAGTTCGGTTAGGTGGTGAGAGGTTGGGACGCGGGCGCGGGGTGAGCGGAGGGAGCTGAGCCGGCGGTCGTGGTTTTCGGAGGTTTTGCGGGCGCCTGCAGAACGGCCGGGGAGCACGCGGAGCTCGGCGCTGGGGTGCTGCGGCGGGAGGGCGTGACAGCTCGGGACTGAAGGAGGGAGGTGGGAGAGAGCGACGACGGCGCCGTGCCCATAGCTGCGCCCCGCCGCTCCCCGCCGCCGCCCGGCCCCTCACCCGGCCCAGGCCCCGGCCTCTCGCGGCACAGCCTGACCGTACCTGTTGCTTCAGGTCCTGATTGCAGCGCCGCAGGTTCTGCAGCGGATCCCGCGACCTCCTGGCCAGCATCTCTTCGCCGAGGCGCCGGGCGCGCGCCGGTCGCCAGGGAAACCAATGCGGGGCGCCGGAAGGTGACGCCATCTCGGCGCGCCCGGCCATCCCTGCGCGGCGGGGAAAGCGTGCGGAGGCAGTCCTGGGGTGCCACCCAGCCCGGCCGCCTACCCCCCCGCCTGCCCCCATGAAACGGCTGGTACCGTTTCATGGCATTCCTTTCCTTTTTTTTTTTTGAAGAGGTTTTTTTGCTATAGGGCACGTGTGGTCGCCATAAAGACAGAAAAAGAGAATTCACCCCCCAGGGGAGATGGCCACGCCGCAATCCCTTCTCCATTCTCCTCTCGGGACCTTGGGTACGCACGCACACACGCCCGGTGTGAGTTTAAGCCACCAAGTCCAGGACTCCAACCGTGGTCGCGGTGACATAGCCATTATGCCAACTGCTGGTCCCATGGCATTCCTTTTTTGATACAAGTTTTGCTAGGCAGATCTTAAAATGAGAGCCTTTCAAACTCTCAGCTAGATAACTTTTCTATGTGGCCCTCATAGAATGCATGGTTCTGTTGCATACCCTGACTTTAAAAGGCCATTTAAGAGAGCCAGCAGGTGGCATGGTGGTTAAGGTTACTGGACTCCCACATGGCCAACCCCAGTTTAGGTGCTGGAACTGGCAACTTGCTTTCTCACTTTCTCTTGTCAAAATGAAATAAATAAATAGAATCAAAATTAAAAATAATTTAAAAAAATGTTTTGGGGACCGGCAGTTAGCGTAATGGCTATGTCTGGACTCCCACGTAGTCGACTGCAGTTCGTGTTCCGAACCCATGGCTTAAAACTCACACCGGGCATGTGTGTGTGCATGCCCAAGATCCCGAGAGGAGAATGGAGAAGGGATTGTGGCATGGCCATCCCCCCTGGGGGGTGATTTCTCGCTTTTTGTCTCTCTGTCTCTGTCTGTCTGGCGAGCCCACGCACCCTAAAGCAAAAACCTCTCAAAAAAATAAATAAAAGGCCATTTAATTTGCTTAAGCCTCATTTCATTCTAATTTTGGATGTTGTCCATTCTGAATTCTGAGGATCATGTGATTGTTTTACGTCAAGTTCGTGAATGAGTTCTTATATGATCTCCAATTTAAATCCACCCAAAAAGGTCCTCACCCCGTAAATCCAATCCCAAACTCCAGCACACCAAAAACTGACTTGAACAAAAATAATGATCTGTGTTCATCTTTCAAATGACGGACGACATATGTGCATTGTCAGTGCAACACACAGGTTTATTCCAACAGGTCAGGTTAAATTGTCACTTTTTCAAGTATAATAGAAAAGTGCACAAAATCTAAGTGTGTTGCTCACTGAATTTTCACTCTGAATGCACCCCCATTTAACAGTACCTAGATTAAGAAACTTTACTTGCATGCTGTCTTCTCTTTCAGTTCCTACCTAGCCTCACTCTCCTACCAAAACACTAGCCCAACAGCACAAACTTACTTTGCCTTTTTACTGGAGAATGAAATCATGTAGTGTGTATACTGGCTTCTTGTGTCCTTTCAACATCTGAGAGACTCATCTATACTGTGCAGGACTGTGGTTTGTTTATGCTCGTTTTCTGGTATTTCATTGTATAATACACACTAATAAACTCATTCATCCTACTGTTGCTGGGCATCAGGGTAGTTTGCAGCTTAATGCTAGTATAAATATGAGAATAATTCATGGGAAATAGAGTTCAAATATGAGTTTATTTTTGATGCAAAAAAAAATTGAAACTCAGGCATAGTTTTTTCATGAACTTAATGAAGATTCTTTGGTATGTGTTTGGGTAAACGTGTACACAACGCCGTTTTACTGTTCGGCGGTTAGCATGTGCCACCTGGTTTCCCAAAGTGCTTGTTCTCATTTACACTCCATCAGCGTGAGATTTTGTTCTGCACATCTTTGATAGCACTTGATATTGTCTGTTTTGTTGTGGCTCGTTTTTATTTTTTTAAAGAATTTTATTATTTTTAATTTGCTACAGGGCACATGCGCTTACCAGAGACAGACAGACAGACAGACAGAGAAAGAAAGAAACAGAGCAAGCCATCAGGTCTGGGACTCAAACCACAGTCTACCACATGGGAGTCCAGTGCCTTAACCACCATATCATTTCCTGGCAATAGCTCGTTTTTGTTTTCAAATTTTCTACTGTGACTCACAATACTTAAAATGCCCTTAAATAGCCAGACACAGTATTTCCATTAAAAAAAATTGTCTGCAACAGTGCCAGCCCTATAGTGCAGTGGTTAAATGTTGTGAGAGGAAGCCAGATCTCATGTGGTCAATCAGGGTTTAAGTCCTGACCCTGGGAGTTTGAAAAACACATGACGCATACACACATACACGTGTACCCAGGATCCTGATGGAATGGAGAACTCGAAGAAATAGGACTGAGTTATGACTAGGCCCCATTGGGGAGTGCTTCTCTCTCTCTCACATATGCAAGCACTCTCTCTTACTAAAAAAGAAAAAGTTTGCAACAACAGAGAAAATAATGTTACAAAATAGTTTTAAATGGATTAATGAATCACTACTGGGGACAGCAGATGGCTTAGCAGTTACACTGCTGGACTCCCACATGGTCAACCATGGTTCAATTCCTGGATCCCATGACTTGAAACTCACACCAGTCACATGTGTGTGCATGCCCAAGATCCCAGGAGGAGAACGGAGAAGGGACTACAGCATGACCATCCTCCCTGGGGGGTGAATTTCACTTTCCCTCTCATTCTCTCTATCCCCCTGGCAAGTACACGTGCCTTAAGGCAAAATCCTCTACAAAAAAATAATCACTACTTAGATGTAATCTTATAAGAAGTAAGCAAAAAAGAAAGAGCTGACCTAAAATATAATTCATGAATTCATTCAAATTAAATGTATTTCTATAAACACACTAGGAAAGAAGTATTCTGTACCTACTGTTTTATAGGGATCTCCACATTTTATTTCTACTTTTAGATTTAGCCATGGGGTATGTGCACTCACCAGAGAGGAAAAGAGAAAGGGGAGGTGAGAAATCACCCCCCAGGGGAATGGCCACATCACAATCCCTTCTCCATTCTCCTCTTGGGATTTTGGGCATGAACTCACACACACCCAAGGTGATTTTCAAGCCACGTGGTCCATGGGGGACTCTAGCACCTTAACCACCACGCCACCTGCTGGCTGCAGGATCGCCACATTTTAAAGTGGGTAAGTTACAAGATGAATATATTACAATCTATTCTGGTAAAGAGGAAGGGTACAAACAATTGTTTATTATTCTTGTTCACCTCAGGTGGAAAGATGTCACTGACTACACGTTTTTGTATTATACTGTTTTAGTTACAAGTATTTATTACTTGTGATTCCTGGATGAGCATCACCACTACCACCTGGGAGACTGCTAGAACTACCTAATCTCAGGCGTCACCTCGGACCTAGAAAACCAGAATCTGTATTTCAAGGTACTCTGGCGTTTCCTGTGCACATTCGATTTTGAGGAGTCCCACCTAGGTACTCGCTGTGTTATGAGGAGTGAGAATATTCAGCTAACTGCCTCCTTTGTCATTAACCTGTGTTTCTTTCTACTTCTATTAATGCTCAGGACAGGCACCTTAACACTAGTCATCACTTTTGCCATCCCTTCATGTCATTAAGAAAAATCAAAGTAACCTAAATTGAGAAAGATTTGCAACAAGGTAGGAAAAATAAAAATCCAAACCACAGCCAAGGTTTCTCCTGAAAACAAGCTATTTCATAAAGCTTATCATTTCCTCTCAGAGTGTGTTAAAATGAGTATCAATCAGGGCCAGCAGGTGGCATGGTGATTAAAGGCACTGGGTTCCCACATGACCAACCGTAGTTTGAGTCCCAGACCTGGTGGCTTGTTCTCTCGCTTTCCCTTTCTCTCTGGTCAAAATTTTAAACTATAATAGTAATTAAAAAAAAAAAAAAAGTATCAGCCTGATACTGCTTCCTCACAGGAGACACTGAAAAAGAATGTAAGGGCTTCCAAGACACTTATATTGTAGAACAAACTAGTAAAACAAGGTGATTCAGAACCTACTAAGAGGTGATTATGGCAGAGAATGTTTTCTGTTTCAGGGCCTTAGGAGTAGGGAGAACACTCCATTTCAGATAAAAATGACAAATATTTATGAGCACTGTGGTGCAAGACACTGCCTGGTTCCGTACTACATGTTTAACACTGCTTTCAAAGAGCTTATGAGCGGGAACCAGCAGTTAGCATAATGGCTATGTCGCTGGACTCCCACGTAGTTGACCGTGGTTCGCGTCTTGGACCCGATGGCTTACAACTCACGCCGGGCGCGTGTGCGTGCGTGCCCAAGATCCCGAGAGGAGAATGGAGGAGAAGGGATTGCGGCGTGACCATCCCCCCTCGGGGGTGATTTCTTGATTTCTTTCTCTATGTCTCTCTCTGTCTGTCTGGCAAGCGCACGCGCCCTATAGCAAAAAACCTCTCCAAAAAAAAAAAAAAAAAAAAAAGAAAAATAGCTTATGAGCTCGGGTGACAGACTAGAAACGTGAAACTGTACCAGTGACTACACAAAAGTGAGGCCTGCTGGATCGAAGATTACTGCTTTGAGGTCCAGAGTAATGTCATCCATTGAATATGTTCACTCGACAGGCCCACCCATGGTGTGGAGGTTAAGGTGGCTGGATCCTACATGGCCAACTGTGCAGTTCGAGTCCTGGACGCAGCAGCTTGAGAAACACACTGGGTGCATGGCTGGGGTAGTTGCAGGAGAGGAGGACTGAGGGCTAAGTTCACTGAACTTGAGAAAAGCATCAGTACTAAAGATCTGGAAACTCGGTAAACTTCTGTGTTATTAGAGAAGCCAAGGAAGGAGAATTTTAAGGGAAAAAGTAGCATCATCAAATATACTGGGGGTGTGGAGCCTCAGAAAAAGCCAGACATCAATGATTCAAAACTCTGGGTCTCAGTGAGGGACAATAACTAGGAAGCTTCAGCAAACTACAGGCTAGATAGGATGGAGCTCTAAGAACCAATGCGCCTGTCCTTGAGTACTGCATCCACAAAATGAAAACAAGTAGGAAGTAATAAGGCATAAGGGCCCCAGTAAAATAGGGGAAAAGAAGTATTGTTTATGAAAAAAATTTTCTGAATTTTTTATAAAATGGAACTGAGATACAAAATGAGTCATTCTGAGAATGAACAAGGGCAGTATTCTAGAAAACACCTCCCTACAAATCAAAAACCAGGGATGGGGCCAGCAGGTGGTGTGGTGGTTAAGGTGCTGGACTCCTACATGGCTGACCCTGATTCGGGTCCTGGACCTGGAAGCTTGCTTTCTCACTCTCATTCTCCCTTTCTCATTCTCTCTATATATGTCTATCTCTGGTCAAATTGAATAATAATAAATTAAAAAATTGGACGAATAACTCTTTAAAAAAACACAACAGGGACACGGTCACTCGCCCTTGAGTTTCAGGTAAAATTGAGATTTATCACTGCACTCTATTCAGGAAAGTTTCTCTGTCACATAAGTATTCTGCCATGACACATAAATGAGACTTTTGCCAATAAAAACTTTTACGCTGTACATGGAGCACAGTGTCACTCTCAGAAGCGTAGACATCTTTCACACATTACCCTTAACCTCAGTAACTTTTACACAGCCCCTTGCTTTCCTAGCAGGTCAAGTAAAAAGGACCCGTAATATCCCTTTAATATCCCTTGGCCAAATCTGATCTGCAGTAGTATCCAGGAAATGACAGATTCCCCAAGAAGGTATTTGCTCAAATACACTAAGACTATGTACCAGTTTTAAGAGTCCAGATCTCTTGACATGCAGTAAACTTCATCGCAGACAAGATACTCTTTTCCCTTTAGAAGAAGTTCAATGTTTTACTTTTTTTATTTTAAAAATAAAACTAATCAATAAGGTGCAAGAAGAACTTCAGTGCTTTACATCCATCCTCGACAAGCTGCTGGGAACAGAAAACAAAAATGGTATTAGAAATGAGTAATCTGTAGCTTCCTATTATAGTACTACAGTGTTAAAATATGAACTATAATATCTGGTGTTACAGACAAGAAAAGCAAGATGCACAGTTCTGATGAAAATGCAAGGCTCCCGATTTCCAGGCTACTGCTCTTTCCAATTTACCAGGCTGCCAACCCAGGAATTCAGGTTGGAGATTACACAACCTGAACGCCAACGGGTACTATACTGCAACCAAGAATTTGATTGTAAATAATAAGGTCTCGCTTAAAAGTGGGCAAGACCCCCATCCCCGACACACACCCCCACCCTGTCCATCCTTTTCTCCTAATATTTTCCATTTTGAAGGTTAATATTCTCGGGGTGCAACGACATTGCACGTGGTAAGACGTTCCCCCTTCAACACCCGTAGTGAGCTAAACTCCGGCAGCAAAGAGCCAGTTATTAAGAAAAAGAGTCCTCCTTTTTTGGTGTCCGTGCGAGCAAGTCACCTCCTGCGAGCTGCCTCAAGATACCCGCTCGACCCCAAGGTCTCCCTGCACGTGCCACTAAGCGTACCTCTCAGCAAGCATGGGAGAGAGCATGGCCCCGCAGGGGAGTGCGGGCCGACCCCGACTCCGGCTCGCGCCAGGCCGGCGCTCCCGCTGACATGGCGAGGCGAGGCGGCCGCGTGGGGTCTGCGGTCTCAGGCCAGGTCCAGCTTCTTCTGCGTCACCGCCAGCTTGTCCTGCAGCCTCTTCTTCCTCCAGTCCAGGTAGCGCCTACGCAGCCGGTTCGCCTGCCAGCCCACGAGCACTCCCGAGGCGAAGGCCACCAAGACCGACACCTGCAGCGTCCTCTCGGACACGTCCGCCATCGCGACGGCTGAGCGCGCAGCGCGGCCTACGGCGCAGCGGCGGGGTCAAGCGGCGCAGCGCGTTCTCGGGCGGGGCGCGGGGCGGGGAGGAAGCGAAGGCGGAGGGGTCCCGCCCACCTGCCCCTGCAGACGCTCTCAGCCTACGGATGGACCCATCTTTCCCTCCCCTGAACCTCAGAGTGACTGTTTGAATATTGATCAGATATTGCCTGCCATTAGTAACTAACGTTGGTGGCATGTCTTGGCAGCGCGACCATAAGCTCAACACCTTTGTGTTTTCTCATGACAACACAATGTAAATAGCATGTCTAACTTTATAAACTTTCTGGCAACTTTTTTTTTTTTTTTTTAACAAATAGAAACGTGGAAATTTTCTTAGTATATTTCACATATCTCAATAAGCTACTTAAGGGGCAATATTGTTTCAAAACATAATCAGTTTTTAAATCTTTAATGACATATTTTATTATTGTTGTACTAAGTCTTTGAAATGTGGTATGTATTTTACAGTAAACAGCACATATCAATTTGAACACTGGATTTTGGTAGCCAGCCAGTGGCATGGTGGTTAAGGCACTGGATTCCCTAATGGCAGACTGCGGTTTGAGTCCCCGACCTGGCTACTCGCTCTCATATTATCTCTCTCTCTCTCTCTGGTGAATTATAATAGTAACAGTAAATAAAATTAAATGAATAATTCTTGAAAAAATAAAGATTGGACTTGGAGTGGAGACTTGATCAGCATTCAGATTCCATGAAGCTTACAGCTGAGAAGTAGATTCATATACCCAAGTTATTCCAAACACATGTTAAAAAAGTTCCAATAAGGGGGCCAGCAGAGGCCAGCAGGTGGCGTAATGGTTAAGGCACTGGACTCCCATATGACCAAGTGCAGTGAGTTCCAGACCCAGAGGCTTGAAGCTCATCTGAGTGCGTGTGCATGGATGCCCAAGATCCCAGGAGGAGAATGGAGGAGAAGGGATTTCAGGGTGCCCATTCCCCTTGAGGGGTGATTTCTTGCTTCTGTCTCTGGTGAGCGCACACACTCTATAGCAAAAATCTCTCTCTTCCCCCCAAGAAAAGTTCTAATAAGTGAATTGAATTTACATTATGTGGAAGGAGGAGGGGTAGTTGCAGCAGGTGGTGTAGTGGTTAAGGTGCTAGATTCCTACATGGCTGACTGCAGTTCAAGTCCCCACCCAGGGGCTTGAAATTTACTTTTTATTGCCAGAGGGACTATGCACTCACGTGAGAGACATAGAGCAAGAACACCCCCAACGGGGTGTGGTCATGCTACAATCTCTTCTCCATCTCTCCATCCTGTCAGGGTTTGGGGCATGCATGCACACGTCTGGCATGTTTTTCAAGTCACTGAGGTTGGGATTTGAACCATGGTCCTCCCTGAGATCTGGCTCCCTTAATCTCTCAACTACAGGGCTGGCCCCACTAGTATTTTTTGGAAATTAAAAACTCAGTTCTTCAGTCAAACTAGCATATTGGACTGCACAGGTCTGAGGGAGCATGCTAAGCCAAAACTAACACAGGTCAGGATCGTTGGGATAGGGAACACCACACACACACACGCACACACACACACACACACACACACACACACATACATACATATACAAATTTCTAATGATGAAAATCATTGTGACCCACAATGATTTCTACCTCCTGGTGTTCAGGCCTTTGTGTAATTCCCTTCTCCTCCCCCACCTCCCTTTTAAATTCAAGATAGAGAGGAGAGAGAGAAAGAGAGACAAGTGTTTGCTACTGAATCAGATCTTGGGTGCTGTGTTGTGTGCCTGGGTGTTTCAGGCTGACATGGCTGGGGTTTCAAACCACAGTTGCCATGTAGAATCTGGCTTCTCTTGGGCAGTGCACTACCTCTGTGCCATGGAGCTGGTCTCCCTCCCTTTGTGGGCGACTAGAACCTGCCACTTGCTTCTAATTAGAAATAGCATAAAGCAAAGGTATTGGGATGTTGCTCCTGGGATTATTTATGCTGTACAAAACTTCCTCACGACTGAAAACTCTCCTTTCAAATGGGTGACCTCAGTGGACATGTCAGAGAAGCTCAAGTAGCAGAGAACTTCAGGCAGCCTCTAGGAACGGCAGGAGGACTCCAGCCAATGATCAGCAAAGGACTGGAGCCTTCAGTGCTGGTATGACCAGAAGGAAGTGTACTCCATGACAACATGCATGAACATGGGAGCAGATGCTGCCCCGCTCGAGCCTCCAGATAAACACCCTGCCCTCAGCCTTCTGAGATCCTGACAGAGGACCTAGGTAAACTGTGCGTGGCTTCTGACCCATTGTGTGAGACAATAAATGTGTGTCGCTTTAAATCACTGTGCTTGTGGTGATGATGTGTTACACAGTGTAAGATATGCGGGCAACTCCCCACAGACCACCTCTGGTCATCAAATAATAATCAGGACCTCCGATTCCAGATACGGGAGAGCTTTCCTACATACTGAGCAATTCCGCGGGCTACCAGGTGGGCGTCTTCTAATATAGTTCAGTTCTGACACTATCTTTTCCAAGATAAGTTCCATAAGAATTCAGATACCGTTCACAAATAGTAGGTTGTGAGGACAGATTTCTGACTAATCTGCCGATTTTAAGATTCTTTCTAGGGCCAGCAGGTGCTGTAGTGGTTAAGGCACTGAACTCCCATGTGGTTGACCCCAGGTTGAGTTCCGGACCCAGAGGATTGAAACTCATGCCCAGCACATGTGCGTTCATCCCTAACATCTCCAGAGGAGAACAGAGAAGGGATTGCAATGTGGCCATTCCCACACCCCAACCTCCGCCAGGGGGTGATTTCTTGCTTTCTGTCTCTGTCTCTCCAGCGACCACACACACCCTATTGCAAAAATCTCTTAAAAAAAAAAAAAAAAAGAAAAGGAAAAAGAAAAAAGATTTTTTCCCAAGGAGCCCGGGAGTTATAACAAGTATCATTCTCGCTGTCACAGACCACTTTGGCCCCGTGATTGTGGGATGTCATCCCAATCCTGGCATAGCATTATGTACTACATGGTAGAACCTTCTTCTCGCTGTTAAACTCAGGCATTCTTGGACCAGCAGATGGCATACTAGTTATGTCTCTGGACTTCTGCACAGTTCGAATCCTGGATCAGCAGCTCGAAACTCACGCCAGGCATGTGTACGTGCATGCCCAAAATCCTGAGAGGAGAATGGAGGAGAAGGGATTACTGTGTAGCCAAGCCCACTAGAGGGGTGATTTCTCTCTTTCTGTCTCTGCAGAGAGTGCACGTGGCCTATACCAGAAATCTCTCTTAAAAAAACAAACAAAACAAAACAGAAAAACTCAGACATCCTTTCCTGTTGACTCTGAGTCCTTTGGAGATAAAGACTTGTGCTTTTAACCAGTTACTAACCTAAGAATTTCTGGATGCACCTGTAACCTGTAAGCCCTCACTTTTAGATATTCTGCCTTTTTGGGCCAGTCCAATGTAATGAGCCCACATGCTAATTTACAGTTTTGTTGGTGTCTCAGGCTTTTAGAAATGAGTAAAAGAGCCACTGCATCTAAGCACCTTTAAACACTTTGTTGGGGATACCAGGGATTGTGTTTCTCAGCCTCAGTCACTCATACTCATGCTTAGAATAAACCATTTTGGGGACCAGCAAATAGTATAATGATTACATTGCTGGACTCTCACATAGTCGGCCACTGTTTAGTCCTGGACCTGGCAACTAAAAACTCACACCAGGCACATATATGTGCATGCCTAGGATCCCGAGAGGAGAATGGAGGAGCGGGATTGCAGCGTGGCATATCCCTCCTGGGCAATTTCTCACTTTCTGTCTCTCTGGAGAGTGCACAGGCCCGATAGCAAAAATCTCTCTGAAAAGGCAAGAAAGATGAAAAAAGAATTATAACACAGTGTGATGAATTATAATATGTATGTAAGCATTTAGCTTAGACCTAAAAAAAAAAAAACTAAGAAACATTCTTTCTCTTACACCCCATCGAACCCCCAGCCAATCCAGAATAAAACTGCTTCTCATCATTCTACGGCCACGACCAAGTCCACGCTGCCATCACCGCTCACCCAGGTTGCTGCAACAGTCCCTATCAGGTTTCCAAGTGCTATATCTGTCCACCACCTTCTATTCTCAACACGTCAGCCAGAGTATGCGGCCTCTGAAACCAGAGGTCAGATCATGTCTCTCCTGCTCAAATGCCGTAGTAGGCGCAGCTGTCGTGGAGGCTCAGCAGGAACGTGCCGCTCGGTGATCCTGCGTCCATGTAGACTATGGAGGACTCCCTGGGAGAGGGAGTCCACACAGGACCTGTGGACCATGATTCTGACTGACTAGAAGGGCTGGTGGAAGTGGTGGGGATCACAGCACGGGGCCTGGTGAGGGTGCCTCTGTTCGTCTCTCTCTCCATCACACAAGAAAAATAAACCAACGTTTCCAAAAGTGCAGTGGCTAAGCCCCTAAGGTGGCCCGGAATGCCCGCATGCCAGTTCCCCTCCCTCCCTTACCTCTCACAGATCTGCTCGCTGTGTCTGGAATTCAACAGGCATGGTGCTGCCCAAGATCACTTGCATGGGAGACCCCGGCACACACATACCCCATCCTCAGATACCTGCATGGCTAACTTCCTCGCCTCCTTTAAGTTTTTGTCAGCTGTCACCTTCCCAGTAAGGCCTACCTGGATATTTAAAAATTACAAAACCAAGCCACCCCTACTCTCGGGCAGTGCTGAGCTCAATGCCCCTGCTCTGTTCTCTGCCAGCACGTTGCGCCTCTGACATAAGGCACGATCTCTGTGTTTATTACTCTTCCAGCTTATTGTCTGTCCCCCCTAAATGTAAGCTACTCGACGGCAGATGAATCCCAAGTGCCTAGAACAGAGACTGGCACACAGCAGACACTTGGTAAATACCGTATTTGGTGTTGATGACAGTGGGGAATGGTTTGTGAAGGCTTCTGGAAGGATGGCCGAGCTGGATCTTGAAAGATAAGTAAGATAATAATAAGAGACTACATTTTTCTGGATCTCAGTTTTCTCATTTGTAAAATAAGGAGTTTGATATAACTCAATAGGGCTAAGCTTTTATTTTTATTTTTAAAATTTTTGCTATAGAGTGTATAAGCTCACCAGAAAAAGACAGAGAGGAAGAGACAGGAAAAGTGAGGTCATCGCTCAGAGGGAATGGCCATGCTACAGCCCCTTCTCCTCCATTCTCACTTCAGGATTTTTTGGTACTCATGCACACATACACCTAGTGTACTTTTGTTTTTTTCTTGTCACAAAGTCTGGGACTTAAACCATGCAATCAGCCATGTGGCATCCAGCTGCTTTAACCCCCACACCACCAGCTGGCCCCATAATTTATTTAATTTTATTTTTGAGAGAGACTTTTGCTATAAGGTGTGTGTGCTCACCAGAGAAAGAGACAGAAAGACAGAAATCACCTCCCAGGGGGATGGCCATGCCTCAATCCCTTCTCCTCCACTCTCCTCTCAGGATCTTGGGTAGGCACGCACATGCACCCAGCATGAATTTAAGCCACTGAGTCCGGGACTCAAACCGTGGTCGACTACATGGGAGTCCAGTGACATAGCCATTACGCTAACTGCTGGTCCCAGCACTTGGTGTGAGTTTTAAGCTGCCAGGTCCAGGACTCAAATTGTGGTCGGTTATGTGGGAGCCCAGTGACGTAACCATTATGCCATCTGCTGGTCCCACCATATTTTATTTTATTTTATTTTGCCATAGGGTATATGTACTCGCCAGAGGGAGTGATGAGAAAGCTGAATCCTGCCTGACTGACCATGCAGTTTGAGTCCTGGACTCTGCAACTTCAAAAACACACCAGGCCTGTGTGCATGCCCAAAATCACAAAAGGAGAAAAATGGAGGAGGTGGGGACTGCCATACCCCGGAGGGGGTGCTTTCCCCTTTGCCCTTTCTCTCTCTGTTTTTCTCACACACACCCTTTGGCAAAAATTTAAAGAACGAAACAAAACACTTCCCCGAGTCTGTCTCTCTGTTCTGTCATTCCTAGAAAACTTCTACAGTAGAATGGCTTTCTAGAACACTTTCAGGAAGAACAGAGAAATCCTTTTTTTTTTTTTTTTTTGAGACAGGGACAGATTTTTTCCATAGGATCTGTGTGCTCACAGGAGAAACAGATGAAAAGCAAGAAATCATTCCCTCCTCTCCCCCCGACCACCAGAGGGGAAGGCCACGCTGCAATCCCTTCACTTCTATTCGCCTCTCAGGATTTGGGGCACGCAAGCAAGCATGTAGGGAGTGGCGGAAGCTGAGCTGAACAATGGTGACCTTTAAAGAGGAGCAGAGGACAGACTCCCGGGCTGACTTGGGCCATGCTGCACAACTGGCGGGGATTAAGGGAAACTATGTTTCAGCAAGAGAAGGCCAGGTGAGGATTATTTAGAAACACAAAACCCACCCAAGATGCTCCACAGCTGCAGTCAACAATAGAAAACACCTGGCTTTACCTTCCGCTACTCCCTCTGCCATTGCCCTATGAAAGAATAAACCTGGGGCTGGCTCATTGCCTCGGGGATCTCCATCAGAGAGTCCCTGTCCTCTGATCCCTGCTTTTCCCTACCTGTGTGCCTGTCTTTCCCAAATCCACCACTGCTCCCACTCGGGGTCCCACCTCCTCTTCACCTTGCAGGTCTTGACACACACAGACCTGCCCGAGGTTAGTTTGAAGCCACTGGGTCCAGGACTCAAACTGCAGTTGACTGTGTGGGAGTATAGTACCTAAGACACTAGCCAGACTCCTCATCATTCCAAGAAAAGTTGTCATCTATAATCTATTTATTATTTCAAGAAGGATTTCCTAAGTGCATACCACATGCCAGATAGGCTAGATATCCCATGTGAAGCCAGTCTCAAGGAGCTTACTGTCTAGGAGGGAGAATGATAAACTCTCACACTAATGAACACAGCATTACAAACTCTGATGAGTACTTAGATAGAAAATAATTGTCTACTCTGTCTGAAGGTACACGGAGGAGCCTACTTGAGATCGAGAGGATGGGAATATTCAAGGAAGGTCTCCTGTGGCCTTTATAGTTAAGATCTCAAGTGAGACATAGGCGTAAGAATTGGAGGGAAAAATTGGAGGGAAGGTACTTACCTTGGCTAAGATTTATGAATGGTCTGAGAATGTGAAAATGGAATCAAACTTTTTTAAAAAAATAATTAATTTAATTATATTAGTATTATTTTTTTCAATTTGCTACAGGGCACGTGTGCTCAGCAGAGAGAGAGAGAGAGAAAGCTGCCAGGTCTGAGACTCAGCTGTGTTGGCCATGTGGGAATCCAACACCTTAACCGCCACGCCACCTGCTGGCCCCTGAATCAAACTCCTGAAGGGTAGAGAAGGAAGAGAGGCAGGAAAAGCAGATAAGGCCTTGCAGGGCTTATCAAGGGTTTTGAATTTTATTCCCAGTGAAATAGACAGCCATGTTTTGAGCGGGAGAGTTGCATGATTCTTTTCACATTTTAATAAAAATCTGATACCTGTTAGATAGTGGGCTGCAAGTCACCGAGGATGAAAATAGGAAGACCAGCAGGAGAACTATTCCACTGTTTTAGTTAAGATAAGAGGTAATGGTAGTAGATGGTAGAAGATTCTGGGCAGATTTGAGGCTGACAGTTTTTTATTTTAGCAATGAACATCAACACAGCATATAAAATGTGATTTTCCAGCCAGAATACTCTATAAAATGGCTAAATTATACATGTTATCATCAACAAATAATTTTCCATTTTTTTGTTTCTTGTGTGTGTGTGTGAATACATATATATATATATATATATATATATATATCCCATTTCTCACCCTCTGCCATTTCCCATCCTCCTCCCACCCTGTCTCTGGTATCTGCAGTTGTTTTCCATTCCTTTATTCTTTCCCACATTGTATTGATTCACAAAATATCTTAATCTAAATACTTTCAATAGTAAGTTCAGCTGATGTATACATATCTGTGAACAAAAGTTGACTTTAGGCATGAAAATTCTGTGGGTAGGGACCAGCAGTTAGCGTAATGGCTATGTCGCTGGACTCCCACGTAGTCGACCGTGGTTCGAGTCCCGGACCCGGTGGCTTAAACTCACGCCAGTCGCGTGTGCGTGCGTGCCCAAGATCCCGAGAGAAGAATGGAGGAGAAGGGATTGCGGCGTGGCCATCTCCCCTGGGGGGGTGGTGATTTCTCGCTTTCTGTCTCTGTCTCTCTCTGTCTGTCTGGTGAGTGCATGCACCCTATAGCAAAAACCTCTCCAAAAAAAGAAAAAAAGAATTCTGTGGGTAGAATGAATATACTATAAAATAGCACATAGTTGAGGCTATATAGCTTACTATGGTTACTAAATAGGTATTTTAAATACATTTTTTAATTTAAAGAAAGGCAGTTTTAGCTTTAATAAATCAAAATAAAAAAATGTTAAGAGAACTTTGCTTAATACTTAAAGCCAGGAAACAGGTTAGGATTCTGTTTGAATAGTAGATATATGGACCTGTCCACAACTCGAGAGAAGACAAAACTCCTTAACACTGGAAAACAAAGCATAGAAGGTCAGTTATGTTTTAGTCTAAAGTCATACAATTCTATTTCACCAGTTCAAACTTCTGTTGTGATCGAATCTTTTTGTTTAAATCCTGGAAGGTAACGTTCAACTCTGGACTTGTCCCTACCATTAAGCTGGCCATTTTCTTAGCTGTTTTAGAACTCTTATTTCTCTGTGTCTGACTTTAGTTTTCCTGGGATAGCAGGCCCTTCAGAACTTCTTGGAAGCTGGTCTGATGTTGATAAATTCTTTCAGGTTTTGTTTATCTGAGAATATTCTTGTCTTCTCTTCCCATATGAAGAATAATCTTGCGGGAACCAGCAGTTAGCGTAATGGCTATGTCGCTGGACTCCCACGTAGTCGACCGCGGTTCGCGTCTCGGACCCGGTGGCTTACAACTCACGCCGGGCGCGTGTGCGTGCGTGCCCAAGATCCCGAGAGGAGAATGGAGGAGAAGGGATTGCGGCGTGACCATCCCCCCTGGGGGGTGATTTCTCGCTTTCTGTCTTTCTGTCTCTCTCTGTCTGTCTGGCGAGCGCACGCGCCCTATAGCAAAAAACCTCTCCAAAAAAAAAAAAAAAAAAAAAAAAAAAGAATAATCTTGCCAGATATAGTATTGTTTTTCACTCAACACTTTGAATATATTTTCCCATTCTTTCCTTGCTAGCATTGTTTCTGATGAGAGATCTGCTGTTAGCCTAGTGGGATATCCTTTGTAGGCAACTTGTTGTTTCTCTCTTGCCAGTCTGAGTGCCTTGTCTTTGTCTGTGGTTTTGGTCAATCTGGCTATAATGTGTCTTGGAAAAGATCTTCTTGGGTTGATTCTTTTGGGGTCTTTTGTATTTCTTGGGTCTGGATCTTTGAATGCCTCTCTAGGTTTGAAAAGTTTTCTTCAAGGATTTCATGGAGTAGATTATCAATGCCCTTATGAGTCTCTTCACTTTCTGGGGTACCAATTATCTGGATGTTTGGATGTTTGTGGTATCTAGTATTTCTCATATGTTATTCTCATTTTGGGGGGCTATTTTCTCAGTCTTTGTGGTGAATTTGTTTTAGGCCAACGATTCTGTTTTCTACATCTGAGATTCGGTCTTCTGTATAATCTAGTCTACTTTTAATACTTTCAAAAGAGATTTTGATTTCCTGTATTACAGCCTTCATCTCTAACAATTCTGTTTGATGCTTTTTTATGATGTGTATTTCCTCTTTCAGATTGTGTAAGAACTTCCTCACCTCCTGTCTGTTTTCTCCTGTATTTTCTGGAGTTCATTGTCTCTCTTCTGTTGCATCTCTGTTAACTTTGTCATTATAAATGTTCTAATTTCTTTTATCAGGTATTTCCATGATTTCCATTGAAGTGTGTGTGAATGAAGAGGAGTTATTCTTTTCCCTCGAAGGAGAGATATTTTCTTGCTTTCCCATATTTCTTGTGACCTTGCAGTGATTTCTAGTCATCTGATGGATGGTGTGTTTCTTCTTAATTCTTGAAGTTCTATCTGAATTTTCAGGAGTGTGCAGAGGGAGGTGATCTAAAATCTCTTTGCCGTTCCACTTTTATCCCTTTGTGCAGCAGATTCAGTGCATATTGAGGAATATGTTGACCCAAATAGTATTTGGATATTTGGCTATGGTTCCCTTAGATCCATCTAGACATGCAGTGAATAGAGATTGAGGAGCAAAGTGATAAAGTAAAAGAAAAAGAATAAGAAAACAGAGAGAGAGAGAGAAAATAAAAGAGAGACAGGGAAAAAGAGAGAGAGAGAGAAAAAAGAAAAGAACCAAAAAGTTTATTATTTTTTTTAAAAGCAAAAAATAAAAACTGCACAGTGTGCTTACACGCTGCATGAAATCACTAGTTCTCAGCAGCAATGGAAGTGTCTTCTTCTGAAGGCTTGCCCCTTGCCTCTCCTAGAGAGAAGGGGGAAAAGGGATTATTAGAAAGATAAAGGAAGGTCTGAAAGCCAAGAGAGCACTTTATCTGAAAGAATTTTAAAAAGGAAAAATTACCAAATAATGAGAAGACAGAGAGAAGGACAGAGGGGCTCCCTACCACTCTCGACTGGGGGCAGGAGGCTGAATTATCAGTAGAAAATCTTCACTTCTCTTTTTCCCTGAAATCACTAGCTCTCAGCAGCAATGGAGGCATCTTCTTCTGAAGGCCTGCCCCTTGCCTCTCCAATCTAGACTGGGGGCTGGAGGCTGAATTATCAGTAGAAAATCTTCACTTCTCTTTTTCCCTGAAATTACTAGTTCTCAGCAGCAATGGAGACTCTTCTTCTGAAGACCTGCCCCTTGCCTCTCTAATCTAGACTGGAGGCTGGAAACTGAATTATCAGTAGAAAATCTTCACTTCTCTTTTTCCCTGAAATCACTCATTCTCAGCAGCAATGGAGGCATCTTTTTCTGAAGGCCTGCCCCTTGGTGCTCCACTCTAGACTGAGGGCTGGAGGCTGAATTATCAGTAGAATATCTTTGCTTCTCTTTTTCCCTGAAATCACTAGTTCTCAGAAGTGTTGGAGGGGTCTTCTTCTGAAAGCCTGCCCCTTGACTCTCCTAGAGGGGAGGAGAAAAGGGGATTATTAGCAAGATAAAGGAAGGTCTGAAGGCCAAGAGAAAACTTTATCTGAATGAATTTTAAAAAGAAAAAAATTATCAAAAAATGAGAAGACAGAGAGAGGCAGAGAGAGACAGAGAGAAGGATAGAGGGGCTCCCTACCACTCTCGACTGGGGGCTGGAGGCTGAATTATTAGTAGAAAATCTTCTCTTTTTCCCTGAAATCATTAGTTCTCAGCAGCAATGGAGACTCTTCTTCTGAAGGCCTGCCCCTTGCCTCTGCACTCTAGACTCGGGGGGCAGGGAGGGGGCTGGAGGCTGAATTATCAGTAGAAAATCACTTCTCTTTTTCCCTGAAATCACTAGTTCTCAGCAGCCATGGGGGCATCTTTTTCTGAAGGCCTGCCCCTTGCCTTCATGATTATATGTTGTTGTGGTCAGATGGCAATTATTACTAACTAGGAGGATAGACTTATTTTTTTTTCCTCTCAGTTTCTTCAGTCTATTTAATCAGAGTTGCTGGAAATACTCTATAGATTTACCACTATCACTGATTTTTCTTGAAGATGAAGTTTCATTTCAGAAAGGTCAGTTGAGTATCAGTCTTGTTCAGTCTTTGATAAATGAGCATTTGTGTATCTGGACAACAAACATTGAATAACTAAGACAAACAAGAATAACTATTTGATTGTCAGAAAAGTCATGACACATTTTTGCATAGAAAAACAGAAAACTATGCATGACTTTTTCGATAACCCAATACAACTATGATAAAATAGAATTAGAGGCACTTAGAAAACCATGACCCAGTATTTCCAGACTTAAGGAAAAGTCTAAAACTTCCCCAGTCTACTTTGGATAGTCAGGTTACTTTTACTCTTAGTTTTCCCAGCATGTTTGTTGAGAAGTCTGTCTTTGCCCCATTGAATGGTCTTGGAACCCTTGTCAAAAATCCATTGACTTGGAGGGTCAGCAGGTGGCGTGGTGGTCAAGGCCTGGGACTCCCACATGGCCAACAGTGGATCCAGTCCTGGACCTAGTGGCTTACTTTCTCTCTCTGGTGAGCACTTATGCCCTGTAGCAAAAAGAAAATAATAATAATAATAATAATAATAATAATAAATAAATAAATAAAATAATTCTTTTTAAAAAATCCATTGGCCATACACAAGAAGGTTTATTTTGAGTTCTCGCTTTTACTCTGTTGTTCAATGTGTCAGTTATTATGGTAGTCCCATGCTTTGATCACTGCAGTGTCATAGTAAGTTTTAAAAATTTATTTATTTTTGTTAGTAATTTTTGCTATAGGGCGTATGAACTCACCAGAGAAACAGAAAGAGAAAGAGAGGCAGAAAGTGAGAAATCATCTCCCAAGGTAGATGGCCATGCCACAATCCCTTCTCCTTTCAGGATTTTGGGCATGCACATACGTGCACCTGGCATGAGTTTTAAGCCACTGGGTCTGGGACTCAAACCATAGTCAACTACGTGGGAATCCAGGGATGCTACTGCTATGTCATCTGCTGGTCCCCATAATAAGTTTAAAGTCAGAAATTACAAATCTTCCAGCTCTGTTCTTTTTCATTTAAAAACATATTTTATTTTATTTTCATTTGACATCTTCCTGGGTGAGAAGTTTATACCATTGTGGTTTTGATGTATATTTTCGTAATGCCAAATGATATGGGGTATCTTTTCATGTATTTGTAGTACATTGTATATCATATCATCTTTAGAAAAATGTCCTTTGCCTTTATAATTAATTAATTAATTAACTTTATTTATTATTATCATTTTAAGTTTGCTATCAGGCATGTATGCTCACCAGAGAGAGAGGAAGAGAGAAACTGAGAAAGCAAGCTATCAGGAGGTCTGTAACTCAAACCATGGTTGGCCAGATGGGAATACAGTGTCTAAACCACTGTGTCACCTGCTGCCCCCCCCCCCCCTTTAATTTTTTTAAGAGAAAAATTTTTTTGCTATAGAGTTCTTGTGCTTACCAGAGAGACAGAGAGAAACAAAGAGGGGGAAAGTGAGAAATGACCCCCCCAGCAGGGATAACCATGCCTCAATCCCCTCTCATCCCTTCTCCTCTCAAGATTTTGAACATGCATACACACACACCCAGTGTGAATTTCAAGTTGCCAGGTCTGGGACTTGAACCCAGACTATGTGGGAGTCCAGCACCTTAACCATCATATCACCTGCTAGTCCTGTCTTTTTCTTTCTCTCTTTCACTGTCTTTTAAATTTGGTTATTTGTCTCTTTGCATAGAGATGTATTAGTTCTTCGTATTTGGGGGACCCTTATCATACATGTGGCCTGCAGGTATTTTTTAAACTGATCACAGGCATGCATATGTCTGATGTGTTCCGGGAGGTCTTGAGACATGAACCTGGAATCCTCTCAGGGGAGTCAGCCTTGCAGAGCACTGCATTTTACAGCTGTGCCATTGGCTGGCCTCCATTTTTGCTACAAATTAAACTGTGTGGTGACTACATCATTATATTATTACCCATGATTTTGTTTTTAGGTGATTTTTTTTTTACCAATAAGCTGGACAATTTGATTTTTTCAAAGAATTCTTTTATTTACCTTTATTTGTTTATTTTTTAATTTGACCAGAGAGGTAGAGAGAGAGAGGGGGAGGAAGAAAGTGAGAAAGCAAGCCACCAGGTCTGGGACTCAAACTGTGGTCAGCCCTGTGGGAGTTACAGCACCCTTAACCACCATGCCACCTGCCAGCCCTGAAAATCTGATTTTTTAAAATAAAATGATCTTGACTTTAATGTTTCCACGCACAAAAAAGAAATTTAAAGAAATGATTTGAATAAAGTGAAAATTTCAAATAAATTCACTGGTAGGTAAGAATAACACAGACTTTTTAATAAATTGTTCATTTTCTGCAGTAGTTGGTTTCAAACATATGTACAAAATGAGTAACCTTTATGCTATAAGAATCATCTTAGATCAAATCATCTTAGAAATTTGGCTTTTGAGATCAGTCTTAACTATTTCAGAATATACTAGAATATGACTTAATTTTCCTTTCAATTGAAAAATAAGACCATAGAATTATTGGTCTTGAATCTGGATTGAAGAGTATAAGTAAATCATTTTAAATCTGGACTAAGTTACAGTTATTTTCCAAGAAGTAGGGCAGGAAGTTTTAAATAATGTCTGGCTTATATCCTCTGTCAATGATTTAGGAGGCCAAATTACAACGTGTATTGACAGTACATGTCTATGGCAGGGAGGCTGTGTCTGGTCTGCTACAAAGATAATAGAGGAAGAAAGGGCACTTCTTGAGAGGAGAAAAAATAGTAAACAGAAATATCAAGGAAAAGAAAGCCTGGCCTTCAAAACATAAGAGACATTAATTGAAGAAAGCAATTATTATTCTTTATTGACACTTATCTCCATTATCCCTTTTATTAGGAAGAATGCAATGCCATCTCATTCTTTCTTTCTTTAATTTTTCTTAGTTTTTGCTAGAGGGTGTGTGCACTAACCAGAGACAGAGACACACAGAGAGAGAACAGGAATGTGAGAAATCACCCCCCGATGGGTGGTGGCAATGCTGCAATCCCTTCTCCATTTCCTTCTTGGGAGTTTTTAGGGCACACATGCACTTGCACCCAGTGTGATTTTCAAGCTGCCAGGTCCAGGACTTGAACCATGCAGCCAGGCATGTGTGATTCAGTGCCTTAACCTCCACCCCATGTGCTAGCCCCCTCATTTTTATTAGGCATTATGCATATTTGTGTGTATATATTATATGTATAAGTACATATAGGTATTCATACATGTGTACGCATTCACGCACACACACACACACACACACACACACACACTGCATGTTGTTCAAACCTCTCACCGTTGCATAAAAGTACAAAATGGAATGACTTCATCTTTGGACATGACATTGAAACAACTGTGGCTCTTTTGGAAATAGCCTGTGGGATCCAGTTCATTTATATAATCACCACTGGAATGGACCCCGGTCTGTGAAATCCAGCTGATGCGCATGATTCCCAGACTCCATATTTGCAAATTCACTTACTTACTAAAATGTATTTTTTGGAGAAATTTTTGCTATAGGGTGCATGTGCTCACTAGAGAGCCAGAGAAAGACAGACAGCGAGAAATCACTCCCCAGAAGGATGGCCACGCCACAATCCCTTATCCATTTCCTGTCGGGATTTTGGGCATTACGCCCACATGCCTGACATGAGTTTTAAGCTGCTGAGTCTGGGACTTGAACCATGGCCGAGTACATGGGAGTCAGTGGCGTAACTAATATGCCATCTGCTGATCCCACTAAAATGTATTTGTTACCCCTAAATCCTTTCCCACAGTGCTTGATACTTGTGGTGCTCATGCAGTGCTTTCATGGACATGCTTGCCAGAGACAGAGAAAGAAAGGAAGAATCCCTCGGTGGGATTTGGTCAAGCCATAATCCCTCTCCATTTCTTTATCCCTTTGAGATTGGGGGCACACATGCACACATGCCTGGTGAGCGTTATTTTTATTTTTATTTTTTTTGAGAGGTTTTTGCTACAGGGCGTGTGTGCTCGCCAGACAGTCAGAGAGAGACAGAGAGACAGGAAGCGAGAAATCACCCCCCCCAGGGGGGATGGCCACACCATAATCCCTTCTCCTCCATTCTCCTCTCAGGATCCTGGGCACGCATGCACACTCGCCTGGCATGAGTTGAAGCCACTGGGTCTGGGACTCGAACCACGATCCACTACATGGGAGTCCAGCGACATAGCCATTACACTAATTGCTGGTCCCCCTGGTGAGTGTTTTAAGTTGCCAGGTTCAGGAATTTAACCACAAGGTCAACCATGTGGGATTTATCTCCCTTAGCCACGAGGGGGCCTGCCCCATCAGCTGTTATTAATCTACATCCTGTCACTGTAATAAACCACAGCTCTGAGCATAACAACTTCCAGTGTGTTGTGAATCTTTTTAGCAAATCATTGAAATTAATAGTGGTTTGGGGGAGCATATTTGGTATTAGCATCAGAAGTGGGGACTGTTCTCTTAGGCTTTGCTATTTGGTTAACTTCTCACAACAAGAAACTAAAATATTTGGAAGGAATTACTTTTTTCTGAAGTGTAGACTTTAAAATATGAAACAAGAGTTGGACTATGGCACTGCAGTAAAACTATGAGGATGACTCACACGAGGAAGTCCCAGGTTCGTATCAGAAGCCCTCCCTGAGAGCCCTGAGCACATGTGTAGCCATGGTCCAGGGCTGGCTGAGGCCGAGGGTGAACCTGGCATCATGTCCCTATTGGAAGTGCTGCCTCTCTGTCTCTCCCACTCATGGAAGAAATAAATAATAAGCTTAAAAAAATCAAGAAAGAAATCACTCAAATGGGGACCAGCAGGTGGCATAATGGCCATATTGCTGGATTCCCATGTAGTCGACTGCAGTTCGAATCCCAGACCCAGTGGCTTAAACTCACGCAGGGCACGTGTGCGTGCATGCCTAAGATCCTGAGAGAAGAATGGAGAAGGGATTGTGACGTGGCCATCCCCCCTAGGGGGGGAGATTTCTTGCCGGGGACCAGCCTCGGCAGTGGTGGGTGGCTCGTACACAGGAAGGCGACACGGGTGATCAGGAACAAAAATTAGACTGAGACCTCCTTGCCCTTTTGCATGTTCTCAGCCGGCCACAGCCAGAGCCAGCTCCAGGCTGCAGCGCCGTGGCTAATAAGACATGTATATTTATTGAGGGAGGTTTAGGAAGTAAAGGGGGTGAGGGGTAGTAAAAAATCCACTCTAAGGAACAGGGTATACAAAGCGTGGAAACAATAATTATAAAACATGCTGTTTGTCTTGTCAGATTAGTTAAAAATCAATCACAGTTCTCAGGATGAGGAAGTCCATTTGTCTGTTGTATTTTCTTCTTAGATCTTGATTACTGGGAAGGGTCTTTTGAAGAGGGGGCTTGCAGGATGTTTGGTAACTTCAGTCTCGGGCCAGGGCGATAACATTGCTGGTTGCAAAGACCTAGATAGATATCTTGTTTTGTTAAGTAAAGACACAGTTAATATATGGACTATTCATATATTACAACAATAGAAAGTGAGTCTATGATCTTATATGGAAAAGGAAGGTGATCTTGTAGCTCAGGAGACAACACAGGATGTTTTATTAGCAGTTTTTCATAGTCAACAGCACTTAGATGAGAAACTCTTTGTAGTTGAAAACTACCTGTTATTTTAGATAAGAGCTCCCAGCTAAGGTAATCTTTCTCTGGAGCCCTCAGGTTTGTTTATGCTGTTGTCCCAGCCAGGCTTTTTTCCTTTTATAAACCTGTGGGTTTCTGCATTTTGTTTGCTGGGTCTGTCAATTAGTGAGTTCTTTTGTTTTATCTCTAAGTCTCTGTTACGTGGCGAATGTGCTGACTTTGCCTAACATGAGTTAACTTTGGCCTGTAGCTTTAACAAGGGGTATTTACAAAAACTAGCCTTAAACTAACTTAGTCTACATATGCTTCTAATGCTAATTTGGTTTATACTAACTTAATCTATATGTTAATTTTGGCTTAAAAACAGACAGGTGGGAGAGTCTTAAACTTCCTGGTCCTCCTGTCAGTCTTAGGGAACCACATTCTCACAAGGTCACTAATTGGCTTTATTGTAATTGTTGGGGGTGATGTTTTACCCTTACAGGGTACCATAATAACAGTAGAACTCATGGCAGAGAAATTGAATACCGGCCAGTTCAAGGACACAAGGGAGAGCTCGTAAACTGGGCCTTGCCTCAGTTTCTTCCCAGTCCAGGCCTTGCCTTAGAATGGGAGGCAGCATCCTTACCAGCTTGTGTTGCCTGCATGGTCCCATCAATTTCTCACTTTCTGTCTCTCTGTCTCTGTCTTTCTGGTGAGTGCACGTGCTCTATAGCAAAAACCTCTAAAAAAAAAATCACTCGAAACAGAACTATAAACAGCTTACGTGAGAAAGCTACAGTAATCCTTCATTTTTTATTATTTTTTAAGTTTTTTTGTTTGCTTGTTTGTTTTTGTCCTAGAGTACATGCACTCGCTGGAGAGAGAGAGAGACAGAGACAGAGAGAGGAAAACTGAGAAATCACCCCCCAGAGGGAATGGCTATGCCATCGCTCCTTCTCCTCCATTCTCCTTTTGGGATTTTAGGCATGCAAACACATGCAACTGGTATGACTTTTAAGCCACCAGGTCCAGGACTAGAACCATGCTTGGTCATGCGGGAGTCTGGTGTCTTACCCACCACACCACATGCTGGTTTCAGTAAAGCTTTATTTTACTTATCACTTTAGTAACGAGCTTCTATTTTGCTTATAAAACTCTCAACTTGTAACAGACCAGCATTTTATATTGCAAACTTTATTTTTGGAGTCTCGCATGGCTTCCCAGGCTGTCTAGCTAGGCAAGACCACAGTATGGCATCAGCCCTCTGCCCAGAGGGGAAAAAGCAGGTTACATCTTCCAGCAGTGCTCAGGTCACCTGGGGCTCGGCCTCCCACAGGGTGCTGGAGGAGAGTAGGCAGCTTGAGAAAACAGTGCCCTCTTGCAGTCTGAGGTAGAGAACAGCCTCACACATCCTCTTTTCTTGTGGTTAATTGCAAGGTTTTGATGGGAACCATTCTACACAACTTCTCGAAAACCTCACGCCACATCAATTTGTTGAAAACACTCTCTCTCTCTTTTTTTTTAAGGGAGATTTTTGCTATAGGGTGCATGTGCTCACCAGAGAGACAGAGACGGAAAGTGTGAAATCACTGCCCCCCAGAGGGGGAATGGCCACGCAGCAATCCCTTCTCCTCTGGTCTCCTCTTGGGATTTTGGGCATGCACACATGCCCAGCCTGAGTTTTAAGTTACTGGGTCCAGGACTCAAACCATAGTCAATCAGCAACATAACCATTACACCATCTGCTGGTCCCCCAAACCCTCTGTTTTATGGACACTATTTTAGGAAACACTCAGGGACCAATAAAGATCCCCACCTCTGTAGAGGTTACGTTGTATCAGGCGTAGAGAGATGATACACCAGAAACAGAAAAGGTTAAAAAATGATAGAGTGCGCTAGAGGGTGATCCAAATAATGCAAAAAAGATCAGAAGAGGGGACTTGAAGAGTTAACTGGGGAGACCAGGGGCTGTGTCTTTGCGAGGGTGGGATCTGAATAAACACTGAGTGTCTGGAGAAGAGTACTCCAGGCTAAGGGAAAGGCTGAATGAACGTTTGACAGATGGAAAGGCAACCAATGAGGCTGGAGTGGAGTGAGCGAGAGGGAGGAGGGTCTGGGGTCAAAGACTGAAGAGGGCTGTGAGCGCCCTGCCTGTGAGTCTGGGGCTTGCCCTTTGCTGTCAGAGTGATTGTTGGTTTTGCTCATACATCCCTGCTGTTGCATTGCACTATTCAAAAACAATTCCACAAACTCCCATGGAATTCTGGGGGCTACCTGGCAAACAGAATTAGAATTCTCCAGTTAAGTATGGCTTTTCTTGATTTTCTCAGTCGAGACTATCTAGTAACTGCAGAGCAGAGTGGGCATGATTCTGTGCTGATAGGTCCGGGTTTGCCAGCCAATTCAATGCCATCGGTTTCAAGCTGTGTGGCGTGCGGCAGGTTGAATCCCCTCTCTGAGCCTCTATTTCCTTAGCTCTGAAGTGAGAATGGTAATCAGTATCTGTTATGGGGCGAATTGTGTGCCCCGCACATTCTTTTGTTAATTAATTAATTTAGTTTTATTTTTAACTTGACCAGGGAGAGACAGAGAAAGCGAGAGAGAAGGAAAATGAGAAAGCAAGCCACAGATCTGGGACTCAAACTGTAGTCAGCCTTGTGGGAGTCCAGCGCCCTAACCATTATGCCACCTGCTAGCCCATGTCCTCCAAATTCTAACATTGGAGTCCTAATCCCTTGTCCCCCAGAATATGACTATATTTGAGTCTTTAAAGAGGTAAACCAAAATGAGGTCATTAGGACGGGACCTAATACAATACGACTATCCTTATAAGAGGAAACTTGGACACACGCATGCACAGAAGAAAGACACAGGGAGGAGAGAGAGATGGTGGCCTCCCAGTCAGGGGGAGAGGCCTCAGAAGAACCCAGCCCAGCTGCCACCTTGATCTGCACTGCTGACCTCCAGGACTGTGAAGAAATACATTTCCATTTTTGTTTTTCTTTTTAGTTTTTGGCTGTAGGGCACATGTGCTCGCAGGAGGGAAACAGGAAGGAGAATGAGAAATCACTTCGCGGGGGGATGGCACATCACAGTTTTGGGATTTGGGGCATGCACACACACAGGCACCCAGCATGACTTCCAAGAGGCGCTCATGATTTTCAAACTGCCGGATGTGGGATTTGAACTGCAGTCAGCCATGTAGAAGCCCAGCGACTTAACCAACCACGCCTCCTGCTGGCCCGATACATTTCTGTTGTTTGAGCCAGCTGGTCTGCGGTGCTTTGTTATGGGAACTTGAGCAGATGAAGATAGCACAGCAAAGTGTCGGCACAGGGTGCACTTTGGGGCAGCTGCTCTGAAAGGCTCTGCTTTCTAACCCCGATTCATTCTCACCCTGCAGGGGTGCACTCTCCCCCCTGACAGAGACACGGCCAAGAACAGGCATCTTCAGGCATAATCCCAGAGTTTTCATTTTCCCATTATAGAAAATGTTTTTTCATGAAAGGGATAATATTGCTATTAATTTCCATCCCCACATCCCTACGGGTGTTCCTATACATAAACATATGAAAATAATATAGGCATGTAACTAAAAATGAAGCCTATAGACAAGCACGAATAAGAGGAAAAAGCTCCTCCCTTTTAAGTTTTCACATGCTCAAAGGTGAGCACTAATTATGGTTGACTTACGTCTCCTTCCAACAAAACATTTTATGCATTCATCAGACAACACGGGTGTATGCATCCTTCAAAAAACTGACAGAAACGTGGGACCAGCAGATGGCATAATGGCTATGTCGCTGGACTCCCACGTAGTCAACTGTGGTTCAAATTCCAGACCCGGTGCCTTAAACTCACGCCAGGCACGTGGAGGAGAAGGGGTCGTGGTGTAGCCATCTCCCCTGGGGAATTTCTCCCTTTCTCTCTCTCTGTCTCTCTCTGTTTTTCTGGTGAGTGCATGCACCCTATAGCAAAAACCTCTCAAAAAAAAAATTTTTTTTTTATTTTTTTTTTATTTTTTTTTTATAGAAAAGCAGCCAAACTCTTGGAGGGTACTACTTCCCTGAGTCCAGAAATATTTACCATTCTTTTCTATCAGTTTATAGGTCACCTCATTCTGTCTCCTGGGCTTTGTAATACAGCTCACGTAATTCTAAGCCCAAAGGTTCCAGGAAGGAGGTACTGAAAAGCAGTCTCTTGAGGCTATGGAGACCCAGCTGTTTGTATTTCTCTGGTCTGCCATCCACAGGGTCGTCTTCACCCTAGACAGGTTGCAACACAGTTCCAGTGGCTATTAGTATACACCTGTTTTAAAATTTGCCTTCATGGAAGGAGAGAGAAGAGATAGAAGGACACCTCTCTCCCTAGAGCCATAGCTTCTTCTTAGTCAGGCTGAGGCAACTAAAATCACGTTCTTCCCTCAGACAGATCACTGTTGCCAGAAAAATCCCCCATGTGGATAGGCCTTGGCCAGCAGGGTCCTATTCTAGAGAGATGCGGTGCATGCTTGACCTGAGGCTCAGCTCTCGGGTGGGAGGGCTGTGATGGGGGCAGCAGTGTCTGCAGCATTAGATGTACTCCTGCTGGCACAGAACAGCATACATACACATGTGTTTAAGTGTGTGCGGACAAAGAGAGCCATGGAGGACCAAGTTCACCTAAATGTGCTGACGGCGGCAATCTTTTATTTCAAGTGTACTTATTTATGAGTGAGAGAGACCAGGACAGAGAGACAGTGAGAGACAGAGATGCAGGACCCCTGACAGGGTCTTGATGCCATGGTCTACCTGCAGCCCAGCCAGCCTGATCATGGGCACACATGTGCTGGTCGTATTCAGGGAGGTCTTCGGAGGTGAACCCATGGCTTTCCCAGGTGGGCTTGCCTCACAGAGCACTCACTGTTTTGCTGGTGGACAACCATCAGTCCCTACCCATTTCTATTTTTTTTTTTTGGAGAGTTTTTTTTTTTCGCTATAGGGCGTGTGCACTCGCCAGACAGACAGAGAGAGACATAGAGACAGAAAGCGAGAAATCACCCCCCGGGGGGATGGCCATGCCGCAATCCCTTCTCCTCCACTCTTCTCTCGGGATCTTGGGCACGCATGCACACGCACCCAGCGTGAGTTTTAAGCCACCGGGTCCGGGACGTGAACCGCGGTCGACTACGTGGGAGTCCAGTGACATAGCCATTACACTAACTGCTGGTTCCCACCCATTTCTATTTTTTAAAAAAATGTATGGGCCATCAGGTGGTGTAGAGGTTAGGGTTCTGGTTCCTACATGGCCAACTTGACTGTTTGAGTCCTGGACCCAGCGGCTTGAAAATCATGCCTGGTACGTGTGAGTGAGTGCCCAAAGGAGGAGAATGGAGAAGGGATTGCAGCATAGTCGTCCCCTTTGGGGGTGATTTCTCTCTCTCTCTCTCTCTCTCTCTCTCTCTCTCTCTCTCTCTCTCTCTCTTCCTCTGTCTCTCTGGTGAGTTCACATGTACCAAAAAAATAAACAAAAAATACTAAAAAAAATATAAGTGTTTATTTCTTCGGAGAGAGGAGGTCACTCTCAACAGGGTCTTACACTGTAATCCACCCCTGGCCTCAGAGCCTCGATCGCAGGCACATCAACGTGCCCAACATGCACAGGGAGGGCCTGGGACATGAACCTGGGACCTTCCCTGTGGGTCCCACATTGCAGAGCCTTGTGTATGGCCGTACCACCACCTGGTACCCAGTGGCTACCTTTGATTAGCCTCCCCCTCCCCTGAACAATGAACACATTTATCCACATCTATATATCAGACCTTGCCATAAAAGCTAGAAATAGAACGTTTGTGCGGGCCATGTTGCCTAATGGTCAAGGAAGTCAGCGCCTACATAGCTGACCCTGGGACAGATACATAGGATGTGTGTCTCCACACCCAACAGGGTGGAGAAAGGGGGAAGGGGCTTTGGCATCACCACACTCCACTGGGGTGCTTTCTCCCTCTCCTGCACTTTCTCTCTCTTTCTGTGTCTTCTCTCTGGTAAGCGTATGTGCCCTCTGGCATTTGAAAAACAAAAAGAGAAAAAAAAGATATAGAATATTTGTTTTCAAGAGCACACAGAGAGTTTTATGGTAACACACACACACACACACACACACAGAGTTATGAGAAGTAGTTACTAGACACCCTGTAGACATGGATCATTGCCTAGAGTTGATAAGAATTTTGCTTTACTGTGGCAGCTACACATAGATAGGCCTGTTACATGCTAGGAGCTGGGGATTCAGAGATGAAGGCTTCCTGTCCCCTTCCTCAGCAGGCACTTGTGGCCTAATGGGGTGGAATAACACACACAGACATATGAGCTAAAGCACCACATGGTTGTTTTCATGAAGAGAATGGGGACCACAGAGAGGAAGCGGTCTATTGGCCTGGAGAAATTGAGGAAGGGCTCTTGAGGGGTTCATATTAGAACTGAGGGGGAACAGAGGGCAGGGCCTAGAAACTGTGTGGGGCATGCCCACTGAACTGAGGCAGGGGAATGCTAGCAAACGGAAGCAGGTGAGGGGGCTGGAGCATCTGCCTCCACAGCTAGGTAGAAAAGCCCATCAGGGCAGAAATTCCCCGCCCAAGGTAATGTAGGCAGGAGAGTTGCAGCGGGGGATGTCTAGCTGGTTAAGTCATGTGTGATACAGCCAATGAGATGAATTAGTGGGCCAGCCACATTCTACAGAGCCAATGAGATGAGACCAATTAGTGGGCCCAGCCAATGACCAATCAACAGGACCTAGGTTAAAACAGTATAAACCTTGGGGCCAGCAGGTAGCGTAATGGTTAAAGCGCTGAACTCATCCATGGTTCACCACAGTTCAAGTCCCAGACCTGGAGGCTTAACCCATGCCAGGCATGTGTGTGTGCATGCTCAGAGTTCCTGGAGGAAAATGGAAGAGAAAGGGATTGTGGCATGGCCATACTCCCCTGGGGAGGTGGGTGTTTTCTCACTTTCCATCTCTTTGTCTCTCTAGCAAGCACACACACTCTATAGTAAAAAACCTCTAAAAAAAAAAAAAAAAGATAAATCTCACAGAATGTAATGCCGGGGCCTTTGTGCCACAGTCTTTCTGTGTCTGCTCAGGCCCGCTCCTACCTCTCAGGAGTGTACTTTTGCTTTTACTTAACAAACTACATTTTCCTTTCACCATCGGCATGTTTCATTCAATTTTTTGTCTGAACCACCAAGAACCTGGACATCATCACAGAATCCGTCTGGCGGCCACGTTCAGCTCTCTGCAGGCCAGCCTCATGACTGGGAAAGGATTTGGGCTCTGAAATGCAGGCCAGGGTCTTGTAGGTTTTTTTTTATCTTTTTCTTTTTTTGAGAGGTTTTTGCTATAGGGCGCGTGTGCTCGCCAGAAAGACAGAGAGAGACAGAAAGCAAGAAATCACCCCACCCCCACCCCCACCGCGGGGATGGCCATGCTGCAATCCTTCTCCATTCTCCTGTTGGGATCTTGGGGGCATGCACGCACATGCGCCTGGCGTGAGTTGAAGCCACTGGGTCCAGGACTCGAACCACAGTCGACTACATGGAAGTCCAGCGACATAGCCATTACGCCAACTGCTGGTCCAAGTGTAGTTTTTTTTGTCCCCTAAAAACTGCCACAAATATGAGGTTTAAAAACAACACCCATTTATTATCTCACAGTCTCTACGTCAGAGACATGCAAGGCATGGTTGGTTTCTCTGCTCAGGGTCTTTCAAGGTATCAGAAGGGATGAGTACCTCCTGGAGGCGCTGGGGAAGTCTTGTTTTCAAGGGCATTCAGGACAGAGGGTGGTTCAGGTCCTTGCAGGGCCCTTCATTTTCAAGGCACAGCAGCCTGTGCAGGCTCGCCCAGACTCACGGACTCAAATTTCTCTCACTTCTCCTCTGCCTTCCTTGTCTGCTTTGAAGGGTTTGTGTGATTCCAACAGGCCAACCTAGAAAGCCAAGGTAATCTCCCTATTTTAAGTTACTTGATTAGTAACCTGAATTACATCTGCAAAATCTCATTTACGGGTGAAGAAACAGATTCACAATCCCAGGGATTAGGGTGTGGGATCTTCTGGGGGTCACATTTCTGCCTGCCAGTTTCTGACCTCAAACTTGCAAGCCATGAGTGCTTAGCACCAAGTCCCACTAGACTACGTACAAGGTCACCCCGCCTCCTTGCAGGTGACAGCCAGGCCTGTTGCTCCTGTGGGACTTGTCAGTGAAGTTGGTTGATACAGGAGCCCAGGGTCATTTGTCCTGTCAGCCAAGGTTGACCTAAGAGTTGGCTTGCAAGTATTAATCATTATTATTATTATTATTATTATTATTAGAGATTTTTGCTAAAGTGTGCATGCGCTTGCCAGAGAGACAGAGACAGAGAGACAGAAAGCAAGAAATCCCCCCCAGAGTGATGACCACGCTGCAATCCCCTCTCCTCCATTCTCTTCTTGGGATTTTGGGCACTCAGGCACTCTTGCCCAGCGTGTTTCAAGTCCCAGTCGGGACTCCAACCATAGCCAGCCATGTGGAAGTCCAACGCCTTAACCACTACATCACCTGTTGGCCCCAATCATCATCATCATCATTATTATTATTATTTTAATTCATGAGCAACATTAAAACAATCAGAAACAGTCTCTTGAAAATCCAAATTTCTACTTTCTCTTGAAAATCCAGCAACTCCCACAAGTTTGTGTTCCAGATTGGGCAGGAACCAGAGGTGTCCCATGGGAAATGGGTAATTTCCGTGTCCCCCTCCCCAGAGAGAGATATCTGTCCCAAAGGTCCCCACATTGCGTTCCAGAGGAGGGGTGGGCTTCACCAGGACAGAGAAGGAACCAAGCGACAGTCAGCCGTTGTAAACAATTAATTCCATTAATTCTCCAAACGAGCCTGGGAGGAAAGTGTTCTGCTCTTCTAATGATCAGAAAACTGGGCGCCATTCCTCCGGGGCACAGAGTCGGTGCCATGGTTTGGGTGCTCTCTAACCCAAGCCCACCGGATCTCTTCTCCCTGCCGCCACCGCCGGATCCGCTTCCCAAGCCCTGGGCCCAGAGCTGCCAGCGAAGGGGCGGGAGTCGGGGAGGCGGCAGAGAGTCCTCCGCCCTCCAGGCCGCGCGGGCCGACCCTGGGCAGTCACGTGAAGGGCCGACCACAGCGATCCGAGGCCCGGCCTCCAGCAGGCAGAGGAGGGCAGAGTCCGCCGCGGGGCCCGATGCTCGCGCATCCCCACTCGGCGCGCAGCCTCTGCCGCGATGCCCCGGGCCTCCCGAGCCGCTGGGGTGCACCGCCTGGACCCGCAGTTCTCGGAGGAGCCGCCCTCCCAGGAGGTAAAGTAGAGACAGACGCTGCTTTTGGAGGGCGCCCCGACGGCAGCGTCTCGGGCTGGAGGTTGCCCTCCTCGCACCCACGCCGTCGTGGCTCGGTGGGAGAAAGAGAACCCGCTAAAAGTCTGTGCGGGCTGCGGAGAATGAGGGGGGATAGCGGGACGGGGTCCCCTCTGCCCAGGGGGCTCCCTGCGTCCTCTGCGACCCCGGAGCCGATGTGTGTTCAGTCTGCGCAGAGTGGACGCGCACAGGGGTCTGGGGCGCAGCCCCACGGGATCATCTGGGGAGCTGCCAAGCCAGTGCCTCCAGAGTTGAGTCCCACCCGCGGGGGCCCAGCCGGGATCCGCGCCCAGGCTTGGAGCTGCGGGCCTCGCTCCAACCCGGGAAGCGGGTCTTTGTGGCGGGTGCACAGCGCACCGAACTCCGCGGCAGCAGAACAACGGAGGGTCTCCCTGCAGGGAAACGCCCGGGAAGGCGGCGGCAGGATGTGGGCCTGGGAGTGCCCGTGCAGCCCCCGCGCTTCCAACGCCGGTGGAGGGCCGGGACAGAGCCGAAGGCTCCGCTGCCGCGCCAGCGTAGAGCGTCTTGGGAAGACTTGGAACTTCCAAGGGGCCCTTCTATTTCCTTTCGCAGGACAAGAACTCAGAGAGCGGAGAGGGAGGCAGGGCTCCAAAGGCAGGAGCCCGGCTCTGATTTCCACCTCTGAGCTGGGGACGATAAATCCCAGCCACCTTGGAGGAGCTGCAGACCGTGGGTGACAGCGTGCCTCAGGCTCAGCCGTAGTGGCGGGCGCGTGGTGTTGACAGCCCGGCTCCAGGCCTGACCGTCTTTCCTGTGAGCTGCAGCCCCGGGCTGAGTACGTGCTCAGTACATGAGCTCAGTACATGAGCAGCAAAGACTGTTTTAGTCCCGGCTCCCTCTCTTTCTGGAGCAAACCTATTCAGCTCGGGGCTGCGCCAGTATCCCTCTGCCCTTCCCAGTGGACTCTGTGGCCTGCTGGAGAGGGTCCACAAGGCAAGCTTATATGGGAAGGGTGTGTTACAAGTTTTGCCTAGGGGACCAGTGGATGGCATAATGGTTACATTTCTAGACTCCCACAGGGTCGACTGCAATTCAAGTCCTGGATCTGGCAACTTAAAACTCACGGAAGGCACATATGTGTGCATGCCCAAAATGCTGGGAGTAGAAGGAATTGTGGTGTGGCCCGTCCCTGGGGGTGATTTCTTGCTTTCTGTCTCTCTGGCTAGCGCATGCACCCTATAGGGGAAACTTTTTTTTTTTTTAAAAACTCTTAAAAGAAAAATGCTTTGCCTGGGGAGACAGACAGTGGCACAGTAGTAAAATGCAATGCCCTGTGAGACTGACCATGTGGGGAGGTTCTGGACTGGCATCCAGAGACCTCCCTGACTGTACTGGGCACACACATGCCCAGGAGACTGGATGACTGGGAGTGGACGGCGGCATTGAGACTTGGTTGGGATCGCTGTCTCTCCGTATTTTTCTGTCTCTCTCACTCATGGAATAAAACAACCTTTTAGAAGTCCTGCCTGGTGCATTAGCTTCCCTCTCTCTGGCCTCTCCAAGTGGGTTGGTTATTTTGGACAGGGGGATTCTACCATGTTCCCTATCCCTTAAGAGAGCCAGTGAAGGGGCCAGCAGGTGGTGTAGTGGTTAAGATGCTGGACTCGCACATGGACAACCAGGGTTCGAGTTTCAGATGAGGCAGCTTAAAAATCACACTGGGCGCATATGCATGCTCAAAATCCCAAGAGGAAAATGGAGGAGAAGGGATTGTGGTGTGGACATCCCCCGCAGGGGTGATTTCTCGCCTTTTCTCTCTCTCTGTCTCTGGGGCGAGCACACATGCCCTATAGCAAAAATTTCTCCTTCTATAAAAGAGAGAGAGAGGCCAGGTGAAAGAGGAGGGAAGGATATGTGGTCCCCAGCTCTGACCCCAGAGGGTTTGCTCCCATCATCTACAGAATGATAACCCAGAATCTTCTGTGGAAGGAAATGCGTTTAGTCTGAAAGTTGTTGATGTCCTCTTTGTATTTTGTGCTTCTTTGTATACGTAAGAGAAGAATGCAGAAGAGTAAAAATTTGAGATTTCAAGAAATTCAAGGAGGGCCGAAAAGAGCCCAGAGTCCTCTCTGATAACTGATGAGTCACTCTGCTTAACACATGTCTGCAGGATTCAGAGAGTTTATGTCTTCTTATCATTTATATCTTCTTATCTTCCCCCACAGAAGCACACACAAAAGTTGAGGAGCTGGTGCCAACAGATAGTCCTCAGCGAGACCCCTGGTCTCAGCGATAGCAGCATTGATTGAGTCAGTACCCAGGGGACAGCGACAGGACCTCTTTCCTTTCCCAAGCTCTGGCCTCGGCTACATGGCACCCAGTATGATTGGGTTAACCTTATTTAATAGTTTAGGGTCGTGTAGAAGGAAATTGCCTAGTTACTGAAATGCATTAACCCACCCTTCCTCCCTCCCTCCCTCCCTCCCTCCCTTCCTTCCTTCCTTCCTTCCTTCCTTCCTTCCTTCCTTCCTTCCTCTCTCTCTCTTTCCTTCCTTCCTCCCTCCCTCCCTCCCTCCCTCCCTCCCTTCCTTCCTTCCTTCCTTCCTTCCTTCCTTCCTTCCTTCCTTCCTTCCTCTCTCTCTCTTTCCTTCCTTCCTCCCTCCCTCCCTCCCTCCCTCCCTCCCTCCCTCTTTCTTTCTTTCTTTCTTTCTTTCTTTCTTTCTTTCTTTCTTTCTTTCTTTCTTTCTTTCTTTCTTTCTTTCTTTCTTTCTTTCTTCCTTTTTGCTATAGGGCATGTGTGCTCACCAGAGACAGAGACAGAAGAAAAGAAAAGTGAGAAATAACCATCCAGGAGTGATGGCCATGCCACAATCCCTTCTCCTCCATTCTTTTTGGGTTCAGGGCATATATGAACATGTGACAGGCATGTTTTTCAAGTAATAGGGTCTAGGACTTGAACTCCAGTTGGCCCCGTGGTATCCAGCTGCCTTAACCACCATGCCGCCTGCTGGCCCCAATGCTGCCTTCTATCGAATTGTTCATTCGAATGCTTCTGCTGCAGTTCCTTTTGGCAGCTACCAATGAGGCAATTGATTTCTTTACTGAATTGGCCAACATTTTCGGCTTTGAGATAGAACTAACTCAGTGCTAGTGGTTCTCAGCCCTATTAGTGGTTAGAATTAGCAAGAGGGGGCCAGCAGGTGGCATAGTTAGGGCACTGGACTCCCATGTGGTCAACTGATTTGAATCTGAAATCCGGTGACTTGAAACTCACACTGGGTGCATGTGCATGCGTGCATGCCCATCTTCTGGAGAGGAGAACGGAGATGGAGGAGAAGGGATTGTGGCACGGCCATCCCCCCTCCCATTTTACATCTCTTACGTCTCTCTCTCTCTCTCTGGCAAGCACATGCACCCTATAGCAAACATCTCTCAAAAAAAAATTAGTTGGAAAGCTTATAGGAATATGCCTGGTATAGCCTCTGCCCCTGAGATCCTGATTTAATTGGTTTGAGCGTAGCCTGAGCAACAGTAACTTCAGTGCAGCCAGAGCTGAGACTATCCTGTTCCTTAGTGACAGCTCCTCTTAAGCTTTATGTGTTTATTTTCCCCTTAGAGGGCCTGCATGCTTACCAGAGAGACAGTGACAAAGAGAGGGAAAGGAAAAGGGACAAGGCACCTTTGATGAGATGTGGTCAATCCATTCTCCTCCATTTCTCCATCCTGTTGGGATCTTAGGCATGCATTCAAGTCCACCTGGCATGTTCTTCAAGCCCCTGGGGCTTGGCACCATGGTTGGCTGGGTGTGATCCAACTCCTTCAACCACTAGGCTATGGGGCTGGCCCTTTGTGCTTCTTTTTTAATTTTTTTTTCAGTTTTTTTCCCATAGGGTCATGTGCTTATTGGAGAGAGACAGAAAGAGGAAAAGTGAGAAATCACCCCCGAGGAGGGATGGTGAGGCTGCAATTCCCTCTCCTCAATTCTTCTCCTGAAATTCTAGGAACATGCCTGGTGTGAGTTTCAAGCTGTCAGGTCTGGGTCTCAAACCATGGTCAGCCATGTGGGAATCCAACACCTTAAACAACACACCACCTGCTGGCCCCAAATATTCTTATTCTTAAACCTTTTAATGCAGGTCTTGGATTTCTCTGCCTTCAGGTTCTTGGTTCCCTAATAACTGTCTGCAGGAACTAGGCAGTGACTGGAGCCGTGACCAGGAGGGTTTGGGAGAGTGTAGTTAAATCAGGTTGTCCAACTCAAATGCTCACAGGTGCCTGGGAGCAGCACAAACCAGAGGATAAGGTGGGAATGATTCACTGGGGTAGAGGCATGGGGCTTATAATGACCTAGAAGGCATGTCTTCAAAGAAAAGCACAATTACCCACTTCCAGTTGACTGTGGCAAGGTGGGCTATTATGAGTTGTAAAAATGGCCACAAAATATTCCCATCCTTGAATACGTGCTCCCTTCGCAACATGACTTTTCGACTCTTCACATGAAGAGGTAGAGTCTATTTTTCCAACTCTTGAATCTGGCCTTGGCCATGAGCGTTGCTTTGGCCAATGAGACGTTAGCAGATGTTGAACGTTGGCTCTTGCTGTTCTGATGCTCTTGGGAGCCCTTGACTACCGCCACGTGGATGGACCTAGCTAGCCTGCTTCACGTGGCCAAGACACACGAGCAAGGCCATCCTAAAACTTCCAACCTCCATGGCCACAGAAGCCAGCCAAGTTGACCCAGATCAAGACTGCCTGGCTGACCTGTAGGATTTGACAAAATAATAAGTGTTTATTCAGGTAAATATCAGGGTAGGTGGCATAAATGTACTGCGGTGTAGCCCAAAATTGGCAGATGTTTGTTCTTTTAAAGAGAAAACAGAAGTTCAAATTTTTGTGTAAGCCCCAGTTTAAAAAAAAATTGATTTAGCAGCTAGCATCCAAAAAGCACTCTCTGGGCCAAACAAAACACATCTTTGGAATGCACTTGGCCTGTTGGTTGTTGATTTGCAACTTTCTACGTTTATACCAACACCTCCATGCCACTTCTTCACTCCCCCTTCTTGCCACAACTGAGTCCTATCTTACCCTTAGCAACTGTTTCTTTGTGTGGAATGTCCACAATAGAAGTCAAAATTCAGTTTCTTTGCATAGTTTTTCCATATGGAAAGGAAGGTGCTGGAATGGCCAGTCTTCATGGAGAAAGAAATGTCTGGGATGGGCCTCCAGTGAAGGAAAGTTGGAAGGTTACTTCTGGTTTTAGGTGAGATGAGGTCAGGCATGAAGGTGGGGCCCACAGTGAGACAGGGGACAATGAATGTATCAGGTTTGGCCCAAGATGAGTACTTCTGTAGGGAAAGCGAGGGAGATAAAGTTGAAGAGTGAGACCCAGCCACGGTAGCACAATGGTAATGCAAGTGCCACGCAAGGAAGAAAGCCATATGGTTGACTCCAGGTTCAGATCCCTGAGTTGGCTTGAAAACATGTTGAGTGTGTGCAGGAATCCAGACTCCTGAAGACTTGCAGGGCTGAGAAAAGGGGATCGCAGTATGACAACACTCTGTTGAGGTTGCTTTCTTGTCTCTCTCGCTCTTTCTCTCCCATGTACATGCTCTCAATCATAAACAAATACAAAATAAAAATAAAGTTAGAGAGAGGAGTGGAAGGGAGTTTATGGAGCTCCTAAGTGTTAAGTTGAGGGTTTTGCACTTGATTTTCTGGACATAGAGGAACCACTCTACAAACAGAAGTCACTCGAAGCTTTTTTTTTTTTTTTTTTTTTTTTTGGTTTGCAGCCATGTGTAAGCTGCATCAGGGGATCATCTGTTATTTAGTCTTTGCCATTTTCATAAGAGGTATGGGCAGTGGTTCCCTGAAACTTAAAAGGTATGAGGATGCTTCAAAGAGTTTTGAGAAAAATGTATGAATTTATTTTGGTGTAAATTAAAAAAAAATCTATGAATAGTTTTTTCATAACACACATTTTTTCCATGTTTTGTAGACCCCCCCCCATTATGTACAGTTTTGGAATCATGTGTCTGACATGGGCCACATTCCTGACTTGGATGAAAATACTTTATTTTGTGGGAAAATACAATCGGCTCTAGTACAAGTAAGCACACTCATTACAAGGAGTCTGCCTGCCGAGGGTACCACTCCTGAAGCGAAATGGGAAGGAGGCTTAGAAGTTCTGCTGGTTGTTGGAAAAGTCATGTCATATTTTTTTCTATGCAAAAATACATCATGACTTTTCTGACAATCTAATGATCAAATAGGAGGAAGACAAATAGGACCAGAAAGAAACAGCAGATGCAATTTCAGAAGGAGACAGATGTCAGGAATGTAATACCTGTTAACAATGAGAAACCTTGGAGACCAGCCTGTACCGTAGTGGTCCTAGTGGCTAAGGGAACTGGATCCCACATGGGTGACTGCGGTTTGAATTTTGGCCCCAGCATCTTTTTATTTTTTTACTTTTTTTTGGAGAGGTTTTTACTATAGGGCACGTGTATTCATCAGAAAGACAGAGAGAGACAGAGAGACAGAAAGCAAGAAATCACCCCCCAGGGGGCATGGCCATATCACAATCCCTTCTCCTCCATTCTCCTCTTGGGATCTTGGGCATGCATGCACACGCGCCCGGCGTGAGTTTAAGCTACCAGGTCCAGAACTTGAACCGCGGTTGACAACATGGGAGTCCATCTACATAGCCATTACGCCAACTGTTGATCCTGGCCCCAGTATCTTGAAAAACACACTGGGCACATTTGCATGCTTGCCCAAAATCTTGACAGAATGGAGAGATGGAAAAAGGATTTCAGTGTGACCACACCCCATGGAGGGGGTGCTTTCTCCCTCTCTGTCTCTATCTTTATCCCTCTATGTGAGTATAACATGCCCTCTGGCAATTAAAAAAAAAAGGGAATGGGAAAGCTTGGAAACAGTGTGAAGATAAACTAGCCATTATGGAGGTATCAGCAGATTCTGACATACCAAGGATGAGTTCAGTTGGCAAGGAGAGACCTCGAGAGGGTGATGGTGCTCATGTGGGTCAATGTCCGGAATCTAGGTGCCATCTCATGGAGACAACCCCCAGGGCCTGGCTGAGGAGTTGCTGATCAGTGTGTTTCTCCATTGTGCACTGGGAGGGTTGTATAAGTGACACATCTCAAATCCACGAGAGTCAAACTGTTGCGTTTGTGGATGAACTGGGACTGTGTTAGTCACATCTTTTTAAATTGGGAACAGCAGTGGCCTTTCAGGCTTTGCTGTGGCCCAGCCATAGTAATGCCGGTGGGTGACACTGCCACTCAGCAGGCTGAGGGCACACAGGCAGCCAGGATTTGAGTCCCAGTCCACTCTAAGGGCTGAGTATGGTAGAGTGTGCCTACCAAGGAGTCTGGGGCAGGAGGATCATGGCATGGTGAGAGCCTGTGTTAAATTTATTGTTTTATTGTAAAAACTTTTTATTTTTTGAGAGGTTTTTGCTATAGGGCGCGTGCACTCGCCAGACAGACAGAGAGAGACAGAGAGACAGAAAGCGAGAAATCACCCCCCAGGGGGGATTGTCACACCGCAATCCCTTCTCCTCCATTCTCCTCTCGGGATCTTAGGCACGCATGCACATGCGCCTGGCGTGAGTTTAAGCCACCAGGTCTGGGACGCGAACCACGGTCGACTACGTGGGAGTCCAGCGACATAGCCATTACGCTAACTGCTGGTCCCATGTAAAAACTTTTTTAAAAAAAGCCTAATATCAGGATTATTTGCTATCCATCAATACGATGTTTTTAAGGCTCAATGGGACTTTCTTAAAGTTGATGTGTTTTCATGAAAATACACACACACACACACACACACACACACGTAAAACTCAGATCAACTTTTATCAACGCTAGGCATTTTCTACCTAAAGTAGATTCTCAGCATGTCCTGGAGCAATTGGACTTTTCCTCAATGTTAAGATGTTCAATGGGAAAATAATTGTCATGAATAGTTTTCCTACTAAAATGTTTTTAATTATGCAAAAGGAAAATGTGTGCCCAGTGTTAAACACATTTAGATGGTCAGAGTGATGATCTCTCAACTGAACTATTTCAGCCATTTTTATGGCGAAATAACCTGCCCCTAGGAACTGCTATACCATCCTGGGAATTCATATGCCTCAAGAGGTAACTCGTTCATCCAGGAGTTAATTCATCTTGGAGATGATTACTGCACATAAAATTTTACCTTTCCCTTTGACAATTTTTAATCACTTTAATGAGCTATAATCATTGGATATTCAAGTATGTTTATTTGAGGCATACAGCTTGATCAGTTTTGACGTATAAATACACTTGTGCTATAGCATCCTGGTCAGCAAAATGAACGTATCCGTCACCCTCCAAAACTTCCTTATTCCCGTTGGTAACCCATCCCACTCTCCCTCCTCTCCTCTCTGGTCCCCACACGACCACCGATCAGGTTTCTGTTACTGTGGATTAGTCTGCATTTTCTAGAGTTTTACACGGATGGATGCACACAGTTGGTACCCTTCTTTTGAGAGAAGGTTGGCTTCTGTCACTCAGCACAACCATTTTGAGATTCATCCATGCTATTGTGTCAGTTTTTCGTGACTCTTTATTGCTGAGTAATATTTCATTGTCTAGAGAGAATGGATTGTCAGAAAAGTCATGATGTATTTATGTTATATTTTTCTATACAAAAATGTGTCATGACTTTTACAATGACCCAGTATTACATTTTGTTTATCTGTTTGCCTGTCTGTGGCATGTTGGTGGTTTCTAGGTTTTGGCTGTTAAACTGTGATGAACATTTGTGTACGAGTGCAGCTTTAGAAGGGCATGTCTTCTTGGTACCAGCAGTTAGTGTAATAGCTATGTCGCTGGACTCCCCTGTAGTCGACCGTGGTTTGAGGCCCGGACCCGGTGGCTTAGGCTCACGCTGGATGCGTGTGCGTGTGTGCCCAAGATCCCGAGAGGAGAAAGGATTGTGGCATGACCATCTCCCTGGGGAGTGATTTCTTGCTTTCTCTCTCTCTGTATCTCTCTGTCTTTCTGGTGAGCGCACGCGCCCTATAGCAAAAACCTCTCCAAAGGAAAAAAAAAAAGAAGGGCATGTCTTGGCTTAGATGTACAAGTCTATGTGGATGTAGGCTGTGTTTTTTTGTTATTGTTGTTGTTTTGGTAAATACTTAGGAGTAGAATGGCTGGCTCATATTTTTTAACTTTTTAAAAAACTACCAAACTGTTTCCCAAAGTTAATGCACTGCATTTTCCATTCCCACCAATAACGATTAGAGTTCTTGTTAACTCCATATCTTTGCCAGCACTTGCAAATATAAATGGAATATAGCTTTATACTATATTTATATGTAAACATCCATAGTTATATGGTATAAATAAACATAACTATAGTTATATATGTATAAACATAGTATGGTATAAATATATATACTAATAGTAAGTATGTGCTATATATTTGCACGCATACATGCATATATATGTTTGTACGTAACCATATTTATGTATAAATACGCCATTTAAGTACATGTACATGTTCTATTCAGTGCTTTCTGATTTTCTTTTCTTCCTCTGAGAACCTATATTTGAATTTGAGCAAGTGGGAAGGGACCAGCCTTGTAGCCCAGTGGTGAAGCCCTGTGAGTAGGGAGCCACATCCCACATGGCTGATCTTGGTTCGAATCCTAGCCCTGGTGGCTTGAAAAACACATTAGGTGCTTGTGCAATGCCTCAAATTCTGATGGGATGGAGAAATGGAGGAAAAGGATTGCAGCACAACCACGCCCCATGGTGGTGGTGGTGGTGGGGTTTTGTCTCTCTCTCTGGTGAGTACACATGCCTTCTGGCAATAATAAAAAAGGACAAGGAAAAAAAGGTTGAAAAAAAGAAAAGTGAATGTGCTTGTGGCTTGGCCCCACTCCAGGATCCTCAGTGCTCAGGAAGACTTCTAAAGGCGTACGCAGGACACTGTTAATGTTTGCTACCCTTGGGGAAGGTGGGGGCTGAGGAGAGTGAACCAGTAAAGTATACATGAGACTTCAAGAGAAACTCTTGGGAAAATGGAATTAAATATGAGTTTATTTTGGTGCAAAAGAAATGGAAATCCATGCATACGTTTTCATAATATGCATTTTCTTTATCCTTTCTGAAGACCCTATATACTTGATGCATACTTTCAAAGGGAAAAGAAAAAACGTCCTTTTCTACTCTGATTGCTGTTCTCCCTTCACTGTCTCCCTGTGGGGTGCAGGAGCTTCTCTTGGCGGCTGCCTATGTTTCCGATGCCCAGTACAACAGAAACGTCCCCTTCGAAACCTCGCCTCAGGCCATCAGGTAATTAACATGTTGATCGGTCACTGTGCTCCAGTTCTGTGTCCTGGAAGTTAAACTCAAACTGAAGGTGTTGCTTCTGCAAGTCTTCTAAGAGGTATATAGAGTATGGAGCATGCATTTGAATAAAATCCACTACATTTTTTTTAAGCTATAAGAAAATGGTTTCTTGGGCCAGCCTTGTGGATTCTGCATGGCCACTGTGCAGTTGGAATCTCAGCGCTGGTGGCCTGAAAAACATGCAGTGCGCATGTGTGTGTGCGCCCCAAATCCTGATGTGACCAAGAAATGGAGGAGAAGAGATTGTGCCATGGCCGTGCTCTGCTGGGGGCGTGCTTCCTCATTCTCCCTCTCTGTCTCACCCTGGGGAGCTCACCTGCCCTCTGGCAAAAAAACAAAAACAAAAACAAAAACAAAAAACAACCAACCAGTTAGCTGACTCGCAGGTAGGGAAGCACTCAACAAATAGATCAGGAACAGGTAGTGTGGACGACACCCGTGCAGGGCACAGAGCACTCCAGCTAGGGACCTGCCATCATCTGTTTTTCCTGTAGCTGTCCTCTGAGAGCTGCTGAAGTGAAGAGGAGGCTTTGTTTTTTTTGTCTTTTGATGCAATTCGCACATTTGTTCTTCTCCTAGGAATTCGGCTTTTTCTCTGTCACTGCCTAAGAGTTGAGATAAGACCAAGTATTTGGCCCACAATAAAGAAAAAGCATTTCTTATGAGAGCTGAGTGTCAGTGTCTCCCAAAGCAGCCAGTGCTTCATCCCCTGGGGCCGTCACAGGTGTGGAGGGCTGTCTCCATCTGGGAAGAGAACTGCATGATTGTCAGGCCTCTTCTGAGCCTGCCATGTTAAGATGTATGATGTGTGCTTAAAAACAAAAAAACAAAAACAAACAAACAAACAAACAAAACCAGATACATGAATGAAAAGTTATCTGTTGATGAGAATGTATATGGTAATATCTTTGACTTGATTGATATGCACTCCATTCATGCTGGAAAAAACCATTTTATACATTGCAAAGATGTACAGTGGTTAAATGTAAATTTAAAATGTATCTTAAAATGTATCTAAAAAAAACCCTAATGATAGGAAAAAATCCTAAAAACAAAAAAAACCCAGCAGGCTAGGTTACCATGCCACAGAAGAGGCCACTGTACCTGGAGGTTGACTCTGCATCGGTCACTGTTCAAAGTCCTCTGGAAGTAATTCTCTTAAAACTGTCACAGCAGTCCTGAGAGGAAGATACTACCTTCAGCTCATGACTGTTAAGGAACTGCGTGGAATAGGATACTATTCGTGATTTTCTGGAAAGTGTTTTGTAGTATGTGCTCATCAAACACCACCGTGTTCCTTAGGCTGTGTAGGAAATGTAAATATGTAGGAAATGTAAATGAACTATAACTTCTTTATTTTACCTCGCAGCCTTTTTTGAAGAGGAATTTAAGTCCTGTGTCACTTTTGCTCCTTGTTTATCACTACCTTTGCTTTCTTCCCCCTCCAGACTTTACTATGTTTATAACCACTGGACAATGCGAGCCGCTACATACTTCTTTATCGGAGTAGACCTTTCTCTCGCCCTGTTTGAGGACCCTGCGTTGTTTTCTTTACCTTTCTTGGTAAGCATTAAAGATGGATGACTGGGACCAGGTGACGGTATAGTGCTCATGCAACTGGACTTGCTTGAGAAGGGTCTTGGCTTCATGCCCAGACCTCCTTGAGCACATGAGGCACGTGTGCACCATGGTCCTGGCTGCCTGAGGTTGGGTGCTCTCGGTGCAGGGGGCCTGCTGCGGATGTCTATTTCTCTGTCTCTGTACCTCTATTTCTCTCTGCCTCTGTTCCTCTCTCTCTCAGGGAAGAAAGAAAGAAAGAAACTTACAAAATAAAAGGACGATGGCTAACCAGATTTTGTTATAGGACAGGTCGGGCCCATGCCTCTTCCTTTTTTGCCTCAAGGTTTAACAATTAGGAATTTGTTTTTATTTTTCTTGCTGGGAGTCGGAAGAATTCCCATCTATTTGCCAACCCAGTGCCTCAGTGAAAAGCATCTGAAGTGCAGTGAAAGTTTCGGTCCCCGGTACACACCAGGAAATACCAGACAGCGATGAGACCGTTTTAAAAGCGTGTCTCCTTGTTGCCAGCTGTACTGATGGTCTCACATATGACAGTCTCATGAATGACGATCTCGTGTAGTGCACGGACCTGCCACATTTTCAGCTTTTTCACGGCCACGTCATTGGAGTGTTTGTGGGTGCTTCGTAGCTAACCACACGTGATGTCAGTAATACCGTGTATGAACAGGGAGCCCAGAGGGGTCTAGATGGCCACCTGATGGCCCGCTCATGATGCCCACATCTCTGTCACTGCTCTTGCCTCTGCCTTAATGGCTGTCACTCGCTGGGCTTTCTGTCTGCTGCGTGCTCTGTAGGTTTCCTCTGCCTTCTCCTTAAGCGTCACAGTAACCTCATGATACGGCCCTGATATTATCATTATCATTTTAACAGAAGAAGCTGGGTCTTAGAAAGGTCCTGTCACCTGTCCAAGGTCACTTTGCAATAGGGTAGAATGTCTCAAACTCCAGTCTGCAGGTTTCAAAGCTCTTTTCTTCCTTTCTTTTTCTTTTTTCTTTCTTTCTTATTTTTTTTTCCCCAGTAGGGCACATGCACTAACTGCATGGAGAGAGACAGAGAAGAAAAGTGAGAAGTCACCCCCAGGGAGGTGGCCATACCTCAGTTCGTTCTCCTCCATTCTCCTTTCGGAATTTTGGGCATACACTCACATGTGCTTGGTGTGATTTTCAAGCCGTTGAGTCCAGGATTTGAACCATGGTCAGCTATATGGGAATCCAGTGCCTTAACTACTATACTACCTGCTAGCCTTGAGAGTCCTTACTTTTCAATGGCCACTTTACTCTTCCATGATCTATCGCTATGTAACAAACCATTCCAAAATTCAAACACTTCGGAGTCAGCTAAGCTGTAGCCCCTGGGTCAAACAGTACAGCCTGTAAGTTAAGAATGAATCTATAGATTGGAGGCTTGTGTCCCCTACAATTCACGTGTTGAAACCTAATCTCTGTGTGATGGTGTTTGGAAGGGGAAACTCAGGGAGGTGATTAAGTCATGACGTGGAGTTCTCACCAATGGAGTTAACGCTTTTATATAAGCATGCTTTCTTCCTCATTGAAAACACAGTGAAAAGATGGCCACCCGTGAGCCAAGAAGTGGGCCCTCACCAGACGCCAAATCTATTGTTTCCTTGAACTTGGACTTTCCAGCCTCCAGAACTGTGAAAATACGTTTCTATTATTTATAAGCTGCCCAGTCGATGATATTCTGTTAGAGCGGCCCAAACAGACTAAAACAAATGGGTTTTATGTTTTTTAAGTGATGGGGGGAAAACAAAAGATTAATATTGTGTGACACATGAAAATAGTGTGGAGTTCAAGTTTTAGTGTCTGCAAATAATGTTTTACTGTTAGGTCTTCGGGAAAGTCATGTCATACTTTCCTCTGTTTTTCTGTGCAAAAATGAGTCATGACTTTCCCAACAACACAATAGAACAGAGCCACACGTACTCTCTTGCATATTGTCTGTGGTTCCTTGAGAGCTACAATGACAGAGCTGAGTTGTCATCATAGACTGTCCAACTTGCATAGGCTAGTGTGTTTACTCTCTGGCCCAGAGAAATCTCACTGCCTTCTAGCTTTAAAGAACAACAGCCTTTTATTTATTTATTTATTTATTTATTTATTTTTAAAGAATTATTTATTCAATTTTATGTATTCATTCATTTATTTCTTCATTTGACCAGAGTGAGAAACAGAGAGAGACAGAAAAAGAGAGAGAGAGAGAGAAAGGCATCAGGTCTGGGACTCGAACCATGGTTGGCCATGTAGGAGTGTCCAGCATGTTAACCACTACGCCACCTGCTGGTCCTGACAACAGCCTTTTATGATCTCCCATGATTCTATGGGTGGCTAGGCTCAACTAGGCAGGTTTTCTCAATGACTGGGTGGTAGATATTGGGGAGCTCTGTAATTCTAACCTAGTAACAAAACAAACACAAAGTCTAAAAAAACAGAGCTGTGCATTCATAGATCTGGGCAGAATGTAGCCCATTCCTCCCCAGCACTGGCCTACCCTGACCGAGGTGGGAATTCCAATGTCATCACCCTGCCACTGTCTCTTTCCCCGAGTCCTCAGGCCCCTGCTATTGGTCATATACAGCTCTGTGCCGGCTGCCTGAGTTTCAGTGTTCCTTAGCCAACGCTTACATTGTGGGTCTCTAAAGTTAAATGCATTAGGGGCAGATTTGGACTCTTCCAATACTAGTAATCCCATCCTGTTGTGAACAGGGTGCTCTGGAATTACTCCGGGCCTTTTGCAAACCTGACCTTGACAGTGAGTCTCTGTAGCCCTTCAAGGGCAAATACTGAGAGCTGGAAGGTTTGCAAGGGACCGCAGCTCAGCCTGTGCCCAGGACCGTGAGGTCTGGCAGGGGAGGGGGCAGGTGATTGTGTGGCCTGCTGTTTTCAGGCCCAGAACCAGCCCCTTCCTCCCTTACCCTTAGAAAGTCCCTTCTCTCTGACCTGTCCCTCTTCTTAGCCTAAGCCAAGTCGTCCCTTGCCTGTTTCCTCCTACTTTGCCCCTCCTCTCCCTACTGATAGAAAAAAGTCCCTTGTCACCATCTTAGGAAAACTGTGGGCTGCAATTGCGGGCTGCAAGGCTGCAGAGTTTGGAGCTGATGCCCCATAACCCATGGAGGGAAGCTAGTCAGGACTTTGCAGTAGATCTGGGTGGGCTGTGTTCTCTCCTCTAACTAACCAGATGCAGGCAGCAGGGCTGCATGGCTGTGATGTTGAAGGAGTGCACAGCATCACCAAACATATTAGAGAAATAGGATGTCTACAGGTCTGTTCTGAATACAAACACGGGGAATTTGAAAGCGTAGAAGGTACCGACTTCCGCCTTCCCTGACTTCCCCCTTCTCTAGGGAAATGTATTCTGGGTCCTCACCCTGCTTGTTCTACCCTGTTTTGTTGTTAATAATAGGAACCACCTGAAACAGGATGATTTTATTCAGCTCATAGAAGTCCGAGCTCCAGGGGCCCTTTCTGGTGGGGTGCTTCTGCCTGCGTTATAGCATGGCAGAGGGCAGGCGGGGTGGTCTGTATCCACGTGTCTGTCTGTCTCATTCCCTCTTATAAACCCACGAGGAGTCAGTCATGGAGACTGACTGATGTCCTTAATCGTAATCCATCCCCAAAAGCTGCATCCTTTGACACCATTGTCAAGTCAAGTTTTCATTCTCTCATATCGCATTGCAGTGACTCGACAGACACCGGGATTTTCAGGGGACTTGGTCACACTCTAGCAGTGGGCTATGGCCTCTTCCAGGATGCCCTGACAATACAGGGGATGGAAGTCAGGCCTCGAAGGCAGGTTTCTTTTTATTTATTTTTAATTTTTAAAAAAAGTAATTATAACAGACACTCAGAAAATGTTTATTAATTAGCTGGGTGACATATTTAGTCAGTTATAGATTGAGTGACTTAAACATAAAATGGATAGTAAATATATATAAAATAGAATATATATTTTGTAGAGAGATAGATATAACTGTTTTCTGTTTATTGATAGAGACAAGAATTTTATTCTTTTTATTTACTTTTAAAAATTTATTATTTGGGGGGCACCTAGCAGTATGGTAGTTAAGGCACTGGATTCCGTGTGGCTGACCATGTGGCTTGAATCCTGGATCCACTGGCTTGAAAAACACGCCAGGTCTCTGTGTGTGCGTGCCCAAAATCCAGAGGGCAGAATGGAGGAGCAGGCCTTGTGGCATGGCCATCTCCCCTGAAGGGGGTGTTTTTTCATTTTCCCTTTCTCTCTATGTCTCTCTGGAGAATGCACAAACTCTGTAGCAAATTTTTTAAAAAAGAGAGAGCGAAAAAATTTATTATAATTTTTTTATCTCATAATTTCTGATTTACATTCAATTGTACATCTCTGTGGGGTACAGTATGGAGGGGGGGAGTGGGACCCGACACATGAACGCATGTATGTAAGGCAAGTAGGTACGAAACGCTGTACTGCAATGGGTTTCCTTTTAAGAGGGAAAAAATATTTTAACCAGCAACAATTTTACTGCAACTTTGCAGAACAATGAGGGGGCATGGCTAATTCTCAGAGCGTGCTGGGCAGGAACGTTTGGTGGCAGTTGAGGAGGGTATGAGAGAACTAAAGCCGAGCTCATGGTGGCAAGGCAGGGTGCTCAGTCTCTCTGTCTCTTTGCAGGCCACCTCAGTAGCAGAAGTTCTCTGCCTGACTGCATTCTTTGGGAGACTCGTGCATTTTGCCAAAGTCACTCCTCAAAAGGTCTTTTGGAAGGATACAAAAAACATCTGCATCATGGTAACCATAGCGGTGAGTATTTATCATGGTGCTTGTAGGAGTTCATGATCAAAGGTGGAAACCACGAAGAACAAGGTTGATAGATTGCCTTTGTACAAAAAATAATGTGTTGATGTACCAAACACCATAAACATGGCTGCAAGCAAATAACAGAGGAACAAACATGGCGAAATATGACAAGGTGGGGCCAGCTGGTGGTGTGATGACTAAGGCCAACTGCACTGTTCAAGTCCTGGACCCGGCATTATGAAAAACACACTGGGTGCATGTGTGTGTATGCCCCAAATCTCTAGAGGAAAATGGAGGAAAAAGGATTGTGGCATGGCCATCCTCCTGAGGGATGGTTTCTCACTTTCCCTTTCTCTCTCTCTGTCTGGCAAGTGCATGTGCTGAATAGCAAAATTAAGGGGAAGAAAATGACAGAGTGGGGACCAGCAGTTAGTGTAATGGTTATGTCGCTGGACTTCCATGTAGTAGACGGCGGTTCGAGTCCCAGACCCAGTGACTTAAAACTCATGCCGGGCGCGTGTGCATGCGTGCCTAAGATCTCAAGAGGAGAATGAAGGAGAAGGGATTGTGGCGTGGCCATCCCCCCTGGGGGGTGATTTCTCGCTTTCTGTCTCTCTGTCTGTCTGGCGAGCACACACACCCTATAGCAAAAACCTCTCCAAAAAAAAAAAAAAAAAAGAAAATGACAGAGTGAATATTTTAACATATAAGAAAACTTCCAAATTAAAGGGAAAAAAAAGATATTCCAGTGGGAAAATATGCTGAAAATAGATGATGGCACGTACAAAAGAAGAAATACATAAAATGACTGGTGAAATTACTGAAGATGAAAGCTAATTAAATAAAAATATAGATTAGAACAAAAATAAAATACTACCACACACTTGTCTATAAAATAATATTAAGCCTGAGAGGAAACAAATCTTGTACTCTGCTAGAGAGAGAAGTGAAACTATGTTTCTGAAAGGCCATTTGACAGTTCATTTCTCTTTTAATTTTCTTTCAAGTTTATTTCTTCCATGAGCCAAGAAAGACAGCACCCTCAACAAGGTCTTGATCCCATGGCCCGCCCCAGGCTCGGCCAGCCCGGATGCATAGTTCATGCCTGGAGTACTCAGGGAGGTCTCCAGCTGCAGACCTGGAACTTTCCCATGGATATCTGCATTCCGATGCTATTGCGGGATCAATTGTCCAGAGACCTACCTTGGATCACTTCCCTCCCTTGCTCAAAAATGTTTAGAAGCTCTGTGGACTGTTGAGGACAGCGACTCCACTGGTCGCTACAAACACGTCTCACTCTGCTCTTCACTCCAACCAGCCTAGGTGGCCTGCTGTGCCCACCCAGGGACTGGGGGTCTTTCTCTGCTCGCAGTTAGTCTTTTACCTGGGATATCCATGGCTGCTTCTCCCTCTTTCTCTAAATACTTGTTTAGACCCTTCTTCCCACGTTGGTGGAGCACTTAGAATGTGTGGGAATCTTCAAAAAGTTCATGGAAAGTGTGTATTAAGAAAAAATATGTACGGGCTTTGAAGTGTTTTGCATCAAAATAAACCCATCATACTCTAGTTCCATTTTCCCACAAGCTTTTTGAAGTCCTGTTATATGCAGAGTATCTGTGCTTTTCTGATTTTTAGACTTGTATTCCTTTTCTATTACTCAAATGGTAATAAATTCAAGCACACTCGCTGGGATGGTACCTGTGACCTCAGGCCTGAATTCCATCCACAGCACAGTGTGGGAGAGTGGAGGATAGAGTGGGTGGGAAAACTAAACAAAAAACACAAACAAAAAAAGAAAGGGGATTATTATTTTTGGGGGGAGAGGTTTTTGCTATAGGGCGTGTGCGCTCGCCAGAAATACAGAGAGAGAGAAAGCGAGAAATCACCTCTGGGGGGATCCCACGCCGCAATCCCTTCTCCTCCATTCTCCTCTCAGGATCTTGGGCACGCACACATATGCGCCTGGCATGAGTTTAAGCCACCGAGTCTGGGACTTGAAGTGCGATCGACTATATGGGAGTCCAGCGACATAGCCATTGCACCAACTGCTGGTCCGGAGAAAAGGTATTATTTTTGGCAGAGAGAGAAATCTACATAATACAAAGGATAAAGTAGAAAAAGACACCCCTGCCTAATAAAGGGCCTTTGCCTGACTCCGCCCTGCTAGGCCAGGGGCCCATTTCCTAAAACTCATCCTTCAATGTCAAGAATATAAAGTCTCAGGTGCTTTAAAAATCCAAGTCAGCTCCCAGTGCTCCCCTGCTCCAAATCATCCTTTCCATCTCATGTCAGAGAAATCCCGAAGTTCTTGTGATGGCCATGTGACTTTGGGTGTCCTTCCCTGGTACCACCATCCTCATCCTCACCCCTACCGTGGGGGGTGGGGGGCAGTGCTGCCTGGACCTTTGCTCTGCAGAGCCCTGTGTTGGAGGACTCCCTCCCATTTGCACGAGGCCTCTCCCCACGTCTGGAGGCCTCTGGCTCCACCTGTGCAGTATAGCTGCCTCTGCACTCTCAGCCCGTGGCCTCCACTGGGCTTTCTCCAGAGCACAGTCTGCTATCGGTGCAGAGCACATTTCTTACCAGCGCTGTTCTTTTTTATAGGAATATGGACCCCCCAGGGCCAGGCGCCTTCTGGCTTGCTCTCTGCCCTCTCCCAGACCAATGCCTTGCACAGAAGAGGTGCTCTGCAAACGTGTAGCTCGAATGAGGCTGCACTCTGGTCCCGTCCCAGGCTCCCCTGCATGCTACCAGAGTGGTCTCACTCCTTTGCCTCCATTGCCCCTATTCAAAAGACTTTCAGCATTTCCAGGCCCTGGAGATAAGACCTACCTTTTTAGCCTAGCCCTCACTTTCCACTGCTTCCGTCTGCCCTAGCTTCCAGGACCACCTGCTTCCCAACATGCCAGTAATATTCTTCCTGAGAATCCCTCTGCTGTCTTCCTGCCCTGGCTCTTGACCTTTCTGAGTTTTATCTTTTTAAAGCCCTTTATACTTTTTTCTCTATTTAAAAATTTTGCCAAAGGGTGTATGTGCTCACCAAAGAGAAAGAGAGAGAGAGCATGCCCATGGCTGTGGTCGCGCCACGATCTCCTCCTTCATTTCTCCCTCTTTTCAGGATTTTGGGCACACATGCACACGCACCTGCTGTGTTTCTCAAGCCATCAGGACCAGGGCTCAAACTGGAGAGGTCAGCCATGTGGAATCTGGCCACCTTAACCAACAGACCACGAAGCCAACCCAAAGCTCTTCCATGCTTTAAGATTACATCAGAAAGTGCCCTTCCACCTTCCTAAATTGTGACTGCTGTCCCTGCTCCCGGGGTGCCGTGCCGGCTCCTCCCAGTCAGTGCTCAGTGCAGCAGCCTCGACCCAGGCTCAGTTCCTCTCTGCATTCCTCTCCTCCTATTAGATACCCCTTGGGGAATCTTACTGGATCCTTAGTGCCTTATACCAAAGGAGGTGAATTCACATTTTTGATGATGGTAAATTATTCGTGTTTACTTACATTTTTCTGAAATATACTGGGTTGTTCTTCTGTGCTGTCCTGACATTAATCTGGCATTAGTAAGGGTTAATAAGAGTTTTCTGTGTTCTATATATTCTTACTGTTTTTCTTTTTTGGAGAGGTTTTTGCTATAGGGCGTGTGCGTTTGCCAGAGAGAGAGAGAGAGAGAGAGAGAGAGAGAGAGAGAGAGACAGGCAGACAGACAGAAAGTGAGAAATCACCCTCAGGGGGGATGGCCACACTGCAATCCCTTCTCCTCTCGGGATCTTGGGCATGCACACATACGCATCCGGTGTGAGTTTAAGCCACTGGATCTGGGACTCGAACTGTGGTCAACTATATGGGAGTCCAATGACATAGCCATTACGCCAACTGCTGCTCCCTAGATATTCTTACTTCTGTACTAGGCTAGACATCCTTTCTGTTACATGTCAGATTGAAGAAAAGTTCAATAAGATGTAGTGAGGAAGCATGTAGCAGTGCGATTAGTAGCAAGGGCTTGGCCCTCAGACTATCTGGGTTCCAGTCCCAGTTCGATCCCTTACTAGCTTTGTGACCATGAGTTGTGTGCATATCCTCTCTGTGCCTCAAGCTCCCTCAACCGGTAAGAGTATCCACCTAGTTGATGTGGTGAGCCAAAAATGAAATATAGGCACATGCAACATTTCAGTGATGGCTGCATGTCCCCTGGTCACATAAGAATGAAACAGGCTATACTATATAGCCTAGGTGCAGAACAGGCTATGCCACTGATGTTGGTGTAAGCACAACCTGTGATGTGCACACAGTGGTGAAGTCACTAACTATGCATTTCTCAGAATGCGTCCCCTTCGTTAAGTGACACCTTACTATAATCTATAGGAGGTGCTTGTTATACCATACGGCACACAGTAAAACCAAACATCAGCTATTGTTAATGTTATATTACAAAAATTGGAGTAATGCTGTTTATGAAACTTGCTTTTTTTTTTTTTTTTGAAAGATTTTTGCTACAGGGTGCGTGTGCTTGCCAGAGAGACATGAAGAGACACAGAGAGAAAAATCATCCCCCAGGGGATGACCATACTGCAATCCCTTTTCCACCATTCTCCTCTTGGGATCTTGGACACACATGCACACATGCCTGGTGTGTTTTGAGCTGCTGGCTCCAGGACTTGAACTGTTGTCAGCTATGTGGGAGTCCAGCGATGTAACTATTACACTATCTGTTGGTCCCAAAACTTGCTTTAAAAATAAAAAAAAAAAAACAGGGACCAGCAGGTGGCGTGATGGTTAAGGCACTGAACACTCCCACATGGCTGAGGATGGTTAGAGTCCTGGACCTGGTGGTTTGCTTTCTCACTTTCTCTCTCTCTCTCTCAAATTAAAAACAAATGAATGAATAAATAAATAAAGAATTCTTAAAACAAAAACAAAAACACATTTGAGAACACACCACACACTTTAAAAAAATGTTTATTTATTTATTTTATTTTTAACTTGTAGTAGGGTATGTATGTTCACCAGAGAGAGACAGAGAGAGTGAGAAAGCAAGCTGTCAGGCCCAGGACTGAGACTGCAGTCAGCCATGTGTGAGTCCAGCATCTTAACCACACACGACCTGCTGGCCCTGAAACTTGTGTTTTTCTCACATGAGGCTCTCCCTCTGGGTCGGTAAACAAGCATGCCGGTCATCCTTCCCCTGGCTTTGACAGCGCAGTGCTGATGTCTCTGCTGTGTCTCTCACAGCTGACCTTGGCCGATCTCATTATCTACGCGTCCCTGGAAGCCGTTCACATCCACGGTGTTCGATGGTCAAGGGCCTTAAGGCCAGTCTTCCTAATTAACTTACCTGAAAGTCGCCAGGTAAGGACCATATAGGCTGGTTTGGTTTGGTTTGGTTCTTGAAGAAAGCTAGATTTCTTGTAAATGAAATGTAACTGTCTCCTCATAGATCCGAAGGGCTTTCCGCAGCATCCGGAACACTCTGCCCGACATCTTCTACGTCTTTTTCTTGTTTATGTTCAGTGTGCTCGTATTCTCCCTCATGGCCTTGAAGCTTTTTGGGAATAGGTGAGCACACTTCTCTGGAAGTTTCTGGCCTATGACTTCTGTGAATTCCCTGTATGTGGGCAAAGCCTGTGGGTGGCAGACTCAGTCACCAGATACTCCCTGCCTTGTTCACAGTACTCCAGGAGGCTCTGAGAAGGGGAAAAGTGTGTCAGGAACACAGTTTATGTGTGTGGTTTTCACTTTGTGTTTTCGATTCCTCCTTAGGAGTCTAAAAACAGCTGAAGGATCACCTTACTTCGAGAACATCCTGGAGATAGCCTTTGAGCTCTATGTGCTGGTCACTACCGCGAACAGTCCCGATGTCATGTACGTGCATCCGTGTTCACGAGCGCCTGTTTCCATAACAGCATTTGTGTCACTGAAATGAGCCATCTGATCCTCGCGGGGCTAGAGAGAAAAAGTGATTTTCTGTCCTTAGTGACCGTAAACATTTGGCAGAATATATACTGTTACACTCACGATAATGAAACGGTCTCTGTTTTAAAGCAAATTGAGATAGATTCTTAGTATTTGAGCCTGCATTCTACTGTGGGAGCTTCCTGAAGTCCTGAATCTAGAGACCTAAGCCATCTTTGTAAAAGAGTCATGGCCCATTCTCCTAAGTCATGATTCTACTGAACCAAGATGCAGTTTTTTAGCTACATGAAACAAGAAAAAAAAGTAAACTTCAGCAGGTGGTCCCACTCTCGCCCCCCAAATTCCAATTCTCCGCGTGTGTGAACACGAGGAAATCCCCTGTGGGTGGCTTTATCGTCTTTAGAGGAGTAAAACTGCTGGACGGTGCTACAGTGAGCAGCTAGCTCTTCAGCTCTCCTGCACGGTGGAGCTGTAACTGCAAGCGTCAATCTGCCCCTCATCTGATAACGGGCTTTGCGGAAGAGGCAGTTATTCTGCGCTCATCCAGGCATGTGTAGGATCTTTAGATCAACTAGGTCTTGCTTGGTGGCTCACTCTTGGGCCCAGCCCTGCTGAAAACATGAGCAAGGTGTAGTCCTGGGCCCTGCTTGTGTTCTCTTGTGTCTTTCTCACAGATCCCCAGCTGCTGGCCATGCCAGTAACCCAGTCCAGTAAAGGTGGAGTGAGCACATGGCCTGGTTTAAATGCCTCTTGTCCTGCCATGATTATCAGCAGCACCCCTTTCATTCTGATTGTCCCAGGGTAGGTAGGAAATGATCTGGGCCCCCAGCCAAAGCAATCCCATGTCCTTCAGACGCCTGAGGGTAAATCCACGTCACACTTCTGATTCCCTCTGTAATTCTGGACAAGCTGTGCTCCTTTCTAGGTCCTGGTTTTCTCATCATGAACCGAAAGAAATGGATTTGCAGATCACTAAGACCCTACCCAAAAGCTAATACCTCCATGAGGCACTAAAAATTTCAAAAGGGGGACCAGCAGTTAGCATAATGGCTATGTCGCTGGATTCCCATGTAGTCGACTGCGGTTCCAGACCCGGTGGCTTAAAACTCACGCCAGGTGCGTGTGCGTGTATGCCCAAAATCCCGAGAGGAGAACTGAGGAGAAGGGATTGTGGCATGGCCATCCCCCCGGGGGGTGATTTCTCGCTTTCTGTCTCTCTGTCTCTCTCTGTCTGTCTGGCGAGTGCACACACCCTATAAAAAAAAAACCTTTTTTTTCAGATGGGCAGGACCAGCAGTTGGTTTAATAGCTATATCGCTGGACTCCCATGTAGTCGACAGCGGTTCAAGTCCCGGATCCGGTGGCTTAAACTCACGCCGAGTGCGTGTGCGTGTGAGCCCAAGATCCTGAGAGGATAATGGAGGAGGAGGGGTTGCAGCATGGCCATCCCCCTGGAGGGTGATTTCTCGCTTTCTGTCTCTCTGTCTCTCTCTGTCTTTCTGGCGAGCGCACGCACCCTATAGCAAGCAAAACAAAACAAAATCCTAAAAAAAAAAGTCAAAAGGGCAAGTCTGAAACCAACTGTTTAGCATTTGATGGGATGCTGGTTTTGAGGTCCCATGCACTACTTGGGGAAGAGTCAGGGTGAGAAAAGGTTTTCTGTTGCCATGAGCACAAGGGTTGTGCACATGGGATGTCTCCGAAAGTTATAACTACATGCACTATGGGGCTAGGGTAAGGAAACATAATTCTTTCTTTCTAGGATGCCCGCCTATGACTTGAACTCGTGGAATTCTTTGTACTTTATAACCTACATCATCATCAATACCTATATCTTCATGTCCGTCTTTCTGGCCGTCGTCTACAACAATTACAGAAAGCACTTAAAGGTGACTTGCATGAGCTGGGGGGTGGGGACCGAAACAGCTGGGTCGGCACCATGGTAGGATGGCTGGCTGGTGCACTTGCTAAGTATCTAGAGTGTCCAGGTGGTGGATCTGAAGGCTTCTTTGCTGTGTCACTCCCTTCTGCTAAGCAGGGCATTCTTTTTTTTTTTTTTTTTCTTTTTTTGGAGAGGTTTTTGCTATAGGGCACGTGCGCTCACCAGACAGACAGAGAGAGACATAGAGACAGAAAGCGAGAAATCACCCCCCAGGGGGGATGGTCACGCCGCAATCCCTTCTCCTCCATTCTCCTCTCGGGATCTTGGGCACACACGCACACGCGCCCGGCGTGAGTTTTAAGTCACCGGGTCCGGGACTACGTGGGAGTCCAGCGACATAGCCATTACGCTAACTGCTGGTTCCCAGCAGGGCATTCTTTACCAGTTTTCGCGATGGGTCTGACACGGTGTCTGTGGAGAGGCAGAAAGAGGATCTAGCCAGGGCCCCAACACCCTGTGGGCAATGTCAGGTCACTAGCTCCTCCTTCTTAACACATTAAACAGCTCATGGGTCCTTGAAATGTGTTGCGTGTGATTGGGGGATAGGGATATTTTCTCCAAGCTTCCAGTTCCTTTCCTCCCCTCTAGCAGAAGCAGAAATTTCTCAAGGCTCATCAACAGTTTCTGTCCTGGTTCTTGCCTGTTTGACTTAGATCTGGCGAATTCCTTGGGCAGAGGCTCCCGATTGCCTGGGAAGGGAGGGGATTTTCTTTGTACCCGAATGCCCGGGGACACCTCAGCCAGCTGCTTTCCCTCCACCATTGCCACCCACTGCACACATCTCTGGATGGCAGTTTCTTTTACTATAAAACATGTTGCATAGGGAAAAGGGAGATTTTTCACTATGGAAAGATAGAACCTTTTGGCCTTTGAATTTATTTTGAATTTTCATTGTTTACGGGTGTTCCCACTAGGGGTCAAGGAAGGTCGGGGAGAACCTCCACCTCTGCAGCTGAAGAGAAGTGGGTGCTGGGCCAAATCTGAGATTTGCCTGTTCGGCTTTAGAAAGTGTCTGACTCTGGGGCCAGCCCTGTGGCTTAGTGATTAAGGGAGCCGGATCCCACACAGCCAATTGAGTGGTTTGAATCCTGGCCCTGCAGCATGAAAACATGCTTGGGGGTCCAGTAGATGGCATAATGGTTACATCGCTGGACTCCCACATAGTCGACTGTGGTTTGAGTCCCGGACTCAGCAACTTAAAACTCATGCCGGGCATGTGTGCATGCATGCTCAAAATCCTGAGAGGAGAATAGAAATGGGACTGTGGTATGGCCATCCCCTCCATGGGGTGATTTCTCACGTTCTGTCTCTGTGTTTCTCTCTGTTTCTCCAGCAAGCACACTTGCCCTGTAACAAAAATCTCTCTAAAAAACAAAGAACAACAACAACAACAAAATGTTCAGTGTGTGTGTGAGCATACCCCAAATCTCAAAAAGATGAAGAAATAAGGAACCAGTAGTTAGCGTAATGGCTATGTCACTGGACTCCCACGTAGTCGACCGCGGTTCGCGTCCCAGACCCGGTGGTTTAAAACTCACGCCGGGCGTGTGTGCGTGCGTGCCCAAGATCCCGAGAGGAGAATGGAGGAGAAGGGATTGCGGCGTGACCATCCCCCCTGGGGGGTGATTTCTCGCTTTCTGTCTCTATGTCTCTCTCTGTCTGGCGAGCGCACACGCCCTATAGCGAAAAATCTCTGGCGAGTACATGATCTCTCTGGCAAAATTTAACAAAGAAAAAAGAGCCTGGCTCTGTCCAGGTCCTGAGGAGTCTTTGCACTGAGGGAAACTCAGTCCTCCTGGCCCAAGACCTGACCTCCTGTGGCCTCTTCCACCCACTGGCAGGGAGGCTGTTCCGGAGGATCTGGAGCACCTCCCTCTCTTTATCTGCTGCACAGAACTGTTGCCGTGCCTTCTCTGCCCCCAAGGAAGTGTTTCTTCTGGTAGCCCCTTGGAAATTACTCCTCTGCAACATGCATCAGTCAGCAAACGTATCTGACATGTGCTTTGCATGCCTGGCATCTTATAAGAGCTGAGGAGTCGATGATTAAGATGTAAGGATGTACAGTTTAGGAACCAGCAGATGGCATAGCAGTTATGCTGCTGGACTCCCACATGGCTGACAATGGTTCGAGTCCTGGACCTGGTGGCTTGAAAATCATGCTGGGTGCATGTCCATACATGCCCAAGATCCTGGGGGGAAATGGAGGAAAAGGGACTGCAGCATGGCCACCCACCTCGGGGGTGATTTCTCACTTTCTCTCTCACTGTCTCTCTCTCTCTCTGGTGAGTGCATGTGCCCTAAGGCAAAAACATTCAAAAAAAATAAAGACTGTCCAGTCTAGCTGTGTAATTAATTAAGCTATGATGAGTTTGGACGGCAGACAGGGAGCAGCAAGAAGAGGCACAGAGGCTGGGTGGCTGCTAGTAACCTGTGGGAGGCTGTGGCGCGTCCCCCATGCTGTAATGCATCCTGTGGTCAGGCCAGATGGCAGGTCTAGGCAGGCCCCGGCTGTGCTCCTGCCATGCAGCCTTGTTTCACTGACTTTTCTGCTCCGTTTTCTCTCTCGGCTGACTTCATGATAGCTCTGTCTGCCTGCCTCCCTGCTCTCTCTCTCCTTGGCAGCACACCTGACTCCTCCCTTTCTGGAATCTGCACGGACAGAGTGGAGTCGAAGCCATTTGCCTCCTGTCCCTCTGTGTCCCACCACCCAGATTTGCCCCCAGGGCTGCCTCCGTTGCACTCGGTAAGATGAGCGCCGTTGATGCAGGAAATGTTTAGGGTAAATAAAAGACACTTTCTTGCATCTTTCTCTTCAAACACACAATTCTGTTTTTTTTTTTTTTTTTTTTTTTTTTTTTTTTTTTTTTTTAAGAATGAGATTCGCAAACTGGCATATCTGAAACGTCACAAAATGATAGAGGCATTCAACATTCTGAAGGTCAAGGTGGGCACAGAGTTTGTGGTGACAGAGGATGTGTGGAAGCGGCTGGCTAAGGTGGTGGTGCCAGACATCAGCAGCTCCCACCTGGAGCTCCTTCTGAGGATCTCCGATGAGGGACAGAAGGGGCACGTGGGTAAGACGCCTTTGCCTTTCAGGTTCAAAAACAGGTGGTTTCTCCAGGTGGTAGATAAAACAGCAGGACTAGTCACACATTTTTTAGATTAGCAAATCAGAATATATATTGGTGTTTCCTGTGGGCAATGATCCCATGGAATATCCCATTCACTGTTCTACAAGGTTCTAAATTTTCTAAATCTTTTTTTTTTTTTGGGGGGGGGGAGAGTTTTTTTGCTATAGGACATGTGTGCTTGCCAGATAGACAGAGACAGAGAGACAGAAAGTGAGAAATCACCCCCCGGGGGGATGGCCATGCCAAAATCGCTTCTCCTCCATTCTCCTCTCGGGATATTGGGCACACACGCACACGCGCCCGGCATGAGTTTAAGCCACCAGGTCTGGGACTCAAACTGCAGTCGACTACATGGGAGTCCAACGACACAGCCATTATGCTAACTGCTGGTCCCTAAGTTTTCTAAATCTTTATATAATATTTCAGTTTTGGTGTCAGAAATAGCTTAGTGTTATAAAGAGACCACTTATTTTTACTGATTATTTTAAAAATAAGAATTGTATCACTTTTAAAAGTATTTATTATTATTATTATTATTATTATTATTATTATATTTAAAATTTTCTATAGGGCATGCATGCTCACCAGAGAGAGATGGAGAGGGGTGAGAAAGCAAGCCACCAGGTCTGGGACTCAAACCAGGGTTGGCCATATGGGAGTCCAGAGCCTTTACCACCATATCACCTCCTGGCCCCAAAACCAATTACTTATACATAGAGACATAACATTTTCATTTCTTCAGAGGTCTTCGGGTAAGTGCAGACTACTATTTTTTTCTTTCTTTTTTGCTATAGGGCGCATGCGCTTGCCAGATAGGCAGAGAGAGACAGAGAGATAGAAAGGGAGAAATCACCCCCCAGGGGGGATGGTCACGCCGCAATCCCTTCTCCTCCGTTCTCCTCTCAGGATCTTGGGCAAGCATGCACACGCGCCCAGCGTGAGTTTAAGCCACTGGGTCCAGGACTCAAACCCTGGTCGACTACGTGGGAGTCCAGTGACATAGCCATTACACTAACTGCTGGTCCCAATGCAGGCTACTATTGACCTCAATATTCATTAGTCCAATGCCAAAATAGGAAGAAAGAAAAAACCAAATTAGCAGTTTCCCTGAGAAATTTTTCCTATTGTGTATTAGTTTTCTGGGGTGGCCATAGCAGGTAGCCAGACTGGGTGGCTTAAGCAACAGAGATTGATTTTCCAGCAATTCTGGAGGCTCTTAGTCTCAGGTCAAGGGGTGGCGGGGGTGGTTTCTTCTGAGGCCTCTCCTTGGCTGCCGATAGCCGTCTTCTGCCTATGACCTCAAAGGGTCTTCCTTCTGTGCTTGTCTGTGTGCCAATCTCCCCTGCTTCTAAGGACACCAGTCACACGAGTAGGCCCGCCTTAATGGCCTCAGCTTAACTTAATTAACTCTTCATGGGTACTGAAGGTTGAGACTTCGCTATATGAATTTGAGGGGTGCACAGTTCAGCTCACAACACCCACACTGGGTGGATTGTCTGGGGTCATCGCCGTCCTCTAGGGCTTTCTTCTATCTATGGGTTACCTTCCCTGCCCTTCCCCCAAACCCTCATCTTTCCATCTCACAAAGAAAGCAAACTCTCACCTCAGTCGTGTTAATATTCTCAGTTTATCAAAAGCTCAGACTCAAACATTTACTCTGGGAGGACAGAGCTGCAATGGTTCTAATTCCTCTGCCAGTAGACGTCTCCCTTCACACACGTCACTTCATCTAGCCTACGAATCCATGTTCAGTAAAACTCAGCAAAGCCATAAGATCGCAGCCTCACGATGACATTCAGACATGTGTGGTCTTCTTATTTCCTAACGGCCCTGATGCTAGAAAAGTCGCTCATGACCTCCTGAGCAGGTTAGAGAGATGGGAGAGGTAAGCAGGTCCCTGAGACACGCACCCACAGGTTCCTGACCTCTCATGACTGGCTCACGAGTGGAGGCGGCAAAGTGGCTGCAGCCTCACCCCTTAACCCTGTCCAGTTTTGTTACCTGAGTCATGAATCTTTTTGTTTCTGTAGGGTGCATGCTCTCACTGGAGAGGGACAGAAAGAGAGAGAGGGAAAATGAGAAATCATCCTCTGGGGGAGGATGGCCAGTTCACAATCCCTTCTCCTCCACCCTCCTCTTAGGATTGTGGGTGCTTACACACACGTGCCTGGAGAGTTCTCTCTGGGTTCAGGATTCAAACTGTGTAAATGGCCAATGTTAGGTCTAGCACCTTAACCACCACACTCCCAGGTCCCCCTCATGAACCTATTTGCAAACTAAATGAACCAAGACTTGAAAAAAAGAAATCTGTCAGAGTCATTTGGAAAAAATGGAGTTTATCAGAGTCGTAGATTTTATTATAGCTCTGCAGATGCGGCAAGACCAAAGTGCCAGTGAGTTTAGCAGACTTCCCCGTATTTGGCCTGTAATCAAAGAGCAGTGTCCCTTCAAATATTATTACCTGGACAAATATGTCTTAAAGGAAGACAGCCAATCAGATTTGTTGGCTTCTGGAACTTGGAGACTATATTTCACAGGACATAGCAGTACTTTTTGCTGTCTGGGCGTCTTGAGAACCTCCTTTGTTCAAATAACACTTTCGAAGACAGTTTTTTTCTTTTTTTAGAGAGAGGTTTTTCGCTCTAGGGCACATGTGCTCTCCAGAGAGCCAGAAAGTGAGAAATCACCCTCTGGGGGTGGGGTGGGGGGGGGGTGGGATGGCCATGCTGCAGTCCCTTTTCCTCCTTCTCCTCCCGAGATTTTGGGCATACATGCACAGGAGCTCAATGTGAGTTTCAAGCCTCCAGGTCCGAGACTCAACTGCAGTCAGCCATGTGGGAGTCTAGTGCTTTAACCACCATGCCATTTACTGGTTCCTCGAAGAATGTTTTAATCACAGAAAGACAAGCAGGATTACATGCTTCTCAGATGGCCTGAGATCTGCACAATCAAGGGATGATGTTACTTCCAGGAATATTTTCTTTTTTCTTCTTGATCAGCAGCTGTAAGGATTTGTGGTTTCTGAGGCTAAACATTGGAATTCTGTTAGTACTGAAAGTGGTAAAACTTAAATCTAGTGTTAAGCTGACAAACACAAAACTTACACTAGAATAGCCTTTTTAAAAAGAGTTATTTATTAATTTTATTTATTATTATTGTTATTATTATTTAATTTGACCAGGGAGAGACAGAGAGAGAAAGAAAGAGAAAGCAAGCCGTCAGGTCCAAGACTTGAACTGCAGTTGACCATGTGGGAATCCAGAGCCTTAACCACCAAATTACCTGCTGGCCCCACTGAATAGAATTATTAACAAAGAGAACATGAAGAAAATAATGTTGTCTCCACCACAAGGCTTGGCAGATGATGGTCCATATGCCAATTATGGCCCTCTGCCTGTTTTTGAGAAGTTTTGCCAAACACTGGCTCATGCGCTTACGGATCACGTGTGGCTGTTTCCATGCTTTACTAGCAAAGTTGACCGTATGGCCTGCCAACCCAAACAGATTTACTTTCGGGCCCTTTATAGAAAGAGTTTGCTGACTTGTAAGCTACAACACTACATAATAGATGGGTAAAAAAACTCCTTCTTAACACAAAATGACTATGCTTTGTTTGGGAGGGGAGGTAGAGTTTTTCTTGTACTAATAATCTGGATTAAAAGATGTGAATCTAGTGAGATTGATGGATTCCCTGTTGGTCATAGTTATTTAGTGGCCAGAGGTTTGGGCTGGATTGCTTCTTAGTGACCTTGGTAGGTCACCCTGACCCTAGTTATTGCTGTTATCCCAGCTTCCTTATAACCTGTGATGGAGTTCATGTAGCCGAGGTCCCTGGATCCGTGTTATACATGTCCATGTCACCTAATTCTCCAATGCTGCACTTCTACCTATGGGTTTTACTATTAGGATGTGAATGTCAGGGGTCAGGTGTTGGTGCAGTGGTAGCACAGCTGGACTCACATGGAAAAGCTCCTGGGTTCGTATCTCAAGACCTCCCTGAACACACCAGGCTCCTGTTCTAGGCTGAGTGAGACTGGGAGTTGATTAGTCTTTAAAGACCCTGTTAGGAGGGGGCCATCTGGTGGCATGATAATTATAGCTGACCGAAGTTCAAGTCCTGGACCTAGCGGCTGCTTGCTTTCTCGCTTTCTCTCTCTCTCTCTCTTTCTCTCGCTCTGTCCCTCTGGTCAAATAAAAACAAGTAAACTTTTTATTTATAAAAAAATAAATAAAGTTAATGAAACAATTCTTTTTTTTTTTTTTTAAAAAAAGACCCTGTTGGGTTGTCTCTCTCTCTTTCACTCTCTCTCTCTCTCTCTCTGGAGAATAAATTAATAACAGCAATAATAATAAAAGGTGTGTATGTGAAGTTTCCTTCTCATGAAATATCTGGAAACTTGACAGGCCCTAGATGTGTAAGTATGTTTTTCATTCAATTTGATGGACTCAGTTTCTTTCATGTTCTTAGAACCATGTGCCATTAAGAGACAACAGCAACATTAGTATTTGATATCCCTTGAGGCTTTCTGCCAGGGCCAAGGCCTTTTCTAAATCCGGGAGTCTTTTCCTAGCCGGTTCACAACATCTCTCTCATGTAAGTCACATGATGGTATCACCTTCAGCTCCATGGTTCTTTGTTTACCAAGGTGGAGATCTGGGTATCTGCTAGGCACTGTAAAAGAGAAGCTTTCTAGGTTTTTCAAACTACTGCCCCAGTCTTTCACAGTTGTCGTGGCTATACCTGATTTCAGTAGCTTTCTTTAGAGTTTCCAAAACATTCAATTGAAGTTTCATAGAAGCAGCCACACCCTTTGCATGTTCTTATTTTATCCATCAATGTGCTATTTCTTTAAGTTACGTGTGATTAGGACCAGCAGGTGACACAGTGATTAAGGTGCTGGACTCCCACATAATTAAACACAGTTTGAGTCCTGGACCTGGCAGCTTGAAACTCTTGCCCAGTGCATGTGCGTGTGTGTGTGTGTGTGTGTGTGTGCCCAAAATCCCAGGAGGAGAATAGAAGAGAAGGGATTGAAGCATGGCCATCCACTCTGGGGGGTGACTTCTTGCTTTCTGTCTCTCTGGAGAGCACATGTGCCCAATAGCAAAAATCTCTCTTAAGAAAAGAAAATGATGTGTGATTACCAGATGTTCGTGCATAAATAGGCTTGGGAACCAGCCCAGTTGATGTGTGGTCAGCATCCGACCCACCTGGTGAGAGAGAGAGGTGCACAGGGTGGTGAGAACAGCCTATTGCCCCCCAAGTATTTAGCAGATCTGAAGAGCATCAGTGGGTTCAGGTTGGTCAAGAAAGCTACCCACTGAGTTTGGCCTGGGGTGGTAGATGAACTTGTGGATGTTGGTTTGAGTGAGCCCCTGGGAGCGGAGTGGGAAGAGCAGAAGGTAGGGGCTCAAGTGGAAGGTCTGGATTACATGTTCTGGGAGGCTTTATGAAGGGGAAGGGAAAGGGGTTGAGGCTAGAAGGTAGGGCAGGGCAGGCACTGAAAGCATGAGAGTCTGAGTGAGGGGGAAAGCAGGGTGAAGGCAGGGAGTGAGGTGGTGGCACTGAAAATTAGCAAAACCACATATTGCTACCTTGGCGTGGCTGAGGCTGTCCTCAAATTTTACCTGCTTGAGGACAGGTAAGAGACCTGGGGAATGAGAGACTGGCTCTGCCACTCACTGGCTCCTTGGCCTCACCTGCAAAATACAGAGCCAAGAGTCTATGCTGATGTGGCTTCACCCTTTGTACCTAAGTGTCACAGTGCTCATACATTTGGGAGTCATTTTCTCATTGCAGACAAAACGAACTTTCTACGCCTGGCTGACCTCCTCAACATCCAGGTGGTCACTATCAACATCAGGAGACATCCATTGGAGGCCTGGCTCCCACGGGTATACCAGTCGTCTGCAAGCCTCTTGGTCCAGAAGATGGTCCGGCACAGGCAAGTGAGATGGGGTTAGTTTTCTCTCAAATGGCTTTAAAAAATAGAGAACTCTGTCAGCGCCATCCCGACAGCCTATATTTCATCATCAAAGCTACACATCAGCTCCCTGCTTGCTACTTTTAATTTCTCAAGGAGGCATGGAAAGGGTTCTAAGCCTGCTAGATTAGTTCACAGCCACAGGTGTCTAGATTATTCTACCTTCTGTGATGTTTCCTAAGATGCTCAGGAGCCATGGACTAGATGTGCCCTTTATGCCAGGAAGCTGACCACTGAGTTTAGGAAATTCCAACTCCATGGGCATAAATATGAAGTTGATATTAAATGTAGCATGTTGCTTCCATGAATCATATGGTAAGCGTTATGAGTTAGCGTTGGAATGACTATTAAGGGGGTTAATTTAATTCTCTTATTTTCAATGAGATGGCTGCTTGGAAGAGTCACTTACCTATTTGAGATCTTCCTTTTAATCCACGTGACCTGAAATACCCTGTCATGTGAGCCTTCCCCTCAGCCTCTCTGGCCTCTTGCTTTCTTTGCATTTAACATTGTGCAAGGTGACTGGTCAGAAGTCCTTGGAAGTAGCTTAGCCTGGGATGTAGGCAAACAACCCTTTTAGCTGCCTGTGTGGTATATTTATCAAAGCCGTTTACGTAAACGTTTTCTGTTAATCCCAACATTGAACCGCTGATGTGCTGCATATGGCCTCTGCGGCCTATCCACTTGCAACACCCGGTGCTCAGCCCAAGTCCATGGCACCACAGAGAACACTGGGTCACCCCCCTTCTCTCCCCATGGCCATGCCCACGGGATATCCAGAATTCTCTGGGGCACAGGAGGTGGGCACTGAGCCACCTAGCGCAGCTTGCTCTGGGACTGGAAAGTTGAGTCCGAGCCCAGCTAGCATGTTTTTTTCACCCATTTCACTCCAAACTTGGTGAGGAAGAGGAACATGTTAGTCCCCTGGAACACCTGTGTGCATTAGTGGTAAAGAGGTTTGGAGAAGCGCTCTTAGTTAATGATGTTAATTCTCCAGGGACAGGTAGCAGAGGGTGACTATTCCATGCTGACTCCTAAGTCTCCCTGCCCCCCCAGATCCAGGTACTGTACCCCCAAAAGAGGAACCACATTGTCTCCTCTCCCTTCACTCTGTCTTCATCTTCTCCTTGGAGAATGGGCTTGCACAAGGGTCAGCAGAAGGCTGAAACCTTCCATGGAACATGTGTGGTGGGGAACCCGTATTTATCACATTGCTGGGAAACAAAATAGCCCCTGCAGGACCTAGAATAAGCTCCTGTTTCTTTCACTGGACTGTGGGATGACAGGATTTCTCCCTCTCTCTCTTTTTTCATGCCAGGATTTTTGTCTGGGTTTATGATGTCATCATTATAATAAATGCCATATTCATTGCTCAGGAAGGGAGCATTTCCTACTCGGAATGGCTTTTCCTTTCTCTCTATGTTATCGAGATTCTCCTGAAACTGTACACATACGAGCCCAGAGCCTATTTCGGAAGGAAGCAGTTCTGGAACTGGTAAGCCCTTGCGTCCCGAGGGGAGACAGGAACGTGGCCACAGGGGACAAATGAGGACCTCCTGTCACAATCTGGAAAGTTCGCCAAGCTCCAAGTGCCTGGTTTTGAGACATCTCATAATGAGGCCTTGGGGGCAGCGAACATCTGGTTCAGTGAAAGCTGTTATTCATGATGTCAGTTTGAACCATGCCCGCTAAAATTAGAATCGCAGATCACCGCATCTTGAACTTGAAAAGTACCTTTGGAAAAAAGGAAAACAAAACTTTTTCTGCACTCTCCTGACAGCAACTGTGTGGGGTTTTCCTTATACCAAGCAATTCCCCAACTCTCTAGAGACACCAACTTGGTGTCTTACTTTTCAATTCAATCCTGACACTATCTGTCCCAAGATCGCCCTCACTTCTGATGTCACTTGCAAATAGTAGGTTGTCACCTTGACTTCTTTCTGACCCACTGGCTATAAATCAGAGGTCCCCATGCCCTCCTCCTTGGGTTCAATACTTTGCTAGAACAGACATAGAACTCAGGAAAACAGTTAGCTTTCTGGTTTATTATAAAAGGATCCAACCCAGAAACAGCCAGATGGAAGAGATTTAGGGGTCACGTGTGGGAAGGGTGTGGAGTTTCCATGCTCTCCCTGGCACGCCACCTCCCAGTACCTCCGTGTGTTCACCCACACATCCTTTTGGGTTCTTATGGAGGCTTCACTGTGTATGCACGGTTGATTAAATCACTTGCTATAGGTCTCCTGTCCCTCTCCCCTGACCATTGGGAATGGGACACAAAGTTCCAACCCTCTAATCAGGTATTGGCTCCAAAGGCCACCAGCCTACATTCTTATGGGATTTCCAAACATAAACTCAGAAAGGGCTGAACAAGGCTTGTTTTTAATAACAAAAGACACTTCTTTCACCTTTACCACTCCTACTACTTAGGAAATTTCAAGGATTTTAGAAACTTTGGCTAGGAACAGGAGATGAAGAACAAATACATATTTCTTAGTGCAATCCCTTCTACAGTTCCCTCAGCCCACTCCCTAGTCTCACTGTCGGAAAACTCAGCCTGTGAGCTGGATAATGAGGACTTAGCAAGCTATTCCCTGAGTTGGGGGTATGTCTCCAGTGGGCTTCTCTTCTCTAGGGTCTGTACTCCCTGGTCTCAAACCACAGCCCTAATGCTACAAACTTGCCCACGCATCTATTTTTTTTTTTTTAAGAGGTTTTCGCTATAGGGTGCATGCGCTCGCCAGACAGACAGAGAGCGACAGAGAGATAGAAAACGAGAAATCACCACCCAGGGGGGATGGCCATGCCACAATCCCTTCTCCTCCATTCTCCTCTCGGGATCTTGGGCATGCACGAACACGCACCCCTCGTGAGTTTAAGCCACTGGGTCCAGGATGCGAACCACGGTCGACTATGTGGGAGTCCAGTGACATAGCCATTATGCTAACTGCTGGTCCTCCCATGCATCTATTTTTTGATGGTTGCTATAGGGTGCATGAATTCACAGGAGAGAGACAGAGAGAGGGAAAGTGAGAAATCACTCCCCAAGGGGGAATGAGCATGCACAATCTCTTCTCTATTCTCCTCTCAGAATTTTGGGTACATATGCGCACACATCCCTAGTGTGATTTCCAAGCTGCCAGGTCTGTGGCTCTAACAGTGGTTAGTCACATGGGAATCCAGCGCCTTAATTACCACACCACCTGCTAGACCCCAGCCCATGCATCTTGAGTGCTACTGTTCTTCAGGCCTTGTGGGTCACAAAAGGACAAAGTGCAGGCTGGATTGAGGCAGTGCACTGTGTGGCAGCGCTGGATCTGTGATCACTGTCCCAAGTGCCAGGAAACATGATTCCAGGTGCATGTGGCCAGCAGGGAACATTCAAACATGGTGTTTCTCGTTTCATATTTTCTGTCCTAAAAATTTTAGAAGTCAGTTTTATAGCCGGATCATTGTTCTGAGTAACATATTGGATATGAAATTTTTTCAGCTTCTGTCATATTCTGAGCTCAGCAGGTCTTTCCCTTGATTCTTTTTTTTTAAATATATTTTTTATTTTATACATTCAACCACTATACATCATTTAGCTTGTAAAGTGAATTTATCCAATAATTTATACCAGGCCAGTTGAGGATACTATACTCATTATCATTTACAGATAATCATCCATTTCTGTGTTCCATAAATGTCTTGCCTCTCTATCTTTCTCCTTGATTTCTTTCCTTACACTCTCCCCATTCATCCACCTTCTTCCCACCTTGTCTCTAATCTCTATAATCATTTTCCATGCTTCTATATCCCCTTGTCTTCCAGTTTCAGCCATAGATTGCAGATAGTCGGTGTATGTTAAGTGGAGACATACAATGTCTCTCTTTCATAGCCTGGCTTGCTTCATTTCAGCAGTAAATCTTCCATATTCATCTACTTTCTATCAAATGCCAGGGTCTTTTTTTTATTATTATTATTGAGTAGTAGTCCATAGAGTATATATATACCCCACACTTTTTCAATTCATTCATCATCTGTTCATAGGCATGTGGGTTAGTTCCATGTCTTGGCAATTGTGAATAATGCTGCAATAAACATAGATGTGCAAGCGCTTTCCTGACTGAGTGTTCTCTTGTCCTTTGGGTAGATATCCAGAAGTGGAATTGCTGGATCATATGGTAGCTCTATTTGTAAATCTTTGAGGAACCTCCATGTTGTTTTTCACAGTGGCTGGACCAGTTTACATTCCCACCAACAGTGTAGGAGAGTTCCCCTTTCACCACAGCCCTGCCAGCACTTATCATTATTTGTTTTATTAATCTTCACCATTCTGACTGGGGTTAGATGATATCTCATTGTAGTTTTGATCTGCACCTCCCTTATGATGAGAGATATTGAGCATTTTTTCATATGCATTTTGGCTGTTCATATGTCTTCCTTTTGAGAGTTGTTCAACTCATTTTCCCATCTTTTAATTGGGTTGACCTTGTTTTTTTTTTACCGGGTAAGCCACTTGAGTTCCTTGTGCATTCTGGTTATCAGTCCTTTATCTGAGGCATAGTTCACAAAAATATTCTCCCATTCCGAGTGTTGTTGACTCACACTAGTTACTGTGTCTTTTGCTGTGCAGAAATGTCTTAATCTGATGTAATTCCACTTGTCTATTTTTGGGATTATTGTCTGTGCTTTGGGGGTCTTATTTTAAAAGTCTTTGCTTACTCCAGTGTCTCCCAGAGCTTCCCCAGTGTTTTCCACCAGCAGTTTTATAGTTTGAAGTCTTGGGTTTAGATCTTTGATCCAGTTTGAGTTGATTTTTGTTAATGGCGAGAAATAGGCATCCAGAGTCATCTTTCTGCAGGTGGATACTCAGTTTTCCAGCACCATTTGCTAAAGAGGTTTTCTTTTTCCCACTGGATTGACTGGTACACTTTGTCAAAACTCAGTTGGCTGTGTGTTTTGGGGTTTATTCCTGGGGTCTCTATTTGTTGTATTTGTCCACATGTTTTCTTTTTGTGCCAATACCACACTGTTTTGATTATCACAGCTTTGGAATATATTTTGGTGTCAGGGAGTGAGATGCCTCTTAACTCTATGCACAGGATTGCTTTGGCAATATGAAGTCTTTTATGATTCCAGACAAATTCTATGATTGTCTTTTCTAAATCTGTGAAGAATGACTCTGGTAATTTGATTGCATTAAATGTGTATATTAATTTGGGTAGAATTGTCATTTTGATTATATTGATTCTTATAATCTAGGTATGTGGTATGTCCTTCCACTTGTTTTGTATCATTTTCAATTTCTTTTTCTTTCTTTCTTTTTTTTTTTTTTTTTCAGATTTTCAGTTTTCCTTGTAGAGATCTTTGACTTCTTTGATTAGATTTATTCCTAAGTACCTTATACTGTTTGTGACCAGGATAAATGAGATTACTTTCTTCACTTCTACCTCAGTCTGCTTGTCATTCATATATAGGAATGCTATAGATTTTTTGTATGTTGATTTTGTATCCTGCTACTTTACTGTATTCATTTATTACTTCCAGTTTTTTCAATGGATACCCTTGGGTCTTTTATGTATACAATAATGTCATTGCAAATAGAGATAATTTCACCTCTTCTTTCTCTATTTGAATGCCTTTTATTTTATTCTCTTCTCTGATTACATTGGCTAGGACTTCCAGCACTATATTGAAAAGGAGTAGAGAAAGTGGGCAGCCTGTCTTGTACCAATTTTTAGTGGAAACGCTTTCAGCTTTTTCCTATTCAGTATGATGTTAGCTATGGGTTTTTCATGTATAACTTTTATTGTGTTGAGACATTACCCTTCTATACTAATTTTGCTGAGAGTCTTAATCATGAAGGAATGATGTATTTTATTAAATACTTTTTCTGCATTGATTGATATGATCATATGGTTTTAATCTTTCTTTCTGTTAATATGATGTATTATGTTTATGGTTTTGCGTATGTTGAAACAACCTTGCATTCCTGGAATAAAGCCCAACTGGTCATGATGTATAATCTTTTTAATATGTTGTTGGATATGATTTGCGAGTATCTTGTTGAGAATTTTTGCATCTATATTCATCAGAGATATTGGTCTGTAGTTTTCCTTCCTTGTCATGTCCTTGTTTGTTTTGGGGATGAGGGTGATGGAGACTTCGTAAAATGAATTTGGGAGGGTTCCTTCCTTTCAGATGTTTAAAAATAACTTTAGTAGAATGGAGGTTAACTCTTCTTTAAAAGTTTTTTGTAGAATTCAGAAGTGAAGCCATCAGGACCAGGGCTTTTCTTTGTTGGAAGGTTATTTACTACTGATTCAACCTAATTGCTTATTTCCCTTGATTTTTAACTGATGTTGCTTTTGCTTTTTTATACTGTTAGGTTTGACACACTGATCATCCTCGCAGCTCTGGTGGCCACTGTGGCCAATGCCACCATTCAGTCAGGTTAGTGTCCCCAGCTCTCAGCTTCACCACCTCCTGGAATCATGTGTTCAATTTGTAGTCTTTGTTGAACATTCACCATGCACTGAGCACCACTCAGATGTTTGGGGTGATGGGACGGGGACACAGGAGAATGATGAAAATGTCCCATGTTCTTGAGAGTGTCAACTTAAAAGAAAGCTGAGGCAAATGTAAATAAAGCAAAGGAGAATTTATTTGGGGCAAAAATGTGGAAAGTTGCCCAGACACAAAGCTCTAAGTTACTGTGAATGTTGTGTGCCAAAGTCTTATGGAATGTAGGATAGTTTTAAAGGCAAATATCACAAGTGGAGAGGGGGATTAATCAGAAGTCTTATACTGGTCAAAAGCTGTACCACTGAGTCTTCCAGAGCAGTGATAGGCTAAATTCTATAATAAGGGAAGAGGGATATTTTCACGGTCCTTCTGGGGTCGGCATTGGAGTTAATATTGTACAGTAGTGTAAAGGGGAAAATCAGTGGGGTTTAATGCTCAGACAATGATGAGCAAACAATTCTCTTTGGAAACAGGATGGGCTTGGGAGACAGACAATGGTAGGTGATAAGCTCTGTCCAGGTGTGTTGACATCGTTTGATCTTAAACCTCAGGGAGGAAGCTGAAGACAATTCTATTCTTTGCTGTTGTTAGTCTAGAGGCTGATAAAGGGATATCGGAATGAATTCTTTACTGTGTTTTGGGAGATTAAAGGAACTCAAAGCCCAGTGCACATTTCAAGATCCATCACCTTCCGTATGATTATATTACCTCTTGGCCCTATTTTACAATAGAAAGAATGGGCTCTTAATTTGTTGTTTTATGAGGGAAAAGGCCTTGTTTGAGCTTCCCTGCATTTAGAGATCTCATTTGCATGTGTCCATCACATCAAATACTCACCTGGTGATCTCTCCTAAACTGGCCCCTCAGGGCTGACCATCACACCTTGGCTGCTCTGTATGGCTAGGCCCCCTTCACAGGTTCCAGCCATAGCAGGATGTCAACCTCATCCCTGCTCACCACTCTCTTCTTTCTGCCCTCCCCTGGCCCTACACATACCCCCACCCTGTGCACACTCCTGTAGATGGCAGGCAGGATTATTTAAAATAGTGAAGCTTATTAGCTCTATAGAATGCATTCCTGGGGAAGAGAGCTCGTTGAAACGTGTCTTTCTGTACAACTGATCCACAGTTGCTACTCAGTGGTTTGGTCACTTCTGAAATCTGCACCTGTCCTCAGGGTTCCTCAGCTCTGGGGCTGGGGTGGAGGGTGGGCTAGGCAGCCATGCTGGCCTGGCTTCCACTCGTAGGGTAGCTCTGACACAAGGCCATGCTCGCTTCCCCATGGTTCGGGGCTGTCATTCTGTTCCTGAAGCTAAGCTGAATTTCCCCTAGGACCCACAGAGCCTCAGACCTCATTGAATAAGAGAGAGAAGCCAGAGGTGCTGAGAAAATGGAATGCTAAGTGATTGTTTTCTTTTTCCAGCAAAAACATACAACAGTCAGCAGATACTAGATATTGTCCTAATACTGAGGATACTCCGGCTCTTAAGGATCATCGTTAGCATTCAGAGGTAAAGATGAGGTGACATGAAATGCCTGCATTAAGGGTTCCCCACATGCTGCCCTGTTGGAAAACACTCCTTCCCCACACTCACCATGAGCCCAGCAGGTAACATGTGGAGGGACCTGGGTTCTTTGGAGCTAGCAGGGTAGGGGGCAGCCAGGGAAGATGGGGAAGAGCCCACAGACGGCAGTTCCCTGAGGGCAGGGATTCTACCAGGCACTTGTGTCCTTGTGACCCCACAATGAATTGGGCTGCTTGCACCATAAGAGGAGTCATGGTGGCAGCTAATCTAACTCAGGTGTGCGTCATACATGGACTTTTATTATCCCTAGTTTACACGTTGATGACACTGATGCTCAGGGAGGTAAAGAAACTCCCTCCTCTACCAGCAGGTGACATAGTGGCTAAGGTGTTGGATTCCTTAGAACCAGCAGGTGGCGTAGCGGTTACGTCGCTGGACTCCGACGTAGTGGACAACAGTTTGAGTCCCAGACCTGGTGGCTTAAAATTCATGCTGGGTGCACACGTGTGTGTGCACGCACGTGTGCTCAAAATCCTAAGAGAATGGAAAAGGGATTGCAGCATGACCATCCCCTCTGAGGGTTAATTTCTCACTTTCTATCTCTCCAGTGAGTGCATGTGCCCTATAGCAAAAATCTCTCCAATAAAAGAAGGTGCTGGATTCCCACATGCCATATTCCACAGTTTGAGTTCCAGACTCAGGCATGTGTGCATGCATGCCTAAAATCCTGAGAGAAGGATGGAGAAGGGTTTGCAGTGTAGCCATCTCCCCTGGGTGTGATTTCTCACTTTCCCTCTCTCTGTCTCTCTCCAGTTGAGTGCACACACCCTATGGCAAAAACAAAACAAAACAAAACAGTCAAAAAACCCAAATCCAAGAGTGCACAGCTGGATAGAGTCAGACCAGGATGTAAACCTAAGAGTCGGAGCCCAAAGCCGAGATAAACCACACCCTGGGTTTTTGATAGGCCAGGCTTCTTTCAAGGCCTTCTGAGAACTGGTCTGCTCCCCCAGAAAATACTCAGTTGTCTACATATACCTTTAGGACAGCCTTAAAACAGGCTCAGTTGTGATGGAGAAAAAGATGGGGGAGAAAAGGAAATGAAGTTAAGTAGTTTCCCAGCCTTAATACCCATCTACGTATTAGTCAAGTTCTCTGTTTTTGTTTTTAATTGCCTCAGTGCTCTCTAGAGAGGAGAAGGCACCCCATCACGGGGTGTGGTCATGCTAACAATCGTTCCTCCATTTTCCCGTCCTGTTTGGATTTGGGGCACGTACTCACTTTTGTCCAGTGTATTTTTTTTTTTTTTTAATTTTGAGAGGTTTTCGCTATAGGGCGCGTGCGCTCACCAGACAGACAGGGAGAGACAGAGAGACAGAAAGCAAGAAATCACCCCCCAGTGGGGATGATCACGCCGCAATCCCTTCTCCTCCATTCTCCTCTTGGGATCTTGGGCACGCACGCACACGCGCCCGGCGTGAGTTTTAAGCCACCGGGTCCGGGATGCGAACCACGGTCGACTATGTGGGAGTCCAGCACCCTTAACTACTAGGCTGTGGGTCCTGCCCATGAAATTCTCTGTAATTACCTTTTTTATCCTTGTGAAGCCTGACTTGCTTTGCTTCAGGGAAAGCTACTATTTAACACCCCCTCAACTGGACAAATGGATTAATTTGGACAACATCGTGAAGGCAAATTCCTGATGCATTTAAAAAATAGATGCAGGACCGTATGGGGGTTATTACATGAGAGGTGCTAGTTAGCTGTCAGTCTTACTGACCATCTCCTCTTTTGCCTTGTGTTGAAAATGTGTTTTGTCCTAGATTCCGGGTTATCGTGACCACTTTAATTAACATTGGCCCCACGATGCTGACGTTTGGTGGACTTGTCTTTGTAAGTGCCTCCTCTCATTGCTGTTCTATGTGAAATAAATGTTAAGATGTTTATTCTCTTTTTTTTTTTAAGAATTACTTTATTTATTATTATTATTATTTTCTTAATTCACCAGAGAAAGACACACACACACACACAGAGAGAGAGAGAGAGAGAGAGAGAGAGAGAGAAAGGGAAAGTGAGAAAGTAAGCTGCCAGGCCTGGGACTTGAACTGCTGTTGACCATGTGGGAGTCCAGTGCCTTAACCACCACCTCCTGGCCCAAGACGTGCATTCTTAACAACTCTCTGTGAGCCTTAAGTTAAGGGAGAGAAAGAAAGCAAGCAGGATATAAATAAGGTTTATTGGTTTCTAGTAGCCATTCCTATAAAATATCAAGTTTCTAGAAACAGGACATACCCAAGTTAAACTACACCAGCTGTGGCAATAAACACCAGCCATCAGGCTAACCCAAGCATAGTTTCTTTATCACCCACTGTGCAGGTGTGTGTTCCTAGCTAACATGTGGCTCTCCAGGATGCAAGCTCTTTCCAGGTTGAGGCTCTGTCCCGAGGCCTCAGATTGTTGTTCACCCCACTTGTAGATAAAGCCCTGTGCTCCTCGTATTCCCAGGGGTGAGAACAAGGTCACATGGGGGTTGAGGTCTTCTGCTCAGGGGTGGTTCCACAAGGGGGTCAGAATATAAGTACACTGTAACAGGGTAGTTACTTTTCTTTTTATTATTCAATTAGTACAGAAGAATGTAAGGTTGAATGTAAGTCATTCATCTCATCCTTCGCATGCCTTTTCTTAGAGGTAATGCTTATTGAGTGGTTCTTGCACTCACAAGAATATTCTTAAATATTTCTATGCAAGCAACAAGCATATTGTATACAGGCCTGTACTGGGTAGTCAAAGGGGATAATGCATGCAGAATGCGATTGCACAGCTTGATTCTACTCAGTATCTTCATGTTCTGGGAGGTACATGTGTCTGGGTAAGCTCTGCTGTGATGAAAAGGGTTCCACCGAGAGAAGACCCAGAACACACCTGACCAGCCTCTTTACTGACAGACCTGGGCTTTTTTGCCATGACAAAGATGTGGTAAAGACCATTCTTGGGCATGAACACTGGTGTGCTGATGTGAGTGTTTCTCCTGGAAACATTTCTACAAATGGAACATTAAAAGGAGTCTGGGTTTGGGACCAGCCGATGGCCTAATGGATACGTCGCTGGACTCTCACGTAGTCAACCATAGATTGAGTCTCAAACCCAGCAACTTTAACTCCCCCTGGGCACGTGTGCGTGCGTGCCCAAAATCCCAAGAGGAAAATGGAGGAGAAGGGATTGCAGTGTGGCCATAACCCCCTGGGGGATGATTTCTTGCTTTCTGTCTCTGTCTCTCTCTCTCTCTCTCTCTCTATCTATCTCTCTGGTGAGTACACATGCCCTATAGCAAAAATCTCTCTTAAAAAAGAAAAAAGCAAATGGGTTCAAAATCTGGATTGCCAGTGGTCGGAGATTCGCTCCCACCTATGTGTATCCCAAATGACAGTGTGTGACATCTTTTCTCCCTGTATCCCTCACAATGGGGGCTTAGTTCACAAAGAACAAATTGGAGTTTGCTACGTTTTACTTTTCCCAGGCCGAGTAGGTGAGGATGCAGCATTGCACAGTTAACACGCATTTGTTCAGTTACTCATGAGACCGAGCATCTTTTCCACATTCTTTGGGAAATCAGCCCTTATGCTTATGTCTCAGCAAGTAACCTGTTCACATCCTTGGTCCATTCTTCTGTCAGTCTTATTTTTGATATGATTTGTAGGAGTCTTTGGCCTACGGTGGAAATAGGCCCTTGGTAGGCTGTATATGGAGCAATTATTTTTCCTTAGCTGTCACTTGTGTTAGACATAAAGATTTTTTAAAAGAAATTGCCAGAGGGCATGAGTGCTCACCAGAGAGAGACAGAGAAAGAAGGAGAGAGAGAAAGCACCCTGTAACGGGCATGGTCATGAAGTAGTCCCTTCTCCTCTATGCCTCCATCCTTTCAAGATTTAGGGTGTGCACGTACACACACACACACACACACACACACACACACACACACGGTGTATTTTTCAAGCTTCCAAGGCCAGGGTTTGAACCATGGTCAGCTGTGTGGGATCCAGCTTCCTTAACCACTAAGCCATTGGGCCGGCCTGAGACTTTCATCTTTTTTATTTTTGGTCATATAAAAGTTTAATTTTACTATATAGTCATAGTTGCCAATCTTTCTTATAACTTTTTAAAGAATTATTTATTTATTTATTTATTTATTTATTTATTTAATTTGACTAGATAGAGCAAGACACACATAGAGAGAGAGAAAGTGAGAAAGCAAGCCACCAGGTCTGGAACTCAAACTGTGGTTGGCCATATGGGAGTGTCCAGCACCTTAACCACCACACCACCTGCTGGTCCCCTTGTCAATCTTTTTAAAAATAATTTTTAAGTTTTAGGTCATTCTTAGTAAGAACTTTTTCTCCCAAATTTTTCCTACTACTGTCTTTATAGTTACACATATATTTTTAGAGAGATTTTTGCTGTATAGCATGTGCTCTTGCCAGAGAGATAGAGTAAGATAGACAGACAGAAAACAAGAAATTACACCCCGTGGGGGCTGGCCATGCTGCAATCCCTTCTCCTCCATTCTTCTCTCAGGATTTTGGGCACACACATACATGTGCCCAGCATGAGTTTTAAGCTGCCACTATACGATCTGCTGGTCCCATAGTTTTATTTTTTAAACTTAACCCTTTGGTTCCTTTAAATTTTATTTTGGTATAAAGAACAATGTAAAAATCCCATTTTATGAGGCCAGCTAGTTGCGTGGTGCTTCAGGCAGCTGGATCGCATAGGGTTGGTTGCACAGTTCAAGCCCCAGACTTAGCAGCTTGGAAAACTTGCAACATACAGGGCTCTGTACATGCTTGCCCAAAACCTCAAGAGGAAAATGGAGGAAAAGGGATTGTGGTGTGGCCATGCCCGGGGGAGGGGGAACTTTCCCTGTCTCTGTCCTTCTCTAGCAAGCTCACACCCCCAAGATCCCATTTTACCATATTTTAAAGAAGATGAAGTCTTATTTCCTGACTATGTAACTCACCAACTTGTGAATGAAGCTCAGGAGGAAGCTGAGATGTGGCAGGCCAGGGTCTGCATTCACCCCGGTTCTTCTGCACTGTCCTTGGCCCTGCAGTTCTGCAGCTTTGGGTGTCCTCTGATGACCTGGTCTGGCCTCCTAGGTGGTCTACTATGTCTTTGCTATCATTGGGATGGAACTGTTCCACGGCAAAGTCCAGTTCTTTGACCCGGATTCCACCGCTCCCGAAGCACTGGTGTGTGGGAACCCAGCCTTGCGGGAGTCGGCATTCGCCCGAGACCGGTACTGCAAGAACAACTTCAACGACCTCGCGGCCGCCTTCGTGGTGCTCATGGAGCTCACGGTGGTTAACCAGTGGCACAATATCCTTTCTGGGGAGGCGGGGGAGTCACAGGGAGAAGGGACACGCTCGGGTACGGTGGGGGTGCTGAAAGTAACCTCCAGGGAGTGGGCGGGGGCCGGGGAGGATTATGTCCTGGCATCTCCCGGCCCAGGGGACCTGACAAGTGTCCCAAAGGTCTGCTTCCTCAGCTTCCCACTCCTTGCTGGTGGCTTTGCCCTCGTGACTCACCAGGCGGCCAAGCTGTACTTCATCTTGTTCCACATCGTGGTCGTCATCCTCATTGTTAAGTGAGTGTGCTCCTGCCACTGGGACATTTTGGATCTCCTTTGCAAAATGTCCGACTGCTGTCACCGCCCTTCTCCCTGTCCACCCACGTGTAGGTTGGGTAGGTCTTGTCTCCCCTAGGAGATACGAGCCACAGGATGAAAGGGGCGATCTGTCTGTCCATCCTTCCCGGTCTGTGTGGGGAGAGAGAGCGAAACAATCTCCACTCGGGAATGTCAGCAAACCTGAGGGGAGAGCCAGGTCTTTCTCTTTCTAGTCTCAACCATCCATAGGGAGGGGGACCTTTAAGCCGTTACCCTGGAAAACCTCCTTGGACTAACCTTCCTGAATTGGCTCTCAGTGCCTTTGCTCAGAGGACCCAGGCTATGCCTGCACCTGAGTATTCATGGAGAATTACCGCCCAACAGTGATCTGGCCTAAGCTTCCCCATAAACTTAAGTGTACTTCCTTCTTCGTAGTCACTGCTTCAACAGGATGTAGAGGAAAGATAATTTACAAATGAATGAAAGTCGTGTCCCTGCTGTCATTTCCCCCTCCTGTTTGTACTTTCTGGGAGACAACAGGCTGCCTCTTCATCTGGGCTCAGATGCTCTTCGGAGCCAGGAGTCCTCGTCACCTAGGCCACGCCAGCTCGGGCTAACACCTTGTGCCGCTTACGTTCTCCCAGTATCTTCATAGCGTTCATCTTGGAGGCTTTCTTTGTGGCATATTCATTAGAAAAAAGCGAAGTCGAAACTGCCATTGAGAAGAAGATTCAAGAGCTCGGAGTAGGAGTCCAAGAGTGAGTAGCCTGGTCCCCTGCATGACCCTCAGACCCAGACCTGGGCCGCACGTACAAGATCCCTACTGCATTCAGTTTCCCGCGCCCTGTGGCACACAGCCTGGTCCTCTGTGCCGGTTATCAGGGGCCTCTCTAGACAAGTGTCCTGGATGTGGCTGGGCAGTGACCACTGGGACATCTCTGGGAGGCCGCTTGAGGGACTCACCCAAGGGGCCTGACCACATTCATGTTGTCTCTTTTACTCTTTGAATGTGTCAGTCTTTGATAAGAGGCAGAGAAAGACTCTTTAAAAGAAAAACGATGTTTATTCAGGAACAGGCAATGCTGAGCGTTCCCACCCACCAGCTGGGTTCCCACACACCAGCGCTTCGGGAGCGGTGGAATCCGGGTCAAAGAACTGGACTTTGCCATGGAACAGTTCCATCCCAATGATAGCAAAGGCGTAGTAGACCACCTAGGAGGCAAGGCCCAGGTCATCAGAGGGCGCCCAAAGCTACAGAACTGCAGGGGCAAGGGCAGGGCAGAAGAACCGGGGTGACTGCAGTGAATTACGCTTACCCTACTACACTACAACCAGATCAAGGAGTTAAGAGAAGACAGGGTTTTGAGAAGAAAAATGAGGGAGGATTACATCAGTTGTTTTGGGATAATTATCTTTGGCTGCCAGGAACAATGATAAGGGTGGCACCAGCCGTAGGTTGGACAGCCAGCTCTGGGCAGATGTCTTTGCAGAAGTACTTTCCGTGTCAGGTTGCCATGGTTTCTGTGCAAGGCTGTGGTTCTGGCAGAGTCCCAGTGAGGGCTCTGGTTATCAGGCATGCTTGCATGAGACCCGCTTTCCCCATGGCCTTCCCCAGCTTGGTGTAGTCAGGGTTTAACACAACCGGACACAAATGACTTTTATTTTGACTCTGACAACTTTTGCAAAGGGAAGAAGTGCAAGATGGGAAGCTCGATGATAACGTGGATGCCGAGGCCAGTGGCTTCAGTGGACACAATGAAGACAACAAACGGAAGACCTTGAAAGGCCTGTACTTCAGAATTGCATCAAAAAGTAAGTTTCAGCCCAAAGCAAAACTAGAACGGATCTTCCTGCAATCCATTCCCCTCAGGCAACCAGTGACATGTTCCCAGAAGGTAGAGCTGGCTTTCAGTGGCTTCCCATTGCTCAGGGAGAGAGACAAGGTCCCTCCCCATGGCCCGCGCTGCCTGTTGTCTGATTTCTCTGTCTCACAGACTCTCCTCCTTCCTGCCACACCTGCCACTCTCACCCACTGGCCTTGCTACTCCTCGGCTCCCTGCTCCATCCTGCCACGGGGCCTTTGCAGGTGCTGTTTTCTCCCTCTTTCTTACCTCCTCATTTTGGGGCATTAAGGCCCTCATTTTTGGGGTCTCTGATCAGGCAGCACCTCCTCAGGGAAGACCCCTGACCTTCCCAGGAAGGTCCAGTGCTCTTGTGTGGCTTCCAGCAATGACTCTCCTCCTCTCAGCCCACGTCAGCAGCACACTCACCAGTAAGGGACTGTTTGGTCACTACCTGCCTTGCAGACAGAGCTCCCTGTGTGCAGGGCTGTCATGCCATGTCCCATGCCTGGGACACAGGGGGCTGTGCCAATGATTTCTTCAATTACTTCATTAATTCTCTATGAATTAGCAGTGGCCAAGTGATCCCAAGCCAGTGTGAATCTCAGTACAGGGTCTGGCTGAAGCACTCTACGATGAGCTTGGCTGAGGGCTGCAGGGGTGTGGGCTGAGCCTGCAGCCCCTGAGAGGTGCCAGCCCCCTCGTCCTTCAGCAAGGACCTGCTCCTCGGTCCTTCCCTGAGAAGGGCTTTCAATGGCTGGGGAACCCTGTGGAGGGTCAGCACCAGAGTGAAGGAACAATTCTCTCCTCACTTTCACATCTTTCTTTTCAAAGCGTGTTTAGTGACCGTGCCCAGAGCCTTGTCTTCAGCTCAGGGGCCGTTTGTCAGGGGTGGCCCACGCCGAGGCTTCCCCAAACCCAACAACGTGCAGATGTTATGCGGTTCATTCTTTCTTTTAATTTGTTTTAAATTGCTATAGGGCATTTGCATTCTCTAGAGAGAGACAGAGGGGGAGAGAGGGAAAGTGAGAAATCACCCCCCAGACTGGATGGCAACACCGCCATCCCTTCTCCTCTATCCTCCTCTTGGAATTTTAAGCACACATGGACACATGTGTGGCATGTTTTTCAAGCTGCTGGGTCTGGGACTCAAACTGTGCCATCAGCCATGTGGGATCCAGTTGCCTTGACCACCATGCCACCTGGGTAGCCCTTTTTCTGTTCTTTTATAAAGTTTTACATAATGTCTATGTCGCTGGACTCCCATGTAGTTGACCGCAGTTAGAGTCCTGGACCCGCTGGCTTATACTCAGGCCGGGCGCATGTGCGTGCGTGCCCAAGATCCCGAGAGGAGAATGGAGGAGAAGGGATTGTGGCGTGGCCATCCCCCCTGGGGGGTGATTTCTCGCCTTCTGTCTCTCTGTCTCTCTCTGTCTTTTTAAAGAGCGCACGCGCCCTATAGCAAAAACCTCTCAAAAACAAAACAAAACAAACAAATAAACAAAATTTCTTCCATGAGAAAAAGGGAGAGAGGAAAAAGGGGAAAGAGAAAGAGGGAGAGAGACACACCCCAACACAGTCTTGATGCCACGATCTGTCTCCAGCTTCACCAGCCCTGGATCATAGGCACACACATGCCTGGCATGTTCAGGGCAGTCTCTGGGCACAAGCCTGGAACCTTCCCACATGGGTCATCCTCTCAGAGTGCCATGTTCTACCATGCCACCATCCGGCCTCTCCACGTGCCTCTATCTTCTTCCTTCCAGAGTACAAGACCGTGGACACCTTGCTGCAGCTGATGTTCGAGTCTGAAATCACTCCAGAGGATGAAGGCCCTTCCTTGGATGAGATTCTGAACTTCTCCCCCAGTGACATATATCCCAAGAATCCCAGTTTTGAAAACAGTGCGTGATCCTGGACTTGCAAGGACCCACAACTGGAAATTATAAGCTGTCCCCACGTTTTGCTATCTGGAGATGCTTTTTCCGGCCCAGGCTCTTTCTGTGTTCTGATAAGCCTGTGACTCAGCCTTGCCTGTCCTGCATGCTCTGTGGGATGGCACAGAAGGGCTGCCTTGGTGTGCCCCGCCTGGGGTCATTCTTGGGTCTGGTCGTGCAAAGAAGGAGAGAAATATTGATGATGAGGTCATGAGGGGTATTTGTCATACACATGCATGTACAGGTGTGAAGTCTTCAGTGGGTACAAAAAAGCCGTTCATTTATTTTTACATGGTACTTTGCTATTCTATTGAACTATGCTACACGGTTATGAATGAATTATAAATATTTAAATATAGTAAAAGAGCATATTCTAGTACAGTAGCTATTAAATGCAGTGCTTATTCAAATGAAGAAAATGTGAATGTGAAAATATAATTGTTGCAATTGCTTCTTTTTGTGAGGGGGGTATACTCTCCTTAAAGCTTCTTTCGTTGAGGCATCTATTTGACAGACACAGAGCAGGGACTACTGCTAAGGTTCTCACTACCTTATAGTTGCTTATGCAAGAAAAAGGCATCTCTGCACTTTTTTTCTTTCTTTCTTCTTCTTTTTTTTTTTTTTTTAGAAGTTTTTGCCATAAGGCACATGCGCTAGTTAGAGAGCAAGAGAGACAGACAGTGAAAGGGAAAGTGAGAAATCGCCCCCCAGGAGGATGGCCATAACACAATCCCTTCATTCTCCTCCTGGGACCTTGGGTACTCATGGACACATGTGTGGCATGGTGTGTGGCATGATTTTAAAGCTTCCAGGTCCGGGACTCAAACCACAGTCGGCCAGAAGGGAGTCTGGTGATGTAACCACTACACTATCTGCTGGTCCCCAGCCCTCTGCACTGTCTGATTGTGGCAACCGAGATAGAGGAATACAGGGAACATATGGAGAGAATTTCTGCAACTAGAATAACCTTGTAAGTAGTTTGCTCCATTAAAGAACTTAAATTTTGAGGAGGGAAAAGCTTCTTTAGTCGAAGTATAATTTTAGTAAGATTTTGAGTAAGTTGCCTTCTGAGGCCCTTTTCCCCAGCTGGAAATCTCCCAAGACAGCTTCTTCTGGGAACTTAAAAGAGATTTGTTTTATTTTTTGTTTATTTATATATTTATTTTTTGAGAGACTTTTTTTTTTTTTTTTTGCTATAGGGCATGTGGGCTCGCCAGAGAGACAGAGGGAGACAGAGAGATAGAAAGTGAGAAATCATCCTTTGGGGAGGGGGGGATGGCCACTCTGCAATCCCTTTTCCATTCTCCTCTAGCACATGCGCCCAGTGTGTTTTAAGCTGCCAGGTCCGGGACTCAAACCATGGTCGACTACGTGGGAGTCTAGCAACGTAATCGCTCTATCATCTGCTGGTCCCTTATTTTTAATTATGGTAAAACACACATAGCATGAAATTTACCATCTTGGTCTGACCTGTGGTGCAATGGTTAAGGGAGCCGATCACATGTAGCTGACCACAGTTTGAGTCCTGGCCCTGGCAGCTTAAAATACACAGAGGCCATATGTGTGTGCCCCAAATCTTGACAGATGAAGGAATGGAGGAAAAAGGATTGTGGTATGACTACCCCCTATTGGGGTGTACTCGCTCTCTCTGTCTCCATGAGCACACACAGCTTCTGATAATGAAAGGAAAATGTTTTCTGTTTTTCCTATAGGGTGTGTGTACTCTCTGGAAAGAGAAACAGAAAGAGAGAGAGAGAGAGAGAGAGAGAGAGAGAGAGAGAGAGAGAGAGAGAGAGAGAAAGAAAGTGAGAAATCACTCTCCAGAGCCTGGGGGTATGTGTGTGGGGGGGAGATGGCCATGCCACAGTCCCTTCTCCTCCATTCTCCTCTCAGGATTTGGGCACGCACGCACATGCACCCAGTGTGATGTTCAAGTTGCCAGGTCTGGAACTTGAACCATGCAGCTGGCCAAATGGGATCTATCACCTTAACCTCCATTCCATTGCTGGTCTGAAAGAATTTCGTGTTAATTTGCCATCTTGACGTTTTCTAAGTGCAGAGGGTGTGGTGTTACGTACACGCACATGTTGTGCAGCCGTCACCACCCTCTGTCTCCAGGACTCTCCAGCCTGGGAGACAAACTCCGTACCATCAGGTGCCAGCTCCCATCTCCCTCCTCCCCAGCTGTGGCAAGCAGCCTTCTATTCCTCATCACGGCTGCCCACTCTCAGGGGCGACTGCATTCGCAAAGCGTGGCCTCTCCAGAGCACACCCCCAGTCTTCTGTGCTCTGTCCCGGCCCCACCTTGGGGCAGGTGAATTGCTGGGAGCCAGTGCCCTGCCCCGAGGCCTTGGAGTACAGAGATTGAGTTGTGCATCCTGTCATGTGTCACATGGCAGGGGCAACTGAAATTAGCTTGGGAGGGACTTATTTTACTTGGTTCTGAGGGTGACCTCTGGGCCACCTGGTGCAGGAGCAAAGCCTAGGGCTTTGGGGTGCAGTCCCTGGGGCCAGACTGTCCAGTTTCACATCCAGTTCTCCACTTGCTGGATTACGGAACCCCTGTGTCCCATTTCCTCATTTGCAGCTGAGGACAAACAGGAGCTCCCTTCTACGACTATGGGGCCTGCAGGACGACGAGAGGGGTGTGGAGGCCAAGTGCAGACGTAGCGTGGCCTGGGTGCCGGCAGCCAGTGTACCTAGCTATGGCCAAGTCAGCTCTGATGGAAGCCCTGTTCCTGGCCAAAAACCACACCAGGCATTTGGCAATGCTGCAGAATCCCATCTCTACCAGGAGCGCCAGGTGCCAGGACCTTGTCGATCCATCTGATGAGTCCTCCATCTCCCTAGATCTTGTTATTTCTTATGTGAAGTATCACACTAAATGTACCCAGTTGCCACTTAATTTTTTTTTTTAAGATTTTTTTCGCCTTAGGGTGCATGCATTTGCTGGAGAGAGATAGTGAGAGAGAGCAATCACTCCCCACCCCCCCCCCAAGTAGGGGATAACCCTTATGCAATCCCTTCTTCTCCGTTCTCTTCTTAGGATTTTGGGTGCACACACACACATACACACACACCTGGCATGATTTTCAAGTCACTGGGTCCCAGACTCATACCACATGTTAGCCATGTGGGAGTCCAGCACCTTAACCACTATACTACCTGCTAGCCCTACCATTTAATTTTAAACATTCAATATATAGGGCATTCTTCTAAAATTCATAAATAGTTATTTTAAAGAATTTTTTAAAAAATAAATAAATTTAAAGAATTCAATCCAGGGATCAGCAGATGACATAATGGTTGCGTCACTAGATTCCATGGCCAACCACGGTTAGAATCCTGGAACCGGTGGCTTGAAACTCACACAGGACGTGCGTGCGTGCCCAAGATCCTGAGAAGACCATGGAGGAGAAGGGATTGTGGTGTGGCCATCCCCCCGAGGGGTGATTTCTCGCTTTCTGTCTCTCTCTGTCTCTGTGTCTCTAGTGAGTGTATGGGCCCTTTTAATATCCCTTAAAAAAAAAAAAAGAATTCAATCCTGAAATTACGTACACACTCACAAGTTGCTCTTCATCTTTATTCTTCCTTCTCCCTCACCCTCTTTCATTCTCCCACTCAGTCCAACACCCCCATTCCAGGTAACTGCTGATCTGTTCTTTATCTTGCTGGAGCTACATCTATCCATCAAGTCATATATCTCATATGTGTTAATATGATATCATGTATAAATTATGATATAAAGAGGGGCCAGCAAGTGACATGGTGGTTAAGGGCACTGGACTCGCACATGGCCAACTGCGGTTCGAGTCCTGGGCCTGGTGGCTTTCCCTCTCTCTCTCACTCTGTCCCTCTCTAGTCAAATTAAAATAAATAAAGTTAAATAAAATAATTCTTTAAAAATTATGATATAAAGATATAATTAATGATGTAATACATATTGGTTGTTGGAAAAGTCATGACGTATTTTTTTCTGTGCAAAAATGCTTCATGATTTTTCTGACAACCCAATAATGTGTGACACAATATATGCTATCGTATGCTAATATACTATAAAATTACATTTTTTTTTCCAAAGTGGGATATCATGACATAGTTCATAAATGTTTTCATGTACCTTGTTCAACAATCTGCTTTTTGTTGTTGCTAGAGGGTGCATGTGAGAGAAAGCAACACCCAGAAGGGCGCGGTCACCCCATAATCCCTTCTCCTCTATTTACTCATCCTGTCAGGGTTTGGGGCCCACACACGCATTGGCGTGTTTTTTTTTTTCCAAGCCACCGGTGTGGGATTTGAACCTCTGTCATGGGATCTAGCTCCCTAATGACAGCTCAACGGGGTCAGCCTGACAATTTACTTTTCTCACGTGTCAGGAATCGTTTCGTGTTGTTGCACACATGCGTGCACACGTGGTGCCCAGTATTCCCTTCCTATGGCGTTTCAGGATCTATTTAGGGACTCAGTGACGTCAGTGGCAGTGGCACGGTAGCAGGTGCTGCTGCGATACTGGAGCCATGTGGAAGGCCTTGGGTGTGGTCCCCAGGTCTACCTGAAGATGCCGGGTGTACCTGCGGGGGTGCTCATGGTCCTGGCGGGACGGAGGGGCGGTGCACAGCCATTGAGGGATGGAAAGACCCTATTAGGAATCCATCTCTGGGACCAGCAGATGGCATAATGGTTATGTCTCTGGACTCCCACATAGTCGACCACAGTTCGAGTCTTGGACCGGGTGGCTTAAACCTCAAACAGGGAGCGTGTGCGTGCATGCCCCAAATCCTGAGAGAATGGAGAAGAAGGGATTGTGGCATGGTCATCCTCCCAAGTGAGGCTTGACGTCTCACTTTCTGTCTTTGTTTCTCTGGTGAGTACATGTGCCCTATAGCAAAAATCTTTCACTTAAAAAAAAAAATAGGAATCCATATCTCTCTCTCATGGGGAAAAAAAAGCATTGGGGCCAGCAGGTGTGGAGGTGAAGGCTCTGGATTCCACACGGCCAAATGTGCTGTTGGAGTCCTGGACCTCGTGGCTTGAAAATCATGCCAGGTTGGGGCTAGCAAGAGGCAAGGTGGTTAAGGTGCTAGACTCCCACATGGTTGACCATGGTTCAAGTCCCAGGCCTGGTGGCTTATTTCCTTACTTTCCTCCTCTCTGTGGTGTCCTATAGCAAGTTCATCATCATTATCATCATCATCAAATTAAATTAAAAAAAAAGAAAAATATGCCAGGCATGTGTGCAAAGCATGCCCAAAATCTCAAGAAAAGAATGGTGAAGGGACTGTGGTGTGGCCATCTCCCCTGAGGGGTGATTTCTCACTTTCTCTCTCTTTTCTGTCTCTCTCCAGCCACTGCCCATACCCTATAGCAAAAATCTTTTTAAAAAATAAAAGCATATACCTAGTCATGGGCCAGGACATGGTTTTGAGTGTTCGACATTCAGCAATAACAGAGTAAGCCTTGTTAGGAAAATTCTTTTTTCTCATTTAAACCCTATGGTTGGAGAGTCTGAGTCAGACTTAAGGGATCCAATTTCTAGAGAAACTGCCCCTCTCTGACTTGCAGCAGCCCAGTGGCCACCAGGGAGCCTCACTGCCCCAGCCATCTCGCCCAGTCTGGAGGATGTCCCCTTCTCCCTGTTTTTGGCATATGGACTCCCAGCATAGCACTTACTTCTCCAGTTTCTCTGGCAAAGACTGGGGCAACGTGGCTACATCTGGTCCCTGGGGCTGTGAGGCTGACCAAGGTCTGTTCTTCCCAGGTCTTGCCCCCAAACTGTGTCCCCATCCGCCTTCCCATCTTGCTGATCTGGAAAGGGCAACAGGCAGAGCATCACGGAAGCCCCCTCTAGGGATGGCAGCTCACGCCTATCGCTCAGGCCCAGACGAGCAGGAGAAAGGCGTCCCTCCTGCATTCTCCAAACGGCTGAATGTGGGTTCTCTGTCACGGCGGCTTGGCCTGCTGTCCTCACCAGTCCAGAAAAGTGTGTCTGAAGCACTCCGGAATGGAACCAGCGGGACAGGTGGGCTGGACTAAAACCAGGAAAGAGGACAGAGGATGGCCACTAGGATTAGTGGCAGAGAAACGTGGGAGGCAGCTTCTCAGGTGTGTCCAAGGCCTGGCAGCCTGGAAGCTTTCATTTACGACAGGCTAGGCCACACTTGTGCTTTTCCATGGGGTCTGTCTTTGGGGAAAACACATTTTAGAACCATTGCCTGAGATGTTGGATGCAATCCAGGGGCTAGTTTGTGAATTTCCAGAGTAACAGATTTATTCTTACTTAGAACTTGGGGGAACCAGCAGTTGGCGTAATGGCTATGTCGCTGGTCTCCCACGTAGTTGACCACGGTTCGCGTCCTGGACCCGGTTGCTTGAAGCTCACGCCGGGCACATGTGCATGCGTGTGGCATGACCATCCCCCTGGGGGGTGATTTCTCGCTTTCTGTCTCTATGTCTCTCTCTGTCTGTCTGGCGAGAGCATGCGCCCTATAGCGAAAACCTCTCCAAAAAAAAAAAAAAAAAAAAAAAAAGGAAAAGAACTTGGGGGGACCAGTAGATGGCGCAATGGCTATGTCACTGGACTCATGTAGTCGACTGCGGTTTGAATTCCAGACCCGGTGGCTTACACTCACGCCGGGTGCGTGTGCGTGCGTGCCCAAGATCCCGAGAGGAGAATGGAGGAGAAGGGATCGTGGCGTAGCTATCCCTCCTGGGGAGTGACTTCTTGTTTTCTGTCTCTGTCTCTCTCTGTCTTTCTGGCAAGTGCATGCGCCCTATAGCAAAAACCTCTCCAAACAAAACAAAACAAAAACTTAGAGGTGGAGCTTAAAGTCTAGCCCTGTCCTTGGGCAGCTTCAGCCTCACCAGAGAAGTGAACTGGGTTTCTTTGTCCCCCCACGCGGACTTCTGTTGCCTCCATTTCAGGTGCTCTCTGAATGCTGAGCTTTTTCCCTTGTGCAGATAAACTGTGTGTGTGTGTGTGTGTGTGTGTGTGTGTGTGTGTAACCAGATAACTAATTTACGACTAATGAAGATGTTGGCTCTAGTGTGTACCAGGGAATATGGACAAAAACACAACTCCTTGGCTGAAGTGCTGAGTAACCTGGTCCACAGGGAGCCTCCACCCTGGGGCAGCTGCTGCTAGGAACCCCGGCTGTGAAGTTTTATTGAAGCGGAGCACTTGGCATAGACCATGGGCCAGATGGGCGATGGCAGGACTGAGACACTGGTGCAGTCAGGTTGGTGCAAACACCGTGGAGGATGTTTTGAGTCTGGCACAAGGTGAAGATCCAGAAAGAGTTGGTTATCGGAAAAGTCATGCCATATTTGAAAAAATGCCGCCAACCCAATAGCAAATGGGCTGGCAGTGGGTGGGGCATCAACAGGGGCTGGAAGCCGAGGTCTAGTGTCTGCCCCACCCTAGACTGCAGGCACCCAAAGGTGCGTTTCAAAGGGGCACATAGTTTCTATTTTGACAAAATAGCACCCTTATTTCTTCAGTCTTGTTTTCCTCTGAAAACAGCCATTTCTTGGGGCTAGGAGGTAGCACGGTAGATAAGGTGCTAGACTCCAATGTGGCTGACTGTGGTTCGAGTCCTGGACCTGGAGGCTTGAGAATCACACTGGGTACATGGACAAGATGAAAATGGAGAAGGGATTGCAGTGTGGCCATCCCTCTTGGGGGCTGATTTCTCACTTTTCCTCTCACTGTATCTCTGTCTCCAGTGAGCACACTTGTCCTATGGCAAAAAACCAAAACCAAAACCAAAACCGAAACAAAAACAAAAAAACAAACCAGCCATTTCCGAAACAAAAAAAAAACCAAAAACCCGAATTTGGTTTTGTTTACCCATGCTCAGTTTAGAAATCTTTTCTTTCATAAGCAAGAGAAAGAGAGGGAGGGATGGATAGGGACCTCAAAAGAATCTGCCATGCCATGACCCCCTCACATGCCTAGCCTTTCAGCCAGCCAGGATCACGACCCAGTATGCTTAGGTTGACCCAGGAACTAAAGAGGGCCTTCCCACAGTAGTCAAGTTTGCACCTAGTAGACTTGTTCAAACATTTTTAATTCTTTTTCTTTCTTTTTAAATTGCTAGTGGCTGTGTAATTTCAGAGGAAGGAGGGATGAAAAGGTCTCCTTCACCCCCCACCCCCCCCACAGACCATGGGGCATGGTCGTGCTGTAATTCTTTTTTCCTCATTTTTCCATCTAGTCAAGACCCTGAGCAAGCATACACACGTGCACAGTGTACTTTTCAAGCCCTTTGCTGGGATTCGAACTATAGTGAATCATGTGAGACTCAGCTCCCTTTGCAAAGCACCTAACCCCTCTGCTGTAGAGCTGGTCTGAGTAAATTGTTCTGTTTGTTTGTTTGCCTGAGAGCACATACACTCACTGGAGACAGTGAGAGAGAGAGAGAAAGCAAGAAACCACCCTCATCCCCCGCCCCCTCGTGGGGCGTGGTCACACTGCAATCCCCTCTCCTCCATCTCTTCTCCTTTTGGGATTTCGGGCATGGACACACATGAGCCTGGAGTGTTCCTCAGACTGCTGGGGTCAGGACTCAAACCGTGCAGTAAGCCATGTAAGATCCAGCCACCTTAACCATCATGCCACCGCTGAACCCCCAACAGTAAACTTAATGTTGGTTCATCTGATGACGTCTGACTCTGAATCATTTTTCAGCTTCTAAGTTGAGTGTATGTTTAATTGATTATGCAGGGTACATTATTTTTAAAATATAAACGTATTCTGGGATCCTATTCTAATTGTTTATCCTACAAATTTGTAACTGTGCTGTTTTGTAATGATAAAATAGTGAAACCAATGAAGTGTTTCTTAATAGTGGATTGGCTAAATGATTGGCACATTCACACGGGCTGGAATACAGCTGAGTCAGTACAGATGAGAAGATGGGCAAAAAATGTGATAGTTATAGTTCACAATGGTAAAAAATAAATTGATACTTGGGGGCCAGCAGGTGGCATGGTGGTTAAGGTGCTGGACTCCCACATGGCCGACTGTGGCTTGAGTCCTAGACCTGGTAGCTTGCTTTCTCACTTTCCCTCTCTTTGTGTCTCTCTCTGGTGAGCTCACATGCCCGTACAGGAAATTTAAAAATTAATTAATTAATAAAACAATTAATACTTCACATGATCGAAATTATCTCAAGCTAGCATCATTAAGTGTACTGGGTAAACATTAGAAGAGCTCCTTGGGATCAGCGGATGGCATAATGGCTATGTCCCTGGACTTTTATGTAGTCAACTGCCGTTCAGGTCCTGACCCAGTGGCTTAAAACTCATGCTGGGCACACGTGCGTGCGTAGGTGCCCCAAATCCCGAGAATGGAGGAGAAGGGATTGTGGTGTGGCCATACCATTGGGGGGGTGGTGTTGGTGGTGGCTTCTCGCTTTCTGTCTCTCTGGCAATCACCCGTGCCCTATAGTAAAAACCTCTCTAAAGAGGAGGCGGCGGCGGCGGCCTGGAGCCGGGAGAGGGCGGGGACGAGCGGGATTTGCGGAGCGCGGCGCCGCTGCCAAGAGTGACCGAGTCATGGGAGCGCCGGCTGAGCTGCGGCGTCGGACCCGCCTCCTGGAGGAACTCAGCCCCGGCCAGGCCAGGCCCGATTCCTGCCGCTGCAGCTGCCGCCGCGGGAGCGCTCCCCTGCCCACCCGGAGTGGGAGTTGGCCGGCCGGCGCGGGCAGTGCTGGGACCCCGCGGGGGACGCTGCAGCCGGAGCCCGGGAGGGGCCGCGCTGCCACTGTCTGAACTAGGCTGTCCCGACATGAAGGTGTCAGCTGTGATGCATGTTTAAAAGGAAACTTTCGAGGTCGCAGATATAATTTGCTACGATAACGATCTTTGTGCATCGTTATGAAAGTGGTGCCACGACAACAAGGCATACAACTGACCACCCAGTGCAGTGCATATTAACAAGGGTAGATTTTGATTTGTTCTATGGCGGGCAAGCTTTCTCTGTAGAGCAGCCACAGTCTTATACTTGTCCCTTTGGTGGAAAAATGGGCTATACGAGACATCTCTTCAAGAACATGTTACTTCCGGACACGCAGAAACATCAACAGAAGTGATTTGTTCAATATCTGCAACGTTACCTGGAGGCGACCCTAATCATGTCACGGATGAGTCCCTAGGGATTTAGATGCATCTAGTGGTGTTCGACATGTACGTAGAATGTTTCGGCCGGGGATTAGGAGGTCTTCATGCTCGTAGATGAAACATGCACTTTACTAGCAGTTCTACTGGTGGACTTTCTTCTTCTCAGAGTTCATATTCTCCAAGCAATAGGGAAGCCATGGATCCTCCAGTTGTTACAACTGCAGATGCAGCTGCAGCTGGAACAGCAGCACGCTCAGGCAGCAGGGCAGCAACTGGAGACCGCACGCAACGCGACCCGGCGCACTAACATGAACAGTGTCACCACCACGATCACACAGTCCACCGCGACAACCAACGCAGCTAATGCAGGAAGCAGCCAGCAAGCTCTCCAGAATGCCCAATTTCTCTTAACAAGGTTGAATGATCCTAAAATGTCTGAAACAGAGTGCCAGGCCACGGAAAGCCAGCGCGCAGACTGCAGCCTGTTTGTCCAAGAGCTCCTTCTGTCCACTCTAGTGCGCAGAGAGCTCGTCCTCGGTTGAGGATGAACGGGGGGAGATGGCAGATTTTGCTGCTATGGGCTGTGTAGATATTATGCCTTTAGATGTTGCTTTAGAAAACCTAAATTTAAAAGAGAGTAATAAAGGAAATGAGCCTCCACCACCTCCTCTTTGATGACATCCCAATTCGCAATGTCCTCTGTGCTGTATTTGCCGATGAAAGTGGACAACTATCTTGGGTTTGTTTGGTGATTGTAATTTCAGGTCTGTCACTCTTGTTACATTGTGTACATTCAAAAGGAAGAGAGAAAATATATATGATAATCATTTCCACTTAACTAATTTTTACTCTAGCAGGTACATGTAGGTAGCAGTGCAGGGGTGGTCTCTGCTTCCTGTACCTTGACATGCAAAGGCTCTCCTAATACTCCACGTTCAAACTGAAGAGGAAAATTGAAATCTCTAATGAAGCTGCTGTGTGTATTTATGAATATTAATGAATAAAAACTGCTTGGATGGTTTACCTTAAAAAAAAAATTCTCTAAAAACAAAACTAAAAAAAACCAAAAAAACAAAAAACAAAAAACAAACAAAAAGAGCTCCCTGCACTGGTGCATGGTTAAGGGAGCTGGATTCCACATGACCAACCACGCTGTTCGAATCCTGGCTCTGGTGTCTTGAAAATCACGCTGGGTACATGTGCATGTGTTCCCAAAACCAGACAGGACAGAGAAATGGAAAAGGGATTGCAGCATGACCATGCCCCATGTGGGGATGGTTTCTTCCTCTTCCTCTTTCTCGGTCTCTGTGGCAATAACATGTGCCCTCTGGCAAATTTATTTTAAAATTTATTTATTTTATTTGACCAGAGAGGGACAGAGTGATAGAGAGTGAGAGAATGACACAGAGAGAGAGAAAGTGAGAAAGCAAGCTGCCAGGTCCAGGGACTCAAACCATAGCCGGCCATGTGGGAGTCTGGTGCCCTTAACCACCATGCCACCTGCCGGCCCCCTCTGGCAAAATTAAAAAAAAATAAAGAGTTTCCACTAAAGCTGGAAACTGTGTGGGAGGACTAAGTCTGGCTCCCAGACAGAACTGAACACACTGGACATGGTTGCATGCACCTGAACCTTGGGGCAAAATTGTAACACAGCAAAACCCTGTCAGAAAAAAATCTTCCTCATAAAGGCAAAAAAAAGTGCTCTCAATTAAAGCAATTAACTCTTTTCTCAGGGTACTAGGCAGTGATAAGACAAAAATCATAAGCATTATCATCATGATGGTCATTTGGAAATTTCACAAGAATCAATTGAAAAGCTTTTTACAGAAATCAGTAGGCTTACTATAGTCATATTAGATAGAAAAATACAGGGAAAAAAGATGATTCAAAATAGCAACAAACAAACAAACAAATACAAGCAAAACAAAAAGTCCTAAACATCTAAATCAACAGTAGTATATACAAACAAGGAATCTAGCGGCTCTATTTCTTAATGTTTAAATTGGGGATGGAATTGTAAAATGCAAAAGCCACTTAAATTTTATAAATCAGAGTGCAAATCAGTTTCTAAAAATTCTTCATGACAACAGAAATCTTACTAGTCAAGAGACAAATGGGAATGGACATTTATGTCTCATATACAAAGGACTTCTACAAATGAATGAATGAGGAAAAAAATAATCTAAATAAAAAATAGACAAAGGATGGAATTCACAGAAATACACACACAGCTCTTTTACTTGTCCTGTTAGTGACAATGTAGGGAACAAGGACTTTTATAGATGCTGGTACAACCCCTATGGGGTGTTATTTGTAGATAGATAGAAAAAAACACATTTTTTTAGAGGTTTTTGTCTTTTTTTTTTTTTGGAGAAGTTTTCGCTATAGGGCGCGTGCGCTCGCCAGACAGAGAGAGACAGAGAGACAGAAAGCGAGAAATCACCCCCCAGAGGGGATGGTCACGCCGCAATCCCTTCTCCTCCATTCTCCTCTCGGGATCTTGGGCACGCACGCACATGCGCCCGGCGTGAGTTTTAAGCTACCAGGTCCGGGACGTGAACCGCGGTCGACCACGTGGGAGTCCAGTGACATAACCATTACACTAACTGCTGGTTCCCTAGAGGTTTTTGTCTTAGGGCACATGTGTGCTCGGAAGAGAGATACACAGTGAGAGGGAAGGTGAGAAATCACTCCCCAGGGGAGGCGGCCACGTTGCAATCCTTTCTCCTTCATTATTTTCCTGGGATCTTGGGGACACATGCACACACCCAATGTGATTTTCAAGCCACAGGGTTCAGGACTTGAACTGTGGTCGGCCATGTGGAAGTCCAGTGACATAACCACTATGCCATCTGTTGGTCCCTGATAGAAAATTTAAAAGCACTCTCCTTTCACCTGGCAGTTTTGCTTTTGGGAATTAATAAAAGTATTCTACCTAACCAGATTATTATTCAGCATTAAACGAGTGAGGACTATTCTATACGTAGTTACATTCTCTGCTATACCTTACTTAAAAGCAGAATTATGCTAGTTGTGCCAAAAATACAGTAGATGGAAATATGTTGGGTCATTGGAAAAGTCATGATGTATTTTTCTATGCAAAAATGCATCATGATTTTCCCAACTACCCAATAGAATCAATTTTGTAGAGTCACAAAAAGTGGGATGTGGCTGCCTCTAGAATGGGACACATGGAGTCTGAGAATAGGGGCAGGGGAAAGAAATTCACCCTTTACTTTTGGACTGCACCTCAGTTTGAACTTTGTATCATAATGCTAAGGAAGGGAAAAATTAATGGAGAAAAGGTCTAAGTTATAAAGGTCCTCCCAGCTTTAAAAGTCAGTGTTGGGGCAGCTTGATCCCATGTGGACAATGGTGTGGTTTGTGTCCCAGAACTGGTAGCTTGAAAAACACACCAGGGCACATGTACGTGTGTGCATGAAATCCTGAGAATAGAGAAATGATTGAGGGGTGATTTCTCATCCTCCCACAAGTCTCTTTCCAGTGAGTACATGTACCCTACAGTCAGGAAACAAAGTTGATAAATGCTAAGTTGGCTACCATAATTTTAGAGCTGATTAATGATTCATACAGTTTATAAGAGACTATTTTCTAGGTCTGAGATTTTTTCCTTTGAATGATGCTTTTTTTAAAAAGAATCATTTAATTTTATTTATTATTCTTATTATTAAAATTTGAGCAGAGAAAGAGAGTGTGAGTAAACAAGTTGCCAGGTCTGGGACTCGAACTGTGGTCAACCATGTGGAGTCTAGCACCTTAATCACCACACCACCTGAATGGTACTTTTAAAAAATAGAGGAGTTTACATTCATACCCTAAGTATTGTCACAGCATACAAAATGTGATTTTCCATCCAAAATCTCATTTTATATGCTATAATGATGTATAGTAAATGAATGGAAATAAGTAAATTTAAATAAAAAAATAGAGGAGTTTAGGATTTCTATTTTATAGATAGCAATGATTCATTAAAGGACAAGCAAGCTTTATTCATAAAACTTAAAGTACCCTGGATATATCTAGGAAATTATTTCTTTTTTTACACAAACAGAAAAAATTCAAATTTAGAAAAAAGCTGTCTTGGCCCTTTTTTGGCTTAAAGTATACAGGTCCATATTTAAAATGTAATTTTTTTATTATTAAAAATTTTTTAAAGAATTATTTTTTACTTTATTATTATTTTCCAAATTGACACGAGAGAGAGAGAGAGAGAGAGAGAGAGAGAGAGAAAGGAAGCTACCAGGTCTGAGACTTGAACCATGGTCAGCCATGTGGGAGTCTAGCGCCTTACCACGCCACCGGCTGCCCCTAAAATGTGATTTTTTTAGTGAATGTCACATCTGAATTATTCTCAGAAAAGCTCATATCCCAATAGCAGCCCAGTCAGCCTACTTCCTAAGACCCACTGTACTATTGTGTTGAAATATTTATTACAACTAAGATATATATAAGGATATATTCTGTGGAATTTATTTCTAATAAACATTTACATCGACAATCAATTGTGAGAAAAATACTACAGTTCAAAATGAGCAGGTTAGCATTTACAGAGTGATTTCCAGGGAGTGTCACACCCAAATGTTATTTTCGCGAACGCTTATATTCTAAGAGCAACACGATAAGCCTATTTCGCAGGGTCTTGATCTTGTGTGTATAGTGTTGTTGAAATACTTTCTTCAAGTTTTGCCTTAACAAATCCAATGATGGAAGATGATGACAGTCTGGTATGTTCAACATGATGTGAAAAAATTCATTCCACATATCCAAATGAGGGAGCCTGCAGAGACAAAGCACAGATGATCTTAAAATGTAGCCTTGGGGCCAACAGGTGGCATGGTGGTCTTAACCTTAGTGCTGAACTCCCACATGGCCAAATGCACAGTTTGATCTCCAGACCTGGTGGCTTAAACATCACACTCGATGTGTGTGTGCGCTTGTGTGCCCAAAATCCTAAGAGGAGAATGGAGGAAAAGGGATTGCAGTGTGGCCAGCCCACCAAGGAGGTGCTTTCTTACTGTCCATTTCTCTGTCTCATTCTGTCCCTCTCCAGTGAGCGCATGCACCCTACGGCAAAAAACTTAAAAAGTAGCCTCAACATGCATGGCAATCCCACTCCTGCACCTCACTTCCATAGGCTTGGGCAGTTTAATGTAATAATTCTCACCTAAACACAAGAGAGACAGAGAGAGCGAGCATGTGTGAGCACCCCAAACAGGGTCTTAATACCATCATTCACCTTCAGCTCTGCCCAGACCCAGATCATGCACATCTGCATGCCTGGTATACTCAGGGAAACCTCTGGAGTGAGCCCAGAACACTCCCACGTGGGTCAGCCTTGCAGAATGTCATGCTTTACCACTGCAGCACTGTCTAGCCCCCTATTTTTTTTTTTTTCCTAAGTAAAATCTACCCGCTTTTGATTAGCTGTCTATTCTATACTGCAAGTCTGACAAGCTGGCATAATGGTCTGATGAGGCTCAGACTGCACATGCGTCAGGACCTGGTGGACAAGCTGCACAGCCGAGGAAAGAGCTCAGACTTAATTCCAACTACCACATTTGCTAAAGTTATCTGCAAACATTCAAGCATTTGGAGCTAAGAGTTTGGGGAAAAAGCAGAACATAATTGAATGGTATTCTTATCGAAAGAATTGTGGCCCTTAAGCACTAGGTCTACTGAGAGTTAACTTTGGGCTTTTCTCTCCACTGGTATCAAGGATGGAAACCTTCTGAATAACCATCTGGTCCTTTGATTATGAGCAAGAGAAAGAAGAAAGTATTTACTAAATGTGATGGCTTGTTATGCAGAACAAAGCACAGACGTCACAAGTTTTCCTCCAGAGCCCAAACCTAACCTTATTTATGTATAGTACACAACCTTTCATAAAATTACTTTTGATTCTCTTTTTTTTTTTTTTTGGAGATGAGAACCATGGAGGTTCCAGTTTAAATTCTTTCAAGGTATGTAAAGTTGTAGCAAAGTGGGATTACATCAGATTAAGAAGTTTCTGCATGGCAAAAGATACAGTAACAACCCCTGGAATGGGAGAAGATCTTTGTAAACTATGCCTCAGATAAGGAACTAATAACCAGAATATACAGGGAAGTCAAACAGCTTACCTGAAAAAAAAAAAAAAAAAAAAAAAATTAACCAAATCAAAAGATGGGAAAAGGAGCTGAATAAACAACTCTCGGAGGAAGACATATGAACAGCTAAAAAGCATATGAAAAAATGCTCAACATCTCTCATAAGGGAGATACAGATTAAAACCACAATGAGTTATCACCTATCCCTGGTCAGAATGATGAAGATAAAAAAAAAACAATAAATGAGGGACCAGCAGTTAGCGTAATGGCTATGTCGCTGAACTCCCATGTAGCCGACCATGGTTCAAGTCCTGGACCCGGTGGCTTAAACTCACGCCGGGCACGTGTGCATGCGTGCCCAAGATCCCAAGAGGAGAATGGAGGAGAAGGGATTGCGGCGTGGCCATCCCCTCTGGGGGGTGATTTCTCGCTTTCTATCTCTTTGTCTCTCTCTGTCTTTTTCTTTCTTTTTTTTTTTTTGGAGAGGTTTTTGCTATAGGGTGCGTGCGCTCACCAGACAGAGAGACAGAGAGACAGAAAGCGAGAAATCCCCCCCAGGGGGGATGGTCACGCCGCAATCCCTTCTCCTCCATTCTCCTCTCGAGATCTTGGGCATGCACGCACACGCGCCCGGTGTGAGTTTAAGCCACCGGGTCCGGGACGCGAACCGCGGTCGACTACGTGGGAGTCCAGCGACATAGCCATTACGCTAACCGCTGGTCCCTGTCTCTCTCTGTCTTTCTGGTGAGCACACGGGCCCTATAGCAAAAATACAAAACAAAACAAAAAAACAATAAATAGTAAGTGCTGGCAGGGTTGTGGTGAAAGGGGAACTCTCCCATACTGCTGGTGGTAATATAAATTGGTTCAGCCACTGTGGAGAACAATATGGAAGTTTCTCAAAGATCTACAAATAGAACTACCCTATGATCCAACAATTCCACTCCTGAATATCTACCCAAAGGACAGGAGAACGCTCAGTTGGAAAGTGCGTGCATATCTATGTGTACTGTGGCATTATTCATGATTGCTAAAACATGGAGCCAACCCAAATAAATATCCACAAACAGATGAATGGGTTGAAAAAAGTGTGGCACATATACTCTGGAATACTACTCAGCCATAAAAAACAAGACCCTGGCATTTGATAGAAAGTGGACGAATATGAGAGATTTACTGTTAAGTGAAGCAAGCCAGGCTATGAAAGAGAAACACTGTATGTCTCTAATCAACAAATACCAACTGTCCACAGTCTATGGTGGAAACTGAGAGATTAGAGGACATAGAAGCATTAAAAATGGTTATAGATTCTGGAGACAATATGGGAAGAAGGCGGGAGAAGAGGGAGAGTATAAGGAAAAAAATTAAAAGAGGAAAATAGAGAGGCAAGACATTTATGGGACACAGAAGGAAGTTACTATCTGTTGATGATAATGTGTTTTGTATTCTCAACTGGACTGCTGTGAAGTGTATTCATGTTGGGTAAATCCAACTTACAAGCAAAGTGATGTACAGTAATTAAATGTATAAAAAACGTAAAGCTGGTTAGGCTGTACACTGAAGATGAATGTGCTTTTCTGTGTCTGTTTTCATATGTCAAAAAAGTTAAGAAAATATAACTGATATGTGCAGGTACCAAATACTAAGCCCACAGTGTGCTCACACATTATATTAGAGGAGCCATCACGTTGGTAGGAGGAGATTTTAGATGAGAAAATAGTCTGAGAAACCAGAGCCAGGACTGACAACCCTATCCTGCAACAGAGAGCTGCCTCTCAGATTCCTTTGTCATTCACAAGTGCTTTCATGTACATTAAGATTTCCTTTGCTTTGTATTACACATCTGAGAAAAGTAGGATAAGTATTACTCCCATTTACACTGACAAGAAAACGAACGAGCAAAATCCTGAGGCTCAGTGATGGTGAGTGATTCCTCTAGAGGGTGGAGAGAAGCTTCTGAGTGTGTCCCGAACGCCAGCCATTCAGCCAGGCACCATCTCTGATTCTGTGAGGGTGGTTGTCTTTTTTTTTTTTTTTTTTTTTTTTAAGTGCCAGAGGGTGTGTGCACTTATGCATGAGAGGAGGGAGAGACAAAACACAGAGAAAGCTACTTCCAACAGGGGTTTGGCCACTTGCAATCCTTTTCCCCTCATTTCTCTATCCTGTCAGGATCCCGGGCATGCACACACATACCCAGAGTGTTTTTCAGGCCCTTGGGGCCAGCACACAAACCACGGTCAACCATGTGAAATACAGCTCTCTCTGCACAGTGCTTAACCACTGAGTTATAAGGGGTCGGTCCTGGCTGCCCATTTTTTTTTTTTTTTTTAAAGAGAGATTTTTGTCACAGGGTGCATGCACTCACCAGAGACAGAGACAAAAAGTGAAAAATCTCCCCCAGCGGAAATGGCCGCACCAAAAATCCCTTCTCCTCCAGTCTCTCAGGATTTGGGGAATGCATGCACACACACATGGCCTGAGTTTTAAGCTGCTGGGTTCAGGACTCGAACCATGATTGACTACGTGGGAATCCAGTGACGTAACCATTATGCCATCTGCTGGTCCCCCGGCTGCCCTTTTTTTTAAAAAAAAAATTATTATCATTATTATTATTATTTTAAATTTGCTATATGGCATGTGTGTTCACCAGAGAGAGACAGAGAGAAAGTGAGAAAGCAAACCACCAGGTGTGGTTAACCATGTGGGAGTCCAGCGCCTCAGCCACCACACCAGCTACTGGCCCAATGGCTGCCCACTTTTACAAATGGGGAAACAGCAATATGACCTGCTGTGTGACAGTCATGTGACCTGCTCACTGTGCGCGGGCCCAGGACTGCACACTGCCACTGTGCTGGCAGGGTCTGGGCTTTCCGTGCAGCGGCAGAGATCCTTTCTGTGCTGAGGGAGCCAAGCCTCCTTTATTCATTCTCTGTCACGGTAGCACCAATGCCGATACCCACCTTCTGAAAAGACCTTCGGGCTTCCAGACGCCTCCTTCATTTTTCACTTTCATGTAAGTGCCAAAGAGCATGCAGTAAACTGTTGCAGCCACGCCGAAGTAATCAATCTATTCAGAAAACAGGTATTTCTGACTTAGTCCTTTACAGGTGAGTATATTACAATACCAGTCTAACCAGGCAGCGAGTGAAATCCTTGCAGGAGTTTAAAGAATTCTAGAACCCTTCCATTGACGTCCCACTATCGCGTCCTTTGAATACCCGTCTACTCTAGGCTTTGCCAGAGGCTCCCAGGGAAGTGGACCACCCAGGGCATCCTGACGTGGTCCCCTGGAAAGGTCTGTCCTTCTCAAGCTACCACGTCCTCAGGTCCCCTTTGTTCTGTCACACAGGGGAAAAGGACACCCTCGTCCCTCTTCCACATGGACAGTCCGGATGTCCTCCCAGTCCCCTCCTGGGGCCTCATCATTGTTCTGACAGCACTCCAAGGCCTCTCGGCATTCGACATACTCATAACTGAAAGGAACACTCCGGTACGGTCCACGTGCACAGGACAGGAGATGACTGTTTATCCACCCCACTCACCCCAGGAGATGCTAAACCACCACTTGTGCAGCCTATGGCCTCACTGCCAGTGACAACTTAGTAGAAATAAGACCTGTCATTGACCCCCTAATCATGGGCATAGGCTCCCGGTGAGACACGATTCTTACCTGGAAACAGGGCAGTCGACTTTGTTAACCCAGGTTCAAAACTTGCCATTTACCCAGTGAGTATTCTCTTTCCTGGTCATGTAGTATTCTAGTTTGTTAAACATTCTGAACCTTCTGGATGTGTTAATGCACACACCTGGAATCTAACTGCACCACCTATCAGGTCGGCCGCCTTGCCTTAGTACAGCGCAGGTGTAGCCAAGGCTTGCTCAGCTCTCCCTGAGTCTCCCTGTGAACCCCGGCCATAAAGGAAGCCAGAGAGCCCGATGCAATCTCAACACACCATGCCGGATCCTTCCATGTGGTGGAAAGGAAGTCCAGAGTGTTCACAGACCACCGAAATACTTTGTTCCTGGGATCGAACTCAGAATACAGCTGCTTCCTCTTTATAATAACAGAGTCTATAACTAATTAATAAGAAATCTTTTTCAAGAATAGAATTTCATCCCTGGCTCAGTCTTAATTTCCATCTCTTCAAGAGCTGCCTAAGAGACGAGTTCAAACTATTGGGTCATCAGGAAAGTCATGATGTGCTTCTCTATACAAAAATGCATCATGACTCTTCCAACAATCCAGCAGACACCAGGTTCCTTTAGACTATCTGGTAAGTGCAATAAAGGGAAATTCTCAGACCTTTCAGTTTGGTTCCCTACCTGGTAGTTCCACGGTTTGTTACTGAGCATCTCAGTGCACTGAAAACCGGACGTTTCGCACTTTGCTGTAAATGTTGTCCCTTTGGGAAACAGTTTCATGTCTATACTCTGACCCAGGTCAATCAGGGCCAAGCCAGCAGATAAGTCGTCCTCTTCGCCATCCTGTTCCAAAAATCTGTATTAAACACAAACAAGGGCCAGCGGCATGAGCACACATGATAAAAGGCTGAGAAACACTAAGAGCAGAACCCCGCTGGAAGCACGCTTGCCTGTTTCCAAGCATGAAATTGTCTGGCTTGATGTCTCCGTGAATGATTTCACAGGCATGGACCTGTTCGATCATGTGGAGCATGCCGATGGCAAAGGAGATGACAAGGGCTTGAGGCATCACTTTCTCAGGGGTGTTTTTATAGAGATTAACGACATTCTAGAAACAATGGAAATGAAATCCTGAGTTAGCTACATGGGATTGATGACATTTCAAGTCAAAAAGCTTTGCCCCCACTCACCAACAAAAGTTCCGACCATACAAAGTTATGTGCGAAGCCAAGCCGTTATGTATTTTGAATTTCTGTTGCCATCGTAAGAATGAACATACGTACTAGTAATGTTCCATAGCTGTAGAGATCCCCTACTAGTAAACTACCATTCTGGAAAAAGTGGGCGGAGTAGAACTTGATAAACATGTGGTGCACAGAGGGCTTCAGTCTCTCCATCAGCTGCGTCCCAATGTAGAACTCCCACAGGTTGGCAGGCTTTTGGACCTGAAAATCAGGTATATGACATTCATATTCAGTCTCACATCCTGGAAAATGACAGCAAGAAAGCAACCTCTATCCCAATAAATGAAGTGAGTAGAAAGTGACAGGTTAGTAACTACCATGAGATATGGGACTTGCTGCAAGATCGTTTCAGTACAAAGGCTATTTTGAATTCTTATAGTTTCTGATTTTTAATTGTTGACTATAAACATAAATGAAAATACCACCAGCTTAAAAAATACAAAGACAAGAGGCTGGCAAACTAGAGTTCTAAAATTCATTTCTTTTCTTTTTTTTTTGAGAGATTTTTGTTATAGAGCACATGAGCTCACAGGAGACACAGAGAGACAGAAAGTAAGAAACCATTCTCCAGGAGGGATGGCCACAGCACAATCTCTTCTCTTTCCATTCTCCTCTTTAGATTTTGGGCATGCACAAACATGCACCCGGTATGAGTTTCAAACCTCCAGGTCTGGGACTTGAACCATCATTGACCATGTGGGAGCCCAGTGCCTTAATCAATATGCTACCCGCTGGCCCCTAAAATTCATTTCTATACTGTAACAAAACCTGCTCAGCTCACTTACCTTTAGAACAAACTTGTGTTTATCTTTAGCATTGTTCACATCTAAGTGGGTAGTTTCATAAACCTGGGCAAAGGCCCCTTCTCCAAGAAGATGATCAATGTAGACCAGCAAAGAACCTTAGAAGATAGATAGACCGAAATGACAAAAAGGCTCAAAACATTAAGGACTTTACCAGCACGAAGATTTATAAACTTTTTCTGATGCTTGAATTGCTTTTCTACAGGCTTCTTAGGAAATATTTTGATTAAAGTTAAACAATGATCTGCCACAGAAGAGTTCCCCCTTATCAAATGATCTGATGGAGGAACAAGGGCAGTCCTGCTGGGGCCAGGGCTGTGTCTCGGCTTGGTGGCCGCAGGTGGTCATTGTCTCTTCAGGGAGTCATACCTTTCTGCCTGTCTTCCAAGACCATTGAAATGTGAGAAGGAAGGAACACAAAAAAAATCCTCTGTATGATTCTAAACAAAGTTCTTTGAAATGTGCTTTACCACCAAATATTGGGTTGTCAGTAAAGTCATGACATATTTGTTTAATGCAAAATGCATCATGACTTTTCTGACGACTCAATTAAAAGGGCCAAGTACAATTGCACTAATATTCATAACAGATCATTTTAAAACGTGAAGTAAAACTTTCATTTTAGAATAGTTTTCAGTTATAGAAAAGCTGCAGGGAGTATAGTTTCTGTACATTGTGCACCTTACTTCCTTGGTGCTCAGTGTTACAGAACCCCGGTTTTCTGTCACTAGAGTAGGACAAGCGGGAGAAGGGGACTGCTAACTAAGCCCGCACTTTTCAGCCTTCCTAGTGTCCTCCTGTGCCCAGGACATGGTGCATTAGGCATCACGTTTCCTGAGCCTCTTCTGGACTGTGAGCTTCTCAGGTGTCCCTTATTTTTGATGACCTTGACAGTTCCAAAGGACATTCACTGGTCAGGTATGTTGAAAGTCCCTCATCTGGGTTTATTTGATATTTTTCTTGTGAGTAAACTAAGAATACTGGTTTGGGAGAGAGAGACCACAGAGGTGAAGTTGTAGATTTTTAAACTCATATGTAAAACAGAAAACACTAGATTTCTACTTTCTAACCTGGAGTATAAGAAGCTTGGAAGCCCTCATTCCACCCTCACAGTAAGAAAAAGAATAGGTGAAAATCAACAACTCTTCTTAGACCCATTAAAAAACTGAGGTCATAGGGCAAACCGCTGGCCCCAGTATCTGGGAGAAAGACAGGCAGACACAGAGAAGTACAGCTTGCCAGGCAGGCCCAGGAGCAGAGATCATTGCTGTAGCCAGTACTGGGGCTACAGTGGGAAGCACTCCACGTCTCAGACCTTATTAAGGAGTCTCTAGGGAAACCTAAAGACCCCAGGGAAAGGAAATAAGAACACAAAGGGAAATTAAAGCTTCCAATACTTAAAGTGGCAGCGAACAGTAAACAGCCTAACTCCCAACTAGATAAGCATAAAACCTCACATTAAAGGCAAAGTTATCTCAGTTTCCTTTACCTCGTACATCAGATCTGGCTCTTAATAAAAACTTACAAGTTATTCTAAAAAAAAAAATATATATCCTCCAAATAGCTTGAAGAGACGAAGAATCAGAAACAGGCAGATGTAGCTGGGATTTTGGAGCAATCAGAAAAGGAACTTAAGAAAATATATAAGATTAATATGCTAAGGGCTCTAATGGAAAAAGCGGACAATGTGGTTGGAATGAGTGGGGAATGTAAGCAGAAGGACGGAAACTAAAAAAGAAGCCAATGAAAAGGACAGAAACAACTAGAAAAGCCTACTGTGACGGAAACGCAGAATGCCTTTAATAGCTCATCAATAGACTGCACAGCCAGGAGAAGCATCAGTGACTTGAAGATATGCCAACAGAAACATCGAACGCCGATATGCAAAAAGAAAAAAATAATGGAAGAGATGAAAGAGAATATTCAAGAACTGTGGGACAACTACAAAAGATATAACATGCAAAATAGAACTGTAAGAGGGGGAAAAAAATCAGAGTAATGGCTGAAAATTTTCCAAAATTCATGACAGAGACCATATTACAGGTCCAGTATGCTCAGACAGCACCAAGCAGAATAAGTATTAAAAAATGTATTCCTAAGCATCACATTCCAACTCCAGAAAATCAAGGACAAAGTTAAAATATTAAATAAAGTCAGAGAAGTTAAAACACTTTACTTAGAAAAACAAAGATAAAAATTACATAGGATTTCTTAGAAACTATAAGGAAAAAGAAAGTAGACTAAAATATTTTAAAAACCATTGACCTAGAATTGTATCCAGTGAAATTATCTTCTTAAAAAAAAAAAAAAAAAAAAAGTGACATATCTACACAATGGACTGCTACCCAGCCATAAAGAACTATCATCTGTCATTCGATACAAAATTAACAAATCCTGAAGTTAAAATGCTAAGTAAAACAACACCAGGCTATAGAAGATAAGTACCTATGTCCCCACTTAACCAAATGTCCTCACTTAGCAGCAAAAAATAAAAAGCAGCACTCAGAGTAAAAAGGTCACTGACAATTCAGTAGATGCTCCTCCCCTGCCCCAAAAGGGAACAGAATGGGTAAAAGACAGAACTGTTTCCTTTAAGAGGCTATAGAGATGGCAAGCATACAAAAAGATACTCAACGTTAGTAGCCATAAGGGAAATGCAAATTAAAATCACAATGTATCACTACACACCTATCAGAATAGATAAAATGAGGGATCAGCAGATGGCACAGTGGCTACATTGCTGGATTCCCACATGGCCAACTGTGGTTCCAGTTCTTGAAACTCATGCCGGGTGTGTATATGTGCAAGCCCAAGATCCTGGGAGGAGAATGGAGAAGGGATTGCAGTGTAGCCATCCCCTTGGGGGTGATATCTCACTTTCCCTCTCACTGTCTTTGCCTCTCTCTCCCCCCATTGAGTGCACACACCCTAAGGTTAAAAAAAACCTTCTGTAAAGATAAAAAAAAAAAGGATAAAATGAAAAATAATGGCAACACCAAATGCTGGCAAGGATGAGGAGAAACGGGATCACACCTACACAGCAGTTTCATTATGCATGGCTTTCTTTGTCCTGTTTGGGGTTTGTTGTGCTGCTTGAAGGTCTGGCTTGAGGTCTTCTACCAGTAAAATGCATGTACTAAATGAAAGAAGCCATCCTGAAAAGGCTAGACACCTTTCCATATAATGATTCCAACTATACTGTAGTCTGGAAAGAATAAAACTAGAGAGACAGTGAAAGGATTGGCAGTTGTCAGAGGTTGAAGGGCAAGGAGTAAGGCGTGAGGTAGAGGGTTTTCAGAGCAGTGACACTGTTCTATACGATATTTTCATGATGGGTAGATGTCATCACACATTTGTTAAACCCCACAGAATGGGCTCATTAAATAAACCCTCATGTAAACTGCAGACTTTAGTTAACAGTAACGTATCAATATTGGCTCATTGATTATAACGAATGTGCTACACTCATGCAAGATGCTAGTAGGAAAATCTAGTGTGTATATATATATGAGGGGTAGGTATAGGGGAACTCTATTTTACCCTGAAATTTTCTGTTAGTTTAAAGTTGCTTGGGGCCAGCTGGTGGTAAAGTGACTGGATTCCACATGGCCGATTGTGTTGTTTGAGTCCTGGACGTGGTGGCTTGGGAAACACTAGGCGCATGTGTGTGCATGTGTGCCCAAAACCTTGACAGGAGAGAGAAATGGAGAAGGGCTTGCAGTGCGACCTTCCCTCAGGAGGGGTGCTTTCTTGCTTTACCTCTTTTTGTTTCTCTCCAGCTAGCGCATGAACCCTCTGGCAAATTAAAAAAAAAAAAAAAAAAAAAGTTCTAAAACACAGTGTGTTCATTGAAACCTAAAAAGTACATTGTGAACAGCCTTGCTCCCATGGCTATCTATATCCACCCAGTCCCCCATTCCCATTTGCCATCTGAACTGAGTATCCCACAGGAGTTCTCTAGAGACACTCCAAACGTGAATGCATATTATCACCCTCCCTTGAAGTAACAAGCAGCAGCATATAGTACATATTGTTCTGTTCTTTCCTTTCATTTTTTTTGCTATAGAGGGAGATAGAGAAAGTGAGAATCACTCCTGGGGGACGGGACGTAGAGGTGGGGACAGCCATGCCACAATCCCTCTTCCACTCCCTCCTTGGGATTTTTGGGCACGCATGTGCAGGCACCTAGCATGTTTTATAAGCCACAGGGTCCGGGACTTAAAGAGCAAAGTTGGCCATGGGGGATCCAGCTGGCTTCACACCACACCACTGCCTGGCCCGTTCTGCTCTTTTCACTTAACAGTATGTTTTGGAGATCATTTTCTGTTGACAGGGTTTCCTGGTTCTGTTACTAATTTTACTATGGAAGTGTACCATCGTATCTGTAGAAAATTCTCAAAAGTGGATGGCTGGGCCTAACAATGTATGCATTTTTAATTCTGATAGATTGCCAAATTGCCCTCTGTAAGTTATAGCCCCAACAGCAATCACAACCATAGCCAAGGCTTAGCAAAATGTTCTCAGCTTAATATTATAGATATAACTCTTTACTAGAGATGGAAAGGAGGAAGAGGAAAATCTTCCTGCCTTCCACTCCTCTCACACGCGCGCATGCACGCACACAGACACACACATACACACACACTAACTTCTCATAGGGAAATAAGAATGTAAAATTCTATTACACAAATAATTCTTACCCAATTGAAATTCAGTCTTGGGCCTGATGACTGGAAGTTTACAACGCCATTCAAAGGTATTTGGATAAGAACTCACTGGTTTAGAAAGTCCAGATAGAAATTTGAAAATCAATGCATCATCCCATGGGTTCTCAACAGTGAAGTCTTAAAGGAATGGGACAAAGAAAAAAAAAAGGAACACGGATTCAGTACCTAAGAATTTTATCAAAGAAATAGAGTGAAGACATGTACTAAGTAAGCTCTCAAAAACTTTATAGAACACTGATTTAAATAATAAAGAACAATTTCCAAAAGTCAAACTGGTAGTTCCACAGGTGATTATTTGCCATTTTTAACCTACAAATTTAGATTGAGGCTGTGACAAAGGCAACCAGCACCAGGTGCATCTTCCCCATTCACCTGGACCTGCCAGTCTACCTTTAACACGGGTACAGGTGCATGTCTCTCGGGCAGACTTGGACACTAGCTATATCTAATGTGCTCAGATAGATAGCTTTCAATTGCTCTTGCACTTAACACCCACAAAACATATTACCTACATGAAATCTGAATGGGTGAAGTGTACTTTGAATCTGCAACTTTCTTTTTAGAATTATTTTATTTAACTTTATTTATTTACTTATTTATTTTAATTTGACCCGAGAGGGGACAGAGAGAGAGAGAAAGTAAAAAAGCAAGCTGCCAGGTCCAGGACTTGAACCGTGGTCAGCCATGTGGGAGTCCAGTGCCCTTAACCACCACTTCATCTGCCGAGCCCAGGTCTGCAATTTCTAAAGAGAAGAAAAAGGTTTCTCTCTCTTCAGTTTAGAATGTTATAAAAAATCCTATTGGTGGAAGTTATCAGAGACTCACTCACCACGGTTAGCATTTCCTTGGTGCTAAACATGCGCAGGTAGGTGCTAGCATTACCTCCACTCCACAGAAAAGGAAAAAAAAAGCACAGAGAACTGTAACACTTGGCCAAGATCACGGACTACGTGCGGGGAGCTAGGATTAGAACCTAGCCAGTGCATCTCCAATATCTGTGCTTTTAATCCTTAGGTAAGGCTGTGTCCATGTAACGTGAGGGCTGTGGAAAGTTGTTTAACCGTGAACCTTAGTTAACTTTTCTGTAAACTGAGGGTAATGGTATTAGGTGAAATGTCTGGCACATAGTAGGCCCTCAAATCCCAATTCCCTCTTCCAAGAGTGGTAATTTTGGTACCTTCTAAAATTAACATGGACCTGGCCCTTCGATTCTGCTACTGCTGTACTACAATGTGAAGCAATATGCATGTTCTGTCTGAACTCAGTGACATCTGTTCTACTTGAGAACATTCAAGCCCCCACTATGGGCTTCCTTCATAGAAGAGCTTTTCCTAGGCTACTGTCCTTATTCAGAGGCAATTAAGGCTGAGCAACTATTCATACTTGCAGCAGGGATAGTCCCAGATGAACCAATCTGCATCCGTTCTGCCTGGAGCCCAGTGACAGCATCTGGTGGATCCTCTGCAATGGCAAGGCCCGTGTCTGTGAGTCTGCAAGCCTCCAGGCCCCGCTCAGCCTCATGGGTAAGTACACCACCTGCAGCAGGCTGGCTCACACAGAGTAAGGCTGCTGAAGATACGCCGGTGGGGAATGCCTGTTCTCCGGGGCTTTTCTCTTGAATTGGACTGGATGTCATGAAAGAAAGGAGACAGAAACACTGCACAATTAGACTCCAATGGATCTGATCACACAAAATCCCACAGAACAGCTTTTTCTTCTTTTTTTAAAAAGAATTATTTTTATTGAGAAACCAGCAGTTAGCGTAATGGCTATGTCGCTGGACTCCCACATAGTCGACCGTGGTTCGTGTCCCGGACCTGGTGGCTTAAAACTCACGCTGGGCGCGTGTGCGTGCGTGCCCAAGATCCCAAGAGGAGAATGGAGGAGAAGGGATTGCGGCATGGCCATCCCCCCTGGGGGGGTGATTTCTCGCTTTCTGTCTCTCTGTCTCTCTCTGTCTGTCTGGCGAGCGCACGCACCCTATAGCGAAAACCTCTCCAAAAAAAAAAAAAGAATTATTTTATTTCACTTTGTTTGTCATGATTATTTTTTAAAAATTGACGAAAGAGACAGAGAGAAAGAGCAGCGGTGGGGGACAGGGGGTGGGGAGAGTGAGAAAACGAGCCACCAGGTTGAGGACTTGCACTGTGGACAGCCAGTAGGAATTCAGCGCCTCAATCACCATGCCACACTTGCCACCCCCAACAGTTTCTTTTTCATTCCAAAACCAACATTTCACAATAGCCTCACAGACTGAGTTGATTAAAGCATTTTCTTTAGACAAACATATGCACACATTACAGCTATGACAGTATAAATAGAGATAAAAAAAAATCAAAGGGACGGGTATATTAGATACATAAATGAAGTGATATATTGGAATGGGTTTATTTCTCCCAAGCTGCATCTAAGCAACACTACTGAAATCAAGACTGAATATTTATTTTATGCCCAAAATGATTTCTTTCATAACACTGAGACAAACAGAAAATGTCAGCCTTAATCTAGCAACTCAACACGCATGTGGAAATACATGCATATATATAAAAATATCACCGATTTCATTATTTATGGATTTCATATTTGTGAATTTGCCTGCACACTAAATTTGTAACTCTGAAGTCAAGACTCATTGTGATTTTGCAGTCATTTGCAGATACACAGAGAGATAAAAACGTGAGCCATCCAACACATAACGTTCTCAGCTCAGGTTGCAAAAGGTGGTAACTGGCCTTATTTCAGCTCTCATACTGCAAACAAGTATCCTTTTGGTGGTACACTTAGTGCCTTTTTTTTTTTTTTATATTTTTGCTTTTTGTTGGTGACGTCACTGTTTAAAATGGTATCCAAGTATCATGTGTTGTGCTGGCTAGTGTTCCCAAGTGTAAGAACTCTCTGATGGAGAAAATACATGTATTAGATAAACTTTGTCCAGGCAGAAGTTATGGTATTATTGGATATGGGTTCAGTCTTAATGAATTGATAATACATATTAAATAAACCACCTTTAAACAAAACGTTGTGACCAAAGTCTCATGGGTCCTTTAGTTTGTATTTCCCATAGGAACAATGGCTCAGTATTTGCTAATTCAGTGTTCACAGTGACTTTACAGAACAGAATTACAGCAAATAGCAAGAATCGACTTATACATCTTCACACACATCCACAAACATGTATATATCTACATATATCTTTATACATATAATTTCATACTGTGAATTTTTTTTTTTTTTTAATTTTTGCTATATGGCCTGGGTGCTCACTGGAGACAGACAGACATGGGGAAGGAGGGAGGAGAGAGAAAGTACCCCCAGGGAGGGTGACCATGCTGCAGTTCCCTCTTCCACTTTCTTCCTGAGATTTTGGGAATGCATACACATGCACCAGGCATGTTTTTCAAGCCACCAGGTCCAGGACTCACCATGCAGTAGGCCATGATGAGTCTAGCTGCCTTAGTCACTACACCTCCAGCTGGCCCCATAACCATGTGTGTGTGTGTTTTTTTTTAACTAATTAAATTTTAGAAATAACTTTAAAGAAATGCAAAAATAATAATCTCCATATGCCCCTCACCCAATTTATGCTGTTATCAATGTTTTCTCATTACAGTGGTACCTTTGTCAAAACGAACTAGTCGACAATTTTTTAATAATACTATGAGCTAAGCTCCAGACTTCATCTGGAATCACCTGACTTTCCACTAATGTCCATCTGCTCCACCACCCAGTCCTGGATATTATACTGCATCTAGTTTCATGTTTCCTTACTTCTTTCTTATCTATGAAAACTTCTTAGTCTTTCCCAGTTTCCCAAGACAGTTTTTAGGTGTACAGGACTAGATATACTAGAGCAGGTCCTTGCATTTGGGTATCTCTGCTGTTTTCTCTGTGAGCAGACTGGGATTACTGGTGTTCAGGAAGAATGTGACAGCGGTGCAGCGCCACCGCACCGTATCACCGTGACTTACTGCTGGTGACATTAATCACGATCACTTGGTCAGGTGCTGTCTGCCAGGTTTCTCTGCTCTCCCATCGTGGATTTTAACAACTGTATACTATTTAATCCAGTGGATGCACGCTAGCATGGAACAATTCCATGCTTCCTACATGTTGAAATATTTTCAATGTTTTATGCTATAACCAAACAGATGCAAGGTATCCTTTACGCACGAGAGTTGTTTCTAAACCCTTGTACATCGCTACTAGCAACACAAGTGCTCAAATTACAGTGGGTGTATAAGTGATTAACAAAACCCTTTAACTTTCTCCATGAGCATCTGAGTTTTAGTTAACTTTCCGTCTCTTTTCCCCTGGGAACATGACAAGGTAGAAAAGCACCTTGCTACCATTGCTTATGGCAAAAAGAAGCCTTACTGGTAAACTGCATTAAACTAGGAGAAATATAAATATAGTAGTCTTCTCTTATCCACAGGGAATATGTTCTGAGAGCCACAGTGAGTGCCCATGAAATAAATACCACAAAAAATAAATTAAAAAAAAAATTCATAGAGAGCATATATACTTGCCAGAGAATAACAGGGAGGGTGAGGAGAAAGGGAGAAAAAAAAACCCAACACCACAATCTCTTCTCCTTTATCCCATCAGGGTTTGGGGCACATATGAATAAGGTGTACCTGGCACACGTTCCAGCTGCGGGGGCCAGAATTTAAACCATCGTCGATCATGTGGTATCTTGTTCCCTTAACCTCTAAGCTGTGGGGCGGGCCTGAAAAAAACCTTATTGCACTGTACTCATCTAATTTTGGACTGCAATAGACTGAAATCACAAAAAGCACAACTGCAGATAATGGGGAGACTGCTGTACTGGCTGAGAACCCACAGCTTCAGGCTTTCTAAGTGTCAGTCTCCCCGGGGGACCCTAGAAATGAAATCCACGGAGTTGAAAAAACCACCTGCTCTCATGGGAATAGGCCCCCACGCTAGGGAAGCTCCTGCACCCATGTGAATCCTGCGTGACTCTCATTTCCGTCTAAAGGGACTAGAACATGGGGCTCAAAGAAAACAGTCCGCTAGACAGTATGTACGTACCCTGCTGCCTTACAATTTCTAAATGAACTTTATGCCAAGTATGGCTCCTGGCAGTCTTGTGAGTGAAAGTTCAGAGGGGTTTAGGAAGACTGTGGGTGGGCAGTGCCGACTGTGCCTGTTGGGTAGAATTCTAAATTACAAGACAAAACTCTCTTTAATTTACATTTATTTATTAATGAGTTAACTATTTTTTCTTCTTTTGTTTTTTGAGAGAGATTTTTATGACAGGGCGCGTGTGCTCACCAGAGATACAGAGACAGACAGATACAGAAAGTGAGAAATCACGCCCCAGTGAGGATGACCATGTTTCAATCCCTTCTCCTCCATTCTCTCCTTGGGATTTTGGGCATGCACACACATGTGTCTGCCATGAGTTTTAAGCCACCAGGTCTGGGACTCGAACCACGGTCAACCACATGGGAGTCCAGCGACATAACCATTACACCATCTGCTGGTCCTGAGTTAACTTGTCCCTACTTGGTTATGTAAATTCTGTTCATGTCTTCTATCTAATAATTTTTTCACTATAGTTTTAGTTTACTAAGAGGTTTTTGGTAATAAGAGGTAGAACAGTATATTAGTAAAAGCAAAGGTTCTCAAATCAGAAAAATATGGGTTCAAATTCCGCTTTTACAAATTAGAATCTGTGTGATTTTAGTTCAATGATTTGGCCCTCTGAGACTTGGTTTCTTCATATATAACAGGTAAGAGTTCCTATAACTAAAACTACTGGAAAGATTTACTAATGGATCTAGTACATGACAGACTAAAGCACTGTGCCTAGAATGCAATGAAAACTCAAAAATAGTAGCTATTTTCAGTATTGATTAGATTAACCAGCCTATTCAAATATGGTGGAATTTTACTCCTGCCAAGTAATGTATGGTAAATCTGAATTTTGCACCAGTACCTACAAGTTGTAAATATTCTATATTCTTTCTTTTAAAAAAGAAAGTTATTGGGGCTGGCTCTGTAGCACAGCAGTTAAGAGCAGTGCAGAGAAGGCAATCCCATATGGTTGACTAGGGTTCGAGTCCCAGCCCTGGCATCCTGAAAAACATACTGCTGCGTGCACGTGTGCTAGGACCCTGGGAGGATAGAGTTGAAGGAAAAATGACTGGGGCATGACCAGGCCCCGCTGGGCAACGCCTTCTCTCCCTATGTGCACGCATGTGCCTTCTAACATTAAAAACAAGAAAGCCTGGTTTCCCTAAATGTGACAGGAACAAAGAAGCCATTATGTTTACTCAGTTCTGCAATGGCCTTTATATGCTGGGGTCTTTGACTGATAAAAGGACCTCCAAATCTGCTCCCCAAAGGAGTGGAAGTCAGCGACAGAAAATGTTTCCACAGGGAGTCTGTTCCCCAAGCACTCCTCTTATTGCTTGGATATTTCAAGTGCTAGGTTCATTGTTGTACTTACATCCACAGAGAACACCTTCTGACTTCTCACTGCAAGTCCATACACACTGTATAAGGCTTTAAGGGGGAGAAATAGGCATTGTATCACAGCTTGGAAAGCAAAGCTAGAATGGAGATGGAGAGAATGACAGAACCACAGCAAGCCTCACAATACCTGAACTTTCTGTCCTTCGTGGGCACCACCATGTTTTCTTCACAAGAACCCAAAGTTACAGGGGTATGTTGTCTTGCTACCATATTTTCTGAAAAATACAGAAAAGCAGAGATAAACATATTATGTGCAGCTGTGTGCCCACGCACCATTTGATACAGTTAGTAAGGCTAGGGTTCCTTGACACCAGGTTCCAGTGTAATTTCAAAACAGCGTTCCTTGGTAAAATGTGCTATTAAGATAAAAAAAAAAAAATGGGGTAAATCATTTTAAAAAAACTTACTAATACATGTTATCATTTCAACTCTCTCATTTAATTTAAGAAAAATAAAAGGATTGAGAAAGCAGCAGGTCCTTGGGCTAGCTGGTGGCATGGTAGTTAAGGAGACTGGATCCCACAAGGCTGCCTGTGTGGTTCAAGTCCCAACCTGGTGGCCTGAAAAACATGTTGGACACATACACTTGTGTGCCCAAAATCCTAAGAGGAGAATAGAGAAGGGACTGTGGCATGGCCACTCTTCCTGGGCATGCTTTCTCTTTCTCTCTTGCCAGTGAGCTTATGTACCCGGTAGCAAAGTACAAATAAAACAAAACAAAACAAGTAGCAGATCCCCTGCAGGCAGGATGGGCAGATCACGGGAGGTTCCTGGTACAGTTGGTGAGCACACTAGGCTTTGGGAAAGTCTGATGGCAAGGACATGGAAAGTAAGGAATGCTTCCAGAGAATAGAGGCTTATATTCAGTTTTACATGTTTTGGTCAATCAATTACCATTTATTTAGTCAAAATTTCACGTTTAAATCAGAATGCTACCTGGTAATGCTTATCCTCACTCCCTTTTTCCCTAAAACAAAGGGGTGACTGGCAGGTGACACGGTGTTTAAGGGGCTGGACTCTCACAATGGCTGACTGTGGTTCAAGTCTTGGACCTAGCAGCTTGCTTTCTCACTTTCTCTATCTGGTCAAATTAAAATAAATAAATGAATGGAGTTAAATAAATAATTCTTTTAAAAAATCACTGACAGATAAACTATTTCTGCCAAGGACAGAAATATAGAATAATATACCAAGAGAAGCTAATACTACACATAGTCAGGTATTACGCGGAACTAAATTTCACCACACTCATTCCCTCACTGAACAGGAACAAATACTTTTCTCACTAGAACATTAGCTTCTCTTTACAGAACCAAAGTGGCAAATATTCTAAGAATAGCCAATATTGACTTTTTGAAAGACTTTGATTAAACTATTTTTCCTGAATGGAAAAACACTTAATACATTTCTTTTAAATAGCAAATTTGTGATGGTACTCGGTAGTGTTCCAGTTTCAACTAAACTCTCCTTTAAGATGCAGGAAAGGAATAACATATTGAAAGAGCATTCGAAGGAAAAAAAAAAATTTACTCCTTAGTCAAAAGTCTTCAGGTATACAGATTCAAAATTCACATTAAAATGTGCTTCCATCTGGTAAAGTGAACATCTTTGGCATTTCTTTCATTACTATTTGGGTGAACAATGCTATTTTTAAAAGCCTCGACAGTATATACTGGCAGGCTGGTACTACCAGCTAGTAATTATCTGTGCTCACTGCCAAGGTGACGCACAGCCGTGTGCCACACAGTGACGCTGTGGCCAATGGCAGACTGCACGTGAGACGGTGGTCTTCTATGGAGTGTACAGGCCGTCCCACATGGCCTGGGGGTGTAGCAGACTGTAGCACCTATAAATCTGTATAAGTATGCTCTATAAACTTCCCACACTGCAGTTCTTAGAATGTATTTCTGTCATTAAGGATCACATGACTATATTAGGATTCAATTCAGAGATGTAAAGGACTTTACATTTGGGGTAATAGATACAGAATGGTGTAAAAATAAGGACTTCTTGTGAGTTTTGTCATTACTCTCTTAAAGTCATATTATTTAGAAACAATCAGAAAAAGATAACAGTATAATACTTGGTTGTATGTCTAAAATAGTAAAATTTACAGACATATATCAAGCACAAAATTGGCTACTATTATGTTAGAAAATATAAATGTTCGGGACCAGCAGTTAGCGTAACGGCTATGTCGCTGGACTCCCGCGTAGTTGACCGTGGTTCGAGTCCCAGACCCGGTGGCTTAAACTCATGCCGGGCGCGTGTACGTGCGTGCCCAAGATCCCGAGAGGAGAATGGAGGAGAAAGGATTGTGGCATGGCCATCCCCCCCGGGGGGGTGATTTCTCACTTTCTGTCTCTCTGTCTCTGTCTTTCTGGCAAGCGCACGAGCCCTATAGCAAAAACCTCTCCAAAAAAAAAAAGAAAATATAAACGTTCATGCTTTAGCATTCAAATAATTTAATCCGTCTGTGGTAGCCCTTTACTTGCTGTGCAACATAAAATACCCCATACAAAGAGGGTGAACTTTATGTACAGTATTTGCCTTTGATTGTTTCAAGAGGGTTTTCCTCTGTTCTACCTATAGTCTAAGTTATTAAATTAAAAAAAATACATATGAAGACAATATGCCAAAGACAAAACAATATGGATAATAGTACAATGGATGGATCTTATCTTTCTTCTTCCTGATTTCTAAACTTCCCACTGAGAATTTAAGAAGAAAACTACAGTACTTAAAGAATCAGAGTGGTAAGATGGACACTACGGTAGAGGAGCGCACACCTTTATCGTCCAGGATGGGCGCCGAGTCCACCGGAAGTTTGTGGAACGGTGTAGATGCAAGCCGTGCAGCAGAGGTGAAGTCTCCTGGGCTCTTAGGGCTGGGGGCCAGAGTTTTGTTGCAGCGAATACCCCACACGGTGGAGTCATCCAAAAACTCTTCCACTTGAGGCACTTCCTGCAACAGAGGATGAACTGAACAACGGCGGCACTCTCCTTGTTTTGTTCATAAAATTTAACATATCATGTGGAACAAACTCCAGGAGAATTACATTGCAACAAGGGTCAAGTTTGTGATTTGTTTTCAATTTCCACATTTTTTTTAAATGCAAAAAAGCCCAGATTTACAAAGGAATTACAAAGACAGCATAGAAACCCATGTTTCCTTCACCAAGCTTCCTCTTACAGAACCCTGGCATGTCTGTCAAAACTAAACAACACTATTAATGACAGACTCTTCAGGTGCCACCACTTTTCTGCTAGTGTCCCCTTTCTGTTCCAGGATCCTAAATTGGATGTAGCTGCTATGTCTCCTTAGTCTCCTCTACTCTGTGAACAACCATTGGTCTTCCCTAGTCTTTCTTGCACTAAAATTTTTTTTAGGTTTATTATTTCATTCATGATAGAGATACATGTGAATGCATGAGAGAAAGAGAGGGGGCAGGCAGACAGAGGGGCACCCCTGGCAGGGTCTCACTGTGCACGTACCTAATGTTTTCTGGCTGGCCCTGGGATCTGAACCTGCAGTCAGCAAAGTGCCTCCAGCACCAACACTTCTGAATACTCGTCAGCAACTGCGTAGACTGTCACTCTAATTTGAGCTTATTTGATATTTTCTCATGATTCGTCTGGAGTTACAGATTTTTGGAAAGGAATTCATAGGAAAAGTGCCTTTCTCAGCGCATCATATTAGGGGAGCCATGCTATCAACAAGACTTTTTACTGGTGGGGTTAACCCAACTGCATGGTTAGTGGCTATCAGCCAGGCTTCCCCATTGTAAACTATTATTCCCTTTCTAATCTCTGTAAGAAGCAAGCCACCAAGCCTAGCCACATGCGGAGGAGGAGTGAAACGTCACCTCCTTGAGGGAAGACCACCAAACAATCTATGGATAATTGAACCAACATAGTAATAAACAAATAATTTTTGTAAAGTACTTGGAGGATATGCCAATATTCTGTGTCCTCTTCAAGTTTCACTCGCTCACTACAGAATCTGCCTGTGGCCTTGCCTATAGCGATGACTGTTCTCGTTATGTGCCATCACCACTTATCCCTTCTCAGTCACTTGGAACTCTTCTGTGTGAAAAACATCCTTTCACCCCAGTTGTATCGGTAGGGACAGATATTTTATTTCTTGGGTTATGATGCAATACTACTTTATTCTATTCATCTTCTTGTTCTAAGCTTGACCACTAGCATGTTCCGGTCGGCTGTGTTCTTGTGATGTGACCATCTTTACATTAGAAAAAAAAAATTCCCTCATCTTTAGAACAAGATGCTCCAGACTCACCTTGCACTTTCCCTATCCCAGCCCTAGAATCACCTATTGCTCTAAGAATGCAAAGGTCAAGTCATAGAGTGGGCCCAAAGACAGGGGCTGCTCAGTCAGAATCATGCTAAACAAATCCCCTTAGCTGTCCATAAAATGCCACATGTGGTTTCCTTGTATTGCCTTATCTTCATAAGTCCCACGTCTTTCAACATAAAAAAACTGGCTATTGTTTCTTCAGGTGGACACAGCACTACTCTTAGGGCTGGGATATATAGAAAAAAACATCGTGGTTTTTTTTTTTTTTCAGTCAAAGCACATATAGTTGAACAGTTTAGTAAGATGCCCTTCTGATGTGATGCCACTGTAATTTGAATCTAGTCCATCATCTGGGAAAGTTTTAACAAGGTCATACAGTTCATAGGAAGGATTAGAGAGCTGGAGGTTGGTTGTTTAAAAGAAGCTACCATGGAATTAAAAGCACAAACCAGAGTGTAGCACAGCTTCTCAGCAAGAGCCACAGGGTGACAAGAGAACTGCTCTCCCACATCACAGAGAGCCAGCCAGGCTGGGGAGAAAAGAGGGCACCATGGGGGTGTCACTCAGAATAGGGTGGAAGTCAAACATGGGCTGGGCATGTGAGTGTCACTACAGGGGAATGCTGTGGGCCAGTGTGCAGGCGGGACTCTGCAGAGGGAGTCTGACAGTGGCTCACTTATCATTCAGATTGGTTGGGTTTCTCACTAATATCCACTGTAGGCCTCACTCCCCACACCTAGGGAAACTACATACTCCCCTGGTGGTTCCTCCTGTCCACAGCGAAGCTCTTTGAGGGCAAAGAGCTATCAGCTTTGTTTTTTAAAGTAATTAATTAATCAATCAATCTATCTATTTATTTAATTTATTTATTTGGCTATTGGGCACATGAGTTTGCCAGAGAGACAGAAAGCAAGAAATCATTCCCTGGGGGGATGGCCACGCCACAATCCCTTCTCCATTCTCCTCCTGGGATCTTGGTCGCACACTCTGGTGTAAATTTTAAGCTCTTGGGTCCAGGACTTGAACCACAGTCAACTTCGTGGGTGTCCAGTGACATAACCATAATGCCATCTTGTGGTCTCTATTTTTATTTTCTATATCTATCACAGAGTCTGGTATGTAATAGGCACTCCAACAACCACTAAACAATGTTCTATAAGAAGCACTCTTCATACAACAACGTTATTTTTCAGCATAGTTTTACACATACTATATTATTTGGCTGGCATAATCATTTGGTAAAATGAAGAAGAAAGGGTTATGAGTCCCATTTCAGGGATGAATTAGGTATTTGCTTACATTTGGTTTTGAGTGAAAACTGCTGACAGAGCGTTCTCCGAAGGTCCTGGCCCCTGTGGGTTTATTTTTAGGCTGTGGTAACCTAAGGAAAAATGTGAAAAATTGTAAATAATAAAATATGTTTAGGAAATATTGGGTTATCAGGAAAGTCATGGTGCAATTTTTTTTTTTTTGAGAGATTTTTGTTACAGGGTGCATGCTCATGCTGGAGAGACAGAGAGAGAGAGTAAACCACACCATAATCCCTTCTCTTCCATTTTCTTCTTGGGATTTTGGACACGCATGTACACGTGCCTGGCATGAATTTCAGGTCCAGGACTTGAACTGTGGTTCTTCATGTGGGAGGCCACTGACGTAACCATTATGTCATCTGGTCCCTCATGACACATTTTTGCATTGAAAAATATGTCATGACTTTCCCAACGACCTAATAAATGCTACCAGTTAAGTGTGACAAAAAATCTTCACTTACGCCATTTAATGAGTTAACATTTATATAGATATTCCTTACTTTTATAGCAGTTCTAGCAAAACTGAGTGCAAACCAAACTAAATTAACTGTAAATATAAATGTAGACCTACACTTTTATTCTCTTAAGAGGTTTTTGCCTTAGGGTGTGTACACTTGCAGGAGAGAGACAAAGACAATGAGAAGGAAAGTGAGAAATCACCCCCCCAGGGAGAATGGCCATGCAGCAATCCCTTCTCCATTCTCCTCTCGGGATCTTGGGCGCACACGCGATGGGCATGATTTTCAAGGCACCAGGACCAGAACTCAAGCTGTGGTTGGCCATGTGATGTAACTGCTATGCCATCTGCTGGCCCGAGACCACAGTTACTTACTTACTTATATAGTGAAGATGGAAAATACGGAAATTTCTAACACTGAGTTGTAATGTAGAAGCAAAAGAATTAGGGCCGTGGGCAGCAGAACGTCATGGACGTAACACAACGTTTTGTTTCTTATTTTTAGTGCTTGCCTAGCTATGGAATTCTTTGAGAGCTGGCCACGCCTTTCTCCTTTCCTTCTCAGTATAAATTTCTATCACAGCATACCTTTCATTCACACGAAATCTCTCCTTCCATGGTTTAAACTAGGAACAGTGAGAAGTGAGACCTCCTCAAGCTGCCCCACTCTACCCCAGAGGTGGCTCTCTAATGAAATGGCCCTTAACCTTAAAGACATTCTCCACAGCATCAGGCAAGAGAAGCCACTGCCCTTTCTCTGCAAACACAGAGCATGTACCTGCACTGGTGAATTCATTCACGCCTAACACAACTTCAGCTCCAGACTCCCCAGTTCTCTGCTGTTATGTAACCACCTCTTGTCCTTTCCAACATGTGCTTTTGCTATGAGAGACCTGCTTCCTTGGGACTCCCACGAAGCACTGTACATCTGGAGAATAATCCGGCAACGCCCGCCCTAAGTCATGTGGTCAAAATGCTCGTGTGACCGTGAGGTCTGCAGTTCACTCTCTCTCCCCACTGCCCCACCACGTCGAGTCCCAGACCAATGGCTACAGCATCCCATGGCACTGTAATGACAGAGATCTCTCCTAATGTTGTTTCAACCCAGTGTTTCTTTACCCGTAATTTTCTTTGTTTCCATCTTCAAACACGGGTAAAGCAGATGACAAAGAAGAGATAATATTCACTCCCCAAGCCCCAGAAGATCTTGCATTTTCTGCAATAGAATTTAAAAAATAGCATTTAATAATTATACTAGGAAAAATGACTATATTATGCTTAACTTCAACTGCAAATAAGAAAAAGGAATAATAGCTTACAGAAAACAACTGGTATCAGCTTTTGAGCTACTGGGTAATAAGGTAAGTCACTCTGCCGTGAAGTGAAGTGACCTAACTGCAGTCAACTATGAGGTTGCAGAGACCACTTTCTACCATATATAAAGCCTGGTGTTAATCATTCTCCTCGAATACTGCTTTTGTCACCTCACTCCCCCATAAAGAGCTCTTTATTCTCTGTTTCCTTTAAGAAAGAATGAAACTTTTAGCCTTATATGTTAAGTCCTCCCAAGTCTAACTGGATCCTACTTATCTCTTTTCTGATCTCCAGCTTCAACCTGAATGCCCTTACTCCAGTCAAATGCTGACTAGTTGCTGGCCTCCGTCACTCCACCCTGGCCGTTCCTCTACCAGCCACACCTCGAGAACTTGGCCCTTCTTGGCCATTCCTATCCGGGAGGATTTTGTCCTTCTTTAGCACTTATTGTTATTTTTTTAAAAAGCAAAGCTCTACCAGGTTCAGTACCCTGTGAAACATGGTGGTATCTTTATTTCGTGCATCCCCTGCCGTATGTGACAAGCTAATCGAGAACCACAACTTGTACAATCCTTGATACTTCCTGGGACCACCACCCACAATGCTCTGCACTCAGTAGCTATTAAATAACTTGTTAATACTTTGAAACTGGGCTTCAAATGCATCTTCATTTTGATCTAGCGATGGCCATTCATCTCTGTCGTCAGAAACATCAGGCAGGGTCGGGGCCTGGAACATGTTCATGATGAAACCTGAGAAACAGAACAATGGAGGCGGGCTGCCGGAGAGCTCCCCAGAGTCTGCCGCGGGTGCTGCCCTCCCAGACCGCGTTACCTAGTGCCTCTTTGGTGTGCACGGTGGGTGACGGCTGCACTTTGGAAGGCGTTGCCTGAACCAGCCCCAGAGACGTGTTGGGAGTTGTGTGAAAAGAACTTGCGTTGGCAGCCCTATGTGCTTCACACCCTAGTAAGAGCAGGGGAACAAAACTGAGATCAGCAAGCAAAACAGAATCCTTACAAGGCACACAGTTTAAGTCACTTATTACAGCTGAACCAGTTTATCATCTTCAGTGACTGCCACTAACTTTCCTTATTACGGTGCTCTCATAAATCTCATTTTTATCTTAATAGTTCCATGAGGCAGGTAAAGCAAGAAGTACCCTTTTACAGAAAAGAAAATGAAGGTCCAAAGATAGTCTGGTCTGAGGTCATATCCAGCTGGCTGGTTTGTCATAGACAGCACCCTTAGCTGTGTCCCAAGTACTACATGCTGATAGTCACACTACAAATCTTTAAAAGAAATTTTGATTTTTCAAATTTGCCAGAAAGCATGTGTGTTTATGAGAGGGAGAGAACAGGGAGAAGAAGGAACAGGAGAGGAAGAAAGCACCCCCCCCCCCCCAAAGGGGTGTGTTTATCTGGAAATGCAATCTCCTCTATTCCATCAGGATTTGGGTGCACACATGCATGTGCCTGGCACATGGTTCCTTTAAATACCAGACCATAGAGTGGAGTCTGAAATTTTTACTTTTTAAAATTCATGCTAGAATGCATGTGTGCATTTGTGTGAGCACGAGAAAGAGAGAACGAGACAGAGGCGCCCTCCACAGTGCTCAGTCACATTGTGATCCTCTTCCTCCAGTCCTCCAGCCTGCTGGGATGAGGGCACATGCACGTGTATTAGGCATGCTTTCACGCTGACGGAGCAGGGACTCAAACTGCAGTGAGCATGTGGCTGCCAGCTCTGCAGTCCGAGGTACTACTGACTGCGCTGCAGGGGCTGGGCCCATGCTCTATTTTCTTTTTTGTTATAGGGTATGTGTACTCTCCAGAGAAACAGAGAGAAAGAGGGAAAGTCCCCGGGGAGGGTGGCCACCTTGCAATTCCTTCCCCTCTTGGGATTTTTGGGCAGACATGCACATGCGCCTGACATGTTTTCCAAGCCACAAGGTCTGGGACTCGAATGGTACAGTTGGCCCTATGGGATCAGCCACCTTAAATAATACCACAATATTGCCTGACCTGGCCCACACACTGTAAAAAAAAAAAGAAAAAAAAAAAGAAAAATCCTATAGGGCACATGTGCTCACCAGAGAGAGAAAAAGTGAGAAATTACTCCCCGGAGGATGGCCATGACTCAATCCCTCTCCATTCTCCTCTTGCGATTTTGGTCACACACATGCACCCAATTGATTTTCGAGTTGCAGAGTCTGGGACTGAAACTGCATAACCAGCTACGTGGGATCCAGCACCTTAACCTCCATGCCACCCACTAGCCCCACACTACAGATCTTAAGAGTGGCTTTCTGCGGTCACCAGGTGGTGTAGTGGTTAAGACGCTGGACTATCACAAGGCTCACCATAGTTTTAGTTCCAGACCTAGAATCCTGAGAAGAGAGTGGAGGAGAGGGACTGCAGTGTGGCCATACCCCCTCCTAGTGGAATCTCACTTTCCTTCTTTCTCTCTGTCTCTTTGGCATGCACATGTGCCCTGTGAAAAAACTAGTAAGTAAAAAGGAAGACGGGCTTTCCATTTCCCTGCACTGCCTGGGCCCTTTTCTGCTCAGGCCTCATCTTTCTCTTCATCTCTGTTCACCCACTGCTGACCTGGCTTCTATGCGCATGTGTAACACACCAGGGATGCTCTCACCTGAGGGCCTCACACTTGTTCCTTCTGCCTGAAAGAGTTTTCCCAACCTATCTAAATTGGTAGCTCCATCCTTCAGGCCTTACCCAAGTATCACCTTTTTGTCAGTATCTTTCCTGGTCACCTTCTCTGAAATTCCGACTCCAAACTCCAACTGCAACACCTCTTTGCCCCTGGGTGGGTGGGGATTCTCATCCTTCTCATTCATGGCTGCATCCCTAATTTCCCAGGGTACTTTGGCACCTGGCCAGCACTCCGTCAATCTTGGCTCAATGACCGAGTCTCCGGTTGTTTGGATATGGATAGACCTGCTTCCCACCACTGTCAGAGGGGAGGACGCCACGCTGACCGGGAGAAGAAGTGAACGGGCCAATCTGTGTCTTACGCTATTTACAAGACTCATCTTCTATGTAAATGACTTTGCTAGTAGTTCCGAAAGAGTATAGTGCTAAGTAAACTAGGGATCACCTTTCCCAAGTAACATTCTAAAGATGCCTTTCATTTAGATTAATGTACTGAGAAATTTAAAAGAAAAATTTTACAAATGAACTTTTCATGGATTCTAAGCTGATGAGATGTGATTCACAAGTGAATTTCTACCTTTATTTGAAATGGTCTGAGAGCTGACCCCTTAGCCTAGTGATTAAGGGAGACCAATCCCACGTGGATAACCGCAGTTTGAGTCCTGGTCCTGGCAACTTAATAAACGGGTCAGGGGACTTGCAGACGGCATAACGGTTACATCACCAGACTCCCACATAGTTGACCACGGTTTGAGACTCGAACCTGGTGGCTTAAAACCCATGCCAGGCGCATGTACATATGCACCCCAAGGAATTGCAGCATAATTATACCCCCCTGGGGGGGGAGGTTATTTCTCACTTTCTGTCTCTTTGGAAAACGCAGGTGCATGCAAAAGTCTCTCTTTCTCTAAAAAAAAAAATGTTTTTGGGGCCAGCAGTTAGCGTAATGGCTATGGTGCTGGACTCCCATGTAGTCGACTGTGGTTCGAATCCTGGACCCGGTGGCTTAAACTCATGCCAGGCGCGCGTGCTTGTGTGCCCAAGATCCTAAGAGGAGAATGGAGAAGGGATTGCGGCCCGGCCATCCCCCCAAGGGGTGATTTCTCACTTTCTGTCTCTCTGCCTCTGTCTTTCTGGCGAGTGTACATGCCCTATAGCAAAAACCTCTCAAAAAAAAAAAAAAGTTTTTAAGAAACAAAACCAGAAAATCATGCCAGGCACATGTACATGAATACCCCAAATCCCAGACAGCTGAAGAAATGGGGAAGAGACTGCAGTGTTGTGGTGTGACCATGCACCACTGGGGATGCTTTTTCCCTTTCCCTGTCGCACAAATACACTAACCAGCAATTAGAAAAATAAAAAAGGAAGAAAGAAAGAAAGAAAAGTCTAGGGTATAAATAACACACACACACACACACACACACACGTATATACACATACATACATACATATATGTATTTAAAGAATTATTTAATTTTATTTCTTATTATCTTTTAATTTGCTATAGGGTACGTATACTCACCAGAGAGATAGACAAACAGACAAACACATACACAGAGGGAGGAAGAAAGAGAAAAAGTGAGAAAGTAAGCTGTCGGGACTGGGACTTGAACATGGGTCCTAATTCGCTTGGCCCTTATGGTAGTCAGCCACGTGGGAATCCAGAGCCTTCACCACCACACCACCTGCTGGCCCCATAACCCTATATATTTTAAGAACAGGAAAACTAACACTCAATAACCTTAGTTTTATTAAGGTCTGAGGCCTTCCTGAATCATAGCCTCAATAGAGTGGCCTGCAGGAGTCTGGGCAAACAGTCAGAAACAAAACTCTTCTTTACACATTACCTTCCTTTATCTCTGCTCCACTCTGTGGCTTAAACTCGTGGGTACTTTTATTCTCACATCTGGAAGAGAAAATTCTTGAGACACACTAAAGAATAAAAACACTAGACACTTTAGGATCTTAAACTAACTCTCAAAAAAAAGTAGTAAAAAAAAACTAGTCAACAATTACAAGTCTGATTTTGAGATACAGATGAACTACTCAGGCCCATAGTGTAAGTAAATTAAATTATTTGTTTTATTTTTATTTTGAATTTCACTTGAGAAAAATAATTCTTACAGGTGAAGGCCAGCTACTGAACATTTGTGTGACACGGAAATTCCAAATTTAACACCACCATCCCCATCCCTATGTGTGGTAGGGCAGGGGTATGGCTTCCCTAATTCCAATCATTTCATTAAGGCTAAAAGACTGAAACCTAGTCAAGGTGCTGGGCGCCCACCACATTCCCTGGAAGAGGACGTGGAGCACAGGTGTGCTCTGGCTGCCTGGGCCACCTTCTAGTGATGCGCCAGCAGCCACGGGGGAACGAATGTCCTCCAGAGTTTAAAAACAATAGTTATCAAAAAAGTAATAAAAGTTATGCAAACCATGCATATATGTTACAGCTCATTTTCAAGTACTTAGGGGGTTAAGATATAAAATACAAGCACTTTTTAATTTTACAAATGTCTCTAAAAACTTAAGTTAACAGAGAGCCAAAGTGACTGAAAATAAAAAAGTAAAGCAAAGCATTAGTGATGTGACATGAACTGTAATTTCTGAAATTTGTAACAATTCCTCAAAATGAGGGAAAAAACCTTCATGGCAAGCAGTGTAGTAGATTTTGGCATATGAAGTCATGGGTATTACTCCTCGCGGGCAGGCAGAAGGAATACGCCCACACATGGCAAATAACTGGACAGCAGGAATCCCTGCGGGCATACAGACCCAGTGAGCCACAGCCATTCTGGTTTAACAGCTATATATTCTCTGGTTGCAAAGACGCTGTTGAGTTACAGGGTACTGAATACTTTTAGTTCAAGAGGAAAGTATGAAGGAAAATATAAATACTCCAAAAGAAGCATAGAATGAGTAAGTCTGAAAGTTTGGGGCCAATGTTTTGGTAACTTGGCTCCTCAACAACATGTCCATCTAAAAATTATTTTAAAAACAATCACCCATCTTTCACATGCAGCCCTTAGAATTATAGATGAAAGACGCTGACAGAGGCCACTCATAGCACCATCGTCTCCTCACTGCCCTCGGCTTACCTGGCATCTCTTCTGGCTACTGCGAATGTGGAGCCCATCACTGACTGGGCTGTCAACGGAGCAGGAGCAGGAGCAGGAGCAGGAGCAGGAGCAGGAGCAGGAGCAGGAGGAGGAGCTACGCTCTGGCTCACGGCAGGGGACACCAGAACAGCAGATCCAGCATTGGCCACAAGAGGAACAACAGGAGGTGCCTCTCTGGGTTTCCCTTCCTGGCTCTCTGAGGTCTGGAGACCGGTGGCTGGAGGACACGAAGCTCTCTGCTCCTGCTGGGAGCCTGTACTTGGCCCCACACAGGCTGGATTAACCTTTCATGTCAAGCAAACACACAGAAACAAAATCATCAAGTTCAGAATGTGCTAATCAGTTATCATAGCTTTTCACAGCATTATTGTGAGTAGATTCCACAACCGTCCTGAATAGATTCCTTTTCTTTTGAAGCATACTCTATTTCTTCAGGTATTCAGTCAACAGCAAGAACGACCACTCTAGGCCAGGTGATGGTGGTGTGGAAACCTAACTGGACCCTCATGGTAAGGGTCTTGGCTTCACATCCCGAGGCCTCCCGGAGTATGCGGTATATACGCACATGCCCGTTGATCCAGACCAGGTGAGACTAGAAGTAGACTGCAGTTGAAAACCCTGTTTAAAGTGCCTGAATCTCTCTCATGGAAGAGAGAGAGAAACTTTAAAGAACAATAACAGAAAGAGACCCCTCTACATGATGATGCTTTGCAGCTTCTAGCCAGACACACCCTGTGTCCCTATTCCTACCACTGAACAATAACCAGCCTCCACAGCTGCATCAGTATTTAAACCTTATCTTATTTCTCTCTACTTAATTTTGGGGGGGGGGAAAAAAAACCAACAAATCAATGTTGTTAAATACTTAAGGTGTTCCCGCCATTAGGATAGCCTAGGAAATGTGAATATTAATTGGCACGAAAGCATGGCTCACAACAGGAAAGAAGACAAGCTCCTATCTTAAAATCTTTGCTTTTCTACTCACAAATACTTAGACTGTAACTGAACTTTTTATGCCACAAAGTTAAAAGACAGAAGAGTTAATTCCCCACCTATACGAGTATTCTCACAAATTGTTAGGAAGAACAACAGATATTGAGGATAAGAAGAGATATTTCAGACAAATGAACAAAATATAAAAAGTTAATCCTCACTAGTCATTAAAAAAGATAACTTGAGGGGCCAGCAAGTGGCGTGGTGGTTAAGGGTACTGGACTCCCAAATGGCTGACCACAGTTTGAGTCCTGAACCTGGTGGCTTGCTGCTTTTTCACTCTCTGGTGCTCTGTCTCTCTCGGGTCAAATTAAAATAAGTAAATGAATAAAGTTAAATAAAATAAAAAGAGAAAAAAGATAACTTGAAATGACCTACACTGTATTGTCACCTACCAAATTAGTAAAGATTAAAAATCATCAATAATGACACCAGCAGATAGTATAGTGGTTGAGGCACTGGACTCCTATGTGGATAACTCCAGTTCCTCCTGGACCTGGAAGCTTGAAACTCACGCCAGGTCCGTGTGTGTACATGCCCAAAATTCTTTTTTTTTTTTGGAGAGGTTTTGTCGCTATAGGGCGCGTGTGCTCGCCAGACAGACAGAGAGAGACATAGAGACAGAAAGTGAGAAATCACCCCCCCAGGGGGGATGGTCATGCCGCAATCCCTTCTCCTCCATTCTCCTCTCGGGATCTTGGGCATAGACGCACACGCGCCCGGCATGAGTTTTAAGCCACCGGGTCCGGGACTCGAACCGCGGTCGACTACGTGGGAATCCAGCGACATAGCCATTACGCTAACTGCTGGTTCCCATGCCCAGAATTCTGAGATGAGAGTGGAGAAGAAGGAATTGTGGTGTGGTCATCCCCCTAGGGGGTGATTTCTTGCTTTCTGTCTCTCTGTCTCTCCAGTGAGCACACATGCCTTAAAGCAAAAACAAACAAACAAAAAAACCCTCTAAAAAAACCAATAATATTCAGTATTAAAGAAATATTTTGAAAATGAATAAACAGACTTTCTCTACTGAAACATGTAAGAAAGCTGTAGTAAACACACAAAATGGAATGACCAAAACAATGGTATAGATATTTAGAAATGGATTTTGTATATATAAAAATATGGTATGTGATAAAGATATTTTGAATAAATGGGAAAATGCTGTGCTGGTTAATAAACGATTTAGAAACAACTGGCCATTGATTTGGGAAATATATTCTTACGCTATCCACAGACAGAAGTAAGTTCCATCAGGAGGCTTCTGGTTAAAGACGGTCACTTAAACATGTGCTTTACCATCTCCTTCCTCCCCAAACGTCACCAAAATGACAGTACAAAAATTCAAGTGCCTAAGAAAGGTGCTGGAGGAGTCAAGGGGTCATGTACTCCTGATTTACGGAAAAGTTCAGATTCTGCAATACTAGCTACACCTCAGACTGAAAACGAAAGTGGAGCTGGAAGCAGGAATGTGGTAAAAGAAGTTCTGTTTATAAAGCAGATCCTACAAGTATAAGCAGGACAATCTCCCTCATCCTAGAGGCAGCGGGCTGGAGGTTTCCTTTCTGGAGAATAAGAGGTCTCTGGGGAGGGTGGGGTGGTGGCGACAGATGCCACATGAGAAACGAAAGGACGAGTCATCTCCTTACTGAACGGTGGGCCCTCTGGCCATTTTACCAGGCTCCCTGCAGGCTAGCAGCACGGCTTAGACTCTGTGATCCAGATGCTGCTCTCAGGACTTTATCTGCCCTAGAAAACAGACACCTCCCAGGGAAGCTGGCTAGTCAACAGGCCCCACCCATACACCAAGGCCGGCTCACGCATCCTTTGCTGCCTGCCTTTGGATGAGTTCACAGTGGAGCTCAGATCTCTCATGAAAAGCTTTCAACATGGAGGACAAAGACAAAGCCAATGACATATGACATGTGTAGATGGGAAATCAAGGGTTCTGAGGCAGGGGAAGAGCCCATTAATATCCTTAGACTAAGAAGTAACATACTGGGGGTCAGCAGGTGGCATGGTGATTGAGGTGCTGGACTCCCACATACCTGATCATGGTTTGAGTCCCAGACCTGGTGGCTTGCTTTCTCACTTTCCCTCCCTCCTTCTGTCTCTCTCTCTCTGGTCAAATTAAAATAATAATAATAATAATAATAATAAATAAAATGTAATAAATATTTCTTTTAAAAAAAGACATAAGATACTATAGTCATAAAAAAAAACACTATAGTCACAAAACAATAATAGGAAGCTATGAAAATGACTATTGATAATAAAAAAAAAAAACTTGGTGCTAAAATTGCATCAAAATAGGTACTTTTATACCTGTTTCTATATAGTTGTTACACTATCAACAAAAGTATACCATGGTAAGTTTTTAGAGGGCAGACTGACAGTATTTTACTTAAGTAAGCTTCAAAGGCAGCAATTTGACCTCTATCTTTTCCAGAGGAAAGATAAAAGAATGCTCACTGAGGCATGTTTTCTAACAGATCCTGCACTGTCACCTACCAACTGCCTTTCTACAGGTATGACAGAAGACTGCTGCATGTAGACTGAGTTAGGGCTCTGCAATAATAATGAAAGATCCGTATGAAGCATCAGAGGAGAAAAGCAGAAAGTAAGTCTTATTGGCACAGAAACTTCAATTGTTTCACACCCATGTATGTTTATAAAGGTTTGGAAAAACACCAACTACAGTAGTCAATAATGAAGGAGAACGTTCATTTATTTTTATATGTAGTATGTGCATAGGTGCACATGTACATACAATCATACATACACAGCTTTCATTCGATTTTGTAAAAACCATCATATAGTCATGTTTTATTTTTAAGGAATTATTTATTTAATTTCATGTATTTATTGCTATTCATCAATTTGACCAGAGAGAGAGAGAGAGAGAGAGAGAGAGAGAGAGAAGGGAGAATGAGAAAGCAAGCCGCCAGGTCTGGGACTCAAACCACAGATGGTCATGTGGGAGTGCAGTGCCCCAACCACCACGCCACCTGCCGGCCCTGTCACGTAATTTTTTTTTTTTTTTTTGGAGAGGTTTTCGCTATAGGGCGCGTGTGCTCGCCAGACAGACAGAGAGAGACATAGAGACAGAAAGCAAGAAATCACCCCCCAGAGGGGATGGTCACGCCGCAATCCCTTCTCCTCCATTCTCCTTTCGAGATCTTGGGCACGCACGCACACGCGCCTGGCATGAGTTTTAAGCCACCAGGTCCGGGACGCGAACCGCAGTCGACTATGTGGGAGTCCAGCGACATAGCCATTACGCTAACTGCTGGTTGCCATGTAATTTTTAATCTTCAAAACATAAAGCAAGTAAGAGTTTTATCTTCATGGTATCTTGTCATAGATAGAATTAATTCTATGTGAAAGATTAAGCAACTTAAATACAGCTTAAATAAACTTATCACCAATTTCCCTCATGCATTACTTTTTTTTAGTGGCCAGAGGGCACATGTGCTCACCAGAGAAAAGGCAAAGAGACAGGGGGAAGAAAGTGTCTCCCAGTGGGACCTGGTCATGCTACAATCCCTTCTCCATCCTGTAGGGCTCTGGGCACACACACATGTGCTCAGCGCATTTTTCAAACCACTGGGGCTGGGGACTTACTTCTGGTCAGCCACGCGGGATTTCACTTCCTCACTCACTAGGCTATGAGGCTGGCCCTTCCTTCATAATGTGAAGAAAATATATGTGGAGTACGGACACTGGCACAGAGGTAAAAAGCGACAGCCTGTGAGGCTGATCCACACGGGCAGGTTCCAGGTTCCTGTCTGGAGGCCTCCACAAGGATGTCGCGCACACATGTGCCTGTCACCATGGCTGGCTGGGGTGACTTGTGTATAAAGACCCTATTGGAGGTACTGTCTCTGTGCCTCTTGCTCATAGAAGAAATGAATAAATAAACTTAGAAAAAAAAAGGAAAAGAAAACATACATGGCTCTAACACACTCACTACCTCTTTCCCTTGCAACATAAAACGATGACAAACCGAAACTACATATAAGGGCTGGCAGGTGGCGTGCTGGTTAGCGCACTGGACTCCCACATGGCTGACCATGGTTTGAGTCCTGGACCTGGTGGTCTGCTTTGTCACCCACACCCCACCCTTTGTCTCTCTCTGGTCATTTAAAAATAACAATAATTTTTAAAATAAATAATTCTTTTAAAAAAACTAAGTTCCAAATTAATGAAAGTAGTATATTCAAATAAATTCTCCTTATATAATGTATAATGCAGTCATTGTATAGAAACCAGAAAAAGGACTATATATACTAATATATGAATATATAAACATGTACACATGTATACACATGTATACATATAAAACAAACTACCCATCCTGTTCTGTAACTTCCTTTCTTTATTCTATATTTTGGACCTCTTTTGCCAAATTATTTAAAATTGTTGGAATGTTACTAACTAAATTAACAGTACGATTAGCTCTAAAAATACGGCATGGAAAGAAAAACAAGTCCACACTGCATTTGCTGTGGCTGGGTCCAGGAGGTGTCAGTGCAAAGCATGTACATACCTCAGTCTTTTCCAGGAGAGTGGGCAGGTCCTCGTGGGATGTCTCTACCACTTGGTGCAATTTCTTATGAAGTTCATCCATTTTCTGTTTTAATAGTTGTTCTTCAAAAGCATTTGCTTCTTTTCTTTTCATGTAATGTCTGTCTTCATTTACTTTAGGAAAGATAAGAAATGGTTTGAAATTGAGATCGTCAGAGAAACAATGTACAAGGGCACCTCAAGATGTGGAAGAGTGGAATTAATGTACAAGCTTATTTTAGTGTAGAATTTTGTAATCCATGAATACTCGTTTAATAATATGCATTTTCCATGAATGAAATTTTGATGGCTCTTCATAATATAGATGAGTAAAAAATTTTATTTTCAGATGGCAAATCTTATTTATTAGTCCTTTCCATGTTTATTAGGCTTTAGCACTAAACCTTGTATTCTGTTTTAATTATAATTTTTACTTTCCTTCAGCATGGTTACTATTAAGTTCAGAGCATATAAGTTAAAAAAAGTTACTAATTGGTCAATAATATTTGGTAATACAACAATACCAAATATTTCTTTTTTCTTTTTTTTGGAGAGGTTGTCGCTATAGGGCGCGTGCACTTGCCAGACAGAGAGAGACATAGAGACAGAAAGTGAGAAATCACCCCCCAGGGGGGATGGTCACGCCGCAATCCCTTCTCCTCCATTCTCCTCTTGGGATCTTGGGCACGCACGCACACGCGCCCGGTGTGAGTTTTAAGCCACCAGGTCTGGGACTCGAACCGCGGTCGACTACGTGGGAGTCCAGTGACATAGCCATTACGCTAATTGCTGGTTCCCACAATAGCAAATATTTCTTATAACATAATCATCATGGGAAATTTGTTTCAAAGGCTATAAATCTTGGGTCAGCAGGTGGTGTAGTGGTTAAAGCACTGGACTCCCACATGGTTGACCATGGTTCAAGTCCCAAACATGGAGGCTTACAACTCCCTCTGGGTGTGGGTGCATGTGGGCCCAAAAGAGCAAGAGGAGAAGGGACTGTTAAACGGCCATCCTTCCTAGGGGGTGATTTCTTGCTTTCTCTCTCTCTAGTAAGCGCACACACCCTATAGTATTATACTGTAGCTCTCTACTTATTCGGTTTGGCTTTGTGTACTTTCAGTTATCTCTGATCAATGTCAGCCCCAAAATACGCATGTATATTTTATGCCAGAGGGTGTGCACACACGTGTGACAGGGCAACAGTGGAGGAGTATCTACTTCCGTGCTGTTTCAAAGCGTTTTGCTGTCAAGACGCAATTTAGTCACACGTAAGGTGGCTATGCTAGTGTTCCAGAAAGATTTCTTGGTTTGGAGTAGGACTGGTAGTCAACTATTTAGGAAAAAATGTAATTACTTGGTGATGAGGGTTATTTTAAGTAACAAAAAAATAACTAAAAATAGAAAACTGCAAATACCCCATTGCTCATGTTTTCTCCGTTGATTATATTTCTGGGCTCTCAATTCTTCAAAGGAAAATTCTGATTCTCCACGAATAAGCTTCTCTTTGCAATACATAACAACCTGCTGAACATCAGCTTTGGCTGCCGAAGATGAGTGTGCAGAATATTCTGATTTAGAAATCATGATAGCCCTCTGTTCCCTATGATGAGGGAAAAAGACATTTATAACACTGTACCAAAGTTGCTGTTGAAGAAAATGTGATAGAATAATACACTGATTGTACTTGCTTATTTGACTCTTTATCACAAGCTGAAGACATCGCTCCACAAAGCTCTGAACCCTAAAAGACAGAAAAGAAACGTGAGCATTCACTGATCTGAAAAATAACTCAAATTACTTCATAGAACAATATGAAACACTTGAGGGAAGGGGCCTCTCAATCTCATGTAATGTATATGTTCTTTTAAATTATGGCTAATATCTGAAGCTTTAGTTTGCACCATTAGTCTCACCATTATTGCAACTTAACCCAGTAAGAAAGTGATTTTTATTTTCTACTCGGTAGAAGAGAAGGAACTTAATTCTCCTTTAATCCATACTCTAGGTTCTGGGCTACAGTGCCTAAATGTTATGGGATCTGCAAATCCCAAACAGCTACATTTTTTAAAAAAATAAGATTTTCTTCAGGTACTACTTTACCCTCAGGAATTCCTGGGGCTAGCACTTATCCACCAAGCAAATACTTGACCAAACACCTCATACATGTCATGCCCTGAGCTAGGAGAGGAGAATGAGTATAATCAAGACCCACCTCTGCTATATAAAAACTTAAGATGGTTGGGGCAATAGGAAGTAATTAGTACAGCAAGCACATGTAGGGTGTAAATCAGGACAGAGTGTACTATCTTACCAAAGTTAGAAATTTCTATTGTACTTTTAGAAATGTATTACATGAAAAAACCTGTACATGTACACTAAGAACCAAGGCGTTTCCATTGGATTTAGCATCAAGAAAGCAATAGTTGAACTTTGCATGAGTGAATGTACTATGTTGGGAAAGAAGGTTGTGGGAAGGAGGGCCTTGAGCACTTTACATGTCGATATGCCACCGGGGCCAAAGAGATCTTGACAGGGCAAAAATCTCAATGAGGATGAAAGACACACTCAAGTGGAAGGCTTCCTTTTCTCACTGGGATGGCAGAGAAGGATACAGTCATAGCTGCTGGGTGAGGGCAGAAAACTGGCTTATGGCAATTGATGGCCCTGCTATCTCCTTAAAAGAGTGCTTTTGCCAGCTCCTGAGACTAAGGCTAGAGGATGTAATGTCCCAAGTTTGAGGACAGAGAGTTCAAGGGCACTATAACCTGGCATTAAAGAGTGAACTGGGAAACAAAAGAGAGAGAGAAAACATGAAGAGGAACAGGCATGCTGGGAACATGTCCCAGTTGCCTGGGAGAATTAGAGCCTTGGTTGAGGTTACAGGCACCAGCTTTTCAGACTCTGAGTTTGCTGAGCAGAGCTCAGGAACCTCTAGGCAGCTGTTATCCAAGGTAGGGATTTCCTGAGCAGACAGAACAGAGGAGAGGATACTGACAGGAGAGAAGCTACTGGGGAGGAAGGGAAGAGAGGAGGCTGACAGTGGGAGCCCTAGGTCAGATAACAAGGTACCTTAGAAGCAAGCGGTGGTAGAATACAACAGGCCCAACAAGTTGCTATAAGAGCAACTGATCTAGAGGTTAGAGTCATGGGAACAGGGTAAAACAAATTAGATTGATTAAAAAAAAAATGAGTCAAGTGGATGCATAAGGCAGCCAGGCTAGCCAACTAATAACCTCCCCAATTTCCACACAACCTACAAGTGCCACGGTTACCTGATTCTTGGAAATGCACGCTGGGTCATTTTCTGGATCTGATTTTGATGTTGTCATTTGGTTTACAATCTGAGCATTATGCAGAGGTTCTGATGCTCTAGCTATGAGGGAACACAGGATGAAACAAAGAGAAATAAAATGTAAAATAAAAAAGATTCCTCATAATACACTCAGTACGCAGCCGAAGAAATACTCATTTATACTGCCTCAGAAAATCTAACTAAAATATTTTCACATAAGAGATATCATAGGAACAATTTTCTGATCAATTCAAAATGCTCAACAAAGTACAATAAAAATATTTAAACTCTAAGCAGTTATTTAAAATAGGATAGTCAATGTTTATTGCTGAAACATGATATTTATTCTCAAGGGCTATTTGGTGGGCATTATTATCTGAGTGTTTTTTCTGTTACTTGAGAATGGCACAACTGGATCTTCATTTAACATCAGATGCGGGGCCAGAGGTGGAGTGGTGGTTAAAGGCGCTGGACTCCCACATGGCCGAATGAGGTTCGAGTCCTGAACCTGGTGGCTTGCTTTCTCTTTCTCTTTCTCTCTCCTCCCTGCCACTCTAGTCAAATCAAAATAAATAAATGGATAAACAAAGTTAAACGAAATAAATCTTTAAAAATAAAAAATGATACATCTCTTTCTGTTTTTTAAAGAGTAAAAGAAAGCATTGCAAACCAGAGATTAAACTATCAACAATTTAGATATTTTAGAAAGCACTGTTTTACCTTGAACTGGCTCATGGGTTTCAGTGAGACGTGTCTGAAATAACCTAAATAACAGTAGGAAAAGCATCGATAGAGATTATAAACGTAACAATTTAATACATACGTGCATGAAAGAGGAAATTACAACAGACAGTTCATTATATCTGGTAAATTCTGAGGTCAAGAAAAAATATTGGGACCAGCGGTTAGCGTAATGGCTATGTCGCTGGACTCCCACGTAGTCGACCGCGGTTCGAGCCCCGGACCCGGCGGCTTAAACTCACGCCGGGCGCGTGTGCGTGCGTGCCCAGGATCCCGAGAGGAGAATGGAGGAGAAGGGATTGCGGCGTGGCCATCCCCCCTGGGGGGTGATTTCCTGCTTTCTATCTCTCTGTCTCTCTCTGTCTGTCTGGCGAGCGCACGCGCCCTATAGCAAAAACCTCTCCAAAAAAAAAAAAAAAAAAAAAAAGAAAAAATATTAAGTTAAATTGCAGAGTTGCTGCAAAGTTAAAAATAAAATTCTGGAAATATTTTCATACCCAATATACTTAGAAAAAATTCCTCCTCTTGCCTAGTTTATGTCAGCATTTCTCAAATTCACAGAATAAATGTGGCTTCTTCCTTTGTATATCAAGTCTGCAAATGCTATAACAGAGTATTTGAATTCCTACTTCAGGTATTCTTTTACATTTGGAACATAATGAATATAATAATTGGAAAAAAGAAGTGAAAGTACAAAACTGAGATCAGTGCTTCAAATGGCAGACATATTATTGTTCTTGCTCTGGTTTTTTTTTTCTTTTTTTTGGAGACGTTTTTGCTATAGGGTGTGTGCGCTCACCAGAAAGAGAAAGAGACAGGGAGACAGAAAGCGAGAAATCACCCCCCAGGGGGATGGCCATGCCGCAATCCCTTCTCCTCCATTCTCCTCTCGGGATCTTGGGCACGCATGCACACGCGCCCGGCGTGAGTTTTAAGCCACCGGGTCTGGGACGCAAACCGCGGTCGACTACATGGGAGTCCAGTGACATAGCCGTTACGCTAACTGCTGGTCCCCTATTGTTCTTGCTCTGTGAGAACTTCCCTAAAGTGTCATTTCATAGCACCTTTACACATACACTCTACTTGTCGAGTAAAGTGCAACTGTCAAGCCTGATTATTTTTGGTAAATGTGAGCAAAATGCATACCTAAAGAGACTAAGAGATATGTAACCAAATGCTAAACCTGGTCTGGCTCTTCATACGGATAAACCAATGGTTCAAAAAGTAAAACAGAGCTCAGGACCAATAGAGGTGTAAGGGTTACTCACTGGACTCCCACATGGCCCCCTGCAGTTTGAGTCCTGGACCTGGTGGCTTTAAATGCATGCCAGGCTTGTGTGTGTGCGTGCCAAAAATCCCGAAAGGAGAATGGAGGAGAAGGGATTGTGGCATGGCCATCCCCCCAGGGGGTGATTTCTTACTTTCTGTGACTCTCTCTCTCTCTGTCTCTCCAGCGAGGGCAAGTACATATGCTGTATAGCAAAAATCACTTAAAACCAACAACAACAAAAAAACAGAGCTCAGCCACAGTGGCTGCACTAAATATGCTGTGCTCTACAGACTGGGACTACATGGGAGGCCCAGGTTCAGTTCACAATCTGCCATAAAGGCCAGTGTGTTCTTACAATGATGTGTTCTTATAATTCCCAAAACTCCAGAGACTGAGGCAGGAGGATCAGTACAGCAGAGATCCTGTCTAAAGAATAATAAGAATAGATCATTTAAAAAAATTTTTCTTTTTACATGATTTTGAGAAAGACTGAAAATTATATGATACCAAAGAATTACAGCTGATTTTCTTAGATGCATTTATGGAAAAATGTTCTGTAAGAAATATACTTTTCTATGCTAGACTTTGAGGTAAAATATCCTGATGTTTTAGATATGCTGTAAAATTCTTCACCTTAGGGAAAAAAGAAAAAAACAAGATCAATGTTAATAATTATTAAAAGAAGATAGATAAATGGAGGTTCATTATACTAATTTTTCTCTTCATGTACATTTGAAAATAATCATAATTAAGTTTTTAAAAAGCACGAGCACTTGGGGCCAGCAAGTGGTGTAATGGTTAAGGCATTGAACTCCCACATGGCTAGCTGCACTTCGAGTCCCGGACCTGGAGTGTGAAACTCATGTTGGGTATGCATGTGTGCCCCAAATCCCAGGAGAATGGAGAAGGGATTGTGGCCATCCCTCTGTGGGGTGATTCTTCACTCTCTCATTCTCTCTCTCTCTCTCTCTCTCTCTCTCTCTCTAGTGAATGCACATGCCCTATGGCAAAACTCTTATTTAAAAAAAAAAGCATGAGCACTTTAGCAAAGTTAAAGAAAAAGTGAGTATATTAAATGCTATGGCACTGAACCACAAGTCTTGCCATAGACTTGTCATGCTGGGTAAATTCTGTTTGCAAGCTAAATGATGTATAGTGATTGAATGTCTAAAATAATAATAAAATAAAAATTTATTTTTAAAAAATCTTCATATAGCCTTTGACTCACCAGTTTCAATTCTGAGAATTTATCGGAAGGAACTAGATAAAAATAGGACATATAATTAAACATACTACTATGATCTACGAAAAAGACCTTGATACAAAGCTGCATTTAGACATAAGGCATGCCTACAATCCTGCAACATGCAAAGAAAAAAATGCCAATAAAAAGATCAAAAAATTTCCTTTGCCTCTTTAGTTTTCTGCATTTTCAAAATTTCCTAAGATGTATTAAATCACAGGAAAAACTTAAAAATTGTGAAAAACAAGGTTCTTTATTAAGATATACATAATATTGTTGTTCCTTATGAAAATCAAAACATTGTAAACAACTTAAATGTCCAATTGGACAATGGTTAAATTAGAATACAGAGATCTGCAACAGATCTTGTGACCACTTCAGAAGTAGTTTAAAAGTTCTTAATTTCTTCAGAGCAGTATAAAGCTCATTCTATGTTAGCCAGACATACTGTATGATTTACTGTTAAAATATACAAACATAAAGATACACAGAGGGGGGATCAGAAGTTAGCATAATGGCTATGTCCTGGACTCCCATGTAGTCGCCAGCGGTTCGTGTCCTGGACCCGGTGGCTTAAAACTCACGCCGGACATGTGTGCGTGCGTGCTCAAGATCCCGAGAGGAAAATGGAGGAGAAGGGATTGCAGCGTGGCCATCCTCCCCCCGGGGGGTGATCTGTCTCTCTGTCTCTCTCTATCTGTCTGGCGAGTGCACGTGCCCTATAGCAAAAACCTCTCAAAAAAAAAAAAAAAAAAAAAAAAAAAAGATACACAGAGGCATTGGAAAAGGTACTGGAAGAAAATGCACCAAAATGTTAGTAATATCCTAGGCATTCTCTTTTCTTTATAGTATTATGTATTATCCAAGTTTTCCACAATGAGGCAGAGTTCTCTGTATAAAGAGATACAATATAATTTTTTTCAAAGAGATTTTTGCTATAGGGCATGTATGCTCACCAGAGAGACAGTGAAAGACAGAGAAAAAGAAAGTGAGAAATCACCCTCCCCAGGGGACATAGGCACGCTGCAATCCCTTCTCTTGGGATTTTGGGCATGCATGCACATGTGCCCAGCGTGAGTTTCAAGCTACTGGGACTGGGACTTGAACTGCGGTCGGCCACGTGGGAATCCAGTGCCCCAACCACTATGTCCCTTGCTGGCCCCCGACAATATAATTTTTAAGAGTGGATGTTACATTTCAAAGTAGGAAATACCATGCAAGATTTCATTTGGAAACTACCTGTACTGTTGTTCCAGTAGGTCTCTGGGTTCAGCCTGGTTTTGAATTCCTCTCCGAAAAATGGCACTGGCATGCTGCAGCTCTCCCTGGGCTTCCAGATGCCCTGCCCAGGCTATGTACAGTGGAGATGACCGAGTTCCGATCCCATGGTTGTACAGAAACTCAAAAAACTGATGGAGGTCATTGTTGAACTGAGCCTACAGGAACCCAAAGCAAAAGCCCTGAGAACAATGGAACTGCTAGTCTAGGTCTGGCCCTGTAGGGGAATATATGTGCAGCTCTCTGCCGGCACACCTAAAGGGGAGACTCATTCCTTTCCTTGACAGCCGAAATCCTGCAAATCACCCACACTGTTTTCAGAGTTAGTAGGGTTTTAAAATTATATTACATAAAGTATTACTTTTATCCATCTTAATCTCAGCTTTCTTGAGATCCACAGGGTGGCTCTAACTGTGGCACTGTGTAGAGAACCAATGCACGTTACCGTATCCACTCCGTTCATAACTAGAATGTTTTAACTAGAGCTTATTCTCTCCCAAACTTTTATTTCAATTGAAGAGCCCCGAACTCAAGCTTACTTGAGACAGCCTTCTCTTTTTAGCAGTAAATTTAGTTTCTGAGAACTAAAATGTTCTTAACTACTCACAATGAATTGACTCCTAGGAACCCTCTTAGTACTGGGAATGTCTATTCATCTTCCTTCTGCCGAACACACTGCAACAAACCTTTTTTTTTTTTTTTTTTTTTTGGAGAGGTTTTTGCTATAGGGCGCGTGCACACGCCAGATAGACAGAGAGACGGAAAGCGAGAAATCACCCTCCAGGGAGGATGGCCACGCTGCAATCCCTTCTCCTCCATTCTCCTCTTGGGATCTTGGGCACGCACGCACACACGCCCGGTGTGAGTTTAAGCCACCGGGTCTGGGACTTGAACCGCGGTCAACTACGTGGGAGTCCAGCGACATAGCCATTACGTTAACTGCTGGTCCCCGCAACAAGCCTTTTAAGTTAATGGTTTCTACCTCACATTATAACTTTTATTTTTTTTTGTGAGGTTTTTGCTACAGGGCTTATGTGCTCACCAGAAAGACAGAGACAGAAAGCGAGAAATCACCCCTGGGGGGATGGCCATGCCATCTCTTCTCCTCCATTCTTCTCTTAGGATCTTGGGCACGCACGCACATGTGCCCAGTGTGAGTTTAAGTCACTGTGTCCAGGACTCAAACCACAGTCGACTACGTGGGAGTCCAGCGACATAGCCATTATGCCATCTGCTAGTTCCCCTCATGTTATAACATATACAGACTTGCTACACACAAGAGGGTCTTAAAATTTAATAATCACTGACTCCATAATACGGAAGCCGAAGTTTCTAAAATACACATTTCTGGCCATGTAGCTTTTAAAAATTTATGACTAGAGGGGGCTGGCTGGTGGCATGGTGGTTAAGGAGCTGTATTCCTACATGGCTAATCATGGTTTGAGTCCCAGACCTGGCAGCTTGCTTTCTCGCTTGTTCTCTCTCTCTGACCAAATAAAAAAAATACTAGCAAATAGAATTAAATAAATAAATCATTCTTTTAAAAATCATAAAACATCATGAATAGAAACAAGGATTTAAAATGAAAGGCCAGCCATTGGCCCAGCAGTAACGCTAACGTTCTTCAGTGCTGGAAGCCATGAGGAAACCTCAGTTCAGAGCCTAGGTCAGCTTGAAAAACATGCTGGGTGAGAATGCAGTCATTCGGGACCCTAAGGAACCAGAGGGCTGGGGGCAGGGGGTTGTGGCATGACGAAACATGTTGAGGATGCTTTCTCTCTACACCACCCTCCTCTCTCATACTTTCTATCAGAAATAGAAAGGGGGGAAAGAGTCTAAAATGATCTTAAAATGTAGAAAACACATGCAGAAGTACAACATGAAGACAGATCTGATCATACATTGAATGTACACTTACGAATTTCAAACAGTAATTGATGAATCTTGGGTCATTGTGGTATCTCTTCTTATCTAAAAATTCCTTCATTAAATGTTCCAATAAAGTTGTCAAGTATTCTTTATTTGCAGGAAAATTCTCTTCTACCCACTGCATGTAACTAGAAAAATACGAATAATGTTAATTTCCTATAGGGCAGGGTTAGTTTGTTTAAAGGAAAAGAATGAACCAAATGCTAACCTTTCCCATTCACCAAGTGGGTCATTGCCTTTGTAGCTCTGCATATGGGCTTCAAACATTCTAGAACAGAGAAGATTGTACACATGGGATATTAGGGAGAATTCCTAAAAGTAAAACATATATTTGATTATATATTTTATTTCTTTAACTCAAAACAGAAATCTTGAGTATTACTCAAGATTTATATAAAATGTTATATAAAATGTTATATAAAATGTTATATAAAATGTAAGAGAGCATTCATTCAGAAGTGGTCAGAAAGTAGGCTGTGTTTTTCCAGAAGGAGTTAAGTCCTTAGTTCTATCCCTGGGAGCCTCGTCCTCTCACTGATCCCTAGCATCACCACCAGGAAGACTAGCGTCCAACGGTTTGCTGAGCCTCCTACCGGCACGATCCAGGTATGGACCTGATTCAGGTCCCTCCCCTTTCCTCCCAGAGGCAGACCAGAGTGCCACAAATGGAGTTTCGGATACAGTTTATAGTTTGGGCCTCAATGCATCTCAGTCTCCATGAGGAAGGCCATAATGGCAGAGCTCAGAAATCAGCCACTTCAGCTCCCAGAGAGCTCTGCTTCTCCTTCCACATACCCCATCACAGCTTAAAAAACAAACTAAAAAAAAAAACAAAACAAAAACAAAACCCCCAACCCCACCCCACCCCCCCAAAAAAGCACACAAAAAACACAGAAGTCAAGTAAAGCAAAGTTCTTCAGGTGAGCTCAGAAGCTACAGGGGTAAACAAATAAAGGAAACATTTTTTATAATATCAGGTTGAAACAACAGGACCAGGGCTGGCAGGTGGCGTGGTGGTTAAGGTGCTGGACAATTCCACATGGCTAACTGCCAAGTCCTGGACCTGGTGGCTTACTTTCTCACTTTCTCTCTCTCCATCTCTCTCTCTCTCTTTCTCTCCCTCTCTCTCTCTCTCTCTCTCTCACACACACACACACACACACACACACACACTTTCCCTCTCTGGTCAAATTAAAATATAAATAAACAAATAAAGTTAAATAAATTAATTCTTAAAAATAACACAGGACCAATGGTTTTTAGACAAGGTTGTCGGGGACAGCCTGCCTCTCTGAGAGGGGATTTGATCACGGATCATGACAAACAATCATGTATGAGTCTCAGGGGAGAAGGTTAAAGCTGAGAGAACTTCAGGAAGCCACTGAACACTTCCAAGAACAAAAAGAAAACCAGTGTAACTTAAGTACAAAGAGGGGAAAGGTTGTGGGGCATGTGACAAGATCTAACTTACATTTTGAAATGCCTCCTTTGCCCCTCCTTGTGAAGAAGGGGTAGAGGGTAGGAATAGAAGTGGGAAACCAGCTGGGACCAGGAGACGGCATAATGGTTATGTTGCTGGACTCCCTGGGAGTCTACCGCAGTTTGAGTCCTGGACTGGCAACTTAAACTCACACAAGGTGTGTGTGCGTGCGTGTCCAAGATTCTGGGAGGAGAATGAAGGAGGAAGGATTGCGGCATGGCCATCCCCACTGGTGGGTGATTTCTCACTTTCTGTCTCTCCAGCAAGTGTAGGTGCCCCATAGCAAAAATCTCTCTTTAAAAAAAAAAGAAGTGGGAAACCAGTTAGGAAGGCATTGCAGAGGGAGAGGGTGGTGACTTGGACCAGGGTGGAATAGTGTATGAGAGAGTGTTGATGGGCCCTCCTGATGGGACTGCATACTGGGGACCAGAGAAAGTCAAGTTCAGGAAAACTAGGTTTTCTAGCTGAGAAATTACAAGATTTTTTGGGGGGAAAAAAAATTAAAAGCAATATTTTCTTCTACCCATCACCACAATGTACAAATTGAAGTCAGTTTCTTAATATCTTCAAATCCAGAAGCCACAGGAGAAAAGCTAGGTGAAGTCAACTAAATAATCAAAAGTGCTTCCAGAAATTAAGATAAAAAGTATCAGCTCGATTTCTAAACATGAGCAAAGGGCAGGGCCAGCAGGCAGTGTAGTGGTTAAGGAGTTGGACTCCCATACAGCTGAATGCGGTTCTAGTCCCAGACTTAATGGCTTGAAAATCACTCAAGACGTGTGTGCGTGCCCAAAATCCCAAGAGAAGTTTAAAGGAGAAGGGACTGGAGTGTGGCCACCTCCCTACCACCTTCTGTGGTGATTTCTTACTTTCCTTCTCTCTTCCTCTCTCAGGCAAGCACATGTGCCCTATGGCAAGAACCTAAAAAAATTAAAAAATAAAAATAAATAAAAAAGAGTAATGGACAAAAAAGCTATTCACAGAAAAATACATGTCTCTCAAACATAAGAAGATACTCAACCCTTCATAAGAAAAAGTCACCTCATTGATTAAAATTCATCCCATCAGATTGAAAAATAAAAATATTGTATAAAAGTGTGCAGGTGAAGCAATGGAAAGGAGAAGCAAGAATTCTCACATTGTACATGCAGGTCTGGGTACACTCAATTCCTGCCAAGGGCATCAGCAGCAGCTACCAAAATCATAGATAGATTTGACTTTTTTTTGGAGAGGTTTTTGCCTTAGGGCATGTGCTGGCTGGAGAGACAGATAAGACAGTGAAAGGGAAAGGTGAGAAATATTGGGGGGTGGAGTGCCAAAAGGCAATCTCTTCTCCTCCATTCTCCTCCTGGGATCTTAGGCACTGATCTTGGGCACACACACACACACACACACACACACACGTGCCCAGCATGAATTTGAAGCCTCTGGGTCCAGGACTCAAACCACGGTTGGCCATATGGGAGTCCAGTGACGTAACCGCTATGTCATCTGCTTGTCCCCAGCATGCATGTATTTATTTATTTATTTAAATATATATATATATATATATATATATATATAGATATATCTTTAATATATATATTATATATATTATTTATTTATTTAAATATATATATATAGATACATACGATATAAGATATATATAAGACCTTAAATATTAAAGATATATATATATGATATATAACCCGCGGTTGACTACATGGGAGTCCAGCAACATAGTCATTATGCCAACTGCTGGTCTCAATATATTTTTAAAAATACTTGCAGGGACTAGCAGATGGTATAATGGTTACATTGCTGGATTTTCATGTAATCAACCACGGTTGGAGTCCCAGACCCAGTGACTTAAAATTACACCGAGTGCATGTGCGTGTATGTCCAAGATCTCCAGAGGAGAATGGAGAAAGGATTGCGGTGTGGCATACCCGTTGGGGGGTTATTTCTCAATTTCTGTCTATCTCGTTTCATGTGCCCATGAGGGCATACGCCTTGTAGCAAAAATATCTTAAAAACAAACACAAAAAACCTTGCAAAATAAACTGGAAATATGGTTACATATGACAGTGTGGGTGAGTACACAAGTATAGGAGTTCTCAGCGAATACTTTTCTAAATCTTTTAAACATGTAAGTGTATTATTTATTTTTAAAACGGAAAAGATAATGACTTCTAAGCTTTGAATCTTTCTTGTGTCTCATAGCAAAGGGATAAATACATCAAACCCTTTCCCCCAAACCCTTTTCCCCAACGTATGTGCAATAGGCTGGCCCAAGGTAAACTTCTCTCATCTTAACACTAAACACACTTTTCTAGTAAAATGACCTAAATGCAGCAAATTAACACCAGAATACCCGGTTCATTAAAACAAATGAATCTTTAGAAAGTCAAAACAAGATCAGAAATGCCTGATTTCCCTTTAAAAATGGGGAGGAGGGGAGCTTCCAAAAGAAAATAGTTTGCTAGCTAGATTGAAGGTTAAAGTAAAAGTTTTTAAAGCAAATAGATTATTTAACAATCTGTCTTCTGATCCCAAAGAGCTGATAAAATCATTTTACTCCCAGCCACATACGACCTAATCGTTTTAAATGCTTTTTAATCACACTCTGGGTAAGTTACCTACATCATAAAACAAAGGAGTGAGTACTTTAAAGATTGTTAGTTGGCTGGCATAAACAAATGACTCCACCTTAAGCAAGGCTTTTTTGTGTGCTCGTGTGAGCACTGTATTCAGACTTAAGAGTGACAGTGGTATTACCGGTAAGAGCAATTTTAAATTCTTTCCCTAGTACAAAGTTTTAAAATCGGAAACTGAAGTTCTCTTGTACAACGTTAAGTACACGGTTTGGGTTTTTGTTGGGTTGGACTTTTTGCTTCCACCACGGCATTCGCCCACAGCGCGATTCATTACAAAGAATGACCAAGAGCTCAGACCGCCTGACAAACTGCCTAAATGCACCTCGCCCCTGAAACGGCCACTGGTCCTAGCTGGGCGGACGAGAGCGGAGATCTCAGCAGAGACCACCGCCTACTCGGCCTCGAGTCCGCTCCACGTTTCACGAGTGGCCCACAACCTCGGTGGGGACAGAAATCCCAAAGCCCAGAAACGGGCGAAAGGAAGTAGGTCTGGGGCGGGCAGGGCCGAGAACCTGCAGGCGGCCGGGTCCAGACCCCAGGTGCCCAAGCCCCCTCGGCGGCTTGCAGCCCGCGACTACGCCCCTGCCTCGTCCGCACCCCACCAGATGGACACTTACTGGAAAACATTTTCCGGATTATCCATGGCGAGCTGACGCCCGGCGGCTGCAGCCTCACCAGAGCAGCCACCGCCGATTCGAATATTCCGCGCAGCTGCAGTCGCAGCGCCGAGCGTTTTCGGGGCTCCTGCCATTGGCCTTGGCCGCAGATGGGCTGGCCAATCGCCGGGGCCGTTGCCGAGAGACCAAGTCCCGCCTTCTCTTGCCGCGCCGGAAGCTCCTCCCACTTCCTGTAGCCTCAGATTAAAGCGGAAGCTGGCGGCAGCCTGAGCGAAGCTTGGAGGTCTGTCTGCAGTGGCGATGTCAGGTCGCTGGCCTAACTCGGGCTTAGGACGTTGAGTTTTTGTTGTCTTTAGCTGTTCACGTTGTAAGGGGCACACGTAATGGCACGATTTAGCCGTCATCTCAGGATAGACATTGTAGGAGAGAAGGGTCCAGCTCGAGGCTCCTGAGACCAAGTCTCCGCTGGGTACCCACTGCTTAAATATATAAACCAGAGTTACGTCTGGTTCACAGAACGAAGAAAACCCATCCCGTTTGTGGCGTTGAGATTGTCGTTGTCTAAAGCCAAAGAGGATGAGAGAACCCTGGCCTCAGCTGTAGGAGAACCCAGGTTCTGGAGCCCATAACGTCAGTCTTTTTCTAAATTTAGAATTTTCTCCCCTCCTTTTGTGTTCTCTGGGCATTCTCTGGCCCAGTGTCCCTTCTTTCCACATCTTCTACATTGGTCTCTAGCCAGCACGGGTGTTTCCCCCCCCCCCCCCCCCATTCTTGTGTGTGCTTTTTTTCTTCTTAACTTCTCCCATAGTAGCTCCTACAACCTTAGCAATTTTATTAACCTGTTTGTCTTCTATAGTATCTTGTCCGTTGTAAACTTTTTGGGCAATTTCTGATAGTTGTGTCCTATTCATGCCCTCAAACCCCTCTAACCGCTGGAGCTTTCTTCTAATGTCTGCAGCAGATTGGGACTCAAAGGCCCCATTAATTGCCATTTGCTTCTCTTAAGCATCGGGATCTATGGGGGTATATTCTCAAGCCTCGCATAAGCGCTCTAAGAAGGCTACTCCTGAGGGCCTTGCATTATTCCGGTTACCTTTGACAAATTTGTGGGGTTTTGGGCCGCTGCTTTAACTCCAGTCAATAAATTACTGCGAAATGTGGCCAATGCCTCTCTCCCAGCGTTAGTGTTTGGATTCCGATTAGGACGATTACGACGTGTAGCAGGAAAAAGTCTACTTAGCCTATCTTGATCATCTTCTACAGTTCTTCCCCCATCTTTAATGCGGCTTTTCTAGCTTCTCCCTTTATCCTTTTTCTCTCCTCAGCAGTGAAAAGAGTAGCTAATAGTTGCTGAGAATTATCTCAAGTTGGCTGATGGTGTGAAAGACCAACTGCAGCAAGTCAATGAGAGCCTGAGGCTTTCTCAGAGAAGGGCAGGTTCTGAGCCCTCCCATTATACAGGTCACTGGTAGAAAAGGGGACATATACAAGATACGAGTGACCTCTTGGGTCACCCTCTGTGGGAGGTGCCTCCCTTAAGGGTAACAGGGCTTCTGAGGAATCGGGGCTTTGGTCCTTCCTTTCTTCCCTAGACCTAGGAGGCAGAGGTGCCGAGGAGTCAGGAATCCAATCTCTTCTTTCCTCCTTAGACCTAGGAGGCAGGGGTGCCGAGGAGTCAGGGCTCCGGGCCCTTCTTTCCTCCCTAGACCTAGGAGGCAAGGGTGCCGAGGAGTCAGGGCTCTGGTCCCTTCTCATCTCCCTAGACCTGCTCCAGGTGTACGGTGAGAAGAGGGGGACTGAGATGGCCACCTCCTTTGGCTCCTCCTCATTTCCCCTGAGTTGCCATCTATGTAGGCAGGTCTGACTCCTCTGGATCGGACTGTAAGACAGCAGGTTTTTGTTCTTTTTGAGGCCCTCCTAATGGGCCGATTACAAGGACATGATTCCCAGTTTTTAAGGCACTGCTTCTTAACCAGGATAGGGGTCTTTGAACTAAAGGCAACCATTGGTCAACAAACGGGTATTGGTCAGGATGGCCTGGTCCTCCTGCTGCACCTGTGACAACTTTCCAAATGGCTTGAACCTTTTCAGTATCAAAGGACCCTGTGTCAGGCCATCCCACTCCAGAAGTGGGCCATTCAACTTCACATAGGGTTCTCAACCTCTGAAAGCTTGCCACCATAGTCACATCCTTCTTCAAAGGCCTCATCAAAGAGGTATAGCATGCAACTAAAGGGAGTCTTAAGAGAGCTATTTTTGCCTCTCATACTTCTTAGAATTAAGACAGGAAAGGAAACAAACATTTTGACTTCATCAGAATGGAACTCTTGAAGAACCCCTTGGTACTACCGTGAGGCTAATAATCCATTGTTCTATAGTCTCCACTGAAGGGGATAAGAGATAGAACCAAGAAATATTTCCCAAGAGGTTCCAAAGGAAATAAGCAAATTGACAGTAAAAGCAGTAGAAACCCATAGAATCCCTAAGACCCCCGACAAGGGCCTCCAGCCCAAGTTTTCCTAAACTGTCTAAGGGCACTCCACCCCTGGGTTCCAAGCATGTCTGGTGGAACCTGAGTAAGTGCTCTATAACCGTGTCCGGTCAGCCCTGAGTACCAGCCACCTGCAGAGAAGGGTTTACGGCCCTTGTCCCAGGTCAGACTTCAGGGGGCTCCTCCCTCGGCCAACCCCTTACTCACCAGTTTGTCTTCTCCGAAGCAAAGAGGACAGGACAGGAACACCCAAGGAAATGCCTCTGGAGGTTTTACAGCAAAAGAAACTGCACAAACTTTCTCGGAGGAGCAGTCAGCATCTCTTGTCAGCTGTTAACAATCCTGAGTAGAGCTTCAGGGCCCTGGGAAGTCCCAGGTGGCGCCTTGCCTAGAGCAGTCTCTGGGTAGCTGGCAGCTGGGCCAAGCGAGGCTGCTCTCCCTAGGATGCCTCACCCATGTACTAGACAGATGTGGATCTTGCTGGGGCCTCCAAATGTTAGAGTCCACTCAGAGAGAAATAAGAGGACATCCAGACATAGCCAAATTTATTGGAGTTTAATTGATGAAGCTGGCGGCATACGGGGGGGGGGGGGGGGGGGGGGGGACACTCATGTCTCTAAAAACCCCTGAGTGAAAGGAGATGTTTTATAAGGGCAAAGGAACAAAGTAAAGGGGCTTCAGGAGAAATAGGGGTAGGGTTTTCTATCTTCAAAGCAAAAAAGCCAGTTACAGAAGCAAAGTAAGCAGGTTAATTAGTCTTGAGGGTAAATTCTGATTATAATGGGATTTTAATGGCTTCCCTGGTTCCGGTCAAGGTTCTTGAGGCACCTGGGAGTGGGGCTTTGGATCGTATCTGTACTCGTGGGGAGGGGGTGAGGGAGGCACAGTTTTTAAGATGAAAGCACCCTTTCAAAATGGAGTCACACTTGTTTCATTCCCCACTTCTCTTGGAGGTGCTCCTCCAAGATGGGGTCATGCCTGCTTCAATGACCATTTCATGTTAAGATAATGGTTGGTACCCTCGCAGAATTTGGGGCTGGATTAACTGATCTAAAAGGCTATGTGTGGGTGCCCTGGAACACATCAAGGTTAAAGGGACTGGGGCTGTTCCTACCTCCAACTGGTAATTAAAAGAACAGAAGAGTTTGGGTAGATTATAGATTATCATCCAGGAATTTTTTTAAAAAAATGTTTGAGAGGTTTTTGCTATAGGGTGCGTGCGCTCGCCAGACAGAGAGACAGAGACAGAGAGACAAAAAGTGAGAAATCCCCCCCCGGGGGGATTTGATTTGATTGCAGCCACACCGCAATCCCTTCTCTTCCATTCTCCTCTCGGGATCATCGGCACGCACGCACACGCACCTGGCGTGAGTTTTAAGCCACCTGGTCTGGGATGCAAACCGAGGTTGAATACAAGGAAATGCTTCCGAAGGTCTTACAACAAAAGAAACTCCAATGACATAGCCATTACACTAACTGATGGTCCCACACCCAGGAAGTTTTTAACACCTTTTGTAGGACCAGGCATTCTGGATATCAAGTTCTTAGGAGTCGTAAAGTCAGAGTCCAGATGTTTAAGGAGAAATACATAATTTGCTGATGCTTCCTTACTAAGAGCAAGTTAGAGAAGAACCTAGCCTTCTATGCCTGTTGGTAACTTCCCACACCACCTCTGAAGGTGGTTTCAAGGGCCACTTGACAGTGGAAGTAAATATAAAGAGCTGTTCCTGTGATAACTTTTTCCTTTTAAAAAAGTTCTGTAGATATTTTGGCTCCCTTGGGCCTCTTAATACCTAAAACAATTCTTCAGCAGCTTCTGGAAATCCCACTTGCTTTAGCTATCCAAGTTCTAACTGTTTTACATAATTACATGGTTAAGCCCTTATCCCAGGGAAAGCTTGTAGGAAATTTATGGGCTTATTACTCAGAGGGTGCTCACTCTAGGGTCTTTAGACAAGTGCTAGGTTTTGCTAACTATAGGATTAAGACATTTTTGGTCCCACCAGCTCAAGTCTTCAACAGTGTTTGAGAATGACTTAATTAGTAATCAATTAGGAAACATTGATAGAGCATCCATCAAGAACTAGGTACTATGGGACTGACTTGTATGAAGGAGCCAAATAATACCTCCATGCTATTTCCCTGGTTATAGAGTCCAGGAGCTTTATTCCTTTCTCCTTCCTGTTCCTCCCTGTTGGAGGCAAGTTGATTCTTCATAAGTCTGGTCTTTTTTCTTTCTTTCTTCCTTTCTTTCTTTCTTTCTTTCTTTCTTTTTTTTTTTTTTTTTTTTTTTTAGAATTATTTAACTTTATTTCAATTTGACCAGAAGGCAGAGAGTGGGGGGAGGAGGGGAGAAAGAAAGAAAAAAAGTGAGAAAGCAAGCCCCCAGGTCTGGGTCTCAGACCGCTATTGGCCCTGTGGGAGTCCAGCGACCTTAACACACCATGCCACCTGCCAGCCTCCATAAGCTTGGTCTTGCGTACTGAGTACTGGCTACTTGTATTCCCTCTAAACTGTCTCATCTTGACTCTGTGTACCTCTTCAGACTTTTTTCCTCCTGTGAGTATCAGAGTACTTCCTTTAGTTTCTGTTCTTGAATGCTGGTTCAATCTTTCCATTACTGTGTAAATTATGCTGACTTAGATTATGGGGAAAACTATCCTAATACTTAGGAAACCAGATATGGCAAACTTTAGTCTTGGAACTGAAAGTATTCATGGAACATATTACTTCTCATCACTAAGGGCATTTTTTCTAAATTTGTAGAAGGCTGTCTCCTCCAGTTAAGCTCCTCAGATCTTACTTAATCAATCTTAATTAATCTTAATTGAGTGAATAATTTTTCTGATCAATGCCAGCAGATGACAGGTATTCTCCAGCCTTCATCTGTCCCCCAGGCGTCTAGGAGATAGCTTGTTTTCCTTTCTTCTTCACAGCTGTTGTCACCTACTCAAAAAATAGTGTGGATGCAGGCAGTCTTTTCAGACTCCACTACTTTTCCTTTGGATCCCTGAAAAACAGGATTTTGTTTATGTGAGAGATTGTCAAAATGGATACACTAAGAATATTTTATAGGGGGCCAGCCAGGTGGCATGGTGGTTAAGGCAACTGAATCCCACATGGCTGACTGCACAGTTTGAACCTTAGACCCAGCAGCTTGAAAAACAAGTTGGGTGTGTGTACATGTGTACCCAAGATCCTGAGAAGAGAATGAAGAAAAGAGACTGCAATGTGGCCATCCCCCCAGGGGATGAGGGTGGGTGATCTTTTCTTTCTTTTTTTTTCTTCCTTTTTTTTGAGAGGTTTTTGCTATAGGGCGTGTGCACTTGCCAGAAAGACAGAGACAGAAACAGAAAGTGAGAAATCACTCCCTGAGGGGGGATGGCCACGCCACAATCCCTTCTCCATTCTCTTCTTGGGATCTTGGGCACACACACACATGTGCCCAGCGTGAGTTTAAGGCACCAGGTCCGGGACTCAAACCACGATTGACTACATGAGAGTTCAACCACATAGCCATTATGCCAACTGCTGGTCCCATCTGTCTTTCTCTCTTTCTGTCTCTCTCTGACAAGCACATGCTTTCTATGGCAATTTTTTTTTCTTAGAGGCTTTTGCCTTTTTAGGATACATACACTCACTGGAAAGTGAGACAGAGACAGTGAGAGGGAAAGTGAGAAATCACCCCGAGGAAGGATGGCCATGCCGTAACCCCTTCTCCTCCATTCTCCTGGGATCCTGGGCATGCATGCATGCACACCCATCTGGTATGATTTTGAAAACACTGGGTCCAGGACTTGAATGTGATTGGTGATTTGGGAGTCTAGTGTTGTAATCATTATGCCTTCTGCTGATCCTCCTATGGCAAATTAAAAAAAAATGTTTTGTAGCTTTCAGGATATGTTGCCAGTTCTGTTTTTTTCTGTCCCTTTCTTTATGCGCTTCCATAATTTTTTTTTCTCTTTTGCTAACCAATGGTAAATCATTTGTTTCCTCCAGAAAGGAGTAGCTCCGTGCTTACTTTCACTAGAGAGATGGTGTGTTAGGGTGGACAACTATTAGGCTGTATAACTGGTCACAGAAATAGAAGACTTTTAGGCCAGAAATATATATATATATATTTCTTATTTGTGAATTTATTTTATTTGTGTTCTACAGTAATCACATTTAGTTCTAAGCATAAATAAATCACCCTTATTGGAACATTTTATATTGGAAAGTAGAAGACTGGGCAAAAATTCTAGGTATTTAAAAAGATGCCTTTGCTTTAAGGTTTGTGGAAGATTTTCTGCCCTTTAGTTGTTTGGTAGTAATCGGGGATATGAAGAGAGGATATTTCCTACAGAAAAGTTTTGGTTTTCTTTAGGAAATACCACCCTGAGACTGGTTAGAAGATTAGAGAAGAAGGGAAAAATTCTGGCATCTCTGTAAAAATTGCCATTCAAATCACATGTCAGAAGTGTCAGACTCTTAGGAAAAAACAGCCACCGGTCATCAGGCCTGGTCAGGCTTATGTTAAAGACAGTGGTTTGAGCACGCAAGCAGTGACAGCTGACCCTGCCCTCCTTTGGGTAATGACTAACAAATCCCTTTCTAAACTCTGATCCAAGGTGTTCTGTTTTCACCCCATATGGGTATGCTGCAAATAAATCTGACACTAACTTCCCATAGTTAGTGTCAGACTCCACAGGTTTCAGGGCTCTGTCCCCAGTAGGGCTTCCCTTACTTCAGATTCCAGCCATAAATTTAGGGGTTCCCAGGTCACCTGAACTTCTGACCAACTGACTACCAATTCTGGAGTTCCCATGACTGCCCTCAGTTCAATAACAACATACCATCACGGCTCACAGAACTCAGGAAACTCCGCTTATTATTACAGTTTTAACATAAAGAATGCACATAGGATGAGGTCAGGGAGGGTCTTGAACATGGAGACTTCATGTCCTCTTCCTGTAGGGTCGGGCTGTGTCTCCTGACATACTAGTCTGCTCATTGATCACAAGCTCCAATGGGCTTCATTGTGCAGAGTTTTCATTGGGGTTTCATTGAGTATGCATGATTAATGAAGTCATTGACTGAGTGATGGAACCCAGTATTCAGTATCCTGATGGTGTGAAGGACTGGTTGATGCTACATAGCTCAAAGCCCCAAGCCTGAGTTTTTCCGGTGATCAGCCCCTATCCTGAAGTTTTCTAGGAGCCCACCATGAATCACCTAGTTAGCATAACAAAGACACTCTCATCACTCAGAAAATTCCAATAGTTTCTGAAACCCTTAACCAGGAACCTAGGGAAATGACCAGACAGATAATTTTCTAGTTATTTTATCAGGGGGGTAATCTATGTCTTTGAGTAGAAGCTCAAATTTTCATTAGCATTTTCAATGTTTCTGCTTTATACAATTATGTATATTCTCTCTACCAACTTGGTAAGTAAGCAGTATTCTTGCTCAGACTGGATTGGCTTCTGGCCCTTCAAAGAGGTGAACACTCCCCAAGGATCAAGGCTCAGACCTGATTAATTAAAAATATTGAGTTTCATGGATAGTCCTGAGAGATATAGCTGGGCTCTAATTTAATTCTTGTCTGTGTGTGAAAATCTGAATAAGGTTCTCTGGCTTGTCTTTTTTAAAACAAAGGAATGAGTTGAAGAAAGCTGATGTAAAACTGTGAGTTACCTATAGACTGGTTTACCAGATGCTTTGCTTGGGCATCCATATTAATTATCATACATAGCACACAGAGATGCTCCATTTTTGTCTTTTTTTTTATTTTTGAGAGAGATTTTTGTTATGTGGCATGTAAACTGGCCAAAGAGATAGAGAGAGCTAGAGAGACAGAAAGTGAGAAATCACCCCTGGGGGAGATGGGCACACCACAATCCCTTCTTCTCCATTCTTCTCTCAGGATTTTGGGCACACACGCACATGAGCCTGGGGTGAGTTTTAAACCACCCAGCCCAGGGCTCAAACCATGCTCAACTACATGGGAGTCCAGCAATGTAACCATTACGCCATCTGCTGGTCCTTAGGTGCTTTATATTTAACTGCTGATTTGTCTTCCCCATGGAATGACAAAAACTTCTAGCCACAGGTCACTAGAGATAGGTCATGATAGCCTGGCTTCATCTTTATCCTGCTGAGACTTTTGTGTCTTCCTGTCCATGATTTCTCTGACAGCAAGTTGTCTTGTCTGGAAGTAACATTAGTAGACACATGTTAATTTAAAGTGGGGGACCAGCAGATGGCATAATGGCTATATCGCTGGACTCTCATGTAGTCAAACGTGGTTCGAGTCCCGGACCTGGTGACTTAAACTCATGCCAGGCACATGTGCGTGTGTGCCCAAGATCCTGAGAGGAGAATGGAGGAGAAGGGATTGTGGCATGGCCATCCTTCCTGGGGGAAGGGGGGGATGATTTCTCACTCTCTGTCTCTCTATCTCTGTCTTTCTGGCAAGTTTATGCACCCTATGGCAAAAGCCTCTCCAAAAATAAATAAATAAAATTAAATAAAATGGGATGCATTCACCCAAGATGTATTTCTATTATGTCACACTTTCTGCCCTGTCTGCTGCTGTTACAGTTAATATTGCTGCTATTACTCTTTTTTTTTTTTTTTTTTTTTTTTTTTTGGAGAGGTTTTTGCTATAGGGCGTGTGCACTCGCCAGAAAGACAGAGAGACAGAGAGACAGAAAGAGAGAATCACCCCCAGGGGGAATGGCCACACTGCAATCCCTTCTCCTCCATTCTCCTCTCGGGATCTTGGGCACACATGCACACACACCTGCGTGAGTTTAAGCCGTCCAGGACTTGAACTGTGGTCCACTACATGGGAGTCAAGCGACAGAGGTGTTAGGCCAACTGCTGGTCCCGCTGCTATTACTCTTATATTTTCATCTTGTATCTTTTTATCTTTGCAGTCCCCTTGCTTTTGCATATCAATGCAAGGCATTTTTTTTTGAATATAATATACTTCCTTTCCTTTAGTACTCAAACTGCCTTGTCTGCATTTATTGCTCTTTGCAATTTGTTGTTGTATTAGGTTACACAGGGCTATGGCTATTTCTCTTGGATATTTGGATCACTGGGTGGTACATCTCTGTTTCTGCTTCTCTTTTGGATAGGTCTTGGAGCTTCTGCTTTTTTCTATTTTTTTTTTTTTTTTAATATTGCCGCACGGTGCATGTGATCACTGGAGAGAGAGACAGAAAGACAGAGAAAGGGAAAGTGATAACACATACCCCATCAACCTCTCCCCCTCCAGTCACCAAGGAATGGCCATGCTGCAGTCCCTTCTCCATCTCTCTCCTTTTAGGATTTTGGGCATGCATGCATACATGCCTGGTGTGTTTCTTAAGCTGCCAGGTCCAGGACTCAAATTGTGCTGGTCAGCCATGGGATCCACACCACAGGCTGGCTTAGGGCTTCTGGTTTTCTAAGGGGACCTCCAGGTGATGACCCCATGATTTTTTTGAACCTATTACCCTTTTAGATTTTTTTTTTTTTTCTTTCTTAGGTTTTTGCTGTAGGGTATGTGTGCTCGCTGGAGAAACACAGAGAGAGGAAAATGACAAATTACCCCCTCTGGTGGGATGGCCATGCCACCATCCCTTCTCCTCTAGTCTTCTCCCAAGATTTCAGGCATGCATGCACATGCACCCAGCATGATTTTCAAGCTACTGGGTCCAAGACTTGAACTGCACTCGGCAATGTGGGAGTCTAGCAACTTAACCACCATGTCACCTGTTGGTCTTCCTTTTAGACTTCTTGATAGGTAATCAATTTTTTTTTGGGGGGGAGAGGTTTTTGCTACAGGGCACATGCGCTCGTCAGACAGACAGAGAGAGACAGAGAGAGAGAAAGCGAGAAATCACCCCCCAGAGGGGATGGCCATGCCGCAATCCTTTCTCCTCCATTCTCCTCTCAGGATCTTGGGCATGCATGCACATGTGCCCAGTGTGAGTTTTAAGGCACCGGGTCCAGGATGCGAACCGCGGTCGACTACATGGGAGTCCAGCAGCATAGCCATTACGCTAACTGCTGGTCCCTTGATAGGTAATCAATCTGAACTTTGCTTGACCAGCTATCTTCCTGATAACCTCTCTCTAAACCTTGGACATCAGTGGCCACCTGGGCTTGTACCCAGCATTTTGAGGGTGACTTTTTAATTTGTTCACATACCTGGGAGCTAAAAAAAACAGTAAATCAGATCAGCTCTCCAAGAAACAATGGAATTCTTTATGATCATTTGCTATAGTGACATGAACTATTTCATATGGTAAGTATTTAAAGGATTCCAGACAGATGTGCATTCTGTTTCTTTTATTATCTACATTTTCTCATTCTTTAGCTGCTTTCGTATCATTGAACATACGTTATACATACTCTTATTTAGACCCAGTTGACTTGGCAAGGGTTTTAATGACAATGAAAATTTGAAATCAGTACAGATCCCATAGAAATCTGTTTTCTTTCTCTTATTCTCACTTGATGGTCTCTTTCATTTTTTCTGAAATGCGAAATCTATCTTCATCAGTGAATTGGGGGGGGGGGGTGCATTCTGAGAGGCCTTGTCTGTAGTGTTTGCTGACCTCAAAGAATGCACCTAGAGGTCCAGCAGGGGAAGACATAGGTTTATTAGTCATATAAGCAGGACAGGATGCCCTGCTGACAACCGTGATTGAGCACAGGCTCAGCTAATATATGTTAAGGTCACCTGTAAGACCTGCACAGGCTCCTTGTCTCTGGTGCAGGGGTCTGGTCATCTTGGGTTGTCAGAAAAATCACGATGTAGGGACCAGCAGTTAGCGTAATGGCTATGTCGCTGGACTCCCACGTAGTTGACCGCGGTTCGCATCCCGGACCCGGTGGCTTAAAACTCACGCTGGGCGTGTGTGCGTGCGTGCCCAAGATCCCAAGAGGGGAATGGAGGAGAAGGGATTGCGGCGTGACCATCCCCCCTGGGGGATAATTTCTCGCTTCCTGTCTCTCTGTCTCTCTCTGTCTGTCTGGCGAGCATACGTGCCCTATAGCAAAAACCTCTCCAAAAGAAAAAGAAAAATCACAATGTATTTTTCTGTGTGAAAATGTGTCATCGTTTTTCTGACAACCCAACATATACATTGTTTGAAGATTATAAGAAAAAGCCAGGTTATCAATGAGCAGGATCACCAGAGTTTGTACAGAGCTTTTAATTTAGTACTTCTGATCTTGGAATGCGGACATGGGAGAGGGATGCGTACCTCCAGAACAGCCCTGGTGACAAGCTGAGTGCATGAGGAGCGGTCACAAGATGCTCGTGAGGTCCAGCTGGACCAGCAATCGGGTATCGGACATAGGGTGAAGAGGGAAAGGGGAGAAGAGTTCAATACATGGGGCCTCCAGGCAATCAGTCTCTCATCCTGGACACTCACTAATATGTCACAGTAGAGTAATTGCTAAATACTTAGAAGAACAAACAATGACATTTCTGAGAGGCTGATACGTTTACACAGATATTTTGAGTTGCAGTGAACAAAAACTCAACTTGAGCTAGCTTAAACAATGAATTTATTAGCTCACTTAACTGACTAGTCCAGAGGTGGGTGGCCTTTCAGTGCCGTTTAATTAGGAGCTTAGTTGTCTTTCTCTGCGGTTCCGTCAGCTCTGGGGAGACTTTGCCTTCAGGCCGACTTCCTTCCTAGTAGCAAAACTGTTCATTCTTGGTCTCATCTGCTTTGTCCACAGTCCCAGATGCCCCCTGTGCCACTCTGAACTTATTAGACCACTTGTCTCTCCATGAAGCCTCCGCACAAGCCCATGGCCACATGCCCTAAGGAAATCAGGGCTTCCGGGAAGTGAAATGGGGACTGTTTACTGGAGAAGCAACCAACAGGTGTCTTTCTGGTAAGATCCTAACAATTATAGTTCTGTCACTTTGAAAAGGAAATTTAAAAACACCCAGAAATGAGGCCGACAGGTGGTGAGATGGTTTAGGGCAGTTCATTCCCACATGACCAACAGCACAGTTTGAGGCCTGGACTCAGCAGCTTGAAAAACACTCTGGGTGTGTGTGCATGTGCACCCAAAATCCTGAAAAGAAAATGGAGAAGGGATTGCAGCATGGCTATCCCCTACCCCTGGGGAGGGAATGCGTGTGTGATTTCTCACTTTCCCTCTCTCCATCTTTCTCTCTGCCTCTCTCTGCAAACACATGTGCCCTATAGCAAGTTAAAACCCCCTGGAAATGAACGGGTCACTCCAACTGACTGAAAACTACTGATCCACAGCAGCTTCAGTCACTGACTGGTGATTCCTCCTCAGTTTTTGAAGAAAACCTTCTCATGATTTTTTTCCCTTTGTTTAATTTTTGAATTTTTTCCCCTTGTTTAATGTGAAACCTAATGCAGAATCTGGTAGGTGAGGAGGTAGTCTTTTCATATATCAGCAGTCATGGTAAAAATTTTCAGCTGTTGCTAATTGGAACTTTGTTTAAAATTTTAAACCTTTAATGAGTTTAGTCAGCTGCCTATGAGAAGGGAGTGAATATAATCCTCTTGCCTATAAATATAAAAGGTCAGGGAGGTGCTTTTGTAAATAGTACCTATTCCCAAGGGTAACTTTGTGAAGTGTTGGTTTCAACTCCATTCTGGATGATTGGAAAGTTTTCTTAGACATCCAATGAACTAGCAATTTTGGTGGAATTCATTTTTATCAGCCCATGTGCTGCACGACTGGGTCCTGGTCCCCTCTGGGGAACATGGGACTCTTTCAAACATCGCCAATGGGATTGGCAATTGTTAAAACTTGATTTGAAGAGTGATGTCAATATCTATGAATAAAAAACAAACAAAAGCAAACCCAGCCATCCCACTCCCGGGAACAGAATCCATGGAATGAAGCATGTGGGTGAGGGGCGTGTACAGGGTGCCACCCTGTGCAGTGGCCTACCGCCGGGAACAGTGTATGCACAACATCAGGGACTCCAGTGTAAGTTGTGGAACAATCTTACCATGGAATATTTTATACATATTTTAAAATCAAGTCTAGTCTGTAGTAATATTTCAGAAGCATTTTCCTTATATTCAGTTAGCAAAAGGCAGAGGTGAAAATATAATCCCAATATTATAAAACAAAGGACAAAAGTTCATGTTTCCACATGAATTTATAGAAGTGGACATGACCAAAACCATAGCTGCATCTCCCATGCTCTATAAGGGTTTGAGTCCTGGCCCCTTATGGCAGGACTTTTTAAAACAAAATACGGTTCGTACATACTGGTGTTGCTACTTTAAAGGGCCCTTTGCCTTCTTTTTTTTCTTTCTTTTTTCTTTGGAGAGGTTTTTGCTACAGGGCGTGTGCACTCACCAGAAAGAGAGAGAGACAGAAAGTGAGAAAACACCCCCCCGGCGGGGGGGGGAGATAGCCATGCCACAATCTCTTCTCCTCCTTTCTCCTCTTGGGATCTTGGGCACACAGGCACAGGTGCCCGGCGTGAGTTTAAGCCACCGGGTCCGGGACTCGAACCCCAGTCGACTACATGGGAGTCCAGAGACATAGCCATTATGCCAACTGCTGGTCCCAAGGGCCCCTTGCCTTCTCTACCAACTTTGTTTTGATTGTTAGAGGACATGTGTAATTGCTGGAGAAGGGGAGGGACAAGGCACCGCACCCCCACACCACCACCACCAATGCAACATGGTTATGCTGAGATCCGTCTTCTCCATTTATCCATTATTGGGATTTGGGACGTGCACACACACACACATACACCCAGGACCGGGATTCGAACCATGATTGGCCGTGTGGGATCTAGCTCCCTTAATCACTAGGCTATGGGGCCAGTTTCCAACCTTTTTTTTTTTTTTTTTTTTTGAGAGGTTTTTGCTATAGGGCGCATGTGCTCATCAGAAAGACAGACAGAAAGAAACAGAGAGAAAGCGAGCAAGAAATTACCCCCCAGGGGGAATGGCCACGCCGCAATCCCTTCTCCTCCAGTATCCTCTCAGGATCTTGGGCATGCATGCCCAGTGTGAGTTTAAGCCATCAGGTCCGGCACTCAAACTGCATTTGACTACATGGGAGTCCAGTGACATAGCCATTCTGCCATCTGCTGGTCTCTATCCAACTTTTTTTCTTTTTTTTGAGAGATTTTTGCTATAGGGCACGTGCGCTCGCCAGACAGACAGAGACAGAGAGACAGAAAGCAAGAAATCACCTCCCAGGGGGGATGGCCACGCCGCAATCCCTTCTCCTCCATTTTCTTCTCGGGATCTTGGGCACGCATGCACACGCGCCCAATGTGAGTTTTAAGCTACCGGGTTTGGGACGCAAACCGCGGTCGACTACATGGGAGTCCAGCAACATAGCCATTACACTAACTGCTGGTCCCCAACTTTTTCTTTAATAAACAAAAATGGGGCATTTATCTACGTAGGTAGCTGGATTACCCAAAGGATCAGCTGACTTCCAATCCAGTTGCACCTCGGGGCTCTAAACAGCACCAACGTTACTGTGTATCACCCTAGCCTCCAGTTGTGCAGGACTTCAAGGAGATTGTAGAACTCATTGCTTATATAGACCTTATGCCTGTTTACAAAAAGGTGAGTGAACCTCTTCTAATGTTTATATAGAAAAGAGGATGCTGATGAGACAGTTTGTCAGAGGCAGGTGAGACAAAGAGAGAGAGAGAGCTCTACCAGAATCACTTGGAGAGAGTGGATGTTTTATGGAAAGTGGAGTGCCAGATAAAGGGGATAAGATAGTGGGCAGGAAAAAAGGAATGTCTAGAAATAAAGATAAGAAGGCATCACTTCCTTCCTCCAATCCATGGAGTGGGGCAGTCTTTCCCAGGTGGGCCTCACTTGCGTCCTCCTTCCTCCCACATGCTGTAGATGGAGGGCTTGTTTGGAGGAGGGGTGGAGCTGCTGGCTGGTGAGTGCAGGTAGGAGGAGCTGGTGTGGTGGGGCCCATCCATCTCAGTCACTGAAGTGCAGTCCTCACCTTCAGGTTCCCCAGCACCGAGGATCCCTTAACAGCTGAGTCCCTTTGAACTAGCATAGCTCCAGAGAGACCAGTCCACAGTTGGGCACATCTTATCTCCCCAAAGAACCAAGTCAAGAGCACCAGGTGGTGGAAGTTCTCACATCCCCAAGTCCTCCTGCAGTCCTTCATCAGCTGCGGTTGTGGCCACTAGTCCTAGAAGCTCAGTGCCCTGAGCCTGGGCAAAGCAGGTTCTGGTCATCTCTGAGCTCCAGGAAAGTCATTGTTTGAGAAATCAGGGCAGTCTCATTTTGCATTTGTGCAGCAGCAAGCCCTTGAGGGATGCTAGAGGTAGCAGAGTATGTAAGTCTACCTGACTCCCAAATTCGCCATGGGAGCTGACTCAGCAGGGAGAATGCTTCCCAATACCATGTTTGGACCAGTGGTCCACTTAGACATCACCAGCCCAAGCAGCATGAAGCCCCCCTGACTTTAACACCTGAAGTCTGAATTACTAGGGATTAGATTAGGGCAGATAGTGTTTTCCCTCCAACTAGCATAGCTGGAACCAGTAGAGAGAAACCAAAAGTTGTGGATCTCCATTGCTTCCCCTACACTGCCAAAAACAGCCACCTGCTGGCTGCCATCAGCTGGATTGTTTGGTTATTATGGATTGTAGCAGCAATTGGTTGCCCTTCCTGCCCTATTTACCCTGGTGTTAAAAATCCAGACATGATGGAGAGAAAAGAGAAAATTTCAGGCTAGAGAATGAGGTGGTCACTATTCTACCTCCACTTGTCATTGTCATTAAAGGATGAGGGTTGGCTATAGAGAGGCCTTAGGAGACCTGGAGCACAGAGTAAGTGTCAGGAACAGTGTGCTCTCAAAAGATTTATAGGCATGACCAAAACTGCAGCCTCCCGGGGTTTGAAGCCTACAGGTTGGGAGCTCCTAGCCTACAGCATCCCCTCTGCTCTTTGTTGTTTTCCTGGCAGTCTCTATGGTCAACCTGGGCTGGTTTAGAGGGAGAATAAAGAAAGACTCATGCTGCCTCTTGGTGGAGGAAGGCGTCTAAGGATCGGAGGATACAGTGAGGTCAGGTAGGATCAAAACTGAAGGGATGGGGAACCAGCAGTTAGCGTAATGGCTATGTCGCTGGACTCCCACGTAGTCAACCGTGGTTCGCGTCCCGGACCCGGTGGCTTAGAACTCACGCCGGGCGCGTGTGCATACGTGCCCAAGATCCCGAGAGGAGAATGGAGGAGAAGGGATTGCGGCGTGACCATCCCCCCTGGGGGGTGATTTCTCGTTTTCTGTCTCTATCTCTCTCTGTCTGTCTGGCGAGCGCATGTGCCCTATAGTGAAAACCTCTCCCCCCCAAAAAAAAAAAACTGAAGGGATGCAGCTGTAGTTGGCGACAGTGAAGGCAGTGGTGGCCTTTATTCTCAAAGTGGAGGGGGCTCAGGAGGTGGAGTCGGTCAGGCTATAGTGGGGTAACCCAAGGGTTGCGGTGGTATCTTGGAGGTTTTATTGGGAATATGGAGTCAAGTTAATCTAGGAAACAGTGTCCATGGATTCCCCATCTTGGAGACTGCCCACATGTTAACATATTAAAAGCCCGAGAAGCTCCTTGGTTAAACTATGCAATTTTAAAAGAAATTTGCACCTAGGGAATGACTTTTTTCCAAGGGATACCTTCCTCTTTCTCCTTACAGTGGTATCTTCCCCCATTGCCAACCTCCCCACCCCAATTTGAGGCCATCAATTTGGGAAGCTCTTAAATAAAATAAGCTGTCATTTCTAGATTGCCAGTAAGCAGAAGATGGGGAGGATTTTGGCAGTGAAGAGTAGTGAGGGAAGGGTCTTGGCATGGGAGCAGTTCAGCATATTTATCATGTTAGTGGAGTAGTGCAAGGTTAGCAGCTGGGAAGCACAGTCCTGTGGCAAGAGGGAGGGGCTCTTAGCTCTGGTGGTGGGCTGGCCTCGGGAATGAGTAGAGGACACTCTTGTCTCAGCAACATTCACTGTCCCCCTTTGCGATGCCCATCGTGTGCCACACATTGTTCTGGGACCCGAACTCACAGAAAAAATGTCTCAATTTTCCAGACCCTTACAGGCTGGTGAAGAGGGGCATGAGCTATCTTGATTTGGTGCTTAGTGCTAAAACACAGAGGGCTGAAAAGTCATGAGGCCCACCCAGATCCCTCTAGGAGAGTGCCAGGAGGGCTCCCAGCAGGTGAAACCAGTTGAGTAATGTACTCAGAAAGTTGTTTTGAGGCCCAACCTTTGTGCTGTAGTTGGTAGCATACTGAAGTGCAGTATTGGAAGCTATTTGGCCTGCTATGGGTTTGGATCCCTGCCCAGTGGTTCTGAAACACAGTGGTAAAGATCCTGGCAGGCTGGGGACTGGGGGAAAGGGATCATCATACAACCGAGCCTCATTAAGGGCATTTATCTTTCTCTCTGAGCACGTGCCTGCTCTCCATTGTGACGAGAGTAAAAGTTTCCAGGGCAGAGAGAAATCGTGACCTCCCCTGAACTCAGGTCTGGCGTGTCCTGAGGCACACCTGAGATGCCACCCTTCTCTATTTAATTTTCTTTGGGCTGGGTCTGCTATCTTCCTAAGGAAATTAACACCAATTCCCTGCCTCATCTGTCTTGGAGTTGAGTCTGTGCTAAGTAGCCACATGGGTATTCTCTACCTCTTGAATAGAGGAATTTCCTTTTCTAGGATGCAGGACACCTAACCAGTCAAAAGTCACCCCTAACCAGTCAAAGGTCACCCCTAACCAGTCAAGGGTCACTCCTAACCAGTCAACACAGCAGCAGCTTTCACCTTGATGCCTTATGGTCATGTGATGTATTGCCAACACTGATACACATTTCAGCCCCCAAGGGGACTTGTCAGATACTGGTTTTTGAAGGCTGGCTGTAATCCTTCGTTTTCCTGAATCTTCTTCTGAAGTACCATACGGGTATTGTGGGGAGCTGCTGCCATTGACAATTTCAGAGCTAGCCATAGTACTTTTTTCTTCCTTCCTTCCTTCCTTTCTTCTTTTTCTTCATTCATTCTTCTTTCTTTCACTCTCTCTCTCTCTTTCTCCCTCTCCCTCCCTCCTTCCCTTTCTCCTTCTTTTCTCCTTCCTTTCTCCTTCCCTTTCTCCTTCTTTTCTCTCTTTCTCTTTCTCTCTTTTTTTTTTTTTTTTTTGAGAGGTTTTCGCTATAGGGTGCGTGTGCTCGCCAGACAAACAGAGAGGGACAGAGAGACAGAAAGCGAGAAATCACCCCCCAGGGGGGATGGTCACGCCGCAATCCCTTCTCCTCCATTCTCCTCTCGGGATCTTGGGCACACACGCACATGCGCCCGGCGTGAGTTCTAAGCCACCGGGTCCGGGACGTGAACTGCGGTGGACTATGTGGGAGTCCAGCGACATAGCCATTACACTAACTGCTGGTTCCCTCTTTCTCTTTCTTTTTTTAAAGCTATGTGTTGGTGTAGCCCTGCACACTTTGCTCCCAGGACTTGGCTCAAAACAGGGATCCATAGCTGAGTGGACCTAGAGGTGCTGGTGAAGCCAGTGATGATGCTCCTATCACTGTGTGTAGGTGCTGGATGCTATGTGGGGGCGCACTGGTCTCTTTTGTCTTGGGTGCAGCACTCCCAGAAGTCCTAGAGAGTCTAGCTGGGGCTTCTCTAGTGGGTGTGGAGTCCTACTGGAAATCGGAATCCTGCTGGCCAACCAAGCCCTTAGGGTGGGCTCTCCCCTCCCATGTATGCTTCGTTACTCTGCTGTACCTGCAGGTTCTTCACTGACTTTATAGCTCATGGCACTTGAGCACCCTTGTCTTAGGGACTCTAGACATTTTAGATGGAAGAAATAAAATCCTATGAAATCAGTTTTTTAGAAACTCTAAGGGTGGACCCGCAGATGGTGTAATGGTTACATTGCTGGACTCCCACGTAGTTGACCGGTGTCCCAGACCCGGTGGCTTAAACTCACATCGGGCGCGTGTGTGTACGTGCCCAAGATCCCGAGAGAAGAATAGAGGAGAAGAGATTGTGGCGTGACCATCCCCCCTGGGGGGTGATTTGTCATCTTCTGTCTCTCTGTCTATCTGTATCTCTAGCGAGTAGCAAAAATCTCTTCTAAAAAAAGAAAAGAAAAGAAAAAAAAAGAAATGCTGAGGGAAAATATACTAAGATGAAATCAAGAAACTACACAAGATACCCATTTTAGATCCAGGATCAGTGAATATTCTAAACCTACTTGTCCTACTTTTTCACCCTTTTTTGTTTCCTTGTGTAGACCCTAGTAAGATTATTTTTCTGGTGCTGTGTTATGTTTTTAATTAGGACTTAGCCTAAATAATATCCTGAATTCCCTTATTCCCTTTCACTTTTTTTTTTTTTTGTGACTTTTATGATTTGGGGAGTAGTGCTTTCTAGAATTTTTTTTTTTAGGCTTTTGCCATAGGGTGCATAAGTACTAGAGTAAGAGAAAGAGAGAGAAAGAAAGAGGGAGAGAGAGAGACAGTGAGAAGTCTCCCACCAGGGGGGATGGTCATGCCACAATCCCTTCTGCTCCACTTTGTTCCTGGGATTTGAGGCATGCACACACACGCACCTAGCGTGAATTTCAGCCACCAGGTCCAGGACTTGAACTGCGGTTGGCCATGTGAGAATCTGGTGCCTTAACTACCATGCCACCTGCTGACCCCTAGAATTCTTTAGCTTACTTCCTGTGAAGTATTTTTGTAAACTTACCTGCTTTGAAGTTTTTTTTTTTTTTTTTGAGAGGTTTTTGCTATAGGGCACGTGCGCTCACCAGACAGAGAGAGACAAAGAGACAGAAAGCAAGAAATCAACCCTCAGGGGGGATGGCCATGCCGCAATCCCTTCTCCATTCTCCTCTCGGGATCTTGGGCATGCACGCACACGCACCCAGCGTGAGTTTTAAGCCACCGGGTCTGGGACTCGAACCGTGGTCTACTACATGGGAGTTCAGCGACATAGCCATTACGCTAACTGCTGGTCCCACTTGCTGTGAAGTTTTTAGCCTATCTTGTTTGCCTGTTGCTCATGTAATGATGTTAAAATAGGAAAGAAGTGGGGAGAAACTGAGATTGTGTAAGCTTTAATTTGGGCTGAAACACTACGTCACTTACTTCTGTCCTATCACTGGCTGCCAGGAAGCCAATAACATCTCTGGACAACCAACAACTAGATTTCTTTTTGTCTTTTTCTGGTTTTGTTTTATAATTTTTTGGCCTACTTTGTCTGTTCTCAGTTTCTGGTTCTTTCTCCCCTGCCTTGTATTTCTGGCATCATAACAGAATATAGTTTTCCTCTTTTTTGATAAGATAATAGTAATATGCCCTGTTTAGTCCCATCTCATGGTTTTGAATGTTCTGAAGCAGCATTCTGTTTTCAGCCATAAATTTGAAAGCACCGTTAGTCCTGGCTATAGAGATGTGCCTCAGATATGGTCCCAGGTCCATATTTGGTGGCCCCAATTGTAGGGGCCAGATGGTGGTGCAGCAGTAACACAACCAGATCCAAATGGGAGAGGTCCCAGGTTCTTGTCCTGGGACCTCTCTGAGCATTCGGGGTGCTCACACACATACCCATAACCTGGGGTGGCTGAAACTTGGGGAAGGTCATGGCATGAAGACCCTGATGGGGATGCCCATCCTGTTACCCCCCATCTCTCTCTTTCTCTCATGGAGGAAATAAATTAATAAACTTTTTAAAAAATGCCAATTGATAAGAAATGTATTATCCATTGGCAATGACTGATAAGTTTGTTCCAGAAGCTGTCTGGTGGAGTCCTGTAATGTATGGTCCTTGGTAACTCCCAGGCTTCTCCTGACCTTCACCAAGCACCCCCACATCTTATGAACAAAATGTCCCCAGTTCTCCTGCTCACCACTGTGGCTTTGAGTGGGGCGAGTCTGCCTCCCTTCCTGGTCATCTTGAGCTGGAAAGTCAGGAGCAGCTGGGCAGTGGAATTCATGTCTGGAGCTGTTTCTGGTCCTTGGGCATTCCTGTCAGATGCCCTAGCTCATGCTGCCAATCGGGGCCTATCAGCTCTGGATTAACTGGGTAGTGTGGGTCCAAATAGCTAATTAGGTCAATACCATCACTTGAAAAATTTGCCATTTTCTCTCCACATATATAAAATCATCAGTAGGTACAAAGCTTTCTTTGCCATAAAAAACTGGAGTTGGGTCCAGCAGGTGGCATGGTGGTAAAGGTGTTGGACTTCCACATGGTCTACTACTCTTTGAGTCCTGGACCTGGTGGCTTACTTTCTCACTCTCTCTCTCTCTCCAGTGAGCACATATGCCCTATGGCAAAGTAATATAATAATAATGATAAATAAAATTAAATAATAATTTTTTTTGAGATTTTCAAAAAGAATGACTTATTTGGTTTTATTTATCATCATCATTATTATTTTAAAATTTGCTACAGGACATGTATGCTCACCAAAGAGAGAAAGGGAAAGTAAGAAAGTAAGTCTCCAGGTCCGTGACTCACACCTCAGTCAGCCATGTGGGAGTCCAGTGCCATAACTACCACATCAGCTACTAGCCCCCTTAAATAATTCTTAAAAGAAAAAAAAAAAAAACTGGAGCAAAGGGTTGAAAATGTCTAAAGAGACCCTATCTCAGTAGTTGCAGGGCTGAGATTGATGAAAACGATGGGGGTTTTGTCTGGGTTGCCCCACTTATTAGTAGTATAGCCTTGGTTTGGGGCTCAAGCTCATTTTCTGTTTACTTTTGAAATGATTTGTATTATCTAACCTGAAGGTAGCGCTGCAGTGAAAAAATGGGGACTTTTGTTTTGGCTTCACCTCTTACTGGCTGTGTGGCCTTGGTCCCATCAGTGTTCATGAAACAACTTCCTTCCATTATAGTCAAGAATGAAAATATGCTAAACATATAGAATTGTTGCAAAAGATAGATTGAGGGAACAATTTTTTTATCTACAAAATATTAACATACAACCTTGTAACTGTTGTAAATTATAATATGAACTTGGTACCTCGCATTATGGTGGTTGTTAGAAGCAAATACATACTAATGGTTTTGTATGGCAAAGGCATTTGTAAGGTGTAAGAAGAGGTTTTAGAATATAAACAGGCCCAATCATGTACCCCCAACTACAACACAATTAAGAGTCTCCAAGATCTCAAACTTTATGCCATCTAAAGTTTACAAAGCAAGTAATTGTCCCCACATTACTGGAACAATTGTACAACTCTCAATAAAAACAATTCTTTTTTTTTTAATTTAGGTTTTTGCTATATGGAGTGTATGTTCACAAGAGAGACAGAGAGAAAGTGAGAAATCACCCCCAGGGGGCATGGCCACACTGCAGTTCCTTCTCCATTCTCCTCCTGGTATTTGGGGCACACATGCACACACCCCCAGTGTGATTCTCAATCTGCTGGGTCCAAAACTTGAATTGCGGTTGGTCATGTGGGAGAGCAGTGCCTTAACCACCATGTATCTGCTAGCCTAAATAAAAGCAGCTCTTGTCATTCCTGATCCTCTGTCTCTGTCCGAAATAAAAATTCCAAAAAATTAACTTGTGCTTTAAAATTTGGAGATAAAATATACTTTATGGCCTTAATTTCTACTATAACTTCCCTACAAAATAAAAGAACAATAGCCTTAATATTATGAATCAGTGTAAGTAGTAGATAAAGGTGAACTCTGACTAGTCTGAAACTGATAGTAGTAAGGGGGTGATTGTCCTTCCAAAATATTGTGATGCAACTAGTACCACAGTGAATTGAACCCACAATCCAATGCACGTTCCCTAATCCAAGTAGCTCAGTCCTCAGTGGTCCCCTTCCCTAACAGTAGTCAGACTTTAGACCTAATTAAATCCCCCACCAAGCACTCTTGGTCACCCATTCAAACAGACAGGACCAAAATATTTCTTTACCCCATGTGTAGGCCCATGACAAAGACTCCCAACCAAAGGCATGAAATCACCCCCTTTTCCTGATTTGTATCCTATGTTGCTTAAAGCACACACATTTACCTGAACTCTCATGACTTAGTTCTGGGCTGGTATGTGTTGCTTTTAACCCAATTAGGCAATCCAGAGACTCACTGCCTTACTCTGATGGACTGATTGGATGGTGATGTTGTCAGGGTACATGGTTTTCTTTATTAAGAACAAGATGGCAGTGGAGGGAACCAGCAGTTAGCGTAATGGCTATGTCGCTGGACTCCCACGTAGTCAACCGCGGTTCGCGTCCCGGACCTGGTGGCTTAAAACTCACGCCGGGCGCGTGTGCGTGCGTGCCCAAGATCCCGAGAGGAGAATGGAGGAGAAGGGATTGCGGCATGACCATCCCCCCTGGGGGGTGATTTCTCGCTGTCTCTATGTCTCTCTCTGTCTGTCTGGCGAGCGCACGCGCCCTATAGCAAAAACCTCTCCAAAAAAAAAAAAAGAAGATGGCAGTGGAGTCTCTGAGATACCCATTCCTTTACTCCATCTACCCAACCAGGATGTTTCACAGCACATACTTTTCTGGGCCAGGTGTGGCCTGGTGAGCTCCAGGAGCTGGAGTGAGCAGGCTTGAGACCATAGGGCATAGAGTGAACCTAACATTAGAATGGTTGGATCCAACTTATTTCTTCCGGTTCGGTTCCATCACTTGTTCACTCAGTGCACAGGACATTGCGTATTTGTGGCTGCCTTACAGTTACCTATTTTATACATGGATTGGGCCTGCCCTCTTCTACCATTTTCCTGCTTACACTGGGGGGAAGGAAATCTTTCAGTATAGAGTGTAGAGTAATCTTCCAGGAACTCTGATCTGTGGAGAATGCAGTACTGTCATGGAGCTGCCCTGCTCATGGACTCAGCAAGGCCTAAGCATGTCCTTGCAGAAAACTGAGGACTAGGACCAGCAGTTAGCGTAATGGCTATGTCGCTGGACTCCCATGTAGTCGACCGCGGTTCACATCCCGGACCCGGTGGCTTAGAACTCACGCCATGCGCATGTGCGTGCGTGCCCAAGATCCCGAGAGGAGAATGGAGGAGAAGGGATTGTGGCGTGACCATCCCCCCTGGGGGGTGATTTGCTTTCTGTCTCTCTGTCTCTCTCTGTCTGTCTGGTGAGTGCACGCGCTCTATAGCGAAAACCTCTTCAAAAAAAAAAAAAAAAGAAAGAAAGAAAACTGAGGACTGAGGAATGGGGGTATGGAGTGGCGGACAGAGCCCAGGTGACAGGGCCCCAGACATTAGCTGGAAGGCAAGAGCAGTGAGGCCCATTTGACCCACCCCTCGAGCTCCATGTCTTCTTGAGCAGCTTTGCTTTCTGCTCAGTAGCCACCTTGTAGGACTCTGTGGGTAGGCAGGCAGGCTTTGACATACCCATGGACCAATGGGCATTGCTTTCTCATAGACTACCCTTTGCCTACATGAGACTCAGCACTCAGCTGGCCCTTAGGATGTGTGGGCCGGATTCATTTACCTGTTGTTATACGCATGTGATGCTATCGAGAGGTTAGTCTCAACATTACACCCTTGAGATATATGGGCAGGCCCACAGCCAGCAGGTCACTGGCAGTACCTGGACAACAAGGTGCAAGCTCAAAAGCTCACCAGAATGTCTGATTCTTACCCTCACACACACACATGCCAAGAGCCTGGCTTTTATTTTTTTAGAATTATTTAATTTTTTTCATCACATTATTATTCTTTAATTTGACCAGAGAAAGACAAAGAGGCGGGAAGAAATTGAGAAAGCAAACTGCCAGGTCTAGGACTCAAACTGTGTTTGTCCATGTACTTTCCTAAGCCACTCAGTCTGTGGTACTTTGTTACAACAGCCGTAAAACTGAAAACTGATACAGATGGCATCCACTGACTTAATGACAGCAGACCACGGCCACAATGGTCATCTTCCCAGCACAGTACTCTTTGGAAGGGAACAGCTAGTATTTCCTTGTGTATTGATTTATTTATTTTAAGAGAGATTTTTGCTATAGGATGCATGTGCTCCCTGGAGAGACAGAGAGAGAGAAAGAGAGAGAGAGACAGAAAGTGAGAAATTACTCCTCAGGGGGATGGCCATACCACAATCCCTTCTTCTCCATTCTCCTCTTGAGATTTTGGGCATGCACGCACACAGGCCAGGCGTGAATCGAGCTGCTGGGTCCAGGCTTCTAACCATGGTTGACTATGTGGGAGTCCAGCAATGTAACCATTACACCGTCTGCTGGTCCCTCCTTGTGTATTTAAAAAAAGAAAACCAATAGGGCTGGCCTGCAGTGCAGTGGTTAAGGAAGCCAGATCCCACATGGTCAACTGCAGTTTTAATCCCAGGTCCCTTGGCTGGAAAAACACTCCTGGGATGTGGGCGTGTACCCAAAATTCTGCCAGGAAGGAAGAATGGGGAAAAGGATTGCAGCACGACCACTCTCCATTGGAGGATGCTTTCACTCTTCTCTTTCTGGTGAGCACCCAGACCCTCTGGCAATAGGAAAGACAGAAAGAAAAAGAGATAGGAAGAAAAAGGAAGAAAGGAAGGAAGGAAGAAAAGTAAAGAGGAAAGAAGGAAGAAAGGAAGAGAAAGGAGAAAGAAAGAAAAAAAGGAAGGAAGGAAAGAAAGGTCGGTCAACAAGGTATATGAGCACTGGAGAGAGTGGAGAAGGTGTTTTCCACTTACGTTATGACTCACATCCCGCTGGCCACAAGGGCAGAAAAGGAGGGTCCTGGCGCGCCCGGTGTGGCGGGCCAGGACTCGCCGCTCGCACGCCTTTGGGCTGCGGCGGGCTCCCGCGCTCCCTTCCGTTTCCGACGCGCTGCCCGCCGAGCCGGTGTAGGTGCGACAATAACATGTCTGCTCCGCTGCCCGCCGTCGTGCCCGCCGCCAGGAAGGCCACCGCCGCGGTGATTTTCCTTCATGGACTGGGCGATACGGGGCAGGGATGGGCAGAAGCCTTTGCAGGTATCAGAAGTTCACATACCAAATATATCTGCCCTCATGCGCCTGTAATGCCTGTTACGTTAAATAGGAACATGGCTATGCCTTCTTGGTTTGACGTTATTGGGCTTTCCCCAGATGCACAGGAGGATGAGCCTGGAATTAAACAGGCAGCAGAGAATGTAAAAGCTTTGATAGATCAAGAAGTGAAGAATGGGATTCCTTCTAACAGAATTATTTTGGGAGGATTTTCTCAGGGCGGAGCTCTGTCGCTGTACACGGCGCTCACCACGCGGCAGAAGCTGGCGGGCGTCACCGCGCTCAGTTGCTGGCTTCCCCTTCGGGCCTCGTTTCCACAGGGTCCTATCAGTGGCGTTAATAGAGATATTTCTATTCTCCAGTGCCATGGGGATTGTGACCCTTTAGTTCCCTTAATGTTTGGTTCTCTTACTGTTGAAAAACTTAAAACATTGGTAAATCCCGCCAATGTAACCTTTAAAACCTACGAGGGCATGATGCACAACTCATGTCAGCAGGAAATGATGGATGTCAAGCAGTTTATTGATAAACTTCTACCTCCAATCGATTGACGTCACTGAGAGGCCTTGTGTAGACGTACACCAGCATCATTGTAGTAGAGTGTAAATCTTTCCCATGCTCAGTTTGAAAATTCTGATGTTTGCAGTGTTAAAGTGTTTTGCAAATACATGCCAGTGGCACAGACTAAATAATGTCTCATGGGAAGTTGATGATATTTTAAGTATCTATACATGTATTTGAATAATATCGATCCAGAATACACTAGTATTAAAATAAGTGAAGCTGCTACTAGCTTCTTTTTTCTCAAATGTAATTTAGCAAAATAATAAAATACTGCAATCGGATTTTTTTTTTGGAGAGGTTTTCGCTATAGGGTGCGTGCGCTCACCAGACAGAGACAGAGAGATAGGAAGCGAGAAATCACCCCCCAGGGGGGATGGTCACGCCGCAATCCCTTCTCCTCCATTCTCCTCTCGGGATCTTGGGCACGCACGCACACGCGCCCAGCGTGAGTTTTAAGCCACCGGGTCCAGGATGCAAACTGCGGTCGACTACATGGGAGTCCAACAACATAGCCATTACGCTAACTGCTGGTTCCCTGCAATCAGATTTTTTATTACATCATTTGAAAATTACTTGTGTGCTTACTGGGAGATTTGTCCAAGTGTACGTGAGCAGGTAAGATGTAAGCAGTTCGTGCACGTGTGACTTAGTGTGTGGGTGTATGCCACAATCGCTCGGTTACCGTGTGGTGTCTGTATTTTTATATATACCCATATTTACTACTGGCTATAATACACAATAAGAACAAGATGTCATTACATTATTCCTGACAATAGGGATAATGCTTTTAAGTGTCAATAAAGAATATCTTGCTCTCTTAAAAAAAAAAAAAAAAAAAAAAAAAAAAAGAGGGTCCTGGGGTCCTGGGAGATGAGACCTGCAGGCCTGGGCGGAGAGAAATGACTCGGCCCTGAGCAGCCAGGACGTGGGTGCCAGGTCCTCCTGAGCAGCAGCCCGTCTAGGGCCCCAACGCTTGCTTCTTGTAGCCCACACGCCTGGAGGGACAACCGAGTGACAGGGCAAGGAGGTAGTGTTTAGGGTTCCTCAGCAAGGTGAGGGGAGTCTGCCCGCTCAGGGCAGGAGCACCCAGGAGCTGGGTCAGGGGGCAGACGCCAGGGAGGGAGGGACCGACAGGTGAGGGCGGGGGACTGGCGCGCGGAGGGCGTAGAGGGCGCGCGGGGCCGCACCTGCCGGGAGCGCAGAGGAGGCGCGGAGCGAAGGCACCTCCACTCCCCGCGCGGGAAAGCCAGAGGCTGCGGAGCGCGATGCAGCCGGCGGCCGAACCCGGGCTGGGCGACTCGGCCCTGCACCGCTACCTGGACGGCGAGTTCTGGAGCCTCAAGAACGAGCTGCGCAGGCTCCTGGGCAGCTGCCCGCTCTTCCAGCACAGGTACCGCGCTGCGGCCGCCGCCCCGGCCCCGCTCCCCGCGTCCCCAGCCAGCAGGGCCACCTCTGCCCCAGCGCCCCTGTGGGCGAGACCGAGGGCGAGGTGGGGCGTGCGCTGTGCCCTAGAGGTCAGCCTGTTCCTCACCGCTGCAGATGACCGACTGCTCCCAGACACGTGGGCTGCCTTCCGCCGCCGACTTCCTGGGGCCACAGGGTGCCCTGCACCTGCTTCCCACGCTCAGAGTCGGGGTGAATGGTGCGCCCGGCCATGGCAGACGCTCGGCCGGGTCTCTCTGGCCAGAAGGGTCAACCTTGCTTCTAAACCTTTTTCTGGAATCCTCTTCCCGCAGTGTCCTCCCCTGCCCCCCTAGTGTGAGAAGGGGCAGAAGAGAGGTGGGGTGGGCGTATAGAGACGGAAAGGTCCTGTTCTGGGCGTGCCTGGGCACCAGGGCGTGGGGCAGACTCCCAGGGCCCCCCTTGGAGTGCCAGTGTGCCCAGCGGGCGGCTCAGCAGCCACGGGTTCTGTGGGGAAGCCCAGGCCCACAACGTTGTTTGATGCCACGACAACCCCAAGAAGTAGGAGCAGGAGTCAGAGCAGCTCAGATTTCCAGGTGGACGACCTGGCTGACACCGGCCTGCAGGACTGCAACTCAGCGCTTGTGTCCCATGGGCGCTATTGCTCGTGTTTTACTGGGCAACGGACCCCATTTCGGGCAGTCCGAAAAGCCATGCTTTGGTGTTTGAGCTTCGGGAAGCCACTACGAATTACGCCAGCATGTTTCTGAGGAAGGTTAACTGCTTAGCCCATACCCAATTAACCCACGTTCCGTTTCTCTCTGGAGAACAAGCTGGGCAGAGAGGGAAGGAGGTGGCTTGAGTAAAAGTCAAGGTGTCCCTTGGAAAGAAGCCTGTGGTTCTTGCACAGGGGTTACCTTGTAGGCGGATGTGGGCTTAGGGAAGTGGAAGAGTGAAAGGTGTGGCATTGACCTTGAGTGTCCAGTCTTCTCTTGCCGTTGCATGTTTTATTTTCATTTTTAAAAAGTTTCTTTCTTTCTTTTTACTATAAGCACACGACTGAAATAAATATGATTTATTTATAAATAACAAATGAACAATGAACAGTATCTCAAAGTTTGAAAAAATTGACACAGCACTGAATACACAACTTTTTATTTTCTTCAGGTCAGTTTTTTTTTTTTTTTAATTTTCCTATAGGGTATGTGCACTTGCTGGAGAGAGAGAGAGAGAGAGAGAGAGAGAGAGAGAACGAACTAGCAAGTGACTCCCCAGGAGGATGGCCACAGTGCAACCCCTTCTCCTTCATTCTCCTCTCAGGATTTTGGGCATGCATGCACACACGCCCAGAGTATTTCTCAAGGTACCAGGTCCAGGACTCAAACCGTGTAGTCGGTCACATGGGATCCAGCCATCTTAATCACTATGCCACCAGTTGGCCTGTGTTTTGTGATTTAATTATACAAAGATGAATCAGTTCTGCAACCTAAAAATATTTACTTATTAAAACTATATCAATACTTTAATCAACTGTACAAAAAGGATAGAGACAAACATGTGCATTTATAGAACTGTATATCAGTCAGGCCAGATCCCTGCAGCGGGAACTCCCAGCATGACCTCATTCATCTGTGGGGACAGAGCAGTCCTTGTGCAGACGGGCACACTTAGCCAGCTTGTCCAGCGTGGTCAGACCTCTCCTCGATGGCTTCCTCCTGCTTATGAATGTGCTCGTCCAGTTGCCTGCTCCTTGTAGCAGACCTTTACCTTCCTGCCCCACCAGCTATTGGAGGAGGACTGGGGCCATACAGATGATTGATTCCACCCATTCTTTGGGGGGGAGGGTGTTTCCAGGCAGCCCTCTTCCACCATCATATCTGGAATCAGTGAGTTTCTGTAACCTCTTCTCTTTTTCACATCTTGCCAAAGCAGAGTTTTAAAAAACAAAACTACAAACTCAGCTATTCCCCAGAAGAAATCTTTATCAAAAACAACCTCCATGGGGACTGACTCTGGCTGTCCAATATTTGTCGGTTCAAGATGTAAACCATCATGCCTCCCGTTCTCCACTTCAGAGCTACTGAAGAGCTTGGGCCTACTTGGCCTCTGTATCTCTCTCCGTGCCTCGTCCTTCTCTTTAAAGTTTCTTTGTTTTTTCCATAAGTGACAGAGAGAGAGACTCCAACAGGGTCTTCAGGTTGAGATCCACCCCAGCTTCCACAAAATAGTGGGCACCCACAGTCAGGGAAGTCTTTGGATACTAACCTGGAGCCTCCCCATGTGAATCAGCCTCGCAGAGCACTGCATTCCTGCTGTTCTACTGGCCACCCCCCAAGTTCTTGAAGTCATGGTCCTCAAAATGTGGTGCAGGGACCCCTGGGAGGGTAACCAAGGCCATTTCAAAAGGTTCACAGGTTCAAAACTAATTTTTTTTTCTTTACAGTAAGTCCAAGATGTCATTGGTTTTGTTCACATCCTTAGTGTACTGGGGTAGTTTCAGAGACTATGTGTCATGTAATATTCCTACAGATGAAAGGCAGAAGCAGATAGGAGACTCTAGCTGTCTTGTATTAATACAAATGTGAAAGGAATTTTTATTTATTTTTTTAAAGAATTACTTTATTTAACTTTATTTATTTATTTAAATTTTTTTCAGTCATTATATATTTTTTAATGATAAAATACAGCTAGAATGAGATCAATCAGGGTAAAACATAGTCACCATTTAAAAATATACTCTAACCCTCTCAGTAGCATCCTAACAAGAATATAGCATATGTTTACTTAGGAAGGTGTATTTACATCTATTTCAGGCAGGAACTGAGCTGATAAATGGCAATATGAAGTGAAAAAAAAAAGGGCAAATACAGACTACTTTATTATAGCAATATATAAAACAAATAAAACTTTAATTGTGCATAACCACACTATATAAACATTATGACAGATGTTATTCAGCCTGTTTAAATTGTGGGAATCGCTTATGTAATTCTTGGAATTTACGTACCTTCATAAAGATAAAGATATAAGATTGAAATGTGTGTACATGTTTTTGTTAGAAGTATATAAATCTCACTCTCCTCACTTTATCGATAATCTCAGCATTTTCATACACCCTCAGAAAGTTAACCAAACCCAAGGCTTTTTATTACTAGAAGAACTGGCACCAATACATTTGCCAGTGGAGACATTCTGAAAAGTTAGTGAATTAAAAAAGGAAAAAAAGTTCATGGATAATAACTAACAGGTCACTGAAGATTTTTGACCTAGTTCTTGTCTTCAGAGCACAAAGACCTTCCACCTGGGCGTTCAGTACAGTCCCTACAGACTGACAGTATCCTTCACACACTCCTCTGAAAGTACTCTGAAGAGCCATTTCCATTTTAATAGTCGGATGTGGATTGTATCCTTCAATCTGAAAGTCTTCAGGTTTGAAATCATCAATTTTCTCAACTTTTCAAAGAATTTTGAGCTTTGGAAAAGGTCTTGGTTCTCTCTGAAGCTGGATTTTCGGTGGCTCAACCGTGATTCATGTGGGTCTCCCAAAGTATGTACAAAGTCACCTGGCCTAAGGTCCGTGATGTGTGCAATCATATACGTGAGCGGGGCAGAGCTGGCAATGTTGAAAGGCATGCCCAGACCCACGTCTCCCGACCTCCGATAGAGCTGGCAGGACGATAGAGCTCGCTGTCCACCATGCAGAACTGGCAAAGCCGTGGCCTGGAGGCAGCGCCATCAGAGGGAGATCTTTTGGATTCCTAGCACAGGTGATGAGTCTTCTGTCGTCAGGATTGGCTTTGATGGTGTCACTTTTTGAAGTTGGTCTACTCCTTGCCCAGAATAATCTGAATCCATATTTTTGTATTCTGCCCCAAAATGTCTCCACTGGAAGCCATAAACAGGACCCAAGTCGCCGCCTTCTCTGGTGGAGAATCCCAGGTTGTCCAAAAAGTCCCGAGATCCATTAGCAACCCAGATTTTCAATCCCTTAGAAGATAATTCCTTAGCGTTTGTGGATCCCTTGATAAACCAAAGCAGCTCCTCCAAAACTCCCTTCCAGAATACACGTTTGGTTGTCAGCAGAGGAAATTTGTCTCGCAGGCTGTAGCGCGCCCGCAGGCCGAACACTGACAGGGTGCCCGTGCACGTGCGGCCCTCCTTCCGTGCGCCAGCGCAGGATGCGCTCGACCTGGCCCAGGTATTGCAGCTCCCCGTGGCCGGGCCAGGGCTTGGCATCCCCCTCCTGCGCGGCGAGCAGCGACCGCGGGCGCGACAGCTTGGAGCCGGCGGCGGGCATGGCACTGCGGCAAAGATGGGCGCTTTAATTATTTCAAAATTTGACCAGAGAGTGGGGGGGAGAGAGAGAAAGTGAAGAAGCAAGCCACGAGGTCTGGGACTTGAACAGCAGTTGGACATATGGGAATCCAGTGTCCCTAACCACCAAGCCACCTGCCCGTCCCCAAACATGAAAGGGATTTTAAAAAAATGAAGAACAAATCTATTCATTTCCTATTTGTTTTGGGAAACAAATTTTTAAGAAAATATACTTAATGGATTTATTACTATTGTTTTCAAATGTATTAGTAAATATTTGAATATTTTTCTGTTATAATTCCTTTTTCTTCCTTTATGAAAAAGAGAGAGACTTAGAGAGGAAAAGGAAGAGAGACAGAGATATGTGTTTTTGACAGATTTTGCTGGGTTGCCATCTTCTTGCCCCAGCCCCCTGATAAGCCAAGATTACAGGGGTCACAACTGTAGCTGGTGTATGCCTCCCATGTGGCTTCCAGTCTTCCAAGCAGTGATAGTACCTGTGTACTCCTGCAGCAGAACCTTCTATGATAATTTCTAGAATGAAAGAAATCAACAGATGAAACACGCTCAAAGAAGAGCGTTTTGGGGCCCTTAATTCTGAAGAGTGAAGAGTTCCTAAGATGGATGGGTTTGAGCACTGCTGCTTTGATGTGCTGTCACATTCTGTACACACGTCTGGTCCTCAGTCTCTCCAGTTTATTCCTGGGCTGACACCTTTTTGCCTTTTCAATTTAGGTAACTGCAGTTTAAATTAGGGACCAGAATTTTAACAGCCAACTACTGATTTGGGCTTCACAGACCACACTTTCTTGGGAATCGTACCACCTGGTAGAGAAAGGCAAGTGTGGGCCAAAGAGCTCATTTCCTGGGTAACCACCGTGGAGTGATTTTTTTTTTTTCCCCTTGCTGAGCTTACATTTGCTCATGCACAGAACACAGATTATCAGTGCTGCTGGGTGGTCGTGAAGCTTAAATGGAAAGCTGCTCAGTAGGCATTCAGTAAAGTCTGTTTATGATATGACACCAAAAACACCAAAAAAAAACCAAAAAACAAACCCTAAACCCAAAGCTACCAAAAAAGGAAAAAGAAAAACAAAAACACCTCATTTTCTTAACACTTTTCCGTTCTTTCCAATTCTCATTTACCTATATCTCAATTTCAGAGTTGTTATACTAGCATAGACAGCATTTCATATTCTTTTTTTCCAAATGGTTAGAGTGACATCTCTAAAAGTTCATTTTATACTTTCAGATTTAATCTTCTCATAGTGATCTTGATTTCTGGATTTTTTTTTTTTTTTTTTGGAGAGGTTTTTGCCATAGGGTGCGTGTGCTCGCCAGACAGAGACAGACAGAGAGATAGAAAGTGAGAAATCACCCCCCAGAGGGGATGGCCATGCCACAATCCCTTCTCCTCCATTCTCCTCTTGGGATCTTGGGCACGCACGCACACGCACCCGGCATGAGTTTAAGCCACCGGGTCCGGGACTCGAACCGCGGTCGACTACGTGGGAGTCCAGCAACATAGCCATTACGCCAGCTGCTGGTCCTGGTTTCTGGATGTTTGAACCTTGTGCCAGTGTAAAATGCTGGTGGAAGAGAATGAAAATGTTTGTTCACGGAGGCAATCTGAGGCCTCCTGTGGCTAGACCCCACACCCACCCCACTTAGGTCTTTGATGCTGAAGTAGGTGTTGGGGTGGCAGGTTTGTGGCGGCACAGTTCTGAAGTGTAGGGGGAAGTTAGCAGAGGGCTGGGCACTCTTAGGGACACAAGAGCCCAGGAAACAGTTGTGCAATATCCTCTGTACACAGTGGCTGCCTTTCTCAGAGCAAGGACTTGTCTCAAGGATGCTGGACATCTGTCCCCAGGAACTTGCAAGTCTAGCCCTGTTCTTCTTCCTCAGGATGGCTTCCCTTTTCTTCCAAAGACTAGCTTGCCAGGGTGAATCTTCACTCTTCACTTAGTTAGAGGGTCCTACAGACTGGGATGCCTGGGGTATTCGAGGGCCTTCCTTGCCCTTTCCATTCCATACCATGCCATACCACACTACATGACATGCACCATGCCACGCCATACCACACCACAACAAACCACAACACACCATGCCACACCACACCACACCACATCATACCACACTGCACCATACCACACTATACTATACTACACCACACCACACTAAACCCACACTATGCCACACCACATCACACCATACAATATTACATTGCACACCACACCATACTATGCCACACTGCACCATAGAATACCACACCACATCACACCAGACCGCACTATACCATACCATACCACACCATATCATACAATACCACACCATACCATACCACACCATACCATACCATACCACACCATACCATACCATAGTACACCACGCCATACCACACCACACCACAACAACCATACCATACTTTACCACAGCACACCATACTACACCAAACCACTCTACACCATTCTATACCACAGCACACCATACCATTCTATACCACAGCACACCATACCACATCACACCATGCCACACCACACCATGCTATTTGTTGTGATACAAGATGGTTCTGTCTGGGTGACTTCAAACCCCTCACTGGGTTTACAGAGATTGTTAAAAAGCAGCCTCTGAAATGAAATAAGCTTTAAATAGTTTCAAGTTTGTTGCTGGGAAAATCCAAAGCTCTCTTGTGAGGGCCTGGCTGCAGAGTGGGCGTTGGGGTGGCACACCTCCCTCAGCCACACAGCCTTTGTCCTCTTCCAAGACTGTCACTCTCTTCCACCAGGTGCCCCACTCTGGCTCCCATGTACCCTGCCTGACTGCTTCCTTCTCTCCTCGTTCCTCTCCACTCCCTTCCCTTGCCAATAGCACATTTCTCTTCCTAGCTTTCTCATGTTTAGTGAGCCTCTCAGTCTTATTTATGTATACAAGTATTTCATGAGCACTTTGTGAAGAGTCGAATAAATGGAAAACTCGAAGGTTTCTTCTGCCCCGCCCTCCCAGCCAGCCTCACAGGCATGCTACCACACATGAGGTGTTCAGATCAGCTCAGGAACCGAACCTGGGACTCTCATGTGGTTCAAGCATCCTGTAATAGCACCCTATACTTGCACAACTGTGGCCAGGCCAGACCACTTTTTAAAAAAATTGTGTTAAATACATATAACTTAAAATTTGCTATCTTTAGCATCTTTTTTTTCTTTTTCTTTTTTTCTCTCCCTTTTTTTCTCTTGCCTGAGATAAACAGAGTCAGAGAGGAAGAGGAGAAAGCAGCCCCTATGCATAGGGAATGCTTATGTCTCAATCCATTCTCCTCCATTTCTCTCTCCTTTTGGGATTTAGGGCATGCATGCACATGTGCCAAACATGTTTCTCAAGCCTGTGGGTCTGGGACTCGAATTGTGCAGTTGGCTATATGGGCTCTGGTTTTTTAACCACCAGGCCATGGAGTTGGTCCACTGTCTTTACTGTTTCTAGGTGTATAGTTCAGCAGCACTGAGCACATTCACACTGTCATACAACCATCACCATCATCCAACTCTGAAACTTTTTCATCTGAAACTGAGACTCTGCTCCCATTAGACATTAACTCACCTTCCACCCTGAGCTCCTGGCAACAAACATTGTACTTTCTCTCTGGATTTGACTAGTCTGTGTACCTCATGTGAGTGGAATCATCCAGAATTTGTCCTTTTGTGACTGGCATTATTTCACTTAGTATAATATACTCAAGGATCATTCATATTATAGCATATATCAGAATTTCCTCCCTCTTTAATATTATTTAATACCAAATAGTCTTTTTAGAAATAATTATTCATTTTATTTATTATCATCATTATTATTATTATTTTAATTTGCTACAGGGCACTTGCACTCACCAGAAAGAGAGGGAAAGCACTCCACCAGGTTTGGGACTCAAATAGCTCTCAGCCATGTGGGGGTCCAGTGCTTTAACCACTATGCCACTGCTGGCCCCAAACAAATAATATTCTAATGTCTGTATATATAGTAATCTGTCACTTAATGAGCGAGTTACATTCTGAGAAATGCATCTTTAGGCGATTTTGTTGTTGTGTGAACATAAAAGAGTGCGCTTATACAAACCTAGATGGTACAGCCTGGAACATAACAGAGTGCGCTTATACAAACCTAGATGGTACAGCCTGCTGCCTGCCTAGGCTATGTGGTGATGCCTGCGTGCTTCTGAGCCAACGCTGTTTATGTGGCACTGTGGACTGAATGCCATTACGTGGCCCACGACTACTTATTCATTCATCTGAGTATGGACATTTGGTCCCCCAGCCACTTCGACTGCTTTAGTGTGATTGTAGAGTCTTTTCCATTTCTTTTTCTATTTTTCTGAGTTTATGTGAACATTATCTTATTATATAAGCAGGATCTTACAAAGGGTTTTATTCTACAGCTTGCTCTTTTACAATTTAGTTCTTATTTTCATTAATGTAATATCGACATATACTTAATAAAATTGTGCTGTGAGGTTTGTAATGACAAAAGGCCATCTTCAGTCTCACTCTTCTTCGTTCACATGGGCAACCACTCTCAATTCTTTCACTCGATTTGCGTATTATTGACCACCACATGCTCAAGTGGCCACTTCTTGGTTATATACGGATTTATTATCATAGAAGGTGAAGATTTGTCACTATGGTACCTCTTTCCTTTCTCTACTTTTTGAAAATTAGTGCATCAGTGCTTTTATTTATATCAGTATCCCATGTTCACATTGCTGTAACTATGTAAGTATTTTTCCCCGTCATGCCCCACAGTGTACCACACATCGCTTCCTTTCTGCCACAACTGTTTGATTTCTCTGCAGATAACAATGGTACCTTTTATTCATTTGCTTTGTTCTCTGTAAACATATCATAGACCTCCACACTAGGTAGATATGACATAGAACAGATAGAAGAGGTCTATTATATTGGGTTGTTGGAAAAGTCATGACATATTTTCTTTTTTCTGTGCAAAAATGCATCATGACTTTTCCGACAACCTAACAGAACAGAACACCTCCATTCCTTTCAATTTGGCCATATGGGTCAGGTAATTGGCAGTTCTCCTTCCAGCCCCCATGAACTCATCCATTCTGGAGGCCTCGTGCTGAGGGCTCGGTCTGGACAAATCTCTACATGTCTCTTCTCCATCACTTTGGGCATTCCTCTGCATCTCCTCTGCAAGTCAAGTTGCTGTTTTCCCAGGCTCTCTCTTCCTCAATTACCCTTCTTACGGGATTTGAGATAGTGACAAATTATTTAATGCCACTCCTGTTGAGAGATGTGGTTTGTGTCCTTTCTCTTGAATCTGGGTGATTTTGTGACTGCTTTGGTGGAAGTGAGAAGAGGTAGAAGTATGCTGGGACCTGCATTTCCTGTCTCTTGAGGCTCTGAGCTTCCATGTTCAACGTTCTACTCACCTGTGCCTACCGTGCTGTGAGGAAGCCCAAGCTGGCTCATGTAGAGAGGCCACACAGAGAGAGAAAACGATGCTACATTGCCAACTGCTCCATCCCCCAGCTGTTTTGAGCTGAGACCCCAGGCCCTGGGACACAGAGACAAGCCATCCCCACTTGTTCTCTGTCCCAATTCCTGACAGTAGTGAGCTAGAATAAGAACACATTGTTGTTTTAGTCCACTAAGTTTTGGGGTACATTTCTTACACAGCCATAGATAACCTGGACAGTCTCTCATCTAGCTTCTGGGGAGTTGGGACCTGGGAATTAACTTTTTGAGATTTTCAGGTCTGAAAGTGTTTACTGTCCATTTGGCTGAAAGTTTTTCTGGGTGTAGAATTCTAGTCTGGAAATAACACTTCCCTTGGAATTTTAAAAGTATCATAGCATTGCTTTTTAGTGTTCAACATTGCTATTTGCCAGTCAGAGCCCTTCTTTTATATGTGACTCCCTCCCCAAGTTCAGTAAGCTTTTAGGAGTTTCCTTTTAGCACTGGTCTTACAGAATTTCTTGATAGGGTGGCTTGATGTTGATCTCTTTTCTTTCAGTGTGTTGGGCATGCAGTGGGCTTTTTCGTATGGTAACTCATGTTCTTCAGTTATCTGCACTATTTTTTCATCTGAGACTTTTGCTCAGAGGTTGGACCTTCTGGACTTGCTCATTAATTTAATTTATTCTTCCTTTCTTATTTTCCATCTCTATCTTTTTACTATACTTCCTGGAAGATTTTCTCAACTTCATCTTCCAAATCTTCATGAATTATCTTTTATTTTTATTTTTTTAAGAATTATTTTAATTTTATTCATTGTCAATATTTTAATTTAATTTTTTTGAAGATGACCAGAGAGAGAGAGACAGAGAGAGAGATAAAGAAAGTGAGAAAGCAAGCTGCCAAGTATGGGACTTAAACCGTGGTCAGCCATGTGGAAATCCAGCCGCCTTAACCACCACCCCATCTGCTGGCCCCATGAATTATCTTTTATATCTGCTTTTTTTAAAAAAAGTTTTTGCCATAGGGAGCGTGCACTCACCAGAGAGAGACAAAGAGAGGAAAAGTGAGAAATCACCCTCAGCCAGGATGGCCATGCTGTAAGGCCCTCCTCCTCTATTCTCTTCTTGGGAGTTTGGGCACACACGCACACACGCCCAATGTGAATTTTAAGCCACTGGGTCTGGGACTTGAATCGTGGTCAGCCATGTGGGAGTCCAGTACCTTAACCACCACACCACCCATATTTTCAATTTTCAAAAGTTCTTTTAAGGTTTTTGTGTCTCTTTTCTTAAAAATAGCATCTTTTTATTTTATTTTCATCTTTTTATTTCTGAGAATATTGATGATAATTTTTTTAGAGAGATTTTTGCTATAGTCTGTGCGTGCTCACCTGAGGGATAGAGAGACAGAAAGTGAGAAATCACCCCCCGGGGAATAGCCATGGTGCAATCCATTCTCCATTCTCTCAGGATTTGGGGCATGCACATGCATGTGCCCAGTATGAGTTTGAAGCTGCTGGGTCCAGGACTTGAACCGTGATCGACTACGTGGGAGTCCAGCAACGTAACCATTACGCTATCTGCTGGTCCCAGTGATGATCATTTTAAAGGTCTTACCTTCTAGTAAGTTACCTTTGCTTTGTCAGTTTCCTTTAAGTTCTTTTTTTTCAATTTGCACTATTGACCTCTGTGTGTTTTTTTGTGTGTTTGAAGCTTTCATTAAATGTCTTATGAGTCAACTTTGGGTGTCTATTTAAACATGAGCAAAATTAGTATTATGAGTAAAATACAGACTGCAGGGTTTCTTGGCCAGGTTTTCTTGAACACAGAGTAATCTCTATTGGCATGTCAGCATTAGCTTTTTATTTTTGGATGGGGTTAATATCTCCAGTGACGAACTCATTCATCTCCTGAGAAAAGGGTGAGTCCTGATCCTGGCTGCCTGGGTTCTCGGAGCCATGCAGGGAAAGGAGCTGTGAGCAGAGCTCTTCCACACATGGCTTTCAGCTGGTTAAGACCCTGCTCCTTTCTCAGGACATTTGATGGAAAATGGTTGTATGACCTGATTCTGTTAGAGGAAGTCACTTTATGGCCATCTACTGGAAAGTTGTGTAAGGTGACCGTGACATGGAGGCCATGCTCATGGTTGGCTGTGATATAGGTTTCTGGATATCAGAGCAGATTTAAACAAAGATATATATCACCCACAAATATGGCAGTAAGAAAATAAATAAGGCATGAACACACATGGTCTTGGTAGGACCAAGTGTAAATGTACTCAGGGAAGTCACACATGCACACTGATTTTGCTTGTGGCAGATACCTTGTTGGCTGTTCTTGGACTAGTTTAATTCCTGATCTCAGATCTGTCTCTAGTTTCCAGGGCTGCAAGGGAAGAGAGAATCATTCAGTTCCACTGAAATATAGCCCTGTCCAATACGTTCTTGGTTGGCTTGCGGAGCTCCAGGCACATGAACAGCTCGGCAGCCTGGAACGAAGGGAGTGCCCCTTTTCAGATCCTCGCTGGGTCCAAGCTGCCCTCACTGACCAGCCGGCCTTTGCTTTTCCTTGAAGTGGTCACTGGGGCCAAAGGCGAGGATTGGCCCTGCCTAGACGCTGCCTGCCTACCCCAGGAAGGGTGGGGACCATGTGGTTTAGGGAGAGGGGTGGATGCACGCTAAGGAGAAGCTGCGATCCTGCAGCTGAGATCATGGACAGTGGTTGCTGGACAGACACAGGCTCTCCCCTTAGTCCTAGGTCACTGCAGTGAGGGACGTAATGTCAGAGAAAGGACGAGGGAGGCCACAGGTGGGGCGTTTCTGCCCGGAGGGGGAAGCTGGGTGACGTCTACCACCTTCCCTTGTGTGACTCAAGCTGCCTGAAGTCAGGCAACACCTGGGCTTTTCTTTGTAGCACCTTGCTACTGACTCCAAAAGAAACCATTCCTTAGGCAAGGGACCAAGGTCTGGGTAAAGAGACTAGGTGTCATGTCATGGACGCCCATTCCTTCCTGCTCCCTGCTGTGGAGATGGCTGCAATTCTGGGGAAATCCGGGCCTGTTTTCCAGCCAAAGCCAGTCTTTCCACATGGAGATAGTACAGCTTTGTACTTTGATGGAAACGAAGAGCCTCACAAGCCACCAGACTCAGCCATCCCGTGGGCTGCGTACAGCCTGAGGAGCCTGTGTGTGCATGGACCCAGGACCAGCAATCCTTGCCTAGGCTTCCCTGTTCGTGCTTCACTCGTGATCTCACCAGCCTCCTGTGTGCCGTTCCAGCTGCAGTGTCTCCTAAACAAACCTTTACAAAAATCCTCTCCTCGTTTCAAGAATCAAGTCTCCTTTCTAAGACCATTGCTGTCCTGGAGGCACAAACCAATCAGGAAAACCCTCCCCTAGTGTTACATTTTCTCAGTCACTCTTGCTGATTCAGAGCCTGCAGGTCTTTCACAGTTACCAGCAAGATGATGCAACAGTTTCTGTTTCCATTCATGGTCAATTTATCTAGACCACACATTGGCCTTGGAGATGGGGTGAAGGCTTCCAGCATGGAAGGTTAAGGTACAATTGTGTTACAGCCATGGTATTCACCAGAGATGATGGTTTCTCTGGGGACTCCTTCACAGTCATCACTCATTCACTGCCTGGCCGTGGGTGGCACCTCACTTTATAGTGGAGACAGAGCATTGTTGATTCTTGCTGTCTTCAATAAGACAAGACTGATGTCAGAAGTTATCATGAGCGGGACCAGCAGTTAACGTAATGGCTATGTCACTGAACTTCCATGTAGCCGACCACGGTTTGAGTCTCGGACCTGGTGGCTTAAACTCACGCCGGGCACGTGTGCGTGCATGCCCAAGATCCCCAGAGGAGAATGGAGGAGAAGGGATTGCAACGTGGCCATCCCCCTGGGGGGTGATTTCTTGCTTTCCATTTCATGCGCCCTATATCAAAAACCTCACCAAAAAAAAAAAAAAAAAAAAGATAAAGGAAAAAGTTATCATGAGCCAAATTGGAACTGTCTCCTAAAGCAGAATTGCAAAAGGGACCAGGCAAGAAGGGCAGGCTATTAAGACAGGCCCATGCTGTGAAATCAGGGATGATTCTGAAGTTCTTGTTGGTGTTCCATTCCAGAATGTCTGTGCTGCCCGGAAGCTCATGTTACCAAAGGCTGGGTACAACGGATATTCCTTACAAGGACTTCAAATTTGCTATCTGAAGATGTGCTTTCCACTAGACTAAAACTGATTCTTGGTTTCAAGTTTGAGAAAACCACACACAAACACTTTTTTATTTTATTTTACTTTTTTTTTAAGAGAGATTTTTGCTGTAGGGTACATGTGCTTGCTGTAGACACAGAGAGAGCAAGAGAGAAATCATCCTCCCCAGGGAGATTAGCCACACCACAATCCCTTCTCCTTCATTCTCCTTTTGGGATTTTGAGCATACACGCACACGCACTCAGTGTAAGTTTCAGGCTACGGGGTCCCGAACCTTGGGTAGCCATGTGGGAGTTCAGCGCCTTAACTACCATGCCCCCTGCTGGCCTCCCCATGAACTTTTTTTTTTTTTTTTTTTTTTTTGGAGAGGTTTTTCGCTATAGGGCGCGTGCGCTCGCCAGACAGAGAGAGAGAGACATAGAGACAGAAAGCGAGAAATCACCCCCCAGGGGGGGTGGTCACGCCGCAATCCCTTTTCCTCCATTCTCCTCTCGGGATCTTGGGCACGCACGCACACGCGCCCGGTGTGAGTTGTAAGCCACCAGGTCCAGGACGCGAACCGCGGTCGACTACGTGGGAGTCCAGCGACATAGCCATTACGCTAACTGCTGGTTCCCCCCATGAACTTTTTGAAGCTCTGTTGTAAAGGCTTAATGGTCTGGAAGACCCACTGTTAATGATATGTGACTGTTGAAGAGAAACCTCGATGGCTCCTCCATGTCATCCTCTGTGTAAGGCTGCTTGAGTGTCCTCACAACATGGCAGCTGACTTCCTCCAAAGCAAGGGACCCAAGAGCGCAATATAATATTTTCCAGGTTTAGATGTGTCATTTAGGTACTACCAGATGGTGTAATGGTTATATTGCTGAACTCCCACAGAGCTGATTGTGGTTCAAGTCCTGGACCCAGTGGCTTAAAGTCATGCCAGGCATGTGTGTATGCATGCCCAAAATCCCAAGAGGAGAATGGAGGAGAAGGGATTGCAGTGTGGTCATCCCCCTGGGGGGTGATTTCTTGCTTTCTGTCTCTCTGTTTCTCCGGCAAGTGCATGTGCCCTACAGCAAAAATCTCTTTCTTTCTTTCCTTTTTTTTTCTTTTTTTTTTTTTTTTTTTTTGGTAAAACCAGGCCACTTTAATGTTTTTGTACAATTTAATAAATAATCTTTTGATGACTGCAGACATGGAAGACCGGCTATATTCAGAAACATCAGTCATGATAGTTTTCCAGATTGGTGTATCATCTTCAAAAATTACAAGGAGGTACTTGTATGCAACTGCTATCAAACCAGTAAAGCAGCATTTATGCATCCATCATTTTCAGGATTGTTGGTAACTTGGGCATATTTCCCCCAAATAGCCTTGCCTCCTTGTGTTACAAGGCCCAGCTCGCTCACGTTCACCTCAGTGACAGTACCTTTGGTTGTAACACCCAAAGTTGTATGTAGTGGGGATGAGGGATTCTTCTTTACACTGAGTATTGGCAGGCCAAAGGTGGCTTTCAGTTCAGGATGTGTTACGTGGGCCTTCTTGAAACATAAGCCCATTGGCCTAATGAATCTTTCATATTTAGGTGGTTTTCTAGTAAAGCCATCTCCAACAAAGCAGACTTTTGTAACCATCCTCTTCCATGCCTCCTTCTTTCTCTTTCCTATTTGAATAACTTTTTTTTTTTTTTTTGAAGAGGTTTTTGCTATAGGGCGCGTGCGCTCGCCAGAAAGACAGAGAGAGACAGAGAGACTAAAAGCAAGAAATCACCCCCCAGGGGGGATGGCCACACCACAATCCCTTCTCCTCCATTCTCCTCTTGGGATCTTGGGCACGCACGCACAAGCGCCCAGTGTGAGTTTAAGCCACCAAGTCTGGGACTCGAACCGCGGTCGACTACATGGGAGTCCAGTGACATAGCCATTACGCTAACTGCTGGTTCCCTGTTTGAATAACTTTTAACACTTCTGTTTCTCCTTGGGCTCGAACTTTGGGTAGAGGGACTCCCGCTTTCTCTTTCTTTCTTTTTTTTTTTTTTTTTGGAGAGGTTTTCGCTACAGGGCGCGTGCGCTCGCCAGACAGACAGAGAGAGACAGAGAGACAGAAAGCGAGAAATCACCCCCCAGAGGGGATGGTTACGCCGCAATCCCTTCTCCTCCATTCTCCTCTCGGGATGTTGGGCACGCACGCACATGCGCCCGGCGTGAGTTTTAAGCCACTGGGTCTGGGACACGGTTGACTACGTGGGAGTCCAGCGACATAGCCATTACGCTAACTGCTGGTTCCCTCTGTTTTTGTTTAATCATATTGGAAAGTACTTTAGCTCGGGACTCTCCTCTGTCCAACAGATAGGCAGGTCCTGCTCCTTGTGGAGTTTTTTCATCATTCTTCTGTTTGATGTTCCTCTTTTCATGCATCTTGATAGTCTTTTTCATTTGTATTTTTTCAGCATGGCGCTATTTATGATAGAGCTTAGCCTTGAGACCAATCATCTTTTTTGCCTTCCTTGAACGTTCATGAGCCCCCCGACTTTCCTTCTTTCTCTTTTTCTCATGGTAATCCAAACGGTATCCATAGCATTTGCAGTGTAATTCAATATATTCGTTCTGTGGCATGGTGACGGCTGCGGAGTCACCGGGAGCAGCCTCCCGGATGCAAAGAAGTTGTCAACTTTCAGATCGCAGAGACCAGCAAGCTGAGCTGACGCAGTCTGGAATGGGAAAGCGCAAAAATCTCTTTCAAAAAAAGAAAAAAAAAAAGTGTGTCAGTATTACCTTCCTTTTTATTATCAAGTAATATTCCATTCTATGAACAGATCAGGTTTGTTTATCCATTCTTTTATTGATTGGCAGCTAAGCTCTTTCCAGTTTGCAACTGTTAGGGAAAAAGCTGATACAAACATTCTTCTGTAAGAATTTGTGTGGGGGATGGCAGGTGGTGTGGTGGCTAGGGGCACTGGATTCCCACATGGCTGACCACGGTTCAAGGTCTGGATCTGGAGGCTTGCTTTCTCACTTTTTTTCTCTCTGTCTCTTACTCAGTCAAATTAAAATAAATAAATATAATTCTTTAAAAAATAATTTTTGTGAACATGTTATTTTTGTATTTCCTGGGTAAATACCTAGGAGTATAATTACTGGGTCATCGGACGGATGTATGTTTAGCTTTATAAAATCTGTCAGATGTTTTTCTAAAGTCCCATTTTACATTTTTCATGACAAGGTATGAGAGGTTTTTTTTTTTTAAAGAATTATTTACTTAATTTTATTTATTTATTCATTTATTTTAATTTGGCCAGAGAGAGACAGAGAGAGAGGGAGAGAGAAGGAGGGAGGGAGGGAGGGAGAGGGGCGGGGAGAGAGAGAGAGAGTGGGAGAGAGAGAGAAAGTGAGAAAGCAAGCCACCAGGTTCAGGACTCAAACCATGGTCGGCCATGTGGGAGTGTCCAGCTCCTTAACCACCACACCACCTGCTGGTCCCCGAGGTATGAGAGTTTTAATTGATGCACATCCTTGCCAATATTTGGTATCATCATTAAAAGGCCATGTGGATGGTGATTTGCTGGTATCTTATTAAGGCTGTAATTTACATTTCTATGATGATATTGCTATATTTCTTGTGTGCTTATTGACCAGTTGTGTATCTTTTTATAAAGTGCTTGTTCAGATCTTTTGGAGGACATCTTTTTTAAAAAAATTTTTTAAAAATAATTTATTTCTTTCATAACACAGAGAGAGACAAACACCCTCAACAGGGTCTCATGCCATGGTTCCTCCTCCAGCCTTCCCTGCCAGCCAGGATTGTGGGTGTGAGCTCAGCATGCCAAGGGCAACCAGGGAACTGAACCCATGATCTTCCATAAAGACCCAGCATCACTTGGGCAGCATGCTACTGCTGTGCCACCTAGCTGACCTGGCATTTATCTGTATGTACGTACGTATGTATGTGTGTGTGTGAAATTTTGTGGAAGTTCATTGGATGTATAGTTTTGTGTAACCACATCACGGTCAGGGCATGCCGCATCACAAAGAAACTCCCTTGTGTTTCCCCTTCAGTCAGATTGTCTCCACAACCTTAAGTCCCAGCAACAACAAAGTTCTCCATTACTATAAACTTATCATTTTGAGAATGTTATAAAATTGGAATCACAAAATAATAAGGTAAATAATAACCTTTTGAGATAGATTTTTTTTTTTTGAGTCAATACAATGCCTTGAGATCCATCCACGTTGTTGCATGTATCAGTAGCTCATTCCGAATTATTGCTGAGTAGTACTCCATTGTATGGATTTACCACAGTTTCTCTGTTCCCCAGCTGAGAGACATTGGGGTTGTTTTCAGTTTTCAATGATTTACCTAACGTGTCCATGAACATTTGTGTACAGGTTTGTTTGCCTTTTTCATACACAAAAGCTTTCATTTCTCTTGGGGGTATACCTAAGGTAGGATTGCTGGGTACTATGAAAAGTGTATGTTTAACTTCATAAGAAATTTTTCAGAGTGGCTGTACCATTTTACATTCCCACCCCCAGCAATCAGAGATCCAGTTGTTTGGCATCTTTGCTAACATGGGGACAGGCAGCATTTTTATCTTAGCCATTTCTTTTTTAAGATATGCGTGATTTGATTTTACAAAATTTTATCTATATTTTATTTTTTTAACTCAGTACCGTGTGGTTGGCTTTTTGGAGAGCTGTCTCTCTCCTGCTGGATGCCCAGAGTTCACACCTCTCTGAGGGACGGCCGAGCTAGTATCTTTTGCTTCACGTCTTGCTGGTGGAATGCTTTAGCTCAGCGGTTTTTGATCCTGTGCTTAGTAAGGAATCATTTTATCAAGCACAATCCTGCACAGAATACCAGAAGATGAGCCAGAATGGTGGGGCTGCTGGGCACAGCTGGACCCTCTCTGTGCCTCATCATTGCCTCCTTGATTGTCCCCAGGATATCCCTCAGCACAGGAGCCTGACTCGTAATCACAGCCCTCCACCCTGGAACCTATCAGATTTCTTAATTCCGATGGCCTCTGTCTGAAATCTGAGGCATAAGGACAATAACATAAGGAGACTTCAAAAATTTCCTGGAAAAATAGAATTAAAGTACAAATCTAGGGACCAACTGGTGGTGTAGTGGTTAGGCGTAGATTCCCATATGACCAACTGTGGTTCAAGTCCTGAATCTGGTGGCTTGAAACCCATGCTAGACGTGTGTGTGTGTGTGTGTGTGTGTGTGTGTGTGTGTATGTGTGCCTAAAATTCCAAGAGGAGAATGGAAGAGAAAGAATTGCTGTGTGGCCATTCCCCCAGGAGGTGATTTCGCACTTTCCCTCTCACTATTTCTGTCTCTGCGGGGGAGCACACACACCCTAAGACCAAAAAAAAAAAAGAAAAAAGAAAAAGAAAAAGGAAAAAAAAAAACCCAACCCCCCAAAAAAAACCCCAAAATCAAAACAAAACAAACGAACAAATGAACAAACAACAACAACAAAACAGAAACAAACCAAGAAAATAAAAAGTACAAGTCTATTTTGGTGCAAAGAAGTTTTGAAATCCACAAAGTTTTTTCAAGATACACATTTTCTGTGAACTTTTTGCAAATACCCCTTATATTTTCTGTTTTCTATTTTGTACTGACCCAGGAAGACAAACAGAGAAATTACAGCTGTGAAAATCTCCCCCCAAATTATCGTTCATGCATTATACCCTGTTGTTTTACATGTGGAAGTTTATATTCGAAGACAAAAAGTGCACAATCAAACACGCATGCCACTTAAAGGTTTGAAGTGCTTAGGAGTTTTTAAAACCCTGATTTTTCCATTGCGGAGATTGACACCTTTCTGCTTAACAAGGGCTAGAAATTTAGACAAGTTTTCAGGCAGTTTTCAAGACTCTGATCCAGCTTCAATTTCTTTGTTGATAATGAATGTGCTATGGTGGCAGTTCAAATGAAGAACTAGCCCCATCTAGTGGTGTCTTTAAATGTACAACTTAAAATAAATAAAAGCATTTTTTTTTGAATAGGCATTATTTATTTATTTATTTATTGGAGAGGTTTTTTGCTGTAGGGCGCGTGCGCTCGCCAGACAGACAGAGAGAGACATAGAGAAATCACCCCCCAGAGGGGATGGTCACGTCGCAATCCCTTCTCCTCCATGCTCCTCTCAGGATCTTGGGCACGCACACACACGCGCCCGGCGTGAGTTCTAAGCCACTGGGTCCGGGATGTGAACCGCGGTCAACTATGTGGGAGTCCAGCGACATAGCCATTACGCTAACTGTTGATTCCCGAATAGGCATTATTTTAACATAGTTCAAAATCAGAAAGCATACAAAGGTATAATACTCTTTCTCATCGTCTCAATTTTCCCTACTTTTTTTTTTTTTTTTACCCCAGGTATACAAAAGATAAACACTGTTATTAGTTTCTGGTATGTCCTTAAAGAAATAAAAAAAATATCATGAATACGTTTGCAGGCAAATATATACTGTTTTCTACCCATTTCTTGGACACATAGTGTAGCAGTTTGAAAAGTAATGTACTCATTTATTTCCACCTTGATTTTTTTCATTTGAAAATATATATCTTGGCAATTCCCCATACTGACACATAAAAATACTTTTCTTTTTATATAATATTCCATTGCACTGATGTACCATATTTTATCCAATCTTTCCTCTATTGGTGGACTTTTAAGTATTTTCAGTGTTGTGCTACTGGGAGTAACTATTACTGCCCACGTAACATTATATCCATCTCTACTTGGGCATTTGGGAAGGGGTAAGAGGAAGGACAAACCTATAATTAAAAGGTCTCCCATGTGGCCGAGTCTTGGACCTGGTTTGAGTCTTGGACCTAGTGGCTTGAAATTCACACCAGGGGCATGTGCATGCATGCCCAAAATCCCAAGAGGATACTGAAGGAGAAGGGACTGTGGCATGGCCATCCCCCTGAGGGGGTGATTTCTTACTTTTTCTCCCTCTGTTTCTGTCACTCCCTCTCTGGCAAGTGCATGTATCCTGTGGCATAACATCTTTACTAAAAATCTGTATTATACAGTAATGGTCGATACATGTCATAAATTAGCCTAAACCCATAGGATTTACAACATCAAGAATGAACTCTAATGGCCTTCCAGCCCAATTCCTAGGGAAGCGAGAATCCATGTGCATCTGAGGTGGGCCCAGCTCTTCCCCTTTAATTGGAAAGCATAAGTCTCTTCCCACAACTCTCCTTCTGGCCCATCTCCTAGAGAAGTGAGAATCCATGTGCATCTGAGACTAACACTACAAATTAACTCTAAGAAAGTAGGGAGTAACACATAATCCATCAGATGACCAGAAATCACCACAGAGGCACAAAAAATATGGGAAACCAAGAAAATATCTCTCTCCCAAGGGGAAAGAACAGCCCTTTGTCTGTACTTCCACAGACAGTATAATGGAACTTGTAGAAATGTCAGATAAAGAATTTAGAATATTGGTAATGACAGAGCTAACAGAGATGCAAGAGAAGAGAGACAGTGAACTCCAGAAGATGCAGGAGAAAAGAGACAACAAGTTCTAGGAGGTAAGAAAGTTGTCGCACGATCTGAAAGAGGAAATATACACCATAAAAAAGAATCAAATGGAACTGTTAGAGATGAAGGCTGTAACCTCTCTTGAAAGTATTAAAAGCAGATTAGATCATGTAGAAGATCTAATCTCAGATGTAGAAGACAGAACCTCTGATCTAGAAAAATTCACCAAAAAGAGTGAGAAAATAACCCAAAAAATGATAATAATATATGCGTACTACTAGATACCATTAGGCACCCAAACATCCGGATAATTGGTATCCCAGAAGGTGAAGAAACTAACAAGGGCATTGATAATCTATTCCATGAAATCCTGGAAGAAAACTTTCCAAACCTAGAGAGGCATTCAAATATCCAGACCCAAGAAATACAAAGGACCCCACATAGAATCAACCCAGGAAGATCTTCTCTAAGGCATGTCATCGCCAGGTTAACCAAAACCACAGACAGAGACAAGATACTAAAATTTGCAAGAGAGAAACATCAAGTTACTTTCAAAGGATATCCCATCAGGCTAACATTGGATCTCTCATCGGAAACAATGCATACAGGGAAAGAATGGAAAAATATATTCAAAGTGTTAAGTGAAAAACAATTTCAGCCAAGAATACTATATCTAGCAAGATTATCCTTCATATGGGAAGAAAAGCCCGAAACATTCTCAGATAATCAAAATCTGAAAGAATTTACAAACACCAGACCAGCTCTTTGAAAAGTTGTGAAGGGAATGCTATATCAGGAAAACTAAAGACAGACAGAAATAAGAAAACAAAATGACCAAGGAAAAGGTCAACTTAATGGTAGGAATAAGTTTAGAAATATCAATAATAACATTGAATGTTAACTTCCAGGATTTAAATGGAAAGGTCAGACTGCAGTAACACTGCAGATTCAACAAAAGAGAGATTACATGAGATTGAACTGGGGAAATAGAATTCTATGACTTTTGTCTAAAATATTACTTATTTTCTTCTGTGCTTTGTCTTCCAGATTTAAGAATTTTGGTTCTCTTCTGAGTTGTTGATAGGGTCAGCAATTTGTTAATTTAAAAAAAAATATTGAAACATAAACTTTTCTCCCTTCCTGACCCCTTTGCAATTGAAAAATATTTGTGAGCATTCTTATTTTGTGACAGAATGGTTATTTGCATAAATTCATTAATACAATAGTATCTGTTGCCTTGCATCAGAAATTTAATTCTTATGGGGCTTTGTGCAAATAACAGACCAAATTGAGATTAACCTATAGTTTTTGCAGATAAGTTAGTTTATACCTCTCCTTAGTAAAAGGAGGAATGGAGAGAGAAAAAAATGTTTCAGAAGAAAATTACAGTGCACTTGTCACTAGCTTTGACCATGTATTTTTTTCTTTTTCTTTTTTTGGAGAGGTTTTTGCTATAGGGTGTGTTCACTCGCTAGAAAGACAAGAGAGGGACAGAGAGCTAGAAAGCGAGAAATCACCCCCTGGGGGGAATGGCCACACCATGATCCCTTCTCCTCCATTCTCCTCTCAGGATCTTGGGCACGCACGCACATGTGCCCGGCATGAGTTTAAGTCACCAGGTCCGGGACTCGAACAGTGGTCGACTACATGGAAGTCCAGTGACATAGCCATTACGCTAACTGCTGGTCCCATTGGACCATATTTTTAGTTTAAGATATTTTGCGAATCAATAAAATGTGAAAAAAAAGTTTATTATGGAAGGGAGGGAGGGGGAAGGGGAAGGAAAAAACAAGTAAAAGTATGCCTAATTGACAAGAAATGAGAAGCTATTTGCTGATGATAAGGTATAGAGTATTTGTCTTGACTGACATGTATGGGATTTGTGCTGGAAAAAGAAAGGTGCACTGTAAAGACATGTGATTAAATGTAAATGAATTAAAAAATATATGAAAAGAATGAACTCTAATGTAAACTATGGACTTGGGGGCGCTAATGATATGTTAATGTAGATTCCTGGAGTGTAACAAATGTACCACTCTGTTGGGTATTGTGATCATGGGGGAGACTGCCTAGGTGGGAGCAGGGGTTATATGGGAAATCTCTGTACCTTCCACTCAAGTTTGCAGTTTACTGCTCTAAAAAGAAAATCTATTTTAAAAAAAAAAACTCTTGAGAAGTAATCTGTGTCTACTACACTTATTTCTATTAGTAATTCATCCTGGTGTTCTTTTCTATTATTATATCCTTTTTAGAGAATTATCTTTAACCTTTTTTTTTTAGATTTATTATTATTATTATTTAGACAAAGCTTTCCTGCACCTCAGTCTTCCTGCCTCAGCCTCCCAAAGAGCGGGACTACAGGCATGCACCACTGAGCCTGGCATTTTAAGAGTGGGTTGGGAGTCAAACCGGGGCCTCCCATGTGGCTTTAACCTCCTGAGTACCAGCATCACCCAGCATATGCTACCTAGCCATTCTTTTTTTAATTTTTTTGGAGAGGTTTTTTTGCTATAGGGCGCGTGCGCTCGCCAGACAGACAGAGAGACATAGAGACAGAAAGCGAGAAATCACCCCCCAGAGGGGATGGTCACGCTGCAATCCCCTCTCTTCCATTCTCCTCCCAGGATCTTGGGCACGCACGCACACGCGCCCGGCGTGAGTTTTAAGTCACCGGGTCCGGGACGCGAACCGCGGTCGACTATGTGGGAGTCCAGCGACATAGCCATTATGCTAACTGCTGGTTCCCTACCTAGCTATTCTTTAAGGGTAGGTTTGGTAGCAACAATTTTCTTAGTTTTCCTTTGTCTGAAGATATTTTTATTATTTCTCTCCCTTCCTAATGGATATTTTCCTGGAAATAAGATTTGCCATTGGCAGTCCTTTCATTTCAGTACTTGAAAAATGTTGAGCCACTTCCTCCTGACCTCCATGGTTTCAAGAGAAATATGCTGTCATTCTAGTCCTGATAAGTAATGCATCATTTCTCTCTAGCTACCCTCAAGATTTTTTTGTCTTTAGTTTTCAGAAATTTAATTATGGTATTTCTTGGCATGGGTTTCTTTGGGTTTATCCAATTGTTCGCTCAGCTTCCTGAATTGGTAGGTTTTTCTTTTCTTTTCTTTTTTTTTTACATAAAGGTGTAAAAATTCTGCCAAGAATGAAGAATTTTTAACTCTTATGTCTTATAATACTTTTTCAGCCCAGTTCCTTTCTTCTCTCCTTTTGAAACTCTGAAGACACAGATGTTGGCTCTGTTGTTATCATCCCAAGAGAAATACTTGTCTTATTTTTCAGGCTATATTTCCTGTTGTTCAGATTGTATAAATTCTATTGATTTATATCTTAGACTGTTCAGTTTGCTATAGCAAAGTATCTCAAACTGGGTTGCTTCTAAACAACATAAATGTATTTCTCACATTTCTGGAGGCCAGGAAGTCCAAAATAAAGGTGCTGGAAGATTTGGTGTTGGGCAAGGGTCTTACTTTTTAGTTCATTACTGGCTTTCTGTTCATATTCTCATGTGGCAAAGGGGCAAGGCAGGTCTCTAAGTCCTCTTTTATGAAGGCACTAATCCCATTCCGGAGGGAGGAACTCTCATGATCTAGTTATCTTCCAAAGCCCCACCTTGGTGATTAGGATTTAATATATGAATTTTGCTGGGGGGGGGCATGTACAAACATTCAAACCATTGCAATCTCTTATTAAGTTAATTGATTCTATTCTCTGTTACCTATAGTCTACTACTGAGTTCATCCAGGAAGGGTTTTCTTTTTGGTCATCATGTTTTTCAGTTTTATAATTTCCATTTTATTATATTTTAATAACATGCATTTTTTGATGAAATTCCCCCCCCCCCCCATTTGTTTCAATAATTGCTTACTGAAATACTGTTATGATGACTGCTTTAAAATCCTGGTGAGATAATTCTAATGTCTGAAACATCTTGGTATCTGTTGATTTCTCTATTATTCATGTTTTGATATTCCTGTTATTGTGCTGGTTCTTGGTATATTCTTTGGGTGTGTTGGTTCTTGGTGCAACAAATGATTTTTACTGTGTCCTGGACATTTTAGATTTTTCTTATATGGCTCTGAATCCTATTTTGTAGCAGGGAGTCCCCTGTTGAGGTGTATTAGTATGGCCAGGTCACTGTGTGTGTTCAGGTTCCTATTGTACTGACTTACACTTGTTGAAAATGTAGAGGGTAGAAGTCTAACTGTTCCTTTTGACCCTGCTAACATATGCTCAGCAGAAGTAGAGCTTCAAATCTCACTGCCTCAGTTGACCATAATTGGGGTCTGACTATGTGACATTTTGAGAAAGGAAAACTATGGAGATAGATCAGTTCCCCACTGGGCTGGACTGGCACTGGAGAGGTGAAAGTTGAAGGCTGATTCACACCACTTCATTGTCACTGGTTGGGGTAGATGCCCAGATCCCTGCTGGGCTCCCATGACACAGAGGAGGAGAGGGGCAAATCAAATGCCAACTAACCCTGCCTCTTACCATCTCATTTTGTCCTGCTGATACCAGGTGGGATAGTGTCAGCTTCCCACTGGGCTTTGTTAATGGGGTCTTGGTATGCTACATAGGGCAATTAGACTTACCTTGTAGTGTCTTGTTGAATCTCATCACTACTGAGTACAAAAGGCTGCTATTGGACTCTGAATGCTATCCCTCCACTGCTTGCTTCTGTCAGGTGGGGGCTAGATCAGTTCCCTGCTTGGTCCACTGACATTAGTAGGTGAGGAGCTTGGATCCATTACCTGCTTCTGCCAGATGGAGAATTATCTTCCCTTCAGCCTTGCAGAGAGGAACTGGAGCATCCACTGCTGCTTCTGTGGAATTAAGGGTGAGAGGAGGTCAGTGTCCTGCTCACCTCCACCGAAACTGCAGGGGTGCAGGTGGGTGTTTTTTATGTTGTAGGGTAAGTATCTCAAAAGGTTTTCTGTTCTTTTTCCCATTCTTCAGCCAGGGAGAACAGACTTTTCTTTTCTTTTCTTTTTTTTTTTTTTTTTTTTTTTTTTTGAGAGGTTTTTGCTACAGGGCACGTGCGCTCGCCAGACAGAGAGAGAGAGACAGAGAGACAGAAAGCGATAAATCACCCCCCAGTGGGGATGGCCACTTCGCAATCCCTTCTCCTCCATTCTCCTCTCGGGATCTTGGGCACGCATGCACACGTGCCCAGCGTGAGTTTAAGCCACCGGGTCCAGGACTCGAACCGCGGTCGACTATGTGGGAGTCCAGCGACATAGCCATTGCGCTAACTGCTGGTCCCGAGAACAGACTTTTCTTGGAGCCATTTTGGCCAGTGCTGTTGGAGATCCTAGGTTGGAGGCTTCTGCAGAGTCCTATTCAGCATATGTGCAAGACAATAAGGAAACCTAGAGAATTCACTGCATACTATTCCTTAAGTCCTGAGTTCCCCAGGCATTCCACTCTATTCTTTGCACCTTCCTATTCTTGTTTATTGTGTAAAATCCCTGGCTTTTTAGTTGAGAAAGGGAGATCTGGGGGAAGTGAGACCACTGTGTCTTGGTGGAGCTGAAGTCCCCCATTACATACTGTTTCCACCATGCAGGTACAATGACTACGACAAAGAATGGATAATAGTAACACGTAATAAAATAACTAGGAAGGGGTGAGCTTTTAGTATTTGTTACCTTTGAGTATCTATTATCTTTTACCTTTTTAGTTTGATATAGTGTGTTTAAGTGCAACTTCATGTGAATTTTTTTCAAGTTTAATTTTATGTATTTCTTCCATGAGAGAAGAGAGAGAGAGAATCTTTAACAGGGTCTTTACACTGTGATCCTACCCTCAGCATGATCCAGCCTGCATCATGAGCACACATGTGTGCCTGGCATGCATAGGGAGACCTCAGAGGTGAACCTAGGACTTTCCTATATGGCCTCAGCATCTTGGAACATTGTGTTACTTCTGTGCCACTCTGGCTGGCCTAAATGAATTTTTAAAAAGTTTATTTAATTGTTTACTCTGAGAGAGAGAGAGAGAGAGAGAGAGAGAGAGAGAGAGAGACTCCACCAACAGGGTACTCATGCTGCAATTTCCTCCCAGCCTCAGCTTACCTGGATCATAGGCACATGTATGTGCACTGGGTGCACCTGATGTGTGCAGGAAGGCCGTAGGATGTGAACCTGGAAGCTTCCCATGTGGGCCCAGCGTGTACAGTGTTGTTTCCACTGCACCACCATCTGGCCCTCATTTTTAATAATAGCTGTATTTAATAACCAGCTTACAAAATGTGTTACTATTTAGCACCTAGGTCTCATAAAATAGAAAAAAACTAACTCTAGCATACTGCTGGTTTTATTCAATACACAGATAACCTTTGGTCACAGTTTTATTTTGTCACAAGGTAACTGTTTTCCTGGTGAGGATTTTTCATTTATTCATAGATTTGATGTTGTTTTGTGAGGTTCTTTCCTCCTCTGAAGGGTGGGTTGAATAGAGATGCAGGGAGTTGGAAAAAGACACAAGGCATTAATGTCATGTTGTTTATTGGCTGAGTTTAGTGGGAGCTCACAGAGCTTTAGTGGGCTCATGAAGCCCATAGCAGTGATTGCAGGTGCTTCCTCACTTTTGGAGCTTGTGATACACATGGGGAACACTCACAGTGCTTCCTCCCTCTTAGAACTCCTAGTGTGCAGAGCTGAGCTAAGCCAAGGCCAAGCCAAGCTAAACCAAGGCTGAACCAAGCCAAGACCATCAGGGCTCACCAGCCTGAACCAAGGCCAAGCAGAGCAGGGTTAGCTAGCAGCACAGAGCAGGACAGAACTGAGCTAGCTGACCAGGTGCTCCTTTAATTTTAAAGGGGCCTCAGACAATAGTGGCTCATTGCCAAAACCAAACTGTTGCACATGCACAGGCATGTTACATTCAGTGGTGTAAAGCAGCAAAGTCATAATTACATAACAGATGCGAAAGCACAGTGTAACTAATAACATAAGTTGTTTACCCTGTGGCCTTAAAACATGATAAGATAGGAAGTGAGGGAGCCAAACTGGATCATTCTGACTCCATTTAAAATACAGATGCTGAATTAGAAACAATTATCATTCTCATCTTACAAATGATGGGGGCCCTGGGAGACGAAGTACTTTGCTGTTGGTCACACAATTAGTAACAGAAAATCAAACCTGAGTGAGGTTCTTCCAGGCTCAGGTTGGGCTTTGCACTGGATCATTTTAGATGACAGAGGTGGAACCTCTCTTCTTGTGTCAGTCTTGGTTCATTAGGAAGTAGACAGGACGATAGGGCTAGCTGGACAAGAGATTTATTGGGAAGAAACAGATTTATTGGTAAGAGATTTATTGGGAAGGGAAAGGGGAGGGGGCTGGCTGCGGCGGAGAGAACCCCCAGAATGCAGGAAGTCAGGCGCCTACCTCTATAAAGAGAGAGGGAGGAAGGGGTTGAGATGGGAAAGCCTTGAACCATAGTATAGTTATGACGAAGTCTCCATGCGCCAGTAGTCCTAGACTATTCCCTGTTTTGTGGGAATAGTCTAACTCTAGAATATGGCCATGCTCAGTCATCAGTGGGAAGCAGCTGAGAGAAGAGTAGCCTTGGAAGGGAACAGAACAGGCCTTCTTCAAGAGACAGACAGCTCCTTGGCTCCTGCGATCTAGCCATTTTGGGAGAAAGGAAGATGTCCCACTGATAACTGGGCCTCCAGCATACAAAACTCGCGTGGTAGGAAGACCCCTTTCAAGTCTCCTGTCTCTGTATCTGTCTTTGTCTCTCTCTACCTCTGTCTCTGTCCTCTCTCTCTCTCTTTTTTAATTTTTGCTTTTTAGAGTTTTTTAAGGTGAGGCATTTTACAGGGCCGTTTGGCCCCTCCTAGCCCTTTATCTTGTTAATAATTCCCTCTCCCCCTCCCAACCAGGAGAGGCAGAAGGGAACAGAACAGGCCTTCTTCAAGAGACCGATAGCTCCATGGCTCCTGCAATGTAGCCGCACGGTTTTCTAATTTTTGAGTATTATTGAAATTTTTTGAATATTAATTTTTTTTTTTAGATTCATTTAAAAGTTTTTCTCTTCTTTTTCTCTGTTTCTTGTCTTTTTTTTTTTTTTTTTTTTTTTTTTTGCTGTTGTTGGTATTGTTTCCCTCTCTCTGTTTCCTTTTCTGCACTCTCCTCGTCCCTCAGATTGAACTTCCAAGTTTGGGAAGAAACCGACCATCCACCAGATGACTAGAAATCACTGCAGGACCACAAGAAATATGGGGAAGCAGGAAATTACCTCTCCCACAAGGGAAAAGGATAGCTCCTTTTCATCCACACACAGTTCAATGGAAATCATGGAAATGTCTGATAAAGAATTCAGAACATTCATAATGGCAAAGCTAACAGAGATGGAAGAGAAGAGAGACAAGGAACTGCTGAAGAGGAAGGAGAAAGGAGTTGAGGAGTTCCAGGAAGTGAGGAAATTCATGCAAGATCTGAAAAAGGAATTTCACACATTACAAAAGAATCAGATGGAACTGTTAGAGATGAAGGCTATAATACAAGAAGTCAAAATCTCCCTTGAAAGTATTAAAAGCAGGCTAGATCATACAGAAAATAGAATCTCAAATGTAGAAGAGAAAATGGCTGGCCTAGAAAAATCCACCATGAAGACTGAGAAAATGGCCCAAAAATTTGAGAATAATATGCGAGAAGTACTAGATACAATTAAACCTCCAAACATCCGGATAATAGGCATCCCAGAAGGTGAAGAGACTCATAAGGGCATTGATAATCTATTCTATGAAATCCTGCAAGAAAACTTTCCAAACATGGAGAGGCACTCAAAGATTCAGTCCCAAGAAATACAGAGGACCCCAAATAGAATCAACCCAAGAAGATCTTCTCCAAAACACATTATAGCCAGATTGACCAAAACCACAGACAAAGACAAGATACTAAGACTGGCAAGAGAAAAAATGCAAGTTACCTACAAAGGGTATCCCATCAGACTAACGGCAGGCCTCTCATTGGAAACAATGCGAGGGAGGAAAGAATGGGAAAATTAAGGGAAAAGCAATTTCACCCGAGAATTCTGTACCCAGCAAGGTTATCATTCATTTGGGAAGAAAAGACACGAACTTTCCCAGATAAACAAAACCTGAAAGAATTCACCAGCACCAGACCAGATCTCCAAGAAGTTCTTAAGGGAGTGCTATGTTAGTAAAATTAAATGCAGACACACAGAAATAAGAGTTCAAAAACTAAGAAAATGGGCAACTTAATTGTAGGGACAAAGTCTGGAGTTGAGTATTATATCCCAGAGTTCAATCTGGAAGATCGTACCTCAACAGTAACAGAAGAAAGATTAAGTACATGAGTCTGAACTGATGAAACAGCACTCTGTGACTTGACTAAGATATTGCTGCTTTTCTTCTAAGCTTTGTTGTCCGGTTTTAAGGATTTTTATCCTGTCTCGAGCTGTCAATAGATTCATGTACCTACTATTTGAACAAAATACTAACCTGTTTCTAGGCTTTAAGTTTCAAGGAAATATCCTTACCAGTTCAAAACTGCCTTTCTTGAAACCACCAGCTGAACTTACTATTGAAAGTAGTTAGATTACTTATGATATTGTGTGGTCAACAAAATGTTGGGGGAAAAGGAATTGAAGACAACTGTAGACAGCAGAGATAGTGTAATAAGAGAGTGGAATAGGGCAGAGGGTCAGACATGGGGTAAAAAACATATATATATGAAAGTAGTAATGGAATTTTATGGATGATAACATGCATGATTAAGCCACTATGCAGTTTACTCTAGAGGGGAAACCACATTTAGTATGTTGTGATGATGCTCAGGGAATGAATGTAAATTAAAAAAAAATTAAGAAAAAAAACCCAAATACTAAAACTGTTACCAAAATTTAAAGAAAAAACTGTGTATTTGATGACCACAGTAAACTATATAGCCCCAGCTAGGTACTATTTTGTAGTATGTTCATTCTACTCACTGAGGTTTATGCCTAAAGTCAGACATGGGTTCTTGTGTATGTATATATCAGCTATGCTTGCTATTGCAAATATTTAGACAAATTAAGTTCATTAGCAAATCAATTAAATGGGGGGGAAGGCATAGAAAGCAATCATGGATACCAGCGACAATGGGAGGAGGGTTGGATAGGGCAGAGGGTTAGGGATAGGGAATCAAGGATGGCAAAAAAAAAAAAAAAAAAAAAAAAAAAAGCAAAATATACAAGACATAAGAAATGGAAAATTGTTTGTTGATAACATGTATGTTGATGTGCTTGATTGAGCCAACAGACAGTGTAATTTGGATGGAAAATTCATTTTGTATACTGTAATGATGTATAGCATATTAATGTTAAAAAAAAAGAAAAATAAATTAATTAATTAAAAAAAAAAAGAGTAGCCTCAGGTAAACCTTGCAGTTTATTCAAATGTGCAGAAGGTGGATGCAGGCTCTCCTGAGGACAATTCTGAGCAATGGCCCATGGTCACCTCTTATCCCCACTCCCTCTCCTCCATGTCCATAAACACTGATTTTGGGTCATCTCAGACACATGAGAGTGTTTATGAGCTTCAGGGCCCTGCAGGGAAGAAGTTGCAGTCCTCTTTTAAGGTGCACTTATCAGGGAATCCCTCCTTGCCTCACTTCCCTCAGCTATATATATATATATATATATATACATATATATATATATATATATGACATGAAATTTATTGATGAATAGCTAAGATGAAAAACAAGTTATAAAACTGTATCTATAATTTAATTTTTAAATAATATATAAATATATCTCCTATATCTCATAATAAAAACGATTAGATGACAAGACACTACAACAAAAAATCTATTAGGTTGTCAGAAGAGTCATGACATGTTCGTCTATGTTTTTCTATGCAAAAATGCATAGTGACTTTTATTTAATTTCTTTTATTTTTAATTAATTAATTTACATTCATTCACTGAGCATTGTCACAGCATAAAAAATGTGATTTCCCATCCAGAATATACTGCATAGTGGCTTAATTATACATGTTATCGTCAATAATTTTCCATTTCTAGTTTCATATATATATGTATATGTATATATATTTTCCCCCTATTTCTCACCTTCTGCCATTTTCCACCCTCCTCCCACACTATCTCAGGTGTCCACAGTTGTTTTCCATTCCTTTTCCCCCACACACACATTTTATTGATTCACAAAATTTCTTAAATACTCTAACTACTTTCAATAGTAAGTTCAGCTGATATATTCACACCTGTGAATACCCGTCTGACTTTAGGCGTGAAACTCTGAGTAAAATGAATATACTATAAGGTAGCACCTAGCTGATGCTATATAGCTTACTATGGTCCTTTATTATATATTTTTTACTATATTTTTAATTTCAATAAAAGCAATTTTAGCCTTAATAAAACAAGGAAATACTAAGGAACTGTTTAAAACTTGAAGCCAGGAAACAGGTTGGGATTCTGTTCAAATAGTAGGTACATGAACCTATCGCAGCTCAAGACAGGACAAAAATCCTTAAAACCAGAAAACAAAGCCTAGAAGAAAATCAGCAATGTTTTCATTAAAAGTCATAAAATTTGATTTCACCATTTCTTTTTTTTTTTTTTTTTTTTTTTTTTTGGAGAGGTTTTTTGCTATAGGGCGTGTGTGCTTGCCAGACAGACAGAGAGAGACATAGAGACAGAAAGCGAGAAATCACCCCCCAGGGGGGATGGTCACGCCGCAGTCCCTTCTCCTCCATTCTCCTCTCGGGATCTTGTGCATGCACGCACACGCGCCCGGCGTGAGTTTTAAGCCACCCGGTCCAGGACGTGAACCGCGGTCAACTACGTGGGAGTCCAGCGACATAGCCATTACGCTAACTGCTGGTTCCCTGATTTCACCATTTCACTCTCAAGTACTTTATCTTCTGTCATGGTTAGATCTTCCTGATTAAATTCTGGGATATAATATTCAACTCCAGACTTGTCCCCATGACTAAGTTGGCCATTTCCCTAGTTTGAACTTATTTCTGTGTGTCTGTATTAAGTTCTCCTGGTATAGCAGTCCCTTCAGAACTTCTTGGAAAGCTGATCTGGTGTTGGTAAATTCTTTCAGGTTTTTTTTTTTTTTTTTTTTTTTTTGGAGAGGTTTTTGCTATAGGGCGCGTGTGCTCGCCAGACAGAGACATAGAGACAGAAAGCGAGAAATCACCCCCCAGGGGGAATGGTCACGCCGCAATCCCTTCTCCTCCATTCTCCTCTCGGGATCTTGGGCACACATGCAGACGCGCCTGGCATGAGTTTTAAGCCACCGGGTCCGGGACGCGAACCACGGTCGACTACATGGGAGTCCAGCGACATAGCCATTACGTTAACTGCTGGTTCCCTCAGGTTTTATTTATCTGATAATGTCCTTGTCTTTTCTTCCCTTATGAAGGATAATTTTGCCAGGTAGAGTATTCTTGGTTGAAATTGCTTTTCCCTTAACACTTTGAATATATTTTCCCATTCTTTCCTCATTTGCATTGTTTCTGATAAGAGGTTTGCTGTGAGCCTGATGGGATATCCTTTGTAGGTAACGTGACGTTTCTCTCTTGCCAATCTTAGTATCTTGTCTTTGTCTGTGGTTAATCTGGCTATAATGTGTTTTGGAGAAGATCTTGGGTTGATCCTGTTGGGGGGTCCTTTGTATTTCTTGGGACTGGATCTTTGAATGCCTCTCTAGGTCTGGAAAGTTTTCTCTCTCTCTCTCTCTCTTTCTTTCTCCTTCCTTCCTTCCTTCCTTCCTTCTTTTTTTTTTTCTAAGAGGTTTTTGCTATAGGGTGCATGCGGTCACCAGGAAGACACAGAGACAGAGACAGAAAGTGAGAAATCACCCCCTGGGGAATGGCCATACTGCAATCCCTTCTCCTGCTTTCTCCTCTCAGGATCTTGGGCATGCATATACATGCACCTGGCATGAGTTTAAGCCACTGGGTCTAGGATTCACACTGTGGTTAACTATATGAGAGTCCAACAACATAGCCATTACTTCAACTGCTGGTCCCAGGTTCGGAAAGTTTTCTTCCAGGATTTCACGGAATAGATTGTCGATGCCCTTGTGAGTCTCTTCCCCTTCTGGGATACCAATTATCTGGATGTTTGGACGTTTGATGGTATCTAGTATTTCTCATATACTATTCTCATTTTTTGGGGGTAATTTTCTCAGTCTTCGTGGTGGATTTTTCTAGGCTAACGATTCTATCTTCTACATCTGAGATTCTATTTTTGGTATGATCTGTCTGCTTTTAATACTTTAAAGGAAGGTTTTGACTTTCTGTATTATAGCTTTCATCTCTAACAGGTCCATTTGATTCTTTTTTAATAGTAAGAATTTCCTCTTTCAGATCTTGCAAGAATTTCTTCACCTCCTGGAACTCACCAGCTCCTTTCTCTTGTCTTTTTGGCAGTTCATTGTCTCTCTTCTCTTCCATCTCTGTGAACTTTGTCACTATGAAAATTCTAAATTTTTTATCTGACATTGCCATGATTTTCATTATACTGTCTGAGGATGAAGGGGAGTTATTATTTTCCCTTGGAGGAGAGGTATTTTCTTGTTTTCCCATATTTCTTGTGACCCTGTAGTGATTTCTAGTCATCTTACGGATGGTGCATTTCTTCCTAATTCTTGAAGTTCAACCTGAGCATTCAGAGGTGATCTGCAATCTCTCTTCCATTCCATTTTCACTCTTTGTGCATCAAAATCAGTGCGAATAGAGGAATATTCTGACCCTAATCATATTCAGATGTTTAGATCTTGTTCACTTGGACATGTCTAGATACTTAGTGCATAGGGGGCTGAGCAGCCAATGAGTAAAGATAAAGGAAAAGGAAAAGAGTTAGAGAAAAGGAAACAACAAGAAAAAATATATAAAATAAAAAGAAATAAAAAAAGATAAAGAAAACTTTAGATTTTAATTTTAAAAAGCAAAAAGTGGAAACCGCATGGTGTGCAAGTGCCACACGAAAGCAATATTTCACAGCTGAAGTTCAGGATCCATGTGGGGATGGGCCTGGATTTGTGCCTTTCCTAAGTAGAATGGGGAGAGGCATCTATTAACACAATAAAGAAGGGGCTTGAGAGTCCAGAATACTTTACCTTAAAAATTTTTTAAAAAAATTAAAAGACACAGGGAGACACAGAGACACAGGGAGACACAGAGAAACAGAGAGAGACAGAGAAATGGAGAGAAAGAGACAGGTAGCACTACCTCCTAGAAATGAGTGAGGGAGAAGTCTCAGTGGAAAGTCTTCATTTTAAGTCTCTGAAAGCAATATTTCACAGCTGAAGTTCAGGATCCATCCCTCAGCTATATTGCCCACATAATTTGTGTTCTACTTACAGAGTATACAGTTCAGACTAGAGACACAGTGGAGACAGCTGTTCTATCTGAGCCCGGGCTCAGTGCATTCTGGAGGTTCCACTTAGAGCCACCAGTAATTCAACAGTTCAATGCCTTTTTTTTTTTTTTAAGAAGTTTTTGTCTTAGGGTGTGTGTGCTTGCTGGAGAGAGAGATAGAGATAGAGACAGTGACAGTGAGAGGGAAAGTGAGAAATCACCCCCTGGGGGGATGGCCACTCTGTAGTCCCTTCACTTTCATTCTCCTCCCAGGATCTTGGGCATGCATGCATATGCCCTGAGTGTCAAGCCATTGGGTCTGGAGCTTGAACTATGGTCAGCCCTGTGGGAGTCTAGCGACGTAACTACTACACCATCTGCTGACCCCCGCCCTGTTCCCCCCCCCCAAGTTTTTGGTATATGACATGTGTGCTTGTGAGAGAGAGAAAAAGAGAGAAAGAAAGTGAGAAATTAACCCCCCGGGAAGATGATCATATCGCAATCCCTTCTCCTCCATTTTCCTCTTGGGATTTTGGGCACACGTGCACATCACATGTGGGATTCAGCCACCTTAACCTCCATGCCACCTTCTGGCCCTTCAGTGCTTTTTAAAAATAGGTTTTTATTTCTTCCGAGAGAGAGAGAGAGAGAGAGATAGCATCCCTAAAAGGGTCTTGAAACCATGATCCACTCCCAGCCTCAGCCGGCCTTGTAGCATGGTATGTGTGTGTCTGTCACACTCATGAACGTCTCTGGACACAAACCCAGAACCTTCTCTTGTGGGTCAGCCTCACAGAACATTATGTTTTACTGCTGTGTTACTGGAACATTATGTTTTACTGCTGTGTTACTGTCTGGCCCCAGATTTGATGATTAATACCCCTCTTGTATCTGTTCTTCACAGGTATGATTTAAGCCTGGAAGAAATGAGAGCTTTGACAGTTCAGAGAGTGAACTTTACCATGGGTCTACCTCTGATAAAACGTTCAATTCAGGAGCAGGTGAGTGCCATTGTTATTCTGGTATGATATTGTGTATGTGCGTGTCTATGAGAGGGAGAGGTTTTGTTTGTGATTGTGGCTTGTGTAAGCACATTTATCTCCTCCTGGTGGAGGCTGACAGAGGATGCTACTAGTACAAGGAGTGTCTTCTTCAGCCCCCTTTCCACCCAGCTCCCATTAACCTGACCGATTCCCCTTTTCTGGCCTCCACATTTGCTTCTCCAAGCACACAGGCTAGGGAATAGGAGCATCAAGAAGAATATTAAAATCTTTGTTCACAAAGGCAATTTAATTTTAGGCATAAGGTTTAAATAGATGAGAAGTATAAATAACTTATTTTAGAGGTTTTTAAAACTTTTTTAGACCACCCAAAGTTTATGAGTCTTATTTGTGTAAAATGGCTATTCTGAATTCACTTAAATTATTATAATCAATTTTACATAGGAAAAATAAAAACCAGCTTCCTGATAAGATCCTGGCTGGGGGCTTGAGCTGGGGTAAGCAGCAGCTTAGAAAATGGCAGAGATGGGGCCGCTAGGTGGCGTGGTGGTTAAGGTGCTGGACTCCCACATGGCTGACTGTGGTTCGAGCCCCGGCAGCTTGCTTTCTTATTACCCCTTTCCCTCGCTCTTTCTCTCTGTCTCTTCGGTCAAATTAAAAAATAACAATACCAAATAAAAGTAAATAAATAATATTAAAATAAAAAAAAGAAAATGGCAGAGAAACTGAACTCATTCTGCAGCTGCCAGTCAGCCCCTTCTTCCCAAGCATGGAGGGAGAATCTTTGGATTGAGGGGTGGAGTCCTGTTCTTCCTGTTCAGGAAGCCACAGGGTGATTCTCTGTGGGAAATAGATCAGAACTAGTGAGGGTCTGAGATCCAAACTTGGGAATTGATCTTCCATTCCCCTGTTCTTTGGTCAGCTATCTGGAGAGACAAGAACTGAAGCTAGCACCTTCTCAGGAAGGAATTAGTCAGAGCCTTGGCTTCCCCTTTTCTTCAGGTACTGAGCTACCTGTAAGCTGACAAGAGCACACACACAGTCACATCTGATGGAAAGTATGTAAAAGGGTGTTAACTCAGCAAGTGAAAACCTCACCCAAATGAGTGAAGCATGTTTGCACTGCCTAAAAAATCATTTCATACCGGGCAGTTTGGCAAAGATGTTCAAGCTAGTATATTGTCTCTCAGCGCAACATGCATTTAGAGCAATGACTACAACCAAAAATAGAAAAAACCTGAATCTCTGCTTCTTTCAGGGTCTGGCCTCTAAGTGCATCCAGTGTGGGGTTGGTTGGAAGGTGAAATCTTGGCACGTGGCCAGTGCCCTCCCCTCCGCACCCCACCCAATCAGCCCAATGTTTGTGGCTTAAATTAGTGTCAATACTCAAGACCTGGATGTGAGAGTTGATCCCCTATAGAGGCTTGCTAATTGCTGCCCAACCCGCTGAGCCTGGAGGATTAGCCTTTGTAATCTTGCTCCTGATAGAGCATGTTAAGTACTGGATCCAATTAACTCCCTGTTTTTCTGGCCCCGTTAGTGGCCCTTGGCAGCCTGCAACTCTCTGCCCTGGGTGATTAGATGTAATTCCTTCAGGATTGGCCCTGGATGATCCCTCGAGTTCAGTTCTGTTACTCATCTCAGCCTGCTTGGCATGTCTTTCGGTGGGAATTTGCAAAAGCCAATGAATCCAAAGGAAATTAAAGCAGTCATCAGTGAGGCAGGCTCATCTCCTTGGTGAATGTCATGAGGCTCAGCAGCACATCTGTGTTTGAAGGCTCTCAAATTGCACCTTGTAAACAGCTGGAGGAGCTGTCTGCATCCAGTAATTCTAGAAGAAGTGTTACATGATTCATCTTGCCTCTTCATGAAAATATCAAGTCGTGGCTGCGATACCTATTCACAGAGCATGCCAAGCCCTTCCATTTGCTCTCGGCCCCCAGGTCCTGTTGCTGTTAACTTTCGTGGATGCTCCAGTGAGCTCCATGGCAGGACGTGGTGTGTAATGTGTACTAATGATGTTCCTGAGGACAAATGAAGAGGGAGCCTCATTTGTTCCAGGTCTCTGTGGACAGTCCACAGACCAAGAATAGCCATTAAAATATTTCCACTCTGTTTTCGCTTCTGCCATCTGTAATAGATTTGAGATGTTCTGATAACTTTAAAGGGGAAAGATCAGTATCTGAGTGTGACTATAGGATGCATGCACATGTACACACAAACACACACATACACAGTGTGACTGCCATCACTGCACTGTGCTGATTTCTTTTGCACCTGTTTCTAGTGACTTGGCCTTTCTAGGTCTTTGTGCATCTCAGCAAGGGCTCTGTTGTCCCCCTAAAGATGACAGAATTCGATCCTGTGTCATGAAGGTTGGGGATGGGCTACTGACTTCCTCTATTTCCAGAGTGGAGGCAGAAGACCCAGGTCGACCTCTACTTTGTGGTTGTGCTGAGATAAGAACCCCGGGTCCCTCTTCAGATGCTTTGTACTGTGTCAGGTGCAGCTTTCTCAGAGATGCTTATCCTTGGAAGCTGAAGGAGACCAATGGCTGTACCCACTGTCACCATAACAAACAATGGCTTAAACCTCTAGTCACAGGGCTAAGAACTTTAGAGAGATGATCTCATTGAATATCTACAACACCCCTCATGGTATTCCCATTTTACAGAGAAGGAAACTGAAGCTGAGTTAATTGGCCTGAGATTAGTTATACAGCTAATGAGTTGTATGTATAATTAGTGGTGCATGTGGTTCCCGCCTATGGCTGTGCATTAGAATCACCTGAGGAGCTTTCAGAACGGCCATCTAGGCTTTTACTCAGGCCAGTCAAATCAGTATTTAAATCTCCAAGGGGATTCTGTTTGATGTGCATCTGGGGTTGCGTGCCACTGCATTATGCTTTCTTCCCCTTCCCTCTTCTCCACCAGATGGCTCCCATTTGGTGTTTGGTCTGTACCCATCATGTTTCAGGGATGGCTCAAAGAGACCCTGCATCCCTGCATTTCCTCCCCAGGAGGAGCCCACGAGGTCAGGATGCTCTTGGCCAAGTGTAGCACAGGTTTGGGGCAGATCTGGAGCAGGAAACTCACTCAGTGACTGCCGTCTCCCCACCTCTGCTCCCCACTCCTGTCTTCTCTCCCTTCCTGGGCTGTGCTTCTCCTCATTTCCATGCACACAAGCTGAGCGTGATAGCACCATCATGATCTAAACCAGTGGCTCTCCAAGTGTGGTCTGAGGGTCCTGGGCAGGCCCAGACCATTTCAAGTGCTACGGGAAAAGTAGATGTCCAACTGCTGCAGGATGGCTTTTGCGATGATGTCCAGGTTCTTGGTGTTTCGGACAAAGAATCGAACAAAACACGCCAATAGTGAAAGGAAAAGATAGTTTATTAAGTAAAAATGAAAGTACACTCCTGAGAGGTAGGAGTGGGCCTGAGCAGACAGAGAAAGAGTAGTTCAAAAAGCCTAGATAGTTGCATTCTGCAAGATTTATAATTTTTTTCAGAGCTATTTTTTGCTATAGGGCATGTATGTTCGTTGGAGAGACAGAGAGACAGAAAGATAGAAACTGAGAAATCATCCCCTGGGGGGATGGCCACTCCACAATCCCTTCTACTCCATTCTCCTCTTGGGATCTTGGGCACGCATGCACATACACCTGGCGTGAGTTTTAAGCTGCCAGGTTTGAGACTCAAACCGCAGTCGACTATGTGGGAGTCTAGTGACATAGCCATTATGCTAACTGCTGGTCCTGAGATTTATAATTTTTAATCTAGGTCATGTCGGTTGCTCACTGACTGGGCCCACTGATAGTTCTCATCTCATTGGCCCTATCAGATATGGCCGGGCCCACTGATTTCTCACTGGCTATTTCAAATGCGGCTGGACCCACTGATTCATCTCATTGGCTATCACATGTTGTTCAATCATCTAGACAGCTCTCACTAATCTCCTGCTATATTGCCTTGGGCAGGAAAATTTCTGCCTTGTAGTTGTTGTTGTTTTTTGGGGGCGGGATGTAGCCACATGGGCAGATGCTCCAGCCCCCTTACCTCCTTCCAGTTGCTAGCTTTCTTCTGCCTCACAACCATCTGTGGATGACACCAGATTTTCATGATAAACTTCAATGAAAACAACATCACAACAGACTGAGTGCGAAAGCAGATATGAGAGTCCAGCTCTCTTTTATTAAGTCAGGTAATAAAACAGTTTACAAAAATGTAAAACAATGGCATTCTTCTCATGGATTATTTTTGTTGTTGTGGACATTATAGTTATTTTTCATAAAATTATGCCATTTATGTTAATGTAATGAAATTTTTATTTTTTAATTTATATTTATTACTATTACTTATTTATTTATTTATTTATTTTTTTGGAGAGGTTTTTGCTATAGGGTGCATACACTTGCCAGAAAGACAGGGACAGAGAGAGAGAGAGACAGAAAACGAGAAATCACCCCCAGGGAGGATGGCCACACCGCAATCCCTTCTCCTCCATTCTCCTCCCGGGATCTTGGGCATGTATGCACACACGCCTGGCATGAGTTTAAGCCACTGGGTCCAGGACTCGAACTGCAGTCAACTACATGGGAGTCCAGCAGTGTAGCCATTATGCTATCTGCTGGTCCCGAATTTTTTATTTTTAAATGAAGAAATCTTTTAAAATGTTTTTTAAATTGATAGTTTTAGTCACTAATATGGCATGTTGATAGCCATAACCTGTATAAACAAAAGCTCTTTGGAGTTCTCAATCATTTGGAGTATAAAGAGGTCCAGGGATTGCATAGTTTGAGAACTGCTGATTTAAATCATCCACTGTTTTTACAAGAAGCCTAATTTTAGCAACTCAAAGGGGAATTGCTAAAAGATTGATCGTTTTATATTATACTTAAAATAGTTATCTATTATTTTAATCAGAATTTTATATAATCTCAGTTTAGGGTTTGTTTGCATTTAGGAAAATACCAGGTGGGTGGTCAGATCTAAAATGGAATAATAATCTGATGTTCTAAAGAAGGCATTTGAGAATGGGGAAACGAGTTACTTCCTCATTTTATTTGTTTATTTATTTTAGGTTTTTGCCATAGGACGTATGTGCTCACCAGAGAGAGGTGAGAAAGACAGAGAGAGGGAAGGTGAGAAATCACTCCCCAAGGGGATTGAGCACACTGCAATCCCTTCCCTCCAGTCATCTCTTGGGATTTTGGGCATTTTCCTTATTAACCCTGAGCAAAAAACCAGCTTTTCTTAGGAAGCATTTACATTTAAGTCATGGGTGTGTTGCAAAAAAAAGAGCCAAGCAGGGAATATGCCTCAGCCAAGAAGCTGAGGATGTTACTCTGCCACTGGCCCTTCATGCCAGCTCATCCTGCACATGTCCCACCCTGTTGCCCACAAACACCAGGGCCAGCCCAACTGGTCCTGCAGACCATGACCATTACCACCCCTCCTACCCCATCCCAGTGCTGGCTCCTGACCTACTTACTTTGAACCCTTGGCTCTGTCACCCTGGCCTTGGTTCTACCCTTGGTCCTCTGGCTTCTGTTTGTACTGGAACTCAGGCTTTCCTAGTGGGCTGTGACAGACTGTTCTGGCTCTCCATCCTGTGTGCTGCCTTTGGCAGGGGTCCCTGTCCCAGCTCCAGTCCCACACACTTGGAGACTGGCCACTTGGCCAGTACTCCAGCTAGGCCAGCCCTGGCCCCATGGGCTATCGTGGAAGATTTGAGCAGAGATGACAGGACAGAGTGGACTGTTCACAGAGGTCCCTCTGTATAGATTGGCACCTGAACTGAGTTGTCATTTGTGATGGCCACAGGGATTTCTTACAAGGGTGTGCCAGGGAGTGAGTTGGGACCTGCCCAGGGAGTGCAGTGCAGCTGGCATCATGGTGCTATTTATTTTTTGACAATGAAACCATTCTACATAATGAACGCTTTTCACTGTAAGGCTTAATTATTGCTCTTGCAGTGAGATATTATGTAAAAAATAACAAGTACTGCTTGCTACCATTTGCTAAAACCCTTATATGTGCCAGGTGAGGTGATTCATTTATTGTATAATTATTCATTGAGCACCTACTATGAGCAATGTACTGTTCAAGAGGTGGTGAACAAAGCAGCCATGGAACTTACTTTTTAATTTGAGAGGAGGCAGACCATAAACTAATAGACGAGTACATTTATGGCATATTTGGTGATAGATGCTGTGAATAAAAAGCAAGCGTGGTAAATTGGAAGGGAAGTAGAATTGCCTCTGTTGACATGTGAAATAATTTTTATGCATAAGGGGGGTCTTCAAAAAATTTTAAAAATATGCATGTTATGAATCCACACACATGGATTTCAAATTTTTTGTACCAAAATAAATTCACACTTTTATTGCATTTTCCATGAACTTTTTGAGGTATCTTTAGAAAACCTTAATAATCCTGCAAAATAAAATCTCTTAGAACTGACAAATGAATTTATCAGTGAGGATTAAAAGTTAAGACGCAAAAATAAGTTGTATTTTTGTTTTCTAACAATGAGTAATCCTAAAGGAAATTGAGAAAAAATTCTATTTACAATAGCATCAAAAAGAATAAAATACTTATGAATAAACATAACTAAGGAGGCAAAAGACTGTACATTGAAAATTACAAGATATTACTGAAAGAAATCAAAGGAAACAAAAAGTCACCCCATATTAATGGATTGGAAGACAATATTGTTAAAATATTAATACTATACAAAGTAGTGTACAGATTCAGTGTGATCTCTATCAAAATCTCAATTTTTTTTTTTTTGGTGTGGCACAAATAGAAAAATCCATCCTAAATTTCATATGGAATTTCAAGGGAATTCAAATAGTCAAAATAATCTTTTTTTTCTTTTGAGAGGTTTATCACTATAGAGCACATGCGCTCGCCAGACAGAGACATAGAGACAGAAAGCGAGAAATCACCCCCCAGGGAGGATGGTCACGCCGCAATCCCTTCTCCTCCATTCTCCTCTCAGGATCTTGGGCATGCACGCACACGCGCCCGGCGTGAGTTTTAAGCTACCGGGTCTGGGACACGAACCGCGGTTGACTACATGGGAGTCCAGTGACATAGCCATTATGCTAACTGCTGGTTCCCGACCTAAATTTTTTTAAGAAATAATTTATCTAAAAAAATTGACTATATTAAAATTTAAAATCCAGAAACTTTTTTGCATTTAAGAGTACTGCCAACAGAGTGAAAACGTAACCCATAAGATGGGAGAAAATACTTGCAAATCATCTATCTGATGAGGGATTAATATTCAGATTATATTAAGAACTCCTACAAATCAAAAACAACAACAACAACAATTAGTTTAAAAATGGTCACAAGACTTGAATAGATACTTCTTCAAAGATACATAAATGGCCAATAAGCACGTGGAAAAGTGCCTAATACCACCAATCATAAAGAAAATGAAAATAAAAACATCAATGAGATACTCATTAGGATGGCTATTATTAAAACAAACAAACAGGAAAATGGGTGTTGGAGAGGATGTGGAGAAATTGAAACCCTTGGGCATTTCTGGTGCGGAGATGAGAATGTAAAATGCCGTTAAATGCTGTAGAAATTAGTATGGTATTTCCTGAAAGAATTAAACATTGAATGACATCTGATCCAGAAATTCTACTTTTTGGTATATACCCCAAAGAAGTGAAAGCAGGGATGTAAATAGGTATTTATATACCCATGCTAATAGAGGCATTGTTTACAGAAGTCCAAAGGAAGAAATAACCCAAATGTCTATCAACAGGTCATGGAGTGAGAAAAATATGGTATAGACCTACTGAGGGGTATTATTTAGTCTTCAAAGGGAGGAAATTTTAATACATGCTACACCGTGGATGAACCTTGAAGACATTATCCTGAATGAATAGGCCAGTCACAAAAGGGTGAATGTTGAATGATTCTACTTATATGAGGTATCTAGAGTAGACAAATTCATAGAGATAGAAAGTAGAACAGTGGTCTCAGTTTGAGGGGAGAGGAGAATGAGAAGTTAATGTTTAGTGGGTAGATAATTTCAATTGGGATGATGAAAAAGTTCTGAGATGAATGGTGGTGATGGATGTAGAACACCATGAATAGTAGCACAGAAATGTACACTTAAAAATGTTCAAAATGTTACATTATATGGTATTCATATGTTAAAAAATTTAAAAAGTCAGGTGTGTGCAGGTGCTCAGGAGAGTTGGGGGGGTGGTAGTTGGGAGGGCTCATGATCAGGTGATACTGGAGCAGATGTCTAAGAGGACAGGGTAGAGCGCACGGCCAGGGTCAAGGAGTAGCATCCAGGGAGAGTGAATAGCGTTCGGAAGGACTTGAGGGGGATGTGCCAGGCTTGATAATGGAACAATAGAAATGGTGTTGTGGGAGCAGAGAGAGGAGATGACAAATTGAGAGGTGGTGGGTGGGATCACAAAGAACTTTGATTTTCTTCAAAAGGGATAAAATGGGGGGCCTTTAGGAGGATTAAGTGGAGGAAGGTGTGATATAGTTTATCAGAAATGCCTGGACTACGGGGCATGGGAATATATGACATCAGAGTCAAGACTGCTACCAGGGAGGTGAATGAGTGTTTTGTAGTCCTTAGGACAGAGATGGGGCTAAGGGGGACTAGAGCTGCTGCAGTTGAGGTGGTAAGAAGTAGCTGAATTAGAGATTCTACTGCAGGAAAATCAGTAGGATTTGCAGATAGATAGATGTGGAGCGAGAGAGAGAGTAATGAAAAGATGATTCCATAGTGTTTTGTCTCATCACACTTTAGTCTCCTGCCAGCCAGGAACAAGGGTGTGACTGACATGTTCAGGTCAACCTGAGATCTGATCCTAGGGCCTTCTCATATGGTGCCAGCATCATACTGTGTGATACAACCTGTACCACTACAGCTGGGCCTGACCTTCCAGTTTTTAAGTGGCTATTCATCTCTCACGATGTGAAATAAATAAAACAGTATTTTCTCATGGACAAAATCTTATAAGCAATGATTAATTTTCACTAAAATGAATATAAAATGTTGCACTTTCCACTACCAGAGAAGTAAGCTCATGCAGCAAACTGGTAGTGTCAACAGGATGCATTCATTGTTTCATACTGTCAGTATTTATCAGTTCCACAATTACACTAAAAACCCCTCAAATTTCCAAAAAAGCTCGGAATTTGGTAGGAAGCATGTGCTGTTGAGAGAAGTATTATATTTGAGGCAAGAATTTGGAAAACCCTACACTGTCAAGATACTGCAGTAATGTCATAAGAAGAGAAAAATATCCTTAGAGCCATAGGCATGTCACCTTTCATCATTCTGTACTGGGTTTTTCTGGAGTGGTAAAAGGTCCCTGGGGGAGAACAGAAGCCCATGGCTAAAGCCTTTGGACAGAACGCTTCCAGAACGCTGTGCAAAACACTCTGCTATGTGGCCCCAGGGACCAGCAAGAACAAAAATGGACTAGATGTGGAAGCCATAGTGAGAGATTTAGATTTTCTTGTGATGATAACCAGAGTCATTGGAGGTTTTTACCATGTGGAGAGAGGGAGGGGGGGAGGTACGGCCTGATGCTTATTTTTTAAATGTTACAGTGTCTTGATCAAAATTTGTAAGTGAAGGGACCAGCAGTTAGCATAATGCCTATGTCGCTGGACTCCCATGTAGTTGACTGCGGTTCAAGTCCCGGACCCGGTGGCTTGAACTCACGCTGAGCGCGTGTGCGTGCGTGCCCAAGATCCCGAGAGAAGAATGGAGGAGAAGGGACTGCGGCATGGCCATTCCCCCTGGGGGGTGATTTCTCACTTTCTGTCTCTCTGTCTCTCTCTGTCTTTCTGGCAAGCACACGTACTCTTTAGCAAAAACCTCTCCAAAAAAAAAAAAAAAAGAAAAAGAAAAAGAAAAAGAAAAAAATTTGTAAGTTAATTCAAAACATATGGAAATACAAAGGACATAGAATAGTTAAATTCTGAAAAAGACAAAGTTGGAAGACTGTTACTACAGGGTCTCAAGACTAAAGCTCCTCAAGATTAAGTATAAGGAAAGATAAATATAGATCAATGGAACAGAATGGCCAGAAAGAAGCCTACACATATGTGATCAATTGACTTTTTGACAACGTTGCAAGGCAATACAATGGGAAAAAGTATCTTTCAAAAAATAGTGCAGCAACAACTATTAGATTGTCGAAAAAGTCATGACACATTTTTCCCTAGAAAAGCATGGGGCCAGCAGATAGTATAGTGGTTATGTCGCTGGGCTCCCACATGGCTGATCGCGGTTTTAGTTCCAGACTTAATGGCTTGAAACTGATGCTGGGCATGTGTGAGTGAGTGCCCAAGATCCTGGGGAAGAATGGAGGAGAAGGGATTGCAGTGTGGTCATCCCCCTTTGAGGAGTGATTTCTCACTTTTCCTGTCACTGTCTGTCTATCTCTGTGGCAATCATGGGCACCCTAAGGCAAAAACCTCTAATAAAAAATAAAAGGAATAAATACATCATGACTTTTCCAACAATCCGATAGATAAACACATAGAAAAAAAGTTAACCTGATCCCTACCTTACATTACACAGATATAACTTGAGATATATTACACACCTAAACATAAAACCTAATTGTAGTTTGTAGAAGAACAAAAGTGAATATCCTTTTGACTTTAGGATAGACAGGGATTTCTTTTAGAAGACTCCAAAAAACATTGAACATACAAAAGAAAAAACTCATATTGGTCTTTGTTGAAATGAAAAACTACTTTTCATCAAAAGACATCATGAAGAGAAAAAAGTCCACTTCAAAAACTAGGAAAATATTATCTGCAATGCTTATATCTGACAAAAACTTATGTCTTGATATGAAGAATTTGTACCCAGAATTTATAAAAAATGTCCACAGCTCAATGATAAAAATACAAACCAATTGAGAGAATGGGGCAAAGATTTGAACAGACCCTTCCAAATGGCCAATAAGCATATGACAGTGTACTCAGCATCTTTAGTCATTTGAGAAACACACTTTTAAACTATAAGGAGATACTATCACACTCCCTCCAGAATAGCTAAAATTAGAAAAGACTGATGATACTGGCCAGGATGGGAGGAGCTGGAATCTTATACATTGTCGGTAGAAGTATAAAATGATACAATCATTAAAAAAAACTGTTTGGTAGTTCCATACAAAATTAAATGTAAACCTGGTTTTAACCTAACAGTTGTATGTGTGAGGATTTCTAAAAAAGAAATGGAAAATACATATGAAAAATCTGTGCACAGGATTTTCAATTTTTTTTTGCACCAAAATAAACTCATACTTTAATTCTACTTTCTATGAACTTTTAGTAGTCTCCATGGATGTCCACAAAAAGACTTGTACATGCGATTTCAACCAACTTTATTCATAGTAGTTTTGTGGAAAAAACACAAATAAATGTTCATAAATAAGAGACTAGATAAATTTGTGGAATATTCATAGGTGGAAACTGTTTATAAACAGAATGAATTGGTATACACAGTACATAGATGCGTTATTTGCAAAGAAGAAGGGAGACAGAAAAGAGTATATACTACGTGATTCCATTTATGGAAGTTTAAGAACAGGCAAGATAAAGAATGGGATGGGAAGAAAACAAGGGTTGCTGGGACCAGCAGTTAGCATAATGGCTATGTTGTTGGACTCTCATGTAGTCAACCACGTTTGGAGTCCTGGACCCAGTGGCTTAATCTCACGCCGGGTGCATGTGCGTGTGTGCCCAAGATCCCGAGAGGAGAATGGAGGAGAAGGGATTGCGGCATGGCTATCACCCCTGGGGGGTGATTTCTTGCTTTCTCTCTCTCTGTCTCTCTGTCTTTCTGGCAAGCGCATACGTGCTATAGCAAAACAAAAACAAAAACAAAAACAAAAAACAAAAAACAAAACAAACAAAACCTCTCCCAAAAGAAAACAAGGGTTGCTTGTTGGGGTGGAGACCCATTGAAAAGGGGCTAGGGAATTAGGACAACTGAAGATCTTCTGCCCAGACTTCACCCTCTTGCCCCTCAAATCTAACCAGGTTAGACCAGCCTCTTTATTCTCTCTGTATCTCTCCATCTCTCTCTATTTTTAACTTTCTTTTTTAAAAAAATGTTAAACTTCCTAACTTTCTGACATTCTTTTATCTTGCTAATTCTTACCTTTCCCCCATCCACATAGGACAGGCCAATCACCAGTCATCTATATCTGAGTTCTGAGTGGCCTCTAAGCGCGCGGTGTGGTTTTCATTTTTTGCTTTAATTTTTTTTCTCTTTTTAAAATTGTTTTTGTCTTTTTTTTCCCTCTCTATTTTTTGTTTGTTTCTTTTTCTTTTTCACTTTCCTTTTACCTTTCTCACTTTTCTGCTCAGCCTCTACACACTGAGTTTCTAGGTCTAGGTGCACAGTAGCCAAATATTTGAATACTTTTAGGGTCAGATTAATCCTCAATTTCACTGGAATCTGCTGCATTTTGACGGATGGGAGAATGTCGAGCTGTGTTGTACTTGGTTCTTTGGGTCCAGATCACTAAAATTAGAGATCTGTCCCTAGGCGCAAAATGGAACTGCAACCACGAATGAAGTAGGTAGAAGAGAAGGTTTAATGGGAAAAAAAGGAAAGTACACCCAAAGAGACTCTTGGGTGGGATTGCCAGGTGGCAACTTCACTTGATACTGGCTAATTGTTACTTTTATTACTAGAGGTGATCATGAATATTTATTGGTGTGAGGTCTGTCATACTACTTATATCCTTTGTTTGAATTAGAATTTGCGAGTTTTCTCCTGTGCTTGTGCACTTCTCTCACAGATAAGGAATGAGGAATTTGATTACCTTATTGCTCATGCCCAGTGTGAGCCAGGTTGTTTAATTAGACTGCCTAATTAATTCATTGTCCTAGTGAGAATTAGGGTATTGACCTAGTGGGAATTAGGGCGTTGACCAAACCGCTTACTTGGGGATTAGGGTGTTGACCAAAATGCTTGTTTGGGTCGTTTTGATAAGAGAAAAATCTATGAATCATCCCTGTATGCTTCCCTCAGGCCCCAAGGAAGGAAGATGGCAAATTGCCTCACCCTTCTGGCGCCTGGGGCTAGGTGAGCCTTTCATTTTTTCTCTTAGGGCTGCCCGCTCATGACTAACCAACTGCCTACCACACTATACAAAGGGAAAAAACTGTACTGCTTACAGATTGCAGATCATCTCCTTCTGCATGCTTCTGAAAGCTCAGATTTAACTCCAAAAACAGGGAAAAAATGTATAATCCATTAGATAACCAGAAACCACCACAGAGTCACAAGAAATATGGAAAACCAAGAAAATATCTCTCCCCTAAGGGAAAAGAATAACTCCTTATCCTCCACAGACAATAAAAGGGAATTCATGGAAATGTCAGATAAAGAATTTAAAATATTAATAGTGACAAAACTAACACAATGCAAGTGAAGAGAAACAACCAACTCCAGAAGATGTAGGAGAAAAGAAATGAGTTTCAGGAGGTGAGGAGGTTCTTGCACAATCTGAAAGAGGAAATACACACCATAAAAAAGAATCAAACATTTGTTAGAGATGAAGGCTATCATACAAAAAATCAAAACCTCCCTTGAAAGTATTAAGAGCAGATTAGATCATACAGAAGATCAAATCTCAGATGTAGAAGATAGAAACTCTGACCTAGAAAAATTAATCAAAAAGACTGAAAAATTCATCCCTCTAAAATGAGAATAATACATGAGAAACACTAAGATACTACTAAGTGCCCAAACATCTGGATAATTGGTATCCCAGAAGATGAAGAAACTAATTGGGCATTGATAATCTATTCCATGAAATCCTGGAAGAAAGTTTTCCAAACCTTGAGAGCCACTCAAATATCCAGACCCCAAAAATACAAAGGACCCCACATAGAATCAACCCAAGAAGATCATCTCCAAGGCACATCATCACCAGATTGACCAAAACCGCAGGCAGAGACAAGACACTAAAATTTGCAAGAGAAAAGCATCAAGTTACTTTCTTTCTTTCTTTTTTTTTTGAAGCCCCAATCATAGTACATACTCCCTAAGAGTCTATTGAGAATTAGGTGTATTTATTAAGTCATATGGAAGCATTCCTGGTACCAAGCAAGTGCTATGTGTTTCTGTTATTATTATTATTATTTTTTGAGAGGTTTTTGCTCTAGGGTGTGTGCTCTTGCCAGAAAGACAGAGAGAGACAGAGAGACAGAAAGTGAGACATCACCCCCTAGGGGGATGGCTGCACTGCAATCCCTTCTCCTCCATTCTCTTCTCATTATCTTGGGCATGAACGCATATGCACCTGGTGTGAGTTTAAGCCACCTGGTCCAGGACTCAAACTGCGATCAACTACATGGGAGTACAGCGACATAGCCATTACGCCAACTGCTAGAAACATCAAGTTACATTAAAAGGATATCCCATCAGGCTAATATTGGACCTCTTGTCGGAAACAATGAAAGCAAGGAAAGAATGGGAAAATATATTTAAAGTGTTAAGTGAAAATCAATTTCAACCAAGAATATTATACCCAGCAAGATTATCCTTTATATGCGGGGGGCGGGGAGACAAAAACATTCTCAGATAAACAAAACCTGAAAGAATTTACCAACACCAGGGAACCAGCAGTTAGCGTAATGGCTATGTCGCTGGACTCCCACGTAGTCGACTGCGGTTCGCGTCCTGGACCTGGTGGCTTAAAACTCACGCCGGGCGCGTGTGCGTGCGTGCCCAAGATCCTGGGAGGAGAATGAAGGAGAAGGGATTGCGGCGTGACCATCCCCTCTGGGGGGTGATTTCTCGCTTTCTATCTCTCTGTCTCTCTCTCTGTCTGTCTGGCGCGTGCACGCGCCCTATAGCAAAAAAAAAAAAAAAAAAAAAAAAAAAAAAGAAGAAAAAAGAAAAGAATTTACCAACACCAGACCAGCTATTCAAGAAGTGCTGAAGGGAATACTATACTAGGAAAGCTAAAGTAGATACACAAAAATAAGAGTACAAAAAAACAACCAAGAACATGACCAGCCTAATGGTAGGGACAAGTTCAGAGTTGAATATTAACTTCCAGGGTTTAAACAGAAAGATCAGACCACTGTAACACTGAAAATTCAATAGGAGAGAGATTAATTACATGATACTGAACTAGTGAAATAGGATTTTATGGCTTTTGACTACAACATTACTGATTTTCTTCTATGCTTTGTTTTACATATTTAAGGATTTTTGTCTTCTCTTGAACTGTTGATAGGTTCATCTACCTATCATTTGAACTGAATTGTATCCTTTTTCCTGCCTTTAAGTCTTAAACAAATTTCTCTTAACATTTTTTGATTTTGATCTATTAAAACTAAAACTGTTTTTCTTGAAATTAAAAATGTATTAAAAGAAAATGCCTATTTACTGACTGTAGTAAGCTATATATCCCCAGCTAGGTGCTACTTTATAGTACGTTCATTTTACTCACTGAGGTTTATGCCTAAAGTCAGACATATATGTGTTCATAGGCATGTATATATCAGTGGTGCTTGCTATTGAAAACATTTAGATTAATTAAAATCTTTACTGAATAAATAAAATGTGAAAAAAAGGCATGGAAAGCAACTGTAGATACCAGAGACAGTGTGGGAGGAGGGTGGGAAATGGAGAGGGTGAGAGGGAATCAAGGGAGGGGGAAAGCAAAATATATAAGAAACAAGAAATGGAAAATTATTGTTGACAATAACACATATGGCAATATGCTTGATTGAGCCAATATACAGTGTATTCTGTAAGGAAAATCTCATTTTGTATATTGTATTGATACACAGTGAATGAATGTAAATAAATTTAAAAAAAAAGGAAAGAAAAGGGGCCTATGTGTGGGTGGAGAAGAGAATGTTCTGGAATCTTGACCACACTGGTAGATAATTGACCAGAACTCATGCACTTAACCTCTGTGCATTTCACTGGAAGTAATTTTACCTTAATAGTAATTAAAAAAAAGATACTGATGTTTTGGGTACGACGTAGGCAAGACAACCAGGTAGGAGATATCCACACACAAAGTGGTGATGGGGAGATGGAGGAAGCAGCCAGTCTCGGGATCTTTTGGAGGGTGATCAGACTGGCTAGCCCAGTAAGCCAGAGTCTTAGAGTGGGCCTTGGACAACTGAGTGCTTGAAGCCTTTTTATTTCTCTTGCTCTCACCCCTTGTCTTTTTGAAATAATGTGAAGCTAATTAAAACAAAGAATGCATGCCTAATCAGGCTGAGAAGACATAACTACAAATCGAACCTGAGATAGAAGAAGCATAATGTTAGTTTGGGCACTGATCTTAGAAAATTAAGATCAGAAATGTCTTTCCATCTAAGACCCTTGTCTGGGCTCCAGTGCCAGGCTGCTGAAGGATAGGTTGCAGGGTGGGGGTGGTGGGCTGTGTGAGACCTTTAACATCAGATAAAAAGCAGCTCACACTGTACACGCTTAGCCCATCCTGAAGCAAGTTGATTTTAGCTGAGGAAATATATATGTCTTTTAGAGACTCGCTGGGCTTATGAAACTGAAAATATACATTTTTACAGAATTTGAAACAGCACATTACATCACAGTGTTCTGCTACATGAAGTGATCTTCAGAGAAGGGGGGTTATGTTAGGAACTGCTAGGTTTCTTCTGTTTGAGGTGGAATTTCTTCTGTAGAAATGTAAATAACATTGACTGTAATTTGTGATAAAATATGAGCTTGAGGGTATTATCTATACATTTATGGGATTATTATCATTTAAAATGATTATAAATTTACATACTGACATGGAAATTGAGTTTAGTTTGAATATATCAATTATGAATGAAGGCAGCTATTGATACAGTGCAAGTACTACAAAAATATATGCAGAGAACACATCTCAAATATTTTATTTTATTATTATTATGTTTTTAGGTTTTTGCCATAGGGTGAATGTGCATGCTGGAGAGAGACAGAGAGAGGGAAAGTGAGAAATAACCCCCACCTCCACCCCCCAGTGGGGATGGCCACACTGCAATCCCTTCTCGTCCATTCTCTCCTCTTGGGATTTTGAGCATGCACACATATGTGCCCAGTGTGGGGTATGGGACTTGAACCGCGGTTGGTCATGTGAAGGGTCCAATACCTTAACTACACACCACCTGCTGGCCCTCACATGTCAATTATTGATTGATCATTACCAGTATTGACATTTCAGTTAGTGTTGCCAAGAGGAAAAATTTGTCAGAATTAGACATTCTTTAATTAAGAACAACTACCAATCAGCAATGAAATAGAGAATGTATGTGTGGAGAAGATGTTAAAAAATATATGTCAGTAAGACAGTTGATCAAGTTAAGCCTGGGGTCAGTTCTGGAAATTTGCTTTGGCTTCACCAACTGGATGGCCCAGTCCAAATGCATGCTTACATGAACAACAGAGGATTAATAGCAGACTCCTACTGGCATTTCCCATCAGATCTAATAGCAAAGGGCTGTCTCATGCAGTCGAGGGAAGGGAAGTAATTGTCATAAACCATTTGTAATGCTCCAGGATGGCTGGATTTGGGTTGATTCTGCAAATGTAATTTATTTCAAGCCTGTGAGTAAAAATTATCATGGTTGAATACACCCTAATGACAAGGTCCTACTCCTTGTATAGAGAATGAAGAGAATGAAATATGAAGAGTACTATGAGCAGTTGGACGTTCTGAGGGGTTTTCTTGGTCCTGATGGTTTAGGTTCAGCTAAAGCAGAGCAGGTGATTTAAGGCAGGGAAGGGCTCATTGTGATGACTCCAGATATGGGGCTGCTCAGGAAGATGGCCCCGGGTTGATGACAGGTTGTTGTCAGGTGTTCTCTCGGACGAGATTGGTGGTGCAAACTAGGAATGGGCTGGTGGTGAAGCCTGGGCCGCCCGGAGTCCCGGGGCTTCCTCCAGCTTAATAATGAGGGGCAGTGAGGGGGGTGCGAGGTGTCCAGATGAAGGATCTGAAGACCCTCATCCTGCCACATACCAGGTGACTCTGCTTGGGCAGGCGCCTCATCTCCCTGAGCTTGGGCTTTCACACCTGTTATATGAGGTCATGCTTGCCTGTCCAGAGTAGTCTCACATGGAGGGTTGTCGTGGGGATTTGTGTGACAGGACTCTCAGGTCCTCAGAAAAGTCCGTGAGTATCTGTTACAGTTGTTTTTTATTATTTGCTGGTAACTAACTCTCTAGCATGAGGGGGAGCTGGAGCCACATGATGGTTTGTGCTCAAGCCTGGAGATATTTTGGGAAATAATCAATACAAGATGCATTGGGTTGGAGCCATGATAAGAGTCATAAATCTTGAGCGTCTGCTGCTTGATAAAATTAATAGCGCTTGAGAGAAATGTAAAAACCTGTGGGAAGGGAAAATATAGAATGTGTCTGGGGAGAGAGCATGAGCCAATGTAGAAAGTGACAGCCATCCAGGGAAGGCTGGTTATTGTCCTGCTGAGGCAGTGCACACTGCTGCACATTCATATACACATGTACACACACAGAGGCACACCCATGCACATGCACACACACATGTACACTCCCACAGAGAGGCACACACAGGCACATTCACACACAGAGGCACATGCATGCACATTCATACACACACGAACACACAGAGGCACACACATGCACATTAACACACATGTAGACACAGAGGCACATACATGCACATTCATAAACACATACACACACCTTCACACACATGTAAACACAGAAGCACATACATGCACACCCACACACATGTACACACAGAGGCACACACGTGCATATTTGCACACACATGTACACACAGAGGCCTATGCATGCACGCCCATACACACATGCACACACAGAGGCACATACATGCACATTCATACGCACATGTGCGCATAGGCTTACATATATGCATGTACACAGGCATATGCATGCACACGTGTACATGTGCACACACATCACACATACATATACACAGGCATACAAATGCATACATGTACACGTATACACAAATGCATTCATGGACAAACAGACATGTTCAGTCACGTGTGCACACATGTATGCACACATACACTGGCAACAAACACCAATATTGTTGGTTGAGTCTCAGACGAGACTGGCAAATGAGGACACCTAGAATTAATTTCAACAATGGACAGTTGCAGCGGGCCCATCGGGGCTCACCACCTTCTAAGGAAGTGCTGTCGGCCTCTGAAATGTTAAATGACACAGGGACAGTGTCTTCGCCTATATCATTTCTCAGCGGTAGAGAAGAGTGTGCTCATATAGCTGTGGAATGTGAGAAGAGAGCAAGGAGTGGGCCTGGGCAAGAGGTCCCAGGCCCTCATGGTTATGAACGATCAAAGCAGCAAGATAGTCTATGGCTGGAAAGGAAAGTGAGGAATGTTGCTTTTTCTGTGTTCAGAGTGTTCTCAGACCTTGCTGGTCCTCTGTTCATACAAGATCGTCCTCTGGGCTTGAGCCAGGTTCTCTCAACAGGTTGGAAGATTAGTTCAAAGAGTTCGAGGGTCTGTGACACTCACTGGAGGCGCTGGGTGGAACTGTGGGGGTGCCGTGCCTATAAAGGGAATCCAGTAGAGCCAGGAGGGACGAACCTTGCTAAAGCAAAGCAAGGCCTTGAGGGAGCTTCTGTCACCAATCCTGGTCTTGATGTGGATGCAGCCAACTTCCCATTGTAGAAGAAGAGTCTTATTGGCAGACTGAGACAGAACTGAAAAAAGTTGTTCCATTTACCACAGCCACAAAAAGTATAAGATACTTAGGGATAAATCTAACTAAAGAAGTTAAAGACCTCCACAAGGAAAACTATGAGAAGATAAAAAAAGAAATTGAAAACGACACAAAAAAGTGGAAGGACATCCCATGTTCCTGGATTGGAAGAATTAATATAATCAAAATGGCAATTTTACCCAAATTAATCTACCTATTTAATGCAATGTCAATCAAAGTACCAGACACATTCTTCACAGATCTAGGAAAGACAATCATAAAGTTTGTCTGGAATCATAAAAGACCCTGTATTGCCAAAGCAGTTCTGCACAAGAAGAGTGGAGTGGGTGGCATCTCACTCCCTGACCCAAAAATAATACTACAAAGCTGTGGTAATCAAAACAGCATGGTACTGGCACAGGAACAGACAGGTGGACAAATGGAACAGAATAGAGTCCCCAGAAATGAATGCTCAAACATACAGCCAACTGATTTTTGACAAGGGGTACCAGTCAATTCAGTGGGAAAAGGAAAACCTCTTCAGCAAATGGTGCTGGCAAAACTGGATCTCCACTTGCAGAAAGATGAATCTGAACCCCTACCTCTCACCTCTGACAAAAATAAAGTCAAGGTGGATCAAAGATCTAAATCTAAGACCTCAAACTATAAAACTGTTCCTGGAAAACACTGGGGAAAATCTGGGAGACATTGGGGTAGGGAAAAACTTCTTAAATAAGACTCCCAACGCACAGTCTATGATCCCTAAAATAGACAAGTGGGATTACATCAGACTAAGAAGTTTCTGCATGGCAAAAGACACAGTGATTACTGTGAACAGACAGCCCTCAGAATGGGAAAATATTTTTGTAAACTATGCATCAGACAAGGGACTGATAACCAGAATTCACAAGGAACTCCAGCAGCTGTTCCAGAAAAAGACAATCAATCTTATTAAAAGATGGGAGAATGAGTTGAAAAAACCACTCTCTAAAGATGACATACGAATAGCTAAAAGGCATATGAAAAAATGGTCAACATCCCTCATTGTAAGAGAAATGCAGATCAAAACAACAATGAGATATCACCTAACCCCGTTCAGAATGTCTAAGATTCAAAAAACAAAAAATGATAAGTGCTGGAGGGGGTGTGGTGAAAAGGGAACTCTCTTACACTGCTAGTGGGATTGTAAATTGGTCCAACCACTGTGGAGAACAATTTGGAGATTCCTCCAAAATCTACAAATAGAACTACCATATGATCCAGCAATCCCACTCCTTGGTATCTACCCGAAGGACAGAATAATACGTAATCGAAAAAGTGCTTGCACATCGATGTTTATTGTGGCACTTTTCACGATTGCTAAGTCATGGAAACAACCTAAATGCCCACGAACTGATGAATGGTTAGAAAAACTGTGGCACATATACTCAATGGAATACTATTCATCCATAAAAACAACAAAACCCTGGCTTTTGAAAGGAAGTGGATGAATATGGAAGACTTACTGCTGAGTGAAGCAAGCCATGCTATGAAGGAGAGGCATTGTATGTCCCCACTTAATATATACCGAGTATCTGCACTATATATATATATATATATATATATATATATATATATATATATTTGAAACCATATTGCTTCTATTGTTATAAAGTTATAAAATTATACAAAATTATAAGACATATTTTGAACATTATCTTTAAAATTCAGTATTTTGAAATTTTGAAAGTTGTTTGTAAACTGTCAAGAATTATGGAGTATGAGCTAAAATTTTTTGCTATGTAAAGTAAATGTTTGCGGAAAAATGTAAAAATAAATAAATGAAAGAAAAAAAAAGAAGAAGAGTCTTATTTTATTTAATGTTTTGTTTTGTTTTATTTTGGCAGAAGGCTAACGTGTTCACCAGAGAGAGAAACAGGGAGGGAGAGGGAGAAAGCACTACCAAGTGGGGTGTGGTCATCTTGCAATCCCTTCTTCTCCATTTTACCATCCCATTGAGATTTGGGTCATGTATATGCACATGCTAGGAATGTTTTTCAAGCCACCGGGGCCGGGATTCAAACTCCAGTCAACTAATGGGATCTGGTTTTCTTGATCACCAGGCCACAGGACCAGCCCAAGAAGAGTCTTTGTGGTCAGAGCACAGAAGTCCACATTAAAAAAAAAAAAAATGGGACCAGCAGTTAATGTAATGGCTATGTTGCTGGACTCCCATGTAGTCGACTGTGGTTCACGTCCCGGACCTGGTGGCTTAAAACTCACGCTGGGCACGTGTGCGTGCGTGTCCAAGATCCCGAGAGGAGAATGGAGGAAAAGGGATTGTGGCGTGGCTATCCCCCCGGGGGGTGATTTCTCTGTCTGTCTCTGTCTGTCTGGTGAGCACACGTGCCCTATAGCAAAAACCTCTCCAATAATAATAATAATAATAATAATAATAATAATAATAATAATACAAAAAGGCCAAGATGAGCCAGTGGGTGGTGTGGTGGTTAAGACTGCTGGACCCCACCTGGCCAATTGGCCAATTGTGCAATTCGAGTCCTGGACCCAGTGGTTTGAAAAACATACTGGGCACAGATGCATATGTGCCCAAAATACTGAAAGGAGGGAGAAATGGAGGAGAAGAGATTGCTATTGGCCAGCCCCCATGGGGGAGATGCTTTCTTGCTTTTCCTTTCTCTCTTTCTCTCTCCCTCTCTTTGGCAAGTGCATACATTCTCTGACAAATTAAAAAAAAATCACTTGAATGAGTAGAGTGATGAGATTATTTCTTAATATAAAAATTACTCTTACTGTGTTTTCTTTTATTGTAAAAGTTACACACATGTATTATAAAAATGCGAATTTAAAAGCTCAGAAAGCCATAAGATAAACCTTGACATTGAGTCTGTCATGTTTTCAGGCAGAGAGAACAAAGAATTTTGTCAGTCGGAGCCTCGTCATAGGAGAAGTCCTCTGCATGGCGGACATGGCCACTGGCGTGAAGGTGAGAGGGGCTGGCACCACCCTGGGTGAGCTCATATCTGCAGGGGATGGTGAGGAGTGGGAACTGTAGCCTGAGACCCTGCATTCTGTTTACTGGAATAGGTGTTTGTAAAATGTGCACCTGATGACCCATGCTTCCTCTTTTACCATTATGCCCAATCTTGTTTTTGTTCTTCCTTTGCTTTTCTTTTTGAATGATTTGATTACATTCTATCAGTCAATGATTTTCATCTGCCTTAACTTTATAAAAACAGTATCATAATCATTTGCGATTTACTTTCTTCACTTAAATATTTTTGCTAAGAATAATCCATATCGTTGCATGTCACTTTACTCATTAATTAAACAAATTTAAGACTTTTTCACTTTTATTTTAGAGGTTTTTGCCTTAGGGCACATGCATTTGCGGCAGAGAGAGAGAAAGAGAGAGAGACAGAGACAGAGACAGAGATGAGAGGGAAAGTGAGAAATCGCTCCCCTGAAGGAATGGCCACAGCACTATCCCTTCTCCTCCAGTCTCCTCCCAGATCTTGGGCATGCACTCACATGTGCCCGGTGTGATGTTCATGCTACCAGGTCTGGGACTTGAACTATGGTTGGCCATGTGAGAGTCCAGTGACATAACTGCTATGCCACTTGCTGGCCCCAAGACATTTTTATTTTGAAACAATAATGCTCACAGGAAGTTAGAAAAAGTCATATGAATTTTGATCCAGTCTCCCCCAGCGATGACATCTTATAAAGTTGTATTGCAAAATAAAACTGGAAAACTGACATAGCGCAGCACTGTTCAATAGAATACAGGCCTTGTTCAGATTTCACTAGCTTTTATTAGTATTTTATAGGCACTCAGTTGTGTATATGTGTGTGTATGTAGTTCTATGTGGTTTGGCCCCATATATACATTCATGTAACCGCTACCATGATCATGATATAGACAGTTCTATCATTATAAACTCCATGGTACTGCCTCCCTCTACCTCCCCTAGAGGTTATGTGCACTTACCAGAGTGAGACAGGAAGACAGAGAGTGGAAGAGGAGAAAGCACCACCCAGGGGAGATGGTCACACTATATTCTTTTCTCCCCCCATCTTTCCTTTTTTGGGGGATTTTGGGCAAGCCACCAGGTCTAGGACTTGAACCATAAGGTTGGTTATTTGGGATCCAGCTGCCTCAACAACAGACCAAACTGCAGAACTGGTGCTACCTTTTTTTTTTCTTTTTCTGGAGAGGTTTTTGCTTTAGGGTGCGTGCGCTCACCAGACAGAGAGAGACAAGAGATAGAAAGCGAGAAATCACCCCCCCCAGGGGGGATGGCCATGCCGCAATCCCTTCTCCTCCATTCTCCTCTCGGGATCTTGGGCACGCACGCACACGCGCCCTGTGTGAGTTTGTAAGCCACCGGGTCCGGGACGTGAACCATGGTCGACTCCATGGGAGTCCAGCGACATAGCCATTACGCTAACTGCTGGTCTCTGGTGCTACGTTTTTAATAGTTGTATCCAACCTCCACTTCACCCTCATTCTTTGGCAAACAACTAATCTGTTCTCCATCTCTGTAGTTTGTCATTTTTGGGAATGACATAGAAATGGAAGTTCGTTCATTTTTTGACTGCTATGTAATATTCCTTTGTGTGAATTTACCATAGTATTCATGCATCTACCTTCTTTTTATTTTTTAAGAGAGATTTTTGCTATAGGGCATGTGTACTCACTGGAGAGACAGAGAGAGACAGAGAGACAGAAAGCCAGAAATCACTCCCCAGAGCTGATGACCACGCCACAATCCCTTCTCCTCCATTCTCCTCTCATGATTTTGGCACACAAAAACGTGTGGCCAGTGTGAGGTCGAAGTCACTGAATTTGTGACGCAAACAGTGGTCAGCCATGTGGGAGTCCAGCAACATAACCATTATACCATCTGGTGGTCCTTTGTCCACTTTCTCATGTTGCTTGCGGGATTTAGCTAATGTGAATGCACTGCTGTGAATACTTTTCTCCATGTCTTCAGTTGAACAGGGTAAAAGCTTCCTTTAGTTATATAACTGGGAATGGAATTGTGTTATAGGACTAATGAATACTTAGCTTTGAAGAATAAGGTCGATCTATTTTCCAAAGTTATTGCACTGATTCACATTCCCACCAGCAGCATATATCAGATCCCATGAATAAACATCCTTTCCCACAGCTGGAATTCTTGGACTTCTCTAATTTTGCCAGTAACACAGATAGAAAATGGCATCTCATCATGGTCTTGCTTTGTGTGTTGTGGCTCCCTGAGGATGATCAGTGCAATAGCACAGGGAGGGTCGCTGCTGCTGAAGCCTCCATGGCACCCTAAGTCTCCTGGTAGAGGTTACTCATGTGGTCCTGCATATGCCCCCTTTCCCTCTCTGACTACCATGGGGTCTCGAGTAAGTCCCCATATCCAGACTCCTGCTGTCCCCAGAAGTGAGACGTTAAACTATTGCTAGAACATATGGATTGAGTAGACAGGAGACCAAACCAGTTGGCAATGTGTCCCAGATGGTGGTCATTTCTATTCGGTGCAGACATTTTCTGTGGGGAGGAATTGAAAACAAAGACATCTGTGAGTGCCACTCTGTGGTGAGGGCATCCACCGTCAGATTCTTGGGAGAGCCTGGCCACCCTGTGATTTCAGCCAGCAGGATCTCCTCTTTCCTGCTGGGGTTGGCTGAGAGAGCAGTCAGGCAGTCAGCTTAGGTGGACAAAGAGGACCCTCTCAGGAATCTAGGGGACTCTGGTCTAGCCTCATGACCCCCCCCCCCCCTAGTTTGTGCTTTTGCCATATTCCTCCTCACCTGCCTTCTCTTCATCAAACCTCCAATGGGTTGTGACCACGGGGACATCTCTGAGGGCAGGGCCATCTTCTGGGCAGGGAGCCCTCTTCTCTGGTCTCCAAGGTCTTGCACTGAGCATAGTGCATAGAACTGTCTGGGGAATGTGCAAATGAATGAAGTAGGGGCTGTCTATGGTTTAAAGCAGATATAAAAAACATTTCAACCAATTGCAATGTACAGACCTAATTTAGATACTGGTTCAAATGACAAAATGACAGGCTATAACGAGATGTATCAGCTGGAAAATGTGAAATTAGACATTTGACAATATTAGAGAATTATATTTTTGGTGGGATAATGGTTTTAGAGTTATGTTCTTTTTTTTTTTTTTTCCCCCAAGAGGTTTTGGCTATAGGGCACGTGTGCTCGCCAGAAAGATAGACAGAGACAGAGAGATAGAAAGTGAGAAATCACCCCTCCCGGAGGGATGGCCACACCGCAATCCCTTCTTCTCCTTTCTCCTCTTAGGATCTTGGGCATGCGTGCACATGTGCCAGGCGTGAGTTTAAGCCACCGGGTCCAGGAAGAGGGGAGAAAAAGCAGAGCAGACCATGAGTAGGCATCTATGAATTCATTATATTCCTTTATTTTATTTGTAAATTTTCATAATAAATTTTAGAAACACTTTATTCTTTTGTATTCCAGAAGGAAATTTGAATAAATTAAAAAAATAGTTTTTTAAAAATGCTTCTCTGGGTCTGGCTCAGAGGTATTGCACTGCTCACCAGAGCCAACATGGCGACCCTGGTTTGAATTCTGTTTGGTCAGTGTGAAATATGGGTATCAAATGGCCTGTCACTGTGGTCTTGCTTTGCGTGTTGCGGCTCACTGAGGATGGTCAGTGGAATAGCACAGGGAGGTGTGCTGCTGCAGCCCCCTTGGCACCCTGAGTCTCCTGGTAGAGATCACATATGGCCCTACATATGCCACGTATAACTGCATATGAATGATTGCTTGGGCATGTGTGTGAGTACCCAAGATAACATGGGCTGGAGGACTGGAGGAGGAAATTGTGCCATGAACAGACCCTGCAGAGCGTGCTTGTCCCCTCTCTCTTCTTCCCTCTTGTGTGTGTGTACATGCTCTATCATGAGTAAAAAGCAAAAAACATAAAACACTTCTCTGATCACATCATTCTCCTGCTTCCTGTTCCCACTCTGCTTTTATAAATTCCTCCCTGTCCTGGATGTCATCTGTGGCTCTTTGCACAGTCTGGCCTGGGTCACCTCTCCAGACACATTCTGTTCCACTTCCTCTCCTCCTTAGACTCTCCTGCCACATTGGCCTTCAATTTTGTCTTTTATAAGAGAGAGATTTTTGCTATAGGGCATGTGAGCTGAGAGAGAGAGAGTGAGAGAGAGAGAGGGAGAGAGAGAGACAGAGAGATAGAGACAGAGAGAGACAGAGACAGAAAGCCAGAAATCACCCCCAAGGGCAGATGGTCACGCAACAGTCCTTTCTCCTCCATTCTCTTAGGATTTTGGGCATGCATGCACATGTGCCCAGTGTAAGTTTTAAACTGCTGAATCCGGGACTTGAACTGCAGTCAACTACATGGGAATCCAGCAACGTAACCATTAAGCCATCTGCTGGTCCTGGCCTTCTCTTGTAGTTGTATTTTCCCTCACCTTTGGACCACTCTTCCCACCCACCCTAGGTTGCTCTTTCTTCTCCTTCACCCAGCTGACACCTGCTCCTTCTGCAGGTCTCAGGTAGTCTCCTTCCCTCAGGAGAACCCCTCTGAAGTGTGCGCTTGAAATCCCACCTACTCATTGTCGTGTGTCTTATGCTTTTCTGTCATAGCATGTACCCATTTCGAATCTATTTATTTATAAGGTTTCTTTATGTCTCTTATCCCCATTAGAGGGCAGCCCCCTTGAAGACTATGGTCACTTGGTACATAGTAGGTATCAATATCTGAGTACTGAGCGAATGCATAGAATAGAAATAGTGGTTCCTCAAAAGATTAAACATAGAGTTACCATATGGTCCAGTAATTCTGCTCACTAGGTTTACACTGCAAGAATTGTAAATAGTGTCCGAAACGTGTACTTGTGTGCCAATGTCCACTGCAGTATTATCCACAAGAGCTAAATGGCGGAAAGAGAGCAAGTGTCCGTCAGCAGCTGAAGGTTATATAGAATGTCTATACACACGATGGGAGAGGATGCAGCCGTAACAGGGAATAACACCCTGGTTCATCTCACAGCAGGGGTGAACCTCGGAAACATTATGCTCAGGGAAATAAGCCAGACAGTGAATATTGTACAAGTCTGTTTGTATGAAATGTCTAGAATAGGCACATTCAGAGAGGCAGAAGGTCGATGAGTGATTACCAGGGGTGGTGGGAGGGGAGAACAGAGAGTTACTGCTTTTAATGAGCATAACGTTTTGGTTTGGGTTGATTGAGCAGTGTTAGAAACGGTGGTGATTGTACAACACTATGCAAATAATCAAAGCCACTGAGTTTCATAGTTAAAAATGGAACACTTTATATTATATGTATTTTACTGGAATAAAAATAGGTAGTCCAGCTGTGATGGTACACAGATAGCACCGCTGCTTGAGAGGCTAGCACTGCATGGGAGGTCTGGGTTTGGGTCCTCCGTCAACTAGAACATGCCAGACACAGCTGCACACACCTGCGATCCTAGCTAATTGGGAGACGGCAACACAAGGATTGCAGAGCAATGAGACCTTGTCAAAGAATATGACCTCTGGCTCTTTCTCTCTCCCTCTCTCATAAAGAAAAAAAAGAGCTTTATTTGCTTTCCTACACATCCATTATTGTGGGAAATTCCCTCTCCTCCTTTTTTTCCTGAGATGGGCAATCCTAGACCCTTGGAGAAACCTGTCCAGTGTGCCCAAGTCTGGCTGGGGAGTGCCATGGCTGTCTTTCTGTTGATGGTGGAGGGAGATGTCTAGGAAGATGTGATGGGCTGGGAACACTCGCTGCCAACTCTGGGTTGGCTGGGGTGGGGGTCCCTAGATCTCCCTGCCAGCCTGAGAGCAGCTGGTGGGCTCTGCCTTTCACAAGAGCTGCCTATCAAACCAAGGAGGGGGCATCAGCATCCATTCATCAATGTCTGAGCCCCTTTTCTCTCTCCTTCCAGATCTGTGCTTATCCAGAGGCTGTTTCCCTGAGCACGCTAGACAAACACGGCTATACTCACATTAGCCAAGTGCTGGCAGGGCCTGGGACTGGCTCTGAGAGCCTCTCACAATGACAGGGGTAGAGATGCTAGAGAGGTTCTAGGGAAAAGGACCTTCTTACTGAGAGCTTTGAGTCTCTGCTGTGGCTTGGGAGCCAGCCCAAGGTCTCCTGCCAAAAACGTGGATGCTATTCTGGAAGAATTCTAAGGCTAAGAGAAACACACGTGCTTCCCTTTCTCCTTCTCAGGACTGCTTTCTCTCTTCCTTATTTAAATCCCCATACTATCTGTTTAGTCAGCTTGGGCTGCTGTAACAAAATACCGTAGACCAGGTGGCTTAAACAGCAGATATTTGTCTCTCACATTTCTTGAGGCTGGAAAGCCCACGGTCAGGGTGCCAGCCTGGTTGGATCCAGTGAGGGATCTTTTCCAGGTGTGCAGGTGGCTGTCTTCTGTAGAGAGAGGCGCGTGTCTTTCTGTGTCTCTTCTCTTTTTTTATAAAGAGGTTTTTTGCCTTAGGGTGTGTGCACTTGCTGGAGAGAGAGAGAGGGACAGAGACAGTGAGAGGGAAAGTGAGAAATCACCTCCTCTCCCAGGGGGGATGGCCATGCTGCAATCCCTTTTCTTCCATTCTCCTCCTGGGATCTTGGGCACATATGCACACCTGCCTGGTGTGATTTTTAAGCCACCATGTCCGAAACTTGAACTGTGGTCAGTCATGTGAGCATCCAGCGATGGGACCGCTACACCATCTGCTGGCCCCTCTGCGACTTTTCTTTCATGGGTACTAATCCCATCATGAGGTCCCCACTCTCATGATCTTATCTGATTCCAGTCACCTTCTAAGGGCCCCATCTTTAAATACCATCACATTTGAGGTTAAGGGCTGCAAAGTATAAATTTTGAGGGGGCACAATTCAGTCCATATAGTATATCTTTCCTGGGGTCACTGTTGTCTCAGAACACTTGCAGACCCAGCCGAGCCGGTACAGTCTGCAGCATCCCGGACTGCGGGACTGCAGTGCGAGGCTTCATTGCAGATCACAGGTCTGGATCCCTGGGTTGGCCTGGAAACGTGCCAGACACACACGTGGGCACCCAAGACCCTGATGAACTGGGGTCTGAGGAAGGGGGATCATGGTGTGATGAGATGACGTCAAAGGTGCTTCTCTCTTTCTCATGCATGTGCATATATTCTCTGTCATTAAAGAAAAACAAAACACTTCTGGTGTCTCCATGTATCCCATGGACTCCTGGAATGAAAAGATACTGAATGCCCTTAAGAGCTCTTGAGGAGGGGCCAGCAGGTGGTGTGGTGGTTAAAGGTGCTGGATTCCCACACGGCCAACCATGGTTCGAGTCCTGGACCTGGCGGCTTGCTTTCTCACTTTCTTTCTCTCTCTCTCTCTCTTTTTCTTCCCCTCTCTGGTCAAATTGAAATAAACAAATGAATAAATAAATAAAGTTAAATAAAATAATTCTTTAATTAAAAAAAGGAGCTCTTGAGGAGGCCCCTTTCACTGCTATGTAGAAGGTCTGACCCACCCCTGTGGTGCTGTCAGCTTTCTGCATTCACAACAGACCTTCCTGTTTCATTGTAGCAGGGCAAGCTGGAAGGACGTGGGCTCTCAGTTGGTCTTCAGGACTTGCCCATCACAGTTCTGGCACCTTCCTTCCTACATCCATACCTGAGGTTTCCCTCTGTAAATATGGCGCTGCTAATGCCCATTCACAGACTGTGAACAGACGTAAGTGGGTAGTGTCTCCGAGGAGCTCTGTGCCAAGCTGGCATGTAGCAGGAGCTTGGCGAGTTGGGAACACTGTCACCCCTGAGATGTGGTAGGGAGTCCTACCCAACAGTCTTCCAGATAATAGCTCCATTCAGGGATTAAGGTGAAACCCAGGTGTGTTGCTGGCTCTGGCTGACTGATTTCCCTTTGACTGTGGTCTCTCTCCAGCTAGTGGCCATTTGGAAGTGAAGAAGCCCTATGGAAGCCCTGTCCTTTGACCTCTTCTTCCTGTCCTGGCCATAGTTCCCAGCTCCCAGGCATCTCTGCCCATGGCCTTTGGAGGCTGCAGCCAGCCCTCACTGGGCCTGTTGTGGTCTTCACCTCATGTGCTTGATGTTATCTTTGTCCTTTTTTCTTCTCCAAGGGAGTGAGAAAGAAGAGCAGGGCCTTTACCAAAGAGACATGACAAGGAGGGTCCTTGTTTCAATTAGGTTTTCACTAGGCATCCCCTTTTTATTTTCTCACCACTATTTTCCCTTGTTTCTCTTGGAGCAAGTGGACCTCACTGTGTCCCATTCTCTGAGTCTGCTGGGCACAGGATGCTGAGCAGTGAGGACAGCAGTGGACACAGTGCCCTCTCAGGACAGTTCATACTGCTCCCTTGTGATGGATCGATGCCCTTCTCCTTCTAGTTTCAGCATCTCTGTGTTGATGAATCCACCCTTTCTCTGCCTCTTCCCCCAAGCTGCCTTGTTACAGTTACTGAGCTTCCCTCTCTCTGGTGACAGGCCAAGGCCCAGATGTCTCCTGGAGTCTTCTCTTGCCTTCTTCTTCCCAATCCAACCCATCCGCTCTGTCTCTGCACTCCCCTACCCACCTCCTTCCTGCCAGCTGGGCTGAGAGCCTCCTGACCAGGAGGCACTTGCTCAAAGTGTGTTAGGTCAAGGAGTCATCTGCTTAGAAAACCCCAGGGTACTTCCGGGGCTTCTCCTGCACTTGGCCCAGCTTGGTCAGACTACCTGCCATTCAGGGAATGTGACCTTTGTGGGAAGAGGACCCACATTTAGCTAATTGTGTAGACTGGGGTCAGGCAGATACTGCCTCTGTTAACTGCTGCACTTTTCTGCAAACATGCAGGTTCATTCACCCAGCTCAGGACTCCAACTAATGCAGTTAGTGAATAGAGGCTTTCAAAATGTGGATGAAACACTAGGGTTTTTTTTTCCGTCCTCCTTCCTAAAGAGGAGGAAAGGATTTAAAACTTAGAAAAGGAATATATTGTGAAGGACATATTAGCCAAACATCAAAGGGATTTAGGGGTGGAAAACTCAACTTGTTTTAGTTTTAGAAAAATATTTTTTTTTGAACTTGACTTCCAAGATGGTTTAGGAAAAAAGAACATGTGCTATTTGAATTGATTCCATTTTCCTGTGTTGGAATTAGTAATGCATTTATAGTACCCACAATGATTCTGTGAAGTATTGGGCAATTAGGGCATTAAGCATCTTCCCACGATCCATTATGATTCCACGAATAAAAAGCACTTCAAGTGTCAGATGTAATTAGTGAAATTCGTGTGTCTTAATTCCAGAGCATTTTAGCTGGTCAGAGCTGGTAGAGTTGACCAAGTCCATTTCATGAAGTTGACACCAGGTTGATCATACACGTGGGGTGCAGAGGGCTTATTTAATTACAGTAAACCCAGAAAAAAAGCCCAATTCATACTTGTCTAAATAAAAAAAGTGCTTATTGGCTTTTGTAACTGAAGTGTTCAGGACATGGCAGGCCTCAGGTGTGGGTGTGCAGGACCTGGTCTCTCTCGTCTTTTGGTTCTGTCTCCTTCCCTCTTCTCATCTCCAAAATATTTGCTTCATTCACTTGCTCGTCAATATGTCCACCAGCAGCACTGAGCCTCTATCCCTCCAGGTTTCATTACCTTACAAAAGAGAGTTACTTAGATCTTTCTCAATAGTTCAGCTATGTGTCCCCATAGCTGCTCTGAACAAGTCCACCTCGATCGTGGGCAGGGAGGTGATATTATGCATTTGGTGTCTTTTTGTCCTTTTGATAATAGACATTCTAACTGGGGTGAGATTATGTGCATGTGTGTGTGTGTGTGTGTGTGTTATTGCCAGAGGTATATGTGCTTGAAAGAGAGAGAGAGAATGCACCCTCCAATGGGGCATGGCCATGCTGCAATTTCCCTTCCTCCACTTCTCCATCTTGACAGGATTTTGGATATGCATGCACTTGTGTTTTTCCAGCCACCAGGGCTGGGACTTGAACCGTGATCAGCCATGTGGGATCTGATTCCCAATGCATAGAGGTTAACTGCTGTGCGATGGCCCATTCTCATTGTGGTTTAATGTGCATTTCCCTAATGATTAGTGATGCTGAGCATTTTTTTTCATGTTTGTTGGCAATTTATACGGCTTCTTCTTCTTCCTTTTTAGGTTTTGCCATAGGGCATGTGCGTTCCCCGGAGAGAGACAGAGAGGGATAGTGAGAGGGGAAGTAAGAAATCACTCCACAGGGAGATGGCTATGTTGTAATCTCTTCTCCATTCTCCTCTTAGGATTTTGAGCATACATGCACACACACTCTACATGATTCTCAAGCTGCTATGTCTGGGACTTGAACTGTGGTTAGCCATGTGGAAGTCCAGCAAGTCACTTGGACTGATTCTAGGGCGGAAGAGCTTCCCAGAGTAAAATTGGGGTTTTGTGGCTAGAAGGGGGAAGGGATGCTGACCTGCAGACATAACAAATGTACCTACATTTGAGTTCTTTGTAATTAGTCACCCTTGTCTTTCTAAATATATCTGCTCAACTTACCCTACCTCCTTCCCCAGTTGTACTCCTTTTCCTCTTCCTTGTCAGTAACACTTCTCCAGGTTTTATACAAGATCAAACAAAGCACTTGGTGGTTGACAATCACTGAATTCTCATGGCAACCTTATGAAGTACCGTTAGACATGAGGCAGCTTGGATTTGAACTTCGGCCATCCCTCTTTCACAGGGTGTGGTGTCTCCAAGGGTTTGACCCATGAGCCATGTCTGCCAGACAGTGAAGGGGAAGGACAAGGAAGCTTGTCACATGTGGGACTTAGGTAAAGCTCAGAGAGCTGAATGGTGTTTGGCCAGTGGGTTCAATTGTCATTAAATTGTTGGCTATTGCTAATAATGGCTTGTATTGTCCTTTTTTTCCAGTGTGGGATAATTTATTGGCTATTTGGTGGTGCAGTCAGTAATCTTGGAAGCCCCGAACATGTCACTAAGTGGTTGCAGCCACTCCAGGTATGGCGCATTTCTCACTGGATGTATTCTATGGAGAGCCTTAAAAATCCATAGTAGTCAGATATTTGCATGTGTGTGTGAAGAAAAAGAAAATAAAACAGATCATTTGTGTCAGCAAAAATCTTTCTCAGAGTGAGAATTTTAAGGCTATCCTTTTTACATTGCTTTGCATCTGTCACATTGTTAAGCTCGTTGGCTTAGCACACTTACCAGACTGCATTTTTGTAGTCATCTCCAACTCACCTCTCCTTCTCTTACCAACAATCCTGAAGTTAGAGTGTCCATCTGCCTGCTAATTCCCCTCTACCCTCTGGTAATTTTAGGAGCAGAAGTACACTGGGATGTTTGCAATGACTGAGCGCAGCCATGGAAGCAACGTCAGAGGGATCCAGACAGAAGCTACCTTTGACCTTTCTACACAGGTGAGGATTCTGTCCATCATTCCACACTTCAGGGCAGCAGGATACCTGTACAGAACCAGACTTGTGTTCTTCCTGAGGCTGGCTTCACACCCTCCATGTGTGCTCTCTGGCCCGAGGAGCTCAGGTTTAGAACAAACACCCCCCGTGCTTTAGTAGCGGTGGATACGTTCTCAGCCTGCATGAGTCCAACACCAACCAGCATTTCTCGTATGGCACCTTCAGTGCACCAGGTGCTGTTCCTAGTTCTTCACAGGTGCTTGGCTATTTAATCCCTTGTATTAATAACTACTCTATTAGAGCAGTACTGATGCCATCTTGTTCCCTTCCTAACTGCTATGGTTTGCATCTGATCTCCTAATATTCATGTGTTGAGTCTTGGTGATGAGATTAAGAGGGTGAAAACTTAATCAAATGATGATTTTTGAAAGGATAATATGTATAGTATTCTCATTAAAAAATGAGACTAAATAATAACAATCTGAAAAAAAATGATGAAAAAGTATTTGATGATGGGAACCAGCAGTTAGCGTAATGGCTATGTCGCTGGACTCCCACGTAGTCGACCGCGGTTCGCGTCTCGGACCCGGTGGCTTACAACTCACACCGGGCACGTGTGCGTGCGTGCCCAAGATCCCGAGAGGAGAATGGAGGAGAAGGGATTGCGGCGTGACCATCCCCCCTGGGGGGTGATTTCTCGCTTTCTGTCTCTCTGTCTCTCTCTGTCTGGCGAGCGCACGCGCCCTATAGCGAAAAACCTCTCAAAAAAAAAAAGTATTTGATGATGATGACATGGACAGTAAAGTCTTTGTCTTGACTGATGTGTATGGTAGTTGTCCTGGAAAAAGAAATGTAATACACTGTAAAGATATATGTGATTAAATGTAATATATAAAAACTTTAAAAGGAAAGTAGGACCCCTGGAAAGCTATTAGGATTAAGGTTACCAGGGTGGCACCTGGTAGACTTATAAGGAGAGGGAGTGAGACAGGAGACAGTGGACACAGACCCGTGCCCTCCGACTTTGTTCTGTCTTGCTTGTGACCCACCAGCAGCAAGGCCCCAGCAGTTGTAGGCTGGACCTTGGATTTCCAAACCATGAGCTGCATAAACTACTGTTTTTATAAATTACCCAGATAGGGTCAGCAGGTGGTGTGGAGTTAAGGTGGTTGGATCCCATTTGACTGATTGCACAGTTTGAGAACTGGGCCCAGCGGCTTGAGAAACATACTGGGCATATGTGTGTGTTTGTCCAAAATCTCAAGAGGAGAAGGAGGAGGACAGATTGTGGCATGGCCTTCTCTCTCTGGTGAGCCCATGTGCCCTATAGCAAAATAATGAAAAAAAGTTCCCAGACTCAGGTGTTTTCTACAGACTAGAACACATGTCGCAGCTGAAGGCCTAGAAAAGATGCCTTGGTTGGTGCTCTCCACTGTGGCATACAGCGGGTAGGCACTGTGCGTGGGGTTACTTATCAGGACCTCAGTCCCCTGTGCTGGAATTATGCAGAGGCCTTTGCTCTGACCTGCACTGTTTACATGACAACTGAAACAAAAGCTTTACAAAGCAGTCTTCCTTTTTCTACCTTTACCACCTGTGGTGAACTGTGCTATTTTTTTTCTTCCCATTCCTTTCTTTTCTTCCCTTCCTGTCCTTTTTTCTTCTCTTTTCCTTTCCTTTTTTTTTTTTTTAAGAGAGATTTTTGCTACAGGGTGCATGTGTTTGCTCAGAAGACAGATAGAGACAGAGAGAAAGAAAGTGAGAAATCACCCCCCAGGGGGGATGGCCATGCTGTAATCCCTTCTCCTCCATTCTCTTCTCGGGATCTTGGGCACGCATGTACACGTGCCCAGTGTGAGTTTAAGCCACTGGGTCCAGGACTTGAACTGCAGTTGACTATGTGGGAGTCCAGCAATGTACCATTACACCATCTGCTGGTCCCTCCCTTTCTTTTCCTTTTTTTTTTTTTTTCAGCGAGATTTTTGCTATAGGGCATGTGAACTCACCGGAGAGCAGAGAGAGACAAAGAGACAGAAAATGAGAAATCAACCCTTAGGATAGCCACACTACAGTCCCTTCTCCTCCAGTCTTCTCTTGGGATTTTGGGCACACACATACACACACACACACACACATACCTGGGATATCTTAAGCTGGTGGGTCTGGGACTTGAACTGTGGTCGATTATGTGGGAGGCCAGCAATGTAACCAATACGCCATCCACTGGCCCCTCTCCCTTTCCTTTTAATTTATTAAACAATGTTGGTCAATACTTGAAAAGTTGATATCCATCTCCATAATGGGTTGCAAATCTGCACCGTGAAAACTCTGCTTTGAAACCCTTAACTCCCGTCTCTTTAAGTCCTATTTGCTTGGAAAGAAGGAAGCAATCACTATTTATTTCACTTCCCTGTATGTTTTATTGGTTTGCTATTGGCGAGTCCTAAGAGTTGCAAAGGATAAGTACATTCTGGGACCAGCAGTTAGCGTAATGGCTATGTCGCTGGACTCCCACGTAGTCGACCACAGTTCAAGTCCCGGACCTGGTGGCTTAAAACTCACGCCGGGCGCGTGTGCGTGCATGCCCAAGATCCCGAGAGGAGAAGGAGGAGAAGGGATTGCAGTGTGACCATCCCCCCGGGGGGTGATTTCTCGCTTTCTGTCTGTCTGTCTGGCGAGCGCACGTGCCCTATAGCAAAAACAAAACAAAACAAAACAAAAACAACCAAAAACAAAAACAAAACCTCTACAAGTACATTCTGAGGTTTCTCCTAGCACTGGGACTTTGTAGGTCATCTGTGTAATAAGCATGTGCACGAGCAGAGGTGTGGGTGTTGCGTGGCTGTTTGACTACCCAGTCTGTTCTTCATTTTCACGAAGTTTGTCCTTTAGAATCAGGACTTTTGTTAGCAAGGTTCCTGAGCCCCAAATGCCAGTTGGAGGTGGCCAGTGTTTAGAATGACAGATTCAGGTGAGGATGTTAGTTCTCTACAGGAGCCTGTGAAGCCCAAGGTCATAGAAGAGCAAGAATAAGCACTGGCCTTTGTTGCTCACGCTCTCGGCACCTGCAGACTCCCTCCGGGTAGTGTTATAGACTAATTAACGCGCTGTACCCTCTCCGCAACAATCCCATAGGCACATTAAGCTGTCTTTAATTGAGCACTTCTGTACTGGGCTAAGTGAGTGTAACATTGTGGCAAATGGCCTATAATCTTATAGGAAGGTGTTCTTGTTCCTGTTTGACAGATGGGGAAACAGGCTCACAGAGGTTAAGAAACTGTCACAATCCCTTCTCCATTCTTTTCTTGGGATTTTGGGCATGCATACACACGTATCCAGTGTATTTTCTAAGCTGTCAGGTCTAGGACTTGAACAGCACAGTTGGCCATGTGGGATCAGCTGCCGTAACCCACTGGCTGGCCTGGGACTGCCCCTTGAACACCTTGGTTTTTCTGCTAGTGAAGGCAGACTAACCTAACATCTTTTGGATTTTGGCTGGTTGCTTTTTCTCCCCAAAGCATGGTATTAAGGTCACCTTGCTGTCATTAATGGAGGAGAAAAACCACCTACAATTCTTATTTATTTGTTTCTTTTTATAATTATTTTTTTCCACAAAAATAATTTCCTGTGTTGGTCCCATTTTCCCCAAACAGTTTAAGTGGTTTAGCTACCTGGTGTGCCCCAGCAGCTGCCGTGCTCTGACAGGGGAGATGCAAAGTTGAAATCATAATGATGAGAAGCCTCTGGTGAACATTCTGTCTCCCGTGGGGGTGGGAGAGAGAACGAGCCCATCATAAACTCACGCCACCAAAACTGACATAGCAGGGAATGGATTTCTCCCTTCATTGGGCTCAGTGCTTTCCCCTTCATTTCCCTTTTAAAATGTTACAACATATCAAATGAGCCTTCTCTCCCCCAAGGACTATTTCAAGCTCTTCTTCTTTTTTCTCTATTCATTCCTATGGGTTGGTTATTTCATTTTTATTTTTGGAGGATGGATTAGAAAGCTAAGAGATAAGAGTTATTTTTATCCTGTATGCTAAATAACAAAAATGAGTAAGCTATGAACTCTCTGGCCAAAGCCATCTTTTTTATTTAGCACTTACAATACTGCTCATTTTGATGGCCTTCAACAAATAATTATAGTTGTAAGTGACACACATAGTGTGCGTTATTTGGATCCAGCATTAACTCCAGCGTTTTGGCTGATGAGAACTTTTTAAATCGAGTATCTTGCCAGAAGTGACAGACTCCTTCCAAGGGGTATCAGATGTTTGCAGGGACTGGTGGCCTCTTGCTATCTTCCCTGCCCCGACAGATCTTTCCTGCAGGTCATGCAACCTCTTCTACTGCCCTTCCTTCCCTGAGGCACAAAGCACCACTCCCTCCCCGCCACAGGTTTTGTTGTTCTTTTCACTACTCCCAGCCTTAAGTAACTCCCCTCTTGAAGAGGTCTTTGTCCCAGGGCCAGCAGTTAGCGTAATGGCTATGTCGCTGTACTCCCACGTAGTCCACCCTGGTTCGAGTCCCGGATCCGGTGGCTTAAACTCACGCCGGGCGCGTGTGCGTGCGTGCCCAAGATCCCGAGAGGAGAATGGAAGAGAAGGGATTGTGGCGTGGCCATCCCACCCTGGGGGGTGATTTCTCGCTTTCTGTCTCTCTGTCTGTCTGGTGAGTGCACACACCCTATAGCAAAAACCTCTCCAAAAAAAAAAAAAAGGTCTTGGTCCCAATAAAGCAAAGGCGGCCCCCAGCAATTTCCCTTCAAAAGATTTGGCTTGTCCATTTATGTTTCTGAAAATCCCTTGCACATGTTCAAAGTTTCTCTGTGCAAACATATGTCAGAGAATGTTTTCTTAGGCTTCTAGACTGTATTTCTTGGCCAGAGGGAGCATGTAGTCTATATAGTTTATAATCTGAAGTCCGAGATAATCTTTGTGATCAATGGCTTGTTGGTTTAGTTCAGCCACATCTTTAATATTGTCCACTCCAATTAAATTTGCAGTTCAGTGCTTTGCCATTTTCCTCTCCTGTCCCAGGTACCCAGTATTCGGAGCTGGCAGTGTGGTCAGTCACTCCTGGGTAAGAGGTTTAAGGGTAGCTCAGGTGGCAGGCGAGACTGGAGAGTGCCAGGAAACGAAGGGCAGCATTTCCTTTGTGGTCCCTGTATGGCTTCAAGAGAGTAGGAAAAAAGAAGACTGAATTTTGAGCTGAAAATAAAAAGTCTGCATTTTTTTTTTCCTTGACCAGTGCTAGCTTCAGACTATTTGGGGCTGGAATCTTGGGTCAGATTTAGAGACAAACTGGATGGCACATTCAAAGAATCTTTCCCTCATGAGACAGACTTGTTTGCAAGTCCTTCTGTCTTAAGGACTTAGATGTGTGGATCTTTGGGGAGAACCTTTAATTATTATGTTTATTGGTCAGAAAGTGGAGAAGAAGGTTCTGAAATATCATTCCAAAGGCTTAAATGAGAGATTTCTTTTTATAAAAATCATAATGGCTTGAGCTGATAGTTCATGCGATGGTGAGAACAGGGCATAGTTACCTGTTAGTCTTGCCAAGATCTGAGCATATAGTTTTAGCCTTTGGTGAATTGGTTACTGTTTAAACAAAGACCCATGTCATAGAGGCAAGGAAACCATGGAGGGTGTAAAAAACAACAAATCTCTTGATTTGCCCAGAAGGAGCAACTACTACAGATCAAATGAAACACACAGATACGGACCTTGAAACAACTCAACTAGGGTCTGGATCATTGAATGTGGTATCTTTTCTTGGGAACCTTATAGGTGGGATATTTGGGGAAGGGGTTTGTTGAAAATTGATTATATACCACTAGGGCTTTTAGGGATTTGGGTACTGGATTATTTTAAAGTCAAACCTCTATATAGAGTAGGGAGAAAGATGTTGATAACTGAAGAAAGACTTTGTACAATAAAGTCAGGCAGGCTAGGCCAAATATTGGATTGCTGGGAAAGTCATGATGCATTTTTGCATAGAAAAACAGAAAAATACATAATAACTTTCCCAACAACTCAATAGCACACACATTAGCCCAATATTCTAAAGAAGTCAAACTGGGCAAGAGTGAATGAACACTTTATTTTTTATTTTTATATTTTTGCCATAGAGTGCATGTGCTTGCCGGTGAGACAGAGATAGAGAGATGGAGAGAGAGAAAGTGAGAAATCACCCTCCAGAGGGGATGACCACACTGCAGTACCTTCTCCTCCATTTACCACTTGAGATTTTGAGTATGCACACACATGCGCTTGGTATGATTTTCAAGCTGCCAGGTTCAGGACTCAAACTGTGGTTGACCATCTAGGAACCCTGTGTCCTAACCCTCATGCAACCTGGTGGCTTCAATGAACACCTTTTATTGATTGAAAATTAGCAACTCATTTTTCTGATTGGATTATCCATTGAAAAATCACTTTAATTTCCAAGCATTTGGAAACTGAGGTGGAGGTGATTCAGCTGACTTCACAAGGTTGAGCCAGCTGATTCCCAGCTGTCTCCTTTGCTGTGAAATCCCCTGAGCAAAGTGCCCTGCTCTGTCTGGATCCATTTGCACAGTAGTCATTGCATTGAGCCAGGAGTTGAAATGAGCCATCTGAAGGAAATGCTGTGATCTCTACTGTTTCTGTGTAGGAGTTTGTGATTGACACGCCGTGTGAGGATGCTGAGAAGATGTACATTGGAAATGCGATGCATGGCAACTATGCAGCAGTCTTTGCCCAGCTCATCGTAAGTGGGAAATCTCAAGGTGCGTCACTGACACAGAAGACTAGAATGATTTTCTTTACTATTGCTATTTTCTAGTGCGTACTTTACCTGAAAACCTGCTTCACGGGCTGTTTTTATTTTGTAAAAAAATTAAGTATTGGGTGGGAATGTAAACTGGTTCAGCCACTGTGGAGAACAATATGGAGGTTCCTCAAAGAACTACAAATAGAACTACGATTTGATCCAGCAATCCCACTTCTGCTTATTTACCTAAAGGACAGGAGAATGCTCAGTCAGAAAAGTGCTTGCACGTCAATGTTTATTGCAGCATTATTCATGATTGCCAAGACATGGAACCAACCTAAATGTCCACAAACTGATGAATGGATTGGAAAAGTGTGGTATATATACACTATGGAATACTACTCAGCCATAAAAAAATAACAAGACCCTGACATTTGATAGAAAGTGGTCAGATACGGAGGATCTATTGCTGAGCGAAGTAAGCCAGGCTATGAAAGAAAGATATTGTATGTATCCACTTAATATATACCAACTATCCGCACTCTGGTAGAGAGCGAAATATTGGAGGACATAAAAGCAGTGAAAATACTTAACGAGAATAAGGCAGTGTGGAATGGGGGGGTGAAGAGAAGAGGATAGAGAATGATAGCAAGAGAACAAGTAGAGAGGCATGACATTAGTGGGACACAGATATCGCTTATTACCTGTTGATGATGTGTATAGTATTCTCAACTGGATTAGTCTGAGAAGTATTTCATGATGGGTGAAGTCTTTTTACAAGCAAAATGAAAAATAGAGATTGACTGGTTAAAAAATAATTGGAATAATAATAATAATAATGAATGGGAAAAACAATGAAAAGATATTGAATGATGGAGTGGGGATTTTAATGTCTCAGTATCGACTGACATGCATGACATTCCCTTTTGAAAAAGCAATGTAATACAATAAGAGTTATATGCAATTCAATGTAATATAAACAAGATTATGATGATAAGAAAGAAAGAAAGAAAGAGAGGAAGAAAGAAAGAAAGCGAAAGAAGAAGAAAGAAAGAAAGAAAGAAAGAGAAAGAAAACTAAGTATTGGGGCCAGCAGATGGCATAGTATGGCCAACTGCGGTTTGAGTCCTAGACCCAGTGGCTTGAAAATCACGCTGGGTGAGTGTGCGTGGGTGCCCAAGATCCCAGGAGGAGAATGGAGGAGAAGGGAATGTGGTGTAGTCATCCCGCCTGTGGGGTGATTTCTCACTTTCTCTCTCACTGTCTGTGTCTTTCTCTCTGGTGAGCACATGTGCCATAAGAGCAAAAACCTCTTAATAAAACAAAAGTAAGTACTAACATGAATATTAATCTCCTAAATGTATTGGATTGTCAGAAAAGTCACATGTATTTTTCTGTTTTTCTGTGTGTCATGACTTTTCCAACAACCCAATATGTGATAAAGTTTATTGTACTTGCACATTATACACAACATATGCAGGCATAGCATAGGCCTGAATGCATGCTGGGATTAAAATAATTTTATTCTGTTCTAGGAAATGAATAAAGCTTTATTCATATCTTCAGAGAGTTAAAAGTAGCCCTTTAAAAATTTATTTATTTATTTTGAGAGAGAGAGACAGAGGCAGAGAGAGAGAGAGAGAGAGAGAGAGAGAGAGAGAATGCCCAGCAGGGTCTTTCACACCATGATCCATTCTCAACCTCAGCAACTGGGATTATGGGCAAGTGTGCACATACCTGCCGTGTATAGGGAAGTCCTGGGATGTATTCTGAGTATCTTGCCGTGCTGGTCTAGTTGTGTTCCTGCTGTGCCATTCTCTGGCCCCTAGAGAAGAGAGTTTAGTAATGATTTGTATGCCTTCCTTAGGGCCCCACTGTTTCATCGTTCCGGTCCGGGATGAAAATGGAAGCTTGTACCCAGGAGTGACAGCTATTGATATGATGCACAAAGAAGGTGGGTTCCCAGGGCACAGCTCTCCTACGCTCATTCATGTTTCCTGCCTGCTCTGGCCCACTCAAGGACAGTCTGACCTCACCAGAAGAGTGAAGGTGAAGAAAACGTCCCCCAGAGAGCGCACTCTGATTTTGAAGCCTAATTCAACCTTTTAGGTAGAACCATTAGAGAATGTTGCAGATTGTCATTGATGCATGTGCATTAGTCTCCTTTCCTTCCAGCTTCTTGAATTTCCTAGGGGTGAGGCAGGATTGCCTTGAATGCTATCCCATCTCCTCTCTCCTTAGCTCTGTGGGCTCTCAGCGTGCAGGTGCAGCTCCTCTTCCTCCCCTTGGCCACTGCCTGGTGCTCTTGTTCATGAGGCCCTTGCTGAGTCTGGAAGCCTGACTTTGTCAGCTTGGTATGGTCACTGCACTGCTCACTGGGCTGAAACCACACAAGTTCATTGTCTCATAGCTTTGTAGGCCGGAGGACCAAAATCGAGTACAGCAGGTTTGGTTCCTTCTAAGGGCAAGGAGGGAAAGATCTATTTCAGAACTACCTATCTCCTTGGCTTGTCAATGACTGTCTTCATGCTAACACCACGTTCTCCCTGTCTGTGTATCTGAGTCCAAGTTTCTTCTACTTTAAAAGACACCAGTGATTTAGATTAAGGCCCACCCTAATGACCTCACTGTAACTTGATTACTTCTACAAGACTATCTTCAAAAAAGACCACATTCACAGGTGTGGGGTCAGACTTCGACTTGTTAATTTCAGAGGTGGGGAGGTGTAAGTCAATCATTTTACTTCCTGAGAGCAGGCCATGCCTGTGGCCTCCACTGGCTGTCCTTGGCCAAGGTCAAACCAAGCCAAAGAAAGGAGTCTGGAAGAGACGGGGGAAAAGAGAGGGAGTGAGAGAGAGAGGAGAGAGAAGAGAGCAGGGGAGACAAGAGGAAACATGGTCTTCCTTTGGTGGAGGGGGATGGTCTCACCCTGGCCCTCAGGTTTTACCCACAGCAGCGGCCGTGGTGGGCTGCAGGGGGGTTTGCGAGGGTTTTAATGGATCTCCCAGGGGAGGCTGAAGCCCTGGCTGGCCCCAGCCCTTGAACGTGCCTCGCATGTCAAGTGTTGTTGAGAGCAGAAGGAGAGGCCAGGCTCCTGTGAAGTCGAGCCAGAGGCTGAAAACCCTGGCAACTGAGAAAGCCCGCTTTGGTTTCCTTGTAAAGCCCCTAAGTGCGAGTGTGTCCTTGTCAAGGGGTGATGTTCTAAATAAAGACATTTACGAAAGAAAGACTTTTTCCCAGATGAAATCTCTCCAAGTGTTTATGAACAAAAAGTAGACCCCAGACTCTGACAGGTGTCCCTAGGAAATGGGTCAGGCAGATTTCAGAAGTGCCCGCTCCGTGCTGCCCTTGTGGCTATTTTCCTGGTCTTGTAGGCATCTGTTTCCACCAGTTCACCCTGCTGCTGGGGAGGATGTCCCGGGGTAGGAGGGGACACTTGTGTTTCTGCATTCCTGGGCAAAGTAAGCTGGCCTCCCTGCAGCGTATGTCTCCAGCTTTCCATTCTTCCAGGTACCTAGAATGCTCCCTTTCTTTCTGTTTGTTGTTGACATAATAATTGTGCACGTCTGTGGGGTACAATGTGGTCATTCAGTACCGGAATACAATGCGTGTTGATTAAATCAGGGTCTTTGGTACAGCCGTCTTCTCAGGTTTTTGTCGTTAAATCACAGCCACTGCCCTGGAGGTAAACGTGCTCCCCCAGGTCCCAGCTTGCCCCTTGGAGTATGTGGGCTGTGCAGATGGAAAAGCACATTTCCCTCCATTCTCGTTTGGGAGGAGCAGGCAAGGTGGGCCAGAGAACAAGCACGGTGATGTCCTCCTCACTCATCCCACAGAAAAACTTCTGAACCATTCTGGATGGAAAATAAAGGGCTTTGCATTTTAGTGGAGGCAGGCCTGGGAAGTAGCAGGGAAATTATTTCTGATGCTGCACAGATGTGCCTAAGTAGCTGTATTTCGTTTCTGTCCTCTCTAGGTCTGCATGGTGTAGACAATGGGATTCTAATATTTGACAAGGTTCGGATACCGAGGGAGAACCTGCTGGACAAGTGAGTAGTTTGCTCCTCCACTCAGGTCTGCTGCGTTTGATCTCATTGCTCTCTTGAGCTAGGCCGGGTTCTGTTGGCTCATGGACTGTCTGCCTGGGCAATGCTTTCCTAATCACCCCTATAAGTTGATTGGCAACTAGCTAGAAAAGGTAGCTAAGCGAATGGAAAAAAAAATCTAAATGATCCAGCATGTCATAGCCCAGACATAATGATTACTACACTTCAGTGTAGACTTTCCAGACTTTTCTCCATGCCAGTAGATCTAACGAGAGAGAAATCAGGACCAGCAGATAGCATAATGGTTACATTTTTGGATACCCACATAGCTGACTGTGGTTCGAGTCCTCGACCCAGCAGCTTAAAACTCACGCTGGGCACGTGTGCATGCATGCCCAAGGTCCTTAGAGGAGAATGGAGGAGAAGGGATTGTGGTGTGGCCATCTCCCCGGGAAGTGGTTTCTTGTTTTCTGTCTCTCTGCCCCCCTCTCTCTCTGGTGAGTGCATGTGCCCTATAGCAAAAATCCCTTAAAAAAAGAGAGAGAGAGAGAAATGTCAGATTTTACCCAACGACATCCCCTTATAATAGATACTATTAAAAATAATTTGTAGTTTCCATTTAACATTTTAACATTATACATCAAATGTTTCTATGCAATAACAGACTCACATAGGCATTATCATTTTAATAGTAATGTAATAGACTGTTGCATAAATAGCTTTTAAGTTGTGTAATCAGTCTGTTATTGTTGGGCAGTTGGGTTGCTCCCCTTTAAAAATGTTTAATATAGTTTAATGTATTTTAATAGCAAACTTATGGAATAGCACAGAAGGCAGATGGCATTAAAAGCATGTGCTTGAATGTAGGACAACTCAGTTAGAAAAGTATAGTGAATGAATGGAGCACTACCATAAGATAAAAATGCTACAAACACAATTTAGTTGCCATTGGTAAGAAATTTACTTGTTTTTAAAAAATCCAATGCTGGCATTGTCCATAAAAATTTAACAGGTTTATTTATAACTGTTATAAAGTTGAACTGCTCAAACTTGTTCACTGAAACATTCTTACTTGCATTAATGCTTTACATCCCACATTTATATTAAACATCCACACACAAATGAAAATGAAAAAACTGCCAATATCTTCTGCCCTCTATTTTCCACTTGCAGTTATATCCTTAGGCACCTTTTGACCCCATAGGGGAAAAAAATCTAGTGTTCAGAACTACCAATATCAGGAAGAAGAGGAAAAACAGATTTTTTTCTCTTTCTTTCCTCCCTTCCTTCCTTCCTTCCTTCCTTCCTTCCTTCCTTCCTTCCTTCCTTCCTTCCTTTCTTTCTTTCTTTCTTTCTTTCTTTCTCTTTCTTTCTTTCTCTGAGAATGAAATGTTTCCAAGCAGAGTGGATTCTTGAGCACGTGCTCCATGTCTGCGGCGTACTAGCTGGATGCCTTTTGGCATAATTCCTACACGTTTGGTGTGGAGAGCACACAGGTTGCTATCTCCAGAGAGGCCAACCAGGTAGGCCTCACCTGCCGCCTACAAAGCACCAATAGCTGTGCTCTGGAAGCGCAGATCTGTTTTTTTTTGGAGAGGTTTTCGCTATAGGGCGCATGCGCTCGCCAGACAGAGAGAGAGAGAGAGAGAGAGAGAGAGAGATAAAAAGCGAGAAATCACCCCCCAGTGGGGAGGCCACGCCGCAATCCCTTCTCCTCCGTTCTCCTCTCGGGATCTTGGGCACACACACACACGCACCCAGCGTGAGTTTTAAGCCACCGGGTCTGGGATGCGAACTGCGGTCGACTACGTGGGAGTCCAGCGACATAGCCATTACGCTAACTGCTGGTCCCTAGAAGCGCAGATCTGTTTTGAAGTCCTGAGCAATTTCTCACATCAGACGCTGGAAAGGGAGTTTGCAGATCAGAAGTTCAGTGGACTTCTGATAACGTCTGATTTCACAGAGTGCCACAGTATAGGACCTGTAAGGAGGTCATCTCTTCACCCCTCCAATAGAGGGCGCACGCTTGCAAGTGGCTTTTGTAGTCCATTGCTTCCTGGGTGCTTTACTACGGGTGGATTTGCCTGCTGTCTGCTTTGTATGAGCCAAGGTGTAGAGACCTCCTCACTTATCCCCCTTCTCCTTTGGCTGGAGCTCCGCAAGCTAGAGATGGCACTGGCGTTGGAAAGAGACAACAGTGTGGTGGCAGCTGCCCCCCATTTTTTTTTTTTTTTAATTGGCAGAGGGCACATGTACTTACCAAAGAGAGGGAGGGAGAGAGAGAGAGAGAGAGACAGAGAGACAGAGAGCACCTCCACTGGGGTATGGGTCATGCTGCAGCCCCATGTCCTCCATTTCTCTATCTTGTAAGGATTTTGGGAGTGGACACACACACACACGGAATATTTTTCTTTCTTTTAAGTTTTTGCCATAGGGCACATGCACTTGCTGGAGACAGACAGACAGACAGAGGGAAAGTGAGAAATCATCCCCCCCATACCCTATACCCCACCTAGGGTATAGCCATGCTTCAATCCCTTCTCTTCTATTCTCCTTTTGAGACTTTGGACACACACACACACACACACACACACACACACATGTGCCTAGAGTGATTTTCAAGCTGCCAGGTTTGGGACTTAAAACATGGTCAGCCACGTGGGAGTCCAGTGCCTTAGCCCTCATGCCACCTTCTGGCCCTGCTGGCATGTTTTTCAAGCTTCCAGGGTTGGGATTTGAACTGTAGTCAATGACGTGAGATCCAGCTCCAAATACACAGGGCTTAGCTGCCTTAGCTAAAGATATGCTAAAAAGCCTACCCATTTTTGCTCTTATAAACTGATTAGTGCTATGCCTCCTTTGTGGGTGGCAGGTGTTCAGTCACCTCTTTTCCTCTTGGTAGGCTGTTGTAACCACTGCTGTTTGGATGGCTAATTTTTGAAGTGCTTACATCCTTTCCCAGTATTTCACAATGAAGTCAAGGTGTGCTCAACAATAGGGTGAAGGTTGCTTTCTCAGGTGTGTTCTTAGGGTAGAGCCCCAGGGGTTAATGATGCTCTTTGCAGAGGCTAAAATATGCCAGTTACCTTTACTTTTCTCAGCAGAGTTTCATATACCCAATAAAAATTCTAAGCCACAGTCATACCCAAGTCTGACAAAGCCTGCAATCAGGGTCTTTGTAAGCAACTGTTTCTCTGCCTTCCTGTGTATTTTCCTTCAACAGTCCTTTTAGTTGCGTGCAAGATCTTGCCAAAGATTGTAGGTACCAAAGGTTTACAATCATTAAATGGGACACAAATTTAAAATGGACCCTCCTATGAATTGGTAGAAAGAAAAACAGAAACAGCAAAAGCATCTGCAGTTAGCCTGGTGGGTGCTGATCTCCCAAGTCACCTCAGGAGGCCTCAGGGCCCATAACAGCAGGTCTGAGGACCACCAACCCTCCCCAGAGGTGTCTGTTCAGTTCCTGGTTACTTATCAGTATTACTTTACTCTGTGGGAGGGGAAGAGGGAGAAACGCCATAGATGAGGAGCACCTGTATCTCACCACATAACGAGATCTGAGCAACCTGGCCAGTCCTTTGCCAGAAGCTGGACCAACGAGTTAAGCGTTCATCCAAATGCACTAGAGATTAGGAAGTCAGATTTGACAAGAAAGAAAAATGATAATGGCCTACATTGTTTGTAGACGATATGAGGATAAATAGTGTTTCTTTGATAAGCAAGATTTGATTTTAACATCATACTGTTGGCATTTAAACTTGGCTCTCCCCCTGAACCTCCCGCCCCATACTGCTGGGACAACTGGACATCCATATACAAGCATGAAGCTTTAAGTTGAACTCCTACCTTACACTACATGCAAAATTAATTCAAAATGTATCACAGGCCTAAATGTAAGAACTAAATCTATAAAACTTGTAGAAGAAAACCTTATGTAAACATTTATAGCTTTTGTTTAGGCATTAATTTATTAATCATGATACATAAAGCTCCACCAACCAAAGGAAAAAAAAGCTGGACTTCTTCAAAATTAAAACAAACAAACATGGTGCATCAAAGTACACTATGAAGAAAGCGAAAAACAATCCACAGAGTGGGAAAATATATTTGTAAGTCATATATAACGTAAGAGTGTAGCATCCAGAATCTCTAAAGAACTATTACAGCTCAATAATAATGAGACACAGGGACCAGCAGTTAGCGTAATGGCTATGTTGCTGAACTCCCATGTAGTCGACCGCAGTTCAAGTCCTGGACCTGGTGGCTTAAACTCACGCTGGGCGCGTGTGCATGCGTGCCCAAGATCCTGAGAGGAGAATGGAGTAGAAGGGATTGCGGTATGGCCATCCCCTCTGGGGGGTGATTTCTTTCTTTCTGTCTCTCTGTCTCTCTGGTGAGCGCACGCACCCTATAGCAAAAACCTCTCCAATAATAATAATAATAATAATGAGACACATAGACCATTAAAGAATGAGTAAAAGATATTTTTCTAAAGAGGATATACAAATGGTTAATGAGCACATAAAAAGATGCCCATCAAAATCACAATGAAATACCACTCACTCTTCATTCACTAAGATAGCTGAGATAAAAGAGACAGACAATAGCTAGTGTTGATGAGGTTGTGGAGAAATTAGAACCATCATACATCGCTGGGGGGAATGTAAATGGTGTCTCTGATTTAGAAAAGTTTGAAAGTTTTCAAAAAATGCTTCAAGTCTTCAAAAATTTATAGTTACCATTTGACTCAGCAATTCTACTCCTAGGTATGTATGAAAACATTGTCCACAGAGAACTGAAAATCTATGTCCACTCAAAAACTATACACAAATGTTCACAGCATAATTATTTATAATAATCAAAAAAGTGGAAGCAACCCAAATGTCCATGAATTGATGAATGGATAAGGAAAATGTGGTATATCCATATAATGAAATATTATTCAGCTATGAAAAGAAACAAAGTAGAGACATGCTATAGCATAGATGAACCTTGAAACATTATGCTAAGTGAAAGAAGCCAGATGCAAAAGACCACATATTGTGTGATCCCATCTAAGTAATAGCCCAGAATAGGCAAGTCATAGAAGTAGAAAGTAGATTTGTGGTTTCCGGGGGCTGAAAGTAGGGAGTGACTGCTGAAAGTATGGATGATGAAATGTCCTGGAATTGGATAGACATGATGGTTGTCAAAAACAACTTTGTGAATATACTAAAAACTATAGAATTGTCTTCATTTTACAGCATTGAATTTTATGGTATTGAATTATATCTTCGTAGTAAGAAGATGGGGCAGTCTGTGGTCTGCAGACTTAGGCTTTGGTATTGGTTTAGTGGCAGTGAGTCTCATGCCTCTTTCTCTGGGGCCACTGCTGAGCTGCGGGTTGGTAGTGGCAGGAATCCCGTTCTGACTCCTGAGTTGAACTCTTCTCAGCCTCCCTGGGGAGGCATTCTCCCCACCCTGCTCAGCTCTTTGTCTCATAGGGAGGTCTTAGATTGTGGAAATCTGTACTCTTTCCTCTTGTTCCTTCACCTCTCTTTTCCATCCTACCTTTCTGTCCTCACAGGTTTGGGTCTGTGACTCCTGATGGACAGTACCACTCACCTATCAAGAACAAGAACGCAAGATTCAATGTGATGTTGGCAGCACTGACCCCTTCGAGGTTAGCTTTGACTTTCCAAGCAATGGCCTCCATGAAGGTAGGTAACTGATTTTTTTTTCACCTCACTGTTATTGTCTGTGTGTTCCAGGGATAGATAACCATTCCAGGAGCTGAGCTTTTGGAGCCACAGTTGGTGTAGCATGGCCGGGGTTTAAGCTAGGGTGTGCTGGTTGGCCATGCACAGGGACCATTTCTGCAGCCTTCCTAAGACAGTCTCCCGTCCATCTGCATCCCAGATGTGTGCTGCTCATCACAGTGGGCGGAGGCTGGGCGCTGTGGCCTCACAGCCACAGAAGATGACAAGGGGAGAATGGGGTGTTCAGATAAACACATCTGCTGGAAGGACAGCTGAGAGCTGACTCACATGGGCCAAGGTTGACATATCTTGGTGGAGTTCCTTGGGGAGTGTTGATCCTTATGTGGCTGTTTGGGGTGTGACGTTCACCATTGTGGGCCAGACCTCCAGAAGCCGTCTCTGCCTCCCCTTCCTCTCAACTCTGCCATATATGGTTTGGAAAGAAAAGCTGGGAGAAAGTTCTGGAAGGTACTCCCCAAGGCTCCAACTGTTTGTTTCTCAGGGCCCTTTCTGTCTGTCTGCATGAGGGAAAAGCCTGCTTTAAGCTCCACTGAGCTTGGCAAAGCCATAAGAAAAATTAAGATTCCCCAAGAATACACATTTGTGGCTTGAATCCAGCTTTTCCATCAAGAAGGAATAAGTTTTATTCACCTGACTCTAGACGTGACATCAGCCCACGATCATCTGACTAGGATGAAAATCTTTCCTTACTTAACTTCTGCCAGGTATGCCATGCCTCATGTGACCTGACCTGAGCTCCCTCTCACAGGCTCTTCTTTTTTGGGGGGGCTGGGGGAGAGGTTAGAGACAGAGAGACAGAAGGCGAGAAATCACCCTCCACGAAGGATGGCCACGCCGCAATCCCTTCTCCTCCATTCTCCTCTCGGGATCTTGGGCATGCATGCACATGCACTTGGTGTGAGTTTAAGCCACTGGGTCCAGGACTCGAACCATGGTCGACTACACAGGAGTTCAGCGACACAGCCATTACGCTAACTGCTGGTTCCTCATGGGCTCTTCTATGAGTGGGTGCAATGAGGATGCTGTCGACATGTGTGATCAGCACTGAACACAGGACCTTACATCCCCCTCCCTTACACCCTCCCAGCTCCTGTGCTTATTTTTCAGTGGTTCTTTCTTTCTTTCTCTTTTTTTTTTTTTAATTTGCCAGAGGATGTGTGCACTTGCTGGGGGACCTGGAGAGTGGGGGGAGAAAGGGAAAGTGAGAATGGCCCCCATGGGGAATTGTCATGCCAAAATCCCTTCTCCTTCATCTCTCCCTCCTGTCAGGACTTTGGGGACACATATGTGCCTGGTGTGGTTTTCAAGCTGCAGGGTCTGGGATTCGAACTGCCCAATCAGCCATCTGGAATTAGACTCACTTAACCTCCACACCACGGCTGACCTTGCAGTGGCTCTTTCAATGGAGCCAGGTGGGCCTTCAGTTCTGAAGCCCCATGTAGCGAGGGGCACAGCTGGCCCCTTGGCTGAACTCTCACGAGTGAGGCCCGGGACAGCTTTGTGCTGAGGGTGTTAACACAGGGAGCACCGAAGTACCGAGGAAAACCCATTCAAGTCTGTGAAGGATGCCATTTCAGCCATGTTCCAGATCCCAGAAAGAGGCAAAGCAGAGAAGCCAGAGGAGCCTCGGATTGCTCTGAAAGGAGGTGGGATAAAATCTGGTCAGGTTATCTGGAGCTCTAATAGCCGTGTCTGCACAGTGTCCCTGCTGGTAACAAGAGCCTTCACGTAATCCCGACCGAGGTCTCCGGGAGGAGAGCTGGCACATGTGAAACACTCCTGCTGTCAGCACTGTGAGGGCCACGGGGAAACTGCGCTCCTGACAGTTCAGGAGCCGGTGACAGTACTGAGAAGTGTCCCCATTGCTAGCAGCTCTGTTAGTTCATGAGATGAGTGGTAGGGTGCGAGGGACAAGGTATGGGGTAGTGTAGGCAGGGTAAACGAAGGGCCTTCCAGGAGAGATTGGTTTTATTTTCTATAGGGCATGCGAGCGCATGAGAGAGAGAGAGAGAGAGAGAGAGAGAGAGAGAGAGAGAGAGAGAGAGAGAGAGAGAGAGAGAAAGCTGTCAGGTCTGAGATTCGAACTGTAATCAGTCATGTGGGAGTCCAGCACCTTAACCACCATGCCACCTGCTGGCCCCAAGAGAGATTGGCTTTAAATATTCCAGATCCAGAGCAGCATGTTTGTGCTGGGGGTAACCCAGGGGGAGAAGGCAGAGCGTGTGGTATTTAAAAGGTTCCTGTTCTCTATGCTACTGAAGGGTAATGAGGGACCAGACCCTGCCGACCCCGAGGGTCTCGGGGGCCACACTGGTATCAATGCTTTGTTGGGTGTCTGATGTGCGTACTTTGTTCCTGGCAATGTAGTGGTGTGCTCGTGATCGTGGACTCTGAAGTCAGATAAGCCTGGGTTCAAATCTCATCCCAGAGGTGACCAGCAGTGGGGCAGGGGCAAGTCAGTGGCTCTCTCCCAGCTCGTTTCTTCTTCTGTGAAATGGGTCTGACGAAGACACTGAGGCATGCGTGAAGGCATGAGTCAGTGCTGGCACAGAGCGAATGCTCAGAGCTGCCCCTGGCGTGATGGTTATTGTTGTCCCTGGTGTGATGGCTGTCGTCATTGCTGCTGTTGCTGCTGTTCCTGGGAAGACAGGATTTGCCTGTAGGGCAGGAATAAATGGGCTTTCCCAGGAAATAATGGCAGGAATCTGGGCCTCCAGGTAAGGCAAACTCAAATGTTTTGCAGGGGTACGTAGTGCCTCTTGGATTCCTGGCAATCTGAAGCAAACCCGTCAGCTGGCATGGGCACTGGCCCTTCCAGAGCTTTCCAGGGAGTGGGGTGACCTGCATAGAGCCTGGTGGGGTTCAGACTCTGTGCGGTTCAGGCGTCGTCGATGTCAGCCCTGCTGGACAGTGACCTGGACGACTGGGATCTCATCGCGAGCTTCTCTGGCTGGGACGATCCCAGCGGGCCTTTCTGCGGCTCCCTTCTCCTATGGCAGCCACATAACACATGTTTTTCTGGCTGAAACCTAAGACAGCCCTGCTCTTTCTGCTCTGGCTGTTGAGTGGAAAAACGGATCCCTTTCTGCTCCTCACATTCCTTGTGTATTAGAAAACTGTCACCACGGCTCCCCACGGTGACATCCGCTCAAGGCCAAGCGTGCCTGGCCCTTTGAAGCCTTGCCCAGCTCTCTGACTTTTCATGTTATCTCTCACTTCCATGGCTTTCCTCAGTTACTTTCCTATCTCTTCCTTACAGCCTTGCCATAACAGCCACCCTCTAATTTATGTCCCAAATGCCATGCCAAATGAAGCGATTAGCAAGAACACAAGGAAAGACACGAAGATGTGTGGCAGGAGTTGGAGGTGGGGGCTTGAGAGAACTCTGTGGCCCGCATGGGGGTTCTGGGGAGCCTTTTCTGGAGGAAGGAGGAAGTTGGGATGCCACTGAATTTGGGAGCTGGAAGCAGAGAAGGGACATATGGAAATGAAGTTGCCCCCATCCTTTTGGGTTGGTTTTGTATGAGGTAAATATTTTAGCCTAAGACAAACTGGTCCCTATTCTGAAAAGAGCCCCTTAATTTTACACAGTAGCTGAGTGCCACCCCCAGAGTGTCTGGTTCAGCAGATCTGCGAAGGGGCCAGAGAATATTCATTTCTTAAACTTTCTTTTTTAATTGCTAGAGGATGTATGTGCTTGGCAGAGACAGAGAGACAGAGAGAGAGAGAAGGAGAGGGAAAGAGAAAAACCCCCACAATGGGACATGGTCATGCTGTAATCTCTTTTTCCTCATTTCTCCAGCCTGGCAGGATTTGGGGTATACACACATTTGACCAGTGTTTCTCAAGCTGCCTGGGCCAGGACCAGAACCAAGGTTGGCCATGTGGAATTCAGCTTTCTTAACCCCTAAGCCACAAAGTCTGTATTTCTAATGCGTTCCCTGGTGATGCTGCGGCCAATGGAGCCCTGCGTTTTGAGAGCACCTACACAGAACAGACGGACCCAGTTGTAAATCCTCAGCACTATCACCGTCACTGTGTCACTTCTGTGGCCTTCATTGCCACCAGGACCAATTCCCAGGTTCTCACCTATCTCCAGGGGCCTGAGAAGCCCCTCTACATACTTTAGACCACTGCTGTCTCATTAGCATCTGTCCTGCTGGCCCCATCGATGGCTCTCATTCCCCAGTGTGGTGTTTTTTCCTCACTGTGGGTCGGGGGCTGCACACGGCGCTGGGCTGCCCACCCCCATCCTTCTGCAAAGTTAATTTTCATGCACATTCCAGAGCTTGCACACCTGTCCCTTCTTCAGAGAGGCCACAGCTGGCATGTGATTCTTCTGTCATCTGTTCCTAAGGTGCTGGACTCCTGTCTTGCATCATCTACTATGGCATGCTGCTAATGGTGTCCTAGGCCGTTTCTGTCTCCCTGCTAGTCTCAAAGCTCCATGCAGCCGGAGACCTGCCAGACCCATTCACTGCTGTGCACTGAGCTTCTCATACAGTGCTCAGCACATGGTAGACAGGTGTTGGAAGAGTGACTGAGTTATGAATTGGAATTCATAGCTAAAGCCTCTGACAGTTCTTAGCAGACAGCACTCAGTACACGGTCATTGGCCTGTTTCTATGGTGACTGGGAAGAAGGATATGCCACCTCTTCATTCTAATTCTATGTGGCCCCTCCATCCAGAACCACCAATCTTTCTTTCTGTCCGTTCTGTCCCAGGCACTCTCCTGGTCATAGGTGCTCCATTTTCACGTGCTCGTGCACTGTGCTGTGCACAGGCTCTGTGATCATGCCTGTGGAATTGGAGAGTGAGACTCTGGTGGTCAGGGAGCTTCCCGGCAGGGGCAGGGTTGCACTTCTTGCATTGCACCCCTTCTGACCGACCTTGGTTCAGGTTCTGGCAGCAAAGACCAGAGATACGCAGGGCCATGCTGGGGCTGCTTGCTGAGTACAAGCCAGGACTCCTGGGCTGTCTTTGCAGGCATGTAGGGGTGCTGGGAGGGACATGAGGCGGTGCCCGTGCATACTGCAGGCTGCTGAAAAGCACTGCTTCTGTGCGAAAAGCTACAGCTTCTATCAGTGCTCTGAGCGAAGTCATCAGCTGGCCCTTGTCTTCTCACCTGCTTTCGGTAACCCTGCCTTATGCCCGGTGATGTCACCGGGGGAGGAGAGGCTGAGATTCCCTGGAGGCTCTGGATGGTGAGCCACTTACCAAATCTCTTCACAAGTCAAAAAATAATAACATCACTCCCTCGCAGAGCTGTTGCAATGCCCGAAGGAGTCCGTACACGGAAAGGACTTATGCCAGTGCAGGCGTATGCTAACTCAGCAGCACATGTAGGCTGTCGCTGTTATTGCCAGGGACGTGGAAGCTTGTCACAAAACTCTGGGATGCAGAAGGTTCAAGTTCCCTCTGAGGCTGTGAGGATGACAGGGCTGAGTCTGGGAAGTCTGGATGCTGGGAAGCAGCGGTGGGGAGCAGTGTCAGCTGTGGGTGAGGGGCGAGGATCACCACGTCCATGTCATTGGCTGTCCTCCTGGGGTCAGTGAAGGACACATGGTCTTGAGACTTCGAAGAGTCGAGAGACGGCATGGCCATCTTCAAGTCGTGGAGGACCGCAGCGTGTAAGACGGCAGGCAGCTGTTCCTGCCTCCCGAAGCCAAAGGGAGGGCCGAGGGGAGAAACTGGTGTCGGGGACTCTCAGAACTCAGAACAGGCACACGCCCTTCCCTGGGGGTGAGGATTGTTGGGTCTGAGGAAGGCAATAGCTCACTTTTTCAGGAGTGTCACTCTCTGCTGTTGACTGTTACGGGTATTTGAAATGGGATAGTGTGTCCTTGAATGACCTTCCCAAGACCTCTGGCTGTGAGGGTCATGTAGGATTAGGATCAAAGAGGAGGAGTCAGAGGTGGCTGGGCCCTTCACATGGCAGGGGGTTGGTGGTGCCTTTCCTGTGTTGGTGCACGTGGAGCCAAGCAGATTGTGGTTCCCACTGCCATCTGGTCTTGTTCTGGAACTGCCCCTCCACCCAGGCTATGACATGGCTCTGAGATGTCCCCGACATCGCCACCCTTCCTCCCATTCCCACCATGGCCGACCGGTCTGTGTGCTTTGGTCCCTGGCTGGGGCTGGGCATGGCTGGCTGTTGGTAGCTTGCCTGTCCTGATGGCCACAAACCACTGTGACACTGCGTCCGGAGCTGAAGACTGCCTCGGCCCCTTCAGATGAATAACCTCCATGTCTGTGGCTACCACGACAAACTGTCAGGTTTCTGTCTGTTTACTTCTTGCTAGAAGATCCCCTGCTTTCCTTTTTTCCTGGAATCACTTTTAGGTTTATCTCTTACCAGTTCGGTTGGTCTCATCTGTGTGATTACTGTGAACATGTAGCAGGCAGGGACTGTGTCTTCCTATTATAGTCAGCTTCAGCCCAAGGCTTAGTGGAGCGTTAAATGTCATGGAAGTCTTTTCCCCTCCCTCCTTTCTCCCTTCCTTTTCCCCTTCCTTCCTCCCTTCTCTCCATCTACCCATCCACCATGTACCTTTAATCATCCATCCATCCACTCGTCCCCTCATTCATCCACCCGCCCACCACCTGTCCCACTACAAAGACTTGGAATACAAGAGTGGTAAGTTCATACGTAACTCAGTGGTTAATGGAGAGCTATGGATTGTCCTAGAGAAAAGCAACATCTCCCATCTGATGGATTTTACCATTTAGAACAACCCTCTGGCCAGGAGTGTGCAGAGACCAGAGGTGTGTGCCATCCTACAGGGCCTGGCCCTGTCTTGCACTAAAGGCCCAGTGAAGAGCCTTTCTGTCAGGTCTTTCCACCTGGGTACTCTGTGTGGGAACTGAATTGCATGGGGCAGATAGGAATGCAAACCTTCTGACAGTGAACACAGCCAGACCTCTGCCACCCTCCACCCTCCACACAGTGGCATTATGGGGGCTGGAGTGGGGGGACGCTGTGGGTTCTCTGTAGTAATGTCCTGAAAATGTATGGTGCTTTCCGTGTGTGCTTTATTGAAACTGACAAGACAGTTGACACATGTTCGTTCTTGTGGCCAGTCCTGTCACTGTTCTCACAGACAGCGTTGGAAACGGCGGCTCATCTCCGTAGCGGTGTTTGTCTTTTCCGCTGCACTGCGTGTGCTCTGAGGAAACAGGGTCCGCTGTGCATCCTGTCTGCTCAGGCTGACGTTGTTCTGTCTTTAGTGTCCTCACACACACAGATGCAGGGAGCAGAGGGGCAGGACTAGCTGGGATGCTGGGAGGTCCTATAGGACGATGTAAGCTTGAGCTCAGAGGGGCCTCAGAGGGGCCTCTGTTAAATGCTAGGGCACTTCAGGAAGTTTGTGGAAAATGGAATTAAAGTACGAGTTTATTTTGGTGCAAAAAATTTTGCAATATATGAACCAGCAAATGGCTCTGTAACCTAGTGATTAAGGGAGCCAGGTCTCACATGGCTGACTGCAGTTCAAATCCTAGTCTTGGAGGTTCGAAAAACATGCCAGGGACATGTGCATGTGTGCCCAAAATCACTATGAGAGAAATGGAGAGGGGATTGTGACATGACCATGCTCCACTGGGTGGTACTTTCTCCCTCTCACTGTCTCTGTTGAACACATGTGCCCTTTGTCAATGAAAAAGAATTGAAAGTTATTCATAGTTTTATTTTAGTTTGTGACGGGGCCTTCTCTTCCATTCTCCTCTTGGGAATTTGGGCATGCATGCACACGTGCCTGATGTGTTTTTGAAACAGCTGAGTCTGGAATTCCAACTGTGAAGTTGGTCATGTGGGATTTAGCTGCCTCAAACCTCTGTGCCACCTTCTGGTCCCATGCATAGTTTTTCTTTTTCAAGTCTATTGAGAGAGAGAGAGAGAGCGAGAGAGAGAGCGAGAGAGAATATCTTCCTATCAAGGCCTTGAAGCCTGGCCCACTTATCGCTTTAGCCAGCCCCGGATCACGGGAACACCCACACATTGCTTATGCAGGGAGGTGTCTGGACACAAATTCAGAATGTTCCCATGTGGGTCGACCTCCCGCAGCATCGTATTTTATGATATTGTGCCACTATCTGCTCATCATAGTTATTTTTATAATACATGCTTTCTGTGTACTTTTTCCTGTGAACTTTTTAAAGGCCCCTTGTCTTATTAATATACTATTTTTGGGGAACCAGCAGTTAGCGTAATGGCTATGTCGCTGGACTCCCACATAGTCGACTGCAGTTCGCGTCCCGGACCCGGTGGCTTAAAACTCATGCCGGGCGCGTGTGCGTGCGTGCCCAAGATCCCAAGAGGAGAATGGAGGAGAAGGGATTGCGGTGTGACCATCCCCCCTGGGGGGTGATTTCTCGCTTTCTGTCTCTATGTCTCTCTCTGTCTGGTGAGCGCACGTGCCCTATAGCAAAAATCTCCCCCCCCCCCCCCCAAAAAAAAAATACTATTTTGATTCCTGGAGTGGAAACTTCTTGAGCTTAACCACCAGAGGGCAGCAAATACCAATAATGACTTGCTGATCATTTTCCCTTACATTTATTTACTTTTGTATATAAGAGGTGGCTGGGACTTTGCTGTTGTCATCACTTTAGCTTCTCATCAGCTGAGTGGTGACTTTGAAAAAGTAGTCAATATAAGGAGAGCAGGAGTACATCAGCTGAGTAATAGTTGGACTCAGACAAAGAGTGTAAATAGGATGTAGAGGTATGTTGATGACTCTTGAGGGTATAACTTGACTCATAAATGTCTTAAAATTGAGTTTATAGCATTTTGAGTGAGAATGAAAGTGTTAAATTATTTTGTGTAGTGTTTCTATGGCAGTCATTTATATTTTTGAATTGAAATGTAAACATTTGCCTTTTGAAGGATACATCTACTATCTTTTTTTTCCCCCCTAAAGACCAAAGAGCTAGAGACAAGTATAACGAGAGATAAGCAGCACATGACATGTGTATTTGAAATGGATATTGGAAAGAATTTCTACGTTGGGTTAACTTCAATTCCCTGCACATGTTGAATGCTTTCTTCTTAGCCCTGGGAGTGGTGCTGAGGTACCAGCGATGACCTGGAACAGGCATGTGCCCTCCAAGGACTCGCTTTGTATCTAGGTGACTGAAATGCTGCGGCACAGTGAGGACGCCTCCAGGGATTACACTGGCAGGAAGGCAAGGTGCTGGGGAGAGTACCGGGAATAACACTTCTGGAAGCCAGAGTAGTGACAGAAATGTGGCCAGAGGGGACCTCAGGAATCCGAGTCCAGCACATTTCTTTTCTAGATACATTTCTAAACAAGGCTTCTGGGTTTCTGGTGCAAATATCAAGGAGCTGGCACTCAACCCTTCTCCACTGAGTAGAATATCTAGGTCACATTTGCAGATGCACAGCCCAAGCACTCACGGCAGGTGAGGAGTTTTTCTCTGCTGTAAGAGAGGAAAGTTCTGGAGCATTGCTGCCCATTTGATGTGGCCCAAGAAAGTCAGATGTTTGTGATGGTGACATTTCAAGGCACAGAGCTCCTTCCTTTAACTCCGTCATCATAGCAGGACTTGTAGGAAATCCCACCCTTCTCTAGCTGTGCGTGGTGGTCATGGCAGCTGTGACGGAGGTAGCAGTGCAGCCTCTGTGTGCCCTGGCCTGAACCTGCATGGGAGGGAGCTTGCTTTCCTCTGCTCTAGCAGCCTTTCCCCTGGGACAAGTAGAAAGGGTGCCCAGGTTATCTCTGTGAGAAGCCTCATGGCTCCAGAGAAGTCTCACCACCCGCCTCTGGGGAGCATTGTGTGTACTGTCGAGATCAGACGGGAATGATGGCTGGTGTGCTGCTCTCAGGAGCGTCCCCATCCCAAACTTGGTGTTCTTTGTAGCACAGGAGCTTGTACAGGTTACTGTTCCTTCTCCTCCCTCTGCATTTTACATTCCATTCCTTTGTCCCGTCCGTTAGCAGAGTTCTCACAGAGAAAGGTAACAGTGGCTCAGGCCATAGTCAAACAGTCACTTGTGTGGAGTGCTTCCTGTCAAGGGGCAATGTGCCGAGCATTATACACATAACGGAGTATTTGTGTCTGAATAAATATTTAGTCATCACAACAGCTCTGCAAAATGGATGTTGTCATGATTCCCAGGTTCCAGATAGGAAAACTGAGATACAGAAAGCTGTAACTGCTCAGCATTTCCCAGGCCTCACCCTCCAGCAGTCAGTGCTGGGGTCCAGCCTTCACCGGTGCTGAGGTGACTTTTGGATACTTTGGGTGACAGGTTCTTGGAGTGTCCTGCGTGAACCCTGCTTATGGTGCTTCCAGACCACTTTGGTGCATAGTCGTATTTGCTTTGGTTAACCGAACCAAACCAAAGATTTAAAACATTTCTTGTCCCCATTTAAGAATGTGGAGATTCTACCCAAACTGGGATTTGGCAGATGTCGAATGGTTAGTGGCTGGGCCAGAGTCCAGGCCTCCTTTCCCACTGGGACACGGGGCTTGAGTTAGTTTTAGTGCACACTGACTTTGCCTTTCAGCATGCTGTCCCTGTGGGCCTGCACCTCTGTGTCCCAGGGCCAGGGGAGGAGAGGATGGGGCTCGTCCAGCCTTTACATTGATGTCATTTTATGGGGACAAGAGCTGTTTATAGTGAACATTTATTGTGTCCAGTGGAATTCTTTTCTTTCTTTCTTTTTTTATTTTTGAGCTCAGTCCAATGTACTGATTTTGAATACCTCTGCCTACTATAATGAAATTTAATAAGGAAGAAAAAAGTTCACACTTCCTTAGATAAATTTTTAAAAGTGAACAGGGCCATTTAAATTTGTCTCCACAAAGCCCTTATAGGCTCTAAGAAGAGAAGCAATGGTGGTTAGTGGAATATTTGTGTTATATATTACTTGATTTATGAACATTAGACATTTCTACATTTCTGCTATGAGAGATGAGAGTTTAGCTAATTTACATGTCCACCCTTGCCCTTCCTTTTGATTTTTTCCCTTCATAATGTTTGATTTCTTTTCTTTCTTGCTCGCTTTCTTTTTAGATTGTTTTGCTATCAATCATGTGTGCTTGTGAGAGAGATGGGGAGGGTGGGGATGGCCACACCACAATTCTTTCTCCATTCTTCTCTTGGGATTTTGGGAATGCACACACACATGCCTGGTGTGAATCAGGCCTCTGGGTCCAGGACTTGAACTATGCAGTTGACCATGTGGGATCTAGCACCTTAACTTCCATGCCACCTGCTGGCCCAATAATGTTTGATTTTTATATTATTATTTTTAATTCTTCCAAGGAGTACCAGGTTACCTATAAATATTTTTATACACCAATTTCCTAGCACCTCTATCCTGTCCTCCATTTGGTTGATGGAAACATTTCCTTTTCTATTGTTAAGGCTGAGTCTTTTTTTTTTTTTTTCCTTACATTTAGTTCAGCCACCGTCATCTAGCTTCTAGACTTTAGATGATGTCATTAGGGACAGGGCTATGAAGTGTTGGTCACTGTAGAACCTTGTAGTATGTGAGGATCATATTTCTTCTTCAGTGTCAAAACCTCCTTGTATTTGAGAACCATATTTTTTTGTATTAAGATGAAATGGGATCAGCCAGTGGTATAATAATTGACAGCTGGATCTCACGTGGTTGACCATATGGTTCAAATCCCAAACCTGGCAGCCTGAAAAACATGCTGGATACATGTGAGTGTGTGCTCAAAATTCCAAAAGGAGGGAGAAATAGAGGAGAAGGGATTGCAGTGTGACCACCCTCCATGGGGGGTACTTTCCATTTTCTCTCTCTTTCTCCAGTGAGTACACGTCCTCCGGTAAATTGCACAAAGAAAAGATTAAATTAAATCACTTTTCTTATGCCCTATAAATTACTCAAAATCATATCATGTTTTTATTTTTGTGATTATTTAGGTAATTTCATGTATTTTTGTAAGGTTTTTGGTTTCTCCTGGAGTTTCCAATTGCCTTTTTTTTTTTTTTTTTGGAGAGATTTTTGCTATAGTGCGCGTGCGCTCACCAGACAGACAGAGAGAGACATTAGAGACAGAAAGCAAGAAATCACCCCCCAGGGGGGATGGTCACGCCGCAATCCCTTTCTCCTCCATTCTCCTCTCAGGATCCTGGGCACACACGCACACGCGCCCGGCGTGAGTTTTAAGCCATCGGGTCCGGGATGCGACCCGCGGTCGACTATGTGGGAGTCCAGCAACATAGCCATTACGCTAACTGCTGGTTCCCTCCAATTGCCTTTTTAAAAAATATTTATTTATTTATTTATTTTAAGTTTTGCTATAGAGTGCATGTGCTCAGCAGGGAGAGAGAGAGAGAGAAAGCAAGCCACCAGACCCATAACTTGAACCATGGTCAGCCATGTGGGACCTTAATCAGCACCTTAATCACCACTCCACCTGCTGACCCTGAATTGCCTTTTTTTTTTTTTTTTTTTGTTGGGAGAAGAAACAGCCTTTATCACCACAGCAGTAGTATCTTCCAGCTTCTTGCTCATTTTGTCAATTGTATGAAATCCATCCAGCTATAATTGTTGAAGATCTAGTAGAGCCCACTGATTGCTTATTTTAATTTTGATAAATTTTTTCTGAGTCTCATGTCCAGCAGTCATCACCAAGGTATTTTTATTTTCAGTGTATTTCTAGAATATCTAACGTTTCTTAGATCATCTGTTATCTTTTTAATAGGTTTTTCTTTTAGTTTTGTTATGGTATATACTCCATAATTTCTTCTGGGAGGATGGTAATGTTTGGATTCCTTGGATGTGAAATGGTCTATATTTTACCCTTAAATTTGGTTGATGAGAATTCTCAGTTGAAAGTAATTTTCCTTCACATTTTAAGAGTTTTGCTCCATTGTCTTCTAGCACCAAATGTGCTAATATAAGGCATATGTTCCCCTGTCATGTGCATATACCTGCACTTTATCTCTGCAAGGTGTTTGTCTTAGATATGTGGAAATTTCTCATGATGTGCCTATGTCTGGTTTTTCATTTAATCCTGGCTGGAACTTGGTAAACTCTTTCAAGTTGAAAGCTGGGTTCTCTTTAAATGTGGTAGAATATTTTCCTCTATTTGTTTTTTGGTAATTTTTTTTCCTACTTCCATTTTTATGTTTCTCAGAACTCTAGTTATTTGGAGGTTGGATTTATTAGTTTTTTAAAATCTTGATTTCCTCTGTTGTTTCTCTCTCACATTTTCCATTTTCCTATAGGAGTTGCTCTATATTCTGGACATTTTAATTACATATTTTTATTTGTACATTATTTTTAATTTTAGAGAGCTCTTGTCTATTACTTTTCTTTAGTTGCATTAGGGTTCTCTAGGGAAACAGAACCAAAAGGGGATAGAGATATCTTTCTCTATATAGATAATTATCTATCTATCTATCTATCTATCTATCTATCTATCTATCTATGTTTATTGGGAGAATTGGCAGATCAGAAGTCCCACAATAGGTCATCTGCAACCTGGAGATGGTGGGATGCTGGTGGTGTGTCTAGTCCAGGTTCATAGGCCTCAGATATAACTTACAGACTGAAGTCCAAAGCCTGAGAACCTGGGGAACTGCTAGTGTGAGTCCTGAAGGCCCAAACAGGCAGGCCTTGAGTTTTGATGGCCAAGATAGTAGAAGAATATCTACCCTGTTCTCCCAAAAGATACCAGTTTGCCTTCTGTATTTGTTCTCTCTTGGCTCCTTGTTGATTGCATGGTACCTATCACAGGTGGATCTTCCCCAACTAGTTTACTCAGACTTGCATGTTAGTTTCTTCTGAAAACATGTCCCCAAACCCACCCCAGGCCTACGTAGATTGATGCTTTATCAGGTTTCCAGGTATTCCATAGTCCAGTTTTGACACCCCAAAACTAACCATCACAGTAGTATTTTATTGTTTTCTAGATGTAATTGCTCTGTAATCTCTAATCTCTCTACAGATATCAACTGAACATTGATTTTCAGAGTTCCGTTCCATGAATTACCTCTCTCTCCTCTAGGGATTGATTAGGGGGATAAAGAGAGTGGGGGGGGGGCGCAGAGGGACTGGAATAAGCAATTACAATCAGTGTGAGGTTAAGTGCTGTAATGGAGATGTGAGCAGGACTAGAGCAAGGGCCACCATGTTCAGCTTAGGCTATTCAAAGAAGAGTCTCTCAAAGAGCTCACACTGAGTCTTGAAGGCCAAGTAGAAATTGATTGGCAAAATGGGGAAGGACATTCCAGGCAGAAGGGAGACCATGTATGAAGGCAGAGAAGTGACCAAGTGGCCCAGCTGTGGAGGAACAGAGGTCTTAAAGTAGTTCGGATTTCCATGTTCTGCTTGATAAGTTGTGATGGGGACAAGCTGATGAGTAGACAGTTGAGCCAGGGCCATACAGACAAGCACTCATGAACCATGAAGAGCCTGGGGAGGAAGGCTCACATGCAGGGGAAGGTCATGACCAGATCTTCATCTAGACTAACTGTCCTGGTGGTCAGCTGGAGGCTGGAAGGGATGAAGGTAATGAGGTCCAAGTCAGATGTACACAGTGGGTATGGAAGGGGTGCAGAAGGACCCTGATACATATGCACCGGCCAAATGGAGAGGACCTGGGGACTGAACTGAATGTGAAGAATTAAGCAGGGCTGGCTTTGGCGACTAGGTGACTCAAACTTGCATTGGAAATTGAGAAGGGGATACCTTCTTCACTCCCACCAGCGTAGATAGTTCTTCTTCTTCTTTTTTTTTTTTTTGGAGAGGTTTTTGCTATAGGGAGTGTGCGCTCGCCAGACAGACAGAGAGAGACAGAGAGACAGAAAGCGAGAAACCACCCCCCAGGGGGGATGGTCACGCCGCAATCCCTTCTAACTGCTGGTCCCAATAGTTCTTTAAATATACACTTGGCTTTTCTCCAACTTCATCTCACTCCACCATGAGGCCGTGGAGCAGCTTACTTTGAGGAGTCAGAGAACAAGACCTGGGCTTTTGTAGACCTGTTCTCAGGGAGCAGGAGTCACGAGCTGGCCTCAGGGAGTGCTCCTTCCAGAGTGATGCCTCCCTGTCCAGCACCATCAGGACTGTGTAGACAAGTGTCCAAGGCTGGACCGCAACCTTAGCAAGACCCTCGGCTAACAGACTCTTAGGTGCTTCCTCCAGCCTGGCTTGCATTACTAAGAAAGGTTGTATTTGGGCTGTGTCTGGTGCTTCTTGGCTTATTTTTCAATTTGTGTAAAAGTCAGGTGAGGGTACTTACAAAACCTTAGTAGAGGTACCTAGGAGGGGGTGTTGTTCATATTTAAAGTGTATGTGCTGCCACATCCACCGTGAGAAGCACAGGCTCCCACTTCTAGGAGATGGGGCCTTACTACATTTGTACCCAGTGTGGGGTGGGGGAATTCTGCCTGCACTGTAGGGAATTCCCCCTGGATCAGCCTTGACCTGGGTTCGGAGAGGCTGTGGCTAAAGCAGAGGAAGTAAGCCGAGGTACAGGCATTCTCAGCTTGCACGGTTGGCCCTGGGCTGGGTACCTGAGAACTTCTGTGGAGTCTCACTTACATGCCGCTCAGCGATTCGGGAGTGAGGAGGTCTGAGGTCAGGTCAGGGGTGCCCGACTTCTAAGGCTGGTCATTGGGAATTTCAGCTTCAAGAGGATAGGACCTGTGTCTTCTTGGTCACCATTGTTCCCTGTGGACTTAGAGTTGGGCCTGGTAATTAGTAAGTGCTCAGTGAACAAATGAATGAGAATGGAAGAATGGATGATGAGGGGAAGGCTTCTTTGGTGGAGGATAAATCAGCTCAGATCACAGCCCTGTGGAGCGTGGCTGAGGGTCATTTAGTGGCACTTTAAGTGTATTAAGTACCCTTGAATCTTTAAAAAAGCAAAAGCTGACAGTTCTCTTTCTCTCTCTTTTTTCTTACGTGACTATCGAGACCTTTATTGTATCACTGGGGACTTGGCCCGCCAGGGTGCTTTCAGTCTGGGCTGGTGTGTGTATGGGCAGGTCCTGCCGCGCTCACTTGCTCCTTGGCTCACCCTTGCAGTTTGCTCATGGATGAGCCTCCTAGGTCTGATGACATTGTCAGTGTGACTGCAGTTCTATTCTGGGTGGATGACGCAAGGTCCGGGATGGTCTTCTATTCTCTAAAGGCAGCTGTGAAATAGGATTAAAGCTTCAGAGAGCAGCTCTGGCCCTAAGCTGCAGAGGAACTGGTTAGAGGGAGTTCTGTCTGAGCAAGAGAAATTGATCTCAAACTCAGCATTGCAGATCCGGCTATAGTTCATCAAATAGCCTACACCCTGGCAGCTCTGGGCTCCCAAGGTTTGGCTTCTCTGCCTGTGACTCCCTGTCTCTTCCTCTCTGAGTCACTGGTTCTGTAGAACTACAGCATGGCTGTTGTATCCCCAGGAAATTTCCTACCCTTGTGGCTGCCCTTGGTGCACAGAGCTGTCATAGCTTATCCCAGGCCTGCAGGGTGGGGGGAATGGGGTTTAGCTGTCTGCCTAATGCTCCATTTTTGCTCCTGGAGGGCAGGGACTTGGCATACCACCAGGTGTGAAGGAGGCCACGATAGACACCTGTGAACTGAATTCAACACTGTGCCTCACCCATCACAAGTGTCTTTGTTCTAATGAGGTCCTGAAGGGCACAGAGCTGCCGCATGCTGGCTGTGTGTGGCAGGCCAGTTCTGCACTCCCAAAGTACACCTGTTTTACAGATGGGAAGACAGAGGCTCCCTGAAGTGAGGCAGATGGTAGGGACAAACACCTCATATGTGGCTGTGCAGTGTAAAACACATCCTTGTGGCTGAATGACTTGAGGGTCCTTGCAGAACTCCTCTGGTCAAAGACCGTTCATTTTCGGCAGGCCCCATAGCACAGTGGTTAAGTGCTGTGCATTAGGAGCTGGATCCCACATGGCTGACCAAGATTTGAATCCCGGCTCTGGTGGCTTGGAAAACATCCAGGCACATGTGTGTGTGCCCCAAATCCTGACAAGATGGAGGGGTGGAGGAAAAAGGATTGTGGCAGGGCCATGCCCTATTGGCAGTGATTTCTCCTGCTCTCCCTCTCTCTCTCTCTCTGACATGTGCGAATGCCTTCTGGATATAAAATTAAAAAAAGAACCTTTATTTTGAGGCTGTACTGGAGAAGGAATGCTGGCTATGTTGTGCCCACAAAGTGCATCATAATAGACTTCCGGGGCCTTCCACGCTTCTTTCTTGGATAACTGTGCTTCCCCTGACCTTCGGGCCAACCTGGCCCAGGAAGCATTGGGAGGATTCCATCATGTCTGTCTCTAGCCTGAGACTTGAACTTGATTTTTGTTCCCAGGGATATCCTAGGTCAGGCGGTCAGAGTGTTGGGCGTCAGCCCTAGAGTGACCCTATTGGATCATGCTTTCTCTATTAACTTTCATCTGGTAAGAATGTTGGCGTGAGTAGACTTTTAAAAATATTTGCATATCTCATTTCTTTGTCTAATTAGTGTTGTGCGAATGATGTCCCAGTTTTCATGCTTGAATAAATAACTCGTGGTGGAAGGCGCTGAGGGCTGGCTCGCTGAGGTACTCCCCTTTCTTATGTTTGGCATCTCATCCCGGCTTTGTTTCAATCCATGCTCCCAATTTTTTTAAAAAAGAACTTCTTTTGTCAGCCCGATGATACCTTTTTCTGGCATGAAATACCTCCTCAATTTAGAGGACACTTTCTCAGTGCCACAGCATAATTATGAGCATCACATCACTAGAGGTGCTTACTACAAAAGCCTCCTCTATGTATATACCCCATTTAAGACATAAGTAGAATTAAGGGCCAGCCTTGTGGCTTAGTGGGTAAGGAAGCTGGATCCCACATGGTTGACCATGGTTCACATCCCAGCTCCTAAAGCTTGAAAACAATGCTGGGCATGTGTGTGTGTCCAAGATCCCAATGGAGAAATCGAGAAGGGATTGTGGCATAACCACACCCTATTGGGCAGTGCTTTCTCCCTCTTTCTCTCTGGTGAGCACACATGCCCTATGGCAATTAAAAATAAAAGAAAGTGAAATTTAAAAAAGGGGAGATTTAGTTTTAAACATGGCCTTTTCTCTGGCATGACCCCACCTTTACATAAGACCTTACACATCCTATGCCTTATTCCCTACAGCTGGACTGGAGGCATGTGCATTTGGGAGGATAGAACATAGGTGTAAGTACTTTCACTGAAGTGGTTTTCAGACCCACTGGCAAAGGTTCTGCTGGAGGGTAGACTTGAAGTGCTTATCGTTGCCTGCCCTGCCCTGCCCTGCCCCTCCTCTCCTCTCCCTCCCCCTCTCCCTCCTCTCCTCTCCCTCTCCCCTCCCCTCTCCTCTCCTCTCCTCTCCTCCCCTCCCCTCCCCTCCCCTCCTCTTCTCTCCTCTTCTCTTCTTTCTAGGTTTTTGTCATAGGGCATATGCACTCACCAGAGAGGAGAGAGACAGAGACAGAAAGGGAAAGTGAGAATTCATCCCCTAAGGCGATGGCCACACTACAATTCCTCTCTTCCATTCTTCTCTTGGGATTTTGGGCATACACACACGTGCCCAGTGTGATTTTTCAAGCTTCCGGGTTCAGGACTCGAACCACAGTCAGCTATGTGGGAGTCCAGTGCCTTAACTACCATGCCACAAGCTGGCACCCAGATTTTTCTTTCTTTTTTTTTTTAAGGTCTTTTCCATAGGACATGTGTACTTGCTGGAGAGACAGAGAGAGAGAGAGACAGTGAGAGAGAAAGTGAGAAATAACCCCCAAGGTGAATGGTCCACTGCAATCCTTTCTCCATTCTCCTCTCGGGATTTTGGGCATGCACGGACATGCACCCGGCATTAGTTTCTAGTTGCCAGGTCCGTGACTCAAATTGCAGTTGGCCATGTAGGAGTCTGGTGCCTTAACCACCACACCACCTGCTGCCCCCAGATTTTATTTTCTTTGTTTCTTTCTTTTTTATTTTATTTATTTATTTTTCCTAACCCTAACCTTAATCAAATTTTTCTTTTTTAAAATAGCAGTTGCAAACTTTGGTGTAGAGTTCATCTGTAATCTCCTCTCAGTTTTTTGGAAAAGTTTTTGCCATAGTTGGGTGGTCTTTGCAGATGTTGCTCCCTATCCATGATGAGGAAGCCAAGTGTCTGCACCGGAACATGAGCACTCTGGTTTGGCTGTTCTGTCGGCTGCCTGAATCCAGGGAGCAAATACAGATTTCTTGTAACTAACTGTGCTCAGACAACTGCATAACCACATTAGAGAAAAAAAGAAAAATGAAAGAAGTTCAAAATCTCTACTTTCAATAAGCATTTGTTGAGCTCTTGTGGGAGTATGGCTCTTAACTAGACATGGGATAGAAGATGAACACTCAAGCTCCAAGAGTCTGCAGGATGGTGGGAAGAAATGGGGACACAGATAGCAGCCCTATGTGCATATGCTGCGTAGGAGAGGCAGCAGAGGACTTGACGACAGCCAGGGTGGGGCATGGAAACCTCTTGGGGTCATGATGTCTTGGGAGTTTTATAGGATGAATAAGAATTTGCAGGAGAATGAAGGGAGAAGGGCATTATAGGTGGGCAGGATGGGATGAGAGAGGGAGTGGAACTGTGCACTGTATTTGGGGGTCTGGGGATGTGCTATGGTGGATAGGAAGGAAGGAGTGGTGGATGGTTGGGCAGTGGGCCAGGGCAGGTGAGGTGGCCTTAGAGTTTTGGCTTTATCAAGTGGCCACTTAGAGTCCCAAAATGGTTTTCAGTAGGCTCCAGTGAGATCTGCTCTGAGTTTTCAGGTGGAGGCAGCCTCCAAAGTTCTTGTATCTTAATTTCATTTTTCCATAAACTTTTCTTTTTTTGGAGGGGATTTTGCTATAGGGCACATGTGCTCACCAGAAAGACAGAGATAGACAGAAAGACAGAAAGCGAGAAATCACCCCTCAGGGGGGATGGCCACGCTGCAGTCCCTTCTCCTTCATTCTCCTCTTGGGATCTTGGGCACGCACGCACACGTGCCTGGTGTGAATTTAAACCACTGGGTCCAGGACTTGAACTGTGGTCGACTACCTGGGAGTCCAGAGACATAGCCATTACACCAACTGCTGGTTCCCTTTTTCCATAAACTTTTTGAAGTCTTCTCATACTTGGGACTTTAGTGTGTACATTTTTGAATTTTCCCTTCTTTTAAGTGATTTCCTTAGGGACAATCTAAAGGTATCAATATTACCATGAGTCCTTAATGCATTTTATCAGATTGTTTTCCAGAAGAGCCATGTGAAACCATGTAGGAGTGTACTCCTTCCACCTGCTGGCATGTGCTGTCATCAGGCTGACTCTTCTAGGTCCAGTCCCTGTAAACATCAACAATGACTAACAATGACTAAATGCCGAATGCTGATTTTATACTAACACCGAGCTGAGCAATTTGCATGATTCATCTCACCCAGTTTTCTTAACAAGCTTGTGAATGAGGAGCATTTGTAATCCTTGTTAGAATGGGGACACTGAGGCATAGAGCAGGTGAGCCATTTGTCCCAGTAACATGGTCCCAGGAGAAGGACGTGGGGTTAGAATTAAGTCAGGTGCTTTGGGGAGCTCTTACTGCAGGTAATCACCAACTGCTATGGTCTTGCTGTTTAAATGTCCGTTTTGGGGTTTGGGTGAAGTTGACTGTTTTCTCATATGTTTTATAGTTGTATTTCCTTGTTTGGTACCTTTTTATTTTATGTCCTTTGTAGTTTTTTGTTTGCTAAGCTCTTAAAACCCCACTGGGAGTGCCAGCGTGTGGCAGTATAAATAGCCCCCACTGGAGGAGGTGGGCTTGTGCCAGGGCTTTGTGAGGGCAAGGTGGCAGAGCTTGCCTCGCGCCTCACCAGGCGGATGTGGGGTGTGCTGCTCTCCCCTTGGCTATGCCACCTGCCCTGGGAGACTCTTGGAAAGCTGGCTCCTTCTCTTCAGAGGAAGAGAGAGCACCCCGGAGAGTTGTCCTGCAAACGTTCAGGAAACTCGGTGTTTCTGTGTCATCCGATGAGGCAGTGATGGGCCATGGATGGTCCTTAAACTAGCAAAGGTGGTTTTGCTCCGGTGTCTTTGTAAGGTGGCCATTTCGCCTGTCTCAGTGGTCACAGTTCTGTGGGACTCTCTTGGTGTGGTTGTGTCCTTCTGTGAACCTGGGCTGAGGCAGGGGAAGGAGGAAAATGCGTCCTTTGTTCCCCTTTGCTGAGTATGTGTGCAGACATATCTGTCTCTGCTCTATCACATCCATCATGTTAGACAGATTTAATTACTAGCAAATCTGAAATTACCACCTTTAGATTATACTGACCTAAAAAAATTCAAACCGTGAAATGGAACCTTTGTGAGAATTTGTTTGGAGCTGGGGGGGAGGGGGTGACAGAATTATTTAAAAGTGATTGCTTCCTTGTTCTTTTATCCCTTTTCTGAGTCCTTATTTTGAGTCTTTGTCCTTTTCATTCAGTGTGAATATGAATGAAGGTGGAACATATTTTAATAATATCTCCCTACTGAAGCATTCATGTTTCAGGCTGGCTAAGACAGCATCTTAAGAGAAAAACTGTGTTCAGGTATGCAAAAAGTCAAGCTGTGGCTCCCAACATTTTGCAATGTAATATTTTTTCCCATACTTTTCTTTTATTAGATTAAAAATTACTAAATAATATCAGCTTATGTTAAGTCATTCACATCACTATACTACAGAAGAAAATTCATATATTACAGAAGGAAATAAAATGATAAAAAATGGAAGTCTTTTTTCCCTCATCCCTTCCTTCTCAACACTTTATTTACTCTTTCGTACTTCCCTTATACTAATTATACAAATTATCATCCCATTATCAGACATTACCTCAACATATATTATACACATCTCCATTGTATCTGCAACTTTTCCCTCCCCTTCCCTTCCCTTCCCTTCCCTTCCCTTCCCTTCCCTTCCCTTCCCTTCCCTTTCCTTCCCTCTATCCTTTTCGCTCCTTTCCTTAAAAATATATGGTATCTCTTTCCACAACACAGCTGCTGTACCTTTTTTTTTTTTTTTTTTTGAGAGATTTCTGCTATAGGGCGTGTGACAAAGAGATAGAAAAAGACAGAAACAGAAAGTGAGAAATCACTCCCCAGGGAGTATGGCCATGCCGTAATCTCTTCTCCTCCATTATCTTCTAGGGATTTGGGGAACGCATGTACATGGACATGTGTTTCGAGCCTTGGGGTTCAGGACTCAAACATTGAGCCATGTGGGAGTTCAGCACCTTAGCCACGCTTTCTGCGGGGCTCGCTACTGTACTGTTTTTGAACAGCTGTGATACTTTTGAAGCTTCACAGAAAGTTTCATCATTTTTAATTCCTATTTTCTACATTTCTAGATAGAAGGGTCAGATTTTTTTTTTTTTTAAGCTAAATAGAAGAAAAGGTATGGGATAGTTTAAGGAGGATAAATGTTTTTCAGCAAGATTTTAATAAAATTTAACATTCATCGCTCATTTACAAAAACAGGAAAACAAAACCAAAAACCTCTTAATAAATAGGAATAGGAGGGAACTCCTAAACTTGATTAGGCCTATCTACAAAAAAAACTACAGCTAGCACCATATTTAATGATGAAATACTGAATACTTTCCCCCCTAAGATCGGGAACAAAGCCAGGATATCTGTTCTCACCACTCTTACCGCAGTGGAGTTCTAGTAAGGACCATAAGGCAAGAAAAGGAAGTAAAAGGCACAAATAACAGAAAAGAAGACAAAAACCTGACCCTATTTGTGGATGATGTAATTGTCTACTTAGAAATTCCAAGGAACCTACCAAAAAAAAAAATTAAATTCCTAGAACTGATGACTGACTTTCACTCCCAGGTCTTAAAGTGATCTCTCTATGCTTTGCTTTCACTCTGTTGGAAAGACATTTGCACATTCAGGTTATTAAAGCATTTATTCACAATAGCAAGGAGATAGCATCAACCTATGTGTCCAACAAATGTTGAATGGCTAGAGAAAATATGGCACATATACCCAATGGAATATTACTTGGCCATAAAGAACAATGACCTGGCATTAAACAGAAAATGGATGAACTTGGAGATACGATGCTAAGTGAAATAAGCCAGGATATAAAAGACAAGTACTGTAAGGCCCAGTGAACATATACTGAGTGTCTCACTCTATAGCAGAAGCTCACGGACTCAATAGCATGAAAGTAGAGAGAATAAGTGTAAATTCTACAAGTTGTCTAGGGGTGGGAGCAAGGAGGGGTTAAAACACAAGAATGCATGCATCCTTTGTTAGATTATTACAAACTGTGTACACAGTTAAAAAAAAAACATGCTGTACCCCACAAAGATAATAGAATTTAATATGTAAATCAGAAATTACAATAAAAAGGCAAAAAAATAAAAGTTCCACAATGAAATTTCACTAAACACCTGTCTGAATAGCTCAGAATAAAAAAGAGATAATACCAAATGCTGGGGTAAGGAAGCGGAGAAACAGCATCACTCAGGCATTTCTGGTGAGATTATAAAGTAGTATAGCCACTTTAGAAAATAGATTGCTAATTTCTTATAAAACTAAACCCGTAACTTCCATACAACTGAGCAATTACACTTCTCAGTATTTATCCCAGAGAAATTAAAACTTATATTCATAAAATACCTGTAAATAGATGTTTATAGCAGTTTTATTCATAATTCATAATTGACGATAACCCAGATGTCCTTCAATAGGTAAAAGGTGAGACAAATTGTGGTACTAAGCAATAAAAAAAGAATGAACTATAATAAACATATCAACCTTGTTAAATGTCTAAAGAATTATTCTAAGGAGAAAATCTAATCCCCAAATGTTATATACTGCATATTTCATTTATACAGTATTTTTGAAACAACAAATTATAGAATTAAATAACGGATTAGCAATTGCCAGGGGCTAAGGCATAGGCTGGGAATGGACGTAAGTGTGACTATAGAAGGCAACGTGAGGGATCTTTGCCGTGATGGTATTAACGACTTGACTGTATCAACATCGGGATTCTTGTTGTAATGTATTATAGTTTTGTGAGATGTGACCATTGCGGGGAACTGGGTGAAGGGTACACAGTATTATTTTTCCATATAATTTCTATTTTTTTTAAGAGAGATTTTTGCTATAGGGTGCGTGTACTCCTAGAGCAACAGAGAGACAGAAAGCGAGAAATCACTCCCCAGGGGAATGGCCATGCTGCAATCCCTTCTCCTCCATTCTCCTCTTGGGATTTTGATCTCAAACGCACATGTGTTTGGCATGAGTTTTAAACCACAGGATCTAGTACTCAGACTGTGGTCAACGACATGGGAATCCAGCAATGTAACCATTATGCCATGGACTGGTCCCTTCATATAATTTCTTATATCTACATGTGAATTTACAATGATTTTAAAATAACATTTAATTAAAACATCATTTTTTCCTCCTCCACAGTGGCTTTCCTACACTCTTTTTAAAAATTTATTTTTATTTTTAATTAATTAATTAATTAATTTACATTCATTCACTGAGCATCGTCACAGCACACAAAATATGATTTTCCTTCCAGAATATACTGCATAGTGGCTTAATTATACATGTTATTACCAGTAATTTTCCATTTCTAGTTTCGTATATTTATGTGTATATATACATATTCCCCCCCCCCCCCATTTCTCACCCTCTGCTCCTGCACCCTTTTTAATAGCTGCTGCTATGCTTCATGGAATATCTATCTCAATCCATATTTATATGCCTGCATGGAGGACATTTGTTGTTGTGTGTGTATGTGTATAATTTTGTTTTTGGTAAGAGTTAGAAAAGAAGGACCAGCCAGTGGCTTGGTGGTTAAGGCAGATGGATTCCACATAGCTAACTATGTAGTCTGAATCCTAGACCTAGCTGCCCAAAAAACACACTCTGTGTGTGTGTTTGTGTGTGTGTGTGTGTGTGTGTGTGTGTGTGTATGCTCGAATCCTGAAAGGAGGGAGGAATGGAGGCAGAATTGTGGCATGACCATTTCTAATGGTTTTTTCCCCCTCATTTATTCTCTCTCTTTCTCAAGCACACACACCCTTGGCTAAAATAAAAATAAAAAAAGGATTAGAAAAGACAGTAGGTGAAAGCTAAGAAGAAGACAAAGTGTTTTTCTTTCTTTGAAACAAATGTCTTAAAACCACTTTTGTGTTTTCTACTGAAAAGCTATTTCCTTCCCTGGGTTTTTCTCCTGACTCTGACAGGGGTCTGGAGGTCACAGGGGGTCAACAAGCTATGGGAGGATGTTCTTTGAGACACTGTGACAAGCTGTCAATGACTTTTCACTTTCTTGTATTTGATGGCCCCAAATCCATTTTAGAAATATCCTAAAATTCTTTTGTTATTGACTGCATTTGATGGTGTCGCTTACTTTTTCCTTTAATTCCTTTTCTTCTCTCCTCTTTTTCCTCTTCTCCTGGGCAACTGTTCTCTGTCTTAATAATCGACAGTTTTCACTTAAGGAGTATTTGGCATGGAATGTTCCAGAGCTTTCAGAGTTAGGTATCTGTGATGTAGGAAGCAAGCCGAATCCATATCCGTTGCCTTGCCGAGCTTGTTTAAGTGGAAGTTAGGCTTTCTAGAAAAACAGAGTATATGGTTTATTCATACTATTGGCTAGCCATTCATATCAAGAAAAGCAAAGAGAGGCCAGCAGGTGGTGTGGTGGTCAAGGCGCTGAACTCCAACATGGCTGACTGAGGTTTGAATCCTGGACCTGGCGGCTTGCTTTCTCTCTCTCTCTCTCTTGCTCTCTGGTGAGTGCATGTGCCCTGTGGTAAATTAAAAAAAAAATGATAATAATAAATAAAATTCTCTTTTATTTATTTATTTATTTATTTATTTATTTATTTATTTATTTATTTATTTATTCTGGAGAGGGTTTCCTATAGGGCGCGTGCGCTTGCCAGACAGACAGAGAGAGACAGAGAGACAGAAAGCGAGAAATCACCCCCCTGGGGGGGATGGCCACGCTGCAATCCCTTCTCCTCTATTCTCCTCTTGGGATCTTGGGCACGCACGCACACATGCCCGGCGTGAGTTTTAAGCCACCGGGTCCGGGACGCGAACCGCGGTCGACTACATGGGAGTCCAGCGACATAGCCATTACGCTAACTGCTGGTCCCAATAATAAATAAAATTAATAAATTTTTTTTTGAATAAAGGAAACTAAGAACCCAAAATTCACAGAGTATATGGTTTATTCATATTATTGGGTAGCCACTGATATCAGGAAAAACTAAGGAACCCAAATCCACAATTGCTTTGTTTGAAACCTACAGCCTAAAAAGGATTGCATTCAGCTGGAAGTGTCAGGAATTATCAACTCATGAATCTGATGGTTAAGCAGCCCTACTTATCCCCTCTTCTCAAGGGGCATGCCAAGATGAATAAGCACCCTACCCTGCCTTCTTCTTAGTTTGCCACCTCAGGCAATGGGCACTTAATAAAAATAACAGCGGTGGCAGCCTGCCTTCCTGGAGCCCCTAGCCATTGCCAGGTCTTAACATAAGAGCTTCCTGCCTACTGTCTCCTTGTTAGTGTTTTTTCTCTGAAGAGGGGGACACTGAGGTTGAGATTGGGGATTCCATGCCCTCCCAGAATCTCACAGTTTATGGGGTTCCAACCCTGGCAAATGCCCAGAAATTGCTACAGGGACAGCAATCAAGACTCACAACCTTCCAAGTCTGGTGCGTGAGGGACAAGGCAGGTCCTTGTGAAAATTCATCTCCAAGCTTTCCAAGCAGTGCCATAGCTTTTTGTCCATGAAAGTGGTATTGGGTTAGGTTCTTGGGGGACCGCAGTGAGGAATAGTGGCATAACTGACCTTATATTTTCCAGTCACTTAGAGCTTCAAGACTTCAAAACTGGGGCCAACTGGATTTGCATCCTAAAGCCTCCCTTGACAAACTGGGTGCGCCCACGTTCGCCTGTGATCTGGGCCGGGGCGGGGGTGGATCAGGGCGTGAAGACCCTGTTGGGCCTACCTGTCTCTCTTCCTCACTCTCTCTTGCTCATGGAAGAAATAAGCTAATAATCTTAAAAAAGAAACACCTATTTTCTTAGATTGGCTAACAAAACTACCACCTCAGTTTAAAAATACATTTTATGTTAATTTTCTTTGATTGTATCACCTTTTGAAAATTTCATATCTGAATTACTGGGTTTCTGAGAAATCTAGGAAGAGTCTACATATTATATATAATTACTCCCTTTCCCCCTAAACTTGAGTGTGGCTTTTTTCTTTACTTTTAATTTGCTATTGGACATATGTGCTTGCAAGTGGTGGGAGAAGAGAGAGACAGAGAGACACAGAGAGAGAGAGATGGAGAGAGACAGAGAAAAGGAGAGTAAGAAAACCCTCCTCCGGGGGGGTTGGTCACACTGTAATCCCTTCTCCCCCATTCTCTTTTTGGGGTGGATTTTGGGCATACGTGCACACATGCCTGGCATGCTTTTCAAGTCACCAGGTCCAGGACTTGAGCTGTGCATTTGAGCATGTCAGATCCAGCTGCCTTAACCACCTTGTCACCAATATTTTTATTTTGTTTTATTATTTTATTTTATTTTATTTTATTTTATTTTATTTTATTTTATTTCAAGAGATCAAGAAAAGGCAACATCATGAACTAACTCAATTATGAAAAATTATTGCTGTTTTTCTTTCTCCTGCCTTTCTTGCTGTCTTTTTCTCATGGTAATGACAGAGGGAGGGGAGCTAAGCTCACTGAAGAGCTGAGGCTGCCTGAGGCCTCAGTGGAGCTAGCCCCAATGCTGTTTGTCAACAGCACAGTGCATCTGAGTCAGATTCGGACACCCATCCTGCTGAGTGCACAGACTGGTCTCCTGCGAACACTTAGAGGCCTGTCCCTTGCAAAGAGGCCTGAACTCACAGCAGTTACAATCCCTGAAGTTGAGTGCAGACATTCAAATGACATTAAAAGTTCCACTATGAGCTGTACAGCAGCATCTAGCAGTTAATGAGAGCTGTGGCAGTGCCAGGCATGTAGCTAAGTCCTTTCTCTATGTTATCTCATTCGGTGCTTCTCAAACCTGTCCCTGGAGGACCAGCTGCAACTCCAACATTTCCCATTCAGTGGGCCTGCATTGGCGCTTGAGAATTTGCATGTATCACACGTTTCCAAGGGAGGCTGATATTGCTTATCCTTGTCTTTGGGGCTTAGTTAACCTGTTTACAACAACTCTATGAAGTAGGGCACATGATCCCCCCTTCACAGTGAGAACACAGAGTCTGGGAAGGTTAGGGGACTTGAATACGAATCTCATGGCTTCTGCTGAGAACATCTCTTAGCTTAGCACAGTTATTACTGGCAGTGGCAAGTGCCTCAGAAAGCTTAGGAGAAGACCCATGGCAGCAGGTGATGGAGTTTGAGTCAGGCATAGAGGGTCAGTAAGGTCTGGGTGATGCTTGGGGAAGACTAGCCCTGGAGGATGCGGTGGGGACAGCACAGAGGTCCTGATTGTTATCAGGAGAGAGAGAACAGTGCCAGAAGGAGAGCAGAGAGGATTAAAGAAATCTGTTCTCTGGCCACTCTTTCCTGCCCACCCATCTTGGTGGCAGCATGTCATGCTGGGGCTCCACTTGAAAAGGATTCTGCTGCACCATGCTGCTGCCTCTCCACTTCACACTCCTTTTCCATATTTTCTATCAAAAGTGAGGAGGGACAGTGAAAAAAATGCAAAAGGAAAACAATAACATTTCTTTTTCAGTTTATTTTGTAATGTTATAATTCTTTGAGCCCTCGAAATAAAAGATAAAATAAGTGGGTCTGGCCACTGGTGCAGGCGGTAGGGCTCTGCTGTGCAAGGCTGTAGGGAGGGTACGGGTTTGTGTCCTGGGTCAACACATCAATGCTTGATGTGCCGCTGGCTGTGTCTGTGGTCCTGGTGGGCCACAAGGTGGGGGATGATCGTGGTGTAAAGTCTTTGTTGGAGGGTATCCATTTGTCTCTCTCAGGAAATAAATAAACTTCAAAAGCAAAGAGAAAGCTCTACGTAAGTATAGAGAAGGGAAAGAAACCTCAAAACTAACATGCAGGGTCTTTACAGATTTCTCACCAACACATGAATTCAAGTTTGGAGTTCCGAATCCCATGGAGGAGGTTGGCAGCAGGAAAAGGGGCAAAGCAAGGGTGCAGACAGGTGGCCCTCGGCTGCATCCCACTGACGTGTTTGGCCCGCGTAATAACTGAAAAAAGATATTCGCCTTAGTTTAAAATGTGGGAGTTTTTGTATTCCAACTCCAGGTTTCCAGCTTCTCTCAAGGATCGGGGACACTAGTGTCAAGGCTGTGGCTGGTTGGTGGCTGTCCCAGCACATGGGCATGGCTCCAGGTCACAGCCACTCCAGCCCAGGGCTCCAGGGCCTGCCACCCCCGGTCTAGAAAGTTCTGGACTCAGATTGGAGTGCTCCTCATCAGGGTGACTTTGGGAGTAGTACTTACTGGACTGTGCTTCTTCACCTGCCCCTGACATTCATGTACATGTGTGTGCACGTGCACACGTGTGCACATCTTAAACACAGAGCACAGTGAGTGTGTAAAGAACAGGGACCCTGGGTCAAGTGGGCTTTCAGGAAGAGGTGCTTAGTGGTGATCTACTGATGTGGAAGGGGATTTCCCCACTGCTTCTGAGACAGCGTAAACCATCCCTTTCTTTTTTTTCTAAGAATATTTTATAATGTGTTTTAAAATTATTATTATTATTTTACAAGATCCACGCAGTCTGCATGGTGCGTTACAGGGCATATCCAGCTACAGCTGGCGCACTTCTGGGTGTTTTATGGCAAATTATGCTCAGATTACCCTTTAATGCAGGAAGGTCTGCCGGTGTCTGCGTTCCCCGGGTCATATAGAACCCCTCAGACTTGATACAAAACAGCTGCCTCCGTCAGCTGTTCCAAAAAAGGAGCATTTTCAGGCCGAAGCAGCAGGAAAAAGGTTTTCATAGCTGGTAAAGATCTTGAAAAATGTTAAATTACTCTTTCCTTACCATTAAAATGTGATTTAATTTTGTGACTAACGAATTGTGTAAATCTAAGAAGTGCTCCACATGGGGGTTTGTTAAGTGTGTTCTGGCAATACTTACAGTATGTCCTGGGGGGGCGTTCCCCAGGGAGGGCAGCATGAAACTCCAGCTGACCCCCCTGTCCCTGGGCCTCAGCCTGGCTTGGCTGGGGTCAGGGGGGGCTCGGGGGTCAGCCCGCAGCCTCCCACCCCTTTCTCCTCTGAGTCCCTGCTGAGACCAGCAACAAAGGGGTCAATTGTCTGAGGCTCCCTTTGTCTGAGGGGCTCATGGGCCTCTCTGAATGCCACAGTGTATCCATGCCTGTGTGTGTGTGTGTGTGTGTGTGTGTGTGTGTACGTGAGTGCACATGCACACGTGGTGGCATATGCGTATGGTGCGCACATGCATATGTATGAATAGCCTGTGCACACACATACACTGTGAGAATGTATGTGTGCATGTATGTGCACTTGTCCGAGTGTGGCTGTGTGCATGTGTACATACAGGTGCATGAATGTATACACAAGCATGCATGAGATGTGTGCATCTGTGTGGGCATGTGCATGTGTGTGTGGTGTATTTGTGCATGTGTGTGTCTGTGAAAATGCACAGGCAGCGGTGAGACTTGCCTGTAGCATTTCTGACTTGCTGATGCATCTTAGCAGGCGAGGGGCCTCAGAGAGGCCTTGACTGGCTGATGAGGCCAAGGGAGAAAAGCACCTCGGACTCATTTCTCGGCCTTCATCTGGTATTTGCTATGGTACAGAGACCTCAGAGGCCTTCCTCCTCCCTGGCTTTCTCGGTAGGAATGAGGAGGAGCAGGCATAAGAAGGCCCTTTACACAGCTCATCTGCCAGCTGTGCCTCTGGCCTGTTCCAACCTGGGGTTTCAGGGTGAGACCCACAGGAACTTTTCCACTCAGCCCCAGCCCCTTTCATGGCTACCTAGTTAGATCTAGTTCATTCTGTGTGGTTTCAACAGTTTCCAGAGTGACTCTGAAAGGCCCTATTCCCTCCCACCCTGTAGGCTGCTTCCCCTATAGCTTTGGGACCTTTGCATCTGTCCAGATGTTTGTGCCCCAGTCTGTTCACATGGAGGTCTGTAAAGGGCAGGTCCTGGCCTGGCCTTTCATGCCAGCTCACTCTGTCCACCAGAACATCCATGATTCACACTTCTTCTTTAACAAGATGTCACTTTAACAATGACAATAAACTAGATTGGATTCAGAATCCAGGAAAAGACCAATCAAATCACTTCATTGAAATTCACCTTTGTGGAAATTTCTTTCCCAGCCTCTTTCAGCTAGTGTAGCTGCCATGCAACAACTTCACTGTTCTTCTCTTGTTCTGGTCTCTGCTACTCCTGTTTCCCCTCCCAGCCCAGCAAGGGCTTATCTTTCAACTGTGGAGAAGCCACCCAATTAAACTATACTCCAGAGCTTATCAAAATATTCAGGCAGTAAAATTATCTTATAATTAGCCTAGCTATAAGCCAGAACTTTTTGACCTCAGGAAATGTAAAGTTACCCGGCTTGTGAAATCTATAAATTGCTCATCCTGACCTTTTGGCTAGAGTTTCTGCCTTTTTTTTTTTCTTTCCCCAAATAATTTCCTCCTTGTTCTTTAAAATTTTTATTGTCCTGGAGGCATCATCCTCTTCTGTTTGCTTAAGTCTCAAAGAAAATACACTACTTTAGCTGAGAAAGATAATTAAAGACATTCAGGTGAGAGTGTTATGAAATCAATGTTATTTTTTAAAGGATTACTTGTTTTATTTTATTTATTATCATAATTATTTTTAATTTGACCAGAGAGAGGGAGAAAGGGAAGGTGAGAAAGCAAGTTGCCAGGTCTGGGACTCTGGAGGCAGTCGGTCACGTGTGTGTCCAGCACCTTAACCACCACACCACCTGCTGGTGTCTCGTGTCTTCTCTTCCAGATATTCTCCTGGTAAACTTTAGCATTTTCCTCCCTGATTCCTGATGGCTCACGTCGTAGGCTCTAGGTTCCAGATGTGTACAGAGATAATGCACAACTGGATTGTTCTGGAGCTGAACTCTTCAAATGACATGGAGGGACACTACAGCATGTTGAGCTGGAGAACAGCCTTGGGCTTTCTTTCCTCCACTGTTTTTCATCTCGTAGCTCACCTCTCCACCACCCTGAGCTCTTTCCCAACCCTTCCATATTCCCACGTGCCCCTTTTGTCATCTTGTACCACCTGGAATAGCACTCCAAAAGCATCTAGCCACCCTAGCCATACTGGGGCCAGTGTTAAGGAAACCTTAAATTTGTCTGGGGCTCTTCAAGTGCAACTTGGTTAAACCTTTCACACAAAATGATGTTATAGATGATGCTTAGGTTCTTAACTGTTGTGAGCTTCTTAATTTAGTAATGCCACAGTTGGGAACAAGTGGGTTATGAGACTTACATGGGCATGTGTGACAATGATCATTGGTCTTTACATGATGAAATCCTTCCAAAGTTCTAAAAACTAATGCAAAAATTAAATGTTGAGGTCCAGCTTGGTGGTTCAGTGGTAATGCACTGCTCAAGTGATGGTAGATCTGCAGGGAAGATCACAAGTTCACTGGTTGATCTGTACATGCCTGGTGTGGGCACCCCTGGTCTCGGCTGGCTGGGAGGGCTGGGGGTAGGGAGATCATGGTGTGAGACTCTCTCTTTCTTACTTTCATGAAAAGAATAAACTTCAAAAAACATTAAATTTTGAAATTATTAACACTTCCACAAATGGAATATTGCCTTTTGTAAGGTAGTTATTTATAGTTTTTCTTATCTGTCAGGTGCTGGGCTCACACATGCACATACATCCTCACAGATAGAAACACACACATACAGAAAAATAGCTTTATCCTTACATTAATCCTGTGGTAAAATAGTTCTCTTGCCCATTTTACAGTTGGGAAACTGAGGGGCTGAGAGTTTCAGTAACCTGTGGATGGCCCTGAACCTGGTTGTCTGGCCTGTCTCCTTTGTAACTCACTATTGTCCTGGTATAAGCTGGCTGAGGCCCAGCCATAGGATTTACCACCACTTATGGTCGAGAGGCTTCCATGACACCTCGCTAAGCAAAGAGGAAATCAGTTTCACCTCACTCTCTACTTGCTGCTGTGCCCAGCAAGCGCATGTATGATTTCTCATTGCCAGGTGTGCATTTCAGGCTCCATGTCTTTGCTGCCCTCAGAGCTAAAGTCTGCTGGTCTTGAGCTCATGAGCTCATGGTATCAGGGTGGAGACTGTGCTGATACCCTGCCCCAACCCCCAGCCACCGGCTCTGGCCCACTAAGCTCTCCTAGGGTAGGGAGCAGGGAGAGGACGGACTCCCAGGATCCAGCCATGGCTGTGTTTTCTGGACCTGAACTATGGAGTTAGCCACATGCTGCAATCCTATCTTTTCACTCCATGTCTCAGAGCTAAAAAAGCCCTGTGTAGGAAGTCTTTCCCCGTGAGTTATGTCTCCTGTTTAATCCACAGTGGTGTATGATATATCATATACTATGATATTTATATGTATATGTGTATATATATATATATATATATATGTACACACACACACATTGTATATAATACAGGTGTTATATATAATACATATATATATGTATATATCATTATATATATAAATAGTGTATTTACATACGTGTGTGTGTGTGTGTGTGTGTGTGTGTATGTGTGTGTGTATTCCTTCAGGGGAGGGAGACAGAGATAGAGATAGGTATTTTTGACAGGGTCTTGCTATGCCACAACTCTGCCCCAGCTCCCTGATTAGCTACAGTCACAGGTGGGGCAGATTGGCCTGGGAACTGAAACCAGGCCTCCCATGTGGCTTCCAGCCTCCCAAGCAGTAGTTCTATATGTGCCATTAGTTATAAAGGATTTTAAGAAATGTTTAAAAAATAATTGACCATATTAAAATTTTTTTGGTGTGAATTTGGCATATTCTTCATAATATTTAATTTGCGTTTCTCTCTGTTTTTGCAGCTTGGGTTGACAATTGCCATTCGCTATAGCCACAGGTAAGCTTTGACTTTTTAAATGAAGAACTATGCTTATCACTTTATAGCTTTTGGTTAGCTTGATCTCAAGGTTTTTGTGCTTTTTGGTGGCTGCTATACCATGATGGCAGTGTTGCAGAGGCAGTAGCTCTGGCTGCTGGACTGGGAATAGTGCATTGCTATTTAGAGGAATAAATCATTATGTAAAAGTGGTGGTTAGTAGTGCATTTCTTTTAGAACAAAAAAACTGTGAAGCTCTATGGTAGGGACACAGAAGTGATTTCTGGCTAACACATTCTGCCCAAGAGTGAGAACAGGAGAGTGTGATCGCTGTGACAGGAGAAGCCGGGACAGAGAAACTCGAGCAAGGGCTGAGTTGGAAAGTCCTTGCCTCCCACCTAGTCTTAGTAAGTCTGACCATGGCTAAGAGTCCCATTTTTGTCTTACTTTATGATTTTTGTCTTTGTGTCTATTGCATCATGTTTATGGAAAATATTTGTTTCTTATGTAAGTAGCAGCCTTTTCTCCTTTGCACCCAATTAAATAAACTAAAAAACCAACAAGAGTAGAAGAAAGAGATAACAAAATAAAAGAAGGAGATAACAGAGAAGAAGAAAGAGATAACAAAATAAAAGAAGGAGATAGCAGAGTAGAAAGAGATAACAGAGTAGAAAAAGGAGATAACAGAGTAAAATTAAAAGATAATAGACTAAGAGAAGGAGAGGATTCATTATTGTCAGGTGTGAAACATCGGGACATAATTGTCTAAAGATGGAGATATGTATGTCCAAATGTTGTCTTATATGTTAAAATCTAAGGGCTGTTAAGTAGGTATCAAGCAGTTACATCAGTTCCTGAATTTTGTGCAAAAAAAAAAAAAAAATGCATTGAGATGTCAAATTAATTAAAGTAAGATCCAGCCTCAGTGGAGGGTGATAAGCAGTGTCCCTATTGTCCTTAGAGAAATTGTGCTCATGGTTTCCCTCAGGGCCACCCTCTGGTAACTGGTGGGACTCAGGGACAAATGCCCTAAAGAGTTACTTGATTTAAAAGTAAGTTTGCCTGGAAATGCTTGTAACAAATTGAATGCGTGGGTTCAACCTAAGTGTGAATCTAGTAGTCACAGGCCATCGCTGAGACCTGGAAAGTTGTAGGGAGTGTGTAGGTAAGGGCTGGAAGATGCCAGGAGTGGCTAGGGTCCCCTTGGAATGAGTGTATTAGAAGAAGGGTGTTCACTGGACATTTTTGGAGACCTGTGGAGGAAGACTGCTCCAGAGAAGATCAGGATTATGTAGAGGAAAAGAAATTATTTTTCTTATTCATTACTAGGTTCATGACTAAGGCCCCATAACAAAAGACAGGCTAACTAGAGAAAAGCATATATATTTATTTAAGTTTTACATAACACAGAAGGCTTCTTAAAGAGATAAAGACCCAACAAAACAGGGAAGCTTATGCGTTTTTTATGCTAGTTTGTGGGAGAAGTGAACAAGTATGATTGGACAAAGGAGATATGACCTAATGGTAGTAAAACTGAGAAGGAGAAGGCTTAGTAACGTCTAAGGTTTGCTCCAATTGTTCCCTGTGTCCCTGTGTCTTCAGATAGAAGGATATTTCTTTCCTCTGGGTGTAAGGAGGGTACCTCTCAAGAGAGGATTTTATGACCTACTTCAGGGGAGAAGAGAAAGGGGAAGATAAGAGTGATCTTCATGTTCCTGTGTTTTCTCAAATGCCAAGGAGCCATGTTTCAGGGTGGGCTTGTCCTGAATCGCATCAATTGCTTGCATAGTTTTGAGTCCTATGTGTGTGTGATGGTGCACATGGCAGCAGCATGGTGTCCTGCAGAAGTGTGCTGTCCACTTGTAAGCACAGCTAGCCTCCTGCAGCCGATGAGGCATGTGGCAGTTGCACACTGAGGAAGCATGGCGTGGACAATGAACCCCAGACCCTACAACCAGCTGGATACCAAGTGTGTTGTGTGTGTGTGTGTGTGTGTGTGTGTGTTTGTAAATGCTCTCCAAGAAACTTACTTCCAAGAACCTCTTTTTCTAGAATGTTCTAAATGCAAACTGCTCCAGAAAGAGGTAGGTGTGTATGTGTGTGTGAGTGAGAGAGAGGGGAAAAGACAGAGAGAGATTTTAACATTTCCTTTGGTTGAGTTTTCCTCTGAGTCATATGTGAGACCTGCATGTCAAGGAAGGCAGTGGCCTGCTTATGCACGAGAGCTGAGGGTGCCTTTTCCCCAAGAAAGCAAAGATCTTGCTCAAGTTCAGAGAACTACGTGTTTTTTCCTGTGATGGCTAGGGCTACTTTCCTATGACTCTGTGGAGGTTATAACCTGTGTGTAAAGTCAGATCCTGTATGTGAATTGAGAATAAAGCTTTCTTTTTAGTACTTTGTCAGGTTGAGGGCCTTTTCTCAACCATCAACCTTTTAGAATCAGGTAAGGTGGTAGAGAGAGGGGAGACCTGAAGGAGGTCCTCGCTGGCTGGGGCCTTTGCTCCATGCCCTTGCCATGGTCTAGGCTTGTGTTCGTAGAGAAGATTATGGCTCCCTTGCTAGAGGCCATGGGTGGGAGGACCTGGTATCATTCTCTGTCGTCACCTACTCTGCACTTGGTTCGTAGAGACACTTCTCTGTGCTGAGCACGATACTCAATTGGGAAGGAAGAATGTCTTCTTACCGTTGACTGGGAGGTGATTTATCAGCCTCCCCAAGGTACTGGTGGCAGTGGGTGAATCCTGGAAGAAAGCACTTTATCTGGACTGTAATCGATGTTCCCCTTTGGCTTCTCTTTCCTCGGAGTGGCCAGGCTTTGCTAAAGCTATGTGGTTGGGGATGGTGATTATGAAGCTGAGTAGCAGGAGGACAGCTGGAACCAGGCCCTATAGGAGATATGGTGGGCTCTGTTGCCCTGTGGGCATCTCCGTATTCAACCACAGGACCCTGGCACCCCTTTGTACTATAAAGTCTCAGGTGAATGGAGAGAAATTTCACTTCTAAATCTTCATACTTGTCCTTGATGTGGGCTTCACTCTCTGTGCTCAAGGCATTTCTTTTATGATGCTTTACTAAGAAACTAGCTGGACTATGGCCAGTGGCTATCACAGGGGTCAATATCCTGTGGATTTGCATCCTCAGCTCTGCATCTTAGAGCAGCTGAGAGGTTTTCTTTTTCTATTATTATTATTATTATTATTCATACATTAAATCACTATACATCATTTAGATTGTGAAGAGACTTTACCCAGCATAGTATTTCAACAAGTCACCTGTCTCTCTAGCCTTAGGTTCTACTATGTGCTAGCAAACGTGACCTGGGCAAATTTCCTTACCTATCTTACCCTTACTTCTCATCTAAAATCATGTATTTTGAGGGTTGTTTTGAAGGATAGAGATGATAAGCAGAAAGCTCTAAGCCTGCCAGGTATGAGAAGAGCTGCATCAGGGGCTGTGACGTTCAAAGTGTTGGCCATGTTAATGGTGGGTGTGAGGGGAAGGGATACCTCTATAGAGAGATAAGGACATGTCCCCTAACCTCTCCCTGCCAAGATTCAGCCCTGTAAAGAAGGAAGTGAGAGAAACTGATGAAAGTCCTTTTTAAGATATATATGTATGTATTTTTATTTACATTTAATCAATGTACATCTATACAGTATACAAAATAGTTTTTCTGAGCATGAATAGAGTGTATGTTAGTCCAGTCAAAGAGATTGTCGTATTCAAATCTTTTTAAAAAGAGTTTGCGGGGGAGGTCAGCAGGTGGCATAGTGGTTAAGGCACTGGCCTTCCACATGACAAACTGTGGTTCGAGTCTTGGACCTGGCAGCTTGAAAATCATGCTGGGCATATGTGCATGCCTGGCCCAAATCCCAGAATGGAGGAGATGGAGTTGTGGTGTGTCTGTTCCTGCTGGGGGGTGATTTCTCACTTTCCCACTCACTGTCTCTCTCCAGCAAGCTCATGCACCCCATGGCAAAAACCTTAAAAAAATGAGTTTGGAATATTGGAATTGCTTATTGTGGGTCACCTTTATAGAGCCTGCTCTGGTTCCTGCAGCTGTCTGACATCATTGAAGAACTGTTGGTCATACCCACATGTTGTTTGGGTCAAGGGTATAGAAAAGGCAATGAAGATGTCTTGTCTCTGCTTCACAGAGTCTGGGAACTGACTGGAAGACTCCAGGACAGAGGGTGGAGTCCTACAAAGGGTTGTTCACTTGTGTGTCTGGAGGAGATACCAGTTGTCAGCAGGGGGTCTCTGTTCCCCTCCACAAGAGTAATTAGGCTCCCTTGAGTCATGGTGGGTGGCTTTCTCAGAAGGACAGGAAGCTACCCTCTTTCTGTGACCGAGTCTGGAGTCAGAGAGATTCCCTTCCACCTTATTCATTGGAGCAGCCACAAGCCCCTACATATGAAAAAAGGGAGGGAGCAGAGAACTCCATCTCCAAGCACAAGGAGGGTTGATCTCACTGTAATAAGATCATGTGGAATGGGAGATGTTGGTTTGGCCCTTTTTGGAAAATGCTGTCTGCCCCAGAGCCTAGCTGCAGGTGGATTGGGGCCTTTATTTAGAGCACTTCTAAAAAGAAATTGAACACACTGTCCTCACTACAAAGCATGTACTGGCTGGGGTGCATAACTGGTATGTGTGACAAAGACTTCAGAATAGACACTAATCTTACAGGATGAGGTAAACCAGCCAAGGGAGGCTTCTTCGAGGAAGCAAATCTTAAACTATCGTAATTCCTCTAAGGTGAGCAAATGCAAGGAAGGCCCAGCTGACTCAGGCAAATGCCCCTGGCAGGCTGAAAAGATGGGACTCTCAAAAACAGTCTTTAAATTACTGTTTAGCCATTGCTGAGAGGAAAGGCAGAGTTTGGAGGTTGGGCGTAGAAATATGGATGGATTCCGGCTAGTTCAGATTGCTTCTGTAGTCTTTGTAGTCTTCTGCAGCTCAGTTTTTTTTTTTTTTTTTTTTTTTTTTTTTGGAGAGGTTTTTTTGCTATAGGGCGCGTGCGCTCGCCAGACAGAGAGAGAGAGAGAGACATAGAAACAGAAAGCGAGAAATCACCCCCCAGGGGGGATGGTCACGCCGCAATCCCTTCTCCTCCATTCTCCTCTCGGGATCTTGGGCACGCATGCACACGCACCCGGCGTGAGTTGTAAGCCACCGGGTCCGAGACACGAACCGCGGTCGACTACGTGGGAGTCCAGCGACATAGCCATTACGCTAACTGCTGGTTCCCTGCAGTTCAGTTTTGACCCTAAAGTTAGAACCTACTCCTCAAAACAAAAGCCCTGGAGAGAACTGGATGAACTTCAAAGAGGAAGCTTAGCTGCTATGTCCATTGAGGAGGTACCCCCTACCCAAGCCTCAGAGCAAGGGGCTCCTTCTCTGTTTCTTCCCCCTTCTGTGTTCTCACTAGAAGACCTCTTGGCATGCTGTTGTTTCCCTCTGGGCTGTCCTGCCCTCTGTTCTGGCTCTGAGATTTTAAGTGCAAAGCAAGAGGTCATGGATATTTACACAAATGCAACAAGAGACAAAAGTCTAAATAAGTTGAAGTTACAACTAGAAGTAATAATACTGTGGAGGAGGAGAGTGAGGCATCTGCTGAGACTCCTTGGCAAGTCAAGATCCTTCATCACTCTCTTGTGAGCTGGAAATTTAGGACTGAGACATATCCATGTCATGTCATGTCACCTGTCCAGGAGACTTTAGGAGCAGAAGGAATGGTTTGAAAGTGATTGCTATAACTCAGGGATAATGTGAGGGCATATTGGGCACAGCTGGGTCTCCAAAAGTGTAGATGTTCAATGCACACAAGCCAAGTTGGGGAGAGTTACTGAGGAGCCTCAGACCTATCCATGGCCCCAAATCTTCAATACAGTGGAAGCAGAGAAGTTATTGTTAGAGGTCATGTTTTCCAGAAATTATTTCTGAAATAGAAAAACATTTTATTTGGGACTGGATGGAAGTACAGTGATAACATGGTGCTCTGTGAAGCAGACCCACATGGGAAGGTTCTAATAGGAGGACCAGAGCCTAAGAGAGACAGTGGAGACAAGCACAAAAGACTCCTGTAGCAGATGAAGTATGAGTGAAGGAAAGGAAGGAGGCAAACATGGCTCCAAAATGACAACACTTTGAAGATGAGTTCATTTTCGAAGAAGAAACGAGTTGGGGTACTTAAATGAGATGAGTGTGGACAGAGGGGAAGAAGTCATTAAAACCATACCATCTTGGTGAGCAGGTAGCTCCTGTCAGGTACTGCAGATATAGTGGAGGGGGCTGCCCCAGAGCAACGGAGGGGCTTAAGGCCTGGAAGACTCCTGATTTTGTTCCCATGCCTAGGTAGGGGTGCTTATCAAATTGCTATCAAATTATCAAAGGGCAAGTTATCAAATTGCCCTTATTCAGTTAAACAGTGTTTTGGATTAAGAATATGCCTGGCATGTACTTTGGCATACACATGTGCGTGTGTGCATGCACACACACACACACACACACACACACACAAAGACACAAAGACATGCTTCCCCAGTCGCTTCTGTCTTGCCTCCAGACACTTGCAACTCCTCTCAGTTATTCCAGGTCTGCCTGTGTGGTTAGGAATGCATGTGTATGTGTGTGTGTGTGTGTGTGTGTGTGTGCACGTATGAGTGTGAGACATCATGTGGGTAGGGTGCTGAGGGTTCAGAAGGTGGAGAATGACATTGTCATATTCTGACAATATAAACACATCAGATCAGAAGAGCATCTGCGGTGACTGGCCTTATATTAAACAACAGGTCCTGCCCACATTTTGTTTATTATCATGGCATTTTCATTTATTTTTGTAAAGTCAAGTTATTTTCACAGAGTGGAAAATTGTTTCTTGATGTTTATTTCCCACTGTTTGGCTTGAGGTTTTCGGGTGGAATCCACACAGTGGTGACAGCCGGGTAACCCCCAGAAGTGCCCTTTGCAGATAACAGCACTTGGGGCCCCACCACCCACACAGTGGGGAGCAAGTTCCCCACTGTGTGGGTGTCTTTTTTTTTTTTTTTTTTTCTTCTTCTTCTTCTTATTCTTCTTCAAGATTGAAAGAGTTTAGATATTCTTCCTGCCTGACCTAGAAGAGCCTGAAGAAGCCTTCCAGTGGGTGCTGCTGGGCAAAGATGAGAGAGGAAACTGGTCCAGGAGTGAGCTTCTCAACTTCAGCTCTCACTTCTCTGCTACAAAAAGGCCTGTAAACCAACAGTATGGAATTTTTGCATGAACTGTTTGTGCTCATCTTTCTAAGAAAAGTTCATGAACACAGAGAGTGAGAGTAGCAAATTAGTGTTTAACTAGAATAAATGAAAACGCCATGTTAATAAATGAAATGTGAGCAAGACTGGTTGTTAAATGCAAGGCTAGTCTTGGTGGGTGCTGTCTTGCTTGGTGTGTTTACACTGTCAGAATATGACAGTGTCATTCTCTACTTCCCGAGCTCTCACCACCCTACTCCTACGATGTCTCACACTCATACACGCTCACACATGTGATTTTGTTTCGCTTTGCTTTTTTGGGGGGTTGGTTTTTCTTAATAAACAAGGAAAGAAGCACATTTTCCATTTGGTTTTGTTATGGTTAAATGAGGTTCACAGAGGTGTGACTTTCAGACCAAGCGTAGAGATGGTTCTTTCCCACCCCTGAATTCTTTCTATTGGTTTCTCATCAGCCCTAAGAGAAGCCAAATTTAGTATGCCATTCAGGCCTGTGGCCAAATCTAATATTGGGGTTGTAAAGTATCAGAGGTTTTGATAACAGTCCCTAAAGGTTTTGGGATCCCTTGGCAGCTGGGAGGTGGAAGAGAGAATTGTGGAAATTGCATGCAAACAATCTCAGAGAAGTGAGAACATCTCTGTGCACAGTTTGTCCTTGACCCGGACTCTTGCGGGCTTGCCCTTGCAGCAGAAATGTGGACCCAGTGATTAAACAGTCATTCCTGGACTATACTCATGTTTTTGTTTTGAATGAGCTCACGTGGCCTAGCTAGAAGTGAAGGGGTCATGTACTCTTGTGTTCTGATTTAGATTAGAATTGGGGTTTGAAGTTCATAGATGAATCAGAACCCTTACTGAATGGACAGGCAGCATAAACACATGAATTGTCACCTTGAAACGCAAAAGGGAGAGAAAGACAAGAAACAGGGCAATCAGGCCTATTGGATTTTGACTTCAAGTGTTGGCAAATACCTAATGACTCCCATGTGGAGCTGGTTTGATCTTGTGGAGACAACTGGGGGAGACTGTTTTTCTCTAGATTTTATAAAAATAAACAAAAATGCCTTTCTGCCTATTTTTTCCTTTCCAGGGAATAGTTGTTTCTGTCACTAGGCCTCTCTAGCTGACTGTTCTACCTCTTTGTTTCAAACTTCACCATGAGGCACCAACTAGATCTATACAGAGTTGTCAAGCAATTATCCAACCCCAATGGTATATTTTCCATTCTCCTCTTGGGATTTTGGGCATGTCCAATGGTATATTCTTGAAAGTAAAGCTATCTTTGGTAAAGTTGCTTTCCCCCCCCACCCCCGATAACCTTAACACAAAATATTTCCCCCCCCAGGACAGACTGAACATTTATAGCCCAAGTTATGTGCTTTTACTTTGAAGGTTGAGGGTTATGTCATTGGCATCTCATGGCAGAGTTCGGCATGGGACTGTGGATAAGCCAAGTGAGTAACAGATGCTTGTCAGGGTCCGGGGCGGTATGGAAATAGATGAGTGTATCTCCTCGTGCCTACCCTGTGCTCCCTGATGCCCTGCCAACTATCAAGTTAGTGGTCTTGTCTTTTTGGGACTTCTAGTCTGTCCACATGGTCATTCCCTGGACATAACTGCTCATTGCTTGTCTGTTGCCACACCCACAGGGTAGTCTCCAGGGGAGCTGTTACCTGCCAAAAGGGGGTCTTTCTTCAACACAGATCTGATCATGACACTCCCACTCAGAAGCCTCCACAGACTTCCATGCCTAGGGAACAGAATCCTGACTCTTAGCATGAGATTCAAGGCCTCAACCCCAAACTCTGTTTCCTCACTCTGAGTTTCCTACTTCCTCTACCACTTTCATTTGCTATTTCCTTTGAAAGACTCCTGCTCACCCTCCCGAAGTTCTTTGTATGTCATCTCCTCTTTGAAGGCTTGTCAAGGACTCATGCTCCTTCCTGTTCTTTGATCTCAGGACTGCTTCTCAGGTCAGACTCCAACTCTATGTCTTTTCCTTTTGGTCTCAAGCAATAGAGGAAAGGCAGACCGTTCACTGCACATCAACACATGTCCTTAGAGACAAGGCTATTTGACAAAGCCACCTGTGTTGACTGGTCTGAGGATCTACTCAGTTTCTCTTTATATCTCCCTGAATAGGGCCAACAGTAGCATGGTGGTGAAGATGCTGGACTCCCACATGGCTAACTGCAGTTTGAGTCTCAGACCCTGTGCCTTGAAACTCATGCCAGGCACCTGTGCATGTGCCCAAAATTCAAAGGGGAAAATGGAGAAGGGATTGGAGTATGACCATGCCCCCTAGGGGGTGATTTTTCAGTTTTTCTTGCTTTGTATCTGTCTGTCTGTCTCTCTGGTGAGCACATGTGCCCTATTGCAAAAACCTAAAATAATAATAATATCTCCCTGAAAAGTGACCCCTCCTGTACTTTCAAAGATGAAGGCACCCAAATTAAATTGATCTAGAGATTCAACACAACTCAAATTAAAATCCCAGTAGGCTTCTTGTAGAAATAAATAAGCTAATTAAACCATTTATATGTAAAAACAAAAGACTTAGACTAGCTAGAGCAATTTTGAAAAAGAACAGAGTGGGAAGAATATCTAATTTCAAGATTTACAATAAAGCTATGGTAATCAAGACCTGGTACTGGTGAAAGAACAGATGTATAGGTCAATGGGACATAATAGAAACTCCAAAATCATGCAGGAGTTTTGAAAAACTTTATTGAAGATGCATAATCTGAAAAAACTGTGGATTTCAAAAAATTTTTTTCCACCATAATAAACTGGTACATTTTTTTTAGAATTATTATATTTATTTATTTATTATTATTATTTTCACATGAGTTTTGCCAGAGAAAGAGAGACAGAGAGAGGGAGAGTGAGAAAGCAAGCCACCAGGTCCAGGACTCGAACCATGGTCGGCCATGTGGGAATTCCAGCGCCTTAACCACCACGCCACCAGCTGGTCCCATAAACTGGTACTTTTAAAACAATTTTGCCAGAGGGCATATGTGCTCAACACAGAGAGACAGAGACAGACAGACAGAGGGAAAGGGAAAACAACCCTGTGGGGGATAGTCACACTGCAATTCCTTCTCCTTCATTTCTTCTGCTTTTGGAATTTTGGTTACTAATACACATGTATCCAGCATGATTTTTCAAGCCACTGGGTCCAGGACTTGACCTGTGCAGTCAGCTATGTGGGATCCAGCCACTCTAACCACCATGCTGCAGTCTGGCGCTAAACTAGTACTTCTATTCCATTTTCATGAACTTGTCGAATCCATTTGTAGACTCATACATAAATGATCAATTGATTTAAACAAAGGTGACAGGAAATTCAATGGAGAAAGGATCTCTTAAAGAAATGGTACTGAAGCCATTGGACATCCACATAAAAACCCCCAAATAGCACATATCTCACAGCACGTATAATGATAAAGTGGCCTACGGGTTTAAATATAAAACCTAAAACTACAAGCCTTCTAGAAGAAAACAAGAGAACCTTTTGTGACCTTGGGCTAAGCAAAGATTTTTTCAGACATAGAAAACATAAACTATAAAGGAAAAAGCTGGCATGAAAGAACTTTATCACAATTGAAAGCTTCTATTCTTTCAAAACTACTGCTAAGAACTGAAAACACAAGCCACAAACTGGCAGAATATATTTACAAAAATCATATCTGATACAGGACTAATATCAAGAATATATATGGAGGACTTTCAGGACCAGGAGTTAGAGTAATGACTATGTCTTTGGACTCCCATGTAGCCGACCACGATGCAAGTCCAGGACCTGGTGGCTTAAACTCACGCTAGGCACATGTGTGTGTGTGTCCAAGATCTCGAGAGGAGTATGGAAGAGAAGGGATTGTGGTGTGGCCATCCCCCTGGGGGGTTATTTCTCACTTTCTGTCTCTCTTTTGGGTGAGCGCAATAACCTCTCAAAAAAAAAAAAAAAAAAAAAAAAAAGAAAAAGAAAAAAGAGTATATATGGAGGGTTTTCAAAAAGTTTGCGAAAAATACATATTACAAAAATACTACGCATGGATTTCAAGCACTTTTTTGCACCAAAATAAACTCATACATTAATTCAATTTTCTATGAACTTTTTGAAGTACCCTCACATAATTGTCTTATAGCTCCTCAAAAAGTAAACAAAACACTTCAATTTAGTAAATTGGCCAAATACTTGAATGGACACTTTATCAGATAAGGCTCACAGATGACACATAAGAACATGAAGAGATGCTCGACATTATTAGTTATTAAAGAAATATAAATAACGCCAGGACGAGGCACCTTTACACATATATTAGAATAGCTTAAAAGAATACCACCACTACCCAAGCACCCTATGCCTCAGTCTGCACCCCCCCAAAAAAAATCCCCTAAATCAAACCTAACAACAACGACAAAAACCTTGACAATTTGAACTGTTAACAAGGATGTGTAGTAACTGCTGGTGGAAAGGCAGCAATGGAAGTGGCCACTTTGGAAAAATAATTTGCTGGTTTCCTCTAAGGTTAAACATACATTTACCAGTGCCAGCAGGTGGTATAGTGGTTAAGGTGTTGGACTCTCACATGGCCAACTGTGGTTCGAGTCTCAGAGCTGATGACTTGCTTTCTCACTTTCCCTCTCTGTCTCTTTCTGGTGAGCGCATATGCTCTCTAGCAAATTAAGAAAAAAACAGTAAATGAAATTAAATAATTAAAAAAAACCCCATGCATTTACTATACCGTATCATCCAACAATTCTGCTCCCCGGTCCTTAGACAGGAGAACGGAAATCATTCATCCATACACATTTGTATGCAAACGTCCATAGCACCTCTACTCGCAACAGCCCCAAACTGAAGACAACCCCCAATGTCCTTTAACTGGAAAATGGAGGAACAGACCACACTACGATGTGTGTGAGGAGTCAGGCTCAAAGGTGTATGTACTGTGTGGCTCCATTTGACGACATTTTAGAAAAGGAACTGCAGGGAGAACAGTAGAAGTGGTTTCCAGGGGCAGGTAGAGGGGTTGACTAGAAATGAGGAATTTTAGAGTGATAGGCATATTCCAAATATTTATGGTGGTTATTACACTACCATAGGAGAAGTCTTCCAAAAGCTCATGGAAATATGTAATGAAAAAATATGCATGGATTTCAGAAAACTTTCACACCAAAGTAAATTCATGATTTAAGTCCATTTCCATGAACATTTTGAAGTTCCCACATACATATACATCTTCTCAAACTCATATAGCTATGATACCTTAATAGTTTTTTTTTTTTTTTTTAAATTTTTGCTAGAGGGCATATGTGCTTGGCAGAGAGAGGCAGAAAGACAGGAAGAGGAACAGGGAAAAAGTACCTCCCCTCACCCCTCTGGGAATGGACATGCTACACTCCCATTCTCTTCCATTTCTCCCACAAAAAAGGTGGATTTTACTGTAATTAGATTGTATCTTAGTAAACTTGAATTAAAGAGAGTACAGGTAGGGGAGTCCCTCGGCCGCTTTTCCTGGCAAGACCACCTAATATGAGGCCACATCAACAGTTCTGTTTCCTAAGTACTCTGAGTTCCAGGGTGTTCACCACAGAATCGTGTTGTGTTTCTCAAGCCCAGGGCGGGGCATGAATTCATGTTTTACTTACTTTATCCTTTTCAATGCAGGCAAGTTAGATGTGTAACTGAGCTTAGTGCAGTCTTTCCGAGGCTTTCCACGGGTGCAGTCAGGTGTTTAGTACGCATGGTTTTTCCAAATGGAATGAGCCTTGACTGAGGCTTCTCACTGTGGCAGTTCAGCCAGAGACCATCAGATTTGACCTTGTTCTTCACCCACAAGGCTGTCGCCAGGTGGGAAGCTTACAGGGTGGCCAGAGCCAGCTGTCCAGTCTGCACTCCCCTAGGGTAGGCACAGGTGCCTGAGGTCACATTCCAGAGGCGTTGCTCATCTCATCCATCTGGAAAACTCATTGGTCAGCTGGCTTGTCCCAGAGGACCCAGGAATGGGGTGCAGCTGTTGCCAGATCTCACCAGCAAGAAAGCAGCTCTGGGATCTGTCCCAGCGAGCTGCCAAAGCTAAGGTAGCAGGTGTTGCCCCAACTCCCACTTGGTGGATTACCACTGAGTGCTGAGTAGGGGCAGGTCAGGGGACCTGACTAAGGTCAGAGAAGGAGAAACTAGCCTGGTGAAGGTCCCCGCATACTTCTTACTGTGCTGTAAGGAGCTGCCATTCTGCCAGCGACAGGGGAGGCCAGCTTTGTTGATGGCAGTCCCCATGTGCTGTCCAGCTGGTATTTATGACAGACTGGCTATGGGGAATCACAGGATAAAATGACAGTGAGTTCGAACTTGCTGTCTCCTTCTATATGGTCCCTTGACTGGGCTGCATTGCCCAACCTAGTGGGTTGTGGGTCAATGGTTACTATTTATGGGGAGCGAGGGTCTACTAAGGCCTTACTCATATTTCTGTTGAGCAGGAGACTGAAGAGTTCTCTGGTCAGGCTGATGTGTTGGGGGCCTGACTCAGTCTGTTATTCTATGGCCTGACCAACAACCTGGCTTCAGGCTCCAGAGTGCCCTGTGAAAGTCATTTCTTAAGTGCAAATACACAGTTAAATTGGCAGTTGTAATCTAGAGGGTGTTAAGCTAGCTGCAGAAAGTTCCAGACTTGCCTCCTTCCAGTCACCAAGACATTTAAAAAAAGTATTTTTGCCAGAGGACACATCTACTCACCAGAAAGACACACACACACACACAGAGAGAGAGAGAGAGAGAGAGAGAGAGAGAGAGAGGGATAAAGCATCCTCCATGGGGTATGGTCACACTGCAATAACTTCTTCTCCATCTCTCCCTCCTTTCGGAATTTTGGGGATGCATGCATATGTGCCCAGCATGTTTTTCAAGCTGCCAAGCCCAGGACTCAGACTACATGGTTGGCCATGTGAAATCCAGCTGCCTTACCTACCAGGCCAGAGTTGGCCCACCATGCTTTATTTATGGGCCCCTTTTGCTCTATGAATCACATTTGGCCTCTTTTGCAACTCAAACTATCTGCAAATCACAAGCATTCTACGGCCTCCAAATTATGGGGAGGAGTGTGCGTGGGTGGGGCACCTCCTGAAGAGGGCAGCACATACATTGTCATGGGCCCAATACAAAAGGAGTCAAGCTGAGGCAGCCCTTTCTTCTTTTTCAGGAGGGCTCTTATCTCTTAGATTCTGCTTCCTGTTGAGGCTGGCAGAGCCTCTGGTAGAGCTGTACAGAGTGAGTCTATAAATGTACATTTCCCAGCCTGTCATCAGATGTAGCTGACTGCTTGTACCAGAGCCTTATTCTGTCATTCAAGATGGTCTCCACTCTCCTTTGAGTCAAGTGGGTGAAAATGCTTGGGGGCAGACAGAGTCATGTTTGTACACTCATGTGTCAACATCCATGGGTTTCCACAACATTCCTCTTCCAGAGGACAAATGCTGCCCAGTCACATCCCCATCCGGGTTGGCACTGGGCCCAGGACACTGGGCCTTGGACACACTGGCACACCTTGTGGTGTATGCTTCTCCTAGACCAACGGTTCTGAACTAAAGTGATTTTGTCCTATAGGGGTGTTTGGTGATATGAGGGCCTTCGAAAAGTTTGTGGAAAAGTGGAATTAAAGTATGAATTTCAGGCCAGTTGATGACATGGTGGTTAAGGTGGTTGGATTCCACATGGCTGACAGTGTGTATTTGAAAAACATGCTGGGTACTCATGCCCAAAATCCTAGGAGGAGAATGGAGAACAAGGGCAGGCGATGTGGCCATCCCCTTGGGTAGGGGGCGTATTCTCACCCCCTCCTTCTCTGTCCATCTCTGGTAAGTGCATATGCCCTATAGAAAATTGAAAAAAGGAATGTACAAATTTATTTTAGTGCAAAAATTTTTTGAAACCCATGCATAGTTTTTTCAGAATTTGCACTTTCTGGAAACCCCTTGTATATTTGGTTGTCCCAACTTGGGGAGGTTACTACTGGCATCTAGTGAGAAGAGGTAAGGATGTCGCCAACATCCTACAATGCATTGGTCGGCCACTCACAGCAAAGGATTATCTGGCCCCAAGTGTGAGCTGTGCCAGGTGCAGACACCTGCTCGGACCAAGTCCCTAAGTCAGCACGATGTTCATTACTCTTTCCATCCTCAGAGCCTGGCAGGAATCGTGGTCAGTTTGCATAGACTAACCTAATGTAATATTAAGAGGTTCACATGCTGTGTTCACTTGCGTGTTGATAAAATACTCTCTAATATTCCCTGGAAATGTTTTTGTTCTATTTTATTTGTTAACTTGTTTGTTTAAACATAGAAATTAAATCACCTTTCAATTAATCATGCTAATGAGTGGAAGAGAATGATAGTCCCTTTACAATGGTTGATCACCCAGGACCCATTTATAGTGTCTGTGCAACAATACAGAGATGGTAGGGCTTGCTGTGCCCTCTCAAGTCAACCTCATTCCTTAATGTTCTGGTTTTTACTGGAGGAATACAAGAATGTCCTGCGCTGTTGATAATTCACAAGATGTGACAGATAATTGGAAGGTAATTGATGGTTTTATCTTGACAGTCCTATTCCCAGTCTTCTTCTCTCCCCTCTTTTTTCCCTTCTTTCTAATCTTAAAAAGAAATTAAATCCAAGATAAACTTTTCATTGTTTTTTTTTTTTGTTGTTGTTTTAGGGGTTTTGCCATAGGGCGTGTGTGCTCACTGGAGAGAGAGAGAGAAAGAGAGAGAGAGAGAGAGAGAGAGGCATTGAGAGGGAAAGTGAGAAGTCAGACCTCAGAGGGGATGGCCATGCCACAATCCCTTCTCCACTCTCTTCTTGGGATTTTGGGCACACACACATGCCCTGCATGATTTTCAAGCTGCCAGGTTCAGAACTCAAACCATGGTCAGCCATGTGGGAATCCAATGCCTTACCTACCACACCACCTGCTGGTCCCTTGTCTTTTGTTCTTAAATTCTAGTTGAAGGGGGCCAGCAGGTGGCATGGTGGTTAAGACACTGGACTCCCACTTGGCCGACAGTGGTTTGGGTCCCAGACCTGGCCACTTGAGATTCATACTGGATGTGTGTGTGTGTGTGTGTGTGTGCTTGCGTGCGCCCAAAATCCCGAGAAGAGAATGGAGGAGAAAGGATTGTGGTATGGCCATTCTCCTCAGGGAGTGATTTCTCACTTCCTCTCTCTCTGTTTCTGGTGAGCACATGTGCTCTGTACCAAAAATCTCTCTTAAAAAAAATTTTAATTAGGGGGACCAGCAGTTAGCATAATGGCAATGTTGCTGGACTCCCACGTAGTCGACCGCGGTTTGCGTCCCGGACCCAGTGGCTTAAAACTCACGCCGGGCGCGTGTGCGTGCGTGCCCAAGATCCCGAGAGGAGAATGGAAGAGAAGGGATTGTGGCATAGCCATCCCCTCTGGGGGATTTCTCGCTTTCTGTCTCTCTGTCTCTGTCTCTTTTCTGTATTTCTGTCTCTCTTTGCTATAGGGCGCACGTGCCCTATAGCAAAAACCTCTCAAAATTTTTTTTTAATTAAAGAATTTTTAAATTCTAAAAAAAATTTAAATTGGAATTGAAAAAAAATTCTAATTTGTTCATTTAATCTTTATTATTGAGTTTCTACTACAGATTGGATAAAGTTAAAAACATGTTGTATCTGTCTCTGGTGACCCTGTTACCAGACTCAGCAGGTGTGCCTCTGGGGGACACAAACCAATAATGTGACTGACTTCCTAACCGCTGGTCAGGTTAGGAAGGATTTACTACTTGCATAAGTAAGGACAGACCAGGATTAATTCTTAAGTCTTGCCTGAATGTAAGAAGGCTCCATCTTTCACAGAGGAGTAGATCCCACTCTGCACTTTGATTGGTCCATTTTTATGCCAATATTGTTCTGCTCAGTCTCTCTGGTGCAACCAGTGTTTCCACTCCCTCCCTGCAGTGGGGCCCAATTTTAGGTGACACAGCCTCTCCGTTGCATGCATCCTGCAAACACACTTATAATACAACAGTTAGTACCATGTTTTTCTTGCTTAGGCTTGTCCTGACCAGATACAGCCCTGGCCGAAGTACAGTACCAGAGGGCTGGCAAAGGAGGTGCTCTATGCACCAAGGCATGTGCGTGTGTGCGTGTGCATGCATGTGTGGAGAGGTGTAGTCAACCATGGCAGCCTCCATGGCATGGACTGGAGACAACACCTGGAGGAGGAAGAGGAAGTTGGCAGGCAGGTGATGGGCAAAGGCCGTGATTAGTGTTCTTGGTACAAATTCTAGACCCCTCTGCTTCTGTGTGACTCTCCAGGCAGGGTCTCACTGTGTCGCCATGAAGGAGGCAGGACCTGGAGTTTCCATATCAGCTCAGTTTGGGGATTTGAGTTCAGGCTTCCAACTCCTAACAGAAGACATGTTTCCCAAAGTGTGTCATCAACACCATCACGCTGGGGTGATTTCCGAAGGCTCAGCGCTGTGGCTCAACCCTAGTTCTCAGAGAGGGCTGCGTGCTTACTGGACACCAGCAGGGGATTACGTGGTGATTGCAGAGCCACTGGGCTGGAAGGGCAGGCAACGCTGACAGGAAAGTAAAGCTGTCCGTTGAAAATGATGTCTATGGTTACATCCTTGATTTAACTGTCACGTACTACATGCATATTTTGAAAAACCATATTGTGTGCTATAGAGATGTACAATTAAATGTGAATAAGAAATCATAAAACAAAATAATGTAAAAATAAATTTAGCTAAGTAAAAACTGAGCCAATTGATGGAAGAGTGTTGAGAAACTGCAGTTGGTGGGATGATGTGGCAGAAACCACTGAGGCGACCACCTGGCAGAGGTCTGGAACGCTCCTGCTCAACCCCGGGGGCGTGACTCCTCCTCCTGTGATCCTGAAGGGACCAGGGTTTTCTGAGTTTGTATTTCCTCCTTTGAGAAAGAGAGGAAGACAGTGGCCCCATCCTGGTGTGTGGCCAAGGATTCAGACATTACTGCTCTGCTTAGCAGGTGCCCCGGGATCGGTCACATCTGATAGCCAAGAGTTGGGCCCCTGAGGAGGACGCTACCAACTGTGCTCCAAGAAACTCCTCTCGGTTGAGCTACTTGATCCCCAGGGACCTGTATTGCTTGAAAGGAAACCTTTTAGAATCTTCTTTTAAATCACTTGACTTCTGTGCTGGAAGTAGGTAGGGGAAAGGAGGCAACGTTAGGGTTGGGGATAAAGCTGCTGGGGAATTTCTGTTGACTCTTCTTTCTTGCTTGTTTTTTTTTTTTTTTTTTTTTTTTTTTTTTTTTTTTTTTTTTTTTCTAATACCTGTAGCAAGGGTAGAAGAAAAAACTGATTCTGCCAGTTGCCAGCATTTCCCCGTGACCTTAAGCCCAGTCTTGATGTGGATGAAATGTCAGTGTGCAGTACTTTAGAGAGCCAGCTGCTTAAATGCCTTCTCTTTAACTGTGACAGCCCCTAAGATGGGTGTCACTAATTCCATTTCAGAGATAAGGGCATCGGGCGTGTGTCCAAGGCCACACAGCTACCTCCTAAAGACCACGTTCTTCCCAGCGTGCTAGGAATCTCCAGTAACCTGAGCACAGCTGCGAACTTGAGATATCTTTGGGAAAGTGCACCAAACAAGTCAAAGAGCAACTTTGCAAAAGAAAATACAAAGATGTACCTGATGGCTTGCCCAAGAAATAAAGTATAAAACACGTGCTGTGAAAGAAAAGACAGAAGACCCTGTGTGAGGAGAGGTGTCATGTAAACCGCAGCTCTTGCATGGAGTTATAAGGGGATTGACTTTACTAAGACTCAAATAATGCTTCTAAAATTATTTGATAGGGACCAGCAGGTGGTGTGGTGGTTGAGGAGCTGGACTCTGAAATGGCCAACCATGGTTCGAGTCTGGGGTAACTTGCTTTCTCCCTTTCTCTCTCTCTCTCTGTGTGTCTCTCTCTGGTGAGCACATGTGCTCTATAGCAAACTTAAAATAAATAAATAAATAAAACAAATAATTTTAAAAAATTTGATAATTCTATCTATGCTTTGGGATCTTTATTCATTCTTTCCTTCTTTTGTTAAAGTTATTTTGTATCAGGTAGGATGCCTTTAGCTATGAGTGACAGGAAACCCTGGACCAACTGTTTTAAACAGTAAGTGGATTGTTTTCTCACTTAACGATTCCTGAAATGAGTCATTTTCAGGGGTTATTTAAGTGTCTCAGCAATAGCCTCAAGGACCAGAGTCACTTTGATCTTTCCTCTCCATTATCCTCACCATGTAAATTTAGTCTTTGACTGACTCCCTTTTGGTCACAAAATGGCTGCTGAGATTCTTGCTGTCACATGTAGATAGAATAAGATTTAGCCAAAGAGGAGGATCCATCTCTTCCTTTATGTCACTATGTTACTATACGGAAACGTTTCCAGAAATCGTTCAAGAAAATTCCTCTGATCTCTCATTGGCAGATAAACCCATCTGTGTGTTTCTAAGGCCATCACTGGCAAACAAAGTTGGGGTGACTGTTTGGGTTAGCGAAGTACAATGGCTTGGTGGAGGAAGGTGGTTACGTGAACAAAGTGGGATTCCGTTATTAGGGAGTGAGTGAGGAGGGGTTGGACCAATAACTGGGAACATTGTTACCTATTTTAAAAATATTGTTATTTATTTATTTATTTATTTATTTTTAATTTAATTTCATTTTTTTGGGGAGAGGTTTTTGCTATAGGGCACGTGTGCTCACCAGAGAGACAGAGAGAGACAGGGAGACAGAAAGTAAGAAATCACCCCCCAGGGGGGATGGCCATGCCGCAATCCCTTCTCCTCTCAGGATCTTGGGCACGCACGCACACACACTCGGCGTGAGTTTAAGCCACCAGGTCCAAGACTCGAACCGTGGCCGACGACATAGGAGTTCAGTGATATAGCCATTACACTAACTGCTAGTCCCTTTATTTATTTATTTATTTTAGATTTTTTTTGTGATAAGGTACACTTGCGAGAGAGAGAGAGAGAGAGAGAGAGAGAGAGAAATCACTCCCGAGGGAAGATGGCCATGCCACAATCCTTTCTCTTCCATTCTCTGAGGATTTTGGGCACACATGTATATGCACCCTGTGTGTTTTTCAAACCTTCAACCATCATGTACCTGATGGCCCCTAAAAGAACATATATATATATATATATATATATATATATATATATATGTGTATGTATATATATATATATATATATATATATATATATTCTTAATTACTTCTCTCCCGGTTTCTACAGTTACTAACATTTTGTCCACTTTAGTTCATCTCTATCCTTCCCTTTATCACTTTCTGCAGTATTTTAAAGTACATCCCAGGCAAGTATCATGTTTTTGTGCTCTGTACACACATTGAATGCCTTCTATGTACTTAGTCACAAATTCAATGAAGAAAGCTGTTTCAGGGACAAGGAATTAGCGAACTCTGACCTGGTATTAACTACTTTTTGTTAGAAGAAAAAAAGACCATTCTTGAAACAAAGGAAAATGCAGGAAATAGGTTTTTCTCCAAAGCTTTTGTCTGGGTGCATCTGGAGTGTTTGGGAGGTTAGGAAACAGGTGTTCTGGGGAGTCTGGGTAAGGGAGAGTGGAGGGGGATTCTGTGTTTAAACAAACAGAAATGGAAGGTGAGTGGGAGTTCGGCATCTCGTTTGTCATTTCCACTCTCAGGCTGATGAGGCAAATGCTTTCTAAGAGTGGGTTTTAGTTTGGTGACACCTGTTTCTGCATGTTAATAGATTTCTTGGGTTAGATAGAGCCTGCTGATGTCACTTGCAGGTGTGTGAGCCTGTGGTAGCGGTCTGCTGCTTGGCATTTGGTTCACAAGGCGTTGCTAGCCACATCTGTTCTCAGCTGCGAGGTATATGCACTAGCAGGCTGAACAGGGAGGTTTTTAATTTTTTTTATTTTTTAATTTTTTTCTTTTACCAGAACAGAAAGTTAGATGTCACGAGTTGACTCTGGGCTGGCTTGCAAACACACATACTTTCCCTATGGCTCTAGCTGATTTCATTCAGTTGTGGAACAAAATACAAGCGTTATTTCTTTAAAATATCACTGTGACCATCAGAGTCTTTCCACGCACACTTTTCTGAGTTTCTGAAGCCTATCTGTGTTATTACAGGTTAAAAAGACCCCTCTTCCTCTGTGTGTCTGAAACAGGAAGCGTGCCTTCTTATTTTCCTGCAGTTTTTAAACATTTACTCCTTTGAAGAGAGTTTACATACTTCATGCGAGGCTGGTGCCTTTGAATATAACATTTAAAGAAATTCACCATTTCTCTAAATGTACTTCTCCATTTCTATATGGCAATTAAAGGTCAAATTGCAAAACTGAATCAGTTAGAACTCTGCGTTCAGGATACGTTCACCCTGAGTTGATTTTATCTGTCTGGGCTTTGTAAAATGTTAGTGTTTGTACAGCGAGTGTAAAAGCAAGTCTTTTGCATAACTGTATTTGAAAAACCTAAAAAAGAAGAGAGAAAACGGAATAATGACATGAAACGCTGCCATTTGACGTGATAGTTGTGTAGTCCAGGTGACTTTTTTGGTAGCAGTTAGACTGTTTCTTAGCGTAGATTTCTGGAATGTGTGTGCTGTGGTTGGGTGTCCTTTGTTTCTTGTGCTGTGCATTTCGGTGCTATGCAAGAATCTATCCGACCCCAATACATTTTATTTGACATGCACAGCTGGGTTGCAGGAGGATAGAGCAGGCCATTAAAAAGAATGCAAAAGAAAACACAGGCAACCTATTCATCAGAACACCATGAAAGGGAGACTTATAGGGCAAGCTCTGGCAAGAGCCCACCTGGAGGAAGCAGAAGGAGGAAAACCAACTGGGTGCCCAGGGAGAAGGGCGGAGGAAGCACAGCTGCTGTTGACTGCTGCTGGGTGTCCAGGGCCACTACCAGTGGTGAAACCCGATTCCATTTCCAACTTGTGGAATCTTAATTTAGGGCACTCTGCGAATGGGAGGGCTGGATAACAGGATGTGGGCTTACTCTCAGAGGTGTCTGCGTGCACTTGGCATCCTAGTGGCACCGTGAGCTGAGGGGTGCATGACCTTGTATGTGAGGGTGACTTCCAAGGTCTCTGACCCGTGAGATCACGCTGGGACTCCGAAGGATCCCTCAGTCTCATCAAGGAGGAGGAAGCTTCTAGAATCCTGGGGAAGCCATTCCCTTTCCTTTCTTGAGTCATAAGGGTGCTTCGGTAACATCATTCTCAGTTCACGTAACCTGGCTTGCCCCAACCCCATTTTACTATTTGCATTTTTGCAGCACTGGTTTCACGCTTTGTTCTTTTGTCCAGTATAAGAAGCTCATGTGTGCGCAAGGGTTTGTCATCTTAACAGCCATTTTATCATCCGATGTAGAGAGCTAGGGAAGCTGACTAGGCCCTTTATCTGTAGTGAGAGGCTGAATTATCTGCGCATCACTTTGGTCATTTGGACCTTTCCAGAGTGGCTACTCTGAACCTGGGCTGGGCTGAGACATGGTCTCTGCTCCCAGTTTGCCCACTGGTCCCTACGAGAAGATCAGTGTGTGCTCAACTCACCATGAAGGGTCTCAGTGCAGAAGATGGAGTACTGGGATATCTGGCTGGAATTCCACTCAGGTCTGGAGAGCAAAGACTAGGAGACTTGGAGAGAAAGGCAGATGGACAGACTTGAGCTCACATCTAGGTGATCCTGTGCAGGCCAAGCACTTCGCGGTTTGGTAAAGAGCACTCAGGAAGTGGTAGTTGAATTTGTTTGCATCTTGGGGACCATAGATGGAGTTGGTTGTTTAAAATGTCCCCCCTTGGGACCAGGTGGCAGCACAATGATAACATAAGTGGACTCACGTGCTGGGTGCACGTGTGTGCGCTTGTGTTTTGGACCAGCTGAGACTAGGAGTCGATTGCTATACATGGGTGCCTTTCTCTCTCTTTCATGGAAGCAATAAATAAACATAAAAAATTAAATGTGCCCCCTTATCCACAGGCTCCTCTGTTCTCCCAGGTGGGAGTCTTGCTGAAAGTAAGCATGACTCTATTGAGTGAAATTGACAGGAGATCCTGCAAGGGCTCCTGGGAGGAACAGGGTGTTTCAAAATGGATTTGTTTCAGTCTTGATTTTGCAAAATGTTCCTGCCTCCCAAACCAAAGCAGGTTCCAGACTCATCAGGTCTTATCAGAAACCTTTATTTTCTTCTCAGTTACTTATCAAATTCAAGAAGTCTACAACATACTCAAAACAAAACAAGAACACTTTGGTAAATAGGGTTTGAGAAGACTGACTTAAAACAGACACTGCAGTGGCTGGATGATGGTGGAAAAGCACTAAACTCTGTGAGGCTGGCCCACATGGGAAGGTCCTCAGTTTGCACCCAGAGACCTCCCTGAATGTGCCAGGTGCATGTGTGCCCATGATCTGGGCCTGGCTAGGGCTAGGGTTAAATCATATCATCAGCACCCTGCTGAGTTTACTATTTCTCCCTGTCTTTCTCTAAAAAGAAAAACAAACAAGGCCAGTAGTTGGCATGGAGATTAAGGTGCTGAATCCCACATGGCTAACCATAGTTCGAGTTCCAGACCTGGCGGCTTGAAAATCATGCCAGGCATGTGTGTGTGTGAATGCCCAAAATCTCAAAAGGAGACTGGAGAAGAAGGGGATTGTGATGTGGCCATACCTCCTACGGGGGTGATTACTCACTTCCCCTTTGTCTCTGTCTCTCTCTGGCAAGCACATGCACCCTATAGCAAAACTTAAAATAAGCAAATAAAAAACCAGTCTCCAACAATCCCATCACTGCCAAAACCCCAAGCCACTGGAAATACATATGGCTTTCCCCATTGGGGCAAAAATTGAAGATGCCCATCTGGGGGTCAAAAATTGAAGATGTCCATTTGGTGAATTGAACTCTGGCAAAGACCAACATGAAAACTGCTCCCGCGGCTGTCAGTGCTTTACTGGGTCCTCCCTCCCCTCTTCCTCCTTTCTATATGTTCTGCTTCTTGACCTGGAACGGGAACTCAAAGTCTAACCCCGGCCACGTTATTAAATGGTGCACTTTTACATTCACACAGGGTAGTTGGTGGGAATTTCAAAACACAGGGTTAAATTCTGCTCTTACAAAGATGGAACAAAAGCTCTCTGTCTTTTGGAGGTCACTAATCCGCTGTTTGCACCTTATTGTCACTACGTAATGTCTGAAAAACTTGGAATTATTTCCAATTAGTGGGTTTTAGTGGATCTTGCTCTCTGAGCCGTTGACCCCTCGTGTTTGTTTAGCAGGATTTTCTCACCGGGCTTCACCTTGCTGAGCATTGTGTGGCTGTCAGGGTGTCTGAACCGCGCCGGGTGACCCCTGCAGAAATGTCCGTGTCGTGAGACTGGGGGAGCTGTTGTGAATTTCGTGATGACAGATGGCAGAGGCATAAAAGACACCTCCATGGGCTTTGTGAGAGGGGATTTGTGCTCTCAGGATCCTTTTTTCTCTCTGCATTCGGGAGACACTTCTGTGATTGCTGTCAGGACTGCCGTGTTGCCCGTTTAGAACAGCGAAGCCGCTGAGGCCAAGGACCCTCACGTGCCGACATACTTCATCCCTCTGGGTCCCACAGACAAGCTTCAGATGACTTGGTGGGCTCAGCCACATGCACAGGTGGAAAAGCAGGAAGAGCCTGCAAGCTTGGCACTTAGAACACTGGGGTTTAATTAGATGACACCCCCCCCCCCCCCCCACACACACACCCCTTCTGGAGACCAGAGGGGCAGAGTTATCAGGAAGAAGAGCAAAAAGGGAGCCTCTGGTCTTATTTTTTTTTTTTTTTGTTAAGTAGTTTCCTTCCAGGCCTTGGCTGAGACTTAGAGTTGGTAGTAAGGTAGTTTGCCCGTGATGGGAGAAGACAGCAGCGAGATGAAGAGGGAATAATGGTGTGTTAGTGTTGGTGCAAACTACTAAGTCCTGTGTGTGCCCCTAGTGACTCTAGCCTGGCTACGTGTTCTAGCCCCTCCAAGCACCTTGATGGGGGACCCTTTTCATGATCAAGTGAAACTACAAAGGCTCCCAGAAAAAGAGCTGCTTACCGTGGAGGGGCTGTGGTTAGCTTGGGATGCAAGGGGGACCTCCATTGCCAACACTTACACATTAGGAGAAGTCCTTGATTTCTGCTGTTTTTGGAAAACTGGGCAGCTTGGCAGCCACTGGCTGGAACCCTGTAGTGGCTGCTACCTCCCACAGGCTCAGCCCCACTGGGTGTTTGAATTCTTCTTGCACTTAGCCCACTGTATTTATCTTCCCAGTTAACCCCAGTAGACATTTGAGTTTGCAAATCTAACTTGTTCTAATCCCCTCAACAAAACTAAAAGGTAAATGCCTAACAAGGACCTTTCATCCATCCACTTAAATAATTCAAGATGCAGACAACTTTTCATGCTACAAAGCTTCTCTCCATTTTTCTCAATACACAAAATTGGAAACAATGTAACCACAAAAGAGGTTAACAAAGGCATGTGTTCCTCTAATGGAATATTAGATGCTCAAGACCTGATGCTGGGTTTCAAAAAAGCTTGACACCAAATTGTGTTTGCACTACACTCCAACCACTTCCCCAGTGGAAAAGCAATGTGTGTAGAATAGGACTGGGAGGACATTTGCCAGAATATTAGCGGTGATTGTGTTTGGTGATGAAGTTAGCCATGATCGTTTATTTTATTCCTGGCCAGCAAGGCAGTTGCCTTCCCTCTTGACTGACAGGTGGACTTATTTCTTACATATTTCTGTGTAGTGGATGATTTCTGGTATTTCCACACTTCTGAAAGGACTTTTAAAATCAGGGTCTTCAGGAGAATTTCTGGTTGCTGTGAAAACAATTACAAACTGGAAACATAGGACTTAATATGGGAAAGCTTATCTTTGCCTGTTGCAAACACGCGATCATGTTTCCAGGTGTCAGTGCTACATAAATGAGGAAGAAAGGGGCGGGGCTTGTTTGCCTGGGGTCCCCATCACTTGGCTGGTGTGCGGTGGGAGCTGAGTGCAGGGTGGGGTCAGGCTGGTGCTATCCCTCAGGGCCTCCTCCTCAGAGCTGTCTCTCAAACCCTTTAGTTTTTACTTTACCTGAATGCTGTGTTTCTTGAGTGATGAACTATGGCCTGATTTCACATTCTGAAACTAAACATTAGTCTCAATTCTGTGAAGAAAAGGATGTTTCAGAGGAGGGATGACTCACTTTTTATTTCAAGCCCAGTGAGAAGCAGCCAACCTAAGAGGCGATAAAGGAATAAGCATTTGTGATATTTCAAGATGGTTATGACTGTTTTCAGATTTTTATTTTTAATGACACATGTGGTTGCACATTCTTACTATAAACTCCAGAGTTCTCCTTGTCCCTTGCCCTGCCTTTCCCAGAGGTCAGCTAGTTCCATCAACTGCTGACCAATTTCATGTGTATCTTTTTTTCCTAAGTTTTAAATTTAATTTATTTATTTCCTCCATTAGAAAGGGAGAGACAGAGAGAGAGGGAGAGGGAGAGAGGGAGACGGAGACAGCACTACCAACAGGGTATGATGATCCACACCCAGCTTTGGTCAGCCCTGGGTCATGGGCATGCGCCTGCCTGGTTTCTCAGGGAGGCTTCCAGATGCAAACCTAGAACCTGCCCATGTGGGTCAGCCTTGTAGAGCATTGCATTTCACTACTGTGCCCCCTTCCAGCCCCCTCAATGTGTCTGTCCAGGTGATTTGTATTAATGTGTGTGTGTGTGTGTGTTTGTGTGTGTGTGTGTAAAGAAAAGTATGTTCATTTACTTGTGCATGGATATGTATTTGCCTACAAGTGCTTGCATAAGCTATGCATTGTTTTACAACTTGTTATTTATTTTTTGCACAGAACAATGTATCTTGGGGATTATCCTTTGTTGCTCAATAAAGATCTGTCTTATTTTTAGTTGCTGACACATATTCCATTGTAGGTTTATTTTATTTTTTTTATTTTTAATTTTATTATTTTTTTGTACTATAGGATGTGTGTGCTAGCCAGAAAGACAGAGAGACAGAAAGTAAAAAATCAGCCCCCTTGGGGCATGGCCATGCCACAATCCTTTCTCCTCCATTCTCCTCTCAGGATTTTGGGCATGCACTCACACTCATCTGGTGTGAGTTTTAACCCACTGGGTCCAGAACACAAACTGTGGTTGACCACGTGGGAATCCAGCAACATAATCATTAAGCCATCTGCTGGTCCCATGTGGTATGTTTTTTTTTTTTTTTTTTGAGAGATTTTCACTATAGGGCGCGTGCGCTCTCCAGACAGACAGAGAGAGACATAGAGACAGAAAGCGAGAAATCACCCCCCAAAGGGGATGGTCACGCCACAATCCCTTCTCCTCCATTCTCCTCTCGGGATCTTGGGCACGCACGCACACGCGCCCGGCGTGAGTTTTAAGCCACCGGGTCCGGGACGCGAACCGCGGTTGACTATGTGGGAGTCCAGCGACATAGCCATTACACTAACTGCTGGTCCCACCATGTGGTATGTTTATTTAACTGTTACTCTTTGAGAACTAGAAAATGATTGTCTTTCTCAGTATATCTAAGCGAGCCTTTGTTTCAGTGACAAAACAAAAAAAAAAATCAGCTTTTTTTTTTTTTTTTTTTTTTACTCCAGAGTTGCAGGTACTATTTAAAAGGGGGGAAAACTGCAGAAAGACAATTCACAGGAGGAGAGGTCAGCTAGGCCTGTCTGTTGCTGGAGTGTCCAGGGGTGCAGCATGGCACCTGCTCTGTGCTTACCAGGATACAGTGGTCATCCAACTGCAGTGCCAGTGGTGGTCATGGGTGAGCCAGGCCTGGAGAAGCAGGAGAAGGCCAGTGGTGGGAGGGAGGAGGGGGAGCACCAGCTGCCCAGAGACAGGATGGTATTTACAAAGGATATGTGGACAGACTGTCCCTCTCCAAGGCAGTGTTGGATCCTTTGAGACAGAGGACAGGAATGAAGGCAAGGGGGTAGGGGGACTCATGTCCAGGGCTGAGCTGGAGGAAGCAGGGTGTGCGAGGGGGCCCCTGGTTTTGCTAAGGGTTGGTGGTAGGAAGGGGTGGTTGGTGAAGGCAGGAACAGGATTCAAACCAGGAAGATCAGGAAAGAGGAAGAGTGAAATCAGGAGAGATCTAAGAGCATAGAGTTGGAACTTTGTCTTCAGTAGATTGGTAAGCAGGGGGGACCACCAGCACCTGACTTATTTCTGGAAGAAGAGGCCTTGGCGGCATGTAGTGGGTGCTGGAGCAGGAGGGGCTGGGGCATGGTTCCTTGTGCATCTGTGTATCCGTCATCCGTCTGTCCACCCTTTCATCCCTTATTTGTACTGTTGGTGATTGGCTTCTTCTCCCAAGAGGGAAAAGGTGCATCAACCATTTTTAAAGCAGGAACCTGAGGACCCAGCTCCAGAGAAAAGGCCCATGACCCAGAAGAATTCTTGAAGGAAACTTGTCTGTTATCAGTGTTCAGATCTCAACCAGCCACTCTGGTCTTCGTTCTCCATTCTCTTCGCTAGTACGTATCTTAATCATCCATCTCACCATTGCTGTGCCAGAGTCTTTTATCTTGCCAACATCGCACAGAGGCAGGCCTGGTGTGTTTCCCGAAGTGATCCCTCTGGAAAAACCATCTGTGATCACGGAGGTGACATTATGACTACAGCAGCTAACATTTACCAGGTGCTTACTATGGGCCAAGTGCTGCTCCAAGCACATTCCTAGGTGGTTTGAGGTGACTGAAGCACAGACACTACAGGCAATTTGGCTGAAGTCACACAGTTAGGAAATGGTGAGCTTCTCCCCACTTGCTGCTTTCTCCCTCAACTCTGGATCCCCCCGACATTGTGAATACTCAGCATCTCACAGGTCATCACGGAGTATGGCTATGTGTTTTGTAAACTCTGTGTAAATGCTGGTTATTGTCACCATTGTGCAAAGCATTGACTAGAACCTCACAGACTTCCAGATGATGTGATGCAAGTTCCAGGGAATTGCATTTCTATGATCTGCCACCCCAAGTCCTTGCTGAGTAAATATCTCTATCTCTGTCCACTTGCTGTTTATGGGGGTCACTTCAGTCAACCATGAGTTTTATAACTCTCCACTCTGTTGAATGTGCAGTGGGTCAGCTCTGTGGCCTGGATATACTCTGTCTTGCTCTCCCTCCCAGAAGGGGCTGTTGTCCTGGGCACAGGTCAGCACTTACCTGGCCTGTAGCTCATGTCTCTTCCACTTGGGCCTCATACTGACTTTAGAAACTAACCAACAGCAACCAAATCCTCAATCTTCATTATCCTCCACTCTTGCATAATAGGCAATTTTATTGAAATAGTTAACAAAGCAGAATTCTTACTGTGTGTTAGAAACAGGTATATGCACTTTACACAGGCAGTGAGCATGTGTTTGTTCCATGATACTGGTGCAAAAGAAGCCTCCTTTATTTTGCATAAATGAAATGGTTTATTTTGTGCATTCAACTGGTTATTTATTTATTTATTTTTTTGAGAGGTTTTTGTTATAGGGCGCGTGCGCTCGCCAGACAGAGACATAGAGACAGAAAGCGAGAAATCACCCCCCAGGGGGGATGGCCATGCCGCAATCCCTTCTTCTCCACTCTCCTCTTGGGATCTTGGGCACGCACACACATGCGCCCGGCGTGAGTTTTAAGCCACTGGGTCCGGGACGCGAACCGCGGTCGACTACGTGGGAGTCCAGCGACATAGCCATTACGCTAACTGCTGGTTCCCAGTCCTCGACTGGTTATTAATGGGCTCCTTTCCCCCCTGACTGGGATGACCTAACATTCTGGGGCTCACATGGTAGCCCTTACATGGTAGCCAGGGAACAGGGTGGGGCCTGGCCCTTAATCTGCAGTGGCCAAGGTCATTGTCCTCTCAGGCACGCTGGTCCTTATCATTGTCTGACCCTGATCATCTGACTGGTGGTAATGATCCTATAAGTCCATGCTTGCCTCGATAACCTTCCCTGGGTTTTCCTCCTTGACCACAAAGAGGCAAAGTGACCAGCAAGTAGTTCAGGGCAGAGGTGTCTGTCTTCAGAGCCCACGCCCTAAGCCGCTGTGCTCTCCTGACTCTCAGCTCCCTTGCAGAGCTTTCACTGGCCCCTTATTCTCCTCCTCATTACAGGAGACTCATCACCCTCAGGTGGGGCAGCTGGTGTCCTTTCTTGTGTGAACCTAGACACTGCCAGCCTCTCCTAGCTCCCCTCAGTCACTGATTGGGTCTAGCCCTCTAGTTGAAGGCCTAGGTGCTGTTTCTTTAGGACAGCCTGATGTAGGTGCCTTGTAACAGGTGCTCTGAGCTAGTGGATCTCATGGGGTACCTTCCAAAAATTTGGTTAATTCCTTCACAGCCTGCGTAAACCCATGGAAGTTGTGGAGGGGCAGAGGTCAGAGGATAAGTTCTACTTTGCTGGGGGAAAATGAAGGCACTTCTCATGATTTTTCTGGGTATTTAGAACTGGGACTCCTCATGGGATGTTTTCCTGAGTCTCATCACTGTTTCAAGGGTTCAGTAGCCACGTGGGTCAGTGCCTACCTGCTGGACAAGAAGGTTCTGTAGACAGCACAAACCGGTTGACTGTTGTTGGTGGGTCCAGTGAGCCTCATCTCCCTGCTTTTCAGGATGTTCTTCAGGTAGGAGGACACTGACTGAGCCTATTCTTAGAAATGTTTTTCAATATATTATAATTTATGTCTCTCAACAACCTTGCGGCAGAGGGACTAGAATTATCTCTGTAGGGCACATGGTGGGTACGTGGTGGGCAAGTGGGCCTAGGATCCAACCCAGCTACCTCAACCTCTGGCCATTGCCTGTGTCTAGAGAAGACTGAATAGAGTCAGAGGAGGCTGTGATCATCTCTGTGTGCCCTCAGATAACCCTGGCTCCTGCCATAGGAGGAGGCATGAAGGGGCCTCCATCTGGGTAGAGCTGGAGAGGTGTGGGCCTCACAGCGTAAGTCTGTTCAGTTGTGTTGTTTGGATCTGCCCATCAGTTCAGGTTTATATAGAAGGGACTTCAAATAGTTGGTGGAAAATGGAACTAAAGAACAAGCTCATTATGGTTAAAAAAATAAAAAAAGAAATCCACACATAGTTTTTCATAATATGAATTTTCCATGGACTTTTTGAAGACCTCCCAACCCTCCCATATAGAAAAACTGGGCCTCTTGAAGTGTGGGATGTCCCTGAGGAAGGTCACGCAGCCTTTGTCTCACCAGTGTTTGCAGCTGAGGTGGGGAGCTCTGTGGTCCTGGCACCCACGCCATAGGTGCAGCCATTCTGAGGACTCCATCTATTTCTGCCAATCCGTCTCCTCCATTATCCTCTTGGGATTCTGGACATGCATGTACACATGCCTGGTGTGATTCTTGAGCCACGGGATCCAAGACTCAAACCATGGTTGGCTGTGTGGGAGTCTAGCACTTTAACCACCATGCAACCTGCTGGCCCCAGCTTCTACTTTCTTCATGAAGTAATTTTTGGAGGCAAAGAAGAATGTGACTTTTAACCCTAGGTCACCATAAGCCACATGATGAAGAATATCTTCTCCCTGTGCTTTTGACCTGTAGAACCCTTCCAGTTGCAGGGCAGGGCATCCTGGAGCCCTGGGAGTCACCAACTAAGACGATAACTCAGGTGGTACACATAGGGTATGTGTGAGTGTGTGTGTGGGGGGTCCGAGTATGTAGATGCACACATGTAGTTTCTGTGTTTTCTAGCTCTCATCTGGGACCCCTCCTCTCTCAGCCCCATGCCTCTTCTTCAAGGAGAAGCCTGTTTTCCTGCAGCTGATACAGAATTGCATCCAGTGGGAGGCCCAGCTCCAGTGGCTGGTGGCCACATCCAGACTGGGCTGGGGGCCAAGCAAGGTCCCCCCTGATCCTGTGTTATTTGGGGGCAGGTCACTCGACCTCTCTGAGCCTCGTTTCTCATTGAAAAGTATGGATTGTAAACTACCTGCATGGTATCTTAATGAGGCTTTTAAAAAACATTCTCATCCTAGAGAAGGACTCCAAGAAGATTTGGGCACAGAGAAGGTGAGTCTCTGGCTTGAGGACATGTGGAAAGAAACTGAAGAATTGTTTATGGGGCCTACTGGTCCCTCAGCCTTCACAACCCCACTCTGCTGTATCTGGTAGAGCACCAGCTTGATCCTTGAGGAAAAGCAGGGAGCCAGCTTTACACATATATACATACATATATATATATATATATATATATATACACACATATATATATACACACACACATACACACACACACACATATATATACACATATACACACACACACACACACACACATATATATATATTTCTTCTTCTTTTTTTTCTTTTTTTTTTTTTACTAGAGGGCGCATGGGCTTACCAGGAAGGAAAAAGGAGACAGAGAAGGAGAGGAAAGTACTCCTCATGGGGAATGGCCACAATCCTTTCTCCTCCATCTCTTGGGATTTGGGGTATGCACACACATGCACCCAGTGTGTTTCTCAAGCTGCTGGGTCTTGGACTCTAACTGTGGTCAATCACGTAGAAACTGGCTGCCTTAGCCACCATGCCATGGAGCCGGCCCAGAGCTTAGTTCTTCCTATTGCTCCTGCTCTGTGCTCTGCTGGCCTCTCATCTACTTGATAGTAGCAACCCCCCTGGACACTCTGCCTGTGGAGGGCCCCACGATCCACCTGACAATGATCCTTGGGAGGTACTCAGTAGGTGGCAGGTGAATGAAAGGAGGGGTGAGCAGGTGAGCTTGGTTGTTTGCTGCAGAAGGATCTCCTGCCCTGGGTGTGGTCAGTAGTGGTGTGTGTGGCTGACTCACTGATCTTGCCCTCTCCAACGTGTCTGAGCAGTCGAGTACACAGAGGTTCACACTGGCCATGTAGGAACATAGGTCACCTGCCCCTGACTCTTTAGCAACTCTGGGATCGCTAGTGTCAGGCCAGACCTCTGCTGAAGTCCACATGTTCACTTTCTAGATGTTTCTAGAAAGATCTATAACTTCTGTCCTTATTTATGTGGGTCTAACGAACAAACAAAAAAAAATCACACATTTATGGGATCAATGCACTTGGGGTTTTGTTGGTTGTCAATTTTTCAAACACCACACATGTAGCTAAAAACAGCACTTAACCCTGTCAACATAACCATGCAGTTGAGACACCTCACAGACGTGCAGAATTTCCTTTTCCTCCAACGCCCACACTGGTTGGGTCACTGCAGAGAGTACCTGCCTCACATTGTCCCACCTTTAAGAAGGGCAGACCCTCTCCTGATATTGATGCAATAAGTTCCTCTGATAAAACCCTGGGGGTCAGAAGGACCCCCTGGGATGTGAAGATGGTGAACAGGGGGAAGGCAGTGCCTGGGCCTGTCAGTGTCTTACCCAGTGGTGATGATGACCTTGTACCCCAAAGCTGTGACGCCCTCTGGGGAGCGTTGTACCACAGCTGTGTAGCAGTCCTTGCCCTGGTCTAGGAGGTGGTCATGCATCAAGCACTCCCCAGGTACTAGAAGGTTGGGTGTGAGAAAATCAGGAAGCAAGCCAGGCCAAAGCTATTTTCCACGTTTTTTTTTTTTTTTTTTTTTTTTTTTTTTTTTTGCCATAGAATGTTTGCACTTCCTGGAAAGAGACAGAGTGATATAGTGAGAGGGAAAGAGAGAAATCACCCGCCTACAGAGATGGCCATGCCACAGTCCCTTCTCTTTTGTTCTCCTGGCACAGTGGGCACACATGCACGTGTGCCTTGTGGATTTTTCATGCTAGCGAGTCTAGGACTCAAACTACTCAGCTGGCCATATATGGCCATAAGGGACCACCATGCCACCTACTGGTTCCTGTTATTGTACTTTTAAGTTTCTTCCTTTCTTTCATGAGCTAGAGAGGAGAGCCAACCACCCTGATAGGATTTTGATACTGCAATCCACCCCTGACTTCGGCCAGCCCAGATTATGGGCACATTTGTGCCTGGCATCCTCCAAGGGGTCTCTGGATGCAAACATGGAACCCTCCCATGTGGGTCAGCCTTGCACGGCATCACATTTCAACTGTTGCACCACCATCTGACCTCCTACTTCTCAAAGTTTTAAACAAAGCTCATGATGAATATGTCATCAATCTATTTCAAAATTTTTGTAGTTAATTTGTTTAATTCTTTTATGAGTGACAGAGAGAGAGAGAGAGAGAGAGAGAGAGAGAGAGAGTGTTAGTTCTCAAATAGGGTCTTCACGCCATGATTCATCAATCTACCCCAGCCTTAGCCAGCCAGAATTATGGACACACATGCCCAAAGTGTGCAGTGTTGTGTTATAGCTGTACCACTGTGGCTGGCAATTTAAAATGATCGTCATGCTTTCCAAAAATCATGAGACTTTCCTCAATTTCTTCTTTGAATAAAATAATAAAGGACCTAAATTTCATAAGTAGCTTCAGCTTGGACATTCAAATATTTTTAAATTTAATTTTTTTTTGTAATTTTTTATATTTGGTCACTGTGCATCTCTACAGCATACAAAAATGAATCATCCCAGTGTGAATACACTGGATATCAATCCAGTCAAAGAGTTTACCATATACATTATCAACAGATAATTTTTTATCTTTGGAGGGAATCAAGGGAGGGATAAAAGGAAAATATTTAATGGACCATTTTTGTGTGCTTTAAATGTTTTCCTTTCCTCCCCTTAATTCTCTCCTTCCTGTCCCCATCGATCACCCTCCTCTTACACTGTCTGTAGTATCTATAGATGCTCTCCATGATTTTACACATTACAATCTTTCAGTTTCTGCCAAAGAGTGCAGACTTTCAGTATATATTAAGTGGGGACATACAATGCCTCTCTTTCATAGTCTGACTTGCTTCACTTAGTGTTAAATCTTCCATATTTGTCCACTTTCTATAAAATGCCAGTGTCTCTCTCTCTTTTTAATGGCTGAGTAGTATTCCATAGTGTATATGTGTCACACTTTCTCAATTCATTCATCTGTTCTTGGACATTTGGATTGATCCCATGTCTTAGCAATTGGGAAAAATACTGCAGCAAACATGTATATGCAAGTTTTTTTTTCTGAGTATATTCCTTTGGGTAGATACATAGCAGTGGAATTTCTGTATCATCTGATAGTTCTATTTGTAGGTTTTGGAGGAACCTTCATATTGTTCTCTACAGTGGCTGTGTTATTTTGTTAGGTTGTTGGGAAAGTCATGGCTTATTTTTCTATTTTTTTAAATGCAGAAATGCATTATGACTTTCCTAAAAATCCAGTACATTTCCACCAAAAGTACAGGTTTCACCTTTTCACTGCATCCTTGTCAGCACTTATTATTGCTTTATTTATTTATTTTTAAACAAGAAGAGAAAACATTTTAAGAAATTACCAAACCTATCAACAGCTCAAAAGAAAGCAAAATATTTAAACTGGGAAAACAAAGAATAGTAAAGAAAAAGACAGTGTTTTACTCAAAAGTCATAAAATTCTATTTTACCAGTTCAGTCTTATGTAATTAGTCTTTCTTGTGATGAATTTGCAGTGTTACTGTGGTCCAGTCTTTTCGTTTAAATCCTGGAAGTTAACATTCAACATTATTATTGCTCTTTTTTGTCCCTAGTATCAAGCTGGTCATTTTCTTGGTTGCTTTCTGTTCTCTTATTTCTGTATGTGTGTCTTTAGTTTTTCTGGTAAAGCACTTCCTTTCAGAACTTCTTGAAGAACTGGTCTGGCATCGATAAATTCTTTCAGGTTTTGTTTATCTGAGAATGTTTTTTTATCTTTTCTTCCCATATGAACGATAATCTTGCCAGATATAGTATTCTTGGTTGAAACTTAATACTTAATTTTTTCACTTAATACTTTGAATATATTTTCCCATCTTTCCTTGCTCACATTGTTTCTGATGAGAGGTTTGACATTAGCCTGATGGGATAACATTTATAAGTAACCTGATGTTTCTCTCTTGCCAATTTTAATATCTTATCTTTGTGTATTTGGCCAGTCTGCCTATGATGTGCTTTGGAGAAGATCTTCTTGGGTTGATTCTATTAGGGGTCCTTTGTGTTTCTTGGGTCTTGATATTTGAATGCCTCTCTAGATTTGGAAAGTTTTCTTCCAGGATTTTATGGAATAGATTTTCAATGCCCTTATTAGTTTCTTCACCTTCTGGGATACTGATTATCCGGATGTTTCAGCACTTAATGGTATCTAGTATTTCTTGTATAGTATTCTCATTTTTTTTTTGGAGAGGTTTTTGCTATAGGGTGCGTGCGCTCACCAGAAAGACAGAGACAGAAAGAGAGACAGAAAGCAAGAAATCACCCCTCAGGGGGGGATGGCCATGCCACAATCCCGTCTCCTTCATTCTTCTCTCTGGATCTTGGGCATGCACGCACAAGTGCCCGGCGTGAGTTGAAGCCACTGGGTCTGGGACTCGAACCACGGTTGGCTACATGGGAGTCCAGCGACATAGCTATTATGTTAACTGCTGGTCCCTCAGTATTCTCATTTTTTTCCTGGTTATTCTCTCAGTTTTTTTGGTTGTTTTTTCTAGGTCAGAGGTTTTGCCTTCAACATCTGAGATTTGTTCTTCTGCATGGACTAATCTGCTTTTAATACTTTAGAGGGAGGTTTTGATATCCTATATTGCAGCCTTTATTTCTAATAGCTCCATTTGATTCTTTTTTATGGTGTGTATTTCCTCTTTCAGATCGTAGAACTCATTGTCTTCCCAACCTCCTGGAACTCATTGTCTCTTTTCTCTTGCATCTTCTAGAGTTCATTGTCTCTCAGTTCTTGAATTTAATTTAGTTTTGTCACTATGAATATTCTGAATTCTCTGTCAGACATTTCCACAAGTTCCACTTACTGTCTGTGGATGATGAAGGATTGCTCTTTTCACTTAGGGGAGAGATATTTTCTTGGTTTCTCATATTTATTGTCCCTCTGCGGTAGTTTCTGGTCATTCTGTGACAAAATCTCTCCTTTACTGTGTTTTGCAATATGGTATCCACACAGATAGATTATTAGTTCAGATTTATAAAAAGAAGTTTCTTCCTTAAAGCAGGAGGTTCAATAAGTGTTGAGGATTTCAATGACCCTAAGAGTATTCAGATGCTCAGCTACTGAGCACCTAGGCCTGTGTAGACCTCAGTGTGTAGATACTGAAGAGCAGAGTAAGAAAGTAAGGTTAAAAAAAAAAAGCAAAAAAAAAAAAAAAAAAAAAAGGAAAGAAAAAAGAGAAAAAATGAGATAAAAACAACCAAAAAAGAGAAAAAGAATTATTTTTAAAAGGTAAAAAGTGAAAACTGCGTGGTGCCCAGTGCGCGAATGCACCAGAACACACCTCAGATTTAAAATGGCTTCTAAAATTAGCAATAGAAATAAAAAAGGCAGAGGTGAGACGTGGTTTAAAATAAATCATTTAAAGAGAGAGACAGACTGACAGAGAGGACAGAGGTCGCCCTACCTTGTCTGAGTGTTTCAGGGGTCTAGGAGATGAGGTTGAGAATATAGCTTTAGTCACCTTGGTCCCTGAACACTCCAGGACATACCTCAGATTTAAAATGGCTTCTTGTCTGAGTGTTTCAGGGGTCTTGGAGATGAGATTTAGAGTATAACTTTAGTTGTCTTGGTCCCTGGACATGCTGGGACACACCTCAGATTTAAAATGGCTTCTTGTCTGAGTGTTTTGGGGGTCTAGGAGATGAGGTTTAGCTTATTCTTTATTTTTTAAATCTTACGCATTCTGACTTGGGTTAAGTGGTATATCATGTGGTTTTGATTTGCATCCTTTATGATAAGGGATATTGAGCATTTTTTTCATATGCTTTTTGGCTGTTCATATATCTTCCTTGGACAGTTATCTGTTCAGTCTATTTGCCCATCTTTTAAATGGATTTATTATGATGATGATGATGATGATGTGTGGGCAAGCTGTTTGAGCTCCCTGTATATTCTGGTTATTGGTCCCTTATCTGAGGCGAAGTTTACGAATATAGTCTCCCATTCTGATGGTTATCTGTAAACCTTAATTATTATTATTTCTTTTGCTGTGCAGAAGCTTTTTAACATGATGTAATCCCACTTGTCTATTTTTGGGATTATTGCCTGTGTTTTGGTGGTCTTATTTAAGATTTCTTTGCCTACTCTGATACCTTCAAGAGTTTCTCCTATGTTTTCCACCAGTATGTTTATAATTTGAGGTTTTCTGTTTAGATTTTGATCCATTTTGAGTTGATTTTTGTTACTGGTGAGAGCTAGAGGTCCAGTTTCATTTTTCTGTGGGTGAATATCCAGTTTTTCTAGCACTATTTGCTGAAGAGATTTTCTTTTCCTTGCTGGATTGTTTTATGTCCTTTGTCAAAAACCAGCTGGTAATATGTATTGGGGCTTATTTCTGAGTTCTCAATTCTGTTCCATTGGTCTACCTACATGTTTTTGTGTCAGTACCATGCTGTTTTTATTATCACAGCTTGTTAATATATTTTTTGGGTCAGACAGTGAGATACCTCCTACTTTGCTCTTTTTGTACAGTATTGCTTTGGTGATACGGGATCTTTTATGATTCCAGACGCATTTTATGAATTTTTTTCTAATTCTGGGGAGAACATAGGTGGCAATTTGATCAGAATTGAATTATATTTGTAGATGAACTTGGATAAAATTGACATTTTTATTATATTAATTCTTCCATCAATAGCATGGGATATCTTTCCACTTTTTTGTGTCATTTTTGATTCCTTTTAAAGTTTTTCATTGTTTTCCTTGTAGATATCTTTGACTTTTTCAGTTAGGTTTATTCCTAGGTATTTTATATTTTTGTGGCTATTGTAATTGGGATTGCTTTCTTCAATTCTTCCTCAGTCTGATCATTGCTGGTATATAGAAATGCTAGAGTTTTGTATGTTGATTTCATATCCTGCTACTTCACTTTATTTGTCATTTACAAGAGATATTTTCTGTGGATCTTTTGGATTTTCTATGTTTGTAATCATATCTACTACATTTCAAGATAATTTTCACTTCTTCTTTCCCTATATAAATGGCTTTTATTTTTTTCTTCTTGTCTGATTACATTGACTAGGACTTCTAGTACAATATTGAAAAAGAGTAGAGAAAGTGGGCAGCCTTGTCTTGGTCCAGGTTTTAAGCTTTTCCCCATTTGATATTTTGTTAGCTATGGATTTTTCATATATGGACTTTTATTATGTTGAGAAACTTCCCTTTTATGCTGATTTTGCTGAGAGTCTTGATCACGAAGAAATGTCGTATTTAATCAAATGTTTTTTCCTGCATCAATTGATATCATTATATGAATTTAATCTTTCCTTCTGCTAATATGATATATTACATTTATGGTGTTTTGCATATATTGAATTACTCTTGCATCCCTGAAATAAAGCCTACCTTGTCATGATGTATAATCTACTTAATGTGTCATTGGATATGATTTGCTAGTGTCTTGTTGAGAATTTTTGCATCTGTATTCATGAGGGATATTGGTCTATAGTTTTCTTTTTTTGCCTTGTCTGTTTGGGGGATGAGGGTGATGGAGGCATCGTAGAATGAATTTGGGAGGGTTCCTTTCTTTTGGGTCTTTAGAAATAGTTTGAGGAGAATTGGGGTTAGCTCTCCTTTAAAAGTTTGATAGAATTCATTGGACCAGCAGTTAGCGTAATGGCCATGTTGCTGGACTCCCACGTAGTCGACTGCGGTTCGCGTCCCGAACCCGGTGGCTTAAAGCTCACGCCGGGCGTGTGTGTGTGCGGCCCAAGATCCCGAGAGGAGAATGGAGGAGAAGGGATTGCAGCGTGGCCAACTCCCCCCCCCCCCCCCCAGGGGGGTGATTTCTCGCTTTCTGTCTCTCTGTCTCTGTCTGTCTTTCTGGTGAGCGCAGGCGCCCTATAGCAAACCCTGCTCCCGCAAAAAAAAAAAAAAAGTGTGTTGATTTTGTTTATCTTCTCGAAGAACTAGCTTTTGGTTTAATTTATTTTCTGTATAGTTTGTTTATTCTCTATTTCATTTATTTCTCCACTAATCTTTATTATTTCTTTTCTCCTGATATTTTTGTTATTGTTTTTAAAGTTCTCAGAGGTGTGTTATTAGGTTGTCTATTTTCCACCTTTCCATTCTTTTCCTTGTGAGCACTAATTGCCATGGATTTCCCTCTTATTGCTTCTTTTGTTATGTCCCATAGGTTATGAAAACTCATGCGCTCATTATCTTTGGCTTCAATGAATCTTTTGATTTCAGTCTTAATTTCTTCAATGGTTCTGAAGTCATTCAAGAATAGGTTGTTTGATTTTCATGTATTTGTGTGTATTTTTAAGTTTTTTTTTTTTTTTTTCTCCACAGTTAATTTCAAGTTTAATTCTACTGTGGTCAGAGAAGATGCTGAATAGTTTCTATACCTTTGAATCTGTAAAGGCTTTTTTTGTGCCCTATCATGTGGTCAGTCTTTGAAAATGTTCCATGTGTGGGTGAGAAAAATATATATTTTTGTGGTTGTTGGATGGAAAGTTCTATAGATGTCTGTAAAGTCCATTCAATGTATGGTGTCATTTAGATCTTGGACTCTTTGCTTATTTTAGGTCTAGATGATTTGTCCAGAAGTAACAGTGGGGTGTTGAGATACCCAATGCTTGTTGTGTTGCAATCTCTCTCTCCCTTTTGATCTAGCAGTCTTTCTTTCATGTGTTTGGGTGCTCCTTTGTTGGGTGGATAGATATTTGTAAGTCTTGTATCTTCTTGGTAAATTAGCCCTTTTAGTACTTTATTGTGTCTTTCTTTGTTTCTTCTTACAGTTTTTGTCTTAAAACTCTCTTTTGTCTGGTATCAGTATCATGACTCGGACCTTTGTTAAATTTCTGTTTGCATGGAATATTTTTTCTAGCCCTTCGCCTTCTATGTATGTGAGGTTATGTTTCTTGTATATAACATACAGAGGGCTACTGTTTTATTTATTTATTCATTTATTTTTTTATATCCATTCAGCTAGTCTATGTCTTTTTTTTTTGGAGAGGTTTTTGCTATAGGGTGCGTACGCTCACCAGACAGACAGAGAGAGACAGAGAGACAGAAAGCGAGAAATCACCCCCAGGGGTGATGGCCACGCCGCAATCCCTTCTCCTCCATTCTCCTCTCAGGATCTTGGGCACGCATGCACACGTGCCCGGCGTGAGTTTTAAGCCACCGGGTCCAGGACGCGAACCGCGGTCGACTACAGGGGAGTACAGCGACATAGCCGTACGCTAACTGCTGGTCCCTCTATGTCTTTTCATTAGCTAATTTAATACTTTACATCCAATGTTATTATCATCATTTGTGGGCACATCCCTGTCATCTTGTTAGCCATTTTCCCGATTGTTTTGTGTTCTCTTATTTCTATTTGTCTTTCTTTAGTTTTTCTGGTTGTCGGGAAAGTCATGATGCACATTTTTGCATAGAAAAAACATATCATGACTTTTCTGATGATCTAGTAGCAGTCCTTTCTGCTCTTCTTGAAGAACTGTGCTAGCTTTCATAAATTCTTTCAGTTTTTGTTTATCTGAGAATGTTTTTGTTTCTTCTTCCCTTTTAAGTATAATCTTGCTGCATATAGTATTCTTTATTGGAATTGTTTTTCTTTTGAAGTTTTGAATATGTCTTCCTACTTTTTCCTTGCCTGCATTGTTTCAGTTGACAGATTTGATATTGGCTTGATAGGATAATCTTTGTATGTAACTTGATGCTTTTCTCTTGCCATTTTTAGAATCTCATCTTTGTCTTTAATTTTTTACCAATCTCTGATGTACCATGGAGAGGATTCTGTTGATTTTATTTGATGTCTTTCATGCTTCCTGGATTTGTAATTCTTTATGTTGCGCTATATTTGGAGAGTTTTCAGATAATACTTTATAAAAGAGGTTTTCTATGTCTTTACCAGCTTGTTGCCTTCTGGAATTTCCATTATTAGGATATTTTGGCATTTAATGATGTCTAGTGTTTCCCATATATTATCTTAATTTTTCTTGGTTATTTTTTTTCATTCTTTTTCTTGATTTGAATTAAGTCAGAGGGTTTGTCTTCTAGATCAGAGATTCTTTCTTCTGCATGGTCCAATCCGTTATTGTTGTTTTTAAGGGAGATTTTGATTTTTTGCAATGTATTCTTCAAATCCAGAAGTTCTATTTGATTCTATTTTAGGGTATCTGCCTCTTTATAGAATTTCTCCTTCATATCACGGAATGATTTTCTTTTCTATTTTTTTTATATTACATTTAATCACATATATCTTTGCAGTGTATAACATATCTTTTTCCAGCATGATTACCATGTATATCAGTCAAGACAAAGACATTACTCTACATATCATCATCAACAAATAGCTTTTCATTTTTATGTTAATTAAATGTACTTTTTTGGGGGTCTTTTTTCTTCTCCTGTTTCCCTCCCTTCTTCCATTACCCACACCCATATTACTCTTAGCCTTACTTTCACTAGAATCTACCACTGACCTCCCTGCTACTACACCTTCCAAACTTTAATTTTCTGCCATAGAGCAGAGATAATCAGCACATATTGTTGAGTGGGGACATACAAAGTTGGTCTTTCATAGTCTGACTTGCTGTACTTGGCACTAAATCTTCCATATTAATCCACTTTGTATCAAATGTGAGGGTTCATTGTTTTTTATGGCTGAGTAGCATTCCATAGAGTATATATGCCACATTTTTTCAAACCAATAATCTATTTTTGGACATTTGAGTTGATCCCATGTCCTAGCAATTATAAATAATGCTGCAATAAACATGGATGTGCAAGTGTTTTTCTCACTGAGGGTTTTTCTGTCCTTTGAGTAAATACCTAAAAGTGGAGTTACTGGGTCGTATGGTAGTTCTATTTGTAGGTTTATAAGGAATCTCCATATTGTTCTCCAAAGTGATTGTACTAATTTACATTCCCATGAACAGTATAGGAGAGTTTCCTTTTCACCACAGCCTTGCCAGCACTTATCATTATTTATTTTTTTTAAATTTCAGCCATTGTGACTGGGGTTAAGTGGTATTTAATTGTGGTTTTGATTCACATTTCTTTTATGATAAGAGACATCGAGCATGTTTTCATATGCTTTTGGGTCGTTCATATGTCTTCTTCAAAAATTGTCTGTTCAACTCATTTTCCCATCTTTCAATTGGGTTGATTTTTTTTTTTTTTGTGTGTGTGTGGGTAAGCTGCTTGAGTTCCCTGTATATTCTGGTTATCAGTCTCTACATGAGGTACAATTTGCAAATATGTTCTCCTACTCTGAAGTATAATTTTCAAATATGTCTTCTCACTCTACATATTGTTTCTTTGGATGTGCAGAAGCTTCTCAGACTAATAGTTCCATCTGTCTATTTTTGGAACTATTGCCTGTGCTTTGGAAGTCTTCTTTAAGAAGTCTTTGCCTACTCCAAGGTCTCCAAGAATTTTTCCTGTGTTTTCCACCAGCATTTTTTTTTGGAGAGGTTTTTCGCTATAGGGCGCGTGCGCTCGCCAGACGGAGAGAGACATAGAGACAGAAAGCGAGAAATCACCCCCAGAGGGGATGGCCACGCCGCAATCCCTTCTCCTCCATTCTCCTCTAGGGATCTTGGGCACGTACACACATGCGCCCGGTGTGAGTTTTAAGCCACCGGGTCCGGGACGCGAACCGCGGTCGACTACGTGGGAGTCCAGCGACATAGCCATTACGCTAACTGCTGGTTCCCTCCACCAGCATTTTTATAGTTGAGGTTTTATGTTTAAATCCTCAATCCATTTTGAGTTAATTTTTGTTAGTGGTGAGAGATAAGGATCTAGTTTCATTCTTTTGCAGGTGGATATCCAGTTCTTCCAGCACCATTTGCTGAAGAGATTTTATTTTTCCCACTGGATTGTCTGATGTCCTTTGTCAAGGCTCGGTTGGCTGTATGTTTTAGGGTTTATTTGGGGGTTCTTAATTCTTTTCCATTGTCTACTTGTCAGTTTTTGTGCCACTACCATGTTGTTTTAATTATCACAGCTTTGTAATATGTTTTGAGGTCAGGACGTTACATGCCTCCTACTTTATTCCTCTTGTTCAGTACTGCTTTGGTGATACAGGGTTCTTTATGCTTCCAGACAAATTTTATGATTGTTTTTTCTATTTCTGTGATGAATATTTATGGTAGTTTGATTGGGATTGCTTTAAATTTGTAGATTAATTTGTGAGGATTGTCATCTTGATTAAATTAATTCTTCCAGTCCAGGAACATGAGATTTCCCCCACTTTTTGTATCATTTTATATTTCTTTTTATAGTGTTTTATAATTTTTCTTACAGAGATCTTTGACATCTTTGGTAAGGTTTATTCCTAGATATCTTATTGGTTTTATGGCTATTGTAAATGGGATTTCTTTTTGAAATTCTGTCTCATTTTGTCCATTGTTGGTGTATAAAAATGCTATAGATTTTTGTATGTTGATTTTGTATCCTGCCACTTTACTATATTAGTTTGTCACTTCCAGGAGTATTTTTCATGGATTTTTTTATTTCCTATGTATAGCATCATATAACCTGCAAATAGAGATAATTTCACTTCTTTTCCTATTGGGATGCCTTTTATTTGACTTTCTGGTCTAACTGTGTTGGCCAGAACTTCTAGTACTATGTTCAAAAGGAGTGGAGAAAGCGAGCAGCCTTGTTTTGTTTCAGTTTTTAGTGGAAAGGCTTTTAGCTTTTTCTCATTCAGTGTGATGTTAGCTATGGGTTTTTCATAGGTGGCTTTTATTGCATTGAGCAATGTCCCTTCTATGCTGATTTTGCGAGAGTCTTTATCATGAAGGGATGTTGTATTTTATCAAATGCTTTTTCTGCACTGATTCATATGATCATATGGTTTTTATCTTCTCTTTTGTTAATGTGATATATTACATTTATTATTTTGTGTATGTTGAACAATCCTTGCATCCCTGAAGTAATGCTGAGAATTTTTGCATCTGTATTCATCAGAGATGTGGGTCTGAAATTTTCTATTTTTATCATGTCCTCGTCTGGTTTTGGAATTAGGATGATGGAGGCTTCACAGGATGAACTTGAGAGGATTCCTTCCATTGGAATTTTTAGAAATAGTTTTAGGAGAATTTGAGTTAGTTCTTCTTTAAAAGTTTTGTAGAATTCAGAAGTAAAGCCACTGGGACCTGGGCTCTTCCTTGTTGGGACACTACCTATTACTGATTCAATCTCATTGCTTGTTACGGGTCTATTCAGACTTCGTATTTCTTCCTGGTTCAATCTTGGTAAGTTATACCTGTCCATAAATTTGTCCATCTCATCTAGATTTTCTTGTTTGTTGGCATATAGTCATTCATAGTACTCTCTGATAGTATTTTGTATTTCTGCTAAAACCATTGTAATAATGCCTGTTTCCTTGCTGATTTGATTTCTCTGGTTCCTCTCTCTATTCTTGATTAATCTAGCTAATGGGGTGTCAATTTTGTTTTCTCTTCTAAAAAAAAAAGTTTATTTTCTGCATAGTTTTTTTTTTATTCTCTACTTCATTTATTTCTGCTTGAATCTTTATTATTTCTTTTCTCCTGGATTTTTGTTGTTGTTGTCTTTCCAGTTCCCTGAGTTGTGTCACTGGGTTGTTTATTTGCCACCTTTCTGCTTTTTTCTTGTGGGCACTGATTGCTATGAACATCCCTCTTATACCTGCTTTTTGCTGTGTCCCATAGGTTATAAACACTTGTTTGTTCATTATCATTGGTTTCTATGAACCTTTTGATTTCAGTCTTAATTTCTTCTATAGTTCTAAAATCATTTAAGAGTAGGTTGTTTAGTTTCCATGTGTTTGTGAATTTTCGAGGGCTCTTTCTGTAGTTGATTTCAAGCTTGATTCCATCATAGTCAGAAAAGATGCTGGTTATAGTTTCTATAACTTTGAATTTGTAAAGGCTTGTTTTGTGCCCTCTCATGTGGTCAGTCTTAGAAAATGTTCCATGTAGGGGTGAGAAAAATGTGTATTTGTGGTAGTTGGGTTGAAAATACCCCATAGATGTCTGTCAAGTTCATTTCATATATGGTATAATTTAGATCGTGTATCTCTTTGTTTATTTTTTGTTTAGATGATCTTTCCAGAGGAGTCAGTGGGGTGTTGAGATCCTCTACCATTATTGTGTTGCAGTCTCTCTCTCCCTTGAGATCTAACAGTCTCTCTTTGATGTATTTAGGTGCTCCCTTGTTGAATGCATAGATATATTTACAAATGTTATATTTTCTTGGTGAACAAGTTCTTTTAGTACTATATAAAGTCCTTCCTTTTCTCTTCTTACATCTTTCATCTTAAAGTCTATTATGTCTGATATCAGTATCTCCACCCCAGCCTTTATTTGGTTTCCATTTTCTTGGAATTATCTTTATCCAGCCCTTCATTTTCAGTCTCTGTATGTCCTTATCAGTGAGGTGTTTCTTGTAAGCAGCGTATAGATGGCTTCTGCTTTTGTATCCATTCAGCCAGCCTATGATTTTTACTTGGGAAATGTAATCCATTAACATTCAATATTATTAATGCTATTAACAGATTTACCCCTGTCATTTTGTTAGCTATTTTCTCAACTGACTTTTTGTTCTCCTATTTCTCTTTGTTTCTCTTTAGTAATCCTAATACAACTCTCCCCTCAGTACTTCCTGTAGAGCTGGTCTATTATTGGTGAATTCTTTCCCATTTTTGTTTATCTGGGAATATTTTTATTTGCTCTTCCCATTTAATGGACGATCTTACTGCATATAGTATTCCTAGTTGAAATTGTTTTTCTTTTTATGTTTGAACACATCTTCTCATTCCTTTCTCACCTATATTGTTTCAGTTGAGAGCTCTGATTTAGTCTAATGGAATAGCCTTTCTAAGTTACTTGACGTTTCTCCCTTGCCATATTTGAATATTGTCTTTGTTTTTAATTTTTACCAATGTGGTTATCATGGGCTGGGAAAAAACTTTTTGTGTGAATTCTATTTGGGGTTCTTTTTATTTATTGGGTCTGAATTTCTCCATGTTTCTCTATATTTGGAAAATTTTTAGTTAGTATTTCATAAAAGAGGTTTTCCATGCCTTTAGCAGATTCTTAACCTTCTGAAATGCCTATTATACTGATATTTTGGTGTTTCATGGTGTCTAGAATTTCGTGTATGTTGTCCCTCCCCACCCCATTTCTGGGATTTCTTGTATTGTTTCCCATAGTTGATGAGAATTTGCTGTGTGTGTGTGTGTGTGTGTGTGTGTGTGTGTGTGAGTTTTTCTGGATTTTTTCCCTTCTTTTTGGTGATTTGATCTGTGCTGGAGAGTTTGTCTTCAGCGTCAATAATTCTTTCTTTCTGCATGGTCCAATCTGCTGTTAATACTTTTAGGGAGATTTAAATTTCTTGTATTGTACTCTTCATTTTCAGAAGTTCTGTTTGATTCTTTTTTAGGGTGTCTATTTCTTTATGAAATTCCTCTTTCACATCCTGAAATAATTTTCTCATTTCCTGGAACTTATTTTTTTTCTTGCATCTCATTGAGTTTTGTCACTATGAATATTAGGAATTCTTTTTCTGACATTTCTATATATTTCTCAGTGCTGTCCACTTTTGCTGAGAGGCTACTACTCTCACCTGGTGAAGAGTTACCACCTTGTATTCTCATGATCTGTGCTGATTTCTAGTCATCTGATGCAGTATTCACTTTTTTCTATTTATTGTAGTATATTCTGTAGTACTGGTGGAGGAAATTTCATCCTTTAGTTCCCAGCTGTGTTCCTATTGGAAGGTTGTGTCTCCCAGGTCAGAGCAGTTATGGGTAACTTCTGGTGCTTGGCTCCTCTTCCAAATATTCCGTTCTTGATGAGCTGGTAGCAAACTAAGGAGATATAACCTGGTGAAGATGACCCAGTTGCACAGTACGCAAAGTGTAGCATGCAGGTTGGTGTACTAAAAGTTCTGAAGTGTCTCCCAGACCCTGAGTATAGACTCACCCTAAAGGCCTGCTCAGATGGACTCCTGGCAGGCAGGCGGTCAGGGTGAGCCCAGGTTGCTTGGATGGTGGACGATGGATTCCAAAAGTTCCAAAGTGGCTACCAGGCCCTGAGCTTGGACTTACCCTAGAGGCCTGCCAAAACCGGGCTTGAGACTACTAGTGGGTAGGCAGGTGGGGATGGAATGATCTTCTAATCTTCTGGAGTTGATTGTCCATTTTCTCTTTCACCTCATTGAGTTTTGTTATGATGAATATTCTGGTATTCTATTTTTGTCATTTCTGGGATTTCTTGTATCGTTTGCCATTGTTGGTGAGAATTGGTGAGAATTTGCTGTGTTTTTTTTTTTTTTTTAGGGGTGATATACTTCCTGATTTTCTCCAATTTCTTGAGGCTCTGCTTTGTTTTCTAGGCATCTGGTGAGGCACTCGCTTTTCCCTGCCAATTTGGGGTAGGTTTCTGGGTCTGCATCCATCACTTGAGGTCTTTGTCCTTCTTACTAGAAGATTAGAAATACAATATACATTTAGTGATGAACAGGGAGAAAAGCACAGGTTGAGGAGGGAAAAACAGAAGTTATAAAAGATATAAGCAATTCAGAAGTAGAATAGAAAATGATCCTCCCTTCATGCCCTCCTTGTTCGAACTCATCCTCTTAGCATAGTCCCAGTTATAGAGGAAAATTTCAGAAGATTTCAAAAAAATTCATGGAAAATGGAATTAGTGTGTGAATTTACTTTGGTACAAAAAAAAATCAAAACCCATGTATAGTTTTTTTCATAATACATATATTCCATGAACTTTTTGAGGACACCATATATTCTTCCCACATAGGGTATATATATACACGTACATACATATGTAATATATTAAAATATATTTAATTATTGAAATATTAATTTAAAAATATATTTTAAATGTATTTAATCATACTTTATGAATCATTTTGGTTCTTTTATTTAGCAATATATGTCAGAAAAATTTCAGTAGGGTTTGCTACTGTTCCATTGCTTGGTCAGACCAGAATTTATTCAACCAGTCTTCTACAGATAGACACTTCTGTTTGTATGTATTTACTTCATCATTACAGAAACAAGGTTGGGGCAAATAACCTCACATGTGTGTGTTTGTGTCCATATGTGTCTTTTTCTCTGGGACAGATTCCTAGAACCAGATTTGATGTGTACAGTGGTGTGAACAATTTAAACATCACCAAACAACTATGAAAGACTAACTAATTAAATTCCTTCTGAGACTGTGTAAGTGGTGCCCTTCCACACCCCTTTACTAAAACTGGACATTGAAAACCTGGCTGATGATAACATGTATAGTATCTTCAACTTGACTGGTGTGAAGTGAATTCATGTTGGGTAAATTCACTGCATACACTGTAGTGATATATAATGATTGAATGTATAAATTTTTTAAAAAGGAAATAAAGAAAACATGGTTAGCTTTGCTTTCTTTATCATTTCTGGATTAAAAAATCTCTTAGGAGCTTCTTTATGTAGCACTATAAAAATTTCTCCAATTTTTTTGTTCAAAAATTTTATACTGGGCTTAGTCACAGTAATACATACTGCTCAGACACTGTGTTTACTGACTGGGGTCACATTAGAGGTCTAGGTATGATGCCTAGTCTACCCTAAAAGCCAGGTATGGTATGTACTTGCAATCCCAGTTGCAAGAGGTCAACACAAGAGGATGGTGACATGATGAAGCCCTGTCTTTAAAAAAATAATTATGCTTTTTTCTACCTTGTGCTTTTTGGATCATCTGAAGGTTACTTTTAAGTTTGTATCAGATAAGAATTGAAAACAGCCATTCCTCCAAACAACTGCTTGGACTTATGACCAGTTCTTTAATGTGGGGAATTCCCTTTCTTAGTCTTCGTCTTAACCCTGTAGTTGTTTAATATTCGCTATATGAAGCATTCACAATCATGCAAGACTACTACATTGTTTTTGTTTGTAAATTTGTGCATTAATGTGCACCCTTAGTAGTATTCAGAATAAATAACAACTATTATGCTAGATTTATATTATTATGTTGTGGTGTGTCTTGTAGCTTTCTGGTGCTTATCTAATGTATGCCTCTTGAATGAATAGAATTACACTATTCTAGTGTGGCATTGTATCTCTTGATGCCATATGGTGCCAAAACACCATATGGTGCCAAAACACACCACATACATCTCCCTTTAAACTCCTCGCTTGTCGACCAATTCACATAACAATCCAGTAGTATGACCAGAACTCGGTTGTTAAGTGAGGAATAGCTATATGTTTTTCAAGTGGAGAGCCAACTTTCTCTACATCATTTTACTTAGCAGTCTATATATACAGAGAATTGTTTCAGGGCTTTTTAATAATAGTATACTCCACTTATCTAGGACCCTTCCTGTGAAACATGAATTATTTTCATTTTGAGGGTTTGCTAGATTCATTTGTAAAATTTTTATTTATTTATTTACTTTCCAGCATGAATACACTGTATAGTAGTTAAAGATATTAACATCCATATTTTCAATTACAGTTTTCCATTTTTGTGTCCTTTAAATATTTTGTTCCTTTTTCGCCATCATTTTCTCTGCCCAACCCACCCTCCACATTTCTCACCCTTCCTACACTGTATCTAGTATCCACCATTACATTCCATGATTTTGTACCTTCCAATCTTTCTGTTTGTGCCATTGAGTGCAGACATTCAGTATATTTTAAGTATGGATATACAATGCCTCTCTTTCTTAATATGACTTGCTTCACTTAGCATTAAAACTTCCATATTTGTCCACTTTCTATCAAATGCCAAGGTCTTGTTTTTTTTTTTTAATTGCTGAATAGTATTTCATAGTATATATGTGCTGCACTTTTCCAATTCATTCATCTGCTGTTGGACATTTGAGTTGGAGTCCATGCCTTAGCAATTGTGAATAATGTTGCAACATACATGGATGTGCAAGTGTTTTTATGATTTAGCATATTCATGTTCTTTGGGTAATACCCAGGAATGGAACTGCTGGATCATATAGTAGTTCCATTTGAAATTCTTTAAGGAACCTTCATATTATTCTCCACAGTGGTTGTACTAATTTACTTTTGTACTAACAGTGTAGGAAAATTCCCTTTTCATCATAGCCTTGCTTGGACTTACCATTATTATCATTATTTTTTAATCTTAGCTATTCCAACTGGGATTAGGTGGTATCTCATTGTGGTTTTGATTTGCATTTCCTTTATGGCAAGGGATGTTGAGCATTTTTTCATATGCTTTTTGTCTGTTCATGTATCTTCCTTGGACTGTTATCTGTTAAGCTCATTTGCCCATCTTTTAATTGAAATTTTTTGGGGGGTGAGTAAGCTGCTTGAGTTTCCTTTATATTTTGGTTATCGGTCCCTTATTTGAGGGAGAGTTCGCAAATATATTCTCCCATTCTGATAGTTGTAAACTTTAATTATTGTTTCTTTTGCTGTGCAGAAATTTTTAACCTGATGTAACCCCACTTGTCTATTTTTGGGATTATTGCCTGTGCTTTGGAGGTCTTATTTAAGAAGTCTTTTCCTACTCTCATGTCTCCAAGAATTTCCCCTGTGTTTTCCACCAGTAGTTTTATATCATTTGTTTGAGGTTTTATGTTTAGATTTTGGTCCATTTGGAGTTGATTTTTATTGTGGATTCATAGTCCGTTAAATGGATATACCACAATTTATCTGTTCCCTTGCCAATGGACATTAGACTTTTTCTCGATAGGAGCTATTACAAATAGAGCTGCTATGAACATTTGTGTGGGAGTCCTTTTTATGCACTTATGCTATCTTTTTTTCTCAGGTGAACAAGAAGAGTTCAATGACTATATCAAATAATAGGCATAGGGACCAGCAGTTAGTGTAATGGCTATGTCACTGGACCTCCTATGTAGTCGACCGTGGTTCGAGTCCTGGACCCAGTGGCTTAAACTCACGCCGGGCGCGTGTGCGTGCGTGCCCAAGATCCCGAGAGGAGAAGGGATTGCGGCGTGGCCATCCCCCCTGGGGGGTGATTTTTCGCTTTCTGTCTTTCAGGCGAGCACATGCGCCCTATAGCAAACAAACAAACAAACAAACAAAAACAAAAAAACAAACCCCTCCAAAATTAAAAAAAAAAAAGGCATATATTTCAGTTTAAGAGAAACTGATACACTGTTTTCTGAAGTGGTTGTACCATGCTACTTTCCCAGGAGAAATTTGTCGGAGTTTCAGTTGCACCATATCTCACCAACACTTGGTATGGCTAGTCTTTTTAATTTTAGCCATTCTATTAGATGTGCAGTGGTATCTTTGTGGCTTTCATTTTTAGGTTGAGCATCTTTTTAATTGTTCATTTTCCATTCATTTATTTTCTGTAGTAAATTGTCTGTTCAAATGTTTTATCTATTTTTTAAAAATTGACTTTTTTCCTTATTGCTGGATTTGAAGAGTTCTTTACATATTTAAATATATTTTTATCAGATATATCTTTTGCAAATATTTTATCTCAGCCTGTCTTTTTATTCTCTTAATGGTGTTTTTCAAAGAGCAGTTCTTAATTTTCATCAAGTTCAATATATCAATTTGTTCATTTGTGGATTATGCTTTTGGTGTTGTGTCTAAGTAATCTTTTCCTAACCCAAAGTCACAAAAATGATTTTTTTTTCTGGCAGCTCTATAGTTTGGCTATTTTATGTTTAAGCCAATGACTTATTTTTCTTCAATTTTTACATGCATGTGAGATAGGGATCAAAGTTCTTTTTGTTTGTTTGTTTTAATTTTTTTCTTTTGGTATGTGGAAAGCCAACAGTTACCTTTTGTTGTTAACAAAGAATGAGGTAGGATGATAATATGTATTATAGGGGAGGCAAAATTTCACCTCTATTCTCTTAGAGCTCATGTTTGGACCTGAGAATTAAATTAAGATTTAATAAAACAGATTAATGGGAGAAAAGCTTTCACATTTATGTAAGTTTCATAAGACATAGGAACACTTATAAGGAACTGAGAACCCAAAGAAGTGGCAAAATTGCACTGATTTTACACTGGGTTGAACAAAGACAGACAATTGTAGGAAATTTACTAAGCTATAGGGGGATGCTAAAGATGAGAATATTTTATTGTAACAAGGTCTGTTTATATAGAATTCTCTCAGCTATGATTCCTGTTGAAGAATTCCTCTTTCCTCCTGGTATAGGGAGAGTATCTTTTATATTTATTTATTTATTTATTTATTTTGGGGGGAGGGTATCTTTTAAATGAGAGTTTTCATTTCCTGTTTTTAGGAAGAAAAGGGGAGGTCATAATGCCCTTTTTGGACTTGCCGTTTTCAAGAGCCTTTTGTTCAAAATAATCCTTTTCACCAAAGTGGCATATTTTAGGATTGCATATTCTGCCACGTTTCACCATTGATATAAAAAGAGCTCCAAGAGACATTATTAAGTGAAAGAAGTAAGGTACAGAACAGTAGGTACTACATGATCCTATTGTGTAAAGAAATGGATAATGGATATATGCATATTCATGTGTGCACAGATTCACATTAACACACACAGGAGCACACATGCTATGTGGTAGAGATTGTCACCAGTAGTTGCTTATGGGATGTGGGCAAGAATGGAAGAGTCTTTCCTTTTTATATCAATTTTAAAAACCATTTGAATGTATTTCTTTGATCTTACAAACCAGTTCTGCATTAAAGTTTTTAAATGTATTTTATTTTATTTTATATATTTAATCACTATACATCACTACAGCTTAGAAAGTGAATTTGCCCAGTGTGAATACACTTCACACCAATCAAGTTGAAGATACCATACACATTATCATCAACAGATAATCATTGATTTCTATGTCCCATAAATGTCTTTCCTATCTATTTTTTAAACAATTGATCAGCTGCTTTGAACAAGTGTTTTCTCTGATGGCCTCTACCTGTGGACCACAGCATTCTTTCTTACCAGCCCGGACTTTCCCCTAAGATCCTTCTGAACCACGAGTTTCAACATTTGGCTGGATTCAGCTTTGCAGAAGAACTGAAGTTGTTGCCATTTCAGATTTCTGTCCCCTTTCTAGGCCTGGAGTCTTCTCCCAGAACTGTTGTTCAGCTTTCCACTGGAATTTATTGAGCCCCTACAGCAGACCAGCTCTCTTTACTAAAAGCTGGTTTTCGACTGACATTTCTTCCACTTGGTGGTGAAACCTGCCCATTGCTGTGTTGGCTTCCCTGTGTCACACAGGCTTTCCAGGGTATGACCCAAACTTTTTTCAGTGTGTTCTGACCCAGTGCTGAGGATATAGTTTTGCAGAATGCAGTTTAGGGAATGGTGCCCTAATGGTCACAGTTCTGCTCTTTGTCTCCCCAAAACAGGTCGCCTGCCCCCACATAGTAAAGATGATCTGGGGTGGATGAACTTTAACCTAAAAGTAAATTTACTGAATTTGTTGAATTTGTTAGTATGTTTTGAATTTTCAGATCTCTCAGTGTGAGGAGTGGAAACTAGTTTCTTTTAAAAAAATACATCAAACTGCTTTTGTACAGAAGGTAACCACTAATATAAAGGGGGAAAGTCTTGACTTCCAGTTCTTCTGCTTGTTCTCACATTTCCATGAGGAAGGAAAACAAAAGCTTCATGCCCACCTCCCACAGCCCATCCAAATGGGGACTATGACACATTTGGGAAATTAGTGTCCTGTTACTTTAAAAGTATGCAGTGATACAGCCCTTGGCATGGTGGTTAAGGCAGCTGCATCCCTTGTGACTGATTGCATGAGTCTAGTTCCCACTTGGTGGCATGAGAAATATACCAGGTAAATGTGTGTGTGTGTGTGCGTGTGCGTGTGTGTGTGCCCAAAATCCCAAAAGAAGGGAAAAATGGAGAAGGGATTGTGGTGTGACTATTCCCCCAAAGGGGTGGTCTCTTTCTCTCTCTTTCTGTCTCTATCTCTCTCTCTCCCAGCGAGCACATGCACCCTTTGGCAAATTAAAAAAAAAAAATGTATGGGTCACCATTCCAGTTTGAATAGAAACTTCAACCTTCTCCTCTTGGGTAAAATACAAGATTATTCTTTCCTTTTTTCCTATAATGGGAAGCTTTGCTTATTTGTTGCTGATGGTGGAGGACATCTATTCTGCTCTCCTAATAGGAGACAAAACTCCCAGCATACATTTGAAGAGAAAGATAATTATTTGAATAATTTGAACAAATATTTTAAATGCTTTCCAAAAGACAATCTACTGATAAATGCTTACTTTACTTTTAGAGATTTGGGTGCATCTAGTTTTCTCTTTGTAGTCTGGTTTTGTAGTCAATAAAGCCTTAGACATTGGCTTCCTCTTGGAGATAATAGTCTCATGGCTGACCCAAACCCATCTCTCATCAACTAGCAGGTTCCATGTCACTACAAAATTACCCCAACAGAGAGCTGGAGAGGATGGCATGTGTTGAGGGTTGACATCCAGTATGGCCTTGACGTTCTGTGCAAATGATTTAGTTTTGCTGGAATGTGGTTTCTTCTAGAAATTTAGAAATTTACTCATACCTCTCTGGGAGGGCCATTTTGCAGATTAATGACTGTAACACACATGAATGCACCTAGTAGAGTGCCCACATATGGCAGTGAGAACAACCACTCTGTAAAGTTTTTATTTTCTTTATCCCAAATATAAGGGGCATTGAAGAAATTCACGGAAAAGGTGCATTATGAAAATATCACATGAATTACACATTTTTTTGCATCAAAATAAACTCATACTTGAATTCCATTTTTCTGTGAACTTTTTTGGTCTCCTTGTACACTTACACATAACAACTTCATAATAACTAGAACTTTCTCCACCCCCCTCCATTCCTAGACATCAAGAAAAAGACAGTGGACTGTAGACTAATGGAGTCAAGACTCTTATAGGGTAATACACTAAAGTCCTCATGATTTATTTTGCCCTATCTGGACAGCACTGATAGCTGTTGTTGGCATGGACTTCAATTTTATGAGCTTCAAATCCTTCTATTTCCCTGTTACCTGGATTGGTGACTAATCACAGCTACACCTGTAGGAGGGGAAGGCATGAGAGAAGCACAATGATCTCATTTGAATTTGAGTTACTCTGTGGTTTGCTTAGGAGGAGGAAATTGCAGATTCAAATTATAATGGAGCTTGAAGGAAGTCGTTAGTATCTGAGGGAAACTATGACAGAAGGTGCCATTTAAAACTTATGAATAATGTACAAGCAAAAGGAAATTCATAGTTACCAGAGCACCCTGTCTATCTAAAGAGAATTGCAGTGAAAACCAAAGATGCCAGCCCAGTAGCTTTGGTTCAACAAATTAGCTTAATACCACAGCTAAATTTAGAACACCTTCTGCATGGAGTGTTCCTGAAGTGGGTTTCGTCTTACATTTCAGAAGTCTTCTGTGTTATCAAAATGAACATCTGGGGACATTTTAATTGCTATTTTACATTCAGCTATATAGAACCCTCAAGCATACACAGTATACATTTACCACACGGCTGCACAAACTGCCTCCTGGATGTCTGTACATCTATGATGAGATGCCAACAAAGCCTCTTCAGTAGCAGCCAATTTCTGATTGGCTGAATCAGAAAATTAACTCCCTCACTGTGTGTTTTTTTTTAAATGGCTTTTCTGAGATAGAATTCACCTAAGGTAAAATTTGCCCATCTAAAGTATACCGTGCAATGGTTTTTAGTAGGTTTTTAGTATATTCACTGAGTTGTGGAACATTGCCAAAGACTAATTTTACATTTTTGTCAATCCCCAAAAGAAATCTGGTATGTTAGTAATCACTCTTAACTATTCCTCCTACAAACTTTAGATAAGAAATAATCTATTTTTTGTTAGATTATTCTGAACACAGAGTAACAATAAATGCTGGAAACAGAAGTTTCTTTATTTCCTTGATTTAACTATTACACAGTGTATGTGTGCTTTGAAAAACCACACTGTACAAAAGTTGTATAATGATAATATGTAAATCAGAAATTACAATTAAAATTATTTTTAGGGCCAGCAAGTGGCGTGGTGGTAAATGCACTAGACTCCCATATAGCTGAACTCTATTTGAGTCCTGGACCTGTGAGAAATCATCTCCCAGGGGGTATGGCCACACCACAATCCCTTCTCCATTCTTCTCTCAGGATTTTGGGTATGCATGCACACGTGCCTGACATGAGTTTTTTTTTTTTTTTTTTTTTGGAGAGGTTTTTGCTATAGGGCGCGTGCGCTCGCCAGACAGACAGAGAGAGACAGAGAGATAGAAAGCAGGAAATCACCCCCCAGGGGGGATGGCCACGCCGCAATCCCTTCTCCTCCATTCTCCTCTTGGGATCTTGGGCACGCACGCACACGTGCCCGGCGTGAGTTTAAGCCGCCGGGTCCGGGACTCGAACCGCGGTCGACTACGTGGGAGTCCAGCGACATAGCCATTACGCTAACTGCTGGTCCCCCTGACATGAGTTTTAAGCTGCAAGGTCTGGGACTTGAACTGCAGTTGACTACATGGGAGTCAAACAATGTATCCATTATGCCATCTGCTGGCCCCAGTTATTATATTTTTAATTTGCTATAGGGCATGTGTGCTTACCAGAGAGAGAGAGACAGAGAGAGAGGGAGTGAGAAAGCAAGCTGCCAGGTGTAGGACTTGAACTGCTTTGCTCATGTGAGAGTCAAGTGCCTTAGCCAGCATGACACCTGCTGACCCCATTTTATTTCTTTCTATATTCCAAATAATATTTTCTTATATGGATGTACAGGCACTCCTCACTTAACAACAAAGTTTCTTCCTACCAGTAGGTCATTAAGTGAATTAGCCCATAAGCAAGGAGCTTCACGGGGGATATCTTGTGGTATGTTGTGGTACTGTGAGGTATGTATTTTTCAATAGCTATCATGTGACACCATACTGGAATAAAGTTCTAGCCACACAAGAAGCATACATTAGGTCAGTGCCAGAAAGTGACAAGACATACCACAATGCAATAATATAAATCTGGCATAATCTTTTTTTACCTATTATGAATACTACATGGATACAAAATGAAATACAAATTTATAAACAAAATGTGTAGTCTTGCATAATTGTGAATGTTTTGTCTAGTGAGTACTAACCTACTCTGGTAATGAGACAAAGACAGAGAAAGGGGATTCATGAGACTCACACAGACTGAGAAAGGGGATTCTTAGAACCAAGTGGTCATTAAACAGGTAGATTGTTAAGTGAGAAGCGGCCATACCACATTTTAAAATCTGTTTAACAATTAATAGACATTGGATTGCTTCCACTTTTGGCTTTTGTGAATAATGCTCTCAACAAGAGTCATGCACAAGTTTTAATGTGGATGTGCAATATATAGTAGTAAATGAGCTGATACATCAAGAAGACATAATGCTTATAAATATCTATGCAGCCTACTCAGGAGCACCTAAATATGTGAAGAAAAGACTGCTAGAGCCAAAAGAAGAGATAGGTTGAAACACTATAATTGTTGGGAATCTCAACACCCCATTATCTCCTTTAGACAGATCTTTTAGACAAAAAAATAAGCAGAGAGATACAGGATCTAAACGATACTATAAATCAAATGGGCTTGACAGACATCAATAGAACTTCCCACCCTAAGACCACAAAATACACATTTTTCTCACCCCTGCATGGAACCTTTCCAAAGATTGAGTGAATGATAGGACACAAATCAAGCTTTTACAGATTCAAAAGCATAGAAACTATATCTAGCATCTTCTCTGACTATGATGGAATTAAACTTGATATTAATTTTAAGGAAAAATCCTCAAAAATACATGAATACAAGGAAACTAAACAATCTACATCTAAACACCTTTTTAACTACTGAAGAAATTAAGTCTGAAATAAAAAAATTCATAGAAACAAATGATAATGAGTACACAAATTTCCATAATCTACGAGTCACTGCAAAGGTAGTCATAAGAGGGAAATTCTAGCAATTAATTCACTTAAGAAAAATATAGAAAGGTGGCAAATATACAATGTAACATCATGTCTCAGGGAATTGGAAAAACAACAACAAAAAATGCCAGGCAAAAAGAAATAAAGGTTTGAGCAGAAATAAATGAAATAGAAAATAAATGAACTATACAGAAAATAAATGAAAGCAAAAGCTGATTCTTTGAAAAGATTAACAAGATTGACACACCATTAGCTAGACTGATAAAGAAGAAGAAAGAAAAAAACCAGATAAATAAAATATGTAATGAAACAGGCAACATTACGACAGACACAATAGAAATACAAAACATCATTAGAGGACACTATGAACTACTGTATGCTAACAAATAAGAGAACATGGAGCAGATGGACAAATTCCTGGATGTATATAATCTACCAAGATTGAATCAGGAGGACAGAGAAAACCTGAATAGAACCATAACAAGCCGTAAGATTGAACCAGTAATAAATAACCTCCCAACAAAGGAAAGTCCTGGTCCTGATAGCTTCACTTCCGAATTCTACAAAACATTTAAGGAAGAGTTAACCCCTATTCTACTCAAATTATTTCTAAATATCCAAAAGGAAGGAAACCTCCCAAATTCATTTTAAGAAGCCTCCATCATTCTCATTCCCAAAGCAGATAAAGACAAGACAAAAAAGCAAAATTACAGACCAATATCTCTGAGGAATATAGATAGAAAAAGTCTCAACAAGATATTTGCAAATCGTATCCAACAACATATAAAAATGATTATTCATCATGGCCAGGTAGGCTTTATCCCAGGGATCGAAGGCTGGTTTAACATTCGCAAGACCATAAATATAATACACCATATTAACAGAAAGAAAGATTAAAAAAAAAAAAAAAGATCATTTAAATTGATGTAGAGAGGGACCAGCAGTTGGTGTAATGGCTATGTCGCTGGATTCCCATGTAGTCGATCACGGTTTGAGTCCCAGACCTGGTGGCTTAAACTCACACCAGGCGCGTGTGCATGTGTGCCCACGATCCCAAGAAGAGAATGGAGGAGAAGGAATTGTGGCATGGCCATCTCCCCTGGGGGGTGATTTCTCACTTTATGTCTCTCTGTCTCTCTGGTGATGCACATGCCATCTAGAAAAAAAATCTCAAAAAGAAAAAAAAAAGAAATGAATACCTAATTCCAAACTGTAGATTTACTGCTATAATTTTTGTTCTTAAATGTTATAGTTTCAGCTCCTAGATTTAGATCTCTGATCTATGTTGAGTTAATTTTATGTACAGTGTGAGAAAAGGCTCTGACTAGATGCTTTTGCATGTTGATATGCAGTTATACAAGTAATATTTGTTGAAAAGACAATTCGTTCACCATTTGTTTGTCTTGATGCCCTTGCTGAAAAGTTAGTGAGCCATAATTATAAAGATTTATTTCTGGACTCTCAATTCTGTCCTGTTCATCTAGATTTTATTCTATGCCACTACCACACTATCTTGATGACTATAGATATGTAGTAACTTTTCAAATTGAAAAGTGTGAGTACTTTAACATTATTCTTTTCTAAGATTATTTAGGCTATTCTGAGACCCTTTTCTTTCTTTATGAATTTTAGGAGAATCTTGTTGATTTTTGGAAACTAAGGAAGTTCAGATTCTGATGGGGATTGTATTGAATCAGTAGACAAATTTGGGGAGTATTGCCATCTTTTTTTTTTTTTTTGTAAGTTTCTTTATTTTTTCAGAGAAAAAGAGAGAGAGGAAGAGAGGGGGGCACACTCAACATGGCCTTCCTGCTGCAATGCACTCACAACCTCATACAGCCTAAATCAAGGGTATGCATGTGTCTTATGAGTGCAGGGCTACTCAGTATGAGAACTTGAGACCTTACCATATGGTTTCAAAATCTCTGACAGTTACATACCACTGTACAACTGCAGTTGGATATCATCCTAATAATATTAATGATTTCCTTTATTTTAAAAAAAACATACTTCTAAACAATTGTTTTGCAATCTTTGTTTCCTAAGCCCAGTATCTAGGTAGCCTCAAAGGCAATTTTTATTGCCTGGCTTTTTTTTTTTTTTCCCTGTTTGTAGTTCACAATTACCTGCTTTTTGTGTATGTATTTTGTGATATTTTAAACAGTAGAATGTTTTGAGACAAGCAGGTGGCATGGTGGTTAAGATGCTGGACTCTCCCACATGGCTGACCATGGTTTGAGACCCAGATCTGGCTTTCTTGCTTTCTCTCTCTCTCTCTCTCTCTCTCTCTCTCTCTCTCGGTATCTCACTCTGGCTAAAGTAAAATAAGTGAATGAATAAATAAAAAACTAAATAAAAATAATTCTTTTTTAAAAAGTAGAATGTTTTAAATAATTTATTTAGTAACTCTGGATACTGATTTCCCTCTTATGGGGCTTTTTGTTTGCTTATTTGTTTAGTGACTTGGCTGGCCTATTTAATTAAATCTATTTTTCTTACAATGTTCAGTCTCTGATGTAGTTCCTGAGAGAGTGCAGCCCTGAGCATATGACTCTCTCTTTGAGTGCCTGGGATGACGATGATGTTAGCTGGACCCTGTTTGACTCTCTTTCTGTCATCTCCTCCATAGGCTTTTGGATGATTTTCCTCTATTGGTCTCATGCTAGTCCTTGGTTCCCATTAATTGTTAGCTTCTTGCTGTATTGTTTTTCAACAATGTCTTGGAGCATGTTATGCCACAGTCTGCCCAAATTAAAGTGAGGTCCCTTTGCAGAGGTAGAGTGTTGCCGGTCTTGGAGGCTACTCCAACCCCTAAGGGCTCTTCTTAGCTGTCTCTTTCTCTGACTCTTTCTGTTAAACTTTTAGCTGACCTACCATTTCTGTAAGATTTCATCTTTTAGCTTGGTGCTCAAGGAAACATGGACCTACCAGAAACTCTCACTTGGTTGTCACCAAGATATTTTTATTTATGAGTCATAGGCATGATCTTCTACATCTTGATCCAAATAAAGTAGTTGCTTTAGGCAAACCGATTGAACTCTCTGTTCTTATGGCCTGCTTCTACCCCCAGGCAGAACCTCTGTACCACTCTGTCAAAGCTGGGGTTGGGTCAATGGCTTGCTTCCCCCGAAATGACATCCTCGCTTTCCAAGTAGGACTCCAAATAGGGGTGGTAACTTCTAGTCTTCTCAGATTATCCTTCCTGGTGTGAGACCTACCACTAGAAGTAAACTGGGGTGGGAAGTTTGAGATCTGGTATTCTAACCTTCAGCATCTGGAATAGAGCTTCTGCCCTATGACCGAGGGTTGGGCAGGGGAAGGGAGCCCTAGTATTTTGGCTGTAACTGCCCGGAGTAGAGCTTCTGTATATAGAGTAGGGAATGAGGGAGCTAAGAGATGCCAGTGGCCTACTTCTGCGAGGGTTAAGCCATACCCTAGAGCTAGGGTTAGGTTGAGGTGGAGCTCCACCTTGGCCACTTCTGCCCAGAGTAGAGTTTTCATCATACTGAGCTATTGGAAAGAGGGAGTGCATATGTGTGGGTTGTGGTTCACATTTACAGATTCTTATGACTTTTACTGAAATTTAGATATTTTCGAGTGTCTCTATTTGCTGTTAAGTCCTAAGATAGCTTCCTGAGACCTTAAATATTGTCTTAGAAATCTTTTTCAGCAATGAATCAAAAGTGTTTTGGTATCAGTACCATTGCATGCAGGTCAGAAAAAGAGGTGGAGTCCAACCAGAGATAAAAAGTGGTACTCCTCTGTGAGCAAAGCTCAGAAGTCTGCATTATCTCAGGTCCAGTACATGATGGAGTATACAAGGACCCTGGCGTCCTGATGCCTGTTACGTCCTCTATGGTCCAGCTTTTAACAGCCTCCTGGGGCTTTCTCGAAACACATTCACCCAGGTTGTCATCTTGTGTTGCATTCTTTGGCATCTCATGATTTGGGTAATTTCCAGTGTCTGAAGATCTTATACAAAAACTCAAATGACCTTGTAGAAGTTTATTTCCAGGCAGTAACCCTGAAAAGCAAATGAATTATTTTTGTCACAGGCATAATACATTGTTAATTTTGGAAATGCTTTCTGTAACAAAAACAAATCAGGTTGTTTTCTTTTGAATTTTCAATTATGTGCAAGGATACATCAATACAAAGAAATGAAATGGGCCTTTCATAACCCAAAGAACAGCATTGCACTTTGGGTTGACCCAGGAGAGGACTGGAACCAAGTGACAGATTAGGTAGACAAAAGGTGGTAGTGAAATCTGGGTGGCAAAGGAAGAATGTCCTGGAAACCTTCAGATGTAGAAGGCACAAATATGGGTCTATCTATAGCTGAAGGGCAGCAGACCAGGGGCACATCCTTTGGGCAACTACAGCTGAGGTGACCTTTCAATGCTGTGTTCTAGTCCTTGACGACAGATGTGTTCATCCAACACCTGACGTCCAGATGTTGATTATAAATGGAGACCAAAACTGGGTAGTGAAAAATTTTCAAAAGGAGGGTGAACTGTTATTTTGCTTGCATGTGTGTGTGTGTGTGTGTGTGTGTGTGTGTGTGTTTGGGGGGGGGGGAGTTATTACAATACAGACCTACCCACAGAGATTTTTTTCCCCTTTAGACAAATATTCCCTGAAGGCACATACTCTGTTGCCAACAGAACAGCAAAGTTTTCTTTTACTTATTACTTCAATATTAGAATCAAAGATGAAAAAGAATGCTTGGAAAAAAGCTGTATTTAGGGAGGCTTAGGAATTGTATTAATTTCCTGGCAGATTACGCATAAGGTGGAAGAGAGGTTAAAGCAAGGACTTGTCTTCGACGTTGATTCCAAGGAGGAAGATCAAGGGAATTGCTTGGAACCAAGGGATGGCTATTTTAAACAGAAATAAATGAGAATCTGTTCACCTTCATAGATTCTTCTTGGGTCAGCCTAGTGGCACTTGCTGTAGTTCACTGTGTTGGTAGATTTATTCCTGTATCCCATTGGGGTAGGCCTACATATTTCACCTCTGTTTATCTCTAGAAGTTAAAACAAACCAAAAGATGACATAGGTGAAAGAAAAAAGTGACCCATCCTTTCATATAGTTTAAAAAAATCCATAAAAGGAAAAAAGATCCCAAAGAAAAACTGTTAGTTTAAATTGTTTGTATAAAAATTTTAAAATATACATATTTCAAAAGCAAAGCTAAAAAATACATAGATACAGATATAAACGTACATGACAATAGTTTGACTTCCTTAATATATAAAGAGCTTCTTTAAATAAGCAAGATAAATTCTAATACCTCAGTATATAAATTGGCAATTGATCATTTTAAGATGACAAATGCATGGCTAATAAATATGTAACCAAACTAAATAAATTGTCATTCAAAATTAGTAATTACCAGAGGTTTCATGTTCTCACCAGAGAAAGACAGACAGACAGACAGAGAAAGGAGAAATCACTCCAAAGTGAGGTATGGTCATGCTGCAATTACTTCTTCATTTCGCCATCTGTCAAGATTTTGGCATATGTACACATGCATTTGGCATGGTTTTTGAGCCACTAGGGCTGGGATTTGGACTGCACTTGGCTATGAAGATCTGGCTCCTTTAACCATGAGGCTATAGGGCCAGCCCAATAAATTAGGCAAGAAAGGCAAGTTAAAATGAAATAATATTTTACTTTGAATTAGCAAAAATATTTGTAAGACAATATTCAACTTTCTCAGGAATGTATTAAGATGACCAGGTTTATACACTTGGAGAAGAAATAAAATTGATGTAATTTTTCTGGAAAGTGAGTTGATAATATGTGTCAAGAGCTTTTAAAAAGGTTTACATCTTAGGACCAGCAGTTGGCTTAATGGCTGTGTCGCTGGACTCCCACGTAGTTGACCGCAGTTTGAGTCCCGGATCCGGTGGCTTAAACTCACACAGGGCACGTGTGCCTGTGTGCCCAAGATCCTGAGAGGAGAATGGAGGAGAAGGGATTGTGGCGTGGCCATCCTCCCTTGGGGGTGATTTCTCGCTTTCTGTCTCTCTGTCTCTCTCTGTCTTTCTGGTGAGCACATGTGCCTTATAGCAAAAACCTCTCAAATAAAAATATAAATAAATAAAAAATAAAAAAAAGATTTACATCTTTGATTTGGTATTTTTTTCCTAGAAACTTAATTAAACTAATCATTAAAATTGTGGCTTCAAGTGTATTTAATGATATGTGAAATTACATACAATGAAATCTTAGGCAACAGAAAAGCAAGATATAGAATTCTCTGATAGATGATAGATTCCTAATGGGATATATATATATATATATTTTTTTTTTGAGAGGTTTTTGCTATAGGGCGCGTGCGCTCGCCAGACAGACAGAGACAGAGAGACAGAAAGCAGGAAATCACCCCCCAGGGGGGATGGCCACGCTGCAATCCCTTCTCCTCCATTCTCCTCCCGGGATCTTGGGCACACAGGCACATGCGCCCGGCGTGAGTTTAAGCCACTGGGTCCGGGACGCGAACCGCAATCGACTATGTGGGAGTCCAGCGACATAGCCATTACGCTAACTGCTGGTCCCACCCTAATGGGATATATTAATATATATTGGAGATATGTGTCATCTCCTATTATAACCCGTCCATTTTTCTTTTTCTCATTTGGGGTGTCTTTAATTTTGCACACATTTATCATATGATATTTTCTTATCCCTATTCGATTTTATTAAATCAGTGGTACATTTTAAGAGATTTTTGTAAGGAAGGAAATATAACATAGATCATGTATATTTTTAAAAATTTATTTATTTTATATTCATTCACTGAACATCATGACAACATACAAAATGTGATTTCCCATTCAGAATACACTGTATAGTGGCTTAATCATACATGTTATCATCATCAAATAATTTTCCATTTATTTTATATATATATGTGTATATATGTGTGTGTGTGTGTGTGTGTGTGTGTATGTATATATATGTATTTCTCACTCTCTGCCATTTCCCACCCTCCTCCCATGCTGTCTCTGGTATCTGCAGTTGCTTTCCATTCCACATTTTATTGATTCACAAAATATCTTAATTAATCTAACTACTTTCAATAGCAAATTCAGCTGATATATACGTATCTGTGAACACATGCTTGAATTTAGGCACGAAACTCTGTGAATAGAATGAATACACTATAAAGTAGCACCTAGCTGAGGCTATATAGCTTACTGTGGTCATTAAATAGGTATTTTTAAATTTTTTTTCTTAATTTCAAGAAAGGCAATTTTAGCCTTAATAAATCAAAATAAAAAATGTTAAGAGAATTTTGCTTAAGACTTAAAGCCAGGAAACAGGTTACAGAATCCTAACATATATCATGTGTTAATATATATCATATGTTAATATCTATGCATGATCTCTTTCCCTCTCTGTCTCTATCTGTCTCTCTTTATTTATATGGAAGCTAGATAATCTCTTGTCAATTTCCACACTTCTTCCGGGTAAATTTTCTTTTTTTCTCTTTCTTTATTATTATTATTATTTTTAGGTTTTTGTCATAGGTCATGTGCTCACTGGAGAGAGAGACAGAGAGAGGAAAAGTGAGAAATCACCTCCCCCCCCCCCCAGGGGCGATGGCCACACTGCAATCCCTTTTTTTCCATTCTTCTCCTGAGATTTGTGGGCACCCACGCACATGTGCCTGGCATGATTTTCAAGCCATTGGTTCTGGGTCTTGAACCCACATGGTTGGCCATGTGGGAGTCCAGCACCTTAACTAACATGCCACTTGCAGGCCCCATCCAGGTGAATTTTCTAAAATTTATTTAAAAAATTGTCCTGTTTGGAAACTTGCAATAGGACTTACATTTTTAGGAAGGTTGAGCACATGCTCTTTTCTCTCTTTTCCCACTAAAGACAACTAAAAAAACGTAGATGTTATCTATATTTTTAGGAAGGTGGAGCACATGCACTTTTCTCTCTTTTCCCACTAAAGACAACTAAAAAAACGTAGATGTTATCTATAAAATAGGCATAAGAGCCTTTGAAAGGTGGAGACAAGATGGCAGACCTGGTAGGTTCTTGAAAACAACATGATAAGGAGACTCCTGGTTTCCTTTTTACTTCATATATCCCAGACTGGTATTGGTGAGACTGACCACATAGAAACACTAATAGGAAAAGACTTGGAAAAAAAAAAAAAAAGGAAGCCCCAATTAAGTCTGTTTTTTTCTTTTCTTTTTTATTTTTTTTTTTAAATCTGGAAGACCACAAACAAGACACCTAGCAAGACAGAAAACTTAAGCGATATATTCTACTTCAAACATCACAGAAAGAACTGTGGCTACATTCCTTATTCATGCCAGCAAAAAGCCCAGTGGGGAGCCTGGATTTCAGCCTGCCTCAGATTGTAATGAGGTTCCTTAACTCTGTCACCACTATGGTGTCAGAGAAAGGCCATGCAGGGAGCTGGGACTTGCAGCTCTGCCAGGAGTCAACAGGCCCTGGTCCCTGTGGGATCAGCAGAGGCCGTGTGCAGAGCTTAGACATCTACCCCTACCTGGATGGTGCCTTCTGCTGTGGTAGTGTGAGAGGAGGCCAACTGGACAGTTAAAACTTTCACTGCCACTCAGCAGAAGTGACCCTGAACTCATGGCCATACTGGAAGAAATCAGATGGGGAGCCAGAACTCTGCCCTCCCCAAGCAGTAATGAGAGCTCATGGTAGTACCAGAGAAAGCCAGAGGTTTAAATAAGATCTAGAATTTCACTGTATCTCACTGTATCATGAAAATGTACATGTTTTAAGTAAAAAAAAAAACCTTGTCAACAATCAGAAATATCTCAGAGTGGATGGAAAAGGTGCCTACAATGTAATAACAGACATTAATTTGAAAAATATTCCTTTGGGTGGGAGAGATTTTTGATATAGGGCCCACGTGCTTGCCAGAGAGACAGAGAGAAACAGACAGAGAGAGAGAAATCATCCCCCAGGGGAGATGACCATGCCACAATCCCTTCTCATTCATTCTCCTTCTAGGATCTTGGGTACACACGCACACGCACCCAGCGTGAGTTCAAAGCCACTGGGTCTGGAAATTGAACCACGGTCTGCCATGTGGCAGTTCAGTGATGTAACCACTACACTATCTGTTGGTCCCAAGCTGAAAAATATCCTGAAGTAGCCATCATAAAAATGCTTCAGAGAGGGACCAGTAGTTAGCATAATGGCTATGCCGCTGAACTCCCATGTAGTCGACCACAGTTCAAGTCCCGGACCCGGTGGCTTAAACTCACACTGGGTGCATGTGCGTGAGTGCCCAAGATCCCAAGAGGAGAATGGAGGAGAAGGGATTGCCGCGTGACCATCCCCCCTAGGGGGTGATTTCTCGCTTTCTGTCTCTCTCTGTTTATCTGGTGAGTGCTCGTGCCCTGTAGCAAAAACCTCTCAAAAAAAAAAGCTTCAGAAAGTAATTACAAACATGCTAAAACAGGAATAAATAGAAATATCAGAAAAAATAAGAAAGTTTAAGCAAAGAAATGGAAAATATAGAAGATAACAAAATGGAAACATTGGAATGGAAAAATGTGATGACCTAAGTAAAACAAAAACAAACAAGACCCTCAGCAGTGAATCTCAACAGCAAAAGGAAAGGACAGAGGAAAGAACTAGTGAACTGTAAGATTCAGTGAAGGAAATGACCACATCTGAACACCTTAGAGAAAATATACTAAGTAAATAAGAAGGAAAAAGAGAGAACTACAGCTATGGAACCTGTAGGACTGTAACAAAGGATTGAACATTTGGGTCCTTGAAGTCCCAGAAGGAGATGAGGAAGAAGAAAAGGTTGAAAAAACACTCAAAGAAATAATAACTGAACACGTCTCAAATCTGACAACAGATGTAACCTACAGATTCAAGAAATTGAGAAAATTCTACATAGGATAAATCCAGGAAAGTTCACATAAACACACATCATAATGAAAGGTCTGAAAATAAAGATAAAGAAAAAGATCTTAAAAGCAGTAGTAAGAAACAATTTGAATCATAGCAGATTCTCCTCAGAGACTAGGGACGCCAGAAAGAAGTGGCATGACATCTTTCAAATGCTGAAAGAAAAGAGCAATTAAGCCAGAATTCTATATTCAGCAAAAATGACACTTAGAAATGAAAGGGAAATCAAAACATCCTTTCAGAAGGAAAACTGAAAGAACTGGCCACCAGGAGACCTATCCTAAAAGGCTACCTAAAGAAAGTTCTTTAAACAGAAAAGAAACAATAAAAGAAGGAGCCTTGAAACATCAAGACAGAGGAAAGAACAAGGTAGGGAAAAATATAGATGAATACAAGAGACTTTCCTTCTCTCAAATTCTCTCAGTTACGTTTGACAATTGACGCAAATGTTATTGCAATGTCTGATGAACCTACAAGGAAGCAGGAGACATAAATCAAAGGGCTGATCAAATAAGAATGATAAAAAAGGTCAAACTTCAGCCCTAACATATCAATAATTACATGAAATGTAAATGGTCTAAATCAGTTATAAAACAGAACTTGGCAAAGTGAATGAAAAACCATGACTTCACTGTATGCTGTCTAACCCACTTCAAATATAACAGTATAGGCGGGTTGATTGGAAAAGAATAGAAAGAAATATAGTGTACAAATATTAGCAAAAAGACAGAAATGGGACCAGCAGATGGTGTAATGGTTACGTTGCTGGACTCCCACATAGTCGACTGTAGTTTGGATCCTGGACCCAGCAGCTTAAAACTCACACCAGGCACATGCTGATGCATGCCCAAAATCCTGAGAGGAGAATGGAGGGGAAGGGACTGTGGAATGGCCATCCCCACTGGGGAGTGATTTTTTGCTTTCTGTCTTTCTATCTCTCTCTCTCTCTCTCTCTCTGTCTCTCGGGCAAGCATATATACCCTATAGTAAAAATCTCTCTCTTAAAAAAAAGGAAAGGCAGGAGTTGCTGTATTAATTTTTATATAAAGTGGATTTCAGAACAACTCTTATTCAACATAGCATGGAAATTATAGCCACTGTAATAAGCCAGGAAAAGAAAATGAAAAGCGTATAAATAGGGAAAGGATTAATAAAATCACTCCTCTATTCAGATGACATGATTGTTTATGTAGAAAATTCCAAGTCTTTACAGAAAAAATTAAAACTAAAAAGTTCAGAAAAAGCAAAAGATACAAGATACATATGCAAAAATTAATAGTATCTTTATGTGCTAGCATTGAACAAATGGTGCTGAAATTTAAAATATAAGACTACATAAAATTGCTCAGAAAATTTACATACTTAGGTACAAATCTAACTTCTATGCTGAAAACTACAAACAGTGTTGCTCATAAAATTTAAATACTTAGGGAGGCCAGCAGATGGTGTAGTGGTTACGTCACTGGACTCTACATGGCCGACTGTGGTTCTAGTCCTGGACCTGGTGGCATAAAACTCATGCTGGACATATGTGTGTGTGCCCAAGATCCTGGAAGGAGAATGAAGGAGAGGGGATCGTAGAATGGCCATCCCCCAGTGTGGGTGATTTTTCACTCTACCTCTCACTGTGTATCTTTCTGTCTGTCTGGCCAGTGCACATGCTTTAAGGCAAAAAAGTCATTAAAAAAATTGAATACTGAGGTACAAATCTAATAAAACATACTTTTGTGCTGAAAACTATAAACTGTTGAAAGACACCAAAGAAGCTCCAAGAAAAGTGGGAGCTGTATCATGCTTGTGGACTGAAGGATTGCTATTGTTTTAAGAGTCGATGGGCATCCTTATCCTTTAAGGCTGTGGACTGAGGTAGGTAGTGGAGCAGCAGCCAGAAGCTTCTTGGGCAGTTGTCACTACAGAGAATGAGTTGGAAGCCAGCCTGGAGCATAGGAAATGGACACACTGGCCCAGCCACCATGGTGCACAGATACTGCCACCACTTGGAAGGCTGAAAGCAGCCCGAGAGGCCCAGGTTTCATTCCTGGGCCAATGTGAACACGGGGACATGTGCGTGTAATCCTGGTCAATTGGAGGCTGGAGTGGGAGGATTCCAACATGACGAAAAGAAAATATCTCTCAAAAACACCTATTACTGTCCCTTTTTCTCTTCTTTCTCTCATAAAAGAAAAAGAATGGACATACATTCAAAAAAGTACTTTCTTACTTGGCTGTTAGTTTGATGCACGCCAGTAGAGAAGGGGGAACCTGGAGAGTGTTGGGCTCAGGACTATCTATCTTTTTCTATTTATCTATTCATTTATTGTGATTTTCAAGTCACTGAGTCCAGGACTTGAACCGTAGTCGGCCATGTGGGAATCCAGCACCCCAACTACCATGCCACCTTGCTAGCCACTATATTCAGTTTTTAAAAAATACTAAAATAACTCAGCAGTGAAATCATTAGCCAATCCCAGGCAGTCTCTGCTATAATTGATGACTCTACATTTCCCACCATGGTAATTTTGTTTTGCATTCATAAGGATGCAATTAAAAAAAAAAAAAAAAACTCAAGGAATCACAGTTGTGACAACTAACATTAACCACAGTGTCATTCACAGATACTGCTAAAGCCATAATTCTGAAAAGTAGATTAATTTCCCTTGTGTGGGGACCATCTGAATAACATTCGGTTTCCTCACCAGGGTTAGCTGATTGACTCTGGAAGGAACTTGCTGCTTCTATGGCAACGTGATGTGCTGGGAGGCTCTGCCTACCCCAGCTTTTCTGGCTTCATTTCGCCCACTGCATCTCTACCTGGAATTTGGGAAGACAATAAGCTGGTGTTCTCGAGTTCATGAGACGGGCAGGATCTCTAGGAAGGCTTTGTATGCATTCTAGCACACACACACACACACACACACACACACGCACACAATTTTTCTAACTTATCAGTAGACAGTGTATTTTCTTCTCTTAGCAATTTCATTATCTTTAATTTAAACTTTTTTTTAAATTTTACTTTTTATCTTATGATTCTTACATTTAATTGTACATCTCTATTGTACACAATATGTTTTTTTTCTTTTTTTGAGAAAGGTTTTTGCTATAGAGCACATGTGCATATAGGAGAGACAGAGAGAAAGAAAGCAAGAAATTACCCCCTATGGGGGATGGCCATACCACAGTCTCTTCTTCTCCATTCTCCTCCTGGGATTTTAGGTATGCACACACACATGCCTAACATGTTTTTTATTTTATTTTATTTTTATTTTTTAGAGAGAAATTTTTTGCTATAGGTATTTGCACTCATTGAAGAGAGAGAGAGAGACAGAGAGATAGAAAGCAATAAATCAACCTCCAGGGTGGATGACCACACTGCAATCCCTTCTCCTCTATTCTTCTCTCAGAATCTTGGGCATGCACGGACACACACCAAGCATGAATTTAAAGCCACCAGTCCGGGACTCGATCTGTGGTTGACTACGTGGGAGTCCAGCAATGTAACCATTATGCCATCTGCTGGTCCCCACACCTCTTGTGTTTTAAGCTGCTGGATACAGGACTTGAACCATGGTCACCTACGTTGGAGTCCAGTGATATAACCATTATGCCGTCTGCTGGTTCCTACAATATGATTTTTCAAAGGATGTGTATAGTATGTGAGAAATCAAATCAAGGATATTACCATATACAACATTTTCGATGAGAAATACAAATGGCTGAAACTAAATAATTTTAGTGATGCAGAGTATGTTAGTGCTTTGTTTAGGTTAAAGGTAAAAAAGTGCTTTGGAGAGAAAATTGAAAATGGCTTTCTTATACTGAGGATCAGTAGTATAGTGAGTAATCTTCGGGACTCTGAGGGTCACGGCAGTGATGGTAACACCTGCCACACCTTGTTCACCTGCTACATTTCAGGCCTTGCATCATATCTTTTAGTCTTTATTGTTGTTATCAGGACAATAAAGGAACCTGAGGATCAGAGAGTGTGTGTAACTTGCCCAAGAAAACACACAGGCAGGTGGCAGAGTCTGTGTGGAAACCAGGTACAACTGGTCCAAATGGTTTGGACCATTTCACCTCCTGCCTCCCTTCCTGTCATGCAGGTGGAGATGGGATGTTGACTGGTCCCTGAGTGGCCTCCCACAGCTAGCATGAGACACTAGAACAGCTCCAGCAGAGAGGCAGCAACTGTCATAGTGTTTATGAACCACCGTGTGATGATCAGAACTCTTCTTAAAGAGGAACCTGGAACTGGCCAATCTCAGATCCAAGGTGACCCTACTGGTCTTCATGGGTCAGAGTGATAACACTGGCCAGAAATGATCCACTCAACGGAAGCATAGAGACAGTGCCATGAGTTTCCTTTGTTTTGTGTAGTACCTTCTGAGTCTCCTGAGGGCTCTGGAGTCTCACTGGGTCACCATGAGCCAGTGGGAGAGGGTGGCCTTACCCTAATTCCCTGGGATCTGCAGGTTGCTCCATTCAGCATTGCTCCCCAGTGCTGAGGATGGGTGGATGGTCTCAGCAGGCCCGGGTTGTAGAGTGTCGGTCCTTGTTGGACATGATGGGTTTCCCACTGGGGAGAGCCTTTATATCCCTGGGTTTTTGATCTGGCATGAACTTGAGAAAGGAATAAGATATAAGTGTCAAGGGCTCTTTCTCTAAAGAGCTGTACTCTCCTGCCAAGGAAATGTGGGCTCTGGTGTCTGTGTTTGCAGGTTTAGATGGTTTTGGGGAGACTGTCCTGGCTCTCTGTGTGGGCTTTGTGACATGAACACCAAAGCAGCGAGCCCTCATTTCCCTCTACATCTGAAATATTCCCGTGTTTAAAAATCATCATTGTCATTGTTCTCATCATAGCCATTGTGAATCATCTATTCCATTCTCTGGTGGTTGGATTGACTATTGAGGACTGGGAGGAAAAAGGTGTTTGGAAGGCACAAAAAGTATTTGTTGAGATTTCTGCAATATCTAATGGACATTTTGAGAGCTCTTTCTTGGGCCACTTGTGTACATTTAATCATAGCCAGGCTAAAGAAGCATGTATCTATGTTGCACACACACACACACACACACACACACACACACACACACACATTTCTTCCATCTCCTTTACAGATGGACTAAAAGTTATCCTTTTGCAGAATGACAGCTAAAATATGGTAGATATAACATGTCGAGCCTGATGTTTCAACGGAGGATTGCTCAGAGCCCAAAGGGCAAACCATATAACATTTAGTTTAAAAAAACAGACAATAGGCACTAAGTGCAGCTTGATCCTTTCAGTGGTCCCCAACTTGACTCCAGGGTAGGTAGGCTGGGGCTGGGTGTTATGAGGCTCGGGGCTGACAGGGTGTCAGACTCTCACATATCACCTGATAATAAGAAGCCAGGTTATTACATCCTGGATGGTCAGCTGATTCTTCTGGGTTCAACCAGTGGCACGAAATGTCCTGCTTTGGGGCTATCAGGTGGCATGGTGATTAAGGTGCTGGACTCCCACATGGCTGACCGTGGTTTGGGTCCTGGACCTGGCAGCTTGATTGTCACATGGGGCATGTGTGCATGTGTGCATAAAATCCCAGGAGGAGGAGGAGAATGGAAGAGAAGGGATTGTGGCTGGGCCATCCCCACTGGGGGATGATTTCTCATTTTCTCTCTCACTGCCTCTCTCTCTGGGGAGTGCATGCAGCCTGCAGCTAAAAACCTTAAAAAGAAAAAAAAAAAAGTGCTTGCTTTGTAAAATACTTGCCCTCTGAGTTTCTTTGTCTAGGAGTGTCCCAGAGAAGGTAAGAAACAGGACAACTGCACTGCGGGCTTTCTGAGAGGTTAGAGGATCCCTGTGGGAGCCACTGGTGATGGGGTGCAGAGGGCCAGCTGCCGTGCTCTCCCTGCTCCCTGAGTCCTGCCCATGGCTGGATTATTAATGAGGAAAGGCAGCCGCAGGGGCAAGTGGCCTGGGCCCAGGAAGGAGCTCAGCTTTTGTCTGCAGAGGTCAGGACCTTGACAGTGAACGCGGAGGGCTCTGTCCCCCTCTGGCCACAGGGATGCCTGCCAACCAGTCTGCAGCCCGAGAAGTTTCAAAGTGAAGACCAGAGGCACAGCCGCTGAGCTCCCCTCTCCTTCCACCCTGACCGGGTGTCATTCGCAGCAGACTGATGCAATGATGCTGCAGAGCAGGAAACATGGGAAGCAATTATCTTTTTAGTAGGTCACCAGCCTCCTTTGGGAGAGGAGACCAGAGGGAGAGCAGGAAGGGCGAGCAAGGACCCCCCTAGAGGCTGCGCCTGCAGTAGCTGCCTTGGTGATTAATAGCTGTGTCACTTCCCACGAATGTTGCTTTAAGCAGCCGTGCTCAAAATTGAGTGGGAATGAAATAAAACCACCCAAAATAAACGTTTCCTCTAGTCTTTAGGAATTGCTGCAATCCAGAAATAGCTTTTCAAGTCTATAATTTTAAATGGCATCACTCACAGCACTTTCCGAACCTCAGCTTCATTTTCGCATGGATATCATTGTGCACACATGCACCACTTCTTGTTTTTAAAGACCGTGAAACATTTGAGCTAAGTGACTTTTTTTTGATACTGAAATAAAAATTGTTTACAGTGAAGAATATAGCTTTTACATGTGTTTTGAAAGAAAAATAGTAAAAATAGTACCGCAGTAGAGGGAAAGGATAGGAATATTCCGTCCATATAGATCATAAAATGGAACAATGAAAATGTCTGGCAGGCAGTTATTGCTGGCCAGCTGCAGGAATTACAGCCCTGGGGGCTGCACTCGGGACAGTGGGCCAGGACGCTGGCAGTCAGAGGGCCATTATGCATGCCCTCGGTGTGGTCAACAGGGCCTGAAAGCGTAAGTTAGGGGTGACCACAGCGTGCAGGGCAGGGTTTCTACATGAGCCACGCCCTTTCAGGGTCTGGAGCCTTAAGGCCCCTCCCTCTGCTGCCTCTGTTGCAGCCAGGCTGGCAGCGTGGGGCGATGGTGGCAGCCGGGGGTCGGGGAGGCTGTGTCTGGCTGTATCTTGGGATGGGAGAAGGGTCATTTGCCTTTAATATCACATTTCCCCTGGAGAAGCCAAAGAGCACCTCTGAGGGGTGAGCAGCCCCTACTCAGTGCTTTGGGGGCTGTCAGCAACCTGGGTAGGAGCGGAGTGGTTGGGCGCTGCCTGCCCTCTGCCCACCCATTTGTTTACAGTGGTGGTCCTTAGAACAAGGACAACAACATCAGCAACGAAGACCAGTGGTGGCATGGGCTGTGGACATAAGGAGAGGTTGGTTCCTTCCTCTTACTTCCTTCTTCCATCCCTGTTCTAATTGCCCTCTGGCTCCCACCCTGCACGCACGTCTTTTTCTTGTTTGTTTGCTTGTTGTTGCTTTTGTTTAGTCAGAACACCGGGTAGTGAGCAAGCATACAAGGGGAAGTGGAGGGGGGTGGGTGGAGGGCTGGATACGGAGCTGCTGGGAGGTAGGCCACTCGGTCTGTCCTCCTCCTGTCTTTCCTGAACATGTGCCACAGCCTGCCCTCAGTGAACTGGGAGCGCAGTGACAGGTGCTGTTTAAAACGTAGGCTTGGGGCTGGCTGTAGTGTGGTGGTTAAAGTGGCTGGATCCCACATGGCTGGCTGCACGATTTGAGTTCCAGACCTGGTGGCTTGAAAAACACACCAAGTGTGTGTGTGTGTGTGTGTGTGTGTGTGTGTGCCCAACATCATGAGAGGTGGGAGAGATAGAGAAGGGATTGCGTGACCATGCCTTATGGGAATGCTTTCTCTGGCTCTCTCTGGTGGGCACATGCACCCTCTGGCAAAAATTTTAAAAAGGTATTACAGATTTTATTACTATCCAGGTATGGTAATGCCAATAGATCAGGAGACCGCAGCCACAGGGAAGATATTAAGAGCTTGTTACTCACAGGTCCATGAGGAGGGGACACCCCCTGCCCTGCAGGCCCATGCATGGAAGCACAAGGCTTCCTCAGATGGCAGAGGGAGCCAGGAGAAATGGGAGCAAGAGATTTCATGGTGGTTTCCACGGGAAGGCATGGGTGAGGCAGGTAGGCAGCAAAGCAGGGTTAGGATTGGCCCATTTCATCTTCTTGGTGGGTTCTGGGGCATAAGGGGCTGTCCTGAGTTGTCTGGTACCTGGCCCAGGGGAGATTAAGGGAGAGGGTCATGGCCCAGAGTGGAAGGTCTGGGTAAAAGAGGAACTAGGGACTGCAGGTCCTCAGATTGATTTGTTTGCATTCACAAAACATATTCCAAGGGGAGTTCTTTCTTTAGGAATCAGCCAGCCTGAGAGTAGCCTTTTCTCTGGGCTCAGCAAGGCCCCCAGATGTTGAAGCGTTGAAAACATATGGTGCACTCATGCAGGTGTGTGCACGCTAGCCTGCTGGGCCACATAAGATGGGGAGCAGACGGACTGCTCAGGCCATTCTGGGGAGGAGGGGCTTCCTGCTTTGACTGGCATGGCTCCATTTGGTGTGTGAAGGGCATGCCAAGGGCAGGGGGAGTCAGAAAAGTCTTCATGTGGGATGGGAGTATTTGCTGAGCCACAGAAACCAAGTCCAGGCCCAGCCACTGTGGTATAGCAGTAACACCCTGCCCTGAAAAACTGGATGCCAGATGAACGACTGTGGATTCAGACCCCCGTGTCAACCTGAAAATACTCCCGGAGTGTGTCCAGGTGTGAGCTGGAGGGCTGGGAACGGGGATTGCGGTGTGATGAGATCCGGCCAAGGGCGCTCCTCTCTCTCCTCTCTCTCTCGTATGTAGGCATGCACTCGCTCTCTATCAGAAAAACTAGCAAGAGCTGAGTCCATTTAGACACTGGCAGTTAGGGGAGAGGTCCCCTATAACCAGAGAGCCCTTCTTGGACCAGAGACCCAGGATGGGAAGGACGTCCGAAGCGGCTGGGCGGGCAAAACGGTTGCAATGTTCACCTCCGGCCAAAGTGAATGTTTGAATGCCAAACTCAGGCATTTGGATTTTATTCTTCGAGAGCTGACCAGAGCTCCCGAGGAGTTCTAATAAAATTGTAGACTCATGTGGAATGCCTGCATGTGGTTGTATGTCATAGAGAAAATAACAAGTTAGGATGCTGATGTAAATTTATACTGGACAAAACAAAAACAAAACAAAACACAAAAACGAAGCCCGCAGTGTCCAGGGTTGGAAACTCAGTGCTTTCCAGGCCATGTCAGTGGGTGGGAAGGGCTCCGGGGTGGGGATGGGGTGGGGTAGCTGCTGGGTCGGCTATGCCCTGAATGAAGGGGCCACCAACCTCTGAGATCCAGTGGGCCACATCATGGGAACGGGGTCCAGAGTTGCCCCACTTTCTTGATTTTCAAGAAAAATCTAGAAATTCAGATTCTTGTGAAATCTGATTTTTGTGAAATCCCTCAATGTTCAGGAGTGGATTAGCTAAATTTTCTATCAACACAGTAGAAGTCACTGCGCGGCCTGCCACGGAGACCCTTGGTAGCCCGCTTCCTCTCTGCGCCCATCACTTCAACTGAATTGTGAGGTCAAAGTGGAAATGAGACATAGTGCGCCTACATTGGGAAACTGAGGCACGACAGGTCAGGGGTCACGTTTGATAGCCAAAGACCTTCCCTGAGGTTCCGAGTGGGCCCCTCTGCCATGCTTCTGTATTTCCTCATTTGTGAAAAATCATTCATTCCTTCACTTATTCAAGAAATATGGAGTATCTGCTGAGTCCTGGGCCAAGACAAAGACTTCACACATGAAACCAGAAAATGGGGTAGAACACTGTTTAAAATTGTGCTGCTGTAATTATTTTTCCGTAAAACAAAACCCAAAAGGTATGGTAATCAATCATTTATTTTACCGGAGCAGCCCACAGTGTGGTGGTTACAGCAGCTGGATCCCACATGTCTGACCATGTGGCTTGAGTCCTGGACCTGAAAAACATGCCAGGTGTGCGTGCATGCCAGAAATCCTGAAAAAACAGGGAGAAATGGAGGAGAAAGGATTGCAGCGTGATCGTTGCCCATGCACATTCTCTCTCTCTCTTTCTCTCTTTGGTGAGTACATGCAACCTCTGGCAAAACTAAAAAAAAATAATAATAATAAAATAAATCACTTACTCTGCTGTTGCTGTGTGCATACAGTGTCCCTAGTGACATTCTGACAGCACATAGTGAAGTCTTTATGATTTACCGGAGCGTGGGAGGGCAGGGCTTTACCCAAGGCTCTCACTAAACTCACCTACCATCTCATTTGGATCTTTGTCTCTCGGGCTGTGAGCTCAGTGGCTGGGACTCAACCTTTTGATAAGATTTGTAAAATGACTATATTAGTCAGTTTGGGCTGCTATAACAAAATGCCACAGACCAGGAAGTAGACATTTCTTTCTCCTAGTTCCAGAGGCTGGAAGTCTAAGAAGGGGCTTGAAGATTTGGTGTCTGGTGAACGATCTCTTCCTGGCTTGTAGATTGCCACCTTCTTTGCGTGTCCTCAAGTGACCTTTCCTTGCTGAATGGAAGGAGGGGAGAGGAGAGGAAAAGAAAGCGAGAGGGAGAGAAAAAAAGGGAGAGTGGAAGAGAGAGAGAGACTCTTTCTCTTCCTCTTTTTATAGTTAGGCCACTGATCATGCCAGGTCAGGGCCTCACACTTATGATCTCATTTACCCTTAATTACCTCCTAAAAGCCTTTTATCCAAATTGTCAAATTAAAGGTTAAGCTTCAACACATGCATTTTATAGGACGAAATGCATCTATAACAATGACATAACATTGCGATGAAACCATCATTGGGTCTGTGATTTGTCTTCAGTTTCACAATGATGCCTCTAAAGATGAGAGGTTTCCCTCAGACTGCTGGGCCTCTTTTTTGGAGCCACACCCTGCTGTGGTTGGGTGGATGCTGGGATGGAGCAAAGGCATGGATGCCGGGCAGGGTGGGGCAGTGCTCCTTGGAAGACTGTATGTGGAGTGGCTGAACTGTGCTGGGGGGAAGTCTGTACTCTTAGAAAACCAGCCTGTGTCACAGTACCTGCAAGTGACTTTCCCTGTCTCTGCTTGTTGTTCGGCGTGTCCTTATCACCTCCCACCCATGCCACAGGGCCAGATGAATTCCCAACTCCTTACGCACTGAAAAGACTATGGTGCCCTACTTTTCTACAAATAAAGACAATATTAAAGTACAAAAATTATATTTATAAAGTCATCATCAAATATAAATTTTTAAAAGAATTATTTTATTTAACTTTATTTATTTATTTATTTTAGTTTGACTAAAGAGGGACAGAGAGAGAGAGACAGAGAGAGAGAGAGGGAAAATGAAAAAGCAGGCCACCAGGTCTGGGACTTAAACCGCGGTCAACCATGTGGGAGTCCAGGCCCTCAACCATGACGTCACCTGCCAACCCCAAATATAATTTTTTTTAAATTGCTATTTTCCTTTGCTCTGAGTGATTGATGGGTATCCTACCCCAACTGCTTGCTGAAGAACAGGTTTGCCTTGCTGATTTGATAATGTAGCACTGTGTAGCATGCACACACACGTGGGCTTTTTGCAGTCTGGGACTCAAAAAGACTTTGGAATATTTGTCCATGGGCATTACTGGGGAGGGGGGGGGTGGGAATCATTCCAGACCACTTTATAAATTGCTCTGTGGAAAGCCTTGAGTCCACTGACACAACTGCTTCAGAGTGCATGCAGCCGCTGCCCACCGGGCATAGGAATTTAAGACAGCACACAGCAAACACCTTTTCCTTATAGAATTAAGGGGATTTATGTGGTTGAAAGTAACAACCCACCTGTGACTCTGACAGGAGCACCTGGGTCAGTATCTCCCTCCTTGTTCAGAATGTCCTTTGAAATACATTCTAGGGCATAACTTCTGTCCTATTAATTATGCCACAAACTTAGTACAGCTGAATAATTAATGATCACAGGGCATTTGGAACCATAAAATGTCATGTAAAAGGAGTAAAAATTATGCTGTGTATTAGATGGATATCTTGCTTTAAAAATATTCTACTGTGGGAATGTTAATTTCTAGAAGAGTTAAAGCACTTTCTGTTGGGTTTTTCTAAGAAACTGGGTATTTTATTGTCTTAATAACATTTTAAGCGATTCAGTTTCTGCATTCTGAGTATTCTAAAGGCAAATGGCTAGCTGGTGCTTTTAACCTGGAAGTGAAGTTGCCTACTGGGTTTTGGTAAAACGTCTGTTGGTTCTCTCTAGCCGGAGGCAATTTGGGCCCAAAGCCAAAGAAGAGGTGAAGATCATTGAGCACCAAACACAGACCCTTCGGCTGATGCCTCACCTGGCCACGGCCTTGGCGCTGACCTTTGCCAGCAGGTGAGATGGCTCTCAGGGTTTGCTCTCCCAAGGTGACTGTGATGCCCTCGGATTAGTAAGACTCGAAGGAGAGGCAGACACAGGGCTTCGTTTCTCAGCTGTGATCAGGAATGAGGCTGTGGTTAAATGTGGTGCCAGGTTAAAGCAAGGACTAGGTCCAGTGCAGTGGCACAGCAGTAATGCAAGTGCCCTGCAAAGTTGGAAGACATTCGATGGTACACAGATTGTGGAAAATGTTTGTCTGTTCTCCAAAGTATTAAGCATGACATTACCATATGACTCAGCATTTTAATTTTTAAAAAATTTTTGATATAGGCTGCATGCGCTCACCAGAGAAAAAGAGAAAGAAATCACCTCTCAGAAAGATAGTCATGCTGTAATTCTTTCTTTTTTTGGGGGGGGGGGAGGTTTTTTGCTATAGGGTGTGTGCGCTCGCCAGAAAAACAGAGAGAGAAGATAGAAAGTGAGAAATCACCTCCCCGCCGGGGGGGGGGGTGGGGGGGGGTGGGGATGACCACACTGCAATCCCTTCTGCATTCTACTCTCGGGGTCTTGGGCACGCACACACACATGCCTGGCGTGAGTTTAAGCCGTTGGGTCCGGGACTCAAACTGCTGTCGACTACGTGGGAGTCCAGCGACATAGCCATTACGTCAACTTCTGGTCCCTGTAGTCCTTTCTTCTCCATTCTCCTGTTAGGACTTTGGGCACCCACGCACATGCACCACTGGTCTGGGACTCAAAACTACTCGGCGGGTCAGCCCCCTTAACTTCCATGCCTCCTACTGGCCTCAGCAATTTTTTTTTTTAGCTGTTTACCAAAGAGAAATGAAAACATAGTCATTGCACACAAAAGCTTGAATGTTGTAACAGTATTAGTCATAACAGCAAAAATGTGAAAACAATCCAAATATTTACTAATTGTTAAATGGATAAGCAAAATGTTGTACATCTGCATAGTGGAGTATTACTTGGCAATAAAAGAAATGGAAGTACTGATACATGCTACAACATTGATGAAATCTGAAAATATGCTGAAAGAAATTAGCCCCCAAAACCGTATTTTATGATTTCATTGATATGCAAATTCCAAAGTAATCAGAGTCATAAGGATAGAATCCATGGTTGCAGAGACTGGGGAGGGAGTAAAGAAAGGAATGAGGGGGACCAGCAGTTAGCGTAATGGCTATGTCGCTCGACTCCCATGTAGTCAACCGCAGTTCGAGTCCCAGACCCAGTGGCTTAAACTCACGCCGGGCGCATGTGCGTGCGTGCCCTAGATCCCGAGAGGAGAATGGAGGAGAAGGGATTGCAGCGTGGACATTCCCCTTGGGGGGCTGATTTCTCGCTTTCTGTCTCTCTGTCTGTCTGGTGAGCGCATGTGCCCTATAGCAAAAACCTCTCCAAAAAAAAAAAAAAAGAAAGGAACGAGGACTGATTCCTAATGGATGTGGGATTTCCTGTAGGAAGATGAAAATAATCTAAAATTAGATGGTGATATTGGGTTGTTGGGAAAGTTATGATGCATTTTTACATAGGAAAACAGAAAAATACGTCAATAGTTGCACAACTTCCTATATCTACTAGTAACTACTGAATCGTATATTTTAATAGTGTGAATGCTGTAGTGTACAGAATATATCTCGATAAAGTTACATCAGTCAATTATTCAGTCAGGTTGCATAAGTCCTCTAAGATTTTTTTTTTTTTCAAAATTCTCTTGGCTTTTCTAGGTTCTTTGCTTTTTCATAAACAGTTTTGAGTCTGTTCATCAGTTTTTTTCTTTTAACCAATAAAAGCATACTTAGCTTTATTTATGATTGCGTTGAATTTATAAAGCAATTGGCACACTGTTGGGGCTTTCAAATTCAGGAAGATGTATTTTTTTTGTTTTCAACTTTTCTTAACAATGTTTTATAATTTATAGCGTAGAGATCTTATACATTTTTTACTAAATTTATTCAAATTGAATTGTTTTTTAAATTTAATGTCTTGTTGTTCATTAATATTATATAGTATTATTATTGATTTTTGGACCTTGTATCCTATGTTCTGACTAAATTCAGGTATTAGATCTAATAGTTTCTTTGTAGATTCATTAGGATTTTTCTATATGCACAATATGTCATATATGCATAAAAAGAGTCTTACTACTTCCTTGAAAACATTTATGCCTTTACATTTCATTTTCTTGCCCTATCAAACTGGCTAAAACCTCCACTCTAATGCTGAGTAGCAATGGTGAGAGTAGACATCTCTATCTTAGGGGAAAAGTGTCCAGTATCTCGTACATAAGTATGAATGTTCACTGCAATTTTTTTGTTTAAATATCCTTGGGACCAGCAGTTAGTGTAATGGCTATGTCGCTGGACTCCCACGTAGTCGACCGTGGTTCACGTCCCGGACCTGGTGGCTTAAAACTCACACCGGGCGCGTGTGCGTGTGTGCCCAAGATCCCGAGAGGAGGATGGAGGAGAAGGGATTATGTCGTGGCCATCCCCCTGGGGGGTGATTTCTCGCTTTCTGTCTCTCTCTGTCTGGCTGGCAAACACATGCGCCCTATAGCAAAAAACTTCTCCAAAAACAAACAAACAAAAAAAAAACTTTTATTAGATTGAAGAATTTCCCTTCTACTCATAGTTAGCTGAACAATTTTTTAAATGGTAAGAGTGCATGTGCATGTTTAAGAGAATGAGAGAGAGAGAAACACACCATGACTTATATTCTGGGTATACATGAGCCCAGCATGCTTTCAGGCTGACCTGAGGATTTGAACCATGGTTGATTTGGCTTACAGCCTTGCAGAACACCATTACTGGTGCACCACAGAGGTTGTGCTGACTAAACATTTTTATCATGGATACTGAGCTTTGACTATATATATATATTTTTTTTTTTCCTATTTAGATAATTATATGATTTTTTTTCAGCATTTTGTTAGGAAGTGAGTTACATTGATTACTACTTTTCAAGTGTTGAACCAAATTTGCATTATTGGTCATACTATATGAAATTTAAAAAATGTTACTGGGTTCAATTTGCTAATGTTTTGACAAGGATTTTACATTTTTTGTTTATGAGAAATATCGATATGTAATTTTTTAAAATATCCTCATAAGATTTTGGCATCAGTATTATGCAATCCTCATAAAATGAATAAGAAATTAATCTCTTCTCTATTTTCTTTGAAGAATTTGTTTAAAACTGCTGTTATTTCTTCCTTAAAAGCTTGATAGTATTTATTTAATGTATATTTTTGGGGGAAGATTTTAAATGATTAATTTCTCGAATATAAGAATCATTTGCTTGCCAATTTCTCCTCTTGTCAGTTTTGTTCATCCGTGTTTTTGTTAATCTGTGTTTGTCCTTTTTCACACATTAGTAAAATTTAAGTTGTTAACAATATTATCTTATTGTAATATTAATGCCTACTGGATCTGTGGTGATGTCTCTCCTTTTAATCCTAATAGAATTTTTGTCTTCTCTTTTATTTTTCTTAGCCAATTTTGCTCAGTGTTGATCAATTTAATGAATCATCTTTTCAAAGAAACTACTCTTGCCTTGAATGCTTTTCTTAAGATTGTGTCTGTTTTATGTATTATTTATTTTAGTTCTTATGTTTACCATTTTCTCACTTCTATATTCTTGGGTTCTTTCTTTTAGTTTCTGAACATAGAAGTCTACATTATTGATCTTAAACCTTTCTCTTTAAAATAAAAATGTAATGCTATATATTTTCTCTAAAAATTGCATTAGCAGTTTTTTGATATGTCATATTGTGATAAGTTGAATATTTTTTTCTATTTTATTTTTGAATTATTTGACTAATGGGCTACTAGAAGTATGTGTTTATTATTTTATAAATTTAATTGACTTGTTTATATTTTTTAAAGTATATTAATTGTCGACCCAGAATTTATAAGATACATATTTAATGGATCAGAGACTACTTTCTAATATTTACTCCTTCCCACGCAGTGTAAGAACCTTAAACAGTATATTCTCAATTCCTTCCTCCCAGCCGTCGTGCTTATTGTTGTCATATAGTTTACTTTCACATGTGCTATGAACACATAATGTATTGTTAATATTTTTCTTTTACATAGTTATATTTTAAAGCAATTAAAAATTAAAAAGTATCAAATTTTATTTTATCTCTAATTATTCCATTTCCAACACTGTTAATTTTTTTGTATAGATCCAAGTTTTTAACTGATATTATATTTATTCAGCCTGAAAAACTTTTAACATCTCTTGTAGAATAGATCTTCTGGCAATGGATTTCTACATTTTTATTAATTTGTTTTGGAAGACATTGCCAGTTGATACAGAATTTTGGCTTAATAATGTATTTTTAAATTTTTTTTCCCCTCGAGCACTTTAAAGATGTTGCTCCATTGCCTTTTTGATCCTTTGGTTCTCAAGTGAAAACAGGCATTCTTCCCCCATAGGAGAATTTCTCCTCTCCTATCCTAGCTGTTTTTAAGATATTCTTTTTCCTTTGGTTTTCAAAGTTTTGGTTATGTTGGCCTAGGTGTGATTTTTGTTTGTTTACGCTGTTTGGAATTTGTTGGACCTCTGGGATCTGTGGGTTGAAGTTTTTCATCACATTTGGAAATATTTTGACCATTATTTATTTAAAATTTTTTTACCCCTTTTCCTTCTTTTCTTATGATCTCTAATTATACAGATGTTAAACTGCTTTGCATTGTCCTACATGTCACTGGAATTCTGTGCTTTTTCTTTCTTATTTTTTTGAAAATGCTTTGATTTGAATAATACCCATGCATCTATCTTCAAGTTCTCTGGGGTCTTTTTTTTTTTCTTCTTCTTTTTCTTCTTTTCTCTATTTGCGATAGAGCATGTGCATGTACATGTGAGGGAGGGAGGGAGGAAAAGAGAGAGAGAGAGAGAGAGAGAGAAGACAGAGACAGAGAGAAGCCCCCTCCGCAAAGTCTGGTCATGCCACCGTCCTCTTCCTTTAGTCCTTTAGCCCACAGATTCTGGGCACTCATGCGTGTGCTCAGCATGTTTCAGGTGGACTCAGTGGGGGACTAGAACCCTGGTCCCCGTGTGGGATCCAGCTTTTCTTGAGCAGCACATTTCTGCTACGCCACCGAGCTAGCTTATGCTCCTTTCTCGTGCAGTGTCCAGTCTACCCAAAACTGGAATTCAGTTCCTCTGAGCTTCCTACTCAGCTTTTGCTCTTTGGTATCTCTACAGGAAAATGTGATTTTTCTTCTATCTGTTTTGTTTGTTTGTTTGTTTGTTTGTTTTCTTCCTGATGTTATTAAGAGAGTTAAGGTCTTTGGTGTCCTGAGATACTTTTTAACTTAATCAAATGACCCATCTGAGGTTGTTACTAACTTGGTATGTCGCTGCCCTCTTGCCATATCCCTTTCAGTAAAATTTAATTTAATATTTAATAATATTGTTAACAATATTATTGTTCCAGCCCTACTTTAACTGAGCCAGATCATTTCTTGACACATAGGTTGACTTTCAGGAGTTTTCAACCTGAATGCACATTAAAACCATCTGGTATTCTTTAAAACAAAACCAAACAAATTATTTGCACCTACTCCCATTTATTTTAGTTTGGCTGGTCTAGGGTATGTATCAGGAATCTAGACTGTGTACATTTTAGCTTTGTAGATGCTTTTAATGTGCAACCAGAGTTTGGAACCACGCTTCCTAACAAGACCTGAACATTTCACAAGCAGAACAGAGCAGAGTATGAAATTATCATACACATTTAAAATGGATCAAAATAAACTGATAATGAAATGTGAGACTTTTTTTTTTCTTTTTTTTTTGGAGAGGTTTTTGCTATAGGGCGCGTGCGCTCGCCAGACAGACAGAGAGAGACAGAGAGATAGAAAGCAGGAAATCACCCCCCAGGGGGGATGGCCACGCCGCAATCCCTTCTCCTCCATTCTCCTCTCGGGATCTTGGGCACGCACGCACACGCGCCCGGCGTGAGTTTAAGCCGCCGGGTCCGGGACTCGAACCGCGGTCGACTACGTGGGAGTCCAGCGACATAGCCATTACGCTAACTGCTGGTCCCGAAATGTGAGACTTTTAAGAAAGGTTTTTGCCATAGGGCACGTGTGCTCGTTGGAGAGAGATGGAGACAGTGAGCGAGAAGTAAGAAATCACCTCCCCCTGTAGGAGGTCATGCCACAATCTCTTCTCTTTCATTCTCCTCCTAGAATTTGGGCACACATGCACACATGCCTGGCATGATTTTTAAGTCACCAGGTCTGGGACTTGAACCATGATCAACCATGTGGGTCCAGTGACTTAAATACCATGCCACCTGCTGGTCCTAAAATTTGAGAATTTTTTATGTTCATACAAAAGAAAAATCACTTTCTTTGAAATTTTTTCCACTGGGACTTGTGACTATTATGAAAAGGCAAGGCTATATATACATTGCCTTCTCAGTCAACTATTAGGTTGTCGGGAAATATGTCATGCCTTTCCCGACAACCTAATATTTCCAAATCTGTGACACAGAAGATAAGAGACCACATTACAAAGTTTTGTTACATATTCCACATTTATAAATATATATACATGTTTATATATATTTACAGCAAAAGTGTTATATGTATCATCATGTCTCCTTTTACTTCAGCTCTTTTTGTTTTTTGACTTGATTTAAGAATTTTATAATTGGGACCAGCAGATGATATAATGGTTATATCATTGGACTCCCACATAGCCAACAGCAGTTCAAGTCCCAACCCTGACAGGTTAAAATTCACACGGGGTGCATGTGTGTGCATGCCCAAATTCCTGAGAGGAGAATGAAGGAGAAGGGATTGTGGCATGGCCATCTTCCCCGGGGCGGGGTGGAGGGGAGAGGTTATTTCTTATTTTCTGTTTCTCTGTCTCTCTCTGTTTCTTCAGTGAGCCCATATGCCCTATAGAAAAAAAAAATCTAAAAAAGAATTTTATATTATGTTGATGAAAATGTTTATGTTTGCCAAAGACCAATATCAAAGAAGTAGAGAGAGGTCACACTTCTAGCATTAGATTTCAAGGAGAGAAACAAGGTGGAGTGATTAGGAAAAATTAATTTAAACAAAAATTTCAGAGCCCTTATCATGTGCCCACATGGTGTTGAAGAGGGCAGGTCAGACTTCTGCCTTCACCAAGCTGGTGACCTTTCTGCCGCCTAAACCCTCAGATTTTCTTGGCTTTCACCTTCTTGCACCTCCGTCTCCAGGGTAGCCCAGTGTCCCCATCACAGCTCTGCTCTCCTTCCCCTTTCTTCCTTCCTCTCTCCCCATCTCAGCAAGTGCTCAACCCACTGAAAATCCGGTCCTATGGATTCCCAGGAAGATAGTGCCTGAGTGGGGGGAAGAGGTTGTCTGCATTTGAAAAGCTTATTTTTTTTTGTTTATACTTTCCGTGAGAGACAGAGAGCGAGAGAGCCCTCTTCACCAGGGTCTTCATGCCATGGTTTACCCCAGGCCTGGCCATCCTGGATCACAGACATGGGCATGTCTAGCGTGTTCAGAGAGATCTTGGGACAAGCACTGTGGGCCTTCCCATGCGGCCTCAGCGTCACAGAGCTTTGTATCACTGCTGTTCCATCAGAACTGGCAAGGATCTGTGTCTTAAAACAGGCCTAGGCAGGGCCAGCAGGTGGTATTGTGGCTAAGCACTGGACTCCCACGTGGCTGACCACAGTTTAAGTCCTGACTGTGGCAGTTAGCTCTCTCACTTTCTCTCTCTCTCTCTGTCTCTTTCTAGTGAGCATATATGCCCTGTAGCAAATTTTTAAAAATTATAATAAGAAATAAAATTAAATCAATAATTCTTTAACAACAACAACAACAACAACAAAAAACAAGCCCACGTAAAAGTTTGTATCTTTTGTGATGTATTCTGGCTCTCTTGTTTTTTCCTAGCTTAATGCCCCTGTGGCCCCTCCAACTTTTGGGGAAACAACTTAGTAAATTAGTTGTAACATTTTAGGCAACTTCACTTACACAATACACACCTTTTGCTTTTCCTTCTTCTTTTTTCCCCACTAAACTTCTCTAGCCTTGGTTACAGGCTCCACCTCCCAGTTTCCCAAGGACATGTGCTGCCAGTCAACTGGCTTCGAGTTCCAAGGCCTGGGTTACTGGAGGTGGGACTAGCTAGACATTTATTCAGCGTGTTTGGTCCTCATGCCCGTCTATAGTCCCGACCTTTATGTGCATAGGTCTAGAGTTTGACGAGCAGGAAAAGCAGGCCTCCAGCCAGGGTGACATCTCATGTTCCACATCATGAGAAGCCAGGTTTCACTTCACAGCGAAAGGCAGGTAATGGGGTGAAGTGGGATAGCTTCTTTCAGCACACATGGGTTTATATATTCAGCAAATGCGTGATACCTTGCTCATAGGATTGCCGGTTAAGATACAGATACCCTGTTCAATTTGAATGGCAGAAAACTGATGCAGAAAGTTTCATTCTATGTATGTGCACTTAAACGAAAAATTATGTAACGTTTACCTGCCATTCAAATTTAGCCTGGTGTCCTCTGCTTTTGTTTGTTGAATCTGGCAGCCCTACTTGCCAACATGACCCTGGACACTCGCTGTTGTTGCCCACCATGATGCCTGTCTGGGTTTTGTCAAGCCAGCCAGCAGAGCTGGTTCAAAGGAAGGCCTTTCCCCCTCTGTCCTCTTCTGTCTCCCCAGAGCAGGAGACAGGGAGGACTTGCTGGTCCTAAGAGAGCCCACCCTCTCCACTGGATCCCATTCACACTCTCTTTTCTTCAACCAAGGGAACAGACTTGGCAAGGGCAGGGCCTGCTCCGTGGCAGCCCTAAGGAAGGGAGCCCAGGACACGCCCTTGCCCACATTCCCAGTGCTGCTGCAGCCCTCCTCCCTTGGCCACCCCGCCTGTGCTTCCATGCCTCTTCAGGTCCTGAGGAGTCTGCAGCCAGCAGAGCGGTCAGCCCTGCCTGGGTGGCACCTGAGCACTAGGATTCCTGTTTTGCTGTCTTGGCCACGACGGCCGGTGCTGGGTCAGCTTTTAACGTCCTTCTGTGGGGCCCGTGGCACCCAAGGACCGCTCCCCCCACTGAGTGGCGGCCTTGCTTGCCTGTGATTCCCAGACACGCTGGCTACAGCATCACCAATGCCCTCTCTGTTCCTACCTGTGTGACTGGTCACCTCTTTCCTGAACTTGTTTTCTGAAACACCCCTTAAAGAGAAAGTGCTCGTTCCCCATCCCTGGTCCTCTTCTCAGCCGCCATGTCCACATCTCGGGCCAGTCCTGTCTGAGGCACACCTGTACTCGGGCAGCCCGCAGGCCTTGCAAACAGCACCACTTGCTAATTGTGTGACTTTGAGGAAAGCTATTGACATTCAGTGCCTCAGTTTCCCTATCTGTAAAAGACAATAATAATCATACCTGATTTAGAGGGCTATCGGAAGGATTACATGACTAAATATTTGACATGCCAAGGTCGTGTCCGAAGTGTACCAAAAGCTCGATATATGTTAGCTGGCCTCATTACCACTACCGCTGGACACCTCAGACTTCCTGTTACTCCCATCCCATTAATTGTCCTCCAGGGAGAACCCGCGTCCTTGCCTTGCCTAGCATCTAGAGGCGCCCCATTTCTTGGCTCATGGCCCCTCCCATCTAAGGCTGGCTGGGTCTTTCTCAGGTGCCATCACGCTGACTGCTCTGCAAGAGGCAATCTGTCTTTCCCTGCCCCCTTCCTCACTTGTAAGCACCCTTGGGGTGCCCTTTGGCCCAACTTCATAATCCAGGATGGTCTCCCCACTTCAAGATCTCGGATTTAATCACATCTGTGAAGTCCCTTTTGCCATGTGAAGTAACATATTCATGGGGACCAGAGATTAGGATGTGCACATCTTTGGGGGCTGTTAGGCTATCTGTCAATCAACTCATTTCGGAATCTTTAGTGCCAATAAAATAAAAAAGATGATGCATGGGCCAGCAAGTGGCATGGAGGTTAAGGCAGCGGATCCCACGTGGCCAGTTTGACAATTCAAGTCCCAGACCCAGTGACTTAAAAATCACTCTGGGCACATGAGCGTGCATGCTCAAAATCCCAGGAGGAGAGTAGGTGAGAAGGGATTGTGGCGTGGCTAGCTGCCTTGTGGGTTATTTCTCACTTTCCCTATCTCTGTCTCTCTGTCCATCTCCAGCAAACACACATGTTCTATAGCAAAAAAACACACACACACACAACACAAACACAAACAAAAATAAAAAACAAAACGCTAAAACAAAAACCCTGACATATACAAGACATGTGTGTAGAGGGTAGAAGAAAATACTTTGGAATAGGGGCTTGTGTGTGTAGACAGAAGAGGGAGAGCGTTAAGCACAGTACCCACGCAGTGTTGGCACAAGGGGCCAGACCCAGGCCGAGTGAGCACTGAAGCCTGCGAAGGTGCCAGTAACCACCATGCTGCCAAGTTTAATACTGACCTCCCTCCAAAAAGCGAACTTGGCAGACAGCAAAGGAGAGACTTCCAAGGAAAGGGTGGCATGGTGGGATGCACAGTCGCCCATATGGTCATGACACAGGGCGGCGGTTTTGAGAGGCACACATCGTCTTTGGTAGTGACTGAGGAAGAGCATAGTCTCGTGGTCTGCCTAGGACCAGGAGTGTCCTGCCTCTGTCGTTCCTGGCTTGCTCTTTTGCACACGTGCCAGGTGCACAGCTGTGTTCATCGCATGCCTCTGCTTTGTCTCGCAGGTATGCCGGGGCCCTCCTGGATGAGGACATCTTCCAGGGAAAGGGGCTCATGAGCAGCCGCTCGCTGCAGGCTCTGGTGGCAGGACTGAAGGCCTACAGCACCTGGGAGAACGTCAGCTGTCTGCAGGACTGCCGCGAGTGCACCGGGGGCATGGTGAGCCCCAAGCCTGGCAGGCCCAGGGGGTCCCCACGAGGCCCTGATCTGCAGGGGTTCCAATGACACAGCACATGTGGGGAGCACCGGGTGGCAGGCAGAGCAGGCTTTGGAGTCAGACGGAGATCTAGACTGCCCCAGGTTCTGGTACACACTTGGCCTTATAGTCCTAGTGTGTCCCTGCATTCGAGGCTGCAAGGACTGATGTAGACCAGTGTTGTCAAATGCTTGGCTGGGGGACCAGCAGTTAGTGTAATGGCTGTGTCGCTGGATTCACATGTAGTCGACTGCGGTTCGAGTCCTGGACCCGGTGTCTTAAACTCATGCCAGGCGTGTGTGCATGCGTGCCCAAGATCCCGAGAGGAGAGTGGAGGAGAAGGGATTGCAGCATGGCCATCTGCCCTGGGAGTGATTTCTTGCTTGCTGTCTCTCTGTCTCTGTCTGTCTGGCGAGTGCACGTGCTCTATAGCAAAAACCTCTCAAAAAAAAAAAAAAAAAAAGCTTGGCTGGCAGTGCCTGGCACTGGCCCTTGGAGGGCGTGAGCATCATTAAACCTGCTGCTGCTGCTGCTACTGGTTGTTGGCAGCCTGGGAAAGGGCCACCGAGGGTTCAGATGATCCCAGCTCTGCTGTAATCCCGTGGGTAGAACACAGGCAATGACCCCAGGTTTTCCTACTCCTGGCAGGGAGGCAGAAGGTAGAGCATTTACAGACCGCTCCATGAGTCCCCTGCCCTGGGCACAACAAGGTGTGAAAAACCACAATGTGAACAGCTGGGATCTGTGCCTGTCCCTCACAAGCCTGCCGCAGGAGCACCCCCAGGGTCTGAGGAGTCTCTGCATCCTCCTGGGGGACCAGAGCTGGTAGAGTCCCTGAGGGTAAGGCATGGTATGAACCTGTGACTCCGTGGCAAGACAGCACTGCAGGCATCAGCTATGAGAGCAGCTCGGATTGAGTCCCCAATGGCTGCCCCATGTCAGTGACCCCCATCCGAATGTGGGCTGCGTGCAGCAGCTACTGGGGCCTCCAGAAGACACCGCCTGAAAGAGGATGGAAGGAGAAAGCCCCTGTGGAGTGTTTGATGTGAATTTAATGCTGAATTTGGCTGAGTATTTGCCTAAAAACAGCATCTCTGAGCCTGAAGGGGAGGATGAAGAGTTTTAGCCACAGTGGGGAAGGGGTCAAGAGCCAGTCAAAAATAAGAGAGGAAGTATGGGTTTCTGGAAAGCCCGACACCTGACCCTCTGTATCAAATCCCTGGAGGGGCCCAGGGCAGAGCCAGGGTCTGAGCCTGAAGGCTGCTCCCACGAACCACAGTGTTGGCACACTGAGATCTGGCATATCCGTTCTTTCACGCTGGCTACGTAAAGGAGTGCTCACGATTCTGGGGGTAGACACAGGGATGTCATGAGGGAATCCACATGGGGCAGAGAGAATGGAGACTGAATGGGCGGGCACAGCTGGGCCTGGAGCCGAGGTTGTGCAGAACCTCAGGCTGAGGGTTCAGTTCCACAAAGCCGTCCCTGTTCAGACACCAATGGTGAGTAGTGGGTCACCAGGTGATCTAGGCTTTTTTATCTGACTTGGCTACAAATTGGGGGCTTCCCATGACTCCTTCCTCGGGTTACATAATTTGCTACAGCAGCTCCCAGAGCTCAGGGAAACACGTTGGCAGTTTATTATGAAAGATATAAGGGATATAGATGGACATCCAATTAAAGTGTAGGGTGAGGTCCAAGAGTCCCAAGTGCAGTTTTGGGGTATACCACCCTCTGCAGAGAGCTTCCACTGCCCTGGAAGCTCTCCAAACATGTCTTTTAGGGAGCTTTATGGCCTTGTTGTGTCAGTATGACCGATTGCTAATTCAGGTTCCAGCCCCTCCCCCTTCCTGGAAGGTGGACAGGACAGGGATGAAAGCTCCAAGCTCCTAATCATGGGTTGGCCTTTCTGGTGACCAGCCACCATCCAGAAGGCACCAGAAGTCACTTAATTAGAACAAACGATGTTTCAATCACCAAGGACATTCCAAGGGGTCTAGGATCTCTGTGCCAGGAACAGGACAAGACCAAATCTGTATTCCTTACCGTATCACAGCCTGATTTCCACCTTTGTCCCTTCTCGTCCCCTCCCTAGCCCCTGACCCTGGCACAGGACTGCTTGTAAGGAGATAGCTGCCTGTCGGAAGATAAGCCCAAGCACCTCTTACCTGTTTCGAGTTCAGATTTCCACACAGCATGTCTTCAAGAAGCAGGTCTCCAGGAATGAAGTGTGGGCTTCAGTTGAGGGACTTCTGAGAGGATCCTGGTGACCACCCCTTAAAATTACTTTTCAACACACATTTAGTGTCTGTTGAGCTTGTCTTGGGCAGGTTATTCCCATGTCTTTGCCTTGGTTTCTCCGTATAGAAAATGGGGATAGCTAGCCTGACTTGGAGGTTGTGAGGTAAATCGCGTGAGATGATGAGCATGAAATGCTCCACACACTTGGGAAGCAGGATTTCTGTTTCTATGATGTGCCTGGATTTGAAAAGCAGAATGCCACACAGACTCCTTTCCTTGCTACCATGCAGGCGACAGGTGTTACCTATAGACTACTCATATTGAAAGCGATGGTGACATTCATTAGCTGTGGGCACAGATTCCAGCATGAGGTGGCAGTGCCTGTGCATCAGTAGGACTTGGCAAGACCTGGAGGTCCCAACAGTGCCATGCTCAAGACTTACAGGATGGGCTTGGAGGACCTCCCTTGGGTGGTGGTAGGAAGCACACCTACCCACAGGACAAAGACGTGGGAGCACATGGCACATCAAGGGATGCCAGGATAGGCACAGGCAGGCTCCACGTGAGGGTGCAGGAGACAAAAAGACTGAAGAGAGAAAGCCAGAATTAGATCTGGGAATAGGCTATGACCCTGTCTGCAGCTGCCTGTGGAGGGGGCACTAACACAGCACCCCAGTCTCCAGACCCTACGGTGTAGCTGACTGAGCTCAGAGACAAAGCCTCTAGCACAGTGCCTGGCTTGCAGGGGGGCATGTGACAGTTCCAGCCGTTCTCGTGTACTGCCAACAATGCCAGTAAAGTGAGACAAGACTACGAGGACACTGAGGGCCAGGACCAAATTCTGAATCAGCCTTGGTTTGATTATGGTGTGGTATTCAGTAAACAGCTGTGGGCCGAGTGATGACTGACTGATGGATTGTCAGGCAGGGGGATAAACTGGCAGACTGATGGACAGAAAGACTGATGGACAGAGAGCTGCTAGAGAGATGGATTGATTGACTTAATGAGTGAATGCCCTATGCACTCAGTTTTATTTTTTTTTACCCTTGGGCCTTGGAATTATCTACAAAACTTGATTTCCTTGGTCTTTTCTTGCTCTATTTTACCATTTTTATTTACTCTTTCTAAAAATCACTTAAAAAATTTAAGTTTATTGCTACTTTTTGGAAGGAAGGAACACAGGTGTTGCCTAAGATTACTCATATTCGAAGCCATGGTGACATTCATTAGCTATAAACCCCCATAGGCCCATCTTGGCAGCTCATGTGCAGGGGACAACTTTTGATGTCAGCATCTAGTTTAGGAGGTGAAGACTTGAGAATAGGAGAGGAGGAGAAATTGTACAATTTACCAAGACAAGAGTACATCTGGTACCTGGTACCTAATGCTTTTCCTTTGTGAGAGAGAGAAAGGGAGAGAGAATGAAATAGGCATTTCGGACAGCCATAGTCTGATGTAGAATGATCACCACGTTGTGATCCTCCTGCCGCTGCTTCTTAGTTATCTAGGATTATAGGGATATGGTACCATGTCCAGTACGTTCATGATAGCTTGGGATCTGAACCCAGGCCTCTCATGTGACTTTCACCACCCAAGTGGTGCTGTGGGCCACCCAGGCTGGTTCCTGGCAGCTACTTTTTGCCTCTACTCTAATCCTATGGCCCTGGTAAACCCTACTTCTCTCCATTTCTGACCTTAACGTTGGTTGCTGTTGCCTAAAGAAAGCATCGTCTGTGGAAGGCTGCTCCTTTGCTGAGTAAAGAACATGTGAATTCACATTTAAATACGAAATATTAGTCATATTTGTATTTTTTTTATCAATTATAGAAGTAATGCATATCTGTCATAGACATTTTTGAAAATACAGAAAAGCACAAAGAAAAAGGTAAATGCAGGAATTCCCCCCTTGTCTGCTTTCTTTTCACAGTTTTAGTTATCCATAATTGCAGTCTGAAAAATATTAAATAAAATGTTCCAGAAATAAACAATGAATAAGTCTTAAATTACATGCCATTCTTGGTAGCATGATGAAATCTTGCTTTGTTCTATTTGGGATTTGAATGATCTCTTTGTCCAGCTTACCCAGGCTACAGACACTACCTGCCCCTTAGTCACTCAGTAGCCCCCTCCATGATCAGATTGGCTGTCATGGTATTAGAGTGCTTGTGTTCCAGTACCCCTCATTCTACTTGATCATGATCTCAAAGCATAAGAGTAGTGATGCTGGCAATTTTATTACAGCTTATTGTTTTAATTGTTCTATTTTTACTAGTACCTATTGTCATTAATCTCTTACTATGCTTAATTTATAAATTAAACTTTATCATAGGTATGTAGAGTAAAAAACACAGTCTCTGAGATTTGATACAATCTGCAGTTTCACACATCCACTGAAGGTCTTGGAATATACTCTCTGTGAATAAGAGGAGACTACTATATATCCCACAGTGACACTTCTTTTTAAAAATTTTTTAATTTATTCATTCATTTATTTTAATTTGACCAGAGAGAGACAGAGGGAGAGAGAGAAAGTGAGAAAGCAAGCCACCAGGTCCAGGACTTGAACCACAATCAGCCATGTGGGAGTGTCCAGCACCTTAAGCACCATGCCACCTGCTGGTCCCCAACCACAGTTATACTTCTTAGAGATAATTGTTATTGTTTGCACCATACTCTTCTATATGTTGTGTGTTTAAAATTTTATAACTTGCCTTTTCACCAAAGAGTCAGTATGTGCATCCCTTCAACTTTTTGCTGAAATGAAGTTTTAATGGCTGGTACTATTTACCGTGTAGGTATAGCATTATTTACTACAATAATCCCTCAGGTTATGTCAAATTTTTCATTATTATAAATAACACTACAGGTAGCAAAAAAAGTGTTACTTTTTTTGTTTTATGAATTGGTTTGTTCGTTTTTGCATACCTGTGATTATTTTCTTGGGACCACGTATTTAAATGACGTTGATATTGTCAACAAAGGTTATACTAATTTCCACTCTCACAAACAGCTGAACACAGAATGTGTGATAGTTTCTAGACCAGTAGTTTTCAAATCTTTTTGACCATGACCAAACGTAAAAGGCACACTTTGCAATACAACCCAGTATTTACAAACATGTATACATTAAATTGACTCGGAAAATTGTATGGAACACTTCTGGCCTCACTATTGTGATGTGTGCTAGTACTGTCTTTTCATTTTATGCCATTTGAAGAAAAACTAGTTACGGAGCATTACATTGAGTTCAGAACTTGCCTGTTATTTGCAGAACACAGCCCAGACTCCCTGATGAAACAGAAAGGATCTTGTTATGTGCAATTGAGAGCTGCCAGGCAGGGGAGTGTGTCTGTGGTGAAGCTAGAGTACCAGGGGAAGACACCTTCTATCCCAGGCTGTGGGGTGGCTTCTGCTACTACCAAACTCTCTGGTAATTTTGTTTTCACTAGAATGTTACTGATTTTGCCATTTGGGGGTTAAGATTTTGTAAAAATAGGAAAGAGATAAAGACTTCAGTGTCTCCTAAACATTGGCACTTATCTTAGATCTGGTGAGGAATGAATATACCCAGCAGCCCCAGTGTGGTCTAGGTGAAAGTTCATGATCCCAGTACTGTTGTTCTTAAAATGCCCTCTGGAAACCTTTGGGTTCTGAGATTTCTTCTCTCCACAAATTGATGTTTCCATAACACTTGGTGGTCAGTTTTGTAGCATTATCACTCTGTGTCAGGAAATTATGAGAAAGTCTTAGTTGGCTATTTTACAGGAACCTCGGCAATTCTTGTTTTCTTTGGCCAATAGGCTGAGTGTTGCAAAAGTAATATATTGTTGCTTAAAAAACATTTTTAGTAGTGACATAGATAAATACAAAATACAGATAGAAGTAAAACTTTGGAATTAAGTCATATTGTAGTCTTTTCATGCATTTGTTTCCAAGCTCTAACTTTTCTGTCTCTACCTTTGCAGCATAGTTTATTATTTTTTATGCATAAAGCCTAGGATAAATGAGATTTTATACAAAAAAATTGAAATTTTCAAGAATCCAATCATTAAGCAAACAATACTAGTTGAAACTTTCATAATTCATATTCATGCAAGTATTTCATTGCCTTAACAACTGCTGATTAAGAATCACTGTTAAGAAGCCAACAAGTGGCGTGATGGTTAAGGTGCTAGACTCCTACATGGCTGACCGTGGTTCGAATCCCAGACCTGGTGGCTTGAAACTCATGCTCGGCACATGTGCAGAGATGCTCAAAATTGTAAGAAGAGAATGGAGGAGAAGGGATTGCAGCATGACCATCTCCCCTGGGGGGAAGTTGCTCACTTTCCTTGTCTTTGTCTCTGATTAGTGCAGATTCCCTATGGCAAAAACTTAAAAATAATAATAATAATAAATAAATAAATAATTTAAAAATCATGGTTAAGTGTTGCCAGGTTTTCTCTATGTGCACAGCAGTATACTGCACATGTTCCCTGTCCCGAGGGCTAGGGAATGTAAGGGGGGCTCACTGTCCACAATGTATGGAATGGAGAGGCCCTGAGATTTTGGTCAAATGAGCATTAGGAGACTTCTGACTAAGATGGAGTAACAGGCAGCAGCTATACCTACTAGCCAGTCTGGAAGACCTCAAGGTCTTGGATCTGGCAAGGAATGAATATGCCCAGAAGCCCAAGTGCGATTTTCTCTCATGAGGGGGAAAAATGCAATGTATGAAAGAGCAAGGGCAAGGATGACAACAGATTTTTCACAGAAGCAAAGCAAGTAAGAAGACAGTAGAACAACATCTTTATAGTACTAACAGGAAAAATATTGATCTAAAATTCTGTACCCAGCAAAATTATGTTTTAAAAACAGAGTTATAATAAAGCCATTTTTAAACTTTCAAAAGTTGAAAGGAATTCAATACCAACTGAATTCACTGTAAGAAATAGTAAAGACAATTTTTCAGGCAGAAAGAAAATGATTATCAGATAGAAATATGAATTTATACTGAGCAGTGAAAAGCACCCAAAATGGTAACTAAATGGGTAAATATATGAGGGAATTTTCAAAGGTCATGAAAAATGTATGCTATGAACAAACCATGTATGTGTATCAGATCTTTTTGCACCAAAATAAACTTATTCTTTAATTTCATTTCCACAAACTTTTAAAGGCCCCTTGCATAATATTTTTTTCTCGGTGTCCCTAAATCTCTTTTAAAAAGAACTTATGTTTAAACAAAAATAATAACAATTTAATGTGAGGTTTATAACACATGTAAAAGTAAATCACATGACAACAGTTGTATAAAGGCCAGAAGGGAAGAAAAAGAAGTATATTATAGTATTTTGAGGTTCTTACACTATATGTGAAGTCATGGACTATCACTTGAAAGTAGACTATAAGTTGAAGATTTATACTCTAAACCCTGAAGCTACCACTAAACTAATAAAACAAAGACTTATAGCTAATAAATGTAATTATAACCATACTAAACTAATCAAAAAGAAGGCAGGAAAGGAGAAAATATGGAAGAATAAAGATATTTTTCAAATAGAAGACAAGTAGCAAGATGATAGATTTAAACCTAACGATAGTACTTTAAACTTAAATATCTGACTTAAAAGGCAGAGATTATCATCATAGACAGATAAGCAAGACCCACTGTATGTCTACAAAGAACCTACTTCAACTATAACGGCGTAAGTATGTTAAAAGTGAAAAGACAGGAAAAGATTCACCGTGTTGGGCCAATTCGTGGCATGGTGGGAAAAGTAGTTGGATCCCATGTACCTGACTATTCGGCTTGAGTCTCAGACCAGCAGTTTATAAAACATGCCAGGCATGCCCAAAGTTCCAAAAGGGGCAAGAAATGGAGGAGAAGGGATGTGTTGTGACCATTCAACATGGGGGGAGTGCTTTCTCACTTTCCCTCTTTCTCTCTCTCTCTGGTGAGTGCATGAACCCTCTAGCAAAAAAAAAAAAAAAAGAACAAAGAAAAAGATACATGATGTTAACACAAGTCTAAAGAATCCTGAAGTGACTATGTTAATATCAGACCAAGATTTCAAAGCCAAGAATATTACCTGAGATAAATAATATCATTTATAATGACAAAAGTGCATATTTATTCAGAAAATATAATAATTCTTAATGATTATGCATCAAATAACACTCTTACTGGGTGGCTACTTTGGTTGTCCCCAGTTCACAGATAAGAAAACAGGCTCCGAGCAGTTGGATGGACCCATGCGCCTATGATTGCTGGGTGACTGGAAGCTTGTTTGGTCTGACCTCAGAACTCATGGTGATGTGGCAAATCTGTGCCCAGAGATGGCAAGAGATCACACTGTGATGCCTGGGGAAGTGTCCCCAAGGAGATGAGGCTCAGCTTCACCATGTGGAATGAGTAGACCTCACTGAGTGATGAGACCCCAGCATACTCTCTGTTTGCCTGGAGCTTTGGCTTCAGCTTTACAAGTTTTTTAATACTAGACCCCGCTCCCCAGAGATGAGGTGCTGAACTCCTGAGACTTCAGGCTGGTATCCCAGACCTCTTTTCCCTATTGATTCCCTGTACTGATGAAAAGGCAACTGTTCTAGTCTGTGTTGTTTCTAATCATGGAAAGTTCTTCAAGGTGGGTGAGTTATAAAAAGAGAGGTTTACTTGGCTCACTGTGTGAAGGTGCAAGGTCCAGGGGCCACGTCTGGTGGGTGTCTTGCAGAGTCCCAATCATGTCACCAGCGTGAGAGCAGAGTGGAGGAGCTGTCTGTGTGTCAGTCTGCTCTCCTTCCTTGTCCTTGTAAATCTACCAGCACTCAAATGTCGGGGCTCCACTCTAATCATTTAATCGCTCCTAAAGCTCCACCTTTCCACACCATGAAGGCATTAGGTTTCCTTTCAATACCTTCACAACCAAATTTCAACACATGAATTTTGTGGGACACAAACCGTAGCAGCAACTTTTTTTTCGTACAGATAACATACGATAAAACCTAGGAACCAGGCATGCCTTGGTCTGGGGTTGAAGGGTCCTTTTGCTTTTGTTTTTGTTAATATTTACCAAGTAATACCTATATATGTGAACTTCTTTATAAGTGCTTTACATAGAATAGCATAGTTAATTTTTCAATGATCTGATTCCTGTTACTAGTTCTACTTTGCATAGAGAAACCCAGCTAGAGAGATTAAGTAACTTGCCCAGATTAAGTGCTAGAGTCAGCAGCTGTGTAGTAGGGACACGGCTCTCTGGGAGGCCAGATCCACATTCGCATTCAGCATTCTCCCTGTACGTGTTGAGTGGGTGTGCGTGTGCCTGTGATCCTAGCTGGCTGAAACTGGGGTGGATTGTGGTGTTAGGATCTCGATGGGGGTGACCCTTCTCTCTCTTCTCCCCCACTCTGTCTGTTTCCCTCACAGAGGAAATAAATACACTTAAAAAAAAAGATTGAGGGCAAAGCAATGTCAGAACCAGACTGAACCCCGTGTCTGTCTCTCGCCTCCTTGCTAAACCTCTGTGCTACATGCAAGCTGGGTCACACCGGCTTCTGTTCTCTCAACACCAGAAAACAGCTGAGTTCTCCTGAATGGAATGAACACAGTTTGAATCTATCCTGTGACTTTGCAACCATGTGAACTTGGGCTGGTCCCACCTCCTGAACCTGTTTCCGTGCACCATAGCTGTGTCTTACTGAGCTGCCTGGTGGTTGGTTTTGGTTAAACTGGATCTTCTCATTGTGGTTGGGGGTATTTGACCAGCAGCACTAGAGCCTCCTTGTCCTATCAGACCCTGAGAGATGATTCCCTATTGTTTTCCCTTGTTGTATAGCTGAGGAAAGTGAGGAGGGATTTGGTTGAATTACTCGCCCAAACCACTTTGGTTAGACAGGGAGGGGCTGGAACAGGAGTTGGCAAAGCAAAGCCTGCTCTTGGCGAGCTCTGTACGATGTCCCCATCAGCCAGTGCTTCGTGCTTACACATGGTATGCATTTCTGCTTCTAATCGCGCTGTGTAAGTGGAGAGTCAAGCGGGCCTCATTTGGATGTGATGAAAACCCTTCACCTGTGCATGTGGGGACACCTTCACCACTCTCGGCTGGCTGCGAGAGCGGAGCTCGGCTGGCCCTGAGTACTCGCATGACTCAGCCTTGCCTGCTTCTTTTTGTTTCCCACTCTCTCTTTATGGATTGACAGGGTCAACTGAGTTCCTGAGACTGCTGAAATTTCACTCAACTTACACATTGCCCCTTTTTTCCATAGTCAAGGAAACCTAGATTAAATTTCCTAAAATCATCTGTGAGAAGAGAAGGGGGAACAGCCCAGACCTTGCATTATGTAGAGAAGGGCATGCTGAGAGTTGGAAGAGGTGCTTTGTCATGGGGGTTGAGGCACTGGGTTTGGGGTGGGTGGAATCTCATTCTCAGGGCTCTGTGGCCTTGAGCTTTACCCCTGAGGCACCAATTTCTTTACCTCTTAAGGCCTACCATGGGAAGTACTCAATAAATGATTGATTTTCTTCCTTTCCTGTTTACTGGCACTAAGAGACTCTGCTGAAGGATCCTAAATCTCTCCCTTTCTCCACCCCCCTTCTCCCCTGGCTGTGGTTTGAAGGTATCCCTCCAAAATGTATGTACTAGAACTTGGTCAGCCACTGTAATGGTGTCAAGAGGGTAGAAACTTAATCTGATTTTGAGGTTGAAAGGTGGGGCCTTTGGGAGTGGTTGGGTCATCAGTCTGCACAGTTAAGCCATGGTAGATTTACTGTATTTATTTATTTTTTTAGAGAGATTTTTGCTGTAGTGCATGTGCACTTGCCAGAGAGATAGAGAGACAGAAAGCGAGAAATTGCCCCCCTCAGGGGGAATGGCCACACTGCAGTCCATTCTCCTCCAGTCTCCTCTTGGGATCTTGGACATGCACGCACACATGCCTGGTGTGAGTTTTAAGCTACCAGGTCCGGGACTCGAACCGCAGTCTACTACATGAGAATCCAACGACATTACACCATCTGCTGGTCCCAAGTTAGGTAGGTTTATGAGAGAGACACAGATACTCAGACACACAAGCATTTGCTATGCTCAGGCTCTTGCCATTGCTCTTCCTGGCACACTGGGGAGTCCTCCCCAGCAAGATTAACCCCCACCAGCTGTGGCAACTGACCTCAGACCTCCAAACGGTGAGCTAAGTAAGACTCTATTTTAGGGCATGAGTGCACAATAGAGAGAGACAGAGAAAGAAAAGAGAGAGAGGGAAAGTGAGAAAGCAAGCCACCAGGTTCAGGACTCAAACCATAGTTGGCCATGTGGGAGTCTAGTGCCTTCACCACCACTTCACCTGCTGGCCCCAGTCAGTCTCTCTTTTTATAAATTACCCAGACTTAGATATTTTTGTTATTGGCAACACAATGGACCAAAACACTCAGCATGGCCCATTAGACATGTATGGGAGCTGCCTGGTTGGGGCACCCCAGGGTGTGCCTTTGGAGGCCAGTCACATTCTCAGCAAATGCTGACTCTAAATCACTAGGGGCTACAGAAACAAGCCTGAAGCCAAAGCACAGCACATGGTGCTCACGGCCCCCTCCCTGGGGTAGAGCTGTAACTTGAGCTCCACCTGCCAGCCTTGGGCCTGACTGCCAAACTCTTCCTTCACGTCTTTCTATAATATCCCTTAGGCCTCAGGTGTTACCTCTGCTGGATGCCCAGGACCAGGGCCTGTGCTCTCCACGTTGGCCCCTTGATGCCAACATGAGACGGTACCCTTCCTGGGCTCACTGCCCTCAGAGTCGGTCTCCACAGCAGGGTTTTACACACCCCGCCGTTCCACTTCTCATTGTGTTCCAGAATCTCACACAGATCAGAAATGGCTGAAGCAGCATAAAGAAATATCTCTGCGAAACTGGAGCAGGATGAAGTCTCAGAAGGGATCTGCAGCCCAGCATGATGATAAGGTTATCAACAAATACGCACTGACCCTTCCTTTCATATTAGACCCAGAGCTGCTGTTTGCTGTTTGGAGATACAACCCAGCTGGGCAGTGTCTGAGTAATTATATTTAATGATTGCATAAGAGAATACTGGAACAATTGTGAGTGTTTGTAAATTAAAACAAAAAAGTGGTGTGACGCAGAGCCCCCACTTATTCAGGAGACTTAGTCCCAAGGCTAATTCCTCAGGGAGATTCAACACCACCCCATTTATCTGGCATCATCCTATGCTTGGGACAGAGCCAAGGCCTGAAAGAAACAAAACAGATCTCTCGGAATTCTAAAGAGATGTCACAAAGTCTGTGTGCAGAAGCTCAAGCCCTCACTCTACTCCTGAAGGAGCCAGGCCAGCCTCCGCTCATGCTTGTTGCCGCTCACATGTGGCCCCTGGCTTCTTGGTGTGCTGCAGAGAAGCTCAGGGCCACTCTGCCTGCAGGCAGCTATGAGCACTCAGCCATAGCTGCTGCTGACCAGAGAAGATGCAAGAAAACAGAAGATAACAGAACGAACTTAATTCGATTGCACAGAGCGCCCCTGCCTCGTCTGAAGGGGGAACCAAAGCTCATCTGGAACACAGAGTCTTCCCAGCAAAGTAGGCTCTGTGCAGGCTGGAGTGAGGAGGGACAATCACGTGAGGGTCACTCTTCCATCCTGGATGCTGGAGACTTAACTGTTCTCTGGAATATAATGGGTGGTATTTGTTTAAATGCTCAGCTTTTAATGACAATCCTCTGGACATCCATCTTTCAAAACAGACAAGTAGGTCAGCCTGACTTAGATCAAATATGGCAGAAGCCATTTTGCTCCTCATCCAAGTTTTTAGAAAGAAACAGCCAAAAAAATTACTGGCTGGTGCCAGAGTCATGTGTAGTTAGTGGTGCTGATGGAAGATTCATGGGTCCAGCTGGCTGGTATTGCATATGCAGGCAGGGTAGAGGTGACTTGAGCTTCACCATAATTGAAAGTAACTGGGTGGCAGGTGGAAGGGCTTCAGGCATGGTCCATACTCAGGGTCCAAGCCTGGATCAGGCTAACTTTCCAAGAAGAATCTGCCTAGGGTTCAAATGTTGATGTGGCCCCTCTAGTATTAAGGCCTTCTTAGTGGTTACTATGACAACTTCACTAGCCAAACTTTTGCTCAGCCCATTTTCATTTTTCTAGGGTACCAGCTAGTGTCTGACCAACTCTCTCCATCTCCAGTTCATTAGTCAAAAACCCCTCTCTTTAGAAGCATTGAGGGTTTTCAAGAAGAACCTCAACTTTCTGGGACTCTGTATTAAAATCTAGGCTTCTCTTTACCTGTGTTGTCACTTTCTGAGCGTTATGCAGACAATGATCTGTTTGGCTATAGGATTTAGAAAGACAACACAATTAAAATCACTTTAGGATTATAAATGAAAGAATCATGCTCCGAGATGAAAAGAATCTGCTTTTATATTTTAAAAGACGTTTTAATTTAGAACTTCCTGATTTTCTGAGTCCCTGCTAGGTAAAGTTCCAGGGACCCATATGGATATTGCCACCAATATCTATTCTAACAGTCCTCTGAGTAGGAACTATTACCCTGGAAGACTAAAACCAGAGGTGAGCTGTAAACTCTCCAGATCAAGTCAAAGGCAGAGGCAAAGGTTCATATTCAGGCCATCTAAACTTGAGGCTCTGGTCCCTAATTTAGGACCTTGTCTGTTTTTTGTTTTTTTGTTTTTTGTTTTTTTGTTTTTGGTTGCAGTTGGGCATAATAACTTTATTCCTTGGCTTCTGGGTTCTGTGTTAATCAGTGTTATACACTGAATTTTCATTCAATATAATCTATAGCTTTGAATAAGCCTCTGTCTTTTGCTACTAATCTGTGGTCACTGGAAAAAAAATCATCCCCTAGTGAGAAAGTCCATATGTCATCTTCATGAGTGTCTTATATTAGAAGGTCCTATTTTGTCAGGCAAATGAGAGTGGGAGAGTAGCAAGCAGTAAAACTGACCCTCATCACTGATAAAGAAAAGAGAGATTGCTAAAGTGACCCAAAGAGAATCCATTTTATTGGCACCATTCCTTCAATAGTCTCAGCCCAAACTTCTTAAGGATGTAAACAAGGCGATTATAAATTTCATATGGAATGGATAGCATCCAGACATTTGGAAAAATAATGGATAAATCTGGCATCAGTCCTGGACCAGTTTGCCAAATTTTGGATCTACTGTATGTTGTTTATTTTTCTCATCTTACTCTCCTTTGAGATGGTTCATAACTCTTCTGAGTAATTTACCCCATATCATATCATGGAAATAAGAAGAAGGATGTGGCTTCACAAGCTCACTTCTTAACATGTGATTATCTTAGTTAAGATTCTTTTGGATGCAAGTAAGAGAGACCCATTACAAACTTGTTCAAGTAAGAAATGAGAATCTTAAGTATGGAGGGCGCGGGGAAGAAAGAGATTCTAGAATCCAGGTTTGATGAGGACCAGGAAGTGAGAAGGGATCCGGAGTTCAGGCATCTGTGCCTGAGGCTTCTCCATTCCTCAGGTCCCATAGTTTCATCCTTTGCATCTCTTGGTGTCTGCCATTCTCCTTGTTCTTCTCTGCATCTGTGACTGCATCTTCATTCCAACCATACTTTGAGATGGTGTCTTGCAGGTCCAGTGTTCAATCCCAGCCTCAGTTTTGAGTTGGAGTCCTTGCCATTTGTTAGGGTATGGGGTCACATATCAATGAACATGGAGACGATGCCCCACCCAAGGTTGCTGAGACAGTCTTCAGAGTGGCTGAGCAGAAACCCATTCTAAAACGTACAAGAACTCTTAAAATATTTTCTAATTATCCTTCTGTAGCTGGTATGTAGAAATGGAGTTTAATTTTGTATGTTGATCTTATATCTAGCAACCTTGTTAAACTGCCATCATAATTCTACGAATCAGTTTATAAGTTTCTTTTTGGTTTACTATGAAGATAGTCATATCATTTTTTAAAAATAATTATTTTATTTAACTTTATTTATTTATTTTTAATTTAGCCAGAGAGAGAGAGAGAGAGAGAGAGAGAGAGAGAGAGAGAGAAAGAAAGCTGCCAGGTCGGGGACTCGACCCGCAATTGCCATGTGGGAGTCCAGTGCCCTTAACTACCACACCACCCGCCAGCCCCAGTCATATCATTCTAAAAAAAACTACAAGAGCTTGTTTCTTCCTTTACAATTATTTCAATTTATTTATTTATTTTTTCTAATATAAAAGTGGCAAGTCTCTCCAGTGCAATGGTTAAAATAATTGGTTGATAATGGGCACCTGCATTTTATTGTTGACTTTAAAAAGAACATACTTTCTCTTTCATCATTAAGGATAGCATTTGGTGTGGGTATTTTGCAGCTATTCTTTATCATGTTAAAGACAGTCTATTTTACCCCTGGTTTTAGATGAAAGATTGGTGTGTGTGGGAGAGAGAGATTGTGTGATTGTGTGTATTTGATACACTGCTGATTTCATCTGCTAATATTTATGATTTTTCCATCTACGATCATGAGTGACATTTTCCTGTGCTAGGCCTTCCCAGTAGCACCCTTAACTAGTTTGGATATGAAAGTTAGACCACCCTCATTAAACGACTTGGGGGTGTTCTTTTTCTTTTATCCAAAAGAGTTTGTATAGAATTAAATGATCTTTTCCTTGAGTATTTGGAACCAGTAGCTATGTATGCTGATAGTTTTATTCTAAGAATGTTTTAAATGATTGATTCTGTTTTGTTGGTGCTTATTCAGGTTTTCTACTCCCTCTTGACTCTGTTTTGGTCATTTATATTTTTCTAATAATTTGCCCATTTCTTCTTAGTTTTACATTTTATTGGCATAAAGTTCATATTTCCATCTTTTCTTTTAGTTTTTTGTTTGTTTGTTTGTTTTTTGTTTTTTTGTTTTTTTTTTTTTTTTTTTTTTTTTTTTTTGCTAAAGGGCACATGTGCTTGCCAGATACAAAAAGAGGAAGAGAAAGGGAAAGTTATAAATCACCCACCAGAGAGAATGGCCATGCTACAATCCCTCCTCCTCCAGTCTCCTCTTGGGACTTTGGGCATACATGCATGCTCACCCAGTGTGATTTTCAATCACCGAGTCCCTCCGTGGACTCGAACCATGCAGTTGGCCATGTGGGATCCAGTGCCCTAAACTGCATGCCACCCGTTGGCCCAACACCTTCTTGTTTTTAAAGTTCCTGCTGTATATATAGTTAGGGCCCCTTTGCCATTTCTGGTATAGTTTATTTTTCCCACTCCCAGTATCTATTGATCTATTTGTGTGTGTGTGTGTATGTGTGTTTCTTTCCCAGATAATAAACTTTGGCTCTGTTGATCCTCTCCATTGTATCTGGTTTACCCGTTTCATTGATTTTTATTGTTTTTAAAGTTTATTTATTTATTCATTTCAATTGAGGTCTCCCCTATGGCTCTAGTAACATGCAGACACCTGCCTGTGCCACTGTGGCTGGGCTGAGTTTGATCTTTATTATTTATTTCCTTCTACTTTTGGGGGGATTTATTCTCATCTTTTAGTTTCTTAATTTGGATATTATCTTACGAATTTTCTCCATTTTTCTTTTTCTATTATAAGCATTTAAAGTTTTTATTTAAATTTTTTTCACTTTTATTTTATACATTCAATCAGTATACACTTAACTTGTAAAGTGAATTTACCCAATGTGAATACACTTCACACCAGTCCAGTTCAGGATACTACACATGTGATCATCAGCGGGTAATAATTCATTTCTGTGTCCTATAAATGTCTTATCTCTCTACTTTCCTCTGTAATTTCTTTCCTCATACTCTCTCCTTTCTCCCACCATCTTCCCACACTGTCCTCAGTATTCCTATTTTCCATGCTTATATAGCCTCTGAAGTTTTTAATTTTAATTTTTTTTTGAGAGATTTTTACCTATAGGGTGCGTGTGCTTGCCGGAGAGACAGAGAGAGAGGCAGAGAGACAGAAAGAGAGAAATCACCCCCAGGGGGATGGCCACACTGCAGTTTCCTCTCCTTCATTCTCCTCTTCGGATCTTGGGCACGCGCACATGTGCCTGGTGTGGGGTTTAAGCTACTGCATCCAGCAAAGTAACCATTAAAGCCATCTGCTGGCCCCATAAAGTTTTTCATTTTAAAAAACCATTTCTTTGGTTGTATATCCACTATGATTTGATGTATAAGATTTTCTGATGATTGATTCTGAACATATTTTATTTTCCATTATGACTTATTTGACCCAATAATTAATCACGTTTTTCAATTTCTTAATGTCTAGTGTTTAAAAAATGGAATTTATTACATTCTTTTATGTGTTGGGCACCAGTCTTTACACTTTACATGTTTTAACACAAGTTCTTACAACAACCCTGTGAAGTAGGACTTTTTGACTCCCATATTATGTCTGTGAAAAATGAGACACTGGGAGTTTAAGTTGTTTCCCCCGGATCACACAGCTCCTGAGAGGGCAGAGCTAGCATTCAAAGCCAGGCCATTTGGCTAGGGAATATAACCACTTTACGACACAGTAGTCTTTAAAGTGACCGTTCTTGTTGTTGTGTATTGGTTTTCCCACTTAATTCCACTGTAGTCAGAGACAATGGTCAGTGCGATAGAGATATTTTGAAATTTATAATGACCTCCTGTGTGGCCTAAACAGGGTCAATTTCCATATATGCCTCAAAGAAATGTGCATTCTATAATCGAGTGCAGGGTTTCAAATGGGACCCATAGATAAAGGTTATTACTGACATTATTCAAGTATTTCCTGTCTTTACTGAGGTTTGGTCTGTTATTGAGGCTTGCATACTAATATCTCTTAGTGTTGTAGGTTATACAATGTTTCCTTGTAATTCTACCAATTCCAGCCTTATTATTGGGTCGTTGGAAAAGTCATGATGTATTGTTCTGTGATTTTCTATGCAAAAAAATGCATCATGGCTTTTCCAATGACCCAATATTTTAAAGTAGTGTTATTAGATGCTTACAAATTCAGAATTTTTAAATCTTCTTAGTAAAATAAATCATTGATTCTTATCTCTAGTAATGCCTTAAAATATATTTTGTCCAATATTAACATAAAGACAAAGGTTTCAATTTGGTTAGTATTTTTATTATGTTCTTTTATTTTCCACTTATCTGTGTTGTATTTCATTTATATTTCTTTATAAGTAATATTTGTCTATTTTTAAAATGTATCTTGAAAGCCCAATCTTTATCTGTTTAGTCTAACTATTAATTGTCATCACTGCTACGTGAATTCATTTTTCCCATCTTACTCTTCACTTTCAATTTGTTGTACCTTATGTGCTTTTGAACCTCATACCTTAATATGTACTGTATTTTCCCCCTTTCCATTTTCCTTTCCTTTGGCTTTCACTTGATTTATGTTTATTTTGTGGCCACCCTGGTAATTTCAACATGCATGTTTAATTTCTTCAGGCTATAGTTAATTATCATCTTTTTTTTTTCCCCAGCCACAAAAATGCTCAGGTTGCTCTAATCACGAGCTCCCACCTCCTATATAATTTTTTGTCTATTACTATATATTTAATAGCACGAACTACCCATTGTGTTTATTATGCTATGGAACCAGTGTTCCTTTAGAGCTACCATCTTTTACCAATTTTTCACCATTTCTTCTTGGATCTCTTTAGTCATTTTCCTCGTTCCTGGGCTATTTCCTTCAGAATACCATTTAGTGTGGGTCTGTGGTTTTTACCTGAATATATATTTAATTCACGGTCAATCTTGAAAGGTTAAGAATAGAGGAGTTCAAAGAGTTCATGGAAGTCAGAATTAAAATGAATTAATTTTGGTGCAAACTTTTTTTTTGAAATCTGGGGACCAGATGGTGGTACAGCAGAAAAAATGCATTACCCCGTGAGGCTGCTCTCTGTGGGAAGGTTGTGCTCCATCTGGAGACCTCTCTGAGTATGCCAGCCATGTGACCGCCCGTGATCCAGGGCTGGCTGAAGCTGGGGCTGGATCATGGCATCAAGTCGGTGTTGGGGAGACTGTCTCTCTGTCTCTCTGTTACTGTTCCTTGTGGAAGAAATAAATAATAATACATTTTGAAGTCCATGCCTAAGTTTTCATAATATGCATTTTCCATGAGTTTTTGAAGATGCATCGTAACACGAGGTGTAGAATTCATAGTTCCACGTGTTGTCTCTCAGCATTTTGAAATTGTAACTATTCGTTTGAATCCCTTGTTATTGCTGACAATTAATTATCTAATTGTAGTGTTCCATGGCATATATTTTTCTATTTCTTCTTTTTCCTTTTCCTTTTGTTTTTATCTAATTGTACATCTTTATGGTACAATGTGGTCTTTCAAATTCTACTTAAGATATTTTATTTGTTTTAGTGATCTATGTTTTCACTATAATGTAGGTATTTGCTTTTATTTTTCCTAGTTGGGTGCAAATTTGCCAAATATGTGGATTTGTGTCACTCAACAATTTTGGGAAGGTTTAGGCTGTAGTCATTTTTGATATTCCTTTCTCATGTTCTTTATATTCTTTTCTAGGTGTATGGGCTAATGTCAGTATCTGTTTCCTCTGCAGTTTTGATCCTGTTGTTTCCTCTTCTGAATGACCTTTATTTCTCTGTGTCTGTTGTTTTGTTTTCTTTTTAGATTTTTGCCATAGGATGCATGAGGTTGCTGGAGAGAGGCAAACGGAGACAAAGAGGAGGAAAGTGGGAAATCGCCCCCGGGGGGGGGGGGCGGAGGGTAGGCCACCCTGCAAATCCTTCTCCTCCATTCTCCTCTTGAGATTCTGGGAACCCCTGCATATGCTCCCGTTGGATTTTCAAAGTCTCCAAGTCCAGGGTTTGAACTACAGTTGGTAGTGACTTAGCTCCCAGGATGCCTGCTGAGCCTTTTCTTTTTTTCTCTTTTGTAATTGAGATTTATTGGTTGTGTCAAGGATCAGTACAGACATTTCAATTTGTACCCAATTCTTAACATACGTACCCAAAATTTTCAAAGCCAAGTACAGTGATTCATTTTAAGTTATTCCAGTGACATTCCAGCTTCAAATTGTAGGCAAATATTCCTTAAGAGGATATCAAGAACCGCTGTCTTCAAATGTTGAAAGCTCTTATATAACACACCAAATCACAATTTAGTATCATACGCACTACATACTTCAAATTTCCAATCTTTCACAGCACATTAACAATTGAGCTTTGAAATTTTATTCTGGATCTCAGCTGTCATAGAAAGATTAGAGTGACTCTCTAAATACCTTGTTCCCTTCTTATACCAGTTTCTCAACTACTGGGGGTGGTGGACTTACACAGGTATAAAGTTAATACAACTCTCAGACACAGTCCCTCCTGGTGGGTGAATCAATCTCTCTCTCTCTCTCTCTCTCTCTATATATATATATATATATATATATATATATATATATATATATATATATATATTATATTATTTTGCCAGAAGGTGCATGTGCTCTCTAGAGAAAGAGGAAGTGAGAAAGCACTCTCATGGGGCAATGTCATGCTGTGGTCCTTTTTTTATCTCTTCTTCCTTTGGGGATTTTAGGCATGTGTGCACACACGCCTAGCATTTTTCTAATCTGCCGGGTCTGGGACTTGAACCATACAGTGAGCCATGTGGGAGCCAGCTACCTTAACCACCATGCTATGGGTTGGCCAAGTCTCTATATTTTTAATTGGCCCTCTCCTAACAAATAAGATCGATATCATCTGTTTCTTCTTCACATTAATAAAATTTACCCTCAATTTGTTTAAAAGGGGGAAGAAAGCCTGTTTCTAATTTGTCCTGATACATTTATAAAATGTAATCATACAGTAAGAAATTCAGAGATGTTAAAAACAGCAGGAAAATATTAAAGTTTGGTGTATAAAGTTTGAATCATAAAATATGTTTCATGGGGCTCTCACTGAAATGGGACACAACCCTAATGCCACTCACAATTAGTTGCTAAGGGCTCGATGGAACCCAGGAGGCAGAGAGTGGAGTAATGTGTCCACCGAATGAGCATTTTCTGCACCGAGACAAGATCCTGGGCTGCATCACCCTCTGAGGATTCTGTTAGCGATTGGAACATGGGTTTAGAGTTCCCTCGGTCTATCCCATGTTTCTTTCTTTCTTTTCTTCTTTATTTTTTTTTTTAAATTAAGGGTGACGTAAGCTAATGGAAAATATTACTTTTCTTTGGATGAAACCTGTTTCTTCCTCTACTCCCCTCTTTTTCTCCCCAACCTTCCCCTCCCTCCAACTCCATCGAGAATAAACAAGCAAATGCCCCTACTCGAGGGTCCAACAAAAAAAAGAAATTTTCGTTTTGTAATAAAAACCTTACATGCTATTGAGTGCTGTGAGATGAAGGCTTAGCGAGGGATTTCCTCAGACTCTGCCAGTGCTGTTCATGCTGGGAAAGCAGTTAGCACTGATTTAGCTGGTTGTGGACAAACGAGCTTTGAGATAACCCTTCACACACCGGCTGGATTAGTTTGCTGGGGCTGCCATCCGAAGTACCAGAGATTACGAGGTTTAAACAACAGACATTTATTTTCTCACAACTGTGGAAGCTAGGAGTCCGAGATCAGGTGTCAGCAGTGTTGGCTTTTCCTGGGGCCTCTCTCCTTGGCCTGCATGCGGCCGTCTTCCTGTGTCTTCACGTGGACTTCCCACTCTGTGTCCGTCCTGCCTTCTCTTACAAGGTGTATTAGTCAGGGTTCTCTAAGGGGAACGAACCAATAGGATCTGTGTAGACATGCATAAGGGGATTTCCTGGGGGAATTAGCTCACATGATTATGGAGGTAAAGGCCCCAAACAGACTGGTTGCAATCTTGTGACCCTGGGATGCTGGTGGCCTGGCTCAGTCCAAGTCTGAAGGCCTCTGAGGCTGGGAAGGTGATGCTGTAACTCACAGTCCAAGAATGAAAGCTCGAGGAGAACGTGGGGGCCGCCGGTGTGAATCCTGGAGTCCGAAGGCAGGCGGGCCTTGAGTTCTGACGTCCGAGGCAACAGAAGTCTGACTTGCTCTCTCTCCAGAGAGACCTATCCATCTTCCATATTTATTCTCTCCAGGCCCCTGGTTGATGGGATCAAGCCTGCCCACACTGAGTGTGGCTCTTCCCACCTACTCTGCTCACACTGGCACATTCATCTCTTCAGGAACCCCCTGCCGTGGGTGCTGCTTTATCAGGCTCCTAGGTATTCCTCAGTGTCAAGTTGACAATTAAAACTGATTATCATGGGAGCAAGCAGGTGATGTGGAGGTTAAGGCGCTGGATCCCACATGGCCTATTCTGTAGTTCGAATCTGGACCTGGCAGCTTGAGAATCACAGTGGGCATGTGTGAGCGTGTGGCCAAAATCCTGAGAGGAGAATGGAAGAGATTGAAGTGTGGCCATCCCCCTGACTCAGGGGGTGATTTCTCTCTTTCCCCTTCTCTCTGCCTCTCTCCAGTGAGTGTATGTGCCCCATGACAAAAGAAAAGAAAACAAAACGAAAAACACTAGCCGTCATTTAAGGACACCAGGTGTATTGGGTCAAGGCTACCCCAGTTACCTCATTTAACCTTAAGTACCTTTTAGGGGTCACATTTGAAATACAGTGATATTCTGAGGTACTAGGGGCTAGGACTCCAACACGCGACTTTGGGGAAGGGCGCAATCCTGTTCATAGCACACACGCGCACATGCACACACACACACACACACACACACACTCATGCACACACTCTTCATACTGTTTTAATAAGCCTCCTAAAAGTAAATGTTTAGTCTTAACTTGAGATATACCAAGGGCCAAATTCTCAGGTCCTGACGTGCAGAGATTCCCCAGAGATAGGCAGAGAGAGAGCACAGCGCACTCCCGAAGGCTTCCACGGCACGGGGGTCATCGCTGGGGAGACCTGGCTGGCCTGGTGTACGAGCCAGTCGGTGGGAGGACTTCTCCTTCAGAGCCTTCCTCCTGTGTGGAGATGTTCTTCGGGAGAACTGAACCCACTTCCTGGCTTTCGTTCTGCCTGTGCCTCCAGGTGAGCCATGGACCCTGCGTTCTGTGGCAGCCTTCCTGCTGAGCGGGCATCTGTGGCATCCCAGCAAAAGCTGAGACAACTGTGAGGTGCAGAAAATTACACAGGAGCCCTAGGGGAGTGAGGGAGCCTTGTTGTCACTAAGGCATGTGCCCCATGGCAAGTGTAGGAGAGGATAACCTGGAATACAGCCCTGGGTGTTTCCCCAGAATATTTCAGACTCTACTGGAAAATGTCATGGAGAAGAATATGCCTTGGCATTCTAGGGTGCTAAGGAGGCTGTTCTTTCTAGGCAGAAAAAGCTATCTTGAGACTCCAGGAGGGTACACTTGGGAGGAAAAGGCATGGGGCCTATGTGGTCGTGACTCACTGTGTACCGCCCTGTCTTGGGCTCACAGGTCCAGATTCCCACCCTGAGGTTGGCCCACCCAGGCTGCATGGCTTCCTCCAGGCAGTCCAGACTCCTTGCAGGGTGCTGCCTCTGTGTAAAGTACAAGGCCCAGCAGGGGCCCTAGAACAGAGCTAGACACACCTCAGACTCCCGCGGGCCAGTGAGGACTTCAGCTGGAGGAGAGATTGGAGGATTGAGAACAGTTAGCATGGCCCTCACCATGGAACTCCTGACCCCCGGGCCACAGCCCTGAAGGGTATAAGGAGCCCCCAGTAGGGACTATTGTCTTCTGACCCAGCTCCCTGCGCTTTTAGGGGTCATTTAACCCCAGAGCTCACACTCTTCTCCCAGCCTTGTGGACCCCACTTGGGTGTCCCAGGCTGTGAGAAAGTGGCCCCATGTGGCTAGGATCCATAGGGATCCTGCTGCCTTTGTCTTCTTGGGCACTTGCTCCAAGTCCTTTAGATACTATATCTTTAGCTCTTGTCCCTCCTCCTCCCCCTGTAAGAACTGGTTGCTGGCCATCACTGGGGGCCAGAAAAGGCCCTGTCTTCCCCTTCACCTGGGCCTCTTTGCCCCTCACTGCACCTGTCCTGGGTTCCTCCATGCTGGGTGTACAAGAGGTGTCCTTTGTATGCTGTGGGGAACTGGTGTCTCCTCTGGTTTGGACCTCCTGGGAGACTCCGGAATGCCAGAAACCCCAGGCTGCAGAAGCTGAGTACAGGTTTGCATTAACCATTGTATTCCCAATCTGCTTCAACTGCGGCTGCAGTACCGTTAGCATGTTCAGGAAATGTTCGGGAACACCAGAAATGAGTGCAGGCCCACATCTCTGCCTCCCAGATCCCTACTGTGGGAAGGAACTCCCTCCCACACTTCATTCCTATCTCCAGACAGAAGTTCCCACCTTGGGGGGACCAACTATACCCCTCGGCTCAAGCAGCTACCCCACCCACACCTTTGCGTTCCATCCCCTTACCTTGATTTATGTTCCCTGTGGTTTATCTTTCTCTTACAATTCCGTATCAGTGCTGTAGCTGACTCCGCCAACGTTTGTTTATAGCTTGTCTGCCCCTTCTGGTCTGTAAGTGCAGGAGAGCACAGGCTTTCTCACCCACTGCTGTGTCCCCACCATGAAAGCAGAGCCTGGCTCACTGTAGGCACACAGTCTAGCCATGCTGGCTGAATGGGGAGGACGGCCTGTGGGCCAGAGTGCAGTGGTTTGTCTAGGAAGCAAGTTCAACTCTGAGATTGAGGGGATGAAGGGTGGAAATGGGGGGGGGGGGGTTTGAATTTCTCCAGGTTAGAAATGTTATTGATTCATCCATAAATATAGCCCGTTTAACCTTGTGAAATATTGGTAATTAAGGATTCCAAGGGTTCTGTGAAGACTCCGTCTCTGAAAACTGGAGGCAATATCTCTGTCCAGCTGGGATGCTGAGGGTTAAAGGTCAAGAGGGCTGGTGCCCAGGAGGGGCTCTCCAGCAGGGAGCCGGGTTGAGGCTTGTAGGTTTTCAGGGCTCTGAGGGCAGCAGGACCCTGGAAGTTTGGGCTTCCATGACTCCTGCAGCCATTTTCAGGAAGAAAGCAGGTCTCTCCGTCACTAAGGGTACCTGGCAATTTGAGCATACAAAGGGACTTCAAAAAATTCATGGGACCAGTGGAATTAAAGCACAGATTTATTTTGGTGCAAAATTGTTTTGTGAAATTCTTACATAGTGTTTTCATAAGATGTTTTTCCCATGAGCTCTTTGAAGACCCCTCTTATGACTGCCCAGGTGACTGGCCTGTGTGACTTTCCATATCCCATGTGGCCTGAAAATTCTAACAGCGGTGCGAGCTTGTCCTTCCGGAATTGGAACTGCCGTGCACACTCCTGGTAGAGGTAACAGGATGGCTACCTCCGGCGGGACTTGGTAGGAGTGATATGTGCAGATCTGGACAGCATGAAGGATTCTGGAGGTTTCCCAGGGAGAGCAATGCGCTGGAAGAAGGAGAGAACCAAAGCCTTTAGAAGGAAAAGGGCCTGGGGCCAAGCAAAGGCGGCTCTGCTACCTTCGTGTTTTGCCTGGGGCGGAACCCATTTTCGCTCAGCAGCCAATTCTACGGTTTTTGCAGAAACATAAGTCAGCACTTTGAAAATAAGTAGCAAGCTAAACTGCCCTTCAAACAAAGATTCCGGAGAAAAAAAGAAAAAAAGAATAAACTAGTAGGACGATGAATTTATGATGCAGAGTATTTAATAATACTAAAATAAAGAATGGCAGGCTGAGATTTTTTATGTTGCCTCCCAAGAAATTTTTTAGGCATATTTACTGAGTTTTAGAAGGGTTGTGTGTGTGTGGAGAGGGTGTGAGGGGAAAAGGCATCATTTCCCTGCCTATGGTAGAGTGTAATTACTAATGCCTTGACATTTATTAGAATGCATAAGATTTGGGACCAGCAGTTAGCGTAATGGCTATGTCACTGGACTCCCACGTAGTCGACCACGGTCCGAGTCCCAGACCCGGTGGCTTAAACTCACGCCGGGCACGTGTGTGTGCGTGCCCAAGATCCCGAGAGGAGAATGGAGGAGAAGGGATTGTGGAGTGGCCATCCCCCCTTGGGGGGGTGATTTCTTGCTTTCTGTCTCTCTGTCTCTCTCTGTCTGTCTGGCGAGCGCACGCACCCTATAGCAAAAACCTCTCCAAAAAAAGAGAAAAAAAAAAGAATGCATAAGATTTGGAAGAGGGAGAGAAAAAAGTATGGTTTGTTGAAATATTTTGGAAGACTGTGACAGCTATTTTTAATTTTTTTGGTAGTAACACCCAAAATAGTATTTCTAAACCAAATGTGGTAGATCAAAAAATTCTTACAGTGGTTATCCTGGGTAGGAAAAATATGGTTATTTTCTTCTTTTTAACTTTTGTATTATTATTATTTTATACCAAAGAGTATGTGTGCTGGCCAGAGAGAGGGAGACAGCAACTCCAAATGGGGTGTGGTCGTGCTGCAATCCCTTCTCCATTTCTCCATCCTGTCAGGATTTGGGGCACACATGCACATCCACCCAGTGTGTTTTTCAAGCCACTGGATCTAAAACTTGAACCATGTGGTAAGTCACGTGGTATCCTGTTCCCTAACAACCAGGCCATGGGTCAGCCCATCATAATTTTTTTTTTTAATTTCAAAGAAATGTTAGTCTTGTTTAATAATAGGACTGCAAATTCAAAATGTTTATTTTCTTTTTTCTGCAATAGGGTTACATGATGGAAAACCGAATATCAGGCTTAAAGTGTGATACAGATGTGTTCGTAACTTTTGAAGGTGACAACACTATTATGCTTCAGGTAAGATCAGGAAATGTTTATTCTCCTTCAATATCACTTTTTAAAAAAATTTAAATGTATTTGTTTTACATTCATTCACTGTACATCATTACAGCGTATGAAAATGGGTCTTCCCATCTAGACTACACTGCATTATGGCTCAATCAAGGGTATTATCATATATGTTATTGTCAACAAGTAATTGTCCATTTCTTCTTTCTTACATATTTTGCTTCTTTTTTTCAATGACTTCATTTTTAAGATTAAGAGTTCTCCATAAATATGAAGCATTGCATTCATTTTATTTTTTCTGAGGTCTTCTTATTATTGGCAGATGTTTTCCTGTTGGGCACTTGCTATTTGCAGTAACTGAACAGGGGATTACATTATTTCTTTCCTAGCTGATCTTTGACATTGAATTTCATCTTTTTTGATTTTGAGACAACTGCTAGGACATATTAGGTCAGATTATTCTACTGGGAAGACTGTTCCAAAACAACATGTAGGGCCCAGAGGATGAGCCGGCAAAAGACATGAAAAGCCAATTTACAAAGGAGGGCAACTGATCAACCTCACCACTGATCAAAGGAATGCATATTAGGACACAGTGCAATGCTTTTTTTTTTTTTTTTTTTTTTTTTTTCCTCTATCTATCAGACTGGTTCATGTTGGAAAGTATGTGGAAGTCCCATTGTTGGTGGGGGAAGACAAGATATTCTTGCATGTCGCTATTAGACAGTGTAATTCTATGACCAGGACACTATCCACAGGTAATAGTCCTAAATACAGAAAAACTCTGAGGCACAGACATTTTCATTAGTAAATTATTTACTGCAGCAATAATGTTGGAATCTAAATTTTTAACAGTAGGAAAATGATCATGTAAATCATGTTTTAGCCAGTCAGTGGGGAATTATATAGTCTTAAAATTGTACTTGCAAACAATTTTGTTTATAACAGGGATTCAAACTGATGATGTGGTGAGTAAAAACAAGACACCATTATAGATAAGGTGTAGTCACAATTTTGTGTTTTTAAAAAAGACTAATAGGGACTTCCAGTCTGCTGAGGTAGAATAGCCCCATTCCTTGCAGGTCCTCTCATTTAGCCACCAGATACCCCAGACAGGACGAATAAGCACAGGAGGACTCTGGAAGGGGGAAGAAGAAGGTGGCTACTTACTTGCTGAACAGCAAATTCTCTGGGTTTCCTCATCGCCTCCCTTATATCCCAGACAAGGAAGGTATGCAGTGCCTGAATCTCCAGCAGGCACAGATAAGATATGCTCCAAGGAAAGCCTGTTCACCCTAGCAGAAGGACCAGGAAAACAGTGGCCTAACAACAGAAAATCTTTTGGGCAGTACCCATCACACACCCATCAGACAGTACAGAAAAATGTAACCCTTCCTCCGCCTCCCACCAGTCATTTCAGCAGGGCCATCCAACCCCCCACCCGAGGGAGGCCAAGCAGGTGGTGGCTCTCCTACCCCTACACGTTGGCGCTGGTGGGCTGAGCAGCAAGCTGATCTAAGCCTGTCTTGATGGAAACGAGTGGTCCCCAGGTTCCTGTCTGAGTAGCACCAGCAGGGCCCACTGGGGAACTAAGCCTCTTCCCCAATCCAGCTTCAATTTGGCAATGTAAAGCCAAGCTCACAACCTGTGTGCTTTGACCTCCCATTTGAGTCAGAAGGGTCCAGTGAGGAGCAGAGTCCAACATACGTAGACTAAACCAGGTGTGAGTAGGGGTAGTCGCCACTCTTCATTCTCCCCACCTCTGCTGTCAGTGGGCCCAGCTGAAGCTCCATGCCCACATGGCAATGAGAAGCTAGATCAGGCACTGTGAGCAGGGCTAGTGGGCATGTGGACCCCTCCTCTCCTGGTCCCCTCAACCCCTAAGGGTGCCAGATGAGGAGCTGAGCCTCCAGTCTTACCTGGCATCCATAGAATAGAGTGCTATAAGGTGGGGTACTTCATATGCTACTCCCCACTCCCCTGGCTTTAGCAGGAACCAGTAAGGAGCTAAGCCTCTACCTCACCCAGCATCAGTGAGGCACAAGCCTCATTCAAGCAATGGCAAAGTATTGATATGAAGATCAGATAAGTGTTGCGAAGAGCAAGGTAGAGAAAAAGGAAGCAGGTGGCTATGGTTATTAAGAGGGAGCGCAAGGAATCCTTGTGATGTAACTGTTCTGCATCTTACTGTAGTGATGGTTACACAAACCTGCACATATGGTGGGATTGCATGGAACTAATCATGTATGCACTCATGTACGCATGTGCACATGCACATAGAGCTGCATGCAAAACTGGTGAAAACAATAAGCTCTGTAGAGTGCACCAATCCCTTTTTGCTGGTTGGGATGCTGTAGCGTACTATGGGAGGAACCAGGTAAAGGGTGCAAAGGATCTCTCTCAAGTATTTCTTACAACTCATTGTTGCGATTGAGTTCTTGCAAGTGAATCTACAATTATATTTAAATCTTTTAAAAAGAAAATCTTAAAACCTATGCATGCATAAATTTAGAAATAAATATAACAATAGGCATCTCCATATTGCAGTGACTCTGGATGCTTAAAAGAGAGCATTCTTTGCATTTTTGTGTATTTTGAAGTGTATTATAATGAAGATGACAGGTGGTTTTTACAATGAAAGAACTTGCTTTTTCTTTGAGGGGGGAGGTTTTTGCTGTAGGTCGCATGTGCTCGCCAGAAAGACAGAGAGAGACAGAGAGACAGAAAGCGAGAAATTACCCCCCAGGGGCATGGCCATGCCACAATCCCTTCTCCTCCATTCTCCTCTTGGGATCTTGGGCACACACACGCACGCCCCCGGCATGAGTTTAAGTCATCAGGTCCAGGACTTGAACCACAGTCGACTACATGGGAATCCAGCAACATAGCCATTACTCCAACTACTGGTCCCAAGAACTTGCTATTGTAAAGAGTAATTCAGAGTCAGCTGGTGGCATGGTGGTTAAGGTAGCTGGATCCTATGTAGCTAACTGTAGTTTGAGTCCCAGACCTGGTGGCTTGAAAAACATGATGAGCATCTCAAAAGGAGAATGGAGGAGAAGAGATTATGGCATGGCCCTTCTCCTTGGGAAGTGATTTCTCACTTCTTCCTTCTCTCTCTGTCTCTCTCCAGTGAGTACATGGGCCTTACAGAAAATTAAAATGTAAAAAAAGTGATTCTGACATTTTTAGAACACTATTCCTGATGCAGTCCACTGAAAAGTAAAATATTACATGGAATTCAGTGCAGTTCTTCCCTGCCTTAATATTATTTTAGCATTTGGAGGTATCTACAGTTAAGTTAATTATTTGGGGGAGTTAAGAATTATAAATTAAATTGGGCTAGATTAAAACTCGTCTATTCTTTTATTTCCATCCTGCCTCATGTTCTAACAAAACTGCTCTGTGGGTTGGGCCCCACGCCTAGTGGTTAAGGGAATGTGGTCCACTAGGTTCAAATCCCAGTCCAATGGAATACTACTCAGCCATAAAGAATAATGTGATCCTTTGATACAATGAGGTAATTCAATACAAAGTGGAAAAATCTAGACGATACAACGTAAGTGTGAGAAGCCGGACTGAAAGATAAGCACTCCGTGTCCTTGCCCAGTGGCTTCTGAATGTCTGCACTCTGTGGCAGAAGTTAAAAGATTTGAAGACATAGAGGTGGAGAGCACAAATGTAAATACCAGAGACCACACAGGGGTGGAGGTGATGGGGGGAATCTGGAAAAAATGTGTTTAACAGCTGCAGGAATGCAGGCAGATGGGGCAAATGTATTGTGGGACAGCATACCACAACTGACTGAAAAAAACAGACATTGCCAATCATTTATATATCTTTTTAGAAGGAGAGAAATTTTTACCATAAGACACATGTGCTCACTGGAGAGACAGAGAGAGACAGAGAGACAGGAAGAAGAAAACCACCGCCTGGGGGGGATGGCCATGCTGTAATCCATTCTCTATTCTCCTCTTGGAATTTTAGGCATGCATGCACACATGCCCAGTGTGAGTTTCAAGCTGCTGGATCCAGGACTCAAACCCTGGTCAGTTATGTGGGAATTCAGTGACATAACCACTATGCCACCTGCTGGCTCCTATATATATATGTGTGTGTGTATGTGTATATATATATATATATGAAAGAGTGAAAGAGAAAGAAAGAAAAGCTGGTAAACACTAACAATATATATCATAATGTGCTATTCTTTGTTGAAAACTATGAATATGGCATTATCCTTAATTTGATTATCACACACTGCATGCATACTTTGAAACTCCATATTACTCCACAAAGATGCATAACAATCAAAGGTAAGAAATTATGAAATAAAATAGAATAGACAAAAACTTTTAAGTCACTCTAATAAAACAAAGAAGAGAAAAACACAGTGAGCATGTGTGTGTGCTCCAACTCTGGACAGGATGAAGAAATGGAACAGAAGGGACTGTGGCATGACCATGCCCCATTGGGAAGTACGTTCTCCATCTCCCCTTCTCTCTCTCTCTCTCTCTCTCTCTCTCTCTCTCTCTGGCAAGTGCATACACCCTCTGGTTAAACTAAACAAAACAAAAATCACTCCTTAAGAATATTAGCAATTCAGGAATTGCACTGACTCACATTCTCCATTTTGGCTGATAATCTAAGCGTTGAGGCTTATCATCAACTTTCTCCTCTGGAGGGTATTTTAAAGTGAAACCTGTGTTTCTACATTGCCTGATCCTGAAGTTGTGACTTAGTACCTCAGCTGCAAGCTCTAGCTGGTGGGCATTCTGAAAAGGCTGTTCAGTTTGTTGTGGGAGTGGTCACAGGTTCTATGACTGAAATGGAAGTGTGGGGAGCGACAGTGGGTCCTGCTGTTCATCATATAAATGGGACCACGGAGAGTGAAAGGAGGAACTCTGATGCACGGACAGCAGTGATGTGCAGGGATGCTGGCTGGAGGGAGGCTGAGCACCTGGTCAGGAGGCAGAACACCCTTGTGTAACAAGGAACACCTAATGCTCCAAGGCCGAGGCTGAGGAAGAACCAGGGAATGGTCTCCTTTCATAGTCTGCTAAAAAGGAGATCACCAGAGACCTTAAATCCAGACTGTGTAAGCCTTCATTGGCCAATTTGCCAGATAGACATCTTCCAGACACGTGCTGGAAAAATGCTACATCAAGCCACGATCCAGCTGGAAACATTTCTTGTATAAGTGGTGCATTGGGGTCCCCAAGGCCACCCCCAGGTTTGATGATTCACTGGGAGAACTCACAGAACTTGGCATGTAGTTATACTTATGGCTGTGATTTATTATAGCAAAACCATATATTAAAAAACACATAGACAGATACACACATATAACACACATACACACACACACCGCAGAATCAGCAAAGGAGAAAGCACATGGGCTGAAGTCCAGAGAAAACCGGCCGTAAGTTTCCAGGAGTCCTCTCCCGGTGGATTCGTGTAAGTCAAGCTCAGTTCCCCCAGCTATGAATTATGACAAGGCATGGGAAGTGTTGTTTACCAGAGAAGCTCTGTAGTGACCTGAAATTCAAAGTTTTGACTCAAGGATGGCCAGGTAGGCACCCTCTGCCTAGCACAGATCACATTGCAGACTTTTAGAAGGATAGTTCAGTGTAAACTACATTGTTTGCACGAACAGTTTGGGCACAGTGAGCACCTTTGTGAGTAAGGGAGTGGTGGGAGCCTTCCCCGAGTGTAGGTTCTTAGATACCAGCCACGGGCCAACACTGTAAGCAGGCTTTCCCAAGACAGCAGTCTCAGGCCTGCTATGCTAACTTTTTTAGGGGGATAATGCCACAAGCTAAGGCATATTCTGACCCAGCTATGGTGGCACATGCTGCTAAGGTGCTCTGCTCTGTAGTCTGGAACAGCAAGGGGGGGGGGGGGGGTGGGCACGTTCTGTTCCCAGTCCAACCGAAAGGCTGAGTGTGGTGGTGTGCACTTGTAATCCCAAGGCAGGAAGATTGTCATCTGGCCAGACCCTGTCTTAAAAATGATAAAGTGGTGGGGCCAGCAGGTGGCATGGTGGTTAAGGCACTGGACTCTCACATAAGGACCTGGAGGCTTGAAAAATCATGCCAGGAACATGTAGTGTACATGCCCAAAATAGTGAGAGGAGAATGGAGAAGAAGGGACTGTGATATGGCCATCCTCCTTGGGGGGTTATTTCACATTTTCTCTCTCACTGTCTCTCTCTGGCTAGCATATACACCTGAAATAGTGAACACCTGAAAAGAAAAAGATAAGACATATTCCCTTCTTGATTGTATTGCTAAGAGGGAACATAGTATGTAGTGGTGAGACTGGGAAGGGGACAAGGAAACAATCCTGAGGCCTCTAAATTAGAAATAATGAGAAAGACACCTACCAACTGGGGCATAGATAGAAGGATTAAGGGAGGACTTCTGGTTCAAGGTGATGCCCAAGGAACACCCACATTACTGCTCCTGCCTCTTTAAATCCTAATGAAATAACTAGAAAAGGTAATAATAGGACCTTTCCCATAGAAGACTATGGATTTTGATTAATTTCTGGAGAATGTAAAGCATGAAATGAAACTGATGGAACAACCTCCTATGACTTGAATGAGTGTGACTCCCCACAATTCATAGGTTGAAACCTTATCTAATGGTGTGAGCAGGTAAGGCTTTTGGGAGCGGATTAGTACCTTACAAAAGACAGCAGCTTTGCCTCTTATGTCATATAAGGACACAGAGAGACGGCACCGTCTGTGAACCAGAAGACAGGCCTTTGGCAGACTCTGAATCTGCCAGCACCTTGATCTTGGACTTCCAGGCTCCAGAACTGTGAGAAATAAAATTCTGTTGTTTCTATCCAGCAAATTTATGGTATTTTGTTATAGCAGCCCAAGATGCTAAGACACAAGCTGAGTGGACACAGCTGGAGTTAGGGGTGTTTCTCTTGGATGACTTTGGAGAGACGCTGGGTCCCAGAGATTGAGTGCAGCCTAGGGAAGGGGGCAGAGACCTGGGCATTACCTAGGAGAAGGACAGCAGCTTCCCATATCAGAGAATCCAACCACAGTGATACCATCTGCCTCAGCTCTGGACACTGGCTCTGACAAGAAGCTTAGCCACCTGCCCAAGGAGGGCTTGGATTCCTGAGTGAGAGACCAAGACCCCTGAGTTCCGTAGCTTGGTGCTAGGGAGGCGTTTGGCCTGCCTGCTTGCCATCAGTGAACACACCCTAGTAGGAAAACTGCCAGTTGATATGCCTCACTTTGTACCCACTTTTCAGGCTACCAGGCATCCCGGGGCACTGGCTAGAGAGCTGGTGCTCGCTGCCTATACTGGTCCACACAACCTTCCACTCGTGTGTTGGCATCTGCCCATCTTGGAGAGGCAGCCATTCTCTGGGCTAGATTCTGCTTTGATTCTCCTTATCACAGCAGAGATGGAAATTTCAGGCGGTCAGAGGACAGAAACTTGTCAATGAGTTTCTTAAGATCCTGATTCTATCTACAGTCCCTTCAGTCCTCTACCTGTAGCTGAAACTGTTTTGATCCTAAAGGGCTTCTGTCTCCTGATTGAGGGTATGTGCTTTAGGCTTTCTGCAGGCTTTACATGTTTCCTTTTAAGTAAGGTGGAAGGTTTTCTGACCCTTTCATTATTTCCCAGGGCAAAGGTTATAGACCCTTGGTGAAATTTAATTATACCCTCCACCAAATCCATTTACTTCCCACACCCATAAAATCCCATTATAACTTTCTTTTGCTTCGTTAGAGGTACACCAAGACAGGTCCCTTCCTAATTCATTCTGGCAGATTTCCTAAAGAATGTCGGTCAGAGTCTGCATATATTGTTCATTGCCCTGCAGTGCAACTATGCACACAGCCCAACTTGCTTAAAGACTAAGGAGGAGAGGCCTCTTCCTCACTGGTCTGGTGGCTCTGCCACAGAGACTTTTGTCTCAGAGCTGCTGATAGCCGAGTGTGAACCCACTGGCGGGAGCCTGGCAGCGATACCTCATTGAGCCTGGAGATGGTATCACAGAAAAGCAAACGATGTTGCTCCAAGCAGAAATGAATCTGGGTCTTTTCAGAGCCGTGCTGTCGTGGATAATCAGGAGAATATAGCCCCTTTGTACTTTTTTCATACTTAAAACACTAGCAAGTCAGCCGAGATATAGTGTGAACAGAACAGGCTCGTTCTGCGGAGGTTGGGGATTCTTTCCCACTTTCTTCCCCTGGAAGGACAACCTGAACTGCGCTTCCGGTCAGACCAGTAGAGGGGGCATCAGCCAATTGATTTTTTCTTCTTTTTTTTTTTTTTATTTTGGAGAGGTTTTCGCTATAGGGCGCGTGCGCTCGCCAGACAGACAGAGAGAGACAGAGAGACAGAGAGACAGAAAGCAAGAAATCACCCCCCCGGGGGGATGGCCACGCCGCAATCCCTTCTCCTCCTTTCTCCTCTCGGGATCTTGGGCATGCACACATGCCTGGCATGAGTTTAAGTCACCGGGTCCTGGACGAGAACCACGGTCGACTACGTGGGAGTCCAGCGACATAGCCATTATGCTAACTGCTGCTCCCCCAATTGATTTTTTGAAAGGAGGGGGAAAAGTTTAAATAGGACTAAGTAGATGTCTGCTTTCCTCTAAGAAAACTGATTTCATAGGGATTTCAGACCCTCAGGTGTTCTTTTCAAAAGAGATTCAGAGCAGGAACAACCAAGCATCACCAACATTTCTGATTTTTCTTATTATTTCAACTTTCACTATGAAAAATTTAAGATGGATATTTTAAGAAAAAAGTTAAAAGACCAGTACAATACATACCTGGGGACACCTCCACCTGGTTTCATTAAATGTTAACACTTTACAACATTTAAATGTTCTCTTTCCGACCCTGTATGCATACCTGTTAGAGTGAGAATGAGAAAGCGGATGTGTGTGTGTGCACTAAATCATTTGAAAGTGGGACCAGCAGATGGCATAATGGTTATGTTGCTAGGCTCCGCTGTAGTCAACCATGGTTGGAGTCCTGGACCTGGTGGTTTAAAACTCACGCCAGTCACATGTGTATGCATGCCCAAAATCCTCAGAGGAGGATGGAGGAGAAGGATTGCGGTGTGGCCATCCCCTTAGAGGGCAATTTCTCGCGTTCTCTCTCTCTGGTGAGTGCATGTGCCCTATAGCAAAAAGTCTCTCTCTCTCTCAAAAAAAAGAAAACTCATTTGAAAGTAAATGGTGAACAAGACACTTCATCCCAAGAACTTTTATGTTCATCTTCTAAAAATACTTTTCTCATAAAACAACAATACTATCATGAAACCTAACAAAATGAATAATAATTTTATAATATTATCTAGCAAGGATGATCAAACACAGACAAATCAACGGCATGAAAAAGAAGGAAGAAGATGAACAAACAGAGTAAAACTGGCACTGGAGGAAGCAAACAGAAACAAAATCTAATTAGTAAGTCTAGAAATGTGTGAAAACATTGCATCCATAAAAGAGGAACAATCTGCTATGAAAAAAATGAGCATTTGGGGGACCGTAAAGTGACTTGCAAAGTATATATTGCAAAAAAAGAAAAATCTACTATAAAGACTAAAGGACAATTTGACAAAATTTCTCAGAATGAATATCTGGAAGACCAAGGGAAGGGAAACAAAGGGGAAAGGCTACGAGATATGGGTGCTCTACTAGAAAAGCTATGGCACTCCTGACTGAGGGAGCAGAGTAAACAGACAGGCAGGCAAAATTAGAGAACTAGAAAAAGAAAATTCTCCAGATTTTAAGAAAGGCACATGTTTGGAGATTGGCAGGACCCACTGGAAAAGGTTGAAGCTTACAGACAGCCTGGATAATTTCAGAACATCAAGTAAGGACAAAGAGAGGGTCCCTAAATCCTCAGAGTAAAATAAAATATTGTTTACTGAGAAATGAGTCAGATGGATCTGAGACTCCTAGGTAGCAGCATTGAAGGGTGAAAAAGTGATTCTCAACTCTAATGGAGCCACATATCCTTGGGGCTATTGTGCAAATGCAGATTTTAGGGTGGGGAAATTCAGCATTTCCAGAAAGTTCTTACGTGATGCCTTGGCTCCTGGTCTGTGGACCACACTGAGTGGCAAGGGTCTAGAATATAATGGAACAGTGCCTTTAGAAATTTTTTTTGAGAGTTTTGTTTTGTTTTGTTTTGCTATAGGACATGTGAGCTCACTGGAGAGACAGAGAGACAGGAAGCGAGAAATCACTCCCACCTCTTGGAGGGGATGGCTCTGCCACTGTCTTTTCTCCTCCATTACCCTCTTGGGATTTTCTGGCATGCACGCACACGTGCCCAGTTTGAGTTTCAAGTCACCAGGTGCAGGACTCAAACAACGGTTGACCATGTAGGAGTCTAACACCTTAACCACTATGCTACGTGGGGGCCCCTTTATGCCTTTAGAATTCCTTTTCTTTTTTTTTTTTTTTTGGCAGGAGGTTCTCATTCTTTTTTTTAATTTTGTTTTAATTTATAATTAATCACATTTATCTTTACAGTGTACAACATTGCTTTTGCCAGCATGAATACCATGTGTATCAGTCAAGATAAAGACATTACTATATACATTATCATCAGCAAATAGCTTTTTATTTTTTTGTCAGTTAAATGTATTTTTTTCTTCCCCGTTCCCCTCCCTCCCTCTATTACCCACCCCTGTATTGCCCCTACCCTTGCTTTCTCTAGTATCTATGGTTGCCCTCCCTGCTACTACACCTACCAAACTTTCAGTTTCTGCTATATAGCACATACAACCCGTATATATTGACTGGAGACATCCAAAGTCTGTCTTTCATAGTCTGACTTGCTTTGCTTAACATTAAATCTTCCATATTCATCTACTTTGTGTCAAATGTCAACTGATTTTTATGGCTGACTAGTATTCCATAGAGTACATATGCCACATTTTTTTCAATCCAATCATCTATTTTTGGACATTTGGGTTGATTCCTTGTCCTAGTGATTGTAAATAATGCTGCAATAAACATGGATATCCAAAGTGTTTTTCCAATCGAGGGTTTTTCTATTCTTTGGGTAAATACCTAAGAGTGGAATAACTGGGTTGTATGGTAGTTCTGTCTGTAGGTTTCCGAGCAATCTCCATATCGTTCTCCAAAGTGGTTGCACTAATTTGCATTCCCACCAACTGTGTAGAAGAGTTCCCTTTTCACCACAGTCTCACCAGCACTTATCATTACTTATTTTTAAAATTTTAGCCATTCTGACTTGGATTAACTAGTACCTCATTGTGGTTTTGGTTTGCATTTCCCTTATGATAGGAGATGTCAAGCACATTTTAATATGCTTTTGGGCCTTTTGTATGTCTTCTTCGGAGAATTCTGTTCAGTCCACTTTCCCATTGTTTTAAATTGGATTGATGTGTGTGTGTGTGTGTGTGTGTGTGTGTGTGTGTAAACAGCTTGATTTCCCTGTATGTTCTGATTATCAGTCCTTTATCTGAGGTATAGTTTGCAAATGTGTTCTCCCACTCTGAGGATTGTCTTCTCACTCTATTCATTGTTTCTTTTGCTATGCAGAAGCTTCTTAGCCTAATATAGCCCCATTTGTCTACTTTTGGGACTATTGCCTGTGCTTTGGAGGTCTTCTTTAAGAAGTCTTTACCTACTCTGAGGTCTCCATGAATTTTTTTCTGTTCTTCACTAATATTTTTATAGTTTGAGGTTTTATGTTTAGATCCTTAATCCATTTAAGTTAATTTTTGTTAGTGGTGAGAGATAAGGATCTAATTTCATTTTTCTGCAGGTAGAACTGTTTGCTAAAGAGATTTTCTTTTTCCCACAGGTCTTGTGACCTTTGTCAAAGATCAGTTGGCTGTATGTTATGGGGTTCATTTGCAGGTTCTCAATTCTGTTCCATTGGTCTACGTGTTTTTGTGTTAATATCATACTATTTTAATTATCACAGCTTTGTAATATGTTTCAAAGTCAGGAAGTTAGATGCCTCCTACTTTATTCCCCTTCCACAGTATTACTTTGGTGATACAGGGACTTTTATGCTTCCAGACAAATTTTGTGATTGTTTTTTCTATTTCTGTGGTGAATATCTCTGGTAGTTTGAATGGAGTTGCATTAAATTTGTAGATTAATTTGGGTAGGATTGACATCTTGATTCTTATATTAATTCTTCCAATCCAGGAACATGGCATGTTTTTCCACTTTTTTTTGTATAATTTTTAACTTATTTTTCTAGTGTTTCATCATTTTCCTTGTAGAGATCTTTGACATCTTTGGCAAGGTTTATTCCTAGATACCTTATTGGTTTTGTGGCTACTGTAAATGGGATTTCCTTCTTTAATTCTTTCTCAGTGTGTCCATTGTTGGTGCATAAAAATGCTATAAATTTTTGTACATTAATTTTGTATCCTGCTACTTTACTATATTCACTTATCATTTTCAGGAGTTATTTTTTGGTGGATTCTTTTGAATTTTCTGTGTGTAGCATCATATCATCTGCAAATAGAGATAACTTCACTTCTTCTTTTCTTATTTGGATGCCTTTCATTTGACTCTCTTGCCTAATTGCGTTGGCTAAAACTTCCAGTACTATGTTAAAAAGGAGTGAGAAAGTGGGTAGCCTTGCCTTGTTCCAGCTTTGAGTGGAAAAGGTGTAAGCTTTTCCCCATTCAGTATGCTGTTAGCTGTGGGTTTTCATAGATGGTTTTTGTTGTGTTGAGGAATGTTTCTTCTATGCCAATTTTGCTGGGAGTCTTAATTATGAAGAGATGTTGTATTTTGTCAAATGCTTTTTCTGCATTGATTAATATGATTGTATGGTTTTTATCTTTCCTTTTGTTAATGTGATGTATTACATTTATTGTTTTGCACATATTGACCCTTTTTTGCATCCCTGGAATAAAACCTACTGTGTTGATGTATAATTTTTTTAATATGTTGTTTAATACAATTTGCTAGTATCTTGTTGAGAATTTTTGCATCTATATTCATTAGGGATATGGGCCTGAAGTTTTCTTGTTTTGTCATGTCTTTGTCTGGTTTTGGAATTAAGATGATGGAGGCTTCATAGAATGAATTTGAGAGGGTTCCATCCTTTTGAATTTTAGAAATAGTTTAAGAAAAATTTGGATTAGTTCTTCTTGAAATGTTTTGTAGAATTCAGAAGGAAAGTCATCGGGAACCAGGCTCTTCCTTGTTGAGAGACTATTATTAATTCATTCTTATTGCTTGTTATGGGTCCATTCAGACTTTCTTTTTCTTCCTGGTTCAATCTTGGTCATTTACACGTGTCCAGAAATTTGTCATTCATAGTATTTTCTGATGATATTCTGTATTTCTGTTATATCCATTGTAATAACACCTTTTTCCTTGCTGATTTGATTTATCTGGTTCCTTTCTCTGTTCTTGATTAATATAGTTAAAAGTGTGTTCATTTTGTTTATCTTTTCAAAGAACCAGCTTTTGGTTTCATTTATTTTCTGTATAGTTCTTCTATTCTCTATTTAATTTATTTCTGCTCAAATATTTATTAATTTTTTTCTCCTGGAATTTTTTGAAGGTTTTGTTGTTGTTTATCCAGTTCTTTGAGTTGTGTCATTAAGTTGTTTATTTGCCACCTTTCTGCATTATCCTTGTGGGCAATGAGTGCTGTGAACTTCCCTCTTATAACTGCTTTTGTTGTATCCCATAGGTTATAAACACTTGTTTGTTCATTATCATTGGTTTCTATGAACCTTTTGATTTCAGTCTTAATTTCTTCTATAGTTGTAAAGTCATTTAAGAGTAGGTTGTTTAGTTTCCATATGTTTGTGAATTTTCAAGGACTCTTTCTGTAGTTGATTTTGTTTGATCCCATCGTGGTCAGAAAAGATGCTAGGTATAGTTTCTAAACCTTTGAATTTGTAAAGGCTTGTCTTGTGTCCTATCATGTGATCAGTCTTTAAAAATGTTCCATGCGGGGGTGAGAAAACTGTATATTTTGTGGTAGTTGAGTGAAATACTCTGTAGATGTCGTCAAATCCATTTCATGTATGGTATCATTTAGATTTTGTATTTCTTTGTTTATTTTTTGTCTAGATAATCTGTCCAGTGGAGTCAGTACGGTACTGAGATCCCCTCCAATTGCTCTGTTGCTGTCTCTCTCTCCATTGAGATCTAACAGTCTCTCTTTGATGTATTTAGGTATTCCAGTGTTGGATGCATAGGTATTTACAAGTTTTATATCTTCTTGGTGAACAAGTCCTTTTAGTACTATATAATGTCCTTCTCTGTCTCTTCTTATATCTTTCATCTTAAAGTCTATTTTGTCTGATACCAGTATCACTACTCCAGTCTTTGTTTAGTTTCCATGTTCATGGAATATTTTTTTTCCAGCCCTTTACTTTTAGTCTATATATGTCCTTATCAGTGAGGTGTGTTTCTTGTAAGCATCTTCCGTTTTTGTATCAGCCAGTCTGTGTTTTTTGATTGGAGAATTTAATCCATTAACATTCAATATTATTATTGATATTCACAGATTTATCCCTGTCATTCTGTTAGCCATTTTCTCAGTTGTTTTTTGTTCTCCTATTTCTGTTGGTCTCTCTTTAGTTATTGTGATGCAATACTTCCTTCAGTACTTTCTGTAGAGCTGGTTTATTACTAGTGCATTCTTTCAGTTTTTGTTTATCTGAGAATACTTTTATTTGTTCTTCCCATTTGAAGGATAGTCTTGCTGAATATAGTATTCTTGGTTGCAATTGTTTTTCTTTTAATGTTCTGAATACATCTTCCCACTTTTTCCTTGCCTGCATTGTTTCAGTTGAGAGGTCTGATGTTAGCCTAATAAAGGGATAGCCTTTATAACATGATGTTTCTCCCTTGCCATATTTAAAATACTGTCTTTGTCTTTAATTTTACCAATCTTGCTATGAATTGCTGAAGTCAGGCAGAATCTTTTCATGTTGACTCTATTTGGGGGTCCTTTTAATTTTTTTGGGTCTGAATTTTTCCATGTTTCTCTATATTTGGAAAATTTTGAGATAGTATTTCATGAAAGAGGCTTTCCATGCCTTTAGCAGATTCCTCACCTTCTGTAATACCCATTAGACTGATATTTGCATGTTACATGATGTCTAGAATTTCTCGTATGTTGTCCTCATTTTTTTTTTTTGGTTGTTTTTTCTTTCTTTTTGGTTATTTGGTCTATGGTGGAGACTTTGTCTTCTAGGTCAGAAATTCTTTCTTCTGCGTGGTCCAGTCTGATGTTAATGCTTTCTAGGGAGACTTTAGTTTCTTGTATTGTAGTCTCCATTTCCAGAAGTTCTGTTTGATTCTTTTTCTTTAGGGTATCTATTTCTTTACAGAATTCCTCTTTCATGTCCTGAAATAATTTTCTCATTTCCTGGAACTTGACTATCTGTTTTCTCTTCAATTTCATTGAGTTTTATCACTATGAATATTCGGAATTCTTTTTCTGACTTTTCTGCGTATTTCTCTGGGCTATCTACTGTTGGTAAGGAGCTACTGTGCTCACCTGGAGGAAAATTACCACCTTGATTTCTCATTTTTCTTTGAGATTTGGGCTGGTTTCTAGTCATCTGATGCAGTATTCACTTTTTTTGGTATTTATTGAAGTAGATTCTGTAGTACTGGTAGAGGAAGTTACACCTTTAGTTCCTAGATGTGTTCCTACTGGAGGGCTCTGTCTCCCAGGTCAGAGCAGTTATAGGTAACTTCAGGTCCATGGCTCCTTTGTCAAGTGTTCAGCTCTTATGAGGTGGTAGGAAGCTAAGGAGACATAACTTGATGAAGAGGGTCAAGTCATGTGCTATGCAAAAGCACGGGTTGGTGTACCAAAAGCTCTCAAGCTCCAAGTGTGGACTCACCCAAAGAGGCCTGCTCAAACCAGACTTAAGTATCCTGGTGGGCGGGGCAAGCTCAGACCACCAGAGTGGTGGGCCATGAAGCGTGGTAAGTCCCACCATAACTCCCAAACCCGGAGTGCAGGGGCTTATCTGCCTTTAGAATTCTAAAAGAAGTTCTTTGGAATGGTAAATTTCACAGCTAGTCAAATTATAGTTCCATTGTGGGGCAAAATAAAGACTTGTAGATATATTCAAATGTTCAATTAAGTTTACCTGTCATATATTTCTGAAAAAAAATGTTACTTATGAATGAACTTCAGAAAAGCATAACAAGAATTAAGAACTTAAATTACATGCATGCTTTCTGGACTAACCCAAGAAGAGTATGAGTAAAGAATATCTAGACGGTAGTAATACAAGCCCAGAAAACAATTAGTCCAAAGTAGAAGAAGAAGTCAGAGGGATCAATAGAATAACTTAGAGAAGGAAACGATTTCTGTGGAACAAATAGTATGATTAAGAAGCAGGGAGATTTTAGTGATATGATGGAAAAGGCATATGTTTCCTCTTAAACAAGAGATAGAAAACCCATTAAGGCTCAAGGAAAAACAAAACCGCTCAAGAGAAGCATGCTCCAACTACAAAGCAAACTGGGACATGACATGAAAATCTACTTGCCCTTGACATTTGGAAGCTTCTCCTGGCAGAACAAAAACTACTTAAAAATGATTATTTTTGGAGTGAATTATTGAAGGTAAAGGATTGGGTAGGAGACTTTTTAATTTAAGATCCTTTAATAATGATTTTCAATTTTTCAAAGCAAGTATATTTAAAGCCATACAAGACAAGGCTGTCTGTCCACCTCTTAAATATAAAAAATGAGGAGAGGGGAGAAAGAATGAAGAGTAACAAAGAAAGGAAGGCCTTTACTTTCCAAGAGAACAAAAGCCAAAGCGTAACACCCATATGCACACCCCCATCCTCAGACCTTTCTGCTCACCGCACGCATCACTGGGGAGAATTCCAATCTTTCCCCAGTCAAGCAGGGTACCAGGAGCTAGAATGGCTAGTTGGTGAGTGAGGACTGGACCTGAGGCTGAAGACTCAGACTCCTTCTGCTCCAGGCAGGAATCACACAGTGAACTGGAAAGAGCATCCTCACTGGGCCCGACTCTTTGGCTGTGGGTGAGCCCCAGTGATCAGTAGGAAGAGATGTTGAGATGCCAGAAGGATCCCCCAAAATCAGAGATGGGGGTTGGGTCAACCCAATCTTGCAGTGTGTCAGTTCTAAAAGTCCAAGATCCAGATGTCAACAGTGGGCCTATGAGGAAGAGCAGCTGGTACTGGGTCATGGGGCTGTGGGTGGCTGGAAGATTGGCGATCTTCCCTTTCTGAAGGCTTCCTGGGGAGGGGACAGGGGAGGGCTGCCTGCCTGACCCACAGAATCAAAAGCCAATGGTTCAATACCTATAGGTGGGAAATTATTTCTAGACTCTGGCAGCAAAATTTAAGGGGAGGCATATAGGTGTGCGAAATGAGGCCAGAGAGGGAGGCAGAGGCTGGGAGTCGGAAGCCATGAGTGGGGCTGGGGATCGGGTCTCAGTGTAGAGTAGGTGGAGGTGCCCAGCCCAGGTGGTAGCCTCAAGAATGGAGTTGGGGGGGGGCTTGAAGCTCTGACTTGGGGTTAGAATTGAAAAAGTTTCAAAATGTGCTTATTCATTTTTGGAAACTGACAGGGGCTGTGGGATGATGCTGTCTTAGAAAAGTTGGCCAGGGTAGTTTGAACAGATGTTCTGTTTTTCCTAATCCATTGACCCATACACAAAGTTGGCATTCTTTTTTTTTTCTTTTATAAAACCAGATGTTGTAGCATCTAAATATTTAAAGTTCTCCTCAAAGACTCCATGTGTGAGATTTTGGAGAAAGGGAGCCCCTCATCCGGCTGCTTGTTTATCTTTACTTTTCTGATTCCTCAAAGTGATGCCTCCATTCTGTACAGATTCTTAGTTTTGCACCAAGATTGATTCTAACATTGTTTTCAGATTGGGGTCTTTGAGTTTTTTACCACAGTGTATTAACCGTGTGTCTTACTTTAGATGATCATCTAAACAGAAATAGTCTGAAGAGGTATGTGTAAATCACCAGATAGCAATCATGTAACCAGAAACTGCTGTGGGGTTCCAGCCTTTGTATTTCTAAGTGCAAAATAACACTACCTTGATCACCAGGAGCCAATGAGGAAAAAACAGAAGTAGGTTTTCTTTCTCCCTCTTCCTTTCTCTCTCTTTCTTTCCTTTTTTTTTTTTTTCTTTCTTTTTTTGCTGTAGGGCCTGTGCCCTCATCAGAGAAAGACACAGAGAAAGAGACAGTGAGAGAGAAAGTGAGAAATTGTCCCCCAGAGGAGATGACCACACTGCAGCCCCTTCTCTGTTCTCTTCCTGGGATTCTGGGTACACACACACACACACACACACACACACACACACGAGACCAGTGTGATTTTCAAGCCTCCAGGTCCAGGACTCAAACCGCAGTCAGCCACGTGGGAATCCAGTGCCCTAATGACCACACCACCTGCTGGCCCCAGATGCAGGCTTTCTATGACTAAAAAATAAATGTTTAGTGCAGACCAAGCGATGTATGACATGCTGCTTGAAAGAGAGTATTAGTCCATTTGTGAGGCTACAAGAGAATGCCACACATTAGGCAATTTATAAAGAACACATATTTATTTATTATGGTTCTGGAGGATGGAAAGTTCAAGATCAAGGTGCTGCCATCTGGCAAGGGCTGCTCACTGCTTCCATGATGATGTCTTGAACACGGTGTCCTTATGTGGTGGAAGGTGGAAGAGCATCTAATTCCCTGCAGAAGGGAGGAGTGCTCATGGCCTAATTATATCTTCAATCTTTACTCTTAATACTATTGAATATCCAACTGACAACCTCTAAATTTTGGAGTAGACCCATCCTAACCATGGCAGAGGGCTTTGCAGGCCACAGTGAGAAGTGGTGGGAGAGGAATCTCTTCCTGCAGCTCTGAGTCAGGACCATAGCTCTCCCAGAAAAACCCACAGGGCCAGGGAGGGCCAATTCTGTGCTGCAAAAACACTCTGCCACATGTTATTAGAGCTGTTGATTTGACTCTCCTCGGTTTTGTAGTTTTGCTTATATTTAATTGCATAGTTTATAGTTGAACAAGAGCTATAAACATAAGGTGTTTATATCTAGTTGTATGTTTGAACATGTCTGAGCAACATTATAATTTGAAACAACTTAAGTCAACATTGGGAGTGAAGGAAATTTTCATTTTTCCTTCAGAAGAGTTTTATGCATTGACTCAAGAAACTTCATAGGAGTTCTTTCCTAATGCGCTCCTCATTGCTATCAAATTATTTATTTTGTCACAGATTTAGAAATTTAGTTAATTTCTCTTTTCAATAGAAAGATAAATATACACGTAACATGGACGAAGGATTTCCAAAATGGAAAATGCTTGTTATGAAAAGCCTATGTGTGTGGATTTCAAAATTTTTTGTACAGCAATACATTCTTACTGTGATTCCATTTTTCCATGAACTTCCTGAAGTCCCCTAGAATTCCACCCGCACTGGGCAGTTTGTCATGGTGGTTAGAGTGTGAGTGTCTGGAGAGGCCTGACGTGTGCATGCATCATGGGGCAACTTGCTGGAGTTGGGGGGAGATGAAGAGAAGGACAGGGAAAGGCTGGGAAGGGGGTGGTGGGCAAACCAAGGAACACTAGCAGCCGGAGCCCTACCTGTACTGGGAAAGGTGTCAGCTTGGGGTGTTCGATTTGGGCCTGGTTGCTGGTGGGGTTATCACCTGGGACGCATTTGTCTGCACATAGTACCCATGAAATGTGGCTAAAACCAGAACTCCCATCATCTTTCTGGTGACCCCAGTGCTGACTGACTACCTGTCTGCCCTTGAAGCCTAAGTCTCTTTCTAGCATTCAGTGTCGTTGTCACTGGGCCATTCTCAGGTCATCTCATTAATTTTTTTTCTTTTTTTTTGAGAGATTTTTGCTATAGGGTGCGTGCGCTCGCCAGACAGAGAGAGACAGAGAGACAGAAAGCAAGAAATCACCCCCAGGGGGGCTGGTCATGCCACAATCCCTTCACCTCCATTCTCCTCTCGGGATCTTGGGCACGCACACACACGCGCCTGGTGTGAGTTTAAGCCACCGGGTCCGGGACTCTAACTGCGGTTGACTATGTGGGAGTCCAACGACATAGCCATTACGCTAACTGCTGGTCCCAATTTTTTTTTTTTTTTTGAGAGTTTTTTGCTATAGGGTGCATGCACTCGCCAGAAAGACAGAGACAGAGAGACAGAAAGCGAGAAATCACCCCCCGGGAGGATGGCCACACCGCAATCCCTTCTCCTCCATTCTCCTCTCGGGATCTTGGGCATGCGCCCAGCATGAGTTTAGCCACTGGGTCCGGGACTTGAACCACCGTCAACTACATGGGAGTCCAGCGACATAGCCATTACGCTAACTGCTGGTCCCAGATCATCTCATTAGGTTTTAAAGCAGCTGTTGCAGAGGCTGGATGGTGATCTGTGAGGTGGACCCATGTTGGGGGTCCCAGTTCAGGTCTGCAGACCTCCCTGAGTATGCCAGGTGCAATTTTGCCCATAATGCAGGCCACTCAAGCTGGGGAGTGGATCATAACATGATGACCCTATTGGGGTGCCTGTGTCTCTTGCTAATGGCAGAAAGAAATAAAATGAACTGGTAAACAATGGCAGCAACAACAAAAACTCCAGCTGCTGCAATGCCGGGGAAGACAGCGGGCTAGGGAAAACCTTGCCCTGAAGCCTTCAGTTGATTTCCTGTCAGGCCCCACTGGTCAGTAGCATGCCAGTGCACCCAGGCTGTAGGTGTGTGAGAGGTTGGGGTGAGCATCTGGAATTTTCTCCCTCTTCAGTGAGAGGTCCAGGCCAGAAAGAAAAGCCTGTGAGGGGCAGAGGAGCTGTGGCTGCAAGCATTCAGGCTGCCACCCAGCAGCTGTCCACAGGGAGGGTGTGCTCCTGGGCTGCCCTCCAGGATTCAACGTGGACTAACTGCTTTATCAGGGCCAGCAGCAGGAAAGGGGCAGGCTGGGGGCGCATTTTCTGCTGCACCATCATCTGGTCCCTCTTCATGAATTTTTGCTAGGCTGAAATCACTTCTTCATATCGATCCTCTCTTACAGTTCAAATTTGTATGTAAGGTCCAGCAATTGCTCAGATCATCTTATATGTTGGTTGTGTGTTAATGTAAAGTTGTCCTTCCTTCCCTCCCCTCTCTTCCCTTCTTGTCCTCTCTCTCTTTTCTTTCTTTCTTTTTTTGGGGGGGAGGTTTTTGCTTTAGGGCACATGTGTTCACCAGAGAGAGACAGAGACGGTGAGAGGGAAAGTGAGAAATCACCCCCCAGGAGGGATGGCCACACCACAGTCCCCTCTCCTCCATTTTTCTCCTGAGATCTTGGGCATGCATGCGCTTATGCCTGGCATGATTTTCAAGCCACTGGGTCCGGGAGTCAAACTGCAGTCAGCCATGTGGGAGTACAGTGATGTAACTGCTATGTCATCGGCTGGTCTCTCTCTCTCTCTCTCTCTCTCTCTCTCTCTCTCTCTCTCTCTCTCTCTTTTTAATCGCCAGAAAGTATGTGTCTATTCATCAGAGAGAGAGACAGACTGAGAGAGAGAAAGCACCTTCCGGTAAGACACAATCACTTCATAATCCCTCTGCTCCATTTTTTCCATCCTCAGGATTTGGGGCACACAGATGTCCGGAGTATTTTTCAGGCTGCCTGACTCCGTCAAGCTAGGACTCAAACCATGCAGTCAGCCATGTGGGATCTGGCTCCCCTAACTACTCGTCCACAAAGTTGGCCTCTCTCTCTCCATGGCCCACTCTTTCATTTCTTCCAGCCAGGGAAGCTTTAAAGACTCTCTTCAAAGAAGTCTGTCCAGCATCTAAGGAGAGGTGAAAACCTAAATGTCTGGTATAGTGTCGGGTTGTCGGAAAAGCAAAAACAAACAAACAAACAAACAAACAAAACAAAACAACCCAATCTAATGTCCACTTGGTCTTTTCTTCTTCTTCATTCTCACACTCCTGGGTTCCAGAATTGCCCTTCGGGAACCTAGGGTTGCTACATGTAACAAATTAAAATACAGGATGTCCAGTTACATTTGTATTTCAAATTCATTTTCTAATTAATTTTTTTTTAATTTTTAATGAATTAGTTAATTTTACCTTCATTCACTGAGCATCGTCACAGCATACAAAATGCGATTCCCCGTCTGGAATATACTGCATCAGTCACGATCACCAGCCATATTATGAGCCCTAGGGTTCATTTTCCTGTTTATAGTAGGTGGATTAATGGGAATTGTCTTAGCCAATTCCTCACTAGCTATTGTTCTCCATGATACATACTACGTAGCAGCCCATTTCCACTATGTTCTGTCCATAGGAGCAGTATTCGCTATTACAGGGGGGTTCGTGCAGATCCCCACTATTTACAGGTCATACACTAGACCAAGCATGAGCAAAATTCACTTCACTGCCATATTTGTAGGAGTCAATCTCACATTCTTCCCCCAACACTTCCTCGGCTTAATCATACATGTTGTCACTGATAATTTTCCATTTCTACTTTCATATATATATATATATATATATATATATATATATATATATATATGTATTTCCTCCCTATTTCTCACCCTCTGCCATTTACCACCCTCCTCCCACATTATCTCTGGTGTCTAGAGTTGCTTTCCATTCCTTTTTCCCCCTACGTTGTATTGCTTCACAAAATTTCTTAAATAATCTAACTACTTTCAATAGCAAATTCATCTGATGTATACATAACTGCAAATACATGTCTGACTTCAGGCGTGAAACTCTGAGTAGAATGAATATACTATAAAGTAGCACCTAACTGATGATATATAGCTTACTGTGGTCATTAAATAAGTACTTTTTGATTTATTTTTTAATTTCAAGAGAAGCAGTTTTAGCTTTAAAAAATCAAAATCAAAAAAATGCTAAGAGAGCTTTGCCTAAAACTTAAAACCAGGAAACAGGTTAGGATTCTGTTCAAATAGTAGGTACAAGAACCTATCGGCAGCTCAACATAAGACAAAAATCCTTAAAACCAGAAAACAAGGCCTAGAAGAAAATCAGCAATGTTTTAGTCAAAAGTCATTAGATTCAATTTTACCAGTTCAGTCTCACGTACTTAATCTATCTTCTGTTGTGGTTCAATTTTCCTGATTAAATTCTGGGATTCAATTCCAGACTTGTCCCTACGATTAAGATGCCATTTTCTGTTTTTGAGCTCTTATTTCTGTGTGTCTGTATTTAATTTTCCTGATATAGCACTCCCTTGAGAACTTCTTGGAGATCTGGTCTGGTGTTGGTAAATTCTTTCAGGTTTTGTTTATCAGAATGTTCTTGTCTTTTCTTCCCATATGAAGGGTAATCTTGCTGGGTACAGTATTCTTGGCTGAAATTGCTTTTCCCTTAATACTTTGAATGTATTTTCCCATTCTTTCCTTGCTCACATTGTTTCCAATGAGAGGTCTGCTGTTAGCCTGATGGGATTATCCTTTGTAGGTAACTTGATGTTTCTCTCTTGCCAATCTTAGTATCTTGTCTTTGTCTGTGGTTTTGGCTAATTTGTTACTTACATAGATGACAGTGAGTAATTTTTTAGTGTAAGAATGTCACACGCAATATTTGGGAGTCCACAAATTAACTGGGCATTCTATTTATTTTTTTTGAGAGGTTTTCGCTATAGGGTGCGTGTGCTCGCCAGACAGAGAGAGAGAGACATAGAGACAGAAAGCGAGAAATCACCCCCCCAGGGGGGATGGCCACGCCACAATCCCTTCTCCTCCATTCTCCTCTCGGGATCTTGGGCACGCACGCACACGCGTCCAGTGTGAGTTCTAAGCCACCAGGTCCGGGACGTGGTGAACCGCGGTCGACTACGTGGGAATCCAGCGACATAGCCATTACGCTAACTGCTGGTTCCCTGGGCATTCTATATTTTACTTGACAATCTTATCAGAAGCTTTTGGGCCAGGCCAGCTTCATAGGCTGAGACCTGAAAAGTGGTACTGGGCCCAGCCCTAGGAGGGCCCATGTGGATTTGATACTCTGTTCTCACCATCTTGAAATTCTTGTTTGTTTTTTCACATTTTTAGTTTTATTTTACAGAGTGCATGTGTGTTTGCCAGAGACAGAGACAAAGAAAGAGAGAGGGAGAAAGCACACCCACCCCTCAATGGGGCACAGTCACACTGGAATTCCTTCTCTTCCGTTTCTCTACTCTGTCGGGATTTGGGGCATGTACACACACATGCCCAGAGAGTTTTTTTAAACCACTGGGATTGGGATTTGAACAACATGGTCAGCCATGTGGCCTCCAGATCCCTTAACCATCAGGCCATGGGGCTGGCTCTTGAAATTCATTTTTGTTTTCCCTTAAGATTTTTTGCCATAGGGCATATGTACTTGCTGAGAGAGAGAGAGAGAGAGAGAGAGAGAGAGAGAGAGAGAGAGAGAGAGAAAGTGAGGGAAAGTGAGAAATCACCCCTCGGGGGATGGTCACACTGCAATCCTTGTCCTCTCAGGACTTTGGGCATACAAGTGCATACGCCAGTGTAATTTTCAAGCCACTGGGTCTGGGATTCGATGTGAGAGTCCAGTGCCTAAACACCGTGCCGAATGCTGGCCCTAAAATTCTTAGTGATACTGGAATAGAGGCTCTGCATTTTATGTCCGTCAGGGTCCCTGTCGTGTCACTGGTGCTGCCTAGGGCTTTTTGGAGTGTGTTTGGGACATAGGGTCATAAGTACTGCCACTTTGAGTCCCTCCATAGCCCAACTTGGCACAAACCTGAATGCCATCCCAGTTCCTGGATGCAGAATGGATATTTGGTGGGTTTTCCTTAGGAATTATATATTCCATTCTAATTGGCTCTAAGTGTTTCTGCCTTGGCAGCAAATACTACTTTGTTAGACTTTTTAATCCAAGTTTCACTGTACCTGGCATAAATCAGTGAAATTCCTAGTGTGTAGACATGTTAGTTTCTTCATAGATGCCTTGAAAAGTGATTTGACCCAAAAAAATAACTTTTATTGGTGTTACATAATCAGTGTTGCACGGTGCATATGATATTCATTATAAATGCATGTTTATGATGTCATCATTCTGCACAACAGCTTAGACTCAGAGTTTCCAAATGTTGGTTATAGATTAGCTTGATTCCTCCGGCAGATGGGATCTTTCTTTTTTTAAGAAAAAGAACATGACTATGTTGTGCTCAATCACCATAGAATTCTCTCAGAGAAAGGGCTCCTGAGCAGGTGTACGAGAAAGTAAAGAGCTTTTTTCTCACATTTAGAACCAGGGAATTCTATACAGACCTATAAAAACACTACCCACAATCACTTAGAAAAAGGTAATGTCACAAACTGTCTTAAGAAAATATGTAAAATATGTAAAATAAGTAAAAATGCCAGACTTAGGTAAGGGTGGGATCACGTACATGGGGATACTTTGAAAAGTTCACGAACAATGGGATTAAAGCATAAGTCTATTTTGGTGTAAAAGAATCTGGAAGTCCATGCATAGTTTTTTCATAATACCTATTTTTGATTAATTTTTTTGAAGACCCTCCTATTGCAAAATGTAATATTTTTTAAAATGATCTAATACTAGGCCCATTTTAAATAATGAGATATCTATGACAACTAAAATGTTCAATGGATGAAAATTTGATTGAAGATAACGGGTTTAGTAATTACTAGTGTTTGTAAGAGGTCATTTTTGGGGGAATCTAAGGGATGACCAGAAATAACCTTTCTGTGCTATTTTCATTTTGCAGTATCTATGAATTTGTAACTTTTTGTTTGTTTGTTTAGGTTTTTGCCCTAGGGTACTTGTGATTGCTGGAGAGAGAGAGAGACAAAGAGAGGGGAAATGAGAAATTATATTTTTAAGATGGAAAGTCAAATCTTTTCTCTCTATGTATATATATATGTAACATATGTAGTATATTTTAATGTATTCAGGAATATACCAACGAGATGAAAACAAGCCCATCATTGCATGCTCAGAGGTGGGACTGATCTATCTTTGCCTCCCTCTGGTAATTTATCCAAGTGTTGGATCTAGAGGCTATCATGTCCAAATCCCATGGTACTGGCAGCTTCAATCACTTAGTCTTTCTCCAAGCAGGCATCAATAGCAGAAAATAAACTCATTTTTAAAATCATGTCTTCTCCTTTCATGACCTAGAAAGGGAGCAAAGACCCCCAAATGCTCTTATGAGATCAGCCAGGACCCCATTTATCTCTTTTCTCTTAACTTTAGTATCTGAACTTGATTGTCTCACTATTTTTTTTTTTTTGTAGTTTATTTATGTCCAAGAGAGAGGCAGAGAGAGACCCCTAACAATGTCCTCATACTGAGTCTGACCCCAGACTCAGCCATCCGGGACCAGGGGCACTCATACGAGTGTCTAGTGTATCCCTCTTATTTTCATTCTAGTGAGAGTGAGTTCACAGTCTCAAGGTAAGTCACTTACATTGTAAAGGTAGATGTGACCAAAATGAAAGAGAATTATTAAGAAATAAAATTTACTAGGAGAGATACTGGAATCTGGATGAGAAAGGGAATTCATTCACTCATTCACTCACTCAAGGTTGATTCCTCAACTCCGACTCTGTCGTATGTTTGCTGGTACAAGGATGAGCACACTCTGACCTCCTGGAGCTTACACTCCAGGTAGCAGAAAGACTGTAAGTCAGTAAACAAGTCATGCTTTGCGTCACCAGGTAGCAATTAATGTTGGGGAGAAAATAAAGCAGGTAAAGCTACAGAGGAGTGGGAATCAGAGAAAGCCATTTTTAAGAAATACGTTGAGTGGTGTTGCTTTTGTAGCAAGAGGGAGATAGAGTTGGCACCATCATAAATATAATAGATTCGCATGTACAAGCAATGGAAATGTGAATCCTAGGGATGTGTGAGTGAAATGGCACTTGTTCACTGTTATCGCTTTATTTCAGTTCTAGAAAGTTAGTCCATTTTCCCTTTTCCCCCCATTGCTGGCAGTGCTTGATTTTCACACGTATTTTGTATAGCAACAGCTATAAAAATGTTCATGTTCTTCGACCTACAGTCCAGTGATTCTCAGTCCCACTGGGCCAAATGCCTTCCTTTAGACAATAAGTATTTTGTAATGCTCCCTTTACTATCCTGAAATGAAATCATGGTTTATATAACCTGTCTAGAGACATACTTTCAAGAATTTAAGGTCGTGCTTCAAGGAAACCAAAAAAAATTAATTTATAGTCAAAAAGCAAAAACACTGGAAGACACAGAATTCCAGTCTGCAAGCACGTTTCATTTGAAATGTCAACTGAAGTATTTGGTCCCATGACCAGTGTTGGATGCTGATTCAGGCAAGGGGAGAAAGAGCAGAAAGCGGTTAGTGAGGTTGGTTATGGGGAGGGATTGAGGGGAGTCAGGTAAATGCTGTGCATTTGCCATGGAGAAACAGGCCTCTGGAAGGAGTTGCTAGTGGCAAATAGACGGTATATGGCTGCAGTATTTAAAGACATGCTTGATGCCAGAATATGCAACTGGATCCACATGGAAAAGGTCCCGGGTTCGTGAGACAGAAGCTTTCTGAGCATGGCAGGCACACACACACACATGACTATAATCTGTGCTGGCTGAGACTGGGCATGCATCACACATGGAGATCCTGTTTAGAGTGCCCATCTTTCTGTGTCTGTCTCTGTCTATTTCTTTCTCTTTCACATGAAGAAATGAATTCATAAACTTTAAAAAAGACAGTGTGGCATTTTTTAACATATCTGAGACATCACTGATGAGTGATGAACTCTCTGCACAGGTCGTCGCGCGGGAACTGCTGGCCCAGTACGCCAAGCGGTATGAAGACAAGCCATTCTTCAGCCTGCTCCAGAATGGGGCTGAGTCTGTGGGTGACAAGCTGAGAACCAGGTAGGTCTCTGCTCAGGCTGTCCTTGTCATCTGCCTTCGGTGTCTTTTTATTGAGCCTGAGTTTATGAGCCTGGACATGACATTTTTAATATTTGACATACACAAAAAAGCATAAATGAGTAAAATTAATATTTGTGCACCTACTATTCAACTTGAGAAACAAAAACATCACTAGTTCTGTTATTTCTGTTTCTGTTCCTTTATTGTTACATCTTCATTGTTCAAGAACTTTACAGTTATTTTTAAACCACAGCATGAGGTAGGTTCTTACTTCTATTTCATTGAGGAAACCAAGGCATAGAGATTCATTAGTTTGTTCAAGATGTCATGGCTGGTGAGTGGCAGAGCTGGGATTTGAACTTAGGTAGTCTGGATTCAGAATCCAGGCTGTGGCTGTTTTTATTGATTTTAAAAATATCCTTTTATAAAGAAAGAATAATGTGCATAATATTCTCTTTCTGTTTTGACCCAATGGGAACCTAAGAGTCACCCACATTGATACGTGTGGCTGAAGAGCTACTCTTTTTTAAAAATTTTGTTTATTATTATTTTGTTTCTAATTTGACCAGAGAGAGGCAGAAAGAAAGAGAAAGGAAAGGTGAGAAAGCAAGCCACTGGGTCTAGGACTTGAACCACAGTTGGTCATGTGGGAATCCAGTGCCTTAACCACCATGCCACATGCTAGCTCCAAGAGCTACTCTTTACAATAGTCCATAATATTTATCATGAGTATGTGCCACAATTTATTATACTTATCCATTCTAATTTTCAATATTTGCAGACATTTAGCTATATCTATTTTTTATTTTTGTATTTTGCACAAATATGTTATGAAAACTCTTATACATATTTTCTGGGGAACATATGCAAGAGTTTTTAGAGGGCTTTCAAACCTAGTTGACAGAGTAAGAGGCACATTTTACATCATCATAGACAGCCCCATATCCAGAGAGCCTCTGAACTCAGACTCACTTAAGCCAGTGTTTCATGACATGATACTTAACCACCCTAGTACTTACCATGCTCTCTGATGTGTTTTAATTTTATTTTTTAAAGAATTTTGAGCTTAGGGTCAGCAGGTGGCATAATGGTTACATCACTGGACTCCCATGTAGTCGACTGCACTTTGACTCTTGGAACTGACAGCTTAAAACTCATGCCAGGCTCATATGCATGCTTGCCCAAAATCCTGAGAGGAGACTGGAGGAGAAGGGATTGCGGCATGGCCACCCTCCCTGGGGGAGTGATTTCTTGCTTTCTGTCTTTCTGTCTCTCTGGTGGGTGCCCTGTAACAAAAATCTCTTTAAAAAAAAAAAGGTGTGTGTTATTTTTACTGATTTTTTTAAGGGACACTTTATCCTCTCTTGTTCTAGATACTATAGCTATTAGTTCCAAGTTTGTGATTTGTCTTATTTTTTTAAATGATGCTTTCATATTAGTATAAATTCTTAAATTATAATGGAATGTATCATGCTTTTATATTCAACACCTTCTACATAATCTACTTTGAGGTCATGAAATATATCACATTCAATTCTTTAGCCCATTGGAAATTTTGTCTGTGGTTTTAGGAGGGGATCTAATTAGTTTTTTCTTCTTCTGCCTCCTTTAGGGATTGTTGTTTCAGCAACATTTACTGAATTTTCCATCTTTTCCTAATGATCTGCAATGACTCCTCTGGCATTTGTTAAGTTTCCATGTATGTGGGAGTCCCTTTGTTGGGGGGTGTCCACTTTGTTCCTAGCCTGTTTGTATATTCTTTTTTATTTTTAGAGATATAGTTCTACTATAAGATATCTGCACTCACCAGAAAGAGAGAGAGACAGAAAGCAAGAAATCACCCCCTGGGGGAATGGCCATGCTGCCATCCCTTCTCTGTTCTCTTCTCTGGATCTTGGTATACATGCTCATATGCCCAGCACGGGTTTTAAGTCACCAGGTCCTGAACTTGGGCCATAGCCAACTACATAGGAGTCCAGCGACATAACCATTATGGCATCTGCTTGTTCCTGCTTGTATATCTTGACACAACAATGCACTGATACAATCACCCTGGTTTTATTATAAAATATTACTATATAATTATATCTAAAATATAATTCAGAATTATGTTGGCCATTCTGGGTCTTTTATACATCCATACAAGTTTAGTAATCAGTTTGCCAAGCTTCCTAAAAAACAGAATAAAACAGAAGAATTGCACTCATATGGAGTAAGTACCTAGAACAGCCAACTTCATAGAGATAGAAAATAGAAGGTTAGTTACCAGGGGCTAAGAAGAGGGGAGAATGAGGAGTTACTCTTTAATGGCTACAGAGTTTCAGTTTGGGATGACGAAAAGTTCTGGAGGGCCCAGGTGCAGTGTAAATGCAGCTGGACCCACACAGGAAAGGTACTGGGTCTGATTCCTGGGACCTCCCTGAACATGCCGGGAGTGCGTGTGCCTGTGATCCTGGCCAGCTGAGACTGGGGATGGATCATGGCATGGAGACCCTATTGGAGATGCCTGGTTCTCCTTTCTCCTTCTCTCTCTCTTTCTCTTTCAGAAGAAATAAATACATAAACTTTGAAAAAAGTTCCAGAGATGGATAATTGTGATGGTTGCACAACAGTGTGAATGTGCTTAATGCCAGTAAACTGTACACTTAAAAATGGTTAAAGTGGTCAATGTTTTATTGTGTATATTTTACCACAGTTTTAAAACCCTGCTATATTTTTTTTATTTGCCAGAGGGCATGTGCATTTGCTGGAGAGAGAAAGAGAAAAAGAGAGGGAATGTGAGAAAGCACCCTTCCCCCTTCCATGGGGGTTAGTCACACCACAATCCCTTCCTCTCTCTCCATTTCTCCTTTCAAGATTTTAGGCATGCACACACACATGGCCGGTGTGTTTTTCAAGCCACCGGGTCTGGGACTTGAGCTGCATGGTTGGCCACATGGTATCTGACCACCTTAACCACTATGCCACAGCTGGCCTGCCTGCTGCAAAAAAAATTTTTTTTTGAGAGTTTTTTTGCTATGGGACACATGCGCTCGCCAGACAGACAGAGAGAGACAGAGAAACAGAAAGTGAGAAATCACCCCCCAGGGGGGATGGCCATACTGCAATCCCTTCTCCTCCATTCTCCTCTTGGGATCTTGGGCACACACACACACGTGCCCGGCGTGAGTTTTAAGCCACCGGGTCCAGGCTGCGAACTGCGGTCGACTACATGGGAGTCCAGTGACATAGCCATTATGCTAACTGCTGGTACCTGCAACTTTTCTTTGAAAGTGTATTACATCTATAGATTTGTAGAAAATCTGACATACTTATAAAACAGATCTCTCATAGATTTTAATCTTCTAAATGCCTTCTGAAGTTTTATCATTTCCTTCATACATAGTATATCTCTTGGATAGATTTAATACTATTTACTTTATAATTTTGCTGTTGTGTAAAGAATGTTCTTGAATGGGAACCAGCAGTTAGCGTAATGGCTATGTCGCTGGACTCCCACGTAGTCCATCGCGGTTCGCGTCCCGGACCCGGTGACTTAAAACTCACGCCGGGCGCATGTGCGTGCGTGCCCAAGATCCCGAGAGGAGAATGGAGGAGAAGGGATTGTGGCGTGACCATCCCCCCGGGGGGTGATTTCTCGCTTTCTGTCTCTCTGTCTCTCTCTGTCTGTCTGGTGACACACGCGCCCTATAGTGAAAACCTCTCAAAAAAAAAAAAGAATGTTCTTGAATTATCTCTTTTGTTGTTAATGATTTATTGTACATGCTTTTGTATGCAAATCTGACTGCAAAAATTATTTTCTCCTAAATGTGTCTATGGTTTCCTTCAGAGACAGCCATCTACAAATACTAACTTTTTTAAAAAAATTTCCTCCTTTCTCATTATTATATGTTCTATTCCTTTCATGTCTTATTGCAAGGACTGGGAACTTCAGTATAATTTGAGCATGTGTGTGTTCATGTGAGTGAGGGAGTTTGGAGGGAGAAAGAGCAAGAGGGAGAGGGGAACATTCTCCCTGGGCTCTGGCATGCTGCATTACCCTTCCTCCAGTCCTCCATGGGATATTGGGCATCATGCATATGTTGGGTGTGTTTCAGGCTGACCAGGCCAAGGATTTGAACCATGGCTGCCATGTGGGATTCAGCTTCTTCTGAGCAGTACGTTACTGCTGTGCCATGGAAATGCCCCTCTGATATGGTTTGAAAAGAAGCGGTTGTAGAAGATGTTCTTTTAATGGGTATAGAGTTTCAATACCCATTGCTGTTTTAGAATTATGGTAACACTTCGCTATTAAAAATCTTTGCCTAAATTTTTTTTTTTTTGGGAGAGGTTTTTGCTATAGGGTGCGTGCACTCACCAGACAGAGAGAGAGAGACAAAGAGAGAGAAAACGAGAAATCACCCCCCGGGGGGAGGGGGCGGATGGCCACGCCACAATCCCTTCTCCTCCATTCTCCTTTTGGGATCTTGGACACGCACGCACACGCGCCCGGCGTGAGTTTAAGCCACTGGGTCTGGGACTCGAACCGTGGTGGACTACATGGGAGTCCAGCGACATAGCCATTATGCTAACTGCTGGTCTCTTGCCTAAGTTTTTGGTAGACACACTACTTCCTAAAGAAACTCATACATCTTAGTAGGTTTTTGTCATGACTAGATGGAGTTCACCAAATGATCTTTTTTTCTGCACCTTTTCAAATGACCTTATATTTCTTCTTTACCCTGTTAATTTGATAATAACCTTTGTCTACTGTTAAAATACCCTTGTATGCCTAAGAAACACTCAATTTCGTTATGCTTTGCTATCATCTTTATATTTTCCTGGGTTTGTTTCATTAGTGTTTTGGGGTATGAGGGATATAGATACTTACCGACTTACATATTATTTTCCATTCTTGTGCTTTCATGATTTAGCTTTATGTTGAAGTTCTACTGGTTTCTTAGTGTTATCTTGAGAGTAGTCTCTTACTCTGTGGAAGAATTTGATAAGTTCTTTGAAAGCTATCTAAGCTTAGGAGAATATTTTAAACTATTGGATTTAATTAAGCTAATTGTTCTAAGACTTTAGCGTTTGGGGTCAGTGGTTGGTGTAGCGGTTACGTCGTTGGACTCCCACATGACTGATTACAGTTTGAGGCCCAGACCCGGTGGCTTGAAATCATGACGAGTGCATGAGTGCCCAAGATCCCAGGAGAAGAATTGAGAAGAAAGGGTTGTAGCGTGGCTATCCCCCCTTTCTCTCACTGTCTCTGTCATTTGTCACTTTCTCTCACTGTCTCTGTCTCTCTCTCATCTGGTATAATTTCAAAAATAGATGTAATTTAAAAATATTTGTCTCTAGTTATCTTTTTACTTCTGCTAGAGCTGTAGGTATATACCATGTGGCAGTCCTAGAAGTATTTGTTTAAGTACTTTCTCCCTCCTTGGTTGTCATAGCTCAATCTCACCAGATATTTGTCTGATTTATTATTTAAAAAAAACAAAACAAAACAAAACATTTTTCTTTGCTGAATCTCTCTGTCATACCTTTGTTTTCTATTTCATTGACTTATACTCATAAATGTATGTCCTTCATTGTATTGGGTTGTTGGAAAAGTCATGACGTATTTTTCTGTTTTCCTATGCAAAAATGCACTGATTTTTCCAATAGTCCAATACTTTTAGAGGTTGCTATGCTTCTTCTTTTTTTTTGGGGGGGGGGTATGTGTATCTTTTAAATTGTTATTTTTCTATTCAAAAGAAGATTATTGGACTGAACAACCCAAATGTATTGAGCTGATATTTAAAGATGCTATTCATTAGAAAATATTGTCTTCCTGATTAAAGACATGAGAAACACAATAAATGATGGTATTGGCCCTTTTATAACTATTGGCATGAGGTGAAATTAAGAAATCTGTCATTTAGGGACCAGCAGGTGGCATGGTGGTTAAGGGCGCTGGACTCCCACATGGCCGACCACGGTTCGAGTCCCAGATGTGGCGGCTTGCTTTCTCATGCTCTCTCTCTCTTTCTCTCTCTCTCTCTCTCTCACACACACACACACACACACACACACACACACACTGTCACTCTCTGGTCAAATTAAAATAAATAAATGGATAAATAAAGTTAAATAATAAAGTAATTCTTAAAAAAAAAGAAATCTGTCATTTATCTTTTTTTATTGTCATTCAAGTTCCTGTTCATTCAAACTGTAATCTACCTTAAATCTTGAAACCCTGAGCTCCAGATCCTGTGACTACCTCACTGAAGTCGTCTTAGTTATAATGTTTTAACTTGTCTGCACACACTCTAAAATGTCTTTTTTAATATTTCTAGCCTTGAGTGGGAATTTTATTGCGCCAACGGCTTTCCCCCCAACTTATTAGTTTGAAAATTGTCCAACCTATAAGGATTTGAAGGAATAGTACAATTCCCCACCAGAGTCAGTTCTATTCTCACAGGAAACTTGCTCCCCAAGTGGCCACAAATCCCCTGCCCTTTCATTTCTTTTCCAGATAGCAGAGCAGGGCTTGTTTCCACTGTTTTAAAAGCATGACACACTCTCACCCATATACAAATCTATATTCCTAGCAAATTTTCTAGGATGAATTTAAGATATGCCAAAGGCAATGTTCCAATTGTAAATATTTGGAAAGTTCCAGTCCATTTATTCTTGTCTTGGTTGTTAACCTCCAAAACAGTACACATCTCCCTCTCACACATTCAGATTTTACAGATTCAATCTGTGTTTATTGACTTAAGTCCTGAAACTCAGTTTACTCTTTTTTTTTTTTTTAATTTTCTTGCTATAGGGTGCATATACTTGTAAGAAACTGACAGAAATAGAGAGGGAGAGAAGAAAAGTGAGAAATCACCTCCCAAGGAGGATGGCCACACTGCAGTCCCTTCTTTTCCATTCTCCTCTTAGGATTTTGGGCACTCACACCTACGGGCATGGCATGATTTTCAAGCTGCCAGGTCAGGACTTGAACTGTACAGTCAACCATGTGGGGATCCAGCCGTCCTAGACTCCACATCATCTGCTGACCTAGTTTACTCTGACTGTTATGTAAGGAAAATCTGTTATCGGACTGGCTGTCAGTATTCGTGGGCACTGGGACCTCCGTCAGCACTGGGGATACAGCAGTGGCTGTGGGCCCCGTGTCCATGGAGCGCACAGTCCTGCAGAACAGTGAACAACAGCCCATGGGTAGTGCGGACAGGAGGGGAGATGGGCTGGAACTCCACAGCACTCTGAAATCCCCCGAGGGGCAGCCATTTGGCAGACCCCAGAGGCTACCCTTCATCTGGACTGTGGACAGTGTCGGTCACAGCCATGACCGGCTCCCTGAGACCAGGCGAGGAAGGAAGGCCTGGCAAGAAGGAAAGGCTCTGAGGGGAGTCACACGTGGCTCTGCTCCATTCTGCTGTGGCCTCTCCCAGGGAGGCCTGCTTCTCTCCCTCCCCCAGGGAGCTGCCACCAAAGTCCTCACTGCCCTCATTGGCCCCCGGGTGCTAGGAGACCACGGGTGTTGAGGAAAGTCAAGATTCTAACTTGCACTAGAATGTTGTGTTGAGAATTTTTTCAAATATTCAGCAAAGTTGAAAGAACTTTACAGTAAGCATTTATCCGGCCACCATGCAGATTTACTATTAGCTTGTTACTGTATTTGCTGTATCACTACTACATATATACATGCATACACATGTACATTCATGTATTAATCCCACTACGTACTCATCGGTCCACCTTATCTTACTGACACATTTCAAAGTAAACTGCAGACATGAGTACATTTCTAAGTAACGCAGCATGAACATCATTAACTAGAGTTCAGTAGTTGGTTACAATCCTTTTTCTTCCTCTTTTAAAAAAATTTTTGTGGGAACCAGCAGTTAGCATAATGGCTATGTCGCTGGACTCCCACGTAGTCCACCGCGGTTCGCGTCCCAGACCCGGTGGCTTAAAACTCATGCCGGGCGCATGTGCGTGCCCAAGATCCCGAGAGGAGAATGGAGGAGAAGGGATTGCGGCCTGACCATCCCCCCTGGGGGGTGATTTCTCGCTTTCTGTCTCTATGTCTCTCTCTGTCTGGCGAGTGCACGCGCCCTATAGTGAAAACCTCTCCAAAAAAAAAAAAAAGAAAAAAAATTTTTTTTGTCACGGGGGACCAGTAGTTAGCATAATGGCTATGTCGCTGGACTCCCACGAAGTTGACCGCGGTTTGCGTCCCAGACCTGGTGGCTTAAAACTCACGCCAGGCGCGTGTGCATGTGTGCCCAAGATCCCGAGAAGAGAATGGAGGAGAAGGGGTTGTGTCGTGGCAATCCCCCCTGGGGGGTGATTTCTCGCTTTCTGTCTCTCTGTCTCTCTCTGTCTGTCTGGCGAGCGCATGCGCCCTATGGCAAAAATCTCTCAAAAAAATAAAAAAAAATAATTTGTCAGAAGGCATGTGTGCTCAGTAGAGAGACAGAAAAAGAGAGAGAAAATGCAAAGGCACTCCCGCCCCACCCCATGGGGAACATTCATGCCATAATCCCTTTTCCTCTATTTCTCTTCCTCTTGGGATTTTGGGTACACATGCAGACACACACACGCGCGTTTCTCAAGACCTTGGATCTGGGGCTTGAACAGCATAATCAGCCGTGTGAGATCCACTCACCTTAGCCACCATGCCATGTGCTGTCCCTCTTTTTCTTCTTTTTTAGAAGTCACATACAATGAAACACAAAAATCTTAAATGTGTATTCACTGTTTTGCCAAATGAATAAAAAGAAAAGAAAAGTAACAAAACTCTTTTATTTTTCTCAGTTTATTTATTTTGTTCCATGAATGAAAAAAGAGAGAGACAGAGGCACAGTATCCCTGATAGGGTTTTGACACCACAATCTGCCCTCAGCAAGTCGGACCATGGACACACGTGTGCCCACTGTGCTCAGGGAGGTCTCTAGATGTGAACTGGCAACTTTCCCTGGGAGTCTGCCTCACAGAGTGTTGCATTTTACTGCTGTGCCACCAGCCCCCAAAACCCTTACTAAGATCTGGCGTAATGATTATGTCACTGGACTCCCACATGGCCGACTGCAGTTCAAGAGACGGACCTGGCGGCTTGAAACTCATGCCAGGCATGTGTGCATGTGTACCCAAAATCCTGAGAGGAGAGTGATGGAGAAGGCATTATGGTGTGACCATCCCCCTGGGGGGTGATTTCTTATTCTGTGTGTGTGTGTGTGTGTGTGTGTGTGTGTGTGTATGGTGTATGTCTGGCAAACACACATGCCCTGTAGCAAAAAATTCTTTCTAAAAACAAACAAACAAAAAAAGATCTGGGTCATTGGGTCCAGAAGGTGGCATGGTGGTTAAAGCTCTGGACTCCCTCCTGGCCAGCCGTGGTTCAAGTCCTGGACCTGGTGGCTTGTTTTCTCACTTTCCCTCTCTCTCTCTCTCTTTGTCTTTACCTGGTGAGCACACATGCTCTATAGTAAATTAAATAATAATTATTATTACAAATAAAAAAATTTTTAGAACGATATGGGTTGTCATCATCACTCCCCAAAGTTTTGTCACATTCCTTCTCAGCTAATCCCTGCGACTGCCACCTCAGATGCAACCACTATTCAGATATTTTTCCACCACAGATGATTTTCCTATTCTAGAGTTTCATATAAATAGAATATATAGTATGTAAATTTTGTAGCTGGCTCTTTAACTCAGCATACTGCTTCTTTAGATTTATTCATGTTGTCATGGGTATTAGTTTGTTTCTCTTTACTGCTGAGTAGCAGTCTGTTTTACAACTATAGTAGGACTTGTTTTCCATTCTCTTACTGATGAATAGACACCTGGGAAGTTTCCAGTTTTTCACTCCAATGAGCAGGAACTCCATGAACATTTTCACAGGAGTCTTTTGTGAACGTATATTTTTATGTCTCTGAGGCAAACAGTAAATGTATAAGCTAACTCACAAAGTATACAGTTGTTTAGTTTTCTGAAAAACTGGGAAAGCTTCTTCCAAAGTGACTATACCATTTTACATTCTCATCAACAAGTGCAAGCATTCTGGTTGCTCCATAGCCTCCTCGGCATTTTGATATCGGTGTGTTTCATGTTAGTAGTTCTGGTGAATGTATAGTGCTATGGCATGGTGGTTTTTGTTAGAATTTCTGTGATGACTCATGCTGCACATTTACATTTAATCTGAATTTTATTTAAACTTAGAGTCATTTGCTGGGCCTCAACTTCTTGAAGTATGCTTTATGTAATTAGAGTATCTGCATCCTAAAAGTATTGAGACTATTGGGTAATTCACAGCCAATACTTGGCATAGTTCCCCATACATAATGTATTTACTTAATGACAAATACTTTGTATCAGATATATTGGACTACTATTATTAAATTAAATAATAATTATTAAAAAAAGTCCAATAGTGGCTGAGTAAATTAGAATAAATTCACTTGATGGAAATCATATAGTTGTTAGTGAAGAAAGATTATGTGGATTGTTAAACATGACTTATAATACAATAGTAAGTGGAAAAAGCAGGACATTGAGTTATCTCTATACCACAAGGACAACCATATAGAATAAATTAGAGCCAAGCAGTCTTCAGAAAAATACCGAAAAGAAGCATGAACACAGTCAGTGAGAGATGGGATAGGGAGATTATGTATATTTAAATTACATTTCTATGGTAAGAAAATTCTTTTTGAAAAACAACCCTCTTGTATTTCTTTCAAAAATAATAACGATAGTCTCTGTGTTTTCCCCTCAGTTTCCTGGCATTTCACACGGACACAGTCGGTAGTCTTGCCTTTCTGTTGAAAGCAGTGAATTTTCATGAAAGGGTTCTTCAGCGGAGTTTGGTGACCAGAATTTATCACAAGGTAAAGATACACTATGTTATATTTCCTTTTGATGTGTGTTTAACATGCGTCCTCGCTGATGAACTACCTGCTGAATTTAGTAGGGGATAACTCTGATTAATTACAAATTTCTGGAAATGGCTAGAGTTTCTACAGGCCACTTTGCATGACAGCGTAGCTTGCTCTGGAAGCCTCGATTTGACTTCTGTCCATGAGCATCATTTGGCTGTCATGGGCATTGATGACTGCAGCAATTTTTAGCCCTTACTGGAATTGAAAACTCATTGTCTTACATGTACGATGAATACAGTATCTGAGGAGAAAATAGTGCATCGAGTATATGTAAAATTAACATAGGGTTAGCCCAAAATGTCCTGTTTCCTAGTAGAAGACCCAAGAAGCTTTGCAAAAACATAAAACTTTGTATGGGTGTGGATTAGAAATCAAGGCAGGGGGGCTTTCCACCAAGTACAGTGCCTGTGGTTTGGTTTGAGGGACCTTGGACTCCAACTCAGCACTGCTGTTTCATTTTCTGACCCAGCATGAATGGCCCACAAGACCTCAGGAAGTTTGCTCATTCCAGTCTATCTTAGTTCAGGGGCTCAGAGCTGCTGCTCCTTTTCTGTGTGGGAATTAGGTTCCAGAGAACAGAATTGAGTCCCTGCAACTCTCCCTTCAGTTCATCTCTCTCTCTCTTTTAAAAAAAATTTAAAGTTCTTGCCATAGGGTGTGTGTACTTGCCAAAACAGACAGAGGGAGAGAAAGTGACAAATCACCCCCCTAGGGAGGATGGGCATACCACAATCCCTTCTCCATTCTCATCTTGGGATTTTGGGCTTGCACACACACAAGCCTGGCAGGATTTTCAAGCTGCTAAGTCCAGGACTAGAACCATGATCGATCATGCAGTAGGAGTCCAGTTCCTTAACCACCATGCCACCTGCTACCTCCAGTTCAACTATTTGTATACCAAGTTTAAGGTCACGTCTCCCAGTACCGCGCAGAGGGATAGAAAGGAAGAGATGTGTGGTGCACAGGGATGGGTGTTGTCTTAGGGAATGTCATGGAGGCAGAAGAGCCTTGGAAGCACCAAGCAGTCAAGACCCCTCTCTATCCAAGCGTGCGCGCACATACACGCGTGCGCACACACACACACACCACAGAGGTGCATTGGATGAGAATCTACAGGGAGCTGGGCTGAGAGCCATTTAAGTCAGTCCACCTGACAGGCATAGACTTGAGGTGAGGCTCTGCCAGATTCCAAAGGCGTATTCTGGTTGGTTCAAGCCATTCCACATCCGCCGTCCTTACCCAATGTGGAGCCAGCTGAAAGGTCAAACTGCTGTAGCTGCACTACTGAGCAGGATGAACAGTGGAGAAGATGTGATCTGCAAACCAGCTTGCCAAGGATGTAGAAGAAAGGCTGAAAATGAAATGGTAAGACAAGATAATAGTGACAGAGCACAAATGGTAGAAAGACAACCTTACAAACATTCCTAAAAAATGCCAAAATGGCAGAAGCAAAACAAATAATCACAATCATAATAGAAAACAGTTTCCCTTAATGTAAAAAAAAAGAAAGAAAAGAAAAGAAAACCCTGAATCAGCTGGTGGCATGGTGGTTAAGGCTCTGGACCCTGCATGACTGATTGTGTGGTTCAAGTCCCAAACTTGATGGCTTGAAAAAACACACTGGGTGTGTGTATGTGTGGGTCCAATATCTCATGAGGAGAATGGAGGAGAAGGGATTGCAATGTGGCCATCCCCCGGGTCTCTCTCTTTCTCGCAAGCACATACGCCCTACAGCAAAAAAAGAAAAAAAAGTTTCAAGAATTGATGGAAAAAAAGACCTGTGCCTGAATATATCCTGAACATCTAGAATAAAGGGAAGTATCATGTAAATGACTAGACAGAAAAATAATTGCTTACTTGAAAAGGAAAAACAGTCCAGCCAGCTTCGGTCTTGATTCACCAGCTCCAAGGGGAGTGAAATGTGCTCTTCTGAAGAGGAAACGCCATGATCTAAGCATACTGTCCCACGCCAAGTTGAACTCATGAGTAGAGGCAATGAAAAGATATTTCTAGATATTTAAAAATCAGAAGTAGGTTCACTCATATGGTCATCCTTCAATTTTATTTCTAAAGACTGACTGCATAGGTGGAGCAGACGGTATTGCAGCACTAACACAATGCTCTGTGAAGCTTCCACAATGACTAAGTTCTAGGTTCTTGTCCCAAGACCTCCCAAAGACACGTGGGGCTAGCTGAAGCTATTATAGAAGTGGTGATGGCAGTATGGAAAGCCCTACTGGAAGTGCCTATCTCTCTGTCTCTGTCTCACTCATTAAAGAGAGAGTAAATAAACTAAAAAAAAGGCATACTCAATAGGACACTAAAAAGAAGTAAATAAAAATTAACAACTCGAAAATAATGAAGTCAAATACAAAACAATTGATGGTCTATATGAAGCCAGCACGTGTGTGTGTGTGTGTGTGTGTGTGTCTAATCGTTACACAATTAAATACAAAGGCTAAAAATTTTTTTTTTGAAACAATTACTTTTTTTTGAAACTTGACCAACTGGTAATATAATAGGTAGCATTTATACAATATTATATTTTTTTAATAGTAGGCTGAAAGAAGTTTTTAAAAATGCCAAATTTCTTAACTTTAATGGCAAGAGAGTCCTGACTTTGATCATTGGCGAAACATAGGTTAAAGTAAATTGGAAGCTGACATGAATACTGAACACAGGGTGCTTGCTCTCCAAATTACTGCAGAAGACAAAGCAAATAGGATAAGAAGTGGCCAGACGTTTATGCACTCACAGGGAGAGCAGAGACCAGCCCAGAACGCACATTCCTAACAGACTGGAAGACGCTGGACGCTATTCCTTCCCGGAGCACATGCCACGGCAGCCAGAGCTATTTAAGTAGAGTTCCCACTGCCAGTTACTTGTCAAGTTTCCCAGGATTGCTTCCCAAAATCTGCTTCCTATTAATTGTGATATCCCTTTGTCTCCAATTTGGCTCAGTACAAGACTCCTTTCCCTGGCCCAGGAAGATTGGGGCTTTGATCTTGTGCTGAATTGATCTGATAAATCCTTGAAAACAACATTTCCATTACAAGATGATCCCTTAACTCAGTCCACAATAAGCTGTAGAGAGGCAGCTTCTGATACATTTCCATCCTAGAGAGCCATAAATCCTCCCAGCTCTCACCTCTGGAAGGTGGGGGATTAGATTTAAAATGGGGTATAATATGAAATGAAAGAGTTTTCAATCCTGTTAGGAAAAGCATAGATTCTTAGATTAAATTAGAAACAAATCTAATTATATGCATTTTTGTGTAGGAACAAATCTAATTATATATATTGATATATAATTATATACAGCAAAAAAGTGATTTTTAAAAAGTTTCTATTTAAGTTAATTTCTTCCTTTCTTCTATGAGCAAGAAAGATAGAGAGACAAGCACCCCTAACAGGGTCCTCATACAGCAATTGTCCCCCAGCCTTAGCTGGCCAGGATCACAGGCATGCAGGTGCAGGCCCAGCATGGACTGAGAGACCTTGGGACACAAACCTGGGGCCTTCCATGTGGCTTCCACATCATGCAGTGCTGTGTCACTGCTGTACCCCTGAGGCTGGCTAGAGATTTAAAAAAGACTAGTAAATATATGCTGGGCAATAGCAAGATCTTTTCAGATATATTTCAGAGGTTGTTGTATTGGTTAGCTCAGCCTGCATAACAAAATAGCACTAGCCGGGCGCCTTACAGCAATCTGTTTTCTTATCATTCTGGTACTGGAAGTTCAAGATCAAGGTGCCAGCAGATTGATTTCTTCTGAGGCTTGTCCGCTTGGCTTGCAGACAGCCACTTATTTACTGCTTTTATGACGGTCCCTCTGTGCTTTTATATCCTTGATGTATCTTCTTATGAGGAAGGACCCCAGTCATATTGGATTAGGGCCTCACCCTAATGGCCTCATTTTAAAGACCTCATCTTAAATACAGTTATATCTAGAGGTATGAGGAGTTGGAACATCAATGTATAAATTTAAGAGGACACAGTTTAGCCCTTTAAATAGCTAGCAGTGTTAACTTAAAAAACAAATGCTGGGAAGTGCATGCATTTGCCAGAGAAAAAGAGGGGAGAGAGAGAGAGAAAGAGAGAGAGAGAGAGAAGCAGGAAGCACCTCATCAAGTGGATGGTCATGCCACGATCCCCTCTCCTCCTCTCTTTTTGAGATTTTGGGCACATTCATGCACTTAGCATGTTAGCATGTTTTTTAAAACACTGGGGTCTGGAACTCAAACTGTGAAGTTAGCCACAAGGATCTGTCTTCCTCAACCACCACACCACCAGCTGGCCCACAATGTTAATCTGAATAAAACAAAACAAAAGAAGAATTCAAAAACATTCAAGCCAAAATGATGACACCACAACCATGAGCCTGTATGTGCCAAATATCACATCACCTCTAGTGGCTTAGCTTCCATGGTGGCCCCACGAATCACCACCTGCTATTATGTCTGCCCTCGGGAGTGCTCACCCACACTGGACTCAAGTTGGTCTGTGTGACATGCAGAAGCAGCAGTAGCAGGTCACTCCAAAAATGAGATTATAAAAAGCATTATGGCTTCCATCTTGGTCACTGTACTGTGCATGCTCTTGGTCTCCCTTTCTTTGACCCTGTCTCTTTTTGGATCACTCACTCTGTGCAAAGCACATCATAAACATGTCGTACGGAGGGGCCCATGGGCAAGGAACTGCAGCTTCCTTCCCACGACCATGTGAGTAAGCCTTGGAAGTGCATTTCTTCAGGCCCTGTCAGACCTCCAGCATGAACAGGGACTGGAGCAGTCCACAGCCTTCTGCAACCTCATGAGAGACCCTGAGCCAGAACCATCCTACTGGGCAGCTTCTGGACTCCAGACCTCCAGAAACTGTGTGAATAATGAATTCTGTTGCTTTAACCCACAGCAGTCAATACCCAAGATGGATTTGATTACCTGAAATGTGGGTGCTGATGTAACCAACCCTAAGATGTGGGTGTGGCTTTGGTGGAAGCCTAACATGCCTGAAGAAGTTGTTGCTAGAAGCTTTATGGCCTTTGCTAAAGCTGTCAGTGATGACTTGCAGGAAAGTGAGATAAATATGATTGGAAACCAGAGGAAGGGAGATCCTTGTTACAGAGTGGCAGACTGTAGTGACACCGTTGCCTGCAGTTACGTGGAAAAAGGAAAAATGTACCTCATCAATGAAGTGATCTAGCCAAGATGTTCAACCTGAACGTGGAACGTGTGGCCTGCATTCACGCTGGGGCTCACAGTGCGGTGTGAGAAGAGAGAGATAACCTAAAGGAAAGAGTGTTCGACATGAAGGAAGTGGGACTGGATGTGGTTTTGAAGATTCTCAAGCTCTCCTATGGTAAATGTGTTAGTTTCCTAGGCTGCTGTAACAAAGCACCACAAAGCAGGCGGCTTGAAACGAGAAAAATGTATTCTCTCACAGCCCTGAAGGCCCAAAGTCTGCAATCAAGGGAGGAGGAAGGCCATGCTCCTCTTAGACCCTGGGTAGAACCCTTCCTTGCCCCTTCCAGCTTCTGGTTGTTACGAGCAGTCCTTGCCATTGCTTAACTGGCCACTGCATCTCTGCAGTCTCTACCTCTGTCACCGCATGCCACGTGGGTGACATCTCTGTGTGTGTCTCTGTCTTCTCATCTTCGTATAAGGACACCAGTCATTGGCTCGGTGCCCGCCGTAGTCACCTCATTGTCCCTTGATTACACCTGCAAGGCCCCAATGTCCAGTTGAGGCTATACTCACAGGTACTGAGCACATCTTTCTGGAGGAAATTCTTTTGTCCATGAACCCGGAGAGAGGACACCTAGGGCTGGTTTGCTTGTCCTGCACAGAGAGTCTGAGGGCGGGGATGGGAACAGAGCCTAATAGCCACCAGTCTGTGTTCGTTAGATTTTTAAAAACCAACACAATGGTAGGAACAGCAACTATTTTACTAAAAAATATCTTACAGTGCAAAAATGCCGAAAACTTTGTTCAGAGACAGATCATCGAACACAAGAAAAAGAATTCGAAACCAGATCTCCTGAGTTTGTGGTTTGTGTTGAGCTCACTGCATCTTCTCACTGTTGTGGCCAAGCTGGGCTGGAGGACGACCTGGCGGAGGGGCCCATTATGTATCTTTGGAGCATAATCAGCTGCCTAAGCAGTCCACCCTTGCAAAAGCAGGGCTTCCTCTCTGCTCTTGAGTGCTTAGAAGTCTGTAATGGGAACATAATCCTACTGCTCACTGAGAGATAAGACAAACCCTGAAGCTCCTGGGAGAAGGAAAGGGTGACGTTAGGGGAAGCTAACATTTACCCATGTGGCTCAGGAAGGATAGATGGTGGCCGGCAGTACCCGGGGTGGGTAGGCAGGAAGGTTTGAGGCCGATTGTGCTCACTCCCAGGTGTGTAGTGTTCCCAAGCCTTGGCTTGGCACATCCCTCTTTGTCATGGCTGGCCCTGGCTTGTAGAGAATGCTGCTGTTCTGTGTTGTTTCTCACTCTCGTTCCCTCCTCCATTCCTTAACAAGCAGACACCACTTAATATCAGGAGGTGCATTTCCTCTTCTCCTCACTTTTAACTTTCTCTACTTTTTTCTCATAGTGGACACCCTAAATTCTCTCCCTAGGGAAACTGATTATGAAAGGAACTAGAAGAAAGAAGTCCCCAGGCAAGTCACACTCCTGAAGTTACAAGCCATTTCTGTGAGGGTGTGAGAGCTGGAAGTGACCCTTGGGGTCATCTAGTCCACCCCACTCATTTACAGATAGGCACTGCAAGAAAACCAATAGTATCTTTGAGAGAACAGTCACCTAGGGCAAAGATGGGGTGGGTATTTTGCCTACACAAATTTCCTATTTTCCCAGCTTCACCTTCTATTTTTAGCATCCATCAGTGAATTTTCCTGTAGACAATACTGTGGTGTTTGCCTAGTTTCCCTCTGTTTCCTCATTTCTATTACATTCATTAATTGGAAGCAAAAACTGTCCCTTCTCCCGACTGTTTGTTTATTCAATTCATTATTTATATCAGTATAGATGCATAGGTGTTTTATGCTTTGGGTTACAATCCAATATAATCAGCTATTCATTGTCGTGCTTAAATTATTTCATGCTTTAGCAAAAGCTCCTTTGGGTTGCTTCATGTGTCTGATGTATGTTTTTATTTATGCATACTTCCTTATTTTCTGGCTCATTTTGTACTTTTCATGCCATCTCTGTAACGAATCATTTCTCCCCAAAGAGCCCTGGTTCCTTTTATTGGAGAATGGTATTAAGAAACTATGTCTGGTAATGGAGTGTGCTCATTGCTACTAGGTGGTCCCTCCTTCAAGGCCTATTTAAAGGGAGGGTGTGTAAACGTGTGTGTGTGTGTGTGTGTGTGTACTTACACATCCTCATACATGTTTATATGTTTGCATATCAGAAATGATTCGTTTATACTGACGGCTCTGACTCCAGCATGAACAATAGGATACATCCTAGATTCCCCTCTTTTCTATTTGTAGCTTCTTTCTCTGAGGATGTGGAAACCTGGCTTTCATTGTCTACAGCGTGTTTACCTATTTACTCATCCCTAGGACACACATTAAGTAGTTTCAGAATTGCTAACTCACACCCCTGTGAGAAACACACATGCTAACTAGAATGCAGTAGTTGTCTTTGTGACTGTAGTCTTACAGTATCTAGTCCAAACAGTATTGGGACCAGCAGTTGGCCTAACGGCTATGTCGCTGGACTCCCACGTAGTTGACCATGGTTTGAGTCCCGGAACCTGGTGACTTAAACTCACGCCTGGTGTGTGTGCGTCCCAAGATCCCAAGAGAAGAAGGGATTGTGGTGTGGCCATCTGTGCCCCCCCCCCCCCGGGGGGTGATTTCTCACTTTCTGTCTCTCTATTTCCAAGTGTTTTTACATTATTGTTTTATTTTGTTTTGTTATTGTTTTTGTTTTTGTTTTGCTTCTCCTACCCTTTAATGCAGTTGTGTTATTAACTTGTAGCACAGGTTTATTTGTCACTATTTATATTCTACGTTGGGCTCTCTTCTTCTGGCTGAACTTCCATTTGTCATTTATTGGCCATATGAAACATTACTAAGTTTCTAAGACTAAATGTTATATGAAAAGTCATACTCAGCTACTGCTCCTCCCTCATCCCAACCACACCATTCCTCTCTCTTCCCCCTTTTTTCCACACACCTCTTACAAGAAGCAATTCTTTTTAGTTTTCGGCAATCCCTGTGTTTCTTTCCCACAGATGAATAGACCCATGCATATTTCCTTGTTACCTTACTACACGAACGATAGCACATTATAGCTTTTGCACTTTGTGGTTGTTGCTGTTTTTCCCACATAATGTCATGTCCTAGAAATCACTCCCTATCAGTTCATAGAAATCGACCTTGTTAATATTTTACAGATGCAGAATAACCTACTTTGTGGTTGCATCAAATGATGCTTTCCCTCTCTTACGTGTTTAATTATGCATCATCTCCTCCCTCCCAGCGCGGTAATTATAAATAACACTACAACAAATAACCTGATGTGTATAAATTTCAGTATTGTTTCAGTTGTATCTTCACGGTAGGTTTCTAGTAATATAATTACCGGGTCTAAAGGCAAATACATTTGTAAGTTTTGTTAGGTATTGCTAAATTCTCTTTCAGAGAATTGGGTCAGTTCACATCCCAGTCAACAATATCTGTTTCCTCCCAGGCTCATCAATGTATTATCTTCTCACACTTTTTGGTTTTTGCTAGTTGGATGGGTTATAAATGGTATCTTCATGTTGCTCTAATTATGAATGACTTTGAAACAGCTTTCATCTCTATGAGGACCATTGTGTGTGTGTGTGTGTGTGTGTGTGTGTGTGTGTGTGTGTGTATAATAGAGAGAGAGACTTTCTGGGGTTTTGTTTGTTTGTTTGTTTATTTGTTTTCTATAGGGCATGTGCACTTGCCAGAGAGTGACAGAAAGAGACAGAGAAGGAAGGTGGGAAATCACCCCTAGGGCAGACAGTTATGCCATAATCTCTTCTCCTACATTTTACTCTCAGAATTCGGGACACACACGGACATACACTTAGCATATTTTCTAAGCTTCCAGCTCTGAGACTCGAAGCATGGAGCTGGCCATGTGGGATTCAGCACCTTAACCACCATACCACCTATTGGCCCTTAATATATTTTTAAAGTACTGTCTACTCAGATTTTTTCCATTTCTCCATAGGAAATTCTGGTATATTGCCCCATCAATTTCTTTTTTAATTTTGTGATTTCTGATTTTCACTCTTTATTGTGCATCTCTATAGCACCCGACATGGTTTTTTCAAAGTATATGTGCAGTATGCAACAATCTAATCAGGAATGTTACCATATACACCATTTTAACAGAGAACCTTACAATCTTGTGTCTGGTAAGTGTCTCCTCCCTGAGCACCCCCACCCTTCCTCTACTATTTACTCCTCACCCCTCCTCCCTGCAGTCTCTGATATCTATATTTGTCCCCCCTACTGTTCTATCTCTGGATCTTTCAATTTCTGCCATAGTGCAGGCATTAAGTATATATTGAGTGAGTGCATACAGTGTTTGTCTTTCGATTTTTTTTCTAAGAAGTATTTTATTTAACTTTATTCATTTATTTACTTATTTTTTTAAAAAAATTTGACATGGGGGAAGAGAGAAGAGAGAGAGAGAGAGAGAGAGAGAAAGCCACAGGGTCCAGGACTCACACTGCGGTTGGCCATATGGGAGTCTAGCGCCCTTAACCACCAAGCCACCTCCCGACCTCTGTCTTTCAATTTTAAGAGTACTTTCTACATTAAAGATGGTAGCCCTTTGTCATATTGCAGTTCCCCCCCCCCCCCCGGTTTGTCAATTGTCTTTGACTTTGTTCATGCTACTTTTTTCCATGCAAACATGTTTTTTAAAAATAATTATGTAGTCAAATGTAGTAATCTTTTCTTAAATCATGTCTATATTTTTTAAAAAATTTGCCAGAGGGTGCATGCACTTGCGAGAGAGAGAGAGAGAGAGAGAGAGAGAGAGAGAGAGAAAGGAGGGAGAAAGGAACCATTCTCTATGAGGGCAATCCCTCCTCTTCCATTTTTCCATCCTACTGGCATTTTGGGCATGCATATACACATGCCTGGTATATTTTTAAGTCGCCAGGCCTGGGATTCAAACTGTACAGTTGACCATGTGGGATCTGACACCTTTATCATTAGGCCACAGGGCCAGCCTCATCTCTAAAATTTAACTCACTGTTAGAAAAGTCTTTTCCTACTCATAGATAAAAGATGAATTTACCCCATAGGAGCCTCAGTGTTAATGTCCCTGAGGAGCCAGAAGATAAAGTTTTAGAATGCCAAAATGACTGAAGATTGAGAAGAAGCACCCAAACAAGAAGCCACAAGAGAGAGAAACTTCAAAATACATGTATGAACACCACTCAAATTCTTGACCGATCCTTAAACAATCCAGGGTGGACCAGATTATTTTACTGTTTAATCCTATAATACAGTTAAGGATACAATAGTGCAAGTATTTTTATATACAGAACTCTTTCAAACTGGCATAAGACTAATACCAAAATTTTGTAACTACAGTATAAAGAAAAAAATTACAAATGAGTATTCTTCATGAATATAGGTGACAATGTATAGAAAGTCTTAATGGTTGAATCTAGCAATATATGGAAAGGATGATCGACTCCATGGCCTAGTAGTTAAGGGGGGTAAAGCCCACATGGTCGACCACGTGATTTGAATCTCAGGCCAGGCTAGTTGAAAAACACACCATATACATGTGCACATGTGCCCCAAATCTTGAGAAAAAGAGGAGAAGGGATTATGGTGTGACCATACCCTATTGGGGAGGTTTTCTCTCCCCACCCTCATCTGTCTCTCTGCCTCTCTCTAGTGAGCACAAGCACCTTCTGGCATTTTTTTTAAGGAGAATAAATACTAATCATTCAAAGTAATAACCAGCTGGTGTTTATTATAGGAACTCAAGGTTGGTTTAGCATTAAAATCAGTCAATGAAATTTGCAAACTAACAAAATAAAGATGAAAAATTATGTGATGATATAATATGGGAAAAAATTTTAACAAAATCTAACATGAATTCATGATAAAATATCAAGCTAGGAATACAAAAGAATATCCTTAATTTTGGAAGAGCCCATTTACAAAGCACCTATAACTACCATCAGACATAATGGTGAAATATTACACATTTCCTTTCTAAAGATATAGAACGGGCAAGAATGCCTAGGTTCACTACCTCTACTTGACATTGTACAGGTCTAATCAGTACAATAAGATGGAAAAGAGAAATAAAAGACTTCACCAAACTAAAACCAAAGCACTATGAGAACTAGTAAATCAATACCAGGCTATAGGATGCAACTCAACATCTAAAATAAATTTTGTCTTTATATACTATCAATAAACAACTGGAAGATAAAATTCACAATATCATTTTAAAAACCCACAAGTTGTTGGGAATATATTTAACAATAAAAATCCAAACATGCAAGATCTATACCTTGAAAACTATAAAACATACAGGAAGTAATTGAAGCAAGCCTAAATAGACTTTATTTACATATGGAAAGACTCAACATTGCTATGATGTCGTGTTACTCTTCAAACTGGTCTGAAGATTCAGCACCTTCTCAGTCAGAATCTCTGCTGGAATGTTTGTAACACTCACAAGTTGATTTAACCATTCATATGGTTTAAAATAATCCAAACAACTTTGAGAAAAGTTGAAGAAATGTGGAGGCTGGTACTACTTGATGTCCAAGCTTGTGCTAATGCTGCAGTAATACAGTGTGCTGTTGGTACAGGGATTAAATAGGTCACTGGAACTGTAGAGTCTAGAAATCAACCCACACATTCCTCTTCACTTGACTTTTGACAAAGATATGAGGGAATTCAATGATGAAAAGATATATTTTTTTGACAGTGCAAGAAACACCTAAGACATCTGACTAGAAAAGAAATGAACTGTGACCTATTTACTACATAATACACCAAAGTTCATTTAAGATTGACCATAAAATTAAATGTAAAAGGGAAAAATATAAAATTCTCAAAAGAAAACATAGAAAAATGTCATTGGGATATACTAATATTTCTCAGAAAGACACAAAAAGTACTAATCATTAAATGAAATAAAATATTGATAAAGTGACTGTTTTTCAAGGGTAAAAATATTTTGTTCTCTAAAAGCCATTAATAATATGAAGGTTGGGACCAACAGATGACATAATGGTTATGTCACTGAACTCCCACATGGCTGACCACAATTAGAATCCCAGACCCAGCAGCTTAAAACTCTGTGTCTGGGCGCATGTGCATGTGTGCCCAAAATCCTGAGAGGAGAATGGAGGAGAAGGGATTGCGGTGTGGCCATCCCTCCCAAGAGGTGATTTCTTGCTTTCTGTCTCTGTCTCTCTCTGTCTCTCCAGCAAGCACACACACACTCTATAGCAAAAATCTCTTAAAAAAAAAAAAGAATATATGAAGGCAAACCATAACACAAGTTTGTATGATATACAAGTATCATACTGTACACTTTTATGTATGGTATGATACAGAATAGAAGAAGAACTCCTGCAATGCAATAATGAGGAAAAAATGCAAGAAAATTGCAAAAAAGGCTTGAAAAGACACTTCATAAAAGAAGATAAAAGAGTGGCTTATGAGCACATGAAACCCTGATTTATCTTATTAGTCATCAGGGAAATAGAAATTAAAACCACAATGAAATACCACGACACACCCACTGAGATGGTTAAACGAAAATGATCGACAACACTCTATCCTGGCGATGACACAGAGCAACCAGAACTCTCATCATTGCTGGTGGCAGTCTAAAATTGTTATAGCCACTCTTGACAAGAGTTTGGCAGTTTATTACAAGGTTGAATACACACCTATCATATGACCTAGCAGTACTCTTCCTAGATACTTAGCCAAGAAAAATGAAAACATATGCTCACAGAAAGACTTGTACAGGAATGTTTATAGCAGCTTTATTAATAATAACCCCATGCATGGGGCCAGCAGGTGGCATGGTGGTTAAGGCACTGGACTCCCACATGGCCGACTATGGTTTGAGTCCCAGACCTGGTGGCTTTCATCCTTTCTCTCTCTCTCTCTGATGAGAGCCTATAGCAAATTAGTAAATAATAATAATGAAATAAAATAAATAATTCTTTAAAAATAAAGCCCCAAGACTGGAATCTAAAATCGAAACATTCATCAAGATGAGTCTAAATAAATTCCTACAGTGGAATACTACTCAGTAATGAAGAGGTATAAACTACTGATACATGCAACACATAGGTTAATTTTATGGATGTGTGTGTGGTGAAAAGAAGCCTTTCACTAAACATGAGAGTTAGTACTGGATGATTCTATTTATGTGACATAGGGGTAAAACTAGTTGCTAATGCTATGGTGACCACCGTCAGAGTGTGAGAAGGTGGAACTGCCTGGGAGGAGCACTAGACAGGGTGGGAAATATCTTTTTTTTTTTTTTTTTTTTTGGAGAGGTTTTCGCTATAGGGCGTGTGCGCTCACCAGACAGAGAGAGACATAGAGACAGAAAGCGAGAAATCACCCCCCAGGGGGGATGGTCACACTGCAATTCTTTCTCCTCCATTCTCCTCTCAGGATCTTGGGCACGCACTCACATGTGCCCAGTGTGAGTTTTAAGCCACTGGGTCCGGGACGCGAACCGTGGTCGACTACACGGGAGTCCAGCGACATAGCCATTACGCTAACTGCTGGTTCCCAGGGGTGGGAAATATCTTGACCCTGGAGAGAGAAGCAATGGCAGATGACAAGAGCCAACACCCTGAAAGTATCAATTGTGTGTCAGGCTCTGTGCTGGACACTTCTCAGCATCACATCAAAGAATAGGAGTGGGTGCCCAGGTCAGCTAGCAGCGTGGGATCCAGACAGAGTGACCAGACAGCGAGTGGTCATCTAGACCAGACGCTAGGGTCCTCGCGATCTGGCAAGAGGTGGGCAGTGGAGGGCCAGTCTCAAGGCAGGTTAATGGGTGCTGGGGAGTCTAGGTGTTCTGTTCACAGGGAATATAGACCCAAGAAAGCAGGATCCCTGCCAGGTGGTGAGAAGGGCCAGTCATGGACAGTGGGAAAGTCACCTAGGCAGGATAAGAGGACAAGATAGAGCTCAACTCAAAGACTGGCAAGTCTGGGGCATGTGCTCAACTCTTTGTGATTGAAGATTAGACCATTGAAATGACATTCTTCTACCTCAGCATACACCAGTTACTAGTGAGTGTGACTTGGTGTGAGCGATAACCCTGTATGGTAGTTTCTTTAAGCCTCCTAAAGCTTAGCCAGAAATATAAGCCTCTTAGTGACAGTGAAATAAATAAAAATGCTTAGTTGACACTATATGTGTGTGTGTGTGTATCTATATATGGAGAGAGATTATTATATATATATATATATATATATGTATATATGCATATGTGTAATATATATTTAAATAAGCTATTAGAGAAAAAAAAGACCTGCAAACATTTTTAACTTGCAGGCACTCTGCGAGTCCTGAGGTCTTGAAGATGGCTAACCAGCCTTGTCCTGGAGGAACTCGCAGTCTGGAGTGATGGGTGGCAGTGAGCCTGGCTCAGGAGGAAGTGCAGGGAGACAGAAGTGGGACAGAGGGAGGACTGCCGCCTGGCCTGAGCATGCAGCTGGGTCTTGAACAACAACCAGCAGAGGGTGCCATTTCCTCTCGTCCCCAGCAGAAGGTGAAGCTGGAGCTTCTAGGCAAGGCCAGGGGATGCAAGGCAGCCAGTGACAGACAGCCTGACAGACAGCCTGAGCATCCCGCCAGGCAGCGCCCTGGGTCACAGGCCAGTCGATGCCCCAGGTGGCAGGCTAGGAAGGCTGGGGAGAGAAGGCTGACTGCTCTCAAAGCCATGGCTGTGTGCACCTCGTGCTTCAGGTGAGGTTCCTTCCTGTGGCCTGATCACAGGAGTATCGTAAGAGGTCCTTCCATGGTCAGTGCTGGGAGGGGGACCAGTGAAAGGCCACAGTTCCCAGTGCCCTGGAAGAGTATGAGTGAAGCACAAGCTAGGGTGGTAGCAGGGAGGCCAGAGGTCGTCCACGTGATGGGGAGCAAGCAGAGGAGGAGTCAGAGATGGCCCCAGGGCCCTGGCTTGCACGCTGGGAAAGTAGGAAGCTCTTAGTACGGATGGGAACTCAGAGCCCTAAGGACTCCCAAATACAGCGAAGCTAGCGCTTTCCAGGACAGTTGCCTCTTCACTGGGTCATCCCAAACCCCTGTGGGGTGGGTTTTCCACTTGCCATACCCATCACCTTCCACCCATGGCCCGAGAAGCCTTCTCCACTGCCCCGTGGGTCCAGCACCAGCCAAGCTCCTGCAGAGGTTCAGGAAACAAAGACCTTGAGGCCTGATGTCTTTCCCATATTAAATGTACATTTTTCTGCCTTATGTCAACTTGAAGCAGTCGCTAAGGGCTGTCCGGTCCATACATCGTCTTCAGCTGAACATGAAGGTCATGTGACTGAAACAAGATCTTTCCCGCTGACCGGACTCCGAGTGCGTGCATGTCATGTCTGTAAAACCTATTTAAGGCCTCCTTTATTCCCCCTTCATTCCTCCACCCACCAGAACAGTTAGGGAGGAACTTTCAAAATGAGGAAGCTGTTAAGAAAGGGGGAAAACATCATGCATTTATTTACATATCTGTTGTCGGAAATTATCGAGATCGATTTCAGGAGCACAGAGTTCAAATAGACGCTAAATGACCAAAGAGAGCGTATCTTCCAGCCATCATTTTCTATTCCAAAAGGCCAAGCAATCCAAAGCAGACTCCGTTTGACACACAGGGAAAAGGAGAAGAAATTAGGAAGTAACGTATTCGATTACAGGAGCCCTTTGCCAGGACCCTATTGATTTCATCTTCTGACAATTTCAGTTAAGCCTCAGTGGAGAAAAGATTCAGAGATGGTCGGATCAAGCGTGCAGGTTCCCGCTGGAACTCCTATGTGTTATAGAATTGGTCAGCGCGGGGACTGGACGCCATGTTCAGTTCTGTTCGTAGTGCCAGGTCCCAGGGCAGAGCTTGGAGGATGGTGTGGGTGAGTGGAGAGGCTGCAGAGACCCTGGCAGTCCCTTCACTGCTGGGTGGTGAGCGGCTGACCCTCTCTACGGAATTCCCTCTCGCCATCTCTGCTCTCTGAATCGGATTTCTTTTCCATTCTGACCCCACGTGTCCACCTCTACTTTCTGCACTCACCTGTGGGAGGGGGTTCCTTCAGGTGGCCATTGGCCGTGAATGGACACCTGGCTGGGGTTCACGGCCTGCCCTGGCCAGAGCAGCGCTCACACTTCAGTGTGGTGAGAGCTTCAGTAGATGGGCATGGCTGCTCAGTGGGAATGCAGAGAAGGGCACCTAAATCCCATGAGGAATAGAGGGGCTGGTGGGAGGCTTCCTGGAAGAGGCAACATTCCTGAAACCAGGAGAGGATAGTAAGATGGAGGCGGAGGGGTTTCTGGTGAGAGAACTCCATGTACAAATGACTGAAGCGAGAGAAGATGGTGTCTGAAACTAGACATAGTTCAGGGTAGAGGGAAGCCATGTGTGCACCTGTGTGTACACATGTGTGCGTGCACATCTTTGAATGCACATTTATTGCGGCCTGCCCTGCGCCGTGCACTGTTGGGCAAGATGATTTGTCTGCTGTTATGCATCAGGTGGTCTGGCTGTGGAGACCCCTGTGTGAACAGCAGTCTTCTCTAGCATAGCTGTGCTGAACCAACCCAGTTGGGGACTGTGGACTAAGGACCGGCAGGGTTTCATCAGAAGGATGGTATTCTTTGGAACCAGATCTATCTGTGGTCCGTTGTGATCTCGAGACAGTTGCTGGACTCCTCTGTCAAATCAGAATGTCCTCCTGTACAGGACAAGCACTTCTAGGAATACCTTCATACAAGTCTTTGTGTGGATGGATGTCTTTGTTTATCTCGTGTAAATGCCAAGGAGTGAAACGGCTGGGTTCTCTGGTAGGTATATGCATAAGCTTATTAGAAACCGCCAAACTATTTCCAAAGGAGCTGTAACATCTTGCATTGACCCCAGCAATGATTTCTGGCTGCTCCACATCCTCCCCAGTACTCAGTATTGCCCGTCTTACTCATTTGAGCCATTCTAGTGGGTGTGCAGTGGTATCTCATTGTGGTCTTCATTTGCATTTCTCAAATCCTTTTCATGTGTTTATTTGCCATTCATGTATTTTTTTGGTAAAGGGTATGTTCACATTTTTGCCCAGATGTTAAACTGGATTTTGTTTTGTTTTTACTGAGGTGAAAGATGTTTTTATGAATTCTGTCTAGAAGTTTTTTATTATACATTTGCAAATATTTTCTCTTAATCCATTACGTGTCTTTTCATTTTCTTTTCTTTCTTCCTTCCTTCCTTCCTTCCTTCCTTTCTTTCTTCCTTCCCTTCCTTCCTTCCTTCCTTCCTTCCTTCCTTCCTTCCTTCCTTCCTTCCTTCTTTCTTTCTTTCTTTCTTTCTTTCTTTCTTTCTTTCTTTCTTTCTTTCTTTCTTTTGTCTTTTTTTTAGTTTTTCTGTTTTTGCAATAAGACATGTGCCCTTTCTGTAAAGAGACAGAGGCAGAAATAGAGAAAGCGAAAAATAATTTTCCCAGACGTATGCCATGCTGCAATCCCTTCTCCTCCATTCTCTTTCTGGGATTTTGGGCATACATGCACTTGCATCTGGCCTGAGTTTCAAGCTACTGGATCCAGGACTTGAACTGTGGTTGGCCATGTGGAGTCTAGCACCTTAACCACCACCACACCATCTGCTGATCCCTTGTCTTTTCATTTTCTTAATAGTATTTTTAGAGAACAGAATTTAAATTTTGATGGAATTCAATCTTTTTGTGTGTTTCATTCAACAAAAATCTCTCCCTGACCCATGGCCACTAAGATTTTCTTTGGGGGCTGGCAGGTGGCATAGTGGTTAAAGTGCTGGACTTGCACATGGTCAACCATGCTTTGAGTCCTGGACTGGGTGGATTGAAACTGATGCCCAGGTGCTTGTGTGTGCATGCCCAAAATCCAAGAGGAGAATGGAGAAGAAGAGATTGTGACATGGCCAACCCCCTGGTGGGGGGAAGTGATTTCTCATTTTTTGTTTCCAGTGAGTGCACACACCCTATAGCAAAAGAATCTTTCAAAATAAAAGGTTTTCTCTTCTTTTTTCCTAAAATTTATGGATTTAGCTCTTAAATTTAGGTCCACGATTAACTTAGAGTTAAGTTCTGTGTATGGTGTGAGGTGAGGATTGAGGTTCATTTATTTGTTCTAGTATATGAATGTCCAGTTGCTCTAGTGCCATTTGTTGAAAAGACTGCTTTCCTCCAATCAATTACCTTGCCATTCTTGTCAAAAATCAGTTGACTAAATATGAATGCTCTATTCTTGACTCTGCTTTGTTCCATTCATCTATATATCTATCCTTAGCCCCATACTATACTGTTGTGTTTGCTGTACTTCCATAGTAAGTCTTAAAATCAGGTAGTGTGAATCCCTCAACTGCGTTTTTCTTAAAATCGTTTTGACTCTTGGGACCAGCAGTTAGCGTAATGGCTATGTTGCTGGACTCCCATGTAGTCGACCACGGTTCGCATCCTGGACCTGGTGGCTTAAAACTCATGCCGGGCGCATGTGCGTGTGTGCCCAAGATCCCAAGAGGAGGATGGAGGAGAAGGGATTGCAGTGTGGCCATCCTCCCCTGGGGGGTAATTTCTTGCTTTCTCTCTGTCTGTCTGGCAAGTGCACGTGCCCTATAGCAAAAATCTCTCCAAAAAAAATAAAATGTTTTTGACTCTTCTAGGTCCTCTGTGTTTCCATACGAGTTTTACAATCAGTTTGTAATTATCTACCAAAAGGGGGAAGAAAGAAAGGCTGTGGGCATTGTGTTGAATCTACAGATCAATGTTAGAATATGACGTTAGGGCTAGCTGGTGACATAGTGGTTAAGGTGCTGGACTTCACCAGGCCGACCACAATTGGAGTCCTAGACCTGATGGTCTGAAACTCACGTTGGGTGCATGTGCATGCTTGCCCAAAATCCCTGGAAGAGAAGGGATTACAGTATGGCCATCCCCTCTTAGGGGTAAGCCCATTTGCCCTTTGGCAAAACACTAAAAAAAAATGTGATGTTTCAGCAATACTTGATTTCTGATCTATGAATACAATGTATGATTTCTTTTATTTAGGTAGATCTTTAAAATTTCCCTCCTGCAAGTTTTTTTTTTTATTTTATTTTTTTTTTAAGGTTTTTTGTGAGCCCGAGTCTAATAGTCTGATTTATTCATCTTTCTGGAGTATGGTCCCCACACTGTTCTGGGTCAGCCTTCCTGGGTGCGGGGAGCACTGTGCACCTCTATTTGGTTTCAGCCTGTTATTTCCTACCAATAAACTTCAACTCAGGGGAAAGAGGTTTCTTCATTGGTTGCTCTCCTGGGCATCTGCCCTGGGAAAGTTGCCTTTCTAGCCACGTGCTCCAAGCCCTGGGTGCTCTCCATTCTGCCCGGGGCAGAGCACAGGTGGGGTGGGGGCCGCTTGCCAGCAGGGATCAGGTTACACTGAGCCTGCTCCAGCTCCAGCTCCAGCAGCAGCATTGTGATGTTGACATGTAAGGAAAAGTACTTAGGATCTGGCTGGCAGGCCTTCGAGGGGCCTTTCCCCTTCTCTTGAACTTGCTTTTTCTCTTTCTCTCCTACTTTTGGGGGTGCAGGTACTGCAAGGGGCCAGCTGCAACTTTGCCCACCTGCAGCCCCTCCTTTTGGGCTGGGTTCTTCATTGGTTTCCTCTTAATCAGACCAGTGAAAACATACTTTCCACATTGAGTTTTTTAAAAAGTGAAAAGTGCCCTCAATTCTTTTGGACACATCTGCACAGTTTTCTTTTCTTTTTTTTTTTATTCTTCCTCTCTGCCTCTTGTGCACTTAGGGGGAGAGCTGGTGTGCCTATACACCAACATTTCTTCGCCTTACCCTCTATAGCACTATAAGTAGAGTGTTGGAGCCTCCTTCCAGAACTTCCAGGAATATTTGGCCAGCTCTTGTCCTCCCCTCTGCCAAGGATGTTCTGCAGGCTGTTTCTGGAGGGTTGTGTGTCTGCGCTATGCCTTTTCAGTTACAGTTGTTACATACTACCACCAAGGGAGGGAAATACGGATTCAGGGAGAAGACAGATATTATCCTCTCCCTTGACTGTCATGAGGTGCCCTGGATAGGTGTAGAGCCCAAGGCACACATGCCATTGTCCTCCAAACAGTGCCTGCCACCTCCGGTGAGCACGCTGAATTATGCATGGGCAGAGGCTTTCTGCAGTGCTGTTTTTCCAGTGGAGCACAAAGCACTCTGTTGCAGGAGGGATTTTACACAAGGAGTCCTCCAGGCTCTGCAGAACCGGTACAGCTACAGAGAAGCAGGCTGCTTTCCAGCAGAGAGGGCTCATTGGGTGTGAGTTTATGCAGATAAATCGGTTTAACTTTCTGTTTGAGCGTTATTTCCTTGAGCACACACACACACACACAAAATGCTAAAAGTTTAAATATCAAACAATTAGGTTTTCAAAATAAAGAAAGGCAAGAAGGAACAAAGAAAAATCAGAAATGCCAAATTGAACTCTTCTCTGGTCAGATAAGAAACTGCCTTTAGCTGCACCTAAATGAGTCTAACTGCTAATGGTGTGATGGGGCATTTTTCTCTTCTCTGTGTATTTTCTTCATTCTTATTTTACTCCAGTTGCATTACCTCACTTCCCTCCAACTAAAACTCAAAACAAAGACAAAAACATTTCATTCATTAGAGTGATTGAAGGACCATTTGGGGCCAGCAGGTGCTGTGGAGGTTAAGGTGGCTGGATCCCACAGGGCTGACTACACAGAGCAAGTCCTGGACCTGGTGGCCTAAAAAACACACTGGGGCGCAAGTACACGTGTGCCCAAAATCTCAAGAGGAGAGTGAAGGAGAAGGGATTGTGGCATGGTCACTCTCTTTGTGGGGAGGTGGTTTTCACTTTTCTTCTCTGTCTCTGTCTTTCTCCAGTGAGTGCATGCATCCTATAGCAAAACTAAAAAAAGGAAAAGACTATCTTGCACAGAGTAGACCCACAAAAGCTATTTGTTAGATGAATAAGTGACATAAACATTGTTTCCATGTCACATGTATCAGACATGGTAACTACCAAATGCCAATTCTTTTTTTAATTTAATTTTATTTATTATCATAATCTTTTTTACATTACATTGAATCACATATATCTTTACAGTGTATTACATTTCTTTTTCCAGCACAATTACCATGCATATCAGTCAAGACAAAGACAATACTATTCCTATCATCATCATCAAATAGCTTTTTTCATCATTTTTTTCAGATTATTACTATTATTATTATTTATTCTCATTATTTTTTAAACATTCAATCACTATATATCATTTGGCTTGTATAAAGAATTTACCCAACATGAAATACTTCTCAGACCAGTCCAGTTGAGAATACTACACATGTTACCATCAACAGGTAATAAGCCATTTCTGTGTCCCACTAATGGTACACCTCTCTATTTGTTCTCTCGCTATCCTGCTCTATACTCTTCCCTTCTCCCACCCCGTTCCACACAGTCTTCAGCATTCATAACTATTTTCACTGCTTTTATGCCCTCCAGTATTTCGATTTCTTCTACCATAAAGTGCGGATAGTTGGTATATATTAAGTGGATACATACAATATCTTTCTTTCATATCGTGGTCAAATGCCAGTTCTTGAAAAGTAGTATTCAAGAAACAATTTGAGAACAATAGGAAGCACTTTACTACAATGGAAGGCCAGAACTAGGGAACAGAGGGAGGAGGGAAGGGCAGGTGGTGGGCTGGTTATGTTGAAGTTTAGATACAAGTAGTTGGTTCAGGTATTTAGAATTCTGCAGGCACTGAGTGACCTAATTAAAACATTTTACTTTATCTGTGCCTGGGCATTCCCCTTTGGATTGTTTCTTGAACATCTATTACTGCCCAATAATTGGTAGTGGGTAGGCCTGTGTTTGATATGTATACGAGTTAACATAAACATGGGAACTGGATTTGTAGTACACACGTGATATTTATTCATCCAACAAGTAGCTTTTGTGGGTTACAGAGGCCAGCCTACACAAGGCCTTGTGCTGTATCCATGCTTAATTTGTATTGCAAATATAAGTAATTGCTGTGTGTCTTGCTGATAAATTTGATTCCCTCATGGTATCATCAGTGATCATTTTTCTTCTGTCCATTTGAAGGTGATGACCAAGAAGGAGGACTTCTTCAATGCCTGGAACTCATGTCTACACCATGTGGTTTCCCTGTCTCTGGCACACATTCACAGAGGTCAGTTGGCTTTTGCTGAATATTTGTAACTGAGCAACACTGGGGTCTGCAGGTCATCTGGGAGCACAACTCTGCAGAGAAAAGACAGCCCCTGTACAAGTCTGGTTGAATTCAGAGACTTGCAGCTTGTAGTAAATAAGTCCCTAATTGCTAGGAACACTGACTAGGTGACATCCACAAAGCCCAGCTCTAAGCCATCAGGAACAACTCACTTAACACAACCCCTCCATCGCAAAGGGCTCTAGACAAGAGCCAGCTGGTAAAATGCCAGCCCTTCAAAGGTGGCCTTCTGCCATCAAAGACTCATTCCTAAATAAGCAAATGGGTGGTGGATACACAGATAAAGTGAGAGGGTCTTAACAGGACCACTATCTGAAGAACTTTAAGTACTAGAACTAACTATGCAAAGCTAGTTTTCAAGTTAGCAAGAAATCAGTTCAGTCTTTTAAAGCGTTGGTTCCTGACTGAGGCTACTTTGTCCTCTAGTGGGTATTTGGCAATATTTGGAGACACTTTTGGTTGTCATAACCAAGGGGCAGCGCTACTGGTATCTAGTGGGTTTGGAAGCCGGGAATACTGCTGCATGTCCTACAGTGCACTGGCCGGTTTCCCACAACAAAGAACTAACCAGCCCATGGTGCCAATAAGGCTGAGAATGAGAAACTTGAATATTTCAGCCTCAGAATAACAAAATAAAATGAAACACTGAAAATCAAGTGCAATCCATGACAGAGCTCACTGAAATGATTGTTTAACCTCGAGAATCGTTGCTGTATTTACCATCATGACCTTACTACACAGGAGGAAGTATTATTAGATTGTCGGGAAAGTCATGATGTGTTTTTCTGTTTTTCAATGCAAAAACGTGTCATAACTTCCCGACAATCCAATGCAAGACAAAGGACAAATGCTCCCGGGGCCTGTTTGCTGGTGGGCTTTGCCATCACACTGGGTCATTGCCGGGCAGGGTCGGTCACAGCACAGCCCCCGGGCTTTGACCCGCAGTGCATCTTTGGGCACCATCTCATGGGGTGGACATGGGGGCCCCAGTAGAAGCTGTTAAGGGTCAGGACATACCATAGGCCTGCCACCCAGGAACCCCTGCATCTGACCCAACCTCCCAGCCTGCTTACCATCCTTCCTCTCCAGCCAGTTCTGAAAGAACGAGGTGTCACGTTAAGGGCCATGTGATCAGGTGCTGCCTGTTTAACAGCTGCAGGAATGCATAGGACCCTCCCTAAGAGCTCTCTTGAGAGCTGGATTGGAGCAAGTGTTTTGGGCTTGCCAAGTCTGGCCGCTTCCCCATCTCCAAGCCTACTTCAGTTCTTCGGCCCTTCACTGAGTCTCCGACACAAGCAGGGCTCGAAAGTAAAGGCTGGAATGACAGCGTGTGGGGGGTATAGGTTCCCCACAGGGTAGAAAGTGGGACCCCCATGGGAGTCCACCCTGGGGCCTGCCTTGTCACACAGTGTCGTACCGCAGCCTGGAATAGCCATTGCTGTGTTGGCCTCCCTGTTTCTGATCGAGCAAGGCCTTCTGCCCTGGGAGAGATGAGGAGAGCAAGAAGAGGGACCAGGAGGATCAGAGACAAGATGGAAAATTCTCTCCCCAGGGGTCATTAAGGCCCAGAATTGAGTCCCCTCATTTGCAGATTCAGAAATTTTAAATTTCATCAGTACACTCATAGTATATCAGGCTCAGGGAAATGGACTCATCTTAATTTAACTCAAAATGGCTGATGCATGGGCCAACCAGGTGGCATGGTGATTAAGGCATCTGGATCTCATGGCTGACTGTGCAGTTCAAGTCCCAGACCCAGAGGCTTGAAAAATATGCTGGGTGTGTATGTGTATATGCCCCAAATTGCAAGACAAGAATGGAGGAGAGGAGGTTACAGCATGGTCATCCTTCCTTGAAGGTGCTTTCTCACTTTGTCCTTACCTTTCTTGGTCTCTGGTAAGCACATGTGCCCCGTGGTAAATTGGTGGTGGTGGTGGGGGGGGAGCAGAGACTGATACATAAACCAGGATGCCAGTTCATTCATCACAAATCACAATCCGAATGCCGAGTCATCTGTACGCACTCCGTCTCTCCCACCGGAAAATCTCCACAGAGGATTACAGTACACTGGGAGGCTGCAGAAGCTCATACTACCTGGACCTCTTGTGCCCCCCAGGCCTGGCAAGAGATCCGAGGTTCAGTGTGACCTGTCATGGAGGCCAGGTCCTGATCCTGGAGCCCAGAGGGATGTCTTCCTCCCTGGACTCCTTGCTACACTCAGCACCAACCTCACCCCTTTAAGACATGCAAGTAAACCATCTCCTTCCACTGGTGGCTTAATTTTCCAGATGTGTCAATCAGGCTGCATCTTAGCTGGGGTCTGAAACGGCTCTCAAGAGGCCCTTACTGGAGGCAGTCAGTCTCAGGGCTTCTCATTCACTGCGTGTCGACTTCTCACTGGCTCCACGCTCGGAGCCTTCAGGAGCCTCCCACTGCATCATGTCCTGACCGCGGAGGTGCCTGCCCTGGGACGGGAGGGTGAACCACACAGACTGCAGACAGAGAGCTTCGAAACACATAGGAGCAATCATGTTTGAAAAGGGAGTCAAAGAACCTTCATCTTAGAAACATGGCCGTTTGGTCAGTTCACTTCTTCTGCTGGTCGAGAGCCTAATGAAGCTCATATGAGGATCTGGAGTCAGGCCAGCCGTGTTTAGAGCCTGGCTTTTCTTCTACTTGCTAGCTGTGTGAGTAGCTGGAGGTGAGTGAGCTACTCAGCCTCTCTGAACTTCAGTTCCATCCTTGTTTATAAAATGTAGACAGTGTGGCATTTACCTTGCAGGGCTGTTGGAAAGACTAAATGAGATGATGCTCTAAAGCCCTTACCTGAGCATCGGACCCGCAGTTGGTGTTCAGGGAAAAGATTTCATTACTGTTAGTCACTGTTCTGTGGAAACCTGGATTCCCATAACCAAAATAGGATTTTAAACTCTTGTTCCCTAAGAGGCAGAAAAAGAGGGCTGGCCATGGTGGTGTGGCAGTGGCGTGGTGCACTGAGACTCTGGGCAATGGGGGAGGTCTGCACCCTGAGGTCTCCCCATGCACACCAGGCATGCTCCTGCCTGTGACCCAGGCTGGCCGGGGCTGAGGGTGGATCCCGGCACGAGGACCCCCCCACCGGGATGTCTCTCTCTTTCTCTCACTCATGAAAGAAACCCATTAACTTTGGAGAAGAAAAAAAGAATATTAAACAGTTTAAGTCTCATATATGAGATCTTAATCTCAGGAGGAAAAACATACAGATTTGATATCACCACAGCACAGAAGAAATCCAGATCGAGTCTAGATTTCTCTGTTATCACGGTTAATAACCACGGTAGCAAAAGTGATGATTTTCAGGAAATCGGCCTCAAGTTCAATGTCAGATGGAGAGGATTTAAGTGTATAAAGTAATAGAAGAAAAGTAGTAAGAATGAGTTCAGTGACAGCATTTAGGAATGTTTTGAAGTAGAGAAGTGCACCTGTCGTGAAGAGGTCTCTGCAGACACAGAGCCGGTCCTGCAGTAAGAACACGCTGGGCATGCGCAAGCCGGGAAGCATTTAGTCAGTGTGTCGCATACACAGACAGCACGCTGCCCATCTGGCAGAGGTCTCCGGGGGGCGGGAGAAGAAGTAGACGGGCCCCATCCGTCTTCGGTGACTAGGCCCAGATGTTGCCTTCAGAGACTTTCGAAGGAAGAGCACAGAGGAGGGAAGGGAAGGTTCAGTCTGTGAAAGTACAGACTTCAATGTCACTCCAGATGAAAAGGAACTCAGAATCTAGCCATTGTTATTAGGAACAAATGGATAAAAGCCTTCTGGCGTCGGTACCCGTTTGTCACCTGAAGACTAGGGGAAACCATATTTGAAATAAAAATGTTAAGCAGTCTCAAGTGGGCTGTAACTATTACAATGATAAATTGTTATTTTCCTGTGATTCCCATTTTTATCTTGCCCTAGAAATAGCAGAGCTGAAGCCCGGTGCCGCCTGAACCCCTAAGGGTGTACCACTTCCCAGACAGAAAGGAGAGACTAAGCACTTTCATGAACTAAATTACACCCACCATTCCCAGCCCCATGTAGAATCTTCTCTTGCTTTTCTCATTTTCGAAGCTTGTGAGTAGTTCTCATTATGCAATAGGAAGTCCCTTTCCTGGTTCTTAAGAAAGCGACTAATAATTTAGAATGTTCACATTAGGAGCAGGTTGTAATTATAATTAGAATGTATAATAGTGTGGATTTCTGCCTATCGGGGATTAATTTCAGACTCCTCTCAAGGAGGTAGTTGTTTGAGAACAAGACTTTCTTTGTTAATAAAAACATGATCGCATGCATTATTAAAGCATTAGTTCTGAATTTTATCCATTAGTGCTCGTTTCAATATTCTTCACGGGATCAGCATTTTCCTCCCAATTGTTAATGGGGCTATTCTTTATACAAGCTGCATTCACCTCGGTTCAATTCTAGCTTTGGCATTCATCTTCTCAGAAATTATGAGACGATGCTTACCACCTCCTTGCACATATATTACATTATGCAAGCTCAGAAGAATAAAATACCACAACTTCAGCCAGAAGTCCCGTGAGTCTGGGTACTTCGCGTCCCCTTATACGCAACCGCAGGAGTCGCCCAAGACCCCAGTAGAGAAGTGCACCTGTCATGAAGAGGTCTCTGCAGACACAGAGCCGGTCTTGCAGTAAGAACGCGCTGGGCATGCGCATGCCGGGAAGCATTTAGTCAGTGTGTCGCATACACAGACAGCACGCTGCCCGTCTGGCAGAGGTCTCCAGGGGGCGGGAGAAGAAGTAGAAGGGCCTCTTGGCTGAAGGGCAAACTTACCTGGGGTGGGACTGGAAGTCTCCAGTCAGCACATCTTATTCTTTGAATACTGGTTTCTTCAACATTTTTCTCTCACTGCTGGCGTGGAGGTCTGGGGAAGGGGTGTCAGGGATGGGACCAGAGGTGCCGTGTGAGCTGTTACAGTGTGAGCCAGTCTCAGTGTGGCCCGTGAAGCCAGTCCAAGGGAGGGAGGGAGCCCCAGGCCCACTGCCCCTGCTGCTGACCTTTCACTTTGTCTCACACCCAGTAAATATGAGGGTGGTGGAAGCCAGAGAGTAGATCTGGTGAGCCAAAAGTGGGCAGACTCAATTTGCTGCCAGATCCTGGTAGACCCAGCATCTCGGAGGCCCCAAAATTGGGGAAAAGAAGGGATGTCCCAGGTTTTGCTTCTCTGTCCCAGACACTTGGCTGAACCCCAACCTTTGAGCAGTTGCTGTGAGCAGAAGTTGCACCTGGGCATAGATGGTCACCGTTTCCTAAAGAGCCCAATGGTCAGGAGTGATGGCATGCTCTGCAGGAGTCGAGGGAGTGCAGGACACTGGTGTGTGATGACTGAAGTCTGGGAAACCCAGGAGCAGCCAGTTATGGAGGCAGAGAGGGCGAGGGGGATTCGCTTTCTGACTGCACTTGCAATGTTGTGTTGAGGAGAGTGATGACAGCGAATCCCAGGGCACGTCTGAGGGCAATGCCCACTGACACGAAGCGTTTTCAGTAGGGGCGAGGGGGTGCTTTGTGTTAAAATAAAGGATGACTCTTAAAAAGAAAGAGTGGAAGAAGGAATTTAATAGAACTTGAAGCATTGCCGTATGTCAACCCAGAGAGAAAGTGAGAAAGCCACCCTGCCCCAGGAGGTATGGCCATGCCACAATCCCTTCTCCTCCATTCTCTTTTTGGGATTTTGGGCACACATGTACACATGCCTGCCATGATTTTTAAGCTGCTGGGTCTGGGATCCTAAACCTCAAAGTTAGCCATGTGGAATCTGGCACCTTAACCATCATGCCACTGCGGGCCCTAAATTGCATTTTGATTTGCCTCATCAGCAATGAGACGTGGGAAGGAGAAAGTTTACAAAAGCAGCCTTCCCAGCCTCACACTACTTTCCTCACGCACCCCTGTCAGGGAACATGGTGGGGGGAACGTCTCTAGGAGGAAGTCCCCTTGCTGGTTGTGTCTGTCAGTCACGTGGAGGTGTTCCCCCTGAAGCCTCACCATCTCCCCATGGCTTCCTAGGTAAACTTGAGGTTTGGGTCAGCTGGGCCTAGGCCCCCCATGTGCAATCTCACTGCCTTGGCTGGAGGATAGAGCTCCTGTGAGCCCTAACCACCCCAAAATGCAGGTGCTCGTCACGGAAGAAAGCCATCTTTAGAAATTCTACACACTCACTATCCTTTGAAGGAAGTGACAATTCATGAAGTAGTTTTTACCACAAATGATCTGAGATCTCTGTTGCCCTGGAAAGAAGAAAGAAAATAGCCAAGTCTAATTCTTGAATAATATTAGTTTTGTGGAGGACAGTTAAGAACAGAATTTAGGCCCGCTGTGGTGTGCTGGGGCCATTAGGGAAACATCCTGGGTTCGTGTTCCAGGGCCTCTTGTGTACTCCGGGTGCTTCTGTGTGCTTTGATACAGGTCTGCTGAGGTTGAGGCTGAGGCTGTGGGTGGGATTGCTGTGTAAAGGCTCTGTTGGGGGGGGGGGGGCAGCAGGTGGCATAATGGCTATGTTACTGGACTCCCACATGACTGACTGTGGTTCGAGTCCCAGATCTAGAGGCTTGAAACTCACGCTGGGCGTGTGTGCATGCATGCCTATATCCCTAGAGGAGACTAGAGGGGAAGGGATTACAGCGTGGCCATCCTCCCTGGGGAGTAATTTTTCACCTTCTGTCTCGGTCTCTCTCTATCTCTCCAGAAAGTGCACTTGCCCTACAGTAAAAAATCTCTTTCTTAAAAAAAAGAAATTAAAATAAAAAAGAAAAACAAATAAACAAAGGCTCAGCTGGGAGTCCCTCTCTCTCTCTTTGTCTGTCTCATGGAGGAAATAAATTAATTAACAAAAAAGAACAGACTTTAGCTGCTGTACTTGCCCCAGATGCTAATAAAATGCCACTTGTCTTTTGGGCACCAGTATGTTGGCGGCCATAATGACGGCAGCTGTCCCTATGGAGCCTTCCCTTTGTGCCAAAGCCATGCTGAGTGCTTGACTCTCAAAACTTGTTTAATCCTGGGACCAGCAGTTAGTGTAATGGTTATGCTGTCGAACTCCCATGTAGCTGACCGCAGTTTAAGTCCTGGACCCGGTGGCTTAAACTTACGCTGGGCACGTGTGCGTGCGTGCCCAAGATCCCAAGAGGAGAATGGAGGAGGAGGGATTACAGTGTGGCCATCCCCCCTGGCGGGGGGGGGGGGGGCGGGGGGGGCGGGGGGTGATTTCTTGCTTTCTGTCTCTCTGTCTCTGTCTTACTGGCGAGCAAAAAAATCTCTCCAAAAAAAACCTGGTTTAATCTTCACAACAACCTCACAAAGCCCACCGAGGCCGCTAAGGCTCGGAGATGAAGGAGCATCTGGGATCGCACATACAAATTTCCGTGTTAGTGCTTTGCCCCGGGCAGGCTAACCCCAAAGCTTTGCCCAGACAGGCTTTTTTTTTTTTTTTTTGGAGAGGTTTTCGCTATAGGGTGCGTGCGCTCGCCAGACAGACAGAGAGAGACATAGAGACAGAAAGCGAGAAATCACCCCCCAGGGGGGATGGTCACACTGCAATCCCTTCTCCTCCATTCTCTTCTCGGGAAGAGCACGCACCCAGCGTGAGTTTTAAGCCACCGGGTCCGGGACACGAACCGCGGTCGACTACATGGGGGTTTAGTGACATAACCATTACGCTAACTGCTGGTTCCCCCCAGACAGACTTTTGAGGCATCAGATCTGACACCCCCCACCCCTGCAACCCCCCACACCTCCTAAGGGCTTTCCTCCCAACAGATTCATTTCAGGAGAATGGGAATTCTAGCCTTCTTTAACTTTTACAGGTTTTTTGTGTATTTATTTAATACACACTTTCCTATTCGAAAGTTGCCATGTTCTGCTTTTCACTATGCTCACTTGGTTTGCCTCTGAATAGTTCTGGTTTTTGATCTATCTCGTAGAATTTCCGTAGGATTAGATGAAAAAGCACGCGTGGCATTTCCAGGGGACAGTGCAGGCAGCTGACATTCAGGGAGCAGTCAGGGAGCTGGCCCTGTGAAGGGTGTCACAGTCAGAGTGACTCATCTCCCAAGGCCAGGAGAAAGGAACCACTATCTTCCCTACTACCACCTGAGGAAACTGAGGCCCAGAGAGGCTAAATTGTCACCTAAGGTCACACAGTGAGAAGGAACCGAAGCAAGATTCAGATTCTTCCTGCTCTCTGCCCACGTGGCAGGACTCGTAGAGAGTTTCTTGTACCTGCGTCATGAATAACAAGCCCTTTCCACTTTTTAAATGTGTGTTTGCTCCTTAGTTTCCCACGTGTGACTGAAAAATTGTACCTTGCATGACTTACTGCAAAGCTCTGGTCCACAGTCCCTGCTGACTACATATCCTGGAACCTCAAAGCAGTTTCAAAATACGGTTAAATTAACACTGGAGTGATGGGCAGAGGTCACACGAAATGTGAACAAAGAAGCAATTTGTACTGAGTAACTATATATTGTGAGTTTTCCATTAGAAAGAGGATTAAAAAATAAAACCTTTTACACTGTGGATAAAACAGAAGCTTAGGAAGTCTTATAGCAACTGTAGGTATCATTTTATATTCAAAAAGTATTATTTTGTACTGCCTATTTTAAAGTTAGCTGTATTCGCAATAAACATAAACTTAAATTTAGGTCTTAAAGGACAACATGTTCTAATCTCACAAAACATTTAGCGAATAACCTTTGAGTTCACATGAGCCACCCACACAAAACCCAAAATGAACTACAGGAGAAAAACATAGAAAAAGCAACTGTCTGTTGACAGCCAGATTTTCTTTCAGCTCTTTGAGTTTTTCGTCTATAAATAATCTGTATGTTTGTTTCAAATGTGACCATTTTCTGAAAAGGTGCCTCCTGGCATATTTTCACTTTGGTGTGTCTTAAAAACAAGAATTAAATGTGTAAATCGTGGAAGCATGTTTGGGAGATACCTCAAGTGTCAAAAGGAAACATTAAGATGATGTATTCTTTCTTCAGTGCATCTGTTTATCTTTTGTGAAGTCTCGAGTTTGATAAATTACCAGAGATAAAAACATCATTTTTAACCCATCATAGATCCCAAATGCCAGGAGGAAAAATAGTCCAGTGTCTCCTCTTTACGAATTTACCTCTCTCTTTGCTTATGACTTATGAGCCTTTACTTGCAGAGAAAACATAATGCTCTATTAACTTGAAACGTGAGAACCCAAAAGAATTAAAAAAAGAAGTAGTATTCATCCTCCGAGGTATAATTGTTGAACGGCTTTTGTTATCTGCTTAAAGTGGCACAGAGTGTTAGGTGAGGAAAATGACCTTGAAAGAACTGAAAGTAAGGTTTTCCCCCATATTTCACCTTGGTCTAACGACACTTAGAACCCCAGATTTGGTATACAGGGGACTTCATAAAGTTTGTGGAAAAACAGAAGTGAAGTATGAGTATTTTGGTAGAAAAGGTTTTGAAATGTGTGTAGAACTTTTTTCCTAATTCATAGATCCCGTATCTCACAGTGGATATCGAGTCCTTGAGAGGGATGTTTCCTGTAATGTCGGTGTAAGTAGAGATAGGTGAAGACACCTCTTGAAAATCACTCAGAAATTCTCTCTTATTTGCAGCCTGGGAAATAAGGAAATGCTCATCGATTTTTATAATTGTAAGGGAAAAGTTGTCTGTGTCCACGAGTACAAGAGAAAGAGCTCGTAGTAGAAGAGCTTCCAACTGGTTCTTACCAGTAGGTGCAGTATGAAATAAGTAAAAATATAACGTGGTGGGAAAATGGCTTTCAGCGTGCTCAAATTCACTGTCTCTCAGTATGCAGAATGGTTTCTTGCTGCTGTGAATACTAGAGCTCCTTACCTTGTGCATATCTTTATTGTTCTTGTCCTGAGCAGTTTAAGACCAATTACATTTTATGCAAACCCATTCCAGGCTGTGGGTTTGCGGTTGAGTTTTTCTGACAACTGCTAGAAAAAGCTGTTTCAAGGAGGGAGACACTTGGCCCATTCCTAAGCATCAGAGGTTCTCAAGTCCCAGCTGCAAAGGGTCAGTGGGGGCTGGGAGCAGCTGACCTCAGCCTGCTCTCTTCTTTCCTCTTGCAAGAAGCACGTGACCCGAGCTGGTCCTCCGGAATGGGAGCAAATCAGATGCAGAAACCAAAGCAGCAGGTTGTTCTGGAGAAGCTGAGGTTGGCTCCCTCCCTCCAACCCCGACTGCTGCATGAAGACAGGCATTTAAGGGACCAGCAGTTAGCGTAATGGCTATGTCGCTGGACTCCCACGTAGTCGACCGCGGTTCGAGTCCCGGACCCGGCGGCTTAAACTCACGCCGGGCGCGTGTGCGTGCGTGCCCAAGATCCCGAGAGGAGAATGGAGGAGAAGGGATTGCGGCGTGGCCATCTCCCCTGGGGGGTGATTTCTCGCTTTCTATCTCTCTGTCTCTCTCTGTCTGTCTGGCGAGCGCACGCGCCCTATAGCAAAAACCTCTCCAAAAAAAGAAAAAAAAAAAAAAAAAAAAAAAAAAAAAAAAAAAAAAAGACAGGCATTTAAACTAAAGAGTCTCCACCGAAAGCCAGCATCTGCTCAGTGTCCTTCCCCCACCCCCAGACCCTCAACGCAGCAGTTTGGCCCCTCCTCATACCCCCACGCCCTCTGGGAACTGCCCACATGTACAATCTGGCAGCCAGTCACCCACATCTTCTTCCCATGGCACAGACTAGGACCAGGCTTCCAAGATGTCAGCGAGACCCCACTACCGTTCCTGTCCCAGACACCAGCCAACCAGGCTTTGGCCGGCCTAGAATAGTGCAGTCTCTGTCGACACGTCCTCCTTCTCACTGATGTCAAAGCAGTGAAATCTACTTTGTTCGTTTGTTTGTTTGCTTATAAAGTTCTGAATATCTCCTGTTGGCAGGACTTTGAGCTCCCCTTGTAACAGTCTGATACGTTTCAATCTAGTGCAGGGGAGACAGGAACCCAAGTATCCTCACACAGGCGTGCTATGACAGCGCCTGAGAGGAACTGAGTGCTTGTATGTGTCACGGGACGCCCGGATGGTTTTGCAGAGCGCCTGTCAGTAGTGGGTCTTGAAGTAGGATTCCAAAGTTGGGGATGTGGCAGTGCACCATGGGAGGAGGCCACAAAGGTGGAGGTGACAAAGGGAAAGGTTTGTTCAGAGAATGCAAGTGGAACGTTTGGGAAACATTTGGGGGAGAGGCCCGGAAACAGCACTGAGAGGCCGAGACTGGCGAAGTGACCTGGTGAGTGGCGGGTGTGCTGAGCTGCACCCGGGCACAGTGGGAAGCTCAGGAAGGAGCTGAGCTGGAGAGCGCTTGTCACGCCTTGGCTCCCTTGAGGGTCATTTCCTTTGGAAAAAGAGACCCAGCTTGGGGATGGGTAAAGAGTGGGGGTGACCAGGAAGCCTGAGGATAAAGCTCTGCACCAAGGGGGTGGCTCTGGGGGCTGAAAGGACCATGCACATGGAGAAGTGGCCTCATCGCCATCTCGGAGGAGGCTGTCCCTTGGCAAGGGCTGAGACTTAATTAGACAGTGAGGGCTTGTCTGCCAGCAAAGAGGCTCACGCTGGCCCCTGTGGCTTCCAGCTGTGGGTTGCAGCAGGGCGGTCACCTGTGCCATGCTCTGCTGCTCTCTGGGATGGAGAGCATGAGCTGGTGGCCATGACAGAGCAGGCTGGGGACTGGACAGCCAGTGAGCCGCAGCCTTGCCCTGGGGTAGAGGCCCCCCGAGGATCAGCTGCGCCATCAGCATGTCTCAGTGCTGCACGGGAGGCTGTGTCCACCCAGCGTGATGGCTGGTCCCGAAGAAGGTACAGGCCCCTTTTCACCTCTGTGCTGACTGCAAAAACAAAGCTCAAGTTCTTTCTGCAAGACGGAGCCCTTTGGTCTCTCTCTCTCCTTTTCTCTGTCTTTTAACATTTCCCTGGTACCTTGTGAAGAAGAGGTGGGTGGGGGACTTCAGAAGCCCAGAGTAGCAGACAACTGTGGCATGAGCGAGAGCAGTTGTCACACACCTGTGAGGAGAGAGGCTGGGACACAGTATCCGTGGAGAAGGGAACCCACAGGGAGGAAAGCCCCTGCAGAGCCTCTGGCGTGGGCACCAGGTGAGCTAGACCCAAGGACCCGCTGCCAGGAGATACTGCTGCTCCTGGGGCCAGGGAAGCCTCAGCAAGGAGCCTCTGCTCCCAGAGAAGGTAGCACGGTTTCCAGGGCTGCTCGACCCCCAGACTCCTCCAGGTGAACATTTCTGCTGCAAGACCCCGTACTAACAGGTGTTCTGCAAAGCTGTCTGGAGTGCTGTGACATATGCCAGCACCCTGTACATCTCAAGGGCAGGTCACATCACACATGTGTGAAGGCTACTTGTGTTCACTGTGATAGCGAAGAGAAGGCTGGCTTCCTCCTCTTCACTGCCATACCCAGGGTGAACGCTTCATACTCCCACAGTCTGAAGACTGCTGGGACAGCATTCTCTATGCCGGGACAGAGCCTGGCTTCTGAAGAGGCTGGGGGAGCCTGCTGTTCTAGTGCCAGGTCTTTCTCCGGCAACAGGAGCCTGTGCCTCCCGTGTGGGCCCCGCAGAACTGCACAAACATACTGTGTTGAAGAAAACAGAAAGTGTCTTCCTGCCCCAGCCAGAAGGCTAGATTCGAAGTGAGAATTCTGACTCCTGGAAGTTGTATGGGCTCTGCAGCACGGGGAAAGCAGCCCCTCTGCCTAACCTCCTCTCCCTGCACCCCCAGCTTCATCCTTCGCCGTATAGATCCTCTAGTTTAGACATTCAAGGTCTGTCCACACAGCTGCAAACAGCTGCCCCTCGGCCATCCCATGGGTCCAGGTGTGCACTCGCTGGTGTGTGGCGTTGCTCAGCAGCATGGTGTGGGAAGAGGCTCAAGTCATTCAGGCTGGGAGAGCTGGGGTGTGGGTTACCTGGAGAAGTGGGCTGCAGACTCCAGGTGGAATAATGCCAGGACAGATCTCTGTAAAGGTGTCTCCCGAGTGCGTAGGGCTTTGGCATAGGAATTGAGAGAGAAGCTGAAAGAACCACCTGGGAAAGAATTTGGGAGCAATACAACCCCAGGCGCAGGCCCTAATTAGGACCAGTGGTAAGTGCTAACTTAGTGATAGTTTCCCCAATCTAACCAGCAATACTTCAAAGAGGAAAATAACTATGGCAGGGTGGTGCGTGTGGTTTATCTTACTTCTTACTTCTTCCCTATTTGCAACATGTCATATTCTAGGCATCATGGTTTCCCTGAGTGTTAGGCATCTCCCATTTGGCAAGGTCATACCTACCTGGTAGAGGTGAGTGCAGGGGACGAGGCAGCTGAACATAGTTTATCTGCCAGCTCTTTGCAACACACGTTCAGGAGAGGAAGCACATGTGTTTCATTTTGGTTGGTCTATATAATTTTCTCCCAAATGATCATTCGTTTTACTTGGATCAGGTTGTTTTGTTTTGTTTTGTTTTTGTTTTTGTTTTAAATATGTCCCAATAACTTCTCTCCCCAATCTCAAAGCTACTTATCTAAAAGTCTCTTGTTGGGGCTGGACAGTGGCAGTAAAACAACACGGTGGCTGCGAGGCTGACCCACATGAGAGGGTTCCCTGTTTGCACCTGGAGACCTCCCTGAACACACGGGCGCGTGTGAGCCCCTGAGCCCGGGCTGGCTGAGAATGAGTGGATCATGCCATCAAGACCCCGCGGGGAGGGCCACGTCTTTGTCTTTCTCTGTCTTGCTCAAGGAAGAAAGGAAGCAAGGAAGGAAGGGAAGATTATGGTTAAAAAAGAAAGGAAGAAGAAACTTGAAAAGCAATACAATAAGAAAAATAAAGGTCTCCTCTTCGCCTTTGTGGTTAGGTCAATCTTTTGTACGTGGAAGCGGGGTTCAACCGAAGAGAGCTGAGCTGTGCTCAGACAGGAGGATGCCTTGGTACCTCCCACCGGAGCAAACCATCCCGTTCCAGAACACTGAAGAGCAGTTAAAACAGTAGATGCTGAATCAAGAAAGTGATTCCATGTGGAGTGTCTTAGGAAAAGTCATCGTGTCCCGGGAGAGCTTGCGTTGTGCTGGGGCTGGTTTTGCTACTTACCTCACTCTTATTCGGCAGTCAGCCCCTTGAGTCAGCTACGACAGTGGAGGACAGTAGATACCACGAATGCTTCATTTAGGGTTTTTTTTTTTCACTTCAAAGTTGGGGAGGCAGAAGGGAGTGAAATGTCCATTTGTCACGATGTTTCTCCCCCTCAGCTGTCAATGAGAAAGTACCAGGGAAAGTGCCAGTGCAGGCCTGTCGGGAGGGGATTTGGAGGAAACCACAGTGGGGGGCAGTGGTGGGAGAGAAACCCACTGTCGGCCTAAGAGCATGTATCATGCTAACATCCCAGGTGCTGGGCACTACCGGGACAGAGGGGGTTCTGCTCTGTTTAGCCTCTATCCTCAGGTTGGCATTTGGTATTTGTTGTCTGTGGAGAAAGAGCCGCAGGGGGTCTGCCTCATGGCACTCAGACAGCCCAGTGAGGGAAAGCTGGTCCGTGTGGCCTCTGCCCCATACAGGCACCTCAGTCCAGTTCCACACCTCTGAGTCATAGCTTGGAGCACGCTGGACATCATATGCGTAAAACAAGATGGCCGAGGCAAAGGCCTGTCTTCTGAGCCCACTTCTGAGCTAAGGACAGCATATATGTCTAAAACTCAAAAACTGGTTCAAAAAAAAAAAAAAAAAAAAAAAAGCCCAGCCCATCAAGTGGTGACTGGATCCCACATGACTGACAGTGATTTGAGTCCTAGATCTGGCAGTTTCAAAAAATACACCCAATGCATGCGTATACCCCAAATCCTGAACAGAGAATGGAAGAGAAGGGATGGCGATGTGCCCATCCTCCTGGAAGGAGGGAAATGATTTCTCACTTTCCTTCTCCCTCTGTCTCTCTCTCTCTCTGGTGAGTGCACACACCATACACCAAGAAAAGGAAAAAGAAAGAAAGAAGAAAGAAAAAGACAAAAGAAAGAAAGAAAGCAAAAGGAAAGAAGGAGAGGAAGAAATAAAGCCCAGCATGTAATGTGTCAGACCAACACAGGGGAGGGAAAGAAGTCCGTGTGACAGAGGGAAGTTGGAGGATGCTCCCTAAGGTACACAGAGGAAGTGGACTCTGCCAGGCACTGTCAACCCCTTCACCCTCACACTAACTCCAGGAAGCAGCCATCAGTCTCCAGGTGTGGCTGATGAGGAAACTGAGGCCAGTGAGGGCATGTGACCACCCAAGGACACACGTCTGACTGTGGCAGCGTGCAGATTGGAAGTCAGTTCTGCCTGGCTGTAAGCCTATGCTGGTGAGCACCCCACCACTGGGCCCAGGAGAAGGTGGAGATCTAGGCAGCCTGGAAGGAGACAGGGAGGGGACTGCACGGCTGAGAACCAAGCCTGGGACTAGTGGCAGTGATATGCTGTCAGGGTGGTTTGCACCGGGAAAGAGGATTAAGGCTGAAGAGAGGAGTCATAGCATGAGCACCCCAGGAGAACAGGGTTGCTGTGGTGGCAGCAGCAGGTAGGATGGCAGAGAGGAGGACTGGGTGTCTGGCTAGGGTGTGAGTTGGAAGGCTCTCAGGGACCAAGTGGAATCTGTGGCTGTGGAAAGAGTGCGTCGGAGACCTCACACAATAAAAGTCAGCAGGTTCAGTGACAGCGGGTGGGGGGAGCAGGGAGGAGAACCAAAGACCTGGGCTAGGAGACCTGGCAGCTGGTGGGTGACAGTCCCACAGAAATGGGAAAATGCAGGAAAGCGTTGGCATGGCATGGAAGTCAGCAGGTATGGATTGCACGCACAGAGTTCTAGGTAGCCTGAACTAGGTGCAACATCTTTTGAACAGCTCAAAAGGTCATGGAAGAGCCCAGTGCATGGGCAGTTAGAGGCGTGACTGTGGGTCACCACAGGGAGGAGAGCGCTGAGACTGAGAATCAGCCCTCCAAGAAAGCAAGCGGCAAGGGGTTTGATTTCTAGGAACTGCACTAAGATCCTAAGTGAAGCATAAGCCGTTACTAAATGAAATAGCCACCTTTAAAAAAATGATCTGAAGAAAACCTAGCACTTGAATTTGTAGATTATTTTTTACTCATCTCAGACAGGAGTCAGAATTCAATATTTCATCATACCAAATCATATAGCCGCAAAAGTCTGAAACAGAGCTGTGACAGAGTTGGGGGGAGGGAGTTCTTGCTTCCATTGCCTCATGGGCTGGTGTTTTCTGAATGGATGAGAGCAAACACATTGGGAAGAACACGGTATAACATGGGCTCTTATCTCGTTCTGCAAGTTTCTGTGGAGTCCCTCTTAGGTGCAAAGTTCATTTATTTTTTAAAAATGTAAATTGTAGATCTTTTGTGCTATAGTTTTAATGTCTACCCTCAAAAATTCAGATATAACCAATGTGATGGTATTAAGAGGAGAGACCTTTAGGAGGTGATTAGGCTATGAAGGCTCCTCCCTCATGAATGAGATTAAGCCCTTATACAAGACGCTTCACAGAGCATTGGGTTCACTTGCCTTCTGCCTTTAAGGACATAGGAGGAGGCCCTTACAGAACAAATGCCAGTACCTTGATCCTGGGCTTCCTGGCCTCCAGAACTATGAGAAATACGTTTCTATTCTTTATAAATTATTCAGTCTTTAGTATTCTGTTACAGCACCATAAATGAACTAAGACTATGGAATTAATTTTGGCTTTAGCCAGTTGAAGACTGGATGCACACAAACATTGAACATGTAAACACAGGAAGAACATGTAAAGCTGGGAACATGGATCCCTCTGTTGAAGCTGGGCACACTTTGACTTTGTAAGAGTGAAATGTAGACTTGCTAAAAATAACCAGCAGAAAATACAATTGGAAAGTTAAGATTTCACTAATTTTGTCATCATAAAAATAGTCTAAATTTTGTTTTACCGGTAACATGGAATACTACAAACAATTACACAAACACCATTCTAATCGATGAAAGTTAGTTATTGCTAATATAGTTCTCTTTAAAATACCTGTATTTGTAAACATGACTTGCAGACATCCTTGGGGTCAAAACAATAGAATCAGACTGTCCCTCAGTCTTGGGACTGGGTTCAGCTCCACCCAGCTTGTGGGGTCTGTGAAGGCTGGGATGGAACCCGGGGGTCGTCAGTGGTTTTGCTGGCTGGGTGGGCAGAACCATTGTGTTCAATGGAGGGCCGAGCTTTGCTCTGCTCATGGGCAAGACGTAGCACTGTTCCCAGCAGAGAGCAGTAGAACAGGTAACGAGGGAATGCAGCTTTGAGTGTAGCAGTTAGAGACTAATTTCACTGAGTTCATTCGATAAAAGCCTTAGTAAAAACCCTGCCAGATAATCAAATCTAAAGGGGCAGGGAATCATGGGAGCATTTTCCAGAGTGAAACAATTTAGTCAAACAGCCTCCAGGGAAGACAACTCTGTGGTTTGGAGCTTATGTACACCAAAGTGAGAACTGTCCATGCAAGTGGACCTAGAAGGGAGGTTGGTCAGAGAGAGAGAGAGGGGAGCATAATTGTCTAGCTTATCATTCCTAAAGCTTTCATGGCCAATTTAATATTTTTGAAAGTTTTTTTTCTTTTCTTCGTGAGCAAGAGACAGACAGAGAGAGAGAGGCAGAGACAGGCAGTACCTTGAAGAAAGTCTGTATGCCACAATCCCCCCCGTTTCGGCCATCCCTGGATCACTGGCACACATGTGGCCGGCACGTTAAAGGTGTCTCTGTGTGCAAACCCAGAACCTTCTCATGTGGGCAAGCTTGTAGAGTGCTGTGATTTGCTGCTGCACCACTGTCTGGCCCCATTGTGGCCAGCATAAATAGAACGTTAAGACATTATTCTGTAGCCTCTGGGGTTTCTCTCCACCATTCTGTTGGAGAAGATTAGTTGGACAAAGATGACTTGATGCATTTGGGAAGACTGTGGAGGTTGCTTAAGGCAACACTTGAAACAATGTCATGCTCATACCAAGAGAAGAGTTGAAGCTGTGGAAGACCGAGATAGAAAATCCAGCTCTGCCAACTTTACAAAGGCAGGTGGAATGCTCTCAATGGTGGTGACATGCAAGGGGGATATGGGGTGGTCTTTGGGGCCACAGGTTGGTCCAAATCGTGTCTGAAACCAGGACCTCCTGGCAGTTTAAGGTGGAGCTTTGCTGAGAATGAAGACCTTGTGCTCTGTCCTAATCATCCCAGCTGACCAGATGGAGAAGGCCTGAGCCACTCAGGGGACAGGTGGGGAGCTCTACAGTGTCACCAGGAATGCTGGATGACTTGTCATTTCTATCCATTATAACCAGCCTTCTCCTCCACACCGGAAGTGCCTGGAGGGACCAGCAGATGGTGTACTGGTTATGTTGCTGGACTCCCACGTAGTCAACCATGTTTCAAATCCTGGACCCGGTGGCTTAAAACTCACACCAGGTGCATGTACCTGTGTGCCCAAAGTCCTGGAAGAATGAAGGAGAAGGGACTGTGGCATGGCCATAACTCCTGGGGGAGGGGGGGTGATTTCTCACTTTCTGTCACTCTGTCTCTCCGGTGAGAGCACACGCCCTATAGCAAAAATCTCCCTCAAAACAAACAAACAAACAAAAGTGCCTAGAATCGGAGGGAAGGCATTGATGTTCTGTTTCTTCTCTTCCAGTTGCATTAGAGCAGTTCTCCCTGGCGGTGAGGCGCTGCCCTGAACAGGAGGACCGGGCTTTGCTAATGAAGGTAGGTCATCAGATAAGATACTTATTTCCTAAAGACTATAGCATTTTTATTGGCCTGAGGAGAGTTTCATTTTTACAAGCGGGAGTAAATTTATCATCTCTGAATTTCATGCTCCTCAGGGATAGACTTGTCATCGGCGGGTAGGAGGACTGCTGGTTAATGAGCACAGCGCTGTCCGGGGAGCGCAGGAAGTGACAGGAGAGTGGGTGTCAACTGCTAGCAGGGAACCTATTTAATTCTCCAGAGGGCTCCGCTGGTTCTGTTTAAACTGATCTGACAGAGTCTTGATTCTTTTAGCAAATTTATGAGGCTTGGCCAAACTCCATGTCTCCCACCGTACTTTTTAATTAAGACAAAGGATTCTGTACGTCCTGAGTCTGCCCCAGCCTCGCTTTCGTCACCGTAGGGAATGCTGCACAAATTAGGCTGTGCGTAGTAACCGCTGGAACGGGCCCCTCGTGTCACGGGTCCCTCGCCCTTGAGTGGAAGATGAACTTTTCTTTTCGGTAACAGTTGTTCTGTTTCTTCCTACATGGCACATGCCGAGGTGTGGTATAACCTGTCGGGTCATCAGAAAAGTTATGACACTTTTTTCCGTGTTTTTCTGTGCAGAAATGCATCATGACTTTTCAGATGATCCAATACATTTAGGTTGCACATCTAGGTGAGTGAAAAAAGTGGAAACACTTGGCAGGCAGCCTGCATGAATGTAACGAAAGCCTGGTCTTGGAAGGCTGAAAGCAGTAGGTAGCAGCAGATCACAGAGGTGCACACTCACACACACACACACACACACACACTTCCATCAATGACTAAGACTCGTGTTCTTGCCTAGGCACTGTACTTACACTGACCTGCAGGTATGTGTAGTTCCATGATGTCATTTGAATTCCGTACCATCAGGAAACCACAAGTATCAGGAATTGCATTTTTTACCTCATCACCGGTTTCTTTACCAGGTGTCCTCTGACTTTAGAAATGAGTGGAAAAAAAAAAAGAGGGCATCACTGTCAGGGATTTTCAACTCATTTGCTTAAGACGTGATATTTTTGGCCTACCTTTTTTTTTTTTTTTTTTTTTTTTTTTAAGCTTTCGGTGATGTTAGTTTTATAGTAAAGAAGTGCTGCTGACACCAAGACTTGGGTCCACCTGGGAGCCCTGACGGGCCGGCGTCCTCAGGGGGTAACTGGCCTGGAGGGTGCCCACCCACCCACATGAGCTTTTCCTGTTGTTCTGAGTTCTCTTCACATACCTGTCTGCCCTGCTCTGGGTCTCTCCTGGGTGCAGGCTGGCTTTTGGTGCCCTTGAAGAAGCCCTTGGGCCCCAGAGACTCACCTCTTCACTCCCTCCACCCTACCACTGGTCAAGGTGATGCTAAAAAAAATCAAACAAAACAAAAGTTTTTTGTTTGCTTTTACTTCCAAAGTTTATTTGCTTATTTCTTAGAGAGGGAGAAAGAGAAGCACCCCCAACAGGGGCTTTACCCCAGTCCCAGCTGGTGCAGATCATGGACATACGTGTGAGCCTGGCATGCTCAGGGAGGTTCTGGGATCTGAACCCAGGACCTGCCCTAGGGGGTTCAGGTGCTCTGTCGCTGCACCACCACCCAGCCCCTTTTGGCTCTTTTTTTTTTTTTTTTTTTTCCCATTTTGGCCAACATGTTTTCCTACTGCCTGCTACTTTTTGCTTCTCATATCCGTCTCCTACTGTCCATCTCTCCCCATTTTCAGAAGATGAGACTCCTATCCCTCAGCAGGTACTGTAGTTACCCCACCTAGATGGGACTTGGGCATCCCAAAGGTGGTGTGGGGTGAAGAGTCCCGGATAAAGGAACATACCTCCAACTCTGCTTCCCGCTGTCCTCATGGCTTATGCAATTTGGGATACCATAGCGCCTTTCTGAGATTAAAAAAAAAAATTTAATATATTATTATTATTTTAATCTGCTATAGGGCATGTATGCTTGCCAGAGAGAGACAGAGAGAAAGTGAGAAAGTAAGCTGCCAGGTCTGGGACTAGAACTGCGGTCGGCCAGGTGAGAGTCCAGCACCTCAACCACCGCGCCACCTGCTGGCCCCCTCTTCTGAGTTTTTCATGTCTAGAGTGGCGGGGGGAGGAAGAAATGTTGCCCACACCCCCTTCATAGTTTCGCGTCCTCGCCGACTCTCATACTGACCTGGGTTAGCTTTCCTAGCGTTTGGTTAGAAACAAACAGTTTGGGGTTGGGAGGAAGATCAGCATGGCCTGTGGAGTCCTGGAATGTGTGTGATCTCCAGGGACAGCCAGGATTTTCTGTCTTCCCTGTCGGTTTCTGCAGACTGTGCGACCACAGCGATCAAGGATGGCCTCTGTAGGTGTTCTCTCAATTCTTGGAGACATTTGAACAGGCTTCATCAAAGAAGTTTCACTGAACCAAAACGTGTGCTCAGCTCATGTATACCGAAACTGTTACGATTTTTATTTCAGAAGACTGAGGTTTTCTAATGTCACATATCAGAGGGCACCGCGTGGGTGTGGCAAAGGTGTGCAGGATTTCTGTGGACGTCGAGTGAGAGAGCTTACTCAGGTCGCTTTGGCTACAGTCAGCCTGCAGGTGATGGTTTCTCTGGGAGCTCTTCCCCTGGCAGATTATCTGCAATAAATACAGTGATCGACTGAACCGCATGAAAACGTACAGAGGGCCAACTACACAGACCTGAATCAAAAGTGATATTTTTAAAAATTATATTTTGTGTCCATACTGTTCCATCCTTACATGGTCACAGGACATCGAGACCCAGGGACAAGCACTGCATTCTAGCCTGTGCAGGAGCTCAGTACGCCGTGCTCCGAGACGGAGTGGGAAAGGCCTACGCTGCTCAGCGTTGGGTGGAGCCGGAGCCAGCTTCCCCTAGCAAGACAGGCACAGCAAGCCTCTGGACAGGGCAGAGCCAGCGCCTTCCCCTGGGGACTGGGAAGAACAAGAGAATGACAAGTCACTTGTCACCATGACACAGCTAGTTAATAAGTGGTAAAACTGGGACAGAGTGCCAGGGTCTATGGACCCCTGGGCTGGGCTTCTTCCTGGTCCATCCACTCAGCGGAGCAAACTGACAGAGAAATCACCACCCTGTCCCTCCACCACCATGAGAGCACACCAGAGCTGACACTGCCATGGAACCATGAGATGCTCTGCTGTGGCTGGCCCACGGAACCACTCTGTGGCTTGTTCATCACACCCCGTGCTGTGAGACAGGGAGAGGCAGCTTTCCCATGACTCAGTTCAGCCATCCTCCCAGCAGAGGTCAAGGCTGTCACCGACTGAACGGTTTCCTGCCTCTGTTTCCCTATGAAGGGCCTGGAAAAAGGTGCTGGGGAGTAAGACAGGTGTTAGGGGACCTTGCAGTGAGATTTCACTACTCTTGGAATCAGAAAAAGCTTTTGATCCCTTAAATTACTTGGCTGATTTTTTTTTCATTGCCAGAGGATGTGTGTACTCACCAGAGAGAGACAGAGAGACAGAGGGGGCAGAGAGAGAAAGCACCCCTCAACAGGGTGTGGTCATGCTGCAATCCCCTCTCCTCCACTTCTCCATCATGTCAGGATGTGGGGCATGCATGTACACACACCCAAGATCCAAGCTGCTGAGGTTGGGATTCGAACTGCAGTCAGCCATACGGGATCCAGCTCTCCTAACCAATCAGCTATGGGACTGGCCTTTGGCCCTATTAATGTTTTAAAAATTTATTTGTTTATTCCTTCGGGGAGGGCACCACCAACAGAGTCTTTATGCTGTGAGCCACTCCCCAGCCACAAACCCTGAAAAGGGCACCTGAGCCTAATCCCTTGGGGTCAAGTTTCTGTCCCCACTCTGCCAGAAACCAGTGTGCCACCTCAAGGAGGTCAGGTTTATCTTTTTTAGCCTAGTGTCCTCTTCTGGTCAAGTAGAAGGTAACTCGGAGGACCCCGAAGACCTTTCCACATCCACATTGAGGCAGTGTATGATGACGTGGCCGACAGCCCCCAGGCCTTGATGTACTTTAGTGGAGCCCTTCACCCTCCACCACCTCTCTCCTTGGGTGCTGCCAGATCAACCTTCTTGGGATCCCACATCCCACACGTCGCTCTCAGATTTGTTTCCAACCCTAAATTCCTCTCTCCTTATCCAAACCTGCACTTTCCTGGCACCGCTAAAGGTTTAGCTTGGGTGACGGGCACGAACGATGGCTGTCCCAGACAAACCAGGGCACGTGGCCAGCCTTCCTAGGAACAAAGGTCAAAAATGGCTCTCCCTAGCCTGCCAGGCTTCTCTCTCAGTGCCTGGTCTGGACTCTACTGCCCTCACTCCCACCAGATTGGCCCCTCTTGGAAATTATTCCCTCTCTTTAGGATGGAAACTGGCAAAAGGACAGATCTCCTGGTGCGATCTGCATTTGGACAGTCGTTTTCTATACTGAGGACATGATCACCCCTCCTCGTTCTGTTCTCACGTACCTGGAGCAGCTGTTTCCAATTTGGGTGGAGGACAGCCCCAGCCAGGGTCCTCACTGGGACTAAAACTTGCCAGGGCTGTCACCTGCCGGGACCCACTGCCCTCTTGGACAAGCCGGAAAAGTGAGTAGGATGCTCTAGGGAAAGTAGCCTTTAAAGACCACAGACTTCTGCGAGCTGAAATCATGACTTCCCCACTCCAGTGACACTGAGCAAATACTAGAATGTTCTGCTCACTGAAGCCCCTCTGCAGGCCCAGCTTGGCCACCCTACCTAGGCCTCTGGCTAGAGGCACCATGGGACGGTTGACACAGGCCTTTCTGTAGGAGGAGTCTGATACCCTACCACATTTGCTGTTGAAAACAGTAACAAAAACCAAACTGCCTACTCAAAGACAAGTAAACAAGCCAGCGGCCACCGGGCTCCTGCATAGCACAGCCTTGACTCTCTACCCGGTCACAGCACTTCAGGCTGCCACACACCAGGGAGAGAGAATCCCACCTGTCCTCCGTGGAGGCTGAGTGGGGAGGCCTCTCTGGTGACGAGACAGATGACGCTCTGGTCTGAGAAGACACACCGAGCAGGTTTCATATTGGGTGTTGACCCAGCCGTCCGTGCAAGGGCCCACAGGGGGCTGGGGGCATGGTAGCCAGGTGCAGAGGCCCAGGTCGAGCAAACCCACAGAGACGATTCCCCAGGTAGGCTCCATAGACAGGGGGCTGTGCAGGGCTGAATGTGGCCGGCAGCTTTCTCAGCATTTCTCACCACCCACAAATATTTTGTTTTCTTTTTTAATTTTTAACTTTTTTTTTTTTAAGTTCTTGCTATGGGTGTGTGTACTCGTCAGAGAAAGAGAGAGAGAGTGAGAAAGCACCCTTTGGGGGGATGGCCATGCCACGATCCCTTTTCCTCCATTCTTCTCATGCATGTCTACGTGCCTGGCATGATTTCTAAGCCATCTGGTCCAGGGCTGGAACCACAGTCAGCCTCGTGGGGTCTAGCGCCCTATCCTCCACTACCTACTGGCCCCATAAGTATTAGTGCTGCCTTGCGATGCGCAGTGGAACCTGGGCAGACGTGGAAGAAAGGATGCCAAGCCCCTCCCTCCCACACACACCTTGCCCATGTGGTCTGGCCAGATGCAACCCCTTCCCTAGCGATGCTCTAAGAAATTTCACACTTGAGTCCTTCCTGAAACCAGAGACCTCCGAGCGAGGTCCAAGTTGACCAAGCACAACTTTTTCCAGAAATAGGCATTTTCTCCTAGCCTGAATCCTGTCAGAAATGAGGGTTTTCTCAAGAAAAACAATGATTTTAGCCCGAGGGTGCTGTGTGCTGAAGGGAAAGGGCCTTTTCTGCATGACTGCTCTCCCGTTTACCACCCACCTCCCCCTTGGAAGGTCTAGAAGCATCCCAGCAGGCTGGTTGTCTAGGATTTCTTAAATTGCCATTGTCGCAAAGATTATTTCTGCTTCACTTCTCCCAAAGCTCCTCTCCTCCCCTCTCCCCGTGGTGGTTGGCCAAGGAGAGTAACTGCGCGATTTAGTGTCCAGTCCTGGAAATGGGCTGCCCCTGCACAGATGCCCTCTGCGGGCCTTTTGCTCAGAGAAGGCCTCGGTGCCCTCCCTCTCCCAGGGTGCTCACCACGGCAGCCCAGCCCTGTAAGCAGGGTGTTTGCAGGGGACTGTCCCGGCCTCACAGGCGGCTGGCAGCGGCAGTTTGAGCCTGTCAAGTGGGCGAGGTGGGGTTTTTCCCTCTTTCCTGCACTCTAACTGCTCTCTCTTCCTTTTCTCAACACGTGTAGGTGGTAGCTAGTTTAAGCCCCAAGCCCAGCAGCCAGCAGTCACGAACACTCCCGTCGTACACAGGGCTGACTGCGATGTCCCCCTTTCTGCAGGTGGCCCCTTTTTCATGCCCAAGGAGCCCATATTGGCCTTGTGCCTTTTAGAACATTCCAGGCCACCAGGCAGCCTCTCGAGTCAAGGTGAGAGGGCTGTCCATAGTGGATCACATGTCCTGTGTGAGACCAGACGTGCCCACGGCCACCACTCAGTCCTCTGGGACTAGTCATAGGATCAGCGTCCCACACAGAAAAAATGGGGTGCTCTTTTGGGGCTTGAGTGAGTTTTCAAACTCAGCCCGGGAGTAGTAGTGTCAGTCTCTGTCCCTGTTCCTTTTTTTTTCTTTTATTATACCAGAAGGCCTGTGCACATGCATTCATGCGTGACAAGAGGGTGACAGAGGGAGAAAGCACCACCACTGGGGCTTGGTCACCCTGCAGTCCTTTCCCTCCACCTCATTCTGTCTCCTGTCGAGATCCGGGCACGTACATATATGCCTGGCATGAAGCTGTGGGGGCAGGGACTCAAAGCCTGGTCAGCTGTATGGGATCCAGCTTCATTTGCATAATGCTTAACTGCCTGCTGCGGGCCTGGTTCTGAAGTATATTAGTACAGATGGTCAAGGGTGGCCATGGCTGTGATGCTGAAATCCAGCCTTTGCCAACTGCTTTTATTTATTTATTTTTTTTTGAGAGTTTTTTTGCTATAGGGCGCATGTGTTTGCCAGACAGACAGAGAGAGACATAGAGACAGAAAGCGAGAAATCACCCCCCAGGAGGGATGGTCACGCCGCAATCCCTTCTCCTCCATTCTCCTCTCAGGATCTTGGGCATGCACACACACGCGCCCGGCGTGAGTTTTAACCACCAGGTCCGGGACTCGAACCGCGATCGACTACGTGGGAGTCCAGCGACATAGCCATTACGCTAACTGCTGGTTCCCGCCAACTGCTTTTATAGAAATGCTTTTAAAAATTTTATTTTATGGGACCAGCACATGGCATAATGGTTATGTTGCTGGACTTCCACATGGTTGACCATGGTTTGAGTCTCAGACCTGGAGGCTAAAAACTCACACCAGGTGTGTGTGCATGCATAGCCAAAATCCTGACAGGAGACTGGAGGAGAAGGGATTGTGGCATGCCCATCACCCCTGAGGGTGATTTCTCACTTTCTGTCTCTGTCTCTCTCTCTGGCAAAAGCACAAGCCCTATAGGAAAAATCTCTCTAAAAAAGAAAAAAAAATTACTTTATGATTTGTAACTTACATCTTACATTCAATCATGTACATCTCTATAGCACACAATATGTTTTCAAGGTATGCATGCAGTAAGCAACCATCTCATAAAGGATATTACCATAAACACCATTTACTTTCTTTTTTTTTTTTTTTTTGAGAGAGAGTTTTTTGCTATAAGGTGTGTGTATGCGTTTGCTGGAGAGACAGACAGACAGAAAGAAATTACCCCTCTGGGGGGATGACCAGCCACAATCCCTTCCCCTTCATTTTCTTCTTGGAATTTTGAGCACACACACACACATGCCTCGTGTGAGTTTCAAACTGCCGGATCCAGGACTCAAACCACAGTCAACTATGTAGGAGTCCAACGATGTAACCATTATGTGATCTACTGGTCCCATTCAACATCATTTTCAACAGAGAACTTTGCAATCTTGTACCTAATAAGTGCTTTTTTTTTTCCCCCTGGGGCCTTCCCACCTACTCTCAACCAGCCCTTCCTCTCTGACTGCTTTTTTTTTTTTCTTTTTTTAAAACTTACATTTAATCATTGCACATCTTTATAGCATACAATATGGATTCTCAAAGCACAAATGCATTACATGTCAAACAAGTCAAAGACATTACTGTACACAGTAACTTTCCATTCTTGTCTGTTAAATGGGTTTTCTTCCTGAGCTCCTCCCTCTCCCCCCAGCTGCCCACACTCTCCTGTACAGGCTCTGGCCTACACTTGCTGTCTCTGCTGTGACATCTTCCAGTCTTTCAGCTTCTGCCATGAAGTGCAGACATTTGGTATCTATTGAGCAGGGACATACAAAGTGAATGAATATAGGTTTCACGCTAAGCAAAGCAAGCCTTAGGCTGTGAAAGACAGACTTTGTACATTCCCGCTCTTGACTGCTTTTTTTTTTCCTGCTATTTTCTCTCTCCTTGCAAGCTTGAGCCAACCAGAAAGAAGGGAGTGTGTTGCTGGCAGTGTTCCCAAGATAGGTTGTTTAACACATGTTTAGTGTAGACTTGTTTTGTGCCAGGTCATGTTTTCCACTAGCTGGCTCATGGGAAGACTGTGTCTCAATGCCTTTATATCTAATAAGGAGAGCATGTTGCTGGGGACCTAGAAGTCACTTTTGAAACCTACACTTCCAGCAGCAAATGCTTTTCTCTCACACCTGTATCTTGTGCCATCGAGACCCTGGAATGCCCCTGCCTGTCATTCTTGGAGATCTCCCCACAAATGCCGAGTCTGTGCCAAAGTTCTGCAAGGCCCACTCCACCAACACCCACCCCCCAAAATCCCTCCCATGGAATTTTTATTTGAGAAAGGGTTCTTTGGTGCATTTAACTACCTTTTTAATTCAAAGAAATAAATATCTAGTGGTAGAATTTCAGGCTTCACTCTAAGTCAGCAGAAGGATTATTCTTGTGGCTGTCTGCACGTCACCTTCCCTCTTCGGAAACATTTATGAGTGTCTAGTAAGTGTTGGACACTGTGCGAGGCCCAGGGAGTGCAGATAAGATTGGCCCTCCTTGGAAACTCCCTACAGAGAGGTGAGAGACAGTCCTTGCACCCCAATAGGGCTACGTGCTGAGAGAGAAAGAATTGGGGATGCCAGTGGGGTACTCAGCTGGGCAGCAATACAGCAGGGGTTTAGGGAAGACTCCCCAGAGGAGGTGGCATTTGAGCAAAGTCTCTGTGTCTCTGCATGAGGTTAAATGTAACCATCTGTGTGCGTTCCACTGTGCTTACCGAAGGTGTCAGTGTGAGAAGCTGTGTTCTGACTTTTCCATTTATAGAGTGTTTCAGGTGCACTGAGGCGTGCCTCGAGAGATGACTGCTACAGTACTGGGCTGAGACAGATACATCTCTAGGCCAGGGGCGTATCCAGAAGCTCCCGTTCTTTCTGTGTACATTTCCCCGACTAACCTATAGCTAGCTGTCTTGGAGTCCCAGCATTCGAGAGCCTTCCCTGCTTTGGAAGACTTCCTTGGTTAACTTTGATATTACAGTGGTTAATGTCAAAGTCACAGGGAGGGAATGGAGTCTGGAAGCGAATGGAGCAGAAGCCACCATCAGCTAATAGCTCTGGAATGTTCTGAGAGCTTGGTGTCCACGCTCTCTCCAAGAGCCAGGGATAGAGGGCAGGAGGGAGGGGTGAGAGTTAGGAGGAGAAAAGCAGAGGGTTTCCTGTCTTGCAACCAGAGGATCTGCTCTGCCATCTGAGACGGTGAGCTTCATCTCATCCTGCACAAAGCTCTCCTGTGAGAAGGAAGGAACCCAGGTCTTTCCAGTCAGAACGCCTTCAGGAGCAAGCTCTGAATGTGCCCAGTCACCAAGAGGCTGCAGCGGTATGTGAGGACGTTACACTTGCTCTGCTCCTTGGCCCTCCACTGTCAAGGATTGAAGTGGAGAACCAGCGAGAAAGCAGGAACCCTGCTGTTCAGAAGAGCAGCAGAGGGCACACACCTCTGGGGATTCCTGCCCACCAGAGTCCAGTTCTGGACTTGTGTAGGAAAATTCCTCCCTCAACAGTGGATTCCCCACTTCCTCTGTGTATAACGCTAGGGGGGGAATATTTCATTTCAGGCTACTTTAGAAGAGGGGGCCAACAGGTGGCGTGGTGGTTAAGGTGTTAGAATTCCGCATGGCTGACTGTAGTTTGAGTCCCAGAGCTGGTGGCTTGATTTTTCGCTTTCCCTCTCTTTGTGTCTATCTCTAGTGAGCACACATGCCCTTTAGCAAACTCATAATAATAATAATAAATAAATAATAATAATAAAAGAGAGGACAGCAGGAGAGGAAGTCTCTTGAGATAGAAGTAAATCAGAAGGATTTGGTACAAGTCATACATAGGCAACTGAGAGCAAAATTTGGCCCTAGGGGACTAAAGTTGGTGACAAGAATAACAGGGCCTGCCTAATTCTTCCCATTGTACCTTCTAAAGTACAGATGAAGATGCTAACATGTTTAGGACTTACCAGAGTACAGAGAGATTCCCTGAAATGGTTTCTACAGGCTACCAGACAGTGAGTGAAGGACCAAGTGGCTGGAGGGGTATCATTTCCAGCTCACAGTGCGAGGGACTTTATGCACTAAAGTTACATAAGAAGTCACACTGGATGATGCTGATGAAGGCTACAAAACCCAGCTCCACACGGAGGCAGTTCTCCTGCCCATGGCCAGCCTTGTTTGCACCCTGATTAAAAACTGGAATTATCACGAGGCTTGAAGGTTTCTGCCCTCTGCATCTGCCTAACTCCTCCTCTTGTCCTTACTAAGTTTTAGCTGATGTCTTGGGGGATTAACTTTAAAATATTCAAATGTCTACTAAAGAAGAAAGAAAGAAAGAAACCCACAAAGCACCATGGCTATTTTGAGGTGGGAAAACTTTGAGATGGGAGAAAAGAAAAGCATTGGTTAGATCTATTCCCTCCCTTTCCCAGAACCCGTAAACATGCCTGGCACACAGGACGTAGGGATGAGAAGGAGGAAGAAAAGAGGGAGGAAGCTAGTTCTGGATGAAATGCCAGGAAAGTGGCCAGCACGAGGGCACTTGTCACTGCCTCTTCGCAGGGTCTCCTGAGGGGATGTCCTCACCTGTGGGAAGATATTCCCACCTTAATCTCTTCTTGGGCTATAAAGGACAAGATGGGAATGAGACAACTCGATGTGCACCTCAAGCCCTCACCTACTGATAGTTGTTTGAGTAGTATGTTATATTTTGTAAGTAAGTGCACAGAAAACATAACATTATATGTCAGGAGGAAGGCCAGTTATATAAGTAAGGTAAACCTACTATGTAAAGGGGAAGTGGGACCAATGGTGGCACAATAGGGCCCAATGTGTCCTGGGGCTTCCTTAAGCATGCCAGGCACACAGTGCCCATGATCTGGGCTGACTAAGGCTGGGGCTGGATTGCATCATGAAGATCCTATTGGGGATGCCCCTCTCTTATGGAAAAAAAAAATGAATAAACTTTTAAAAATGGAAAAACTCTCAGATGAAAAATAAAACCCCATAATATAATTAATATTCTTCCCAAGAAGACGGAATGAACATATTCATCCCGATTCTGCATGCTAAATACAAACAAAAAGCCCTGAAATTATAAATAAAGCTGACAGGAGAAGCTTCTGAAAGGTGGAGACCAGGAGGTGGACAAGCTAGGGACCTTCGGACCCAAGGAACAACTCAGCAGGGATTTCTCTGGTTTTCCTTCTGCCTCATACATCCCAGAGTTGGAGCTGAAGAGGCTGGCAAACTGGAAAATGCAAACTGGAAAATGCAAGCCAAAACAAAATAAAGCAAAACCACACAGAAGTTTACTCTAGCCAAAGGAGCAGGAAAGGGCAACCTGTGAAGACAGAGCTGGTCCACTCCAGCCAAACACCACGGAGGATCTGTGGCCCCACCTTCACGCATGCTCAGAAGGGAAGAGTGGGAAGCATAGACTTCGTGCTCACTAGGCTATAATGGGGCAAACCCTGCTGGGGTTGTGTCAGTGCAGGCCTTGTAGAGAGCTGGAGTTTCCATCTCCACTTGGCAGCGATAATGGAGCCCCCCCCAACCCCTGCCCTCCTAGAGTATCATTGGCCATGAGAGCCTGGATTTCTGGACTCTGCCCCTCCCATTGTGGGGATGTCAGTGAAAGCCAGAGTGTCAGGACTTCCACCACCAGCTGATGGTAATGGTGCTGCCTCATGGTGTTGTCAGTGGAAACCAAGTAGAGAGCCAGAACCACCAACCACCACCCCCCCAACGCCAGTAATGAAGTATGGTCCTCCTTGGTTGTTAGACCCGACAGTGCAACTGCCCTACCCTGATGAAACAGTACCACAGTAAGTTAGCTAAAACAAGGTTTAAATGAAAACCAGTGTCTCATCGTCAGATCCCCAAAATGTTCACATTGCAATTATATCTTTGACTGGACTAATACACAGTGTAGTCATGCTAGGAAAATCCATTTTGTGTGCTATAAAGATGTACAGTGACGGAATGAATAAAAAGAAGAAAATAAAAGTGAATTTTCAAAAAAAGGCATTCGTAATACCAAGAACCAGGAAAATCTCAAACTGAATGGAATAAGATAGTCAATAGACACCAATACCAAGGTGACAGTGAGGTTATCTGTAAAGATTTTAAAGTAGTCGTCAAAAAATGCTTCAGTGAGTAATTGTAAATATGCTTGAAACAAATAGAAGGTATCAGCAGAGGCATAGTCTCAGCAAAGAAATAGAAAATACAAACAAGGAACTGGCAGGTGGCGTGGTGGTGGGGGTGCTGGACTCCCACATGACTGACTGCAGTTTAAGTCCTGGACCTGGTGGCTTCTTTTCTCACTTTCTCTCTCTCTCTCTGGTCAAATAAATAAATAAATAAATAAAATCATAATAAATAATTTTAAAAAGAAAAAAACAAATATATTAGAACTGAAAATATGGTAACTGAAATGAAAATCTCAGTTGATGAACTGTATAGCAGAGTGGAAGGGGCTGAGGAAAGGACCAGTGAACTGAAAGATGTAACAATAGAAATTACTGAATCTGAACAACAACAACAAAAAAAAAAAAACTGAAAAAAAAAATCAGAGTAGGAACCAATGGTGCAAAAGATCTAAATTTGTTATTGACATTCCAGGAGGAGAAGAGAAAGAGGTGTGGCTTAAAAAGTACTCAAAGAGGAACCAGCAGTTGGCATAATGGCTATGTTGCTGGACTCCCATGTAGTTGACCACGCTTTGAGTCCAGGACCTGGTGGCTTAAACTTACGCCGGGCACGTGTGCGTGCGTGCCCAAGATCCCAAGAGGAGAATGGAGGAGAAGGGATTGTGGCATGGGCATCCCCCCTCAGGGGTGATTTCTTGCTTTCTGTCTTTCTGTCTCTCTTTGTCTCTCTCGTAAGCACACGCACCCTATAGCAAAAAACTTTCCAAAAAAAAGATTAAAAAGTACTCAAAAAAATAATTGTTGAAAAATTCCCCAAGTTTGGCAAAACATATCAACATTCAGATTCAAGAAACTGGGTGACAAACAGGATAAATCCAACAAAAGCTACACCAAGATATATCATAATTAAAATTCTAAAAACTAGAGATAAAGAAAAAGTTTTGAAAGTAATGAGTGAAACAGTATTTTTAGGGGGGGAAAAGCAATTCATTTATAATTTCTCATCAGAAACTATAAAGGGCAGAATGAAGAGATGCTTTTTTTCTTTTTTTCCCAATTTTGTTGTAATGTGTGTGTGCTCACCAGAGAGAGACAGAGGGAACGAGAGAGGGAAAGTGAGAAATCACTCTCCAGGGAGAATAGCCATGCCACAATCCCTTTTCCTTCCCTCTCCTCTCCAGATTTTTGGCACACACGCACACACAACCAGTGTGTTTTTCTTTTTTTTCCTTCTTTTATTTTACACATTTAACCACAGTATATCACTTAGCTTGTAAAGTGAATTTACTCGACATGAACACACCTCACACCAGTCTAATTGAGGATGCTATACACATTATCATCAATAGACAACAGTCCATTTCTGTGTCCCATAAATATCTTGCCTCTCTATTTTTCTCCTTAATTTCATTCCTCATACTCTCCCTCTTCCCCCCCACCCTCTTCCCATACTGTCTCCAATATCCATAACCATTTTCCATGCTTCTATATCTTCTCATCTTTCAGTTTCTGCCATAGAGTGTGGACAGTTAGTATATAGTAAGGGGAGACATACAATGTCTCTCTTTCATAGCTTGACTTGTTTCACTCAGATCTTCCATATTCATCCATTTTCTGTCAAATGCCAGGATCTTGTGTTTTTTGTTTGTTTGTTTTTAATGGCTGAATAGTTTTCCATAGTGTTTTCCAAGCTGCTGGTCAGGGACTTGAATCACACAGTTGACTGTGAATCCAGTGCCCACACTGTACCATTGGTTGACCTAAAGGGACACAACACTTAAAAGTGTTGGGGAACAAAGGATCAGAATTCTATATAAAGTAAAAATGTCCTTCAGGAATTAAGAAGTCAAGATATTTTACATGAAGGAAAACAGAAAATTTGTCACCAAAATGCTACCACAAAAGTAGGTAAAAGAAGTTATACAGAAGAGACATGATGAAAAAAAGAAAACATGGAGCATTAGGAAGAAAGAACATGGTAAATAGGAATATTAAATTCAATGGACTTTACTTTTGCTTTTCTTAAGTTATGTTTGACAATTGAAACAAAAACTAACACTGTCTTGTGTGATTCTAGATGCATGTAGAGAAAATATTTAAGACAATTATCTTGTAAAAGGGACAATAGTAGGATGTAAAGGGTGGTAAGAGTCTTAGGCTTCACTCAAATTGTTGATGGAAGTAGACTGTGAAAAGTTATGTATATAAGATGTAATACCTAGAACAACTACCAAACTGTTCAGAGAGATGTATCCCAAAATATCTATACAAATCCATATGGAATTCTAAAAAAATGCTCAAGTCATGTACAGTAATGCAAGGAAGAGGAAAAAGAAATGAAAAATCAGAAACAAGGAACAAAATAAACAAAATAAAATGATAGTCTTAAGCCCTGATAGGTTAATAATTATGTTAATTTTAAATTGCTCAAATGCATCAATTTAAAGACAGATATCCAGGGTGAGTTTAAAAACATGAACTAACTATATGTTGTCCACAAGATGATAAAGATAGGCTGACAGTAAAAGAATGGAAAATGACATATCACGCAAGCATTATTTTTAAAAAAGAAAGAATGGCTGGGGACCAGCAGATGGCATAATGTTTATGTTGCTGGGTTCCCACATAGTCTACCATGGTTTGAGTCCCGGACCCAGAAGCTTGAAACTCAGGCTGGGTACATGTGCATGTGTGCCCAAGATCCCAAGAGAAGACTGGAGAAGAGGGGATTGTGATGTAGCCATCTCCCCTAGGGAGTGAGGTTTTCCACTCTCTCTTTCTCTCTTTCTTTGTCTTTTTCTCTCTCTCCAGTGAGCACACACATCCTGTAGCAAAAACTAAAAAAAAAAAAAAAAAAAAAGTGATAATTCTCTAGCAAGACAAACAAAAAAAAAGATCAATATTTGGGGATAAAATATTTATTAATACAGACCTTGCAAATATCAAAATGGTAGTAAGGGAATATAATGAAAATTCTATATAAATACATATACATTTGACAATGGAGGTGAAATAGACCAATGCCTTGAAAATACTTAATACCCCAACTTACCCAGTTTGAAATGGCTCATTTGAATACCTTCATAACTATTAAGCAAATTAAATTTATAATTTAAAAGTTACTGAAAAAGTCCTGGTTTTCACTGAATAAGTCTATAAAACACTTAGAAAAGAATGAATTCCACCTCTGTGTAAGCTTTCTAGAAAGTAGAAAATAAAACACTTTCCAATTCATTTTATGAAGCTAATACTCCCCTGATACCAAGATGGAACAACAAGGAAAATCCCTTATTAATATAAACACAAAAAAATGAACAAAATATTAATAAAAAGAAGTCAACAATATATAAAAATAATTAAGTTGTGGCTGAGTATGGTTTAATCAAAGATGTAGGGTTTTGTTCAATTTTCAAAAATAGATTAATATAATTTTTCATACTAACTGGCAAAAAAGAAAAAAAAAACACATTATCAAATTAATACAGAAAAAGCATTTGACAAAAGTCAACACCATTCATAATAACAACTCTTAAACAAATAGGGAGAGTGAAACTTTAATTTGATGAAATAAATTATCTGCAAAAATCCTATTATAGCTGACATCATACTTAGTGGTGAAAGATTGATTGCTTTTCCCCTAATATCAGAAACAAGGCTAGGATACTTGGTCTCCTATTCTTTTACACTTTAGTACTAGAAAGCCTAGCCAATTCAATAAGGCAAGAAATGGAAATAAAAGTCTTACCTGTGTAGCTCAGAAAGGAAAAAGGGGGGAAAAAAGACAGTTTCATTTCCAGATGACATGATTGTCTACGTAGAAAATCCCCCCAAAATCTATTGACCCCCAAAAGTTCAACAAGATCATAGATACAAAATCAACATAAAATATTAATTTTATTACTATATACTAGTAATGAGCACTGGTTGACCAAAACTTTTTAAATGCCTTTTGTAATTTCTCGAAACATAAGGACTACTTAGATATAAATCTAACAACAGGCATAGAACTCGTGTGCTAAAAACTACAAAATTCTGATGAAACAAATTTAAAAACATCTGTATAAATGGAGAGACATAGCATATTCATCAAGTAGAAGATAAAGCATAGTAAAAATATTTTTTCCTTCCATATTAATATACACGCTTAACACAATTCCTATCAAAATCTTAGCAAGATTTCTTATTGATACAGACAAAATTATTCTAAAATTCATATAAAAACACAAAGAAGATAGAATAGCAAAAACAATTTTTGGAAAGAGGGAAGTGTAAAGAATTATTCTACCCATTTTGAGACACAACTACAGCATGAAAGAGTGTATAGTACTGGCAGAAGAACAACACATAATCAATGAATCAGAATAAGGAATGCAGAAATAGACCCATACAAATGGGGGTGGTTAATTTCAACTGATTTTTTTTTTTTTTTGAGAGGTTTTCACTATAGGGCGCGTGCGCTCGCCAGACAGACAGAGAGAGACATAGAGACAGAAAGCGAGAAATCACCCCCCAGGGGGGATGGTCACGCCACAATCCCTTCTCCTCCATTCTCCTCTCGGGATCTTGGGCACGTACGCACACGCGCCCGGCGTGAGTTTTAAGCCACCGGGTCCGGGACGCGAACCGCGGTCGACCACGTGGGAGTCCAGCGACATATATATATATATAGAAAGTCTTTGATAAAAGATGGGGAAAAAAACGCACAACAAGCTATGGTTTGGCAGGCTATGCTTACAAAGTACATATCACACTGCGAAGTGCCTATCATACTGAAGGACACAACCCAAATGCCATAATCCTGGAATCCTGAAAAATCAAAATCCCTACATTCTAAAATCCCTAAATTCACACTCTCCAAAGATTAAAATCTCAAATGTTGAAATTCTGAAAGCTGAAATCTTGAAATCTGTCATTCCCCTGTGGGAAAATTCAGCGTGGAATGCTCATGTTGGTGTATAATGAATCCTAGAAGAATTTCAGAGAGAGCAGTGCCAGGTAGAAAAAGGATGTAAATGTTTTTTTAGAGGAGAGCCATGCTCTAAAAGAAAAAAGCAGCTTGTTCACTGCAGAGTAAGATTTCAAAGTATAGTTAAGGATCATAAAAGTCAGCCAGCTTTTATGGATTGCTTTCATGAAATTGCTCATTATCTATCCTGCAATACACTTTTTCATAGGTCAAATTCTCTTTTCAGTTTTTTTCATTTTAAGATTTTCTCCTGCACTAAGTAGTCAGCTTTCTTATTTTTAATTTTTTATGACAATTCACTGTGCTATGTATTTTATCTTTGCATCATTTCCAACACCAAAGGTATATTGTATAATACTTTTGAGAGTTCTGATTCATTTTTTGCATTTTTGGCAAATTCAACTCCATGAAATTGTACTACCACAACATTGGCTTTGTAGATAAGCAGTGTGCATGTATATAAAAGCATTGAAACTTCCCTGATAAAGAAAGAGATTTTTTAAGAATTATTATTTACGTCTACACTTGTGAAAGAAAACATCTCAAGATCTTGGTTCTTTGGTGACTGCTTATGTGGTGGTGACCCATTGCTGGTTTAGAATGATCTTGTTAAGAGACTTAGGCTGCCAGTAATGGTCTTTGAGATGACTGAAGTTATAAAGCTAGATACTCATAGTTATCAGCCACAGTGATACATATTTATACACTTCACTTTTTTACCTATTTCTATTTATTTATTTATTTATTTATTTATTTATTTATTTATTTATTTAGAAAGAGATTTTTGCTACAGGGCACATGCACTTGCCAGAGAGACAGGGAGACGAAAAGTGAGAAATCACATCTGGTGGGGGGGGCGGCCATGCTGCAGTCCCTTCTCCTCCATTCTCCTCTTGGGATTTTGGGCATGTATGCACATGCACCTGCCATGAGTTTTAAGCCTCCAGGTCTGGGACTCGAACCTCAGTTGACTATGTGGGAGTCTAGAGACATAAACATTACACCATCTGCTGGTTCCTTGACCTATATCTTAATGAATATAGTTTATCTGCTTATATCTGGGATACCATGTGATTGTCGTTAGTATACCTGTTTATTCTTGCAAAGATATGTATGTTAGTAGTTTATCGTGTAAAGTGGCCTATGGGGTGTTCTGTTATCTTTTCATATGTTTCTCAAATAAGCCCCTTTTATAAATGGAGATAAATGTCTTAAAGAATTCTTAAAATTCTTTTTTCCAGAATTATACTTCTAGAGTTTGCTCTTTCAGGATTTTAGACTAGACATTTTAGACCTTAGGGATTTTGCTTTTGGGGGGAATTTCAACATTCAGGGTTATGGTGTTTCCGACTGTGTCATTTTTGTGACTCACACCCACTCGCACAATCTAGCAATGTTAGTCAGAATAGCCTCCAACCGGAAACAGCCCCCTCGTCTTCAGTGGTTAAGGAAATGGTGAAATAGCCATACCATGAAATACTTCTCTGTGTTAAGAAAGAATGCACTATTGATACATACAATATTTTGAGTAATTCTCCAGAAAATTTTTGCTGAATGGAGGGAAAACAATACCAAAGATGACATACTGTGATTCTGTTTCTATAACATTCTTGAAATGACAAAATTATATACAGTTGTCATGCACTCCGTAACAGCATTTCAGTCAGCTACAGACCACGTAAGCGACAGTGGTCCCATGAGACTATGGTAAGCGATACCATATAGCCCAGATGTGTGGCAGGCTAGCCGTCTCGGTTCATGTAAGCATATTCTGTGAAGTTCACACAGTGATAACATTGCCTGACAACACATTTCTTAGAATGTATTCTCATCACTCAGTGACATATGAGTGTATGTGGAGAAGGACTAGTGGTTGCAAGTGTTAGGATGGATAGCTGCCCGGAAGAACAGGAGGGAAGTAGCTGTGGTTATAAAAGGGGCAACCAGGGAGAAGCCAGTTGGAGCATGAGGGGTTTCTTTGCACTCAGGCCTAATAGGATCTCTCGGGAAGATTCTTCAGTCACCATGTCAACCAACAACGATGTTTCTCTTTCTTCCTATGATGAAGATCAGGAATCCAAACTTATTGGAAAAGCTCAAGAGGCATCATTTGCCCCCATTGGAATGGCAAGTTTTGTAGCAATTGTTGCATATGGATTATACAAATGGAAGCACAGGGGAAATACTAAAATGTCCATTCACCTGATACAAATGCACATGGCAGCCCAAGGCTTTGTTGTGGGAGCAATGACCCTTGGTATGGGCTATTCCATGGTTGAGGAATTCTGGGCAAAGCCTAAACCTTAGAAGAAGAGATGCCGTCTTGGTCCCGTGGCCGTGCTTGCTTTAGTGAAACATCTCATATTGAGGTTGCGTGTTTGTGTCAAAAACAACTCATTCGATGGGTTCAGATAAGGTATTTTGAATTTTGGCTTTCTACCTCACATACTAGATTTGCCTGGTGACCAAAATTATTAGTGACTAATTCACTAGTTAGGTCATTCAGGAAAGTCAAGTTAATTCAAAAGAAACCTGTCACCTAAATGTACTCTGTAGTGTTAAAAATCTCCACTTTCTTAAACTCCTATGATAAAACTAGGTTTTTTTTGTTTTTGTTTTTGTTTTTGAGAAGTTTTCACTATAGGGTACAAATGCTCGCCAGAAAGATAAAGACAGAGAGACAGAAAGTGAGAAATCGCCCCCCAGGGGGGATGGCCATGCAATTCCCTTCTCCATTCTCCTCTCGGGATCTTGTGCGCGCACACACACACATGCGCCCAGCATGAGTTTAAGCCACTGGGTCCAGGTTGCTCACAACATAGCCATTATGCCAACTGCTGGTCCCGGAAACTAGTTCTAAAGAAGACTATAAACTAATCTTGAAGTACTCACAGTTTGCTGAAGTATTCCCAGTTTGCTGCAGAATACCTCTGCTTTGAGTGTTATTTAGGAGTCTGGTTTACCCCAGTTAATTTAAGATTTTTCTGTGGGCCTTGTGGACTGGTTGAGTACTTCAGTTTTTAGATCTGGTTGGCTCTTAGAGAACTGTTTGGAATAAGAGCATGGACTATAATTTGTAAAGCCTTCTTTAACTGATTTGTATATGTGTGTAAACCAAACCTGTAATGTTCACAACAGGGCTGCAGAGTAGTAGTTATTTCATAATCACACTTGTAAACATTAAAATAACTTAATTATGAATTCTAGTTTAGCTCTTTTGTAATTGCAGAATTATATTTTTGCTATTAGATTAGAATAATTTTTAAATGTCATCTTGGAATAGAAATACGTATTTTAAGTATTAACACAAAGTTAAATGGAGAACACTTTTTAAATGTGAGCAGTATAGGGACCAGCAGTTAACGTAATGGCTATGTTGCTGGACTCCCATGTAGTCAACTACAGTTCGCGCCCCAGACGTGGTGGCTTAAAACTCACGCCGGGTGCATGTGTGTGCATGCCCAAGATCCCGAGAGGAGAATGGAGGAGAAGGGATTGCAACGTGGCCATCCCCCCTGGGGGGTGATTTCTCGCTTTCTGTCTCTCTGTCTCTCTTTGTCTGTCTGGCAAGCGCACACGCCGTATAGCAAAAACCTCTCAAAAAAAAAAAAAAATCATGCCAGGCACATGTATATGTGCCCAAGATCCTGGGAGGAAAATGAAGAAGGGATTGCAGCATGGCCGTTGCCCCAGGGGGTAATTTTTTTGTTTTCTGTCTCTGTCACTCTCTGTCTTCCGGCGAGCACATGCACCCTGTAGCAAAAATCTCTCCAAAGAGAAGTGAGGGACAACCTAAGGATGGTGATGGGGAAGATCTGTATCTGACCGTACCAATGTCAGTGTACTGCTTGTGACACTGTACTAGCCTTTGATAAGATGTTACTGCTGGGAGAACTGGGTAAAAGATATATGGCCTATCCACATAATTTCTTACAATTGCATAGGAATCTATAATTATATTAGAGTACAATTTTTCCTTTAATTGCCTAAAAGTCAGTAGCTAAAAAAAAATGCAGTATAATCAAATTAGCTCAGAAAAGCTCACGGCAAGAGAATAAAGAATAATCAGGCAAATTCTAATAATAACAAGAAAATTGAGGTTATGGTAGTAAATACTGGTTGGTATAGATTTAAGGCAGGAAAAACCATTAAATGAGAAAGTTATGGTAAAGATCACAGTCTATAATGGGGATTTAACTCATACATTTTGTAGATAATATGAAATAACATACTGATACATACCTATTTGAAAATCCAGGAAAAAATCTGAGAAATTCTAGAATGCCATAGGAATTTTAATTCACCTTTTGCTAAGCCATGAAGAGACTCTGAAGGATAACAAGAGCTCACAGACATATGTTGTATTGGGTTCCCTGACAATAGATAGTACTTCTTTATAAGTCTTATGAAACTTTCTCTACAAAAATAGATCATATGTCAATCTATAAGGACATCCTCAAAAAATTCCACAAAGTGAAAATATTAGGTTATTGGGAAAGTCATGACATATTTTTTGTTTTTCTATGCAAAAATGCTTCACGACATTCCCAACAAACCAATAGTTCAGGTGTATTCTCTACATCAGCAGAATGAACAAAATAGAACATTAACAACAACAACAAAAATCTCAGAAAATCAGACACTTGGGACCAGCAGGTGGCATAATGGTTATGTCGCTGGACTTTCACATATTCAACCACAGTTCAAGCTCCAACCCCAGAAGCTTAAAACTCCTGCTGGGCACGTGTGTGTGCATGCCCAAAATCTCAAGAGGAGAATGGAGGAGAAGGGATTTTGGCATGGCCATGCCCCCTGGGGGGTGATTTCTCACTTTCTGTCTGTTTCTCTCTGTCTCTCCAGTGAGCACACATGCCCTATAGCAAAAGTCTCTTTCTGAAAAGAAAGAAAGAAAGAAAGAAAGAAAGAAAGAAAGAAAGAAAGAAAGAAAATTAGACACTCTTTTAAAACTAATATTTGATAAAAGAATAAATTAAAATGAAGTATGCTAAATAGTTAAGAAGTAATGATAATAGAAGCATAAGGCAAACAAAAATAATATGTCTCTAAAACTTAATGAGAGAAAATGAATTATCCAATTTAAGGAGCTTTATTTTATTATATTATATTATTTATTTATTTATTTGTTGAGCGATTTATTGCTGTAGGGCGTGTGTGCTTGCCAGAGAGAGAGACAGAAAGCAAGAAATCACCTGCGAGGGAGATGGCCATGCCACAATCTTTTCTCCTTCATTCTCCTCTCAGGATTCTGGGCATGCACACATATGCACTTGATGTGAGTTTTAAGCTGCCAGGTCTGGGACTCAAACTACGGTTGGCCATGTGAGAGTCCAGCAACATAGCCATTATGGCACCTGATGGTCCCTTAAGGAGCTTTTAAAAAAAATTAGTCAAAGGGCATGTGAGCTCACCAGAGAGAAAGCACCCCCCCATGGAGAATAGTCACACTACAATACCTTCTCCATTTCTCCTCCTTTTTAGGATTTTGGCATGCCCAGCAGCTTGAGAAACACGAATCCAGAACTCCAACTGTGCAGTCTGCCATGTAGGATCCAGCTCCTTTAACCATCACACCGCCAGCTGGCCCAAGGAGCATTTGTTTAAGTGCTATGTTTTTCATAAATATAAAAAACAAATTAATGCACTAGGAAGCAGTAGGGTGGAATTTTTTTAATGTCTAAGCTAATTGTTGAAAAATAAATGTGCACACAATGGACTCGAGAAACCACTGGCTCACTTAGTCAAGAAAAAAGGGGAGAGAACACAGATACAACAGAAACAAGAGAAATAAACACCGGCACCGAGAGACTTAGAAGCAATATGGAAGAATGTTCTACAGCATCGTTTACAACTAAAATTCAAATACTGGCTTTAGGAAAATGTGAGTTGCTGGAAGGGATTGAAAATCAAAGAGTTTCATAACATGGAATAAAGTATCAAAGAAGCACGTGCTCAATGTGCATTTATTGAGTCTGTTACATACCAGGGTGCTCAGAGCCTGCAGGAGGCGGTAAAGGCCCTGCTGTCAGGGAGTGCTCTGTGAGTTGAGAGTGAGGGGAAAACAAGGAAACCAACTTCATAAGAACCAGAGGCCAGATGGAGGGTAGGGAGAGAGGCCTAGATGTCCATTGTGGCCCTGCCCTTCACAAGCTCACTTCTTTCTTATGAAGACCTGGTCCTTCGAGAGCCTGATTCCTCTCGGTAGAATGTGGCGCCGGTGCCTCCCTCTGGAATCTTTGGGAGGATATAGACTTATGTAAGAGCATGTATTCATGTGGTCCCTGGTGCTGAAAAACACCCCCACAAAACTGCTGTTGACTGCCCCCAAGCAGCAAAAACTGAGAGGAGGCGATGGGGAGCTGTGGAGGACGATCTTCCTGGGAAGGGGCTTATAGGTTAGAATCCTGGAGGATGAATTGGAATTAGAAGGGGAAAAGGTACTCCAGGCCATGGGCGGGCTGGTGGCTCAGTGGCAAAATGCACTGCTCCTCAAGGCTGACCCCCATGGGTTATGCATCTAAAGACCTCCCTGAGTACATTGCTCATGTGTGCAAGATGGAGAGCTGAGGGTGGGGGTGGAGCACAACACTGAGACTGTTTTGGATATGCTGTCTCTCATCCTTTGTCTCTCATTCCAGGAAGAAATACATTTTAGGCCCTGAAACATCTTAAGTTGCTCCACAAAGGTTTGGGATGAGCCTGAAGGGGCTGACTCTTGGATACAGAGGAGGCCCTCACTTGCCTCTCTGTGTGGTCCCCCCAGGTAGAGGCAGCAGAGCTAAGACTCTATGGTCTGGCCCGAGTTCCCCAGAGGAAGGTGGAGAGGGGACTTCTCAAGTTGTTATTGGAGGGGATCCTGCCGGTAGAGTCTTCCGGTTCTGTCTCCAAGAAATCTAAGCCAGCAATTAGTCCAGATGGCCACTGCGGGATTCCTCTCTCGTAAAAGTTCTTGAAGTCTCCTTTTTCTTTTAATTAATTAATTAATTAATTTTACATTCACTCACTGAGCATCACCACAGCATATAAAATGTGATTTCCATCCAGAATACACTGTATAGTGGCGTAATCAAACATGTTATCATTGACAAATAATTTTCCATTTCTTGTTTCATATATATGTGTGTATATGTATGTATGTATGTATTCCCCCCCATTTCTCACCCTCTGGTAATTCCCACCTCCTCCCACACTGTCTCTGGTGCCTACAGTTGCTTTCCATTCCTTCCCCCCCCCCCCCCCCACACACACACATACACACACACACATTTTATGGAGTCACAAAATATCTTAATTAATCTATCTATTTTCGATAGCAAGTTCAGCTGAAATGTACATATCTGTGGACACATGTCTGGCTTTAGGCATGGAACTCTGAGTAGAATGAACATACTCTTAAGCACCTAGCTGATATAGCACCTAGCTGATATAGCACCTAGCTGATGCTATATCGCTTACTGCGGTCATTAAATAGGTATTTTTTAATCTGGAGTTGAATATTATATTCCAGAATTTAAACAGGAAGATCGGACCACAACAGAAGATAGATTAAGTACATGAGACTGAACTGGTGATATAGAATGTTACAACTTTTGACTAAAACATTACTGATTTTCTTCTAGGCTTTGTTTCCCAGATTTAAGGATTTTTGTCTTGTCTTGAGCTGCCTGCCGATAGGTTCGTGTACCTACTATTTGAACAGAATCCTACCCTGTTTCCTGGCTTTAAGTTTTAAGCAAAGCTCTCTTGGCATTCTTTTATTTTGATTTATTAAAGCCTCCTTTTGATCCCATCACCACTGACGCAGTCTATCTCTGCCTGCCTGTGGGACCTGGGGGGAGTTTTCTAGCTCCTTCCAGCCTCCTCTGTGTATCTGCTGCTGTATTTGATAATGTGGAAAGCAAGCAGGGATGAGTGGATGCACAAATACAGACGTAAATAGCTCTCGTTGAGGGACAGAGCTCTCATCGGAACTGGCCTGAAATACAGATGGAGTTCTGCGCTGGGAGTTGCTGTGGTCTTCACTCTCTGATCTCCGATGCTCTTCCAATGGCGTGTCTGTGTGCTGGGGCTGCCATAGCAATACCATGGATGTGGAGGCTTAAACAGGAATCTGCTTTCTCATGTTCTGGAGACTGGATGTCTAAGATCGAGGTGTGAGCAGATTTGGTTTCTCATGAGGCATCTGTCTCTGGCTTACAGAGGCCCTCTTCTTGCTGTGTCCTCACCTGGCCTTCTCTCTGTGTACACTTACGCCTGGTGTGTCTCCTCTTCTAATAAAGACAACAGTCATATCGGATTAAGGCTCTACCCTCACAGCCTCGTTTAGCTTAATTACCTCTTTTCAGATTTCATATCCAGTACAGTTGCACTATGAGGTGGGGGTTGGGACTTGAACATATGAATGCATAAGGGACACAATTCAGCCCCAAACGTGTGGCTTTTAACCTTCTACGTAAGGAGTGTAAGTCCAAAGCCAAGGACAGGTAGGGAACTGGGGGTGGTAGTAAACTGAGTTGGGAATCAGCCTCATTCTGGGTTAAAAAGAAAAGCATCCAAGGAGAGCCTGGTGGATACTTTCCCACAGGTCACCTGACCCTACCGCAGGCGTGTGGTTCTGAGCCAGTCCACACAGTGGGCGTGTAGGAGCCCCAAAGGGACGAGCCTCACCTCTGTCTGCAAAGCTGTGCTTTCCGAATCTGCTCCCTCCCCCGGGACTGGTCAGACCCATGTCCTACCACACCACAAGGTGGACAGTGGGTCAGCTGGAGGATGGCAACTCCAGGGTTCTGCAACCCTCCTGACCTCCAAATTGTAGAGGAAGCCTCTCACAGTCAGCCTGCCTTCAGGATTCAGAAGCAGCAGGGCTGCAGGCTCCTCTCTGTCGAGTGTGTTCAGCGTGCTAGTTAAAAAGATGTCTCTGGTTACTTTCTCAGAGCTTTCCTCTGTCTCCCTGTGGGCTGGTCAGTTTTGTTTCCTACAGATGGACTTACCTGTACTTTTCATTTCCTGTCATCTGGGAGGCCAGGATATAGCGATGTGTAGGCCTTTCAGTAAGACAGAGGGCAGAATGTGCCTTGGATCTGGCTGTCTGGCTCATCCCTGCCTTCTGCCGTGGTCTGTGTGTTTGATCTGCCATGACACCAGCACATGGCCCACCATCACTGCACCGTGCTTCTCTGTCCCCATGAAGAGAAACAGTTTCCTCTGCTGCAGAACACCCTTGGGAGAGCCTCCGTCATCCTCAGCTCTCATCTCCTTGGAGCACTCAGCTCCTGAAACAGTCCGGCTGCCACTCACTGCCTGACATCTTTCTAGAAAAGAGATGGTTTATATTACACAAGAGATACTGAGCAGGTTAGGTTTTTAAAATTGAGAAACGTCTCCAGACAGTTTGGAAAGGAAAGAAATGTTGATCTTGAACAACTTTCTCAAGTACTCAAGGAAAAAGACACTATAATTGGCATTCCCTCATCCCCTTCAGGTTAAATATAAATAAGACTGGCTCTCCTGTGGGGGCCTGAGCTCACACCTGGAGCTAATGACTTGGGGGACACTGAGCAGGTGGACTATGAGGATTAGGGTGGGCGATGTTGCCATCTGGCCCAATTTTTAGTCACTTTCCAATTGCAAAAAAAAAGAAAAAAAATGCCCTTAGAAATTGCAGAGCCAATACTTTTTTGCTAATGCTGACAGAAATTCCTTAAAACTAGGATGTGGTGCTACTGCCCATCAATTTTACAAGGCAATAATGCAGATCCCAAGTGGCTAAAGTCTGAGGCAGAAGGCAGAGCACTTCATCACAGTGAGAGAACTGGGTTGTTGCTGGGGGAAAGTGTTCTGATCTCACACTGGCATTACCATGCGTTAATAAGCTTTGTTCATCTTCTCTGACACTGGAGGGCCAGCTTCTTTGCTTCATCTTCTTGCTTATTATGCAGCTCAAGCCATGGGGATGGGCTGCTTGCTTGTCATAAATCGCAGGCGAGCTCCCTTCTTTCTCTTGTTGTTCCCGGTGGGCTTATGCTCCTGGGAGCTGAGACTCTCTGAATTCTTTGGTTCCAGAGGTACACCCAGAGCTCTGATGCCAGGCTGGGCATGATGGGAACCTCCAGGATGCATGAGCCACAGTCTCTGCCTTCATGATCGTGTTGAGGTTGGGGAAAAGTCACATGGCCAGATAATTACACTAGCAGCCAGGATGTGTAACAGGGAAAAGCGCATGGCCATGGGAAATCGAGAAGAGAAGGAGCACCTTTCAGTGGGGGGAGAACAAGGAGGGGTCCTAGAACAGGATTACAATACAGAGACCCTTCGAGAATGTTGCCATTTCAGCCTGCAGTTTGCCATAACAAAGGAGGAGGAGCCTGGACATAGGAAGATGACACGTAAACTAAACAGACACAGACACACACACACACACTCACACTTTATTACACAGCAAAATAATCTATGCTGGGAATATAGTTATGTGATTTTTCACACACACACACACACACACACACACACACAGATTTGTGTAATCACCCCCACAATTAGGATACAGAACAACTTGACCATCCTAGAGCCTACAGGAATCCCTTGTGCTATGGCTTTATAATCATCCTCTTCTCCTTCCAAGAGCACCTAGAAACCCATGACTTATTCTCCATTACCATCGTTATGTCTTGTTGAAAATGTTATATAAATGGAAACATACGATCTGAAAACCTTGGATTTGACTTCCCTCATTCAGTATATCTTTGAGATTCAGTCATTCAGTCAGGTTGTTGCATGCACCAACAGTTAATTCCTTTCATTGCTGAGTAGAATTCTATTGAATGGATATACCACAGTTTGTTTATCCACTTACCATAGAAAAACATTTGCGTTATACCCAGTTTTTGATGAGTGCGAGGAAAACTGTTATAAGTATTTGTGTACAGAGGCCAGACAGTGGCACAGCAGTAAAACATGACACTCTAGCAGGCAACACCATATGGAAAGTTTCTTATGGTGGAACCAGGTCTCGTGGTTCAAGTGCAGAGACCTCCGTGAGTACACTGGGCGCATGCTTTCCCATAATGTGGGGCTGGCTGAGGCTGGGGGAGCTCACAGGATTAAGTGCCTTCTGGGTGTGCTGCCTCTTTTTCTCTTTCCCTCATGGAAAAAATAAATTAGAAAATTAATGTGTAGATGGGCATCAGTTTTTACTTCTCTAGGATGGAGTTTCTCAACCTTGATATTTTGAGCCAGATCCTCCTTCGTAGTCAGAGCTTCCCTGTGCATTGCAGGCTGTTTAGCAGCGTCCCCTATCTCTGCCCGCTAGATGCCAGTAGAACTACCCCAGCTGTGACCAAAATTTCTGCAGACATTGCCTAATGTCAAAATTATTCATGGCTGAGAATTTCGGCTCTCTGTTAAATACCCAAAAGTGAATTTACTGGGCCATGTGACAATTGACTGCATCATATGGTGTAAAGCTTTGTAAGAAACTTTATATTTCCAGTGTATGAGAGACCCAGTTGCTTAACAACCTTATAAATGCTTCATATTGTTTAATCAAGTAATGCTGAGATAGCAATTGAATATCAATAGTCAAAAGATAAACAAAACTTGGCCTAAACCTTATGCTTATATACAAATTAGTTCAAACTGAATTATAAATCCAACTGTTAAAATAAAACTCTAAAACTTCAAGACAATGTGAGAAAACCTCATGACTTGAAGTGAAACAAAAAGTTTTCAGGTGTAGCGCCAAATACATAGATTTTTTTTCCTATGGGCTTTAAAATTTTTAGTTTTAATTGGCACATAATTATACATATTTATGGAGTACAGCACGGTATTTCAATACATGTATACTATGAGTGTGATCAAGTCAGGGAAATTCATTAGCATATCTGTCATGTAGATACAGAATACTGGAACTTGTTCCACCATCCAACTGTAATTTTATGTCCCTTAGTTGGCATCTCTGTATCCTCCCCTACCCTATGTTCCTTCTAGCCTCCAGCACCCACTATTCCACTCTCCACCTCCTTGAGATCAACGTTTTTAGCTTCTACATGTGAGAGAGAATGTACAGTATGTAGGGGCATCTCATCATAGTTCCTAATTTGCATTTCCCAGTGCCTGATGATGTCGAAAATCTTTTCATGTGTTTATTTGCCATCCATATATACCCTTCAGTGAAGTCTGTTCAAATCATTGGTTCATTTTTAATGAAATAATTTGTTTTCTTACTGTCAAGTTTTGAGAGTTCTTTAGAAATCTAAATACAAATTTTCTTGGATATGTGAGTTACAAGTTTTTTAAAATATATTTATTTAATTTTATTATTATTATTATTATTATTAATTTCACCAGAAAGAGACAGAGAGAGAGAGAAAGAGAAAGTGGGAAAGCAAGTCACCAAGTCCAGGACTCAAACCATGGTCAGTCATGTCAGAATCCAGTGCCTCAACCACCATACCACTTTTTTTTTTTTTTTTTTGGAGAGGTTTTCGCTATAGGGCGCGTGCGTTCGCCAGACAGACAGAGAGAGACATAGAGACAGAAAGCGAGAAATCGCCCCCCAGGGGGGATGGTCAGGCCGCAATCCCTTCTCCTCCATTCTCCTCTCGGGATCTTGGGCACGCACGCACACGCGCCCGGCGTGAGATTTAAGCCACCGGGTCCGGGACGCGAACCGCGGTTGACTACGTGGGAGTCCAGTGACATAGCCATTACGCTAACTGCTGGTTTCCAACCACCATACCACTTTCTGACCCCTACTTTCTTCCTGTCTGTAGCATTTCTTTTCATTAATTTAACAGTGCCTTTTATAGCAAAAAAAAAAAAAAAAAAAAAAAAAAAGAAAAGAAAAGAAAAAGCTTTCTTTATTTTGATGAAGATTAACTTATCAATTTTTCTACTTTGTGATTACAAATGCGGTGTCATACATAAGGGCTCTTTATTTAACCTCAGGTCATGAGATTTTCTTTTTTTAGCTTTAGAGTTTTATATATAAGATGTGAGGTTTAAGTCAAGGTTTGTTTACTTTTTCTTTTTTTAGGTTTTTGTCACAGGGCACGTGCCCTTGATGGAGAGAGACAAAGAGAGGGAAAGTGAGAAATCAACCCCCAGGGGGGTGGCCAGACCGTAATCCCTTCTCCTTCATTCTCCTTTCCAGATTTCGGGCATGCACGTACACGTGCCTGGCATGAGTATCAAGCCACTGGTCCAGGACTTGAACTATGGTCAGCTATGTGGGAGTCCAGCACCTTAACCACCATGCTATCTGCTGGGCCCTTATTTACCTTTTGACTATTGATATTCTATTGTTATTTCAGCATTATCAGTTTTTTTGTTTTGTTTTATTTTTGGAGAGGTTTTTGCTATAGGGGTGTGTGCGCTCACCAGAAAGACAGAGACAGAGACAGAGAGAGAGAGATAGAGAGACAGAAAGCAAGAAATCACCCACCAGCAGGGATAGCCACACTGCAATCCCTTCTCCTCCATTCTCCTCTTGGGATCTTAGGCACGCACGCACATGCCCCTGGTATGCGTTTAAGCCATCAGGTCCAGGACTTGAACCTCAGTCAACTACATGAGAGTCCAGCAACATAGCCATTACACCAACTGCTGGTCCCTCAGCATTATTTGTTTAAACAGCTCTCCTTCCTTCTCTGAATTCCTTTTGAATCTTTGTTTAAAATTATTTGGGCTTATTTATATGGATCTATTTTGGGGTTTTATATTTTGTTCCATTCATCTATGCATCTCTTCCTTGACTGTGACATCTTGGTTTCTGCAACCTTGCAGTTAGTTTTAAATCAAATAAGATAATTTCCTTGACTTTATTCTTTGGCAAATTGTTTTAGCTTTTCTAGTTTTTTTTTTTTTTCCTCTTCATGTCAATTTTAGAATTAGTTTGTCTCTACAAAAAGTTCTGCTGTGATTTTGTTTGAAATTATGTGAAATCTATGGATCAATTTAGGAAGAATGAATGAAAGTACTCTATTTTTTGTAGAATTTGGGTATTTTTTAGTCATTATTATCTTCGGATACTTTTTCAGTCCTGTCTTCTTTTTCTTATCCTTTCATGATTCTAAGGAAATGAAGATTAAACCTTTCATTGTAGTCTCACGAGTCCTACAGGTCCCTGAGGCTCCAGTTTTTGCTTTTGTTTTATTTTAATAAAGAATTATTTTATTTATCCTTATTTATTTATTTTAATTTGACCAGAGAGGGACAGAGTAAGAGAGAGAGAGAAAGTGAGAAAGCAAGCTGCCACCAGGACCAAGACTAGAACCGTGATCAGCCATACGGGGGTCCAGAGTCCTTAACCACCACGCCACCTGCCAGCCCCAAGGCTCTAGTTTTTGTTTGTTTTTCTAAGTCTGTTTTGCTTGTTCAGATAGGGTGATTTCTACTATTCTATCTTCTATTTCACTGATTCTTTTTTCTATCTGCTTTATTCTGCTGTTGAGGTCATTTTTATTTTGATCATTGTCTTTTTCAGTGCTAAATTTTTCAGTTGGTATTTCTTTATATTTTCTACTTATGTGATTCTTGGAGACTTTTTATGATAGCCGCTTAAAAGTTTTTGCCCCATTATGAATTTCAACATCCATGTCATTTTGCTCTTGGCATCTGTTAACTTTCCTTTTCCATACGAGTTACATTTTTCTTTTCCTTCATATACTGAAAATGTTTGGATCATTTCCCGGACAGTTTGAATATTATATTATGAGAATTTTGGATCTTGTTTAAATCCTATGAAGAATGCTGATATTTTGGTTGTAACGGGGAATATACCTGTTATGTTTGGGCTGGAAGTTTCAACTCACCTTCTGCTCACTGTGCTTTCAAAGTTGTTTTCGTCTTCAAAGCCTTTGTATATTACTCAGCTCTGATCCACACGTGGCCAGTCTGATCCACTCGTTGGCCAGTCTGGCACCTGCTTCCTCATCAGTCTGCTAGTTCCATTCTCGAAGTCTCCTGTATGTGAGTTAGCATCAAATCTATGCACTCATACCTGGGACTGAGCCCTGACATCAATAAACAATGTCGTGAGCTGTTTTCCTAATTCCTTCCTCTCCATGGTACTTTCTGGCTCCCTGGGACTCCTTTTATCATCCTCTAGCCAGAAAGCTGGGGTTAGTTATCTGGCTCTGCTCTCTATGCCTCCAGGGACAAAAAGGGAGAGTACTACAGGGGAAAAAGTTGAAGCCATTCATTCAGCAGGACCTTGACTTCTGTCTACTTCTCCAATTTGCTTGCCACTGTTTATTGGGTCATTGGAAAAGTCATGATGTATTTTGCTATGCAAAAATGTGTCATGACTTTTTTGATAATCCAGTTTTTCTCAGAGACCTCAAGTGCCTTCCCCATGCATTCTTTTCAGGAGTTATGGCAATGTTCAAAGAGAGAGATGGGGAAATCATCTGATCTTTTATCCCGAACTAGAATCCTCTATTCTAGCCCTTGCTCTGTAGTTTAACTTCCTTTAAGCCTCTGCTTCTTCATTGTAAAACTAGTGTCTGCGTCAGGGATTCTCCAAGACCACCTCAGGTTCAGTGATCTTCTAGAAGGGCTCACAGGACCCAGACAAGCTGCTATACTCTTCGTTTATTACAGAAAGAAAGACATAGGGAACCAGCAGTTAGCGTAATGGCTATGTCGCTGGACTCCCACGTAGTCGACCGTGGTTTGCGTCCCGGACCCGGTGGCTTAAAACTCACACCGGGCGCGTGTGTATGCGTGTCCAAGATCCCGAGAGGAGAATGGAGGAGAAGGGATTGCGGCGTGACCATCCCCTCTGGGGGGTGATTTCTCACTTTCTGTCTCTATGTCTCTCTGTCTGGCGAGCACACGCGCCCTGTAGCGAAAAAAACCTCTCCAAAAAAAAAGAAAGAAAGATATAGACTAAAATCAGCAAAGGGAACAGGTACAGGAGGTGGAGTCCGGTAAAGACCAACAAGCTTTTATTGACAGTTGTTTTGTCTTAGTGAAGTCATAGAAAGGAGGGCTTAATTTGCTACACAGTGATGTATGACAACTTGTACAAAGTAGCAGTCATCGGAAAAGTCATGATATGATTTTCTGTGCAAAAGCACATCATGACTTTTCATAGGACCTAATATTACCAACCAGATTATCTGAGTATTGGTCTCCATTGTGTTTACTGGGAGCCAGTCATGTGAGCATTCGGCACTGATATGGCTGACCTCAGCTCCTCAGATCTCAGAGGGAAAACTGAGGCAGTGTAGAACTTGTAACAAGTTCTAGTGCTACTCTCTGCTCTTCTCTACTCTGTGGTAGACCTAGGAAGTTGTCCTATATAGTTTGCATCAATGGAATCCTTGTCCACTGTACCCAGTTGGGTTCAAATAACAGTTAGAGATTAGAGAGAGGAAACAGAGGAAAGTTAGGATATCCCTGCCCTCCGCCTGCCTCCTATGAGTCACCTGGGGGTTTCTGTGTTCCTTGGCTGAGAATCACAGCTCCTTTTCAAATGTCCCTGATTACTTAGTCCCATCTTCCTGGATCTGGCTGTCCATTTGTCCTCTCCTTCCTCCAAGTCTAGAGGTGGTAACAGCTTCAGTGTTCCTAGACCCATGGCACTACACCATCACCCATGGTTCGTCTATATCTTGCCTATATCTATGTATACAAAATAAAGAATGGAACTCTCTTGGATAATCTAAATGTGAATTTGTCATCTGATTCTGGGTTGTATTCTGGCTAATGCAGGAGTCTAGACTGAGTGAAAATGAACTAGATATTTCTAACAGTGCTTTGACTTCTATGGCTCTGGGTTTTTTAAGTCACTGCCTTTATATCTTCATATATTGAAGAGTAATGAAGATTAACTTTCTGCATCTAAGAACACACAGCAAATATCTTTGTAGCATTATATGAATTTTACCTAGACAGTTATGATTCAGTTTAGTCACATAATATACAGAATTTATCATCTGTAAAAGAGTGTGTGGTTTCAGGGATAGTCCATGGCCTGGCAGTTAAGGGAGCCAGATCCCACATGGCTGATTGAGTAGTTTGGGTTCAAGACCCGGTGGCTTGAATACTATGCCAGGAGCATGTGTGTGCAGGCCCAGTATCTTAAAAGGAAGGAGAGGTGAAGGAGAAGGGGTTATAGTGTGCCCCTGTCCCACTTTCTCTCTCATCCTCTCTCTCTGCCTCTCTGTCTCTTAGGCATATGCACACAACCTCTGGCAAAATTTAAAAAGTTGGGGGGATAATTGATTATTTTGGGATGCATTGTAGTATTTCTCAGTTATGTGACTGTGTGGCCAGCAAACATCTTTACTGCTGTTGCAAAGCCAAAGGAAGTGTGTGCTGGCCAAGCAAGTACTGCCCAGACGTTGGCAAGTTCATAAAAGGACTATAATTAATCTTAAATATTTTTTGTAAATAAGCTACTAGCCACACTGTGACCCTTTCTGGGAAGACTGAATAGTTGAGACACTTCGTATTAATGCTATTCCAAGGATGTCCCAGAATCTCAAGAAAAGAATGAAGAGGCTGCCTTGTCTGCCTGACTGAGCCCCATGATCCATAGAAGACTTATTGTCTGTGGATGTGAGCTTCGTCTCCATTCGACTCCACATAAGAGAGTTTTGTTGTTGTTGCTCGATAAGACTTTTGAGACCATAGCCTAAAGAGCCATTATGTTTTCGAAATACACAGTAAGATTTTAATGGAAGAAATGATATGACTAAGCTTTGTTTGGCAGTAATACAGAAAGAGGGAATGAATGGGGACAGAGAAAACAAGATCAGCAATGGATTGATAATTATTGATAATTATTAATATTAAATTTGGTTGAGGTAGACATGAAGATCCAAATACTATGCTTGCTCCCCATTTTGGTGTGATTTGGTAATCATTAAATAATGAAAGTTAGGGACCAGCAGTTAGCGTAATGGCTATGTCGCTGGACTCCCATGTAGTCGACCATGGTTCAAGTCCCGGACCCGGTGGCTTAAACTCACGCCGGGCGCGTGTGCGTGCATGCCCAAGATCCCGAGAAGAGAATGGAGGAGAAGGGATTGCGGTGTGGCCATCCCCCCTGGGGGGGTGATTTCTCGCTTTCTATCTCTCTGTCTCTCTCTGTCTTTCTGGCGAGCGCACGCACCCTGTAGCGAAAACCTCTCCAAAAAAAAAAAAAAAAATTGAAAGTTAAATTGTGATTTTGTAATAATGAAATATTAAGAGTTAAATGAATATTCAAGTAAAAATTACTTGTTCTTATGAGAAAACTCATTTATTGTCACTCAGTGCCCATGATGTCATACAGGAGCTCTGTGTGTAGGTGACAATCACATAATAGGAAAAAAATATTGAAATAAAATGTAAATGAGGGATGGTAATTCTGTGAAAGCAAAGTATGCTCCATGGAAAATATCAAGATATTATTCAGAATGTATGTTGAGAGTATTCTTTCATGAATTGAGAAGAAAAGCAAACAAAATACTACATGCATATTTTAAAAGCTATGCTGTGTGGACTTTGCTTGTAAATAACCTGGGGCAGGGAGAACTAGCTGAGGTTATAAATGGAGTAAAGTCGGTCATGAATTGATATTTCTCGAGTTGGGGGAATGTATACATGGGAATCCATTATACTGTTTGTTCTGCTTTTGTATATCATTTAAATTTTCTGTAGAATGGTTTTTAAAAACAAAATGTAAGCCAGTCAGGTGGTTGGTGATTAAAGTGGCTGGATCCCATGTAGTCGACTGCGGTTCGAGTCCCGGACCTGGTGGCTTAAAACTCATGCTGGGTGCAATGTGCACGCGTGCCCAAGATCCTGAGAGGAGAATGGAGGAGAGGGGATTGCGGCATGGCCATCCTCCCTGGGGGTGATTTCTTGCTTTCTGTCTCTCTGTCTCTCTCTGTCTGGCAAGCGCATGTGCCCTATAGCAAAAACCTCTCAAAAAAAAAAAAAAAAACCCAAAAAAACACAAAAAAAACACACATACAGGGCACATGTGCATGTATGCCCAAAATATTAGGAGGAGAATAGAGAAGAAATTACAGCATGGTCATCCCTTCTGAGGGGTATTTTCTCACTTTCTCTTTGGAGAGCACATATACCCTATAGCAAATTAGAAAATATAAAATAAAATGAAATGTATAGGACTGGCCCCATGGCAAAGTGGTTGAGGGAGCTAGAGCTCACATAGCTGACTGTGGAGTTCAAATCCTGTCCCCAACAGCTTGAAAAACACTCCAGGCATGTGTGCATGCATGCCAAAAAACCCCAACAAGATGGAGAAACAGAGAAGGGATTGTGGAATGACTGTGCCCTACTGGAGGGTGCTTTCTCTCTCTCTCTCTATCTCTCTGTCTCTCTCTGGAAAGGGCATGCACTCTCAGGTAAAAACTAAATAAATAAATCAAGTATACATTGCATGTCCAAAACATGACTTTACATTAAGAAAGTGTTAACTTTTAGGATTTTTATGAAATGTAATATTATGTTATTTCTCTTTAGATTCTGCATTCTCTAATATGTTATATTTGCCTGTTTCTTTCCTCTTCCTCCACCCTTCAGTTTTGTCTGTTATATGGAACCAAGCTGGTGTTCCAGGAGCGGGGCTGGTATTTGGAACATAAATACCTGACTCCTGCGGCCAGCAAGAAGATCAGGAGCCAGGTAAGGGCCCCTGGATGTAGAAAATACCCTATTACATCAGCCCCTGGTTCTTTGCTTTCTTAGAAAATAATCCTGACAATTTTTTATCAGTTCCTGCTCATGGACTTTTATGCCCCTGGGACTTTACATGTGTGTTTTTATTCCTACTGCAGTTGTATTACACTTCAGAGTTTAAGTGACAAGGGGACAACTCACCATACGTGAACTTCCTGACATGAAAAGCACAGGAGGGCCTTAAAAATGATTCCCTTAACTTGATGCAAAAAAAAAAAAAAAAAAAAAAAAAAAAGATTTTCCTTCTCTACTTCTCACCACAACCTAGTAATGTGTTCTTCATATTTAGAAGGAAGCCCTGTGGTATTTTTATGTCAGTGACAACAACAGGACTATGCTGGATAGTTCTGCTCCACACGGTGCCTTCTGGGGTTGAGTATCCAAGATGGCCCCTTCACTCTTAGGACTGGCTCCTTAACTGGGATGGCAGGAACAGCTGGCGGCTGCTGGGCAATGGTCTCTTTCCATGTGGCTCAGCTAGGGCTTATTCATGGGAGGGTAGTCTCAGGGTAGTCAGATGTTTTACGTGACGGCTGGTTTCAGAAAGTGAGAAAGGAAGATGCCAGTCTTCTTAAAGATGAGCACCAGAACTAACATAGTGATACTTCTGCTGAATTCTGTTGGCCAGAGGTAGTCCCAATGCCAGTACAGATCAGGATGGGATGAGATCTCCTCTCTCAAGGGAGGAGTAGTTATACAGATGGAGAAGGAAAGGATTGGTGGCAGCTATCTTTGAGACTACCTTCCACAAAGAGAATGTCCACTTTGGAAAGAGGGAAGACCAGTTTTTAATTAGAAAAAAAGAGAGGCGGAGTCTATATAAGAGAGTTAAAATATGTGCCACCAGGTATTTCAGTGATATCATATTAGATATAAGATCAGATAAATAATACATTGAAAGAATGTTATATTAAAAAAAAAATTCATGTAAGGGACCAGCAGATGGCATAATGGTTACGTCACTGGACTCACACATAGTCGACCACAGTTTGAGTCCCGGACCGGTGACTTAAAACTCACACTGGGCACTGGGACCAGCAGTTAGTGTAATGGCTATGTTGCTGGACTCCCATGTAGTCAACCGCAGTTCGAGTCCTGGACCTGATAGCTTAAACTCATACCGGGTGCGTGTATGTGCGTGCCAAGATCCCAAGAAGAGAATGGAAGAGAACGGATTGCGTATGGCCTTCTCCCCTGGGGGGTGATTTCTCCCTTTCTGTCTCTTTCTTTCTGGCGAGCACATGCACCCTATAGCAAAACAAACAAACAAACAAAAAGACTCTCAAAAAAACAAACAAATAAACAAACACACCAGGCATGTGTGCGTGCATGCCCAAAGCCCAAAATCCCAAGAGGAGAATGGAGGAGAAGGGATTGTGGCATGGCCATCCCCTCTGGGGGGTGATTTCTCATTTTCTATCTCTCTTGTCTCTCTAGTAAGTGCACATGCCCTATAGCAAGAATCTCTCTTAAAATTTTCACATAAAATATTAAAACTTGTTATTCTAATAACACTACATGCATTCCATACTTAAAAGTTTTTTATTTGTTTAATTAATTCATTCAATGATAGAGAGACACACACAAAGAGACATGGGGGAAGAGAGGAAGAGAGAGAGACTGCCTGCAGGTGCTCCCGCTGTGATCTACTCCCAGCTTCTCTCTTCCCAGGTCACAGGCATGAACATGCACCCAGTGTGGATAAGGAGGCCCTGGGATGTGAACCTGGGGACCTTCCCTGTGGCTCCAGTATCAGGGAGCATAGCGTTATTGTCCCACCTTTGCTGGTCCTGAGTTCTACAATTTTTATTGGCTAGATCCTCATAGTGGTCTGGGAGATAACAAGTGAGGATCCAACCATATTAGAAGAAACTTTCTAAAAAATCTTCCAGAAAGAGTGTGCACTTACCAGAGACAATGAGATAGTGAGAGAAAAAGGGAGGAAAATACTTCCCCATGGGATGTGGTCACGATTCCTTCTCCATTTCGCCATCCTGTCAGGATTTGCTGTACACACACACACACACACACACACACACACACAGAATGTTTTTCAAGCCACTAGAGCCAGAATTTATACCACATGGTTGGCCATGTGGGATCTGCCTCCCTTAATCACTAGGCCATGGGGCCAACCCACAGAACGAACTATCTGTAGGACTAGAACTGTGTTGCTGAGGCTATAGGGCATCTCAAAGGCTTTTTGGGTAGATCTCTGAATTTACAACCCTGAGCATTCAACCTTTTTTCTGGGCTTTTCAGGTGCTCTCAGTGGGAATAAGGTAGTCAAGCTGGTACAAATTCTTCTTCCATTTCCACCACATTCCTTTGTATGGATCTCAAGGCTTCCGAGAAATTTTTAGCAGCTTTTCTTCACTAAAATGTCTGAGACCATTGGTCAGTTGTAGGTGTTAAGCTGCATTGGAAATAAACATAAAGTAGACTGGGATGATTGGTAGTATTAATATTGGTCCAGGTGTTTTCACATGGTATTGCCTCAAGTTTATTAATTCTTCCTTCAGGTGCATCCAATGTACTGGTTAACCTACCCCCAAAATGTAAAATTCCAGTTGTGGCAATTTTTATCTTTAAAAAAATTTTTTTTCATATTACAGACATCATGTTTTAGTTTCCCATTTATTAGTTTTTTAAGAAATTTTTGCTGAAGGGCACGTGTGCTTGCCAGAGAAAGACAGAGAGACAGAAAGTGAGAAATCACCCCTTGGGGGGGGGGATGGCCATACTGCAATCCCTTCTCCTCCATTCTCCTCTCAAGATACTGGGCATGCACGCACAGATGCCCAGTGTGAGTTTTAAGTCACCAGGTCTGGGACTCGAACCATGGTTGACTACATGGGAGTCCAGTGACATAACCATTATGCCATCTGCTGGTCCCTTAGTTTCCTATTTCTTAAAGATATATTCAATATTGTCTTTTATCTATATGTCGAAACAAAGTTGTTCTATAGTCTGTAACTAACAATTCCAATACCTTAATTCTTTACAGTTCTATTTCTTTATGTCTGGTGCTAATGTTATGTACCTAGTTATCTTTTATTGTGTGTTGGTCATTTTAAAAATGATTTGTAAGATTTATATGAAAGCCCAATTGAAAGTATATTGCCCTTGCCTTTTTTAGTTTGAGGCTCTCCTGAAATCAAATTCAGGCTTAGAAGATTCAGATACTTAAAATAAGGGTAGCAATTTCTTTATGTCTCTTCAGGGTTATACTTCTTGGGAATACTGACTTATGGTGGTGAGGGTTTCCTGTAAAATTCTGAGTCACAAACATGCCTGGACATGCATGTTTTTCAATCTACCAAGCATAGGAGTACTTAGACTGCAGTCAGCCATGTGGGATCCAGCCTCTTTAACCACCACACCTTGGTTTCTAATGCCATTATCAGTAAAAGGAACCAGGGTCTTTGTATTCTAAAAATGACTAACTGTAGGGCAGGGGTAGTGAATATACAAAATAAGCCTGAAGCATCTTTTAGTACCAGAAAATAAGAAAGTGCTAACAAGAATACAAACAAGAAACCCACCGTGATGGTTGTATTTTCAAGGAAGGAACCAACTGAAAGAGCTCCTGATGGCCAAAAGCAGAATAATTTGAGCAACAAAATAATGTAATACTGGAATCTAACTCAAAGTATAAATTAAACACAAGTTCATAATGATACAAATACATGATTAAATAAATAAATGGGGGGGGGGGGAAGATAATTCTTCTTTTCAGAAGAATTCCAAGTAATATATGTAGATAACACCTTCCAGTAAGTGAAACCTAATTCCCGTATCCTTGAGTGAGGATTGAACATAATGACTGTCTTTTACTTTAAAGAGTAGGGTATGGAAAGGGGAAATAGTTATTTTTACCTGGTAGCTCCCACCTGAACCAAGTGATTAAGGTTAATTGCATCAGAGATATGTCATGTTGGGACCAGCAGTTAGCGTAATGGCTATGTTGCTGGACTCCCATGTGGTCGACCGCGGTTTGAGTCCCGGACCCAGTGGCTTAAACTCACGCCAGGCGTGTGTGCATACGTTCCCAAGATCCTGGGAGGAGAATGGAGGAGAAGGGATTGCGGCGTGGCCATCCCCCCTGGGGGGTGATTTCTAGCTTTCTGTCTCTGTCTCTCTCTTTCTGGCACGCACACACGCCCTATAGCAAAAAAAAAACTCTAAAAAAAAAAAAAAAAACCAGAGAGATATGTCATGTTGATAGCACATACTCTCACTTGATGTGATAAGAATATTTCCCTTTTCCCCAAAGCCTATAACCGAGGTGTAATTTTGAAGGAAAAAAAAATCAGAGGAAGCCAAATAGAGAGACAGCCTACCCAATAGCTGACCAGTGCTCTTCGCAACTGACAGTGCATGAAAGACAAGGAAAACCTGCAAAGCCCTCACAGAGCAGAACACATGAATAAATGCACTTTGGTATCCTGAATTGAATCTGGAACAACAACAACAAAAACCCAACAGAACAAAAGCAGGTGAAATCTGAGCAAGTCTATAGTGTAGTGAGTAGCAACAAGCCAATATTGTTTCCTTAGATTTTACATGGGCCATAGTGATGTAAGATGTTAACCCTAAGGGAAACTGGAAGGGCACACTAGAATACTCTATATGCTATCTTTGGAATTTTTCTTTTTTTTTTTTTCTTTTATTTATTTATTTATTTATTTTCGGAGAGATTTTCGCTATAGGACGCATACGCTCGCCAGACAGACAGAGAGAGACATAGAGACAGAAAGCGAGAAATCACCCCCCGGGGGGATGGTCACGCCGCAATCCCTTCTCCTCCATTCTCCTCTCGGGATCTTGGGCACGCACGCACACGCGCCCGGCATGAGTTTTAAGCCACCGGGTCCGGGACACAAACCACGGTCGACTACGTGGGAGTCCAGCGACATAGCCATTACGCTAACTGCTGGTTCCCTCTTTGGAATTTTTCTGTAAATCCAGAAGTATTTCAAAATAAAAAGCTTATTTAAGGAGCCAGCAGGTAGCATGGTGATTAAGGCACTGGATTCCCACATGGCTAACAGCGGTTCAAGTTTCAGACCTAGCAGCTTGCTTTCTCACTTTCTCACTCTCTCTCTCTCTGGTCAAATTAAATAATAATAATTATTATTATTAATAAAATGAAATAAAATAATTCTTTAAAAAAAATCTTATTTAGAAAAGGAAAAAGTCAATGTAAGGGACAGCAATTTCCCTGGGTTAATTCTAAATAATAAAACTTTCCAGAACACCCAAGAGTTATGTTGATGCTTCAGTCTAATGATAATTAGAAAAGCATATGTTGGGAACCAGCAGTTAGCATAATGGCTTTGTCGCTGGACTCCCACGTAGTCGACCATGGTTCGCGTCCCGGACCCGGTGGCTTAAAACTCACGCCGGGCACGTGTGCGTGCGTGCCCAAGATCCCGAGAGGAGAATGGAGAAGGGATTGTGGTGTGACCATCCCCCTGGGGGGTGATTTCTCGCTTTCTGTCTCTATGTCTCTCTCTGTCTGTCTGGCAAGCCCACATGCCCTATAGCAAAAAAATCTCTCAAAAAAAAAAAAAAAAAAAAGCATATGTTAATAATAAAAAGTTGGTGCCAGCCGAAGGTGTAATGGTTATGTTGCTGGACTCCCATGTAGTTGACTGCGATTCAAGTCCTGGACCCGGCGGATTAAAACTCATGCCAGGCACATGTGAATGTGTGCCCTAAATCCTGAGAGAAGAATGGAGGTGAAGGGATTGAGGTGTAGCCATTTCCCCTGGGGGGTGATTTCTCATTTTCTGTCCCTCTGATGAATGCACATGCCCTATAGCAAAAATCTCTCTTAATAATAATAATAATAATAATAACAAAGTTACCTTATTTCATTCTCATAAAGATCCTCAAGGGGGCGTGGTGGCGCCCGCCCTATGGCAAAAACCTATGGAGGCTGGAGGATTGCGGCATCGAGTCCATCTCACTCTCTCTCTCTGTCTCTCTCGGCGAGTGCACGATTTTGGGAACCAGCAGTTAACGTAATGGCTATGTCGCTGGACTCCCACGTAGTCGACCGCGGTTCACGTCCCGGACCCGGTGGCTTAAAACTCACGCTGGGCGCGTGTGCGTGCGTGCCCAAGATCCCGAGAGGAGAATGGAGGAGAAGGGATTGCGGTGTGACCATGCCCTCTGGGGGGTGATTTCTCGCTTTCTGTCTCTATGTCTCCCTCTGTCTGTCTGGCGAGTGCACGCGCCCTATAGTGAAAATCTCTCAAAAAAAAAAAAAAAAGAACATTTCTGAACTTCTAATCCCAAATGAAGTTGGATTGAGCCTGAGGCATCACCCACTGCAGCCCTACTTCTCCACATGGAGCACTATAAGGCATTAGAAAACCTAAAGTGTTCAGAATCTTCCCCCAGAGGCCCGAAGCAGCCAACATCCATTCACTTGATCAGAAAGTAGCACATGTGTCCAGTTGTCCAATGGAGATCCACCGCAGAGAGGGTTGGGCTGGTGATTGTTTTATTTTTTCAGTTCAAACCAATTTCCCACAGCCATCAGACATGAAAAGCATCCCCTGTTTTTGTCTGGAACTTCGGTGCTGACAGAGCAGGTCCATGTCCACTGTGCTGTATAATCCTCAGAAGCACCCTTTCCTGACCCCATTTGGGCTCCGGGACTCTGAGGTTGATTTGCTGCACAGTTCGGGAGTGCTAAGAAAAGGCTGCCTTGGAGGATTCCTGACTCCACCCTGCTGCTGTTGTAGTGTCCCCGGGACTGAGGAGTAGGATGAGCTGCTTCCTCTGGACGCCCAAAGGACCTCAGCTCCAAGGGGATCCCTTGGGGCTCCATCATCACGAGTCCCTAAGTACAAGGTCCTTGTGTCCTGTCCAGTAAGTGCTTCTGCTGAGGTATGGATAGAACAATTGTGTTCTTTGTTCTTGGAAAATTTAGTGTTCAGGAATGATTCTGCTTCAGTCTTCATTAACCCAGACATCTGTATTTATTTTGCTTCAGATAATTATCAGCATTATGGAGGAACAGTCAGCTGAGGCTCGTTTTAAGAAAAAAAAGTCTTTCAAAACAACCCAACAGTTGATCATTGTGCATCTCCATTAAAACCAACTTGATTTAATAAGGGGCCAGCTGGTAGTGCAGTGGTAAGGCACACGTGTGCCCGAGACCCTAGTTAGCTGAGGCTAGGTTATGAAGACCCTGTTAAAGGTGTGTGTCTCTCTCAGAAAAAAAATTTTAAACTCTTTTAAAAAATTATTTGTTTAATTTAATTTTTATTTATTTTTGTTTGTTTGATATTAAGCATGTGCGCTCACAAGAGAGAGAGAGAGAGAGAAAGTCAGCAACCAGGTCCGGGACTCAAACTGTGGTCAGCCATGTGGGAGTCCAGCTCCTTAACCACCATACTACTGCTGGCCCTGAAATAAATAAAGTTTAAAAAATAAAATAAAACAGGGACCAGGAGATGACTGGACTCCCACCTAGTCGACCGTGGTTCAAATCTCAAACCTGGTAGCTTAAAACTCACACCAGGCACATGTGCGTGCATGCCCAAAATCCTGAAAGGAGAATGGATGAGAAAGGATTGTGGTGTACTATCTTCCCTGGGGGGGTGATTTCTCACTTTCGTCTTTGTCTCTCTGGTGAGCGTATGCACCCTATAGCAAAAATCTCTAAATAAAAATAAAACAAAATAAACACCTCAGCTTCTTAAAAGTGGTGTACTTTAATGCAAATGAATTCTTGGCTCTGTGTCGCTTTATTTTACACCATCTCTTAAAGTAGACTTAAGTTATAGAGTAGCCTCATCTTGCTCCCTCAATTCCTGGACACAGCTGCCCTACTCTGTCAGCGCCCATCAGTTTGAAACAGGCTCTCGGGGCCACACAGAGAAGAAGCAAGTACGTGTGGGCCTGTGGTCAGCTCGTACTAAGGCAACGCTACGGGAGGAAGCTTTTCAGTCTGTGTGTGTTGAAAGAACCACAGCCCAGCTGTGGGTTGCAGATCAAAAAAGACCCTTTTCAGTGTGGTGAAAATAATAGCTAGCAGAATGTTGAATCAGGTTCTAGTTCCTGCTTTGAACTCAAATAATGGGACCATGTGAGAATGCAGGTGATAGAGGGTCTGCAGGAAAGTGAGCGAGGGCAGCACAGCCCAGGCAACAGCAGGGAGGAGAGCCAGTCCTCAGCCTCCCAGGGGCCATGGCGAATTTCCTGTAAAAGTAGCAGTGTTTAAAACCAAAACCTCGTTCACAAAGAGAGAAAATAAACACTGATCACAGCTGCACCTAAGGAATCTCGACATCTCCCCATATTTGATCACATGGATACTCCTAGCTGTTACTTCTCGACTTGGGTATTCCCTTAATGCCCTGCTTGAATCATGATGAGCAATTCCTAGATTTACCGTTTCTGTGCAGCTTTTAGCCTGGCCCAGTCTTTCTCCTCCACCTGTAAGACTGTTTTTATTCTGGTGTACCCACTGACATTAGGCGAAGGCAGACTTACCAGTGCAATTCCAAGTTCTGTGTTGCACCCTTCTTGGTAGGTGGACGCAGGAGTAGACCAAGCACCCACTGGCCTTAGCACCACTGGAAGGGACCAGGCATCTTCCGCCTGAGGGGCGAGAGCTTCTCAGGAACCCAGCGGCAGCAAGGAGGCCAAGGGAGCCTGATGATGGGATGCAACCTGGGGCCGTTCGCTGTGTCTGTTCCCATCCAAACTGACCACTAGGACTTGGGTGGTCAACTCAGATCAATTAAATGGTCTAATCATTGAGGAGGAAAAGCATTCGCCCCTGCTGATAGATTATTCAAGTAGTTCCACCTAGACAAAACCATTGGCTGATCGATTTATTCTGAGGAGGAGACTTAGAGTGAGAAAGTGCAGAAGGGTGACGGACACCAGACCCCAAAAGACAGGATGCTACTTGGCTGCGTTTAATTTAGAAGACAGATTATACTGATTTACTTGTTTGAACTAAACATAGAAAGTGAATGCAGTCATTGCTGGGTGGCAAATCAGCTTGGAGTAGAAAAAACAGCACAAGGAACATATTTAAGGGAGAATTTTTTTCCTGCTATAGTACATGTGTGCTTGCCAGAGAGATGGAAATAGTGAGAGATTAAGTGAGAATTCCCCACCACCAGCCCCCAAGCGGAATGGCGGCAACATTATCCCTTCTTCTTCACTCTTCTTTTAGGATTTTGGGCATGCATGCATATGTGCCCGGTGTAATTTTCAAGTTGTCAAGTCTGGGACTTGAACCACATTCAGCCATGTGGGAGCCCAGTGCCTTAACCACCATGCCACCTACTGGCCCCTGTAAGGGAGAATTCTAAGCTAGGAAGATGGTGTTGGTATATTATCCCTCCTCATCAAATCTTAATTTCAAGGAGAACAGGTGTGCCCTATACCCATACTTGACACCCATACCTATGAGACTTAGAAATCATACCTGTGCCCTTCACTTCCTACAAATACATTGTTGTGATTTTTATAGATTTCATGGAATGTTTCTTTTTAATGAGTGCTCAAGTTTCCCATCTTTCTATTTTTCTTTCCCCAAGTTACCTGGATCAAGGCAGCTTAGCAGATGTTAAGATGCTGGAACCAAGTGCAACATAAACCAAGGTTTTAGGCAGGGCATTTTGAAAACTTTCATTGGAGGGGGAAAAAGAGGTGGGGTTTCTAGTCACTTGGCCTCACCTAATACCCACAGAGTCTTGCTTTTCTTTGTAAGGAATTTGAGAAAAGACCTGCTTTTCCCACCCTCCCAGCCACCCAGAAAGGCTCATCTGATTGGCCCCAAGCCAGTGAAGGTATGAGAACCCCTGGCCATGTCATCCAGGCTGAGTTGGGAGCTGGTTGTGGATGTGAGCGCAGGGAGTTAGTCTGCTGGGGGGTGGGGAGACAGTTTGGAGGCCATGATCAAGGAGCTGGGGATGTTACTGAAATATCACAGTGGGGTGCTCACACTGGGAATACAACTGAATCAACTGCAAAATCCTTAACCTGAGAACTAATTTTTCTTTTTTGTTTTGTTTTTAAATACATTTTTGCTATAAGGCACATGTGCTCACCGGGGAGAAAGAGACAGAAAGAGAGAGAGAGAGACAGAAAGTGGGAAATCACCTCCCAGGGGGATGGCTACACCACGATCTCTTCTCCTCTTGGGATTTTGGGCATGCACATACACACACCCAGCCTGAGTCTGAAGCTGCTGGGTCCAGAACTCGAACCAGTTGTGGCCATGTGGGAGTCCAGCGACATAACCGTTATGGCATATGCTAGTCCCCTGGGAGTAGTTTTAACTTCTCTCACTTCTGTTGGATTCCTGGATCACCTCCAGGTGATCCCTCCTGGTAGGGACCAACCAGAATGTGAGTGTATCCTGTTGCACTTTTTCTTCCCAGCGCCAAAGACCCCAAAACAAAGAAACTAGGAAAATACTGCTCAGAGTGCTGCTGAGAAAGGGGACATCTCTCTTTTCCCTTCCCGCTCCCCTCTTCTGCTGACCCAGGAGTGCTCTTCCGTGACATAAAATACATTGTTGACCCTATAAATACAGGCCATTCAACAGAAGTTAAGAAAATATAAGTGGGATTTGGTTTCTTCAGTTTGGCCAGTAAAAGGACCTTAAGGTCACCCATCCCCTGCAATCCCGCCACGCACATGGCAGCCACCTGGTCAGCTTCACACACACACACACACACACACACACACACACACACACACACACACCACAGTACAGCTTTGTGAATCTGCGGAATGAGCTAGAATCGTTCTGTTTCCTTTATTCAAGGGTGACTTCTTATAACCACCGAAGAGGGTCAGTTGTTTTGCTGAGCTCCAGTCACTGAATTCTTTGGACAGCTGTGTTATCCTGGATTCCTTTAAGAGATGCTTAAAGTGCTGGCAATTGGGGCGTCCTTCTCCACGAGTTCAGACCATTGACTCAGGACCCACAGTGAGAATTTCTGACTGGTGCAAGTTTTACCTAAGAGTAGCTGTGTTACATAAAAAAGATCTTTTAGGAGATGGCGTTCAGCTGAGTCCAGCCCTCAGCACAGTCAAGGACAAGGTGAATTTTATTATGACTCCAGGGAATTTAAATGAATTGCTGAACTTAAAACAAAAATGATCCCTAATATACCCATTGTGTTATAAATTAATATTCTAGTTAGAAACCAGTACTTTTTTTTTTAAGGTTTTTCTTTCTTCCATGAACAAGAGAGACAGAGAGACAAGCACCCCGAACAGGGTCTTGATGCCACAATCCACGCAGTTTCAATCAGCTCTCGACATGGGCACACACACGGTGTGTACACAGACGTCTCTGTGTGCCATTTGGTCAGCCTTGCAGAGTATCATGCTACTGCGGTGCCACTATCCAGCCCCAAGAAATCAATACTTTTTATAAAATTAAATGTGTTTACAGTTGTTTTTCATTTTTCCAATGACCAGTTATGTTTTTTTTCTTTGCTTTTTGAGGAAAGCCATTGCGGTGGCCTGTTTGACTTCTTCCCTCCTCTGGGAGACCCAAATCATTTGGTAGTTGGTAACTCACCAAGGCAGTATGTAGGGGTGGCCCCGTGTTCAGGCACAGAGAAAGGATGGGCCTTGCTTGTGAGAACCCACACATCTGTGGGAAACAGACTCCTCTGCAGTCTCCTTCCCTGGACCTCTAGGTCATGGTCTTGACCTAAAAGGCAATGACTCTAATCTGATTGCTACTGGTGTATGGTTTTCTATGGGATGTCTAGGGATGCAGGTGTTCTATAGCTTAGTCTGCACGATGTCACCTGAATATATTCATTTTGTGATCATTTAGTGAACTGTTCTATACTTATTATTTATATCTCCGCATGTACTTCATGCTTCAATTAAAAAGCATTAAAAGGAAAAGGAAAAATAACCTTCTGGTACTTACACAAAACATCTTTTTTTAAAACCTATTTTGAAATGTAGTCTGTGGGGTTTTTGTTTTTGCTTTTTAATTAAATTTTTGGAGAGGATCATAAATTCATATGCACTTGCAAGAGGTAATACAGAGAGATTCAAATAGTGGTGTAGCAGTCAAACAGGAGGCTCTGTGAGGCTGACCCACATGGGAAGGTTCTGGGTTCATGTCCAGAGACTTCCCTGAGTACTGCCGGCTCTTGCATGCCCATGATCTTGCAGAAACTGAAGTTGAGGCTAAATTGTCGCATCAGGACCCTTTCGGGAGTTCTATTTCCCTCTGTTCCTCATTCATGGAAGAAAGAAATTAATAAACTTTAAAAAAAAAAAAGAAATAATATAGAGAGATTTCATGTCCCTTTACAGAGTTTCCCCTGTTGGTAAATTCTTGTCAAACTGTAGCACAAAATTACAGCAAGGGTTTTCATGCAGTGAGGCAGGTACAGTAAAGATACAGAGCATTTTCATTACCACAAGGGTCCCTCATGTGGCTCTTTCACAGCCACACCCTTTTCCCTTCCACCACCTCCTCTTTAATCCCAGGCAACCATGAACTTGTGCTTCATTTCTATAATTGTATCATTTCCAGAAAGTTGTATGGGGCCAGATGGTGGTGCAGTGGTAAAATGCGATTCTCTGTGACGCAATTCCACCTGGGAGGGCTCCAGGTTCAAGTCTGGAGACTTCCCTGAGTACACTAGGCACACATTTGCTCATGATCTGGGGCTGAAAGAAGGCTAGAGGTGGATCACAGTACAAAGACCCTGTTGAGGTTTCTGTCTCTCTCTCTCTGTCTGTCTCTCTCATTCATGGAAGAAATACACTTTAAAAATAGATCAAAATAAAAATGGCTTTTACTGTCTTAAAAAGATGTATAAATAGAATCACATAATACGCAATCTTTGGAATTTGCTTTTTCCACTCGGCACAACTGGAGATTCAGTTAGGTCATTGGCTGTTGCATGTATTAGTGATCTGTTTCTTTCTTTTTTTTCTTTTTATATTACATTGGATTACATATAACTTTACAGTGTATTACAATGCTTTTTCAAAAGGGAATGCCATGCATGTCAGTCATACAGAGACATTAATCTCCCCGCTTCAACATTCAATATCTTTTCTGTTTTCCCCAATCATTACTATTATTATTCTAATTATTTTTTAAAACAGTCAATCACTATTTCTCATTTTGCTTGTAAAAAGACTTTGCCCATCATGAAATACTTCTCAGACCAATCCAGTTGAGAATACTATACATGTCATTATCTACAGTTAATAAACCGTATCTGTTTCTCACTAATGTCCTGCATCTCTATTGTTCTCTTGCTATCTTTCTCTATCCTCTTCTCTTCACTTCCCCCATTCCACACTGTCCTATTCTCATTAAGTACCTTCACTGCTTTTATGTCCTCCAATTTTTCGCTCTCTACCATAGAGTGCGGATAGTCGGTATATATTGAGTGGATACATACAATATCTTTCTTTCATAGCCTGGCTTACTTCACTCAGCAGTAGATCCTCCGTATCTAACCACTTTCTATCAAATGCCAGGTTCTTGTTATTTTTTATGGCTGAGTAGTATTCCATAGAGTATATATACCACACTTTTCCAATCCATTCATCAGTTTGTGGACATTTAGGTTGGTTCCTTGTCTTGGCAATTGTGAATAATGCTGCAATAAACATTGATGTGCAAGCACTTTTCTGACTGAGCGTTCTCCTGTCTTTCGGGTAAATACCCAGAAGTGGGATTGCTGGGTCAAATGGTAGTTCTATTTGTAGATCTTTGAGGAACCTCCATATTGTTCTCCACAGTGGTTGAACTAGTTTACATTCCCACCAACAATGTAGGAGGGTTCCCTTTTCACCACATCCCCGCCAACACTTATCACTTTTTATATTCTTAATCTTTGCCATTCTGACAGGGGTTAGGTGGTATCTCATTGTGGTTTTTATCTGCTTCTCCCTTATGATGAGGGACGTTGAGCATTTCCTCATATGCTTTTTGGCTGTTCGTATGTCTTCCTTAGAGAGATTTTTGTTCAACTCATTTCCCCATCTTTTAATTGGGTTAATCATTTTTTTTTTTTTGCATAAGGCACTTGAGTTCCCTATGTATTCTGGTTATCTGTGATCTGTTTCTTTTTATTGCTGAGTGATACTCTGAACTATACGTGTACTATGGTTGGTTTAACCAGTCACCCCTTGATGGATATGTGGGTTTTTTTCAGTGTTTGACAAAGGAATAAAGCTATTGTAAACATTAGTGTACAAGGATATGTGTGAATATGGGTGTTTTAAAAATTATTTATTTTATTTTATTTATTATTAGTATTTTTCAATTTGACTAGAAAAAGAAAGGGAAAGTAAGAAAGCAAGCTGCCAGGTCTGGAATTTGAACTGCAGTTGGCCATGTGAGGGTCCAGCACCTTAATCACCATGCCATTTGCCAGCCCCCATGAATATAGGTTTTAACATCTCTAGGGTAAATGTCCAGGGGTGCTGTTTCTGGGTCATGTGTTAGTCCATGTTGACATTTTTGAGAAATTGCCAAACTACTCTTTAGAGTGATTCTAACATTACACATTCCAACCAGCAATATAGAAGTGATCTGGTTTCTTCACATCCTCACTATCATTTGATGTCACTATTTTCAATTTGAGCCATTCTTATGAGTGTAATATTTCATCATAGTTTTAATTTGTATTTGTGTAATGGTTAATGATGCTAGAAATCTTTTTATGTGCTTATTTTCTATCTGTATGTCCTGGAAATCTTTTTATGCACTTATTTGCTATCTGTATGTCCTCTTCATTGAAAAGTCTGTTTATATAACTTGTCCGGATTCTAATTAAATTGTTATTTTTTAAACTATTGAATTTTTAGAGTTCTTTATGTATTCTAGATACTAGTCCATCATGAGATATGTAGCTTGTAAATATTTTCTCCCAATCTGTAGCTTGTCTTTTTACTCTCTTAATTTGTGTTTTAATAGAGCAAAAGCTATTAATTTGATGAAGTCTAGTTTATGATTTTTTTCTTTTATGTATTGCTCTTTTACTATCAAGTCTAAGAACTTTGCACCTATTTCTAAATCCTGAACATTTTATCCTGTGATTTTTTTTTTCTAAAACTCTTATACTTCTACATTTTTATATTTAAGTCTGTGCTCCGTTTATAGCTAGTTTTTATTTAAGGTAGGAGACTCAAGTTGAGATTTTTGTTTGTTTTTTGGCCTACTGATATCTAATTGCTCCAACAGCATTTATTTAAAAGGCTGTCTTTTCTCCATTAAATTACTTTAATGCCTTTAAAAATTAATTGGGAATATTTGTGTGGTTCTACTTGTGCATTCTCCTGTTTGATCTGTGGATCTATTTGTCTATCTGTCTGTCAATACCACAGTCTCATTTATTGTAGTTACATAAGTCTTGAAATACAATAGTTTGACTCCTTTCCCTTTATTATTTTTCAAAATTATTTTACCTACTCTAATTCCTTTGCCTTTCCATATAAATTTTAGGATAATCTTGACTATGTTTACAAAAATTCTTGCTTAGAGGCCCCGTAGGGCTGGGGAGGTGCCAGTTGCTGCACAGGGAGGAGACCGATGCTGCTGCTTGAGGGAGACCCCAGGCCCTTTGTGCCAGTGTCTGGTAGAACCAGTGTGAGTTGAAGAGACAATCTTTCCCTACCACTGGGATAATCAAGAGTTTTGGCTGGTTCTGCACATACATCGAGATGGTGAGGAGCCAGACAAAATCACAGACTATGGCACTGAAACGGATTAAGAAGGAACTTGGTGATTTGGTTTGTGACCCTACAGTACGGTGTTCTGCAGGTCCAGTTGGGAGTGATATGTTTCATTGGCAAACCACAATTATGGGACCAAATGACAATCCATTTCAAGGCTGTGTATTCTTTTTAACAATTCATTTTCCTTCAGACTACTCCTTCAAACCACCTATGGTTGCATTTGCAACAAGAATTTATCATTCAAATATTCACAGTAATGGCAGCATTTGTCTTGATATTCTAATATCACAGTGGTCTCTTGTTTTACCTGTTTCTAAAGTTCTTTTATCCATTTGTTCACTGCTATGTGATCCAAATCCAGATGACCCCCTAGTGCAGAGATTGCACGAATCTATAAAATAGAGATAGTACCACAGAATATCTTGGGAATGGACTCAGAAGTATGCCAAGTGATGCTACCTTGAAGTCAGAATAATCTGCATTATAGTTGGAATAAACTTTAAATTACTGTTCCTTTTTTTATTTTTTATCTGGTTGCTCCATTATCAGACCTCATCTTTTTTCATTTTACTTTTTTGTTTACCTCCCTCCATTCATTCACATGCTCATCTGAGAAGACTTGCTCTTCCAGCTTTGGACAATAACTGTTTTTAGAAACTGTAAAGTAGTTATAAGAGAACAGTTGCCCAAAATTCAGAATTTTTTTAAAAATGGGGCATGGGACCAGCAGATGGCATAATGGCTATGTCACTAGACTCCCATGTAGTAGACCGCAGTTCGAGTTTTGGACCTGGAGGCTTAAACTCACATGGAGCGCATGTGTGTGTGTGCCCAAGATCCCAAGAGGAAAATGGAGGAGAAGAGATTGTGGCATTGCCATCCCCCCTGGGGGGTGATTTCTCACTTTCTGTCTCTCTGTCTTTCTGGGGAACACACATGCCCTATAGCAAAAACCTCACAAAGAAAAAAAAAGGGGCATGTGTATCATGTGGTCAGTATCTTCAGTCTAACTTGGTTATGAGATTAAAACCATTCCTCACTGCTCTAACATGCTGAAGAAATCATCTGAGGGGGAGGAAGATGGATGCTCAAAAGAAGCAGCATGATTCCAACAGCATCCATTTTTGTTTAAGCCTTCCACTGTTAGAGATTTGAGGTTACATGACATACTTTATCCTCATTATTTATGTGGCTGGAGAATTGGTACTGAATTTATAGTATCAGCAAAACATAAAATGTGATGTATTTTATGCAGGTCAATAAAGGAATGACCTGTTCTTGGTCTACAGACAACGGGAATTGGAAGTCAAAAACCTTTTGTATTCCAAAATAGAATCAAACATTTTGTAATTTTCATTTAAATTGTTAGGAGGCTTGGAGCTTTTAGTTAATCTATCTTTCAATACATTGTTTAATATAGCACTGAGTAAATGATGCAAGTTGTCAATGGATGAATGATCATATAATAGCTCTGCTAGTAATTAATTTATTTTTCTTCAATAAAATTGCATAAACCAATGGGGAAAAAAAATCTTGTTTGGATTTTAATAGGAATTGCATTAATTCTGTAGATAAACTGGGGAGAAATGCAAAACCTTCTAGTCCATGAATATGGTATGTCTCTCCACTTACATAGATCTCCTTCCATTTCTTTCACCACCATTTTCATAGTTTTCATCATGCAAGTCCTAGTCTTATATGTGTTTTGTTGGATTGACATCTACATATTTCTCTTTCTGAGCTGGGGGGTTGTTAGTAAATGGCATTGTGTATTTAATTTCAGTGCCCACATATTCATTAATAGTATGTGAAAATATAAATTATTTTTGCACATTGATCTCATATCTTGTAATCTTGCTTAATTTACTCATTAAGTTTAGAAGTTCTTGTAGATTCTTGGACTTTTCTACAGACAAACATATAGTATGCAAATAGAGACAATATTTCACTGGTTATGGGATTCTGTGTTGACAATTCTTTTCACTTAGCACCTGAATGCATCTCACCTGCATAGTTTCTGCTGAAAACATGCTGCCATTTAAATTGTTCTTTTCCTTGTAAGTAAGGTGTCATTTCTCTCTCTCTCTCTCTTTCTACCCTTTCAAAAAATTTTAAAATATCTTTAGTTTTTAGAAATTTATCTGTGCTAGTCTTTGTCATGAATTTCTTTGGATTTATCTTGTTTGACATTTACTCAGCTTCTTGATTTTTTGGTTTAGGTCTTTTGCCAAATTTGAAAAAAATTCAACCTTCCCTTAAAGCACTTTCTGATTTTTCCTTCTTTCTTTTATGTTTCCAGGAATCTGATGACACTTAAGATAAATCTGTGGGGTTTTTGTTTGTTTGTTTGTTTTTTTATAATCATGCAGGTACCTGAGTCTCTGTTCATTTTTTTATTCAATCCATTTTCTGTCTGTGGTTGAAATTCCGTAATTCATGATGGGAAAATTCATTTGGTATGTTGTAATAATACACAGTGATTAAATGTAAAAAAAAATTAAATTTATAAAATCATAATTCTATTTTTTTATCTTTTACTTCACTGAATCTTTTCTCTGTCCTCTCCATTTTGCTATTAAGACCATCCACTGAGTATTTTATTTTGATTGTTGCATTTTTTTAGTCCTGAAATTTCCATTTGGGTCTTCTTTATATCTGTCTCTTTGCTGAGACTTTCTATTTTTTCATTGATTTCAAGCATGTTTATAATTGCTCAGTAAAACATTTGTATGATGGCTGCTTTGATATCTTTGTCAGATAATTCTAACATCTCTGACATCTCACTGTTGACATCTCTTGATCATCTTTTTTCATTCAGTTTGACACCTTCCTGGTTCTTGGTGTGATAAGTGACTTTTGAATGACACTTGAACATATTGAGTATTAATAACATGAGTCTATAGATCACATTTAAATCTTTTGTTTTAGTTGGCACTGTCTGACACTGTTCCAATGGGGAAAAGGGAATACATAAACCCATTACTTTTTTATAGGGATAAAAGGTCATGTTTTCTTCTCAGCCCATGTTGAAAACCAAAAGGTGGGGACTCCTTGTTATTTCTGGATGGAAGTGGGAGCTTCCTTTACCCCTAAGCCTCCATGGTGAGAATGGGAGAGGGTAAGAGAGCTTCATTAATATTCCCCAAGTGGCCTATGCTGACATTGGCAGTGACTTTGTCACCACCATGTGATGGTAAAGTCCTAATTATCATTAGGCTTCCTCTGACAGTAGCTCATCTGATAGAGAGAAGGAGCTTGTCTACTGGCAGGTAGTAGTGTAAGTCCTGGTTTCCTGTGTGGTCTCTACAATACCATAAGGGCACCTCACTGCAGCCTGTCAAGGACGGAAGCCTAAGCTTACCATTTAACCTTTAGAGCCAGGAATTGGTGGTGGTTTGGGGAGGTGGGGGGGGGGGGGGGGGGGGGGGGCATTGGACAACTCTCTCTTTGCATTTGGCTAGAGCAGAGCAGTTACTTTCTGAAATCTTTCCATCGTGCTAGGGTGTCTTCTTTCTGCCCTTGGCTAGAGAGAACAGCTTTTGTTGGAAATTTTATCTATGGCTGTTGATGTTTCCAGGTTCTTGGCTTCTTCAGCTCCAGTGTGGGATATATGAGGCAAAAAGAAAACCCAGGGACTTCACTACTGTGTCATTCCTTGAGCCTCATAGTGTCAAGATGTTTTGTCTTTTCAGTTTACAGAGTCTTCTAAGATCTATTTTATATGTAATGCCCAGGATTTTCAGTTATGCTTAGTAGGAGAGATAAGGGGAAGCATATTCATCTCAGAAGTGAGCTTTGATTACAATTTTGAAGACAAGAACATGATATCTGAAAAATGCTTTGTGGAGAGCTTTTTGCATTTATCTGAACCTTATATCAGTAGTCTTCAGGAACCTACCATTATTTAAGTGTCATTTCACTTGGGCCATTCCCAGCTCTCCTGTTCTGCTTACAATGGAATCATCCAGTAATAATACTTAACTCCATCTGGAGGGTCTTTCAAGTCTTGGGTGTCTTGAGAATCATACAATCCTGAATCGTGTAAGTCCAAGCAAGGACTTTACCTAGGGAAAGAATTGGCTTTTCTATGGCAAAATGAGAAAAATAAAATGAATTGAATTTTTCATCATGTGAAATAATTTTTCACTAAAAATTTACATTTTATATTTGTCCTACTTTTTGGATGCCAAAAATTACCCTTAAAATAATGATAATAGGCAGTACTTTTGTTGTGTATTGGTAATCACATGTTGGTTTTTTCCCAAGTTGCCTTTTTTTTCTAGTTTTTGCTATAGGGCACATGTACTCACCAGAGGGAGACAGAGAGAGAAAGAGAAAAAGGGAAACTGAGAATTCATTCCTCTCCCCCCAGGGTGAGGGAGGACCATGCCTCAATCCTTTCTCCTCCAGTCTCCTCTTGGGATTTTGGACACATATGCACATACACCCAATGTGATTTTCCAGCCACCGGGTCTGAGAAGCAAACCACACAGTTGACTATGTGAGATCCAGCATTTTAACTTCCACACTATTTGCTGGCCCAAATTGCCTTTTTCTCTTCCTTTTAAATTTAATTTTAAAAATTGAGATGTATTTTATATACCTTGAAATACACAAATCTTAATGGTGTAGTTCAATGAGTTTTGACAAATGGTAGACTGTGTGATGCAGACCTCAATCACTTTTGAGAGAATATCTGTCACCCAAGAAAATTCTGTTAGCCACTTTCCTATTCAAACCTCCCCCTTTCCCTATCCCCTGAGAGTCTGACTTTGTTGCTATAACTAAAAGCAGTTGTGCTCTGCTTCAGAGTTTCATAGAGATGGAAGCAGATAGACTGCCTCCTGCTCAGCATAATGTATGTGAGATGGTCAGTAGTTCATTTCTTTCTTTTTTTCTTTTCTTTTTTTTCTGTATAGTACTTTATTGGATCTGATCTCTTCCAACTCCTCTCTGTTCTAGTCCCAAATGCTTATCTGTCTAGGGTTTGCTGTGTCAGTCTCCAAGAACTGGCCTCATTACCTCCAGCTGACCTCAGCTGCATCATTCTGTAAGTATTAAGGTGTAGTTTTATTTGAACTCACCTGTGGGAAGAAAACACAACTGAAGACTTGAGACTTCCTTTTTCCTCTTGCATTAAAACAGTTTGTGTTGAAAAGTTTTTGTTTATTCTCCTGTTGATGGACATTTAGGGTGTTCATGGACTGGTGTTATCATAAATAAGATTGCCAGGAACATTATTCAAAGTGTTTTTTAAAACATGTTTTTATTTCTTTTGGTATGTACTTAGGAGTGAGATGAACAGATCATATGGTAGAGAGTCATTTAATTCTCTATGAAACAGCCATAAACATTCTCCAGAAGTGGTTGTGCCATTTTACACCTCCACCAGCAATGTATGAGAGTTCTATTACTCGACAGCCTCATCGTTTGGTGCTCTCGGTTTTTTCATTGTTAGCTATTCTAATAGGTGTGTAGTAGTATCTCATGGTGTGTTAATGCTCATTTCCCTGATATGTTATTGGGTTGAGAATCTTTCCAAGTTCTTATAGGTCATATGTTTTCTTTTGCAGAGTATCTGTTTGAGTCTTTTGCCCATTTAAAAATTATGTGTAAGGGGCCAGTAGGTGGTGTGGCATTAAAGGTGTTGTATTCCTATAGTATGGCTAACTCCATGGTCTGAATCCTGAACCCAGCAGCTTGCAAATTATGCCAGGTGCATGTGCATGTATGCCCAAAATTCTGAGAAGAGAATGGAAGAGAAGGGATTGCAGTATGGCCATCCCTCCAGGGGGGTAATTTCTCACTTCTCTCTTTCTGTCTCTTCCTTCTTTCTATCTCTCTGTCCCTCTCTTGTCCCGCACATGCTGCCTATGGCAAAATAAAATAAAACTGTTTGTGAGTCCAGCCTGTTGGTGCAGGTGGTAGCAAATTAAACTGAGGAACTGGAAGCCACATTGCTAATTGTGGGTTCAGTTACCTGGGTCAGCCTGAAACAGGGTGGGTGCACATGCATGCTCAAGATCCTGTCAAGCTGAAGGGCTGTGGGTAGGGGATTGCAGCAGTATGAAAACCTGTTGAGAGTGTGTGTGTCTCTCTCTAGTGAGTGCACACATGGTATCACAAATAAAAATAAATAAATTTTTAAAAACTGTGTGTGTGTGTTCATATTTAATATTGAGTTCTAAGAGTTTGCTATAGTATCTGGATATAGGTTCTTATATTTTCCCTGATTTGTTGTATGTCTATCAATCTTCCTAACAGTATCTTTTGATAGGTTTAAAATCTCTTATCAACTAAAATTCCTTTTTATAAAATAAAATAATCATTTAAAAATTATTCCGTTAGTGTTCTTATGTCTTTTCTAAAAAATCTTTGTTTAACCCAAGGTTGCAAACATATTCTCATTTTTTTTTGTCTAGAAACTATATGATTTTTATTTTTACATTTCAGTGTATGTTCATTCTTAAGTTATGATTATAGTATAAGGTAGGGTTCATAGTTAATTATTTTTTATACAGTTATCCAAGTGTTCAAGTCAATTTGTTAAAAAGACTTTCCTTTCTCCATTAAAATGCTTTGACTTCCTTAAAGAGAATCAACTGACTATATAAGTGTGCATCTCTTTCTGGGCTTTTCATTCCATTCCCTTGATCCATTTGTCTATTATTTTCCTAATTATAACTTGACTGTTGTAGTACATCTTATACCAAATAATGTAAGTCCTCCAGATCTTTTATTTGTTTAAAAAATTATTTTGGCTCTCCTGAGTCCTATCTGTATGTGTGTGTGTGTGTGTGTGTGTGTGTGTGTGTTAGAATTAGCTTATGAGTTTCACAGAGGAAACGGGAGACACCTAGAATTTTTATTGTGAACACATTGAATCTATATATCAGTTTGAAGACAATTGATATTGTAACAATCCATGAACATAGTCTGTCTTTCCCACCTATATAATTCCCTGCAGCAATGTTTTAACATTTTCAGTAACTGAGGTTTTAAACATACTTAACTAAATTTAAATTTTTAATGTTTATATGCTGTTGAAAATGATATATTTGATATCTTAATTTTCTAAATATATGTTCCAAATTTAGTACACACACAATTGATTTTTGTATATTGATTGGTACAACTGAGCTCACCAAGTTCACTTATTAAGTTTAAGTATTTATTTATAGATTCCCTGGGATTTTCTAAGTACTCAATTATATCATCCAGGAATAAAAATTTTTACCTTTTTCTTTCTAATTCATGTTTTTAATGTGCTTTTCTTGTCTACTTTCATTAACCAAGACCTGCAACACAACATTCAAAAGAAATATTAAAACAGGCATCCTTGTTTTTTTCTTGATTTTAGGGAAAAATATGAAATAATTTGGTGTTAACTATAGACTTTTCATAGATATAGTATATCAGAGTGAAGTTTCCTTGTATTTTTAGTTTATTTTGAGTTTCTAGCTCAAAGTCTTGAATTTTGTCAACTACTTTTAAGAATCTATTTTTCCCCTGCATATTGAATATAAGACTTTTCTCCTTTATTCTATTAATGCAATGAATTACATTATTTTGTAAATATTAAACCAATATTGCATTTTGGGGATAAAAAGTATTTGGTCATGATAGTTATCTTTTTTATTTTTATTTATTTATTTTTTGGGGGAGAAGTTTTTGCTATAGGGCGAGTGCGCTCGCCAGAAAGACAGAGAGAGACAGAGAGACAGAAAGTGAAAAATCACCCGCCAGGGGGATGGCCATGCCACAATCCCTTCTCCTCCATTTTCCTCACAGGATCTTGGTCACACACGCACATGCACCAGGTGTGAGTTTAAGCCACCGGGTTCGGAACTCGAACCGTGTTGACTACATGGGAGTCCAGCGACATAGCCATTACGCTAACTGCTGGTCCCGCCTTTTTATATATTGATGATTCAATTAGTGAGTATTTTGTTAAGGATTTTTGCATCATGTTCATAGGGAATATTGATCTCTGATTTATTTTCTTTTTTAAGAAATTATTTATTTTTATTTATTATTATTATTATTGTTTTTTAAATTTGTTATAAGGCGTATGTGCTCACCAGAGAGAGACAGAGAAAGAGGGAAAGTGAGAAAGCAAGCTGCCAGTGTTCATTTAACCTCTTTATTACTTTTTATTTTTCTTTCTCTTTATTTTTTAAATCAAATGATAGAAAGCACATGTATGCCCATGAGAGGGTGTGTGTACAAGAGAGGGGAAGTATCCACAGTAGGGTTCCATTTTGCCCCGATCCTTTCTCCAGCCCTCCAGCTTCTCAGAATCCCGCATTCCAACCTAGGATCTGAACTGCAGTTGTCATAAGACTTTTAGTACTGCAAGACACTAGCATTACTACTGCACCATCATGGCTAGGCCTTCTTTATTTTTGAAAAAGAGATTTGTATAAAATTTTAGATTAGAGTTTCTGGTATTATATACTTTTCTGAATCTTTTAAAAATTATTTTACTTGATTTTATTTATTCGTTCATTCATTCATTTATTTTTTTAAAATTTGACCAGAGAGGGACAGAGTGAGAGAAACGAAGAGAGACTGAAAGTGAGAAAGGAAGCCGCCAGGTCCAGGACTCGAACTGTGGCCAGCCATGTGGGAGTCCAGTGCCTTAACAATCATGCCACCTGCCGGGCCCCCTTTTCTGTATTTTTTATAAATGAAATTCTATGGCAATAAGTCTCCCAGTTCTCATTATTTTAAATTTTCAACTCCATCTTCATTTGTGTTGTTTAACTTGGATATAGAAGTTTAAATTGACTTGTCATCCTATTGTCTTCTGTCTTGCCTTGTCTCTAGTGAGAATTTAGCTGCCATTCTTATCACTTTACTCATGTATGCAAGTCACTTTTCTATGGCTAATCTTACATTTTTTTCTATGTCATTGATTTTAAGCAATTTTTGTAACATGTCTAGGTGTGTGTTTTTTTAAAATAATAATCTGCTTGGTATTCAATGAATTTATTGAATATGTGGAAGATTTTTTATTATATCAAATTTAGAAATATTTCTATCACTGTATTTTTAAGTATTTTATGTCTCATTTTCTCTGACTTCTGGAATTCTAATTACATGTACTTTAGTTTGCCAATATAATCCTACAGGGCATAGATGTTCCACTCATTTTTTTTCTCTCTCTTTATCCCACTTGGAATAATTTCTACTGACTTGTCTTAAAAATTAATGATCTTTGTTCTTCATTGCTGTTTGTGCTGTTAAATCCAGCAGTGGGGGCCAGCAGGTAGTGTAGTGGTTAAGGCGCTGGACTCCCACATGGCCAACCACAGTTTGAGTTCTGAACCTGGCAGTTTAGTTTCTCACTTTCATTCTCTCTCTCTCTCTTTCTCTGCTGTCCTGTAACAAATTTTAAAAATAATATTTTTTTAAAAAATAGTGAACTTTTATCTCTAATATTCCATTTCCCCATTCAAAATTTTTCTTTCATTCATTTTTTAGAAGTTACATTTATCTAGGGGCCAGCAGGTGGCATGGTGGTTAAGGGCACTGGACTCCCACATGACTGAACATGGTTCGAGTCCTGGGCCTAGCAGCTTGCTTTCTCATGTTCTCACTCTCTTTCACTTTCTCACATTCTTTCTCTCTCTCTCTGGTCAAATTAAAATAAATAAATAAATAAATAAATTTAAATAGAATAGATAATTCTTTTTAAGAAAAAGAAAAGTTACATTTATCTCACGAAATTTTAATCCACTTTATTTTATCCATTTTTTTTCCTTTGCAAATTCATGAACACATTTTTAGAAAAAGATTTTTGCTATAGAGTGCATGCACATATGCACTCACCTGAAAGACAGTGAGACTGAGAGACAGAAAGCAAGAAATCACCCCCTGGGCCTGGGGGTTGGGGGATGGCCATGTTGTAGTACCTTCTCCTCCGTTCTCGAACCTCGGTCAGCTATGTGGGAGTCCAGCAACGTAACCATTCTGCCATCTGCTGGTTCCTCATGAACACGTTTTTAATAGTTGTCTTAAAATCTTTGCCAGTTCCAGTAACTGGTCATCTCTAAGTCTGCTTTTACTACTTATGCTTTCTCTAGATTTTGGGTTGCATTTCCCTGCTTCTTTCTTTGCAGATTTTATAAGTTCTTATTGTACTCTGGGCATGATGTATAGGAGATTTTCTTTTCTTTTTTTCTTTTCCTTTCTTTTGTTAGGTGGTTAAGGCTAGGGCCTGATTTCTCTTTTCTTTTTTTTAGATTTTTTGCCATAGGGCAGGCACACTTGTCTGAGAGAGACAGAGACAGGAAAAGTGAGAAATTGCCTCCATTCTCCTCTACAGATTTCACAGATTTTCAAGCCACTGTGTCTGGAACTCAGAGTCAGCCATGCTGGAGTCCAGTGCCTTACCCACCATGGCACTTGCTGGTCCTTGAGAGGCTGATTATTAAGATTTCTCCTAAAGTCAAATCAAGGAAGGGCTTCTCAAATTAGGCTGAGTTCACCTTGCTTAGTTCAACTCCCTGTCCTACTCCTACAGTCCCTTTTTATTATTATTATTATTAAATAATAATGATTATCTTTATTATTATTACTATGAAAGCTGACACCTGTGTCTCAGCATTCTTGCTTAAGGTAATGATCCTGTGAGCACCTGAGCTGAGAGGATGCGGTGCTACCTGGGATATCATTGACTGACATCTGGATTCAGCTGTAGCAAAGCCGCACAAGACAAGGCACCACGAGGATGCACGGGATTGTGCAAATTTGCTCTGCTTTTCCACTTTGAACTGGGGCAAAGCTGCTTTCATAGCAAAATTAGAAGTTAAGAATTGTTTTGCCAGATAGTGTTTTTGTTTGTTTTTCATTTTTGCTCTAAGGTGCAAGCTCTCGCTAGAGAGAGATAGAGAGAAAGATACCCAAGGGGTATGGCCATACCACAATCCCTTCTCTTCCACTCCCCTCTTGGGATTTTGAGCACTCATGCACACATGCCCAGTGTGTTTTTCAAGCTTCTGGATCCTTAACTCCAATTGCACATTTGGCTGTGTGAGATCCAGCCACCAGCTTATCATGCTGAGCCCTCATGGCACCAGCTGGTTAGCTACGTAGAGTGCTATGCTTTGGTTCTTCCCAGTGCAGACCATCTGGCCATTATTCTTACCCTTCCAAGTCTCTCCATCTCAGGCAGACTCTCTCTTCCATCCACTTGCACCCAAAGCTGGCTTCTGGCCCCATGTGTGGAAACCTCCATGACTTTGGGCTTGCCTCTAAAGAGCCCCTCTCTTTCTTTCTTTCTTTTTTTTTTTTTTTTTATTTTCTTGGAGAGGTTTTTGCTATAGGGTGCGTGCATTTGCCAGAAAGACAGAGAGAGACAGAGAGATAGAAAGTGAGAAATCATCCCCCCGGGGGGGGGGGGGGGGGGGATGGCCACGCTGCAATCCCTTCTCCTCCATTTTCCTCTCGGGATCTTGGGCATGCATGCACATGTGCCCAGCGTGAGTTTAAGCCACCGGGTCCGGGACTCGAACCATGGTCGACTACATGGGAGTCCTGCGACATAGCCATTACGCTAACTGCTGGTGCCAAGAGCCCCTCTCCTTCTGAAATCACTTAATGAATGTTTTCTTTTGTGCGCTTTTCAGTGCCCCATTAAATGTATGATTTTTATTTTGTTCAGATTTTCCTGTTTGTTTTCATGGGAGCAAATGTCTCTTGAATCTTTCTACATCCTAATTATTATAGATGAAGAAGGAGTCTTCCCCAATTACTTTTGAAATCATTTGGGTCCCCGTGAAGGAAAAATTCTAGAATCTACTGACACAGAATTTCTGCACAGTGATTTTGGACTTTTTAACTTTATAAATTTTTTTTCTGGCAGTTTATGGGGCTTCTTCCTCTTTAAGAAAATATTTGAGGGCCCATCAGGTGACGTGGTAGTTAAGGCACTGGTCTCCCACATGACTGACTGAGGTTCAAGTCTTGGACCTGATGGTCTGAAAATCATTCTGAGTGTATGTGCTAGCATGAACATACAGGAGGAGAATAGAGGAGAAGGGACTGTGGGGTGGCTGTCCCCCCGGGGGATGTTTTCTTTCTTTCTCTCTCACTGTCCCTCTTTGTCTCTGGTGAGTGCATGTGCCCTGTGACAAAAACCATTAAAAAAAAAAAAAGATTTTTGCCTGAAAATTCTTTTCTTTCTTTAATATGTTCATATTTCTTTGGGTTGGAACTTACAAGATTAAACTATCGGTTAATTAATATGCCACATTCTTTTGTACCAGAAGGTGTGAATCTAATAGTAAGATTTATAATAACCACTAAATTGAATATTCTTTCTTGTTTCATGTAAATGTCTTTGTAGAAAATGCTACCAAGAGTGTCATTGTGGTTACTTTAATTCCATTGCCAAAGCTTTGTATGGTTTCCTGTATTCTAAAGGGAAAGCTATATGTACTTGTCTTCTTTTTAAACTTTTCCTCTTATGAATCAGTAGCACTATGAATAAATGTCAGAAGTTCCTATTAAGTGGTTAAAGTTGATACCTGTGTCTCAGCATTCTTGCTTAAGTTAATGATGATTAAGCAGACTTAGTAATGGAAATACCAGAGCTGCTAAGAAATCATATTTATTACTAACTAGAGAACACATAATCATAACAACAATATTTATAAAAACTTAACCTGTGCTAAACTCACTTATTCCTTACATTTTAGAGATAAGTAAGGTTTTATGGCTTGCAAGTGACAATATCAGGATTTGAAGCCCCACTCCATTACTGAAGTGGGCATTTTTTCAGTAATTCTTAGCAAACAGTCAAATTGTATACTATCTATTTGAAACAAATTGCAATAGGAAGAACATTTTACAGGTAAATTCAGCTTCCCTCAAATTAAACTCTCTAGTTGGGCTAAGTGAAAGTGATTTTGTTGTCATTGTTTGGTAAAGAAGGCAGTTTCACCATTCTAACATTTCAGATTTTTATGAGTTGAAGAACTACTCAACATAGAATACAAATTAAATCAATTCAGAGCAAATATTAAGCTGGAGTCCTGATTATTTAATAGAATCATAGAATTTCTTGTCATGCTAATGAAACTTGGCTGCAGAGAACCATAAGAATGTGTATGTTCTTGGGAGCAGTACGCCCACCTAAGACCTGGTCCCTCTTGAAACCAAGGGGAGAGTTCCCCTTTTTGCCAATTGTCAGAAAGAATCACAACACACAGTGTGAGATTATGCCTCATATGAAGGTTTCCAGTAGGTTTTTATTTTTGTTGTTACTAGTCAGACACGAGGGCCTAAGGTAGCACATGAACCATCACAGGCCTACCACTCTGACCCTGTAGGCAATGTCTGTCTAAAGGAGTGGTGAATGATCTGGGGGTGGGGGGCGGATGAGATGGAGAGGCAGATAAATCATACCAAGGCCTCTGTGTGTCCAGGAGATTTGGAAGTCTTGCAGGAAGCAGGAACAGCTACAAGTGAACCACTTGATTATGACAACTTCCACTGGTCATGACTGAGCAGTCCTCAGGCTACATTTTGGGAGGGATTAGGCAGTATGTGAGGACTGTAGGTGGTGAACCTGAGGCCTGTTGACCAGTGCAGCAGAGTTCTCTCAACTTCCTGAAAGAGACTCTGCACAGGAAGCATCCCCTCTCCACAGAAAGAGTCGTTGTGTTTTGAACATCCTCCTATCTAAGCATCCTCACATTCTGGAGAGTCAAGTCCTTGCCCTTCTGTGGGAATAGCTTCCAGATCATCGGTCTGGCTCTTTCACATCATGAAAGATGTCTCCAAAGCCAATATTCTTGACACCTTCCTCCAGTGGCAGCACCAAAGAGGCACCATGTGTGCCTTTCCTGCCCTGGTCCTCTGGGGGAATCTGAGCCAGAACGTGGGGACAGATCCATCTTCTTCACACTGGGTGCACTTAGAACATCAGTCCTAACTTAAGGAGCATGTCAAGGGGTCACATGTTTGCTGCAGAGGTGGAGGCATTTCCTCAGAGCAAAACCTCATATCCTCCAGAGACTGAAAACAGTGAGGCGCTGGGGGAAAGATGGAGACCAAATTGGCAGACAAGGCTGGGGAAGCAGAAAGCCCTGTATTAAAACCCTTGCTGTGCCAGTTACAAGGTACGTGACTTGGAGCAAGGTGCTAAAGTCTCTAAGTCTTGGTTTCCTCATCTGTAAAATGGGATGATTCTGGCAGAGTTGTTATGAATACTGAATGAGATGGTGAACAAACATAAAGACCTCCTCTGTAATCTGCCACACAGTAGGTGTGCAGAAAATGCCGGTCTGAGGCAGTATGTAGTGGAGGACATATTTTGTTGTGTATCTAAAGTGCTACCTGTTGCTTCATGGCATTGTTATTTAAGACACTGGGGGTGCAGACAGGCTGCCCAGTCAGGGGCAGCTGATGACTCCCTTCTGTACCACTCTGCCTTGTGTGCCTGGCCACCTGGACTGAATATGGGAGATATAGATTGTGCAGCAGAGATGGACCCTTGGCAAATACTGGAGCAATAATCTATGAAATATTGATCAGGTACTGGGATTGGCCAGCACAGGCAGGGGACAACATGGAGGAGAATAATGGTGGGCAAAGGCAGCCAGAGCACATGCCAGAAGGCCAGTTATGTGCCCTCTCCATCTCACCCCCCCCCACCCACATATCAGAAGCAGAGATGATAAATCACGGGCACAAGTAATACAGAAACCTCATTTTACTGATAGCTTTGATCTTATTCCCCTATTGCATCTTTTAGACTGAAAAATATGTACTAATTATTATGATTTAGTTTTGCCATAAGGCGTACGTACTCACCGGAAAAAGAGACGGAGAGAGAGGAAGTGAGAAATCACCCTCCCCCGCAGGGGGGAAGGCCACACTGTAATCCTTTCTCCATTCTCCTCTCAGGATCTTGGACACACATACACATGCACCCAGTGTGATTTTTCAAGCCATCAGGTCCTGAACTCAAACTATATAGTCAGCCATGTGAGATCCCTAACTTCTACATGTGTTATGTGTTATTTTAAGGGTCCCCCCCCTTTTTTTTAAGTTTCTAGCTCAATATCTTGTTCATCTAAAATCAAGTCAACTGAAAAAGAATGGACAGGAAATTACATTGATAGCCCACCAATATCTAACAGTCAATCCCTTAGAAAGGGGTTGGCTGCATTCCTTTTAAAAATGAAATATAATTGGGACCAGCAGTTAGCATAATGGCTATGTCGCTGGACTCCCATGTAGTTGGCCGCGGTTCGAGACCTGGACCCGGTGGCTTAAACTCACGCCGGGTACGTGTGCATGCGTGCCCAAGATCCCGAGAGGAGAATGGAGGAGAAGGGATTGCGGTGTGGCCATCCCCCGTTGGGGGGGGGGGGATTTCTCGCTTTCTGTCTCTCTGTCTCTCTCTCTGTGTCTGGCGAGTGCACGAGCCCTATAGCAGAAAAAAAAAAAAAAAAAAAACTCTCCAAAAAAAGAAAAAGTGAATTTTTTATTTATTGTTTCCATTTCTGTGCATTAACCAGTGATAGTGACTGATATCAGGTCTGTGGGTGGGCAACCGGGGCAGCTCTTTGGCTAGCCTTAGGATCCGGCCTAGGGTATAGTCCTCTAAGTTCAATAGGACGGGATAGTCAAGATGGCCTCTCTCTAATATGTGGTTGTGGGTGCTGGCTGTAGGCTGAGGCACCTTTGTCCTTCACATGGCCTTCCTCCCCCAGCAGGGCTAGACTGGACACAGAAGTTGTCTCGGGTTAGAGGAGAATGAGAATGGGGGTTGCAAGGCTTCTTAAGGACTATGCTCTGGAATTCACACATTCTATTGGCAGATCAAGTAAAACGTAGCCCAGAGTAAAGGGGTGGAGCAAAGGACTACCACAGTGCCCAAGCCAGAACGAGTTTAATTGAGAGGCATTTCAAAGTTGGGGTAATAAACTTTACATTAACAGAGAACAGCACAAGCTCACTTAGTGCTGGGAATGGAGGTGGGGCCTAAAGGAAGAGGCAGGAAGCCAGCATAGAGACTCTAGAATAACTTCACACGTGAAGCGTCTGTTGTAGGATTTACACCATTCCATGCTGGAAAAATTGAGTGTAGTTAGGTTGTAAACCTTAGTTATTGCCCATCCTAGGCCATTGTACCCTGCCAGCTGGAATAAGGGAAACACAGGAAGAGTCAAAAAGAGGAGAAGAAGAGATAAAATACTGCAATTGGGGAGAGGTGGGAAGCCAAGCTGATGTCCTAAGTTTTTCCCCAGAAATCCACATATTAAGATAGTCATACATGATATCCCTTAAGGGTTGAGTTCCGTTTTTTTTTTTTTTTTTTTAAGAGAGATTTACATTATAGGGTGCATATGCTTGCTGGAGAGACAGAGAGGTAGAAAGCGAGAAATCATCTCCCGGGGAGATGGTCACTCTACAGTCCCTTCTCCTCCATTCTCCTCTCGGGATCTTGGGCATGCGTGCACATGTGCTCAGTGTGAGTTTTAGGATGCTGGGTCTGGCATTCAAACCACAGTTGATTATGTGAGAGTCCAGTGACATAACCATTATGCCATCTGCTGGTCCCTCTTCTGCTTTCTTTAAAGTAGATATTATTTCTCTTTCTCTCTCCCTTTTTGGTTATTCATTCACTCATTCATTCTGAGAGATCGAGAGAGAGAGAGAGGGAGATCCCCAACAGCGTCCTTGCTCTGCAATCCAGCCAGCCAGGATCATGGGCCCAGTGAGTGGAGAGAGACCCCTCCAAGTGGTCTCTGCATCGCAGAGTGCTACTTCACTGCTGTCCACTGCAGCTGGCCTAACCTCAAAGCCCACTCACTGGCTAGTGCTAGTGGATCTTATTTATTATTCATAGAGCAACACTACCCATGTTCGAGTCTGCCCTTTTTACAATTTCCTGCAGGAAACTAACTTGTCCATGCTCTTCTATCTTTAAAGGACACCCCTTCATTTGTGTTTTTTCAAAAGCTGGTAAATTTCTTTGTAAAGTCATGAGCAGGCTTGGGGTAGTCTGGCATCAGTGGGCCACACACTGGCAAGGCAGGGGATTCCAATAATATGTGCCATAGAGGTTTTGCCATAAGGCATGTACCCTCGCCGAAGAGAGAGTCAGAGGGAAAGTGAGGAATCACCTTGGGGTGGGGGTGGGGGTTGGGGTGGCCACACCGTAATTCCTTCTCTTCCATTTTCCTCTTGGGATTTTGGGCACACACACACACACACACACACACACATGCCTGGTGTTATTCTCAAGCTCCCAGGTCCAGAAAGCTTGTTCTGTCAGCCATGTGGGAGTCCGGTGCCTTAACCACCATGCCACCTGCTGACCCAGTATGTGCCATCGTTATGCTTACAGTGTAGAAGTATGCATGAGATAATAAAGCTAAATTTCAATAGGAACTCTTTGCTTAGCCCAAAATACAAACTCTCCCTGTTGATAAAAATACTGTAACTGTCCGACAATCAACACTATATTACTCAGACTTATTCTGTGTTAAGGAGATTTTTTTTTAAGTCCTTAAAACTGCCCAACAGCTTCATAATGGAGGAGACCTGAGCCCACAGTGTGTGCCACTAACCTTCAGAGCCCTAACCAGGGTCCCAGTATAAACTTTGGGAGCAAAAGGATAGTCATTATTATTATCATCCTGACAGACAGAAGCAGAGCTGGGTGAGTACTGGGAATGAGTCAGTCATTTTAACAGAACGGTGTCTCATCTCTCCATCTAGACACTAAACCTGGGATTCTTGTTGCAGTCTGTGAAGGATGGAGAAAGCAAGAAAGAGGAGTAATTTAGACAGCCCCAATTTTATACTTAGAAAGAATCTTGGTGGTCAACCTTTAGTTTTCCCAGTCATTTCATTGTTCATCTCTAGAATGTCACTAGAGAAGTCACTCCCTAAATATTTATGAGTGAAGGAACCCTCTTATTCACCAAGTATTGGGTTCCTTTTAAATTAATTTTATTATTATTTTTAAAATTTGCCAGAGGGTGCATGTGCTTGCCAGAGAGAGAAAGGAAGAAGGCCACCCCACCTCCCGCCCATGGGTTGCAGTACCACTGCCATTCCTTTTCCTCTCTCTCTCCCTCCTTTCCAGAGTTTGAGCCTCTGGGTCTGGGACTCTAACAGAACAGTCTGCCTTGTGGGATCTGGCTGCCTTAACCATCACACCATGGTCTGGCCCTTAATTAATGACAAGTTTTTATTTATTTTTTTGTAGAAGTTTTTGCCTTAGGCACATTCATTTGCCAGAGAGAGAGAGAGAAAAGAAGAGACAGTAAGAGGGAAAGTGAGGAATCACCTCCCAGGGAGATGGCTATACTGCAATCCCTTCTCCTCTATTCTCCTCCTGGGATCTTGGGCACATATGCATGTGCACCAGGTCTGAGTTTCAAGTCAGTGGGTCTGGGACTCGAACCGTGGTCGACCATGTGCGAGTCCAGTGATGTAACCGCTATGCCATCTGCTGGCCCCATATTTTAAACAAAGTTTTCAGACCAGCTCTGTAGCCTTGTGTAAAGCAGCTAGATCCCACACGGCCTACCATGCTTGTTTGAGACCTGGACCTGGTAGCCTGAGAAACACTCTAGGTTCGTGTGCATGCATGCTCAAACTTCTCAAAGAAGGAAGAGATGAAGGAGAAGGGATTGTGGTGACCGTCCCTCATGGGGGTGCTTTCTTCTTTCCCTCTCTCCATTTTTCTCTGAGTGAGCACATAAACTCTTTAGCAGGAAAAACAAAACAAAGCAAAACAAAAAGTTTTCCTTCCAGGGCTGGCCCAGTGGCACAGTGGTTAAATGCCAAACAGCAGAGAAAGCTAGATCCCACATGGCCAACTGCGGTTCAGATCCTGGCCCAGCACTTGAAAAACACACAGGGTACATGTGCATGCACACTCAGGATCCTGACAAGATCAAGACATGAAGAGGAAAGGGTTATGGCATGACCAGGCCCTCCTGGGGGGAGGGGAGTGGAGGGGCTCTGTCTTTCTCGCTCTCGCTCTCTGACATGCACATGTGCTCTCTGGCATAAAAACAAAATCACTTCATATAGAAATCTCCCTCCCATAATTTCTACCTCTGGCCCTTAATTCTGTGTTTGGCACTAGACAGACCAAAAGACTCATACTCTCTTCTACACAACACTCATTCGAGTCATTTGAATTTCCCCCATTGGTGAATATATGACAAAAGTTGGTTGAGTTTCATAATGCAAACCCAAAGGGAAAATGATCTTGCATAATTATATGATAATGTGTGGAAAGTTTAGGGGCTGTGTACACTATCTCACGGTTTTGAACTGTGTGGTTAAAGACATTGAGAGTTGACAGATTAGTCAGGGATTTGTCAAGAGTATTAATTATAAACTTTGAAATCGTGGTCAGTGAAAGTTCATCTCAGTGCATTTTGCAAATATGATCAAAGTCTTTTCAGTACTGATTTGATGATGCTTAACCACAGTGAGTGAAGAACCAAGTTTTTCATTAGAAATTACCGATGTAATAGAGTACGATCTGGAGGAAGATGTATGGTTGGACGATTATAATTCATACTTTCCCCCTCCCCTCCCTTTCCACACCAAAACCTGTTTTGGAGATCGATCTCCCAGTTGTCTCTGAACACCTGAGGTGGTATTTTGGATGATTGCAAAGGAAACCATGGTCTAAACAGTTTCAGTGCAGCTCAGAGATGACCACCATTTGCGGACAGAGTTTTTAAACCTGTTCATTTAATAAAAATGAACCGTGAAAACCTGGGAGTTTACTGCTATTAGAGAGTGAAAAATATTTATAACTGAAGGAAACCCTGAAAATGGAGGATAGTGTATAGTTGATTATAGGGGAGGAAAGCAGTTCCTCTACTCTCGTTTAGTTTTAGAAAAACTATTATTTTGGTAGCTTTCATTTTTCTGGGGGGAAAAAAAAAAAAAAAAAAAAAACACTGGCACCTAAACCATGGAAAATGAAATAAAAATATACCCAATGAGGCTTCTCCAAATCACTGGCCTGCCTCCCATCCCTCCCTTTTTGAAAACATTCAATCACTGTATACCTTTACAGCATACAAAGTGAATTTCCCCAGCATGAGTACAATACGTATTAGACCAGTCAGAGATACTACCTTACGCATTATCGTCAACAGATAATTTTCCATTTTTGTGTCCCTTAAATGTTTTGCTTCTCTTCCACCCCCTTGATTCCCTGCCTCTCATCCTCTCACCCCGCCCCCATGTCTTATCCATGCTTTCCAATGGCTGTCAGAGCAGCTCGGCGTCCTCCGGGTTCCTCGGTGTTCCAGTTAACTGCAGGTCTACTTTCCTCCGCAGCCAGGCGCAAGGTGTGCAAAGACCCAAAGCCTAGCCTGGTCCCCGTCCCGCTGCGAGAGGAATTTCAGGAACTTTCGCCTACGGCCACCCCGGGATCCAAGGGCGCTAGTCAGAGGAGACTGGTCAGGTCTCTACCGGTTCACCTGTTCCCGGGCTCTTCCTGTTCAGTTGCCGCTATGCGCCAGAGGGTGGCACCCCAGGCACTCGGAGGTGGAGAGGAGGAGAAGAGAAAGAGGAGGGGAGGGGCGGGGAGAGGAGGGGAGGAGGGGAGGAGAAAAGAAGGGGGAGAAAAGGAGGAGAGTGGAGGGGGCATTAACAAACTCTCAGACTTTGATCCCGAGTTCCCTGGCTAATCTGGCGACAGAGCCACCCGCCCCTCCCCCACCCCCGCCCCCACACGGAAAAAGCCTGGACTTCCGCCTGACGAGGTGTCAGAGAATTAGATTTTAAAAAATGTTTTCGAGGGTTATTCCTGACCAAAGACCCTCCTGGGTCTCAGGAACTCGAAGGGAAACCAGTTTCCTCGGCCGCCAGGCGCGCCGGTGCCTGGTGGGCGGAAAACCTGGCATTCGATTGCTGTGAATGCGCCAAAACATCTGACCTGTCCCTTTGTGTTATGTTTTGCAGTTACTGGATTTATGCGACTCGGTGAAGGATGAGGCCCTGAGGGTGATCTCCGCCTTTAACATCCCACAAAGCAGCCTCCACGCACCAGTCGCCGGAGTCCCGAACCCGCGAGCTCCCTGGGCCTTCTACCCCGAGCCGCCGCAGTCGCTGGCCAGGGACTGGGAGCCCTCCCAGCGGCCGAAACTGGCAGCCAAGCTTTAACCCGCGTGGCGGGAAGCGTGTGGCCCGCCCGCAGCTGCCGCGACGCTCACTTCACCGACGCCAGGGCTGGAGCTGAGGCCCGGCTGGCACGCGCTGGGGCAGACGCCCTCAGGGATTTGGGTTGCAGAGCGGAGGCCCCGCTGCGCCTTGGCGGGGAGCCGGAAAGGGAATCAGATGGCCACCCGGAGACTGCGGAGCTTTGTCCCCTCCCTGTAACCCCTGGCCTGCCTGGAATCTCATCCAGTTTCCGCGCCCGATCCCCCTACATAATCCGGGTGGGCGCGCCCCGCAGCCCAGTGCGCCTTGAGCGCGCCCCGCAGCGGAGTGCACGGAAGGTCTACTGTCCGCGGTGACTCATAATCTCGCTGATTTCGGAAAACTGGGGCAGGCTGGAAAAGAATCTATACCTAAAAATTAAACACGCTCAGGCCAAAGGAAAAGGCTCCATCTATTCCGCGCGCGGGCAAAGGTTCAGTTCAGCAAGCGATGCTTTTCCAGTGAATCCGACCCTCTTGGGCTCTGCGTGGAAACGCACAGGCGGGTGGGGAGGGGGGCTGTAGTAGCCCAGAGTTTTGCTTTCGGCAAAGCAAGAACTCAGGCCCGTCCTCCCAGGCAGGCGTTTTCCGGCAGTCAAGACAACGCGCGGAAAACATTTTTACCACATGAAGCTGTAATCGCTCCTTCAGAAGAGCGTAGATACCACGTTTAATAAAGTAAGCGGCGGGAAGGCGCTCCCTGCTTGCGGAGGACCGGGAGACCCGCGGGGCAGTACACCGCCGTAAGTTGGTTTCGGAACTCGGACAGACCTCCCAGGCTGTGGTCCCGGGCGAGGGCCGAGGATTTCCCGTTTTGCAGATCCCGGTTACCGAACTCCACTCGTCTCTCGGTCCTCGCCATCCTCCCCCCACCACCCCGCCCTTCGCCTCCCGCGCGCAGAGGCGGGAAGGGACACCGCTCTGCCGGTGTGGGCGAGGGCGACGTCCAGGACCGATGATCTAACGCAGCCCCTTGTCTGCCCCGGCGCAGCTCCGGGCTATTCTCGACGTCGCGGGAGAAGGCTGCAAGGGCCCGCGGACACCCGACGTAAGGTGCAGGGTGGAGGCTGCTTAGCACAGACTGGGTCGCGCGTGCGGCCGGCTACCTTGTAGCGTCTCAAATTGGAGCGCGTAGCCCGCTGTTTCCCCCGACGCCTTTGTTTTTTAAAGTGTTCACAGGGTCGCGGGAGGGCGGCGACGACGCGGGGGCGGCGGCGCTGCACAAGAACGAGCAGCAGGGTTTTCTTCTGCGTGGTTCTTTTCCGGTCCCCGTCCTCAGCCCGCGACCCCGCGGAGAGCGCGGAGAAGTCGGGCGTGCGGCGGGCGTGGGGCGCTCAGCCGCCGCCGCAGGTTGCGGTGCTCCGCTGGGTACGATGCGGAGCGGCCAGGGCGTGGCCGGGAACTGGAGTCGCGGTCAGGGTTACGGTAGATCTCGGGCCTCCGACTCACTTCGCCTCGCCCACGCCCTTCCCCTGTTACAGCGAAATCCCAGGGAGGGCCCGGCGCGCGTGCTCCTGTCCCTCCCCGACCTCACGGTCTCTTCCAGCTCGTTCAGGGTTCACCCGAGAAGGCGCTCGAAAGACTTTAACCGGGGTGTGCTGTGTCACGCAGACGTTATAGATCTGCTAACATAAAAACTGACCACGTCGCGCGACGGCGGGACAGTGTCACCTCACTCCCTCTACGCCAAGGGTGCGGGTTAGTGCGGGCCCTAAACCGAGTTTCCTTAATCCATCTATCATACCCCAGGTAGGATGCTCCATGTGGAGACCAAGCCTCCCAGTCCTCCGCGGGGGTCGTCCCAAAGCCCGGGGCATGGGGACGGAAGTACTCCGGGAGCCGGCAGAAGGGGAGGATTGGGAGTGCAGACCCCGCGTTGCGAGGCCGATGCGGGTGCAGGTCTGGGAGGGACTTAGGCGAGGCGCGGAGCTTGGTCTACACCGCAGGGAGACCGCCGGCCCGCGGACGACCAGGAGGAGTGTGAAGGGGAAGCGCCCAAACTCCGCTGCTCGGCCTTCGCCGGCCTCAGCCCGCCAAGGGACCGTTCCGGGCGGTTTTAGAGAACTCAGCAATCTCGAGGGTCCCGGCTGAGCCCAGGCACAACCTTCTCACTCGCTGGGGGGTCGTGCCTCTCCTCGGTGTCTTTTTTTTCTTGATGTTTTTTCCTCCGAGTTATTTTTCCATTTCTCTATTTTACCTGCCCTTTGCACACTGGCATCTCACCCCGTACCCAGGCTGCGGAGACGCCTTCTGGGGTCATTCCTCGTCCCTTTGTCAACTTCCCCTCCCAATATGGACTGTCTCTTACGATGACTAGGCGAGGGGGGAAGGGCTGAGGCGCTCCTGCGGGGTGGCAGAAGTGTGTCAGAGTCCCACGGGAGACGGGGACGAGGCAGATGAGCAGTTTACCAATCCAGGTCCAGCTCCGCGCCCCACTCTCGGAAGGAGGAGAGCTCAGAGATCCCCTGCCGAGACTCGCACCCACAGGATCTCGAAAACCGACTTAGTTCTCGAACCTGCCCCAGCTCCCTGGAGCAGTTCTCTGCACAAGGGATTCTTTCCACCAGCGGCCACTGCCCGGCCCAGCCCAGGGTGTGCCCCGAGCGCCCCCTGTGTTGTCTGCGTACGCTGCGGCGGCCAGCAGTTTGGGGAGGCAAGGGCACACGTCGAGGTGGGGGATGGGTGCGTACAGAGCCGCCAGCAGGCCAAGTCACTCCAGTAAACACGCCGGGGTTGGCCGAGCGCTCGGCGGGGAACCCGGCGGGGCCACCCCCGCCTTTACCTGTCGGATCCTGCACTGGGGGGCCAGCGGAGGCGCCCGGAGGGCGGGCCTTGCCAGCCTGCACGCCGGGGCGGGACCTGGCGGGGGCGGGGCCCGCGGTGATTGGGCGCCGGCGCGGGGCCGCCAGCCTGAGCAGGGCTCACGGCCGCGCAGGTTTCACTTCGCTCCGCGCTGCCTGCGAGTCCTCAGCTTGTCAGAGCACAGCGTCCAGCACCACCGCCGCTTTCTTGCCACTCCGCGAGCCCTGCCCCACTGCGGTGAGCACCACCTCGGGCTGCTCGGTTTGCTCAGCCGCCGCCGCCGCCGCCTCGGCGCCCTTCCCCTGGCTCTCGTCCCCCCAATGTCTGACTCTGATTCTCGGACTGAGAAACGCAAGGTAAACATCTCTGAATCGCGCGGAACGGGCCGGGGACCGATGAAAGAGGGGCTGCAGAGCCCGAACGGCTCCACCTACTGCCTGCTTCCCGCGCACGTGTAGGCGGACACGCTGTATCCGTCCCGTTTGTCGCCCGGCGGGTGGCGGCGTTCGGGGTGGTCGGGGTAACTCTCGCACAGGGAAGGGTCGCTCGCTCAGAGGCTGCGGACACTTGGCCGAAGTGCGGCTTAGCTGGGATGCAGCGCGCGTTGGTGGTGAAGCGCTGCAGGCCGAGCTAGGAGAGCAGCGCATGCTGTTCCCAAGGCTTTTCTGGGTCGCGCGGGCAGTTTGCGGAGTGTTTGCGGAACTGCAGTGCTGATTTAACTGACCGGACTGGGCTTTAACTTTTACTTATTCAGGCTGAAGTTTTGGGGCAGCTGCTGCGCTCGCCCTCTCAGACATGTCTGGGCGCAGTGCTTGGTGTGCGGGCGTCCTGCAGACAGTGTCGGCCACTCGATACACAGGCACCGAGAAACCTATAGCCTCCCCTGACCACCCGGGCTCCGCTGCGCACGAACCGTAGCCCTGGAATCTGCTTGGTTCGTGGGCCGGACCGACTTGGCGGCTAGCTTGTGGCGTGTGTCCGAGAGCGCGAGGACCCGTTCGCGGTGCAGGCTGGCGGCGCCGTGCCCTCGAGGGCCTCTGGTAAAGGGCCTGCAGCGCGCCGTGGAGGGAACGTGAATGTGCTTGGTGTCTGTCGGGGTCATGGCTGTGCACGCTGGTGGCCAGAGGTGGCCGCTAGGATATGGTGCGTGTCCGAACGCTCGGGGAGAAAGAGGGAGGAAGTTGTTGGAGAAGGATGGGTGCAGCGGCCGGGCAGCGGGGCGGAGGAAGAGGGGAGGTCCTGTCCTCACTCTATCGGACCGAAAGGGAGAGTGGCGGACTGGGTCTAAGGACTACCTCGTGGGTCCCCGCAGACCGCTCGTCCTGCTTTGTCTCCAGGTGTCCGGCTGCTCCGGACGGCTAAGGCTACTGAAGGGCGCGCGGTGTCCCGATGGGGCACAGAGGCGGGGCTGGGTAGCTGGGACAGCCCTGTCTCCAAAGCATGGAGGAGGCTCCAGTCGCCGCCACCGCGGCTCGAGCCGGGCTCAGAGGCGAGTTTGTCAACAATCGCCTCGCCTTTGGCGGCCTGACCCATAGGCGCCGCCCCCGCCGCCGCTGCCGATTGGCTACAGCGCGGAGCGACCGCGCGCGGGCCAATTGGGAGCGCTGGCACCCGGCGCCAGCGGCTCGGGGAGGTCCGCGGTGCCGGCGGCGGCGGTCGCAGAGCGCGAGGGGAGGAGCGGGAGGAGGCGGAGGATGTTCCCGGCGGCGGCGGCCGGGGCAGCGCGGGCCAGAGGCGCAGCGCGCGGAACCTTCGGCTGGCCGGCGGAGCACGGCGGGGAGCGGGCAGGGAGGCTCGGCGTCTGCGCTGCCCCGGAGGCTCTGAACCCGAATTTTGGGCTTTGTTGTCTCTCGCGCTGCCTTCGTGGTCACGGTCCGGGGGCGCCCAGTCGGCGAAGAGCGCGGACCGAACGCCGCGGGACTCGGGCCCGGACGCTTCGCTCGGAGGGAAAGGAGCGAACGTGAGTTTCGGCGAGATCGCCTTCAGCGGGGAGTCTCGGGTGAAGGAGCCGCGCGCACCGCGTTGTGTACGTGCGGAGCTAGTTGTGGACTTTGCAGGAGCTGCTTGGGAATGGCTTCGGAGTGTTCTCCGCCCTGATTTGTACGTGTGCACTTAATAGTCCAGCTGCACCTGGGAGAAGTTCGGCTCGGTTCGGTGCGGTTCGGTTCAGCGCGGCGCGCGGGCCGGGAACGGCAGAGACCGCGGGCGGAGTGCACCAGAGCCCGGCGGAGCCGCGCTGAGTTACAAACTCTATTGTGACGCACTTACTACGACTGACGGCCGCTGCCAAACCTTCCCCAGACTTGCTGCCCTCAGCATTTTCGGCAAACAATGGGGCCGGAGCGGGGAACGCGGCCAGCCGCCTGCAATCGCTGCATCTGCGCCCGCTCCTGTGCTCCAGCGCTGTATCTGATCCTGGGAAACCAGAGCCCACTGGGAGTTTCTGACTTATTCAAGTCTGTCCAAAGCAAAAAGCACATGTGAATAGATGTCAGACCAGCAGCGTCTCCTAAAACTTGTGTGTGTATGTGTATGTGTGTAAGCGTAAGGAGCACCAGTTCCAGAAGTAATTGATGTTAATGTGTTTTGTTTGGCAGTACAAAGTTTGGTTCCCTCCCAAAAAAGATAATTATACCTTTGTTATTTTAGGTTCATTTTTAAATTCTTATTTGGGAGGTCTTCAGAGAAGTATTAAAAGAATGACTTTAATTTTAATGTCTTTGGATGAACTAAGGATTGGGGGCGATCTTTGTTATAGGATGCTTGCACTCCCCAGAAAGACAGATAGAAAGCCAGAAATCACCCCCGGGGGGAGTGGTGAGGGGGGGAATGGTCACACAGCACTCCTTTCTCCTCTATCGTCCTCTCGCGACTATGAGCACGTGCACACACGCGCCCGGCATGAGCTTTAAGCCATGTCCGGGACTCGAACTGGTGTCGACCACGTGGGAGTCCAGTGATGTAACCATTACATCATGTGCTGGTCCCTTGAACTAAGAATTTGTAGCGAATAGGTGAAGGTTAGCTAACGTATTTATTTCTTGTAATTATTTCACTTAACATAGATTTTCTTTCTCTGTTCCTTGCAGAAAAAAAGACCAAATGGCAAAGCAACCTTCCGATGTAAGTTCTGAGTGTGACAGAGAAGGCAGGCAATTGCAGCCTGCAGAGAGGCCCCCCCAGCTCAGGCCTGGGGCCCCTACCTCCCTACAGACAGAGCCGCAAGGTAATCCTGAAGGCCAAGGCGAAGGGGACCGCTGCCCCCAAGGCAGCCCTCAGGGCCCGTTGGCCCCACCAGCCAGCCCTGGCCCTTTTGCTACCAGATCCCCACTTTTCATCTTTGTGAGAAGATCCTCCCTGCTGTCTCGATCCTCCAGTGGGTATTTCTCTTTTGACACAGACAGGAGCCCGGCACCCATGAGTTGTGACAAATCAACACAAACCCCAAGTCCTCCTTGCCAGGCCTTCAACCATTATCTCAGTGCAATGGGTAAGCAGTCCCTGGGGAAGAGGCAGCTGATGGGTGGTTTTCTGGGTATCTGTGTAAATGCTGTGTGTGGTATGTAGCACCCCCTCTATAATTCCTTCCCATACTTCCACCCTTCAGAAAGGCAGATGTGTCAAAAGATCAAACCAGTGTTTTAGAAATGTTACTAAGTCTTGTGGCAGCAGTGAGTTGGGGTCCACACATCAGCCTTTGGGGACATAGTGTGAATCTCTGCTGCCTTCAGCAAGCTAACCCGTTGTTTTCACCACCAGTCTTTCCACGTTAATGACGTTCTACTAGAAAGGGACCTGGTCATTTACAAAAAGTAGCATAATAATGTAACTCGAAGTGTGACCAGTAAGACAAGTCAATCATTTTCAAAGAGGACATTAAAAAGAAATGAAGTAGGTCAGGTACAATACCAGCATAGAACCGTGATGCGATTCATTCAGATTCCTTTTGAGGCTCCTATGCAGAGAGTTAATAGAAACAATATTAACATTAGGTTGTAGGTTTTTGTTTCAGGAATTAAAAGCAGTTTTAGGGTCCAAACCAGGAGTGGGAAATGTAAATACCCAGAGAAGCGTGCATTAAAGTCAGTGATGGAATTGACCCAGTGAAGGTTGTGGACATTGGGGGACATTTGCCCCTCTCTGTTGGGGCTACACCTACTCGGTCATGACAGCATGTGGGCCTCCGAGTGGCAGGTTGTACTGTATTGCAAGAGAGACCAGGAATACAGATTCTGATGCCAAATATTCTAACATTTAAACATTGGCAATGAACTTAGATCTTCGAAATCACTGTATAAGCCAGATAGAAATATCTGCACGCTTGATTTGACCCGTGAGTCCCTGGCATGTGACTTTGGATTATATACAGTTCTGGTGGCCTTGGTAAGATGAGCCCGGGTTGGATCAGCTCCTTGCCCTCCCCCCCATGAGTATGAGTAATTTTTAACTTGATCCGCATTCTCCAATATCGTGTTTATCTTTGTTTGGATTAACACACAGTCCGCATAAATGAGACATAAGTAAGTTGGAAACATAGCAACTAGGAAATCCAGTGTAGGTTCTATTAAAATGTATTGTATTCTATTTTCTGTTGACAAACTTAATATCGAAGGCTAACTAAACAAAGTCATTGGTCTAGATGCTTGAATTCTGGAATGCAGGGCTGAATCTTGCTTTTGTAAATACTGGGTAGCTCTGGCTTCCTAACCTTTAGGGAGGTCAGGCAGGCAGGCCTGTCCCCCAGTTGCAGAGCTGGAAAGAACCTGAAGGGGCTGGCCACCTCTCAGAGGTTGCACACTCCTGGGCAATGGCTGGCAGATGTGACAGAAATACCGGTGGCTGCACACTTGGCCTTCAGGTGCCCTGCTGATAGTTGGGCCCTCTTTAGGGAAAGAAAGACAAATTTTATTATTACCGTTATTTTAGTTATTGCCATGGCTACCACTCCTGAGCACATTTCAGCCTGCAGGGCTTTTGGAGTCTGCAGCTGCCTTTTTGTTGTTGTTGATGATTTTTAGTTTTTGTGTTTTTTTTTTTTTAAGTTTTTTGTTTGGTGGTTTTTTGTTGTTTTTTGTATTTGTTGTTTTTTAGTGATTTTGCTATAGGGGTGCATACGCCCTCCAGAGAGAGAGAGCAGAAAGTGAGAAATTACCCTCTGAGGGTATGCCCCAGCCATAATCCCTGCTCCCCCATTCTCTTGGAATTTTGGGCACACTCACACACACATACACACGTGGCATGATTACAAGCCTTTGGGTCCAGCACTTGAAATGCAGAGTTGACCATGTAGGATCCAGCTGCCTTAACCTCCATGCCACCTGCTGGCCCTAGAGTTCTACAGCTATCCCATGGAAATGCTCCAGTATGTTTATTTGAACCTACCTCATTTTTGCTTATCAAATGAGCATTTGGGCTTTATGTTGTATGTCTTTAAAAACCTGTCTTTTACAAAACCCATTGGAAATTATGACAGTTCTTCACTGTGCACCAGTCTCTACAGGTAGTGGTAGGCTTGGAAGTAGTTTCTCCTTCCCTGTTAACCAGGAATAGTAGGTGAGTTAGAGTATTTTTAATGCAAATACAGACATGAATTTTTTTTCTGTTGACAAACTGAGTTTAGCAAGCTAATTATAAGGCAAACGCCGTTACTTGCAATGATATATATAGCACTTTAAAGATCGTGATCTAAATTACTAAACAGAGTTAGCAGTTATACTTGTGAAGTAAGGAAGGACCCTGAGGTATAATTTTATAGTAGTAACTAGGTTCCAGTCGATCGGTGTGATAATTTACAGTTTAATGTACAGGATTAAGTGATAAATTGGAAGGAGTTTGTTTGAAGTTTACTCTACCAAGTTATGTGTTTAGGATTAAGTTCTTGGGAGATTTGTTTTGGAAGAGTATGAGTTAGGGTGAAGGAGAGGGAATTACCAGAGGAGAACACTTAGCCAGATGTGAGTATATTAAATTGAAAGTTAAAATTTACTATACTTGTAATCTGTAACTGTTTTTCCTGGCTGTTCTCATAGTCTTAGCTCAGTGCCTGAAGACCACAGAAATATGCTGAGTTGACAAGTGGCTCTCTTATCTTTTTGGCCTTGTGTAGTATTCCTTACTCAACTACATCCAGTAAGATCTTCAATGAAGCTTTTGATAATTTATTGCAAAGTATATTTTTCACAAAGAAGTCTTTGTGATTGGTTTGAGCCAGTGGAACAGACTTGTGAGGTTGTAAAGAGGTCTTGGGGGGGGGCTTCTACGGCCACAAAGTAGTTTCCTGCTCAGTGACTTGGGGTAGAGAACAGTGTGTCTCAAAGTCTTGTTCTTGCACCTTTGTTCTAATGAGAAGGAGTTTTCCCTGGGATGCAGAGCAGTTAGGTATTTGTATTAGAAGAGTCTGAATGTTTTCCCCCATGTGTCTTTTTCTGAAGATATGTTCAAAGAATATTGTATTTTTCTGTAGGGAGATAGATCAAGTTTTTATACTTTTCTACAGTTTTAGTCTTCTTATACTTTGGGAGCATAAACTTGACAAACTTAACAAATGATCCCATAGTCCGTAAATAACTGATTTTTTTTTTTTTTTTTGGAGAGGTTTTTGATATAGGGCACGTGTGCTTTCCAGAGAGACCGAGAATGAGAAATCACCCTCCAAGGGGGATGGCCATGCCACTATCTCTTCTCCTCCATTCTCTTCTTGGAATCTTGGGCACACATGCACATGCGCCCAGCATGAGTAAAAGCCACTGGGTCTGGGACTTGAACCGCAGTCGACTAGGTGGGAGTCCAGCGACATAGCCATTACGCCAGCTGCTGGTCCCAATAACTGATTATTTTAATCAAAATCATCTACATGTATTGGGTCAATGAGTATCTTTTCAGGTGACTGTTTTTATGCTGTATGGGTTTTTAGTGCAAATTATGTGTTAAAATTCTTTTCAGAATCTACTTCTGACATGTAGACAGTGCAGTTGGAAATAAGGATTGAAAAGGGTTTTAATAACCTTCATAGATCATGTTAGTTAGTGTCTTAAACTTCATACTTTTTCCTGGCCTATCAGAATTCAAGGATGAGAGTTCTTGGCACCTCTCAGCATCTGTGGATGCTCCTGTTAATTGTACCTGGAAGCCCGTAACTGACCCCTCCTCTAGCTTGCAAGCCCCCTGTGAGAGGCACTGCCTTATAGCCTTTCTAAAAGCAGTTTTTAAATGAAGGACAAATAGAATTTCAGAAAAGGTAAGAACAAGAAAAGGAGTCTGTTCTCTCAGATATTTTTATATTGGGTCATCATAAAAGTCACAGAAAAAAGTTGCATAGAAAAATACGTTGGGACTTTTCTGACAACCCTGAATTGTAAGATCTAGCTATAAGATTTGTCAGATAGGGGGTGACAGTTAGGTCTAGGCCAGCATTGCCGAGTAGGGAGGCCTCATGTGTATTGAGCTCCTGACACAGGAGTGGTCTACATCGAGATGTGCTTCAGTGTTAACATACACTGGATCTTAAGACTTCTTACGTAAAACATCATTTCCGTATGGATTACATGTTGAGATGATGCTATTTTAAATATATGGATTAAATGAAACACCGTTTTTTTTTATTCCGTTAATACATATTATGAAACCTGTCGTCCCAACCATTTATTTCTAAGTGTATGGTGCAGTAGTAAGTACATTTCTATTGTGCAGCAGCTCTCCAGAAATACTCACCTTGTAAAACTGAAACGTTATACCCTTTAACCAACTCATCTCCCTTAAAGTCTGGCAACCACCATTCTATTTTCTGTGATTTGTGACTGCTGTACTTTAGTTGCTGTCTACGAGTGAAAATATACAGTATTTGTACTTCCATGACTTAGCATGATATCCTCATGGTTCTAGTATCTTCTAGCACATGTCAGACTTGCCTTCCTTTTTCGGGCTGAATAGTATTCCAGCGTGTTTGCGTGCCGTGCCCTGTTCACCCGTCAGTGGGCAGCGGGGCTGCTTCTGTCTGTGGCTGTCGTGAGTAGTGCTGCCATGAACCTGAGTGTGCAGGTATCGTTGAGCGATCCGCCTTGGATTCTTTGGGCTGTATACCGGGATGTAAGATTGCTGGCTCGTTCTCACCAGCAGTACACAGGGTTCTGCTTCCTCCGTGTCTTTGGCAACACGTGCTGTTTTCTGGAGTTTTTGGTAGTAGCCGTCCTAGTGGATGCGAAGTGGTATCCCATCGTGGTTTGATTGCAGTTTCTTATTTAGTGATGCTGAATGTTCTTTCATGTGCTTGTGGGCTAGTCATAACACATTCGTATTAACTTTACTGTTTGCTTTTACTTTTTTTTACATGTGGCTGTGAGAAGTAGGTAGAATTAGATCTGTGGCTGGTCAGTTTTGACCAGATGGGCTGGCCTTGTGGTGGAGACACTGGAAAGTGCAGTGGTGCCTTAGCAGGCAAGCCTGATTCTTCCCATTAGGGCATGCCATTTCCATGGGAGTCACTCATTTCTGTTGTTGTTAGAAGACTGAAAGTGCTTATCCTAATCTTGTGAGCATCTTAGACACTAAATATAAATAGCTCTATCTATTCTCCAGGCAACTGCAATGTTTTATTTTACCTCTTTTTTTAAAAAAAAACATTTTTTCCATAGGGTGCATGTGCTCATTGGAGAGACAGAGACAGTGAAAGAAAGTAAAGAAATCACTTTCTGGGGAGGATGACCACACCGCCATTCCTTCTCCTCCTCCACTCTTCTCCGGGGAGTCTGGGCATGGACGCACAGGTGCCTGGTGTGATTTTCAAGCTGCCAGGTCCAGGACTTGAATTGCAGTTGTCCATGTGGGAGTCTGGTGCCCCAATCACTATGTCACCTACTGGCCCCTTGTTACACTTGTTTAAATTTTCTGATATTTTTGGACTTGGAGAAGCAGAAAGTGGGGCATCTTGGTTCCTCAGCCCCCCGGGTGCCTGGAGCCTCAGGACAATGATGGAGTTGTTTTTGACCAGGACGAGGATACAGGCCTAGCCCTCCAGCTCTCACCGTTGCTTGTTTAAATGTCAGGAGAAACAAGGATACTGTGTAGACCCGAGTGGGGACAGAAAGTGACAAAGGAGAAGATACCAGGTTTCTTTTCTGGTTCCAAATAAAAGATAGTAATTTGATAGCTGTCCAGACAGTTTTATGTTTTACATCTTTTGTAATTGCCAGAGGGTGCCTGTGCTTTCCAGACAGAGAAAGCACTACGTAATGGGGCATGGTCGCCCACAGTCCCTTCTCCATCTGTCCATCCTGTCGGGATTTGGGGCATATACACGTATGTGCCAAGCGTGTTTTTCAAGCTTCCATGGCAAAGATTGGAATGCCAGTCTGCCCCATGGTTTCTAAGTCCCTTAACCACTAGGTTACAGGACCAGCCCAAATTTTCTATCTTGTAAAAAATCTTCACACTTTCAAATAATCGTAGATTCACGTGCAGTTGTATGAAATAATACAAAGGAGTCCTTTATACTTTTTGTCCAATTTCCCGCGGTGGCAACATCTTGTGTAACAGTAGTTCACCATCCCAGCTAGTAGACGACATGCCTAGCATCATTCTACCTTGTTCACATTTCCTCAGTTTCCTGTGTGCTCCTAGTGTCTGTGAGTGTGTGTTCACTTCTGTGGAGTTGTATTGAATGCATGGATGTGTGTGGCCACCACACAGGACAGCTCCCGCACGAGGATTTCTCGTAACACCCTTTTGTACCCACAGCCACCGTCCTCCCCTTCCCTACCCTGGACAACCACTCATCAGATCTACAGACCTGTATGTTTGTCATTTCAGGTGTGTTGTATAAGCAGAAGCATACCATATGTAACCTTTTGAGATTGACTTTTTTCACTCAGCATAATTCTCTGAGATCCCTGCAGCTTTCAGTTATTCCCATAATTCCCTGCACAATGCGTGTGTATCAGTAGTTCTTTTTCATGCAGAGTGAAAGGTGAGTGATGTACCCCTGCTTGTTAACCCTTCACCCATAGATGGACATGGGGCTGTTGCAGGTTCCAGCAGGGGCCTGGTGCAGTGGGCACTCAGGAGGGTTTGTCATCTGGCATCGCACGTCATACTGTTCTTCTCTAGACTTGTGGTCGAAGGCTTCCTGGTGAAGTCTTCTGTTGAGCCTGTTATGCCATAGCTTCACCAAGACAATGAACAGTTATAAAGAAATGGAACATCTTCCCTAGGTGTTTGTCTGGACACGGTTTTTATTTCTCTGTGGTAAATGTCTGGAAGTACATTTGTTGGGTTATATATGGTAGTTGAGTTTTATTAGAAACTGACGCTACTTTCCAGCGTGACCGTACCATTTGACATTCTCAGCAATGTAGGAGAGATCCACTTTTTCCAAAATCTCACCAGCATTTGGTGTTATTTAATTTTTTATTCTGACTGACAGGTGTGTAATGATCTCATTGTAGTTGTAATTTGCATTTCCCTCGTGGCAAACCTGTGTGCCTTTCTCACTGAAGTGACTGTTCATGTCTTTTGTTAATTTTCTAATCAAATTGTTTTTTTCCCACTGAATTTTTAAAAAATGATTTTATTTGTTATTATTATTATTATTATTTAATTTGACCAGAGAGAGAGAAAAGGAAAGTGAGAAAGCAAGCTTCCAGGTCTAGGACTTGAACTATGGTTGGCCATATCTAAGTCCAGCACCTTAACCACTATGTCACTTGCTGGCCTCCCATTGAATTTTAAGAGCTTTTTATATATTCTCTCTGTAGATTCAAGGCCTAGAATCTTTTGTCACACATAATCTGCCAATTTTTTTCCCCAACCTACAGTTTTTCGTTCTGTCCTCTTAATACCATTCCACATGGTTAAAGGGTTTCATCTTCCTTAACATGGTTTCACAGAACAAATGCTTTTTATTTTGATAAGGTTCAATTTATCAGTTTTTTCTTGTATGGATCATGCTTTCAGTATCAAGTCTAAGAACTCTTCACCTGGCCCCAGGGCCTACTCGTTTTCTCCTGCTTTTCTCTCTGAAGGTTTTATAGTTTTATATTAGATTAATTGATTAATGTTGAGTTGGTTTATCTGTGAGGCATGAGGTTCAAATCAGTTTTATTCTTTTTTGCTGTGGATGCCCAGTTGGCTCTAGTAACATTTGTTGAAAAGGCTATCCTTTTTCCATGGATTCGGTTTTGCACCTTTGTCAGAAATCCGTGAGCATGTTTCTGTTGTTTTTTTCCTGTGTTCCTCATTGAATTCCATTGAACTCTTGTCTAATTGAATTCCATTGAGTTGTTATCTATCCCTCCACAATACCACGCTGCCTTGGTTACCATAGTTATATAATCCATAATAGTTATTCCTCAGACTTTATTGGTTAAGTTGTGCCTTTTTATATGAATCTTACAATAAGCTTGTACCTAAAAATAATTCTGCTGGGTTTTTTTTTTTTTTTAAGTTTGTTTATTTCATGTGAGAGAAACACAGGTACATAAACACACAGAGAGACAAGTCCCCTCAACAGGGTACAATGCCACAATCCTCCCTCCAGCCTTCCCAGCCAGCTGGGAGTATAGGAAGATGTGGGCACACTCAGCATGTACAGGTCAACCCAGGAACCAAAGTCGGATATTCCGTATGGCTTCCAGCATCACAGCATTGCACTGCCCCTGTACCACCACAGCTGGGTTCCTGCTGGGACTGTGATAATAACTGTGTTAAATCTATCCACCTGGGTTAGCTGATAGCGTGGTGGTTAAGGTGCTGGATCCCACATAGCTGATGCTGCAGTTCAAGTCCCGGACCTGGCAACTTGAAAAATACGCCAGGTGTGTGTTCATGTGTGCCCAAAATCCTAAGAGGAGGATGGAAGAGAAGGGATTGTGGTGTATCCATCCCCCATGAAAGGGTGATTTCTCTTTCCCTCTCACTCTGTCTCTCTGGCTAGCTCACATACCCTGTAGCTAAAAACCTAAAAAACAAACAAACAACTAAAGACCTTTTGAGGAGAAATGGCAACTTTACTATTGGCAAGTCTTCCAGTTCATGAACAGATACTTAATTTTTCCATTAGTGCCTTTTGAATTTCAAAATATAGATCTTATACATGCTTTTTTTCTTCTAAGATTTATTTGTAAGTATTTCATTTACTTTATAGCAGTTATTAATGGTACTATATTTTTTATTTTAGTTTCCATGTATTTGCTTTTAGCATATGTACGTAAATGCAGTTTTGTTTGTGTGTTGAACTTGTTTCCTGCAGTGTTACTGAACTCACCAATTCTTGAAATTCCATAGATTTCTCGAGAGATCTATATAAATAGTCCTGTAATCAAATAGGGGCAGTTTTATTTCTTCCATTCTGATCTGTGTGTATTCGATTTCTTTTTCTTGCATTATTGCACTGGCTAGAACTTGTAGTACTTACATGGAATAGAAGTGTTTAAAGAAATACACTCACCTTGTTGCTAGTGTTGGGAAGCTTTCTGTCTTTAATTATTCAATAGAGTGTTAACTGTAGGTATTTTTTAGATGTTCTTTTAAAAGATTAAGAACTTTTTCCTGTGTTCTTTGATTGCTGAGAGATCTTTTTGTTCATTTCTCTCTCTCTTGTCTCTGATGAAATAAACAAACTTCAAAAAAGATTTTATCAACTATTCATTCTGTTTCAGTTGATTGTATGATATTACTTATTACAGTATGTTAGCCTAGTCAAATGGGGCATGACATCAATTGATTTGTGATGTTAAATCTACCTTGCATGCCTAGAATAGATCAATTTCAGGTAGGGTGTGTAATTGTTTTTATACACTGCCAAGTTGGAGTTGCTGATATTTTATGAGCGTAATAGCCCTTAAGTTCTTGAGAGATACTTGTCCATTGTTTTAAAACTGTCTAATTTTGGTATTAGGGGTTTAGCAGAGTTGGGAAGCCTTTTGTTCTCTTTTGTTTTCTGGAAGAGATTATGTAAAATTTGTATTAATTCTTTAGATGTTTGATGGAATTCTCTAGTGAAACCATCTTGGCTGGAAGATTCCTTTGGGTGTTTTTAGATTAAAAATTAATTTTTAGTTGTTGTAGGACTATTCATGTTGTGTTTCATCGCAGTGGAATTTTGGTTGGTTGTGGTTTTTAAATAGTTGGTCCGTTCCTACTGAGTTATTGAATATATGAGTGAGAAGTACTTGTAGCATTCCCTTATCCTTTTAAGTGGATACAAGATCTGTTGTGATAGCTCCTATTACATTTTATCTTCATCAGTCTTTCTGGAAATTTACACTTTCATTTTTGTTTTATCTTTTTTAAGGCAAGGTCTTGCTCTATTATGATACCCCTGTCTCAGCCTCCAGCTGGGTCTACAGGTCTGCATCACTGCACCCGGCTTTTTCAGACAGAACAACCTGGAACTTGCAGTCCTCCTACCTCAGCCTCTCCGAGGTGCCAGGATTGCAGGCACATGCCACTGTGCCTGGCTTTACATTGGACCAGGAATCAAACTCTGGGGCCAGGACTTTCCTGTGATCTTAGCATCTTAGCGGCACACGCCAATGCAGCTGTACCTTAATTCTTTTACGCCAGCTTTTTGTTCCCTTGCTTTGTCTCTATTGTTTTCCTGTTTTCAATGTCACGGTTGTATATTTCCTCCCTCCCATCTGGGTGTTTTGTATTTATCATGCTCTTTTCCTAGTTTCTTGAGATAGGAATGTAGAATAGTGTGTTTTGAGACTTTCCTCTTTTCTAACGTAAGCATTTAGTGCTAGAAAAGGTTTTTATCTCTGTTTTAGCTATATCCTATATTGTGTTTTTGTTTTCAGTAAGTTCCGGTTTTTTATTTATTTCCTTTGAGCTATCCCCTTTGATTGTGGTTTATTTTGAAGTGTGATATTTCATTTCTAAGTGTGCAGAGATTTCCCTCTTGTTGTTAATGTTTTCTTGTTGGATTCCATTTATGGTCAGAGAACATGCTCTGTATGATTTAATTTTTGACTTTTTTTTAAAGTTTGTTTTTCAGTTCAGGATTTGGTTTATTTTGGTGAATGAGCTATAGATGCTTGAAAAAAATGCAAGCACTGCTGTTGGTTGATGTGTTCACTATACACAAGTTTGTTAGAGCTAATTGGCTGCCTGTGCTGGCCATTTTTTACATCCTTGCTGATTTTTCTGCCTAGCAGTTCCTGTTAAAGGCTGAGTGTGGTGTTGAAGTCCCCACCTATAATAGTGGGTGGGTCCATTTCTCCTTTCAGCCTTACAAAATCTTGCTTCATGTATTTTGAGGTGCTGTTACTTGGTGTTTACACATTTCGAATCATTGTATCTTCCCACTGGATTGGTCCTTTTAGCGTTGTTGTAAAGTCCGTTTTATCTGATAAGAATATGGCCACCTCTGCTTTTTAAAAAATTAATGTGTTACTATTTTATGTATATCTTTTTCTATCCTTTCACCGTACATACGCTGTATTTGTAGTCAGTCTTTTGTATACATATCTTTAGATAGAAATTTTTTTAATCTACTCTGCCTTAATCTATCTTTGGAATGGTGTATTTAGACCATTTACATTTAAAGTATTATTACATGTATGCTATTAAATTTATATTCTGTTTCCAGTGTTTCTTGTTTCTGTTTCTTTTTTATTTTCTCTTACTTGGATTATCTAAATATGTTTTAGGATTCCTTCTCGATTTATTTTGATTTCTTTCTTTTTTTTTTTTTTTAATTTTTACTTATTTCATGAGAGTGAGAGACAGAGAGAAAGAAAGAGACAGAGATGTAACAGCCCCAGTAAGATCTTAGTGTTGTAATCTACTCCCAGCTTTAGCCAGCTCAGCCCACGGGCACACATGTGCCCAGCACACTCGCACAGGTCTCCACATGCAAACCAGTAACCACTCATGCGGGTCTGCCTTGCGGAGTGCCACATTTTTAAGGCCATGCCACTGTCTGACCCCTTTGGGTGTTTTTAAAATATATCATTCTGCATGATTTTCTCAGCCGTCGTCCTAGGTATTGCCGTGTATGTATGTAGCATATTACAAATCTACCAGTATCAACAGTATGCCTGTTTCATGACTTGAGCTGTACTCATTGGGCACTTGCCTCCACCCCTGTCTGACCTTGCTTCCTTTGAGCCCCCTTTGCCTGCCCTACTTTTCAAATGTAATTGTCTTGAGTACTTTTTTCTTTACATTGAGCACTGTGTCTGTTGGTATTATAATAATTGGTTCAATCACCAAATACAATTTCAGAAATTCATAGCAAGTACGCTAGTTTTATCACATTTACAACCTGTTTTATTCTATTTCAATGTTCTTTCTTAAGTGTTAAGCCTTCTGTTACTCTTTTCTGTTTTGAGAAACTTTCCTAGTTATTCCTTATTGACTAGGAGTAACTAGGGAAGGTTAGTGGCAAGTCCTCCTAGTGCTCCTCCTTCTGGGACGGTCTTTATTTCCCCTTCTTTTCAGAAGGATGTCTTCAGACAGAATTCACAGCTGACAGGTTGTTTTTTGTTTTTTGTTTTTCAGCACTTGAAAAGCATACCACTTCCTTCTCACCTCCATGGTTTTAGATGAGAAATCTGCTGTCATTTGAATTAGTGTTCCCTGTGAGGTTTGTGTCATTTCTATCTATCTGCCTTCAGGACTTTTCTTTGTCTTTCAGTTTTCAGAAATATAATTCTGACATGTTTGTGGATTTCCTTGGGTTTATCCTTTTTAGGGTTTACTCCTTGACTCTCTAGTTTTATGTCTTGTGCCAAATTTGGGAAGTTTTCGGACATTGTATCTTTGAATACTTTCCTAGTCCCTTCCTCTCTCTAGTGGGACTCCAATGATAAGAATGGTACTTCTGTTAGTCCCACAGGTCCCTGAAACTTTATTTTTCCTATTTTCTCTCTAATAAGATTGAGTAGATTCTACTTATCTGGCCTCATGAGGGTCACTGATGCTGTCTTCTGTCATTTCCACTCTATTATTGAGCACATCCAGTGAGTTCTTCAAATTATGTTTGTGTTTCTTAGTTCTAAGACTTCTGCCAGATGCGGTGGAAGCCCTCTCTGGCTTGCTGATACTTCCTGGTGATAGTGGGGCACGACTTGCCCTACTTCATTCATGGTGCCCGACTGGGGGATGCAAGCACAGCTCCCCAGCTGCTGCTGACACCTGGAAGCGGAAAACAGTGGAGAGCCGCCTCATCCTTCCTGGTTTGTGCAAGGTGGAGGTGAAAACGCGCTCCCCTCTGCTCCTTGTCTACACTAGCCTGCCTCCCACCACTTACTCTCCCGGATCGTCGCTGGTGGTGTGGTTCTCTTTCATTCTCCTTAATGCCAGATGGGGGTGGAGACTTAGTACCCACTCCCTGACACCCAAGGCCGGGCAGGAAGAACCAGTGGGCTCACGAGGCCCGGTTTGCACACACTTGTTCAGTGGGCGTGTCTGTGTAGTGTTAGCCAATCCTGTCTCATACCCCTCCTTGCTGCTTAGTGGGGTAGAGACTGAGGTCACTGCTGTACCTGATGCTACCCTGGAAGGAGAACCAGAGCATAGGCTGCCTCCACGAGGTGGGGGCTGGAAGATGATGACCCACGCAGTCCCACAAGCCCTACTCTGATGGGATGCGATCACCTCTGCCTGCCTCTGCCAGGCAGGGGCTGGGAGGGCAGCCTGCTGACACACCATCTAGTGGTGGAATCAGTGCTCCTCCTTCCTCTGGGCTGGGGATGGGCTCAAAGGTCAGCTCCCACTCAGCCCTGCTGTAACTGCAGGGTGGCTGTGGGGGGCCTTGCAGTTTTTTTCTGTCACTGTTAGGCTGGAGTAGGGCACTTACTGCCAAAAAGGTTTTCTGTGGTTAGATCACCCTTCCCCATTCCCTTGGCTAGGGAACAGGCCTTTCTTAGAGCTTTCTCTGCCTGTTGGAGAATCTCCGTTGCAGGCTTTGGCAGTGCCCTGACAGTACAGGAGGTAACGAGGAACGCAGAGAACTCAATGCCTCGTTCTTCAAGTCCTGAGGTCCCCAGCAGCTCACCTTCTTCCCTGGTTCCGGTTTCTGTGCTTGTTTATTGCATGATATACACACTTTTTAGTAGCAGAGAGAGAGGACGTTGGGGGATGGTCCCTCCACCTTAGTGGAACCAGAAATCTCTATCTTTCTTTAAGTGCTTGCGGTTGGTATTTGTTTAGTCTATTCTTGCTGCTTTGGGAAAATACCTTAGGCTTATAAACAAAAGAAACATATTCTTACATTTTGGGAGTCACAAGTCCAAGATCAAGGCAGAGCAGTGTCTGGTGAGGGCCCCACTTCCTGGTTCATAGACAGCACCTAAAGTCTGTGGGAAGGGTAGGGTCTCTCTGAGGTCCCTTCTGTAAGTGCACTAATCCCATTCTAAAGGCCCCTTTTCCTAATAACACTGTCTAGAGGGTTAGGTTTCTACATATGACTGGGGGGCAGTCGTTTTGACCACGGCAGGACTGATTGGCTGTGGCAGCGAAGGCTCAGAGCTAGCCAGCCAGTGGCACCATTCAGTGTAATGCTCTGTAAGGCTGTCTCTGTGGGAGGGGTCCCAGTTTCCAAGAGTCTGGAGACCTCACTGAGTGCTCTGGGCACACGTGTGCGATGGTCTAGGCTCACTGAAGGTGAGGACTGTGACCTCGTTCGCTCTCTCTTCTCTCTCTCTCTCTCTCTTACTTGTGGAAGAAATAAAAAGATAAAAGAATTTTAGAAGTTCTCTCTTTTGCCTTCTACGTAGACTTCTAACATGGAAAAGAGATTTCGCCATAATCCAGGCGACTTTATCCGAAATGACTGCAGTATCTTGTAGCTCCGCTGCGTGCATGGTGCTATGCCCGTGGGTGAGTGCCGGGCTGTTCTCAGCATCCCTCCTGAAACCCTGTGGTTAATCGGCTCTCGTTTTACACACCTTAAGGGAATTTCTTAGGAACGAAAATCATTAAATCATTAAGTCCTGTGTGATTGCAGGCAAAAAAAGAGATTAATCATCCATTGATTTATCTTCTATTAATGGTGTTTGTGGTAGGTTTGGAGAATATTGGACGGCCTGGTGCCTTGGTCCTGGACCCGCATTAGATTGGAGCATGCGCCCAGTCTCCTCCACTCCTGGTCTGTGGTCACTGCCTGTGCTGGGACAGGACTCCCAAAGACCCCCCCCCCTCCTTCCTATCCCATCTCGGCCATTACACCAGAATTAGTTGTTGTCTTTTTTTCTCTGTCGTGTCAGCCTTGGTCTCGGCAGATACCTCCTGTGATGAACTTTCTAGCCTGTTCTGCTTCCTGGTCACTGTCTTCTGGTTGTGCTGCTGGGTCAGTGTCTGGGACCTTTGTTGGGGAGGGTGACAAAAGACAGCTTACCTTGTATGTGCGGGTCTCCTTACACTGTTAATGTAATCAGACCTCCTCCTGGAGGACCTCATGGCCTGTCCTGTGCTGTGTTGGACACTGGACTGTAAGCTCTGTCCCTCATCTGCCCTCAGACCCTGCCGCAGAGGACCAGCAGCCCCCTCTTTTGCAGGAAACACTTGAAGAAATGTCTGCATGGGGAGTTCATCCCAGCATTATTTATACCAGTCAAAAAACTCAATGGTCCTAATGGGATGGGACAGTTTCCAAATTGTTACCTGTTGTTTTGATGAACTGTGGTGTCGTCTGACTCCTGGTATAAAGAAGAGTAATGGCATAGGGGAAGTGGTCCTGGCATAATGTTAAGTTCTTTATAGATCCTTATTCATAAAGGTTACAAAATTGGGGCCAGCAGGTGGTGTGGTGGTTAAGGTGTTGGATTCCCACTTGGTTGATCACAGTTCCAATCCCCGACCCAGTGACTTGAAACTCATGCTGGGCAAGTATGCATGCATACCCAAAATCCTGAGAGGAGAATGGAGAAGGGATTGCAGCATGGCCACCCCCCCTGGGGGGGGGGGGTGATTTCTCACTTTCTCTCTGTCTCTCTGGTGAGCACATGTGCCCTCTAGCAAAAATCTCTCAAAAAAAAAGGTTACGAAATTGTTGACACTACCCTCATTTGGTGTTAAAGAAGTTCAGAGGGAGGACCAGCTGGCGGCATAGCAGTAACACAGCGCTCTTTGGTGCAGCCCCATTGGGGAGGTCCCAGGTCCGCATCTGTAGACCACCCTGAAATGGCAGTGTGTGCATACCTGTGCTGTAGGACCTGCTGAGCCTCGGGGTGGGTCAGTCTCTGTCTCTCTCACTCACGGAAGGAAGGAGGGAAAGAAGGAGCAAGAAACTTAAAAAGAAGTTTATAAGTACACAAAAAGATAAGGAAAGTGTTAACAGTGGAGAATGTGGCATTCATGTTTCAAGTGTTGTTCTGGGTGGCTTTCTGTATCTCAGAATCGGTTGTAACTAGCGTTTATGATCAGGACAAATCTAACATTTAATGCGTATTCTGAACGCTGCTCTTAATTCTGGTGCTTGTTTTTGGCACGTCAGCAGCGTGTCTCTGAGCACGCACATCTCGTTGGTCTGATTCAGTACTGGCCATCATAATTTTGGTGCGGTAAAGATTTCATCCAGGCAAGATCAAGCTTTTGGCCGTGTGGCCCACCCCTGGAGTGCCCCAGATAGGTGTCAGTCCCTTCCTTTTATGTGAGCCAAGTGAGGATTTGGTTGTGGGACACCGCCAGGCTGGGCGTGTAGACTGGGCACTTGCAGGGGGAGGGAGCTAACGAGAACAGCCTGTGGCGGGGCCACAGTCACTTTGCTAAAAGTGCTCCAGGGCCGGGGTGGGACCTGGGTGGATCTGTTAGTCCATCTGAGAGCTTCAGATGGTGAGGACCATTGTGGTCCTCCCCTCCAGTGGCTGTGGGGAGCTTTTTAAAAGCTAATAAATGGAAAGCGTGTAGCAGGGCTCCTGGCTCTCCTTGCTTCTCACTGAGCCGCCATGGCAAGGTCGGTAGGTAAGTGTGGCTGTCTGAGGTGTGCTTGCCTCTTCTCCGTGGAAAGGAGCTCTCATTTCAGAGGTACCTAGGGAAGTGAATTCATATGGAAATGCTACTAGACTTCTAATCTCCTGGGGCCCAGAACAAACAAGCAAACAAAAAAGAAGAAAATCTCTAGACACTGTTAGGAAGGAGAGGTCCCAATCTTTCCTGACCTAGCGATGAACCCCAGAATCACTCTGAGAACAGTATAGACTCCATTGGCAAATCTTCGGACTGGAAGACATCTGGAGACCCCCAGCCCACACCAGTCTGTCTGAATGGGGCTGAGCGGGGGACACCTGTGGGAATGGCCCATTGGTTTTGGTAGAAACTTGGCTTTGGTTCCAGGTTTGTATTTGGGGAAAGAATGGTCTTAAGCCAGAGACTGGACCACTTTTTCCTTCAGTGCAAGCTTCTGTAACTTTTCCTTTTCTACTTTGACTGCTCATTGATTTAACCTTAGGAATGTCTGTTTTCTGAATCTAATCAATGATTGTAGGACTGTTTTGTGCCCCTTTTCCCCCAAGGTAATCCAGTTCCTTTGGTGAGAAAATAATAGATTATTAGCCATCATTAATTTACATTTTGGCATTTGCTTCTGAGTGAGTTGTGGATCGTTATTCTTGGTAACTTCTTTTTCACCTGCTGTAAGGTGGCCGATGTCTGCAGTCCGTACAAACAGCATTTACCTGGTAGATGAGTATAACCCCAGTAATAAGAGGCCAGGCCTTGGTGGTTTTAAGTATTTGCTTAAAATGAGTTGGTGTCCCCAGCGTCCTGTGGGAAACCCAGATTCACTTTGCATTTTTCTCTGTTTTCTACCCTGGACCAGATCCACGTGGTTCATGAATAGAGCTGTGGTTTGCCAAGAGAGCGCTGGCGAGAGTGAGTCCTGAGAGAGGGCTGCTGGCACGCGGTTCCCTCCTCTCCCTGCTTTGCTCATGAGACAGGAGTGACCCATGGCTGGTGCCTCGCTTCCCACGGGAGTGTGGCTCCTTTTCTGGCTCACCAGTTGGCTGCATGGGTTGTGTCTGCAAACCTGGGAGAGGGCAATTTACATTATCAAAGTGAGGAAACAGAACTGGGGGGTTGGAAATGGGTCTATGCTGTGTCTAGTGTTGGAGTGATGTATAAGCAATTTATAGAAGATGTAATGAGTAATTTGAGACTCTTTCTTTTTTTTTTTTTTTTTTAAACAAGAGGCCAGCTTAAGCAAAAGGGATCTATGAGTTAAGCCAAGCTTGACAACCTTGTTTTGGTGAATGAGTTCCTTTTCTGAGGAATATGTGTGCTGGAGAAGACTAAAAGGTTTTTTTTCTTGTTCATTTGTCGTCTTTTTTTTTTTTGGTCCCTTGAGGAATTTTATAGCACAAACTAGTCTAGAGTTCTGGATATGTACAGTATTATTATATATATGAATTTAAGTTTGTACTTGAATGTAAACAACCTACCTGCTTAAGAAAAGGTTTTAGTACATAACGCAGTACAAATATTTCTGATTCAAAGAAAATCTAAGTGGTATTTAGTGCAGTATATGACTGCCAATAGTTTCTTCTCTCTTTCTCTCTCTAGTTCATGTTTTCACTGGAGAAGGAGAGAGAGAAAGTAAGATCCCCCCCACCCCCAGGGATGTCCATGCGACAATCCCTTCTCCATTCTCCTCTCCTTTTGGGCAAGTAGGCACACACGTCCTGCTTGTTTTTCAAGCTACCATATGTCTGGTACTTGAACCACGCAGTGGCCATGTGGGATCCAGCCAGCTACCTTAACCATCACGCCACCACTGCCCCCTCCTTTCTTTCTTTTTTTTTTTTTTATTATGTTTTACTTGTGTGTTCATTTGAAACTGAGAATTATATTTTTGTTTGTAAAGAAAGCCTAGCATATGGGGCCAGCAGATGGTGTGGTGGTTAAAGTACTGAACTCCCACATGGCCGACCATAGTTTGAGTCTTGGACCTGGCAGCTTGCTTTCTCACTCACTCACTCACTCTCTGTCTCTCACTGGTGAGTATGTGAGCCCTAAAGCAAATTAAATAATAGTAATAATAAAGTTAAATTCTTTAGGGAAAAAAAGAAAGAAAGAAAGCCTGGCATAATATGTTGTGCCAAAACCTTTGCTTTCTCTTTTCCTCCTCTCTGATAATGTAGTATTAAAGTATTGGAATGGAAAGTTCTAGCAGGGGTCCCAGTCCAGTCTTGGTCCTTCCATTTACCTGAGGCAAGTCCCTCAGCCTAGCTAGAGATAGTGTCCTTGCGTGAAATGTGATGGTGTTGTGGTCTGAACACTTGAACTTGTATTGAGTTAGAATAACCCTAGCCAAATCTGTGTTATGCAGGGAGTTTCTGAGTACAGGGGTGGCCAACCCATGAGGCTGCAGAGCTAGGCCAATGGCCATGTCTACCCTGGAGGGGCTCAAAGGGCATCAGAGAGGAGGAGGAAACTGAGCCTGAGCTAATAAAGACCTTCAGAACCCCCAAGCAGAGCGCCTTTCAGCACAGAATTCCGTATCTTGAACTGTGCCGACTGTGGCTCTAACTTCTGTGACAGGAAAAGTCATCTATGTGGGAGAACATGGCACAGTTTATCAGTCTATCTTTATGGCTTACAGACCGGGCCCCTGGGTTCTCTCTCAGATTGTCCTTTTGGTGGAGACTTGACTGGCTAGCACAGGCTGGTCAGTGGCTGGAAAAAGTTGGGCTCAAATCACCTTTCTAGAAACCTTTCAAATTTCTTTTTTTTTTTTTTTTTGGGCGTGTGTGCTCGCCAGAAAGACAGAGAGATACAGGGAGACAGGAAGTGAGAAATCACCCCCAGGGGGATGGGGATGGCCACACCACAATCCCTTCTCTTCCATTGTCCTCTTGAGGGATCTCGGGTGCAAACACACATGCCCAGTGTAAGTTTTTAAGCTGTCAGGTCTGTGACTCAAACCGTGGTTGACTACGTGGGAGTCCAGTGATGTAGCCATTTTCCTCTCGGCCCCTTGGGCACATACACACGCCCGGTGTGAGTTTAAGCCACTGGGTCTGGGACTCAAACCACAGTCGATTACATGGGAGTCCAGTGACGTAGCCATTATGCCAACTGCTGGCCCCCATATTTCTTGCTTTAAAGCAGTGTTAGTTTCTTGCAACATTTCTCTTTGTATTCGGTGGGGCTTGGTTTGCCCTTGTCCTCCCTCTGTGTTGGGTATCTGCTTTCAACATCAATGTGCTCAATGTGCTTGCTCAAGACGCACAAGCTTTTCCGGTTTTCTAGAGAGGAATTCAACAGCCTAAATGGGACAGATCCTTGTTTGAAGGATGACTGTTTACATCACCAAATATCTAAACACAATGGTTACCTCTTTGGGATTGTGCAAAATAATGTCTGTAATTGAGATGAAAAAATTTCCTTTTTTTATATAAAATGGAATCCAAAGAGGCAGTTGTCTTTTGTGAACTTGTTCTAAGCAAGAAGCTTCCATTATGCCTCATCCTTGTGGTGTGTTCTCAATAGCCATGACTATGTTAAGTTAGTATTTTACTTTATATATAGCCATTTAGAGCTTAACTGTATAAATGAAATTGTTGGGCTCTTTTCCATGTTTATTTTAAAAGCTGTTTAAGATACAGCTTTTTAGGATTCTGTTCTTGCTCCTTCTGTGACCCAAGTCTTGGTCTTTACTATCACTGAGATGAACTGCAGTAATGTTTGAATCTAATGCGAATTTAGGAGGAAAGATGTTTGTCACCTGTTTCCTGCTGCACGCGTTAAATTTGATAGAGGAAGCCACACTTACTCTGTAGTCAGAAATGTTCATATTTGTAATGTAAATTATCATCTAACCCCCACCTCCCAGCCCCAAGATCTGATTTTTGCTAGAAACAACTTAGAGTTACCAACACCTAATAACTTCAGATTTTTAAACACTTTCTAAGGAACGGTCTTAAGTGAATTAATAATGTGTAGAGTCATATTTACTTTTAAAAGGTCTGAAAAGCGTTTCTCTTTTTACGTTTGAATGTAGTCAGTGGTGAAATAAGTTGGATAGGGACATGCTTAAGCTGTCAGTAGAAGGGATGTGGGTTTATGTCTTTGTTTTGAAGCACATTCAGGGTTGGTCTTCATTTGACTGTACTTAGTTCTAGGGCTATTTTGGTTTTCCAGAAGTAGAAGGCATGGTTTGGTCCTCTTGCCCCTCTGAAAGTAACCTGAGGCGGTAGCACTAGAGATGGAGCTTATTGCAGAAACGTCGTGGGATGCGGGTGACTGGAGAGAAGTGGAGGAGCGGGCACCGTGGCAGAGCACAGGCCTGGGGCGGGGCAGGGCATGATGGTGGGAGCGGGCCTTCCCCAGCATACTGCAAAAGGCACGTGGAAGAAACTGGTTCAGGTTTGAGCACGCGGTGGCAGCTTCATTGGTAAAGAGGGATGTTGACTGAGAGGGATTGCTTATTAGGCTGACTTTATAGCAGAATCAAGATTGGGGTGTAGTTCAGAAGGGGGCATTCTGGTTCCCTACAGGCAGTACTTGGTGGCACTGCAGAGCCTAGGAAATGTGCACCTGTCCCGGGAAGTAGGCACATGGGCCTGGAAGCTGGGCACCAGGTCGCGAAGGGCTCTTGCCTCGCGGAATGCACCACGTCGTGGAGGGCGCTTCCATCTGGCAGGAGGCACTGGGTTTCTGCTGTGACCGAGTTAGCCAAGGATGTCCCTGGATGGAGGTGCCACCCCTCTGGGTCTGGGTTTGCTTTTGGCATGGTCCAGTTTCTAGTAAATATGTTAATATGGGTGCCTGAGAAAGCTCAGGTGAAATTGATAATCAGCCTTCTGATGTTGAGTGAGAAATGAGTAAAAAGTCATAGCATGTTAATTTTTTTTTTTTTTTTAATTTGCCAGCAGACCCATTACCATAGAGAGAGAATGAGAGAAGGAAAATGAAAAGGCACTCTTTTTGGAGGATAGTTCCGTCACAATCTCTTCTTCATTTTTTACTCCTTTTGGGATTTGGGGCACACACACTTACACGTGCCTGGAGGGTCTCTCAAGCCGCCGGGTCCTGGACTCAAACTGCACAGTTGGTCATGTAGGATGCAGCCACCTTACCCACAAAGCTACTGGCCCAGCACGTTAATCGTAGTGCCTTGAGATTCAGACTTCATTAAAAGAGACAGGTGAAAAGTCTCATAAGCACTAGTTTCCAGACTTCTGTCCAACTTCACGGCCTTGGTTTACTGGCACTTTCCAAATAGTCACACTGAAAATTGGTGAAAGCAACTTGTTTTAGCTTTAACTCATGACTACGAAAAGGCAGAGGGTAGTACATGGAGAAGAAGAAGGGATAAGAACAAAACACTCTCATAAGCTTCATTATTGGTGATACTTTATCCTCACAGCAGCTAATTTCTTTTTTAGGTTTTCGACATAGGGCACATGCACTTGCTGGACAGAGCTAGAGGAAGAGGAAGAGAAAGTGAGAGATCACTCCCCGGGGGAGATGGTCATGCTGCAAATCCCTTCTCTTCTTTTTCCTCAGGATTTTTGGCATGCATTGCACATGCCCCCAGCCACAGCAGCTAAATGTTAAAGCACTGTCTTGAATTCATGTGACTACCTGGACTTGACACAGATGGATACTAGGAAAAAAAATAACAGATTAAGGAAACTTTGAGTATGAGTGCTAAATACCATTCACTTTATTTCTAATAGCTTTCATTTCTCTGCAGTGGTTCGATGGAATTGGATCATTTGTCAGAAAATGATCCAAGTGAGAAATAGGCGCAGAGGGAGATGTGTGCACCTCTGTGTATTTAAATCTGGCTTATTTTATTTCCAAGAACCATCAGAGTTATGATTTCAGACAGGTGGTTCTGAGGGCATGTGGAATAAAACACATTAAAATGCCAGTTACTCTCTGTGGCCTTGGGGCTGACTGGGAAGGAGACAGCCCGATCACTCAGATAGGTTTCATGAAGAAACTTTAGCGGGCTGACCGATTGCTTCCTTCTTACAAGCTGTGGTTAGCTCTGAATTGAGAAAGGTATTTTTGAAGCTATTTATGTAAATAAGGAGAACATTGAATTGAATAAACCTGCTGGAATTTTTAATTTTCCAAACCAGTGTTGAGCTGCACAGTAGCCGTCTGCAGAGGCAGTGAGTCCTAACATTTTTGGAATATGTCTCTGGAATTGGCTTAAAGCTGATTTCAGAGTCCATGAGGAGTGGTCTTTTGCAGAGTCCTTTATGACTTTGGTGGTTAAATCAGAATTTCCTCAGGGAGTAAAGATAGACAACCCTGAGGTGGGTGAAGGAGGGTCTTTTCTCTTCTCCCAGCCCCACATCCCTGCCCATGGTAAGTGCCAGAGAAGATGTACTTGTGGCTAAGCATGTTTCATTGTGTGTTTAAAATAAACAGCCATTTCTTCAAAGTCATACGTTTCGTGTCTCTTTGGAAACTCAGAAATCCTTTCTCAGTTCTGAGTTGAATGTTGATTCAGAGCTTAGTTCATGTTGATTACTTTAAAATCTAATCTCCATTCTACCCAAGTATTTGTAGATGCCTGAACAGCCAAAAACAGTACAAGGGAAGCATTCCTGTCGATTTTCGTATTGTTCTGGGGGTGTACTTGAAACTCCAGGAATGATAAGGTGGGGACTGAAATGGTAGCTGCCCCTTGGAAATGAGGCTTGCACCAACCCTGTTTCCAGATTGAGGTTGCAGTTGTGAGTAAGTGTGTGTGTGTGACGTGTCCCCACCCCACCCTCTACCTAGCACGTGTGCCCCATCATCAGATGTCATTTCACGGCACATCACAGAGAGGATGGGCTTAAACGGAATGGCAGTGAACATCGTGGTGTGACTTAAGTTCCTTTGAACACCTGCCATGTGTAACCGTGGGGTAGAACAGAACCTCTTGGGCGTTCAAGAGAAATCTGAAGGTTTAGCTTGACTGATGTTGAGCTCGTTATGAATTGACAGTCTTGTTTTTAAAATTTTCCTGCCTTGGCTGGCAGAAGTACAAAAAGTCCTTTTCGAAAGCCCCAGTTTGATTTCACTATCAACCACTTAACCACGATATTAATTTTTTTCAATTGCTGAGAGCTTTGAAGATTTTAAGTTACCCTATGAGTTGGAAAGTAGTTGTGTTTCTGAACCAGAACAGCTTGTTCACTAAGTAACATGCATCTTCGAGTCACTGAAGTTCGTTGGCATTGGAACAATGTCCTCGTCTCCCCTTCCTCTTACCCCCACCAGTATAGAAAGTGGGATTAATTATGTCTCATTGTAAGTTGTAGATTTCAAAAACATAATTTCTAAGAGTTAAGAATTTAGCTGACATCTCACACTTTGGACAAAAGTGCCCGTGTCTGACCTGTCACATTATAAATAATTTTGATTAGTGGTTTTGTAAAGAGAAAGAAAACCTGGACCTCGGAAGTCAGCCCTGGCACAGTGGTACCTGCAGGCTTGGAACTTTTACTGTCGGCTCCTGCTGTGGAGCAGCTGCACGGTGAGAGCAGCTTCTGTTTCATTGTCCTTCATTCGTTTGTTTTAGAGCCAGGCATAAGGCGGGAAGTGCTTTCTTAAATACTGAGACGTTTTCTTGTGGGTAAAAATCACAGTGTAGTCTCAAGTCTTTTAACTGAGAAGGCACATTTATGTGAACATAAAAAATTGTTCAAACTTGATCTTCCTACTTAGTAAGGAGAGCTTTTGCTTCAGATAAAAAGCCATGTTATTGACCAGGTATCAACATTTATGGTTGTCAGGGATATTACAGAAAACAAAATAGTTATGCTTGATACTTTTCTCATAGACTGGAAATGGCAACGTAAGTTATCCTTTTGATAGGTTGACTACATCAGAATGAGAGTAATTGGTCGAGTATTCAAGTAAGATCAGGACTGAGAGGGGCGTGGCATGTGTGAGAACATCCCATGCCCAGCCCACACAGGCTCCAGGAGCAGCTTTGGCAGAAAATACCCATGGATCCCTTTGCTGTCTTGGTTTTCCGTGCCCTGAGTGACTGTGGGACAGAATTAAGCATACTGCTCTAGGGATAAAACGCCGATATTTGTCTCTGATCAGTGCTACCGGGGGACTGAAGAGCTGCCAGTTGGTCAGTAGGACCCCTTTTCTTTGTTCCAGTACGTTCTCCTGTGGCATGAGACCAACTATGACATTCATTAACATTAAACTAGTGATGAAGTCAAGGAAAAGCGACCCGTCCTCTCCAAGGAAGATATTTTATCACTTGAGAAATAATCTTGAAAGTTTTGTTGAACAATGAACTGTGTTAACAGATTCAAACTGCCCTTTTGAAGTCTAAGAATAGAATGTGTACTAAAATATGCAAAACTGAACTTTAGTCTTGTTTCATAATCGTGTACTCTCTATACATATTGGTTAGATCTGTCTGCAGGTTGAATACTGGCCATTTATTTCAGGTTTATAGATTCAAGGAATAAGAATTGTTTTTGCTTTTCAGAAACTAAATTGTTCTTTAAAAAAACAGTGGGGGCCGGCAAATGGTGTAGGAATTATGTTGTTGGATTCCCACATGGTGGACCATGGTTGGAGTCCCTGACCCGGAGGCTTAAAACTCACGCCGGGTGCATGTGCATGGGTGCCCGAGATCCTGAGAGGAGAATGAAGGAGAAGGGATTGCGGTGTGGCCATCCCCTTTGTGGATGACTTCTCACTTTCCCTCTCTCTGTCTCTATCTCTGTCTCTCTTTCTCTTTGGCAAGTATATGCGCCCTAAGGCAGAAACCTCTAAAAAGAAAAAAAGCAAAACAGTGATAAGCTGTGTTAAGAGTAGTCCTGTCTCCTTTGCAAAATGTAATTTATATTGTACTTTAGTATTCTCTAATAACTTTTTTTTTTTTTTTTTTTTTAGAGGTTTTTGCTATAGGGTGTGTGCGCTCACCAGACAGAGAGACAGAAAGCGAGAAATCACCCCCCAGGGGGGATGGCCACACCGCAATCCCTTCTCCTCCGTTCTCCTCTCGGGATCTTGGGCACGCACGCACACGCACCCGGCGTGAGTTTTAAGCCACCGGGTCCAGGACACAAACCGCGGTCGACTACATGGGAGTTCAGCGACATAGCCATTACGCTAACTGCTGGTCCCTTCTCTAATAACTTTTAAAAACTCTACCTAAGTATAATGGATAGCTAGCGCCTCCATAGCTATTGCCAGATATAGTGTATGCTAAACCTGGTCTGAGGCATTATCTTTGGGTTCATACAACTCTCTGGTTCATACAACTCTCTTGACTCTTAAATGTTCTCCAAAGACACATCTCAGGGCTCCTGGGGTATCTCCATAGTTTCTTATCCTTTGCACCACAGTTCCCAGTGTTGGGTCTATGGATAGTCGGCACCAGAATTACTTAGGGGCTTATAGGAGTGCAACCTCCTTGAGACCAGCAGATGGCATAATGGTTATGTTGCTGGACTCCCACGTAGCCGACCACAGTTTGAGTCCCGGACCCTGCAGCTTCCAGCTTATGCTGGGTGTGCGTGCATGTGTGCCCAAGATTCTGAGAGGAAAATAGAGTAGAAGGGATTGTGGTGTGACCTACCCCCCACCCCGGGGGGGAGTGATACCTTGATTTCTGTTTTGTCTCTGTCTCTCTCTATCTCCCTGGCAAGCACACGCACCCTATAGCAAAAAATCTCTCTCTCAAAAAAAAAAGTGTGGCCTCCTGAGCCTCCCACAGACATACCCACCCATGCTTCCTCACTACCAGACCTTGTAGATATGTAGATGCCTTCGTATTTACAAGCCATCTGCTGATCTCCTATAAGGACATGTATCTCTCAGATGAACAAGTTGAATTTGGCCAGCAGGGTTCCCTACACCCTTTTTAGGTACTGTTCACTGGGTACTAGCTCTGTTAGGTGACTACTGATGCAGGCTGGGCCCTATGATGGTGCTCGCATGGCCAGCCCAAGCCTGAGCTAGACAGAACCTTCTAGATCACAGATATGAGTGAAGTGCATAATGAATGCAGGCTTCATCTACTAGGGAAATTAGTGGGAGGATTATTTTAGTTTTATGTTATAAGTATGAAGTATACTTAAAAGTGTCTTTACCTAGAAGAAACTTAGCAGTTAGTTGAAATTAAGCATTTAATTCACAGGGATGTTAGCTCCTAGGAGCAGGGCTTGGCCTCCTGGGTTGTTCTACCCACAGGACTTCCCAGAACATCTGGCATGTGGGCATTTGTGTTTGTTGAGTAAATTAGCAGATTCCTTGATTTATTAAACATTGGGTAACTTGGCCAGCAATTTTGACCAGTCTGCCAACTTTCTAAAACGTGTAATCTATTGTATATTTCACAGATTTTCATTTTGATATTAGTGTTTTCTTCATTTCTGACTTGAGGGTTGAAGGCAGATTTCTATCTCAACTGTTTGTAGTGAGAAGCAAGTGGGCGCTGAGCCCAGGAGAGGAGGGCGAATGGCCTGTAGGTGGCCCTGTGGACTTCACTGGTCCACTCACCTGTGTATGGGGTAGGGCTGTCTCCCTGCAGAGCCTTTCAGAGGCTTGAGTGAGACCCTCCTGTAGCAGGATCTCAAAGGAAAGGTGTTTTCCTTCCTTTACGAGTGACATAATAGACCATCAGGTGGTGTAGTGGTTGGTTGAGGCACTGGACTCCCATGTGGCTAACCGCAGTTTGAGTCCCAGGCCTGGCAGCTTGCTTTCTCATTCTCTCTCGCTCTCTCAATCTCTCTCTCTCTCTCTCACTCTCTTTCTCTCTGGTGAATGCATATGTCCTATAGCAAATATTTTAGAAAGTAATAAATAAATAATTCTTTAAAAAGAAACCCAAAACATGTGTGTTTAATTGCCAGTGCCCGTTTTCACAGGATGTTAACGTAAGTCACATGGGAGTAGCAACTAAAATCCAAGCATCTTCTCTTTTTTCCTGGACGCGTTTTACCGAGTTGCTCACCTGTGAGCGTGACACTTTTCCTTGTGGCTCACAGAGAATATTATCCTCCTAGTGCATGACGGGATCTTTTTTTTTTGGAGAAGTTTTCGCTATAGGGCACGTGCGCTCGCCAGACAGACAGAGAGAGACAGAGAGACAGAAAGGGAGAAATCACCCCCCAGAGGGGATGGTCACACTGCAATCCCTTCTCCTCCATTCTCCTCTCGGGATCTTGGGCACGCACGCACACGCGCCTGGCATGAGTTTTAAGCCACCAGGTCCGGGACGCGAACCGCGGTCGACTACGTGGGAGTCCAGCGACATAGCCATTACGCTAACTGCTGGTTCCCCATGACGGGATCTTTTGATGACCACGTTTTCATTCCTCTTCATTTTGGGCTGTCACGTGACTTTTAATGGTCTCATTGGCAAGCAGATGAATGAGCGGGGTGTGATGTTAGTGACAGCTTAATGAAAGGGCGAGCCGCCTTCTCCTTTCTCCTTTCAAAAATGACTTTGGTCTTAGACCCAAAACATTTTCTCTCCCCATGGGGTGTTTGCAGCCTTGAACCCATCTTTATTGACTGCATTAATATTGAGGCAAAACATGCAATTATGCATTCACTGGGCCCCGTGGTAGTACTGCCGAAAGACTGGCTGTCTCACTGTACCCACTTCCGTGGATGCCAACACATCCAAGTTCCTCAGGTTGTTGCCCATTTTGAAATGGAACCAACATTTCATTTCCCATCCCTTTGTGGTGTTCAAAATTTTCCTGGGAATTTTTACCTTGTAGTAAGATCAAAATAGTCACTTCACTGACAGGCTGCATTTTTATGTTCTGATACGTTTCAAACATGTTTCCCTGGTGACATTGATTGTACCATTCTTCGTGAGTGAAATAGAAGTGTGTATGAATGAGCCAGGACGTCTTTAATCCCTGCTATTCTGCATCTCCAGTTTTGAAAAGGAAATGATTCTGTATCCCTTAATCTTTAGCCAAGGTTACATAGCAGACCCTGCCACTGTCATTTTTAATGCGTGATTGTGGCCTTGAAGTCAGGGAGCTTCCGGAAGCATGAAAGTGTGCGTGGAATGGGCTTGCTTCTAGAAACTTGCCTTTGAAACTTTGTCAGACCACAATATGATTTTTGTTTTGTTTGTTCTGATGCAGCTTCCATGAGGCAGTTTCAGGCCGAACCTGCAGATTTGCGTCCGGAGATATGGATCGCGCAAGAGTTGCGGCGTATTGGAGACGAGTTTAATGCATATTACCCAAGGAGGGTAATGATGTTTCTTTTTTACCCTTTTCTCCTCACCCCCCCCCCCCTTGTGTTAACAAAAAGGTGCCTAGTAATAGCTACATACTAACTAGAAACGAAAGGTGTCACCTCTGTGTGACCTTTCATTGCTTCTTTGTCCATTTCCCATTTGCTTTATGGCTGAATTTAAGCGATGAAAATTAAATAAAACCCACTAAGAGGCAGTAGAAGAATTTTATGAGCCCAGACCTTAAAACATCAGTGCTAAAAAGGGATTATGTATAAGCTTTAAAATATCCCCACTTAAACGTTAACAACATAACTTTCCATCCATATAGGGTGTTCTTGTGCTCCGTTTAAGCAGTTTAGGTCAAAGTTAAGGGAATTTTAAAATTCTCATCGTCACTCAACTCAATAGAACAGTGCCAGCACCAGTATAAAAGACTCTTATGATCTACAGGGTGACCTGCTTCAACTCAGTGGCCTTCTGCCCCTGGACGCTTTTTAAATTTTGAAATATTGGAAGGCCACTAATTGATAGCCTGCAATTGAGGGTATAAAAAATTTTAAATCAGGATAGTTGGTGCCACCTATATTTTAGGTATTTTCTTGATTTTTAAAAGACTTTGACCCTGGGGGCCGGTGGATGGTGTGGTGGTTATGGTGCCTGGGCTCCTACATGACTGATGATGGTTTGAGTCTTGAACCTGGTGGCTTGCTTTCTCACTTCCCACTCTTTCTCTGTTTCTCTGTGGTCAAATTTTAAAAAGATGATAATAATAGATAAAATTAAATAAACAGTTCTATTTAAAAAAGAAAAAAAGCCCTGGCCAGCTGGCAGTGAGCTAATAAGGCAGCTGGATCTCACCTGGCTGACTGCACAGTTCAAGCCCTGAACCTAGTGGCTTGAAAAGCACACTGGGTGTGCGTACACGCCCAAAATCCCGAAAGGAGAACAAGGAGACAGGATTGTGACATGGCCATGCCCCATGAGGAGTGCTTTCTCTCTTTTTTCTGTCTCTCTCCCCCTATGCAGTGCACACACACCCTCTAGCAACTTAAAAACAAACAAAAAACAATTTTAGCTGTATCTCTTTCTGGGGAAGCAGTGTATTTTGTTTGTTTGCCCAGTGGCAATCTGTATGTCTATTTGGATAGCTTTTTCACATGGGAGACGTTTGGAAACATGTAGGCTTTAGTGAGAGTGGGGACTTGGTCTAAGGGGTACACCAGCAAATGCGTGATAGAATGTAATTTTAACTCATTTACATTTTTCAAACACTTCCTATGAAGACACATGTGGCCGACCGACCACAGTTCAAGTCCTGGACCTGGCGGCTTGCTTTCTCACTTCCCCTTTCTCTCTCCCTCTGTCTCTCTGGTCAAATTAAAAATAATAATAATGACAAATAAAACAAATAAATAAATAAATAAATAAATAAATAAATAAAGAGAGAGAGAGAGAGAGAGAGAGAGAGAGAGATATCTGTTGTTTTATCCAAATGGAAAACAAGAAGTCTTATTTTGTGAAAAATGCCATAATTGTTATTCTTTATTACTATGTCACTTCTTTTTTAGCTCTGTTTTTTAAAGTTGATTTTTTTCTGTGAAAGAGACAGAGACATAAAGAGACAAGCACCCCCACAGGGTCCTCACACTGCAGTCTACCCCCAGCTCAGCCAGCCCCATTCGTAGGCATGCTTGCATCACATAACATGTATGAGAAGGCCCTGGATGCAAACCCAGAACCTTCCATTTGGGTCCAGTTGCAGTCGCCACTATGCCACTGTCTGGCTTCTAAATAGTGTTGTTTCATATAAATACTTCTTAAAGATTCTTTTTTGAAATATCTCTGCTCTTCTGGAAGGAGATCATCCTTAGGACACCCCAGTGTTTCTACCCCATGTTAAATGTCAGTCCCTTATTTAGCTAGCTGTAGTTAAATCAGTAGATGTTACCTAAATCAGTAGACATTGTAACTGCTTTGAATCATTCTGGTTTTCCTGTCTTTATATAATGCTTTTCAGATTCCTTTGAGACACGTGGAGAGACATTCTCCCATTATAAGGGAGTCATTTCTTCAGGGCAGAATGTCTGTGTGGGTGTCAGGGACTTTCTGAAAGCACACCAGTTCCTTTTCCTACCTTCCCATGGGCATGAGTATGTGTGTGTGTGTGTGTGAGATTGATGGAAAGTGTGCTATAGTGATTATGTCATTAAATGGGAAGCGTCACCTCAGTGAATGGGCATGGGAGTTTCCTATGATTTCTTTAGCTGGCAAATTGCTTACCTTGCAACCTCCCCATGACATGGCCCAGTTCACAGAACATACATTCAATTTCAGCCTCAATCTGAAATGGTAATTATTAATTTTTTGGAAATTCGGGGACCAGCAGTTAGCGTAATGGCTATGTTACTGGACTCCCATGTAGTTGACTATAGTTTGAGTCCCGGACCCGGTGGCTTAAACTCACGCCGGGCGTGTGTGCATGCGTGCCCAAGATCCTGAGAGGAGAATGGAGGAGAAGGGATTGCGGTGTGGCCATCCCCCCTGGGAGGTGATTTCTCACTTTCTGTCTCTCTCTCTTGTCTCTCTCTCTATCTGTCTCTGTCTTTCTGTCTAGCACACAAGCCTTCTCCAAAAAAAAAAGTTGGGGGGAAGTTTGACTGGTTTTCTAATTTGCCACTAAAATTCCTCACTTTACTTGAAGAATTTTAGTGTTGTGGGGACCAGCAGTTAGCGTAATGGCTATGTTGCTAGACTCCCACATAGTTGACCGGGATTCATGTCCCGGACTCGGTGGCTTGAAACTCACGCCGGGTGCGTGTGCGTGCGTGTGTGCGTGCCCAAGATCCCAAGAGAATGGAGGAGAAGGGATTGCGGCGTGGCCATCCCCCCTGGGGGGGGTGATTTCTCCCTTTCTGTCTCTCTGTCTGTCTCTGTCTGTCTGGCGAGTGCACGCGCCCTATAGCAAAAACCTCTCCAAAAAAAAAAAAAAAAAGAATTTTAATGTTGCAGGGCATGACTGGCCTTGGCTCTCTCCTGCCTCAGTAGTAGAAAAAGATGACTGGGCAGATGTCTGAACTGTGTGTTCAGGATGCCAGTTCTCATGCAGGGAGGGGAGGAAGTGAGTCCCTTCAGGAGGGAGTCCTGATTTGGGATTGTGTCGAGAATCCAGCAGGACAGGCTATTCTGACGGGCATGGAGGCATCTCTGTCTAGGCAGTGAACTGACCGTCATGCGGGCCTATCCTCTTTCCCTGCCTTGAAGGGGCTTTGTACATGCCCTCGGGGCAGGACCTGACTTGATGGAGCTGCCAAGGAGAGATGTGATGGTGGGCCTGGTGTCCTCAGAGCCCAGTGCCACTGGGAGTTCTGGACACTCAGGGAGGCAGCACAGCTGCGTTCTCAGGAACTGTGTAAGAGCCTTTGGCCGCAGAGCTGGCTGTGTTTAAGGGTATTTTGTAAAAGTTTCTCTTTAAACCACAATTATGAACGAGAGCTTTCATTTACAAGGCTTTCTAATGGGCCCACCCACACGGGTCACTGCACCTCCATGGTGGCCAGGAGTGGCCAGTGAGTAGACATGGACTGAGGCTGGCATTGAGTTCAGCATATCTAGTTCCACAGCATTCCCTGCCAAAGGCTGTCACGAAGGCCGCCAAGGTGATGGATAGTTTGAGTCCCATGCAAATAAGACGTGGGCCCTTTGGTTGCCTTGTCACCTCCCCTCTCCACTGCCGATGGTGCAGCAGGGGACAAGTTCATAGTCTGCCTTCCTCTCTCCCAGTGGTACTTCAGTTTATGTACGTGAAGGCAAATGTATTCTCCAAATTTAGTAAATAGTCAGTTCAAAACAGCAAATTCTGAAACTAGATAGTTGATGACCTTCAAGCCATAGGTGCAAGTCTTGATAGTTGTTGATAAAAGGGAGTCCACTGATTATAATCACAGGGACGATCCATTGTTAACTGTGGAGGTAGATGGAACAGGAGGCTCTTATGGACAATAAATTCAAGTTCCCTGCTTTCTTTACAAAGGAATTACTATCTCTTGGTGAACTGGAGTGTTGAATCACCATGCTGCTTTAGGATAGATTTTAGCCTTTTTAAATCGTTGGTGACTTTTTGCCTTATACTATTACAGCACCTTTTCTAAAGTGTTGGGCTTTTACTACTATGACGCTCAAAGACTGACAGGATATTTTCCCGTTTTTCCAATTAGAGAAATAGAGGAAGTCATCATGCAGTTGTCATGTGTTTGGTCCAGGGTGGTGGGGAAGTGTATGATACTGAGCATGGAGGCTGACTCCTTGAACGAGGAGGAAAGAGAGGCACAGGTGAGCACTGAGCCCCAGTACCCAACTGCTTTCTCTTCTGACTCTCTCTAATTTCCCCAATGACCCTGCCAGGGCAGAATGTCTCCTCCCTGCTCAGGAGCAATTTCATACTCCTAGTAATGTGGATTTGTGCTAACTTTCTATCTTGAAATAAAAAAGGTGTGTTGTGACCTCCTGAGTACAGTATATCAGGAGGTGCATAATGTCCCTGTTTTTCATTACTGGTGATGTTTGTTAACTTTGATGAAAGGTGGTGTCTTCCACTGTAAAGTTAGTGCCTTTCCATTTGATAAGGAAGGAAAGAACTTGTAAAAGATAAAGACCTTCCTTTTCATGTGTCTCTGTGTGTACGTTCATTATTTCATATATATTATACTTATATTTTTTTAGTTTACCAACTTGGATTCATAGCCTGTTTTACTCAGTGACTTTTTATACATTATCCTTGGTATTTATTTAGATGATCAAATTCTCACAGAATTGGTTTGTGGCAGCCCTCTCATATTTGCTACCATGTTACTAAGCATTCAAGTGCCTCAGTAGCACAGGTCCACATGGAATGTGTTGTGCGGCCAAACCAGGGACACGGAGTACTAAATCTCTTAAAGGCATGTGTTGCTGAATGAGGTATACCCACAGGGTATCCTGACCATCCAGGTCCCAGGTCCAGCTCTGCTATGTGGGACATACTGGTGAGTCTTTCAGGAGGGGTGAGAACTGTCAGTGACAGCTGAGTCACACAGGGATGATAGTAAGCCCGGAGGGAAGAGAAGTTCCCACAGAAAACAAATCTTGATTTTTAAATTTATAAAGAAGCAGAGCAGCTTACATCTAGCCACATGCTGCAATGCGGTATTTTGGTTGCCTATGCCTTGAGACCTCCTCTTCCTCATGAATGGGTGCCTCAACCCAAGACCAGCCAGGTTTCTTTTTGTCCTTAGCAGCCTCTAGCAGTATCTTTCATCATCAAAAACTGTGTGAGTGGCCCTGCTGGGTCCCCTGCTGGAGGTGATGTTGGCAGGGGTCCCAGGGCTCCCTGTAGTATAGAATGCTGGCTCTGGAGGGATGAGGTCCACTTCACTGGGGATGGGGCTGCAGTTGAAAGTTGTGTTGGAGGGAGGAGTGCCAGGCCCTTCAGAACATCAAAACATTTGTTCTTGGTGTAATTGTCCCCATCTTGCAAACAACACTGCCTCTTCCATATGCTTCACACTGAAGCTGGCTTTATTCACCTTCTGTGGCTTCTTTGGTCCTCCACAGTCAGGCGACCCAGCTTGAGTCACTCTGCATGCAGGTAGACTGCTCTTGGTTAGCAGTGACACAGGGATGTCCTGGCCATGGACTGCGGTGAACAGCAGCACAGAAAGCTGTGACAGACTCTCTAGATGGGGAAAGAAGTGAATGAAAATGCTTCCATTGTTGGATTGCAAGAAACAGTACCCCTTTTGTTTACACCGCCTGCTTCCTACTTAGGTCCGGGGCATGTGCAGGCATGAATTGATGGAAGCACATGTAGACCAAAGCCTAGTCTGAGTCAGACAGAGTCGGGGGAAAGGTGGCCTGCAGACTAGCTTGGATAAAATCAAGTTTAATGGACGGGTTCATACATTAGCATCTTCCTGTGCTGTACATGAACTTGGAATCTTTATGTGTGTTCTTCCTAGTAAGTGAAATCTCCCGTGGTGTGTCATTCTCACTTTTATACAAGAGCTATGCTTCTGTGAGTAATGTACAAGGGAGGGGCCTAAACTGTAGCTCTCTTGATAGTTGCACAAGCTGGGTACAAACTCAGAGACGTGTGTTCTCAGGTGTTGGGAGGCCTTCAGTAATTGAATGTGGGAGTTTAATAACATAAACTGCTTTGTGTTACTTGCATGAAAAATCGGCATATCAAATATTAAATTTGAACTAGACCTAATTGATGAAATAATGAATTGCCTCTCTCTTGACTCATGTGAGTTTATAGAACAGCAGTTGTTTTAGCAAAAGCAACATGGGTAACTTCAGTAGATTGGTACCTTTCATTTATCAGTGGTACAGTTTCCAAGTTTAGTGAGGGATTTCCTTGGAGTGGAAGGTGGAGGAGACAGTTCAGTGTTTGGGATTTGGAAGCCTTCCGCACCTGCTCTATGCCGTGTCGTTTCCACACCACCATGAACAGACAAGGAGCCAGTGAGCCCTTTGGGTTTTCCCCTGATACTTTCGGGAACGCGTGGTTCAGGTGGCCTCAACCGTGGATTACTGGTTTCTGAGTGAGGGCTTTCTCTGAGTCATTGAGGACAGTGTGATCTCATAAGAAAACACATCTAGGGCCTGGCAGGTAGCATGGTGGTTAGAGCACTGGAATCCCACATAACCAACCACAGGTCAAGCCCCAGACTTGGTGGCTTGCTTTCTCACTTTCCTTTTCTCTTTCTCTCTGTCTGATCAAATTAAAAAATAATAATAGCAAATGGAATTAAATAAATAACTACTTAAGGAAGAAAAAAAAAGTCTCACAAAGAAGCTCTTTACCCTTTAACTGGAAGGAATCCCATATTTTGGTCTGTCCTGTAGGGGAACAGCAAAAACTTAAACAAGAACATTTAGAGGTAGAGGTAGAGAATGCTGTCATTCATCGTCGTCATCATCATCGTTTTCTCACTTCCAACGCTAATTGAAATGTTTCTCGATTGGTCTTTGGCGTTTAGGAGGGGAAGTGCCGGGAGCTCTCTTTGCCTGTCATGTACACACACTGGACCGACTTTGTGGACAGTGGCACGCTGTCTGTCCAGGTGTACGCAGATGAACACTGACTTTGAGGCCCTGGGGTATGTGTAAGTGGCTGGGTGGGCACTGGACTTGTGCACGTGTGTCTATCCCCACCACGTGCGAGTGCTCCCCAGTCTGGCAGGTGCCTCCACCTGCGGGGTGCCTCACACTTGTGGGGCTGCAGCCATTAACACAGAACACAGATGCAGGTGCCTGGAGGGGACTTCAGGGAAGTCTAGCTGGGGTTTTTTAAAAATTTCTTGAGGAGGAAATGAAGATGCACACCAAGTAACGCTCTCCCCTTCTGCAGACATACAAAAATAAGAAGCGTCTCGTATCATCCTTCACTAGGCTTCTACCAGCTGAACCAAAGCGGAGAGGTTTTATTTGTGGTTAAAGTGCGTTACGTCTCACTTAGCATTTTTCTGAGGCTGGGGCATTTCAGAACAGTGTGTTCCTGCTCTGAATCTAATGGTGCCTCACACAGGAGATGTACGAACAGCCTCTGGCTTATCTGGGGGTGGCCATGGGACAGTAACAGACTTCAAGGGTGGTGATCAGTTGTTTGTTTTTGCTAACACCAGGCCTGGTGTCCAAGTTAGACACTCACCAAGTGTGGTGTGTGCTGAAGAACCTTAAGTGCATGGCAGTCCCACCTGGAAGTTACAACTTGGGAAGTCATTGTCTTTCCTGCAGAAAACCTTCACTGAGACACTCTCTTTGGAATGATGCACTGAAGGGATGAACGGCTGGTTCTGGGTTGTACAAATGTGGTTTTCGTGTGTCTTTGGAATACCACGTGGCCGCCATAGCAGGTCACAGGCTGGGGAGAGGCAGTCCTGGGTTCTGGCGGAAGTACCACACTGCATCTGGGAGAGCACTCCCCTGGCGCCCTCCCCCAGCTGTTGTGACATCAAAGCCAGACACAGCTATGCAAATGCCACTGTTGCCTTGGTGGTAAGTAGAAAGTGAGTTTGGTCTGGGGCTGTATTGGTGTCGCAGCAGCTTTGCAGTAGTGGCCTGGGTCTGACACCTGAGCAGCTGCAAACCGGGCAGCACTGATCTCGGAGCCAGCCAAGCCAGATGCTATTGACTGAGTTCTTGTCTGAAAGTGCAAGAGGCCAGATTTTCCCCATGGTTCCACATGGTGCTCATCACGTGCTGGGCCTTTCTGTCTGTAAGCAGCATTGTACACGCTGTTTAGGTGCTGGGTTATGTGCAGGTAGAAGGATGATGGTCCTCTATTGGAATCACTGGGGCCCCGTGCCCTCCCCTGCCCCACCCTGCCACCATTGATTGTGGCAGCGCTCAGCACCATCCTGGAAGAGGCCACCATAGCCCTTGCATCTTCAGGCTCCTGGGTGCCCATCCAGCTCTGCCACACAGCCCCTCAGGGAGCTACGCCATCCAGACAGTGTCCTCAGTTGCTTGAATTTGGAGCAGAGATTCTGCCTGTCAAAGCAGTCCAGAATTTAGTCTCTCAGAACATACCACTCAAATCTAAAAGAAAAAAACAAAAACGAAAAAAACGTTGTTGAGGACATCTTAAGGCATTCAGTGTTGAAATTCTGTAAGAGACAAGTTACTGAATGAGTTAAATTCTTCTGCTCTGAGTTCTTTAAGTATACTTTGCATTTTGATTTGTGTCTTAGAATTTGCAGTTGAGCTTTCTTTGACATGACAGTGAAGACAGTGTTTTGTTTCCCTGGTTATATTGACTGCCAGGGAATTTACCTATATTGCGGCTCTGTTGAAACACATCTTATCCCTGTCTTATAGGATAAGTCTTTCTCTCTTTAAATTTTTATCTATTTCTTGTATTGCCAGAGGGTGTGCATACTCTCCAGAGAAAAAGAGACAGAGTACCTCCCAGTGAGACGTGTTCACACCACAGTCCCCCTCCTCCATTCCTCTTTCCATCAGGATTTCAGGCACATTTGCATATGTACCTGGTGTGTTTTTCAAGCTCCCAGAACCAAGATTCAAACCGTAGGTGGACCATGGTATCTGGCTCCCTTAACCACTAAGTCAGGGTGTCCTCTCAAGTCTCTTTCTTGATGTCACTTGTGATCCCTCTTGACCTTTGTTTGTGTAAGGGCACCCCCAGGTGGGATGGCCACACTGTAATCCCTTTTCCCCATTCTCCTTTGGTGATTTAGGGGACACACACACACACACACACACACACACACTAGTGCCTGGTACATATTTCAAGCTGCTGGGTCTGGGCCTTGAACTGCAGAGTCAGCCATCTGAGATCCAGCACCTTAACCACCCTGCCACCTGCTGCGCTTTGCACATCTGTGTGTTTTCTATTCTTAGTCCCCCTCAGGAATGCCGACTGTGTATGCACGTGTTGTATTTATCGAGTCCTTTGGCCCTGCAAGCCTTGGTCCTGCCTTTGGAGCTTGGGTTGGTGGGCTGTGTTCTGTGCTGTGCTAAAGTCTGAGCTAAGTTCTGATCACACGCTGATCCTTGATTCTCACTCCTGAAGCTCGGACTGTGACTTCATTTCAGTCTGAAATAAAGCTGCTTTGGGGTTTGAGGAGCAATAGGCCCATGCCTATGACATGAGAAGGGGCAGTGCAGGCTCCAGAGCCCCCTTGTCGCTATCCTGCCTCAGAATTCCAACTTCCGTGTCATCTTTCTGTTCTCTGAATTTATGTGTTCCCCTAGGTGTGGCATGTGCCTTGTTGGCAGGGCACCTGGGATCCGGTGCACCTGACCTGGCCTTGCTACCTCAAACCAGTTCTTGGGCTTCTTGACCTGTGTCTGCAGTGCAGCCTGGGGAGAGCTGCACTGGCTCACAGAGAGGCTGCAAAGACTGAAGAGCCTGTGCTAGGTTGTTCCACGTGGCTGTAGCCGTGGGTGATTGTCCCACCCCCAAGCTTGGCCACAGGTCGGAAGGCTCTGTGTGTCTCAGGCGGCTTTTCAGAGGCCAGCTCATCTCACTGCTAGAGTGTGAAACTGCATTCTGCAGGCGTAGGCGTCTGGTGGTCAACCTGACCAGCTCCCTGGGGCAGCCTAGGGTCAAGGGCTCTTTTGTTCCCTGGCACCTGCTTCCCTGGAGGGAGCAAGAGAGCATTGTTTTGCTGTGATTATTTTGGCATTAAAATGTAATTAAATTCTCTGATGGTTGATTGGTTGCCCCAAGCGGAACTTGAAGAAGGTCCCAGCCCTCTTCTCCCCGCGCCCCCCGTTGTGTGTTCAGGGTTGGGCAGTGGAGCAGCCACACCTTGTCTCGCTGGTACTGGTCCTCACTGTGCTGGCCGCTCCCAGCCCCTCGTAAGCCAGTACCGGCTGCATTCTGGGACATTCCCTTGGCACAAGCACCACCTCCCTGCCAGCTGCCACCCCCATGAGCCCATGTCATCTAGTGTCATGTGAGTGTACAAAGAACTATTTTGGAATGCCTAGCTGGAACACTGTCTCAGAGGGCATGTTTCACTTCTTCAGAGAAGATGCCCAAGTCTGAGCCAAACTTGGAGACTTCAAATCCCATGTCTTTCCACTTTTACGGGACTGTTCTGGGGGGTACCATCTTGTAATTTGGCCGAAGTTCTCACTCTGGTTTATTTCAGAAATCATGTATTTATTTACCATGGACAATGTTTTTGCTAAGCTGTTGGCCCCCTCGGGTGCAGTAGCTCTGAGCCTCGATGCTTCTGTTCACTCCTGTCTACCTGGGGTGCCCTTTCTCCTTTAGATCTTCTAAGGGACTTTCTTCCTTTGGGGCTTGCCTAGGGATTAGCCCTGGTGCCCTCTTGCCTGGCTGCCCTGCTCCCACCTCTAGCAAATGTTTCTCTCTCTGCTGTTTTATTTACCTCCCATTGTCCTTGCCACATTATCTTGTTTGTTATCAGTGCTGGTGACACAGGTGTTACCACTCAGACTTGGTGGGGCCACAAGCACATGCTGGGCAGGCGTCAGGGGCTGGGGACCTCACCCACAGAGGGGGGCCCTGCTTTCAGGAGCTGCTTCCTGCAGAGAGACACAAAACCAGGTGATGAATGGGCCATCTTTTGACAACCAGCCAAGTCAGTTACTCCCAAAACCCAGCTCTCATGTAACTCCCAAATTAGGCCAGGGAGATAACAACACCCAACAGGTTGGGGCCCTGCTCTTCCAGCTCTTGTGATGGTGTGAGAAAGAAAGAATTTTAATGTGTGGTCACACAGATTGGACTTGATAACAGATTTGCTTTTAAAATAATCTCCTTTGAGGCCGGGGGCAATGTGGTAGTTAAGGTGCTGGACACTCCTACATGGTCAACCATGGTTCAAGACCCGGAACTGGTAGCTTGCTTTCTCACTTTCCCTCTTTCTCTCTCTGTGTGTCTCTCTGGTCAAATTAAAATAAATGGATGAGTAAGTAAAATGAAATAAATAATTTTTCTTAAAAAAAAAAAATCTTCACTCAAACAAGTCATTGTAATTATGTTACAATTGAGAAATACTTTAGCTGTTTATCTTCTCATAATTCAGGGAGCTAGAAGTCTACAAGCAAGGTGTTGGCAAAGTTGTTCTTGTTGACAGTAGCTTTTTGTGTCTTCTGTAGGTCTCATGTCTGTCCTAACCTCTTCTGATGCAGACAACAGTCCTGTTGGGTTAGGGCCCACCCTCACGGCCTTGTTTTACCTCACTTACCTTATTAAAGACTTTACTACGTGACATTTGGAGGTACCCCCTGTGTGTGACATGTGAATCTGGGTGGCGGGGAGGGGTGGGGCATGCAGTGTAGACCCTAACGAGATGGAAACCTTCAGAAGTGTCAGGAGGGAGCTGGAGCTTCTTTCCTGATTGTACTCACTTTAGTTTTTGTTTTAAATGCTTTTAATCAGGAGTCTCTTTCCTTAATAGCACCCAGTTTGGGAGTGGCAGGACTTAAATGCACTTCCATCCACAATGCCTCTCTGATGGCGTGCCCAAGGATCACCTGAGTAGACGCAGGCTTGCTGAGCCCCAGGCTGGGAGGGCAGCTCTGCAGAGCAGCAGGTCTCAGGGAGAAGTTACCGGCCTTGTTGCCGCTCTTCCCCTTCCCTGTGTTCTTGTCCTTTTAGTTCCACCTCAGGTGGCAGAGGCCACCCCTACGGCGAAGTGCAGTGATCGGCTCAATCTTACCGTTATATCTGCATGAACGACCGGTTCTCCCACAACACAGTGATTGTCACTTTCCGTCCTGACAAGTAGATTCCGTCTCGGACACGTGCCACTCTGCCAGAACCCACTGGGCCTGTGCTTGGTTTGACCTCTTGGCAATGCGCTCTGTCTTTGCGGGACAAGGGAAAGCTCTAATTGCCTGGAACTCTCCTAGCCCCTTCAGCTCCCAAACCAAAGCTCTGGTGTAGGAGCTAAATCCCATCAGGGAAGTCTCCTGTGGGCGGAGCACTCCAGCTGGCCGCCCCTGTCAATGCTCTCAATAGCACTGAGCCCTGGGCCCTGTTCTGCACCCTCACCCAGCCAGGCTCTCGGGCCATCTGCCCATGTTAGCATCCACTGTCTCACACCGTGCACTCTGTGAGCCCCACTAATTTATTTTTCATTTTTCTTAGTGTTTGCTACAGGGTTCATGTGCTCACCAGAGAGAGAGAGAGAGAGGGAGGGAGGGAGCGTGAGAAATCACTCTCCAGGAGGATGGCCATGCTGTAGTCCCTTCTCCAGTCTCCTCTTGGGATTTTAGGCACACACACATACCTGGAGTGATTTTCAAGCCACTGGGTCCAGGACTCGAACCATGGAGCTAGCCATGTGGAATCTAGCACCTTAACCTCCATGCCACCTGCTGCTGGCTCAGCCGCACTTATATTTATTTTTTATTTTTTTGCTATAGGGCACATGCACTCTCCAGAAAGACAGACAGAGACAGAGAGATAGAAAGCGAGAAATCACCCCCCAGGGGGGATGGCCACACCGCAATCCCTTCTCCTTCATTCTCCTCTCGGGATCTTGGGCACGCACGCATGGCGTGAGTTTAAGCCACTGGGTCCGGGACTCAAACCGCGGTCGACTACATGGGAGTCCAGCGACATAGCCATTACGCTAACTGCTGGCCCCATCCGCACTTATATTTATGACTGCAGTTTAGAGGGCAGTGAGTCTACTGGAAGCAGGAGCTGCCCGTCCTCCCACTGTTTTGTGTAGTACGGGCCGGACCTTCTGAGCCAGAAGCAGCTTCAGCCGGCCCTGCCAGCTGTCAAGGGCTTTCTAGGCTGGCACGGCTCTTTGAATCCGTGGTAATGGCTTCCTCCATTGAACGTTGTCCAAAAGCAATTGTTCGCTGGTTTAAAAGCATGTGCCGTGTTGTCTGTCAGGCTCGCCGTCTTACTGACCGAGGCACTGTAGCATCGCGTCAGTCAGAGGCTGCCACTCCTTTCTTGCCCAAATGCCCTGTGTCCCCCCACCGTCCCCGGCACGTCTTTGGATCTCCCTGCCAACCTCATCCTTCCCACGTGAGATGTGCGGTGAGAGATGAGGGCAGAGCTCTGAGCTTGGGAGGGCTTCTCTCCAGGCGCCTCCCAGCCGGTCTTGGCCGAGCCGCTGCCTTCACCTGCTGCCTTCAGAGGGCAGAGACTGACTTCCCCTCCAGTGCTGCCTGGGCTGCAGTAGGAGCTGTACCCAGGGTAAGCAGGTGGAGTCTGTCCTTCCTGGGACTCTGTCCTCTGGCTGGTGTCATTTTGACTGCAGACAGCAGGTTGGCCCGAGACATCCCACCTTGGATTGATGGCTCTTCCTGTCATGGCTATACAGCCTGTGTTTCATTAAGCTGTGGTTTTATTTTGAATAAGCCTCTTTCAACCTTTTAATATTAGTCTACACTAAAATTAACCTTCCCCTGAATTATTCTCACACTGAAGCTGCAAAGTAATTTTGAAAGTTAAATCAAAACAAAGCAATCTTGTGTGTAAAACAGATAAAAATCACAGACTGTGGTTACAGAGTGCCTCTGCAGGAATCGCTTACATAAAGCTGATTTCCTCCAACCTTGTTATGGAAGGAAAAGGGGAAATGCCCTGGCCTTATCACAATCCCGTTCTGTCAAACAAGCGCTGGAGAGCTTGTGTAAACAGTAAAGAGAATGGCGCTCCAGTCACAGCTGGTGTCTGGGGGGGATGTTTTGGGGCTGCCAGGGGACAGTCACTGGGCCTGATTCATGGCTGATCGCTCCAGGGACGTGCTGGAAACATCCCCTCCTTACCCCAGAACAAGAAGGGGCTTCCCTGGGCGTGAGAAGAAGGGGGCTTATGGAGAGCTGTGGACAGTCTCGAGGCCTGGACTCCTGACAGATTAGTCATGAAGAAAAACAACCAGGGCAGATTCCTGGCTTGAACAGGGAAGCGGGCTGTAGCTCATGGCAGAGACGCAAATGCATTCTGTCACCTTCTCGGGCTGCTCCGAATTTACACCTCGCACTTACCCACCAAATCAGTTGGAAGGCAGATGGGCACGCTGGAAGACCTAAGGACTAGGACGCCTTAAAGTAGTCTGGCGATTTCCTTTTGAACAGTTTCTCAGCTTGTAAAGGGGTGGTGGTGGTTGGCAGGGAGGCTGTTATTGGTCAGTGCTCTCTGCTCCCCACAGAGTGTGAAAGGATGGTGACTGTGCCTTGGGTCTGCGATGCCCCAGGTCACAATGGCACATCCCTGCACCACTTTATTAAGCCTCTTAAGACAGCTTACCCCAAATCACCTGTTTCTCAAAAAAATGACTACTACCAGAAACACCTTTGAGGAGTCCGAAGCATATTTGAATGCCGGTAATTTGGGTAGTAAGCTAGTTCCCCCATCCACCAGATTCATTCTTCCTTTCCTCTGCCACCCCCTCCCCATCATGGCCTCTTCATGGGATACCAACTCCAGGGACTGACAATGGCTTTTCTTCAATACCTTATAAAGCCTCGCCATTCCCAAGCATTGAAATTCAGGGATTCTTTGGGAATTTTCCAAACATTCTTTTGGTACTTTATTTTCCCATTTTAGGAAGGTGAATTTTAGTATTCCTACCCTTTACGGAGTGACATTTCCCCTTTGCAGGGGAAATGGAAATGAGTTTCTTAGCAATCTCAGGGAGAACTCGGTGCTCTCTAAAGGGGTTCCTTTCACAGGGATTTAAGATAGGTCTAATTACTCAGTTAAACATGGCACCCCCCTCCAAAAAAAAACATCCAGGAGAAACTAAGAGACTTTGCCTTTGTCATTCCAGGTATTTCTGCATAATTACCAAGCTGCCGAAGACCACCCCCAAATGGTTATCTTACGACTGTTACGTTATATCGTCCGCCTGGTATGGAGAATGCGTTGACGGGTTCTTTGCGGAGCTGGAACGGGCAGGCATTTCACACGTTCAAACCAACAGGCCCCTGCACCGCGGCGTCTTGGTGCCATTACTATGTAGCCAGCGCTCTTTCCCAGAGGAGGCATGTGGAGGGCAGGGCGGCGTGTCCTGAAGACACCCGAAGGCACCCGGCTGGATGTGAACTCCACCCTTCGGTTATCACCACACGGCAGAATTTCTAATGGAAGTTTGTTATGAATGTAAATGAGGGAAGATTTTTTTTTTTTTTTTTAATGTATAAATCGTGGTTCTTTGGAGCAGGATTTTATGCAAGAAAGGTGTTTACATGCGGTGTGGGTTTTTTCCACCTTCTTTAATAAGACCAAGTTTTTCAAAAAGGAAATGGAAACTTTTTAAATCAACTCGTGAATGATTTTTATACTAAAATTTTAAGAACCTGTTGCCTACTCTCAGCGGATTATGTACACCCTGCAGTGGAAACTGAGCCAGCTAATTTCTAAGGCTGCCTTAGTTTATTTTTAGAGATTACTGTACAGAATTTTTAAACAGAGAGAGGTATGATAAGCCCCCTTCCTTTCCCTGCTATTGTCTCTGTGATCATTTTTTTAAAAATATTATAGTAATACCAAAAGAGTTCTTCAGAAATGGACCTGATTAAAGGGGCAAAGGGTCGGTTGCCAGCCTGCATCGATTTGGCATCCCCATTGTGTAAATATTTACTTACCTCCTTCAGTTCATTGCATCTGTGGCAAAATTTCAGGCTCTCTTTGCATGTTTTTCCTGATGTCCTTTGGTGATGCTCTTCGAGTCTGTCTAGACTAGAGGCACAGACTGGCCCAGTGTGCTTTCCCAATAAAACGCTGGGTCACCACAAGCATTAGCGTCTGGCTGTGCCGCACGCAGCTCCATCGATCAGTCTAGCGTTAACTGACAGCCCGGGCGGTCTCCGTGTTAGCTTCCAAGCGGCGTCGGTGGGCTTGGCAGTCGGAAGCGCCACAGGCTGAGTGGTGCGCCCCTGTACACTGTCGGCTTTTCTAGTTGCGGATGTTCCCACAGTCACGGGGCACCGGCAGTGACAAGTCTCAAGTGGCCAGTCCATCCACCCACGTGCAGGTACCCCAGCACGTGGCCTCATGGGAGTTAGCACAGGCAGCAGTGGGGTGTCCAATGGCCACTTTCCTGCCATCTTGGCTCTCGGTCTAACTCATCCTGCCTTGGCTGTGGTGGCTGACATGTGTCATCCACTCCCCTAAAACCACTTAGAAATACAGGCTCATTCCATGTTCGTCAGCACCATAGGAAAGTCAGAAGTCCCCATGGCCCTTTGGCTCTTCGAGAGATGTCTGTTTCGCATTCTCACATTCCATTTCTCTTAGAACATTTGGCTTTCATCAGGCCACCTGCTTCCACCTCCCTCGGGGTGGGAGTTGAGGTGCCCTTCGGGATTGCAGTGGGTGGGGATCTGCACATGGGTCCATCATTTCAAAGGCAGGCAGACCGCAGGAGAAACCCAAGAAAGAGACATGTGGCCTCAGCGAAGGGAGGAAAGGTGATTCTGTGAACCCTAGAACTCATCATTTTGGAACATTTCAGTCATTAGACAACGTTTTCAAAGAAATAACACGAAACGAGACAGTTGTGCCAACAACTATTGTATTTGCTTTTGCCCAGTAGAAGACCAGTGTTTTCATGCTACTAAATTAAGTGGGAAAATCTATTCATTTTGTATCTTGATAATTTTATATACATACACACATATATATAGATAGATATATTACATATACACTTTTTTCCTTTAGGTAGAGATGATTCAATTCCCAATAGTCTTACTTTTTTAAAATTTGCTTTTCCCCAAAAATCTCCTTGGGGTTTTGACTCATTTTAAGCTCAGCTTGTTTATCAATGTGTCTTGAACCCATTTGTAGTGTCACACACAGTCCATGGCTGTGAGGTGGTGGTGGAATTGCACCCATGGGCTTGCTGGACACACACACCAAAGATGTATTTGGTTCTGGGCCACCCGCCTCCCAGGATCTCCGTACTCGTGCCAGTCTGTCTGACTGGAGCACTTTACTCTGTTTCTTCGACCTGCAGCTCCCTGGGAGCACACGACGCAGCCCTGGAACACTCGCTAGAGCCCACAGGCTGTGTGTGCCACACGAGCGTGTTTACCTCTGGGCCGGTGGCCTCCAGGCCTCAGTCTGGCCATGGAAGCAGCTCATGAGGAAGAGGTTCTATGAATTGTAGAAGTATTAAAGAAGAGGATGTTGGCACCAAAACTAGAGAGATGACTGGATGTCTCTGTACTGTATGTATCTGTTTATCAAGATTCCTCCTCACAGAAAGTATACCTCCCATGGGTATACCTTTGACTTTTTTTTTTTTTAATTTTTTTTTTTTGTAGGAAAAACTTAATGCGGGTTTTGTGCCTTGACAACCTCTCCCCATGTGAGGTTTGTAAAAAGTGTCCTGTGACTTAACAACAAAATGCAATAAACACACACATAATAGCTTCCGAGTGGGTCTTCCAACTTCCTTCCCAGAAACAAGTTGATGAATAGTTTTTGGAGGAGGGTTGTAGAGAAACCAGTTTAAAATACTTCCTGATTTGAAAAAATTTAAAAAAAAAACGAAAAAGAAAAAAACAGTACACAGTGGAATATCATTTTCTCTTGTTTCCCCCTCTTAGTATTGTATGTATTTTTGACTATTTATTAGATTAGGAGGTCATATTTTATGTATCAACTGAGCCAAATGTCTGTGTGCAATTGTTTCCCCTTTACCTTTCTTGTAAAATTTTGTACAGTATAAATGAGTAAAAATCACTGTTTTTTCTAAACTTTTTCAGAATCAAAGATTTGTAAATATTGTAGATTCTTTTTCTGTGTCATGTGTCCTACTGTTTCATAATGCTGTAACTTGTACAAATGTTGTATATTTATTTTCTGCTTATTTAATGTCTTACATTCTTGAAAGTGTTGACATCCCTGTGCCCCACACCCTGCTGTCCTGTGAGTTGCTTTAACTCCCCACGTGTGAGGTGGTTACCAGTCAGCTCATTGCAGACCACATGGTCTGTCCAGAGTGGCCCTCCAGCTTCAGTTCCCAGTATGTCTGTTCAAGTGAGTGTCAGTTCTCGGGCTTCTCTGCCCTTATAATGAAGTTTTCATGTTGAGATAACCAAGGAGAAACCAAACCTGGCAGGCTCCAAAATTCTACTCCAAGAAATACCCAGCAACCTTCTGTTTGTGCCCCCCAAAATGTAGTATTGGCTGTGGGAAAGATCGTTCTATTGAAGATTAGCCCCTGACAACTCACTGTTAAGGAAAATAATCACATGCCACTTTCAGGGGGACTACCATGGGGTTGTCCAGGGCAATGACCAGGCAGAACAGGTGGGCCTGCTTTGAGAATGACTTCAAGACCACCTTGTGCCACTAACCCCCTGTTGGCAACTAGTGAACAGTGTTTCCCCCACCTGCTGTGTGGCTTCCTGTGCTTTGAGATGGTTGGTCTTCAGGCGCTAATTGTACAGGCCCCGTGTTCCCTCCCCTCAAACATTTGGTCGCTGTGTTTGGTCAGTGTGGTTCTTCAGGTCGATTCCCTCCTTCCAGTTCTCCCACTCCTTCGAGGCAGTTTGGGGCCCACTGGAATGGATGTCAAGATGTGAAAGCTTGTGGAAGCTTTTGGGAGACTTCCTAGTGGTTCCACAGTGGTGGTTCTGTCATCCCTGCTGATTTAGCCTGGTGCCTGTGTGTGTCCACTCAGCACACATGTGTGCAGGGATGTGTCCACACATGACGCTAAGTCAGTTGGGGTCTACTCCAGACAGCATTGTCTTTGTACAAAAAACATTTTCAAGCTCCCACTAAAGAACTTGACTACTTTTATTTGGGAATTTCAGACTTTAGAAGCTCTCTTAGGTTTTATGTCCAGGTTCCGTGGCCATTAGTTACTGTATCAGAACTCATCAGGTACCCACTTATAAATAGCACTGATCCGTCTGTATACTGACCCATTTAACTTGTTTCCTAGGACCCAGCGTATGTAGCATTTGTATTGCGATTTCCCTGGCTTACTTGTGTTTTGCACTGATGAATTTTGACAGGGTAATTGCCACTTTACTTGTGCAATACTGCTGTAAATAACTGCAGATTTTTTTAAGAAACTCAATCTTTTATGTTCTTAATGAATTTTATATAAATAAAACTTTCGACTCAATTTTGGTGAACGGTTTGATTTGTTTTCGCAAAGGGGCAGAGAAACAGCTGAAGATGTGAACATCTCCACACTCACATGTCTACCCTTTATCAATCACAGAATATTGAGCGTGTGTAGATCTCACAAGTCATACTTGAAGACAAGCCTATGTAGTGTACGTAAAAGCAAACCACCTTTTAAAGTTGGGAAGTGGCTGGTGCAGGACCGCGAAGTCGTCTGCCCACGGAGGCAGATAGGACTCATCACCTGGATCTGGAGGTGTGGAGGGAAGGGAGGTGGATTAGGAGACCAAGCTGCAGTGTATTCATTAGTGATTGTGACAGGTGCCCTGCTATGCTAGCCCAGCACAGTTGGAAGACAGAAGACAGGAAGTCATCCTGACTCAAGTGGAATGGGCTTTGAGTGCCTGCTCAGTGCCAAAGGGGTCACCAACAAGTGCCTGACCCCGTGTGTGAACTGACCCTACATAGCCTACTCACAAAGCGTCTGTTGAGTTCTGGCATCCTCGATTCAGAGTTAACAGAAATGAGAGCCTGGTTTGAGGTTATAAGTTCTTAGTAAATATGTATAGCATTTGCTACTTTACCTCAAATAAATGCTGGGGAAGGTCAAGACTGTAACGGTGTTTTGAACTAATTATTGGGCCAGTCCTGTATTGTAGTGGTTAAGCACTGCATTGGGAGCCAGATGCCACATAGTTCAAATCCTGGCCCTGCCTGCTCAAAAAACACACTGGCATGTGTATATTCAGAATTCTCACAAGATGGACAAATGGAAGAGAATTTGCGACGTAACCAGGCCCTGCTGGGGAGTGTTCTTGCTCTCTCTTCCTCTCATACACATCTGTACCCTCTGGCAATTAAAAAAAACAAAGATGGACCAGCCAGTGGCATGGTGGTTAAGGCAGCTGGATTGCACATGGCCAACTATGTAGCTAGAGTTCCAGACCCAGTAGCTTGAAAACATACTGGGTGTGAGTGCACGAGTGCCCAAAATTCCAAGAGGAGGAGGGATTGTGGCGAGGCCATCCTTCTGAGGGGGTGATTTCTCAGCTTTTCTGTTTTTCTCATTCTCCAGCAAGAACACATACCCAATAGCAAACTTAAAAAAAAAAAAAAAAAAAAAAAAAGTGTATGTGTATATATAAAGATAGGTAGTGGAACCAGCAGGTGGTGTAATGACTACATCACTGGACTCCCACATAGTCAACTGCGGTTCAAGTCCTAGACCCAGGCTTAAACTCAACATCAGGCACACATGTGTGCGTGCCCAAAATTCTGAGAGAAGAGATTGTGGCATGGCCATCCCCTCTGAGGAGGGTGATTTCTTGCTTTCTGTCTCTCTGATGAGCACATGCATCCTATTGCAAAGCTCTAAAAAAAAAAAATTAATTAGAAATCTGTTCGTGCTTTTAATTAGATTAGCAATTAGTTAATTAACTATTTTGAATTATATTTCATGTTTTTCTGACTATCACCCTCAATCTTACTTCCTACATTATTTTAATTAATTTTGCAGTATGCTTCAAGTTTCCTGTCCTTAGCTTTCAAAATTTTCATGGCTATTTTGTTTTCTCTTTCATGTGCTTTTTTTTTTTTAATTTTATTTTTTTATAATAGTGTGTACATGAATACCTGAGAGAAAAAGACCCTTAACAGAGTCTTTTCACACCACAGTCTTTCCCCAGCCCTCCAGTTCTTCAGGATCCTGGTACCCAAGTGTACATACCCAGTGTGTTTTCAAGCCAACCTGGGGATCCAAACCCACGGTCAGCCACATGGCTTCCAGCCATTGCCTTACTGCTGCACCACAGTGGCTGGGCCTTGCGCACATTACATTAGTTTAAAAGGAGTCTCACAAAACCCTTTGAGAGTCTCATTTGGAATTACAGTGGCTGCATATTAATTTAGAGGAACACTGCTAGTTTTCTGAGATGTTTTCCAAGATAGAGTATTTTTAGCCATCTCTTAGGTTTGGTTTTCATGCCTTGAGTACTCATAATTTCTCTCCCTATAAATCTTGCATGTTTCTTGAGCTCTTTTTAATAAAGAAAAAAAATTTTTTTTTAGGTTTTTGCCCTAGGGCATGTGCATTCACTGGAGAAAAAAGAGGAAGAAAGTGAAAATCCCCTAGAGGGGATGGCCACATCATAATTCCTTCTCCTTAATTCACCTTTTACAATTTTGGGTACACACAAACACGTGTGCACGCAGCATGATTTTCAAGCTGCTGGGTACGGGACTCAAACCATGTCGGCCATATGGGAGTCCAGCACCATAACCACCATGCCACCTGCTGGCCCCTCTTGAGCTCTCTTAGGGGTAGGAATATCCAGCATCCCACATCCAGCTTGTTTCCAACATGATTCCCTTTGTGAGCCTGCCTCCTGCTGCCCCTTCACCTTTGAAACATTCTCACCCCACCTGAGGCAAAGTTAAGGGCAGGCTGTGGCCTGAAGGTTGGCCAGTTCAATGCTCTCCCAGGACTCAGCACTTAGAACAAGTAAGGCAGGGAGGAGCTGTTCAAGGATACATCCTTGAGGCTGCAGGGGCATGCTCACATTCCTGGGCCAGGGTGCTCCACTGCCTACACACCAGCACACGGTTCCCGGTCTCCCAGCTTCCTGTTGATCTGGAGCCCAGTGCTCCCATAAATTCTCTTTATGCTCAATTAGCCAGTTGTCCTCTGCTGCTGGCAGCTGAAGCGCTGACTCATTCCTACCTGTCAAAAGGACTGAATAAAAAGATCGCAAGAAGTTCTCTATAAACAATATGAACTCGGAAGGTGTGGGGTGACAGGTTGATTGTTGGAATTCCCCACTGGGCAAGACCAGAATGGGACTGTGAGGAGGTGGAAAATAGCAAGCAATCTGATGGCCTTTAATCTTTTTGGGTGACTTCTACCAGTTGGTCTCCTTCTTCTGGAAACCCTATCTTCCCTAAAGAAATCCCTGTCCTTAGAAGAATTGATAACCAAGGAGAAAGTATAATATATAGGTTGAATAACCCCTATACCTGAAAATGCATAGAACCAGATGTGTTTTGGATTTCAGAAATTTTGGGGAGAATATTTGCATATATTTAATGAGCTATCTTAAGGATGGGACCTTATGTTTTATATATACCTTAAACCTTATAGCCCGAAGGTAATTTTATACAATATTTTTGTATTATAGTGTTTTTTGACTATGACCTATCACATGAGGTCAGGCATGGAATTTTATACTGAACAAGTTTCAGGATTTGGAGCATTTCACATTTCAGATTTTCAAATTAGAGAGACTCAACCCATATTAGAATGTCAAAGTCCCTTGCTTGTTATTGCTTAATTACATATATTACTAAAAAGGATCTAAGAAGGCAAGACTCTAATAACTACTTGGCCTTGCCTCCTTAAAATAGATTTGGGAAGAATTAGCTCTTATAATAACCCCTTATCCAGTGACTTAACAAGATCTAACTTGGGCTACTCTTAACATACACCGTAAAGATGTCATGTTTCATTATAGACTGGCCTCACAGAGACATCAGCTTACGCAACATTATGATTCGTTTAGTAGTTTAGGTGGTCATTTTCCTTAAAAATCAATTTAACCCAAATATGAGTAGAAGCCCTACATAGGTCAGGTACAGATGAGAATATAAAACCACTCAAACCTAGGACACGCTAGGGAGGCTGTTCTCCTCAAGATCTCAGGACCAGCAAGCAGAATGACCATAGTAAAATTCTGTAATGGGGCCCCTAGGGAGGGAGCTGAGAGAAGTGAAAAGAATGGGCCTACAGTATAATGGGGGGTCTTGCCCACCTCCCAACTGTCCCCCCAATATGAACGCAGAAGGTGTGGGGTGACAGGTTGATTGTTGGAATTCCCCACTGGGCGCCCTATAATGACAACTAACCACTGGACACTTGCTACGTGTGAGACACTGTTTGACATATCTCATAACTCATTTTCATCTCAGAACAAAGACCCTTCGGAAGAACTGCCATTATTACTTACGCTGAGTATCCAGAAAAAGGACCTGAATTTTGAAGAGTTTAAGCCACTTGCTCAAGGGCATTGAGCTCATCCATGGCAGAGCCAGGATACAAAGTCAGGCAGTGTGGCCTTACTAGAGCACCTACATCTGACCACTCCCCTGTCCTCTCTCAGGGCTCCGCAGAAAAGGGGAAGGACGCTTAGTCAGGGTCTGCCCTGGACAGGATGCCCATGAGACAGTCTTACTTGAGGACAGTCCCAGGCATTCTGGGGACTCATGACTATGTGGCCTGGTCTGAATCCACTTTGAGGGAATGCATCTATAGGCCCAGGTTTTGCTTGCAACTCTAGCCCACTAGTGCGTTTTAACTTTACCAATGGTTCACCTCATAGTAGGGGACTCTAGTCCTTCATTTCCCACCTAGCTGCATATTTCCCAACTAGTTCATCGCTTCATGTCTAGTCCCTTACTTCCTGCAGAGTCCCACACATCCTGCTAATTCAGCACTTCCTGCCCAGTCCCCCACTTCCTGTCTAATCCAATACTTCCTGCTTAGTCTAGTACTTCCTGCCAAGTCCAGCCCTTCCTGCCTAGTCCCACACTTCCTGTCTAGTCCAGTACTTCCTGTTTAGTCCTGCACTTCCTGTCTAGTCCAGCACTTCCTGCCTACTCCCATACTTCCTGTCTAATCCAGCACTTCTCGTCTAGTCCTGCACTTCCTGCCTTGTCCCACACTTCCTACTTAGTCCTGTACTTCCTACCTAGCTCCATACCTTCTATCTAATCCAGAACTTTCTGCCTAGTCCTACACTCCCTGCCTAGGTCCATACTTCCTATCAAGTCCTACACTTCCTGCCTAGTCCTACACTTCCTGCCTAGTCCTACACTTCCTGCCTAGTCTTGCACTTCTTCGCTAGTGCCATACTTCCTACCTAGTCCCACACTTCACTACTCCCACACTTCCTACCTAGTCCCACACTACCTGCCTAGTCCCACATTTTCTGTCTAATCCAGACCTCTCTGCCTAGTCCTGAACTTCCGTGAATGCTTTTGACTTGCCTTGAGGACCTGCTGTGGACCTGTGGATTGTCTCAAGAGTTCTTGGTTTTGCCTGAGCTTGCCAGCTGTTGCCACTTTCTCTAGAAGATGTGGCCTCTGAGGGAGGGCCTCTCCTCTCTACCCCCATTTACTTACCCCCATAGTTAGGGAGGGGCAGCTTCCCAGATATTTGCTCATGTTCTAAGGCCATTTCAGTGGTTCGTCCCATTGGCAGGGTGATGAAGCACAGAGGTCAGAAACCCCCAAGTACATGATCTTCACAGGTAAGATAGGAACAAAACTGGCCTGTTCTGTTCACATCTGGCCCTTGAAATCTTTTGTCCTCAGACCTGAAGCAGGGAGATGTTCTAAATCCAGAGCCTCCCCAGGGAGTTTTTTCAAAAGGCAGCAGGGCCTCCCTCTTAGAATCACACATCTCCAATGTTGTGTTTTCTATAGCTCCCTAAGTGACTCTAGGAGTGGCAGGACTTGGGAGCCACTGAACCCCACCTTGCTCAGAACTCCAGTGAGCTGTGAAACAGTGGGTCAGGCAGCAGCAGCACTAGATCAACTGATTCTTCCCAGGGAGAGTTCTATAAAGGACGACACTCAATGAGGTGCTTTCTGTTAGTTTAAATTTTTGTTGTAGTTGCAAAATGTTCACTTCTCATTTCTGTCTCCCTCTGCCAATTTGCTTTGGCTCAGGCATCCAGGCTTTCTGCCAAATTTGGGGTGAGTAGGAGGACGGAGTGGGCTGGAGAGCCCAGGGCCAAGGCCACGGCTGGGTACAGGCGAGGCGGCCCCAGGCTGTGTGCCCTGGGAGAGCCCAGTCATCAGCAGGTGAGTCAGAGCTTGCTGTTGACAAATCCAAAGGGCTCAGCGAGGTCAGAGGTAGAAGAAGAGGGTGGGCTCCAGGAAGGGTAGGGTGGCACAGAATCAGTGTGTAGAAAAAGTAATGAGTGAAGGTGTCGATCATAGTGTGCCTAGCCTTTCACAGCTTAGGTGGGTATGGTGTGTTAGGGGGTCACAAAATCAGAGGAAAGTATCATTGTCCCCTGAAAACCAAGGGCAGAGGATACACAGAAGGTTCTGAAAGCACAATTCAGGTATGAAGGGAACAGATCACATCCCATGTTTCCTCCATTTGGAAAAGAAGCTCTTCAAGGAGAACTTCAACTTCTAATTGCTCAAGGCTAACCAAGGATGCTATGTCAGCCCACCCAGAAGTGGCCTATGAGGGAGCCTTGGTTACTCCAAGGCCCTTCCAGGGCCAGACTCCCTGCAGCACACCCCAGCCTGGCAAGACCTAGGTCAGTGGCTGCTTCCCAGCCACTTACTTCAGCTCCCAGTCACCAAGGTCTGGGACAAGCCTGCTGTTGGTTTGAAGGTCTATGTTCTCATTCCCACTAGGGGATCTTGATAATTATACTTGAGATTGTGTCTCTGTCCTCTGGGCTATAAGGATTAGTCAGTGTCCCTCTGACTAGCAGACTTAATGGTGCTTGATACCCAATAAGCACTCAACATGTGATTGTTTGATGGGTGGGTGGCAGTTCAGTGTCTGATTAGGATTCTGTGGTAAATCATCTTTTCCAAAGCCCTATCTATTCTTGGCTATCCTCCACAGTTTTCTTTTTCTTTTACTTTTTCTTTTCCCCACCATACTTTTCAAAAGAATGCCAAGAATACTAGGCTTATTCAAATAACAAGACTGGCAGGTCCATCCTTTGGCATAAATAGCTCTCCATTTTAGAACCCTTCTTTGCTTTGTGAGAGCCGTCTCCTTTCACACCCCTCCTGCTTGGGCCACTGGGTCACCACACTTCCTCTAAAAAAGCTTCTTTCCAAAGCCAAGGTTCCACCAGGATTCTGATAAACAAATTGCCCCAGGGGCAATTGATTGATAACATCTCAATGAACGGGACCTTGCAGGCAACTCTAGGTGGTATACAGATTTGGGGCAATTAAGTTGCTGAACTTGGTGACTAGTATAACCCAAAAGTCTTCATTGAACTTCAGAAAATGACAGAGGCCAGCAGATGGCATGGTGGTTGGGCACTGGACTCCCACATAATCAACTTTGGTTTGAGTCCCAAACTTGGCAGCTTTCTCTCTCTCTCTCTCTCTCTCTCTCTCACACACACACACACACACACATACTTTCTCTCTCCCTGTCTCTGGTGGGAACAAATTAAGATAATAATAATAATAACAGTTAAATAAGTTATTATTATTATTATTTTGGAGCGGTTTTAGCTATAAGGCACGTGCACTCACCAGAAAGACAGAGAGAGATGGACAGAAAGTGAGAAATCACCGCCGGGGGGGGGGATGGCCATGCCATAATCCCTTCTCCTCCATTCTCCTCTTGGGATCTTAGGCATGCACGCATACGTGCCAGGCATGAGTTTAAGCCACCGGGTCCACGACTCGAACTGTGGTCGACTGTGTGTACATGTAAGTCCAGCAACATAGCCATTACATCAACTGCTGGTCCCTTAAATAAATAATTCTTTAAAAAAAGAAAAAGAAAGAAAAAAGAAAGAAAAGAAAAGAAAATGACATGATTGGGCAATAAATCCCAGTGATCTGGGCTCTTTCTTGGAATACGGGCAGCACCGTTTTCCGGAATACCCCAGGCTCACACTTGCCTCATGCTGTTGCTGCCTGCTCTTTCACCCTTCAGGCCCCTCTTTATTTTATTGTCTAGGTGCTGGCTTTGTGCATACTCTGGGAGCCCCATCTCTGCCGTGTGTTAGAACTCAGGACGCTGGTCCTTGGAGTGGCTATGGAACCATCAGGAAGGGCTCTCAGGTCCTTTCTGTGGGGTCCAGTGATTGGACTGCTTTAGGAGAACGGGGCTGTGTGATCCCTGTTCTTGTATCCTTGGCATCAGCACCCAGTAGGTGCTCAGGGGACATCTGAGGCATGATATAGCTTGTGCTTTGGGGCAAGTGCAGGGCTACCCCAAGATGAGTTAAAAGAGTATGAAGTTGGGTGGGGAGGAGAGAGCTGCCCGTCTTCCTCCAGACCTCTTTGTAGGATCTGGTCACATGTGGCCTTTCACAGCACACTGATGGCAGCACCTCCTAGGCAGGAGTTTTTCCAAACCTCCTTCCAGAGGAGATTAAACTTAAAATTACTTTTATAAGTTTATTTATTGATTGAGAAAAAGAGAGAGAGAGATCCTTGGTAGGGTGTTGCTATGCTGCAATCTATAACCCTCTCCCCAGCCCCCTAGCCTTCCAGCAGCCAGAATCAAAGGCATGGGCACCCCCCATGTTCAGGTTGACACAAGATTTGAACCCAGGGCCTCTCATGTGGCACCGGTATTGCAGTGGTGCCCTACACCTGCACCACAATGGCTGGGCCAGGTTTAAAATCCTTGCCCAGTAGAAGGCCATGGCTGCTCTGGGCCACTGTGTCTCCTACTTGATGGTATCCAAGAAGAGGCTTCTGGAAGATCTTTCCCAGAGCGTCAAAGGGACCAGGCTCTCATCATCCTCATGGGTCACACCCTGTCGTGCACCTGGGTCCACTCCACAGAAATGACCTGCCTAACAGGACCTTAAAGTTTAGGCAGACAGACTGCCTGACGTGTGAGGCACACTGGCTCCCTGGGACTGAAACCCCATGCTTGGACAGTGGACCAGGGGAGGAGGGAGAGATGGATCCAGAGGTGATGTCTAGCACATGGAGTCCTGAACAGCGGAAAAGGAAGCCCATGTGGATTACCTGAACACATTCCTGAACTGCCAATCTTCTTTTCTAAATGCATAAGGCAGATGTAAAATCTGAAAGACTTTGGTCTCAGTGATGCATGCATGTCAACTTGTGGAAATAATATCATACTGACTTAAAGATAATCCACAAGGGAGAAAAAAAATCCCATTTTCATTGGTATAAAACTAGACTAAAATTATTTTTCCCCTAAAATTTATTTTGCAAAGCCTTTATTTTATTTATTTATTTATTTATTTATTTATTTATTTATTTATTTATTTTGGAGAGGTTTTCGCTATAGGGCGCGTGCGCTCGCCAGACAGACAGAGAGAGACAGAGAGACAGAAAGCGAGAAATCACCCCCCAGGGGGGATGGCCACGCCGCAATCCCTTCTCCTCCATTCTCCTCTCGGGATCTTGGGCACGCACGCACGCACACGTACCCGGCGTGAGTTTAAGCCACTGGGTCCAGGACTTGAACCACGGTCGACTACGTGGGAGTCCAGCAACATAGCCATTATGCTAACTGCTGGTCCCGCAAAGCTTTTATTAGTTAGTTCTTATAGGCTTTATTATAATGGGCAGGGGAAGGGAACAGCAGCATTCATAAGATAGCATCTTTTTCAGATAATTTATGGGTTTCTTTAAAAGTTTATTCATGATAGAGAACATTTGTGTATGCATGAGAGAGAGAGAAGGGAAGGAACACATTTTTTTCTTTTCTTTTCTTTTCTTTTTTTTTTTTTTGGTTTGTGCTCACCAGAGAGAGACAGAGAGAGAAAGTGAGATGTTAAGATGTTACCCCCCAGGGTGGATGGCCACACCACAATTCCTTCTCCTCCAGTTTCCTCTTGGGACTTTGAACATGTACACACACATGCCTGAGTGATTTTCAAGGTGCCAGACTCAGGGACTTGAACTGCACAGCTGCCCATGTAGGATCCAATACCTTAACCTCCATGCCACCTACTGACCCAAGGGGCACGTTGTTGAGAAAGTTTTGTCCCCGTAGTCCCCTTCCCCCAGCCCTCCACTCACCAGGATCTTGGGCACTCACACATGCACCGAGGATATTTTCTAGTCCACCCGGGCACCTGAATCTGCGGTCGGCCACGTGGCTGCCGGCATTGCAGTTCCGTTTGCTGCTCACTAGGCCACTGACCCGGCCATTTACTTACTTATCATTGCCAGAGGGCATGTGCTGGAGAGAGATGGAGTGGGAGAGGGAAAGCACGCCCCGATGGGGCCAGGCCACAGTCTCTTTCCTTTCATTTCTCCTCCTGTACAGCATGCACATGCACCCAGCATTCTTCAGGCCACTGAGGCCAGGATTCAAACCATGGTCACAATGTGAGATCCTGCACCGAGAGCATGTCACTTAACCACTGCGTTACGGGGCTGGGGCTGGCTTTGGCTAGGCCCTTTATGCGTTGTTGTGTGTGTGTGTTTGTCTAATTCTGAACTGTTTGAAGAACTGAAGGATAATATATATATGTGTGTGTGTGTGTGTGTGTGTGTGTGTGTGTGTATTTGGAGAGGTTTTTGCTTTAGGCATGTTTGCTCACCAGAAAGAAAGAGAGAGAAACAGAGAGACAGAAAGTGAGAAATCACCCCCCCAGGGAGGATGACCATGCCACAATCCCTTCTCCTCCATTCTCCTCTTGGAATCTTGGGCACACATGAACACGTGCCCAGCATGAGTTTAAGCCACCGGGTCCAGGACTTGAACTGCTGTTGACTACATGGGAGTGCAGTGACACAGCCATTATGCCAAGTGCTGGTCCCGAAGGATTATATAAAATGAGTTTTTTTTCCAAGAAAGATCAACTGAAACTCCAGTTTCAGAGAAGCAGAATTCTTTGTAAGTGTTCCCCAATGCCAAGAAACTTCCTTTTCATGTTTTCGATGATCAAAATTATTCTTCTGCACCTACCAGTAGAAACATATCCAAAATGGAAGCGTCACTCTGTGTGAGTATCCTGAAGGCATGCTTCCCACTTCCTGTGATTCAGAGAGGGAGGAACGCAGGGATTCAGCATGTGAAACTGACAAGTCGTTGACTTGAACTGACCAATGAAACAGCCTAGAGCCACCTACTCTTCCTTTCTGCCTGCCTCTTCCCACCCCGGTCATTCTCTGTCACCTCAGTTCTGATGACCGAGTTTAGCTCTCTCCACCTTCGCCATGCCTGCACTAGAGCTGTCAGCTGTTTTTGGAGATGATCACACCACAGGGTGGCTGCCTTTGCCCTGAATGCACCATCTCAGCCTGCACGCTGGCCCTCACACTGCCAGGCCCTCCCTGTTCTCTCTCCTCATCCCCTGCTCACTCCCACGTAACTGTTTTACTTTCTCCTCTGTGCTCACGCTTTCTCTTCCGACCCTGCACTATTCCTCTAAGTGACCCCATTGCTGAGCTGAACATTCATCTTCTCAAATCCAGCTGGACTGCACCCCTCCCCTGTTCCGTCATTCCTGTGTTGATGGAGAGGATTTACTCTCACCAGCTACATGAGGACTTCATCATGGCCTCAGTTGGCCCCTGTATCTCTTCACTTAGTCCTTTTCTTTCTCTAGGCCATTCTAGATGTGCTGGTCCTGAGCCTCTCAGTCTCCATCATGATGAAATTGAAACTGAGTCTGATGGAACTTGTTCCCAACGACAGCCTATGGAAGAGCGAAGTTGGAGGTCGGACCTTCCAACACCACCACCGACATCTTCTTCTCAGGCGTTTGGAAGTGTTTTCAGACACCTATGCTTTCCACTCCATTCCCACCTCCATTCATTCTTTTCCTGACCATTCTCTCAATTCTGCTTAGCCTCTGTCCCAGTCCCAGCCCCAATCCTCCTCCTGGAGGCCTTATCCATCCTTTCTGAGAACTCTTCTCTTCTCTATCACGTTTCTACCGATGCTGGTATCTCAGGACTTCCCTCTCATGCATTGGCTTTGTCTCACTGGCTTCTCAGGGTGATCTAGGTTATACTGAAGTAACAAATAGACCTCAATGCTCAGGGGCCGAGTAGTGGGCATGAACGGAGAAAGGGGCGAGGACTGAGACTACAAGTCCACCATGGATTGGTGGGAGTCTCTGCTTCCCACTGTCCCCATTAGAGGACATGGGCTGATGGAGCCCTGGCATCTAGAGTATTGCCTGACATCATGGCAGATGATGGGAAGGCGACAAAGTGTACAACAGATCTTAAAAGTGTCCACCCAGAAGTGCTTCATGTCTTTTCTGCTCACGTTCTACAGGCCAAAGCAATTACATGGCCATACCTAGCTAGGAATATGGGGCTGGGGGCAGTCAGCACAATCCTTTAATGTGCTCAGAGCAGAAGCAATGGAAACCGGGGCGAATAACCCTCGTGGCTCCATGCCAAGTCGGAAGTTCCCAGAGGTCATGAGTTCTTTCTCATCGTACACGTTCTCTTCCCTGCAGTGGTCAGTCTACAGCCTCAGCAGAGATGCTAAATGAGCAAGACCCCATGACCAGGCCCGGCAAAGACTTTCCCTTTCCTCTCAGAGGAGTTTTGATGCAAAAGGCGGTTACAATTTTGGCCTGAGCTATCAAGATTCTGGCAGAGTTTTGGATGAAATTTATGGCAACTGAACCTGCTTTGATCTTTACTTTTTACCTACAAAGCCCGTCTCTGTCCCTATTCTTGGCTCCCTACCCTCCGACCTCCACTCTATTTCTAACCAGGTCTCTTTCGAACCCAGGCCATTGTCAGCGTGTGCCATGCCAGTGTAGGGACAGGCTGAGGCAGCCTCATACCTAACCTGAGAAGGCAACATGCCTCCTCCCTACCAGCTCTCGCACACGGTGCTGAGCACTTCGCAAAGGCCAGACACTGGGTCAAATGCTTTATCATATCATTGGGTGAATTCTTGTCACAAGACAGCAGTGAGGAGACACCCATCATTAAGCCAGTTTTACAAATGAGGACACTACAGTTCAGAGACGTTTTAAAACATACTCAAGGTGTCCGGGTGGTGGGTGGTAGTCTGGGCTCTCCCGAGCCTGTCTGACTTCCCACTCCTCCTGCCTCGTGACTGGCACATGGCTGAAAGGGTGAGTGGGTACAGAAGGCCAACTCTGGAGCACGTCACTAGTGCCTTGGGGAACTAAGTGTTCCATGTGGGGGCTGAAGTGCATAGATAATGGTGGAATTTACTTTGCAAGACAGCAGGCCTGAGTGTGACTTTTGTTTGATAAGCTTGGATTTTATGTCTTTAGGAGCAAACAAACAAACCATAAAGTGGCAACGTGTTGGAGTGAGTCCCAGTTGAGCCTGCTCCAGAAGGAGAGGCTCTGGGCTCTGCTCCAGAGGAAGAGAGGGAGGCGGGCATGCTGTGGGGAGGGGGCTGTATGGAGCTTCCCACCAGCTCCCCCAGCTCGGCAGGCTCTGCCAGTGTCTTAGCTTCTTTGTGCTTTCCTCTTCTCATCTAAAGAAGTGGGGACAGACACGTTGTCTCATTGACTCTGCAAATCCAATTCTAGGGTAGTAATCCAAGGCATCTCCACTGGAAGTTATCTCATTGATGATAAGAATAATGACTGTGGGAACCAGCAGTTAGCGTAATGGCTATGTCGCTGGACTCCCACGTAGTCGACCGTGGTTCGCGTCCCGGACCCGGTGGCTTAAAACTCACGCCGGGCGCGTGTGCGTGCGTGCCCAAGATCCCGAGAGGAGAATGGAGGAGAAGGGATTGCGGCGTGACCATCCCCCCTGGGGGATGATTTCTCGCTTTCTGTCTCTATGTCTCTCTCTGTCTGTCTGGCGAGCGCATGCGGCCTATAGCAAAAATCTCTCCAAAAAAAAAAAAAAAAAGAATAATGACTGTGATAACAATAGCTAAATTATACTGACACTACGTGCTGGACAAGAAACTAAGAACTTTCTGTGCATTAGCTTTATTAAGTATTCCATTTTACATACGAGGGGAGTGAGGCTTAGGCAAGTTTGTAATGTGTGCAAGCTCAGTGGAGCTAACAGCATGAACACAAGCGACCTCCCTTGATCCCTTCCCTTCATACCTCCTCATGCCCTCTCTGGCCCCTCCCTACCACATGCTCGAATGGAGCTAAAGCAGTACCTCAACCCACGTGCGCACGGAAGGCTCTGCAGCCCAGGGCTGGCCTTCTCACAACGAGGCCATGGCTAGGTTCCAGGCAAAGGTTCAAATAAGTGGTGGGTTCCCAAGCCCCTTGAGTAATTTTGTGGAACTCCAGTCTTCCTGGGTGTCCTGTCCAGAGTGGGTACAAAGAGTGGAGCTAGGCTGGAGGTCTTTTCTTGAGGCTTTCCAGGGATGGCCTAGCAAGAGGACTTGCACAGAAAACAGAGCTCAGGTCCTTCCTCACCCTCTCAGAGCCACCCTGGACAGGGCCAGCACTTGGTGACAGTGACACACTGGGGCAGGATGTCTCCTCTCTGTAGTGCCTCATGCAGAGGTTGGGGGGATGGTGTAAGTGATGGAGGCCTATGGGGAGGGAACATTGGACTGTCCCTGTCACCTCCTCACTCATCCCAATTTGTCCCCTACAGAGTTAAGGACCAGCACTGCGCAGGAGAGTAGAGCCCACCTTGAAGACTGTGCCCTTGGCCTGGCGGAGCCTGCCCACCCTTTGGGGGCTGAGCCAATCTCACTGGGATGGACAAGACTGGCAAGAGGGGAGCCGGGACAAAACAGACTGAGAACCTCCTTCCTCCCATATTGGCAATCCACTCTTTTCACGTTTAGCAAAGTGGTTGTCCATTGCCTAATCTTGTTTGTATGCCCTGCCCTCTTCGCCACGTTAGACACACAGGACAAATGCAAAGCACTGCTAAGAGCCTAACAAAAACCTGTAGGGGGTGAGCAGGGGGTGAGCAGGGAGGTTCACCCTGAAGATGTGCTTATGTCTTCTGAGAGTTCCTTCCAAAATAGAGAGAGACAGGTCAAGAAGGAAAGGTGGAAGGCAAAGGAAAGCTCAAGGCAGAGAGACCAAGAAAGGAGAAAGCAGCCAGAGTCTTCCTGCATGAACACTGATAGCAAAGCCCTGGCCAGGCACGACCAGTGAAGAGTGCACACACAGGGACCAGCAGTTAGCGTAATGGCTATCGCTGGACTCCCATGTAGTCGACCGCAGTTCACGTCCCGGACTCGGTGGCTTAAAACTCACGCCGGGCGTGTGTGCGTGCTTGCCCAAGATCCCGAGAGGAGAATGGAGGAGAAGGGATTGTGGCGTGGCCATCCCCCCGGAGGGTGATTTCTCACTTTCTGTCTCTCTGTCTCTCTCTGTCTGGCGACCGCATGTGCCTATAGCAAAAAACTTCTCAAAAAAAAAAAGAGTGCACACACACACACACACACACACACACGTATGGACAGATGCACATGCAGACACGTACATACTATCACAGGCTTACTCGCACGTTCACACATACACCCGCTTCTTCGATGCCTGATTTACTCTATCTTTGTAAGAAAACCCTAATATTATCTGTCAGGTATGTTTGCACTGAACTTAGACAAAACCAAAATAGATACTTCCTCACCTTTCTCAACCCGCTTCCTCTCTCCTTGCAAAAAACCTGCATTTACCTTTCTTCTAAAGTCAACATAATAGATTTTTTCATGTAACTGAGCTTCTAGAAGTACGTTATAGTACTGAAAGAGAGAAAAGGAACTGTTACATGAGCCCAGCCACCTCGCTTCAGCCTGAACCCCAATTTAAATGAATTTTGCCTTCTGGAGATCTACTGTTGTATATAATGCAATCCTTTTTTTTTTTTTTTTTTTTTTTTTTTTTTAGCTCTCATGTTGCAGGGGCCTCACTGAGCTCTGATGGACACTCTGGTTCTCTTGTGTCGTTGTGGCCAGGCGGTGGCTGGACTGGAGTCGTCAAGGGCTTCATCGCTCCCAGGACTGGAGATTGACGCTGGCTCCTGGCTGGAGCACCTCCACGTGTCTGGCCTCTCTATTGGCATGAAATGCCTCTCAGCAGGTGGATCATTTCCAAATATGTGTCCCATAAAATCAGGAAGGAGCTGCATTGCCTTTTTCTTTCTTTTTTTTTTTTTTCTTGGAGAGGTTTTTGCTATAGGGCGTGTGCACTCGCTAGAGAGACAGAAAGTGAGAAATCACCCCTAGGAGAGATGGCCATGCTGCAATCCCCTCTCCTCCATTCTCCTCTTGGGATCTTGGGCATGCACGCACATGCACCTGGCGTGAGTTTAAGCCACCAGGTCCAGGACTCAAACTGCGATCGACTATGTGGGAGTCCAGCAATATAGCCATTACGCCAACTGCTGGTCCCGCTGCATTGCCTTTTATGACCCAGCCTTAGAAGTCTCTGGATGTCCCTACTGGCAGAGCTGCAAGCCTACCCAGAGTCAAGGGATGGAACATAGACCCACCTCTTATTGTGAGAAGTGAGAAGAGCATTGGGGATGAAAGATCTTGTTGCAGCCATCTCGGATAACTCTGTTTTGACATGTTCTTATTGTATTTTTTTTTAAATTATTAGTGGCCATGTGTACTCACCATAGAGAGGAGAGAGAGAATCTCCCAATGGAGCGTGGTCACTCTGCAATTTATTCTCCTCCATTTCTTTGTCCTTTTGGTATTTAGGGCATGCAAATTCACATACCTGGTATGTTTTTCAAGCAGCCAGAGTAGGGATTTGAACTATGGTCAGCCATGTGGGATTTGGCTCCTAAAACATTGTGCTGTGGGGCTGGCCCCAAGAGCTATATTCTTTTTAAAGGATTATTACCATCTTTATCACTACTGAGCTGATGTGCCTGGTTCACAAGCTCCCCAAGCCAGCCCTACCTTTTGCAAACCTGCTTTGTCTTCTAGCGATCTCCTTCTCCAACCTATGCTCCAGGGTGTTCAACCCAGAGACCAGAGGTCTGTGCCCTCCTGCCTTGGGTCCCACAGGGCAAGGCTCCCATAGTGTCACCGTCATTGTCCTCACCCTTACTCACCCACAGTGAGCGGCACAGTGAACGTTCCCTGCAGTCTGCAGACATCAGCGTGAATCTCGGCACTGTCTTTACCTCTCAGCTTCCTTCTCCATAAAAAGAAGATGATCATTTCTATCCGTCAGGCTCACTGAGTAGGTGAAATGAGAGGGTGTCAGCAAACAGAGAATGGAGAGTGCCTCACTTTGATGAAAAAACTGGCCCATCCCCTGCCACTTGGTAAAGTAGAAGAGGCGGCCATGATTGTGATCATCACAGACATCGTTTGCATGAGGAAAACTGGGGCTCTGCGGTTCCCTGACTCATCCCAAGTTCTTTCTACCTATCCTCAGGCTGGCTGTCCACCCCAGTCCCCTGCGCTGGGAGCTCCATGGACAGGCCAAGAGTGGCCTGTCTCCTGCATGTTGAGCAGAACTCATGCCAGCTTGCCTGACCCACAGGAAAGGCTCAGTACAAGTGTGTTGACTGTAAGAGCTAGGGGCTTTGAGGCACAGATGCCTGGCGTGGAGCTCTTGGGCTCTGTAAACAGCTTCCAAAGAGCTTTTTCCAGAACAAGTCCCCTTGATAGCTTCAAGCTTCGCTTCCCAGGCCACAGTTTCTGTGTACCCTGTCTTTTCAGGAATTTGTCTGTGTCCAGGAAAAGTGAGGTCAGGCAGGTCTATAGAGAGACTGAAATCTGTTTTGTGTTCTAGGAAACATCGGGTGATGTTCTATGGTCCCGTCCCCTTGAGTCACCCAGAGAGTTAAAATGCAGAGCTTCCTAAGACCCTAGTTTAGCAGATGTATGCGTGTGGGCATCTCCCTGTCAGATCTCCTAGGGAGTGCCAAGCCAGGCAGGTTTAGGGAGCCCCTGGACTTTCCTCTGCCCAGGAACACAGCAGCTGGGTAGAATGGTTACGACCATGATGACCCATGGCTGGGATTCACCTGCTGGGTCCGGTACTTTTAGTAACTAAAGCACCTTAGCTTATTCTGCCACCTTATGCCTCAGTTTCCTCATCTGTAAAATGGACAAAATGAGGATAGTAGAATCAAAGTGCTGGGACAAAGACTGAACAAGTTACTACACCAGAACCTCAGTTCACCACGGTTTATTCTCCAATGCGGGGGGCGGGGGGGTCTTCAGGTTTTGGCTACCTCTCGTGGATCCCTTGGAATAATGAAGCCAGAGCCTTGGCTCCACAAGCAGAAGAAAGGCAAAATCCTCTCTGAGACTCCCCACCAAGACACAGGTCCCTGCCTCCAGGAGCCCACAGTTCAGTGGAGACAACATAGGCCAGACAATCACACAGAAGGGATTTTTTTTTCCAAAACATGAGTGAGTACAAAAAAAAAAAGTATTTCCATGGTTACTACACACACATGCATGCACACATTTAAAAAAAAAAAAAAGAGAGAGAGAGAGGTTTTGGTTTCTGCTTTAAAACGTAAGACTGAACCTAAATACAGCGTGGATTGATTACAGTAGACTAACTGCAGAGAAGATGGAGAGACGGGAAGCCACGGCCAGTTGGGATGCCCACCACAGTCCCCTCAGTGTGGCCCTGACCTAAGCCACTTCCGTGGCTGAACCAGGAAGCGAGAAGCCTCATCCAGCAGTTGTCAGCCACACTACCCATGCCAAGGCCGAATCCCTTCCAAGCCAAACCAGAGAGAGGGACGTGATCCTCCGGTTAATTTTAGCCAGCTCTGAAACCTCAGCCCAGCCCCAAGGACAGGGGAAGAAATCAGCATCTGTATGGCCAGTGACTGTCACGTGCTCCCTAACATGTAGCGTGTTTACTCCTTTGCTCTTCAGTTTAAGGGGCCAACACAGGGCCATTTACTCTCCTGGGATCTACTCACTCAGGAGGTGAATGTTGGGGCCCTGGGGCCAACGAGAAGCTCGCTGCAGGTGTTGGCTCTCTAAGGTCAGAGAGTTGGGGAATGCTGACTTCTGCCTTAAGACACATGCAGATTTGAGAACACACCCCAGGCCAGCTTCCTGGCCTCAGGGCAGTTTCCCTACATCTTGTCGAGTCCACAGCTTTCTTCTTGGATGACTCTCAGACATTCTACTGGCTCCTGCTTCTCTGCTCTCTAAAGAGATATTTTACACTCCTGAATTGGTCCAATTCCCTTCTGAGGATGGGCCTCATTTCTTGCTAAACATACCTGAGTTTCCCTGGTCTGAATTGTTGTGATCCTCCCCTCCAGCCTCACAGGTGAACTGCTACTCTCCAATGTGATGGTATTAGCAGGTGGGACCTTTGGGAGGTGATTCGGTCATGAGAGTGGAGCCTTTGTGAATAGGGTTAGTGTCATAACAGTGACCCACAGAGAGCTGCCTTACCCCTTCTGTTTGGTGAGGACAGTGGGAAGAGGACTATCTATGAACCAGGAATGGGCCCTCACCAGACTCCGAATTTGCCTTGATACTGGGCTCTCCAGCTTCCAAAACTGTGCACATAAATGTTAGTTGTTTAAGCCGCCAGGTCTAGGATATTTCTGTTATAGAAGCCCAAACTGACTACAGCAAGCTCCTTAGGTGGAGATCCCAGAAGAATTTCACATAAAGGTCGGTCCAACTTCCACTTCCTCTATTTCCTATTTTCCACAAAATGCAGACCCACTAGCTCACTGGGCATCTAGCACTTTACACAAACCACAGGTGTGTGGCTGTCCATCAGCTCCATGAAGGGGAGTCATAGGGCAGCAGCTCTGTGCATTGGAAGGTCGTGGTGCTCTCTCAGCACGCTGGGAGGACCCGGGAGAACAGCTGCACCTGCATTTTCTGAGGTAACCGCTTCCTCCTGCACTGTCTCATCGCATTCTGAATAAGCCTGAGAGGCTGGCTGGGTGACCAGTACCCCTGACTTTCGTATGGGGAGATAGAGACACAGAGGCAGTGAGCACCTGGGCCAAGGCTGCAGGACTAGCAAGTGATGTGTACCCAGTCGTTCTCTGTGAGCCTTGCCCTCCCTGTGACAGCTAAGAGCAGCTATCAGGCAAACAAGTGTGAAACACGGATTCCCGTTGACCTGTGTGCAGAGACCTTGCCATCCATGGGCTCAATCCGAGTATATTCAGCATAGATCTTGGCCACTGATGCCATAAAATGGGCTCCTGGCTGCTCATTTCAACCGCCAGGGAAGTTTCTTAAATTTCCAATGCCCTGGACTGTTCACCAAACAAATTGAATCAGAATCTCTTGGGGGGGAGGGGGCGGGGGGCAGGGGAGGGGAGGGAGCCAGGGGTCAATGATCTTTTAAAGCTTCCCCAGATGATTCCAACGGGATTAAAAACCACAGCTCTGTGCTGACTGAGCAGGAATCCGAGACTCTCTGTAGGGTGTCACCCCTTTCTTACTTACATTCTTTTTTTTCTGGAGAGATTTTTGCTATAGGGCACATGTGCTCACTGGAGAAACAGAGACAGAAAGTGAGAAATCACCCCCTAGCGGGGATAACCATGCTCAAACCCTTCTCCTCTATTCTCTTCTCAGGATTTTGGGCACACATCCACACACAGATGCCCTGTGTGAGTTTCAAGCCTCCAGGGCTGAGACTCGAACCATGGTTGGCCAAGTGGGAGTCCAGCAACGTAACCATTACGCCATCTGCTGGTCCCTTTATTTATATTTTTAAGAACCCAATACCCTTTGTAGGTGAACTGGATGCTGCTCTCTTGTAGTTGGAAGGAAAGTGTGTCTTGCTGCATGCATGTTCACCATCACAAAGCAGCCATAATGTTTATTTAACCACCATTAGAACAACACCAAAGTTCAGGCTGGCCTATAGCCTAATGGTCGATCCCACATGGTTGACTGTGATTTGAATCCCCACCCCATTGGCTTGAAAAACACATTGAGTACATGTGCATGTGTGCCCAAAAGCCCAACAGGATATAGAAGTAAAGAAGGGATTGTGGTGTGACCACACCCTATCGTGGGGTGCGTTTCCCCCCTGGCGAGCGCTCCCTATAGCCCTCTCCCAAAAAAAAAACACATCATGTGCATGCTCCCAAAAGCCCAACAGGATATAGAAGTAAAGAAGGGATTGTGGTGTGACCCACCCTCTCCCTCTCCCTCTCCCTCTCCCTCTCCCTCTTTCTCTCTGTGAGAGTATGTGCCCTCTGGCAGTTACAAAAAAAGAAAGAAAATGCCAAAGCCTAAAGGATTATTTCTGACAGACATTCCCCATCTAAATAATGTTGGTCCCACGACTGCATTTGCTTGGTACCCAGGGATGGCTGGGACCATGGCAAACCCTGACTTAAAACCGCCCTGCTCTGCTGTCTGGTAGTGTGAAATCTGGAGGCTGAGGGTCTCCAGAGCTGGGAAGGCAGTTGGATGGCGGGATACTCTCGCGTGAGTGGTGTAAGAGCGTGAGTGTCTGGAGCCGGCTGCTGTATGCATGCCTACTGGAGGCATGTGGCGTAACACAGGTGAGTCTTTTTACTTAAGTTCTTTTTGTTAAAGTAATTCTAATGGCAAAAAGTAGAAGGGGAAAAAAAAAACAAAACAATGAACTCTCCATCTTTCCAGGATTTTCCTAACAGTGTATTTTACAGTTAGACTCATAGTATGAGGAAACTTCAAAAAGTCCGTGAAAAACTGGATGAAAGTACAAGTTTATTTTGGTGCCAAAATGTTTGAAATCCATGCATGGTTTTTCTACAACATGCATTTCTATGAACTTTTCTTTGATGTATCACTTTCCTTTTCTTCTTTTTTCATTTTTAATTTTTGAGAGATTTTTGTTATTGAGTGCATGATCTTACTGGAGAGACAGCGAGACAGAAGCAAGAAATCATCCCCCGGGGGGGAAGGCCATGCCACAGTCTCCTCTAGGGATTTTGAGTACACACACACACACACACACGCCAGGCATGAGTTTCAAGCCACTATGTCCAGGACTTGAACTGTGATCAGCCACATGGGAGTCCAGCTCCTTAACTGCAATGTCAGCTGGCCTCATTTTTTTTCACTTTTTTTAATTCCTAGAGGCCATAGAGAGAAACAGAGAGACAGAGAGAGGGAAGGAAAGAAAACACTCCCCACTGGGGTATGTTACACCACAATTTCTTCTCCTCTATTTCTCTACCCCATTGGGATTCTGGGCATCCATGCACACACACATGCTCAGGATTTTTTTCAAACCATCAGGGCTGGGATTCTAACTATGCTTGGCCATATGGGATATGACTCCCTTAACCACAGCCTAAGGGGTTGGCCCTCTATACATTTTTTTTTTTTTTTAAAGATTTTTACTATTAGGGCTTGCGCGCTCGCCAGAAAGACAGAGAGAGACAGAGAGATAGAAAGTGAGAAATCACCCCCCGGGGGGGATGGCCACGCCGCAATCCCTTCTCCTCCATTCTCCTCTCAGGATCTTGGGCACGCACCCACACGCGCCAGGCACGAGTTTAAGCCACCAGGTCCGGGACTCAAACCGTGGTTGACTACATGGGAGTTCAGTGACATAGCCATTACGCTAACTGCTGGTCCCCCTCTATACATATTTTTGGAAGACCTCTTGTATACTGACACTTTATTTAATTTTTTAGAGAGAGATTTTTGCTATAGGGCGTGTGTGTGCTCACACAGAGACAGAGAGACAGAAAGTGAGAAATTACCACTCAGAGGGGATGGCCATGCCACAGTCCCTTCTCTTCCATTCTTGTCTTGGGATCTTGGGCACGCACATACATGCACCTGGCGTGAATTTTAAGTCCCCGGGTCCGGGACCCAAATCGCGGTTGACTACGTGGGAGTCCAGTGACATAACCATTATGTCATCTGCTGGTCCCAATATACTGACACTTTCATATCCTGATTTTTCTTACTTGCTGCTTTGCTATGTTGCAGTAAAGGCCTCATCAACCACAAGTTATTCCGTCATCTGCCCTTGGTAGCCACTCACACTCTTCACTGTTATAAAGTACATTTCAATGCACATTTTATGCATATGGCTTTCCCCTTTTCCCTAATTACTTCTTTAATATAAATTCATAAAACTGGAATTATGGAGCAGAAACTTTCAAATTCAGACTGTGGTCAGCCATGTGAGATTTAGCTCCCTTAATCATCAGGCTATGGAGCTGGCCCCAATTCTGTTTTTTTCTGTAATTTGGCAACCATATGGCCTAGGACTAGGTAGGGCTGGGTGCTCACAATTTCCATCTGCACCTTTAGTTCATTCAGCTTAATGCAGCAGGGCCTTCTCTTTTTTTAGAGGATTTTTGTCATAGGGTGCGTATGCTTGCTAAAGGTAGAGAGAGAGTAAGAGAGAAAGTGAGAAAACACCCCACTGGGGGCATGTCCACACCTCACAATCCTTCTCCACCATTATCCTCCCGAGATTTGGGGCATGCATGCACCCACATCTGGTGTGAGTTTCAAGTCTGGACTTGAACCATAATTGGCCATGTGGAAGTCCAGTGCCTAAACCACCATGCCACCTGCTGGCTCCAGGGACTTCTTTATCACTGCTTTTTGCAGGTGATAAAAAGTGAAGGCTTGTAGTGTCTGACATCCTTCTGCCTGACCTAGTGCCCTAGGACCCTATTGTTTATAAATTATCCAGTCTAAGATATTTTATCATTACATCCTGATTGCACCGAGATAGGTAGAGAAACAAACTGGGATTATCGTAGTGCCTACATTTGACTATATTCTTCTTTTCCACTCAGAATTCTCTGCGAACATTCCAGTCCCTGCTCACTCCAAAACCAGCTGCTCTTCATGTGTAGATGGAAGGCAGGCAGAGCTAGGGGAAAGCTGGGCTGACCACTGCCTGAGGTGCCAGGGTACAAGGGGCACTGCATCCATCCTGCCAACCTCCGGAAGGCCCCCACCTGTGCCTGCCCAGAAACAGCAACATGTCACAAACTCCTCCAGATGAAAGCTATACAGTGAAGATGTCTGTTTGCAGGACTGCCAGAGGACTCACCTGCCCAGAGTAGTCAGTCCTGTAAACTGGAGGCCTGGCTGCAAGTTGGAGGACTCTTACTCTCCTAGCCTAAGTGGATGACCCCCTCCAGGGTCAGTTCCAAACCTACTGATCTGACAGGCGTTCTTTCTCTTCAGAGAAAGAACTGAGAAAACATCAAGAATATTTTCAATAACTGAGGTTCATCATTACATGAGGCGGGATGGGTTCTGCTGAACACTCGCACATCTGTGCTTGGGGTACCGAGCAGCATGTTTCCCTCTCTGTGTTATTGCCTGCTGAGAGATTGGTTTTCAAATTCCTGTAGTATAGATACTCCAGCCGGCTTATTCCCCTAATGATTTTTACTTCTTCAGTATCTCTTAGTATCCTTGTATCTTTTTTCTTTTTAACTTACATAAAAAAGGAATTTACACACCTCTTATCCAAAATTTAGAAAATACATATATTTTTATTTATAAAAAAGAAAATACCCGGAGATAGCGTCTGTGGACACGTGTATGTGTTTACGCGCCTATATCTGTTTGTAAAGATGGATGGCAATACAGTGCTGTGATTTGACTGTTTCTCCCAAATTCGTATGTTAAATTTTAATTCCAATGTGGTAGCATTAAAAAGCCTTCAGAAAGTAATTGAATCATGAGGGTGGAGCCCTCTCAAATGGGATTAGCGACTTTGTAATAGAAGTACAAGAAAGCAGTCACCCTTCTGCCATGTGAGGTTACCAAAGGAGGCAGCATCTACGAAGCACAGCAAGCCTCTGGACACCAAACCTGCTGGCACCTTGATCTAGGACTTCCTAGGCTCCATAACCATGAACAGTACATTTCTATTGTTTATAAATTACCCAGTCTAAGATGTTTTGTCATTGCATCCCGATTGCACTGAGGTAGATAGAGAAACAAACTGGGATCATCATAGTGCCTATGGTTGACTGTATTCTTCTTTTCCACTCAGAATTCTACTGCCAACATCTTCCCATGTTCTGGGATTTTCTTCTGCAACAATATTTTCAAGGCTGCGTAGCATTCTGTAGCAGAGTCAGTCAGGCCCCTCTCAGAGCTCTGTCAAGGCAAGGATACCCAGCAGGTTTACCCACAAAGCTATGTGGATTAAAATCAAGACATCTTTTACTCGATTTTGTTGCCAAATTTCATGGGACAAAAATAAAATGCTGCTGCTGATTACTGGCTAGTACATTGGTCTCTTTCAAAGGTCTAATTTTCATATTCAGTGAATTTGCCATAGAAGCACTGAGAAGGTGCACAAGAACCCTCTTGGAACGGGTCCCATGATACTGTGAGTTTGCTAATGGCGGGAGGTCATGCTGTTGCCATAGACAAAAGAAGCTTGTTCCCTCCTAACTCTTTTAGAATAAATCGGTGCCTTGGACTGATGTCCTGTCTCCTGGAGGAAGCAGTATCTCTCTCTTCTTATTATTGCTATGATTATTTACACTTAATCACTATACATCTTTACAGTGCACAACATGGCTTTTCCCAGCATGAATACAGTGCATATTAATCAAGGCAAAGACATTACTATATATGTTATCATCAGCAAATAACTCTTCATTTTTGTGTTAATTAAACATACTGTCCCCTCCACCCTGGGTCCCTTGGCCTATTACCCACCCCCACATTACCCCTATCCTTACTATCTCTAGTATCTACAGTTACCCTCCCTGCTACCATACCTCCCAATCTTTCAGTTTTCTTAATAAGTAAACATCTTTTCTTTCCCTGGCCCTAGCAAAAAATCTGAGCTCCAAGACTACTGCAAAGGGTTTGCATCTTGTTTCCATCTTGCCCCAAACTCAATCAGAGGAAGAACTCAAGAATGTGAAAGGAAAAGTAAAGCTTGGGCTTGTTTTGTAAATACTTTGCAAAGTAGGAGTTTTTGAACAATAAAAGTATTGATAAAAATCACACATTGAGTAAAACACACTCTCATCCACCTCACTCAGGTTTCCTGTTTTGGTTAACACGTGTTAAATTGACTTCTTTGGTATTTCCTCTGTCGTTCTTCCACCTGCACATCTGGACTGAGCGTGACGTACTGTCCTGGAACTCAGAGCCCGGGAGTTGCAGCAGAGCTGGATTCGTCACCAGACAGGTACCACACACCTCAGCAGTCACCACCAGGAGCCAGATGGCAGGGAGTTCAGCGTAGACTCAGTCCGGCTCAGCCAGGTCCTAAGTAGACCTGGGCTACTTCTCTGGACCACTGGCTCTTAACCCCACTTGCTCATTAGTCATCAGGGGGATTTTTAAGAAGTGTGGGAGCCACCTCACACCCAGAGGTTGGGTTTGAAAGAGTTCTCAGTGATTCAAGAAATTGGTTTGGGTCTCCCTGGGCTACTGTTCTCAACAAGGCTCTGACATGATGCCTTTTCCCTGGCCAGGGTGGAGAACGTCCTCTATCTGTGGTTCACCAGCAGTTACGGGACTCTTCGTTATGCGCTCAGGTTTACTCAGTGTCTATCCACCCAATCTTCATCCTTCCCAAATATAACACCACACAAAGTTAATCTCTCTTAAAAACTAAATCTAATGGTGTTCACGAGAACATCAGTTCCTGTTTCTTGAGGTCCTTCCATCGGCAAGCCCTGGTCCCTTTCAATCATGAGTTAACAGTCTGGTCAGGGCTGGTGGCCTCCCCTCTTCCGTGGATGCAGGAAATCAGTGACGCAGTGGCCCTATGGCAGAACCTACTATAGTCAGTTTTGGAGCTATCATTCCATCTTTCTCCTACTTTGGTATGACTTTGTATTATTGTTGTTATTATTTTAGAAACAGTACGTTTGGACTGTTGGAAAAGTCACAACATAAATTTCTGTTTTTCTATGCAAAAATGTGTCTTGACTTTTCCGACAACCCAATAGTACTATAATGCGTTGAATAAAAATTACCATACAACCTCTTTGGAAATGGACAGAGAATAAATCATAAACAAACACCTTTACTTATTTATGCCAAATAGGCATAAATCATTTAACGACATTTATGAAGAGTTGGTTTTTGCAAAGCAAAATAAGGGTAATATTCTTGGTGTGGTTGATAGTTTCCAAAGATGGCCACCATTACTTCTTTCTATCCTCTACACACTTGCCACTCCCTATGGAGATGTAGAATCTATCCCACTCCCACCGTCAAAGTCTGCTCTGAACCCTGTGACTGTCCTTAGCAAGAGAATCCTGTAAAATTCTATTCTGGGATTCTGAGTCCAGGCCTGGAACAGACTGGCAGCTTCCACTTCTTTCCTTCTGGGATCTAGCCTCCATGCTGTGAGACGCCAGGCCTACGAGAGAGGCATGAGGAACAGAACCCAGGCTCCCTGCCGACAGCTCTGGCCAAGTCCCAGTCAGATAAGGGAGGAGCCTGCTGGAAGAATTCAGCCCAGTTGAGCTCTGTCCAGCTGAGTTCTGACAACCTATAAAATTATGAAACATAATAGACTGTTGATCTAAGCCACTACATTTTGGAGTGATAGCAATAGCCTGAAGATGACAACAACAAAAACACTCAGTGCTGTGGCTTGTTCCAGGTTATGGAAATTGCATTCATTGGAGTTCTTTAGAGAAACAGAGCCAGTGAGAAAGAGAGAAGTTGACTAAAATCTACAGGGTAGGCCAGAGGGCTGGAAGTTCTGACAGGAGTTAATGTTATAGTCTTGACTCCAAAGACTAAAAACTTAGGCAGGATTTCTGTGCTGCAGTCTGAACACAGGATTTTCTCCTTTTCTGGGAGACCTCCTTCTCTATTAAGGCCTTCACCTGATCAGATGAGGCCCACCTGTGTCATCTGCTCTACTTTACTCAAAGTCTACTGATTTAAATGTTAATCATATCTGGAAAGTACCTTCTCAGCAACATCTGGACTGGAGTTTAGCCAAACCTCTAGGGATGCTGATGAGCTGATTTTGTGACACATAAAATTAACCATTCCAGCTATGAAACCCCTGTGAGGTACCCTAGTGTTCAGGCCTGCACATAGGCCTTGGCTCCTCTGTTATATAAACACCCAATAAATGCCCAGCACCAGCCACTTGCCAGGTAGCAAGAGATAGCCTGACCTCAGTCCCCTGAGGGGAAAAGATGGAGGTTGCACTTCCTCCAGACAGGCCCTCTGGTCTTCTGAATCAATGACTTTACAAACCGTAGTCAGCATAATCTCTAGGTCCTTCGCTGGGTAATTTATCCCTGGAAAGAAAGGAGGACATCTCGCTCATTTCTTTCTTTTTTTCTGAGATTTTTTTTTTTTTTGCTATAGGGCACATATGCTCACTAGAGAGACAGAGAGAGAGAAAGTGAGAAATCATCTCCCCCCCCCCCCCCCCCCCCCCCACGGAGGATGGTAAAGCCATAATCCCTTCTTCTCTTGGGATTTTGGGCATACACACGCACATGCCCAGCATGAGTTTCAAGCTGCTGTGTCTAGGACTCCAACTGTGGTCAGCCATGTGGGAGTCCAGAGCCTTAACCACCACGCCATCTGCTGGCCTTGCTCTATTTTATACCCAAAGGTCTTGGGGAGCTCAGATTGCACACATACCTCTCAAAGACAAGAGCATGAATAGCACTTGGGGCTCAGCCTGGCTATTCTTAATAAAATGGTTTGTGGCCTTCTTGCCCCACAGGGACAGAAGCCAAGGAAGAGACAGGGTCCTAGTGCCAACTCTTCCCTGCTCTCCTTACCCACATTCCCTGGGGGGGGGGGGGGGGGGGGGAATAGGAGTAATTTTCTCTGAGAGCAGTAAGACCTGGTGTTTGTTTTGTTTGTTTTCTCTCTGTCTCCGGTGAGTGCACATGCCCTATAGCAAAAAAACTCTCAGAAAAAAAAGAAAGAAATGAGCAAGACTTCTTCCTCTCTTTCTTTCTTTGTAGCAAATGGCCTTTTCACAGTTCTCAAGTTGCTGGTAACAGTGAGCTTCTCCTGGGAGGGGGATGCCCAATTTAATTTTAGGTGGAATTTCATTTCAAGGACAACTAAAAAATACAAAACAACTTTGCTTTTGTTTGCTGGTTTAGGACATCTGTACAAGGTTTGTAGAAACAGACAATTGATGAATTGCTCTTTCCTTGGGCCTGGCTCCCATGCAGCTCCTCCTACTCGACATTCTCTCGTCAGATCAGTCTTTTTTTTTCTTTTTCTTTTTTTTTTTTTTTTTTTGGAGAGGTTTTTGCTATAGGGTGCGTGCGCTCGCCAGACAGACAGAGAGAGACAGAGAGATAGAAAGCAGGAAATCACCCCCCGGGGGGGGGGGGGGGGGATGGCCACGCCGCAATCCCTTCTCCTCCATTCTCCTCTCGGGATCCTGGGCACGCACGCACACGCGCCCGGCGTGAGTTTAAGCCGCCAGGTCCGGGACTCGAACCGCGGTCGACTACGTGGGAGTCCAGCGACATAGCCATTACGCTAACTGCCGGTCCCAGATCAGTCTTAAAATCACAAATCTGGGACCGGCAGTTAGCACAATGGCTATGTCGCTGGACTCCCACGTAGTCGACCGCGGTTCGAGTCCCGGACCAGGCGGCTTAAACTCACGCCGGGCGCGTGTGCGTGCGTGCCCAGGATCCCGAGAGGAGAATGGAGGAGAAGGGATTGCGGCGTGGCCATCCCCCCCGGGGGGTGATTTCTTGCTTTCTGTCTGTCTGTCTCTGTCTGGCGAGCACACGCGCCCTATAGCAAAAAAACTCCAAAAAAAATCACAAATCTGATCAGGCGAGTCCATTACTTCAAACTCTCCTTGACTCTATGTTGCTCATGGCAGTTTCCAGGCGTGCAACAGGTGACACACCAGATGGCTCCAGGTGGCATGAGTCTGAATTTTTAAAAATTTTAATAGTCATGTTTTGTTTTTAGGACTATCTTTTATTTAGGACAAGTAAGGTGGGTTCTATTTGGGGTAGCAGCATAAGACCCATGTAGCTCTCAGTTGGTTACTAGTGACTCCGACTCCGATGTCCTCCCGCGTGACAGAGCTGGCCCTCCCTGAGACTTCACCTGCTCTTGGTGTCTCAGCCCATGGCCTGAGACTCTCTACCCTCCAACCCTCATCACGGCCAACTGGAAAACTCCTATATATATTTTAAAACCTGCTCAGAAGTCACACTTTCATGAGGCTTTCGATGAATCTCCTTCCTGCCATGAGCCCTGGCTGGACTGACCCCTTTAGTGTGTGCCTTACAAAAGGCTCGGGTGCTTGCAGCCTGGGAAACGGCAAACCTCAGGGTAAGAGGAAAAGACCTCCGAGTACTGGGCTGGCAAAGCGGTAAAGGGAAGGAGGCTATTTGTTTCCACCATAAGCGGCAAGGCGTCTAAGTGTTGTCTGAGGACTCCCTGTAAGTCTGGCTTTCCAAAGGCAGAAGTAACACCTCCTCTCCCTGTCCCCACTCCCTTCCCTGCTGTCTGTGCCCTGGAGGATGAAGACAACAGAAACCTGGGTGAGGTATGTCTGCCCCCTTATTTTCCCAGACGTGTGTTCCCCTCAGGGTAGGGAAATCCTTTGTCCACAATCCCCCACCAGAAGGGAACATCCACTCCCTGCCTTTAAAAAGAGCCCAGATCTTAGGGGACCAGCAGATAGCATAATGGCTATGTCACTGAACTCCCATGTAGTCGACCTTGGTTCGAGTCCTGGACCTGGTGGCTTAAACTCATGCTTGGCCCGTGTGCGTGTGTGCCCAAGATCCCATAAGGAGAATGGAGGACAAGGGATTGTGGCGTGGTCATCCCCCCTGGGGGGGGTGATTTCTCACTTTCTGTCTCTCTGTCTTTCTCTGTCTCTCTGGCAAGTGCATGTGCCCTGTAGCAAAAACCTCTCCAAAAACAAAAAAGAGCCTAGATCTAAGGGCCAGCAGGTGGTGTGGTGGTTAAAGGTGCTAGACTCCCACGTGATTGACTATGGTTCAAGGCCCAGATCAGCAGCTTGAAACTCACACTGGGCACGTGTGCGCATATGCCCAAAATCTTGAGAGAAGAATGGAGGAGAGGGGATTGTAGTATAGCAAGCCCTCCCATGGGGTGGGGTGGGGTGGTGATTGCTTGCTTTCAGTCTCTTTCTCTCCAAAAACAAACAAACACACCCAGGTCTTACTGGGCTCACTAGAAAAACCCTCCTATCATTATTCCAGGGAATGTGGGTAAGGAGAGCAGGGAGGAGTTTGCACTAGGACCACGCCTCTTCCACAGCTTGCGTCCCTGTGGAGCAAGAAGGCCACAAGCCAGAAGTGCTGGGCTTGCTCCCCTTAGGTTGTAGGTGGTGTAAACAGGCTTACGGAGGTTAGTTCTTGCCCTGACCCCTGACCGGCATCGGGCCTCGAATCTCAGCTTTACCACTGAGGTCTACAGCCTCTGAGTCAGGGCTTGGTTGCCTGTTTACGAAATGAGGGTATGGAATGGACAGTGATAGCTTCTCCGCACTCAAGGGCTTGCTTTCTTTTGGACTCTACATCCTCCTGACTGAAGGGTTGGGCTGTCAGTCAAGTGGAGGGACCCATAACCTAACCCTAACTGGCCAATCAGAAAGCCCTACCATATTTATCGGTCAAGGTGGACCAATAACAGTCCTTTTTGGGTATCTGGTGTAGACTCTGGGAAAGAAAAGGTCTCTTATTCTGAAATCAAGAATGTAAGGATGGGGCAAGAAAACAGTGTAGAGATAAACTCAGCACTGAAAAAAGAACAGTTGAAGGTAGTGGGGGGACCAAAGGAGGGAAGAGAATAATGTGAACCAGGAAAGCACTCTCCGACACTTGGAGTAACACACTTGAGGGTTACTGAGGGTTAAAGGCACCGGTGAATGGGGAAATGGGCTCTTGATGATAGGCCCAAGAAAGCTATGTCCCCCCGCCACACTGACCACCCTGTTCTGCCTGGGGATTCCCCCAGGGGCGGTGGGCTTGCTTCCATGCGCTGTCTCACAGAAAGCATTCCTGTCTGCGGAGGGGTCACCCTGGTATTATGGACTGGCATGGAGAGTCCCCTGATTGTGGTGAAGGTGCTCTCAATGCCTTGAGACCCATGAAGGCTGACAGATAAGACAGTGTGTGAAGGGAAGATTTACCTCAACTTCAGACATCTGCTACTAGCGAAGCTGTTGAGAGCTTGTCAGATCACTACTGTGATAGCTGCACCTAAGCTTTGTGAAACTTCTCCAGACTCTGGCGTCTTCCCTTGGTGGGCCTAGGCCAATGGCACTCTTGCTGTGACCATTAATTTCATGTGGCACCTTGCCTGTATCACAGTGCCTAAGTATGTGGTCAACGTTTTTCTAGATATTTATGTGAGGTTGATTTTGAATGAAATTTTTTTAATGTTTAAATCATGAACTTTCAGTAAAGCAGATCACCTTTCAAAATGTGGGTGAGCCTCATCCAATCAGTTGAAGACCAAATAAAACAGGAGACTAACCTCCCCAAGCAGGAAGAAATTCTGCCAGCAGGTGGCCTTCAGGGTCTCCTTCAGATTAAAGCATCATTAGCTCTTCCAGGGTCACCAGCCTGCCAGTCTATCCTGCAAAATTGGGACTTGCTGGTCTCCATAATCATGTAAGCCATCTCCTTAATCAAATCTCACCACGCGGACACACAAACGGCATGTAGACACACACGGCATGCAGACATACACACAGCATGCAGACATACACACGACACACACACACACACACACACACACACACACATTGTTATTCTGTTTCTCTAATACACTTGCAAAAAAAATCAGTGCAGATCTGAATTCTTGCTGATTCTTTTCTTTTCCTGCCTGCTACATGTAAAAAAAAAAGAAAAAGAAAAGAAAGAGAAAGAAAGAAAGAAAGAAAGAAAGAAAGAAAGAAAGAAAGAAAGAAGGAAGGAAGGAAGGAAGGAAGGAAGGAAGGAAGGAAGGAAGGAAGGAAGGAAGGAAGGAAGGAAAGGAAGGAAAGGAAGGAAAGGAAGGAAAGGAAGGAAAGGAAGGAAAGGAAAGGAAGGAAAGGAGGGAGGGAGGGAGGGAGGGAGGAAGAAGAACCTATGAACTAGCTTTGATTTTTAAAAAATTTTCAGTTCCCAAACTTCCTGTTCTTTGGGATCAGCACGTCTGAGGAATAGCTCTTCTCTGTTGTTCAGAGACACTCGACACTCTCCTCTGGCAGAAGGGCCCTTTGTGAAGTTGGAGCAACTCTTGTGTCTACCTGCATGGCTTCCCAAAAGTTATGCCTTTCTGAAAACTTATTAACAAAGAAAAAAACCAATTGACTTAAGACTCTTCAATCAAAACACTGTGTTTAATTTGAAGGAGCTCTTTACATATTCTGGATTTGAGCCCTTAGTCAGCTATATGTATAGCGAAGAGGTTCCCCAGTCTAAGGCGCCCCATTTTTCTTTATCATCTTTAAGTTTAAAAATATTTTTTTCATGATAGTGTGTGCATGTGAATATGCATATGCAGAGAGAAAGAGCGAGAAAGAGAGAGAAGCACCCATGTCATGGCCTTATCATGCCAAGATCTCCTTTGCTCATTGGGATTTTGGGCATGTGCCCAGTGGCTCTGAACCCACCATCAGCCATGTGGCTTCCAGCCCTACAGTTTAGTTTGCTATAAACTCCTTTTTCCCTTATTAATGAGGACTTTTAATAAACAGAAATTTCGATTTTGATGAGGTGTCATCTGTCTCTAAGTGCTTCCCTACTCCCTTCTCCACGCACACTGTCTCACTTGGCGATCTTTCTGCTCTTGTGGTTTAATGACCCCTGAATTCCTCTATCTATCCAGAGCCCAAGCTCATGTATGCCACAGCCTAGATTTGAACAGACATTTCCAATTCAAGTTTGTTCACCCTGTTTTATCTTGGGATATTGAGTTTCTCAGACAAATCCTGCAGTCAGCCTGGGTTTTTCTCTTTATCCTCACTTCTCTCTTCCAGCTCATCACCAAGTCCAGGGTGACTCTACCTTAAATAATTCCTGCATATATCCATGGCTTTCCTTCTTTCTGGCTTCACAAAGATGACCCCTTCCTTCTTCTCTTGCCTGAGCTACTGCTCTGGACTCTGGGCTGGTCTCTAAACTTCCTTTCTTGAAGAATCTCCCCTCAGTTTCAGATTCTTTAAACCAAACAGAAAAGCCTCACTTTGAGTTAATTTACAACCACATGCTATAGACAACCAAGATCTGGGGGAGCGGGGGTTGTGGAAACAAACACATTCTGGTGGTTTTGCACTCCCCTGTGCAAAACCTTGTCTTAGAACAAACTCCAGACTCCTCACCCCTGCCTAAATGGCCCTTCCTGCCTCCTTGACTTCCTGGACAAACAAGCTTATCTGTTGGGGAATCTATAGAAAAGAACACAGCAATCCTGACATCCCTGGAGGTCCAATCTTCCTTCTATCTAGAGTCATATAACATCTAGGAAGTTTCCAGAGGCATCCAGTCAAGGTCGGGTCTTCTAGAATGTGTTACTAGAAGCCGTAAACAGTTGGCAACTGGACATCTAAAGTGTCCATCACCTGGGAAATACTGATGAACTAAATTTGCCAGTGGCTATGAAGGTAGTCTTAAAGCAGTAATGGCCCAGCAGTAGTGGGGAGGCAGCTTACTGAGTTGAAGAAAGCTTGTGGTCTTCTGATCAGACTGGTCTAGATTCAGATCCTTGCTGTGCCCTGTCCTAGTGAGACCCAGGGCATGCTAGCTACTGGAGCTCTCTGAGCCTCATCTGCAAGATGAGGTAATACTGCCCTTAGACGTTTATTGGAACATTCTTTCACAGAGCATCCTTTTAGGAAGGTTAGAAATGTAATAGGTGCTGTCTTCCCTTTCTCCTAGAGATGCAAATTACAGTGTTCCCCAAGGATGTTATAAACTAGAAATGAGGTACAGAAGCCTGTAAGGGCTTCTACAAACCCAAACCCCTTGTCCCCCCACCTCACTGTGGTATGGTCCATTCTTGAAAAAATCTTCATGAAAGCACAAAATTTTCTAGCAAGAAGTAGACTGCTGCTTTGGTTGGCTGTGGTAAGGGTCACCTTAGTGACTCTGCCTAGACCATTTGAGGTGCCAAGGACAGTTTTTAAATCTGGGCCCCATCACAGTAGGTGAGTAGCGAAGTCTGCTCAGGGAACAGAAAAGGGAAGGTGAGCCTGAGTGTAATGTTGGATCAATCTCTGGTAAGATCAGATTTTTTTTGGAGGGAACAAGGAAAAATCTTAAAAATGAGGAACTTAAAGTAGCAGAGAAAAAATACATCTTATAGGTTATTTTAAACTGATCAAAATGAAGACCATGGGATATGTATTTTTTTCTTTAAACAACCTGGCAGACGGTGGTTAGTTTTGACATTGATATAGCCGTAAGGAACTCTAGTTTGTGGTCAACCCGAGGTACTTTCCGTGCACATGAATCACCACACGCACTTAACTCAGGCAAAGCTCAATTTCAGATTCTCTAAACCAAACAGAAAAGCCCCACATTGGGTTAACTGGCAGCCACATGCTAGAAACGACTAAGATCTGGGGGGCAGTGGGGGCGGGGGTGTGTGTGGAAGCAAACTCATTCTGGTGGTTTCTAACATAATTATTATCTCCTTCTCACATTGATTTTCGTAATGTTGCGGAGGTACTGTCAGGCAAGTTCCAGTTAAATATATAATCTTGTGTGTACCTGTTTACAGGCCAGATAGAGAACTGTCATTGAGACTGAAGTCTTGATACTCTCCATTATCTTTTTTTGGAACAGTTTTATTGCAGTACAACTGGCACACAAAAACTACATGTATTTATGGGTTAGTTCTGTGGCCTGCTGGTTAAGGAAGTCAGAACCCATTTGGCTGACCATGTAGTTTGAGTCCTGGCCCCATGGCTTGAGTAACACACCAGGAACATGCGCACGTATGTCCCTAATCCTGACAGGGTTGAGAAATGGAGAAGAGATTGGGATGTGACCATGCTGCAGTAGGGGGTACTTTCTTGTGCCCCCATCTCTGTCTCTCTTTGTTGAGTGCATGTGGCTACTGGCAAATTAAAAACAAGAAGAAAAACTACACATATTTAAAATGTACAATATTCATTAATATGCATTTTTACCTATGTAGATAGCTATGAAACCATCACAATCAATATTGTGAACTTATTAATCATATCCCAAAGTTTCTTCATGTACTTTTGTAATCTCCCTCCTAAACTTCCTTCCCCCTAATTCCATTTATCCCTACCTATTTGTTTCATATCATTATATTTCATTTTCTACAGTTTTATATAAGTGGAATATATGCTTTGTAGTCTTTTTGTCTGACTGCTTCAACATAATTATTTTTGAGAGTCATGCACATTCCATTTATCACTAATTTCTTTTTTAAAGAATTAATTTAATTTTATTTATTATTATTATTTTAAAATTTGCTTTAGAGCACATGTGCTCAACAGAGAGAGACAGAGAGAGAGGGGTCCCAGGTCTGGGACTTGAGAACCATGGTTGGCATGTGAGAGTCCAGCACCTTTACCACCACACCACCTGATGGCCCTTCTTTTCTTTTTTTTCAACTGAGTAGTAGCCTATTTTATAAATATATCACAATTCCTTTGTTTACCTGGTGGTGAACATTTGGGTTGTTTCCAGTTTTGTGCTATTACAAATAAAGCTACTGTGAACACTTGTGTACAGTCTTTGTATGGCCATCTGTTTTTTCCCCTCAGAATTGGAAGGCTAGGGTATATGGTAGGTGCATATTTAACTTTTAAAGAAACTTTAAACTATTTTCCACAGTAGTTATATGATTTTACATTCCCACTAGTAGTGTATGAGAATTCTGATTCCTCCACATCCTTGCCAACACTTGATATGGTCAATTTTTTAAAATTTTAGCCATTCTAAAATATGTGTAGTGGTATTACATTATGGCTTTAATTTGCATATTTCTTTTTTTTTCCCCAGAGGTTTTTGCTATAGGGTGCAAGCGCTCACCAGACAGACAGAGACAGAGAGACAGAAAGTGAGAAATCACTCCCCAGGAGGGATGGCCCCGCTGCAATCCCTTCTCCTCCATTCTCCTCTCGGGATCTTGGGCATGCACACACACACACCCGGCATGAGTTTAAGCCACCAGGTCCAAGACTTGAACTGCAGTCGACTACATGGGAGTCCAGCGACATAGCCATTACGCCAACTGCTGGTCCCTAATTTGCATATTTCTAATGACTAATGACTTGAATATTTTTTCATTTGTTTATTGTCATTCATCTATCTTCATTGGGGGCAACGTCTATTCAAATCTTTTGTCCATTTCATTTTTAACTGAGCTATTTCCTTATTGAGTTTTGAGAGTTCTTTATATATTCAGGATATAAGTGCATTATGAGGTATATAAGTGACAAAAATTTTCTCCCAATCGATGGATTGTCTTTTAATTTTCTTACTAGTGGTTTTTAAAAAACAAACAAAAAAATTAATTTCAATACGATCTAATTTATTCATTTATTTAATATGGATTGTGTGTCTGGTATCATGACTAAAAATTCTTTACCTAATCAAAAGTCATAAAGATTTATCTTATGTTTTCTTCTAAGGTTTTATAATTTTATATTTTACATTGAGCTCTATAATCCATTTTGAATTAATTTTTTATATGATGCAAGTCATGGATCCAAATTTATTATAATAACTACTCTTTTGCATATGGACATCCAACTGTTCCAGCACCGTTTGTTGAAAAAGCTATCCTTTCTCCATTAAATTGCTTTTGTACCTTTGTCAAAATCAGTTGTCCAGAGGGTCAGCAGGTGGCATGGTAATTAAGGGGCTGGATTTCCACATAGCCTACTGCAGTTGTTTTTTTTTTTTGAGAGAGAGATTCTTGTTGTAGAACATGTGTACTCACCAGAAAGAGAGACAGAGAGACAGAAAGTGAGAAATCAACCCCCAAGGGACATGGCCATGCCATAATCCCTTCCCCTCCATTCTCCTCTTGGGATCTTGGGCACATATGCACACACGCCTGGTGTGACTTTAAGCCACCGGGTCTGGGACTTGAACCGCAGTTGACTACATGGGAATCCAGCGATGTAGCCATTACGTCATCTGCTGGTCCCAGCCTACTGTAGTTCTGAGTCCAACATTTGGTGTCTTGAGAATCATGCTAGGCACATGTACATGGATTCCCATAGTCCCAGAAGGAGAATGAAGAAGGAATTGTGATGTGGCCATTCCCCTGGGGGGTAATTTCTCACCTTCCCTTTCATCATTTCTCTCTCTCTCTCTCTCTAGCAAATGCACAAGCCCTGTGACAAAAGCCTAAAAAATAATCAGTTGTCCATATTTTTGGGTATGTGTCTATTTCTAAACTCCATTTAGTTTGTTAATCTTTTTATCTATCTTTTTTTAATACCAGATTGTTTTGATTACCTGTGGCTTTATAATGTATCTTGAAGCAGATAATGTTAGTCCTCCAGTTTTTCTCTTTTTCAAAGTTATGACTGTTTTAGTCTTTTGATTTTCTATATAAATTTTTGAATCTGCATTCCAATTTCTGCTCTGCAAAAAGCCTGCAAAAAGAAATTTGATTAGCATTGCCTTGGGGAGAGTTGGTATTTTAGTGATAGTAATTTTTCTGACCTATGAACAAAGTATATTTTTCTAATTACTTAAGTCTTCTTTATCTCAGCAATATTTTTTATTATTTTTAGCATACAGGTCCTGCACATATTTTGCCTAGTTTATCCAGAAGTATTTCATATTTTGATGTCATTGTCGATTAATTAGATTTTAATATCTGCTAGTTCATTACAAATGTATAGACATACAACGATATTTTATATCTTTTTCTGTGTTCTGCAACCTTGCTAAATTCACTTTTCGTCATAGGGCGCGTGCGCTTGCCAGACAGACAGAGAGAGACATAGACAGAAAGTGAGAAATCATCCTCCAGAGTGGATGGTCACGCCGCAATCCCTTCTCCTCCATTCTCCTCTTGGGATCTTGGGCACGCACGCACGTGCGTGAGTTTTAAGCCACCGGGTCTGGGACGCAAACCACGGTCGACTACGTGGGAGTCCAGCAACATAGCCATTACGCTAACTGCTGGTTCCCCTAAATTCACTTTTGAGATGTAGCATTTTATTTGTACATTTCAGAGGATTTTGTTTGCACACAATTATGCCAGCTATGTATCTTTCCAGTTTATACTTGCTCTTTCTTTTTCTTGACTTAACGTGCTGACTAGCATTTCCAGTGCTATGTTGAATGGAGCAGAGAGTATAAACATCCTTTCCTGGCTCCTGATATTAAGTTAAGAAAATTTGACCTTTCATCAAATATGGTATTAGTTGTAGGTTTTTTCATCGATGTCCTTAAATAAGATGAGGAGTGCTCGTCTATCCCTAGTTTTCTAAAGTTTAAATCAGAATTTCATCTAACGTTTTCTACATATATTGAGATGATCATATGGTTTTTATTTTGTAGTTAACACGGTGACTCACGTTGATGGGACTTTCGGTTTTGTTTTAAGACTGGGTCTCTCTGTGTGTGACCCTTCTGCTTCACCCTTTGGAGTAGCTAGGACCATAGGTGATGGCCACCACATCTGGCTTTTTGGTTGGATCAGGAATCAAACCCAAGTTTCCTATGTAGTCTCATCCTACAGAGCACAGAATCTTCACAGCATGCACCACCACAGATGGTCTCATTGATGAGGTTTTGAATATCAAATCAATTTTGGATTCCTGGGATAAACCCCACTTGATAGTGTTATTTTATCCTTTTTATGTATTTTGGAGTTGGGTTTGCTCATTTTTAAAAAAACATTGTATTCATGAGGATTATTGGTCTGTAGATTTCTTTGATTTTGGAATCAGGGCAATAGGCTCATAAAATGATTTGAAATTATGATCTCTTAAATTTTTTTGAGAGATTTTTGCTATAGGGTATGTGCTCTCACCAGAGAGACAGAGAGACAGAAAGTAAGAAATCACCCTTCGGGGTGATGGCCGCACTGCAATGCCTTCTCCTCCATTCTCCTCTAAGGATCTTGGACATGCACACACATGCGCCTGACGTGAGTTTTAAATAGCTGGGTCCAGGACTCGAACTGCGGTTGACTATGTGGTTGTCCAATGACATAATTACTCCATCTGCTGGTCCCAATCTCTTCAATTTTTAAAAAAAATTTCTGTGAGAAGGAGCCAGCAGATGGCATGGCAGTTACATCATTGGACTCCCACATGGCCTCCCGTGGTTCAAATCCCAGGCCTGGTAGCTTGAAAAATCATGCTGGGTGCATGTGTGTGCATGCCCAAGATCTCAGGAAGAGAACAGAGAAGGCAGTGCAGCATGGCTATCCCTTCTGGAGAGTGATTTGTCACTTTCCTGTTCACTGTCTCTGTTTCTCTCTCTCTGGCAAGCACATGCACTGTAAGGTAAAAGGCTCCCCACAAAAAAAAAAAAAAAAAAAAAAAAAAAAAAAAAAAAAAAAAAATCTGTGAGAATCTGAGTTCACTAATGAAGCCACCACAGCTTGGAAGTTTCTGTACATTTTTAAACTACAAATTCAACTTGTTTCATAGATGGGGGTTATTGAGGTTCTTTTTTTCTTTAAGAATTATTTTTATTTAACTTTATTTATTTATTTATTTATTTATTTATTTATTTTAGTTTGACCAGAGACGGACAGAGCTAGAGAGAGAGAGGGAGGGAGAGAAAGTGAGAAAGAAAGACACCAAGTTCAGGACTCAAACTATGGTTGGCTATGTGGGAGTCCAGAGTCCTTAACCACCAAGCCACCTGCTGGCCTCTGAGGTTCTTTCTTTAAGTTTATATTTCCTGAGCGTCAACCCTGACGGGGTCTTCACATTACAATGCTCTCCAGCCCTGTAGCTGGCCAAGACCACAGAAACACCTACTGTGTTCAGGTAGACTCAGCACATGAACCAGAGGCCTCCCCCTGTGACCTCCAGCATCATGCCACAGTGCCTCTTCTGCTTGAATCACCATGGCTGGGCCTGGGTTCATTCATTCATTCTTTCTCTCTCTTTCTCTTTCCTTTATGAGAAGGAGAGAGAGAAAAAAAGAGAGAGAGAAAGGGACAGTGGTATTTTTGACAAGGTGTCTCTGTCACAGTCCTCCTGCCCCAGCCTCCAATAGCTAAGATTATAGGCATGCACAGCCACATCCAGCATGTCCAGGTTGGTCCAGGGAACTGAACCTGTACCTCCCATACAATTTGTCTACCATTGCTGGACCATTTTTATTGTTATTATTATTATTTTTTTTTATTGAACTCTGGTGGGTTGTGTCTTTCAAGACTTCTGTTCTCTTCATTTGAATTCTTAAATTTATAGGTACAAAGTTATTCATAGTATTTTTTCTTATCCTTTTAATATCTCTAGAATCTGAGTACTATCACCTTTATCAATCCTAATATTGATTATCTCATGTCTTAAATACTTTTTTTTCTGATCATTATGATGAGAGGTATTTTGTAAAAAAATTATTAACCTATTCAAAGAATAGCTTTGGTTTTTTTTTTTTTTTTCCTTGCTATTGTTTGGCTTTTTTTCTAATTTTTCACTCTAATCTTTATTTCCATTTAATACTTACTTGGATTTAATTTGCTCTCGGTTTTCTGGTTTCTTAAAGTAGAACTGGAGGTTATTGACTTTAGACATTGTATTTTTTTCTTTTTTTAAAAAATTGTATTTGACTTTATTTATTCATTTATTTTTAATTTGACCAGAGTGGGACAGAGTGAGATAGAGAGAAAGTGAGAAAGCAAACCACCAGGTCCAGGACTGGGACCACAGTTGGCCAAGTGGGAGTCCAACGCCCTTAACCACCATGCCACCTGCCGACCCCAGACATTGTATTTTTTTCTAAAATAGACATTTAGTGCAATAAATCTCATGAGTATCACTGTAGTGGCATCCCATAAATGTTGATATGTTGTGTTCTTATTTTAATTCTTTTTAAAATACTTTCTAATTCTTTTTTTTTTTGATTTTTCATTTGACCTATTGGTGATTGAGAAATGAATTACTGTGTTTCCAAATATTTGAGAATTTTCCAGGTATATTTATGTTAATTATTTCTACTTTAATTCCAGTTTGTTCAGAAACATATTTAGTGTAACTTCACCCTTTTAAATTTAGCAAACATTGTTTTATGATTCACAATATATAATATGTCTTAGAAAAATTTCCAAGTGCCCTTGAAAAGACTATGTCCTGCTATTTCTGGATGAAGTGTTCTATAAATGTCAAGTAGATAAATTTTATAAATATTTTTCAAATTTTCTACATCTTCAGTTATTTTCTGTTTCCTTATTTTTTCAATATTGGGGTCTCTATTAATGTGTCTTTGTCAATTTCTCTGTATTATCAATTTCTGTTTCATGTATTTTGAATCTCTGATATTAGGCACATAATATTTAGAATTGCTATGCTCTCTCCATAAATTGACCACTTAATCATTTTTAAATGCCCATTTTTTATCTCTGATGATACTATTTGAAATATATTTTTATACTAATATGGTCATTTCAGTTTCTTTTTTTTTTAAAGAGCCTTTTTTACTATAGGGTGCATGTGCTCACTGGAGAGACACAGAAAGTGAGAAATCAACCCCCTCTCCAAGGAGGATGGCCATGCCTCAATCCCCTCTCTTCTATTCTCCTCTTGGGATTTTGTACACATTGAATGTATTTTCACATCCTCTTTCTTTTAATACACTTATGTCTTTATATTTAAAGTGCATTTCTTATAAATAGCATATAGTTGGATTTGGTGATTTTTTAAAAATCCAATGTTACATATACTGCCTTTTATTGAAGTTTTCTAGGCCATTTACATTTAATGTAATTATTGATCTAGAATGTTTAATCCTGTCATCTTGCTGAGTTTATTACTTTTTAAAATTCATTCCACCTGTTTTTTGCTCTCTTTCACCTCTTCCTCTGCTTTCTTTTGGATTGAGTGTTTTTATAATTTGTTTTATTTTGTTTGTTATTTGTTGTAACTCTGCTTTACTGGGTTTTTTTAAAGTATTAATTAGGGTTTATAGAACATGCTTTTTATCATAGCCTATCTTGAAGTGATCTTATACCATTTCACATATAAGACATTTAAAACAGTACACTTCCATTTGTCTCCTCTTAACCTTTATATTTTTGTTGTCATTTATTTTATTTAATATCAATCTATGTTGCTGTTATTTTTGTTTAAATAATTATGTTTTATAGTCATGCCTAATTTTCTTTCTTTCTTCCTGAGATCCTGAAGTCTTCTACTGTCATTTCCTTTCTGTTTAGAGCACTTTCTTTAGCCATCCCTTAACAGCTATCTTCTAGTAATGTATTATCTGTTTCCCTTCATTTGAGAATGTCTTTATTTCTCCTTCATTTCTATTATTATTATTATTATTATTTTGGAGAGGTTTTTGCTATAGGATGCGTACGCTTGCCAGAAAGACAAAGAGAGACAGAGAGACAGAAAGTGAGAAATCACCCCCCAGGGGGGGATGGCCACGCTGCAATCCCCTCCTCCATTCTCCTCTTGGGATCTTGGGCACGCATGCACACATGCCCGGCGTGAGTTTAAGCCACCAGGTCCAGGACTCAAACTGCGGTCGACTACATGGGAATTCAGCAACACAGCCATTACGTTAACTGCTGGTCCCTCTCCTTCATTTCTAAAAAGTCATTTGATTCCTGGTTTCCAGTTCAGCATATAAGAAGTCTAGAAGTCATTACTATTTCCTAACAAAAAGCAAAAAGCTGAACAAACTAAAAACTTAACAACTGTTCTTAGATCCTCCAGAGAAGGGAGTATAGAGAAAAACCACTGCCCCCTCCCCAAACTATAGATACTGACAAATATACAGAATCACAGCTGCCTGGGTCAAAACCTCCTGAGCAGAAAGCTCTATGGAAACTGAGTATTGTTGTAGAAAAACCTGAACTATAAATGGTGAATTTCTAGAGGGTCAGAGAGGGCACATCTGAGAGTTAAATACTCAGTGGAACCCAGTCAAAGGGGGCCCCTACACTTTTGGGAGTTTTAACTCCAGGAGCAACACCAGGTTCTCAAAGTGAAAACCAGGGAAAAAAATCCTCCTGCTTCTGGCAGGGGAAGGGGAAAAACTATTCTGAAATGCCAGGACCTTCTGTTCTACTTAACAAGCCCTGTTCTCAAGAGATAAAACAAGGTTAAAATATTGACTGGGTTTTACTAATGCCTAACTAACCTAGGGGAAGATAAATAGTCATCTCTAGCACAGTCTCCCTTTCTGCATAGAGGAAGAGTGATACTGGACTCCAATCCACTCTAGCTATCTTGTCCCACCTAAAAAGGTTAGAGGCTAGGGCTGAGAAGCACTTGTGAAGTCCAGTTTCTAGGCATAAGCTCATTAAATACTGAGACCTAGTCTTAGGATTCTAGAATGCTTCTCACCTCACAATGCTTCATCACCACATTACAAATGGTCTACTCACTGCAGCTCCTTTTATCCAGCACATCTAGTTTGATTCTATATAACATACAAATGACAAAGCACACTAAAAGGCAAAAGATAAATAGTTTGAAGAGACAGAAGAAAACATCAGAATCAGACTATACAGCAAGAATAGTTTTACCAGATAGAGAATTTAGAGTTGACCACTCTTTCCTATCAAAACTTGTAAAATGTTGTGCTCATTTCTTGGCTGAGTTTTATAAGTAATGTGTTGATTTTAGCCTCAAGACTGTTTTTGTTTTTAATTTTTAGAAATTTATCTGTTTTATATTATGTAGATTTCTTTGGGTTTACCCTATTTGAGATTTATCCTACTTTTTGAATCTGTAGCTTTATGTCTTTTGCAAAATTGGAAAATCTCTCACCATTACTTAATTTTTTTCAGCCCTACGTATTTCCTCTCTCCTATAAAAGAAGATAGATCTCTTAGACTCTGTTTATTTATTTTTTCTTTTTTCCTAGTCTGTTTTTATTATTCACACTAGGTAATTTTTTTTTAATTTGACTAGAGAGGGACAGAGAGAGAGAGAGAGAGAAGGTGAGAAAGCAAGCCACCAGGTCTGGGACTCAAACCATGGTCAGCTATGTGGAAGTCCAGTGCCTTTAACCACCATGCCACCTGCCAGCCTCTGGACTGGGTAATTTTTAATTATCTGCCTTTAAGTTCACTGATTGATCCCTTGCTGTTTCCAAACTATTATTCAGCCTATCCACCAACTTTTTTTTTCAGTTCTTCTATTTTTCAGTTTTATAATTTCTAGCTTATTATTTGTTTACTATCTTTAATTTATTCACTTGGATTTTTATAATTTTTATTTTTTTCTTTTGTTTAAAGAGTGTTTTTAATTGCTCATTTTTATTTTTATGATTGGTGCTTTAAAATACCTTCCAGCATTTTCTAATTTCTGAATCATCTTTGTGTTAGCATCCGTTGTCTTTTCTCTTCATTGCAATTGTCCCAGTTCTTCTTATGACAAGTACTTTTTTTATTATGTCCTGGACGTTTTGACTATGAAGTTGTGTGACTCTGGATCCTAGTCAATCTTTTTTACTAGGCAGTCATCCCGTTTAGGTGTATTGCATGGGCTATGGTAGGTGTCGACGTTCAGTTCTACCCTTAGTCCAGCCGACACCTTCTTGAAGCACCAGTTCATACCACCTTGTTGCCATGAGTGGGTGTGTAAGGTCAGCTCCTTGCTAGGCCATGTTCACATGCCGAGTAGTTGGGAGAACAGAGAGCCAGTTTGTACTCCTCATTTTATCTCATTACTGCCAGGGAGGGATGAATACTCAGCTCTTTGGACCCTCTTGATATCAACAACCAAAAAGCAGTGTGTTGACTAGCCCACCTCACACTGCCTCTGGTTGGTGCCAAGTGGGGGATGGATGCTCAACTTCCTGTGGGACCTTGCTGGTGCAGCCCTGGTGGAGGGATGGAATGCTGCCTGCTTCTGTCATGTGGGGAGTGAATGACAGCTCCCACTCAGCCTATTAAGATCCATTGAGTGGGAGCAGGGAGGGGGTACTGGACAGACAGTGGGTAATCTTGGAAGCTAGTAATAGGTACATTATACTCTTCTACTTACTTTGTACATGCTTAAAATTTCACAATAGAAAGTGAAAAAAAAGTTCTTGACCTTTATTTAAGAAAACATTTACCATTTTCTTCATCTGTAGGAAAAACAAAAGAAAGAGGAAATGAGAATAAATTGTTTTAGGACAATATGTAACTAACTTAACTAGGACTATATTTCACTAGGAAAACTTCCCATCCTAGTGCCTGGTCATTTTTAAAATTTGATCTTTATTGGTTGTAATTGCAAAAGTAATATAAACTCACTATAAAATAACCACACAGAGAAAAGCAAAAAAATGAGATTCCTTTCTTTTTATAGACCCATAGATTACCACTCTCCATGGCCTTATAAAACATTCTGTTTTGTGTGTCTGTGTGTGTGTGTGTGTGTGTGTGTGTGTGCACGTGAGCGCACGTGTAAGTGCCTATGCAAGTGTATGCTACTAGAACTGGAATTATAATATACCCATTATTCTGAAGCTTCCACTTTTGGGGAGTAAACATTCTATTAGGAAGGCTTTATAAAACACAATAACCAACTACTTAGATTATGAAACCAGATGAAAAGGAAGGTCCTTTTGGTTCAGATTCAAAGATCATACCAATTTTATCCATTTTTTAACATCAGCATGATCTTAAATATGGATGTTTATCTATCTATATGTAACACTTAACATAAATGATATGCTTATTACCTAAGGACACACATAAAAAAAATGACAACAGAATTACAGCAGTGCAAACAACCCATGTAGCAAGATCCTAAAGTCCTGTGGCTGCAATCGGCCAGCCTTCTGCGGTTGGAGAACAGATGGCAGCAGGGTTCTGTGTCTGAGGGGGCTGCTTAGCAGAATGACTCAGCAAAGTAATGGTCTGGGGAGCACGGAGGAGGTTGACTAAGATGACGAACTGTCAGAAGGAACGTTCTCTTCAGCTGGCAAATTTCTCTTTTAAGATAATGAAAGTGTTTTAGGTTCCTCTTTGTCCATTTGCAAATAAACTGGTGAGTTAAAATCACTCCCAGTGCAAATGAGAGTAGAGTACACACAGTATGAAGACGAAATGGTTTCCCCTTAATTTTGCATATTTTCTTGTCTGCACTTGACTCTGAAAGATATTTGCCTTCACCTGATTTACATTCGGGTTCGTTTCTTGCATGGCAGTGTGACTCTTCTCTGTCCGCACAGCTTATCGATTATGCCCATTTCAAATACGATGCCTTTGATTCGGTACGGTTGGCCCTAGTAGAATATTAGATAAAACCCAAGGAGGAGAACCTACATGTGGTGATAGGGAAGATTGGGCGGCCCTTGTCCAACAGAATTGTCGTAGGCTTCTATTGTATCTTACAAGGCTTATCTCTAAGTTGCTTACAGTACGTCCATGCTTGCTTTCTGGTTGATTGAAAAATTTGCTCAGTAGGGGTAATTTAGGAAATTGAGATTCTTGATTATTTCTTTTTTTTAAAGAATTAATTTAAATTTGACTAGAGAGGGACAGAGAGAGGGAGAAAGCAAGAAAGCAAGCCACTAGGTCCAGGACTCGATTCATGGTGGACCATGTGGGAGTCCAGTGCCCTCAACCATGCCACCTGCCAGCCCCTTGGATTCTCGATATTTCTAAGAGCTAGTTGCCGTTAGTCATGGGGAACAGTGTGTTATGATTGGACAATGTCTGACCCAGTTGAGACCATGTTATTGTACCCCAGTACTTGGCATAAAATCTCATGCATTTACTCATTCACCCATCCATTTGTTCCGCCAACTCTTTCTTTTTAATGACCAGAAGGCCTATGTACTCACCAAAGAGAGGCAAAGAGACAGGGATATGGAGGGACATGGAGAAAGCAACCCCCCTCTCCCCCCGGGATGTGTTCATGCTGCAGTCCCTTCTCTTCCACTTACTCATCCTGTTGGGATTTGGGGGCCTGCATTCACATGTACCTGGTATGTTTTTCAAGGTGATAGGGTTGGGATTCCAGCCATGGTCAGCCCTGTAAGATCTAGCTCCCTTAACTACTAGACTGAAGGGCCACCCCCAGCTAACTCTTTTTTTTTTTTCTTCGAGAGGTTTTTGCGATAGGGCGCATGGGCTCGCCAGACAGACAGAGAGAGAGAAACAAAAAGCGAGAAACCATCCCCCGGGGGGGATGGCCACGCCACAATTCCTTCTCCTCCATTCTCCTCTCGGGATCTTGGGCACGCACGCACACGCGCCTGGCGTGAGTTTTAAGCCACCGCCTCTGGGACACGAACCGCGGTCGACTACGTGGGAGTCCAGTGATATAGCCATTATGCTAACTGCTGGTCCCCGCAGATAACTCTTATTACATGAAGTTTTAATACAAAGCATTGGGCTACATGTATATCCTGAACATCTGTCCTAAAGACTCTTCCAACACAAGCCTACATTTTTAGGACAAAATCATGACACATCCCCAAGCTGTGTTCCACTTATCTCCCCCGGAGGACTAGAATCCCTTCTCTAATATCCTCAAGCCAAGGTACTGTGACTGTCACTGCCTGTGAGAACCTTAAAGCCACTCCCTTACCCCCATTCCTTCTCCTTGGCCACCTTCCTCTTGGAGCCTTTCAGAATTGATGTCATTACTGCCTCAGGTCCCCCCCCCCCCTAGAATCCTCAAGTGCCCATGATAGATTTGGTCAGCAATTGCTCATTTTGGAGTCAGAAGTCTTCCCAAAGAGCTTGTGAGAACTCTCCAACATTTTCTTAAGATTAGCTTTTCCTCAAGCATCTTTTTTTTTTTTTTTCACAATAAATATTCGTTTAATAAACAACTCCAATAAGAAGCATGACAAAACTTAGAAGAAAATATGTTTACCAACCATAGCTACAACAGTAAAATTACAACATTGAAAGTGATATTATACATTGTATATTGAAAAACTCCACACAGATTTAAAAACTTAAATCACAATAGTACGAATTTGTCAAAAGAACCTAAGCTTGAATTTCAAATTTTTTCCAAGACTTTTCAAGCATAAGTTTCCTTCCTCCACCTACATCAATTGTATAATGCCCTGGGCACCCCTTTTTCTCCTCTTCTTTTTTTTTTTTTTTTTATTATCTATTTTTTTATTACATTGAATTACATACAACTTTACAGTGTATTACATTGCTTTTTCAAAAGGGAATGCCATGCATGTCAGTCAGTACAGAGACATTAATCTCCCCGCTTCAACATTCAATATCTTTCCTATGTTTCCCCCAATCATTATTATTATTTTTCTAATGATTTTTTATGATAAACATGATGCTGGGCAACAAAGACCTTTCCTTTCTTCTGTGCCCAGCTTCCAGACCTACCCAGTTCAAACAAAAGCAAAGGCCAATCTCTAGAAGGTCATGGTCCTTCTTGCCTACCTGGGGAGTAGTCTTTTTATCTCCACTCAACCCTTAAATATACATATAAAAATTACACTGTAATATTATACTAAATTTGAAAAAGAAAAAAATAATAATCCCCATCATCTCCACACCAAGATACAAGTACCATTGTCATTGGGGTGGGTTTACTTGGACTACTCTTTTTCATGAAGCTCATTTCATCCCTTTGTCATTGTTATATACACACTCTCACCATGCTGTGAAAACATGCCTCCATGTTATTACATGAGCAGTAGTCATCATTTCAATACAAAACATAGAATTGAAACATTTATCACTTGACTGATGAGTGCTACATGTGTCTATCAAAATGATAACTCTCTAATAGTTTCCTCTATATTTCAGATTATTTTCTTTTAGAGAGCGCTATGAACCCTTTTGCAATTCTGGGCACATCATGATAAATTGTTCTCTGTGGGAGACTGTATAAATGTATATTGCCATGATCAATATGGAAAGATCGCAGCTTTACAATATCTTTGCCAGTATTGGACATTGTATTGTATTTGATCTAATACATTAATACAATTTGACCTAACGTATTAGGTCAAAACTTGGTTCTTCATTGATATTTCAATCTGATTACTAATGTGGATGTTGAATGATTTTCCATAGATCAGGTAGTCACCATGACTCCAAGCCAGTTAAGTCCCGTTCTGTCTCTTACCTTGATTTGTGTACATTTAGAAGCTATTTTTCACAGAACTTTTGCAAGCTTATCATCCTTAGCCATTGATGCCAGTCATGCCATGTTCTGTATAACCAGTTTTATTTTTATTGTGAGTAGCTCCCATTTTCTCGAAGAGAACTTGGCAAGAGTTCTGTCCTGTCATGGTGAATTAGGCACAGTCTCTTTTGTCGACAGGAGTTGGCTTATTGAGCTGGGCTTGGGCACCAGGTGCCACCTCCTGCTTGGCTGTCCTTTCAGCAACATCACCTATACCTAGAGTGCCCAGTGGGCACTGAACTGGGAAAGAATTTAACCTACCTGAATTGTGTTTGGTCACAGGTCAGTGGCATCTAAGGAGTGGCCCAGAAGGAGGGGTAGCCTGACCTAAGAAGACTCTAAATCATTTGTCCTGTCCAACTACCACCACAGCACCGCACTTTGGAACTCAGAGCTGAGAATGTGAGTCAAGAGGAGGCCTAAGTCCCTCTAATTCAAATATGATAAGGCAGAAGTGGAAGTCTTGGCACATAAAATGTGTCCTCTATTTGGTGGCAGAGCAAAATTTATTTCATATCCTCAATAAACACGTGTTTGTGTCACCTTTCTGCCATGTAAACAAGAAGATCACCTTTCCTTGCCAGGGCAGCAGCTTCCTTGGGCAGAGTACTAAGGAGACAGGATAATGACAATTACATTTTCTTCAATTAGGAGAAAGGCCGCACCCTCACATTGATTGTCTTCAATCTTTGGGACTCCCTGTAGAACTCTCTATCACTCCTTCCCATCCACTCCAGTTCTGCAATGGGATCTCATGAGCTGAGAAGTCTGAGAATTTTGCTGCTGTCTTTGTTATTTTTGTTGTTTGTTGTTTTGCCATAAGACAAACAGTGAGAGTGAAAATAAGAAATCACCAAACCCCCACCCCACAGGGGGAATGGCCACACCACAATCCCTTCTCCATTCTCCTCCTGGGATTTTGGGCATGCACGCATACATGCCCAGCACAATTTTCAAGCTGTTGGTCCGGGACTTGAACTGCGGTTGGCCATGTGGGAGATGAGTGCTATAACTACTATGCCACCTGCTGATCCCTGCTGCTGTCTTTATTAAGAGAGGATGCAGCATTTTTCAGAGGCATTAAAGAGGAGGAACTGCCTGACTTGGATTTGGTGGTGGTGGGACAGTGAGGGTTTTAACTGATCCTCAATTTACTGGTTTAGGCAGTGGATACACTTTTTCAGGAAGGAGGACAAGTCTAGTTTTTCATATGATAAATTTTGAACATCCAAAAGACATCTGAGTGGTGTCCTATGTAATCCAGAGCCCAGGGCAAAGACTGAAGATTCAAAGATAACATGCAAGAGGTGGCTAAGTCTACTCAGGGCCTGCTCACGGAAAAGGCAAGTTTTAGAGCCAGAACTGGGATTGCTGACCTGTAAGAGGGCAAGGGACAAAAGTACAACCTAGAGGAGACTGAGAAGCCCTGGCCAGAGCAATTGGACAACAAAAGGATTTCTGGAAGGAGGTGTCTACTCTCAAATTTTCAGGGAGGGTCAGTAAGAAAAGGACTGTGAGTATCCGTTGGTTGGGATACAGGAGATAGCAATTATCAGTAACTAGTCCAGGAAGATTGGATGTGAAAGGAAGTTGGAATGAGAGGTCAAGAGAGAGGTGTTGTGAAGATGGGAGACGCCAATGCATGCATGAAGGATTGCTTTAAATCGCAATGTGTAGAAAAGCAACAGCCTTTTCTGCCTTCCAGAGAAAAAGGCCTAGTTTCTTTTGCACTGTCTTAAACCTGCTTGCTCTGGAAAGTAAACTTTATCCACTAGCATGTGGGAATACAAGTAGAGCATAGGATGGAGTGAAAGACAAAACGAAGGCTGAAGAAGAACTAGTGAGAAGGAGAGTGAGCAGAAAGGGAGAGGGGCTCAGAAGGGAGAGGCCCTGAGCAGCAGGCCCAGAGGAGGAGAGGTAATAAGGGCAGTCAGGCTAGGGTTTGGCAGAGTGGGGAGGACCGAGGTTCCACTGGAAGTTATCTGGTTGGCCAGGTGACCTCAAATCTCACTAAAAGTTAGTCACGCCCAGTCACTTTTGAGTGAGTAGCTTTTGGAAGTCTAATTTGGAGACAAGGGACTCAGATCAATCGAGGGAGACGAAATTAGCCGTAAGAATTATGAGATGAATGAGGGCAAGGATGCCATTTGAGTCAGCCCCAGGATGGCCCGGCTTCAGTATTTCCCTGACTGCCATTTGAGGCACAGCCCATTTCATAGACGACAGTGGGAGGCTGGCAGGCGCGGATCTCCAGGTACCTGGTGACTGACTCACATAGGGAAAGACCCAGGAAAAAAGGGGAAAATGGAAGAAATAGGTCAATTTGCCAAATAACCAGCCATCATTTCCCAAAAACCAATTAGCTGAAAAACAATCTGCTATAAACCAATTTGCTAAAGGATCAGTTTCCCTTATGAGTAACTGCTGGAATTCGCCCCAATGTTTGTTTTGGTTAATTGCTTTAAAAATTATAGTGATTTGGGTGCTCTGATTTCTACAGTATTGAGGATTTTTCCCCCAGGTTTGGTTTTCTATTTCACTTAGGTTTAGCAGCTTAGTTTGGCTTGCAAGTGTCAGGTATCTTTTAACCAACAATTTTGTTATAGATGTCTCAGCCCATCTCTGGTAAATGTCAGTCTTAAGTGAGTTTTCAGGAGTGGGATATTTCCTGGACGTACTTTATTATTATTATTTTTATTTTTTTAAATTTTTTTTGGTGCCAACGGATGGGTTTTCCCTCAAGTGCATTTACTGTCGACTCTAATTTTAAAGACTTGCGTCTAAATTGGATGATAGTTCCACTTTGGGATTTTGTCATTGGGGAAGTTGTCATGGATGTGTGATGATTAACGTGCAGGAAAAAGTTGTATTTGGCTGTCTGCCAAACCACTTTATAAAAATAGAGAAAATGCAGATTGGTGTAAAATTGCACTGGAAAGACAAAACCATCTTTTCTGCAAACCAAAGGTTAAAATTTAAAAAGCCTCATGAATTGCCAAAACCTTTATAAGTAACTGTTGAGGAGTAGTCGGCTTCTGAAATGTGAACCACATGTCTATAAATCTGATAGAAAGCAGTGGTGGAGGAAAGTAAAACAACCCAAAATAAAACAATGCAACTAGATAACACTGAGGGCCAAAATATCGGAGGGAAAAAAATCATTAACAGATATTTGAGCCTTCCTATGAAAGTATGTATAGTGTTACATGTTTTGGAACACACTAGTAGCAATACGTTTTTAGTGATTTGGTAGTCTGTGAAATTGGTCCTTTGGCAAATTCGTTTTTGACACAGTGGTTTTGGGGAATCGGTCACTGGGAGGTGCGGCTTTGCGCAGTTTTTCTTTCAGTCAAGGGCTCTTCTGAAGGAAAGGGTGAGAGAGTGGCTGAGGCTGCCCCGGAAAGGAGGAGGGGGGTAAACTAAGATTCCCTTCAGATTCTGCTGGAAGGGAAGGGAGGGTTGAAGGGAAGGTGGAGCACAAGGTGGGCCTGAAGGGGGCGCAGAATGAGGACGTTTGAGGAAAAGGAGAAAGGTAGAGCAAAGTTTAGAACTGCCGGGAGGGCTGGGGAGAGGGGTCTGGGCTGTGAAGACTCAGGCTCAACTCCACACAGTGGGCTCTGGTCCAACCGCTGCACAAGCAGGTGACCCTCAGCTACACGGCACCCTGAAAATTCCCAGAACTGCTCCCTACCCAGGCGAGGACCAGCAGGATCAGTCTTGGGCTGGACTTGTTCTGGGCAGTGCTATGGAAAGATAAGAGAGAGAAGATACCAGGATGACGGCCTACGCAGTAGCGATGAGAAACCCTGGGAGCCAGGCTGTGTACCGTCCCGGCAGGGCAGCCGAGCTTGCCAGGAACACACCTTGTGGCTAGGTTGGCATCTCCACACAGACCAGGAGCAGGTCTGCTAAATGCAAAAGCAGCACTGAGAGCAAGGGATAGGGTGTGAGGGGTGACAAGGGGGGGGGGGGGGTCATGGAACCGGGGGCTGGATCCTAGAAGCTCTAGTGCTAGCCGAGTCCATCCGTCATGCAGACCCAGAAGTGGCCAGGGTCAGGGAGGGCTGGGAAGAATATTTAGTGCTACTCTTGGGCCTAGCCCTACTCCTCCCACTTCTCCATGGGCATGCACACACTACCACCATAAACTACAGCTGTTGCTGTCACCACCACCACCAACTCTTTCCACAGTGTGGTCAAAGGCACTAAAGCACCTCCTTATCTCCCCTCCTCCATCACCTGCCCTTCCTCTCGTCCCTGTTTGGATGACAATTAATGCAGAACAGGAGTTCCTACTCTGTTTCTGGGCAGATGTGGCCATTCATCCATGAGAGAAGAATAAATTAACCTACTCTGTCTTTGGGTTGCCTCTCCCATCTTCCTCCAACTCCAGGGAGACAGCATCGAGGTCCCTTATACTCGTCCCTTTCCAATTTTCACGCTCCCCCTCCCTAGTCAGACTTCTGCAGGAACTTAATTTGGGGGGAAGAGGGATCCCTTGGGCAGCAAGCAGCTCCTCATCCTGTCTCCTCTGGGTTCAGCTACTGCCTGTAGCATAAGTGACTCCTGGGGCTGCAGAATGGAAAGCCCCTATTAAAATGCTAATATGGCGTCTAGAAGGTGTAAAGCTTAAGCCAGCACCACACATTCAATTCCACACTCTCTCCTACTTTAAACAGTCTGGGCACAACACTCAGGGGGCAGTGCATTGCACACAGGGTTGGGGGACAGCTCTAACACATGCTTAGGACCATGTGCTCTGTTCCAGGTGTGGGGTCCCCTGCCCAAAGGCTGAGGTGCAGGCACCTCTGGGGCCCATTAGGCCCCAGGGATCTGGCACCGCCATTCAGTTAACATTTCTCATATTCAGGGCCCCCACGACATATTTCACACTATACTACAATCATTGGTACGGTGTAAACTCTTCTCTAGTTGCCTACCTCTGCAAGATGGCACCCTCCCAGCCCTACCCACCTTTCACATCTAGCACTGCATAACTGGCTGAAGTATCAGGGCCAGCAGGTGGTTAGAATACTGAACTCCCACACAGTCAACCACGGTTTGAGTCCCAGGCCTGATGGCTTGAAAAATCACACATGGTATATGTGCATGAATGCCCAAAATCCCAGAAGAAGTGATTACAGTGTGGCCATCTTTCCTGGGAGGTGATTTTTCACTTTCCCTCTCTCTGTCTCTCTCTGGTGAGCATACATGCCCCACAATAAAAGCTAAGAAAACAAAGGTCAACCTTGAGAGTATTGCTTCTGAAAAATGGAGTAGAAGACATACTTTTCCCCATTCTTCTCACTAAGTACAACTGAAAATCCTAGGAAATATATAGAGCAACTATACAAAGCCTCTAAAAGATATAGAGAAGAAGGCAAACTAGGTATCTTGGCACCCCATACTCCATCCTAAATGGTGTCAGAAAATGCCAAGTGCATTCAGGACTCGGGACTTTCATCCTAACTGGCAATAATGAAGAGCTGCCCACTCTTCCCTTTGGTATAAGTGGAGAACTGGGGAACCCAGAGAGGGAGAAGGCACCTAGATCATGTGAAGCAAAAATGGGTAGAACTGGGGGCTAGCAGGTGGCATGGTGGTGAAGGCACTGGACTTCCACATGGCCAACCATGATTCAAGTCCTGGACCCAGTGGCTTGAGAATTACATGTGTGCATGTATGTCCCAAATCCAGGAAGTGAATGGAGGAGAAGGGATTGTGGTGTGGAAATCACCCTGGAGAGTGATTTCTCACTTTCACTCTCACTGTCTCTGTCTCTGGTGAGTGCACTCGCCCTATGGCAAAAACCTTTGAAAAAAATGGGCAGAACCGAAAGGAGGAATAAGCAAATTGATAATTAGAGTCAGGTAGTTCACAACTTCTCTCTCTTTAACTGTAGAAAGAGCAGACTGAAAATTAGCAAGGATATGGACGAACTCAACACCATTATCAACCAACAGGAGCTAATTGAAGTTTATAGAACTTTCTAGCCTAAACTAGCAGAATACACATTCTTTTCATGTACCCACAGACCTTACACTAAGATATGTCATATCTTGGACCTAAAACACGCCTCAGCAAATGTAAAAGAACTGAAATCATACAGAGCTTGTTTTCTGATCACAATGAAATCAAACTCAAAATCAGTAACAGATACATAGTAGAAAATTTTGAAATAATTAGACACGAAACAACATACTTCTAAATAACCCAGGATTCAAAAGGGAAGTCTCAAGGGAAATAAAAACTTGAACTCAGTGAAAATGAATATGCGACATATCAAAATTTGCGGGACTTACTAAAGCAGAACCACGAGGAAAATTTATGCCATAAATGCTTACATTAGAAAAGAGGAAATATAGCAAATCAATAATTTAAGCTTCCATCTCAAGAAACTAGGGAAAGAAGAGCAAAAGCAATCTGTTGCAAGATGAGGAAGGAAATAGAAAAGTGAACAGAAAGAAATGAACATTTTTAAAAAATAGAGAAAATCCATGAAACAAAAATGGGAAAAGATCAATACAATTGACAAACCTCTAGCAAGACTGACAAAGAAAAAAAGGAGACATAATTACCAGTATTAGGAGTGAAACAGAATATATCACGATAGAGCCTGCAGATATCAAACTGTTAATAAGAAAATATGTATGACGTAATACGTGGAAGTTTGACAACTTAGATGAAATGATCCAATTTCTTGGAAAGCACAAATGACCACAGTTCATCTAAAATAAAATCAATCATTTGAATACCCTTATAACTATTAAAGAAATTAAATTCATACTTTTGGAACATCCTAAAAAGTAATTTACAGGCTCAGTGGGTTTTATTGAAGAATTCTACCAAATAGCTGTGGAAGAATTAACACCTATGTATACAGCGTCATCCAGAAAATAGTAGATGAAAGAATTCATTTTAAAATGCCAGTATCATTCTTATATAAACCAGACAGAGACAGTACAAAAAATGAAAATTATAGTCCAATATCCCTCATGAATATAGACACAAAAATTCTTTATTTTTCCTTTTTTTTTTGGAGAGGTTTTTGCTACAGGGTTTGTGCGCTCGTCAGAAAGACAGAGAGACAGAAAGCAAGAAATCACCCCCCGGGAGGATGGCCATGCCGCAATCCCTTCTCCTCCATTCTCCTCTCAGGATCTTGGGCACCCACGCACATGCACCCAGCATGAGTTTAAGCTGCCGGGTCGGGAATTGAACCACGGTCAACTACATGGGAGTCCAGCGACATAGCCATTATGCTAACTGCTGGTCCCTAGACACAAAAATTCTTAAGAAAATATTACCACATAGAATTCAACAATACATGAGGCCAGCAGGTGGCATGGTGATTAAGGGCACTGGACTGCCACATGTCCCACTGTGGTTCAAGTCCGGACCTTGCAACTTGCTTTCTCACTTTCTCTCACTCTCTCTTTCACTCTGTCCCTCTCCGTTCAAATCAAAATAAATAAATACATAAATAAATAAATTTAAATAAAATAATTCTTAAAAAAAGAATTTAGCAATATAAAAAAATTATTCACTATATCCAGGAGGGTTTATACCAGGGATACAAGGCTTAGTCAATAATCTAAAATCAGTCAATGTGGGGCCAGCACGTGATGTAGTGGTTGAGATGCTGGACTCCCACATGACAAACTGCAGTTAAAGTCCCAGGACCCAGTGACTTGAAACTCATGCCAGGTGTATGTGGGTGAGTGCCTGAAATCCCAAGAGGAGAATAGAAAAGAAGTAACTCCAGCGTGGCCATCCAAACCGGGGGTGGGGGTTGGGGGGGGCCGGGGGGGCAGGGCGGGGCAGGCAGTGATTGCTTGCTTTCTGTCTCTCTTTCTCTGTCTCTCTGGTGAGTGCATGCACCCTATAGCAAAAATTTCTCTAAAAATAATTAACTAATTAATTAATTAACTAATTAATTAATTAACTAAATAAAAATAAAATCAGTCAATGTAACTCACCATTTTAAAGGCCTAAAGAAGAGAAAGCACATAATTATTTTAATCGATGTAGAAAAGACAAACACAAAATTCGACACCCTTCATTATAAAAAAAAAAAACTCAAAAAACAAGAATAGAGGAAATTATCCTTAATTTGATAAAAACATCTACAAAAAGTTTACAGTTGACATCAAATTTAGTAATGAAAAACTTAATGCTTTCTCCCTAAGATTATGAACAAGGCAAGGCTATTCAACATACAGCTTTAAATTGTAGACAAAGCAAACAGGCAAGAAAGGGAAATAAAAGACATGCAAAATGGAAAAGAAATAAAACTACCCTTATTTTTAGATTACATAAATGTATGTGAAAAATCTCCAGGAATCTACAAAAAAATTTCTAGAATTAATAAGTGAATTCAGCAAAGTCATATGATTAATATAATGAAGATTTTTTTCTATATAGTAGCAATAAACAATAGAAACCAATTTATGATTACACACAAAAAGAAAAGAAATACTTAGGTACAAATCTAACAAAAACATGCATACAGAACTTACATGCTAACACTATATAATACTGACGAGAGAAATTTTAAAAATGATCAAACTTAGCAGAGATAGATGTCAAATTCATGATCAGAAGACTCAACATAGTAAAGATGTCAATCCTTCCTAAATTCATATAGAATTTTAACAAAATTCCTATAAAAATATCAGCAACATTTTCTGTAGATATAGTCAAGATTTCTCCAAAATTTAAATTGAATGTCAAAGAAACTAAACTTATTGGGACCAGCAGTTAGCGTAATGGCTATGTCGCTGAACTCCCATGTAGCCAACCGCGGTTTGAGTCCTGAACCCGGAGGCTTAAACTCACACCAGGCACATGTGCGCACGTGCCCAAGATCCCGAGAGGAGAATGGAGAAGGGATTGCGGCGTGGCCATCCCTCGGGGGGGTGATTTCTCGCTTTCTGTCTCTCTGTCTCTCTCTGTCTGTCTGGTGAGCTCACACGCGCCCTATAGCAAAAACCTCTCCAAAAAAAATAAAAAGTGAGACGAATCATTCTATCTAATGTCAAGACTTACTGTGTAGCAATGGTAAGCAAGATAGTGTCATACTTCCTGGTGGAGAAGTAGACATATCGGTGGAATAGACTATAGTGCCACAAAAATATGGTTGAATAATTTTTGATAAAGGTACAAAGGGATGAAAGATAGCCTTGTCTCTCTTTTCTTTCTTCCTTCCTTCCTTCCCTTTTTTTTTGTTATAAAGGTTTTTGCCATAGGGTGCAGGTGTTCACTGGAGAGAGACAGAAAGACAGTGAGAGGGAAAGTGAGAAATCACCCCCCATAGGGGATGGCCATGCTGCAATTCCTTCTCCTCTCTTCTCCTGGATTTTGGGGATGCCCCAAATTTTCTAGCTACCAGGTCCAGTACTTGAACTGTAGTCAGCCATGTGGTAGTCCAGCGCCTTAACCACCATGACATCTGTTGGCCCTGAAAGATAGTCTTTTCAATAGCTAGTGCTGGAGTAACTGGGGAGCCATAGAAAAGCAAAAACTAAAACAAAACCAAGTACTTCAATCTATACCTTATACATTATTAAAAAAAAAAAGATCCCAAACTAAAATATAAAAGATAAAACTATAAAAATGAAAACAGAAGAAATTCTTTAGTTCCTAGTGTTAGGGTAGATTGAAACCAAAAGCATATTTCATAAAAGGAAAATTATTATTTTTTTAGAGAGAGATTTTTGCTATAGTATGCATGTGCTTGCCAGAGAGACAGAGAGAAAGACAGAGAGATAGCAAGAAATCACCTCCCCCCCCCCCCCCCCCCCCCCCCCCCCCCAGGAAGGATGGCCATGCTGCAATCCCTTCTGCTCCATTCTTCCTCTCGGGATCTTGGGCATGCACGGACACAAGCCTAGCATAAGTTTTAAGGTGCCAGGTCCGGGACTTGAACCACAGTCAACTATGTGAGAGTCCAGCGACATTATACCATCTGCTGGTTCCAAAAAATTGATAAATTAAACCTTAAAAAAATTAAAAACATTTTCAAGTAAAATATCCTGCTGAGAGGATGAAAAGACAGTACACATTTGAGAAAATTATTTTCAAATAATTCTGATATTTAGCAAAGAATTCCCATCTAGAATTTATAAAGAACTATCAAATCTCATTAATAAAAAATAAACAATTCTATTCAGAATTGGACAAAAGTCATGGAGAGACATTTCAAAAAAGAGAATATACAGATGGCATATAAGCACATAAAAAGATGTTCAATATCACTACTGATTAAGGAAATGTAAATTAAGACCATTATTAGCTATTACCTCATACCTAAGAGAACAGCTAAAATAAAATTTGAAAAATGACATTATCCAATGCTGGTCCAGGTGCCAAGAAACTAGATCTTTATTGCTGATGAGAATGTGAAATGGACACTTTAGAAAATAGCAGAGAAGGGTTTTTTGTTATTATTTATTTACTTAAAAAACAAAATCAAACAAAAAAACACTAAGTGTCTTAGTTCTTTCAAGTCTTTCTAGTAAAATACTGTGAACTGGATGGCTTCAGCATTTATTTCTCATGGCTCCTTGGCAGATTTGGTGTCTAGTGCAGGCCTGCTTCCTGGTTCATCGCTAGCACTTTCTTCCTTTGCACGTGGTAGAAGGGGCAAGACAGCTCTCCTGAGCCTCTTTTATAAGGGCTCTGACCTCATGACCTAGTCACCTCTCCAAGTTTCTCCTAACTCTGTCACATTGGGGATTAGGTGTCAGTATATACATTTGGGGGGACACGAACATTTAAACCATAGCACTAAGGATACTTTTTCTTTCTTTCTTTTTTTTTTTTTTTTTTGTGACCCAGCAATTGGATTCTAAGGGGCCCAGATAGTGGCACAGTAGTAAAATGGTAAAATGTTCTGCTAGACAGACCCACCTGGGAAGTTCTGGGTTTGTGTTCAGAAACCTTCCTGAGTATTCTGGGCACGTGAGTGTCCATGGTGAGGGCTGGCTAAGGCTAAGAATGGATCACCCCTGTTGGGGTGGCTGTGTGTCTATCTCTGTCTCTCTTTTCTCTGTCTCTCACACTTATGAAAGAAAGAAATAAAGGGAAAAATGTTTAAAAATTATAACCTCAAGCACTTATTTCAGAGAAATAGAAACCTGTGTACACACAAAAACTTGTATGAGTCTTTATAGTACCTTTATATGTAATAAATCAAAAACAACTGAAATGCCCTATAGAAGAATGATGAAATAAATTATCATGGAATGATACTCAGTAATACAATGGAATAAATTATTGACAGGTGCAATAACTTTGATAAATCTCATAGGTATTGTATTGAATGAAGAAGCCATTCTCAAAAGGTCACATATTGTATGATTTTGTTTATAGTAAATTCTCAATATTACATAACTATTGAAATGGCGATCAGACTAATGGTTGCCAGGAATAGTGATGGTGGTGATGAGGGTTGGGGAGGAGCAGTGGATATGACTATAAAGAACTTTGCTGTGTTAGAACAGCTCTGCTTCTTGATTGTGGTAGAGTTCTTATTTGTGATATAATAGCATAGAACTCACGCTCCATGCACACACAGTAACAATGTACTCATCTTAACGCTGCGAGAATCCTCAGGCAACAGCTTCTCCAATCAAAGGCATTCGCTACCATCATTTTCTTCTCTCTGGTCTCCAAATGATCCTCCTTTTCTTAACTAAACTCTGAATTGCTTCTCCCATAATCTTGTTGCTTCTTTGAGGATCTTGCTCAAAACTTTATATTCTCACTTGCTTTCCTCTTCTGCTCCAGTGGCTTATTTTCTTCGGTATATAGCTTTCCTCAGTCATCTCCAAAACTTAACAAGAACAATAGCATTAGCCACAAACTTCCCTCAGCCCTGTTCTGTCTTCAGCATGAAGCCGTATTATTGAAAATTTCCTATCAGGACAAATAATTTCTGTCACCAAATTCAGGGATCTCTCATCATCTTGTTACTGAAATGCTCTTCCTGGCTTGGGCCTCTTACACTCTTTCTCTTTCTGAGCCTCTGGTCCTCATTCTCTCTGCCATGAACTCCTTTTTTTTTTTTTTTTTTTTTTTTTTATATGAGGTTTTTGATGAGGTATAATATACATATAGCAAAGTGCATTTTTTTCTCTTTTTTTTGACAGAGGCTATAGAGAGAAGCATAGAGAGACAGAGGGAAGAGGGAGAACGCAACTCCCAGTGGGGTATGGTCATAATCCCTTCTCCACTACCTCTCCATCCTGTCAGGATTTAGGGCATACATGCACACATATCCAATGTGGTTTCTCAAGTTGCCAGGGTGAGGACTTGAACCTCACAGTCAGCTATATGAGATGTAGATCCCTTAACTACTAGGCCATGGGGTTAGTCCAAGCGTATAAACCTCAAGAGAAAAGCTGGATGAATTATTGTACATGTACATATACGTGACCATCACTGTGAATAGAGTATAGATAACTTCCAGAAACCCCTCTGAGCTCCTTCCCCGCCAATCCACCATCCTCCCCTTCTCTTCAGTAGATCACCACTCTGACTCCTACCGTCATGTGTTATTTTTACTTGTCCTAGGACTTTACAGAGTATGTGATCTTGGGTGTCTGGTTTCTTTTACGCAGCATGGTATCTGATAGATTCACCCATATTTTCACGTGGATCTGTAGCTCATTCTTTTTTATGGGTAAGGAGTATTCCATTGTGTGAATATGCCATGATTTGTTTATCCATTCCACTGTCGATGGACATCTGAGTTTTCTCTCCATTTTTCTTTCTTTGTTTTTGTTCTTGTCAATTCAGCATCCTTCAGTATTTTGTCTTCGTTTTTCCTCAAGTTATCTCAGTTCTCTTCAAAATGCTTTGGAACAGTAGACACCAGCCTTCCGAGCAACCTGCTTTTTCTTGCTGCCAGACCAGCAACAGACCCACTTTCTGATATCAGGAGGTCAAGTTATCAGTCAAAACACTGAAAAAGAGGAAGTTGGAAGTCATTATGAAGCAGTGTGAGATCAAGCAGTTGCAGGCCTTGGGAGGGATGAAGAGAAGTCTCTGGGCCAGTCTTAGAGCTCCTAAGGTTCTATAGGTCAGGGCTCTGGGTGTGGGGGAGCAGGGACCAGGCACACAGCCCATTGCAGGACTCCCTGGAGCTCTGCAAGTCTCTTGACTGGGGTTGGGCTCCCTGGCTTTCTGCCCGGTGCCTGAAGGCAACCAAAATGAGTGCCCAAGAGAGCCAAGAGCCACAAAGTTGTTTTTCGAAGACTTAAAGGGGATTATGTCATCCATCCAGCCTGTTTGCCCAAGGGAAGAACCTCAGGTCTCCTCCCTCAGGCCCCTCAGATAGCTCTTACTATAAAAAAAAAAGTAGGAGAAAGAGAGGAGAGGATGTAGCTGCTGGAGCAGCTGGGGATGGACTCCAATAGTGATTGACAGATGACTTTGCAGGGAAATCCAGATGGGCAAACCGAACTTGCTTGAGGGAGCTTTAGGGCTACAGAGCTGACTGTTTATGTGGAAAACAATCAAAGGCAAGGGGAAGATTGAGAAGAGAGACACCCGAGAAAACCTCAAGAAGCCACAAGACCTAGATGAGAACTGCCGATCTGGTAATGACTGGGTGTGCTGTGGGGTTGGTGTTTATCCCAGAAAAGTTAGTGTTTTCCTGAGATCTGGTGACAATTTGGGCACGTCTATTTATGTAGAAGGGCAAGCCCTGGGAAGAGGTTTCAGTCAGGAGACCTGGGGTTGAGTCTTGGCCATCTGGGCCACTGCTCCCCAGCTTTGGGTAGCCACAGTCTCTGCCTACTAGCGGCAGTCAGGCCAGCACAGCTCCATTGGTTTTTCTGGACCTAAGAAGCCTGGTTTCTCAGGTCCAGGTTTGCTAAGGCTCTGGCTGGACTTCACCTTGACCTTGTCAGCATACACCTGAGCCACTCCCTATGGCATTATAGATCTACTCAAGACTGAGGCAAGGTTTTGTTTTGTTCTTAAAATCTTACTTCAGTAGTCACTTCAGAGGAAAATCTTCACAAAGCATCTCATATTACAGGGCATTTATTTGCTTGGTAATTTTGAACAACTTACTTGAACCACAAAATCCAATCTGGGAAAGAACCATTGGCTCCAATGTTCTAAAAAAAATGCTAGTTTTGGATACTGATAGTCACTTATAGAAGTCAAAGAAATGTGACACCCGGCCTGGCAAGTTGAAAGGCTGAATGTGGCAGTCCAGCTTTTTGAGGGTCCCTTAAAAAGCTGTACAAGGGGCTGCCACAGGGAGGATAACAAATTCACACTTAGGGGATGAAGGCACACCTTGATTATCCTAATGCTCTACAAATGGCTATTTGTGGCTTGCTCTTCCTGGGATACAGCCCTCAGATTCATAGTCACTGCATCTTAACCGATTTGGCTGAACAAAGGTGAGGCATTTCTGAACAAACTGACATAAACGCAAATGGATGATCTGGCAATGAGAAAGATACTGGTGCTATGTGTAAGGAATGGGCCAACCACATGAGAAAATAGAAATGTAGAGCCTTTATTGGGAGCGATCCCAGGTGAGGTTCGCTGGTCTGACAGAAAGGGCGAGAGAGGGAAGGAGACTGGCCAGAGAAGTTGCGTGCTAGGGTGGGGGTTAGCGATTTTTATAAGGGTATAGGGAGGAGGAGTGCCTTAGAGGTAGAAACAGTCTATGTATGGTAAAGGTTTAGGGGGAAGGCAAACTACTGTGCCACATAAGGTCTGGTGACATATGCAGAGTAGAGCCCCATGTGCCAAGTACAGTGTGCCGTGTGCAGAGTAGAGCAGGGTGCATGTGCTACATCCAGGTTAGATCCGAGTTCAGCACAGGTCTGATGACAGACTAGATCTGAGTTGCATCAGCTTATTGGCATGGTGTCCAACTACCACATCCAAGCTGCCCAGGCCTCCAGCCTAATACTATGAAAACCTGAGCCTGTAAGAAAGCAACATTTCCAAACTCATGTATTATTATCATTATTATTATTATTATTATCATTATTATTATTTGGTGTGTCTAACAACATCATTAATTAAGCAGATTTTTTTTTTTTTTAAAGACAAGGTCTCACTGTCATGACCCTCCTGCCTTGCTCTCAGTTGGGACTACAGCTAGGACTACAACTGGACTACTGTGGGCATGCATCACCATACCTGGCTCTTTTTTATTTTTTTAGTCAGAGTCTTGCTATGATGCCCAGGTCAGGCTGGAGCTCAAAAACCTCCTGCCTCATCCTCCTCAGTCACTGAGATTATAGATAAATGCACTGTGTCTAGCTTGTAGGTGAGACTGGAATTGAACCCTGGCTTTCCACATGGCTCCAGTCTACAGAACACAGCATCTTTGCAGTGTCTACTCCAGCATCTGGACCACTGAACAGATATTTAACTATTCTCTCTATATTTCTAAATATTAATCAAAACACAACTTAAAAGTATTCTCATTCAAAAATTCCTGTACACAATTATGTTAAAATCAGCATATGTTATACTCTCTAATCCAGAAATAGAAAATGCCCAAAGCTTATAACTAGACCCAACCTATGCAGTTAACCAGAACCCAGCTGAATCACTGAATCACTGCTACCCTGGAAGATCACACAAGATGGACTGAGACCTCTCCTGGCCTGGAACCCAATCTGTAAGGTATTAGTACATACCCTGCCCTAATGTCAACTGCCCTGAAATGGTTTACAGTCATGTCCTGTGACCCCCATGCAAGTGCTGTGCTGGTTGCCATGAAAGACATTCAGATACCTAAGTGACATATTCATGATCTCCTGGATTTGAGGTTGGCTGTGAAGTCAGAGTGTAGTGTGTACATGTGAGGTTGGAGGTGGGAGGAAAGAAGAGTTGCTATCTCCACAATACCTGTCAACAAAGAATAACAAACATTTTGATTTTCTCTTTCCCTCTTCTTTCATTTTCCTATCTGGCTATCTTCATCTGTAAAGAGCTCTGAGTATTCGTGCATAGAGCACCTTCAATGGGTAAGTCAGGCCCAGACTCTGTACTGGGGGAGCTGCTGCCTCTGAAGTCCAGAGACCCATAGCAAGAATGAGACTTGCTTCCCAGCTATTCATCATTGCCATCACCCAGTTTTCTCTGAAGTTTGACTGACTCTTCATTTTCAAGGAACTGACATTCTAGTTGAAAGAGGGTACCAGGAGACAGGATTGTGAAAGGATTGCTATTCTCTGTTTTCAAAATCAAGAACTTTAGCCACTTTACTTCCCCAAATGAGGCCTTCCCTACAGGGACATTTTCTGGTTTAGAGGCTGCCCGAGAAGAACAGTGAGTGTCACCTCAAATCACATCTCATTGCTTTACCAAATCCAGTTTCCCAGAAACAAGTTCATCTGTAAAAGAGCCTGTCGGATAGGTCAGGCCCTACTGTAATGGATCCCAAGAAATCCTTTTGATTCATCATTCTTCTGAGATTGGCTTCCATTAGGAATTACTGGAAATGAGCAGATTGTCAACAGAGCCAAATAGGAGTGTGGCATGCAGAGGAGGATGTCATGTGTAGAACATTGATGTGGTGTAGGAACTGACCCAGAAGCCCAACCCTAACAACAATGGGCTTCATAGAATCTGAGGATTTCTCCCTCCACTGTTCCTGGCAACTCTAGAGCTCCCTGTGTTGGTTTGGGTATTTATATCCTCAGCATTTAGAATGTACTAAGGTTTAAGTACCTATCTCAAGTCTTGAATTCTTGACTCATTAGAGATGCATGGTAACTCTGGCTGTAAAAAACATAGGGGAAGAGATATATTGCATGCCACAAGCTCTCTAGAAATATCTCCCAGGTGCTTTTTTTCTTTTTTTCCTTTTTTTTTTTTTTTTTTAATTTGGAGGTTTGGCTTTAGGGTACATGTGCTCCCTGGAGAGAGACAGAGACAGTGAGAGGAAAAGTGAGAAATCACCCTCTGGGGTATGACCATGCTGCAATCCTTCTCCTCTATTCTCCTCCTGAGATCTTGGGTATGCATGAACATGTGCTGGATGTGAGTTTCAAGCCACCAGGTCCAGGACTTGAACCATAGTTGGCCATGTGGAAGTCCAGCGATATAATCACTATGGCATCTGCTGGCCCCTCCCAGGTGCTTTCTTATTTTAAAAAAAAGTTCTCTCAGGACCAGCAGTTAGTGTAATGGCTATCACTGGACTTCCACATAGTTGACTGTGGTTCAAGTCCCGGACTCGGCGGCTTAAACTCATGCTGCTTATGTGTGCGTGCATACCCAAGATCCCAAGAGGAGAGTGGAGGAGAAGGGACTGAAGTGTGGCCATCCCTCTGGGGGTGGTGATTTCTCGCTTTCTGTCTCTCTCTCTCTCTGTCTTTCTGGTGAGCACACGCGCCCTATAGCATAAACCTCTCCCCCCCAACCCCCAAAAAAAAGAAAGACATTTTCTCAAAGCAGGGCTCTTTTGAGAGCACCCCATGACTGGCCTGTTTGGGTCCTCTCTGTCTTTCTATGCATACAAAAGTCTAGATGTCTGTGCCAACTGTGAAGGCACACCCCTTCCCACTGCAAAGTCTGTTTACAACAGGACAGAGCATCCTTTCTGAGGCCAAAACTGAAACAACAACAGAAACAACATAAAACCCCCTTCCTGAACCACAACCCTGGCTTAGAGTGTAATTTTTGAGAATATACTTCTCCATTCCTTGAATGGTTACCTTTGTCTTTATGGTCCTGCTATTTATGTGCTTTGAGAATTCTCCAGAAACTCCTTTTCCAAGAAATGAGCTAGCCCTTGGGTTACCATATTTACTGAATTTTCTGTTTTAGTCACATCTGGAGGGGACCAAACTTTGAGAGCTTCAAGGATAATCACAGTTTTGATGAGCCTTGTGGGCCAATGTCTTATTACAACACCCCAACAAAATGAACTCTCTCTCATATCAAACCTTCAAAGCCTTGGGGACCAGATGGCGGTGCAGTGGTAAATGTGATGCTCTGTGAGGCAATCCCACATGGGATTGCCTGGTTCAAGTCCAGAGACTTCCCTGAGAATGCCAGGTATGTGTGTCCTCATGATCCAAGGCTGATTGAAGAATGGAGGTGGATCACATTGAGACCCTGTTGTGGGTGTGCACGTTCTCTCTCTTTCATGGAAGAAATCAAATTTTAAAAAGCTATAAAGAAAAGTAATGAGAAAAATACTTTTAAAAATAGGAGGAAAAAAGCCTCAAAGCATTACCCAATCCCTTACTCTTTGATATTTTCTCCCTTTTCCAATGCTATAGCTGTGGTCTAAAATGAAGCTTTCAACCAACAGAGGAGATCTGGAGACTAGAGTGAAGGGAAATGGATCAAATCCCCTCTCCTCAAGAGATCTTAATATAGAGAAACTTTGCTTTCAGGTCTGCCCTCAGAGATACAGTGCAGGAACTCTGAGTTGCAAAATAAGCCTTTCTCTACTTCGGAGGTTTAAATATATATATATATATATATATATCTCCATGCTGACTTGAGGAAATGGCTTCCATTATGTTGGTGAGATCTGAGGTAGCATCTCAACCCATGGTGAGTATTGTGGGACAGCGGGAAAAATAGGACTCTCGAGCCACATAGACTGAATCTTGGCTCCACTAATCACGAGAAGCAATCATATGCTCACTGAGCCTGTTTCTTCATTTGTAAAATGGATTGTTATGAGTATAGAGACAACATGTGACCACATATCATGGATTCAATAGGTGGTATCAGCTATTGGTGATGATAACGTCATTATCATTATTATAATCATTATCATTGCCAGTAAGCCTTAAAGATCTTTGGAAAAGTGCTCCTGAGCTATAAACTGTAATTTCCAGCTAAAATTCACACTGGATCAAAGTGTTGTTAGGTTTAAAGTTTTCAGATTCTGTTCTTATCTATTGAGACGTATATGCCACACAAGACGGTCAGCAAATTTTGACTATAGGCCTTTTCCCATGTGCGAATGCACCTGTGTAAGTACACAGGCCCCCTGTAGGCCTCCTCCTCTTTTGCATCTTTTTGGGTCAAAGACATGAATATACTAATTTTCTATTTTTTAGGCCTCCACCACAAAATTAACCACATTTTGACTCTTAGGATGTTTCAGAAATTGAAAACACACACACTTCTCTCTCACACACATATGCATACACATACACACACTCACACATAGGAAAATAATCTGGAGGGACTGAATAGTAAATAAAACAGATTCTGAAAAAGAGTCAACAGTTGGAAAAAGAGAACGATAGATAACCCAGCTGTTGGAATTAGCTGGTAAAGATTTTAACCATGCTCAATCAAGGAAAAGAGGCTCCCATTAGAGAAAAATATATAATAGCTCATCAGACAAATATAAAATATTTTAAAAGAACCAAATAAAAATTATAGACTGAAAAAAAAACCATGTCTAAAATGAAAAGTTCACTTGTGAGGCTTAATAGCAGAATGGGATGGTATAGGGAAGAGTCAGTGAACTTGAAAACAGGGCAAATGAAATGCTGCAACCTAAGGAACATAGGGCCAAATGACTGAAAAGATGAATAGCCTCAAGGATTGGTACACAAATATCAACATTCCTAACATGAGTATGTAGAGTCCTAGAGACGAGAGGAGAATAAATGAAAGAGAAAAAAATTCCCAAATATGATGACAGGATTAAAATTTCAGATTCAAAAATCTTATTAAACCCCAAGCAGAATAAATACACAGAAAACACATTTAGGAACATCCTAGTTATATTACTAAATTCTAAAATAAGGGGAAAAAACATGGAAGCAGCCTGACAAAAATGGCACATCACATTAAACAGAGAGGGACCAGCAATTAGTGTAATGGCTATGTCGCTGGACTCCCATGTAGTCGACCACGGTTCGCATCCCGGACCCGGTGGCTTAAAACTCACACCGGACGCATGTGCGTGCGTGCCCAAGATGCCGAGAGGAAAATGGAGAAGGGATTGCAGTGTGACCATCCCCCCTGTGGGGTGATTTTTTGCTTTCTGTCTCTTTGTCTCTCTCTGTCTGGCGAACGCACGCGCCCTATAGCAAAAAAGAAAAAAAAAAAAAAAAAAAAAAAAAAAAACTCTTCAAAAAAAAAGATAAATGTCTGATGACTTCTCTTCAGAGACAAATGGAGGACAGAAGATAGTGAAACATTTTTAATATACTGAAAAGTCAACCCAGATTGCTATATTTAGAATAACTATGAGGAGTCATCACCAGTAGACCTGCACTATAAAAAATACTAAAGGAAAATTCTCAGACTGAAGAGAAATGACAACATTGGAAATAGTGACTTAGATAATTATAAATTTTTCTCTCTCTTAATTTATCTAAAATACGTAAAATTATTTAAAACAAAAATTATAATGTCCTGTGGGGTTTATAATGTATGTAGATATAATATAAATGGTAATTATAGGGTAAAGAATGATTAAGGTAAAAGGATCTATATGATTGCAATATTTTTTTTAATAATTTTTTTTAATTTTATTTATTCACTCATTTATTTTAATTTGATCAGAGAGAGAGAGAAGGAAAGTGAGAAAGCAAGCCACCAGGTCCAGTACTCGAACCGCCGTCAGCCATGTGGGAGTGTCCAGCACCTTGACCACCATGCCACCTGCTGGTCCCAGATTGCAACGTTTTTTATGTTTTATATAAAGTTGCACAATCTTAACTCTAGTAGATTGTGAAAAGTAAAAGAAATACATTGTGATGTCTATATACAACCAATAAAAAATGTAAAGAATTGTAGCTAAAAACCAATAGATACATTAATAATATACATATACATATAATATATTAAAATAATTTTAAAATATATCTAAAAAGGAGAGACAGAGGAACAGAAATTAGGTGATATAAAAAGAAAACAAACAGTAAAATGGAAGACATATTCAAGTGTATCAATAATTACACTAAATGCTAAACGACTCCAATTAAGGTCCAGCCTAATGTTGTAGCTCCTAACTTTCTGAATTGCAGTGCTAAAAGCCACACAACTTACTGTGCGTTTAGATCCTGAACTGACCTGAAAATACACTTTGAGTGAACACATTCAAGATCCAGATGAGCTGGAGGGCTGTGGGAAGGGGATCATAGCATGACAAAACCCTAATCAAATGCCTCTCTCTTTTTTCTCTCTATCCCTTCTTTTTCTCAAATGTGCATATCTACTCTCTTTCATGAATAAGAAAAAAAGAAAGACAGATCCAATTAATAGCAGAGATTGTCAAATAGTTAAAAACTTTCTATCAAAGATGCACTTTAGACAAAAAGAAACAGGCTGAGAGTAAATGAATGGAAAAAATATCAGGCAAACAGTAACATAAAGATAAGGAAATTGCCATAGTAATATAAGATAAAGTTAAATTTAAGATAAATCGTGCTACCAGACAAAGAGAGAGACATGCCAAAATAAGTGTCAAGTCATCAAGAAGACAGTACAATCATAAATGTGTACTGACCTAATAACAGAATTTTAAAATGCATGACACAAAATAACAATTAAAAGAAGTAGAAAATTCCACAAGAATAGTTGGAAACTTTTTTCAGAATTGTTTATTTAATTGTATTTATTATTATTATTATTATTATTATTTTAAATTTGCTATAGAGCATGTGCACTTACCAGAGAAAGAGAGAGAGAAAGAGAAAGTGAGAAAGCAAACCACCAGATCTGGGACTCGAACCACAGTGTGCCATATGGGAGTCTAGCAGCTTAACCACCAGGCCAAGTGCTAGCCCAGTAGTTGGAAAATTTTAGCACCTCTCTTGCAGTAATTGATAGAAACCCTAGGCTTAAAATCAGTAGAGACATAGATGCACATAGATATACACTACAATTGCCACCTTAACCTAACTGATATTTAGAGAATACTATATCCAGTGACTACAAACTATGCCTTCTTTTTAGATGCATGTAAAACTCTGGTAAGGGCACACACACACACACACACACACACACCAAAAAAAAAAAAAAAAAAAAAAAAAAAACCAAGAGTTGTAGGAAGAATCCAAATCTTCTTAAGTATTATTTAAGTGGTTGAGATCAAGAAGTTGGTAAAAATATGGACAGTGAAAGCAATTCTGATGAGGACTGAGGTGGAAATGAGAAACAAGGTATTGGAAACTGGGGTTAGGGTGATTCTTGTTATGAAGTGACAACAAACTTGGATGAATTGTATTCAAGCCTTAGGGCTCTGTGGAAGGCAAAATTTATGAATAGTGAACTAATATACTAGTAAAAACAACATGTAGCAGCAAAACATTCAAATGCTTGCTGCATGGCTTCTTTTGACTGTTTATAGTAAAATGAGAGAAGAAAATGATTTAAAATGAAATCTATATTAAAAGGGAAGCAGAATGGAAAGATTTGGAAAATTCTCAGCCTGACCACATAAAGAATTAAAAGAATGTTTAGGAGTGAACACCAAGTGACAATCTGCTAAAAGGATTAATATGGATAGAAAGTAGCCAGGTTCTTTCTATCAAGACAATGAAAGAATGGCCCCAAAGGCATTTCAGAGATCTTCAAGGAAAACTAGGACTCTGAACATTTTGTCTTTTGAGAGGCACTATTTCCTGCCCAGGGCCACTTCAGGACTCTGCTTCTCATATCCTTTCAGTGCACTCCTCAGCTGACCCTGCGATTGCTCAAGCAGGCTCATTTGTAACTTGTGCCACAACTTTGGAGGGAACAAGAGGCAAGCCTTGGCAGTATTCAAGTGGTGCTGACTATGCAGATGCACAGAATGCACAAACTGTAAGGCCATGGTTTTCTCCATCTGTATTTCAAAAGATGTGTTGGGCAGTCTTGGGGACTTATAAATGATGAATTTGATTCCTTTCTTCTCTCTTCCTCTCTCTCTCATATGCATACTCTCGCCTCCCACCATGGGATGGCAGCAAAAAAGGCTATTGGTGTGTGCTGGAACCTTGGTATTGGACTTCCCAGCCTCTAGAGCTGTGATAAATAAACATCTATCCTTTATAATTACTTAGTATATGATATTCTGTTATACCAACCCAAAATAGACTAAGACACCTGAGGACAGGCAAATAATTGATAGACAGTTCATGTAAAGCAATAACATAGAAGAAAATCAATACATTTGTCTTGGCTGATAAAAGATACCACTAAGAAAATGAATAGAGGTCCAGCCAGTGTGTGGTGGTGAAGGCAGCTGCATTCCAATGTCCAACTTTGTCGTTCAAGTCCCAGACCTGGCTGTTTGAAAGACACACAGGGTACATGTACATATGTGCCCAAAATTCTGAGAGAGAATAGAAGGGAAGGAATTGCAGCATGGCCATACATAAGAAATCACTCCCTCCCACCATTTGTCTCTGGCAGGCACATATGCCATATCACAGAACTAAGAAGAAAAAAAAGAAAGAAAGAAAATGATTAGGCAAGCCATATGTTGAGACAAAATATTTGCGAAACATCTGATAAAGGACTGATATCCTGGATATATAAAAAAATCCAGTCGAAAATGAAAAGGTGAATAATCCAATTGAAAATAAATGAAAGAGTTTGAATGGGCATTTCTCCAAAGAAGATACATAAATGACCATTAGTGACATGAAAAGACACTTATTATTACTAATCAGGGAAATAAAAATTAAAACCACAACAAGATATTACCATGATCCAAATGACTGATCATGTGCTCTGAGGGCGGACATCTGTGGATTAGAAAATAAACATGAAATAAACACACAAATACACACAAGTAGAAAAAAGGGGGATCAGGTGGTCTGGACTCCTCTGAGGGAGGCAGCTGCAATCCTGAACTGTTCCCAGGTTTATTCTTTTAAAGTGCAGAAAAGGGAAGAAGGGGAAGTGGAATGCAAAGTCAGTTGTTTTCAGATGTTAATCAGCTGAAGATGCAAAGACCTCTGGTGTCATGTAGTTCTATGTAAGTTTTATCTTCTCAGGCCTTTTCTGATTAACACATGGCTTCCTTTGACCTATACTGCCCTGCAGACACGGACACAGAACACATATTCTTTGTTAATGGCTTTCACTAGCCTTGCAGGGGTAGCCCAAAGAACTGTGTTGTTTCTGCATGTATTTAAAGGTCACCATTGTGTTGTTCAGATTCGGGCCACTCTCTACAAGATACCATTACATACCTACCTAAAATTAAAAGGATTGATATCACCAAATATTAATAAGGATGTGACAGTCTCTTATAAAGCTGCACAAACACTTACTCTATGACCCAGCAGTTCTGCTTCTAGGGATTTCCCAAGATAAAAGAAAAAGTTCACAGAAAGACTCAGACAGAAATGTTCATAGTAGCTCTATTCATTGCAGTGGAAAAGGTTTCCACATATCAGGAGTTCATCAATAGGAGAATGGATAAACAAACTGAGAGTTTCATAAAGTGGAATATGACTCAGCACAGGAAAGGGGCAGACTACTGAAATGCACAATAACAAGGATTAATCTCAAAAACTTGCTGCTGGGGGGATCAGCAGTTAGCGTAATGGCTATGTCGCTGGACTCTCACGTAGTCGACTGTGGTTCAAGTCCTGGACCCGGTGGCTTAAACTCACGCAGGGCGCGAGTGCGTGCGTGCCCAAGATCCCGGGAGGAGAATGGAGGAGAAAGGATTGAGGCGTGGCCATCCCCCCGGGGGGGGTGGTGTGTGTGTGTGTGTGATTTCTTGCCTTCTGTCTCTCTGTCTCTCTCTGTCTTTCTGAGGAGCTCACGTGCCCTATAGCAAAAACCTCTCCAAAACAAAACAGAACAATTTGCTGCTGAGCAAAATAAGTCTTACATAAACAAGTACAGTATATACTTTATGTATTTTTTTTGATACTCTAAAACAGGCAAAACTAGTCTGTGGTGGCAGGAAACCAGGACAGTGCTTGCTCCTTGGGAAAGGAGGACTGACTGGGAAAAGGCAAAGGGGAATTTTCTAAGGTGATGTCAAGATTCTTTGTCGCTCTTCTGATCAACACACAGGAACGCCCTCAGTTCATCCACACCACACCCCCATCTTTCGACCCCTGGGCCAGGATCTCCGAGGGAGGACTGCCCCCAGTAGTTCCAGCCCCGGGACCCCCAGGCCAGAGCCCCCTCTTTCAGCCAGGAACGCCCTCAGTTCATCCACACCACACCCCCATCTTTCGACCCCTGGGCCAGGATCTCCGAGGGAGGACTGCCCCCAGTAGTTCCAGCCCCGGGACCCCCAGGCCAGAGCCCCCTCTTTCAGCCAGGAACGCCCTCAGTTCATCCACACCACACCCCCATCTTTCGACCCCTGGGCCAGGATCTGCAAGGGAGGACTGCCCCCAGTAGTTCCAGCCCCGGGACCCCCAGGCCAGAGCCCCCTCTTTCAGCCAGGTACATTTTTTTTCCTTTTTTTTTTTCCTTCTCTGTCCTGTTATCCACATCTTTCAATTGTAAATTTCTCTCTTCTGATCAACACACAGGAACGCCCTCAGTTCATCCACACCACACCCCCATCTTTCGACCCCTGGCGAAATCGTGCGCCGCGCTAGTGCGCGGCGCGCGACTTTTTCTTTATTCTACATATTATTTTCTTCCCAGTTTCCCAATCCTCACATCCTTTATCTGCACCATCTCTGGATGTCCAGATAGGTCTAGAATTACAATTCTGAAATATTCTAGCATTTTAAGACTCTCTAGAATCCTCAAGTTCCCTGAAACACCTCTGAAGAAGGAGATACATTTCTTTGGACACCTGAGGTGAATACTTTTTCTTGGTTTATATTACTAAACACAATTGAAGATAGACTTCGGCTGTCTCCATTCCATATCAGAAAGGAAACACACTTGCTTCTATTAGAAGAAACCTTCTCATAGAAGGTTTTTCAAAGGGAACACATCTCCCAATGGGTAGAAGTACAAGAACCTCAGGCCTGAATAAAGCAGGAAATATGTCTCCATCAAAGGAACACAGTAACTCCCTTCCTGTTCCTGAAAAAATTGAGGACGTTACCAAAATGTCCGAGATAGAGTTTAGAACATTAATGTTGAACAAGTACTATGAGCTGGAACAGAAAAGAGACAATGAATTACAGGAGATGAGAAAGTCCTTCAACGATATGAAGGAAGAAATTCTGAGGAAGAATAATACTGAACTATTAGAGGTGAAGTCTGAAATACAGGAAATCAAAAACTCTCTTGAAAGTATTAAAAGTCGATTAGACCATGCTGAAGGTCGAATCTCTGATGTAGAAGATAAAACTTCTGACCTAGAGAAAACCACCAAAAAGATAGAGAAAATAACAAAAAAACATGAAGATAATATACGAGAATTACTAGATTCCATTAGACGTCCTAACGTCCGCATAATTGGTATCCCAGAAGGTGAAGAAACTAATAAGAGCATGGAAAACCTATTCCATGAAATCTTGGAAGAAAATTTCCCAAGCATAGAGAGGCACTCCAACATCCAGACCCAGGAAATTCAAAGGACACCAAATAGAATCAACCCAAGAAGATCTTCCCCAAGGCATATCATAGCCAGACTGGCTAAGACCACAGATAGAGATAAGATACTAAAACTAGCAAGAGAGAAACGACAAGTGACTTACAAAGGTCACCCCATCAGGCTAACACCGGACTTCTCAACGGAAACAATGCAAGCAAGGAAAGAATGGGAAGATGTATCGAAAGTGTTAAGAGAGAAACAATTTCAACCAAGATTATTGTATCCTGCAAGATTATCCTTCATATGGGAAAAAAAGATTAAAATCTTCTCAGACAAACAAAACCTGAAAGAATTTGCCAGCACCAGGCCAGCTCTCCATGAAACCCTGAAGAAAGTACTGTTCCAGGATAACTAAAGAAGCAACAGCCAGAAACAAAAGAGTAAAAGGCAACTAAGACTATGGCCAACTTAAATGCCGGGACAGATCCATTAACATCAATAATAACATTGAATGTTAATGGATTAAACTCTCCAATCAAGAGACACAGACTGGCTGAATGGGTTAAAAAACAAAAACCCTCTATCTGTTGCCTACAGGAAACCCACTTCATGGATAAAGATATACATAGACTGAAAGTGAAGGGTTGGAAAAAGATTTTCCATGCAAATGGGAACCAAAAAAGAGCTGGAGTCGCAATACTGATCTCTGACAAAATAGGCTTTAAAACAAAAACTGTTCGAAGAGACAAAGAAGGGCACTATATTGTAGTAAAAGGATCAATCGATCAAGAAGATATAACGCTTATTAATATCTATGCGCCCAACACAGGAGCACCCAAATATGTGAAGGAAAGACTGCAAGATCTAAAAAGGGAGATAGACTGCAACACACTAATTGTTGGAGACCTCAACACTGCACTATCCCCCCTGGATAGATCATCTAGACAAAAAATAGGTAAAGAGATAAAAGATCTAAATGATATCATAAATCAAATGGACTTAACAGACATCTATAGAACTTTCCATCCTAAAACCTCAAGATACACTTTTTTCTCGCCGCCACATGGAACATTCTCGAAGATTGACCACATCATTGGGCACAAAGCAAGCCTCTACAGATTCAAAAGCATAGAAACTATACCCAGCATCTTCACCGACCATGATGGAATTAAACTTGAGTTTAATTTCAAGAGAAATCCTCAAAAATACTCAAATACATGGAAACTTAATAACCTACTCCTGAATGACTCCACAACTACTGAAGAAATAAAGACTGAAATCAAAAGGTTCATGGAAGCCAATGATAATGAGGACACGAGTTTCCATAATCTTTGGGACACTGCTAAAGCAGTCATAAGAGGGAAGTTCATAGCAATTAGTGCACATAAGAGGAGCATGGAAAGAAGGCAAATGGATCACCTAACATCATGCCTCACAGAATTGGAAAAGCAACAGCAAAAAGATCCAAAAAACTCAAGGAGAAAGGAAATAATAAAGATACGAGCAGAAATAAATGAAATAGAAAATAAACGAACTATACAGAAAATAAATGAAAGTAAAAGCTGGTTCTTTGAAAAGGTAAACAAAATTGATACACCACTAGCGAGACTTATTAAGAAGAAGAGAGAAAAGAACCAGGTGAATCAGATCTGCAATGAAGCAGGCAAAATAACAACAGACATAGTAGAAATAAAAAACATTATTAGGGGATACTATGAACATCTGTATGCCAAGAAACAAGATAATTTGGATGAGATGGACAAATTTCTGGACAGGTATAATCTACCTAGATTGAGCCAGGAGGATATAGAAAGTCTGAATAGGTCACTAACAAGCCAGGAGATCAAATCAGTTATAAATAACCTCCCAACAAAGAAAAGCCCTGGCCCTGATGGATTCACCTCTGAATTCTACAAAACTTTCAAAGAAGAGTTAACCCCCATTCTGCTCAAGTTATTTCTAAATATCCAAAAGGGTGAATCTCTCCCTAATTCATTCTATGAAGCCTCTATCACCCTTATCCTTAAAACTGATAAGGACAGGACAAGGAAGGAAAACTATAGACCAATATCCCTGATGAATATAGACGCGAAGATTCTCAACAAGGTACTAGCAAATCGTATACAACAACTTATCAAAAAGATTATACATCATGATCAGGTAGGCTTTATCCCAGGAATGCAAGGTTGGTTCAACATACGCAAAACCATAAATGTAATACACCATATTAATAGGAAGAAAGATAAAAACCATATGGTCATATCAATTGATGCAGAAAAAGCATTTGATAAGATACAACATCCCTTCATGATCAAGACTCTCAGCAAAATGGGCATAGAAGGGCCATTTCTCAACACAATAAAAGCTATCTACGAAAAACCCATAGCGAACATCATCCTCAATGGAGAAAAGCTGAAAGCTTTTCCACTAAAAACGGGTACAAGACAAGGATGTCCACTTTCTCCACTCCTCTTCAATATAGTACTGGAAGTCTTGGCCATTGCAATCAGAAAAGAGGAAAAAATAAAAGGCATTCAAATAGGAAAAGAAGAGGTGAAACTCTCTCTATTTGCAGATGACATGACATAGAAGACCCAATGGTTTCCATAAAAAAATTTCTGGAAGTAATACATGAATACAGTAACGTTGCAGGATACAAAATTAATATCCAGAAATCTATAGCATTTCTGTATATGAACAACAGGCAGACTGAGATGGAACTGAAAAAAGTTGTTCCATTTACCATAGCCACAAAAAGTATAAGATACTTAGGGATAAATCTAACTAAAGAAGTTAAAGACCTCCACAAGGAAAACTATGAGAAGATAAAAAAAGAAATTGAAAATGACACAAAAAAGTGGAAGGACATCCCATGTTCCTGGATTGGAAGAATTAATATAATCAAAATGGCAATTCTACCCAAATTAATCTACCTATTTAATGCAATGCCAATCAAAGTACCAGACACATTCTTCACAGATCTAGGAAAGACAATCATAACGTTTGTCTGGAATCATAAAAGACCCCGTATTGCCAAAGCAGTTTTGCACAAGAAGAATGGAGTGGGCGGCATCTCACTCCCTGACCCAAAAATATACTACAAAGCTGTGGTAATCAAAACAGCATGGTACTGGCACAGGAACAGACAGGTGGACCAATGGAACAGAATAGAGTCCCCAGAAATGAATGCTCAAACATACAGCCAACTGATTTTTGACAAGGGGCACCAGTCAATCCTGTGGGAAAAGGATAACCTCTTCAGCAAATGGTGCTGGCAAAACTGGATCTCCACTTGCAGAAAGATGAATCTGAACCCCTACCTCTCACCTCTGACAAAAATAAAGTCAAGGTGGATCAAAGATCTAAACCTAAGACCTCAAACTATAAAACTGCTCCTGGAAAACACCGGGGAAACTCTGGGAGACATTGGGGTAGGGAAAAACTTCTTAAATAAGACTCCCAATGCACAGTCTATGATCCCTAAAATAGACAAGTGGGATTACATCGGACTAAGAAGTTTCTGCATGGCAAAAGACACAGTGATTAGTGTGAACAGACAGCCCTCAGAATGGGAAAATATTTTTGTAAACTATGCATCAGACAAGGGACTGATAACCAGAATCCACAAGGAACTCAAGCGGCTGTTTCGGAAAAAGACAATCAATCCTATTAAAAGATGGGAGAATGAGCTGAAAAAACCACTTTCTAAAGATGACATACGAATAGCTAAAAGGCATATGAAAAAATGCTCAACATCCCTCATTGTAAGAGAAATGCAGATCAAAACAACAATGAGATATCACCTAACCCCAGTCAGAATGTCTAAGATTAAAAAAACAAAAAATGATAAGTGCTGGAGGGGGTGTGGTGAAAAGGGAACTCTCTTACACTGCTGGTGGGACTGTAAATTGGTACAACCACTGTGGAGAACAATTTGGAGATTCCTCCAAAATCTACAAATAGAACTACCATATGATCCAGCAATCCCACTCCTTGGTATCTACCCGAAGGACAGAAGAATACTTAATCGAAAAAGTGCTTGCACATCGATGTTTATTGCGGCACTTTTCACGATTGCTAAGTCATGGAAACAACCTAAATGCCCACGAACTGATGAATGGTTAGAAAAACTGTGGCACATATACTCAATGGAATACTATTCATCCATAAAAAACAACAAATCCCTGACTTTTGAAAGGAAGTGGATGAATATGGAAGACTTACTGTTGAGTGAAGCAAGCCATGCTATGAAGGAGAGACATTGTATGTCCCCACTTAATATGTACCGAGTGTCTGCACTCTAAATGTGTATATATATATACACATATATATTTGTATATTTATGTATATATATATTTTTGAAACCATTCTGCTTCTGTTGTTAAAGAGTTTTAAATTTATACAAAATTATAAGACATATTTTGAACATTATCTTTAAAATTCAGTATTTTGAGATATTGAAAGTTGTTTGTAAACTGTCAAGAATTATGGAGTATGAGCTAAAATTTTTTGCTATGTAAAGTAAATGTTTGTGGAAAAATGTAAAAAAATAAAAAATAAAAAAAATAAAAAAAAAAAATCCAAAAAAAAAAAAAAAAAAGATTCTTTGTCTTCCTATCTGGGTGGCAACAAAGTATGTGCCTTTGTAAAAAGTCATCTCGGGTACGTGTCAGCTGATGGCATCACAATAAAACATGACACTACAAGGCAGACCCACGCGGGTAGGTTGCCAGTTCATGGAATAAACTCATGGAACAAAAACTTTTAAAAAGTACCTCGTAAACTCAATTCACAAAATATTTTAAGCACTACACAAACATGATAAAGATAATACAAAAACAGACATAGAGATTAAACTTTAGAAGCGGAAAAGAACAAAATTGTCAAAAAAAGAGTAGCTGTCGGGTTGGCTCTGTGGCACAGCTGTGATGCGCTGCTCCAGAGAACCCGGATCCCACATGGTGACTGCAGTTGAAATTCCTAGTCTGGTCAGCCTGAAACACCTCCGGCACATGCATAAGCACCTCCGATCTGACGGGGTGGAGGGCTGGAGGGAGGGGATCAGTGTGACCAGACCTTGTGGAGGGTGCTCATCCCTTTCTCCTCTGCCCTCTCTCAGGTGCATGTGCACATGAATAAAGAAAAGAAGAAAGGAATAGCTGACAATTTCACCAAGTGAATTCAATTGTTTGTTTGTTTGTTTGTTTTTTTAAATAGGAGAGGTCTGAAGTGTTAACAGTGGCATCCTCTAGGGACTGTACAGGAGGAACAGGGTAACTTGAATTTTTCCACTTCTCTACCACTGGCTTCCTTTTCAAAAACAGGTATTTACTAGTTTCTAGAAATTTTATTTTAGGTGAAAAATGTTACAGCATGTGGTATGGTGGCATGTGGTGTAGTGGTTAAGGTGCTGGACATGGCCAACCACAGTTTGAGTCCTGGACCTGGTGACTTGCTTTCTCCCTTTCCCTTTCTTTCTTTCTCTGGTCAAATTGAAGAAAATAATAATAAAAATTAAACAAAATAATTCTTTTTTTAAAAAAAAGTTATGCTTCTACAATACATACACTTTGCCCAAAACACCTACCTAAAAAACAAAAGGGACATTTTTAGAGTATCAGGCATTCTTTGATCTATTTATTAATATTTATTGATTGCCCAAGGTGAAGAAGGCACAGTGAAGCCCCCAGGTATGTACCTCTCTTTCCACCTTCGAGGAGGTTAACCAGGGGTAGAAAATGGCCCAGGGGTTATGAAAACCATGGAGAGGGTTTAAACCATGGGCTCTATGGTGTATATCAGTGTCTACGCATTTATTAAACAGAAAAACCCTACAGCCTTCTCTTTCTCACTCTCACCCTTCCTATGCCTTCCCCACCCAAACTTTCTATACCACTCCTCTTCTAATACCAGTCAGGGCGGCCAGGACAGGCTCCTGCCTGTTGGAGGTTTGAATGGACTGGAGGTCTTCTCTGGGGACACATTAGGGCCTTTGAGGAGCCTCCTGAGCCTATGTCCATGCTTTTCTTTGTTCCAAGCATGCTTTCCCACAGCTGTGTTCTCTGCTGTCCAGTTTTAAGGGCATGATCTTGATCTTCCCTCTCCCTGGGGATGCTAATGCCTGGCTGTGTAGTACATGGACCCTCAGTCTAACTTTCATGGAGCCTCCCCTCCTCTTCCTGGGAGGACGCAAATATTTCCAGAAAGCCTGAGAAGGCACAGGAGCCACTAAAGAGGCTCCTCCTAAGGTCCTGTGGTTGAGGGCAGAGGAGGAGCCTGAAGGCAGGGGACTGTGAGGGGCCAGGCCCTGTGGAATGAGGGATCCTGGCAGGTGCCCTCCGGGAGACATCATCTGCCCATTCCTCACCTCCTCCCATGCTGTTGGCAAGCCCAAGCTTACCAGAGATGCATCAGTAGCGAGGAGTCTGGGTGCGATACCGCAGGATTAAGCTCTTACTGCAAGATAGTGAGGACTCAAAGCAGAAGTTATGTTCCATCGCATACCAAAATAAAGGAGGTTGTGATTTTTTACACCAAATGGTTATGGGCTCAGATGTCTATGTCTGACTCCTGTACCTAGAAACTTCATTAGAAAAAAAAAAAAAAGCACAAATTAAAGCAAAGAAAGTGGGAGAGAGTCCTGTGGCCTACTGGTTAAGTGAGCCAGATTCCAAATGGCCAATCACAGTTCAAATCCTGGCCCTGGTGGCTTGCAAAACATGCTGGGTGCACGTGTGTGCACAAAATCCCAAGAGGATGAAGACACGGAAGAGAAGGAATTGCAGTATGACCATCCTCTGTTGGAGGCTCTCTCTCTCTCTCTCTCTCTTTCTCTCTCTCTCTCTCTAGCTAGGGCTTATACTCTCTAGTAATTAGAAAGAAAAGAAAAAGAAAAAAATTAAGTAAATAAACCCCAAAATAGAATAGGGTGAAATCAACAAAATAACAGCGATTAAAAAGTCCCTTCTGATCTTTTTGACTATTCCCAAATCCTGCAGGAGACTGACAGCTGATTGCTGTGAACAGCATGAAGAGTCTGGAGGGCTTATCCAAATTTCCCATTGTGCAGCCCTGGGCAGATCACAGCCTTTCTTGGAACCTCCATCCCCTCATCCACTCCAGCTCCCTAGAGATGCCACAGCTTACAAAACTGCTTTTGCAATCATGTGGCACACACATGTGGAATTAAAGAAGATGTCTCACAGGAAGGATGAATAGTAACTCCAGCTGAGCATTTCCGGTATACCAGACCTCAGGCAAAACTGCCTATATGACATAGGGAAGCCATTTTATAGATGAAGAAACTGAGACTTAGAAGGTTAAGTAGCTGAGTGAGTCAGGGTTTGAACTCAGGCCAATGGATTTTCATGTACCTTGGCCCAGGCATACATTAAGGCCAAAATTAAGAAATTGCTTTTTGCACTGCTTTGACTGGTTTGGTAACTACGGCTGCTGTTTCCCTGCTGTAGATATAATCCTGCTGGAACAACACAGCATGTGGAAGGAGTTAAATGAGTAGTGTTTGCCCCTGGTGGAGAAGCTATACCTCTGGAGGCAGAATGCTTTACAAAAGAACACAATGAGGGAAAAGAACGTGTGCTGCATTCTAAGTGAAATATTTGTCTTTTGATTCCAGTTTGCTCATCTTAAATAGTTTAGGGTTATAATTTTTTTTTAAATTTTATTTTGGAGAGGTTTTTGCTATAGGGCACGTGCGCTTGCCAGAAAGACACAGATAGAGAGACAGAAAGCGAGAAATCACCCCCCAGGGCGGATGGTCACGCCGCAATCCCTTCTCCTCCATTCTCCTCTCGGAACCCTGAGCACGCATGCCCACGCGCCCTCCATTCTTCTCCTGAGACTTTGGGCAAGCATGCACTTGCATCCCGCGTGAGTTTCAAGCCACTGGATTCAGTACTCACACTGCAGCCAGCCATCTGGGAGTCTAGCACTTTAACCACCAGGCCACCTGCTGGCCCCCTAACCTGGAATTTTTTTTTTTTTAACCTCCTAGATAAAGTAAATGACAGCATCATTTAAAACCATACTATCAACTTTGCTGGATATAGTTCAGATTATAAAGTTATGGTTCTACTGAGGAAAAACAGCCAACAGATTCTGGTTTTCTGTTTGTTTGTTTGCTTGCTTGCTTTTTTTTTTATGGGCTTATGAGGCAAGGATGGAGAGATATAATAAATTGTAACAAAAGGTCAGGGCTTTTTAAAAGTATAAGATATTTAGGAATAAATCTAACCAAAGAAGTTAAAGACCTCCACAAGGAAAACTACGAGAAGGTAAAAAAAGAAATTGAAAATGACACAAAAAAATGGAAGGACATCCCATGTTCATGGATTGGAAGAGTTAATATAATCAAAATGGCAATTCTACCCAAATTAATCTACCTATTTAATGCAATGCCAATCAAAGTACCAGACACATTCTTCACAGATCTAGAAAAGACAATCTTAAAATTTGTCTGGAATCATAAAAGACCCCGTATTGCCAAAGCACTTCTACACAAGAAGAATGGAGTGGGTGGCATCTCAATCCCTGATCCAAAAATATATTACAAAGCTGTGGTAATAAAGACAGCATGGTATTGGCACAGAAACAGACATGTGGACCAATGGAACAGAATAGAGTCCCCAGAAATAAGTGCCCAAACATACAGTCAACTGATCTTTGACAAGGGGTACCAGTCAATCCAGTGGGAAAATGAAAGCCTCTTCAGCAAGTGGTGCTGGAGAAACTGGACTTCCACTTGCAGAAAGATGAATCTGAACCCCTACCTCTCTCCTTTGACAAGAATCAAGTCAAGGTGGATCAAGGATCTAAATCTAAGACCTCAAACTGTAAAGCTGCTCCTGGAGAATGCTGGGGAAACTCTGGGAGACATTGGTGTAGGGAAAGACTTCCTAAAGAAGACCCCCAAAGCAGAGTCCATCGTCCACAAAATAGACAAGTGGGATTACATCAGACTAAGAAGTTTCTGCATGGCCAAAGACACAGTAGTTAGTGTGAATCGACAGCCCTCAGAATGGGAAAATATTTTTGTAAATGGTGCATCAGATAAGGGACTGATAACCAGAATACACAAGGAACTAAAAAAGGTGTTTGGAAAAAAGATGAGCAGCCCTATTAAAAGATGGGAGAAGGAGATGAAGAAAACACTCTCTAAAGATGACATACGAATGGCCAAAAGGCATATGAAAAAATGTTCAACCTCCCTCATCATAAGGGAAATGCAGATAAAAACAACAATGAGGTACCACCTAACCCCAGTCAGATTGTCTAATATTAAAAAAACAAAAAATGATAAGTGTTGGCGGGGGTGTGGTGAAAGGGGAACTCTTTTACACTGCTGGTGGGAATGTAGATTGGTCCAACCACTGTGGAGAATAATTTGGAGATTCCTCAAAAATCTACAGATAGATCTGCCATATGATCCAGAGATCCCACTCCTCGGTATCTACCCAAAGGACAGAAGAATCCTTCATTGGAAAAGTGCTTGCACATCGATGTTTATTGCGGCACTATTCACAATTGCTAAGTCATGGAACCAACCCAGATGCCCCCGTATGGAGGAATGGATTGAAAAACTGTGGCACATATACTCTATGGAATACTACTCAGCCATAAAAACCAACAGAGCCCTGGCTTTTGACAGAAAGTGGAAGAATATGGAAGATGTACTGCTGAGTGAGGCAAGCCAGGCTATGAAGGAGAGACATTGTATGTCCCCACTTAACATATACCGTTTGTCTGCATTCTATGTCGGAAACTGATTGACTAACAGTTGAACAAACACAAGAGATGGGTGTGAATGTCAGATGAGGTGTATGTAGAGGAGTGGGGCCCAACGAAAGACATTTAGAGAAGGGATGCAGAGGTAGAGCATTGACGGGATGGGGAGGTGTGGTGTTATCTGTTGAAGATATTTCGATCAACGGGTCTGGGGAGAAATGTTCACATATCGAAATGGTCTCATTGTAAGCCAAACAATATGATTGAAAGTATATACAAAAATAAATAATTAATTTAAAAAAAAAAAAAAAAAAAAAAAAAAGGTCAGGGCTTTTTGTTTTGGTTTGGTTTTGATAGAAAATGCTTACGAGAGACAGAGGGAGGGTACTCTTGATAAGGATATGCCACACTGCAATCTCCTTTCCCCGGTCCTCCACCTCCTTAGAATCCTGGGCACCCTTGCACATGCCCGGCATGCTTTTAGGCTGACCTGGTGCTCCAGCCTGTGGTTACATGTGGTTTCCAGTACTGCAGTTCAGTACACTATGGATTGCACCACCAAGGCTGAGCTAAAAGGCCAGGTTTGATTTTCTGCTCTCAGACTGACAAACACATATGCACCTTGACATTAGTTTTGGTTAAACCAAGTGATTCTTCAGTAAAATTAATGTTACGGGAATTATAACTAAGCTTAGATTTTGAAGGCAGGTGCAGGAGGTGAGGGGAAAGTGAAAAGTCACATTCCAGGCATGTTGGACACGACAATATGCAAAAGGCACTTATACCATGTTTGCTGATTGGATGTAAGTGGTCTTGCATTTCCGATTTGAAGACCAAGATATGGAACTAAGTACACAGTAGGTCCTCAATAAATCCTTCTCGTACTGACCTATAACCTGAATGAAAAGGTCTTGCCAGGTCGTCTTACCCCTGAACGCTCTTTCCTTAAATTGTTTTATGTTCCTCTAATTAAGACTTCAGCTATGAGAATCAACTTACCTTATGTCACTAGAGCACAGAGAACATGCTACACTGGAGTTAAACAAACCTGGTCACTCTCCAAAACCACCATGAACTATGTACGTACGGTGTCTCCTGAACCAAGTTCAGCATCATCTACTGCTGACCCAAGAGCAAGTTCTCAGGCATGACCAGCAATCTCCACCACAGAAGGCGGAATGGGCTACCTGCTGCTGTTTGGTTCAGACCAACTTCACCTGTCCGTGCCTCCCCAATCCTCTTACTTCCTCTAAAGTGTAAACTATCATTCTTCTTCCTATTACAATTTGTTTAAGGAATGTAGTCACTCAGTTCTTTCAGTTGTTCACCTCACTAAGCATCCCCTTAGCCCTTGTCAGCATCTCCTGTGTACTGACCCCTTTTCAGATTCACTACCATCATAGTAATATTATAATAACGTCAGCCGTCAGCACTTCCCTCTCTTCTGGATTCTGCCTCTATGGGGTAAGTGTGTTTTTATGCCCAACTCAACCCAAAATCAGATTCTCTTTGAGATAACAAAAGAGTCCACCTTTACAAAATCATTAGTGAGAAGCACAGACTTTACAGAAGATGGCATGAGGAGACCAAAGAAGGGGTTAATTCTTCATACTCCACGCATCCTCCCCCCCAAAAAAATCCCCTATTGGATACTCTTCTTTCCCAAAGTTTGTTCTCTTTTGAGGCCTCATCCCTGATCTCTTCACTTTGGAATCCCCATTCTCACCCACGAAAATAGATTCACTTCTTTTCTTACATAGAGTAGCTTTTCTGACCCTCTGAAGCCTAGGTGTGTAGCCCTGGCTTTTGCCCAAACTGAGTTTAGTTATTTCACTCAAAAAACATGTTTGACAAAGTGGGGTCTACCCTACAGGTGTCTCACAAAATAGTCCTATAAAACATCAACCCTGGCACCAGCAGGTGGCGTGGTGGTGAGGGTGTTAGACTCCCACATGGCTGACTGCAGTTTGAGTTCCGAACCTGGTTGCTTGCTCTCTCACTTTCTCTCTCTCTCTGACTCTCTCTCTGGTGAGCATGCATGCTCTGTAGCAAATAATAATAATAATGATGAGTATAATTAAATAATTTTTAAAAACACCATCATTACTATCACCACCATCATTACCATTACCATCATCACCACTGCCATTTATTGAGTGCTCATCTTTGTCAGGGAAAAAACTCAGCATTTACAAATACTAATATAATGATCTTATATCATAGGTAGTGTAATTATTTCCATTTAATGGTGCAAACACCAGAGTTTGAGAATCACTTGTCAATATGCAAGTGTTTGCACCACTGTGGTTTTCCAACCTCATATGGACCCGGGTTGTAGCTGCTAAGCTAGCGGTTTCTTAGCGGACTCTGTTGCATTCCCAGAAGTTGCCCCAGACTCTCATCAAGACTTTAATCCCAGGCTAGATGTCCTCTGTGGTTTCTACAGAATAGTTTCCTCGATGGGCCTTCTATTTTGCAAACAGCTGTTCTGCTCTGCCTTCTTATTGCTGAGGCCAAAATTTCTAGAGCAGCAACTGTTCTAAGCATTTTGTGTAAGAGAGAGGGAGAAAGAGAGAGGAGCACCTTCCATGGAGTCTGGGCACACTGCGAGGGCTTCTTTGGTCCTCTGACCCATGGTATCTGCGTTATTTTTAAACTTCACAAAGCTGGGAAGTAAATTCTGTTATCATGCATGCTTTCCCTCTTGATTTTGCCTCTCTAACCTTAAAACACGACAGCATCTTTGACTCCATCCCCTTCTAAAACCCCTAGCCAGGTGTGTGAAGGAAGAGCACATAGATTCCACTTCTTTATGGCTTGATCTGTTCTATGGGGAACAGCTACATGCCATGCGTGCATGCTCCTGGCACCAGGGCATCAGGGTTTAGAGGGATCATCACTGGAAAATGACTAAAAAGCCCACTGAGACATCTGAAGGGACATGTCCTATTAACTTTATAACCAAAAAGTGAGACATTTGTATAGAAGTGCCAACAGGAAGAACAGTGGGAAGACTGTAGGAATGAACCCATTTTTCCCTTGTCAGTGGTTCTTTAATATGAAAATCTCTACCATAGGAACAAATTTCTACCAAGGAACAAATAAACCAACTAATGAACAAACAAAAACAAGTCAACTACTGACTCTGTGGTTCAGCAATAATGCACTGCTCAAGAAAACCTGGATCCCATGTGGTGGTTTCAGTTTCAAATCCCAGCTCTGTCCTTCTGAAGCAGAGGGCATGCACACAACTTTCCAAGATCCCATGGGCTAGAGGACCAAAAGAAGTCCTTGTAGTGTCACCAGACTCTGTGGGATGTCCTCTTCTCTCTTTTTCTGTTCCTTTCTCTCTCCCTCTCTCTTACTTTCACATGCATGTGCACAAACTCTATCCTGATTAAAGAAAAAAATGTAAAGTAAACAAACAAAAAACAAGCCCCTAGACCTCAATTCTATAAGTTCTAAATTTATGGAGACAATATGATGTTGCAAATGCCTCATTGCAATCTGATTCCAACAAAAACAGCAAGGAGTCCTTGTACTTGCTGCTCTGGTGCTCGTAAACTATGAGTTAGCTATAGGCTGAATATGTCCCCAGAAGTTCATGTGTTAAGTCATCATAATGAGATTAAGAGAGGAAAGACTTGATGCAATTATGATGTCCTAACTTGTGACTTTGGGGAAGAAATTAGTGATTGAGTGGTTAGGGCAGGGCCCCCATGACTGAGTCCTGATGGATTTATAAGGAGAAGAAATGAGGCAGGTACTCTGCTCAGACTTGTGCTTTCTGATATTTTGTGATGCTTTTGCATTTTCTAGCCCCCAGAATCATTAGTCATATAAACCTCCACCTTTGAAAAATTACCCAGTCTCAGGTATTTCTCTTCAGCAACACAATAACAGAGGACGTTTATGCCAGACTGTGGATAACAACACACATTCCAAACTCTGCAAAACTCAGGAGCATGTTGCTGAATATAGTCCTTGACGATGTGTTTGGTCTTTATTATGGGCCAAGGCAGACCAATAGGTTTATGTACTTACGTAATTAAATAAATAATGCTAATATAAACAGTCACATAAAAGCTTTTGGGTAGGTATGTTTTCAGTCCTCTTAGCTATATATGTAGGAGTAGAACTGCTGGGTCATATGGCAACTCTATTTTTAATATTTTTAGGAACTGACAAACTCTTTTCCCAATTAGCTGTACTACCTTTATATCCCCATCAGCAATGTACTGAGGGACCATATTTCTTCATGTCCTCTGTCCTTGTTTGTAATCATCCTGGTAAGTATGGGAGGGCATTCCATTGTGGCTTTGATTTGCATTTATTCAATGACTAATAATGTTGAGCATCTTTTTATGTGCTAATTGGCCATCTGTATATCTTTGAAGAAATGTCTATCCAAATCCCTCATTCATTTTTTTCCCATAGTTTGTTTCTTTCTTTCACCCATGTGAGAGAGAGACAGAGACGAGGAAAGGGAAAGAGAGAGAAAGAGGCAAGAACACCTCCCACAGGGCCTTCATGCTGTGACCCACACCCAACTACACACTGCATGGATCAGGGGCCCATCCGTGTGCATTCAGTGGGCAGTGGGGGTCCTGGGATGCGAACTCAGGACCTTCTCATGTGATCTTGGTCTGTTGCAGATCTTTGTATACCACTGCACCACTGTCTGGACCCCCATGCATTTTTTTTTAAATTGGGCTATTTGTATTGTTGAGCTATAATAATTCTTTATATAGTCCTGGTATATAATTTGAAAATATTTTTCTATTTCAAGATTATATGGTCATGGTGTATAATCTTTTATATTTGCTGCTGGCTTTGGTTTTCTAGTATTTTGTTGAAAATTTTAGCATTTATATTCACAAGGATATTGGTATAATCTTTTATATTTGCTGCTGGCTTTGGTTTTCTAGTATTTTGTTGAAAATTTTAGCATTTATATTCACAAGGATATTGGTCTACAGTTTCCTTTCTTGTAATGTTTTGTCTGGTTTTAATGTCAGGGTAACACTAGCATCAGAGAATGCTTCAGTAAATGTTTTCATCTCTTCTACTTTTTGGAAGTTTCTCACAGATTTGTCTTAATGCTCTTTTATTATTTTTTAAAATTTAATTATTTCTTTTTTTATTTATTATCATCATAATCTTGTTTATATTACATTGAATCACATATAACTTTACAGTGTATTACATTTCTTTTTCCAGAAGGAATACCATGCATATCAGTCAATACAGAAACATTAAAATCTCCATTTCATCATCCAATAGCTTTTCATTATTTTTCCCGATCATTATTATTATTATTATTATTCCAATTATTTTTTAAAACAGTCAATCACTATTTCTCATTTTGCTTGTAAAAAGACTTTACCCAACATGAAATATTTCTCAGACCAATCCAGTCGAGATTATACATGTCGTCATCAACAGGTAATAAACCATATCTGTGTCCTACTAATGTCATGCCTCTCTATTTGTTCTCTTGGTATCTTTCTCTATACTCTTTTCTTCGCCCCCCGCATTCCACACTGTCTTATCCTCGTTAACTATTTTCATTGTTTTTATGTCCTCCAATATTTCGATCTCTACCATAGAGTGCGGATAGTGGGTGTATATTAAGTGGATACATACAATACCTTTCTTTCATATCTTGGCTTACTTCACTCAGCAATAGATCCTCCATATCCGACCACTTTCTATCAAATGCCAGGGTCTTGTTTTTTTATGGCTGAGTAGTATTCCATAGAGTATACATGCCACACTTTTTCAATCCATTCATCTCTTTGTGGATATTTGGGTTGGTTTCATGTCTTGGCTATCCTGAATAATACTGCAATAAACATTGATGCGCAAGCACTTTTCCAACTAAGTATTCTCCTGTCCTTTGGGTAGATACCTGGCAGTGGGATTGCTGGATCAAATGGTAGTTCTATTTGTAGATATTTAAATTTAATTATTTCTTATGTGAGAGAGAGGGAAAAGAAAGAGGGACAAAGGTGGTGTTTTTTACTTGATTTTTCTGTGTCGTAGTCTTCTTACCTGAGTCTCCCATAGTTAGGATTACAACTGTGTACACACGTACTGAGTATGCTCAGGTTGGCCCAGGTCTAAATGCATGCCTTCCATGTGGCTTTCAGCCTTTTGAGAATTGGTGTTACCTAGGCACTGCTGTGGTTGAGTATTAGTTCTTTTTTAAACATTTGGTAGGATTTACCACTGAAGCCATCTGGTCTTGTGCTTTTCTTTGTGAGAAGTGTTTTGTTTTGTTTTCCTTATTAAATCCCTTTCCTTGTTGAAGAATTATTTTCTACAGTTTCTACAGTAATTTATTTTTTTCTAGCAATTAGTGCATTTGCATTTCATTTATGTTATTCACTGGCATAGAACTGTTTATAACATTTCTTCATAATTATTTTTATTTCTGTAAGGTTCTCATTAATGTCCCCACTTTTATTCCAGATTTTCAGAATCCAGTATGTTTTTTTCTCAGTAAATTTAGCTAAAGGTTTGTCAGTTTTTATCTTTTCGAAGAACTAACTTTTGGTTTGTTAATTGTCTCTATTGTTTCTTCAACTCTCTATTTCTACTCTAATATTACTTTTTCTAGATTTTTGCTATAGGACACGTGCACTCTCTAGGGAGAGTAAGAGGGAAAGTGAGAAATCATCACCCCCAGGAGGGATGGCCTTGCCGAAATCCTTTCTCCTCCATTTTCCCCTTGAGATTCTGGGCATGCATGCACATATGCCCAGTGTGTTTTTCAAGCTGCCAGGCCTGGGACTTGAACTGTGCTGTTGGTCACGTGGGATCCAATGCCCACCATACCACCTGCTGACCCTCTAATCTTTATAATTTAATTCCTTCTTGCTTCAGGTTAGATTTACTCTTTCTTTTCTAGTTTATTTTTTTAAGATAGAAGACTAGGTTTTTATTTGCGATCTTTCTTTTTTATTTATTTATTTTTTGAGAGGATTTTGCTATAGGGCATGTGTGCTCACCAGAAAGACAGAGATAGATAGAGATACAGAAAGCAAGAAATCACCCCCCCAGGGTAGATGACCATGCCGTAATCCCTTCTCCTCCATTCTCCTCTCGGGATCTTGGGCACACACACACAAATGCCTGGCGTGAGTTTAAGCCACCGGGTCCAGGACTCGAACTGTGGTCGACTACATGGGAGTCCAGCAATGTAGCTATTACGCCATCTGCTGGTCACAAAATCTTTCTTTTTTTTAAATACAGGTTTTCATAGTCATTGCTTTTTCCCTAAGTATTTCTTTTGTTGCATGAAATAAAACTTACGAAGTTTTATTATGTTGTATTTTCATTTTCACTTACTATAAGGTATTTTCCAATTTCCTACATAGTTTTTTCTTTGACAAATCAGTTATTTTGTAATGCATTATTTAATTTCAGCATATTTGTGAACTTTTTAGTTTTTCTTCTGTAATTGATCTCTTGCTTCACTTCCTTGTGGCCAGTGAAAATACCTTGTATGAATTTGATCTTTGTAAATTTATTGAGACATGCTTTATAATTTCACACATAGTTTATCCTGGAGAATGTTTTATATGCACTTGAGAAGAATGTATATTTTGCTGTCATTGGGAATTTTCTAGAGATGTCTTTAGTTCAGGCCGGTTTATACTATTATCCAAGACTTTTATTTCTTTGTTGACGATCTACCTAGTTATTTAATTCATTATTAAGAACAGAGGTATAAAATATCCAGTTATTAATGTTGAATGGTTTATTTTTCTGTTTCTAACAGTTTTTGCTTCAGTATTTGGGGATCCATTCTTTTTTCTTCTTTTTTTGGAGAGGTTTTTGCTATAGGGCGTGTACGCTCACCAGACAGACAGAGAGAGACAGAGAGACAGAAAGCGAGAAATCACCCCCCCAGGGGGGATGGCCACGCTGCAATCCCTCCTCCTCCATTCTCCTCTCAGGATCTTGGGCACGCACACACACGCTCCCGGCGTGAGTTTGAGGCACCAGGTCCAGGAATCAAACCGCAGTCGACTACATGGGAGTCCAGCGACATAGCCATTACGCTAACTGCTGGACCCAGGGGATCCATTCTTAAGTGCGTATATATTTATAATTGTTATATCTTCCTGGTGGATTCAATCTTGTTCTTTTTGTCTCTAGTAACATTTTTGTCTTAAAGTCTGTTTTTTCTGATATTGGGATATTCACTCACCTCTCTTTTTGCTACTGCTTATGTGGTATATCATATTCCACTCTTTTACTTTCAACATTTTTTTTTAAATTTAAGTGTGTCTCTTTGAGACATCTTATAGTTGAATCATGGTTATTGTTTGTTTTATATATTCTTCCATTTTCTGCCTTTTAATTAAAAAAATTTTTTTTTTTTTTTTGGAGAGGTTTTCGCTATAGGGCGCGTGCACTCGCCAGACAGACAGAGAGAGACGGAGAGACAGAAAGCGAGAAATCACCCCCCAGGGGGGATGGTCACGCCGCAATCCCTTCTCCTCCAGTCTCCTCTCGGGATCTTGGGCACGCACACACACGCGCCCGGTGTGAGTTTTAAGCCACTGGGTCCGGGACGCGAACCGCGGTCGACTACGTGGGAGTCCAGTGACATAGCCATTACGCTAACTGCTGGTTCCCTTAATTAAAAATTTTAATTCGTTTATATTTCATGTAATTCCTATGCAGTAGGATTTACATCTGTATTTTACTATTTGTTTTCTATATATCTGATGTCTTTTTTCTTCTGTTCCACTTTTACTGCATTCTTCTGTGTTAAATAAGACATTCGTAGTGTATCATTTAGGCTAATTATAATTTCTTTCACTATCTTTTTAAGTTAATATGTTAGAAGTTCCTGTGAGAATTACAAATGATGGTTAATTTTAGATACCAAGTGACTGAATTAAGGATACCCAGATATCTGGTAAAGCATATTTATTTTAGGGTGAGACTGTGATAGTATTTTCTGAGCAGATTGGTGTTTGAACCCAGCATGCTGAATGGAGACGATTCATTTTCATCCAATGGAGGCAGTCACCACCTAATTGTATGATGGACCAGAGAAAACAAAAAGGCATGGGGAAAGTAGATTCTTTATCTTTTGTTTTTCTGACCCTGGACATTAAAACCCCAGGTTCTCTGGCCTGCCGGTGTTGGGACTTGTACTAGTGATCTCCTAGGTTCTCAAGTCTTTGACCTTGGACTGAAAGTTACACTATCATCTTCCCTGATTCTCAGGCCTTCAGACTTGAATTGAGCCAGGCTACTAGCTTCCCTAGTTCTCCAGGTTATGATCTTCCATGGGACTTCTGAGCTTCTACAATTATATGAGTTCATTTCTCTAATAAATCCCCTTTTGTACATCCTACTAATTTCTCTGAAAAACCCTGAGTAATACACATTTTAATTTATGACAATCTAGTTTAGATTAGTACCAACTTAACTTCAATAATATGTAAAACTTGGCACCGACACAACTTGATTTTCCTTTCCCCTTCTTTGTACTATTACTGTCATACAAAACATACTTTTAAACTTCGTATGTCTATCAATGTAGATTTATAATTATGGCTTTATGTAGTTGTCTTTTAAATCAAATGAGGGGGGAAAAGTTGCAAGTAAAAAGCACTTTTATGCTATCTTTTACTTTTACCTATGCAGTTATCTTTATTGGCATTCCTTAGTTTTGTGTGTGTGAATTCAACTTGTTGTCTAATGGTCTTTCATTTTAGTCCAAAGAATTCTTTATAGTACTTCTTATAGGATAAGCCTACTAGTGAAAACTTCTCTGTTTGTGTTCACCCTCATTTTTGATGAGAGTTTTGCTGGATATAGAATTTTTGGTTGACAGTTTACTTCTTCTAGCACTTTTTCTTTTTTTAAGAATTATTTTATTTATCTTTATTTATTTATTTTAATTTGACCAGAGAGGGACAGAGTGAGAGAGAGAGAGAGAGAGTAAGAAAGCAAGCCACCAGGTCCAGGACCCAAACCATGGTTAGCCAGGTGGGAGTCCAGTGCCCTTAACCACCACGCCACCTTTCGGGCCCTTTAGCACTTTTAATATGCTATGCCACCACCTCTTTTTTACTAAGGTTTCTGATGAGAAATCGGGTATTAATCTTATTAACTATCACTTGTATGAAGAGATACTTCTCTCTCTTGCTACTTTCAAAATTCTCTTTATCCTTATCTTTTGGCATTTTGAAAATGACAGGTCTAAGTGTTCATGTTTTTGTATCTTACTAGGAGTCCATTGAACTTCTTGGATGTATAGTTTAATATTTTCCATAACTTCTTCCTTTTTAATTTTTAGAGGGAGTTTTTTTGCTATAGGGTGTGTGCGCTTGCATCCCCAGTGGGGATGGCCACAATGCAATCCTTCTTCTCCATTCTCCTCTCAGGATTTTGGGCACACACACACACGTACCCAGCGTGAGCATGAAGCCTCTGGGTCTGGGACTCAAACAATAGTTGGCCACATAACCATTATGCCATCTGCTGGTCCTGGTATTTTCCATAACATTTTGGAAGTTTACAGACATTATTTCTTCAAATATGTTTTATCTCTCTGTGTTTTTTCTGTTCCTTCTGGGCTCCCTATTGTGTGTATGTTGGTATGATTGATAGTGTATTCTAAAGATCTGAGGTTCTGTTCATTTTTCTTTATTATTTTTTCTTTCTGTTTCTCATTCTGGAAAATTTCAGCCAACCTATTTTCAAGCTTTCTAATTCTTTCTTTCATCTGGTCAGGTATGCTGATAAGCTCCTTTAGTGAAAATTTCATTTTAGTTATTTTAATGATTAACACCAGAATTTATTTATTTTTATAATTTTTCTATTCTTGTTGATATTCTCTATTAAGATAAGCATAATTATCATACCTCTTTTTTGTTTTGTTTTGTTTTGTTTTCACCACAGAGCACATACACTTGCCAAAGAGAGAGACAGAGAAGAGAAAGTGAGAAATTCCCCCCGGAGGGATGGTCAGGACACAGTCCCTTCTCCTCTATTCTCCTCTTGGAATTTTGGGCACACATACATATACCGAGTGTGTTTTTCAGGCCATCGGGTCTGGAACTTTAACTATGAAGTTGGCCATATGAAATCTAGTGCCTTAACCACCACACCACCTGCTGGTCCCATTGTCATACATTTATTTAGATGTTTAAATATGGTTTTCTTTAGAACTTTGAATTAAATGTAAAGACTCTGTGTAGTGCACCTATGTCTGGGTTTCCTCCGGGATAGTTTCTACTGATTGCTTACCTCCCTACATCCCATGTATGTGCCATACTTCTCGTCTCTTTACATGTCTCACAATTTTTTGGCTGAAATTTGACATTTTAAGTAAAATGTGGCCATTTTGGAAATCATATTCTTCCTCCACACTCCAGAGTGGAAGGTGCTGAGGATGTTATTTTTTTTAGTGACTTTTAAATATAATTCTAAGTCTGCATTTTTTTGTCCTGTGTATCCACTGAAGATGCTAGCAATTGTCTAATGACTGGAAAGAGGTCATCCTAACGGTCTGGAGTTTGGCTGAGGTGCTCTATGCACACATTGCGACATGCCTTCCACATTCATCCAGGCAGCTGGCAGCTCCACCTTAACCTTATTTGTTGACAACATCTGCTTGTTAAAAACCTCAGTGGAGCAAAAAGTAAGGGCTCAGAACCTTCTTGGGTCTTTTCTGAGTGTGCTGCAGTGGTGGGCATGCGCGAAGCCCTCATTATTCATGCTCATGGCCCTCTAGAGTCCTTGGAATTTGTCAGAGCTTTTCAAAGCCCTTATGGACCTCCCAGTCCCCGCTTTTACTTTAAAAATATTGGTTAGCAATTTGTTTGCCCCAGTTGTTATCCACTGCCTCAAGTATCTGTGAAGTAAAACAATTGCATCTAGATGTTTTTAACAAATGCCCTTGAGGAAGTGCCTTTTTACACTTGGTAAACTCCATGTCAAGTTAAATAAAGACAGTCTTGTAAGTGAACTCTTTCAGAAAACCACCAGTCTGGTTTTTTTTTTCCAGAATTGGAAGCTGTTGGTTTTTAAGTCTACCATGGAACTGAACTGGAGAGAGTTGGTATTAAGAATGGGACAACTTTAAATGCTGAAAAACTCACTGTTTTTAGTGAAATTCAACAGTTTTGCTTGACTAAATAATCCCTGGATAACTTCATGCCTGTTTTGTTTTGTTTTGTTTTGCTATAGGGCGCATGTGCTTGCCAGAAAGCCAGAGAGAGACAGAGAGACAGAAAGTGAGAAATCACCCCCCCGCCCCGGGGCGGGGTGGGGTGGGGTATGGCCACACTGCAATCTGTTCTCCATTCTCCTCTCAGAACCCTGAGCACGCATGCACATGTGCCTGGAGTGAGTTTGAGCCACCAGTTCTGGGACTCAAACCGTGGTCGACTACATGGGAGTCCAGCAACATAGCCATTACACCAGCTGCTGGCCCCTGATTTTCATATTTATGAAAATTTTCATTCTAATAATTTTTTGTCAAATTTTTCATAGTTTGTGTTTGCTTTTGCAGTATTTATTTATTTATTTATGTATTTATTTTTGCCACAGAGTATGTGCACTGGCCAAGGAGAGAGAAAGTGAGAAAGCATCCCTATGATGAGTAGTCACATTGCAATCTCTTCTCCATTTTCTCCCTCCTTTCTGGATTTGAGGCATGCACACATATCCAACGTGCTTTACAAGCCACCAGATCTAGGATTCAATCTGTGCAATGGGCCATATGGCCACGCCACTGACTGGTCCCTCTCATTGCTTTTATAGAGGAGAAAATTTCCAAGGTCTTTACTTCAGCATTTTTTAATGACATCATCAAATTGCATTATCTTTTTAAACATTGTATAACTAAAATTTAAATTATAAGGACACATATCAAATAACTTTAATAAGATGTCTGTTGCATATAAACAAAATTCTGCAGAGTTAAGTAGTCATTGGTTAATCAACCCATATACCTTTCTGACCAGTAAGTATTCTTTGGCTACTCTTATGCATTCTAATGCCTCTGCAGTAGTATATTTGGGTCTCATTCCTCCCTCAGGATGCCCAACAGGTAACACAAAGTCCTGCAGAATGCTAACAAACCCTCACAGGAAGTAAAATCCTCTGAGGAGTTAATACAGGAGAGTCTACCAGACATTCACAAAAATTTAGGGTCAGGTTTTTTAGTAGAGAGGTATGTTCCTAACTGTGAGGAGGTTTAGAATTTTCCATCCACTGAGGCTTCATGTTGATCCTGCAAGGTATCATAATGATAAATAATGCTCAATCTTGGAGAGCTTCATGGTCCATCTTCTAAGTCCTTGTCCATTTTTCAGTTATTTCTATTTAGACACACACGTTCCAATCCATATGCCATTATTCATGTTCTCTCTATTAAGGATCCCCTCCGCAATCCCTGTCATGTGTCCCTTGTTTAAGAAAATCAAGTCTGGGGGCCAGCAGTTAGCGTAATGGCTATGTCACTGGACTCCCACGTAGTCAACCGTGGTTCGAGTCCCGGACCCAGTGGCTTAAACTCACGCCGGGCGCGTGTGCGTGCGTGCCCAAGATCCTGAGAGAAGAATGGAGGAGAAGGGATTGTGGCGTGGCCATCCCCTCTGGGGGGTGATTTCTCGCTTTCTATCTCTCTGTCTCTCTCTGTCTGCCTGGTGAGCGCTCCCGCCCTATAGCAAAAACCTCTCCAAAAAAAAAAAAAAAAAAAAGAAAATCAAGTCTGCCAAAAGACTTATAGAATTCATTATTAATAAATCCTGACCAATATTCATTTCAGTCAATTCATTTGAACTAAAAATATCATCTATACTTTCTTTGTAGGTTTTTGCCAAAAGTGTACATGCACTTGCCAAAGATTGAGACAGAGAGAATCAATGAAAGAGAAAGTAAGAAATCATCCTCACCCCACCACAGGAGGGATGGTCTCCCCACAATCCCTTCTCCTCCATTTTCCTCTTGGGATTTTGGGCACACATGCACATGCATCCAGTATGATTTTCAAGCCACCAGATCCAGGTCTCAAACCACAGTCAGCCATGTAGGATTCCAGTGCCTTAACCACGTGCCACCTGCTGACCACCCCTCACCTATACATATTTTTATTGAACTAAATAAAGTCTGGTGAGGTTTTGGACCAGAATCTCATCAGCTCCTAAGAAAGAAACCTGGCAGTAAACTATACCACTTTCTTAGAGCACAAGTCACATTTTCTATTGGCATGTTAAAATATAGCATTTCAAACAAATACAGAATGAGCCCAGCCTCAGCAGCTGTCACAGTGGCCCGTCTTCTATATCACCCTTGCATCTATGCCACCACCCACATCTCATCCCACTCCTGCATTATCTTGGAGCAAATTTCAGCCCATAGATAATTTTATTTGTAAAACATTCAGTGTTTATTTCTAGAAGATAAGAGTTCTTCTTCCCTTTTTTTTTTTTTGACAGCTTTACTGAAACATAATTGCCACCCAATAAATTGTACAAAACTGAAGTGAATATTCGAGTTGTTGTGACATATTTATACATCTCTGCCACTATTATCACAATTAAGATAATGAACATATCCATCACCCCCAAGAGTTTCCTGGTCTCACTTTGTAGGGTCCTCCTTCCTGTTCGTCACATGGCCCTCCACAGACAGCTACCAATCTGCTTTCTGTTGCTACAAATTACATTTCCCAGAACTACTCTTTTTTTGCCTGTCTTCTTTTATTTAACTTACTTATTTTGAGATTCAATCATGGCGTCATGTGTATTAATAGTTTCTTCCTCTTTATTGCTAAGTAGCATTCTATTTTCTGACTGTGGCAGAATTTGCTAATCCATTCACCTGCTGGGGTACATGTGGGTTGTCTTCTGTTTGGGGTGATTGCAAATAGAGTTACTGTGAGCATTTAGGTCCAAGTCTTTGTGTGAATGTATGCTTTCATTTTTTTGTGCTGTGTAAACAGTCAAGTATGGAATGGCTGAGTCATATGGTAGATATATTTTTAACTTAATAAAGCCCAACAAAGGCCAGCCAGTGGCATGGTGGTTACGAAGATGAATTCCACACGACCAACTGAGTAGCTGAGTCCCAGATCTGGTAGCTTGAGAAACACACCAGGCATGTGTGTGGGCCTGCCCCAAATCCCAAAAGGAGGGTGAAATGGAAGAGAAGGGATTGTGGCATGATCATCCCTAATGGGGAGTGTTTTCTCTCTCTCTCTCTCTCTCTCTCTCTCTCTCTAATTTCGGGCGAATACTCCATTTGGCAAAATTAAAAAAATGAACAAAGAAAAAAGAAACTTACAAAGTTCTCTTCGGAGCAGTCATACCATTTTCCATTCCCATCAGCTATGAATGAGAGTTCCTGTTGCTTCACCATCCTTGCCAATACTTGACATGGTCAATCTTTGGAATTGTATCCATTTTCCTGAATGTTTAGTGTATCTCATTGTGATTGTGATTAGCATTTCCCTAATGACAAATAATGTTGAACTTCTTTTCATGTGCTTATTTGCCAGCATATGTATTCTTTGGTGAAATGTTAGATTTTTTCTTCCAATTTTGGGAAAAAGTATACTGCTTATCTTCTTGAAGTAACTGCTTTATAAATTCTAGATCCAAGTTCTTTGTCATCTATATATTTTGCAAACATTTTCTCTCAGTCTGTAGCTTTCTTTATAATTTTCCTAGATATCCATTTAAGAGCAAAAGTTTATTTTTTATTTTGATGAGTTCTAATCAATAGATTATTTCTTTTGGGATCAGTAGTTGGCGTAATGGCTATGTCTCTGGACTCCCACGTAGTCGATTGACCGTGGTTCAAGTTCCAGACCTGGTGGCTTAAACTCACACTGGGCACGTATGCATGTGTGCCCAAGATCCTGAGAAGAAAATGGAGGAGATGGGATTGTGGTGTGGCCATCCCACCTGGGGAGTGATTACTAGCTTTCTGTCTCTCTGTCTCTCTTTCTGGCGAGCGCACGCACCCTATAGCAAAAAACTCTCCAAAAAAAAAAAAAAAAGATTATTTCTTTTATGATTTATGCTCTATCTATTGACTTTAGCAACTTGGTGCCAAAATTGAGGTCTCTAACATTTTCTTCTGTTTCCTTCTAGATATTTCATAGTTTTAGCTCTTAACATTTATGTCTATGATCTATTTTGAGTTTTCTAATAGGATGTTAAGTAAGGATTGAGGTTTTTGGTCTTTGGTTTAGGATTTTTGGGGGGTCATTTTTGTTGTTTTATTGTTTTGTTTTGTTTTTGTTCACAAATGGCTACCCAATTTTTCTAGTACCATTTACTGAAGATACTTTCCACACTGAATTTCCTTAGTGTCTTTGTCAAAAATCAATTGACCATGTAAATGTGGACCTTTTCTGGACTTGAGAGGTTACTGGCCTGCTCAAAACTGCCTATCCTCACATCCTGAAGGATCTTGTACCCCTTAAGATAATGAGGCTTGAGTGCGAGGGGAATCCTTTGAGATCTCCTATCTTGACACAGTGGATAGTAGGATTGGTTGTGCTAATTCTTTAGAGAGGTTGGGAGGTATATTTATCTGTTATTGTGTTGCTAAACAGAAATATTGGAGACTGGGTGTTATCTAGACAGAGATTTATTAGGCTTATGATTCTGGTGGCTGAAAAGTACAAGAGCATGAGCCCAGCATCTGGCCAGCCTCCAGTGCAAAGTCACAACATGGCCCTAAGAAGCCAGTAGGTAAACAGAGAAAGAGAGAAGAGAGAGGAAAAGGAAACAGACTTTTCTACTTCCTGTTTGTCTCTCCACACTCCCAGCTGATTCGATGTTGCCCTCCCATTAGGCTCACCTCTTAAAGGTCTCACCCCCACCCCTAAAGCTATGACACTGGGGCCAAGATTCCAAAACAAGAACCTCTGTGAAACAAACCATAGAAAAAGGTGTTGAAAAGTAAGAGGTGAAAAACACTACAGAGGTAGTAATCTTTGTGTGAATGTATGTTTTCATTTTTTTGTGGTGTGTAAACAGTCAAGTATGGAATGGGTGAGTCATATAGTAGATATATTTTTAACTTTATAAAACCCAACGAGGGCCAGCAAAGAGACTAAGAGGGCAGCAAATAGTAGCTTATGCAAACCAGGTGACCTGTAAGTTCAGTCAAGATTGTGGCCTTAAAATTTAGGAGAACTAAACGGCCTCCTTTTCATCTCTGTCTTTCTTCTGAGAAAACATTCCCATACCACAGCTTTGATGTTTGAGGAAGAGACACAATTAAACTATACTGAAGATAGGGACCAGCAGTTAGCGTAATGGCTATGTCGCTGGACTCCCATGTAGTCGACTGCGGTTCGCGTCCCGGACCCGGTGGCTTAAAACTCACGCCGGGCGCGTGTGCGTGTGTGCCCAAGATCCCTAGAGGAGAATAGAGGAGAAGGGATTGCGGTGTGGCCATCCCCCCTGGGGGGGGGATTTCTCGCTTTCTGTCTCTCTGTCTCTCTCTGTCTGTCTGGCGAGCAAGCGCACATGCCCTATGGCAAAAACCTCTAAAAAAAAAAAAAAACTATACTGAAGATAAAACTTCAAGGACTTCTCACAGGGCTCAGATGAGAGGCCATGACTGGTTCATGAACAGGTAAACAACAGGGAAAGGAGGAGTGGTGAGCATAAAGACATAAGGATGGGCTTCAGCAAAGCCCCTGGAGAATAGGAGTCTATAATCACAGAGAGAAAAGAGGCACTCCAAGAGACTGGAGAATGGGATATATTAGGGCTTGAATCAGGTCATAGATAGCCCAATGGATGCCAGAATCAATCTCATGTTGGAAAATATCCACAAAGGTACAATACTCCTGAGAAGACAGTGATACAATGAATGGACTAGCAAATGGGCATTGTCTAACCCATACTTGGGAGATTCTTGCCTGCAGTCTGTTTGGTTTATAAAGCCCAGTCACCAAGGGCCTCTTTTCTGCAGGTATTGGAGCTAAGTTGGGACCAGAGTCCCCTAGGGCTCCAGTGCAACCATCTCTTGAACCTAGAGTCCCCTGTCGAGTTGAGATATCTTAGCATGACCAAGATATCTTGTGCTACTTCTTGGGCCATGATTGAATAATTTCAGAGACAGAAGACCTCAGGACAATCTTGTAGCACTGGGCTACCACTACCACACAAAGGAACACATTAGGTCCAACCTTCTCAATTCTTCCCCATCAAACAACAGAATTTTCATAATTTTTCAAGGAGGTAGATTTTTGCCTCCTTTTCTCTTTTTCTTTTAACCCAACTCACCCTTGACAAAGTTCCATGTGAAACATTTTAAACAGAGTTAAAATTTCTTTACCTGAGCAGAACTTGCAGCAATAATGACCTAAAGATGTTTACCAAACTCATACTGTAAGGTAAGGCATGGCTTGGCTACAGGCCAGTGCTTTCCAGCTTCGGGGAATGAGCTTGCATTCCATGAGCTGCCCTCTGCACCAATGGTTCCATGGTCTAGTGCACTTAAGAACTGCTGCCTACTATGTCCCCTTTGAAGAGTCACAAGGCAATCAACATATCAAAGGCTCCAAAACCCATGGAAAGATATTCAATGTCATTAGTCATTAGAGAAATGCACATTGAAACCAGGATTAGATGCCAATTTGCATTCATTGGGATGACTAAGATAAAAAAGACAGACAATAACAAGAGTTGGCAAGAATGTAGATAAATTGGAATTTTTGTACCTTGTTGGAAGGAAAATAAAATGATGCAGTTTCCTTGAAAAAGCGTTTAATGGTCCTTCAAAAAGCTAAATGTAGTTCTACTATATGACCCAGCAATTCCAATCCTAGATATATACCCAAGATAATTGAAAAGATCTATCCAAGTAAACCTTGCTCTTGAATGTCTATAGCAACATTATTTCTAATAGACAAAAAATGAAAATAACTCAAATGTCCATCAACTGATACATGCAACCGCATGGATGAACTTGAAAACATTACATTAAGTGAAAGAAACCGGTCACAAAATGTCACATACTACATGATCCCATCTACATGGATTGTCTAGAATAGACAATCTTTAGAGGTAGAATGTCAATTATAGGTTGCCAGGGGTTAGCAGGAAAAGAGTTGAGGAGTCACTGCAATGGCATGAGTTTTCTTTTGGGGGTAATAAAAGAGTTCTATAGTTATACTGTGGTGAGGTCCGCACAACTCTGTAACTATACCATACACCAGTAACTGGATTCTTAAAATGAGTGACATAAAAATTATATATCAATAAGGATTACTTTTTAAAAAGTCTTCAAGATATCCTATGGTAAAGAAATCTGTTATGAAAACTTTTTCTCACTAACACCCTGAGAAACTGGTATCCTGAAGAAAATGTTTCAGGAAAAACTGCATTAGAAAACAGGAGTTTGGCAAAAGAAACCTTGCCTCTGTCACTATATCTTTGGCACAGATGGGGTATATCACTGGATATTTTATTTACATTCCACATGTCTATGTCTTGTCTTCCTGATGACTCTATAAACATTCTGGGGAGAAGAAGTGTGATTTTGTCTCTTTGTATCCTTGTTCCTTAACACTGATAGTGTAGTGTACACAGTAGTCATGCCACACGTATTTATTTGGAACTTTGCATCTCTAATGAGTTAATTAAACTATTCAACAAAGTTAAAAAATGGTTGTTAAAGGCTTTCAAGTCTCACACACAATCCTGGGAGCTGGAGATACAAGAATGAGGAAGTTCATGGTCTAATAGCTAAGACCAGGCCAGGGCCCACACAGTGGAGTCACCTCCATCTAGGGGGTTACGGTCATTCCCAAGGCACATTTTTTTCTTTTCTTTTCTTTTTTTGGAGAGATTTTTGCTATAAGAGTTGTGCACTTGCCAGAAAGACACAGAGAGAGAGAGGAGAGAGAAAAAGTGAGAAATCACCTCCTAGCAGGGATGGCCATGCCACAATCCCTTCTCCTCCATTTTCCTCTTGGGATTTTGGGCAAAGGTGCCTTCCCTTTGGCTGAGCAGCAGCTAGAGACTTTTACTTAGGAATGCTGGCCCAAACTATGTCTCCTAAAAGCAAGTCCTACCGTGGCAAAGCCAGGTGCTCCCAGCTGAGCGGTGTGCCAGGACAAGGTACAGATGGACTGAGTACACATTCAGCTGTCTTCTACTCTGTGTCCACTTCAGGGAATAACTAGGATGGAACACACAATGGTGCTAAGTAATCTTTTCTTCATTAAAAAAAAAAAAAATGGCAGGGTAGCCAGTGGCATGGCGGTAAAGGTGTCTGGTCACACATGGAAGACCATGGAAGACTACACAACTGAATCCCAGATCTGGCAGCTGGAGAGACATGCTTAGGTGCATGTGTGCACATGCCCAAAATTCCAAAGGGAGAGAGAAATGGAAGAGATTGCAGAGTGACTGTCCCCCATAGGGGAGCAGAATGCTTTTTCATTTTCCCACTCTCCTTTCCCTCTCTCTCTCTTTCTCAGGTAAACATACTTGCTCTCAGACAAATTACTAACTAAATAAATAAATATTCAATTTAAAAGAAATCATGAATTTGCTTATGTGCTTATATGAAAGGGATTTCAAAAATTCATGGGAACATGGAATTAAAAGTAGTAGTTTAGGGGCCAGCAGGTGGCGTGGTGGTTTAGGTGCCAGACTCCCATGTGGCTGACTGTAGTTCAAGTCCAGGACCTGGCAGCTTACTTTTTTATTTTCCCTCTCTGTCTCTCTCTGATGAGTATGCATTCCTGTAGAAAATGAAATAATAATAATAAATTAAAATAAACTTAATAATTATTTTTAAAAGTATAAGTTTATTTTTGTACAAAAAATTTGAAATTCATGTATAGCTTTTTCATAATATGTATTATTCATGAACTTTTTGAATATCCTTCCTGAAATGTGACTCCCTAATCCTAGAGGCTCAGCCTGAACTACAAACACTGGGCTTTGAAGGAAGCAAGAACCCTGGAAACAAGGAAGGGCAACTGGTCCACAGGGAGGAGAAATTGGAGGACAGAGAAACGTGCTAACCTTGGCCAACCTTGGATGGCCAAGATAGCACATGAAAATGTGGGAATGGTACCTGAAAAGAACCAAGGGGAAGGATATGAATGTGATCAGAACCTCCCCCAGGGCAAGTGCCCAGCACCGGCAGCCTCTCTGCATTAGAAGCAGCAGGAAGCTCCTAAGGAGATGCTGGTGTGGGTGAGGTTACCAGCCTCCACTGGAGCACCTGGAATCCAGTCTGGCCAGCTTCTGTGGGGTCATAGGACAAACTGCTAACTCTCCAGGATCTCTTGAGACCCATCCCACCTCTAAGGGGCCAGGCAGGAAGTTCCAGGTGACTGGACTTCTGGATCACTCACAGACATCCCTTTCCATGTCCCAGAATGAACCTAAAGGAGATATACAAGCGTCTGCCAAGAGCTGACACCCAGCTAGCGCTGGTTGGGATGCCGGCACATCCAAGGGGCCTGACAAACAGCACCTGGTCTCTGGCTGGCTCAGTCACTCAAAGCTACTGAATTTACATGTAATTAAAGACCCAAGTGCAGAGCAAGTTTCAAAACACAACTCTTGGTTAGAGATAGGAGGCCTCCCCATCAGATGGCTTTGTTTAGCTTTTTGTCAGCATATGGGCCTTAGACTTTGCCAAAGAGAGGTTACAGGGGCTGAAGTTGTTTACTTTGGAGATGAAAAAGCTCAAGAATAACTTAACTACTGTCTTCAAATGCACAGAGGCATTTGTTCTGGGGGGGAGGGGAGAGCTGACTATTTGCTTTTTTTTAAGTTTATTTTATTCATGGTAGAGAGCACATGCACTTACATGAGAGAGATCTTGAGAGAATCACAGACAGAATCTTACCATGCTGAGACCCCCCCTTTTGTAGCCCTCCAGCTCCTCAGTATCTTGGGCCAGGCAGGCATGTTTTTAATCCAAGTCGATCAAGGATCTGAACCTGCAGTTGGCCGTGCAGTTTCCAGCACTGCAGATCAGTTTGCAATCAACTGCACCACCAGGCTGGGCTATTTCTTTATAAAACTGCAAGAAGGGGAGGCTCAGTTGGAATCCTAAAGGCAGACCTTCACATTTGCCCTCCCACAGAGAACTTTGCACATGGCAAGGACTCCTTGCCAGACAAACTCAGGATCACCTGCTGTTGAGGGTGGATGCTTGGCCTTGACCATGGTTGAGAAAGGACATCCCAGTATGTGTTTTAGAAAAGACTAGGTTCTGTCTGGTGGCTGGCAGCCAGAACACTGACTCTATGTAAAAGAGGTGTGACAGAACTCGGCCTCATGCTCACCTGCCCACGCTGCTGGTCAAGTCCAGGTTCAATCCACGTGTCACAGGCACAGGAAGGAGGCCTTGCTTCTGGCAAGGCCCTTTGCACAAGCTGAAATAGGTAGGGTGTAAACATTCTGTGGCAGAAGCTGAGGTGAGCTGAACTGCAGTGAACGACGAGGTTGGGGCATGGAAGCTTGCCACTATGGGGAAGGTCAGTGAGTCCAGGAGGAGACAGGAGAAGCCAGAGAGACTGACAAGAGGGAAAATTACTTAATGATTCCTGGAGGGTTAGGGGCACTGGGAAAGGACCATGAACAACAGAAATGCTTGATAGGGATGGCTATCAGTGTAACACAGCCAAGTTAGATTTCTTGTTCCACACAAGATACTTAGCTCCAAGCAGTTCCAGATCCCTTCTTGAGATCTTGGATTTTGGAGTGGATAGAAGAAGATGGAAGAGTTGGTGGAGGGTAAGTGCCTTTCTTGGCTGCTGTTGTCATTGTGGCCCTCAATAGGGTTAATGCTCAATAGAATAACTCAGGAGGTTGCTGTTCAACCCCTGGAACACCCCAGACTTCTAGGTCCAGTCAGAGAGGAGCTTCTGGTCTCCATTAGGCAAGCAAAGAATAAAAGTCTACTGGTGTCTACCAGGATTGAGCTGTCCTGCAGCCAGCAGAGTGCTTGCCATCCTGTAGGTGCTCAGTACAGGAGCCAGGGCTGCTGTCCTGGCTGGAAGAAGACACAGACATGAGAGCATTAAAAGTGAGCACCAGGCCTCCCATGTGGGAGTGAGGCTGAGAGTGGATGGAAGAAAGACATATGAAGGAAGAGGTAGATTGCTTGGAGGGCAGGCCAAGGGCCCATCGGCCACAGTCCTGGCTAGGTTCTGGAAGGAGGAGTCCTGGAGGGAGTGGTCCTTCGACATTATTTTCCTGCTAAGTACCTGTACCTTCTAGCACAGACCAGCTTGAGAATTCAACCCTTCTCTCCATTGTGGCTCAGCCCTTGGCCCCTCTCCAACTCATCTGCCTTCCATATTCCATCTGCACTGAGACTTCGCAATCCAGTCTTAAGATCACTGATCAACTCTAGTCCCAAGAGAGGGAAGATGTTCAATCAAGTGTAGGGAAAGGAGTGGTGGCTTCTAACTGGGGATGGAGAGAGTGGCCCTTGAGGAGGACTTTGCAGGAAAGGCAGATGGGAATTCATTGCTGTGTACCCTCCTGGAACTACGTTAGGATTCCTGGGTATAAGCCCAGCCCCTGCCGAGCTCTCACTCCGTGAGGCCAACACAAGGCAATAAGTGACAAAGTTGGAGAGGCAGTGGGAGTTTACCTGGGTAAGTTTTTCCATGATCTTCCCCATGGCCTTGGTAATTTCTTGGGCTTTCTCTTTGTTAGTCCTTCCTACTTTGCAAGACAACTAATTGGACACTGTTTAGATTTTTGTGGAAGGGATTTCTCTCATCCTTGCTTCATTTCCTTTCAGTTACATCTAAAGACAAGTCTCCTGGCCCCTTTCCCACCTTATTCATCTGTTTGCCATTTCCTGGAATGATGAGGTGGGGTTATAGCCTCTCTCTGACTCACCAGACACGCGTGCTCACTCGCTCGACCCAGTATAAATGTGAATACCTAGCCACAGGCTCCACCAGTCATTCCTGTGCTCTGGATAACCCTTTCCACAATCCTTTTCTCATTTTTCAATCCTCTGTGTGAATGGGTGAAGCACTTCTGTGTGTTCAGAAATGGAGGGGCCAGGGCATGGAAAGCCAGCATCTGAATCCTCACTGCCCAGGCCAGTATGAGACAGAATTTCTTCTCAAAGGTTTTTGGATCTTGAGTGAGCACTTCTGCAGCTTTATCTGTCCTCAGTTCTTTCTGAAAAGCCCCCACGTGTGGTCCTCTAGGCTGCTTTGGAACCATCCCTGGTCATATGGGTCCCATGATCTTTTGTGTTGTCATGTCTCTGGTGGTCTTAGCTCCTCCCTTTTGAGAAGGTTCATTTCAAGTCCCTTTCTCCAGTGGAACAACCACAAAGTCTCTTCTGGGGGGCTGGTGCTGAATTTTAGGGTTTCTTTGCTCTGAACTCATTTGAGAGCTCAGAAGGTGTAATGAATAGCATGGCAAGGATCTTTCCCAACACCATCCTTCTTCCTTTTACTTTCATGCAAGGCCACCACACCAAGTGTTGGTGGCGGATTCACTGTGAACAGGGTCTCACCAGGGGAAGCAGGAACGTGAGATCTCCATTCTCAAGAAATGTCCAGTTCGATGCCCTCTAGAGCCACAAGGAAAGCAAAGGGGAGAGCTGGAGTAGAACTTGATTGATGGCCCGCATCAATCACTCACATCAAACCCACATCACATCCCCAGTCAAGGTGTGCACCCCCTAACCAGAGCCACCCCCGAGTTTCATCTCACAGGGGCTTTGGGGCAGAGGGCAGTTACTCAATCTCAGGTGTTACCTTGAGAAAGCTATGTAATCTCTCAGAGCCTCAGTTTCTTCACATGTAAAATGAACCAAAAGATTCCTCACAGGCCAGCTGGAGGAGTGGTGGTAAAACAGCTAGATCCCCTATGGCTAAGAGGTTCAAGTCCCAGACCTGGTGGCTTGAAAACATATGCCTGGTGCATGTGCATGTATGCCTGAAATCCAGAGACGATAATGGAGGAGAAGGGATTGTGGTGCGGTCATCTCCCCCGGGGAGGGAAGGGGGGTGTTTTCTCACATTTCCTCTCTCTTTGTCTCTCTCTCTCTCTCTCCAGAGAGTGCATGTGCCATATAGCAAAGAAAAAAAAGTTTTCTCACAGAAGGGTGCTTTGATACAGATAAAATACAGGCTGCTTGGTATAAAAATTGCATGGACCATATTTATTCACACAAATTATGTTACTTATTGGAAATTCAAATCTAATGGGTTATCTTTTACTTCAGTTCATTTCCATTTTTTAGCTAAATCTGGCAACGTATCTGAAGTTTAAGTGATACATGGATCCCAAGGTTCAGCACAAGGCCTAGAGTGCATAGGAGGTGAGCTGCAGCCACCATGGTTTCTGAAAGTCTCTGGGAAAGTTATGCAGAAGGCCTAAGGGAGAGGTGCAGCAGTTCGCAATTTAGTTGGAAACTTTGCTGAGCTCCTGCCATGTGCGGGGAGGGGCATTCTGTGGGGATGGGCAAAGCGGGAGTAATACATGTTTTGTGCTCTCATGTGATTCATATGAACAGGTGTCATGGCGAACCCTAAGCTACTGTGGTAGGGGTTAAAGCAGTACATACTGAGTGCTGAGGACAGAAAAGGTGTTCCTTAACAGAGTGTTGAAGGTGTGGATGTCCAAGAAGGTGGGCAGGACTTTAAAGAAAGCAGTTCCGTCGTAAGGTTCAGAGGTGTGGGTGTGAGGACAGTTTGAAGATCGTCAGGCTGTAAAATATCTGTGGAAGAAGATGAGGTGGAGACTGTGGCAGGTGATTTCCCAAGACTCTCTGGGATGGGCTCTGCCTGGGCTCAGCAGCTCATGTCAGTTGATCTGGGATCCAGACCATGCCCTGCTACTGAACTCTCTGCCTCAGTTTCCTTACTATAAGATGATTGAGTTTGGCTAGAATGCCAGGGCTGGCAGGTCAGAGATAGGAGGTGAGCTGAGCCCTCCTTGGCTAGGCTGAGAAAGAGGCCAATTCCCTGGGAACCAGCAGTTAGTGTAATGGCTATGTTGCTGGACTCCCGCGTAGTCGACCACGGTTCGCGTCCTGGACCCGGTGACTTAAAACTCACACCGGGCGCGTGTGCGTGCATGCCCAAGATCCCGAGAGGAGAATGGAGAAGGAATTGCAGCATGACCATCCCCTCCGGGGGGTGATTTCTCGCTTTCTGTCTCTATGTCTCTTTCTGTCTGGCGAGCACGCGCGCCCTATAGCGAAAACCTCTCAAAAAAAAAAAAAAAAAAAAGAGGCCAATTCCTTGGGAAAGAATGCCATAATCAACTGTGATGTCTGCTGTGAGCAACACCCGACAAATGGTGCCGCAAAACTTGCCCAGGTCGGCAGGCAATAGTAGTCCTGCCCTCCTGGGCTCCCTGACCCACCTTCAATATCTCAATTACAGCTGCCATTGTGTTTAGCAATTACACAGTGGGAACTCTGCTGTATTTATTTTTTAATTGCCAATACCAGAGTCTGGCTGACATAGCAATAAATGAATGATGGATGGATTACCCTGAAAACAATTACCAAACTATGAATGCAATTGCTAAATATAGGTGTGCAGCTTTTCGAGGTACTTAAGGTTATTGATTGGATGTGTAAATTCTGCTTTATTACTTTGCCACTTAGAGCATGCCAGGTGGTAAAATTAACATCTGTTAGAGACAAGAGACCACCCAATGTCATCACCATATGTAGTTTTCAGCGTGTATAGGAGGACGGTGGGGATAGTCCCATCATGGAGAATACTGGCTGCCAGTCTGTCCATCTTGATCCTCTTGAACTCTCTTATTATAGCATAGTGATTAAAGCACCACCCAAGGTTTGAATCCCAAAGCAAATCACTTTGACATCCTTGGGCCTCAGTCTCTTGCTCATGAGAAGTCCCTTCTGAAAGTAAAAGCTCCACGATGCTGAGCTAGTTTTTGGGCTCAGTAGAATTCTGATTTGAATTGTTTTAACGGGAGATCATCTACTCATAGAAATTTGAGGAAAATTTCCAAGATCCTCTTATCCTATCCTTTCTCCCATTTCCTGCACACTTCTCTTCCCAAGAGACTTCTGCCGACTCAGGCCTGGAAATGGCCTTTCCTCCTACTCCTCCACCCTGAGCTGCTTTAGCTCCCTCTGCCTGGGGTGGGTGGGCCTCTGCACATGGCTTGGTTAAGAAAAAACCTCCCAGGCTAACAGCTCCAACAACTGCCATTGCTTTCTAGGATCTAAACACATGATGGATGAGATGAGCCATGGGCAGGGCGAAGAATGCCCAGATCCACAGATGTGCTTGAGCAGACAGCCTGGGACTGTATAGTCCTTTCCACAGCTGGTGTTTGACTCCACTGCTCCCAGTTCAGCTGACCTGGTGCTGGTCAGAACTGTTTTGGAACCATGAAGGGACATTCTTTCTGTCTTCTTTTTCAAAGACATTTTTGAGGCCTTTGAAGACCATGGAGCAGAATTCAGCTCCTGGGGAACCAAGGAGGTTCTAGGCATCTCTGAGTGATGGCTAAGTTCTCAGGCCTGCAGGGCAGTGAATGTAAACAGGACCTGGGAAGTGGGTCCGGGCCTCCTATGGCCCCTTTCTTAGTTTGTTATTGAGCTGCTAACAGAAATACCTGAGACTGGATGGTTTATAAAGAATTAGAGATTTATCAACACACAATTCTGGCAACTGGAAAGATGTAAGGTTGACCTCGGGCTGGCCTGCAACATAGTGACAGAAGATGGAGGCCTGGCGTGTGTAGGGAGATAGAGCTGTGGGCAGCTTTCATTTTTATAGCAGCCTGCTCTCATGAGGACTCACCCCTTCTCTTGAGAGCTGGAACTCTCACAAGAAAGCATTCATCTACTCATGAGGCCAGTGCCTCCATGATCCAGTTACTATGACCCAATCAGCACCCACTAGGACCAAACTGCAAAACATATGGGTGACAGTCCACTATCCAAACCATAGTACTCCCTACCCCACTCAAATCCCAAGCATATTTTCTAATAAAATTTTCTAATTTTCTTTTTTTTTATTTATTTTTTTAATTTATTTTTACTTATTTCACGTACTTTTACTGGATATCACCACATCATACAAAATGCAATTTTCCAGCCAGAATACACTGTAGAGTGGCTTAAACATACATGTTATCATCAACAAATAATTTTCCGTTTCTTGTTTCTTGTATATATGTGTGTGTGTGTGTGTGTGTGTGTGTGTATGTTTCTATATCCACACTATTTCTCACCTTCTGCCATTTCCCATCCTCTTCCCACCCTGTCTCTGGTTTCTGCAGTTGCTTTCCATCCCTTTATTCTTTCCAACATTGCATTGATTCACAAAATATCTTAATTAATCTAAATACTTTCAATAGTAAGTTCAGCTGATGTATACATACCTGTGAACAAAAGTTGACTTTAGGCATGAAACTCTGTGGATAGAATGAATATACTATAAAATAGCACATAGCTGAGGCTATATAGCTTACTGTGGTTACCAAATGGGTATTTTTTTAAATATACTTTTTAATTTCAAGAAAGGCAGTTTTAGCTTAATACTTAAAGCCAGGAAACTGGTTAGGGTTCTGTTTGAACAGTAGGTACATAGACCTGTCCACAACTTAAGAAAAGATAAAACTCCTTAACACTGGAAAACAAAGCATAGAAGATCAGTAATGTTTTAGTCCAAAGTCAAAAAATTCTATTTCACCAGTTCAAGCTCATGTACTTTATCTTCTGCTGTGGTCCGATCTCTCCATTTAAATTTGGAAGATAACATTCATCTCTGTTCTTGTCCCTACCATTAAGCTAGCCATTTTCTTAGCTGTTTTAGAACTCTTACTTCTGTGTGTCTGACTTTAGTTTTCCTGGGATAGCACTCCCTTCATAACCTCTTGGAGAACCTGGTCTGGTGTTGGTAAATTCTTTCAGGTTTTGTTTATCTGAGAATGTTCTTGTCTTCTCTTCCCATATGAAGGATAATCTTGCTGGGTATAGTATCCTTGTTTGAAATTGTTTTTCACTCAACACTGAATATTCCCATTCTTACCTTGCTCGCATTGTTTCCGATAAGTGGTCTGCTGTTAGCCTGATGGGATATCCTTTGTAGGTAACATGACTTTTCTCTCTCTCCAGTCTGAGTATCTTATCTTTGTGGATTTGGTCAATCTGTCTATAATGTGTCTTGGAGAAGATCTTCTTGGGTTGATCTTATTTGCGGTCCTTTATATTTCTTGAGTCTGGATCTTTGAATACCTCTCTAGCTTTGGGAAGTTTTCTTCCAGGATTTCATGGAATAGATTGTCAATGCCCTTATTAGTCTCTTCACCTTCTGAGATACCAATTATCCAGATGTTTGGACGTTTAATGGAATCTAGTATTTCTTGTATATTATTATTTAGGGGGGCTATTTTCTCTAAAATCTTTTCTAAAATCTTCATGGAAGATTTTACTAGTCCAGATATTCTGTCTTCTATATCTGAGATTCAATTTTCTATATGATCTAGTATGCTTTTAATACTTTCAAGGGAGGTTTCGACTTCCTATATTATACCCTTCATCTCCAACAGTTCCATTTGACTCTTTTTTGATGTGTATTTCCTCTTTCAGCTCTCACAAGAAATTCTTCACCTCCTGGGACTCTGCTTTTTTCTTCTGGTGTTCATTGTACCTTTTCTTTTCTATCTCTGTTAGTTTTGTCATTATGAATACTCTAAATTCTTTATCAGACATTTCCATGATTTCCATTATACTGTCTGTGGATGAATAGGAGTTATTCTTTTCCCTAGAAGGTGAGGTATTTTATTGGTTTTGCATATTCCTTGTGACCCTTCACTGATTTTTAGTCATCTGATGGGTTATCCGTTTCTTCCTAAATTCTAGAAGATCAATCTGCGCTATCAGAGGTGCACAGAAGGATGTAGTCTGCAAGCTCTTTGGCATTGCATTTTTCTCCCTTTGTGACACAGATTCAGTGGAAGTTGAGGAATATGAGGACCCAAATAGTATTAAGATTTGGCAACTTTTCATTTAGACTTGTCTAGACAGTCAGTAGGTGGAAGTTGAGCAGCAAAATGATGAGGTAAAAGAAAAAGGATAAGAAAACAGAGAAAGAGAGAAAGAAATAAAAGAGAAAAATAGATAAAGCAAACAAAAAAGTTATTTACTTGTTAATTATAAAAAAACAAAAAATGATCAATAACACTAGATTTCAGTTCTCATGGTGGACTCGGTCTTCTTCTGGCCTACCATTTTTTGCCTAGATGGGAGGGGGAGAGGGAGGGGATTATTACCAAGATAATGGAGGATTTCAGAGCCTAGAAAACACTTTTCCTTAAAAAAAATTTTTTTTTTAAAAAAGAAAAATTAGAAAAAAAAATGAAAAGACAGAGACAGAAAGGTAGAAAAAAACAGAGAGACAGAAAAGGAGACAGGGGCTCTACCAGGGTAGATTCTCAGCAGAATATCTTCAGTGCTCTTATCTCTGAAATCACTAGGTCTCAGCTCTCATGGCGGACCAAGATTTTCTAATTTTCTAATAAGCCCCAAGGTGATCCCAGAGAAAGAGTGAACACAACTGAACACACACTTACCCTAGGACATAGAAGCTTCTAGAAGAGCAGAAAATATGACCCAATGCATGGCATTGCTAGGAGGCCATGAGAAAGCCAGGTCAGGTGCCACCTGCTCTCTTGGGCCTTCCTGAGCCTTGGGGTCTGAGAAGATGGTCAAGGGATGGATTTCCAAGTGTCAGGGATGGACAGAAGGGCTGAGGTCCAAGGGGAGGTCTTTTCTCTTGTGGCTCTGGGTCCTTCATCAAGGAAGCTGCTCAACAACAGGAAGCAGCATCAGCCAATCCCTACTTTATTGGGTTGTGGGACTGTGCCAGAGACAAGATGAAGGAGCCACCCCTCTGGCCTGTCCCTGGACCCTGGCTGTGTCCTCAGGCCTACTTCCAGCCTCATGCCAAACAGGCTCAATATCCTAGCCTGTGTCTCTCATGCACCAGGCTATTCCTTCTGCCTGGGACAGGGCATAGAGCCTCCCTCCCCATCATCAGGTGATTGCCAAGCCCCAGACCTGAGTCCTGCCTTGTGCCACCTTACTGATTTCACAGCCTATGACATAGGGTTATGGCTGTCTTTATCCCAGATGAGGCAGGTGAGACCTTAAGATGTGAGTAATGGGCCCCAGGTCACGATGCTGATAAGCTGCAGGACCAGGCTAGAACCCATGTCAGAACCTGGGCCATGCTGACTCAGGCCAGACCTTAATCCCTATGTTGACCAGAGTCACACACAGAGCTGGTCTGTCCTGTAGAAGAGTTACAGCTTCATGCTTACTAGAGACACTGACATTTCCTAATGATATGTCCTTCATGAATTCTGTCTTGGCCCAGAGTACCAGGAGGCCAATGTCAAAATGAAGTGTTAATGGCAATTGTTCAGCTAACAGTGTAGCTAACTTCCACTAGACTAAAGACCTGTGTTGGAATCCTGTATTTGCACTGATTAATTTGCCTTTAGGTGCAGGCCCTTTTGGTCTAATAAATGAGGGTGTCTCATTTTGGGACCAGGATGATGGCATGGGAATCTACCTAGTCCCTTCTAGGCCTCAGTCTTCTTCCTGGAAAAGGGAAAAAGTAGCCGCAGCTCTCTTCTGGGCTGAGAATTGAGGAAGTATGTATGTGTGAAACGCTGAGTCCAGCCCAGGACAGGACAGTGGCTGTGAATATTATTAGGCGTATTCTCTGCAGTGGCCTGGGGCCAATCACTTAACCTCTGTAAGCTTCCATTTCCTCATCCACAAAATAAGGAAATAAAAATAGCTGCTACACATGAACTGTTATGAGGGTCAAAAGGAAAGCCCTGAGTGTTGTAAATGATTATACCTGCAGTTGCAGGGGGGGTGGTTTCTCGCTTTCTGTATCTCTGTCTCTCCACGAGCACATGCGCCCTATAGCAAAAAATCTCTTTAAAAACAAAAAAAATCACTGTGCAAGCCAGAAAAGCATGTTTCCAGATAGAAGACCATGTTGGCCACGGCTGTCCCCTGCTCTATGGAAAGTTTAGTCATAACTGGAACTCTAACAGCAACGCCTACCCCCTCCCCTCTTCTCCTCCACCACTTCTCCTGGTGCCTCTTCTGACCCAAGTCCACGGCCTGACATCTGGCCTCTCTGCCTGTCTCAGCTCTCTCTGCTCATGGGCTCCTTCCACAACCATCACCGAAAACTGGCTGTTGCACTAAAACCTTGTCCGCATCCTCCGTCTTTCCCCAGATGCCCTCAACTCAACCATGCAGTGACTCCCTCCTGACTTCCAGCTTCTTGAAGCCAAGAGACCCTGCTTGGCACGGCATCTGGTATGAAGACGTCTCTCTATGGACAAACTCCTCAACCTGCTGTCTGCCGCCACCCGCCCCCCATCTCCTAAGACGCTGATACTCTAGCTCTCCACTCCTGCTGAATTTGTTCTCTGAGCAAAAACCGATTGTGCTGCTTTTGCGGTGCTGGCCACCTGTGGTTCCCCTTTCCCCTTGTCTACCCACCTTTCAAAACGTATCAGGAGTCTCCATTCTTCCATTGAATTCCCATGAACGACCTGACTGTTCTTTCCCTGAATTGCTGTTGTCACTGTAAAGATTTGACACTAGGAATTTCTTGCACTAGACGTTTGTTACCTCACCAGGGACACATCCTTTTACCGGCTGGAAATCACTAGGGGTGCAGCAGACCGATTTGCAGCCTTTGTCCTACTTCATAGAGCCATTTGTCCCACAGACAGCAGGTGGTCACCAAGGGCTTAATCATCAATTAGTTCTTCCCATCATTTTTCCTTTCAGATCTCTAGGGAGCCTGAAGCAGCACCTGTGTTTCCTTAATTCAGAGAGCACTACCCCTCCATCAGCTCCGTGCCCCATGTCCCGCCATGCTGTTTCCACAGGACCTTGGGCATGCAGGAGCTGTGGAACTACCCTTGGTGGGGGAGAGTGTGGCCTTGTGTTTTGCTATTGAGTTGGAGCGTGTGAATTTCTGCTCAAGACCCTTCCAGAAATGACTTGGTGCACATTCCAAGACCACACTGGGCACACCAGCTGTCCTGCACGCCTGTCAAACCAATTCTGTCAGATACGCCTTGGAGACACCCGGAGCAACCAAAGCCAGCCTCCCAGAGGAGGCCAGCGAGCAAGTAGAGTCCCCCCTCCCAAGTATCCCTATGCTCCCAGGCTATGCCTGCGGACCCCAGAAGGAATCTTGTCTCTGGTCCTGCCCCTCAGTTCTCCACTCTCAGTTTCCTCCTTTCTATCACTGACTGGGACTGGGGAGTGGTGAAACTGAGTTTTAGTTCCTAACGGCTGTCTAATGCAGGGCTGTTACCAGGTAGCTGCTCTGTAGGAAATGTGTGAAAATTTGTATTTTAAGATTTTCAAAGATGTCACTGGAATAAAAGGGTTATGTGATCAAATAAATTCAGAAAACATTGCATTAAACAAAAGTTGGTCAGATTTCTTTCCTGCTCTGGGCTTCTCAGAGCCTTTCATGTGCTCTGGCACTCTAAGAGGTGACAGGTCACGCAGCCCTTTTCAGCCTTCTGCGACTGTGGAATGCATTTGTTCAAGGGAAACTTGAGGCAGCAGGCGGGGAGGAATGTCCCCTGGGAGACGTGGCCCGTTGTGCACGCAGCCAGCACTCGACCCAGGCCTGCTCAAGGTGCTGGTTCCTCATGTGGCCAGGCCCTCCTCTTCCCCTTTCCCGCAGCCCCACTGGCCTCGCTGTGATTATATTCCCATATGTGTCCCGTCTGGCTTGATAGGACTCTGGTCACCAACTTCCGGAATACAGCAGAGGCCTCCGTGTCCTGAGATCACCTCTGGCCTCTGGCAACCACCTCTACAGACTCAGATTCAGGAATGGAAAGTACTAAAGCCGGTGCAGGGTTGGCCTGGCTGTGGGCATGTGGGCAGGGACCGTACTACCTCCTCCTTTGTCTGCCGGGTGCTCTGGCCCAGCCGGGGGACCTCAGGGATCTAGGAATCCGGCCGCTCCGGGTTCACAGCAACGGACATTTAAAGTAGAACAAATGTGATTTCCAATGGCTCCTAGAAGTCTGCCGTGGGAGGACCTAAAACTGCCATCCTGTGATTTTTAACTACCATTTTCTTTGATTCTAAGATGTCTTCGATTGTAACACACACCATTGTTTTAAGAACAGTTTGTAGGGAGTGAAAAAAAAAAAAAAGAAAAGAAAAAAGCAACACCACGTGTAGTGTACCGAGTAATTGTAAGACACATCCTGATTTCAGAATAATTAAGTTACGAACAATTGTGTGCTTTGGAATTGAGGAAATAGACTATTTCTACAGGTCGGGGTTGGCTTCCTTTTTCATTACTACTGAGGAAGCCGAGATGCAGGCTCCAAGTGAGAAGGCAGGAGACAGGGTGCTGGGTGGGTGTTTGATCTCAAGACATGCTCACGAAACTCTGTGTTGTCTGGCGCGCACTAAGTTAGGAGGCCTCAGGGAGAACATGCCTGTCTGCCTTCTCCCTCCAGCACAGGATCGTTGGCTCCTGCCTCGAGGCAGTGTCTCTCCTACAGCTTCCCAGAAAGCAAGGTGGCCCAGGGGCCTGTGTTTTGTGGCCGTCAGAAACGCAGTACTGTCTACGTGTGTGTGAACTGTGGAACAGAGCGTGGCTCTTGGTCTGCAATGGCATCACATTCACCACTAAAACAACATGAACAGAGGGACCAGCAGTTAGCGTAATGGCTATGTCGCTGGACTCCCACGTAGTGGACCGCGGTTCGCGTCCCGGACCCGGTGGCTTAAAACTCACGCCGGGCGCGTGTGCGTGCGTGCCCAAGATCCCGAGAGGAGAATGGAGGAGAAGGGATTGCGGTGTGGCCATCCCCCCTGGGGGGTGATTTCCTGCTTTCTATCTCTCTGTCTCTCTCTGTCTGTCTGGCGAGCGCACGCGCCCTATAGCAAAAACCTCTCCCAAAAAAAGAAAAAAAAAAAAAAAAAGAAAAAAAAAAAAACAACATGAACAGAGAATACAAACAGGATTTTATGAGTCTTTTGGAATGACTCTTCATGGGCTCCACCACATAGGGGACTCACCTCTCCTTCGTCCCCGGAAGCTGGCCCCCGCCCCCTTGTATTTTGGCACACTACGCAGATGCCAGGCAGGTCCTTGAGTGCATCCCAGGGACCCATGTAGTGAGGACTGCAGTAGAGGAAATAAAGGACACAGGGAGGACTGGGTGGAGATGCCGAGTAAGAGTAATCCCTGGGAGGTGGGGCTCTCCATAGAGCAGGGGAGTCCTCCAGCTGGTTCCTAAAAGACACGTGCAATAATAGTGGGGGGGAATCTCAGCCAGGAACCAGGACTGGTGGCAAATGGAGGTGCAGCTGGGCACAAGGACTGGGAGGGGTGAGATGAGAAGGGAAGCTGGTGGGGGATGGGAACTGGGCTATGAAGGAGTCTGATTTGCATCATCTTCTTGCTGAGTCATTTTTACACCTCATTTTTAACACATCTGCCAGAGACTCTTTAAGTGCTGCCAGTGGCTGCCTGCAAGTGATCACACAGTGCCAAAAATACTCTCGGTCTTGTCAGGTCTTGTCACCGGTCACCCTCCCCCAGGGCAGAGCTCCAACCTCGACCATTGCCAGTTGAACTCATCCTCTGCAGGAGCCTGGGCTTGCTGTTCCTTCCCAGGTCAGTGTGCAAAGCTCACTGCTCATCTGGTCAGTGTTGACTTCCTTCCTCACCCCCTTAATATAAATATGCCCCCTCATTCTGTCTCTCCTATTGCATTTGGTTATCCTACATGGTGCTTGTAGGTTATGATTGTTTGCTACCTAATATGAGCGCTATCTTGGCTTTACTCACTCCTCTGCTGTGCTCAGAAAGTGGCCTGATACTTAGCAGACACTCGGTGTTTATTGTTGTGAAATGACACCATTTCTGAATGCTTTCACATGTATTACTTTGCTTGACTCTCAATCTTGTTCTGATTTGTGCATGCTAAAACCATCTAAAGAAGCTTTAAAAATAAATAAATAAAATAAAAAGGATCCAAGGTACTCATTGGGTTAAGAGGGTGAAAGGGCATATGCCCCACACTTTCCCCACCAAAGCATTGACCTCCAGGACAATCCTGCTCTTGACGCCTACTTGACATTGACCTGCACCCTCGTGGGAACCTGCAGCCTAAGATTTAGCAGCCTCCTGCTCCAGCAAACCTACTGCCCTTCATATGCACCTGAAGGTGGATGCTGCGGGGTTCTATCTCTTGGCAAACAACACTGAAGCATACAGTTGGAGGGACAGGGGTGGATGGGGGGTGGAGGATGGGTAGCGAATGACTGTGAGCAGAGACTTTTCATCTCCACAGTGAACTGTATCTGGAGTTCTATCCAGAATGAGCAACTTATCTTCCATAAAGATTTCTCCAGCCAGGAGGAAGGGGTAAGGTGACTTAATCCCTGAGAAGAGTTATGGGGCAGGAGTAAAGCAAGAAAGCATAAAGACAAGACAAAGTTTTAAAACTGGCCTCTCAGTCTGGAAGACTCTACCTTCAGGTACTAGGCGAGTTGTTCAACAGGACAGCCAGGCCCAGAGCCCAGACATGGCCCACGTTGGCCCGGCGTTCACGCACCTGAACACATACCTAGGTGCCATCACTCCTTGACATGATTCACTCTCCAGACCAATGACTCCCACCCCACTGGCTCACTTGGTCTAGTCTCCAAGCTGGCCAGGTTGATCATGTGGGTTTAGAGGGTATCTCTGCAACATGAGGCTGGCCCCTTGCCCCCTTGTATTTTGTCACACTATGCAGATGCCAGGCAGGTCCTTGAGTACACAGGGAGGTGGGTGGAGATGCCCAGTAATCCCTGGGAGGTGGGATTCTGCATAGAGGAGGGGGGATCTCAGCCAGGAACCAGGGCTGGTGGCAAATGGGGGAGCAGTGGAGATGCATCTGGGCACAAGGACTGGGAAGGGTGTGATGAGAAGTGAAGGTTGTGGGGGATGGAACCTGGGCTATGAAGGAGTCTGATTTGTATCATCTTCTTGCTGAGTCATTTTTACATTTCCTGCACCGTAGATTAGTTCTCAGGTTTTTTTTTTTTTTTTTTTTTTTTTTTTTTTTTTAAGAGAGATTTTTGTTATAGGGTGTGTGCATGTGCTCTCCGGAGAGACAGAGACAGAAAGCAAGAAGTCACCCCCCCAGGGGAAATGGCTACACTGCAATTCTTTCTCCTCCATTTTCCTCTTGGGATCTTGGGCACCCATGCACATATGCCTGGCATGAGTTTGAAGCCACCCAGTCTGAGACTTGAACCACAGGTGACTATGCAGGAGTCCAGTGATGTAACCATTATGCCATCTGCTGGTCCCAGTTCTGCTCAGTTTTAAACTGCACATAAATACAATGTCTCAGCAGGTGAATCTACTTACTAGTGGAATCAACTTACTCATGTGGTTTTGGGTGAGCTAGTGACTTTCAATGCCTCTGTTTCCTTGTCTGTAAGATGTGAATAATCAGAGCACCTGTTATGCAGTTATTGGAAGGATTAAGGGAGTTAATACATGAAAAACACTTTGAATCATTCTTGGCACAGAGCGAGTGATGAATATATATTAACTATTAGGATTAGTAAAGCTTAAATTGTTTCCTATTTTATATAAAACTGTCCTGTCTTTGATACTGTTTGCCCACTACAGCATCGCAAGCTTGCAGCTTGGTCCCTCTATTGTCAGTTTTCTGACAATAGGTGAAAATAGGTCTGGGGAGACCTCCAGGGAGGCCAGCAGAAAGAAAGGAGGAGAATAGCAGCGATGGCTGTGTGTGGGGGGGCGGTTGGGGGAGGGACTGGAAGGGCAACACCAGGTCTCCCAGGGCTCCCAGCAAGGTGTCTTTGTGCAGCAAGTGGTAGGTGTGGCACATGTGCTGTTGCAGAAAACCCTGCAACACAGGTAGTATAATTGCCATTTTACAGATGAAGAAACAGCCTCAGGAAGGCCAAGGAGCAATCTCAAAGTTTCTAAGTACACAGGGGTGACGCCATACTTTAAATCAGTTCTTCCTGGCTGTGGGACTCAGAGGTTTTCTTGAATAATATTGTTATTTCAGTTGTGTGCATTCCTTCTTCACCTTTCTGCAGTCTTTCAGTCCTGCTGACCAAAACCAGAGAAAGAACAGGAACCGCTGTTATTGTCGTGGTGAGTCCCAGTCAAGGGAGTCACCTGTGTCCCTGTACAGCCACAGGGGAGTGACAGAGAAAGTCAGTGCAGGAGATGAGGGCTGGGGCGAGTGGTTTTGCACATCTCAAGGTGTTGAAGAGCAATGAGTTGAATAACTCTCCAGTGACATGGGACCATTGAAGGAGATTATAAATGAATGGATGAATGAATGATGATATGAATAAATAAATGAACGTATGTGTGAATCTATTGGGTTGCCAGAAAAGCCATGAGGTGTTTTTCTATGCAAAAATACATCGTGACTTTTCCGATGACCCAATATATTTCTTAAAGCCATAGAAAAAATACCTACACTAAAATACAAAGAAAACTATAAATATGTTTCCAAAATAGAAAGCAGATTGTGGGGGCCAGCCTAGTGGCTGGCAGGATGGTTAAAGTGGCTGGATCCCACATGGGCAACTGTGTGGTTCAAGTCCTGGACCTGGTGGCTTGCAAAAAAAAAAAAGAAAGAAAAAGAAAGCAGATTGTGGATTCTCTAACCACAGCTGAATAAAGCTTAGATCAACTATTGAAAAGAGATTGCCAAGTAAATAAAATCAAGATGTGATATGGCTCCTGGTTAATGCAAAATACTTGTGAAGCTGTCAGGCCTCTATGAACAGAGACAGTCTGGAGAGACTCAGGTGAAAGAGAGTCTACCTCCCACCCCCTCTTCCCTTAAAACTGTCATGAGAGCCAGAAAGGGTCTGGTCAGCCCTAATGGGGACTGCACTTAATTCCCATGTGCTCATTTTCTTCATTTGCTCATTTTTCAGCTAGGCATTCTCAAGACATATGAAAGGTATTTCTACAACACAATTTCTATTTTCATGCAAATATATGATTCCATTTAAATAGTTAATGCTTAATCTCATTTGCACATTTAAAGTTGATATTCACTGCTGCTGCTCCACAGTGCTGTGAAAAAAACCGCTTTGAATTAAAATTTGGCTTTGCATTTTGCTATGTGATTTGGATTAAAACATGTTGAGTCTCTGAGTATCAGTTTTCTCATCTGTAAAATGGGTGATCGTAATGGATGAGAGGCCATCCCATATATAGAAGCCCATAGCCTAGTGCCTGACCCAAGAGAGACAGATTTTTGATACAGGGCCTACGTGGTTGTTATAATGGTATTTTTGATTAAAAATAGCTTTGAATTTTTTAAATAAAATAACTCCACTCTACAGATTGAACTGCATGACATGTGGATGATGAACTAATATTGAAAGTGCCTACTCCCCTAAGGGGATTGGCAGCCTCTGGTTATTGGTGAAATTGTCTCTAGGGCTAAAGTAGAAGAGGCTGGGGGGCTGCAGAGAGGAGTTCCCTCTGTCCACTCCCACATTAGTGGAAGGCCCCAGAACCACAGGCTCAGGGAAGCTCTGGAATTCCTGTCAGGATTTCTGCTGGGGCTTTCGGGATTCTTGGAATTTCTACTGAGTCACTCCTCTGGACTCGTGCTGTCTGAGAAATTCCCCCGAGTGGACACTGACCGAGATGAGGGCAGAGTGTGGATGTATGGTCTGGACACTGGCTGGGTGTCCCTCCCTGGTTTATCTGATGTCCAGTTTCTAATCAATAATGACTAGACAATGACAGGGGCAAGACTAGGACTGGGTGTCTGGGCTCGTCTGCAGTTTCCCCTCCCTGTGTTGTCCACCCTCCCTCATCCCCAAGGCTGCTCTGACTGGGACACCTACTTTACCCAGACTCTTGCTCACAAAACAGACAGGATTCACTGCTCTCCGTGTGCTCTCTAGTGAGAAACGGTAACAAAGTGCTCCTGGAAACACTTGAACTCACTTTGGGTGGGCAGCTATGTCCCCAGCCCGTCCCAGTCCTGATGGAGTCTGTCCCAATGGAGGGTGAGGATCTGCCCTAGGGATTCATGGGGCCGTTGTCAGAAGGGGAGAGACAGCTGGCTGTGGCTGCTTCACATCATGACAGAACAAAGCAGCATCTTTTTAAAAAGACATATGTGAATACTTCGAAATGCCTCCTCCATCCGCAGAGGTTGGAAACGAGTGTAGACACCACTGATTTTTGTCCGTTCCAAATGACCCTCTGCTCTAAGCCCTCTGCATTGCCGCCTGCCAGTGACTTCATGTCCGAAAAACAGTCCCAGTGACCTGCAGCCCCCATGAAAAGTGTTAGTCTCATTTCTTGCTACCACCAAAGCTCTGTTCTCATTTTCAAACCCATATAAGAAGCAGATGAGGGCTTATACTGTAGCCTATCGGTTAAAAGAGACAGATCCTACATGGCTGACTGAAGTTTGAATCCCAGCCCCAGAAGCTTGAAAATCACACTGCGTGTGTGTGCAGAGGTGCCCCAAATCCTGCCCGGACGGAGAAATAGAGGAAAAGAGGTGGCAGAGAGATCACACGTATTAGAGGTGCTTTCTCCCTCTCCTCTTCCTGTCTCCTTGGTAAGCACATGTACTCTCTAAAAATTAATTTTTTTTAAAAAAAGAAACATGTTAACAATATTTTCTACTGTTAAATACTTAACAAGAAAAATGAGGGACCAGCAGTTAGCGTAATGGCTATGTTGCTGAACTCCCTCCCATGTAGTTGACCGCGGTTCGAGTCCCGGACCAGGTGGCTTAAATTCACACCGGGCATGTGTGCCTGCATGCCCAAGATCCTGAGAGGAGAATGGAGGAGAAGGGATTGCGGTGTGGCCACCCCCCCGGGGGGTGATTTCTCGCTTTCTGTCTCTCTGTCTCTCTCTGTCTTTCTGTCTCTCTCTGTCTTTCTGGTGAGCGCATGTGCCCTATAGCAAAAACCTCCCCCCCCCAAAAAAAAAGATTCTTTTAGAATTATTTATTTAATTTTACTTATTCATTCATTTATTTTAACTTGACCAGAGAGAGACACAGAGAAGGAGGGGTGGAGAGAGAGAGAGAGAGAGAGAGAGAGAGAAAGCAAGACACCAGGTCTGGGATTTGAACCATGGTCAGCCACATGGGAGTGAGTGTCCAGCACCTCAATCATCACAACACCTGCTTGTCCCAAGAAAAGTGATTTTTACCAAAACAAAGCACAACTATACTCAGAGCAAGAGATGGCAAAACTCATAACTTATAACCCTTATTCTCCATCTTCTGCTTCTCTGTCTGCCTCTTCGCACGTCTGCCACATTGCCGTCACCGACTCTGTGACTGATAGCCACACAGAGTGCCAGGCGAGGTCAAAGACTAGGTTGCTAGGAAAAATCAGACAAAACTAAATGTTGACCAATTCTTGGCAGAAAACACTGCAATAGCTCTTTGGGTTTGCAGTGGTGGGGTCACCAGGGTCAACCCACAACAGTGACTCAAACCTTTTCCTCTCAGTAGGTCTCTCAGGAGGGGACATAGATTCTCGTGAGGGGATGTAGGCTGACCCTTCTCTGGAGAGATGTGACGCTGCACCTTTTGGGAATTACCCAGGGCGGGGCCCCAAGCCTCTACAAATGGTCCCCTACACTGGCACGTCAAGCTGGACACAGCAGGAAGAGCCCCTCCATTGCCCTTTTCTTTGATGTGGGGTCATTGGCCTCTGGGTTCCCACAATACTTCCTACCCAGCCTCCACCACTCAGTGTACCACAGAGGGGTTCGTTGCATCTATTGCCCCTGAGTCTGGGTCTTTCTTGCCACCCTGGGGCTTCTACAGCGCTGCTGCTTGGTGAGAATTGTCACCAGCAGGCAAAGATTCCCACCACCACCACCCCCCGCCTCTCATCATCCTTCTGCTCCATGGTCACAGCCTGGACGGTGTACCAAGCACTTAGCTCTTCCAAAGGCTCATAGTCTCCATCCTCACACATATTCCTATGAGGATCCTCACTGGACAGTGTACTGAACTCTCAGTACACTGCTTTAGGAGAAATACTTTAAACACATGAAGAAATATAGAGAAGGGAACCAGCAGTTAGCGTAATGGCCATGTCGCTGGACTCCCACGTGGTCAACCGCGGTTCGCGTCCTGGACCCGGTGGCTTAAAACTCACGCCAGGTGCGTGTGCGTGCGTGCCCAGGAGAATGGAGAAGGGATTGCGGGGTGAACATCCCCCCTGGGGGGTGATTTCTCGCTTTCTGTCTCTAATGTCTCTCTCTGTCTGGTGAGTGCACGCACCCTATAGCAAAAATCTCTCCAAAAAAAAAAAAAAAAAAAAAAAAAGAAAAGAAATACAGAGAAGACTGTAACAAATAACTTACATCCCCATAGCTTTCTTCAATCTTATTACTTCACTATATTTGCATCAAGCTTTCTCTTAGTCCATTTCATGTTATTATTACAGAATACCATGAACTGGGTATAGCAAAAAAGAAAAGAAAAAAATATATTAAGAAAAGAAATGTATCTGGGCTAGTCAGAGGTGCAACAGTAACACAAAGCTCTACAACATTGGATCTGCATGGGAAGGTCCCAGGTTCCATTCCCAGGACTCCCTGTACAAGCTGATGCACTAGCACGTGCCCATGGTCTGAGATAGCTGAGGTTAGGTGTGGACCGTGGTGTGAACACATTGAGGGTCTGTATCTCTCTTTTTCTCTCATAGACGAAACAAATTAATTTTAAAAAAAGAAAAAATGAAAAGAAATTTCTTAGAGATATGGAGGCTGGGAAATACAAAATTGAGGGTCCCAGATTTGATGAGGGCCTTCTTGCTGGGTCAACTGTGGTGGAAGGGCAAGAGAGCATGCATATGAAAGCGCAGAAGAGTGAGAAGGGGCCAAGCTTACTTGTAACAACCCACTCTCACGGTCACTAACCCACTCCTGCCATGAAGACACTAATCCATTTAGGAGGGCAGAGCCCTTATGACCTACTCACCTCTTCTTAGGCTCACCTCCCAACACTGTTGCATTGGAGACTAAGTTTCTAACACAAGAAGTTCGGGGCAGATATGCAAACCACAGCAGGCTCTTAAAAAATACGTAAGGGAGGCAGATGGAGGCACAGCAGCAGTGCAACACTGCAAGGCTGACCTACCTGGGAAGACTAGGTTCACATTCAGAGACCTCTCTGAACACACGGGTCATGCATATGCCCATGACCTGGGCCTGGCTGAAGCTGGGGGTGAAAGTGAGAGTGAGGACTCTGTTGGGGGCTTCTGTCTCTCTGTCTCTCTCTCTCTGTCTCACTCATAGAATAAATTAATTAATTTTTAAAAAATACATAAAATGGGAGTCAGTCGGTGGTGTGTGGCTGACACACAGGACTCCCCCATGGCCGACCATGGTTCAAGTCCCAGACCTCACGGCTTGCTTTCTCACTTTTCTTCTCTCTCTCGTGAGTGCACATGCCCTATAGAAAATTTTAAAATAACAACAATAATAAATAAAATTAAACAAATCCTTCTTTTAAAACCTACATAAAACATTACAGACACAGTAGAAGTCCTCCTTGATCTCATCCCTCATCTCCACTTCTCAGATAAGCCATGACCTTGAATTTTACGTGTTAGTCAAGGTTCTTCCGGGAGTCAGAACCAATAGGATGTGTACGTAAGAGGAGATTTATCGGGGGAAGCAGCATGCAATACGGCAGCTGAGAGATCCCGTAGGCTGTCTGCAAGCTGGAGTTCCTGGGATTCTGATAGTGTGGCTTAGTCCAAGTCCGGAGGCCTCAGAGGCAGGGAGGTTGATGATGTAACTCAGTACAAGGCTGAAAGCCTGATAGCCTGGGGGATGAGGCGGAAGTGGGTGAGAATCCTGGAGTCTGAAAGCAGAGAGGCCTTGAGCTCTGAGGTCCAAGCAGCAGCAGCAGTCTATCTTGCTCACTCTGTCTTCTGCATTTGCTCTCTCCAGTACGCTGGTTGTTTGATACATGCCCACCCACACAGAGAGCAATCATCCCAGCCCCTGTGTGTTCTCTCCTGAAACCACCTTCAAGGATACACCCCGAGGAGTTCTTTCTGAGGTATTTAGGGATAGTTAAGTATTTCTTAGTCCAGACAAGGTGACCCCCAAAACTAACCATCAAAGTATATGCTAATCTCAAGTATGTTTTTTAGATTCTCCTATGGTGTTCCTCTATTATAGGAAGAGACTAATACGTCGTTTTGTAGCTTTTTAAATGTTATAGAAATCTATCCTGCTGTAATATCCCTCTAAAACTAGGTTTTAAATGTATCCATACAGATCCACGTAGCTCTAACTTCTTTATTTTCACCGCTGTGTAATATTCTATTATGTGACAGTTATCATAATTTATCTCTTCTTGGAGGTCAATTTTCGTTTTTTTACATTTCTCACTACGACTGACAACACTGCATGAATATGTGTGCACACGTGTAGCTCTGTTGCACACTCCCATCAGCATGGTCTGAGGCCCTCGTGCTTGCTATTCATGCCAGTACTTGGCAGAGGCAGGCAAACACATTGGCCAATCTAGTACATTAGTATTTCTATGGTTAATTTTTTAACTTTTTTAAAGTTTGCTATAGGGCATGTTTGCTCACTGGAGAGAGACAGACACAGAAGGGGGAGGGAGAAGTCATCTTCCACTGGGATGGCCATGCTGCAATCCCTTGTCCTTCATTCTCCCCTTGGGATTTTGGGCATGCATACACACATGCCGGTGTGCTTCTCAAGCCTTTGGGTCTGGAATTTGAACTGCGCAGGGAGCCATGTGGGATCCAGCTACCGTAACCACCACTCCACTTGGCTGGTCCTTTATGGGAAATTTGAAATGTCAACTTAGCTGGAATGTTTCTGTGAGGGTGTTTCTGGATGAGACTTACATTAGTGAACTTTTAGTAATACAGGTTTTCCTCCATAATGTGGATGGGTCTCATCCAATCAGTTGTAGACCTGCATGGAATGAAAGGCTGACCTTCCCCAGAAAGAGGGAATTTTCTAGCAAACTGCTTTTCAGATTTCATCTACCACACTGGCTCTTCCAAGGGTCTCCAGAGTGATGACCTTTGAACTTGGACTGCAAGACTTATCCCTCTTTGCAGAATTTGACCTGCCGTCTTCCATAATTTCTCAGTAGCATGTCATATTGGCTCTGACTCCCTGGAGAGTCATGACTAATATAGATGTGGTATCTCTTTGATTTTTGAGTTTGCATTTTTCTGATTAATAAGAGATTGACCATCTCGTCAAGTGTTCATTTGCCATTTGGGTTGTCTCACTTATGATTGGTCAGTGGCTTTTGCCCATTTTCTCACTGGGCCATTTGCTTTTCTCCAAGGTTTGCAGGTATTGGTATGTTTTGGATTCTGCCTTTCTGTTGTTGATATGACTGCATTGCAAATATCTCTTTCTGGCTTGACATTTAACATTTTTATAATTTTTAAAAATTTGAATGTATTTATAGTACAAAGAAATCTATTGGTTTTAGCATTTAGGTTTGTCTTTTCTTAATCTTTTTTTTTGGGGGGGAGAGATTTTTGCTATAGGGCACATGTGCCTGCTGGAGAGACAGAGAGAGAGAAAGTGAGAAATCAACCCCCAGGGGGATGGGCCATACCACATTCCCTTCTCCTCCATTCTCCTCTCAGGATTTTGGCACACACACATATGCACCTGCTATAAATTTCAAGCCACTGGTCTGGAACTCAAACTGCTGTTGACCATGCGGGAGTCCAGCAATGTAACCATTTTGTCATCTGCTGGTCCCTTTGTATCTAGTTTAAGAAAACAATTTCTGGGGCCTACAGGTGATGTGATGGTTAGGGCACTGGACTCCCACATGACTGACCACGGTTCAAGTCCCAGACCTGGTAGCTTGCTTTCTCACCTTCTCTCTCTCTCACCAAATTAAAATAAAAATGAAGAAATAAATAAAATTAAATAAATATTAAAAAAGAAAATAATTTCTTTCGCTCGTTCATAAAAGTAGTCTATATTTTCTTCAAATTATTTAAAGTTGTTGTTTTTTATACCTAGGTATTTAATGAACCTGGGATTATTTTTCTATGCTGTGATGTAAGACTCTAATATTATTATTCTTGTATGGATAGCCTATTATTTCTAAGTTACACCTTTGGGTGAAGCTGTTTAGCAGCCATCCCTTTGTCTGGGTCCATGCTCCTCTTTGCCTCTGTTTTCACCACATCCAGACTAGGGAGAGGCAAGTGAGACCCAAGGAGGAAAATGCAAGGAAGCGCTCACTTTGAGGCACCAACTTGCAGGGCCATGAGAAAATGAATGATTTCTTAAAATTTGTACCTAGGCACTTCATTGACCTGCCCTCATCCTGGCCCTGGTCCCCACCATTCCCTGCTGCTTCCCAACAGTGAGGCCACATGTAAACAGTCAAGCACACTGTTTGCTGTGTTGTTCTATTGCTAGAATTAAGGGAAAATAAACTTGCTGGTATGTCTGTCTCCATCAAAATTGAGTAAACAAAATATAGACCAAAGGAGGCGTGACTGTCACCTTCCTGAATCACCAAGTATGTTCCTCACTGTCTTGAGTTTAAGAACCCAGGGTTTTTGGCTGGACTGACAAGAGCCTTGAGTGCCAAGGGCAAGTGTTCCCAGAGTAGGGACTTGAATCAGAAGAGGAAAGGGAGCACATGTGTCTTTTAGAAAAATAGCTCTGGCTTCTGTGGTCTGAGACCTGAGATGGGCTGAGAAATTAAGAAGTTCCTGCAAAAGAGAGCAGAGGGAGGAAGTTAGATCGCAGACCTTCTGAGGTGGGTGTAGCCGTGCACACGGAGGGATTCCATGCAAGGTTAGACAGGGCAGGACTCAAAAATTACTAATAGAAGGTGTGGGGGGAGGTGCAGATGATGGTGCTGTGCTAAAAGGTGAAGCTCTGCAAGGCTGCCCTCCTGGGAAGGGTCCAGGTTTGTGTCTGAAGACCTCCCTGAGTGCAACAGCCCAGGCGGTGGGGGTGGATCTCACAGTGAAGACCCTACTGAAAAGGTTCTCTCTCTCTCTCTCTCTCTCTCTCTCTCTCTCTCTCTCTCTCTCTTTTTCTTCTCTCTTGTTCATTGAAGAAATAAACCTGAAAAAAATTTACCAGATGAGGGCCAGCAGGTGGTGTGGTGATTAAGGTGCTGGCCTCCCCACATGGCCGACCTTGGTTTGAGTTGTTAAAAACAAATTTACACAAACCAAAATTTAACAGTTTAAGCAAAGGGCAGGCGATTTAAATCAGGCAGCCTCCCGGAAGATGGTTTCAGAGAGACTACAACTAGCCCTACAGCTAGCCCTGTGGTTTACAAGGAATGTGTGTGGGTGGAACAGGAAAAGTGGTGTGTGTGGTAGGAAAAAAGGAGTGTTGTACAAAAACCTAAGTGCGGAGTGAGGTAGAGAGACCATTGTTACAGGTGGAAGGAGGCTGCACAACCAGGCCAAAGGTGGGCTTTCTGTGACCAGCTGAAATGTGATGAGCATGATTGGCTGTAACTTAGTAACTAGATTGCGGGGTGGGTGGGTCTGGAACAGCCTAACAGGTACGATTTCTGCTTATCCAGAGGGATCCAAATGTGGAGGGCTTGCATCCGCCATTTTAGGCCAGGACAGTTTACTTGATGAGTCCTGGACCTGGCAGCTTAAACTCATGCAGGGCGTGTGTGTATGTGTGCCCAAAATCCAAGGAGGAGAATGGAGGAGAAAGGTCTGCGGCTTGGCCTGCCCCCTTGAAAGGTGATTTTTCACTTTCCCTCTCACTGTCTCTCTGTCTCTCCAGTAAGCATACATGCCCTCTGGCAAAAATCTTTTTTTTTTTTAAATGTACTAGATGAGTCTACTAAGGCTTCTTCCTTAGTGGCAAGGCCTTAAACAAGGAGTCCACAAGAAAGTGGCTGTTTGCTTTGGGTGAGTTTGAAGTTAGGACATCAGAGTATGCTGGAAGTACAAGAGCCTTGGCAGGGAGGAATGCCCCCCACCTGTGCATGCGCGCGCGCACACACACACACACACACACACACACACACACAGTCCTCCCTGTTCTCCAGGCCCTCCTCAAACACCAGCGTCCCACGGGCTTTCTCAAACCTGTCTCTATTGGAACCGGCAGGACACATCCCCCAACCAGCCAGCCAGGTTTACTTATTGTTACCAGGCTGAAAAAGAGGCTGTTATTTCACAGCAGAGATAAAAGTTAATCACAGATTAGGACTGCGCAGAAATATCGATGACTTCATCCCCCTGAGTACTAGCCTGGGGGAAGTGCTCTCCCCTCAGCTGCCAAACCAGTTTAGCCAGTTCTCTGCTCCTCAGACTGCAGGTCCGGACTTAAACAAAAGCCGGGCCCCATGAATAGACAGCTTTCACCAGGCTCTGAGTCACCCTGCGGGCCTACTGCGTGCTCTGCAGCTCCACGTCTGATTGGAGGAGGTCTCCGCTGACTTCCCGCCCTGCCTTTGCGCTGGACCCTCCCAGCCGCACTCCCTCTCTCATTACAACCTTAATCTGGCCGCACCATCACCGGGGAGACTCCCAAACAGAAAACCAGACGGGAAAGAGCAGACAGAAGTTACAAAATAGAAGTGCCCGTGTTCAGAGATGGAGTGCTTTCTCGGTTCTGACCATGCGGGTTTAGGACTGGGTAATTTATCCCTCTGGGAAATGTAAACATGGTTCACAATTCGAGCTGTGTCTGAAATAAAAACCCAAGTTACTACTATTGGTTCCAAAATGTGAGGCCACTGTACTAGTGGCGCATGGGGAAACGAGAGTGTAGGAAGCAGAAAGCACTCAGGCTGCTCTGGGGCACAGTCCTGGTCCCCTGGGACCTCCCTGTGCTCAACTGGGGACCTTCTGAAGCATGTGACATTCCCCACCCACCTCAGCTTTGGCTGTCACAGGACCAGGGTGGCGTGGGTGTCAAGAGAAGCCACCTGGAGTTTTGGTGGGTGGGGAAACTGAACTCTAATAGGAAGGACAGGGATCCTTAAGGCCAGGTAGGGCAGGGCGCTATGGAGGTGCTTCAAGACTATGAGGACACTTTAGAAAGCAGCTGACTGTGCCATTTCTGTTCCCAAGGATGGAAGGAAAAGCAATCACAAATGACAATGAAAGAGATTCCTCCTGCCCAGTGCTCCCCTTGCCCTCTGGGGAGTGTCTGTACCCCTCAGATTACTGCTCTACAACCCCCAACTCCCAGCGTGCGCCTTTTCTGTTCCAAGCCCATTCTTACGGCGGCCGCCCTCCCCCCACCCCTCCTGCTCCACGTGCAATCTCTTTGTCTCTGTCCCCTGCGGCTGGCCCTGTTCCTGCTCAGCGCACACTCTACTCTACTTTGCTTTCAGACCTCAGTGTATTCCAGCTGCAGCAGAAGCCTTCCTGGGGCTCACACTGTTTTCTCCTTGGGCCCTGCTCCCAGGTTACCCTGCCCCTTATCCTTTCCACACCTCATTAAGCATGAACCAGTGTCACATCTCTGAGGATGCCCAGTGGGGTAGCAAAATGGATTGGAGGGGGCAGCGCAGGATCTAGAAGCTTCAGGAAGACAATGGTGTTAAGATGGTTGTCAGTGCTGCCACAGGCCAAGAAGCTCCAGGTTAGTGAGAACCAATGAGATGGTGCTCCAGGGGTCAAGGAGAGCAAGAAAGACAGAGAGTGCAGAGTGGGCAGTGGGCGGGCAGCTCAGAATGCAGGGGAAGTGTGGACTCACAGGCTAGAGGGACGGCAGGAGGAGACAGGAGACACGCTGGCACCGCTTAGCACGGCGCTGGGGGACAGAAGTGCCCACACGCAGCAGATCAACCACAGCACTCTGTTTCCAATGCACCCCAGGTCCCGACACCCCAGAGAGCAGAAGCAGCCCTGGGCACAGATGCGGGCACTACGGGCAACACCCACATAGAGAGAAACAGGACGGGGATGCTGAGAGCTGCAGGCTTCCATAGCTGAGAGATCTTTGAAGGCCCAAGTTGGATTCTAAGTGTGATTCTTCTTTTCTTTTCAAGAGAGATTTTTGCTATAGGGCATGTGCATGCAGAAAGACAGGAGATGGCCACACCATAATCCCTTCTCCTCCATTCTCCTCTCGGGATTTTGGGCATGTGTGCACACACATTTGGTGGTTTCTCAAGCCACAGGCCATGGGACTCACACTGTGCAGTTGGCTTTGTAGGAGCCAGCCACCCAACCACCACGCCACCAGCTGGCCCCAGATTTTGTATAAAGAATACTAATACCTGTCCTAAGAGTTGAGTGGAAGCACACAACAGTGGAACAAATTCCTTATCTGTTCTTTTCAAAAAGAGAAAGGACAAGAACAGCCCCTGCTTTGGCACCCAATCTGGCTCGCTGACCCTAACTCGCAGCGTGACGGTGGCAGAAGGCAAAGCCGGTGTCCTCTATGGGGACTCCGTGGCTATTTTGATTTTCAGTAATGAAACAACACGCTGTTTCAGGAGATGCGTCCAATCTAAATTAAATAGTAACAGCTGTGACATTTCTTAGCTTGGTCCCAGCACATAGTAGGAGCACAACAAATGTTTGCTTCCCTTCCCAAGAAGCTCTGAGGCCTTGAAAGATACTGTGGTCAAGAAGGGACCTGAGTTTGCCTTCACTAGTATAAATCTGGACACAGGCCTGCACTAAGTGGCCCCTAACAGCATCTCTGGCGCCCTCAGGAAACTTGCCACCCCCTGTTCCCCAGAAGACATTAGCATCCACCAATGTCATCTTTCCAGTGTCCTTCATTCCTGACAGGTGGCACCCCTGGTCAGGGCCAGGGTAGCATTGTCTCCTCAGGCCAGCACAGCTCTGGGTGCTCAGAAGAGACACACAACTCTTTGTTAAAAAAAAAAAAAAAAAAAAAAGTAAATGGGCCAGCAGGTGGCAAGGTGGTTGAGGCGCTGGATTCCCACATGGCCAACCGCCATTTGAGTCCCGGACCTGGTGGCTTGCTTTTTTACTTCCCCTCTTTCTCTCTCTGGTGAGAGCACATGCCCTATAGCAAATTAATAATAATAATAATAAAATTAAATAATTCTTAAAAAAAAAAAAAGTAAATGTGATTCAAGAGATGGCGCAGTAGTAGATGCAGTGCTCTGTGAGGTGGACCAGGTTCTGAGCCCTCTCTGAGAACGCTGGACATGCAGGTGCCCGTTCTCCAGGGCTAGCTGAGCCTGAGGGTGGATCGTAGCATCAAGACCGTATTACAGGAACTCTCGCTCTCGCTCTCTGTCTCTACTGCTCACGGAAGGAATAAACTTTAAAAAGTGTTTAGAATGAGTAAATGGGTGAATGCAAAAATAGGAAATAACATCAAAGAGAGAGAAAGAGCAAAATAAAGATTACTAATGGGGCTTTGCTTTCCTCTTTTTTCTTTCTTTTTTTTTTTTTTTTTTGGAGAGGTTTTTTTTTTTTGCTATAGGGCGCGTGTACTTGCCAGACAGACAGAAAGAGATAGAGAGGCAGAAAGCGAGAAATCAACCCCCGGGAGGCATGGCCACGCTGCAATCCATTCTCCTCCATTCTCCTCTTGGGATCTTGGGCACGCATGCACACGCGCCCGGCGTGAGTTTAAGCCGCTGGGTCTGGGACTCGAACCACAGTCGACTATGTGGGAGTCCAGCGACATAGCCATTATGCTAACTGCTGGTCCCGGGGCTTTGCTTTTAATCTGAAAATTGGGTCACCTGCCTCATTTTAACCTCTTTCTAAATGAAATCTCACTGTCAGTAAATCAAGTGTGGCTTAGAACTCACACTCTGGGAAGAGGAGAAAGATTACTTGCAGCCCTGAAGGCCTGAGTCTGTCTAGTGAAGCAGGATGTGGAAGGTTCATTGTAGGACCGTGTTCAGAAGGGACTTGCATTTGGAGTCCGTCCTTCCTAGGCGTGCACATACTCCCAGGCACTGGGGTGTCATGCACATGTCACCATGACTGGAGATCCCCTCCACTGCTCAGTCACCTTTATCTGACTACAGCACCCTGAGTCCCCCCGCACTTGGGCACCCCCAAGCCCTGCGCCAGCGGCTCAGAACTGCTCCAGTCCCTCTCAGAGCCCCTGCTGCCCGATGCCTCCCTGCCCTGTCCAGTTCCCTGCTGCCCTCCTCAGTCCCAACTGTGGAAACTTCTCTGCGGCTTCTCAGCTTCACAAGAAAGGGCTCATGCTTTACAGGCCTCCAGTTCTCTTCTCTTCTTGGTGGTGAACTCACACAGCACATTGCTTGGGTTTGAGCTTTAGGTAATCTTTATTTTTCTTTATAAAATTCATATATGCCTACGTTCTCATTGGAAATAATTTATACGATTTAGATAAAGCAAGAGTCTCTCTGAACTTTCCTATTTTCCATTACATTTTCATTTCTGTGAGCTGGGTGGTCATCTCCTTTATCCATTTTTCTGTTGAGTTATTGGTCTGGGTCTTTTTCTTACTGGTTTATAGGAGTTCTTGATTGAATCTGGAAAATAATCCAGAATTTACCTTTGTGTGTGTGTGTGTGTGTGTGTGTGTGTGTGTGCGCGCGCACATGCCATGGTCTGAGCCAGCTGGGGCTAGGTGTAAACTACAGCATGGGGGACCTGTTGGAGGTGCTCGTGTCTCCATCTCTCCCTGTCTCTCTCTATCAAAAGAAATGAATAAACTTTAAAAGAAACTGATTGCCTCTGTATTGAACATGTATGGACTTCATTTCTTTTTTTTTAAACTTTATTTAATTTTACTTATTCATTTACTTATTTTTTTTTTTTTTTGCGAGGTTTTTGCTATAGGGCGCGTGCGCTCGCCAGACAGACAGAGACAGAGACAGAAAGCGAGAAATCACCCCCCAGGGGGGATGGCCACACCGCAATCCCTTCTCCTCCATTCTCCTCTCGGGATCTTGGGCACGCACGCACATGCGCCCAGAGTGAGTTTAAGCCACGGGGTCCGGGACTTGAACCGCGGTCGACTACGTGGGAGTCCAGGGACATAGCCATTACGCTAACTGCTGGTCCCTTCATTTACTTCTTTTAATTTGACCAGAGAGAGACAGACTCATACAGAGAGAGAGAGAGAGAGAGAAAGAGAGAGAGAGAGAGGGAGAGAGAAAGTGAGAAAACAAGCCACCAGGTCCAGGATTCGAACCGTGGTTGGCCATGTGGGAAGATCCAGCACCTTAATCACCATTCCACCTGCTGGTCCCCTAGACTTCATTTATTATTATCCTTTAAACAATATAGTATTGGGTCCACGATGCACCCTTCTCTCACTCTTTTTTAAACTATTTATACAACCCCTACCTCATATTCAGTATTATAAATAATATAAAGATGATTTAAAGTATACGGGCAGATGTGTGTAGGTTATATGCAAGTACCACACCATTTTGCATAAGGGACTTGAGTAGCTACGGATTCTTACATCTACAGGAGGTCCTGGAACCAATGCCCTCCCGATACCAAAGGGACAGCTGTATACATACATACCTACATACACACATATGACAAATCTCTTATGCTGTCACTTGTCTTTTATGTCAGCTGACAACAATTTCTGATTTTGAATCAGAAGTTTCACATTTTGATGGAGGCACACTTTTCTTTCTCTATTTGCCTTTGTGGTTTGTGTCTTGCTCAAGGCCTTCCCTGCCCTTCTCTAAGGCTATGAACAAGCTCTCCTATATTTTCTTACAGTCTTTCTCCCGTGAGTAAGCAATGGCCCAGCTCATTTGCTGATGACCCCTCCCTCGGTGATGTGAAAGGCCACTTTGACCCCAGCTCTCATGGGTCTGTCTTCAGGGGAATTTTGAGATTGTTTTTGCTGCAGGGTGTCCGGAACTTCTTCTTCCCTAATTCTTGGAAAAGTTTACTGTCTGCTGCTGGCTTTCTGTCTCCCTCCCTGCGCAGGTGAGGAGTCTGTCCAGAGGTTGCGCTTTGAACAAAGTTTGGCTTTATCTCCAGTCCCTATTTGCTAACTCATTTGAGAATGCTGCCAGAGATTAACATCAGAAGTACCTTCCTAGAGTTTACTTAGTCTGCTCCCTGAAAACTAGCACATTTGTCTGCCCTGGCTGTCTCTGGCACCTCAGAGAGTGACTGGTCTCTCCATGACTTTTTGTTGGCCAGGCTCCCCCAAAAGAAATGTCCGCCTGCAGAAAAAGTAGGAAAAAAATCCTTTTCTCACAGTGGAAATCTACTGCAGACAACAAACCTATCCTAGCCCTGACTCTTTTTCCTCTCTCTTTCTCTCTTTCTTTTTCTTTCTTTCTTTCTTTCTTTCTTTCTTTCTTTCTTTCTTTCTTTCTTTCTTTCTTTCTTTCTCTCTCTCTCTCTCTCTCTCTCTCCCTCCCTCCCTCCCTCCCTCCCTCCCTCCCTCCCTCCCTCTTTCTTTCTTTCTTTCTTTCTTTCTTTCTTTCTTTCTTTCTTTCTTTCTTTCTTTCTTTCGATTTTTCCATACAGCACATGTGTTTGCTAGAGACAAAGACAGTGAGAGAGAAAGTGAGAAATCATCCCCTGGGGGGATGGCCATGCTGAATGATTTTCAAACTGTCAGGTTCGGGACTCAGACCGCAGTTGGCCATGTGGGAGTTCAGTGCCTCACCCATCACACCATCTGCTGGCCCCAGCTCTGACTTTTTTTTTGGAGAGGTTTTCGCTGTAGGGCGCGTGCGCTCACCAGACAGACAGAGAGAGACAGAGAGACAGAAAGCGAGAAATCACCCCCCAGGGGGGATGGCCACACCGCAATCCCTTCTCCTCCGTTCTCCTCTCGGGATCTTGGGCACGCACGCACATGCGCCCGGCGTGAGTTTTAAGCCACGAGGTCCGGGCATGAACCGCGGTCGACTATGTGGGAGTCCAACGACATAGCCATTACGCTAACTGCTGGTCCCCCAGCTCTGACTTTTAAAACATGACTTTTGGACCGTAAGAATTCCCTATTCTTTTTCTCTTTTAGGTTTTTGCTGTAGGGCATGTATGCTTACTGGGGAGAGACAGAGAGAGGGAAAGTGAGAAGTCATCCTTCAGGGAGGATGGCCACTCAGCAATCTCTTCTCTCCCATTCTTTTGGGATTTGGAGCATGCACACACACACACACACACTCGGCATGATTTTCAATCTACCAGATCCGGGGCTCAAACTGTGATTAGCCATGTGGGAGTCCAGTGCCTTAGCCACTACGCCACCTGTTGGCCCCACAGGCTTCCTATTCTTCTCTCCCCTGCTTACCCTTGATATTATCATTTCAAATATTGCAGAGTATTCCCAGTGTACTGCTTTTTTGCTTGTTAAATTTCACCAGCTATTACATATGGGGGGACACTTTGTAGGGGGGATACTGTGTCCCAGTCTCTTGTTTAGAGGTACACACTTCTACAGCCATCAGGTCCTGGGTGCATCCTTCTCTCACTTTTTAAAAAATACTTGCTAATTTTTTCCATGAGTAAGAGAGACCAAGAAGAGAAAGAGCAAGTTGGAGAGACAAACATTTTCAATAGGGTTCTTACACTGCCGGACATCTTTAGTCTCTGCCCGTCCAGGTCACTGGCACATAGGGAGGTCACGGGGCATGAACTCGGGATCTTTTCCACATGGGCCCAGTGGCGTTCTCGCTGTATTACTGGCACATTCCACTCTGCCAAGCCAGGAAATTCGTTTCTTAGTCACCTCACCTGCAAAGTACAGCTACTAATGCTGCCCTCAGCCCAGCCAGGGTGGTGTGAGAGGCTAAGACACTGCTCTACAGGCTGGAGCTGCTAGGAAGCCCATGTTCAATTCCTGTTCCAATCTAAAGGCCAGGCACAGTGGTACGTGCCTGCAATCCCAGCAGCTTGAGGCTGAGGCGGGGGGACTGCATGTTCAATCCCCCTGCCTGGCCCACCTTCTCCCACTTTTGATGCCTTTTCTGCCCAACCCTCTGTCTGCTGAGGATTTAAAAAATCTGTCTTGCCACAAGGACAAAAAAGCCCTAGATGCTTCAGAAAGATACGTAAAATGGAATATCTGCTCCCTGATCATGAAGAACTCACTGTGGGTGTAGATACATGAAGTAGAAACTTTAGGACATGGCACACATTGGGTCATGAGGGTGGGAACAAACTGCTGCTCCCATTATGGTTAAACAAAGCAGGTCCAGTCCAGTGGGTGGTGTGGTGGTTAAGGCTCTGGACTCCCACATGGCCAACCACAGTTCAAATCCTGGGCCTGGTGGCTTGCTTTCTCACTTTCTTTTTCTCTCTCCCCCTCTATCTCTCTCTGGTCAAATTAAAAATGATAATCATCAAAATTAAATAAATAATTCTTATAAACAAACAAACAAACAAACAAAAAAGCTCGCCATTTTACTGTTGGAGGTGAAGACCAGATCCCCTTTTGAAGGCACATGTGATGAAATAAATAAAACAGGGAGAATCAGAAGACAGGGTGAGGATAGTCCTGGCTCTGCCACCTTTCTTGCTGTGGCACCTGAGAGAGCCCCTTCACCTCTCTGGACTGCAGCTTCCTCATTTGCAAAATGGAGAAGGTCTCGTCTACATCCTCATGTTCAGGGCATTGCACAAGCTAACGGGAGCAGCTTTGCCAACAAAAAGATACAGAATTGTTGGCGCAACTCTTTTCATGGGAGCCAAGCCCAACGCCTGCCTCGGGGCCTGGCTGTGTCCTCACCAACAAGTGTGTGTGTGTGTGTGTGTGTGTGTGTGTGTTGGGGGAGCTGGTCCCCTCCTGGCCTTGGGGTCTTAATAATCTTCCTCATACAGTACAAGTTGACCAATTTTACTTTGTAAAATAAAAGTAGGAAGCATTAGAACTGGGCTTTTATAAGTTTGTTTTGTTTTTAAGTTTTATAAGTTTTACAAGGTGAAGCCCAGTATTCAGATCACTGGTAGAAGTATCTCTTGGGGTTTTATGGTTTTCTAAGATTGAGTCTGGGGAACATTTTAGACCAGAAAGAGCACCGGGCTAAGAGGTTCCACAGCCAGAGCTGAAGAGTACTGAGCTAGAAACACTCCCTCCCAGGGAAGGGAGCCGTTCCTGGGAGTCCTGGCCTTTCTGGGCCCTCTGTCTCCAGACAGGCCTAATTGCCTCGGAAAACTGAACCTGATGAATGGTCTTCCTTCCCAGACTATCCAGTTGCTCCTTCCTGGCTGTTGGGGATTTGTGGAGAGCAACCTTCTGATCACGTGATGTGTGGTTTTGAAAGGCATCTCTGAGGTGATTTTGAAAACCAGTTCAGGAAGCTGGAAAGGAACAGTTCCTAGAATCCTGTGTGGCTGCTGGGTGCCAAGATGGACCTGAGGTAAAGAGGAGCCAATGGCAGGGGAATCTTGCCAAGTAGATAGATGGGGTCAGGGTGGAGGGAGGCAGCTTCCAGAAGTCCTCAAGATGGTCCTGACGCTTTTGTTCAGCCAGTGTTAGCCAGGGTTTCAGTCTTGCCCCTTTCCCCTCCCCTGTGCCATCCTGGCTCTCTCCCCATTTCAGTGCCTTGGCAGGGACTTCCCTCCAGCTTCCATCCCAACCGAGTCTCAGTTTCTCTTCTCTCATTGACCTCCCATATTCCACACCTCCAGTGACAATAATCAAAGAACCCATCCAAAATGGCAGCTGCACACATGGCCCCAGGGATGCAGATACTGTAGTGAATTCTCAGCCAGGCTGGGAAATCATCTCTTGTAGTCACCTCATCTGCAAGGTAAGGTTAATGATGCTGGCTTCAGCCCAGCCGGGGTGTCGTGAGTGGCAAAGATGCTATGCTCTGGAGGCTGGGACCACTTGAGAGGCCTAGGTTCAGTTCCTGGTCCAATCTAAAGGCCAGGAGCAGTGGCTTGTGCCTTTAATACCAGCGACTCTGGAGACTGAGGCAGGAGGACTGAGAATTCAAAGCTGGCCTGGGCAACTTAGCAAGCCCCTCTCTTAAAATATAATAATAAAGAAAATATTAAATAATACTGGCCTTATATAATATGTTGACTACATTTAATAAGATGCAGGGGTCAGCTCTTTGCTCTAGTAGTTAAGGGAGTCAGATCCCACATGACTGACCACTTGATTCAAATACTGGCCCTGGTGAGTTGAAACACACACTAGCCACATGCATGTACATACACAAAATACCAACACGATGGAGAAATGGGAGAGAAGTGATTGTAATACAATCATGCCCCACTGAAGAATGCTTTCTTCCTCTTCCTCTTCCACCTCTTCCTCTCTGTTTGTTTCTCTCTGCCTCTCTCAGAGCCCATGCACCCTCTCACAAAAGCAAACCCAAGACTTAGATTAACAATATTTTCTAAGTTACTCTCCAAATAAATCTGCAGGATTCCAAGTAAAATATTAAAAAAAAAAAAAAAAAAAAAGATACTATTCTCCCTTCCCTGTTCCTACCTGGGATCACCTCTCATTTATCCTTAAGAGTAAGTCAAGGAAAGGAAAGGCAGGAGAGGTAAGGCCTTCAGCAGAAGATTCCTCATGGCTCCTGTGAAGTAGTCATTTCAGGGTAAAAGAGAAATGAAGAGTTCCTACTGATAATTCAGCCTCCAGCAAACAAGCTATCATGGTAGGGAGCTCCTCTATCTAGCCTTCTATCTCTGTCTCTGTCTCTCCTGATTCTGTCTTCTAATTTTTTGTAATTATTCCTTTAAAAGAAAATTTTTTTTTGGAGAAGTTTTCGCTATAGGGCATGTGCGCTCGCCAGACAGAGAGAGACATGGAGACAGAAAGCGAGAAATCACCCCCTGGGGGGATGGTCATGCCACAATCCCTTCTCCTCCATTTTCCTCTCGAGATCTTGGGCACATATGTACACGCGCCCGGTGTGAGTTTAAGCCACCGGGTCCAGGACGCGAACCGCAGTCAACTACGTGGGAGTCCAACTGCTGGTTCCCTAAAATTTTTTTAAAGTTCAAGTTTTTTTCTCTTGCTCTCAGCTCCACCTTTTGTCTTGTTAATAATCTCCTCTTGTCCTCCCACCCAGGCAGGATAGGCGAGGCCTTCAGCAGAAGATTCCTCATGGCTCCTGCGAAGTAGTCATTTCGCCTCTTGCAGTTTTCTATTTTGTGCTTTTTTTTTAAAAAAGAAAAACAATAATTATAATTTTTTTTTCTGTCTTTTTCTGTTTTTTTTTTTTTGTTGTTGTTGTTGTTTCTTTCTCTCTTTTTCATTTTCTTTTTTCTCATCTCTCCACTCCTCAGATGACTAGAAATCACCACAGGACCACAAGAAATATGGGAAAGCAAGAAAATACCTCATATCCCAGGGAAAAGAATAACTCTTCATCCACAAGCAGTTCAATGGAAATCATGGAAATGTCTGATAAAGAATTTAGAACATTCATAATGGCGAAGCTAACAGAGATGGAAGAGAAGAGAGACAATGAAGTGCAGAAGAGAAAGGAGAAAGAAGTTGATGAGTTCCAGGAGGTGAGGAAATTCTTGCAAGAACTAAAAGAGGAATTACATACTTTAAAAAATAATCAAACGGAACTGTTAGAGATGAAGGCTATAATACAAGAAGTCAAAATCTCCCTTGAAAGTATTAAAAGCAGACTAGATCATACAGAAAATAGAATCTCAGGCATAGAAGAGAAAATTGCTGGCCTACAAAAATCAACCACAAAGACTGAGAAAAATGCCCAAAAAATTGAGAATAATATACGAGAAGTACTAGACTTCCAAATGTCCAAACATCCAGATAATTGGCATTCCAGAAGGTGAAGAGACTCAAGGGCATTGATAATCTATACCATGAAATCCTGCAAGAAAACTTTCCAAACCTAGAGAGGCACTCAAAGATCCAGTCCCAAGAAATACAAAGGACCCCAGATAGAATCAACCCAAGAAGATTTTCTCTGATACACATTATAGCCAGGTTGGCCAAAACCACAGACAAAGACAAGATACTAAGATTGGCAAGAGAAAAACATCAAGTTACCTACAAAGGATATCCCATCAGGCTAATAGCAGACCTCTCATTGGAAACAGTGTGAGTGAGGAAAGAATGGGAAAATATATTCAAAATGTTAAGAGAAAAGCAATTTCAGCCAAGAATACTATACCCACCAAGATTATCTTTCATGTAGGAAGAAAAGACAAGAACATTCTCAGATAAACAAAACCTGGAAGAATTTACCAGCACCAGACCAGATCTCCAAGAAGTTCTCAAGGGAGTGCTATATCAGGAAAATTAAATACAGACACACACGGAAATAAGAGTTCAAAAACTAAGAAAGTGGCCAACTTAATAATACTATTAAGTAGGAACAAGTCTGGAGTTGAATATTATATCCCAGAATTTAATTTGGAAAATTGAACCACAGCAGAAGATAAAGTACATGAGACTGAATTGGTGAAGTATAATTTTATGATTTTTGACTAAAATATTGCTGATTTTCTTTTAGACTTTGTTATCTAGTTGTAAGGATTTGTGTCCTGTCTTGAGATATGGATAGGTTCATGCACCTACCATGTGAACAGAATCCTAACCTGTTTCCTGGCTTTAAGCAAAGTTCCTTAGCATTTCTTTGATTTAAGTTAAAACTGGTTTTCTTAATAGTACCAAGCGAACTTGCTATTGAAAGTAGCTAGATTATTTAAGAAATTGTGTGATCAATACAATGTGGGGGCGGGGAGGAATGGAAGACAACTGTAGACACCAGAGATAGTGTGAGAAGATGGTGGGAAAGGACAGAGGGTTAGACATAGGGGGTAAAAAAAAAATTTCTAGAAACTAGAAATGGAAGATTTTTGATAATAATATGCATGATTAAGCCACTATACAGTATATTCTGGATGGAAAATTACATTTTGTATGCTGTACCGAAGCTTAGGGAAAGAATGTAAATTAAGTTAAAAAAATTTTCAGGAAAAAAAAAGCTAAAACCGTTCTTGAAATTTAAAAAAATGCATTAAAAATACCTATTCTTGGGTCAGGGAGTGAGATGCCACCCACTCCACTCTTCTTGTGTAGAATTGCTTTGGCAATAGGGGGTCTTTTATGATTCCAGACAAATTTTATGACTGTCTTTTCTAGATCTGTGAAGAATGTGTCTGGTACTTTGATTGGCATTGCATTAAATATGTAGAATTACTTTTTTTAGCTTTTCATAGTTTTCCTTGTGGAGGTCTTTAACTTCTTTTTTTTTTTTTTTTGGAGAGGTTTTTGCTATAGGGTGCGTGCGTTTGCCAGACAGACAGAGACGGACAGAGAGCTAGAAAGCGAGAAATTACCCCCCAGGGGGGATGGCCACGCCTCAATCCCTTCTCCTCCATTCTCCTCTCAGGATCTTAGACACGCACGCACATGCGCCCGGTGTGAGTTTAAGCCACCGGGTCCAGGACTCGAACCACGGTCGGCTACATGGGAGTTCAGCGATATAGCCATTATGCTAACTGCTGGTCCCAGAGGTCTTTAACTTCTTTGGTTATATTTATTCCTAAATATTTTATACTTTTGGTGGATATGGTAAATGGAATAACTTTTTTCAGTTCTATCTCAGTCTACCTGATATTCGTATAGAGAAATGCTATTGATTTCTGTATACTGATTTTATATCCTGCAACTTTACTGTAATCATATATTACTTCCAGTAATTTTTTCACGGAGACCATTGGGTCTTTTATGTATACAATCATGTCATCTGCGAATAGAGAGAGTTTCACCTCTTCTTTTCCTATTCGAATGCCTTTTATTTTTTCCTCTTTTCTGATTGCATTGGCGAGGACTTCCAGTACTATATTAAAAAGGAGTAGAGAAAGTGGGCATCCTTGTCTTGTTCCCGTGTTTAGTTGGAACGCTTTCAGCTTTTCTCCATTCAGGATGATGTTTGCTATGGGTTTTTCATAGATGGCTTTAATTGTGTTGAGAAATGACCCTTCTATGCTGATTTTGGTGAGAGTTTTGATCATGAAGGGATGTTGTATCTTATCAAATGCTTTTTCTGTATCAACTGACATGATCATATGGTTTTTATCTTTATTCCTGTTAATATAATATATTACATTTATGGTTTTGCAAATGTTGAACCAACCTTGCATTCCTGGAATAAAGCCTACCTGATCATGGTGTATGATCTTTTTTATAAGTTGTTGGATACGATTTGCTAGTATCTTGTTGAGAATCTTTGTGTCTATATAATATACTACAAAGCTGTGGTAATCAAAACAGCATGGTACTTGCATAGAAACAGACATGTGGACCAATGGAACAGAATAGAGTCCCCAGAAATAAGTTCCGAAACATAGTCAACTGATCTTTGACAAGGGGTACCAGTCAATCCAGTGGGAAAATGGAGCTGGAAAACTGGATTTCCACCTACAGAATGATGAATCTGAACCCCTACCTCTCACCTTTGACAAAAATCAAGTCAAGGTGGATCAAGGATCTAAACCTTAGACCTCAAACTATAAAATTTCTCCTGGAAAACACTGGGGAAACTCTGGGAGACACTGGGGTAGGGAAAGACTTCTTAAATAAGATCCCCAGAGCATAGTTGATAATCCCCAAAATAGACAAGTGGGATTACATCAGACTAAGAAGTTTCTGCATGGCAAAAGACACAGTAATTAGTGTGAATTGACAGCCCTCAGAATGGGAAAATATACTTTTGTAAATTATGCATCAGATAAGGGACTGATAACCAGAATACACAAGGAACTCAAGCAGCTGTTTGGAAAAAAGATGATCAATCCTAAGATTGGGAGAAGGAGTTGAAAAAGAAACTCTCTAAAGATGACATATGAATAGCCAAAAGGCATATGAAAAAATGCTCACATCCCTCATCATAAGGGAAATGCAGATCAAAACAACAATGAGATACCACCTAACCCCAGTCAGAATGTCTAAGATTAAAAAAACAAAAAATGATAACTGTTGGTGGGGGTGTGGTGAAAAGGGAACTCTTTTACACTGCTGGTGGGAATGTAAATTGGTCCAGCCACTGTGGAGAACAATTTGGAGATTCCTCAAAAATGTACACATAGGACTACCATATGATCCAGCGATCCCACTCCTCAGTATCTACCCAAAGGACAGAAGAATTCTTCATTGGAAAAGTGCTTGCACATCGATGTTTATTGTGGCACTATTCATGATTGCTAAGACATGGAACCAACCCAAATGCCCCCATACAGATGAATGGATTGAAAAACTGTGGCACATATACTCTATGGAATACTATTCAGCCATAAAAACCAACAAAACCCTGGCTTTTGATAGAAAGTGGAAGAATATGGAAGATTTACTGCTGAGTGAGGCAAGCCAGGATATGAAGGAGAGACATTGCATGTCCCACTTAATATATACCAAGTATCTGCACTCTATGACTGAAACTGATTGACTAAAGGTTGTACAAACACAAGAGATGGGTGTGAATTCCAGATGAGGTGTGTGTGAGTGTGTGGAGGAGTGGGGCCTGAGGAAGGACATTTGGAGAAGGGATACAGAGGTAGAACATTGACGGGATGGGGAGGTGTGGTGTTATTGGTTGAAGATATCTTGATCAATGGGACTGGGGAGAAATGTTCACATATTGAAATGCTCACATTGTAAGCTAAACAATGTGGCTGAATGTATATAAAAAAATTCAAAAAAAAAAAAAAACCTATTGGAAGCCTGCAGTAAGATATATAGCCCCAGCTAGGTGCTACTTTATAGGATGTTCATTCTACTCACTGAGGTTTATGCCTAAAGTTGGACTTGTGTTCATGGAAATGTATATATCAGCTGTGCTTGCTATGAAAAGATTTAGATTAATTAAGATCTTTAAAGACTCAATAAAATATGGGGGGAAAGTATAGAAAGCAAACATAGATACCAGAGACAGTGTGGGAGGAGAGTGGGAGATGGCAGAGGGTAAGAGATAGGGAATCAAGGATGGGAAAAAAAAAAAAAGCAAAACATACAGGAAACAAGAAATGGAAAATTATTTGTTGACAATAACATGTATGTTGATGTGTTTGACTGAGCCAATATACAGTGTACTCTGGATGGAAAATCTCACTTCGTATGCTGTACAAATCTCACTGTAATGATGTACAGTGAATGAATGTAAATAAATTAATTAAAAAAAAAGAGTAAGTCAACAAGGTGTTTCTCTGAGGTCAACCTCCAACTCAAATGTCAGCAGGCACCCTTGAAGTACCTAAATAAAGTCTGTTATCCACTCTTGTAATATTTTTACATGACTGTGTTTCTAACACTGTACACATTTCCTGCCTTTAGAACAGTGCACAAGGAATCCGAATTAAGTGTTTCCTTCAGCACCCAAAGCCATTTCAAAGTGAGATAATTGGTCTACCTCTACCGGACTCCAGTTATACAAATAAACTCCTCCAACCTGGCAATGCTCCACCCACTGGCCCTTCACAGAGACCAGACTGTCATTCTTGGATCTGTCTTTAAAGTCCCTTTTCTTCTTTGCCATGTTGCCTCTCTCTCTCTCTTTTTTTTTTTTTTTCCAATAGCTATAATACTTGTAAAGAAAACAAATAAGGACAGGAATTCATCCTACATTAGCATGTTTTATTATAAAGCTATATGATTTTTTTTAATTTCAAGAAAAGCAGTTTAACTTTAATAAATCAAGATTTTAAAAAATGTTAAGAGATCTTTGCTTAAAACTTAAAGTCAGGAAACAGGTTAAAATTCTGTTCAAATAGTACGTACATGAACCTATCTACAACTCAAGAGAAGACAAAAATCCTTAAATATGGAAAACAAAGCATAGAAGAAAATCAGTAATGTTTTAGTAAAATGTCGTAAGATTCTATTTCACCAGTGTAGTCTCATGTATTTAATATATCTTCTGTTGTGTTCTGATCTTCCCATTTAAATTCTGGAAGATAACATTCAACTCCAGACTCGTCCATGCCATTAAGTTGGCCATTTTCTTGTTTTTGAACTCTTATTTCTGTGTGTCTGTGTTTAGTTTTCTTGTGATAGAACTCCCTTCAGAACTTCTTGGAGATTTGGTCTGGAGCTGGTAAATTCTCTCAAGTTTTGTTTATCTGAGAATGTTGCCTGTTCTTCCCATATGAAGGATAATCTTGCCAGGTACAGTATTCTTGGTTGAAATAGTTTTTCCCTTAACACTTTGAATATATTTTCCCATTATTTCCTTACTTGCATTATTTCCAGTGAGAGGTCTGCTGTTAGCCTGATGGGATATCCTTTGTAGGTAACTTGATGTTTCTCTCTTGCCAATCTTAGTATCTTGTCTTTGTCTGTGGTTTTTGTCAATCTGTCTATAATGTGTCTTGGAGAAGATCTTGGGTTGATTCTATTTAGGGTCCTTTGTATTTCTTGGGACTGGATCTTTGAGTGCCTCTCTAGGTTTGGAAAGTTTTCTTGCATGATTTCATGAAATAGATTATCAATACCCTTACTAGTCTCTTCACTTTCTGGGATACTGATTATCCATATGTTTGGATGTTTAATGGTATCTAGTATATCTTGTATATTATTTTAATTTTGGAGCTATTTTTTCAGTCTTCATGATGGATTTTTCTAATCCAGCTATTCTGTCTTCTACATCTGAGATTCAATTTTCTGTATGATGTAGTCTGCTGTTAATACTTTCAAGGGAGATTTTGACTTCCTGTATTATAGCCTTTATCTCTAACAGTTCCATTTGATTCTTTTTTATGGTGTATATTTTTCTCTTTCAGATCTCACAAGAACTTTCTCACCTCCTGGAACTCGTCAGCTCTTCTGTGTCTTCTGGAGCTCACTGTCTCTCTTCTCTTGCATCTTTGTTAGCTTTGTCCCTATGAACAAATATTCTAAATTCTTTATCAGACATTTCTGTGAGTTATATTGTACTATCTGTGGATACAGAGGAGTTATTCTTTCCCTTCCGAGGAGAGGTATTTTCTTGCTCTCTCATATTTCTTGTGCCCCTAAGTGATTTTTGGTCATCTGATGGGCTGTGCGTTTCTCCCTAATTCTTGAAGTTCAATCTGAGCGTTCAGAGGCATCAGGAGGAGGTGATCTGCAATCTCTCTTCCATTCCGTTTTTCACCCTTGTGTGTCAGATTCAGTGGTAACTGAGGAATATTCTGACCCTAATAGTAATCAGATGTTTGGATACTGTTCACTTAGACCTGTCTAGACAGTGTGTAGAGGCTCAGCAGCCAAGGGAAGTTAAAAGAAGTTAAAAGTTAAAAGAAAAAGGAAAAGAAAACAGAAGAAGAATAAAGAAAAAATACAATAAAAAATTATATTTTAATTATAAAAAGCAAAAAATGAAAACTGTGTGGCATATTTCACAGCTCAAATTTGGTAGCCATCTGAGAAGGACCTGTGTTTGTGTCTCTCCTAAATGGGAGAGGAGAAAGGCACAAATTAGCAAGATAAAGGAGGGGCTTGAGAGCACTTTACCTTAAAAAATTTTTTTTAATTAAAAGACACAGGGAGGAAACCAGCAGTTAGCGTAATGGCTATGTCGCTGGACTCCCACGTAGTTGACCATGGTTCGCGTCCCGGACCCGGTGGCTTAAAACTCACGCCGGATGCGTGTGCATGTGTACCCAAGATCCCGAGAGGAGAATGGAGGAGAAGGGAGTGCAGCGTGACCATCCCCTCTGGGGGGTGATTTCTCTCTCTGTGTCTCTCTCTGTCTGCCTGGCGAGCGCACACGCCCTATAGCAAAAACCTCTCAAAAAAAAAAAAAAAAAAAAAAGACACAGGGAGACACAGAGAGACAGACAGAGATGAAAGAAAGGATACAGAAGTTGTCCTACCACTGTAGAAATTAATCTGGAGGGAGAAGTCTCAGTAGAAAATCTTCATTTTTTGTCTCTGAAAGCAATATTTCACAGCTCAAGTTCAGTAGCCATCTCACTCGTGTTGCTTCTTGCTTGCTGCTGGCATATTTGTCACTCTCCCTGATTCTAGTCTCCTGCCCTACCTTGCAGCTCTCAAAAAGTTCTTCAAGGAGGGACCAGCAGTTAGCATAATGGCTATCTCGCTGGACTCCCGCGTAGTGGACCACGGTTCGTGTCCCGGACCCGGTGGCTTAAAACTCATGCCGGGCACGTATGCGTGTGTGCCCAAGATCCCAAGAGGAGAAGGGAGGAGAAGGGATTGTGGCATGGCCATCCCCCCTGGGGAGTGATTTCTTGTTTTCTATCTCTCTGTCTCTCTCTGTCTGGAGAGCGCACGTGCCCTATAGCGAAAACCTCTCTTAAAAAAAAATTTCTTCGAGGAAAGCATAATACCAAGGGTGGCTGAATGACTCTTACAAGGGAGGGAAGGCTGAGTTTTCAGAAGCTTAGAGATCCTGGGTGACTGACTCCTGTGTTCTTAGCCCCTACAAAGACAGCTGATGCTGTGGATCTAACTAACTGCTAGAAGAGAAGGCCCTGATTGTGTTTGGGGAAAAAAATAAAATAAAAACAACTCCTTCCACTTTGTGGCCGGGTGTGTCCCTTGGATTTATTTTAGAATAGTCATTTTCTATTTCCTTAGGGTATTATGCTACCAGCATGACCACTTTATTGGAAGGATCCAATAAAGAAAGCAGTGGGTGGCCTGCCGAACTTGGGTTGTAACAGAATCGTATTATCCAGGAGGCAGTACAGTTTAGTGGCTCAGAACTCGGGCTGCTTGGTTTGGATCTTGACTCTGCCAAGACCAGCTCTGTGCAATTTCTGTCCTTGTTAAATGCTTTCAGCAAGGAGAAGGGGAGGATTGGAGGCTGGCATCTCCGCCAAATCTTTACGGCCCTCACTTCAGAACCTGGCACAGATTAGGGGGCAGTGAGGACACTTGTCCCTCCCAGGAGAGCAGAAGGGTGTGAGGAGGAGGAAGGAGGGGGCTGGAACCTGTCAGATCATAGGGCTTGGCCTGCAGGTATCTTTGTCTCTCCCCCTATGGGGATTCTTTTAGAGCTGAGACAAGTCTTGGGGATATACTGGAAGATTCAGAACTGTTCTAAGTAAAGACAATGTACAGCTGCTGCTGATGTCAGCATCAAACAGCACTGAATATGTTCAGATACTTGAGCCACTTAAACTCCCAAGAGAATTCCTGGCTGCCACTTAAACTCCCAAGAGAATTCCTGTATGCTGAAGCAAAGGAGCAGTTTGGTCTTTTGAGTCTTCTCATTGAGAATATGTCATTATTCCTATCAGGCAAACTTGAGGAACTAAACTTGAGGAAGGGCATACTTTTCTATCTCTTAAGGCAAACTTCTCCAGAAAGTCTCCTTAGAAGTGAGGAATGGGGTGGGGTGTCATATGTGGGAAGCCAGCTGTGCTGAGTGTACAGTGGGGCTACAGTGATCTGTGGTCTGTGTTCCCCCAGAACTCATGTGTAGAAACCTAGTCTCCACTGTGATAGTATTAGGAGGTGGGGCCTCTGGGAGGTCATTAGGTCATGAGGGCTCACCTTCGTGAATGAGTTGAATGCCCTTATGAAAGAGGACTTGCCCCTTTCACCACGTGAAAACACAGTAAGACAGTGGTGTCATCCATGAACCAGGAAACAGGCCCTCACAAGGTACCAAATGTGCTGGAACTTTGATCCTGGATTTCCTAGCCTACAGAGTGAGAGAATTAAGAATCTGTTGTTTGTACATACCCTGTCTATGATACTGTGTTACTGCAGCCTGAAGAGATTAAAACAGTGGCACTTGAATCACAGGCTTGGGCTCATATTCTTTGAAGTTAGGCTTGGCTCATGACTTGTTTTGGCCAATGAAATGTAAATTGAGGTAATAGTGTCCTTCTGGGACACAATCCCTTCCCCAGCCACAGGAACTGATGTCACACCACTATGTGTGTGTGTGTGTGTGTGTGTGTGTGTATGGGGCAGGGGAGAAGGGTAGCGTAGGTACAACCAGCCTGTCCTGACGGATACGGTTAACAGCTAGCAGGACTGCCTGAGGGCCACTAGAGCCTTATAACATTGAGAGCTAGGATTCATACCCATTTTACAGATGAGGAAGCTGAGGCCCAAAGAGGTAGCATTGCATAGCTGACTCTAAAGCTGGTGTTTGAACCACCCACTACCTCCTGCTAAGCCTGACATGTAGCACCCAGCACCCTCACCTCCAGTCTCTCAGACCTTCACTCTGGGTTGTGCAAACATTGGCAGACTCCTTCCTGCCCTCCCCTAGCAGTCCCTTTGTGTCTGAGGGAAGAGGAGGCAATTCTCATGGGAAGAGGGACAGCATCAGGGAACCCTGGAAGCCTACCCATCCATCTCAGTCCATAGGAGGCCAGGTTGAAAGTGCAGGGTCACCCTATACCCAACACTTAGCCCTTCTATGCCTGGAATCTCCCATGAAGCCACTGGACACAAAAACTCAAGCACCAGAAACAAAAGCTTCTGGGAAAAGGGATAATGGGGCTTTCCCCAGATATCTGTAAGCTGTTCTGGATCAAATGCCTACTGGGTGTGGCGGTCACTGCCAGGTCAGTTCAGGCTGCTGTAGCAAAGCACCACAGACTGAGTGTCTTATGAACATAAAACTATTTCTCTTAGTTTTGGAGGCTCAAAGTTTGAGATCAAGTGCCAGCCCGATCAGGTTCTGGCAAGGGTCCTTTTCTGGGTTGCAGATGGTCACTGTGTGTCCTCTTATGGCTGAAAGGGATTCTCTGTGGTCTCTTTTATAAGGGTATTAATCCCACCCACAGGGCTCCACCCTCATGACCTAATCACCTCTCCAAAGCCCCACCTTGTACTCCCATTATCTTGGGAGTTAGGATTTAGACATGTGAATTTGGAGCATGGATGGTCAGTTCATAAAGATGACATCCAGGAAGAAAGTGCCAGCCAAACAGAACTGAGGCAAGGAAAAGAGCCTGGGGCCCCTCTCCACAGGGCGGCTGCTCTTTATCATCCCCAGGTGGGAAGGTGGCCAAGGGTTGCCAGATCATCCTATTTTCCAAGAGGAGAAAAACACATACAGATTTTTTTTTTTGGAGAGGTTTTCGCTATAGGGCGCGTGCGCTCGCCAGACAGACAGAGACAGACAGAGAGACAGAAAGCGAGAAATCACCCCCCAGAGGGGATGGTCATGCCGCAATCCCTTCTCCTCCATTCTCCTCTCGGGATCTTGGGCACGCACGCACATGTGCCTGGCGTGAGTTTTAAGCCACCGGGTCCGGGACGTGAACCGCAGTTGACTACGTGGGAGTCCAGCGACATAGCCATTACGCTAACTGCTAGTTCTCAGAAATTTTTTTTAATGTTAACATCAACTCCTGATTTTAAAATGTTAGTGTGGTATATAAAATGATGGTATCAGTGGTTTGAGATAAATATTCTTACTTTATTTAGACTCTTTGTAAAACAAAGAAAAACAAAAACAGAAATAGCTTAAAATGCACATGTGCCAAATAAAACACATCTCCAGACTGAATGTGACCCCCAAGTCTCCAGTCTGTGACCTCTGGAAAGATCTAGAATCACTTTGCTGTTTGAAGGACTGTTTCTAGGAGCAGAAACTTCTCATCTAAACAAGGAGTATGTCTGGAAATGCTTGTCACCCACCTGCTGTGTGGGTGGAGTTGGCTGCCACCTGGACCACGGCATTTCAGAACACCACCTACTGCAAGGTGTCCACCGTTCCATAACCAGGCACTCAGTTCTTGTCTTTGGGCTTTGGTTCCTGGTTAAAAATAAATGAACCTTGACTGCCTTCTCAGTAGCACTTCCATTAGTAAAAAAAAAAAAAAAACCAGTATGTGTGAAGACAAGACACTTAACAAGGGCCAGTGTGTGGGATGGTGGAAAGATGACCCTCTGGAGTGAGATGGAGGGGGCAGGAAGAGAAGCAGGGGCTACACATATCTGGAGGCCAGTGTGCACTACTTCTGTTCATGGTACCTGTCACTGACCTCTGACATACGATCCCAAATTCCCAGCAGTACCTGAGAAAGGGTAGCAAACCTGGAGGGAGAGAAACTTCAAACGCTAAGGCAGACTCTTAGACTCCTCCAACCCAGTCCTCTCAAAGGCATGCTGACTTTTAATTTGTTGCTATTTGTACCAAGAGATAACCATCTCTTCCCACATTCAATTGATCAACTTCTCATTAATTTCAAGCAGGTTCTTCTGCATGCTCTGAGAGACCAACTATACAAACGGACGATGGCCAGAATACATGTGAAGACAGACCTGTGACCCACAACCTGCAGCAATCAGTCCAATAACCTCTCCTCCCATAGCAATCAGACCCAAACTGCTAGAACCTCATTAATAGCTGTTGTCTTCTCTAGTTTTTGTCCCTACTTCAAACTTCGGACCAACAAGAGAAAGCCACCTAACCACTTGCACAGGCCACTGGGCTTCTGGTCACTACTCCTAATTTCCCTATCCCAACAACTTCCAATCACACTGAGCCTTCCTTGTTTCCACTATCAAGCTGTTCCACTTCCCTGCCTGCCTTCAAATCTCTGCCAAGCAAATGATGGTGGCCAACTCCCTTGGTATAGTAAGCTCCAAATAAATATCACTATGTATGCATGTTCTCATTTTATTTATTTTTTGTTGTTGTTGTTGTTCCTTTCCACAGCTCACACACACGCTCACACACACAGTTTGGTTGTGAGTAGCGGTTGATCCAGGCAGGTAGCAATGGCCAACATGGTTGATTCAAACACAGCCTCACGTGCAACTCTACGGGGTACACTTGGAGAAAGAGGCAATTCCTAGGGGGGTTGATGTGCCTCTCTCTATCCCAGATGAAGGGTAAAGAGACTCAAGAAATGTTTAAAATCATTGTTTTTGACTAAAACCTTCATATTCCAGAGACAATGGGGTACTTGTCTCATGACAGAGTAAGTCAAGTGCTGGAGTGTTGCCCAAGTGTCTAGGGTCAGCTAAGATGCAGTTGCACCACCTGAGCGGCCTGGGTTTAGATCTCTGCAGGCTGATGTCCAGCAGTGGAGGGAAGTTTTCTTCTTGCAAAAGGCAAACATTGGCGGCAGCAGTCACCAAGCCTACAAGGCAAGCCTCCTCTTCTCTGGAGGAAGTCGATATGTTTTGAGTAGCAGGAGGCATCTCATCCTCTGCATCTATGATAGTGATTCAGATTTGCACAGCCACATTGGGTCACCAGACCTACATTAAACCCAATGAAAAGAGATATGCCTTGAGAAAGGAATAGCATTTTCTAGAATAAGAACAAATATTGGCAGGGATAGAAAGCTTTACATACGCTATGCCCATCTTTTGCAGGGAGAAGTGGCTGGAAATTAAAAAGTGGAAATTTATACAACCTATTAAAAAAGAGTTGGGATAGTTCTGAAATGTATTCCTGGCCCCCCTCTTTCACCGGTTTCTGATTTTTTAAAAGCTTCAAGACAGGCCTCTACAAAGAGCTGTATTTAGAAGTGCTGCTGAAACTTGGCAAGTTTGGAGGGAGGGTGAGGGAGACACCAGGTCGGAGTGCTCCGCCTCCTGGCGTGGGTCCCGTGAAGAGGAAGAGAAGGTGCAAAAATATCTTTGTTCTTTCTTAAGGCTGTCTGCCAATTACTGAAACCAAGGTCCTGATTTTATTCCTGTTAATTAGGCTGACATCGCAGAATTGAGCAGAAGAAAAGCTGTCTGGAAAGCTGCTTTCCTGTCTCTATGGCTTCTGTGGAATCACGTGACATCGCAGTTACTATGGCGATTATCAGTCTTGAGTGGCTTGTCCACAAGTTGAACTTGCATCTGACAAGTCAGATATGTCAGTTTGGGGAAAAGTGAAGTGGATTACTGTTCTTCTTTTCTTGAAGAGACCTCCTTGGCTCCTGTGGTTGCTCTCTCCTCCTTTCCAGCTGGGTAGGCTCTTTCCACGTTGTAGTCCTGAGGTTATTCTCTTCTCTCTTGGGATTGGTTGTGTCTCCAAGAAATGAACATAGCCCAGCCTCGTGGCACAGTCGGTCGTGCTGGAAGTCACTCGGTCTACCATGGTTCAAATCCCTGCCCAGTCGACCTGAACCACACCAGGAGTGCAGGATCCTGACAAGCTGGATTCTGAGGGAAGGTGATGACAGCATGGCCCGACCCCGTCGCTCTATTTTCTTTTTTTTTTTTTTTCCCATATATGTGCACTTTCTATCACTAATTCTTTTTATCTTAATTTTCCAGAGGGTACATGTACTTATGTGAGTGAGAGAGAGAGAGAGAGAGACAGGGAGGAAATGAGAAAGCACCCTCCATGAGGAATGGTCATGCCACAACCCCCTCTTCTCCATTTCTCTCTCCCTTCAGAGTTTTGGGCATGCACGCACACATACTCAGTGTAGTTTTCCAGCCAGTAGGTCCAGGACTTAAATTGGGTAGTTGACCATGTGGGATCCAGCTGCCTTAACCACCAGGTTATGAACTGGCTCTTAAATTTTGTTTTTAATTAAAAATAAAGAATACAAGAAGATAGCCTGCACCAATAGTCTTTCATGATAATCGCTAGAGAAAATAACACAGACCATGATTCAACTACAGCCCTACTAGTAAAGTGTCAGTCACAGGCTTTGCCTCTTTAGTGATGGGAATGATGTGCCACGACCGAGTTTTCTCTCTGACAAGTGTATTTCATTCCTTCGTTGGCATGAACTGCCCCCTAATATGCTGATAATCATGTACTAATGTGAGGAGTATATTTACACTACTGTTCATCTCTTGGCAGATCACGACTCTCATAGCCTGGCTTTGTCAGGTTGAAAAGGCAATAGCTACTTACTACAGGCTAACCACCCCACCAAGTCAAACAACTGTAGGAAGCTGTGATGGAGATCCTGCAGAGGAGGGGAGGCAGGCTGGGTCTGCCCTGACCAAGCCTTCAGGGTGGATGGGATGGGAGGGTGGGAAAGAGCTCCCCACCCCTAGTCGGACCCTCCTGGTTTCAGGTGTTCCTGTTTCACCTGGTCTCTCCTTTGGTTCCGGTCCTAACCAGGGCCTAGGTGACAGGTGCCCTTACCCAATCCCTCACCTATGGCGGATGACTGCACCTCAAGGACCCCATGTCTGTGAGCCTGGATGTAGCTGTTCATCCTGGCCAACACCTGTTAGGGCCTTTGATCTCAAACAGATGCCACCCCCTCTTGGGAGCTTTCCAGTTCTGCACAGGAGCCCAGGCCTAACTTGGGAAGATGAGGCCTGGGATCTCATCTCCAGATGGAGCCACAAGACTCCTTGATGTGGGGAGAGAAGAACGGGGCTGGATATAGCGGTGTCCCCTGTTAATTGTCAGACCCAGTAGAGACTTCTTTCATCTGTAATAGAATTGGTTTCAACAGATAAGTGCATTTTCCTGTGCAATTCAGTTGCAAGGTTCTTAAAGACCACACCAAGCAAACCAAGAATTGCAATTTGCATTTCTGACTCCTAAGACAGACCCACTTCGCAGGAGTTCATCAACCCAGTGGCCACACCCCAGGTTTTCATTCCATTACCTATGTCAGTTTTCTTTGATTCTCAACTTCAAGTTAATGCCAGTAACCTCTACTTTTTTCTTACTTAACAGTTTTAAAATCACTGTAACTCAACTACAGACCTCTGGTCAAGAACAGAACAGGGAGTCTTGCCTAAGACTTTGATCTAGAAAATGCTAAGGCAACAAAAACAAGAAGGAAAAACATGCGGTTATAAGCATACTTTTTTTTTTTTTCTTTTCCTTCTTATGACTACAGTGGGAGACCAGTGTCTTTTTATTTAGCAGAGCACCTTCATGTGTTTGGGGATATGGACAGGAGGTGCTGGAGCCCAGAGGGATGGTATAGAGACAATCTGATCTGCACAGAGAAGGACCAGGCATCAAGCAATGGCAGACTAGCAGCTGGGAAGAGCAGGAGAGAGGGGTGGTTCTCCACCATAGCTGAGAGCTGGCATTCCAGAGCAACCATGGTGGGGGCAGTAATTGCTTTTTCTTGGGTCTCTTCCAGCCCAAGAAACTCACCTAGCACCTCTGGTCACAAGGGAAGCTCCCTACTGAGGCTGGCCTATCCTGGTGCTTCATCCTCCTGGCTGCAGGGTCTGGCGTGAGGGTGAGGGAACAAAGCATCTCAGACCTGGGAGGGGCTGGTGGCCTTTCCTCACTGGGAAGTCCGCCTTGTGCAGCAGTTCCCGGGGCAGCAGGAGCCTGTGCTGGTCACCTACTGCTGCAGATCTGCCTCTGGGGCCCTGAGGCTGCTGGCTCAAAGGGAGATGCTCCTGGCAAGTTCCATGGTAGGACTGTATCCAATAGTTTCTGCTCATCCCCTTGGGCTGTAGGCTCTTCTGGGAGACCCTTCTCCTGGCCCCAGCACCCAGTGACCACCCCTCAAGGCAGGTCCTGCAGCCAAAAAAGCGAGGCCCACAACTGTCAGCCCAAGTAGGGGCCCCTTGTGGTGAGATGTGCTGAGGGAACACAGGGAGATAACAGGGTGTGCCAGCTTCCATGCAGAGAGGCACACACAGCCATAGACATGCTATAGTGTACTATGTGTGCACAATGAGGGTCCAATGCCACCGACAAACCACGTAGCCCCGCGCTGAGCCCTTGACGGGGAAGCACCTGCCTGGCCTCTGCCACACCCCTGGGTACCCAAGGGGAACACGAGGGGATGATAAACAAATAAGGATGGTGTCTCTTAGTTAGTAAGGAGTTAGTAAGGCCAACTGTCTATGGGCCAGGCCCTGGCAATGGGGTATGCATGTATTTATATAAGGGATGAACATGAGTAAGTGTGTCACATGTGTGTCTGTGTACATGTGTATGTATGTGTGTGTTTCAGTCAGAGGGTCTGTATGTATATACATACATATGTAAGAATGTATTTCTGTAGTTGCATACATGTGTGAGTGAATGTGTTTGTGTGTACTTGCCTGTGCATGTACACGAGTAAGTCCTGTGTATGTGTACAAATGTGCATGTCTGTGCATGCATGCGTAGCATGTCTCTGTGTGAAAGTGTGCCTGTGTGTTTGCACGAGTGAGTGTGTATTTCTATATGTATGTAAATAAATGCAAGCGCATGTGTGTATGCATGTACATGTCTGTGTGTATGTGTGTGCATATCTTTGTATACAGATGAGTGAGTGTCTGTGTGCACACATGTGATTAGCAGTGGTGGTAAGCGGTGGATGGGGCCAGGCCCGCTCTCTCTGGTCAGGACTGGAGGTACTGGGTCGTTGCTAGACCACGTTCTCATCCCAATGTCCTCAGCAAGAGCCCAGCCTGACTCTCTCCACTGGAATCACAGTGTGCTGGAGCGTCCTGGGTGACTCTGGGAGGACGAGCACATGTGTCAGCCCCAGAAGTGGGTTGAACACAGTGGGAAGACATTTATGAACATGCCTGCAGAGCACACTTAGCTGAGAGAATGCAGCAGGGCTCACCTGCACCCCTTTCTACTGTCCCTTTCTACTGTACTGAGCCCTGACAGACTCGTACCTTGAGCTCCCCCCATCCTACGTGGGAGCCCATTCGCAGGTGTGGACATGAGGATCCAGAGGCATGAAGCAAGGTCCCCACGGGTGCGCAGCCTGGTGGGGGTGAGCCAGGTTGGGGGGCCAGCAGGGCCTGTGCTCGCTCCATGCCCACTCATGCCAGCCTGCAAACACCCTTTAGGCACACAGTGGCTCAGGGAAGGGGCTGAGGTCAGGGCCAGGGTCACTTAGCCTCTGTAAAGTGTTCTTTTATGCCATGTAAGATGGCCAGCCACCCCTTTGGAACTGGCAGGGCAAGACACTTTAGACCTCTCTGCTTAGCCCTGTGAGTGGGGTCCGGCTTCGGGGAGAGCGAGAAGATTCCCCCAGCTCCTCCTCCTGCCCCCACCTTCTCTCTCAGCTTGGTGGAAACCAGGGCACACTGGAGGGCAAGGGTTTCTCCATGTGTGAACCAGGAGGTGACCCCCATGCTGGAGAAGAAAGGGCAGGCCCGCCACCCCTAGTGTCTACCATGAGCTGAGAGGGACAACAAAATGCATCTTCTAAGTGCAGTGCTCTTAGGAGGCCCAGTGTATAAAGAAGGCTTTTCCAAAGGCAGTGCCCGTCCCCCCAAAAGTGACTGCAACATGGGGTTCAGGGAAGGACGCCCTCCCGTGTCAGCTGCTCAGGGCCTGGGAGCCGGCTGCAAGCACGAGGACCGACTCCCGGGCAATGGTTTCACTTTCCCAAGTGCTGCCAGGCACAGGGTTCTGAACTTTCTATGCCTTCTTGTGAAGAGAAATGCAGGCGGGGAGCCAGAACCAGAAAACAAACACATAAAACCAGGAGCCTCGTGTGCTGATACTGCTGAAAGGTAACAGATACAGCCTTCCAGAGAAGCAGGCTCTCCCTAAAGCAGCCAGAGCCCACGCCCACCCCACCCAGGTTGCACAGAAAGTGCTGCGAGCTGGGCCGCAGGAGGGCACGCACGCCTGGGCCAGGCCCCACTGGATGCTTCCTTCCTCCTGTCCTTTTGCATCCTGCAGCCCAGGGGTATGGGAGGATGGAGAATCCACGGGTAGCACTTGAGCACAGTTGGGCATCCCCACCCCATCTACGCTACCCACAGACCCACACTCTCCAAGGGTCCACCTGATTCTCACATGTGACACCCGTCTCTGTAGAGAGGCCTCGGTGATGAGGTCAGGGCAATTGGTCAGTCCTCATGGGGCTGTTCCTCTCCAGGACTAACACCCACTAGCTGCTCTTCCAGACCCTCTAGTAGCCCCTCCTACGTGTGTATGTGTGTACGTGTGTACGTGGGTGTGTCCCTGGGTCTCTATTTTCTCTTATTCTAAGGAGACCAGTCAGGGAATCAGGGTCTACCCTAGTCTACTATGACCTTACCCTAATGAACTCCACCTGCAAAGACCCTATGTTCAAGTGAGGTCACATTTTGAGGTTCTGGTTAACCTGGATTTATGGGGTGCTCCTCGACCCAAGACAGACTCTGAGCGTGTTACCTACAGCAGTCCTGGAAGGGATATGGGGTGACTTATGTATCTGTTAGTAACAGGCAACACCCTGGGGGAAAAATATCCTGGCAAGGAAAAACAAGCTGGCTCTGAGTTTCTCTGGCCCCTCACTGCTGGCCCTACCTCTGTTCTCTCTGGAACTTTCTACCTCTGTCGAGGAAAGAGCTCAGACATCTCTAGGTGGTCTTTAAACTCCCCTGAGATTCTATGACGATGTGACCTGAGCGAGGGAGTCTGAGTATATCCTAGCAAGCTGACTCCGAGACAGCAAACGCGGCCACGTGGACTGCTGGTCCCCACGTCCACATCCACGGCTGATATCGTGGAGCAGCTCGCTGGGGTGGATGCCCCCTAAACCAGCCAGAGCCATAGGAAGCTACTTGTGACAGAGAAAACAGACAGACATCCATTAAGAAAACAGAAAACAAGGGAGAGCCCCAGAGTAGAATACCCGGAGTTGCCCATTTTTAATGTGGCAAATCTGGCCTCTGTCACCATCTCTCCATCTCCACTTGCCACCGTCCTGGTCTGAGTTGGTGTCTCTCTCTCCGGGCACCTGCAATGACCTCCCTGTAGGCCTGCCTGCATCTCTCTGGCTCCCCCGTGGTGTTGTCTCCATGGAGTAGGTTCTGATAAATGTGTGGCACGGAGATGAAACATATTGCAAATTAGAAATAAAGGCCAGACAGTGGTGCAGTGATAATGCAATGCTCTGTGATGCTGAACCATATGGGAGGGTCCCAGGTTCAGGTCTGGAGGCATCCCTGCACTTTCTCTTACATAGAAAAAATAAACTTTGACAAAGTTCAAATTAAAAATAGAATTAACATATGACCCACAATTCCACCTCTGGGTATTTATCCAAAAGAATTAGAATCCTTATGTTCATGGTGGCATTATTCAAACTATAGAAACAACTTAAATATTCACTGACAGATAAACGGATAAAGAGAATGTGGTATACAGGCAATGGCGTATTATTCAGCCTTCAAAAGGAAGGCAGTTCTGCAACCTGTGACATGAGAGATAGACCTGGAGGACATCATGCAAAGCAAAATAAGCCAGTCATAGCAGAACAGAAACTCGGAAGCTACTTGTGCAAGGTAAACAAAATAGTTAAACTTAAAAAAAAAAAAAAAAAAAAAAAAAAAAAAAACCAGACAGGAGCATGGTGGCTGCCAGGGGCCAGGGGAGGGGGAAATGGGAGTTGCTCATCAACAGGCATAAAGTTTCAGGTAAGCAAGACGAATAAGCTCTAGCAATCCGCTCTGCAACTTCGCACATACGGTTAACAATGCTGCATTGTACACTGAGAACTCTGCAAAGAGGTAGCTCTCATATTGTTTGTTTTTTGTTTTTGCTATGGGGCTCATGTGCTTACCAGAGAGCAAGAGAGTGAGAAAGTACCTTGCCCCCTGGGAGGGATGACCATACTGGAATCCATTAGGATTTTAAGATTTGGGGACACATGCACACACGCCCAGCATATTTTTTACACTGCCAGGTCTTAGACTTGAACGGCACAGTTGGGATTGTGGGATCCAGCTGCCTTAACCACCATGCCGCCTGGCTGGCTCTCATATTGTTTTCTTACCACAATAAAATAAAGAAATAAAGAAAGAAACTTAATTGAGGTAGTGGGAAAGACTCATTACATCCCTGGCCTGGAAGGTGGGGAAGGGTCCAGGGGCTCCCTAGGACTGGCTTAAGCCCAATCTTGCTTCCTTGGGAGGGGCAAGAGGATGGTGGTTAGGGGCAGGGGAAGGCATCCTGAGCTTATTTCCTGGTGATACGGCCTCCTGCTGGGGTTGTGGTGGTTCTGGGCTCAGATGGGGGCTTCCGGAAATGAGGAAGAGGAGTACCTGCTACAGTTGGGAGCAGCAGGAGTCGGGCTGTGACTTGCTGGGCATGTCCATGGCTGAGGGTGCTCCCCTCATCCTCAGGTCAGTCTCACATGAAAGAGACTAGCACATTTCTGCCACAGCCCTTTGGTTTGCACATTTTTTTTTTTTAAGAGAGAGATTTTTGCCATAGGCCATGTACACTTGCCAGACAGATGGAGAGAGAGAAAGTAAGAAATAACCACTGCCCCCCCAGTGGGGATGACCATGCTGCAATCCCCTCTCCTCCTGGGATTTTGGGCACACATGCACTTGCACCTGGCATGAGTTTCAAGTCACTAGGTCCAGGAGTCGAACTGCAGTTGGCCATGTGGGAGTCCAGCGCCTTAATGACTATGCCCTGCTGCCCCAGTTTGCACAGATTTTAAAACCACTTGAAAATAGCAGCAGCACACTGAGATGCTGGGCTTAGAAGAAGCCTGCCCTGGCTCTTCCATTCTCTCCACCCTGCAGCCGCCCCCAGGTCATGACAGAGCACTCAGCAGAGAGATCAGCTTTCTGACAGTGTGGACCCTACTGCAGAGAACCCTGGACCACCTCGAGGCTCGCTTCCTCTTCTACGGCAAGGGTCTGCCCTCTGTCTGACAGTGTGTGTGCGAGCTGCAGGAAGAGGATGAGATATGGAGCATCAGGGGTTAGCACAACCCCAGTCCGGAGGCAGACCTAGAGGAGAACACAGCACCTGCTGTGGAAGGTTCCAGAGAAGGACAGGGCAAACTAATCGGTGAGTTTTGGGTAAAGAAACTAGGAATATGCAGGTGAGCCCTGCCCACCTCGTCCAGCTCCGCGATCCAGCTGCCTAAGCACACCCTCATTTGGTTTGTCTCCAAATGCGTCACTTTTACATAGGCCCATCTCACAGCCGGGGCAAGAGGGCCTGAGTCACCCAGGACTCAGGTGCCTGAGACCCTGTGAGTTAGTTCCATCCTGGGTTTGTACTCAAGGACACCTGCTTGCTGCAGACACGAGCCACATTCTCTAATGCCAGCTTTATCACTGATGAGATGACATTGTAGTCTCTTAGGGCCTCACCTGTGTCTAATTTCTCAGCCAGCTCAGAACAACTGGGGAGAAGGGGTGTCACTGCCTGGCCCTCCTCATACCCTGGCAGTCACAGTCAGGGCTTTCTCCAATTAAAAAGGGGGAGGAGGATCTGGAGAGAGGAGTATGGTTTTGCTTGGAGCCAACAATCGGGCAGGGTTAGGGAAGCTGGCCTTGCTTCCTCTGGAGGGTGACGCCCACAGGGCCTCTCCAGGCCTCTCTGCGGCCCAGGGTGTGGCCCAGCCCTGGGCATGGGAAGTCCTGTGTGAAGACGAGAGGAAGGATGCAGTGGTGTGGGATGAACAGGAGCCCCACACCAACTTGGGCAAGGCTATGCCTGGTGTCACAGCTCTGTCCTACATAGCCTCTAGAAACTTCCCTGAGGGAGTGCCCCATCCAGGTCACGAAGTTACCCAGGCTACTTCATTCTGGCATCCAAGGGTTACAGGGATGAACCCCCAGCCAAAGCGTAGCCAGATGGCCAGGACCTGGGATGGGCAAAGTCTCTGCTGCTCACTGCCTTCACACACACGGCCCCACAGCAGGGGGAAGGTGGTGAAGATAAATAGTAAGCAGCATGTCCTGTGCTGGCCATTGGTGACCAGCTGGCGATCTCAGCTATGGGGTGGATGCTCCATGCAGAGAGGTAGACCCTATGTCCTCGCTCTACCTCAACCTCAGCCAACCCAGCTCGAGGGTGCCTGTATACCCAGTATGTCCAGGGAGACCTTGGGATGCAAACCCAGGATCTTCCCTGTGGACCCAGACTGTGAGCATGGAGTCACAGCTGTGCCACCCCACCTGGCCCCAGCGCATTCAAAGTATTTTAATGAACAGAGTTAAATATCCTTTAGGTCAGAGTTTCCAGAAATGCCAGTGTGATTGGATATATAGTTTTAATAACAACTCTAGTTACTGAGGCTTCTCCTCCCATCATTGGCCTGGGTACATGTAATAGAGTTAAAATTAAAATGTCCAGAAGGAATGATTTAAAGCAAAGTTCTGGCCAGGAAGTGGGCCTTGGGAAACCTGCCTTGAGGTACTTTGTCTTGTTTCTAGACGAGAAGAAAGCAGAGCGGTGGGAGGGCAGCCAGAGCGGCGGGAGGGCAGCCAGTGCAGTGGCAGCACGGCTGAGCTGTTACAGGGAACGTGGAAATCGGTGGAACTGTCGCAGGACCCCAGGCACAGGTCACGGGAAGCAGGACAGGGTGCTCGCAACTGCAGGGGAGGGAGACACTCAGAGATGACCTAAGCTAGCCTTCTCGTTTGTCAGGTGCTCAAGGACACAGAGTCAGGCAGTGGGAGAGCGGGGCTTCATGTGTAATCAGACACAAATTCCAAATGGCTTAAAGACCTAAAAGGAAAAATGAAACTTTCCAACTATAAGAGCATATTTTTATCAACTCAGGGTGAGGAAGAAAGGACTTCCTAAATTGGACACCAAAAGCACAATTTCAGGGACAAATGACTGATATACTTGCCTTGTTAAAATGAAGTACTTCTCTCAAGGGACTGGCAGGGGGCATGGTGGCTAAGGCACTGGAATCCCATATGGCCAACTGTGGTTCAAGTCCAAGACCTGGCAACTTGCTTTCTCGCTCTCTCTGTCTCTCTCTCTCTGTCTTTCTCTAGTGAATACATGTGCCCTATAAAAAATTTAAAAATAAAAATAAATTTAAAAATTAAGAACAAAAATGTTTCTCTCCATCCTAAACCAAAAGGAAAAGTACAGTCTCGATTTCTGAGGTCCTTTGTTTCATCTGTGTTTTTCTTTGTTCCTGCTAGAGCGCATGCGTGCACACATGAGAGAGAGAAAGAAAAAGCTGGGCGCCCTTCATAGAGTCTGCTCACACTGCAATCCCTACCCCAGTCCCCCAGCCCACCGCCCGAATGGATCAGGGGCACTTACATGTGTGCCTAGCATGTTTGCGTTTCAGGCTGCCTGGGCCTGGGATTCGCCATGTGAGATCTGACTTCCCTTGAGCAATGTATTATCACTGCACCAGGGAGCCAACTCACCCAGGTGTTTAATAACTCTTACTATGGAGACCAGACAGCAGAATGGTGTTCAAATATAATGCTCTGCAAGGCTGAGCTACTTTAGAAGATTCTGGAGTAGCGGGGGCTGGCAGGTGGCGTGATGGCTGAGGGCACTGGATTGCCACATGGCTGATTGCGGTTCGAATCCCAGACCTGGTGGCTTGCTTTCTCACTTTCTCTCTCTCTTTCACACACACACTCTCTCTCTCTCTCTCTCCCTCCCTCCCTCCCTTTCTGTCAAATTAAATAAATTTAAATAAAATAATTTTTAAAGAAAAAAAATAATGAATGCCTTGTTTTAAAAAAAGAAAAAAGAAGGTTCTGGAAAGTGTCAAGACCATGTTGGAAGTGGTGTTTATCTCAGTCTCTTTATCTCTCTTGTTCATGGAAGAAATAAACTTAAAAAAATAAAAAGTGATAGGATGTGCTTGGGGAAGGACGACAGTATTTGTTTGGTGCCAAGAAATTTGCTAGCACTTTGCAAGCACATGACCTTGAAAACGGTGCTGTGAAGTGTCAATGTCCATACGGGGAGGAGACTGAAGCTGGGGAGGCCTTGCCTTGTTGCTTTTCTGGTGAGCACTATGGCACCACCTGTCATCTCCCTGTAATCCTCTCTGATGGATCCACCAGCTCCCCTCTCCCTCCCTCTACCTGCAAAGCAATCAGAATGCCCTTTACCAAACCCATGACAGACGGTGCTACCCCAACCATCAGACACATCAGTGATGTGCTGAGACACATCCTGTAAACCCGAACTCCTTTCCTGGCCATGGGGCCCTTGGCCACTCAACTCCTAACTTCTCTGCCTCCCCTTTTACCACTCTGCCCTTTTCCCATGCTCCACCATGCAGGCCTCCTTGGGGCTTTTCCTTGTCTTCCCTTGCCTGAATCACTCTTCTCACCTGGCCACAGGGCCAGTGCTATTCATTCTTTTACTTACTTATTTATTTATTTTTTGAGAGAGATTTTTGCTATAGGGTCTCTCACCAGAGAGACAGAGAGAGACTGAGAAACTGAAAGTGAGAAATCACCCCCCAGGGGGCATGGCCACGCCACAATCCCTTCTCCTCCATTTTCCTCTGGGGATTTTGGGCATTCACACACAGGCACTTGGTGTGAATTTCAAGCCACTGGGTCCAGGACTCAAACCATGGTTGGCCATGTGGGAGTGCAGTCCCTTAAACACTATACCTCCTTCTGGCCCAACTAATAATTCTTTAATGCCACCACCTGGGAGGACTCTCCCCTGGCCTGGTGCCATTTCTCTAAGCACTGCCCATAATTTAATTTCTATGTATTTATTTTCTTTCATTTTCAAATGAAGAATTTTTATGTCTTTCTCCAGAGAAAGAGAGAGAGAGAGAGAGCAATGCCCCCAAGAGGATGCTCAGACCCAATCCACCCTCAGCCCTGGGTCACGGGTTTGTGCACGTGCAGGGAGGCCCTGAGGCATGAACCAAGACCTTCTCAGTAGTTGTACTACAGCTGCACCACCATCTGGCACAGATATTTGTATTTAATTATCTGTCTGGGGCAGATCAAATGCCTCAGAAGGGTAAAGAATAAGATATTCTCCTAGTCCCTGGCACGGTACATAGTACATAGTACATGTTCAATAAAAGAATGCTGACTGAATGCTGATTCCATCCTCACATGCTCTGAGGACAGTCCTAACAAGCCATGCAACCTCAGGCAGCACACTCCTACCCGTTTAGCCCCCTAGGCTCTGAGCAAGCCCTTGGTGCCTTCTGGCTCCACCGCGTACTCACATGGTGCAGGGTGCTGGGACGCCATTTCTTGTGTCGCCCAGGTCCAGCAGCAGCCAGTCTGAGTCTAACCCTAGGATTCTCTTGGTCACCATCTTGTCTGGAGGTAGTTGGCCTTTCCACATGACAATTTGACTTGACCAGGTGATTTCTCTGGCTGTCGAGGTTATATCAAGGGACGTGTGTCAGAGACCAAAAAGGATGAGCCTGAGACCAGAGATCAACTTGGCACAGGAGCAGGAGCCCTGGCCAGGCCAAGAACAGAGCCCATGGGTAGCAGACCTTCCCACTGCCTAAGGACATGCAGCCCTACCTGTGGCCCCAGGACACTCACTCCGGAAGGGAATTCCTATGTACTTTCTGCCTGTCTGCTTGCAGGATTTTCAAGGAAAATGACCCTTTTATGTACTCTAAAGCTTTGTAAGAAACCATGAGTAAAGGGAACCAGCAGTTAGCGTAATGGCTATGTCGCTGGACTCCCACGTAGTCAACCGTGGTTCGCGTCCCGGACCTGGTGGCTTAAACTCACGCCCGGCGCCCGTGCGTGCGTGCCCAAGATCCTGAGAGGAGAATGGAGGAGAAGGGATTGCGGCGTGACCATCCCCCCTGGGGGGTGATTTCTCGCTTTCTGTCTCTATGTCTCTCTCTGTCTGGTGAGCGCACGAGCCCTATAGCAAAAACCTCTCCAAAAAAAAGAAACCATGAGTAAATAATGAAATCTATGACTCTTCTTCATGGGAAAGAAGACCTGGGCCTACAAACGTGCTCCCTTCATCTTGCCGTCGTATGTCCCTGAGCTTGAAGGTCCATAGAACAAGCCCTCTATCAGCACAGAACCCCTTTGCTTTGCTTCCTCACCACTTGGGTTCTCTCCACAGTCTTTTCTCTACAGTGTGGCATCTTATTTTTTATATTGTTTATTTTGTGTGTTGTGGGGGTGGTGTTTTAGACAGGGCCTCACTGTGTCATGGTCCTCCTGTCGTAACCTCCCAGGTAGCTGGGGCTACAGAAATGTAGCACCCACCACCCCACCTTTTATTAGGGTGGGCCAGGAATCAAACCTAGGCCTCCCATGTGACCTCAGCCTGCCAAACAGCTATGTCTAGTGCATGCTACTGTAGCTAGGCCACATTTTAGTTTCTAACCAAGTTCTAAATTTATCCAATGTCTCAGGAGCTTCTCAAGAAGGCTGCCATTGCTTCAGTGAGCATCTCAAGGTAAATAACTAAAAACGAACTGTACGAATACATTGAAGGAAAGCACCAGCAGAGTAGCACAGAGGAATGCGTGAGCTGCATGAATATTCTGTCCCGAGTTCTGAGGCTGACAAGCTGGACCACCCTGGGCATACCTGCAGCCCTCTCTGCTCTGTGTCTGCCTCTGCAAAACGAAGGTACCAGGCTCTGTGGTGACCTGGCTCTCCTCTGCTATGGTTTCAGACCTCTGTCAGGGCTCTTCCAAAGAGGCCGGAGTGCTGGATCTAGCACTTCCTAGAGGTAGGGCCTTTGAGGACTGGGGCCTGGGAAGGCCTCCAAAAGGTCATTGGGGTCACTGGGAGAGGGGCTGGAATGGGTCCTAGGACAGGGCTAGCTCATTTCTGGGAGTAAGAGAAACACTGAACAATTTTGGGTGCTCTTCAAGATCTCAAGTTGCTATAATAAACAGAGGTACACACTTCCCAGGGCAAAGAGAAAGGAGAAAAGAGCCAGCACGAGCGGAGTGCTGGCCGAGTGCCCCATGCTGTGCCTGTGATTCTTTCCAGGGTCTCACGTAAGCTCCTCATAGATGGTGTGAAGCCAGTGTTGTCGTATCCATTCAAAGCTTGAGGAAACTAAGTCTTGGACAGGCTAAGCAACCCGCCCAAGGTCACGCAGCTAGAAAGCAATAGGGTTGGATTTGCACTCAGGCCTCTCTGAAGCATTCCCACCAAGCTGCCTTGCACACAATGAAAGCACCAGGATGGCGTAGGCCAATCAATCTGGATGGATAGCCCCTGTCCCATTCTGAGCTGAGATCCTCACACAGATCGGCAGACATCCAGGAGAGCTCTTCCCAGAAGGTCCTCAGTCATTTGCCAAACTAAGCATTTGCTACAACAAACAAATATCCACGCGCACCATTCCATGTAGCCCATGCATTGGTTTGATTTAATGTGTCTTCCATTTTTTTTTTATTCTTTTAAAGTTTATATCTTCTATAAGAGAGAGACACACACAGAGGATGATGGGCACCAACAGGGTCTTCATGCCGTAATCCACGACATCAGCCAGCTCAGATCATGGCACATGCATGCACACTGCATGTACAGAGAGGACTTGGGACACTAGCCAAGGACCTTCCCATGTGGGCCCAACTGTGCGAAGGCTGTGTCACTGGCCTGCTCCGTAATACATCTACCTCTTAGATGAGCATCTCCTCAGGGAAAGCACAGATCTGAGTAGTGGGCACCATGGCAGCTTCAGGGTCCAAAGGGTCACAAAGGATTCTTAGCCGCCACTACCCTGGCCAGCTGTGCAAAGTGGGAGGTAGAAGTCTGGGCCTGCATTCACCAGCACTTTTCCTTGACATGAATCTGTTTACAAGAAGACTCTGTGGACTCTCATGGAAAGTTCACCAGGGTCACACAGGGGAAAGGGTGAGTTCAAAGGGGGACTGAGCGGGTTCCTCTGTGGAGTGGATGCTCTGAGGATGCTGCAGATGGAGGGTAGAGGAAGGATGACTTGGGAGTCAGGACACAGCTAGGGTCTCAGGCCCTGGGGGAAGTTTAGTCAAGTCAGAGCGAGTGTGGTGTCTTCCTCCCTCTCTCACCGAAGGTAATAACCCTCCTGACTGTTACATTAGCTGTTCTCCTTGTTTTCTTTATAAGGTAACTTCTTACGTATGAAACTTCTTACATATGATCTCTGAACACTATGTTGCTCAGTTTTGGAAGGCAATTAGCAAGCACAAACAGCTGTGTGAAGAAAGGGCAATGTGGTCCCATTAGACAGGAAACCTGGAAGGTGCAATGATACAGAACACTAGAAACTGGTCTTCCCCAGTGGTGACCTAATTATTGGTTATCCTAGGAACAGGGCCAAAAGGCAGCCCAGTCTCCCAGAACATCAACTGTAGCAGAGAAACTCCAGCGATGAGGGTGGAGTGAAGCAACTCATGTCCTGAGAAACCTGTCATCTCAATCCCATGCTTGGAATTTCTCCATCCTCCTCCCCTTCCAGAGCCAGGAGTCCTAGGATGGTGGTGACCCCCACACAGACCACTCCCACCACCACCACCAGAGCATGTGGGGTCAGAGGAATGAGTCACAATGAAGGCCTCAACTCTGTAGGTAGGACTGGAAGAAGGTAGGACCCTGACCTGGGGAGTTGAGACTTTATGAGTGACCTGGGGTCACGCTGGTGCTGGTGGAGAGGCTGATGATGCAGGATGAAGCACCCAGAGGAAGGTCCTCAGAGATGGAGGCTCAAACCTTCTAGAAGCAAAGCTGTCTCACTCTAATATTTAAGCTGAAGTTCTTCAATTATGTTTCTCCATGAATATTCACTGAATATCTTCTCTGAGCCAAGCAGACCCACTGAGTAGTCTGTCGCGTACACATGTCTTCTGAGACTGAGTTTTTTTGGGATATGAGTGAAGAGCTAGGATTAATCTCTATGTGTGATATGGGTACAGAAGATAGCGGATCTGGGCATTATGGAGGATCGTCTATTTATGGGACTAATCCCCTGGAAGCAGCATGAAGAGTAATGTAACCTCACAGCAATTTGAAGTGATCTTGACCAGGTGTGTAAGGAGCAATCTGTCCGATTAGCCAGTGCTGGGCATCTCTTTCATACCTCCATCATTTTTTTTTTTTTTTTTTTTTTGCTATAGGGCGCATGCGCTCGCCAGACAGACAGAGAAAGACAGAGAGACAGAAAGCGAGAAATCACCCCCCAGGGGGAATGGTCACGCCGCAATCCCTTCTCCTCCATTCTCCTCTCGGGATCCTGGGCATGCACGCACACGCGCCCGGCGTGAGTTCTAAGCCACCGGGTCCAGGACGTGAACCGCAGTCGACCACGTGGGAGTCCAGCGACATAGCCATTACGCTAACGGCTGGTTCCCCCTCCATCAGTTCTTATCTTAAACCTCTCCCGGGGCTGCTTATCTTCCTGCATGATTGTTAGCAATCCAAGCACAGGGACTGGGTTGGTGTTTTTTTTCTTTTTCTTTCTTTCTCTGTTTTTTTAAAGAGAGAGAATTTTGCTATAAGGGTGCATGTGCTTGCTAAAGAGACAGAAAGTGAGAAATCACCTCCCATGGGGGATGGTCACACCACAATCCCTTCTCATCCGTTTTCCTCCTGGGATTTGAGGCACATATGACCACACACCTAGCATGAGTTTTAAGCCACTGGGTCTAGGACTCAAACCGTGGTCAGCCATGTGGGAGTTCAGCGCCTTAACCACTGTGATGTCCACTGGCCCTGGGCTGGTGTTTCTTGGTCCCCACCAGTCACTCATGCCTAGTAAGTGTTGGTCACAGTTATTTAGAAAGAACTTTTTGAGCGCCAGCAAGTGGCATGGTGGTTAAGGGCGCTGGACTCCCACATGGCCAACTGTGGTTCAAGTCCTGGACCTGGTGGCTTGCTTTCTCACTTACCTTCTCTCTATCGCTCTCTCTCTGATCAAACTAAAATAAATAAATAAATACAATTAAATAATTCTTTAAAAAAAAAAAAAAACAAAGAAAGAACTTTTTGAAGGGATGACTCATCTCATATTTCATCATGATACCCCTTGGCTTTGAAGGGGTTGGTACCGATAGTGTGGAATTAATCTCCTTGGCTCATTAGAGCAAGCAGGACATTCTAAGAGCAGGAAGGTGAATAGCAGATACCTGAAAACTTTATGATGAGAAAAATAAGCAATAGCATATGTATTTATCCAGTTGTGCAGCCACTAACTTCCTCAAATTGTCATAGTACAAATTTTGGAGAAGGAAGAAAATGAACATTTCATGAACGCCTACTGCATACATTATATCTTTGACTCTTCTTGGACTTAGAGAAAGTATTTCTGAAGTCCTGTGGAGTGTCCGGTCTTGGGGAGTTCTCTAGTTTCGACTGAGCCTAGAAGAGCTTGGGGAAGCACAGAAACCACTTTCAGCTCTTAGCCAGGTTGCTGTCCTGTTGGATGAGAAAGTCGGGGCCACTTTGGACCACTGTGAGGGGGTCTGTGCCCAGTTCCCTTGACACTGGTATGGGGTAATGGGCAAACCCAGCTGGGTCTTCCACGCCAGATCTGCCCAGAGCCCGCACTCTGTCTGGCCTCATCAACTTTGGTCCTTCAGCAAAACAGAAGCAGAATATAAGGGCCAAAGAGAGAAAAATCCCTCAGTGAGGGCAGAAGAGGAAATTCACCCAGCTGGCCAAGTACCAAACAATGGAACCAAAAACAGAAGCAAAATATGAACAAAGAGATGTCACCTATCCTGTGAAACACGTGCACCTGCTTTTTCATGGGCTGCGAGTCCACACCGTGTTCTATTAAGATGTGTAATTCTCACGTCTCTCTTCAGGCAGCAGCATTTACTGGGCAGCGACGACAATTGAACAAGGTTCCACAGCCGCCCGATAAGTATTAAATGAGCTTGAGACAAGCTGGTGAGGTTAGAATCATCCTTCTCGACTTGACAGGCGAAAGTGACAAGAGTGGAAACATTTGTGTGGCCAGAAGGACTCCAAGAGACTCATGTGGCTTCTTGTAGGGCTGCAGATGCCACTTCTAGGACAAAGTTCTCCCCTGGTGGCCAGCGGGCTCTTTCTCAGGAGCATTATCAGGTAATTATATTAACAACTCCAACGCTTTGGGAAATTATCTAGGGAATTAGCAAATAAAGATCACACCTCCAATTCCTTCTTCAAATTCGGATCTGGGCTCCTGAACTCAAAAATAAAAGAGGGAGACATATGTAACTGTTGGAGTTTAGCCACTTTGAGTGTTAGCATTTTCTCCCATGGAGAAAAAAAAAAATCAGATAAAAAATTGCACTAGAAAGTGAAATTGGATTTTAAAATAAATCAATGAAGTAACCAGGTTATTAAAATGGAAAATAAGTCTGATGTCATTCTGAAAAATAAAAGAGTTGAGTCACCTGCAGAGCCACTTAATTAAGCTCAGGAAGTAACAAGGGAGCTTGAGTAATTTTCCCCGTTAATGTCAGTATTTCAAAATGAGTGAGGCGTTAGGCCACTCTCTTTTAATCAGAGAGTTAAATCAGTTCTTTTGCCTGCAGGCTATCCTGAGACATTTGAAGTTGATGAAGAGCAAAATAGGAATGCATTAAAAATTATCCCAACGGCACCCAAACGGGGCAGAAAGTGAACTTGCTCCTTCAGGTTCCTCGGGCGACAAGTGCTGAGGGCTGCAGAGCAGGCACTGGGACCCTTTGGGAGCAAGATGTACCCCCATAGGCATGGAGGATGGAGGACCAGTTGCCTCTTTCATGACCATCAGAAGAAACGTGGGCAAAGGCCTTCCCAGTGTCCTGGGGGTTACAGTGGTTTTCATTTCTGCCCTGTGACAGCTGAGGGGGCAGCTGCCAGGTCTGGGTTCTAACAGAAGAGATATGGGCCAACCGGGCATCTCAGAATGCCTTCCACTCTCTACCCAAGTTGGGGTGGGGGTTACGCAGGGCCTCGCAGCTTCCTCTCTTGTCAGTACCAAGCAGAGCTCCCTGCCACACTAACCAGGGTGTTGGATCTGGGTGCTTCCCTAGTGGCAGTGCTAGAATGCCTCAGTCTCCCCCCAAGGGAAGTGTGAGACCTTCCCAAGGTGCACGTGGTGGCTGTGAGTCTGGATCCTCTCAGGGACATGTGGAGGAGGCGCCTAAGGTCACTGCCAGATGGCTCCTGCACTACAGGGGCATAGGGTCAGTGCTTACTCTGCCCTGCTACAGTTTCCAAAGGTCTGTGTCTTTCTGGCTGCTAGGGTTCGCATAGCTCCCACCCAAGTCTTGTGTTGTTGATTGGGTGCCTTTTTATTATTATTATCATCATCATCATCATCATCATCATACTTGGCCAGTAGTGCAAACATTTAGGAACTTGAATCCTTAAATCCGGCCTTCTGGTCTCCCTAAGGTCTGAGATCAGGCTTCTTTGGGAGATGAGCACCACAGAAGCTGGTTGTGAGCTCTCAGAAACAAACACATCCTGGAGATGGATGAGGCCTCTTATGGAAGTGCGGGGTTCACGTCCTTGATCAGTAAGGCAGGCAGCTCTCAATAGTCCAAGGTTAATTATCGTCAAGAGCAGAAAGTGGCCACAGCCAGGCAGCTCCCAGTTTTAGACTGTGCCACCAACCCGGAGGATTGCCACTTTCCCAGTACAACCACGGAGAGTTAAACATGGATGATGCGTCCTTTGTAATGTGAACCAATATCAGAAATGATCTCCCCCGACAGCTCCATGCACACGACCACACACACCATAGTTTTTTATGGCTTTATCTTGAAAGGGTCAAGGTAGCACTGATTTTCACTTTAACTTTCTAAACATTTCTCTTTTCCCCACCTCACCCCAAAGAGAACTGCTTAATAGAAATGCAGTAAATGAATATTTAGCGTTCACATTTCTGACCAATCGGCCTGAGAAACTGAGAAAGCAGGTGAGCTAATCCTAATCTTCTTTTAAGGATTGTCTCCAGGGCGAGAGCTGCCACATGCATTTATCTAATGCCAACAGGGCGTTGGGTTGCAATGCAGGAGCTTGGGGAATAATGGGATATAATTACAGTATTATGCTGGAGAGCAGAGTCAAGTGTATCTCCAGTAACATCAGTTATTCTCACCTGAAAAACCTTTTCTTATAAGAGAGACCTCTGAGATCAGGGATGAGGGGCGGGAGGAGGTGGTAACCAAGCCTGCAAGTAAATGTCCGTCATTGCAGGGTTCATCTCCCTGTGGCGTCCTGAGCTGGGCTGCTCACTTCCCCTTTTCAAGCCTCAGTTTCTTCCTCTGTTAAACCAGCAACGGCACCTTCTTTATGTGGTCATGACGAGGCTCCCGGGACAGTCCTGGCAAGAGTTTAGCAGGGTTGCATGCACAGGATACCTGCAGAACTCCATCCGTAGCTGCTGCATCAACCTCTTTGTTCTAATCCAATTCTTTTTCTGGGTGGTGAGGTGAGAGGGCAAGAGAGGGAATGGGAATGAAATGTACTAGACATCGAATCCTCTCCTCTGGCCTGCGATCCTTGAATAAATCACATTGCTGAGAATCTCCTTCATGGTTGTATGATTTCACATGCAAGGATAAAAGGAAACAGGGCAAGAGAGAGATGGTGGATCCAGAGCAGCTGGAGACCACAGCAAACTGCTCTCTGCAAATTGCAGTGAGTTCCTCTCTAGGGCACAAGATCAGGGTGGTGTGACCTCTGCTCAGGTGGCAGCAGGACCAATCACAAGACAACTTGCTTAGATGCACTGCCCTGCAGCCCCTGATGGCCTCTATAGACAGGCAGAATTTCTGGATGGGGGAATGTGCCTGGTTGACCAAAAGCTGCCTGCCCAGACTCGGGAATCCAGGGCCTTTTAAGAAGCCCATTCTGAGGTCCACCCTTCCCCACTTGCACACTCTCTAGTGTATGAGGGCTGCCCTCCTCCTCGTACGCAGGCTGAACTGTGAACTGGCCTGATGTTCCAGTCATTTCTAGTAAGTTCACTGAGGTGAAACCTCGCTGAAGTATGGGGTCAACGTCAAAGGTCACTGCCTTGGGGAAGGTGAATGCCTCGGTCACTTGCTCATCAGCTTAAGGGTTGGCATGTTTCCTTGAGTGAAGGGCCAAGCGTGTAGTTGGCTTGTTTCCTTTCTTCTCCTGATTGCCAGCCTGGCCTGACCCCTGATCTGCAGCCCTGCATGTGTGACTGACCTCAGCCCCTGCCCGATCCCACCCCCAGCCCCACCCATCCCAGCTGAGTGCCAAGTCTAGCCTGTCTGCTCTGCCTGCCAGGCCCCACCTCCTCTCTCTCAGCTTCCTACTCTGCCCCTGACCTGCCACTAGATTGCTGATTGCAGACTGCTGGGACCAGAAACAGGTCACGCTTGTCACTCTCATTCCAGGACAGTCATTTTATGTCCTGGTGGGTGATTGTTTGCACAAGGAGAAGGAGTGACATCACCAGTTTGACCTGGGAAAGCTCGGACCCTAGGGGCTACTGTGTCCCAGCTGTCTTCTCCTGGGCCTTAACTGCCAAAACTGAGGGAGTAACACCGCAGAGAGGTCAGCTCTTCTTGGGCAAGCAGAGCGGCCTGAGCTACTCTGCCACAGTTAAAGCCCACTGATTTTCCATCAGGCACCAGTTCTTCCAATGCACAAACATTCCCCGAGATTTCTGGAGAGATGTTTATAAAGCCTGGAAGAGCTCTGACCCTTGATGCTCAGTCCAGCGGGATTTGGAGGTGTGTGGATTTAAGCAAACGCTGGTGCAGTGGCTGTGTATTGGGAGGGGGCTGTCCCACATCCAGTCCTGCTCCTATTTGTACCTGGCTTCCTTTTGGGGATGACTCCTCCCCACTGTGCTTTGTGTGGGTAGGAGAATAAGCTTAGGTGCTCGCCTTCCACCTTGCAAGTCTCAGAAGCAAAGCCCTTTTTCTTCCTGTCTGTGGTCACTGAGGGTAGGGGGCATGACTTGAACCTGGCTTAGAGGCCTTCAATCAAGGTGTGGCATCTGCAATGAATGAAGCAGGGACAGAAGGTCAGCAGATCCAACAGACGCCTGGGACCACTGACTTCTGCCATGACATTGGGGTTGTGCTTCCTGCTTTCGCAGTCCTCTGGAGCAGCAGGGACTCCCAGTTCTTACCTCCCCAACCCTCTGAGACTGTCATCACCTTCTAATATGTGCTTTTGTTTGAGCTAGCTGGAGTTTCTCAGAATGATGGGATCCTAACCAATACTGCAGAGGGATGCTGCGTAGCCTGCCATGAGCCACCAGTCACCTTAATCCCCCCAAGGTCCATGACGGCAACATGTGTACGGGAAAAGCTGAGAAGTACTGGCCTATGAGCAGCTCAGATGCTGTGTTTCTTCTGGGGATGGTGTCATTGCCCATATCTGTATGTGATGTCTCTCTTTTGGCAGAGCCTGAGCACGTGCATGTGTGTGCATGTGCGTATGTGTATGTGTAAGAGAGAGCTTTTCTTTCTTACTAGTAAATTAACAGAACATAGTTTCTCTTGCTGCCTAGGAGACAGCTGATGCTTCAGATACACCAGAGCCAGGAGCCCTGGGTTTGCTGAAATGCACATGACCATTCCATTTGCCAAGAAGCATCTGCTATGACGTCTGTTGGCACACTCAGGACAGAGCCCTGTGGAACCCAAGGGCTATACCCTCACCTTCATCATACAGATCCAAGAGATGCCTGGGGGGCTCAGGCACAAGGCCTCCCATCTAGAATCCTGTCACTTGTACAGATAGGAATGATACTGCAGGGCCTGCAAAGACAGTGGTTCATCTCTCTCACCATGATCCTGATGACCTATGAGGAGAGTACAATCCACAAATTCCCCTGTATCATCTTTAGGTGTACAATTCAATGGTATTAAGTACATTCACAACATCACCACTATTTCCATAATTTTCCATTACCTCAAACCAGAACTCTGCACTCAATAACTCTCCATTCTATCCCCAGCGCCCTAGTAACCTCTATTCTATTTTCTGTCTCTATGAATCTGATGACTCTAGACACTTTATATAAGTGGATTCATACAATGTTTACTCTTTTATGTCTGGCTTATTTCACTTAGCATGTCTTTAAGGTTCATCCATGTTGTAGCATATGTAAGAATTTCATTCCTTGGGACCGGCAGATGGCGTGGTGAAGGTGCTGGACTCCCACATGGTCAACTGTGGTTTGAGTCCCATATTTGGTGGCTTGCTTTCTCACTTTCCTTCCCCCTCTGTGTGTATGTCTCTATTTGGTAAAATTAAAATAAAAAAATAAAATAAGTAAAATAAATAATTGTAAAAAAAAAGAATTTCATTTCTTATTATGGCTGAGTAATATTCCATTGTGTGTAAATACTGCATTTTATTTATTCATCTGTTGAAAGATAACTTGGATTCTTTTTACTTCTTGGCTATTGTTACTAATGCTGCAATGAAGACTGACCTACAAACATCTATTTGTGCCCCTGCTTTCAATGTTGGGTATATACCTAAAAGTAGAATTTCTGGGTCATATGTTAACTCTATGTTCAGTTTTTTGAAAATGACAAATTGTTTTTCAAAGCAGCTGCACCATTTATTTTACATTCCCACCAGCAGTGCATGAGGGTTCCGATTTTTCCACATTCTTATCAACACTATTTTGTTTCATTTGTTTGGTTCTATTATAGCCATCCTATTGGATATGCAGTGGTGTCTCATTGTGGTTTTGATTTGTGTTTCTCTAAGGTCTAGCCATGTTGGACATCTTTTCATGAACCTATTAGACAGATGTTTATCTTCTATGTAGAAATGTCTAAGTCCTTTGCACATTTTAAAATTGAATTGTTTATTTTTCTGTTGTTGAATTCTTGGAGTTCTTTATATATTCTGTATATTAAATTCTCATCAAATATATGGTTTTAAATATTTTGTCATTTATAGGTTTTTTTCACTTTCTTGATAATGTCCTTATATGCACAATTGTTATTATTATATTTTTAACTGCCAGAAGGTGCGTACACTCTACAAAGACAGAAAAAGAGAGAGGAATGAGTATGGCCATGCCATAATCCTTTCTCTTCCATGTTTTCATCCTGTTGGGATTTGGGGCATACACACATGAGCCCAGTGTGGCCTTCAAGCCTCCAGGGCCAGAATTCAAACTGTACTTGGCCACATAGAATCTGGGTCCCTTAACCACTGGGCTATAGGGTCAGCCTCACAAAAGTTTTTAATTTGATGAAATTCAATTCATTTATCTTTTTCTTTTCTTGCTTGTGTCTTTGGTGTCATAGTTAAGAATCCATGTCAAATTATGTCATGAAGATTCACCTCTATTTTTTTTCCTAAGAGATTTAAGGCTTTAGTCCTTATAGTGTGGTCATTGACCCATTTGAGTTTGTTTTTTTTTTTTTTAAATATTATATGAGGTGAGGCAGAGGCTCAACTTCTTTTGCCTATGGAAATCCCATTTTCCTAGAACCATCTGTCAAAGAGACTATTGCTTTGCTATTAAATGAAACTGGTACCCTTGTCAAACATCAATTGGACATGGATGAATGGATTTAATTCTGGATTCTCAATTCTATTTCAGTTGGTCTTTATGTCTAATCTAATGCAATTACTACACTATTTGGATTACTGCAGCTTTACAGTAAATTTTGAAATCAGGAAGTATGAGTCCTGTGACTTTGTTGTTTTACATATTGTTTTGGGGAATCTTCAGATCCCATATTAATTTTAAAAATACACTTTTGCACTTCTGATAAAAAAAAAGAGGTATTGGGATTTTGATAGGGATTGCATTGAATCTGTAGGTCATTTTGAGTAGTATTGACATCTTAACAATGTTAATTCTTTCTCTCCCTATAAGGAAGGTCTTTCCATTTATTTAAGTATTTTTTAATTTCTTTCAGCACTCTAAACCTGTATTAAGCCTATTTGTATCTCTGACTTAACTTCTCAGGATAATGAGGGCTGTATATTCTCTTAACCACCCCACAAATTGGTGTTAAAGCCAATGCAATGATATTTCTTTCCACTTTTGCAGGCCCCTAGAATTCCAGTATTTTCAATTTGGTAAGCAAACTCCAGTGTGTACTATTGGTGGCCTTCATAGTTTCCCTGACATTAAATATAAGCCCTCTCAGCTGCCATCTTCACAGATGCAAAATTCTTAATCTTTTGGGTGTTGCCTCATTAGTCACGTCAGGTGCTCTTCTAGCTCTGTTATGCTTCTGAGACAATAAGCCAACTTAGAGCTAACCAGGTTAAATACTTCCCAACCCACTTGAACATTTGGTGAGAGAGATCCAAATGTCCTGTGTAAAGAGAGTCATAATTATTAAATGAGCCCCAAATGTTGCTACTAGTGCTGTAAGGGAAGGGAGTGGTTGGTAGAGAGCGGATGGTAGGGATGAGTGGGAAGGGTAAAGGGAAGAAGCACTTAACAGACAAAAAAATGTAAAGTTTTATGTTGGTTGGGAAAAGATCTGTAATTTTTGCTTTATAAAAATAAAATTTAAAAATATATACCCATAAATATGTGGTAAAGACAGTGCATTTTATGTTATACATACTTTACAATTTTTAAAAATGACAGAAAAACAAATTGAATGTTGACCATATCTCAACATGCCATGGCCAGAGATACTGGGAAACCATAGCCCTGACTCCTAGGGGTCATAAAGTGACTGAAAAAATAAAAAGAAGAGGAGAAAATTTCCAGTTAGGGGTTAAGGGGGGGACCCCATGGAAGAAGAACCATGTGAACTGGGAGACGATGAGAGGAGGAGGACTCAGTTAATTGAAGGACTGGGAGGTGGTATAGAGTAAAGCAACACTCTGCAAGGCTGACTCACTTGGGAAGGTGCCAGGTTCATGTCTGAAGCCCTCCCTGAGTATACAAGGCACACACATGCTCACGATCTAGGTCTGGCTGAGACTGAGGGTAGATCAGGGCATCGAAACCCTGCTGGAGGTTCTTTCTGTCTCTCTCGAGAAAGAAATAAGTACACTTAAAAACCAACCAAAACAAAAACCTAGTTGAATGTCATGAGAAAGCAGAGGAAAAGTCTGCAAAAGTTCTGAAAAGGAATGATAAATTTTAGACGTATCTGGTATGTTCATTTTATGGGGAAAAGTCCATGGGTATTTTTAGATTCTCAAAGAAGTAGGTCAGGCTCAAGAAAGGGCCTTCCTAATGAGGAACTGATCAGAAGGCCCATTTTGCACTTAGTGCCAGAAAACTCAGTGTGAATATAGGCAATTATTATGTGGACACGGGCCAGAAGATAATGTACCCAGGGGCTCTTCACCTGGTTTCAAGGGCCATCAGGGTCTTAAATCATTCGGGGCGGGCTCCTTGTGCAGTGGTAATGCACTACTCACGGGAAGCCAGATCCCACAAGGCAATGGTGTTTCAAGACCCTAGTCGGGTCAGCCTGAAACATGCTGGGTGCACACTTGAGGGTCCAGGAGCCAGCTGACTGGAGGACTGGAGGAGGTGATCACAGCATGACCAGATCTGAGGTGGGTGCTCCTCTGTCTCTCTCAATCTTACATGTGAACATAGGCATTCTATTATAAATTTTAAAAATGTTTTTCAATTGTGTATTTGCTTTATGTTTTTATTGTGCCTTTTTCTGGGAAATGGTCATTTTCATTCAGTAATCAGAAGTCATGACCTAATAACCAGGAGCAGGGCTCTGGAAGGCAGGTTCTCTTGGAGAGAAGTCAGGAATTGGGGGAAGGCAGGCCAAGGCAGGACTGAGAGCAAGAGGCTTAGATATCAGAAAATGTGCTAAGTTCCTGGGCTGCTGGAAGACAGGGTGGAGAAACCCAGAATGTGAGAAAAGACTAAGAGAAAATTATTCAAATCGGGCGCTTAGGCATCAACTCTCAAAGCTCAATGCAGAAGCTTATCCTGGCCAGCAGCCTGACTCTCCCAGACTTGAGGACATGGCCAGTCCCTGGGCTACTCTGAGGGACCTCTCTCTCCAGATCAGGCACTCCCGAGAGCCGGGCTTTGGATCTAAAGGTGCCAGGGTCCAATAGGCCTAAGCAGAGTCCTTGAGTGGATGGACCTGGCTCTCTGCCCTTCCCTAAAGGCGGAAGATGCCATGATCTTACAAGATGACCTTCTGGAAGACACCTGGCTGGAAGCACCCTGACACCCCGTATATGGGTTCCAAAGATGGACTGCGCCAGTGTTCTTAATCACCTAACTGTCCCCTGGAATTTGAGTCACACTTCTACTGCACTGCAGCTCAACTCCTTGCTGCTTCCAGCTCTGCTCACAATGGACCTGGGATGGCCAGCCCCTCAATCACTCTGCTGTTTCCAAGGGAAGCAGAGGGTATCTTTAGCAGAGCAGGATTACGGGAAGAGCTCAGAGTAGGCAAGAAACGGCTGGTTAGCTTCTTGGCCGAAACTTCCCTTTTTGCATGGTTGTGAGTGACGGCGGTGCTTGTGACAGGAGGAACTGTGATGAGTGGGAACAGCCCCAAGCATGGTGCCACTTAGCACCTGCATGGGCAAGCCTCCTCTGTGGGCAGAAGAAACCCCCAGACAGGGCCCAGGCCTTGGCCAACAGTTACAGACTGTGCAGCTGCCACTGCCGTTTCCAAACCAGCCTTGGCCCCTGCCTGCCCCAGGGAGCAACTGTTTCCGTTTCAACCAACTTGCTTGGGAAGAGTGGCCCTTCACACCCAACCAGCAGCATACCACCCAAATCACAAGCCAACCACAAAGTCATGCTTTCTCGCATGCAGACGCTGAGATGCAGCAAGAAGCCGCCCTCTGCTTGTTCGTCCTTCCATGATGGCATCTGTGGCTCTGCTGAGTCACACTGCAGGTGCTGTGGCCGCCCCATGTGCGAACGGCCATTTGCAGTCTATGGCTCCCCGTGAGTCAGTGGAATTGGGACATCACTTTGAGCAGATGTTACGGAGGGAACACCAAGGTCACAAGGCATGTGCCGAGAGGATGACTTATCAATTTTGAAAAGAAGTTTATCTGGAATAAACTGAGTCATGGCCACTTCAAGGACAATGCACAGCTGTAGACACCAAAGGCAAAACTGAAACCTGGGCATTTTGGTGAAAACTTGGAAGTCTCTATAAAATGTTATTTTGAGCAGGACTATATACACATGCATATATGTGTGCGTATATATACTGCACTCACATATACATATATAGTGTGTGTATATATATACACACACACACACTTCCCTTGCCTAGCAATTTTCTATAAAACTTTAAAAATATAAATATTTAAAAAATGAACTTCTTACTTTTCCTAGAGTAATGAAGACCGCTTTACATGTTTAAAGATTTAAATCAACCTCCAAATTCACAGTGTGCTATAAATTCAATACAGAAATTGGGAGGTTACACAAGAATGAGGAGACTCACTCAAAATGTCATCTGGGGCCTTTTCTTTTGAACGTCTACAATCACGTTGGCACTTCCTGCTAGGTCTTTGGATAGAGTGTCTTCCTGAACTCTCTCAGGAGTCAAATTAGGCATCTTCTAAGATGCTTCTCTCTTCCCTGAAGTATCTTTGCTTTTTCTGGAAAGGGCTGGTGGTTGGACTTTCTTGGATCTTCTCAGCCCTGGTGGGTCCTCGCCAGTTTGGGGACCCTGGTAGTCCAGTCACAGTAGGATTGCAATATGGGGAAGGCTCTGAGCAGGCAGCATGCTTGGTTTCCTGGGCCCTCCCCTGTGGATATGTGAGCTGGGCTAGAATGTGGACTTGATCTAGCCCATGCGGGCTGAGCTCACTCCACACTTGCTCAGTGCCCAGGCAGCCTGGCCCCTCCTGGTCGCACCCTGGGGAAGCACCCTGAGCTGCCCCAGCAGGAGGAGAAGCTGAGGAACAAACAGTCACAAATCTCCCAGCCAGGCAGGAGCCTCAGTGTGGAAAACTCACACAGCCATGAGGGCACAGGCCCGGAGGCATGACCTCCTCTCCCTGGATCCTGGGACAGATGGTCCTTCCTGCCTCTGTTTCCTAGTACTTTATCAAGCCTTCTGGTCTGCTGATACTTCTCTCTCTCCTTCTCACAAACTCGTATGACTTCATTACATGTGGAGAAGTTGTGCAGGGAAAGAGGTGAGTCACATGAATCAGAATCACCCATAGCTTCTACCCCTCTGACCTCCAGCCAGGCCTATCTCCCCAGTAAAACCCTGCACAGACCCCACTATGGGCTCCATCCTCATGCTCTCTCACCTTCCCTCGCTCTACCACTATTTTATCTCTGATCCCTAAAACACCCATGTCATAGAGCTAGCTCCCAGAAGCTTTTGCTCTAGATAGCTTCCATGTCTCCCACCACCTTGGTGATCATTTATAGGACCCTGTGCTATGGGACCAGCAGGTGGCATGGTAGTTAAGGCACTGGACACTCCCACATGGCTGACCACAGTTCAAATCCCGGACCTGGTGGCTTGCTTTTTCACTTTCCCTCTCTCTCTATCTCTCTCTCTGGTCAAATTAAAATAAATGAATGATAAATAAAATTAAATAAAATAACTCTTTTAAAAAAAGACCCTGTGATGTGACTTTAAGCCAGGCAGCAGAAAAAAGCAGAACTAATGGCAGCCTTAAGGCCTGGCCTCACTCACTTCCTTGTGTCTCATCTGTCTTCTGTCCTGCTTTCTATTCTCCCAGCTTTCCAATTCTTTTCTTCCTCCTTCCCTTCGTCTCCACCCATCCTCTCTCTTTCTCACTCTCAATTTCTCCCTCCCTTTCATACACCACTTTTTCATCCTTGACCCATGCTAGGATCTTGAGCCTGCAGAGACCCAAAGCTGCAGTCCTTAGATCTCGCCGAGTCCTCATGCTCCTTCTTTTCTTCCTTAGGTACAAGGCCCCTTTCCTGTCTTCAGCAAAACGCTCACCTCCTATGCTGTCTATTAAGTCCACCCCCTCCAGTAGCTCAGGCCAGAGAGCAAGCTCTAATCCTCCTGCTCCTTCTTCAAAGTTGTCCCTCAATATAGGCTCGAGTTTTTTCTCTGAGGCAGTGATGTGACTAGACATAGTCCCTGGCCTCTACTTGCAATGCCCAGGATCACCTCCACACCCCTTGCCTCATTCGTTTTTTGGTGTTGTTGCTGCCAGAGGATGCATGTGCTCACAAAGGAGAGACCAAGAGAGAAGAAGGGAAAGATCGAAAGAGGGGAAGGGAGAGAAAGGAAGCATCCTCTGGAGAGAAGAGTCATGGAGAATGGTCACACTACAATCCCTTCTCTCCTCCATCCTGTTGGGGTTTGGGGTACCCATGCACAAGTGCCCACCAAGCTTTTCAAGCTGCCAAGGCTGGGATTTGAACTGTGTGGTTGGCCATGTGGGATCTGGCTCCCTTAACCACTAGGCCACAGGGCCAGCTCCCCTGCACTCATTCTGAGTGACACCCTCTGCTCAAGAACACAGCTCCTTCCTCCCTAAAGCCCTTGGCCCAGCAGAGCTATTGGCCCTACTCCACACCTCTGGCATTTTCCAGGCTCTCCAGACTAGGTGGCTTCCTTCCCAATGCAAGAACATTTACCCTGAGGTGGTCTGTCATATAAATTATTCTAAGAATTTATAGCCAGGGAAAAAAATTCCTAAAGAATTGGTATATTTTCTCTTATTAGACAGCAAGAGCTGCATAGTGCTCTGTCTTCCATTCCTTACTAGGAAGCTCAGAGCCATGGCATTCATGCTGACTCCATTGCATTCATCGGCCCCATCTGTCCTTATTCATCACGCTCCTTCCTGGTGTGTCCATGTGTGCTTACTGAGTACAGTTGGTCTGTGTGGGAAGGCTGTCTGGCCCACCCTGCGGTCTGGATGCTCTGACTTTACCCTCCCTCTTCCTTCCCTAGCATTCACACCTGCCATGGAGTCCCCTCCACACGCTGGATTCAGGGTCTTACACATCCCATCTCTCACCATGCCACCCAGAGCAATCTCCAGTCTTCTCCAGCCCATGGAATGGGGATTTTCCATTAAGAGAGAAGTCACCTTGTCTAGTGAATCAGGTATGAAAGCTTACAGGGGTTCCCAGCCAGTGACCCCTATTTCCCTCTTCCCCATCAGCTCCCATCTCACCCAATCTGTGGCAACACAAGAGGAAGGTGAGGAAAATGGGATTTTGGTCTCACAGGTGGAAGAGGAGCATCTTAGCAATGCGGAAGGCCAGAGACTGTCAGATCAGGGTCAGTGAGCACAGCCACCCCAGAGGAAGCTCTTTCCATTCCTGGATAAGTCTTCACCCAAGCAGGCTGAGTGCCATCTGCAATGAATACCAACAGAGTTCCCCCAGTGGACACTGGGACCAAGGGTTTGGAGATATTTATGCAACTTCCTTGTGTTGCCCAGGCTTCTCAAAGAGCCCTCAGTAAACAAAACGGAACTCACTGCCCGCAGGGAACCCATGAGAGTGGTAGCTCAGCCTTTTGCAAAGTCCCACTGCAGGCTGAAGGACTCACTGCCTTGGGGAGAGGCTTTCTGTAAGCTTTAACTATTGAGCAAGGCTTTGTGCAGTGATGGTTGAAGCTTTATCTGAAATGGTAACTTGAGTGTGGACATTAAAATCCCTTCATTTTCTCTCTTCACTTCTGCTGCAATTTCCATGCAGTACTTTCACAATAACTAAGATTCGGAATCATCCTAAGTGCCCAACAACTGAAGAATGGATAAAAAATGTGATATATGGTCACAACGGAGTATTATCCATTTATAAAAAGAGATGAGATCCAGTCACTTGAAGCAACATGGGTGAACCCTGAGGAAATAATGCTAAGTGAAATAAACCAGGCACTGAAAAACAAATACTGCATATTCACCCTCATTGGTGGGATCTAAAGATTTGACTTCAAGGAAGTAGAGGGTGGAACAGCGGATAGCAGAAGTTGGAAGGGAGACGGCACTGGAAGCAGGGAGAGAACTTGGTTAACAGAGATTACATTGCAGGTAGACAAGTGGGACAAGTTCTAGAGTACCATAATATGGCAGAGTAATGACAGCTGGTGACAATTGAATGTGCATGTCAAAATAGTCAAAAGAGTAGATTTTGAAAATGTGCAGCATAAAATAATGACAAATGCTTGGGATGGTGGGTTATTTACTACTCTCATAGAACCAATACATGATATGTGTTCTGAAAAAACACAATATTCCCCATGAATAGATACAACTATTTTATGTAAATTAGCAAATTAGAAATTATAATACTAAAAAGTTTAACAACTATGTCATCTTTTCTTATGCATATGCTCACTCCCAGGAAAATAGAAGCAAAAATGGAAAAAAAGGAAATGATGTAAAACCCATTTTTAAAAATTGCCAGACTTCTAGGAGGCTTTTCTTTTTTTTTTTCTTCTTGTATTTTTTTTCCTCCCATTTTAAAGTAACTTGGAGCTACTGATAGTTCCAGCAAAGTGGATCTATCAATAGCAAGTTTATTACTGGGCTCCTGCCCTCAGCTACCTTAATCAATACAAGAATGGACAGATACCGCACGTTGGAGGCCTCCAGATGGCAAGCTGTTCTCACTGGCCGGTTGGGTAAGAGTGTGCGGTGGGTGAAGAGTCATCTCTAGATTCCAGACTTGGCACCAAACCCACTCATGGGATTAAAGCATCTATTGTCTGCCACCTTGAGCCTCTGCCACACACCTGCCCATCAGCCCATTGCCGGTTCATGGAAGGACAGGCTTGCTGTCTGGTCACCAGGTGGGCCAGCATCTGGAACGGGTGATGAGGCTGTGCACACACTTACTGAGCACTGGCTCTCTCCACCTGGCACCAGTGGCACACCTCCCTCGGTATGGGAGGTTTGGGAGGGTGGGAAAGACAGTCCAGTCCAGTAGAGTGTGGTTCCCTGTATGACATCGCCGGACCCAAGAGAGAACTCGGAGCAGAGCATGGGCTGAGAACCGGTTCCTGTGCTTATCTGCCCTTCCAGGGACACTTCTGCCCCAATCAAGATCAACACTTAGGTGAGGCTCACCTCCGGGAAGAGCCCCTGCACTGCCACTCTAGCTCTCTCGGCCCATGCCCTGCATTTTTTTCAGATCTTTGCAGAGGCCAGGCTCACTTTTGATCAAGCTAGGACTCATTTTCCTCCCCCTTGGCCTGGTTACTTGGTTTATCCTTCCCATCCCAGCCTGGGAAGTGTCTCCTGTCCCTCTAAGATCAGGTTAGGGCCTCTTAAGACCTCGTGGCCACTGTTCTCCGCCCCTTCCCGGCCACACACCATCACTGCACTGTGTTACTCATCTTGCTGTCTTCCCCCAGGCAAGGACCAAGTCGGTGTGAGTCACTGACACAGCCTGAGTGTACCTCACAGAGCCTGGCAAATAGCAGACTCTCAAAAATAATGTCTGAAAAACCACTAGGTTTACTGAATGTGAGCACACAAGTGGACGGAGTTGATAGGTGTTCATGTTGGGACACTAGCAGGCAGAGCTCAGCGCCAGGTGGGACGTGGGTCCTCTGAACCTTGCACTTGGGATGCTGGTAGGAGGGGCTGTCTTTTTTCAGTGGAGCAGTTGAAAAATGTTTCAGGGTCATTTGGGTTTTTTGTTTGTTTGTTTGTTTGTTTGTTTGTTTTGGAGAGGTAGGGCATGTATGCTCACCAGAAAGAGAGAGACAGAGAGACAGAAAGTGATAAATCACCCCCCAGGGGGGATGGCCACACCATGGTCCCTTCTCCTCCATTCTCCTCTCGGGATCTCGGGCATGCACACACACACACACACACGGCGTGAGTTTAAGCCACTGGGTCTGGGACCACAGTGGCTCCCAGCACCCACTCACTGCCTGCCCCAGAGAACTGCTGAGTAATGCCTGAGTGACTGAATGAGGAAGAAAAGGAAGGGTTCATGGTTTCCATTCTTGGAAAAGAGATCATATGACCCCTGCTGTTTCTGAAGATCTACTCACTGAAATTGAAAAGAAAAAAAAAAGTGCCCTTTAACAAATCATAGGTAATTTCCCACTGACAGTGTTGACTCCCCCCAGAAGCACATGGAAACACTAAGTGGATCTTCACCATCACCATGAAGAAGGGCCCGTGCGATGGACCATCCTACGATGAGGGTGAGCCACACCCACAGGCAGCAGCAAGGCCAGGGCGTAACAATATGGAGAGAAGAAAGCAATCCAACAGCAGTTGCGTTTGCATTTGTGCAAAATCCAGCAAACAGCACTTTAAATAAATGCATACATTTCTGAACTACTGGACAGGAAGTTCCATGCCAGCTTCCGGATGGTGACATCAGGTTGGGAACATAGGGATGGGCAGAGGGTAGGGGCGGTATAGGAATCAAGCTGCTTGCTTTAAAAGATCTAAAGTCCATATAGTACAATGCTGCTTACTGAATATTAAATATTAGCAGTATGAAGTGTATGTGTTATATTAGTCCCCAGAGTTTTTTTTGTATATGTAAAAATTTTATGTATTCTGTTTAAGATTTTCTCAGAGTATCAGATATAATTATTATTTAGGACCCTGAGGTTTCTTTGCTTAGCATTTGCTATAGAATTTAGCAGTTATTTTATTCGAGTTGTGTAAAAATCATGCTTATGAACAAGGATCATCCTTTGCATGGAATTCTCCCAGTTTCCTGATGCCTCAGTCTGGCTTCCTGTGCACCAGGCCACTCTCTAACCAATGTAGCTCCTTATAGGAATGCCTGGGTGCCCTGCCTGTCCCTTCTTGCTCCTCCCTCATGCCTCCTACTCACTTTACAGTCTTACTCAGCCACCCTCCGATGTCTGGAGGCCCTGCCCACTCCAAACCATCAAACAGCCTTTCACTTCACAGCAGTAACAGAATATTCAAGCGTAAAAGCTGTGGTTCTAACTTCGACATGCATCAGCATCACCTGAAGTCTGTTAAAACAGATTCCTGGGCCCCACCCCCAGAGTTTCTGATTCTGAAGGTCTATATGGAACCCAAGAGTTTGCATTTCTTTCTTTTTTTTTTCTTTTTCTTTTTTTTTTTTTTTTTTTTTTTTTTTTTTGGAGAGGTTTTTGCTATAGGGCACGTGAGCTCGCCAGAAATACAGAGAGAGACAGAGAGACAGAAAGCAAGAAATCACCCTCCAAGGGGGATGGCCATGCCGCAATCCCTTCTTCTCCATTCTCCTCTCGGGTTCCTGGGCACACACGCACACGTGCCCGGCATGAGTTTAAGCCACTGGGTCTGGGACTCAAACCGTGGTGTTCGAGTCCAACGGGAGTCCAGCAACATAGCCACCATGCTAACTGCTGGTCCCAAGAGTTTGCATTTCTAACAAGGTGTCAGCTAATGCATATGCTGGTAGTCCAGTCACCATGCTCTGAGAAACATGACGCTGGAGAATGTCAGACTATCACATCTCTGCCTGGTTCTGTGCTATTCATGTCAATGCATGAAAAGTATCTTCCCTACGAACCTGGTCTACCCCTTCCTGGTGCCCTCTGCCCTGACATTTCATCCCAACTATGCCTGGCATCCATCTCTGCTTCAGTCCATTTGAGTACAGAACACATGTAACCACATTTATTGCCATTTGGTCTGGACCAAGAAAACTCTTGGCCAGAAGAGAGTACTCAAAATTAAATAAGCAATATTATGCCAAGAATAAAGAGGGGAATGCAGAGAAAGATGAAGAACTAAGGAAATTAGAAATAAAAAAGGAGAAAAGCAACAAGGCAAGAAAAACGATGGAGAAATCAGAAGAAAGCTATGTCTTCCATGCCCTGGTACAAGGGGACCCTGGAGTGAGCAGAAGCCCTGGCCGCAGCCAGTGGGGAAAGAGCAGGCCTATATCCCACCCCTGTGGGCGGTCAATCATTTGTACCCAGAAAACAAAACAAACACCACCCGCGTCAGTGAAGAATAAGTGACTGGCAGGAATTTTCCCTGGTTTTTGTTGTTAATCTCTTTTATTATTTAAGAAGAGAAACAGACAGAAACAGAGACAAGCACACTCGAAAGGGTCTTCACGCTTCAGTCCACCCAAACAGGTGGCCAGTGGGAAACCCCAGGACAAGAACCCAGGACATTTCCATGTGGGTCCAGTTACATTACCACTGTGCCACCATCTAAGTCCATCTCTCTCTCTCTCTCTCTTTCCCTCTGTCTCTCTTTTTTCTTTTTTTTTTTAAATTTTGCCATAGAGCACTGTGTTTGCTGGACAGAGACAGAGAGAGAAGTAAAAAATAACCCCGCAAGGGGGATAGCCATGTCTCAATCCCTTTTCCTCCATTCTCTCAGGATTTTGGGCGCACATGCACATCCGCCCAGCATGTTCCTCGGGCTGTCAGGTTCAGGACTCAAATCACAGCATCAGCCATGTGGATCTAGTGCCTTAACCAGCATGCCACCTGCTGCCCCATCTCTCTTTTTAAAATTCTTTAATACAAAGTTTCGTCATCACCTCCTCTGGTGAAGCCTTCAGATGTCCCAAGTCTTGTTCACACTGTCCTGGAGGCCCACAGCCCCTAGTGAGGGCCACTGCTGCGCTCTGGGTCATGGGGCCTTGTCTGGAAAAGCCTGTGTGTAAACATGCCTGGGAGTGAGAAGAGAAAGCAAGTAGATGGTTTCCTACTCTCAGGGCCTGGGGCCTAGACACATTTATCTTTGAGTTACGAGAAGAATTAGCAGCAAACAGGACAATGGGAAGGCGCTATGGTTTGAACATGCCCCCAGCCAAGACTCATGCGTTGGAATTTGGTTATATTGTGATGGTATTAAGAAGAGACAATATGGTTGTTGTGTCAGAAGATGATGTCTTTGGTGAGGCATCAGGATAAGGCCCCCAAGATGAACTCCTAATGGGTTTATAAAAAGAGGGAATGAAACAGACACAGGCTTCGCTCTGAGCATTCTCCTACCTTCTGCCATGTTGCAATAAGCAAGAAGACCCCCACCCACTGTGACCCCTTGACCTTGGACCTCCGAACCATGAACTGAATAAACTTTTAAAAAATCGCAACTCTGTTATTAGCAACAGAATGGACTAGAATGGATGGGGAGGCGATGTTGGTGGGAGGGGGAGGTGCTGGTGCTGGGATCAGAGGCAGGAACCACCCAGTCCAGGATTCTGAGATTCCTGTGCTGCTTGGGAATCACCTGAGCCCCACACTGCAACTGGACTAGAGTGGAATTTGGTTGCCAAACTTTCCCCAGGTGATGCCACAGAGCAGTCTAGGTCTCATGGATCTAGAACAGCATCCAGCCCATCCCCCTCCTGCTACAGGACAGGAAATGGGAAATGGGTCTCAGAGAGGTTGGTGACATGCCTGTGGTCACATATCAAGTGACTAGCAGAAGAATGGCAAGGCCTCAGGTCTCCTGATGACCATTCTCAAGTGGGGAGAACTTACATCTTCTATGTGTTAGAGACCAGGACTAGCTGGCCACTATTTACCCCATCAGCGTTCACATTCTCTGAATGACATCTAGTAAAATAAACCTCAGGACCTTCAAACAGAATCCAGGTCTCACTCATGCATTTCCCTGAGGGCTCTGTCCACACACTGTTGAAATGAGTCTAGACAGTTTCTATCCTGCCTGAGGGTTTATGGAGTTCTGAAGCCTTCAGGCTGTTGGCTCTTGGGCCCTCCTAAAGGAGTGACACCTGTGTTTGGGCTGTGGCAGTAGCCAGAGGACATGGGCTTCCTTTTTCATTGTATCTTTACTTGTAGGAAGGAACTTGTCCCTGTGGATGGTGGCATAGCAAGTCTGAAACAATGTCCACAGAGGGGCATAAGCAAGACTTGAAAATAAATCAGCAGCAGAAAAGAATTTCAGGGCAGCTGTGGTTTGCCAAGTGTCCATCCCATCAGGCACTGGGCCTTTGGCATCTCATCCCAGGATGCTTCATGAAGCCCCTCTTGCAGGGATAGCCCATCCAACAGATGCAGAAATGAGTCAGTCCTGGTGTTGTGAGGAGGGAGTATCACAAAGTGAGGGCAAAGGAGCTAGGCCAGGCCTCCTTTGCTCCTGATGGGATGAGCAAAGGAAGCCAGATCTGTACCAGAGCAGGCTGGAATAGCTCCCAAGATGCCAGGAACTAGACGTATCTCCCAGGGAAGCAGGCCATTATCCCCAATTTGCAGGATGACTCTCACACTCCAGAAAAGGACACAATGAAACAACTTGGTGCATTGCCAAGAGGATGCCCAGACATATCTTGGGTCAGTCTGAATGCCCACTCTGAGCTTCTCCAACAACCAAAAAGGAGAGGAGGCTGTGAGGGAGGAATGAGCTGGCCAAGAGCCTAATTCTCTCATCTCTACAAGGGGTTTGTGGGAGGGCTTCAATGAGCTGGCACAGCCAAGGTCTAGGGATGGTGCTCAGCAGACCGTACGAGACATCACCTACTGCCATTGCTGCTGGTTTTCTTGTGAGAGTCTAGAAACTGGCTTTCCTACCTCTAACCTCCTAGAAAAGAATCCTACTACCTGTGTGAGTGTTGAGATGATGAATATGGGAATCACCTGGATTTGATTGTTACATGTTGTATTCATAGATCACTAAATTGTACTGTACCCTTAAGTATGTATAATGATTACGTGTCAAAAAATAGCAATAAATAACACATTTTTAAAATATACTAAGCCCTAGAAGTAAAAGAGTAGCAGATAAAAGCCAATTACAAGGTTGAAATGTCACTTTGCTTAAAATGCAGTATTAGCATCATCCTCAGAAAAGCTTCCTGACCACATGAACGAGTTTGTCAAATCTTTGCCTTTCAAGTATTCACTGGTTCCAGCAAAGCCTTCATAGAAGGCCCTCCAAGCCTGCTTCCAAGGAAAGCACCCAGTCCACTGTGTCAGGACTCACAGAGCACATCCATTGGCCAGTGCCCCTTCCGCAGTGTGGGTACGGAGTAGGACAGGAGGAACTTCCCGGTTCATCCACTCATCATTCATTCCTCTGCTATCTGCTGAACACCTGCCCCTCTGTGGACACTGTCCTGGGTGCTGGGATACTGTGACACTTAGGCAGAGAAAGGAGTTGGCACACTAGTGACAGTGACAGATTAGACAAGAAGTCACCAGAGCACTCTAATGAAAATTGCATTGTGAAGTACAGGGAGCAACCGTAAGGTCTAGGAGTGACTGTGTCAGGGAGGTGGCACCTGAGCCCTAAGTCACCTGATGGTACAAGACTCTCTGTGGCCCCTGGCTGAGCACCCAGGATAGAGGGAAGGCAGGCACGAAGGCTCTGAGCAGAAGCCCCCTAAGTTAACCCTGGGTCTCAGAGGTTAATTAAGCAATTTTAACATGGCCATCCTGACTGTGACTCACTCCATCCCAGATCTCTCAGGGGACAGACTCTTCCCACATCCAATGGACCTTTGTCCTCTGCCACTCCTCTTGTCATTCAGGCCTGCTCTCCCACCCTCGCCACACAAGGCAGAGGTGAGGTGGGAAGCCCTGGGCCTGGAGTCCCCATCTCCTAGCCTTGGCTGCCTAGAGACCTCCTGGAAGTTGGAATGCCCACTCTGAGCGCTCTGGAACCATGAGCAGGTTAGGCACTCTGTTTCTGCACCTATAAAATGGGGATGATCCCTCCTTCACAATGTAGTTCAGAGGAGACAGCAGAGTTATCTTTTAATTATGCAAAGGTAAGAAATCACCCAGAGACAGCACATGTGCAGTCACAGTAGTCCAGATAATTGGGTGGCTTCTGTCAACTGTGTTGTCATTATTACCTCCTGTCAGATTCCAGGCATCCCTGAGCCTTTTTCCCTATCTCCTTTAAAACCTGCCTGTACGCAGCTCACAGAATTAGTAATCAGTAAGGCCTGTTAGTCTTCTTCTCCCAGAGGCTCTGCCTTTTAACAGAGGACCAAGAGATGATTAAGCAAAAAAAAAAAAAAAAGGCTCCCTAACAGTGACGATTTCAACCATCAACTAACAGAGCCCGGGAGGGAATGTTTTCTAGGGAAGACTTCTTTGGTTTTCAAAACTTGTCTGACTGTCCCTGCCTGTCCCACAGAGAGGCTGGGACAGGCAGAGACAGCCAGGTGCTGGGTGCTCACAATAGTCATCACCCAGAGGGTGACAAGTTTGTTTGCCTTTAGGTCAGATCTCTAGTCAACGGACTCTCCCCTGTTCTCGTTCCCTGTGGTCACTGCCCAGCCTAGCTGGTCCTACTCTCGGGTGGTTCAATGTTAGCTCCAGCAGCAGACTACCACACACTGTCTTGGCCTGTTTTCCCTCATTTAAGAGCCTAGATGAATAGCCCCTTCCTTTAGGGTAGTTCCCTGCACTTGCCATTTACAGAGCCATGGGCACTATTTTAAGTGCTTCACACACTTGTCTTTCCTCACAGGAGCCTTTAAATCAGAAACTACCATTGTTCCTACTTCACAGCTAGGTACACTGAGGCCTAAGGAGGTTAAGAAGTAGAGGTGGGATTTGAACCTACAAGGTGTTCCTCCAGAGCCCATGCTACTTACTCTCTGGTACCTCCCACTGTAAGTCCAGTCAAGAACTTGGTCTTTTTCTGGGCTTGCCTCTCTCCTCCAAATAAACACTGCCTAGAGTCCATGTGCCCCTAGAATGGGACAGAAACAGCTCCTTCCAGGGAGGCTTCTAGAATTGACTTGGATGGGTTAAAAAAAAGGGGGGGACGGAGCCAAGGGGAGGAGGTAATGGTTAATTTTAGATCATCGAGATCCTGCTTTGTCCTCAAATCCCAAGAATGGGGTCACTGCCAGGTGTCCTGGGGACTTGTACTTTTATTGCTCAACCTGTAAGTGTCTTTCCCTCCCTGGCCTCTGCATGCCATGGCAAACCAGGGTGGGGCTGGGGGTGGGGGTTACACTGGGTGTTCTGGAAAGCCCACCCAGTTCTCACATAACCAGCAACCCAAGAGGGCTGCACAAAGATTCGTTTTATAGAAAGTGTACAGCTAGTTCACAAATGCCTCTCCCTCTTATGGATAGGAGTGAGAGACTGTAAAGTCCTGAACATCTTGTAATGAAATAAACCAGCTTATTTGTTTGCAAGGGCCCAAATACGAGACCATTTTCTCATTAAAAAAAAAAAAATTACTAGGATAATTTTAGCAAAATATTTCAGCAAGGGTTCTTTAGCATCTCAGCCTAAGCTCTTCAGATGTTTTCAGAAAGAGAATAAAACCTAAACTTTCTTATTCCCTATATGAGAGGGAGCATCAGCATGAGATGTAAAACAATGAGTCACCAGGTGAGCTGTGAGCTGACGGGAGTGCTGGCCATGGCCCTGCCGCCTTGTCCCAGCCCAGGTCCTGACATGGAAATGGAGCTGTTGGAAGGACCAGTACCAGGGAGGAGAGGCCTGAAGTTGCGGTTACCAAACTTGGTGAGCTCTCTGGGGTAGACGGACTAGCAGGGAAGTAGGACTCACAGGGAAGTAGGACTCGCTGCTAAATGGGAGGCTGGCCTGCCTCTCGAGGATGTCAGGAAACTCGGCCTAGACCGTCTACAAAGAAATCATTTGTGAGCCCACTTACTTTTCTCTTATTTTATGTGCTGATCACTTAGAACAGCATCTGGTTTCTAAAGTTTCTGTTTTTAGAGAGATTTTTTGCTATAGGATGTGTGCACTCGCCAGAGAGACAGGGAGAGATAAAGAGACAGAAAGCAAGAAATCACCCCCTAGGGGGGATGGTTATGCCACAGTCCCTTCTCCTCCATTCTCCTCTCAGAATTTTGGGCATGCACACACATACACATGCATGCACACACGCCCGGCGTGAATTTTTTTTAAGCCGCTGGGTCTGGGACTCAAACTGCAGTCAATTACGTGGGAGACCAGCAATATAACCATTACGCCATCTGTTGGTCCCAGCTTCTAAAGTCATTAAACATCATATGAAATACTCTGTGAGGCAAGGAGGATTTTGTGGCTGTTTTCAACTTTGCAAACCAGGTTTGCCGGCGTTGTTTTGTTTTGTTTTTTAGTAAACTCTTGATTGAAGTAACACGTGCACAGGGAAAAGCACACAAACCATAAGCAGAATAGCTCAATGGATTTTCACAAAAAGAGAAAACCTGTGAAATCACTGACCGAATCAAGAAATAGTACATTACCAACAGCCCTGGGGCCTCCTTTGGGCCCCCAACCAGTCATGTCCCCCAAGTAACTACATCTGTGACTTCTATATCTACATTCATTAGCTTTACCCATTCTCGAACATCGTGTAAATTAAACTATTAGAGGATGAGGACAAGGTGTAACAGCCCCAAACAGAAAGGAGACGTAAAAACCAAGCAAACAACTCCACGAAGCCCTTCGCAGGAGTTAGTGGAGAGTAACTTACATACAGGAAGAGTCAGGCGGACGACGACCCGACGACCCGGAAGCACTCAAAGCTGCACTCTGTTCCACCTTGAAGCAAGCTGGAGTTCTTAAAGGGACAGCAAAGAGGCTAAACAATAGCACCTGGTTTGGAGAGATGATTCCCCAGGTTCTCAAAATTACCAATCTTTTCTAACAAAGGCCAGGTGCAGGCACAGAGAGGGCACAGTAAGAGCAGGAGAATGGAGGGCCCCAGGATGGCATTAGTTCTTGGGAAACAGTCTGGTTCATTCGCACAGGGACCATTCAGGGCACCCTCTCGGTTGCCTGGCTTCTTTCACTGGCCACGATGTTCATAAGATTCACCCATGTTACAGTACATTGCATTAGACGGTTCAATTTCATTCCCAAGTACACCATGATATATTTATCCACTTCACCGTTGATGGAAATTGTGTTATTTCCAGTCTTTGGCTACTGTAGATAGTTCTGAACATCTTAGTACCTGCTTTTTGTAAAATACATATGTGTTTCGATTGGGCGTGTAACTAGGAGCCCAATTTCTATGTCACAAGATGTACGAATGCTCAGCTATAACAGACACTGCCAATTTTCCAAAGTGGTTGTACCAATTCACACTCCCACCAGCCAGGGAATGGCACCTGCAGTTGCTGCCCTTCCTCTCTAGCCGGTCTGTCATTTTGCACGACTCTGGTGGCTCTATGGTGGTGTCTCCTTGTGACTTTAATTTGTACTTTCCTACTGCTGTTTTTTGGTAAATAGAAAACCTCTTTTGTGAAGTGTTCATTCAAACCGTTTGTCCATTCTTTTCCTTGTGGTTATTGATGACATGGAAATTCCTGGATACAAGACCTTCATACTTTACAAATATCTCCTCTCACTCTGTGGCTTGCCTTTTCACTTTCTTATTGTTATCTTTTGAGGAACAGAAGTTCTCAGTTTTAATAAAGTTGAATTCATCAGTCTTTTCCTTTGTGTTTAGTTTTGGCTCGTCGGAAAAGTCATGGCGCATTTTTGCATAGAAAAATATTGAAAAATACATCACAATTTTTCCAGTGACCCAATACTTTTGGTATTACATCAGAGAAAATTATACCCCAAATATATAAAGTAATTCTCATGTCATGTTTCAGGTGTTATTTCACTTTTCACATATAGATTTATAATCTATCTGGTGATTTGTGTGTGTGGTATGAAATGGGAACAAGATTCACTTCCTAAAATATGAACATCCAATGTGTCCCTGCTATGTTTATGAAAAGACTACCTTTTTCATTTCCCATGCACAACATGACAGTGTCAACTTTATCATAAATCAAGGAACTGAATATGTATGGTGTGTTTTCCAGGACTTTATTTTCTGTTCCATTGGTCTATTTGTCTATGCCTATATAAATCTTATACTAGCTTGTTAAAGCTTTAGAGTAAGTCTGTTTTTTGGTTTTGTTTGTTTGTTTGTTTGTTTTTAGAGAGATTTTTTGCTATAAGGTGTGTGCACTCACCGAAGAGACAAAAAGCAAGAAATCACCCCCCAGAAGGATTTTTAGGCATGCATGCACACACGCCTAGCATGAGTTTTAAGTCACCAGGTCTGGGACTTGAACCACCATTGACTATGTGGGAGTCCAGCGACAAAACCACTATGTTATCTGCTTGCCCCTAGAGTAAGAATTAACAAATGTTCTTATTCGAGATTGTTTTGGCCCTATGAACTTGCAAAAAAGTTAGAATTTGCAAAGTTTCTTCTATAAATAAAATAAACAAAATTCCACTAGAGTTTATATTAAAATTGCACTGACTTTATAGATCAATTTGGAAGGAATTGGCTATAAAAATATTAAGTCTTCTACTTCATCAATACTAATTTAGGATTCATTTAATTTCACTCAATATCCTTCTTATAGTTCTCAATTAAATTTTATTATATTTATTACTCTATACTTTTAATGATATAAGTAATATCATTATTATATTATTATTATAAATAATATCATTTAATTTTTTTTAATTTTTCAATTATTTGTCATTCATCTAAAATGATTTGTTCTCTTAAATTAATTAAACAATCCCTCTGCAGGTGGTTAATACTAGTAATTCGTGAACCAAAGTCATCATTTATAGTAAAGAATTTCTTTCTTTTTTCTTTTCTTTTGCAAGTATCTGATATATCCAGTCACCAAAGAGAGAGAGGGAGAGAAGAAAGCACCACCACCCCCCAATGGGGAACGATCACACCTCAGTTCCTCCTCCTCCATCTTTCCCTCCTGTCGGGATATTGAGTACACATGTACACACATCCAGCATATTTCTCAAGCCACTGGGTCTGGGACTCAAAATGTACAGTTGGCCATGTGGGCTCTGACTCCCTTAACAGCCAGGTCATGGAGCTGACCCACCAGCAGAGAATTTTTGCAATCAGTTTTCTCCCAGTTGTTCAGTTTGGAAGACTGCTATTGTTCTTTTCTCAGTCTCACTGATTTTACCCTCTGTCATATCCATTCTGCTACTGAGTAGATTACAGTGAGTTTTTCATTTCTGTTATATTTTTCAATTCTATCATTTCCATTCGGTTCTTCATTTATAACTTCCATTTCTTTGCTGTTTTTATTCTTTCACTGTTTCAAGAGGGTTCTTACTTTCTGAAGTTTTCATTTTTAATTCATCATAGAGATAACACGTGTATAAGCTAGAGAGACAGAGATAGAGACAGAGAGAGGAACCCCCAACTGCAATCCCCTCCTCCCAGCCCTCCAGCTCCTAAGGATCTAAGACACTCATGCAACATCCTGGATGTTCCTCGTTGACCAGGCTGGAGTTCCAAACTGCAGTCAGTCATGTGACTTCCAGCGCTGCAGTCCAGCACGCTACCACTGTGCCACAGAGGCAGGGCTTCCTAAAGCATTTTTAGAATAACTGCTTTAAAGTCTTTTTTGGGTAATTCCACCTTCCGATTCATCCCTATGTTAGTATCCGTTGTCTTTACTCATTTATTTTCCTGGTTCTTAGTATAAAGCATATTTTCTATTAAATTTGGCCATCTTGATTTTTATAGGAGAGTCTGAGTCTCATTAAAAAAAAAAAAAAGTAAAGAGCAGGCTAGCATCCTATGTAGGTTTAGCATAGAGGTTCTGGATTCGTATTTCGTGGGCTCAATGATAATTTAATTTCAGAGCCTTTGTCTCACAATCACAAGCCCCTGGGGTCTCCTGGTCCTCCCTTGTGCTGCCTAGGGGCCTGAAGGATTTTCCTCAGACAGGTTCTCTTGACACCTCTAGAAGGGGAATGGGAGTTCCAGGCCTACAGAGACCAAGGGTGCACCCCTGGTGAGGCTGTTTGTTATGATGTGATCACCTTTGTCAGTCCCACTCATTCACGCCAGGCCTCTGTCAGTGAGTGGGAGGGGAATCTCGGGCTCACCTGGAAAGGGGAGGAGTGAATCTACACTGTCTCCAGTGCCAGGTGGGGACCAGAAAATGGAAGTCTTGATTACCTACTTTTATTGAGTAGAAGGTGAACGGCAGTAGTAAGCAAATCTACTGATGTGCAGTTCCTCCAGTCCTGCGAGCCTTCATTTGTTTCCTTTTGATCTTCTGCCATTCAGAATTCTCATTTTGCTGCCTCTTGCATTATTTCCAGAGTTTATCATTGTACTTCGCTGGGAGAAGAGAAGGGAGAGATAGGTCTACACTATCTTTCTGGACCAGAAATACTTTCAAAACTATTTAGAATAAAAAAATTCATTGAATGATTCAGTAAAAAGTCAATCTTAAATAAATGTATTGATTTAAATATACCTGGGCTTTAAAAAGGAAATAAAGTCAGAGAATCCTACAATAGGTAGGATCTTGGGCTCCAGCTCACTCTCCTCCACGCCTTTCCATAGCGTATCTGACACACAGACAGCTTATCACTTCCACCAGACCTCGGGGGCCTGGGAATTTCCAACCAGTTCCCTCCTTGTTGGACTCTGTCTGGGCAGGAATGTTCAAGGAAAACTTCGTGGATCCGTAGTGGGAGGCTAAGAAGAAAGAGAGAGTATTTTAATCTCTCTAACTGGTAAATCCCAGGACAAGGCACGAGCAGCCAGTTAAGATGAATGCAGATGACTGATCCAGAGAAGACACAGAGAAGCAAGAAAGCAAGGCAAGTGAGCTTTTGAGACACACGTTCCCTTACCCACTCCCCACAAACACACACACTCCCAGTTCAAAATGGAGGCAAGAACCTGATGTCCAAAACAGGAAACAGCGGAAATACCAGCCGAGAAACTGCCCACTTAACACCACGAGCCCAGCTGTCCCTCTGACCCCATTCCTTTTCAAGTCAGTGACGCACGGTCGTGCTTTTCCTTTCCTGCACCTGAAAGAATGACTTCAGTCCAGACTGAGTCCCCCTTAGACGTGGCAGAGTTATTTTAAAACCTGTGCATGTGGTCTTTGGCCTCAGCTGGATCCTCTAAGGAAATGGGTGTTCTGATGAGTATCTCATTTGGTGTCCTCCCAAGGAGAACCTTTTCTCTCTTGGGCAACTTGCAAGTGTGGAGGCAGGGACAACAGGGCCAAGAATAGAGTTCTCCCTGCCTCCTCCACGCTGTCGCAGACTGCACCCCAAACCGCCAGTGCCAGATGATATCCACCCTACCCGTGGAAGTGATCCCCATGACAAGTTATTCCTGCCTCACCCTTCACTCCCTTACTTTCTCTGGAAAGAATGAGAACACAGCCAGATCCTGGAAGCTCAAACCTGGAGCCTATTATTTTGTAAGTTGTGTCTTTGGGTAAATTACTTCTCTGGGCCTGTGTTTCCCAATCTACATAAATGAGACTAATAATTCAAGGTTATGTGGATTATATGAAAGTTACAGGTAAAAAGCTCTCGTGATGCTGGCAGTAGGGAATATTCCATAAATTCTGGTCATTATTGCTGTTGTTGTCATCATTATTCTCAGAGCGCTCAAAGCAATTTTATTTGCGTTGTTTCATGTGATTGGATTTTAAGGGCTGTACATGTTTTCATTAATTGAATCTTCACCGCAGATTTATGAAGTACAAACTGTTTTTAACCTTACTTAACAGTTGGCCACGTTACTGTTAAAGAGAGACGTATGATTTAAACAACACAGGCTGGTTTCAGAGTACTTGACCAGTACATGAGGACATTGCTCTGACCAGCATGTAGGCTTAACATTCCTATGACAGAAGGGTTACTGTCCCCACTTTATAAATAACAGCATGAAGGGCAGAATGACTGGGTGGAGTGGCAAGTTATAGGAACATTGAACAGGGAATTCAGGTCTCCTAGTTCCAGTGACAGTGCCTGGGACAGCAGAGCAGATAACGCAGTATGACATGCCCTGGTAGCAATGGCAGCAGTATCTACAGAAAGCATAGAGATAAGTTTTCAATACACATGCTGTCTTGGAAGACACGCGGCAACTATGGGCTCTAGCTTATATCATAAATCTATTTCGGATGAGAGGAACAAAGTTCAGGGAGATCCAAGAAGGTGCTCTGAGGCATACAATTAAGGAATGGAAATGTAGGGGTGTTCACCTGGTCTACCAAGCCACGCTATGCGTCAGTCCCCATGCTACATCTGCTGCAGTTCCTAAACAGAACTCAACAACTGGAAGCGTTTCCCTGAGCAGTGCTGCCAATGGAAGAAGGAAGACTGTATTCCATAGATTCCTTGGGATTTTCTATGTAAGCAGTCATGTTGTCTCCAGGAGAGTTTTATTTCTTCTTTTCTCATCAGCATGACTTCCTTTCCTGCCTTACTGCAGTGGATAGAACTTCTAGTACTGTGTTGAATAAGAGTGGTGAAAGGGGGCATCCTTGCTTTGTTCCGGATCTTGGGGGAAATTCATTCATCATTAAATACAGTATCTGATGTAGGTTTTTAATAGATGTTCTTAATGAGATTGAGGAGGTTTGCTTCTATTTTTAGTGTCCTGAAGGAGTTGTTTGTTTTTTTTTATCATTAATGGGTATTGGCTTTTGTTAAATGATTTTTCTGGGGGCTGGCAAGATGGCTTGGTGGTTAAAGATGCTGGATTCCCATGTGGCCGACATGGTTAAGTCCTGTACCTGGTGGCTTGTTTTCCTCTTTTCCCTTTCTCTCTCTGGTCAAATTAAAAAATAATAATAATAAATGGAATTAAATAAATAAATAATTCTTTTTTTAAAAAAAGTAATACAGTTTGTCTTAAAACCAAAATAAAAAAAAAGGGGGGGGGATTTTCTGTATCAATTGGTATGGTTACATGATTTTTAAAATTTTGCCAGAAGGTGCACACACTCAGCAGGGGGTGGCGGAGGGGAGAGAGAAAGAAAGCACCTCCATGGGGAATAGTCATCAGCCATTCTTCCTCCTCCATTTCTCCCTCCTTTTGGGATTTTTGGCACACATGCACACGTGTCCACGTTTCTCAAGCTGCCAAGTCTGGAATTTGAAATGTGCTTGGCCATGGAGTATCCAGCTACCTTTGAATGTTTGGCAAAATTTTCCAGTGAAATCATTAGGCCTGAAGATTTCTTTGGAGAGGAACATTTTCATCTCAAATCCAGTTTCTTCAATAGCTATATGTATTCGATCTTGTTTTAGTAGTTGGTGATATTGGAGGAATTGATCCAGTCCTTCTAACTCATTGAATTTATGAGCCTAGAGCATTTCTTTTTTATTATCTTTTTAATGACTTCAAGCTCTCTTGTGGTCTCCTCTGTCTCATTCCTGACGTTGGTGATTTGTGTCTTCTCTTTTCTTCTTTGCCAGGCTTGCGAGAAGTTATTAATTTCACTAATTTTTAAAAAGAATCATTTATTTATTTAATTCTATTTGTTATTATTATTATTTTTTAATCTTGCCAGAGAGAGAGAAAGGGAAAGCGAGAAAGCAAGCTGCCTGGGACTTGAACTGGTTGGCCATGTGCGAGTCCAATGGCTTTAACCACCACACCACCTGCTGGTCCCATAATTTCACTGATTTTTTTTTTAAAAGAACTACCTTTCTGTTTTATTTTTTTTCCTATTATTTTCCAGCTTTCAAATTCATTGATTTCGGCTCATTATTATTTACTAATTTCTGTTTTCTGAGTTTATTTTGCTCAACCTCTAATTTCTTTTTTCTTTTTTTCTTGGAGAGTTTTTCGCTATAGGGCGCATGTGCTCGCCAGACAGACAGAGACATAGAGACAGAAAACGAGAAATCACCCCCCAGAGGGGATGGTCACGCCGCAATCCCTTCTCCTCCATTCTCCCCTCGGGATCTTGGGCACGCACGCACACACGCCCGGCGTGAGTTCTAAGCCACCGGGTCCGGGACGCGAACCACAGTCGACTACGTGGGAGTCCAGCGACATAGCCCTTACGCTAACTGCTGGTTCCCTCAACTTCTAATTTCTTGAAGTAGGAAATTAGATTAGAGATTTGAGATCTTTCCTCTTTTCTAATGTAAGCATTTAGGCCCATGAATTTTCCTCTCCGCACCACTTTAACTGTATCTCAGCCATTTTAAGCCATGGTGTTTTACTTTTCAATCAGTTTTATATATTTTTTAAACTTCTTTTGAGATTACCACTCTGATCCATGAATTATTTAGAAGTTTGTTTAGTTTCCAAGTGTTTGGTGACTTCTTTATTGACTTTCTGCTTTGATTCCATTATGGAGAGATAACATATTATGTATTATTTCAATTTTTTTAAAATTTGCTATAGGGTATGTGCACTTGCCAGAGAGAGAGAGAGAGGTAGAGAGAGAGAGAGAGAGAGAGGAAAAGTGAGAAACTATCCCCTACAGGGCACAACTTCACCATAATCCCTTCTCCTCCAGTCTCCTCTCAAGATTTAGGGTATGCACACACACATGCCTTGAGAGTTTTTCAAGTCACTGGATCTGGTACTAGAACTATTTAGTAAGCCATGTGTGATCCAGCCACATTAATGGTGTGTTTATTCTATATTTTTTCTGGTTTTTCCCCCTATACTCTTGGAAGTCTTGAATTGGTGGTGTGGGGTAAAGGGATGGGGAACAGATGCTGCAACCACAATCTTGAATTTATGGATTTCTTTGTTCAGCTGTCTTGTTTTGGTGGTTAAGGTACTGAACTCCCACATGGCTGACAGTGGTTTGAGACCCAGACCCACCAGCTTGAAAATCACACTGGGTACGTGTGCATGTGTGCCCAAAATTCCAATAGGCAAATGGAGGAGAAGGGATTACAGTGTCGCCATCCCACCTAGGAGGTGCTTTTTCACTTTCCTGCTCTTTGTCTCTTTCTGGCAATTGTGTGCACACCCTGTGGCAAAAATCTAAAAAAAAAAAAAAAAAAAAATAAAAGAGCGAGAAAGGGAGAATTGTTGATGTATTAGGGCTAAGTCTGACATTTTATTAAGTTTTTTTTGTGAGTGTGTTCTTTCTGTTTCTCATTCCTTTCTTTCTTTTTCTTACACAGTTTTTAGAGTTCCATTTTGATTTAATTGTAATGTTTCTTAAGTATATCCCTCTGTATGGTTTTCTTAGTGATTATTATGCTAAGAAACTCTGTTGCTGGGCAACCTTTAAGGATGAGGAAAAAGCTGCCGGGCCTTGGTTTTCTTATGTCACTGGGTAGAATCCAGGGAGACACATGACTTTGCTGCTGCTTCTGTGGGTCAATCAGGCCACCCCAGGGATCCCAGTGTGGACCAATGGCAAGGACCGTCCAGGGTTTTGCTGCTGCTGCTGCTAGCAAACAGACTATCTGCAAGAAACCTGGGTTGTAAAGTGGGAGCTAGAACTTCTCTCTCTCTCTTTCATGAGCAAGAAAGGGAGACGGCATCCCAACTGGGTATTGGCACCGCTGTCCACCCCCGGCTTCAGCTAGCCCCTAATCATGGCACATTCATGCCTGGTGTATTCAGGCAGGTCTTCGGATGCGAACCTAGAACCTTCCCATATGGATCAGTTCACAGAGCATCGCATGTTCACTGTTGTACCACTGTCCAGACCCCAAAAGCTGGGACTTCTGATTGGATCTCTACTGGGGTTCCCATTTCTTGGACTTTGACCAGAGAGAACAAGATACTCTTGGAGTTCTTTTGTCTGTACCTATTAGTGATTCCAGGTTGCAGGCCTCTCCTGAGCCCAGCTCAGGGTATATCAGAGAGAAAAAATAAACAAAAACCAACAGGAAACTTTCCACGTTGCTCTCAAGTCTCGAGGTTTCTTGTCATTTACCTCTTTTCTTTCAGCTTTCAGAGCTTCTTTATCTATTGAATAGTTTCCAGAGTAATTAGTTGTATTTAGTGGAGTAAAGTAGGGAAAAACCAAGTCTGTGCCATCTTGCCCCAGAACTGAAGAGCCAGCACAGTCTATATTTTTAACATTTTAATTGCTAGAAGGTGTGTGTGCTCTCTAGAGAGAGAAGGAGCGGGAGAAAGCACCCTGCAATGGGGCATGGTCATGCTGCACTCCCCTCTCTATTTCTCCCTTCTGTCTGGATTTGGGGCACATTTGGGGCACATACCCACATACATCTATTTAGAGCCAGGTTTCAAACTGGGGTTGGCCATGCGGGATCTGGCCACTTTTTTTTTTTTTTTTTTTGAGAGGTTTTTGCTATAGGGTGCGTGCGCTCGCCAGACAGAGACAGACAGAGAGACAGAAAGCGAGAAATCACCCCCCAGGGGGGATGGTCACGCCGCAATCCCTTCTCCATTCTCCTCTCGGAATCTTGGGTACATACACACGTGCCCGGCGTGAGTTTTAAGCCACCGGGTCCGGGACGCGCACCACGGTCAACTACGTGGCAGTCCAGTGACAAAGCCATTATGCTAACTGCTGGTCCCAGGGATCTGGCCACCTTAACCACTAGGCTCTGAGGCCAGACTAACATGGACTATTTTTAAAATAAAGTTATTGACATATTTCTTTTCTGGGTGACTTTCCCAAAAGCAGAAAAAGTGCTATCCGTAGTGTTTTCTATGGCCAAAACATCACCCTTCACTTTTTAAGACGGTATCAGTTGCATTATGTAATAGTCACATCTGGGCCTGCTTGGTGGTGCTGCGGTAGCACACTGCCCAAGGACGCCAGACCTGAATGGAGTCATGGATTCAGTTCCCTGGCTGACCCGCACATGCTAGGCGCACACGCCCATGATCTTGGAGGACTGGGAAGCCAGAGGGGATGGGAGTGAGGGGTCTCTGCATGAGACACTGTGGAAGGCATTCCACTCTCTCTAGACATGAAAGAAAAGAAATAAGCTTTAAAATAAAAAGTCATATTTCTCTGAGCCTGGTCTGTATTTAGTCAACAAGATATTCAATTCCTTTTGAAAACTTAAACAGCTTATCACTTCTTTCCTCCACCAAAAGTTTATTAGTAACGTAAACACATGTCGGTAACACAGAAAACTCTGAGCTCTGCCCATTCCTCACCCTGTGTCTTGAATGAGGTTTTCTTTGGCGCTGAAAGGCTGCAACTACATTTATCTAGAAATAAACTACCACAGAACAACTGGAGCTTTCTTAATTACAGGCATTTAGCTGCACTAATAAAGCCTTCTGATATCTGTGTTCTACTTGTTTTTCATCTTGGACTGTTGCCTGGCACAAATAGGATGGGCTTTCAGCCCAGTGACTCACGGGAACGTATTATATTAAAAACTCAGAGGTAATGTTTTAAATTAACCAGCAAAGACACAACAGGCAGAGCTCTGTGCCAACTGATAGAGTCCTGGCCCTCCTTAAGAAATAAATAAATAAATAAGTACTGCCTCCTCTGGCTTTTCCCTCACCATAAAGATAATCCTCTGGTTTGCTCTTAAGTAAGCAGAGAGTGGACCAAAAAAGAAGATAAAGAAAAGTCCAATTTGTTGAATATCCTTTACCCAAAAGATAATTTAGAAAAATGTGAACTGAATTTAACATGATTGGTTGCGCTTATTTATTTATTTATTTTTGTGGCCTATATTACCTCTTTTCTTCTTTTGGAAAACCCTTAAAAAATTAGCATAGACAATATTAAAATATATAACAAAATTGTGAGTTTGCATGATTTTAGGCTTATGTCAATGTCATGATTCATTTAATGTGGTAAATAATGGAAACTTTATATCTTTAAGATGAAATCGATGTTCAAAAGTAAAATAACACATTTTGGAGTACAATTTTTGTCTTTTGCCAAATCCCTTTATCTCCACTGTCTTAATTTTTAAGTTTTTTTGGAAACATACACAATTTTCTGGCACTATAGGAAACGTTAATTGTTTGAGTGCAGAGTTTTTTAAAAAATGTCAATAAATTAACATGTTATATTTAATATAGGAGCTAGTCACTCTAAATTTGTTTTTTTGTTTTTTGTTTTTGTTTTTTTTTTAGATTTTTGCCTAGGGTTAGGGTTAGAGTGTGTACACTCATCAGAGAGAGACAGAAAGAAATCACCTTCCCATAAGGGATGGCCATTCCACAATCCCTTCTCCTCCATTCTCCTCTCAGGCTTTTGGGTACATACACACATGTGCCCAGCATGATTTTCAAGCCACCAGTTCTGAGACTCAAACCATGGTCAGTCATGTGGGAATCCTCAGCACCTTAACCTCTACGCCATCTGCTGGCCCCAACTCCAAAATTTGTTAAGAGAAATAAATGGTGCACAATAACCACCCAGCATATTAAAATTGCTAATAAATAATTAATTTTAAAAAAACCTTATTTTTAAAATCTGTACTGAAGCATTAATATTTTTTCAAAATAATACCAACAGGATGGGGTAAAGAAGGAGAAGGAATTTTGATGTGGCCATACCTCATTGGGGTAGGCTTTCTCCTCTCAAGCTCCCTCTGTCTCTTTCTCTGACAAGTGTGTGTACCCTCTGGCAATTAAAAACAAAACAAAGCAAAAGTTTACACAAACCGCAATTTCCCAGACAGATGTGAAATAGTCGAGAACTTAGTCTCTTAAGATATTATTTGTCCTCTTAACTGATAAGACAATGGAGGAAGAAAGCAAACATGTAATAAAAATAGAAAAAGAGACTACATTTTTCCACCTTGAACAAACTTAATTTTTAATAAAATAATAAACAAATGCGTTAGCAAAGCAAAAAGCTTTTCCTTAGTTTCTTTTGAAGTAAGTTTCCTTTCATTTTTATTTATTTGTGATTTTTTTTTTTAATTTTTGGAAATCTACAAATGAAGGTTTTTGGAAATGGATGATTTCGTAGAGCTTCAGAGACTCAGAAGATAAACAATTGGTCAATTTCTCTTCCTTCTACATGAAGTCAGTAAATAACCCCAGGCCTCAGCTTGGGTCTCCCTCTGCTCCTCAGTGTCTCTCAGGGCTAGGGAAGGCCAGTAGGGCTGGGCGGGAGTAGGGGAGAGGAGAAGGGGAGAGGGAGTAGGGTGGGCTCAGGCTGTCAGACTGTCACATGCATGCTGCATATACGAAGTGTACACAGTGGGATCAGACTAGAGAACTGTTTCAAAAAGAGAGAGAGAGAAAGTACTGCAACCTCAGCTAAAAAAGAGTCCAGTCGTGTTCTTTCCCTGTTTGATGTCAGCTCCAGTGCTGGCTTGGAATTGCCCACAGTGATATTGGGCCACTGCCCACTCAGCAGGCAGACAGCTAACCCCGCCAGCAACAGGCTTTTAATAAAACAGGATGCCGTCCCATTACAAAGGCCGATCCTGAGAATAGTTCCCAGTCCATGTGAACTGCCTCCCCAAGAAGCAGAAGCAGCAGTTCCCTATTCCTTTGCAGGAACCCCCACTCTGGTGCTACTGGCCCCAGGGAAAGGCCCCTCTTCCCAGGGGCTTGCTGAGCCTGTGTCTGCAGGGGCCATCTCGCCCCTGGAGCTGTTTGCTTCTGCAAGTTTCTCACCCTCTGTGGGTGCTCCTCTGGGAACTTCTGCCTCTGCATGCACTCGTGAAGGATCAGCTCCATCTTGACAGTCAAGCAGGATGGAGCTGGCTTCCACAGGAAAGAGAGAGACATTTCGTCCCCATCTCCCCACAAGGAAGACTCTCATAAGTCATGCCAGGTCTGGACTTGACCTAACTTCTTAGCTCAAGGTGATGAGTGTTAGCATTTTGGGGGGGTTCATCCAGCTATTTGTTTTCTCCCTCTTAGCATGTTCCATTTGAGGCAGCAATTTCTGAATACTTGCCAACCCCAGCTTGACAAAAAAGTCGAAACTAAGCAGTGATCTCCCAGGGCACCCTCCAAACCCCGGAGTTCCATGGCAGGCACAGTCCAGGCCTGTCTTTCCTGGGTTCTACCCTCCTCTCTGGCCTCAGGATGGCAGAACTGTGATTCAGAAAATTCTCCAAGGACACCAGGGTCTATCCCACGGGCACCAACAGGATCCTTTTCAGGCCCCACTGTAATGCGCAGCAGTGACTGAGTATAGAACTGACATCAGGCATGGCTGAGTGGTGCAGTGGTAATATGTTGTCCAACCAATGTCCAATCCATCCAGAAGATCACAGGTTCAGTTCCTCGGCTGACCTATACATGTGTACCCAGGATGCTGGCTGGCTGAGAGGGCTAGCAGGGGTTGCTGTGTGAGACCTCCATCAAAGGTGCTGGTTCTTCTCTCTTTCTCTCTCTGTCTCTCATGAAATAAATAAACTTAAAAAAAAAAAAAAGAAGAAAAATCGATGTCACAGATTGGGAGGTTTGTTTGTTTGTTTGTTTGTTTTGGAGAGGTTTTTTTCTTTTTCTTTCTTTTTTTTTGTGTGTTTTTGTGTGTGTGTGTGTGTGTGTGTGCTATAGGGCATGTGCGCTCGCTCGCCAGCCAGAGAGAGACAGAGAGACAGAAGGTAAGAAATCACCCCCCGGGGAGATGGCCATGCCACAATCTCTTCTTCTCCATTCTCCTCTTGGGATCTTGGGCACGCGCACACACACGCGCCCGGCGTGAGTTTAAGCCACCGGGTCCGGGACGCGAACCGTGGTCGACTACGTGGGAGTCCAGCGACATAGCCATTACGCTAACTGCTGGTCTCAAGATTGGGAGGTTTTCATGCAATGAGCAAGTAGACTTGGATGACCTCACATGAAAGAGAAATCATTAGCATTGTCAGGAATGCCACGACAACCCTAATTCTGTCCCCAACTCTGCCTTGACTTCCTATATGGCTAAGCAACTTGATACATGTGGTACTCAGTTTCATTTTGTAAAATGCAGAGCAGGTTATTGGAGGAGTGGCAGATAATCAGCTCACCTGCTGGCCCTTTCCCTTCTGCCATCCATGCAGACATTGGTACTCGCTTACACACATTTCTTCCTGTGCCCGATGTCATCACAGCCTCCTCAGCCATAACTAAACGATCAGAGACGGCACTTGAGCAAAGGCTTGTGATGGTTTCTAAGGCTTCTTCCAAGTCCGATAGCCTACGAGCCTATGAGCCTAAGCCTCATGTATTTGTATTTACTTTGAAGTTCTGGGGAGGAAATGGAAGGAATTGGTGTTACAGGTGGTGTTTTCATTCCTTCTTTCACTAGGAGTTCGTGACTTGGGAAAAGAAAAAGAAGAAAGAGGAAGTATATGGAGGGAACATCTGGGCATGTGGGTGGTGTCAGAGTGGAGAATTTTGACTCCTGGAACGCAGCCCAGATCCACCCCAGAGCAGCAGGGGCCTGGCAGGAAGCAGGATGTACCGGCCAGAATCTGAGAAGAGCGTGCTGCAGGAGACTAGCCAGCATGACCAGAAAGAGTTTAAATGGCAACTTCATAGGAAAGAATGAAAAGAGCCCAAATATATCTGGAAAGCGAGAAAGGATGGAGCACAGCAGAAGCATATCAGCTAGAATTCCCGAAAGCAAAAGAAGCTTCTCTCGCTGACTCAAGCAAAGAAGGGAATGGAGAAGCTCCCGGGTCAACACGAGCCTAGATGCTCTGCTGGAGAACCAGGTTCAGCCCGGGACAGGAACTCTCCACTGTCAAATGCCTCTGCAGGGAAGAGCAGGTTGCCATTGTCCTTCCCTAGCCACTCAGCTCAACTCAGCTGCTCTGGGGCAGGGGCAGGAACACTCTGAGCAGTATCGCTGACACTCTTCTATTTCCATGTAGGGAGCAAAGCATCATTCCATGAAGATGGTGCCCAATGTTGGAGGGAATATTACGAAAGGTCATAGGACGGGAGAAAGGAAGAACAGTAGATTCCAGGTTGTTGAAAAAGTGACACCTGGCACTGTATGTGACATAACAATGACACACATGACCATGCTGAATGACCAGACCAAGCCAAGAGTCTATTTCAGAGAAATAGCTTGCAAACATGAAATCTAATCTAGCAGCCTACCAGACAGAGTTGAGGGGTGACTCCATGGTCAGTTTCCAGATGTGGAAACCCCACCTGAGAGACAGGATGGGGGTGTGTCAAAGGCCAGTGAATTACCAGCCATTGGGACCAAGCTGAGTAGAGCACAGGAAGGAGTCCAGAGATGTCAGCCACCCAAGTCAACATCAAGAACGTCCAGACCAAGGTGAATGAGGGAGTAAGGAGCAGGGACCTGAGCAAGGCTCAGCATCCCCCATTGTAATTCCAGTGGGATCTGTCTTGCTGAAAAGAACCGCATTTCAAGGCCTGGCTGCCCTTAGCTACGGAGTGGGGGTGACACTTAGCATCAGTGAAACCGCTGGCAGTTAGGAAGGCCCACGCTCAGATCTCCCACACTCAGAGTGTGGCGTGGCTCCAGTTCACAGGGCTGGGAGCCAAATCCAAGGTCTGGGGTCCTGCTCCTCACTATAGCTCTGCCAAGTTTGGGGTTAGTGTCACCCCCACAGGAATCAGCAAGGGAGCCAGAGAGCCAGATCTGGGAGCTCATGGCATTAACAGAGCTCTGAATCCAATTGTCCCTGAAGCCAGACTGGTCTTTGGACTGGACTTGACATCGACACCTAGGGGAACATTCTCTAAGCGAGAGATTCTTTTTGTGTGCGAGCCAGTTTGCATTGGTTTTCTGTCACTTGTAACCACAAAGTGTTTCAATAATAGGTACTTATATGAATCACAGCTAAAGCACGATTTTCTTCTGCCCTTACAGCAACTTCACAGTTTGATGAGAATAAAAGTCAAAGGTCTTACTTAGGGTTACACAATATTAACCAGGAGGAGAGGAACGAGGGAATCTGAAAAAACACAGATCCCAAGTGAGAAAAGAGACATAGGAGAAGCCCCAAATTCTGCTTATATAAGAGTGCACAATTCTGAATCATCTCAGTGAGAGACAAAAAGAGGAAATATCTAGGAAAAAAGATGTAACCACACAGAGTGGTCCCTGGTGATCTCGGATGTTTAGAAAGGCATGTCTAAAAGATGACAAGGGGACACAGAATGAAGAAAAACCATGCCTTCCCAGACCCAGTGAGTTTTAGATCTTGTGAGAAGAGGGTACATCTTATGAAAATTGGTTGCTATAGAAGAGAGTGAGAGAGAAAGTTGTTTGTCTCTCTCTGCACGTGCCCACCATCCTCTGTGCTTCTGTCAGCCACGCTGTAAGCCGAGGCCTTTGGACTTTCCAGACACAAAAATTGAGAGTCTATAAAGAAACCTCTGTCCTTTATAAAATCACCCAGGTGCTTAGCCATGCAAAGATGGATTAAGATGATGTGAAAGGCAGGTGTGTCAAATGTGTTAGTAACTAGAAGCAAAGAAGAGCAGTAGATGCAAGTAATAATACTACTAACCAAACCATGTGTCACTCAAACACATTTCAACAGGATAGAATTTAGATAGAATTTCAACAGTATCAATAAAAAATTCTAACTAGTAATATATGCTAATAAAAAAAAACACTGGCAAGTTGTAACATATGGGATCAATGGGAAAGTCATGACATATTTTTCCATGCAAAAATGTATCATGACTTTTCTTTTTTTTTGGAGAGATTTTCGCTATAGGGTGCGTGCACTCATTCGCCAGACAGACAGAGAGAGACATAGAGACAGAAAGCGAGAAATCACCCCCCAGGGGGGATGGTCACGCCGCAATTCCTTCTCCTCCATTCTCCTCTCGGGATCTTGGGCACGCACGCACACGCGCCCGGCGTGAGTTTTAAGCCACCGGGTCCGGGACACGAACCGCGGTCGAGTACGTGGGAGTCCAGCGACATAACCATTACACTAACTGCTGGTTCCCAGTATCATGACTTTTCTGATGACCCAATAGAAGGACGTGTTGGACAGGGGCATGGCATGGCTATTTCAGCAGTTCCCTATATAAAAACAAGATGTGCCAAGAACCTAGGTGGCCAACATCTGTGAAAAAGCTAAGGAACCAGAGCCATCTGGAAGGTGGCCCACAGCTCTGAAGTCTGAGAGCTGGAGGTCAGCGGCATATTCTCACACTTGGGATGTCAGGATAAAATTATACTACCAGTAGAACACTAAATAGCATCTACTTGATGAATACAGTTGTGTAGAGTGTATTATATGCCAGTTTAGAGCAATAGGCAGGTCTTATGAAGAGATTTGTTGTGTTGTTTTTTTCTCCAAAAGTTGTTCACCCCCAGAACAAAAGAACATGTGACAATTTTCATTGCCATGAGTCTGATGTCAGTCAATGTAGGGATGCAAGTGCTAAAAATCAATGTGGCCTTAGGCTGTGGCAATGGAAGTACAGGCGCTCCTCTCTTAGCTGCTGAGTTTTGTTCCTATGACCAAGTCGTGAGAGGAATTGGTTGATAAACAAGGAGCTTACAGGCCAATGTCTTGTGGTGTGTCAGCACCATAGGGTATATATAGTTTTCAATAGCTGTTGCATGACACCACACTATACTAGAAAAATGTTATTCTGTCCATAGAAAAAGCATACAGTAGGTAAATGCCAGAAAGTGTCTTGTCTTTATATTATTGTGTTGTGTGACAAGACGCACAACACAATACTATAAATCAAGCATCATTGTTTGTGTTTATTCTGAATAATAAAAAGGTTTAAAGGAAACTCCAACTTGATAACTATAAACAAAATATGTAGTCTTTGGTGATTGCAAATGCTTTGTGTAGTGAATTCTCACTGATGGTGGGAATAAAACAAACACTGAGAAAGGATTCCCTATGTTGGAGAACTGTTTTAAGTCTGAGAGGTCATTAAATGGTAGGTCGTTCAGCGAGGAGCGACCAACTGTACAATGCCTCTAGTGTGCTCTACACAGCCTCCTCTTGGTACCTGGACAGTGAGGTGGGAGCTCACTTGGGCACCTGGTATGATAGAACACGCAATGAGTGTGGCCACCTCGTACAAGCTTGCTCTAGCACTTCTATACAGACCTTTTGAGAAGGAAATGAACAGTAACTTCCAGATAGATTAAGGGCTTCAGTGCAAGACATATATCCACTACACAGTAAAGAGAAAATAATAGTGAACATTAATCACTGCTCTGAGGGTGTGGAGATATCGCAATTCCTGACATGAGTGGGCATATTTTTCTTTTCCTTTCTAATAGCCAGAGGGCACATGTTTTTGCCAGAGAGAGGGAGAGGGAGAAAACCATCCTTGCCTGCAATGGGGTGTGGTTATGCCGCAATTCCTTCTTCTCCATTTCTCCATCCTGCTGGGATTTTGGGCACACACGCAGATGTACCCACTGTGTCCTCCAAGCCACACCACACCCATTGAGGAAGGGAGGAGGGTTGCTTCCTCCTTCACCCTCTCTCTGGCAAATACATGTGTCCCTGGCAATTAGAAAGGGGAAAAAAAAAAAAGCCTGCTCATGTCTATTGCCCTTTTTCTGCCGGTCTTGTCCTACCAGTGCTCTCACTAGCTACGGGTCTTTGAGTAGTTCATTTGGCGTCTCACACCTTCAGTTCCCTTGTCTGTAAATGGAAGATAATCATCACTTCTATATTGTGGGCTATGAAAAGACTAGCTGAGATCAGTCTAACCCAGTGGTGATGCTTTAGGAAAACTTTTTCTCGTTATAAGCAGATACTCAGGGAATGGTTAAATAAATTTTGACACATTTATAAGATGAAACATTACACAGACATTAAGTCTATTGTTAAAGACAATTTCCTGGGGCCAGCAGTTGGCGTGATGGCTATGTCGCTGGACTCCCATGTAGTCGACCGCAGTTCGAGTCCCAGACCCGGTAGCTTAAACTCACGCCAGGCATGTGTGCGTGCATGTCCAAGATCCCAAGAGGAGAATGGAGAAGAGATTGCGGTGTGGCCATCCCCCCGGGGGGGTGATTTCTCACTTTCTGTCTCTCTGTTTCTCTCTGTCTTTCTGGCGAGCACACGCGCCCTATAGAAAAAACCTCGCAAATAAATAAATAAATAAATAAAGACAATTTTCTAAAAAAAATCGTGCTATTAGATGTCATGACCATGATATTTTAAATGAAAATGCACACATCCTTTCTTTTCATATCTTTTGCCATAGGATACATGCTTTCCTCAAAGAGAGACAGAGAAAGACAGAGAAGGAGAGACAAAGTGAGAAATCTTCCCCTAAGGAGGATGATCACACCACAATCTCTTCTCCTCCATTCTCCCCTCAGGATTTTGGGCACACATGCACATGCACCACCCAGGGTGTTTTTCAAGCTGCCTGGTCTGGGACTCAACCACTCAGTCGACCATGTGAGAGTCAGAACCTTAAATACCACTCCACATCCTGGCCCCACACATACTTTTTTATATACAGAAAAATATGGCTAAATTTTTTCTTTCTTTCTTTCTAGTATTATCTCTGGTGATGACTTTTTTCTTTTTTTCTTTTTTTTTTTTTAGAAACAAAAAGGAATTTGGAAAAATAGTAAACAAGGCTGAACAAAGCCAAAAAAAAAAAAAAAAAAAAAAACCCTCTGGTGTTTCCTAAGAACGGTGATTGGCATGTTTAGATCACTGAAAGTCTCATATTATCTGAAACAGTTGGAGGAAATGGTTTGTGTAGCCTGGAAGAGATATGGTCTTTTGGAGGCTGTGACATCTGTCTGCATTTAATTGATGAATGCCATGTCAGGGCATGTCACAATTTTATTCTCCAAAATAACATATCACCCACTTCTCAATGATGAGACTCTAGAGGAGATTAGTGTGTCCTAAGGAACTTAGCGTCATACTTGGGTCCTTGAGGACACACTCCAGCTACTGGGAGGCATCATAGCTCACCTCCTCTGGGAGCTCCATATAGAGGCTTCCTCTTCTGCATGAAGCGTATTAATAACTTCTTTCCTTCCCTTTTTTCCTGTCTCTTTAAACTTGTAAAATGATAAATTATGGGACACAGAGAAGGGGTCACTATAATCATCAGCTGAGTCAGAGTATGGATGAGTTCAACACCATCCTCAAGAATGTTCTAACTACCTAGAAAAATAAGCTTTGGATCTGTTTCTGAGATCTACCTCCTTGCCACTCTTTGACACCCTGGGGCACCCTGACGTTGCTTCATTGCAGTCCAGCATCATCTAAGTCATGTCTAACCAGCTCTGTCAACAGTTGTCCCAGTGCATCAAGGTGCCTTAAGGAGAGGTAGTCTGGCTTCTTTGCCTTTCCTGTCTGCCTCTTGTCTGCCATTTTCCATGCTGTGTCACTCCTAGTTACAGGTGGGGAGGCCTTTCTGTCCTGGGACAATGGGATTGGAACCTTTTTATCTAATTGAATAAGTGAGCACTGAGTTGCGGGGCACCAACATCAGGTACTTTTTTTTATAATCTTGTAGTTAATCCTCACAAGAACCCAGGGCAGAAGGCTCTTTCAATATCCTCATTTGAGTCTCAGAGAAGTTAAGTCACTTGTCAAGGGTCAGAAGTTCAGCAAGGGTAGAGCTGCAGCTTGCACAGGCAGGAAGAGAGAACGAAGGTGTGGATGTCGTCGTCCCCAGAGCATAGAGGAAAGAACAACTGCTTTTGCCACCATTCAGAGTATAGTCTCCCCTTCTTCTGGCAACAGAATAATCCCAAGCCTAGTTGGCATATCTAAGTGGAGCCACCTGGCCCCGAGGTAGGCAAGTGACCCCAAATCACTAACTAGCATGACCCATGGCCCAGGTACAGTGACCAACCCAGGATGGGTAGCTGGTCTCATCATTGCCATTTCAGGACATCTTTCATCTGGACTGCTGAGTGAACAGGCTTCAAACTGAGCTTCTGAAAGCCTACTCACAGCCACCGTCAGGGAGGGCCTTCTAAGACAGAGCCAGCACCAATGGAGATGAAGAGACAGATGGCATAACCAAGTCCAAGTCATGGTAATGTCAGTGAGTCCAGCCAGTCTTGAGCTTTTCAGAGGCAGTTCAATAACAGCTTTTCTTTTTCTTTTTTCTTTTTTTTTTTTTTTTTTTGAGAGATTTTTGCTATAGGGCATGTGCACTCACCAGAAAGAGAGAGACAGAGAGACAGAAAGCAAGAAATCACCCCCCAGGGGGTATGGCCACGCCGCAATCCCTTCTCCTCCATTCTCTCGAGATCTTGGGCATGCACACATACGCGCCCAGCTTGAGTTTAAGCCACCGGGTCCAGGACTCAAACCGTGGTCGACTACGTGGGATTTCAGTGACATAGCCATTACACTAACTGCTGGTCCCAATAACAGCTTTTTCTTAAGCCAGCATCATAGATGGGAATGCCCCACAAGTTCAGGCCTTCTCCCATGATGCCTTACCATCTTAGCCTCTGCCTAAGGGGCCACCTGTGCCCTTCTTTCTCCCCAGACACCGCCAGATGCAGGGAAAGTAGCTGTGTGTCCAGATGGATGCCATCTCCTCTCCTTTGGCTGGTCACCCTGCTTGGCTGGTGTCTGAGGAGTGAAGATGAAGGAGGGAAGATCTTGCCCTGCCTCATCTGTTCTCGGTGCAGAGCCACATCCATGCTCAGTTGTAAAGTTACCTCATGTCCAGGTCCTGCTCACACCCTCTCCTCTGCTCTGAAGGTTGTACCTAACCGTGTACTAATAGGTACACCTTAGGGCTGGCCATGTAGCTCAGCGGTTAAGTCCTGTGCATAGGGAACCAGATCCCGCATGGCAAATCGCAGTCTGAATCCCAGTCCCGATGGCTTGGAAAATACACCAGTGCATGTGTGTGTGTCCCAAGTCCCAACAAGATGGAGAAATGGAGAAAGGACTGTAGTGTGACCACATCCCATTGAGGAATTACCCCCCTCTTCTGTCTAGTTACTCTCCAGTTTAAAAAAAAAAAAATACACTTTAGTGATAAATTCCATACCCTTTCAAAATGCTCTTGGGGATAGGCAGTGAAGAGGTTTAAAGTTTTAAATAATTAAGTGATCACAGTTGCTGACAACTCAGATATTCCAGAGGTGTTCACTGATGGTGACCACATTTACGATCGGGACTCTTGTCATAGCTCTGAGTCATCTAAATTTACCACTCCTCAGTGCAGTTTTAAATTGAAGTCCCACAATTTGCCCTTCTTGGCCCACCACAATTAAAAACAAATACCTGGGCCAGCAAGTGGTGCGGTGGTTAAGGCACTGGATCCCACATGGCCGACGCTGTAGTTCAAGACCCAGCAGCTTGAAAAGCATGCCAGGCACATGTGTATGCATGCCCAAAATCCCAAGAGGAGAACAAAGAAGAAAGGATTGCAGTGTAGCCATTCGTTTTGGTGGGCGATTTCTCACTTTCCCTATGTCTGTGTCTCTCTCCAGTGAGTGTACAAGCCCTATAGCAAAATCATGCCAGATGCATATGCATGTGTTCCCAAAACCCTGAATGGAGAATGGAAGAGAAGGGATTGTAGCATGGCCATCCCCCCATGGACTGATTTCTCATTTTTCCTTCTCTCTGTCTCTGTCTCTCTCCAGCAAGTGCACATGCCCAATGGCAAAAAAAAAAAAAAAAGAAAGAAAGAAAAACAAAACAAAACAAAACAAAAAAGAAAAACAAACAACAAAAAAACACAAATACCCACAGACACAGGGCCTTTTTTATGGAAGGTGGTGAGTGAACCCATTTCAGGTCCCATTGTGTCGTCAGCACAAGTGCTCTGTGGCTTTGCACTCTGTCACAGCATCACCACACTCTGGCCTCTGAGTCTGCCTTTTGGGCAAGCAAGCAGTGTGGGTGACAGCCTGGTGCCAAGCCCCCAGCAGGCTCAGCTTGGCACCCGCTCCTCAGCTCTTGCAACAGGGGCCCGGCATGAAGAACAGATCTATTTCCAGTTCACAGAGGGGGCTGGCAGAGCAAGCTCCCAGCTGTCACTCTGAGAACAAGAGGGCCTCTTGGCTCTCAGGGGCCTGGCCAGCTGCCTGCAGATGTTGCCAGCGCACGCCGTCATCCCTGGGAGCAGGTGCCGGGCCCTCAGGAAGGTTTGCTTCTCTCCTCAGTCCTCTCTTGGGCCCCTGACGTGAGGCAGGTGGTCAGGTGGTCTGAGCAGAGAGCTGACCCCTCCCTGCAGGGCTCTGAGCAGAGGCCTAGACAGTGATGGTGACTCTACAGACAGCCAGGAAGAAGTTTTCAGATGAGCTAACCAGGGTGCTGTGTGAAGGCCTGGAATGACTTGTACAGACGAGCTTGTGTGTGTGCGCATACGAGTGAGTTTGCATAAGCGTGGGCAGGGTGTGCACATGTGTGCACCATGTACTCAAGGACACGCGTCAGACAGATACAAGCGTCACCTTTATTTGCCCACATCTATTGTGTATCCTACCTAAAGTCCTCTTCCCGAGATGGCCCACTCCTCTAGCTCCTTGGACAAAGAAATGCCAGGGGCAACTGACAGCCTGCCATGCAAGATCAAATATGTGGGCTCCCGGAGTGGCATGTTCGGGTGCTTCCTGGGGCAGAGATGCTACCCTGTGAGAGGCTACCCAGCGTGACAGACCCATCCGTGGACACATAGACACAGTTACTTCCTGTGCCTGTGATGCTACGGACCCTGAGGGGCCCAAGCTGGGCGTTCATTCTGTGCCCTCTCCCTTGGCTCAGAAGAAGAGAATTCTACTGGCCAGTGCCGGGAAGGAATCATGCCTTCCAACATCCCTGGTTAAACACAAGATGAGGGACACTTTCTGAAAGGAAGAAGGGAAGAGAGGCTATGTGGGTGCACACATGTGTGCTCATGTCTGTGTGGGTATGTGTGCATGCACGTGCGTCTGTGTTGAAGGGGATCCGTGAGGAGCCTCAAGTAACACATGGAAAGTTAAAGCACAGAAATGCTCGGCGCAAACAATCTCATCTCTCCTGGAGGCTAAAATTCATGGGCAGGTAGCCAACAGCCACATTAAGATAAGAAATGTAATCTGTTTATAAGAAGTTTGCAGCACACCTGTCACTGGTGTAGCGCGTGTGCAGGGCACCATAACCCACCGTGACACTGGCCTTGGCCTGCTTCCGTGGCCAGTATGCCAGAGCCAACAGGCCCCTGTGTGTAAAGCCCAGTCCTCCTGCTCACCTCCTTTCTCAGTCATCCACTTCCCTCTGGGGCAGATAAACACAGTCCTAGTGACCATGGCCGGAGTGGCCAAGAGCCAGCAGGAGCTGCTTTTCTGTCCATTGCCGGGACACGGCCGTTACTATAGCAAAGCCTCGAAATGACCACTCCAGGTTGGAAGGCACCTCCGAGGGCACTGAGCCCCGCTGATGCAGGAAGCCAGGCCCCTGCAAATATCCTTCTGCAAGTCCTGAGCTCTGCTAGTCGCCCCACGTCTGGGCAGGACGCCAGCCCTGAGCAGCTCCGGGCTGCCCCTGCCCTGTAACACATTGTTGTCCTTCCACTTGTCTGAACTTTCCGTGTCTGAGCGCCTTCCACTTTTCAGAACAATAGAAAGTAAAACAACAACCAGCATTTATGAGGCATTTACTATGAGCATGGCATTGTGAAAGCACTTCACCCAGCAAGCCCTGAGGGGGATACGATTAGAAGGGGTCTTCAAAAAAAAAAAAAAAAAAAAAAAAAAAAAGGAAAATGTGTAAAACTGCATATATTTTAAACATTTTTCACACCAAAATAAACTTATACTAACTTACTGTAATATGGCGGAAGAGGACATAGTTTGAGGTGCTAAAAATAAGATTTCAGTTTGGAAAGAGCTCCTATAAAAGCAACATGAATTGTGCTAAAACTAAATTAAGAATAAATATCAAAGTTATGGTGAAGCTTGGATTAAAAACTGATACTTTATGAAAAGTCCATGAGAACAATGCTTCAAAGAAATCATCAGTTTACACATGGGTAACTCATTTTAGGAAGGGATGAGACGGTGCCAAAGATGGCCCCTGCAGTGGCAGACCAGCCCCATCAGTTTCCAAGGAAAAAATCCATGTCCTAATTGAAGAGGACCAACAATTAATAGCAGAAAACAAGAGTCAACGCCATAGGCATCTCAACTGGTTCAACTTACGTAATTCTGACTAAAAATTAAACTTCAGGCTAGCCGGTAGCATAGTAGTTAATACACTCAGAGGATAAAGCTCACAGGACACATGGGTGCAAGACACTGGACTCCCACACAGCCAACCGTGATTCGAGTCCTGAACCCAGCTGTTTGAAACTCATGCCAGGCATGTGTACATATGTGTCCAAAATCCCAAGAGGAGAATAGAGAAGAAGGAATTGTGGCATGGCCATTCCCTCTGAGGCTGATTTCTCACTTTCTGTCTCTCTGTCTCTCTGGTGAGCACATGCGCCCTATAGCAAAAATCTCTCTCTCTCTAAAAAAAAATAAATAAATAATAATAATTAAACTTTCTACTTGATGAATGCCAAAACTGTCACACCCAGATCAAGAGCAAACAAGAGCAGGGCTTCCGATGGAAATTTTAAACAAGTAGGATCAAGACCCTGATGGGACCAGCGACTGGTAATGACTATGTTGCTGGACTCCCATGTAGTTGCCTGGACCCAGTGGCTTAAACTCATGTCAGGTGCGTGTGTATGCATGCCCAAGATCCCAAGAGGAGAATGGAGGAGAAGGGATTGTGGTGTGGCCATCCCCACCGGGGGTGATTTCTTGCTTTCTCTCTGTCATTCTGGCGAGTGCACGCACCCTATAGCAAAAACCTCTCAAAAATAAATAAATAAATAAATAAATAAATAAATAAATAAATGGTCCCTGAAGCATTTCTTTGAAGAGCTGTAACAGGACATGGCACCTGGCTTCACCAGTATGATCAGAAGACAAAGCACCATCAAAGCAATGGCTACCAAGAGGAGAAAAAACAAAAGTGGCCTGGTCAAGAGCAAAGGTCATGGTAACAGTTCTTTGCAGGGCCAAAGAATAATGACCTCTGCTTATTATAAAAGTGTTTCAAGAAAGTAAGCCACAACTTCAGCAGAAAATGCCCGTGAACACTTCACCCCTGACTTCCCCACCATGACAGGGCTCCGGCTCGTTCCCCTAATCAAACAAGAGTAATTTTGCAAGCTTCAGTGGGAAATCATTCGTCATCCACCTTCCAGTCCTGATTTGACTCCCTCTGACCTCTTTTTGTTTCGTAATATTACAAAAATCTTTAAAGGGCACCCATTTTTCTTCTGTTAATAATGTGAAAATGGGACTAGCAGATGGCATGGTGGTTAAGGCACTGAATTTCCACATGACTGACTGCAGTTCAAGTCCCAGATCTGGTGACTTGTAAATCACAACAACTAAATATATATATGAAAAAGATTTCACTGACATGGTTAAATTCCTATGACCCTCAGTTCTTTAGGAACTGGATCAAACAGCTGGTATCATTGCTTACAAAAGTGTTTTGAACTTGATGGAGTTAATATTGAGAAATAAAGTTCATATTTTTAAATGTTATCTTTTAGCTCCATTTTTTCTTGAACTTTTTGAAGTGTCCTCTTATTACCTCATTTTGAAGACGTAGAAAGGAAAGTTTAGAATGGCTTCAACAATTTGCCCAAACTCCCACCATTCATGAGATTTATAGTGAAGTCTGAATTTGAACCCAGGTTTTTCCTATTCCAGAATTCAAGCAGCTTGGACACCCCGCTCTTCCCTCCCTTCCACATGGAGGACCACAGAATGTTCTGTCTTAGCTGAAAGCCTCAGAATTGGAAAAGGTCCATCGCCTCCCTCATTTCTGTCCTGGAAATAAGAGAATCTAGCATCTTTCTCTGATTTCTGCAAACTCTCACTGCCAGCGAACACTCTTTCCCTCTATTGAGAACTGAGCAAATAATAGAACGTAGTGGTTAAAAGCAATAGCATCAGAACATACAGACCTGCCTTAGAATTCTGCTCTAGCCTTTTGCCAACCTGGGGCAAATTACTGAGCTTTTGTTTTGAGTTTTCCATAGGGCATGTGCACTTACCAGAGAGAAACAGAAAGAGAGAGGAAAAGTGAAAAAGCACCTCCCAGTGAGTGTGGCTATGCCACAATCCCTTCTCCATTTTCTTAGGATTTGGGGCACGCACAAGCGCCCATCCTGTTTTTCAAGTCGCTGGGTCTAGGACTCAAAGCGTGCAGTCTGAAATGTAGGATCCAGCCACCTTAGCCACCACTGGCTGGCCCTACCAAGCTTCTCTGTCTCCAGCTTCCATCTGTTAAAACAGAGAGCACTGTACTACTTACCAATCCATAGGACTGTTGTAAGAAATAAGTGAGGTAAAACATAAGTACCTCCCAGGCCATGTCTGCACATGAAAGGCAGAGCAGCTGAGCATGTGGTGACAAAAGTGATAAGGCTCAGAGGACACATGGGTGCAAGATTTCACTCTTCCCCTGCTTCTGACCATAAGAAACTTCCAGCATTGGAAGGGAACTTGCTCACAGACACATGAACCAGAAAGCCCCAGGAGCCCATCTTATAGATGTGGCTTTCTAACTCTGTGCTATCATTTCCTGTGAGGAAACACCTGCAGAGTGGGGAAGGGGTGGGCTGGGGGCTGGAGAAGTGCAGGGGTGTGATAGGACTGAAGTCCTCCTTCAGCCAGCGATGGACAGGGTCTGCCCACGCATGGCCGGGTGTATCAGACCTCTCAGCCTTGCGACCAGTCACTCACCCTGGCCAATTGCTCCCTCTCCAGGCCTTGAGTCTTCTCCACCTTCTATGGATGACCTGAAAGTCATCTCTGAAGCTCACTGAATCCCCAAGAACAAAAAAACTCTAAAGACACAGACTTAAAAAAAAAATAAAAAAAGATTCTTGTGTCTTCTTCAAACCTCAATTTCTCCAGGAATCCTCTCTTGACCTCTTAAAAAGTCTTCCCTCAACCACCCCCCAAAACCCCAGAACCGAAATGATGTCCGGCCTATCCCTGTGCCACCTCTTCTGCTCTGCCCATTTACCGGTTTTATTTTTCCTTCATAGCACACATTACTAACTGATCTTATATGTCTTCTTGTTTATCTTCTTTCCCTCATCAGCATGCCAGATGCACCAAACTGACATCTGTGTCTCCCCTCTTCCCTGTGGAGTCCCAGATTCCCAACTAAATCCAGGCACAGAGAAGAGGCTCACTAAGTATTGGCCAGACGAACTAATGGACGGATGAAGGAATAACTCTATGGTTTAAGAATATTACAAACTCTGGGGACCAGCAGTTAGCGTAATGGCTATGTCGCTGGACTCCCATGTAGTCGACTGCAGTCCACGTCCTGGACCTGGTGGCTTAAAACTCACGGCGGGCGCATGTGCGTGCGTGCCCAAGATCCCGAGAGGAGAATGGAGGAGAAGGGATTGCAGCGTGGCCATACCCCTGGGGGGTGATTTCTCGCTTTCTGTCTCTCTGTCTCTCTGTCTGTCTGGCGAGCGCATGTGCCCTATAGCAAAAACCTCTCCAAAAAAAAAAAAAGAAAGAAAGAAAATTACAAACTCAGCATGTCAGCGCTGAGTTTTCAAACACGATTACCACTGAACCCTGTGTTTTGATGAAGGTCTACTCAGACCATGTTTAAAAATGTCCTGAATTAAAATGGCTCTCCTTGGCTTCGTTCATAATCACCCAAATGTGGAGACAGTGTAGGTATTCACCAATAAAAGAATGGATTAGCACGCCCGGTTACGTCTGTGTAACAGACTAGCACTGGGCAATAGAGAGGAAGGCCTGCAGTCATGGCTACACTCACAGCACCACGCTGACAGAAGGAAGCCAGATACGAAGGACGAGGGGATGTATACTTTCACTCACACAGCAGCCTGAAACAGGCAGATGCCATCCAGGACAGGAAAGAAAAAGCAAAACTATGTCTGCCTCCAGGAGCCAGCCAGGGAACAGAGACTGACCGGAAAAGAGGACGGAGGAATTTCTGGGGTGAGTGACAAGCTTGCATGTGCCCCAGATCCCAAGAGAATGCTATTACCAAGATAACAGAGATGTTGGAATTATCTGACAAATATTTTTGAGGAGCCATCATAAAAAGGTTTCAAAGAGCAATAACAATATTCTTGAAACAAATGAAAAAAATAGAAAGTCCCAGGAAATAAAGATAAAATATAAAGCAGCAGCAAATGGAAAGTTTAGGACTGAGAAGTAGAGTAAGCAAAATTTTTAAAAACTCAAGAGTGCCCAACAGCAGAATAGAGGGGATACAGGAAAGAATCAGTGAACTGTAAAAGAAGAAAACTGCTATCGATAAGCTAAAAAAAAAAAAAAAAAAAAAAAAAAAAAAAAAAAAAAGAACAGAGCGCCAGAGATCTGTGGGGTCTAACTTCTGCAGCATTAAAGTTCTGGAAGAGAGAAAATGAAAAGACTGAAAAAAATACTCAAGGAAAACAATTGCCCAAAATGTGTCAAATGTGGAAAACAAAACAAAACAAACAACAAACAAAAAACCCCACTAACTTATAAATGTAAGAAGCTGAGCAAAATCCAAACACGAAAAAACCAATAAAATCCATGTAAGGCACTTTGTATAGTCAATGTTCTGAAAAACCAACAACAACCAACCCCCCCTCAAAAAAAAAAAAAAAGAAAAAAAGAAAAAAATAAACTCTTGAAAGCAGAGAGAAATAACACCTTACCCCTGGCGTGTGAGGGGAAATAAATTTTCATTAGAAACCACAGAGATCAAAATATTTTCAAGTGTTGAAAGCAAACAACTGCCGATCCAGAATCTTACACCCAGTTTAAGGATCCTTTCCAGTGAAAAGATCCTTCAGGAATTAAAGGGAAATCAACATATTTTCAGAAGGAAAATTAGGAATATTTGTTACTAGCAGACATACTGTATACAAATGGCTAAAATAAGTTTTCTAAAAAAAAAAAAACAACAACAACAACAAAAGAAAGAAAGATATTGGAATACTACTAAGGAAGAAAGAACACAGTAAGTAAGATTTTGGTAAATGCAATAGACTTCCCTTCTTTTGAGTTCTCTGTGCTGCCAGTTGAGGCAAAACTTATAACACTGTCTAATGTGTTCCTAAATGTACTTTCAGGGCATATTTAAGCAATTATATTATTAGCAGGGAAGGGAATGGGTTATAAAGAGAGGTAAGTTTTCTATACTTGAACTTGTAAAATGATGGCACTAATACCGTATGATTAAGTCTCAATACATGCCAAAAATCACTTGATAAAATTTAATAAACATTCTTGATAAAAAGTCTCAGCAAATTAAGAATAGATAGGAACTTCCTCCCCATGATGCAACACATCTGTGAAAAAAGTAACAGTTGACATCATTCTTAACAGTGAAAGACTAAATATTTTCCTCCTAAGATCAGAAACTTTCACCAATTCTTTTTGATAGTATATTAAAGGTGGTATTCAGTTCAACATGGTAAGAAATAGAAATAAAAGAACTCCAGAATGGAAGTCATGAAGTAAAGCTGTCTTCAGATGCAGAGGATATGAAAGTCTATGTAGAAAATGCGGTGGAACCAAAAAAGCTAGAAGTGGAAAAAAAAAAAAAAGACTACAGCAGATATAGAACATGAAATTAATGTTCAAAAATCAATTATCCTTCTATATATGTGCACTGAACAATTAGAAATCCAAAAATTTTAAATACCACTTAAAATAGTGTCAAAAAATTGAAAATATTTAGGGCAAAAGTGACAAAAATGGACAAGATTTATACATTGAAAATTACATCAGGGGCCAGCCAGTAGCATGGTGGTTAAGGCTGCTGGATCAGACATAGCTACCTCACATTTCAAGTTCTGGCTTGAAAAGCACACTGGACATGTGTGTGTGCCCAGAATCCCAGAAAGAGAAATGGAGAACAAGGGATTGGGGTCTTACTATCTTCCATGGGGGTTGCTTTCTCACATATTTTCTCTCTTTACCTTCTCTCTCTTTCTCTCTGGCAAATGTATGTGCCCTCTGGCAAATTTAAAAAGAAGAGAAAATTATGGTGTAATTGCTGACATACATAAAAGAACTTAAATAGATAGAGATATACTATGTTCATGTGTTAGAAGTGTTAAAATAAATTATTTTGGCCTAAAACAGCCACTGTGCTCCCATATTTGGATTCCTATGAATAAGCTGAAATACATGTTAGGCTGTTTTTCTGAGCTGGTTGCTAGGTTACAGCCAATCACGGCAGCTAGACTTCAGTCAATCACAGGCATACCGCCTTTTACATTGTATTAATGTAGACAAACTTCGGAATATAACCAATGATTTCTCTACTTCACTCCTTCACTTATGTTTCTTGTAGGACACTTTCCTGTTCTGCCAACTTAAATGCCAAGTTGACCAGGTGGCTGGCTTGAGTTGTCTGGAAGTCCAGGAACAACTGCCTGATTTAAATCGTGTTAAAATTTGCTCTACTGGGGGCCAGCAGGTGGCATGGTGGTTAAGGGCGCTGGACTCCCACATGGCTGACTGTGGTTTGAGTCCCGGACCTGGCAGCTTGCTTTCTCCCTTTCCCTCTCTCTCACTTCCTCTGTCCCTCTCTGGTCAAGTTAAAATAAATAAATAAAGTTAAATAAAATTAAAAAAAAAAAAAGATTTGCTCTATTAAAACTCCCCTCTATTATATTGGCTGGTTTATTTTTCTTTTAACAGAAGACAACATTTTTAAGTCACAAATTCTTGCTAAATTGATTTTTTTAAAGAGAGATTTTTGTTATAGGGCACATGTGCTCACCAGAGAGACAGAGAGACAGAAAGTGAAAAATCATTCCCGAGGGAATAGACACACCACAGTCCTTTCTCCATTCTTCCTTTGGGATTTTGGGCATATATACACACACGCCTGCATGCCAAAAAAAAAATAATAATGTAAGATATACACATTTTATTCAAATTGATCTGTAAATTTAATGTGATTCTGACCAAAATTTGTGAGTTTTTTAGGTTTTGTTTTTGTTTTTGTAGAAATTGACAAGCTGAGGTTGACCCCAGTTCAAATCCCACCCCTGGTGGCTTGAAAAAACACACTGGGTGCATGTGTATCCAAAATCCTAACATGGTAGAGAAATGGAGAAGAAAATATTGCAGCATGACCATGCCCCTCTGGGGATGATTTCTTTCTTTCTTTCTTTTTTTTTTTTAGAGAGAGGTTTTCGCCATAGGGCGCGTGCGCTCGCCAGACAGACAGAGACAGACAGAGAGACAGAAAGTGAGAAATCACCCCCCAGGGGGCATGGTCGCGCTGCAATCCCTTTTCCTCCATTCTCCTCTCGGGACCTTGGGCATGCACGCACACACGCCCGGCCTGAGTTTTAAGCCACCGGGTCCGGGACGCGAACCACGGTAGACTACGTGGGAGTCCAGCGACATAGCCATTACGCTAACTGCTGGTTCCCAGTCTGGGGATGATTTCTTTCTCTGTCTCTTTCTCCCCGTGTCTCTCTTTGGTGAATGCATACACATGCCCTCTTGCAATTAAAAAAAAAAAAAAAGGAAGGAAGGAAGAAAGAAAGAAAGTGACAAGCTGACTTCAAAACTCACATAAAAATGCAAAGGACCTAAACTAATCAAAACAAGTTTGCAAAAGAAGAACAAAGTAAGAGGACTAACACCACCAGATTTTGAGATTTGTTAAAACAAAAACCTACAGTAATGAGGACAGTGAGGACTTCTACCATCGACTCCGCTTATATCACACAGGAAACCAACAACCTTTCTCTCTCTAGAATGATGCTCCTGAAATCAATAGGTAAAATTTCCCACCCTTCTTGAATCTGATCTGGCTGTAGTGACTTGCTTTCCTTATAGATCATGGCAAAAGCGATCTATAGGGTGTCTAAGGCTGGGTTTTAAAGAGCTCTGCAGCTTCTGCCTGTGTCTCTTGGGACTTTTTTTTTTGCTTTTGCAGAACTGACTCTAGGGTTAAACCATCACTAAGAAGTCTGCCTTTCCTAAGAATACCATACTCTGAGAAAATCTAGACTAGATATATAGGAAGGCTGCATGGAGAGAGTTAGAGTTCCAGTAATCCTCCAGCTGCTCCAGCCAATCTAGCTGAGGGTCTAGAAATAAAGACGTCAACTTGGGCCTTCAGCCTGGTTGGACCCTTAGAAGACTACACTTCCAGTCATCATCTAATTATAAATGCATGAAAGACCCTAAGTGGGAGTTGCCCACCTGAGCCCAGCCAACCCCCAATATTGTGAGAGATGATAATAAATTGCTGTTTCAAGCCACACACAGAAAAAATTGGGACAGTAGAGCAAAGATAAGGATAAACGTCAATGGAGTTTCAGAATCAAGAGTCCAGAAAGAGGCCAAGTGTAGATAAAAGGACAAAGCAGTGCAGTGTAAAAATATTAGTCTTTTCAGTAAAGAAAAGATGATATACAACTGATATACAAAAAAAAAAAAACTTCAATCCATACCTTACACCATATATAAAAATTAACTCAGAATGGATCATCATAGATTGAAATACCTATGACTTTTAGAAGAAAATAGGAAAAAGTTGTTTTGACCTTGGGTTAGGCAAAGATTTCTTACATCATAAGTATAATCTATAAAAGAGGTCACGATGGGCCTAGTGGTGACACAGGTGTGGTGCTACTGGACCCACATGGAAGGAGCCCTAGGTTCATGTCCTAGGACTTCCCAGAGCATGCAGGGCATGTGTGAGTGCACAAGATTCAGCCCAGCTGAGACTGGAGACCCTGGTGGGGATATTGGTCTCTCTTATAGAAGAAATAGATTAAAAAAAATTTTTTTAAATGGTAAACAGGACTTTTAAAAATTAAAAACAAAAGACATTGTTAAGAAAATGAAAGACAAGCTACAGATTGGTAGAAGATATTTGTAAATCATATCTCTAATAAGGGACTTGTATCCAGAATAAAGAACTCCCAAAACTCAATAATAGAAGTCAAACAACTCAACTTAAAAATAGGCAAAATATTGGGTTGTCAGAAAAGTCATGATGCATTTTTGCAGAGAAAAACATGAAAAAGCATGTCATGACTCTTCAACAACCCAATAATTAAAGACACTTCACCAAGAAGATATATATATATATATATATATATATATATATATATATATATACATACATACATATGACAAGTATATATGAAAAGCTGCCCATATCGTAATTAGTCATTAGGGAGATACATATTAAAAACACAATAAGATACCACTATGTACCCATTAGAATAGCCACTATAAAAAAGACTGACCATAGTAAATATTGGCAAGGATACAGAGCAAATGAAACTCTCATATACTGCTAGTGGGTTTTAGAAATGATAGAACTGGCTTGATGGTTAAGGGATTGGATCCAATGCGGCCAACTGTGCAAATCGAGTCCCAGAGTTTCTGGGCGCATGTGTGTGTGTGCCCAAAATCTCAAAAGAAGGCAGAAATGGAGAAGGGGTTGTGGTGTGACCAACCCCCACAAGGGCTTTCTTGCTTTTCATCTCTCTTTTTCTCTCTCTCTTCAGCAAGCACACATGCCCTTTGGCAAATTACGAAAAAATAGGGACCAGCAGTTAGCGTAATGGCTATGTCGCTGGTCTCCCATGTAGTCCACCGCAGTTTGAGTCCCAGATCCGGTGGCTTAAAACTCATGCCGGGCGTGTGTGCATGTGTGCCCAAGATCCCGAGAAGAGAATGGAGGAGAAGGGATTGCGTCGTGGCCATCCCCCCTAGGGAGTGATTTCTCGCTTTCTGTCTCTCTGTCTTTCTGGCAAGTGCATGTGCCCCGTAGCAAAAACTTCTCATAAATAAATAAATAAATAAATACAAACAACTAAACAAAAACCAAAAAGAAATGATGGGACTGTCACTAACGGAATCTTTTCATATGCCTACTGCTGTGATTTAAATGTGTCCCCAGAAAGTTCATGTGTTGGAAATTTGTTGTATTGTGAAGGTATTAAGAAGAAAGTTAATCTGACTATGGGATTAAGGGGTGGAGCCTTTGAGAGGTGATTAGGATTAAAGTTGTCCCTGTGGGGCCCCCACCTGAATACTGGTGGGTTTATATGAAGAGGAAATGAGGCCAGAGAGAGAGTCACAGGGACACAGATACGTGTCTCCTGCCCTCTACCACATCGTGATAGAGCAGGAAGACCCCCTCATGTGGCCAGCAAAAAACTCTTAGACTTCTCAGCTTCCAAACTGAGCTCAATAAACCTCTGTTCTCTTACAATAAAGACCTGGGTATTTCTGTTATTAGCAATAGAATGGATGCGGACACTCTCTGGAGGAATCCCTGTCTTCATTTCATTCTTTTCGCAGGGCCAGTATAAGACCAACTTCTCCCTGTCTCAAAGTTACTTCCAGTGGCGCTGAGTTTTGCACTTCGAACCTTCTGGGGAAGCTCTGCCTTAGAAAATATCTGGTGTTTTCTTTAGTACATCAGACTTTGAGACTATGAGGCATCAGACTATCATGTATTCAGCCTGACCCTCCTTGGATTTACTTGTTGGTTCCTTTGAGGTGTCAATCAGGCAACACCAGGCTAGACTGAAAGAAAGAAGGCATAATGTGCTCTGGCTGTCAGCAATCTGCTCTAGACAGTTTGTAGAGAATTGATCAAAACGTGCTGCGTTTCAGCGTCTGAGTGTGTGCTTTACTGACTGGTGGTCTCCCTGCTTCAGACAGGAAGGGGCGGGGTTGAGGTCAAAAAGGATTATGGTCAAGGTGATAAAGTCAAAACCCTGTACCAGGAACGCAAGGTTTTCTGTCTTTGGAAGCAAAAAACTCTCTTTGGAAGGTCTCCTGGCCTGCCCCCTAGGAAGGAGAGGACCCTCTCTAGGGGAAGGTCTCGTTTCCCTAGAGCGGCATTTGGAATATTGCCCCACAGAGGCAGCTCGCCTGCAATGCTGAGCACCCAGGCTGTGAGCTCCATCTCAGAACTGGACACCGAGTTTTCCCTCTCACGTGTTGTAGCTGTCAAGTTGCATGCTCTGCCTCCTAGAGCTTCTTGCCTTCGGGGATAGACAGGAGGAGGGGGAGCCTAAAGGCTGGGGTGGGAGAAGACAGGCAGGGCGCAGTTCAGTGCCAGCCTGCAGCGCCGCACAGCCTCGCGTTGAACCTGACCGCGGGCAGACGTTGCTGGGCGGCTGGGGCTCACCGGAGCTCCAGACAGGCAAAGCCAGACTGCCGCTTCAGTTCTGCTTTGTAATCAAGGCTGTGTTTCACTTTGCCTAAAACAATTCCGGGGAGCGTTACAGGGGAGTTCCAGTCACTCCGAAATGACTAGGGAAATCCCTCTGGAGCCAAAATCAATCAACGCCAAAAGACACACCGATTTTTACAAAAAGACAACCAATGGTTCGTAAACAGAGCTGTCAGTCCCGAAGCCCCCAGGGCCCAGTGTGGGTCTGCAGAGCTGGGTATTTTTAGAGTTAGCTCACCGCGATTCCAGCTGGCTGACCTGGCGCGGGCTCCTGCTGGCCTCGGAGCTCACGTGGCTTTGCGGGAGCTGATGCAACCTCAGAGAGGGCTTAACTGATGCAAGGCACCTCAGAGACACACAGAATCTCCAATCCTCGTCAGATTTCACTTTTTCTCTCTCTTTCTTTCTTTCTTCCTTCCTTCCTTCCTTCCTTCCTTCCTTCCTTCCTTCCTTCCTTCCTTCCTTCCTTCCTTCCTTCCTCTCTCTCTCTCTCTCTCTCTCTCTCTCTCTCTCTCTCTTTCTTCTTTCTTCTTTTTTTAACTCTCCAAGGTTCAGGTGCTATTTTGGAGGGAGGGAGAAGGATGTCAAAGAGTTATAAATGGAGCAATCTCCTAATCATCGTAATAAACATGATCAATCTTTCTTATGAGGTGGAAATTAATGACAGGATATTCGTTTCCTTTTGCAATGATCCATGATTGACTTGTGAATTAAAATATGCCCTATTAAGTACATATATTTCTATCCTTTGTCTTCCCTGAGCATTTCCTGACTTGCCTGTACTACCAGCCTGGCTGGAAAGATTAGTTCTTCTCCAGGTAGAGCACCCCCCCACCCCCAGCGCTGGGATGTTTGGTCTAGCTGACTGGGCCTTTGTCTTCTCTGCTGGGCCCAGAACAAGGGAGACAGACCCTCATACACAGCATCGGCCCTGAGGTTTTCATCTATACAGTGGGACAGAAATGCTCATCTTACCAGCCTGATGGTCTGCTTGTAAGGATCAGTTTATGAAGGGTGAAGAGACGCTGCAGGATTCAGCCATCCTTCCCTCTCCTGCTCCTGTATTTGTGAAATAACGGAAAGGATACAACGAGATCAATATTTCAGTTATCTTATTTAAACAAAAAATATTGGCGTAACCATTATACAATCTTAATGTGTTATTTTTGGAATGTAAGTACTGAGACGTTTGTTATATTATTCTCTGCACTTTCCTGTATTTTACAAGTCTCCTGCCTAAAAAGAAAAAAGAAAGAAGAAGAAAAAGGAAAGAAGAAAAAAAGCTGTATGAGGGACCAGCAGTTAGTGTAATGGCTATATCGCTGGACTCCCACATAGTCGACCGCAGTTCGCCTCCCGGACCTGGTGGCTTAAAACTCACACCAGGCGCGTGTGTGTGCGTGCCCAAGATCCCAAGAGGAGAATGGAGGAGAAGGGATTGCGGCGTGGCCATCCCCCCAGGGGGGTGATTTCTCTCTGTCTGTCTCTGTCTGTCTGGTGAGCGCACACGTCCTATAGCAAAAGCCTCTTTAAAAAAAAGAAAGAAAAAAAAGAAGCTGTATGAAATCTGGTCCTCTCCACTTGAACTTTCTTTAGTTCTTTTTTGGATTTTTTAAGAGTTCTTTATTTAATTTTGTTTAAATCTTTATTTAATTTTGTTATTATTATTATTTTTTAAATTTGGCCAGTGGACTGGAACTTGCTCAGTAAATCTGAGACATGTAAGAATGAGAGGTGTGGTGTGACTATAATCTTCATGTTTCTGTCCCTTCCTTTGCTCTAGGGATTTACTAAAACCCAACTGCAACCTTCACCTCCACCTCCACCCTTTTTTGGTTGCAGGCAGCTGTTCACTCGCAGGCTGTTTGATTTGCTGGTGGGACAGGATTTTTCTAATAGAAGGCCAGTGAGTCCAGGACAATGTCATTTGGAATGTTTTGATTCAATTTTCCCCCACCCCCGCCACAACATTCCCAACCTGTACCAAACCGAAACATACACCTATGTGTATAGTCTTTTTTGTCTTTCAGATTTTTGCCATAAGGCATGTGTATTTACCAGAGAGATACAGAGAGAGACAGCGAGAGGGAAAGTGAGAAATCACCCCCTGGGGGATGGCCAAACCGCAATCCCCTTCCCTCTATTCTCCTGGCAGAGTTTTAGGCAAGCATACCTATGTGCCCAGCGTGATTTTTCAAGCCGCCAGGCCCAGAGCTTGAACTGCAATCCGCCATGAGGGAGCCCAGCACCTTAACTACCACGCCACCTGCAGGCCCTGTATATAGTGTCTAACTCTTCGCTGTGTGTAATAAAATCCCAAATGTTTTTGCGTTTAAGAAAAACACATTGCTAGAGAAAACTCACACTGACATTTCCACTTCTCTAACTTAAAAACAGCCCAACTAAATTAAGTAACAACAACAACGCAAAGTTGTTTCTCTCACAGTTTGACCAGCTCTTACCACCAGTTTTCAGCCTGAAACAATTTTCATGCTTGAGTTCTTCACTTATGAAAATAGGCACAAAAGGGGGAAAATGTGAACAGATCCTCGGCGACATTATTAGTCATTGCTACAGCTCAATGCGTTCCGGCACAAAGGCATGTTATCCTGCCTGCCAGTATCTCGGTTTTGAACAAAATGTAGCTCACTAATGGGTTCTGCCTCATATACCTTTCTGTAATCATTAGGTTGCCTTTCTCTATGATTTATTCTGTTTTTCACGAGAACTCTGTACGGTAGGCGCACCGCACGCACACACACCTTTTAAGTCCCCTTTCATTTAAACAAAGGTCATGGGTCTGCCAGTCATTTGGGAGAAGCACTGGCTGAACTGATAACAGTATTTGGACATTGGAGTGGTGGATGGTTGAGAATCGATTCTGAAACCTGGTGAATTGGGGAAGGGAACCTAGAAGCGATCTGAGAAGATGGCTCTAGGACGGGATTGTCCCAGCTGTCCCACCATCCCACCGTCCCACCTTGGTCTCTCTTGGGGAGGGACAGTGCTGAGGGGTCTCAGGTGTCCTGGATGAGCTGCCACATTCCAGGCAGTAACCTCCTCTTTGGCAGTTTCCAGCTTGGCCTCAGAGGTGCTGCCCCAAACCGATCCCGTGCCAACTGAAAAAAGGACACAAGTTGTGTTCCTATTGATTTTTGCTCCTGTGAGCTCCAGACTTGGGTCTAGAAATCAAGGCGTGAGTGTTTACTTTAGAAAAAAGAAAAATCCACAGGTATAGCAAGAAAGGAAATCGTTAGGTAAATGAAATACAGGATAAATGTGAGAAGCTTGGAAAGGTTCTGGGTTGTCACAGATGAGTCTGAATCACTAGAATGGCTCCTAAATAGGTCAGAGGTCTACACGGGGCTGGCCCTCCCAAAGCAGGCAGCTCCCCCGCCACTTTCCGCAGAACAGGGAGGCCTTGCGCATCTCCCCCCCTGGATTAGGATAATGGGATTTCTACAGCAGACACTTGCCTGGCCAGGAGGGCAGGCATTGAGAACCAAATGTGTCCTTTTATCCTCTTTGAAGTGTTAACGAAGGCTTTGATTTTGTTCTTTCCTCTTCCTTAAGACAAACGTGGTTCCAGTTTGCCCCAGGAAGCTGATCTCACCTTCCAAGCCAGCCACTTATCTTCCTGCCTGGCTGAGCCCAGTCCCTTCGAGGGGGTCCTCTCCTTTGTCTTGCAGGTGGCAGAAATCCTCACCTTGCCAAAACCCCCTCCACCAGGATTCTGACTCAGGCCCTGGGTTTCTCAGTGCCTCACATTGCTCTGAGAGCCCAGGGTGTGTCACCCCAGACCCCGGCGCATGAAAACCAAAGGTGATTTGGGGTCATTCTCAACTCTGGTGTCTTATGAGACACTGAGAAACCCAGGCTTGTGAAGTTTCTCTGATCCTGTGTTTTGTGGAGGCCACCAAGCTAGGCAGAATGTAGGAACACAAAGACATCCACCCCCCCCCCACCGCAATATCTTGAATCTTTAGAAATTATGAAGCCCGACTTTACCCTCCTTTTACCAGTGACAAACAAAGTGGCTCACCGAGGGCTTGACTGGAGGTGATGGTGGAATAGAGTGGAAGTTGCTTCTCTAGTTGCCCCCCCCCCCCCCCACAGGCTCACCACAGGCTCATCTGCTGTCATCCCTCCCCACCCCTGGCCTCACATTCTCTACTCCCATACCAGGCCAAAAGCAGAGGCAGAAACAACCCACAGACTGGAGGAAGCTGGAGCCCAGTGACTTACTCAGGGGCCACCCAAGGTACCACAGGTGTCTCTTATACCCCATTCTAGCCACAAGGTGAACGCAGGCTAGGGGACCGAGCTCTGCACTTCAGAGTCACAGACAGAGAGGAAGTCCCAGACATCCTACAGATGACGCAGATGTGTGACTGAGATCTGGGCCGCCAGGAGAACTCTATCAGGTGGGAGATGGGAGGGTGGAGAAAGACGTGTTTCCCAGAACAGAAAGTCAAACCTGGGAAAACTTAGCCCTTTTCTCTCACTCTGTCTTAGAATCTTCACCAGCAACTCCCCCAACATCTTGCCCACTGGCACATCTCATCGAACCCCCTTTCCCATCTCTGAGGTTGATAGCATCATTCAGCGTCCTCCCCTTGTTTCTTTTTACCACCTTAACCCTCATGCGTGTATAGTTCAGGAGTATGAGGTCTATTCATACTGCTGTGCAATCTCCAAAACGCTTTTCATCTTGCAAAACTTGACTCTGTGCCCATTAAACAATAGCCTTCCCTTCTCTTCTCCTCAGCCCCTGACAACCGCTACTCTTTCTAACTTCTGTCTCTACGAATTTGGCTACTCTAGGGACCTCACATAAGTGGAATCATACAATATTTGTCCTTTTGTGTCTGACTTATTTCACTTCACATAATGTCTTCCAGGTTACTCATGCTGTGGCCTGGCTACCTTTTTAAGGTTGAATAATATTTTAGCTATGTATCACATTTCGTTTATCCACTCATCTGATGACAGACACCAGGATTGTTTCTACCGTTTGCATATCATCAATAGTGCTATAAATGAGAGCATGCAAATTCACTTTTTGAAGTTGGACTTTTGATTCTTTTGGATAAACACCCAGAAGTGGAATTGTTGAATTACAGGTAATTCTATTTTTAATTTTTTGAGAACCAGTCATACTGTTTTCCATAGCATCTGTACCATTTTATATACTCATTAAGAGTGTACAAGAGTTGCAATTCCTCTACAATCCTCGCCAACACTTGTTATTTTCTGTTTTTTCTTTTTTTTTAATTAGCCACCCTAATGAGTATGAGGTAATATCACATTGTGATTTTTTTTGAGAGGTTTTCCTATAAGGTGCGTGCGCTCACCGGAAAGAGACAGAGAGACAGAAAGCGAGAAATCACCCCCCGGGGGGATGGCCACGCCGCAATCCCTTCTCCTCCATTCTCCTCTCAGGATCTTGGGCACGCATGCACACGCGCCTGGTGTGAGTTTAAGCCACCGGGTCCGGGACTCGAACCACGGTCGGCTACGTGGGAATCCAGCGACATAGTGATTTTGATCTGCATTTTCCTAATGAGTAGTGATGTTGGACATCTGTTTACAGCTTATTGGGCATTTGCATATCGTCTTTGGAGAAATGTTTAGTGACTTCTTTGGCCCATTTTCTAATCAAGTAGGTGTTTTTGTTACTGTTGCTGAGTTGTAAGAGTTATCTTCCCACCCATGCCCCTTTTCAGAACCTGATAAAATGAAAAGGGTCAAGGTCAGACAGTGGCATAGCACCTTGCAAGGCTGACCCACATGGGAAGTGTCTGCATTCGCATCCAGTGACCTCCTGAACACACTGGGCATGCGTGTGCCCATGATCTGGGGCTGGCTGAGGCTGAGGGTGGATCATGGTGAGTGAGGACGCTGTTGGGGGTCCTATCTCTCTGTCTCTCTCACTCATGGAACAAATAAATAAATGAATGAGTGAGTGAGTGAATGAACGAACAAACAAATAAATATTGGTCATTGGGAAAGCTATGATGCATTTTTGCATAGAAAAATACCTCATGGCTTCCCTGGCAACCTAATACATCTGGAAAGAAAAATTCTTTTTTTTTTTCTTTTTTTGGAGAGGTTTTCCCTATAGGGCGCATGTGCTTGCCAGGAAGACAGAGAGAGACAGAGAGACAGAAAGCAAGAAATCACCCCCCAGGGGGGATGGCCATGCCGCAGTCCCTTCTCCTCCATTCTCCTCTCAGGATCTTGGGCACACACGCACACGCGCCCGGTGTGAGTTTAAGCCGCCGGGTCTGGGACTTGAACCGGTCAACTACGTGGGAGTCCAGCGACATAGCCATTACACTAACTGCTGGTCCCTGGAAAGAAAAATTCTAAAGGACCAAAGAGGAAGATAAGTTGTTCAAGCCTTGCTTATTTCCCCAGCAGCAGGGGAAGGCTGGCCCTGGCTGAGATGGCAGCTAGAGCGAGCTCTCGGCCCGTCATCCCAGCTGCTCAGTCAGAGGGAACACCGTCCACTGGGCACATTCTCTGTGCTCATAGCTTCACATGCCAAGTTGCTGTTTGAAAATCAACAGCAAACACTGGCTGCAGAGAACCCAGGGCGTGTAATATCCACTTTAATGATAGTTCCACTTTCTTGTTCTTTTCCCCCCAAAAGAAGGGGAGAGAGAAAAAGCTGTTCATGGAAAAATACATTTAAGTGGATCAGTGCCAGGGCAATGCCCTGTTCTACCTCAGACTCTGCAGACCCCACCGATAAAAAGACTCTTAGGAGATGCAGTCCCTGGACCTTGCATCTCCCAAACCAGAGGTCAAAGACTCCACCTTGTCCTCTGGCACCCAGAGAGAGCAACCTCAGGAACCCCAGAAGTCTCCAGAGTCCCAGGAACCACCTCTGCCTTCAGCAACTGCGCCTGCCCTCCATGAGCTTCCCAGACCACAGTCACTGACTCTGAGGAGGGTCCTTGCGGGTGGAGGACCTTTCAACTCCTCCACTCCCACCCCTGCAACACGCCCTAAGGCTTTCTGCTTCACTACTGCCTCTTGGCCCTCACACAAGGCACTGTAGTGAATGGCCAAGTAAATATTAGCATTTCCACTGTTGAGAAGCGCTATGAAATGAAGAGCTCCCTGACGGGCCTGACCTCCTCCAGCTATGATATCTCCTTCCGTGTGCTCCTTATTTGTATCGTTCTTTGGAGAAAGAGGTCATAAGCCAAGATGGCTGGCATGTGCATCCTTTATGATAGGACTGGGAGCACTTGTATTTTCATTGCCTCAGTTTTTCAGTGGAAAATATCATTTGGGATCATTTTTGAAGACATTTGCCTAACAGCAAGGAATAGCACCATTTGTACCTCTTCAACAATTTCACTTTCTTTTTTCTTTTTTTGAGAGGTTTTTGCTATAGGGTGCGTGCACTCGCCAGAAAGACAGAGACAGAGAGACAAAAAGCAAAAAATTGTCCCCCATGGGGGATAGCCACGCTGCAATCCCTTCTTCTCCATTCTCCTCTAGAGATCTTGGGCACACATGCACACTCAGCATGAGTTTAAGCCACTGGGTCTGGAACTTGAACCACAGTTGACTACATGGGAGTTCAGCGATGTAACCATTACGCCATCTGCTAGTACCAACACCTTCACTTTCTAACTACTCGTATGTCTTCATCTTGGAACAATTATTGCTGGGGACAGGAGGGACTTCCCTCTATATCCTGGGAACAGCCTTTATTGATGAATCTGTGTCCACACACAAGTCTTCCCTTTATATAGGAATTGGCTCTTCTGATGTCAGTCTTAGGCCCTGCTATCCGCTATGTGCTGGGAGGACAGCTGCTGACCATGTACATCGATGTTGCTATGGGACAAAGCACTGATGTCACTGAGAATGACCCCCGATGGTTGGGGGCTTGGTAGATTGGATTTGTTATAGTTTGGGTCTTTGCTTGGTCTTTGATCATAACTTCTTCTTGCTTTCCAAAATGTTTACCAGGTACAGCAAAAATTCAAGCTGGTGAAACTTCCCAGACTCATCAGAATAAGAGCAGTTTTATACCTTGCAGATGAAAATTTGGGGAAGAGTATGAAAGACCTTCCAGCTGCTCTAAAGAGTGTGATGAGGAATACTGTCTTTATGTGTTTAGTTCTATCAACTTTTTCAGAAGCCTTAGTTACTACTGGGTTTGCTGCATTTTTACCCAAGTTTACAGAAAATCAATTTGGATTGACATCCAGTTCTGCAGCTACCCTTGGAGAGGCGGTTTTAATTCCTGGAGCTGCTCTGGGTCAGATTTTGGGTGGTTTCCTTGTTTCAAAATTCAAAATGACATGTAAAAAGACCATGAAGTTTGCCTTGCTCACATCTGGAGCTGCCCTTGTGCCGAGTTTTGTATTGATTTACGCCAATTGTGAAAACGAGCCATTTGCTGGTGTGTCTGAGTCACACAATGGGACAGACAATCTGGGGAAACTGAAAGCCCCCTGTAATGCCAATTGTAACTTTGCAATCACATTATTACCCTGTGCAGAAGATGGAGTCAATATTTTTCTCCCTGCTTAGCAGGTTGTTTAAACTCTGTTTCAAAAACAACACCAGACATGCAACTGTTCCTGTATTGAAAAGAAAGCAGAAATAACACCAACTCCAGAAAGTTTCGGATTTGAAGCTGAAGCTAGAAAGTGTAAAACTTGAGGGAACCAGCAGTTAGCGTAATGGCTATGTCGCTGGACTCCCACGTAGTCGACCGCGGTTCGCGTCCCGGACCCGGTGGCTTAAAACTCACGCCGGGCACATGTGCGTGTGTGCCCAAGATCCCGAGAGGAGAATGGAGGAGAAGGGATTGCAGCGTGGCCATCCCCCCTGGGGGGTGATTTCTCGCTTTCTGTCTGGCGAGCGCACACGCCCTGTAGCGAAAACCTCTCCAAAAAAAAAAAAACTTGATACTTGCCTGCATTCCTTAGCGTTTTCCTTATCACAGTTATTTTCACCGTCATGGCGGGTAGTCCTATAACTGTGTCCATCCTAAGGTGTGTTAGTCTGAAGGGGCGGTCTCTAGCATTGGGAGTACAATTGATGTTGCTTTGATTTTTGGGCACAATTCCAGGACCAATTATATTTGGCATCACCCTAGACAGCGGTTGTATTCTCTGGGATATTAATGAATATGGAACTAAAGGAGTTTGTTGGATTTATGATAACATCAAGATCATGCCTGTGCCGGTAGCCATAAGTGTTATTTGTAAGATTATCAATATTTTCTTCAATGGCTCTGGCGTCCTTTTGTATAAACCACCACCATCTGGTGAAGATGTGTCAGAACAAAATCAGAATGCAGTTATGACTACTGTTTCAGCCAAGCGGGATCTTGACAAAGCAGGAAATGAAGAGTAAAGTAGAAAAAGAGGAGGTTATTTTATACTTGGAAAACTGACTTCTGTTTCTAAGAAGACACATTCCCATGGCAGCATTATCTACCTAATGTGAACAGTCAGATTTTTAAAATGATAGTTTATAATAGAATGTGATTTTTGTATATTTAAAAAAAATGGATCAGTGCCGGGAACCATTTGCACATCTGTTCTTAACAAACTTCAGCTGAAACTACTGAAAATATACATAGATCTGTTTATGTGGAACCAGTTAAATATGATAAGATTACAAGTTGGAGGGTAACTATGGATTTGGTGGTGGGGAAAAAAAATAAAACCTTTGCACTTGGCTTCACACACACTTCTCATATTGTACTACAGATGTGTTGAGGGAATCAGATTTGCTGCAAATTAAAAAGATCTGAAGTGGGGGCCGGTGGGTGGCATGATGGCTAAGGCACTGGACTTCCACATGGCCGACCAGTTTGAATCCCATACCTAGTGGCTTGTGGTCTCACTTTCTCTCTCTCTTTCTGGTGAGCACCTAGAACAAATTTTAAAATAATTATAGGAGCCAGCAGGTGGCATGGTGGTCAGGGTTCTGGACTCCCAAATGACCCACTGAGGTTTGAGTCCTGGACCTGACAGCTTGCTTTCTCTCTCTCCCTCTCCCTCTCCCTCTCCCTCTCCCTCTCCCTCTCCCTCTCCCTCTCCCTCTCCCTCTCCCTCTCTCTCTCTCTCTCTCTCTCTCTCTCTTTCATATATGCCTTGTAGCAAGTTAAAGAAATAATAATCATTGGGACCAGCAGATGGTGTAATGGTTATGTCACTGGCCTCCCATGTAGTTGATGGTGATTTGAGTCCTGGATCCGGCAGCTTAAAACTCACGCCAGGCGCTTGTAATCCCGAGAGGAGAATGGAGGAGAAGGGATTGCAGCATGGCTATCCCTTCTGGAATGTGATTTTTTGCTTTTTGTCTCTCTGTCTCATCAGTGAGGGCATGCATCCTATAGCAACAATCTCTATAATAATAATAATAATAATAATAATAATAAAAAATATCCATTGGGAGGGCAGGGCAGTGGTGCAGCGGTAAACACAATGCTCTGTGACCCACAGGGGAATGTTTAAGTTCCTATCCCTGAGTATAATAGGAATGCACATGCCTATGATATGGGGCTGGTGAAGGCTGGGGCTCATCAAGACCCTGTTGGGGTGCTGTCTCTCTATCTCTCTTCCCCTGTCTTTCTCTCTCTCTTTCTTTCTTTCTTTCTTTTTTTTTTTTTTTTGTTAGTATTTTTGCTAAAATATTGTGCACCTGTAGGGCACAGGTGCTTACTAGAGACAGATATAAACAAATACACACACACACACACACACACACACACACATATGGAGAGACAGAGAGGAGGTGAAAAATCACCCCCTAGGAGAGATGGCCATGTTCCAAGCTGTTCTCCATTCTCCCCTATAGATTTGGGCACAAATGCACATGCTCCCGTCTTTTTTTTTTTTTAGACAGAGTTTTTGCTATAGGGCATGTGCACTAGGCAGAGATAGAAAGAGCCAGAGAGAAAGAAAGTAAGAATCACCCCCGGGGAGGGTGACCATGCTGTAATCTCCTCTCCATTCTCCTCTCAGGATTTTAGGCACACGTGTGCACACACACCCGGCATGAGTTTCAAGCCACCAGGTCTGGTACTTGAATCACGTTCACCATGTGGGAGTCCAGTGCCATAACCACTATGCCACCTGCTGGCCCTGCACGCTTTTATTTCTGTTGTTGTTTAAAGCCACTGTGTCCAAGACTCAAACCACACAGCAGGCCATGTGGAATGCAGCTGTCTTAACCTCCATGCCATCTATTGGCTCTTCCTTCTCTTTCTTCTCTCGCTCTCCTCATGGGTGAAATAAATAAAAATAAACTTTAAACAAAATTTAAACACTTTAATAAATAAATATTCCTTGGGGTAGGGACTCAACTACCCAGAACTGAAAGAAATAGGATTGAGGGGCCTGGGCAGCTTTAGTAGATCTATGCTAGGGATAAATGCAGACATGGTGGGCCAGGGTCTGGTTTTTGTAAAGAGAACCAGAAATCCCTAGATTACGCACATGTTTGCTCAGGTACTGAAAACAAATAATAAGCACATCTGCTGTGGTCCAGGATCCCTCCTGTCCATCCTTTGGTGCTCCTGAGGGCTGCACTGGCTCAGGTCTTCTCCAGGTGGGGTGAGGTCAGGGCTGGCTCTCTAGGGCTTCTTGCCTCCTGATGCAGGAAATCTGCTGTCCCAGATACCTTCCTAAACTTTCCTGGACTCCTCTCCTCCACTCTGGTACACTCCGGAATGTTCACTCATCTCTAAACATTTATCTGATCATTTATCTCTAGAGAGTGACATCAGTCTATAAAATGCACCACGGGAGACAGGAGCCCCAGTCACAGGGCCTCAGAAGCAATCAGCCCAAATTGACATCTGACAGCATCCCCCACTGCACCCACGGGGCTGTGACTGGGAAGGTTTTCATTCCTGACGGACCCCACGCTGTGCAAATTCACCTATTTTTGTTCATTGAAAATCATTCTTTTTAATCAGCGGCCCAGTGAAAAACAATGGTGAGTGGCAGCTTTATTACATTTGCGTTTTTAGAACAAAGAGAATATTGCTCACATTCTGTGACCTGTTCAGTGATACTGAATTTTAATTAAAGATGTTAATGTGCTCAATCAGTGACAAGGAAGGTGCGGTGTGAGTACTTCTAAAGAATTCAGGCAGGGAGATTGTGGCTGACAGATTCGCAGTGATCTATTCAGTGCAACTTCACGTTTGTCTTCTTTTGTTTTTCATTTGAAGCTTTGGCTTTGAACTAGGAAGGCCATAACCCAAGCCTTGTAGATCAAAGGTGGGAGATGGTGGGCCAGGAGGGGGGATATGAAGAGAGGGAGCCCTATTTGCCCTCTAGGGGCCTCAAATACCATCCTGGGTAAAGGACCAGTTGTCTTAAAGGGCCCCCTAGAAGTGACTACTGCCCCAGGCCACTCTAGAAAAGACCTCGAAATGACATTTTTTTTTTCTGAGCAAGAGACTTAGCCCTGTTTTTAGGTGACTGATTTAAGAGGCTGCTTTTAAGAAGACGATCATCTTATCAGCCTGATAAGTGAGAGCAAATTAGTTTGAAGCAGTGGTTTAAGTGGTGTATGAGCAGGCCCTGCCTAGTCAATACAGCCTCGGTTTCATCATCTGTGAGAATTCTTTTCCAAGATGATGCAATAAAAGGACAAGAAAGTCCAGGTGCTGAAAGTCAATGTGATTTTTTTAAAGAGTTATTTACAATTTTATTTAGTCATTCATTTATTTTAATTTGACCAGAGAGACACAGAGAGAGAGAGGGAGAGAGAGAGAGAGAAAGTGAGAAAGCAAGCCACCAGGTTTGGGACTCAAACCGTGGTCAGCCATGTGGGAGTGTCCAACACCTTAACCACCACGCCACCTGCTGGTCCCCTCAATGTGTTGATTTTAAGAAAGGCCATGTAGGCCCAGCCACTGTGGCACTGTGGGGATCCTGATGCAAGTGCCTTGCATGGCTGGAAGCCAGGTGTTACCATGGATCCGGATCCCCGGGGTTAGTCTGAAATGTACTAGGCACGAATATGGGAGTCAGGATCCCTAGGAGGCAGAAGGCTGGAGGGAGGGATGAGGTGTGACTAGACCCTGTCCAGGGTGCTTCTCTCTCTTTCTCTCATGCATGCACATGCTCTCTATAGGAAGGAAGGAAGGGAGAGAGAGAAAGGAAAGAAAAAGAAGAGAAAAACCAGGGCCGGCAGGTGGCATGGTGAAGGGTCCTGGACTCCCACAGAGCTGACTGTGGTTCTAGTCCTGGACCTGGTAACTTGTTTTCTCACTTTCTTTCTACTCTGTCCCTCTCTAGTCAAATTAAAATAAATAAATGAATAAATAACATAAAGTTAAATAAAAAATAATTAAATTTTAATAATTAAAAAAAAAAGAAAAGAAAAACCATTAAAGTAAGTGAAAGTGATCTGCATCTTCTCTGGATCGGCCCAGGGCATGCCATGTCAGTTCATATCCTAAAGCCCCTGGAAGAAGCGTAGTTTTGTTCCAACCATGGAGCCTTGAGCTCCAGTCCAGGGGCTGTGGTAGAAGACTCACATCCACTAGAACCCGTAGGAGAAGGGAGCCCGTGCCAGTCTGCCTTCTGCTTGGAGCAGGAGAGGGAACCGCAGGGTGCATGGTGAGGTCCACCATGTTGCCTGGAATGTTTGGGTCTCAAGGGTTACAAAGCAGCCCCTAGCTGGGACTGGAGCATCTGCTTCCACCTGAGCAAAGGGGTGTGCAGGAGTGGGCTGCAGAGTTAGCTGCAAGCCAAGACGGGGCCTTGACCTTTCCAAGGATGAGACCAGATGCATTCAGAGTCCGGGGTCCAAACCAAGGTTTGGAATAGCAAATTCAAGGTCTCTAGGATGGACCAGGCCAGCACAGAGTGGGTAAGCCATAGCTGTGATGCTGAGAAGTGCCTGCCATGCACACAGGGGAGGCCTGGACTCTGTTCTTGCAGTGACATGAAGCCACTGCCAGGTTCCAAGCAGGAGGAGGCATGACTCAGTGTGTGCTTCCCTAAGAGCATGCTTAGGGAGGCTGCTGTCTGGAGTGGGAGTCTGCAGGGGCAGGGGCTGGGCTGTGGGCCTAGTGAGAGACCTGGGTGGGTAGCAAAGGGGTGGAGTCTTGATGCATTTCACAGGTAGAACCGGCAAAGGAGAATGAGAGCCAAGTCCATGGACAAGATGTCCAAGCCTCACCGGGAAAAAGAACCCAAGATTCCCCACTTCTTAGAGCCCTTGTGGTATTCTGAAGGCACAGGCTGTCTCGGCCCCAGCGGGTGCCCAGGAAACAGGGCCCGACTGCATTCTCATGGCCGCCTCTGTCTTTCTCAGTACAGGGAACCACAGCTGCCTTTACCAGGGTGACTTCTGATCCCCCGCTCCAGGAAAGTGGGAAGTGGGACCTGGGCCAAGAGGGGTGACGAGGCAGGCTCCAGTGGATCTTTCTGAGAAATCATGTGCGGCTCCACAAGCCAAAGTTACACAACGAACTTCCAGGTTCTTACAAACACGTTCGTGGTTACAGAAAGGGTTAACGGGCCAGCTCGATGGTGCAGCAGTAATGTGCAGCTTACACCAAGTCGGATCCACATGGACGATCACAGGTTCAGTTCCCACTTCCTGGCTGGCTGGGAAGGCTGTGAGAGGGTCTTGGCGTGAGACTTATTGGGGGTGCTTGTCTCTCATGAAAAAAATAAATAAATAAAAAACACAAGGAAAAGAAAGTTAATGGGGTGCTGATATGGCCTGGGCAAGTCATCACCATCATGAAAAGCCCAGGACTGGCCCCATGGTCTGGTGGTTAGGGGAGCTGATCCCACATGGTCAACTGCATGGTTCTAGTCTCAGCCCTGGCGATTTGAGGAACACACCCTAGGCATGTGTGTGCATGCCCAGGACCCCTACAGGATGGAGAAATAGAGGAGGAGGGATTGCAGCGTGACCATGTCCCACTGGAAGACGCTTTCTCTCTTTCTCTGTTTCTGGCTATCTCTGTCTTCCTCTGGTGAGTGCACACACACTCTGGCAAAATTAAAAAAAAAAAAAAAAAGCTGTATATAAAGGCTACTGTACTTATACCCTGGGAATGCGACAGGTGAGCAGTACTGAGCAAGTGACAGCCCCTCAGGCCAGGGTCCCTGCGTCCTCTCCCTGCTATGTCATCCTGAGCATTCATGCCTGGAGAAGCAGGGACGAGGGCAGAGTTCTCACTGGAGGTTGCCATGGCCTTTGAGCTGGTACCACTCTGGATCCTCATCCTCCCTGGGCAGGGGGACACTAGTAAATTTTATTAAGAGGAAAACTGTGGGGTCTTCCTGGCTGGGAGGGCTCCCTGCAGGAGGAGGGGGATCAGGACTGTGAGAGGATGGGCCGGAGGACCGACGGGGTGCGGTCTGCAGCACCCTGCTTGGAGAAGGACGCATGACCGATTTTCTCAGAGCCAGCACATTTTCCAAGGTGAGTTTGCCCTGTGGAGGAACTCACTTCCGCACCCCCACTTCTAGTAGGTACCCAAACCTTTTGTCTTCCGACCCTCTCCCTCTGGCAAGGAGAACTAGGCTTCTGTCCACCCAGGAGAGCCCATCTGTCACCCTAGACTGGCAGCAAGTATCTGTTCTCGGTCCCTTGGGCTGGCTCACTTCTGCTTTCTCAGGAGCAGGCCCAGCCCTGCCAGGCTTTGAATTGGACAACAGATTCCTGTCTCCCCTGGGAACCCGCGGCAACATCAGCTTTTGTCAGATTGCTGGAAAGTACAGGATACAAGTCTTAGACAACGGGGGCCTTGCTGCAGGCCTGGGGCACAGCGGTGACGCGGGGCTCTGGGGCCCTTCCAACTTGTTTGCAAGAGAGGGGATATTTTTACAGATCTGAGTGGGGCCTGCTAATTGCTGCACAAGCACTTCTGGGGAAGTTCACGTTTCCAGGGACTGCCTTTTAACGCTGACAGCGCCAGCGCTTCTGGGTCAGAACACGCAATCGGGGCTTCTCTGAAGGCATCAGGAAGACGCAAAGCCTATTGGCTGTCTCTAAAGGGTTAATGAGCGAAGACGTGAGGACAGTCATGTTAAGCTATATATAGCAAGCAGTGAGCAAGTAGGCAAGCCAAAAAAAAAAAAAAAAAGAAGAAGAAGAAGATAGAAAAGGAAAACACATGGATAGGCTCCCCCTCCCTCCATGGCCTCTGGCCCGCCCCACCCTCCCCCCTGCACCAGCGCTATATATACAGACCGCAGATTGGGACACAGTTAAATTTGGCACACAGAGACTATAGCGAAGAAAGAAAACAGATCAAGTTACACAGAGTCCTATTCAGATTTGGGCCTGGGCCTCACGCGCACAATGCATGGCTGAGGAGAACAAGGCCGCCGTGTGTTGTCGAAACGCACACCCGGGAGCTTTGCTTTCCTTCCAGTCGATTGCTGGCCCGGACCTAGGCAGCAGGTTAATTCCCTGCTCCGCAGGTGGAGACAGATAAAACAAACCAAAACGGTGTAATGGGCTGCAGGAAACCTTTCTTTCAGAACTTGATCCATCTCCAGAAAGGAAACGCGCGAGGACTTCGCTCTGGACAGTAATCTGTTTTCTTAGGGCACAGAGAGAGGCCTGGCGGCCAGGGTAAATAAGGCAACCGGTGGTGGGGCTTTTGGCAGGCAGAGCTGTAAGGGAAGTTTGAAAAGACCACTTCCTACACTCTGTTCCCAATCAAGAGTGGGCTGTCAATCTTGCAAGATGGAAGTGCTCTGGAAAGCACCAGTGGGGAGAGACCGGGGCCACAGGGGAGAAACCTGAGCCACAGGTGCACGCCTGGGATCCTCTCCTCCTCCCCCAAGCTGGCTCACCTGGCCAGAACCCAGCCTAAGACTGCTTCAGTCACAGTTCAGCAAGTGGGGCACGCAGGCCGGGGTAGCTGGAATGTAACCCGGGTGGGTTTCAGCCTCTGCTGTGAGCGGCTGGGCAGGGCACGTTGCCAGTGAGGACTGACTGAGCCTCTGCATGCGAAGCCAGTCACCAGGAAGGCCAGGTATGCTTTAGTCATTAGATGTCGTCCCCGCCAGCAGGCGCTCAGGATACCCCGAGGACACAAGATGGCTGGCCAGCACTTACTCAGGGCTACGCAGGTCATGAGCAGCCACAAGGGTAATTTTGGGTTGCCCTGGTACGCGGGTCCTTTCTGCGTCATTCCATCTTGTTATCCCACCTGAGCTTCATCTGACCCTAGGTAAGCAGGACAAGGTGGCCTCCTCCTATTTTACAGTGTGGGAAGTTGAGGCACAGCCAGGCCACATCTTGCTTGGATGGATACAGCTACTTCAGGGAGCTGCTCATCACCCTGCCCTCTGGCTAGGCACCCAAGCAGATCGCTGTGCTGCAGGGCAGAGGTTCTTACATCTGATTATGCGTCGCGATCTCAGGGCCATCTTGGGCCTAGGGTAGCCCTCTCTCCTCAGGGTGGGCCTGGGAGTCCTGGCGCAGCCCCAACTCCCAGCAGTGTGGTTTCGTCCAGCAATCTCAGTTCACACTGGGCTTTGCCAGGACGTGTGCTCAGCCCTCATTCACCGCAAGGGAACAAGTGTGTCCAGGGCTTCTCAAATAGTGAGGGGCTCAGCACATTTCACCCGCTTTCCTGTCTGCGATTTATTTATTTATCTTTTAAAGGTTTTTGCCATAGGGTGGATGTGCTTGCTGGAGAGAGAGAGAGAGTGAGAGGGAAAGTGAGAAATCACTCCCCAGGGGGGATGGCCATGCTGCAACCCCTTCTCTTCCATTCTCTTCCTGGGATTTTGTGATTTTTTTTTTCTTTTTTAAGAGAGAATTTTGCTAGTGGGCTTGTGCACTCACCAAGAGACAGAGAGTCAAAAAGTGAGAAATCACCCCTTGGGGGGATGGCCACACAGCAATTCCTTCTCCTCCATTCTCCTCCCGGGATTTTGTGATTTGATGGGCTCTCAAACTTGGCTTTCTGGGAACCAGCAGTTAGCGTAATGGCTATGTCGCTGGACTCCCACGTAGTCGACCGCGGTTCGCGTCCCGGACCCGGTGGCTTAAAACTCACGCCGGGCACGTGTGCGTGTGTGCCCAAGATCCTGAGAGGAGAATGGAGGAGAAGGGATTGTGGTGTGACCATCCCCCTGGGGGGTGATTTCTCACTTTCTGTCTCTCTGTCTGTCTGTCTGGCGAGCACACGTGCCCTATAGCAAAAAAAAAAAAAAAAAAAAAACCTCTCCAAACTTGGCTTTCCGGATAGAAAAGAAATGGTATTGGGATGAGCTGAATCGTGTTCCTCCCGTTCCCCCCACCAAATTCTTATGTTCAGATGCTAACCCTCAGAATGGGATCTTGCTCAGAAATAAGGTCATTGCAGATATAATTAGTTAGGATGAGGTCATTAGACTGCACCATTTCCATGTAAAAAGGGAATGTTTGGACACATACAGGGATAAGGCCATATGAAGATGAAGGTAGGGGGCTGCTTCCAAGAGCCTAGGAATGCCAGTGATTGCCAGCAACCCTCAGACAATCAGAGAGGGCCATGGACAGATTCTCCTTCACAGCACTTGGAAGGAACCAGCTCTTTCCACGTTGGCCTCCAAAACCCTGACGACACATTTCTGTTAAGCCCCTGGTTTGTGGTACTATGGTAAACCATCCTTGCAAATTAATACAGATGTTAAAAAGGCTGAAGTGAGAACTATGGCCTGCAGGTAGTTTACCTTTAAAACCAATATCAAAGCCCCGCCCAGATCTGCTGTGCAGACATTTATTCTGTTTTGTTGTTCAAACAAAAAGTAAAAATGCACAATTGTAAACACTTCCCATAAGCTCTTTGCTCCAGATCATCCCCTTAGCAGAGAGAAGTCTCTCTTTCTTCGCTAAATCCTAACCCTACTTTGTTCTCAACATAAGTTATATTCTGCCTAATTCTCAAATGCCTCAGGAGGAAAACACCAACTCCCTCTTTTGGACATAGATGGAACCCTCTGCAAAGTATGCTGTGGAAGAATCTCTCTTTCCCAACCAACTTAGCGTCTCAGCCTCTTGCTGATTTCCCCTTCATCCCAACTGGTTTTCAAAAGAAGACTCATTCATATGACTGAATAGTGGGGAATAAGGTCACAGAGAATATCACTAAAGGGTTGGGAGGACCCACGTTGCCTTACACTCTGACCAAATATATAGTCCTTAATGTGACACACCTCTCACTTGGTGGGCATTCCTTCTGGCCCATCGACACCAGCACCCCTGGGTCTTTGCACAGGCCTCGACCTCCCATGGAAGCATAGAACTCCACTCCTGTTTCTGCAGTGTCCTTGCAGCCTGATGACACCAAATTCCTATCAGACTAAGAAGCCCTCAAGGAACATGCCACTGTCTCCAGGACCCTGACAGCCTCTCCTTGCGATGAAACTGCTCGTGGCGGTACCTAGGGCTACATTATGCTGTGCTCAGTGGACCATAAAAGATAAGGTCATATCACTTAGACTCATACTCCAGTGCCTCTTCAAGTCCTTTTCTTTGGTTGCTCTCCACCTGTTGTTGCTCTATGACTGCCTCCCATACGCCCTCTTCTTTAGCCTTACTAATCCTCTATACTTTTCTTTTTTCTTCATAAATAATTATTTTTATTTAACTTTATTTATTTGTTTGTTTTAATTTGACGAGAGTGAGAGAGAGAAAGTGAGAAAGCAAACAGTTCAGGTCTGGGACTTGAACTGTGGTCAGTCATGTGGGAGTCCAGTACCATTAACCACTATACCACCTGCTGGCCCCAAGTTTCCTAATAATTATACAAATCGTGGGTTATGTTTCCTCCATGGAGGCTTACTTAGTGCATCCATTAGGATATAGGCTTTTTAGAGAGGTTTTTGCTATAGGGCTCGTGTGCTCGCCAGACAGAGAGACAGAGAGATAGAAAGCGAGAAATCACCCCCCCAGGGGGCTAGCCACGCCGCAATCCCTTCTCCTCCATTCTCCTCTCGGGATCTTGGGCACACACGCACATGTGCCCGGCGTGAGTTTTAAGCCACCGGGTCCCAGATGCGAACCATGGTCGACTACGTGGGAGTCCAGCGACTTAGCCATTACACTAACTGCTGGTCCTGATATAGGCTTTTTAGAGAGAGAATCATGCTTTCATTCTCCCTCTTTGTTCCTTAACTTCTAAAATTGAGTAACTTTCTACACAAAAATGTGTCATGACTTTTCTGATGATCCAATAGAAGTCACTCAATAAAGATCTGTTGGAGGTGGATTCTGCCTGAATTCGTTGTGTTCACTTACTCTTGGCACCTGCTTTGATCCCTAAATCCTTTCTGCTTCAGACATTTTTCCAGTTCTTCCACAGGTAATGATTATTGCCTATCTTCAACCAACTCTATAGAATGTTAAATGTAGCCTATTTTCCCTTAATTCAATGACAAAAGAACTCATAGATTCTCAGAGCTGAAATGTCTTTAGAATGAAACAGCTTTAGAATGAAATGTCTAAACATCTTTAGAACATTTTCAATCCATTTCTTTGACTCATGCAAGGTTGTGCAACTGGCATGAAGTGGCAGAAGGGAGCCGGAAGCTCCCTGAAGCCATATGTCCATCATGTAGATGTCGATGCCATTTATATGGCCACATACAGGGTGAGGGCCATAGACTTGTTCTGGAATGTTCTCTCTATTGACCCTTAAACATTTCAGTTTAACCTCAATGTGCTTCCAAGAAAGTCTAAGTGCCTTAGTCCACCTTCTCCACAGGCCTTCCATGTAAGCAGGATGAGCAGCTGCCCCCAACATAACCAGACTGCATAGACTCTACTCCCAGTGCTGACTAGCAGAGACACTGCCTACCACTCAATCAAAAATGTACAGATATGACTGCCAGGATGTCTACCATTTAAAGTGTTGTGCAAAGCTCAGAGGTAGTTCTGTTTTCAACCACTGAGAAAGCTTAAAGCAAAACAGTCTTACTGGCATAGAAGCGAGTCTCATTGTTTTCAATTTGAACACATGTTTTACATCAAGAGAAGGGCTGTGGTTGGAGTCGGTGAGCTGAAGGGAGATTCAAAGGTTCTTCAGTTCTCATAGATCTCAACCTCTTTAAAGCTCCAACATTCTGAGCACTTCAGACACTTCATCCCACTCAGGAGACGTGCTTGTGCCCACACTCTCAGGTGCCACCGTGCATACATAGGAAGTCAGCTGAGATCCAGAAAAACAGATAAAGGGCACAGGGTGATTACTTCACTACAATTATTTTTCCTCAGAGGGTGTAATTTCTCCTTTGGGAATTGTTAAGCTCCCTAATGCACATTCATATGCACAGAGCAGGTGATAGATACCTGCTCGTTGGCAATGCCACATCAGGTCACACATGTGATGGGTATAAACAAGCAAGCCTTGGGGAATGGGCAACTTTTATCGGGACCACAAGCAGGTTGGTGCCAGTCAGAACCAGTTAGGCTGGAGAGGGGATTGGAGGAAGGGGAAAGAGTTTTCATTCCGTTGTAATCCTTTTCAAGCCTCTCTTTTCTCATCCACACACTGGGATAATAGCATTCTCCCATGATATTTTGGGGTTTGATTAAAGAAGGTTGTTACCTGTGAAAGTACTTCCCACAGAGTAGATAATAGCCGCTCCACACAAAAAAGGGGATGCTAGCACTACTGCTGGCTCTTCTTTTTGAGGTAATGGGTTGTCTTCCTTTTGAGATGATGGGCTGTTTCCAAAGGGAAGGTGTGACAAGAAGGGGCCTCCAGTGTGTAGATCAAGCCAAGTCACAGCTGTAAGTATAAAGGTAGCACCCAACACTGTGTTCCTAATGGTTTGTGATCAGAGGGTCCCATGGAAAAGTGACATGGCAGAGTGATAAAGTGGGGCCAGGGGAATCTACTATGAGTCCCGGGGATCAGGGGAGTCATTTCACCTCCCTAATCCTGTTTGCCCGTCTATAAATTGGAGCATCCTACACACAGCAGAGTGTTACAGCCAGGCTCCTAAGGAATAATGCAAGGGAACAGGGTTGGAAACGACAAGATACTGAACATACGTGTGATATTACCATTATTTTCAGAGGAGAGAGGAGAAAAGGGGAGAACGAGAGGGAAGGATTGCCTTTAAAAAAATAATAAACTTTTACTTTTAGAGTAGCTTTAAATTTCCAAGAATGTCTAAAAAGATAGTCCAGAGAGATTCCATATACATCACACCCAGTTTCCTCAATCGTGACCATCTTATAGTGGTATGGTACATTTGTCACAATGAGTGACCAATACGGTTACAGTGGCATTAACTAAAGATGTCCATAGTTTTTGCTTAATGGCTTTCTGTTTAGGAGTCCATCCAGAATCCCACATTACATTTAGTAGCCATGTCTCCTTAGGCTCCTTCTGACTGTGATAGTTTCTCAGATTGTCCTTGTTTTGGAAGACCTTCACAGTTTTGAGGAGTCTTGGTCAGGAGTAGTCTAAGAATGCGTATTGGCCATTGTAATAGGTGTGCAGTGATAGCTCATTGTAATGTTTTCCATTTGCCTAATGATAGATGATGTTTCATCTGCCTATTTACCATTTGTGTATCTTCTTCTGTGAGGAGTCTGGTCAGATCGACTCTTTTTTTAGTTGAACTATTTTTTTTATTGCTGTTTTGATATTTCTTAATTTAGTTTGGATACAAGTCCTTTAGCTGGTTCATGTTTTGCAAATACATATTCCTTCCCAGTCTACAGCTTGTCTTTTTATTATCTTAGCAGTATCTTTCAAAGAGCAGAAGTTTTTCATTTTAGTAAAATTCTATTTTTTTTCATGGATCATACTTTTGGTGTTGTACCTAAAAATTTATTACCTAACTTGAGTTTTATCATGTGGGTTTTCTCTTATGGTTTCTTCTAGAAATTTTATAGATTTCCATTTTACATTTAGGTCTGTAATCTATTTTGAGTTAATTTTTGTGTAGTATGTAAGTTCTGTGACTAGATTTGATTGATTTTGCATATGGACATTCAACTGTTTCAGTACCATTTGTTGAAAAGATTTCACTTTCTCCATTGAATTGCCTTTGTACCTTTGCTGAAAATCAGTTGACTGTATTTGTTTAGGTCTATTTTTGGCTGTTCCATTTGTTGATTTATGTGTCCATTCTTTTGCCAATACCACACTGTCTAAATTAACGTAGCCTTATAGCAATTCTTGAAATAGAGTATTGTAAATCCTCCAACTTCGATTTTCTTCAATATTGTGTTAGCTATTCTAGGTCTTTTGCCTTTTTATATTAACTTTAATATCAGCTTATAAATATTTTTAAAGTAACCTGCTGGGATTTTGAATTGAATTGCACTTATTGAATTAGAAATAATGAAATCATTTTTTCTTCTTAGAGATTTTTGCTAGAGGGAGCATGTGGTCTCCAGAGAAACAGAAAGATAGAAAGTGTGAAAGGGGTAGGACCACACTGTAAACTCGTCTCCATTCTCCTCTTAGGATTTTGGGCATGTATGCACATGCTCCCAGCGTGAGTTTTAAGCCTTCTGGTCTGGGACTCGAACTGCATTCAGCCATGTGGGAGTCCAGCAATGTAAACATTATGCCATCTGCTGGCCCCAGAAATAATGAAATCTTAACAATATCTAGTCTTTTAATCCATGAACATGGAATGCCCCTCCGTTTATCTCTATATCATTTTCTTTCATTTGTACTTTCTAGTCTCCAAACATACAGATTGCATACATATTGGATTAAACTTATACATAGGTACTGATTTGGGAGAGTACTATTGTAAATGATAATGTAATTTTCATTTCAAATTAGAACTGCTTTTTGTTTTATTTCATTTTGTTTGGGTAGAGTATTAGACATTTTCTATATAGACAATAAAGAATTTCTATATACTAATAAAGAATTTTTATTTCTTTTTTTGTTTTAGAGAGATTTTTGCTATAGGAAGCGTGTCTTCACTAGAGAGACAGAGAGACATAAAGTAAGAAAGCACCCCCCAGGGAGGATGACCATTCCACAATCCCTTCTCCTTCATTCTCCTCTCAGGATTTTTGGGCACGCACGCACACGCACCTGGCGTGAGTTTCGAGTTGCCAGGTCTGGGACTCAAACTACAGTTGACTACATAGGAGTCTAGCAGCATAACCATTATGCCATCTGCTGATCCTTAGGAATTTTTTTTTTTCTTTTCAATCTGTATATCTTTTAGTTTAGTTTTTTTTTTAATTTTGTGTGTTTATTTTTGTTTTTGCTATAGGTAGACTTTCAGAATAATGTTATCTAGGAATGAGAGAAGACGTTCTTCCTTATACATTTCTGATTTTAGAAAAAAAGTGTTCAGCCTCTCACCATTAAGTATGATATTAAGTAAGGGGTCGGGGAGAGTTGTTGTTTTGTTTTATAAATGTTCTTTTAGCAAGTTGAGGAAGTTCTCCTCTATGCCTAGGTTGCTGTGATATTTTATCATGAATAGCATACTGATTTTATCTTTTCCTGTATCAATTTACAGGCTCATATAATTTTTATTATTTAGCCTCTTAATGTGATGGATTGCATAGAATGAGTTTTTGAATGTTAAACTATCCTTGAGTACATAGAATAAAAACCTATGTGGTAAACCACTAATTTTATACATTGTTGAATATGATTCATTAATTTTTTAAAGAATTTTTATACTTATGTTTGTAGGAGATATTGGTTTGTAGTTTTCCATTCCTAAAATGTGTTTATCAGGTTTTAGTATAGGATAATGTTGATGCTATTGTCTAAATATTGGTGTTCCTCCAACATTCATGTTGAAATTCTAACCCCCAAGACGGCACTAGGAGGTGGGATCCTTGGAAGGTAATTATGTCACTAAGGTGAAGCCTTTTTGGATGGATAATGCCTTTGTGAGAGGCCAGAGAGAGCTCTCACCTCTTCCACCTTGTGAGAACATGGCCAGAAGGCACCATCTATGAACTAGAAAGCAGGCCCTCATCAGACACTGAACCTGCCAGCTCCTTGATCATGGATTCCCCAGCCTCCAGAACTGTGAGAAATAAGCTTCTATTCTTTATAAACCACCCAGATTAGTATTTTGTTATAGCAGCTCAAACAGACTAAAATGACCGATGGCACGGAGACCAAACCCTCAGTCGTGCAGTCACCAGGAACTGAATTCTCCCAGCAACTTTAATGAAACTATAAGCAGATTCTTCCCTGGAGCCTCCAGATAAGAGGCTAGGGACTAGGATTGTGTAGATTCCATGTATCAATTTGGAGAGGATTACCACCTTAGCAATATAGTCTTCTAACCAAGGACTTCATATGTCTTTCTAGTGATTTAGATTGTAAATCTAAGCTATAGTTTGTCATTTTTAGCATATAGGCCTTTCATATCCTTTGTCAGATTTATCTCTGAATATTTAATATTTCTAAGGTATTATAAATGGCATTTTAAATCTCTTTTCTTTCTTTCCTTTTTTTTTTTTTTTTTTTTTTTTTTTTTTGGCTTTAGGGTGTGTATACTTGCCAGAAAGACAGAGAGAGAGAAAAACTGAGAAGTCACACCTCCCCCAGCAGGATCTAGGGGAATGGCCCACACAGCAATCCTTTCTCCTCCATTCTACTCTCAGGATTTTTGGCACTCACACATACACACACCTGACATGATTTTCAAGCCTCCGGGTCGGGATTTGAACTACAAAGTCAGCCATGTGGGATCTAGCTGCCTTAATTTCCACATCACCTCATTTTGATTGTTAGCCCCTGATTTTAATTTTTGATTGTTTCCCATTAATCATGGAAATGCAATTGATTTTTTATACTGGTCTTATATCTTGCACCCCTTTCTAAACTCACTAATTAGTTCCAGCAGTTTTTTGCAGATTTATATATTTTTGCTTGTTTCATGTGAGAGAATGGATTTGGTCTCTGTTAAACTGTTCTTGGTTTCAATCACAAGTTTGGAGGATCCACTTATTAAAAGTATATATTTCTAAGGTCAGATAGGCTGTGGATAGAGTGGTTGAAATCAGGACATGGTGGTGGCCAGACCCAGCATACACTGGAATGAGTGAGTCTGCTCTGCTCTGGCTGTAGACACGAACACAGAGATAATTCTTAGAACACTTTGCTCCAGTAAATGAGAATGAGATCTGTAAGGGTTGGCTTGAGAGTCCCATCTGCAGATGCAGGTGTTAAGCCCAGTGATGATTTAGTGTCCATCATGAAGGAAAACTCACTAAAGTAGAAGCCAACCACGTAATTGAATACTCTGCGGTCACTAAAACAGATGTCAGAAAGGTCAGAGGCATGGAAAATGCTTGTGGTTTATTACTATATTCATTTGCCAATGTAGCATGGTAACTTATCACAAGTTGAGCAGCTTAAAACAACACCCATATATTATCTCACAGTTGTGTAGGTCTGAAGTCCAGGTGGGCTCAACTGGTGCTTTGCTGAAATCCTAGGCTGTTATAGGGGAGGCTAATGAACAGTATCTATTATGTGGTGGTCTCTATCCAGTGTGTTGGGTCCTTTAACTGCCATAGCTGCCCTGAAAGTACATTAAGAGACTGGGACCAGAGAGGTTAAAGAAGTTGCCCAAGGTCACACGGCTACAAAGAGAGTCAGAGTTTGAACTCGAGTCTGCCCGACTCCAGTGCCCTTGCATCTGTCACTCACCACAAGGCCTTGGACAACATCCTTGTGCTGAGGAAGTCAGTGGTCCCCACTGGCAAAAGCTGTCAGAGTTCCTTAGAGAAACTGCTGACCATGGCTGAGTGAAGCTGGGGCACTTGGGAGAACCTCATGGCATCAGGGTTCTTTCCAGGCTTCCAGCCATTGGCCCATGGGTCTGCAAGTTTCCAAAACATGCCTGATACTTGAACAAAGGTGACTCCAAAATATAAGAAGAAAGCTCTAAAACCAATAGTTCCTTATCCAGTTTTATAATTTTATCATTTCAAGAATATTATATAAATAGTGTCAAGGTTTATGTTTCTTTTTCGTTCAGCATTTTTCTCTAGAGATTCATCTATGTTCTTGAATGTATCAATATTTAACACCCTCCTCCCCATTTTAAAAAGGTTTTCACCTTAGGGCGTGTGTGTTTGCTGGAGAGAGAGGAAAGAGACAGAGACAGTGAGAAGGAAAGTGAAAAATCACCCCCACCCCCCCGTGAGGGTGGGGATGGCTACGCCACAATCTTTCTCCTCCCTTCTCCTCTTGGGATCTTGGGCACACACACACACACACACACACACACACACACACATGCCCAGCATGAGTTTCAAGCCACTGGGTCTAAGACTCAAACCATGGTGGGATATGTGGGATTCCAGTGACATAACCACTACACCATCTGCTGGCCCCTTAACACCCATTTTTATTGCTGAGTAGTATTCTGTAGTATGGATGGACCAGGCCTTGTCTAACCAGTCACCTACTGCAGAGTGAGGGTGGAGAGTGTGATTGGTAAGGGAAGGGGACGGTCAGAGCATGGAGAGAACTAACTAAAGGAGAAAGTTACAGGTACACCATCGCCCCTCACAGACCTCTCAAGACATTTGTACTAGAATGTACACTCTCGGAGAGACAGAAACTTGTATTTTGATGGCTTGCTTCTGCTTCTGAAAAAAGAGGCAACACAAATGAACTCAGATCACCTGTCTTCACATGCACGTGCACACCGACATGAGCCCTCATGAGCTCACACATGCATACTTTTGCACACATGCACACACACCCAGGGATATGCCTGTGAAGAGAACAGCCCTAGCATACAGTAGTGTTATGGGAAGGCTCTGTCTCCTCCTTTCCTAATGCAGGTGTCCCTATAAACACAAGGGAGTGATGTTTTCTTTCTTTTTTTAATGTTGTTTAAGTTTTATTTTATTTGTTCCATGAGAGAGAGAGAATGACAAAAAGGGACAGACAGACAGGTGGCACCTGGTTGATGCCATGATCCACTCCCAGTCTCAGCCAGCCTGGATCATGGGCAAATACATGCCCAATGTGCTCAGAGAAGCCTTGGGACTCAAACTGAGGACCTCTTCTGATGAGGCCAGCTGCTACCACTGCATCTGCACGAGGGCGTGGCATTTTCTTCTGCAGATGAAATAGCAATGGCTTCTCCTCACCAGCACCTTTGCCTACTGATGCCTGTTAGGGAGCGGGTGAACTGGGAGGTGGGGGTGGGGACAGAGCCATCTATTCCTGACATCCTGAATCAGAACCTGCATTTTACTACCCACTAGAAATAATGCATGGGGAAGCCCAATGATATATAGCAATTGAATGTTTAAAAAAATAATGAGAATAAATAATAATAATAATAATAATCTGAAGAAAATGGTGAAAAGCTATTTGATGATGACATGGATAGTAATGTCTTTGTCTTGACTGATATGCATGGTAATTGCGCTGGAAAAAGAGGTAATACATTGTAAAAATACATGTGATTAAATGTAATATAAAAATTATAATAAATAAAATAAAATTTAAAAACGTAAAAGGAAAAAAATATGTATTAAAAAAAGAAATAATGCATGGGGCATAGAGTTTTTAGATTAAAGTCTTTTGTGGAAAGTCACAGGACTAATCACCCTAAAACATTGTGTCTATGGGAAGATGCATCTTGAGTTCCATCTTATAAAAGGATTTTATGGGCTTGGATTTTATGTAAACTTTGTTGTATCCTAGTGATATATATTTATTTAAACAAAACAGAAAACCTAGAGGATAAAGAAGATAGAAAGCATTACCTTAGCTGTTTATGGGTAATGCTCCTTGTTAGGACAATTTATGACCTTCAGGAACATCAGCTCTACAGGACAGGGGACCATGACTGGTGCCCAGAAACCCTTGGTGTCCAAATATGGGCTCAGCACCCCCAGTAAGTGGACAGTGGGCACATTCACACAGGAGACGCCGTCCCTTGACAAAATTTACACGTACGATCGACAGTACTCCATCCTCCTGAGAGCTCGTCCTCCGCAGGGAGACAAACTTAACTGCTGCTTCCCAGTGGTCCTCCAAACAGGCTGGGGACAAGTTGTGTATGAGGTGGTGCAAGTTAAGAATGTATCTCTACATCCAAACAACCTGAACAAACAATGATTCCACATTCTCCCTTCCCCCAGTTCCTCCAGAGAGCAGAAGCATTGTGTTGCTCTCTGTGTGGCTGCAAAAACTTGGAAAATAACTGGTTTTATTACAGTTCTATAGTCCACTCTCTGTTCCTCCGTCAGATGGTGTCTTTAGATATTTGAGAGGAGAGCTGTTAGTTAGCAAGGCATTCCAAGCCCCCAGACCTGATCCACTGAGCCAGCCTTGACTCTCCTACTCTCCACAAGGTTCACATTGCCCAGGCCACCCACTATTTCCTATTTTTCTTACTTCTTTTATTTAAATAATTATTTTATTTAGCTTTTATTTATTAGCATTCTTTTCCAGTTTGATCAGAGAGAGACAGAGAAAGAGAGAGAGGGAAAGGGAGAAAGCAAGCCACCAGGTCAGGGACTCGAACCACAGTTGCCCATGTGGGAGTCCAGTGCCTTTAACCACCACATCATGTGCTGGCCCTACTCTATTCCTATTTTTCAACTTGACAAATGCATCTCACCTCAAGACTTTTGCACTTGCTGGTCCCTCTGCCTGGACTGCCCCCCCTCACCCCCGATCTCAGTATGCTGACTCCTTACCCACCCCCGACCCATCTCCTTATTGCCTGAGCAGGCAGACTTCCGAGGCCATGTCTGAGGTGGACCCCTCCCTCTGCAGCCCTCTTGTCTTCCTGTTGTCCCATGGCACTCACCACAATCTGAAGTCCTCTCATTCTTCTATGGGCTTGATTGCTGCCTGTTTGTTCCTTGAGGAACATCAGTTCCAAAGGACAAGGGACTATCACTGGTGCCCAGAAACCCCTGGTGCCCAGATACGGGCCCAGCACTCTTTATGGATGGTCCTCAGTACTGTAAAGGAGAGCCTGTCCCTTCCTACCCTGACCTACGTACTCAAATCCCGCAAAAGAATCCCTGGCCCTGACCTTCCTGCAGCACCATCTGTGGACCCAGAGCCATCCTCAAATAACACGTGCCACAGCTGGCACGTGGGAGGCATGCCAGGATCCAGTGACCCCAGACAGTCACATATGAGGGTAAGCCCAGGGACAAAGATTTCTCAGGCCATGCAGGGGGCTTGGACAGAAGGTGCTGAGTAAAAGTGATGAAGCGTCTCTTCCCATGCATGTGAAGTCATGTAGTCAGATGGCTTAGAACTGGGGAGCAGCGCTAACTCAGATGACTCCAAACGGAGGGATTGCGCCAGAGCAAGATTTACTTCAAGTCTTCCAGATCTTGTGTCACCCCCACTCATCCTGGCTGAGCTGCTCACACTCCCCCAGCAGTCGTAACGCCTGCCACTCAGCCTGCTGCGCTCCAGCCAAGCAAAGAAGGACTTTCCCTACCCCCTGCTGTGTGTGTGTGTGTGTGTGTGTGTGTGTGTGTGTGTACATATATATATAATCTCCATCCACAGAGGAACATTTGTCAGAAGGCTCCTGGAGAGAAATGACTATTCCATAAAGATTTCATTTTTGTTGGAGTCCATCCACATCTCTATATTGCCATAAAAATTCAATAGGAAACTTCCATTACAAAAAGAGGCATAATTAAAAAGAAATAGAGACAGCTCCAGCAGAGTTGGAAGATTAAAGACCAAGAGGCCTAGCACAGACGGGGAAATTTTATGAGCAACCAAAGAAAGAAAAACACACCACACAGAAAACGTGCCCAGTGGAGACGGTCCTGGCTACCTTGGGTGAGACCAGGCACGTAGATCAGGGTACTGGTCCCTGAAGGGAGGAGCAGGCACTCACGGTCTCTTTGACTCAGCCACTGGCCTAAGTCTGAACGCACAAGGCTGTGTCCACGGGCCCTTAACAAATGCTGTAGCTACCCGTGTCGGAAGCCAGTGGGACATGGAGTCCCCAAGGTAAGAGAGTCCACAGTGGTCCAGGGCTCTGCAGTTCTAGGACCTGGGGGGGACTCGGTGGTCACACCAGCAATCAGAGAGAGGGAGAAAGACTTTTAACTCCCCTCTGGATCCTTAGCCAACATTCAACTGAAATACTCAACTTCAAGGTCCCAATTCACTTTTTACTGGACTATTTTTCTCATTTCTAATACAGTAGATATTCATTGTAGAAATTTTAGAAGTACAGAAAAGCAAAAAGGGGGTCAACACACATCAACATGGGCTGGCTCCATGGCCTTGGGGTTAAGGCAGCTAGGTCCCACGTAGTAGACCCTGCTGTTTGAGTCTCACACCAGGCTCATGTGCATGTGTGCCCCAAATCCCAAAATGAGGAAGAGACAGAGGAGAAGGGATTGTGGTGTGACCATGGCCCATGAAGGACAGGTGCTTTCTACCCTCCCTCTTTCTCTGTCTCTTTCTCTCTCTGGCACAAAAAAATCAAACAGAAACAATGATTGCTCACATACACTACTTTCTTTTTTTTTTTGGAGGGTTTTTTTTTTTTTTTTTTTTGCTATAGGGTGCGTGCGCTTGCCAGAAAGAGAGATGGCCACACCGCAATCCCTTCTCCTCCATTCTACTCTCAGGATCTTGGGCACGCACACACATGTGCTCAGCGTGAGTTTAAGCCACCAGGTCTGGGACTCGAACCGCGGTCGACTACATGGGAGTTCAGCGACACAGCCATTACGTTAACTGCTGGTCTTGACTACTTTCTACATCCTAGGGGCTGTTTAAGACTTTTTATATATAGTAATATCTAACATAATCCTGATAACAACCCTGTGAGATAGGTACTATCATATTTTACTAACAGAGGAGGGAACTGAGGCCCACAGAAGCTAAGAACTTGCCCATGCTCCCACAGTTAGTATGTGTTAGAGCTGGGATTAAATAAAGTAGTCGGCTTCAGAGTCCACGTGTGTTTCCATACTTCTAATGTAAGTCTAAAGCATTCATATTCTCAAATCCTTTTATTTGAAGATCTCAGTATAAGTAGAAAAAATATAATTATCGCCACAGACCTGAAGTCCAAGGGGTGCCAAGGTCCTGTTCTCACCACACATAAAATTCTTTCAGTTGTCACAAATGGTGATGAAGACAAAGCTGAGGCAAAAATCAAGGTTCTCTCAGTTCAAGCTTGAGGAGAATAGTGAGAGGGCAGGAAAGATCAGATAGAATGATGAGATCTAAAGCCCCCTGCTAGAAACCCCATCTCTGCTGAAAGTGCTGCAGGACCTGGGCCCAGGAGCAGACCCTTCGTGTCTTATCTGCAAGAAGCACTGCTGTGTCTATCCCACCTGGCTCTGCTCTCAGGATTAGCATTGCATAACTGGAGGGCACACTGCTGGTGTCTGCTCCCTGCCTGGTTCTCCCCATGGAAGAACCAGGCCCTAGAGAAGAGGAGGTTTGGGACCAGCAGTTGACGTAATGGCTACGTTGCTGGACTCCCATGTAGTCGACTGCAGTTCGAATCCTGGACCCAGTGGCTTAAACTACCGCCAGGTGCATGTGCGTGCGTGCCCAAGATCCCAAGAGGAGAATGGAGGAGAAGGGATTGCAGCATGGCTATCCCCCCTGGCGGGTGATTTCTTGCTTTCTGTCCCTCTGTCTGCCTTTCTAGCAAGAGCACATGTTCTATAGTAAAAAACCTCTCCAAAAAAAGAGAGAGAAGAGGAGGATTGACCGAGATCTCGGGTTCACAATGGAGAGAGCCTTCCAGGTCTTCCCCTACTGGCACACTGGACCTTTACTCAAAGATGGCTGGCCTCTTCATCCCACCCTGTCCTCTGGGAAGCCTTTCCTGAGAACTCCTTCTGTAGCCATCCTCTGTAAGGCTGTTTCCTATTTGCTGTATCTTGTCCCAGCACCATCACCAGTAATTTTTGAGGTTAGTTCTGGCTATGCTGCCAGGATGTGGGGTCCTTGGTTCTTCCTTCTTTGCCATAGAGCTGGCCTGGATGGGAAAACGTGTGAGCCAGGATTTGCCCCTGAGGAAAAGTGGGGAAGGGGCCTGTGGCTGGCCTGGAGGTTAGAAGCCTCTCCACTCCCCAGGCACTGACTAGCTTCTTTCTGTGCTGCAGCTTCTTTGCTTTCCAAAGGCTCTGGTGGTCCTCACACAAGGCCTCTGAGATGAGTCTGAGCAAATCTGAACTGAGCCTGGGTTCCTAGAGGCAAGCTTCATACACATCCTGGTCATGGGCACCGCGGCCTCACCAGATCCTACTTAGCTGGACGTCTTCTGAGAGCACAATTTGAAACAAAATGGCTCAGAGAAGACAGAGGGGATGCACACTGACTCACACACAAGCTCTCATGCACAATCCCAAACACACTCAACCTTGCTCAATCACACATGCAACCTCACGCCCACACACATAATCTTAAACACAACTTCTCACCCACATACATAATTTCACACACACAAAAACACAAACATATGTGGCTCACAGATACACACTCAACCTCACAGACACTCAACCTTTCTCACTCACTCTCGACCACACACACACACACACACACACACACACGTGTAGTAGAATGCACAAAGCACCCCTCGTTGGAAATGATTAAAAGGTGATCTAGTGCTTAGGAAGCACTAAGATTTTGGTCAAACCCTCCATAGTGATTACTGCCTCAAATGGAGACCCCAATTTCTGGGAAAACAATGTGGTGAAATAAATCTAAGTTTTAGTTTTTTCATAATACTCATTTCCCATGAGCTTTCTGAAGACCCCCTCAGATACTCTAGGAAATTCATGACATTCACCTGGACATTGGAGAAGTTCTTCAAACAGAGGACTAGCCCCACGTCACCATTTCCTGCATGATTACAGAAGGTGGGATTGCTGTTAGAAATCAAGTAACCAGGGGATACATGAACCACACCCTTGAATACTGTAGACAAACAAAGGGAAACCTGCCAAGATACAATGGATCTGTACACAATCAATCCATCTAACTGTACGTCCATCTGTACACAGTCAAATCTGTCCATCTGGCCCATTCTTGCCTGGGTAAGTTAAACCAAATGGGAATCACAGTCACTTGAAAAGACCACGACTGTCCATCCAATCATTAGCATTCTCCCCAGATGCCTCTCTGAGACGCTTCTCTTTAGATTGACTCTTTTATGTCTTTCTCTCGGAAACACGGTACAGATATCAGAATTACTCCTTCACAGCTGGAACGAGCCACTGTATTCAGAACAAAGCCTGATCTCCATTTTTGATCTCTGGGCCCACAGTGGGAGTTAGTCTGTGCCACTTCAGGAAGGCGTTCATCTCTTTGGGCCTCAGCAAATAAAGAAGTTGAGGCTATAGCTGTACTCTTATGGGTAAAGATAGATCCAGTGATGAGGTCTAAATTTGTCAGCCAGAAACACCCATCACTGTTCAAGCACCCAGGGCTGCCAGTAATTCCTTTGATTAACTTTCTCCCAGAGGTTTCTGTCCTGAAACCCACATTTTACTGATCTAACAATGCATTTTTACCATTTTGAGTTGACCAAAAATGTACTTAGCTATCAAGCAGTGCTGCCAATGAGCAAGAGAAAACCAGTCTGTAAAACATAAGCTAGAATTCCCACCAAAAGCAATGCCATGTGAGGTTCGAGTTATGGGTACAGTATATCATTGGAAAAAGGGTTTATAACTTATAGAAACTGCCCTTCAGCCCTGCACTCTCTTCATGGGTCCTCTTGGGATCCAGGGGCCTTGAGCTGGGAGGTGCTGGGTCTGGTGTTCTCTAAGCTTCTGGCATGCTGAGGCAGCTAGCCTCAGCAATTCTGGCTGCCAGGGAGAAGGACACCAAGGACTCTCAGATACTGCCAGAGAGAATGTAATTTGGTACAATTTTGGTGGAGGCCATGTGGCAATACATTTTAAAAGCCTTAAAATGGGTATAAAAGAAGTTCCCATTCTGGTAACGGTGAAGTGATCCCTGTGGCCCAGTCCTCCTGTTGATAATAAACATACACACACACACACACACACACAAGCAACTATATTAAAGCACTGGGGAGCAACCAAAAAGTAGACAGAAACCAGAATTTGACCTTTGAAAGAAGGAACTACACTGGGTGAGATGTGTGTCTGTTTTTCTCTAAGGGCTCTCCTCTGTCTGCCTGGCAGAGAGCTGCAATCTTATTGCTTAAGGTATCAAAGGACAGACTTCAGGGCTGCCAGAGCGACTGGAAATTGAGGGGGTGTCTTAGTCTGCTGTAGTATTGCTGATAGAAATACCCCAGACTGGGTGATTTATAAAGAATAGAGGTTTATTTGGCTTTCACCTACAGTAGCTGGAAAGTCCAAAGGCGTGGTGTTAACATCAGATCAGCTACATCACAGCACGGCCAACGGAGGGAGGATGGTGGGTGCATACAGAGAGACATAGAGGCAATCATCTTCCTTTATATAACAACCCCTCTCGTAGGAACTAACTCTTTCGCATGAGAGCTAGAACTCACTCAGTTTCATGAGACAGCACTAATCCATTCACGAGGGCAATGCCTCATGATCTAATCCCAGCCTACAAGGCCTCACCTCTTAAAGGTCTCGTCGCCTCCCAACGCCATTACACTGAAGACCAAATTCTAAAACGTGAACCTTTGAGGGACAAACTGTTAACCAAACCTTGGCAGAGGTTAAGTCTTGAAAAGAACTAAAAGTTTTAAAAGTTGAGCAGCCTTTTCAATCATAGCTCATTGATTAGGAGACAGAGTTTGGAATGTGAATCCACAAACTTTTCCAAGAGAACCTTGGCGAACATCTTGGGTATTCCACTGAAATCCTGGTGGGCAGTCACATCTAAGAGCAAAGACTTTGTTTTCAGGATTAAAGATTTTTCTTTCAAACTAAGAAAAAATCTAAACCAATATACCGTATGGATTATACCAAGCTTCTGTAACTTCAGGATGATACTCCATTATTAACTGTTGGATATTGTCCAAAGATGTTGTATATTCTGGACAATAGGATCCAGAAGTTCCCAAACTGACAGAACTAAGAAATAATAAATTCAGTGGATAGGTCTAACCTCATATTGGAGGCAACTGAAGAAGCAGTCAGTGAACTGGAAGTCAGGTCCACATAAATTTTCCAATCATAAGAACATATTGGTTAAGGGAGCTGGATCCCCCATGGCTGACCATGTGGTTCAAATTGCAGCCCTGGTATCTTGAAAAACATGCTAAGCATGTGTGCATGCATGGCCCCCAAATCCTGACAGGATGAAGAAATGGAGAAAGGACTATGGTGTCACCACATCCTACTTGGAGGGTTCTTTCTCTCTCCCTCACTCTGCTTATCTGTAGTGAGCATGGCATGCTCTCTGGTAAAATAAACAAAGGAAAGAATACAAGGAGGAAATAATTTTTAAAATCAAAGAGCACCAGTAGCATTTGCTACAATATCAAACAGTTTAATGTGTGTAATAAAAATTTTAGAAAAGAGCAAAAGAATGGGAAGAAAATACTTGGAAGAATGTAGTTGAAACATCTTACATCTGATGAAAAGCACTAACTTATAAATCCAAGGGTCTCAATAAACTCCAAGGGAAATGAATACATACACATCATAGTCAAACTATTGGAAAAAATAGAAAGAGAAAAATCTCGACCAGCCAGAGAAAAAAATGACATATTACATAGTGAGACCAATGATATAAATCATGCCTTTTTATCAAAAACAATGAAGCCAGAGTTGGTAAAAATGCCATGATAGTATAATGATAAATGCTGATATTGCATGTCCCGTAAAATATATTCTTCAAGCAAAGGAGATAATGTAGATATTTCCAGTTAAATAAAAATGAGGGAATTCATCACCAGGAAATTTGAAAGGAAGTTATTCAGGTTGAAGAGAAATGATACCAGAGATACTAAAAAAAATGAGTAATTAGAAACATACAAACTAAACCCACAGTGATACATCATTTCCTGTTTACTAGAATGGCCAAAATTATAAAGAATGACCACACAAAATGGTGGTGAGGACATGCAGCAACTAGAATGCTCATACTTTAGTGGGAACATATAATTTCTTCAGAAAACTGTTGGGCAGTTACTTATAGATTAAACACACATTTACAGTATGACTTAGCAATACTTTTAGATATTTTCTTAAGAGAAATAAAAACACTTTTCCATAAAATGACTTGTAAATGTTCTTAACTTCGTGATCATAATACTCCGAAATCGGAAGTGGCCCAAATGACCATCCACAGGTGAATGGCTATAAATTGTGGTATAATTGTGCCATGAATCACCTCTCAGCCAATCTGAGGATACACACAAGTCTCAGATAACTTCAATACGATGCCTGTGGTGAAAACAGGTCACAAGGAACTCAGCCATAGGCATCCAGGCATGAGATGTAGTAAGATTAAAAAGGGACACCTGAAGACCAGGAGGGAGGCGGTCTGCTTCTATGGGAAACTAGACCTTCCTCCCCAAATGCCACAGAGTGCACATTTCCACTTCTCCTGCATCAAGACTACATTTTGAAAAGGAAAACAAGGTCCCAGCAGGTGGCATGGTGGTTAAGGTACTAGACTCCCACAAGGCTGCCACTGTTCAAGTCCTGGACATGGCAGTTTACTTTCTCTCTCTCTCTCTCTCTCTCTCTCTGTGTGTGTGCGTGTGTGTGTATGTGTGTGTGTGGTAACATGCCCTATAGCAAATTAAAAGATAATAATAATAAATAAAATTAAACAATTCAAAAAAAGAGAGAAGAAAAATAAGAGAAGATACTTTGACAGTACCAGAAACTTAGACCTCACTGAGTCTAAGTACTAAAACAGTAGAGATTGAGAAATCTTTAGTAAATATTTAATTGCCTCTAAGGGAAGGAGACCTTGGGTGTAAGATGAACTTAGATGTATTTTTTTCTATATTTTTTTCTTGCATGTGTACATACACGTTAGAGAGACACAGAGCAAAAAAGAATGAGTGAGGGAGAGAAAGAAAGAAGATAAGCACCCCTCACAAGGTCTGGCTGTGCTGCGATCCCCTTCTCCAGTCTTCTAGCTCGGTGGATCTCGGTCAGTCATACACGTGCCCAGCACGTTTCAATGACCATACTGGGGATTTGAACCACAGTCACCATGTGAGATCAGAATTTTCTTGAGTAGTGCATTACTGCTATGCCATAGAGCCAGTCCCTTAGGTATATTTCTTTAAGTGAAAATTATATTTTTTTGCATTTCTGACATGTAGTCAAGTTATTTGTGTATTTCTAGAAGATCTAAACATTCGAGATGAGCTGGGAGAAGAGTGACCTTTGAAAAGAGATAAGATTAGGGGTGACCTGACTTGTCTGAGACCTCAAGGATTCTACATCCAGAGTTTGGGGGTTCCTTTGCACTAAACTCTTAAGTGATAAAACAGTGCTACAACAGGCTTCAGTGAGCCATGCCTGCTTGAGATAACCTGTTCTCCTTTGTCATTCAATTTAACTCCAGTGCAATTTCAACTCCAGACAAAGCACATTTTCCACACAGACTCAGCACCAGCTCTGAGAAACAATATGCCTGCATTTTGTCAAAATATCAAAATGCATTGTTAAAATAAAGTCTTATTATTCTTGTGAAATTTTGAAGATTTTTAAGTGTTCACCTTCTACTGCATACTCTGAAATCCCAGAAAGGCCCTTGCCTCTGCTCTAGGAGGAAATGGTAGGTGATCCTCCCATGACCCTACTCCCTTACCCTTAAGAATAACCAGTAGATAAGAGTAGCTTCCTGGTGATCCAAATTCAAAATAAAAGGGAGTGAGGTGCTTTCACAGACAGATAATTCAAGGGACAGGTTCAAGCCTGTATGATCAGCCATCCCAGTTTGCCTGGGACTCACCCAGTTTTAGCACTGAAATTCCTCCATCTCAGGAAATCTCTCAGTCCCACACAAACCAGGACAATTGGTTCTTGCAGTAGGTCAAGAGCTATAGTCAGAGGCTCTCCCTCCCCTGGGGCAACTGCCCTTCTCCTGGAATTCTGTTTGGCTTGCTCTCTCTCTCTCTCTCTCTCTCTCTGTGTGTGTGTGTGTGTGAGAGAGAGAGAGAGAGACATAGAGAGAGAGTGTGTGTCTCTGGTCAAATGAAAATAAATGAATGAAAAAAAAAAGGCTTCCTAACCCAGGGGTCTGTGTCCTGCCACTCCAGCCAGCTCCCCTGGCTTTCTGTTATCATAGATTTTAAACCTCAGCCCACCCCTCACACTCCAATTTGCCAGTTGCCCAGCCCACTCCCTGCCTTGTTAGATGTCAACCAGAATTTGTCTACATTGCCTTTCTTGATACCTCTAGCCTGACAGCACCAGGCTGCTTCCCAAGAAGATTCAGCATTTAGAAAGTTTTTATTTTACTATTTATGAGTTATCTGTCAATTTACAAAGCTATCAACTCTGATGTAAAGAGTATCTTTTCTTTGCCGTTGTTGCTATTGTTACCTAAATGAGAGCTATATACTTTCAAAATGCTTAAACATGTGTGGCACCTACATTCAGTTCCCTACGCTCAACTCTCAGCCTCCAGAAAAAGCCAACTTTGGGGGATTTAAGTTTTTGTTTGGTTTCTGGTCCTCGTGAGTCCTGGTGGGGTAAAACAGCAATAAAAAGCTAAAAGACAGGCCGTGCCCACTGCTCCTCAGCTGCTCTGGGAAGGTGACCTCTGCAAAGTGACGGCAGCTGTGTGTGGCCACGTCGTCACCAGCAGGAAGTGTGGTCTGGCCTGCTGCTTTCATTTGCTGGATCATTTCTTTAGCCAATACTCCTTGCATATCTAGGGCTTCCAATATGAAACACAAACCCAGCCCACATCTGCTATGGCTGCAGCCTGCCACGCGAATCCTCGTGCCCATTGTTTGGAATCCTATGTGCCCTGCAAATGGTGAAGTAAATGGGAGTTTCATGAACAAATATGAAGGATCTGGCAACAAGGCTGTGATCTTATGGAATCAAAGATACTGCAGCTGCACAATATGGAAGTGGAGGCAGCAATCAGTGAAGTCAACGCCTTCCTCCATCACCACCGCTCTGCCAGTACACCCCAGGATCATCCACCATGGACAGACCCCAAGGCCTTGACATGGGTTCCTAAGACGGCACTCCAGAATGAACCCTCAAATCCTCAGCATGGCAGACAACCCTTGGGTCATAGGTCATGAATGCAGGCAACAGAGTCTGTGTCTGTGAACTCCATCATGAGGGCCCATGTTTTAGGGTTGTCAGTAAATCGGAGAGCCATGAAGAAGGCTGGGTTGTCAGAGTTAGGAATGACATGCCCGGGCACCCAGAGAGTAAGAATAGCAAAAATGGGCATGAGCAGCAGCAGTGTGGTCAGGGAGTCACTGCTGAGTGAACAGCACAAGCTGCCAGGTCTCAGACACAGCATCCAGTGTCAGAGCTTGGTGGCTTCTTACGGCTATACCAAGAGAGGGGAGGAAGAACTGACGTGTCCAGCTCTAAGGTAGGCTGGCATTTGGAGCCAGCCCTCCCCCAAAGCATCATGCAATAGAAAGGGCACTGCCCACAGGAAACTGCCAAGATGGGGTAAATGCGGGTGGCCCTGAGTATGCTCAACTCTTCTAAGCCTTTTTGTTTTTTCAAAGAATTATTTATTTCATTTCATTTATTTACTTATCTTAATTTGACCAAAGAGAAACAGAGAGGAAAGAGAGAAAGTAAGTTGTCAGGTCCAGGACTTGAACTGCAGTTAGCCATGTGGGAGTCCAGCACCTTTAACCACCACGCCACCTGCTGGCCCTGCTGACTAGGTTTTACTGCTCCTTTGTTACTAGGCTTCTTTAACTACCATTCCGGGATGCAGAGGGTTGCCCTTGGGTCTATGCTGTAACATAGGCTGAGTGGTGGTCCCAGTGATCAGCAAATCCTAGAACCTGAGAATGTCACCTTACACAGCAAAAGGGACTTTGCAGATGACGATTAAGTTAAAGATCTTGAGCTGGGAGACTATTCTGATGTGTCTGGATGGGACCTTATCAAAGGGAGGCAAGAAGCTCAAAGGAAGGAAGACCATGATGATGATGGAGGCAGAGGGCGCTGTCTCTGGGGCACCTAGGTCACGCATTGCTCAAGAGAAGCTAGACTCCCCATGGTGACTGTGCTTCAAATACTGGCCCATTCAGCCTGAAAGACTGAGCGTTCAGGTCCATGCTCACAATCCAACCAGCTGGAGGCCTGGAGGGAGGGATCACCGTGTGAGTAATCCCTGTAGAGGACGCTCATCTTTTTCTGTCTCTGTTTCTGTCTCTTTCTCTCTCTCATGTGCGTGTGTACAGATTCTGTCATGAATAAAGAAGAAGAGGAAAAGATGAAGGGACCACAAGCCAAGGAATCATCTTTCAAGAAGCTTCCAGAGCTGGAATGGACAAACTGATTCTCCCCAGAGCCCTGCTGATACTTTGACTTTAGCCCAATGAAACCAATTCCAGCCTTCCGGCCTCCAGAGTGGTGAGAGGTTACATGTGTGTTGTTCCCAGCTACACAGGAGTTAGGGCAGCCAGGAGAAATGGGTGTAGTTTGCATGAGAAAAGCAGAATAAAGAACCAAATCAGCTCTTTAATCCATAGGGGTCACACCCCAGGAACCCAAACCCCTGCCTCCTGCTGGGAAACATCCTCCTAGCAGCGCTCCCAGCTCAGAACCCCTCTCTAAAATCCTCAGGAAATGGCGAGGGTCCTCCTGGTTCAGCCCCTGGGCCAAGCTGGGACCTTCATTATCTCCAAGTGTGTGGGTTCACCTGCTGGCAGCACCCAGAATATAGGGCATCCCAGGGCCTTCTGAGTCATGCCAGCTCATAGCCTGCAGACGTGGCAGGGGCCCTGCAGCTGGGGTGTGGGCTGAGTTGGGGCCTGGGCTTGCAGGACTGCTGGAAGCTGTAATAGCAGCAGGTTTGATCTGGGACCTGCAAAATCAAGCACATGCTGGAAATTTTCAGATCCAAGTGGGACTACTCAGGGCTCTGCAGGTACAGGTGGTGTTGCACTGTCACCCAGGTATTTTGTCAAAAGCCTGGGGACTGGCCCGGGTTGCAGACATCCTTCAAGGATGCTGAAACAAACCCAGGTGAAAAGAAAATGTTTCTGGGCTGGTCATTGGTTCCATCCTCAGGCAAATGTATTTATCTCACTGCTTCTCAGCCCATAGGGTGTGAAGTGGGGAGGGAGATGCTTTAGGGACTCACTGGGGGGTGAGGTGCTTTTGGTAAAGCTCCTGTTTACAGAAATGACCTTCTACTGTCAAAGAAAATGACCCAGAGGAAAAAAAGTTTTTTGGGGGTGGGGGCTGCTTCCTTTTGCTTTTTTGGTTTATAGCATTAAAAACTGTCCTTCAAACTTCGTCCCAAAACACATCAGAGCTTGACAATGACAAATGGGGAACAGATGTTTCTGGGCCATCAGAATCACAGCTTCCTCCTCCACACGCAGGCTCTGGGATGCAGAGGTCAGGCTGGGCTGGCTTTAGAGGCCAGATGGACAAGGCTCCGGCCACTGACGTTCCTAGGGTGTGAGGAACCCCAGGGGACAAGCTTCCTCTGACTGAGTTGGGCAACTTGGGGCTTTTAACTGCCTTGGGAACTAGAGTGTGTGCCTTAAATGAGGAACTAGGACGGGCCCTTGTTTCCCAGCAGGGCAGCGTACAGAGAGACCTTTGTCCCCCAGGCCGATGAAGCAGGGGCAGGAGGATCCTTTCCCAGGACACACGAGCCCATTAGAGATGAGGGCACTCACTTTCCTGTAGCTCTCGGACCTCTTCCCCCTTACTTCCTGCTCCTTGAGAACCCCTAGGCCCCAGTAAGTGGGTGTGGCAGAAATGGGTGGATGGATCTCCTCAACCACGGTCTTCTTCTGCTGGGCTTCACAACCTGCACCCATGGCTCCTGCCACACTGCCCTTGAGAGTCCAGTGAAAGGCTCTGGGGAGCAGGCAGTCTGAGTGGGTGCAAGGGACATGGCCTCATCTACGCACCGGGCAGCCAGCCAGGAGGCACCAGAGCATGGCATGGGTAGGCAGGAGGAGCCCTGACTGGAGGTTCCTCCACACTCAGACCACTTCCCTACCAGCGGCCCTGCAGCGGCAGGCTTTGAAGGGGCCTCACTCATTTCTCCTCTATCCACTCAACATTGAGTGTGTGGTCAGTGGAAAACTGGCCGCTCTTCAACTTGCGTTAGGAACCACCAAGACTATGATGGGCCATGTTCTTGATACCAGTGGGAAGAAGGGCAGGTTCTACAGTACAACTCCATGGGTCCAATTCTCAGCCCAGGACTTCCCCCCTACATGCTCTGGTGTTTCTTAAGCTCTGGGTGTCTCAGTTTCCCCATTGGTAAATGGTGAGAAGTTTTGGGCTCTCCTCAGAGCTGCTCGTGTGTATTCAATGATACGGGATTGTCAGGGCAAGTAGTGGGCCTGGCGTGAGTGCGGGTTACAGATGAAGAAACAGAGGCTCCGAGCTGAACACCTGGCCAGCAGGATGGAGCCGACTTTGACCGGGAAGTCAGGCAGTCTGTCCACCAGCCTGCAGTTGGTTGGCGTGTAGGTGGGCCTTGTCTACTCTGCAGACATGCGTCTGGTGGCGTCAGGCAGGGAAGCGGCCTGGCACCTATCACTGAATCCTAAGCAGAGGGCAGGGGACGAGGGGGTGGCTGGAGCCCAGTTCACGTTTGTGAAGCACTTCCTGAACTGCACATTCAGTTACCACAGAATGAGTCAAGGCCCCTTTTAAGTGGCTTGCTGAGCTTCCCTCTGATCTGGCACCGACTCTCCGGGATGGACGGCAGCAGTCTTTCCTGACAAGCTTCTGCACGAAGCCCCTTCACTGGGCACAGCCCTTGTCCATCTATCCTCTGGTGTCTCCCCTACGACAACCCCGTGGGACAGGGGCTGGTCTCGTCTTCATTTTACATAGGGGGAAACTGAGGCTTAGAGTTAGTGAGCTGCCTTGGACCACACAGCTAGTCAGGGCCAGGGCTGGGATTTGAACTCTGGCTTTTACCTGCTCCACTTGCTGCTCTGCCTGGCTTGCTGGGGTGAGAAAAGCCATGGTCACCTTTGCTGCCCAGGCCAAGCAGAGGCCTGGGATCTCTCCTAAGCCATTTTGTAAATTGGAGCTGGGACAGTGAGGTTTGAGGGGCAAGGCATTAGAAGTGAGTCCTCACACCCCAGAAGGAAACAGGACTGAACTCTCTTGGAAGAAAGGGCAAGGGACCCACTAAAGGGATGGTGGCTCCCCCAATTCTGTATAGTCCTGGGCCCGACGGCTTAAAACATGCTGGACATTGGGAACCAGCAGTTAGCGTAATGGCTATGTCGCTGGACTCCCACGTAGTCGACCGCGGTTCGCATCCTGGACCCGGTGGCTTAAAACTCACGCCAGGCGCGTGTGCGTGCGTGCCCAAGATCCCGAGAGGAGAATGGAGGAGAAGGGATTGTGGCGTGACCATCCCCCCTGGGGGTGATTTCTCACTTTCTGTCTCTATGTCTCTCTCTGTCTGTCTGGCGAGCACACGCGCCCTATAGTGAAGACCTCTCAAAAAAAAAAACATGCTGGACGCATGTGCATGCATGCCCCAAATCCTGGGTATTGCATTGTGGCCACCCCCCACCCCGGAGGGCACGCAATTTCTCACTTTCTGTCTCTGTCTCTCCAGCGAGTGCACACGCCCCATAACAAAAATCTCTAAATAAATAAATAAATAAATAAATCCAGGACCACTGTCATTTGTGTGGTTCGCCATCAACCAAAACATCATGATGCAGCATGTGACTAGACTGGGAAGCAGTCTCTCTCTCTCTCTTACACACACATAGAATAACAATATTAGGTCATAACCACAGCTCAACAAATCTGACAACGTTTTCATCTTCCTTGTTCATCTTGGCGAAATGGAAACAGAACTGGATTCTATATCTTTCTTTCTGATTCTCTGGTCTTTTTAAAAAGTAACAGTAAATCAGGGAAATAAAACATAAGCTCTTTGTAAAACATGACAACATTATAAATAAGGCTCAAGAACCCCTCCACTGCCGCCCAGATCAGGGGGCCCTCCCCAGGCCAACCACCACACTGTTTGCTGCGAGTTTTTGCAGACTGGGCAGAACTTTCTAGGCTCCTCATTATTTGCTGCTTAGTTTGTCAAGAGCAGGCTCAGGCCTGGTGACTAAAGCATGTGCTTACGGGAATAGTGGCCTGGAAGTCAAATCCTAAACTTTTCCACAAAGTCTGTCTCCTCAGAAGAGCCCAGAAAGGTCGGAATTGTGCCAAGAGCTTTCCTCCAGACGAGACCTCAGTTTCTGTGTGCAGCCTTCCTTGAGACACTCTCTCATCTGCCCACTCCATGCACCACACTCTAGCTAGTGGGATCCGCATTTCCATTTTACAGATAATGACCTGAAGGCTCCATAGAATTGAGTCTTACAGAGGGGACCAGCAGTTGGCATAATGGCTATGTCGCTGGACTCCCATGTAGTCAACAGCGGTTCGAGTCCTGGACCCAGTGGCTTAAACTCACGCCAGGTGCGTGTGCGTGCGTGCTCAAGATCCTGAGAGGAGGATGGAGGAGAAGGGATTGCAGAGTGGTCACCACCCCCACCATCCCCCTCCCCTGGGCGTGATTTCTCACTTTCTATGTCTCTCTGTCTTTCTGGCGAGCGCACGTGCCCTATAGCAAAAACCTCTCAAAAAAAAAAAAAAAAAAAAAAAAAAAAGAATTGAGTCTTACACAAAACTATCCACACCAACTAGCTTCTCTGCTACAGTGGTGGCTCTTTACCTCCAGGTCCTGCCTTCTCACTACAAACTCAGCCGGAGGGGCCTTTCCGGGCAGGAATGTCCCATATCCCTGCTGCCATTGGAGTCCCCACATTCCCTGACCAGAGCCACCTGCTTCTGCCTCAAGCCTCACGAGATTCTGGGCCTGTGTTCTCATGGGAGAGAGAGGCTGCATTCAGCCTCTCCACACAAGAGCCTGGGGGACTCGAGAGCTTCTGGAAGAGTCTAGGAGAACATAAATACTAGACCTTCAAGCAATCCCAATGTTAGCAGCAGATGGTAAAAATGAAGGAAAGAGACACACCAACCTCTGTTCCAACTTTGTCATCCTATATCCTTCACACTGAGCACATCCATGCAGGATGGAGGGAAGCAGGCCCACCTAAATCTCTGATTGGACTAATGTGGGTGGCCCTCATGGTGAAGTGGGTGACGGTAATTGAGGCTCGTACCCTCAAGTGAAAGCAATTGGGAGAAGAGGTAGACAAGGAAAACAGCATTAAAAAATGGGGTTCAGAGCAGCCTTCTTGAAGAATATTGGGCAGATGCGCACTTTATGCAAACAACTACCCAGTAAGGCAAGCTTGGGAGACAACCTTGTCCTCCTAGAGATTCATTATGTTCATTAGCATAGTAAGGGCCCTGAGAAGTCCTGCAGTAATGGAAACAGTTTTAATAAACTCCCTAGTTGAGAGAAACGCCCATTGCGCTCTCTTTGTGGAGCACAGGTTGAGACGGCTGCCTTGGTCCATCCAGGAATAAGGAACAATGTTGGTTTCAGAGTTTTTGTTTGTTCATTTTGTTTTTTTAAGGTTTTCACCATAGGGCATGTACACTCACTGGAGAGACACAGAAAGAGGGAAAATGAGAAATCATCACCCACTCACCCCTGCCCTGGGGTGGGGGGATGGACATGCCGCAATCCCTTCTCCCAGCATTTTGAGCATGTGTGCACATGCGTGTAGAGTTATTTTGTGTGTGTGTTTTTTGAGAGATTTTTGCTATAGGGCATGTGCTTTCACTGGAGAGGCAGAGAGAGACAGAGAGATGAAAGTGAGAAATCCTTCCCAGGGGAAATGGCCATACCATAATCCTTTCTCCTTCACTCCCCTCCCAGGATGCTGGGCATGCCCACATATGTGCCTGGCCTGAATTCCAAGCCACCGGGTCTGGGTCTGGAACTCAAACTTTAGTCGGTCATGTGCAAGTTCAACACCTTAACCACCATACCACCTGCTGACCTGGGCTCCAGGACTTTTCAGCAGTGTGAACATCCATTGTCTAACTGCAAGGGCCCTGGTCCTCACTCTTGCCTCTGATAGATTAGAAAGATCCAAGGTCTAAAACCCCACTCTGTTGATAACATTTTTAATGATAATTGGGGTTGAAAATTATGGAGTCTCAACCTGTAGCCCATGGTCAAGTTTGGCTCACTGCCTGTTTATTTAAATAAAGTTTTATTGAAACACAACTCCTCTCATTCAGCTACACTGGTAGAGTTTAATAGTTGTGATGGAGACTGTATAGGCCATAAAGCCTAAACGTTCATCTGGATCCAGCCACTGCAGTGCATGTTATATGCTGCTTCTCCTCAGGCTGAGACCATGAGGGAGGCCCAGGTTCTATTCCCAGCCCACACTAAAAGGGCAGGCATATTGGCATGAGCTTGTAGTTTCAGCTACTTGGCAGGCTACTTGAGGCCCATCTAAAACACCACTGTATATACACATACACATACACACACACACACACACACACACCCCACATACACAAAATATTTCCTATCTGGCCTTTAGGGGGGAAAAGCTGAACCTCGGTTTAAAAATATTCACTTAAAATATTGGTTTTGCAAAGCCTCAATAGCATGGAAAATTTAGATTCTAAATCTGTAATTTGGACCAATCCAGATGCTGCTGTGGTTCCATGGTAATATCGTGGGCCACACAAGGGTGTGTGTATGTGTGTGTGTGTGTGTGTGTGTGTGTGTGTGTGTAGATACTGGGAGTAGGAATGGGGTGGAATAGGAGGGGAGAAACTCTCTTGTTTAGGAACATTGAATCAGGAGCCAGAGCCAGCTCAGATCCCAGCTGCATCACTGGCAGGTCATGTCACCGTCAGGTCATATCACCTGTGAGCCTCATCTTGGCTTTATGAGAAACATGGAGATAATGACATTGTTGCATGGGGTTGTGGACAGAAAAGGAAATCACGTGTGCAGAGAGCCTCTGTCATCGCATAGAAGACTCAGTGTTTGATAAACTGACTCCTGTCCAGGAAGGATTCAAGGAACCCACGATCCTATCCGAGGGACAGACAACATCCGGACAAGCCCCAACTCCTATTCTGTCCTAGTTGGCCTTTGGGTGATAAATCAGGTCACATTCAGAGGGTGACCTTCAGCCACATTCTCAAACGTACAGGCCCCGGTCACCTGACATGTACCAACCACGTGACTGCCAAGGAAACAGAAGGTCCTCAGACTGAAGACAACTGTGGGCTAATGGCACGGTGTGCGTGGCTTTTATGCTGGAATTAACAGTGGAACATTTTGGATTTCACAGAGCACACCCGAGCAGCACTGCTCTCCATCCGCCGGCGAGGTCCGCCCGCAGAGACGCTGGTGTTTATCTGCCACATCCTTTAGTTTTTATTGCACTCAGACGCCTTGTATATTTAATGGGGAAATTTGCTGAAGTAGTTACTAAGCCACAGGGAAAAAAAAGGGGAGGGGGTGGGGAGCCGCTCTCCAACCCTGAAGTTGGCAAAGTTGCCTCATTAATCAGACGGGTGTTGGGATACAGCGTCGTTCACGTTTAGGGCATTAAAACATGAGGCTAAAATTGTAGCAGGAGGTAATATGAGTACAGCCAGCCTGTCTCTCTGCGATAGATTTATGATGTTTACTCAGCGATGGACGGGAACTTTCAGGGGAAGAATGATCTCCCCCCTTTTTCAGAACTCATTGTCAGCCCACAGTGATCAAGTTCCTGATTTTCCTGTGAGTATGTGGAGACTTTGAGAAGAGGTTGCAGCGGGATCAGAGCATACTGTAGTCAACCTTCTCTGTTCTGACTGTGGAATGAGCTGACTGTGGGACCACCGGCTACTGCTGCCCTCTGACTGCATTGCTTAGCCTGAGATGCAGCGTCACCCCTGCAGTCCACGACATTGGCTCAGGAACATCTGGCCACCATGCCACCCCACTGGGGACTCAACATTTCTATGAAAGCTCCCACATTTTCCATTGAGAGTTTTGATTTCCAGTGCTTTGTGGCTACAGTTCTTGGAGACTATTGCTGGCAACTTCAGAAAAGTGAGCCTTCCCTTTTTTTTTTTTTTTTTTGGAGAGGTTTTTGCTATAGGGCGCGTGCACTCACCAGACAGACAGAGAGACGTAGAGACAGAAAACGAGAAATCATCCCCCAGAGGGGATGGCCACGCCGCAATCCCTTCTCCTCCACTCTCCTCTCAGGATCTTGGGCACGCACCCACACGTGCCTGGTATGAGTTTAAGCCACCGGGTCCGGGACTCGAACCGCGGTTGACTATGTGGGAGTCCAGCAACATAGCCATTACGCTAACTGCTGGTCCCAGCCTTCCCATTTTTCAAGTTTCTCCACCTCCTTTCCGTGCTAAAACACAGAAAGATGACGAGCTACTCCTGTCTGTGTCCATCCAGGTCTCCCATAGAAAAAGAAAAGGCATTGACCTGTCGCTGGGCCTTGCCACCTGGATGGGAAGCCCTTCCTGGAAGAGAGGTCCTTGAAGAGGCAGCATCTCTTAAAGAGGCCTTAATGCACTTGCCAAAGGAGGCCACCATGTGCGTGGGCCTGAGCACGGAGTATTCATCTTCTCACATCGGCACAGGTGCAGGGCAGTCAGGCAGGGATGGCTTCCGGTTCTGGTCACTCTGGTCTTTGTTTGTAGAACTTTGCCTTGGGCCTGGTATACTGGTGACAAACAGAAGCTGATCCTAACAATCGTGCAGGGTTGTTTCACCAAGTTAATTTTCAAGCAGTTTGAGCTTTGTTTCTTCCTTAGTAGGTTGTTCGGGGCAAGTTGCTTCCCCATTCTAAGGGTTCATTCTCCATCTTTAAATGGGATAAATCTGACCTGTCTCTATGGGTTATTGATGAGTATGAATAAAATAATGCTGTACAGAATAATATATGCTTATAGATTCTCAATAAATGTGACATTTTCATCTCAATTTTTCTTGAATTTAAGAAGGAGTCGGGGGTTGTATTTTATGCCTAAGTCACAGACACTGGCAGGAATCAAGCTAAATTATACAGACTCTGGAGTGAGCTACACAACACCCTAGTGTGTTATTCTTAGATACAGATTCAAAAGTCCTGCCTAAAGCAGATGCTACAATTTAGTAACTATTTCTTTATTACTTTTTCTTTTGAGAGATGTTTGCTATAGGATGTGTGCACTTGCCAGAGAGATAGACAGAAAGTGAAAAATCACCCCCAGGGGGATTGGCCACACCATAATCCCATCTCTTCCAATCTCCTCCCAGGATCTTGGGCACTTATGCACATGCTCCTGATGTGAGTTTCAAGCTGCCAGGTCCGGAACTTGAACCACAGTCGGCCATGTAGGAGTCCAGTGATGTAACCATTTCGCCATCTGCTGGTCTCTAACTATTTCTTTCAGAGGGTCTCTTTCCAGTCTTGCCTGTTTGTTTGTCATTTAAGCCCCTGTGATGCAACAGACTTAAAGAAGGCACTACTCTTTTTCCCCCAGTAAACAGAAGAATTTCTCAGTTTGAATGAAATACAAGAACGATTAAGTCAGACTCAAAGAGATAACCCATAATGTGCTACAACTAGGGCAGTATATGGATAGACTCCTATTCCCTTTGGGGGTGGGAGAGGAGAGTTGAAGGAGTTTTTTTTTTTTTTTTTTTTTTTTTTTTTTGGAGAAGTTTTCGCTATAGGGCGCGTGCGCTCACCAGACAGACAGAGAGAGACATAGAGACAGAAAGCGAGAAATCACCCCCCAGGGGGGATGGTCACAACGCAATCCCTTCTCCTCCATTCTCCTCTCGGGATCTTGGGCACGCACGCACACGCGCCCGGCGTGAGTTTTAAGCCACCGGGTCCGGGACGCGAACTGCGGTCGACTACGTGGGAGTCCAGCAACACAGCCATTACGCTAACTGCTGGTTCCCCGAGAGTTGAAGGAGTTTTGACGGTGACAGCAGGTGGAATGATTGGTTATTAGGAAAGATTTATTTACTAATGGAAGGAATACTTTAAAATCTGTCTCTCTCATAATCAGGCATGTTCATGAGCATGGCACAACTCACATACTATCTCTATGTCATTTTGCAAACAATTTCCAAGACAAAAACACACATCCGTGTGCATGCATAGGACCTGCCTTCAGTAACAATACACATGCATCTTTGACTTTAAAACTTCTATTTGGCTCTCTGGCTGGAGAGGGATTAGCCAGCTCCGTTGCTACTTACATGAGCCCAGAGAGGAGGGGCCTCATGGAAGCAAGAACCAGCCAACACACCAGGGCGGTGATGACAAGCACCAGCACAACAAAATGAGTTTTTCACGATTCTAAGCACATCTTAAAATAGTACCTAATTTTCCAATTTAAATAGTTCAAAATGAATCAAGGGGGGAAAAAAGACAGCATTAATGACAGGCAAATGGATTTCTCAAAACTGTTTTATTAACACAGCCTTGCAAATAAATCCTCAACTTACTAGTCCCAACGAATTTTGCATCAACTGACATGCTCAGGCAACTGGAAAGGATACAGGTGATGAAATGAATAAAATTCTCACTCCTTAGTATTTTTTTAAAGAATTATTTATTTATTTAATTCCATTTGCTGCTGTTGTTGTTGTTATTATTATTATTATTATTTAATTTTACCAAAGAGACGAGAGAGAGAGAGAGAGAGAGAAGGCGAGAAAGCAAGCTGCCAGGTCTGGGACTCAAACCACAGTCAGCCATGTGGGAGTCCAGTGCCTCAACCACTATGCCACCTGCTGCCCTCCCCCCCATTCCTTAGTATTTGCCTGATGTCTGATCTTGTTTGTCTCGAGAGAGTGACTATGTTCAGGGCTGTTGGAATGTGTGGAAGTGTTTGCTAGGAAGGCCAGCTAGGGCCTTCCAGATCACATCTCCAAATGAATTGCTGAGGGTCAGAGATCTTATAGTAGCTACGTTTTTCTGCAGAGCAGACTCATATATGTGTGCGTTCATAATATTTAAAGAAGCGATGTGTCTGGAGAAAAGGAACGGGGTGCTAATCATTTAGAAAAAAAGATAAGATATGATAAGAAGTATGAGGTCAATTGAATAAGATGCCACACACCAACTCTGGATTTAGCCAACCCCTTAATCCATTCTGAAAGAAAAAGAGGGAGGACAGGGAACCAAGACTGTTAGGGATTAATTTCTCACAAGTGCCTCTCTTCACATATGTGTGGTTTATTTTAAACTCATTTTTTTAAAAAAAGAATTATTTAATTTAATTTTATTATTATTTTTCAATTTGACCAGAGAGAAAGAGAAGGAGAGAGAGAGAGTAAGTGAGAAATCAAGTCGCCAGGTCCAGGACTCGAGTTGCAGTTAGCCATGTGGGAGTCCAGTGCCTTAACCACCATGCCACCTGCCAGCTTCGATGTTAATCTCATTTTTAAAAACAAGTATAGCAATTTGTTACATATATGTATATATACTGTATACCTCAGAGAAACTTTAAAAAGATGATTTTGAATGTTCCTAACACAAAGCAAAGATGACTGGTTCAGATGATGGGTTTACTATTAGGTCATCGGGAAAGTCACGTAGTATTTTTCTATATGCAAAAATGTGTCATGATTTTCCCGACAACCCAATAGTTACCCTGATTTAATCAACATACGTTGTGTTCTTTTTTTTTGAGAGGTTTTTGCTATAGGGTGCGTGCGCTCGCCAGAAAGACGAAGAGAGACAGAGAGACGGAAAGCAAGAAATCACCCCCCAGGGGGGAACGGCCACGCCGTAATCCTTTCTCCTCCATTCTCCTCTCAGGATCTTAGCACACGCACCTGGTGTGAGTTTAAGCCACCAGATCCAGGACTTGAACTGCAGTCGACTACATGGGAGTCCAGCGACATAGCCATTATGCTAACTGCTGGTCCCAACACACATTGTGTTCTTATACTGAAAATTTAATCGTATCCTACGAATGTGGCAATTTTTGTATGTCAGCAAAAGTAAATAAATAAATGAAATCCCCCAAAATAATAAAATATAAGCAAAACAAAACAAAATATACAGCATTTTATTACTTCTCTTCCTTGTCTTTCTACTAACAGGGAAAAATTTTCTTAAATGTTTTTTTAAGAAATACTGCCATCTATCTTAGGAGACTTAAATATTTCTTCACATTGTCCTCAATTTACTTTTCAAGAGGAACATTTCAAAGAGAGACTCTTCTAGTACTCAGCTGTAGGTATCAATGATGAGGAGACGAAGAATGGTTCTGAGGCTGGGGTTAGTATGAGGTCTATTAACTCTCAAGGATCCACCTTCATCTGCTATAATGTTGATGACACTCCATTATGTCTTGGAACCATTAGAGTTTCTTCTATTTTTTTTTCTTTCTATTTTTTTTTCCTGCTATAGGGCACCAGAGAGACAGAGAGAGAAAGAGAGAGAAAGAGAGAGAGAGAAAGTAAGAAATCATTCCTCAGGGGGATGGCCACACCACAGTCCCTTCTCCATTCTCCTTGTTGGGTTTGGGGCACAAATACACCTAGGCTCATACCATTTTCCAAACCCCCAGGTCCAGGACTCAAACCACACACTCAGTCTTGTGGGATCCAGCCACCTTAACTTCCATGTCAACTGGCTGGCCCATATTCCCCCTAAATTACTAAATTATTTGTAATTTATGGACCTTGTGTTTTCACAACACCTCCATGAAGCTCAGAAGCCAAAAAATCATAACTTCATTTAGCAGTTAAGGCAAGTACAGGGCAGAGATGAAATGACAAGTGTCATTTTCTTTTCTTTTCTTTTCTTTTTTTTTTTTTTTTTTTTTTTTTTTTTTTTTGAGATTTTTGCTATAGAGCATGTGTGCTCACCGGACGGAGACATAGAGAAAGTGAGAAACCACCCCCTGGAGGGATGGCCATGCCACATTCCCTCTCCTCTCGAGATTTTAGGCACACACACACACACACACACACCCATCGTGAGTTTCAAGCTGTCTGGTCCAGGACTGACCAACTATGTGGGAGTCCAGTGCCTTAACCACCACACCATCTACTGGCCCCTGAAGTGACCCTTTCAAGTGAAAAGCTAGTGGTAGAATTCAAGTCTCCTGGGACCAGCAGATGGCATAATGGCTATGTCACTGGCCTCCCATGTAGTCAACAGCAGTTCGAGTCCTGGACCTGGTGGCTTAAACTCATGCCGGGCATGTGTGTGTGCATGCCCAAGATTCCAAGAGGAGACTAGAGGAGAAGGGATTGCCACATGGCCATACTCCCAGGGGGTGATTTCTCACTTTCTGTCTCTCTCTTTCTGGTAAGTGCACATGCCCTATAGTGAAACCCTCTCCTCCCTCCAAAAAAAAATTTTAAAAAAAGAATTCAGATCTCCTTTTGGGATAGTTCCCTGCCATTGTTCTCATTCATCACAAAACAAGCTTGCCTAATTGATGGACCCCAGCAGCAACCGTACATAAAAAGGGCCCTATCCACCTCTTGTCTGGAGAAAGAAAGGTACCATCTTCAATATTAAAAATGTGTCTTAAGGTTTCCTCTACTTCCATTGCAGTAGCTCAGAAGTTATAGAAGGTAAAACAGAGCCAAGTGTCAGGGAGAATGGAGTCGGCAGGAAAATGGAGTATGTGGCAAGTCTACTCAGAAGCAAACTGGAGCGTAGATTGGTTGTTTTTCTTGTCTCAGCGACTTCTGCAGATGACTTCCCTCCTCTTTTGTCTTTGTAAGCTTTGTTATCTTTGAATTGTTGTATTTACACGTGTTAATCTTTTTTTCACACATTAAAACCAAGCTAGTTTTTGGTGGTCAAGAGTCTCCTGAAGCAGAATAATAAGGTTTTCAATCATTCACAAGACTGACAATTACCTAATAAAAATCCCTTTTCCCCCCATTTCCTCCAAAGTCAATTCTCAGAAAAACAATTCATTTACAGTAGGTACTCTGTTTACCAGAAAGGTTAAAAGTTCAGGAAAAGAAAGACAGCAAAATATTTACATTAAAGCAAATCACTGTTCCTATAGACGTCTGGCTCTGCAGACACAGGAGCAGCCCCTGTCCCGCCAGTCACAGGCAGCGGAAGCAGCTCTCAGCTGCTGGCCCTGCAGGGGCTCCTGTCCTCTCACTCTGGGCCACGACGGTGTGTTTGTTTGTTTGTATTTTGAACTCGTGCCATCCCTTCTTTCTAACCCTCCTTTTCTTTCTTTTGCTATTATATTTCATGGCTAAGGTCATTAGGAGTCCATCAACAGTCATTTTACTGACAGCCTGTTTCTATTACTTCCTGATACACTTTTATCATTTTAATTCAATTTTGATGAATTCAAATAATAATGATAATGGTGGCCATTCACTGTGCTTTATGCCAGGTATTTTGCTAAATCTTTCATATATCATTGCAAATAGCCTCTTATCCTGTGAGCTCACAAAAGCCTGGCCGACCAGACCAGGGGACATCTCCCCTTCTCACCCCTAGAAGTGAGACTGCAGCACTGGCCACATCTCGGATATACTTTCCTATAGGTCTAGGAGCATCAGGGGGGCCTCAGCTAACCTGAGCAATGTTCTTCCAAAGGAAGCAACAAGTGAGGGGTTGTGGGGACAGTGGGCAAGGTGACTGCTCCAGAGGACCGGCTGGGCCACCCTACCCTGCCAGCTGAGCAATGGAGAGGGCACCCGCCAGTGGGCCTGGCCTCCTCTGCAGTGTCTCCAGGAGGAAGCACGCTGACACACCAGAGCCCAAGCTGGAGCTGGAGGGTGGAGATCATCTTTCCTCCACTGTAACAGCCGGCCATGCACCCACCCAGCTCCTGGATCATATCGTCAAGCTGAGCAGAAGGAGGGGGTTTGCATTCTGTGATTCTGCCTGGCACGTCCTTCCTGAGCCCTAGGTGGGAGGAAACAACATAGTCAGGGCCTTTCCTGGCCTGCTTGGCCCATAGGGATTAGGTCTGGGCTCCCGGCCCCCAGACACAGTGACTTCACCGCACTCAGTGGCTTCCCACTGCAGCCCCAGTAGATACCTACAGTGGGGAGTGGTGGACCTCCCTCCCCCACCACCTCCCTAGACACAGAGGCTACCCTTGGGGATGCCACATGGCACACGGAGCTTGTGTTTAGTGAGCCTGTGAACAACCCCCGAAGGTACGAGCCTCTGCTGTCCTTATGAGCTCAGGAAGCATGCATGACACTGGTATGCCACTCCAGCCACATGCCACTCCACACACCCTTATAGCTGCCTGCACATACCCACATACCTCACAGACACCCATGTGCACACACATGCACATAAACCACAGATACCTACACCTAGCCACATACAATGCACACACCTAACACACACAGAACACAAGGGCACCAACACTCATACCAGATGTGTCATACCCACCCGTATTCAGCCACGCACATGGACACAACATACATGCATATATCCACCCATGCACCCATACACACCATAGTATACCACACATACAAAACACAGGCATCTGTGTGCAAATGCACACCCAGACCATAGACAACCACCCTATTTCTTTATATATACCATACATCGGTGTCAAACATGTGCACACATGTTACCCACACAACCATACCGCACAAACACACACGCACACACTTAGGTGCACACACTCATTTTCAGTTCCCCATGGTTTACTCTGCCTACTATCAGGGGGCCCTGCCAGAACTGCAGGAGAACTGCCAAACACCCTTCCTTAACAAGATGATAGGTATTTAAGGAGTTGGTAAAGCGACTTCCTGGGGAAATTAAAAAGCAGCTACAAGGCAACCCAAAGACAGTGTCCAAAACAGGCATTTATGAGACTGCGAGGCAGAGAAAGTAATGAAGGGATTTTAAAATGGTTTCTAATAGGAGTTGATTGGGCCACCCTAAGCAAACTGGACCAGGGACAACTACGGAGTAGAGATTTGCTACTTATCAGGGACTCAAAAATTTAAAAAAAAAAAAAAAAAAGAGTAGCCATACGTGGGTAGGGATGGAGGCAGAACAGTCGTAATTTTGTGGATTCCCTTATTTTTGCTTTCCCTCCTCAATGACAGCAATGATCTATTCTATGAGTAGAACTCTCTTCATGGTCACTCAGCCCCCTCCCTTTCTCTGAGCCATTGATTCTCAAATGCTCGTGCCGTGAACTGATCCCCCCACCCCAAGTCTCAGTAGAATAAAGACTGAGTTCTCTTTACTAGCATTTCCTCAGCACCCAGGACCATAAGACAGGCACAGGAGCTTGCAGTCCCCTGGGATCTTGTTGAAAAGCAGATCTGGTGTCAATGTCAGGTGGGGCTTCTGCCTTTTTGACCCAGCAACCACACTTGAGAGCAGAAAGCCGTTTTCAGAGAGTATCTGCCCACATCCCGGCCCCTACAGACCCTAACCTGTCAGTGCTCACTGCTGAGGAGGCTCGAGTGAGGGCTGCGGCAGGAAGGGAGCGGAGGACTCAGGGCCCCCATCTGGTGTCCAGTTACCCCTTTTCCCATTATACTCTGGCATCTCTCATCCCAGCCATCACTTACTGCTCACAGGAAAGATGGCATTCGCATGTGAGCGTACTTGTGAAATACAAAGAGGCAACATAACAGACCCAACCCGGGATGCACCTTCACATTCCTAGTCTTGTTATGGGGCAAACTGATTATTCTTACTAACACTCAGTTTTCTTAACTCAAAGAAAGGATGATAATCCTGCCTCCTGGGCCCATTATGAGGACTGGAAATAACATTGTAAACCACTGAAAGTTGTATCTAAAACAAACAGGAGCTTCTGATTATAGCTGGGATTGCCATAAATACACATTTATTTATCTGTTTGTTTATTTTGATTGCCAGAGGGTGTATGCACTCACCATGGGGAGGATTCTTTCAATCCTATATCCCCCATTTCTCTAGCCCATCAAGATTTGGGGCACTATGTTCATGAGGTTTTTAAGCCACCAGGGGCCAGGATTCAAATCACGGTCAACCATGTGGGACCTGGCTTTCCATGCACAGTGCTCAACCACTGTGCTTCGGGACCTTCCTGGTGTGTATCTATTAATTCATCCAACATGACTGAAAACACAGGTCAGCTAGGCCGGGGTAGAGTGTGACTGAAGGAGAGTGAACTGAACTCTGCCTCATTCCACCCAAAGGAGCTCAGGATACCTTTTGAATCCCATTAAGTCACACTTTTTTTTTTTTTTTTTTTTTTTTTTTTAACATAGTAAATTTTTAATTAATACAGTTTTTTGGATACAAGTAGAATACCACTAGATAAGAATTGCATTTACCTCAGAAATATGACAGCATAGATTTGAGATAAATCAAGGTTTAGGATAGCCACTTCACTATTCACATTTTAATCAGTGCTGACCAGAAGCTAATGCAATTCATTTTAGGCTAGGTTTTCCAATGAAGTTACAGAACTAATCCTCCATGTAATGAGTCAAATTAACATATTTTAAGGTGATCTGTCCTCATTTAACGGCAGTTGGGGCAAGTCAAGCCATGGAGAGCCCTTACCAAGACTAAGCACCATGACAAAACTGGCTTTTGTTTTGATCTACCTCACATTTTATTTTGACTTATATAGATTTTCTATTAACATTCACATACAAATTCTTTAAGGAAAAAATATTAACATGGTACTTTCAGCTTGGAGATCTTAAACAATTAATATTTCAGAATAATCCCAAATAGATACTTAATTGGTTATTATTTTAAGATGCAGGCAGAACTTTTTAAAAAAAGTTTTCTGGTCCCTGAATATTCTGTAGGGCCAAATGCATTAACTGGATGTAGCATCTGTTAAAAACAAAAACTGAAAGATGATAATGGATAAAATAACTCTACAGGCTCTCATACACAATCTTCCTAAATTTTCACCCTGTAAAAAAATGAATACACTTTTTAAAAAGATACAGACCCATGATTACAGGTGTGAGAGCACAATGTGTGGGCAGGCAGATAGCAAAGCTAATCGAAGTGTAGCATTTGGAGACAGTAGTTCTTCCCTGGACACCTGTGTCAGTGTCAAAAGTTCACTCAGATTGACTCCTGCCTTCTGCATAAAAACTAAGTGGGGATCAAAAGTACTTTGGTATCATTAAAAACAAACAAACAAAAAGACATTTAAATCTGGAGATCTCAAAGGGCTGGACAGTGGAACAGTGGTAAAACACAACACTCTGAGGACGGGTGCTGGTTCACATCTGGAGACCTCCCTAATTATGTCAGGCACACGTGTGCCCATGATCCGGGCTGGTTGAAGCGAGAGGTTGGACGGCAAAATCAAGACCATGTCAGGGTGTTGTATCTCTACCTCTGTCTCTTTCTCTCTCTCTCTCTCTGACTCACAGGAAAAAACAAAGTTAAAACAAATTCTGGCCAGCTCCTAGGTACAGTGGTCACGGGCTGTGTAAATGAAGGTGGCTTCCGCTCAGTGAGCAGAGTTTGAATCCCTATAGACCTGAAACACGCCAGGCACACAAGTGAGAGCCCCAGGTTCAATGGCTGGAAGACTGGAGGAAGGGCATCTTGGCATAATCACACCCTGTGGAGGGTGCTCCTCTCTCTCATTCTCTCTTTTTCACTCTCATTTTCATGTGCACACAGAAGCACTCTATCATGAATAAAAGGGAAAAAAAAATTTTTTTTTTTTCAGATCTGGCAATTTCAAGTAGAAACATTTGTCAGAAAGCCTCAGCAAAGATAAGCATGATGCAGCTGCCTAGACTATGAAACCCTCAATGCTTTTGATAACTGAGCCAAAGAACCCAGTCCTTTGGCTTCAGTGAAGCCAGGCCCAGTTGTTTCAATCACAGTGCTTTTCTGAGCCAGATGCTCACACATGGAGCAGGGGAGGAAAGTGGATTGCTCCCACTAAGCTTTCATTTTACTGAACTTTCTTTTTACTGGTATCTCTGATAAAGTGGGAACGTGGGGATCAAACAGCTTCTTGTGAGAAGGCTTTATCTAAAGCCCATGCCCAGGAACCCTCATGTGACCCCATATACTCAGAACCCTTGGCTCAGCCACATTTTTGCTGTGGTTGAAGCGTGTGTGGGTCTAACTTCAGACCAACTTGAAACAACTTAGAGTCACCAGAGAGAAAGAGAGGGGGTCTGGAAGGCTGGGAAGAAGTAAGTATCACCACTCTTTTCCAAAGGAATGGATTCTACAAAATACAGAAGTGAGACTTTCTCTAATTTCCAGGAAAATTCAGAAGAGGCATAAAACAAGGCTCACAATCTTTTGGGAAGAAAGTGGTGGTCTCTAGGAGGCAATGCAAGTTCTCTAAGAGAAAGTCATTCCATGCTAACCTCATTTCCTGTTTTGACGAGCTTCACCAGAACAGTCGATTAGGGGAATGCCCCAGAAAGTGTGTCTTGCTTTCAGTAAAGCATTTGAAAACCTCTCTTCATATCCTATTTCTATAAGGTACAAAAGAGGGGTCAGATGATGGGATGACTAGGGGGAGTCACAGTTGGTAGGACAATCATCCCCAAAGAAGGTTCACTCATGGCTCCTGTCAGACTTCCTGCCTGGTCTCGATTTCAGCTGTTGGGAATATCCAGGCTGGTCAAGCCACTTGGGAGATCTCAGCTGGACAGTCTATTCAGTGCTTTCAGATCACCCTGCAAGTGTGGTTTGAAATGACTCTCTGCAGTTCTAAACAGAAAAAGGTCAAGGACCCCAAGGTGACATGGTGGCCCATGGCTGATTGAACGCCTTTGAGGAAGAAGGTGCATTTCTTGTGGAGAACCAGAGAGCTGTATCTTGTGTTCTGTCCCAGTCACCACCTGAAATATAACTTGGAAGGAGGTATTAAAGGCATGTTTCCCAAATTTGCTGATCACTCAAAGTTCTGGGAAGGAACTAGCCACAAAGAATCAAAGCATGAGTGTTTAGAAGCTGGGATGGAACAAGACGGAACAAAGGTGAAGTCCTATGTGATAATGAAAAAATGTACCCACTACAGGAACACAATCCGTGTCCATCTGCCTTGAGATATGCTCCTTGAATATGGCCAGAAATAAAAACAAACAGCTTTTAATTCTTCCCCCAGTACTGAACTCTCTTGGGGTGTTAGACAGTCACTAAAATCTCTCTATCTTACGTCCTTGCTGTGAGGACAAAAATAAGTCGGAGATGGTAAAGAGCTTTGAAAAAGGGAAAGCTCTGAAATTCAAAATAGTATTATTATTTGTCGCAAGGTGCTTTCCCTTCAATAACAAGCAAAAAGAAAATCTGACAGTCTCTGAGTGATAAGCAGAAAATGATTCAGCTTTGGCTTCTAATTCTCCATCTCTAACCCCAAACTGGTTGGGCTTGCATAGCCACCACCCTGAACCCATTTCAATTTAACCCCTCCCCAAAGTAGCTCTCCTGGCGCTTTGCTTTTCCAAAAATCCTTCCTGCAGTGTCCTAAATGATTGAATTACAATAATTAAATAACAATTCAGAAGCCCCCTTGCCAGAGTTGGATCTTCAAAGATGCTAATCAAGTAAATGGCCTGAGTACACAACAAAGGATTTAGGTCTGGGCTATAGACTTTGGAAGCAATTGTAAATTCCGTTCAGTCCTATGGTGTTGTGCTCTGTTACCCTTGCTACTACACAAGTCCCAGTTCAAAATGTAGATGAAAAGTATATTACTGGCCCATAGCAGGAGGGCAGTTCTCAGTCAAGTTAAAAGAGGGAATTTTTTTTGGAGAGAATTTTTGCTATAGGGGGCGTGCACTTGCAAGAAAGACAGAAAGAGACAGAGAGACAAAAAGCAAAAAATCACCCCCCACGGGGGATGGCCACACGACAATCCATTCTCCTCTTGGGATCTTGGGCACACACACACGCGCCTGGCATGCGTTTAAGCCACTGGTCCAGGACTCAAACCGCAGTCAACTGCATTGGAGTCCAGCGACATAGCCATTACACTAAGAGGGAATTTCTTTAAACTCCTTTCAGGTTCATCATAACTTCACTTGGCAGTTACAGAACTCAGGATTCCCCAAGGTTACTCTATCCACTAGAACTTTCTGTGATAACAGACATGTGCTATATCTGTATTGTTCAATATGGCAGCCACATGTCACATATGGATCTTAAATATAAACTAATTAAAATACAAAAGCACTAACAATTCGTGCCCTTAGTTGCACATTTTAAGTGCTCCATGGACGTATGTGGCTAAAGTATTGAATAGTGTGTCTCCAGACCAGTGATTATCAACATTGGGAATGCATTGAAATCTCCCTCCTCCCTCCCAGATCCTGATGTGATTGGTCAAGGTGGTGTCTGGGTATCTGGATTTTTAACTTCTGGATGAGTCTAATGTCTCGCCAGAGTCAGGACTATTGCCCTAACATCTAGAATTGTGTGGCCAATTCTCTTGTGCTCTCCCCCCGTGCCCCCCCTTTTTTAGAATGAATTATTCTATGAGTGTCATATGGGTTTTTATTCATGCACCTGGCACCTGTGATTTTTATCTTTTTGAGGCTGTGGGTGATCCCAGGGTACGGCTGGAAAATGGGCAGAGGAAGTGATTGCATTCTGCTCAAGATCAGAGGAGAACGTGGCCACTGGGAAATGGATGCTCTTTCCAGTGAGAGCCCCTTGCATCAGCATAGAGGTACATCCACAGTTGGCAGGCTTAGGTCTATGTGAGCAACTCCCTAGTGATAAGCCCACCTGACACACAATTGCTGAACAGAGTATCTGATGCTGGGGACAGACCAGGAAATAAGAGACTACAATTTGCCTTTACAGAGAGGACATGTTGGCAATGGAGTGAGAGGCAGACAGAAAATTGCTAAATGAATCAGGGTAATTGCTGATAGTGCTAAGTTCTATGAAGAAAATATAATACAGTCATGAGATAGAGAGAAATGGTGAAATAGGGAGGGTCCTCTCAAGATCTACTGCTCAGAGAGTCTTCCCATAGTAGGAGATATTTGGGCCAAGATCGAGACAAGCACCACAACATACACTGAGCCACGTGCATAGGAGGCTTTGTGGTTTTCAGCACGGCCTATTGGCAAAATAATTCTGAGAAGTATGAGGCAATAAATACGGTCATCTAACGTTATTCTTGGATGTCTGCTGAGCTTAGAAGGAGGACTGATGATGCTAGAAGGCATCTACAAATAGCCTATTTGGCCACATTCCTAGGAGGGTCAAATTGTCCTATTCAAGTGGGACGGCATGGAAGGAATGCTTTGACATGTAATCATTTTATAGAATGTTCGGGTGCCAATTCCAGGGTCTCAGATGTGAAGGGTGGACTTGGGAAATTAGGGTATCTATTGAAATGAGACGGAGCTGTCTATGAGAAACTGCACCCAGCTCCCCACCACTTCCTGAGCAAAGCCCACTCACAGGTCCTGGGAAGGCCGGCGCAGTCAGTCCCATTCACTGTAGAACCCAGCCCACGGTTGGCCCCAAAGAAAACTTTATGGAATAAATAAGTGAAGGGGGTGGCAGACATGTGGGAAGGAGGCAGCAGAGAAGGCCGGGCTGCAGTTGAAAGCTTGAGGTTGGAGTCAGTCTATGGGCCATGTTCAGGAGGGTGTGGAAAGAGACTTCTAGATGAATTTCAATGCTTTTCTCTAATGTCAGTATGCCAATCCTGACTCTAGAGAAATCTTCCAGAGATATACAAGAAGAAACAGGGCCCATGGCTGAGTAATAAGAGACTCGAGTTCAGCACTTTTAAAGATGTCACCATGATTGTGGTTATAAGAGAGTTTGCTCGTGGACTTGTAGAAATTAACCTCAAACACGATTTGGAATTCCTTACATTGGTGTTCAGACAAGGCTGGGTGGCAGTGAGAGAGTCATGCAATGCTCTGCAAAGCTGGCCTACACAGCAGGGTTCCAGGTTCAGAGACCTCCCTGAGCATGCCAGGCACGTGTGTGCCCAAGATCTGGGGCACTCTGAAGGTGAGGGTGGATTGTGGTGTCAAGACCCTGGTGGGATGCTGTCTCCATGTTTCTGTGTCTTCCCTCCTCTCTTATACATACCCATGAAAGAAAGAATGAAATGAAAGCTTTTAAAATATATAAATAAATAAAGCTAACAAGCAAACAATGTTGTTTCCTTTGTTTTAATGAAAAAGAAGCGATTAAGGATGCATAAACACTGGCCAGACAAATGGGAACCCGACAAGACCAGACCACAACCAGGACATGGCAGACACATCATCAGAGAATGTGGAGGGCCTTTGAGTCCACAGGAGCTAGGGCCAGGTCCCAGGGAAAACCCTTCACCTGCATTCTGGCTGTGATCAGCAGGCAGAGGCGCTGGAAGGGGTGAGTCCTGATTTTTCTGTCTGTCATTTTCGATCAAGGGTGTCATAGAGCTTCCTGTTTCATCTCCCAGTTATTCTGAAACAAAAACATGCATGAGAAACATAGGTCACTGCCAACCGCATCGACAGACAGTCACTGTAGCACATGGAAACTGAGAAGGGAAAGACAGATTGTAAATGAGACAGTGAGCGGGGGCACCAAATGCATTTATCAGCATCTATTCCAATACGCAGTGATAATCAACAAAATTGCAGGTGGCGATGGCAGTTTGGATCATCCATTTAAAATAATTCAGAAGGGACTGAAGAGGCAGATGTTCCCAGAAGCCCACTGCTTTACTAGGGGCCACCCTGCCTGATTATTGAAAAGCTGAAGTCAATTCTGAATCCTTGGTCAGGCTCTCATGACTGGTGGGCCCTGAGGTTCTTCCCCTGTGTGCCACTGTTGATTTGGCTGACAGCTCACACAGGGACTTACCAGAGGATCCAGATGTTCACTCCAGTGATGCCCTGAGATCTCCGCCACGGCCCAAAGATCACTGTGGAATTCCAGCCCAAGGAGGTCCAGAGCCTCTGGTCACCTCTCTACTTCCCATCACAGGAACGAAGAGCCACTCTAGGACAGTAGGCCTCCCAGGTCCCTCGAGTAATCTTGAGAAGATAAGCTTGTGCCAAGCAGCCTCCATGAGGCGGAAAGATGGAAAGACAAGCAGCAAGAGGTGGCTCCTGCCAAGTACAGGCCCTGAGGGCAGGTCCAGAAAGACTGTGATTCTATTTTTTTTTTTTTTTTTTGGAGAGGATTTTTGCTATAGGGCGCGTGCGCTTGCCAGACAGACAGAGAGAGACAGAGAGATAGAAAGCGAGAAATCACCCCCCAGGGGGGATGGTCACGCCTCAATCCCTTCTCCTCCATTCTCCTCTCGGGATCTTGGGCACGCACGCACACGCGCCCGGCGTGAGTTGTAAGCCACCGGGTCCGAGACGCGAACCGCGGTCGACTACGTGGGAGTCCAGCGACATAGCCATTACGCTAACTGCTGGTTCCCCTGTGATTCTATTAATAACTGCTTGGCTGCTTGAGATGGTGTAGTCCATATCCCAAGCAGTCCACTGAGAATTCCCAGTTCTCCCAAACAAATGAAAGGATACTTCCAAAGACAGAGAGAGAGAGAGAGACTGGTAGATTCAGAAACACGATGGGTACCAACTCCCTAAAGTCCATACTGTAGCCCGAAAAAGCTTTGTGTCTAGATACACTCTGGGGAGAAAGGAGTTTCTCCAGGAGAGGGTCTAGGGAAGACTTCCCATGGAAAAAAGGCCACTTCCAAGCTGTGTTCTCTAATCAGACACGACTGATGGCCAGAGGAAGGATGGGCTCTATCTGTAACCAAGTAAAGCTTCCTCTGGTAACCTGTTGTCCCCTCCATGTAACCTGCCCAGGATGCAGCCCGTGTGCACCCTGAAAACCAGCTGACCCTGTACCCTTCTCCATATTCTTTGGTTAATAGCACAAAACTTTCTGTAAAATGTGAGGTGAGGTATGTGTGTTTAGAAATGCTCTATCCTTCTTCTAGAGATTCATTTACAATTCACAACAAAATTCATTCACATACACAGTAGCGTTCACTCACAATGCACACAAACTCAGAGGAGTTAAGAAATAAAGCTATTTATATTAGGAGATTGTGTGTCCCCCCAAGCATACTTGAGGCAGAACTCTTTTGCACACAGGCCATTGCCAGTAAGATTCTGTTGGGTGGTTTCGGGAAACGCTATGGAGGGCGGATGTCCAGCTTGGAGGCCTGGGTGAAGCTCTCCTGCTCCTAAGGACCCTGCACAGGGTGGCAGGTCATAGAGAACACAGCTTCTCCTGGACTCCCCATCTTCACTCAAGGACGCATGGCAATGATGGTAGTCTGTCTGTCTGTCTGTCTGTCTGTCTCTCTCTCTCCTGAAACTCTATATTGTTTCTACCCCAAATCTTAACTAGTCTTATACAATTAAGTTTCCTGATTTACACAAACTTCTGCAACCTTTATTTTTTTCCCTTAAAGGCCTCATTTGCTAGTGGCAGTGAGAAACCAAGCTTTCTAAGAGCTAACGGACCTGGGTTGGTGAGACTGACGCATTCTGAGAGGAACACTGCCCAGATGACTCTGTCGGGAAAACCAACTTCCCGTTTTGTGTCCTGTGAGCTAGCATTTCCTAATGTGGCTTGTAATCCGGCATCTGGGCCCAGCATTTCATAGGCAGTGCTTTCCCAGGTGGGCAAAGAGAAACAGGAACTAAGTGACGCATCAGCGGCCAACGCGAGTACAAGGAAACTGGCTCCCGCCGTGCCACCATCGACATACGAAGGTGGCTCCTTACCAGCTCCCCCACTTCTGAGGGTGATGCAAAACCAAAACGTAATAGCCCAGGCGGATGAGAGTGCACCACCCAACATCGTGTGTGGACTTGGGTCAGAATCACAGATGAGAGGGGGCAGGGCCTTAAGGATCATCTGATCGACCTTTGGTTTTCCAGGTGAATTAAGTGAGGCACGCGGAAGGAGGAAGTCAGGAACCAAGGTCACACTGGAAGGAACACCGCTGGACCAGGGTCTGGGTCTTCACCCCTGTCCACAGAGTTAGTGGCCAAAGCCAAGAAGATTCCCATTTCCTGCCCTCTACTGCAGGGCCTCAGTTAGCTCATGGGTGAGCTTTTGCATGGGTGCATCAAATTCCTGGTGACCCATGTTGGCCTGTCTTGTTACCATTGAGGAAAGCCAAGATAACCCAGCTAGGAACTATAAGAGGGTTGTTCAAATTCAGAGCCAATCACACATATGGCTTCCCATGTGTCAGAGTACAGTGGGATGGACAGAGACTGTCAGCACCTCCCCAGTGATAGGACAGTCCCAAAGGAGGCTCTGGTCACATGGATGACCACCATCACTCCCAGTGGGACTGAGCTATGCCTTTCTTGCAGGTCCCTAATATTCACACATACACACACACACACACACACACACCCATGGTACACAGCTTCATTTCCTCCATATCTGAGAGGTGGCCCTGGGGCAATGCACAGCACACTGAATACAGGTTATCGTTAGGGTCCTGAAATGCAGCCCAGGTGATCTTCCGGATGCTCTTGAGCCAGCTTCCAAATCACACGCCACCTGTCCCTGGCAGCAGAAGAAAGCCTCCGTATGAGAAACTGAGAAAGGGAAGGAAACAGTAGCTCAGACACCCACCACCAACCTCGCCCCAGGACTGGATGGCTCAGCAGGCGGCTGTTTCAGACCCTCCAGTCATTTGAGATAAGTCTCAACTTCCTGGGCAGTAAGTCCCAAGGAAGGAGGAAATGAAGGCCACACATTTCAATTTGCTGTAATATATGAGCCATCTGCAGATACCTTGCTGAGGTACCAAGCCAGAGCCCCTGGCTGCCACACTTGGGCCTGCTCTACCCCTTTGGTAGCACCAAGGTCTTCATCAATGCACAGGAAAACTGAGGTGAGGGACTCACCCTGCTTCTGTTGACTGACGTTGGAGTCTGACAGCATTGGAAGCCAGCTTTTTGAGATTTCAAAACAGTTGCATGGAAGATGGTGCCTGCTCCACCACCCCAAGGTATTTAGTTCTTAGGGGTCCACTGTGCTTACAGCTAAGTAAAGTAAAACCTAGAGGGAAGACTCAGAAAATGTTTATCACTTATCATGAATTAATTTTAGGGGTTACAGACTGACAGGTGACATGGTGGTTAAGGTGCTGGACTCCCACATGGCTGATTGCAATTTGAATCCTGGACCTGGTGGTTTGCTTTCTCGCTGTCTCTCTCTGTCTCTCTGTGGTCAATTTAAATAATAATAATAATAATAATAATAAATAAATAAAATAAAATAATTATTCAAAAAAAATTAGGGGTAAGTGAGATGGGTTCTTGGTGTAATCACTAAGCCTTTGTGCTCCTAGAGAGGTGGGCACAGAGGAGCATGACACCCTCACTCCAGGCTTCCTGGCTCTTATCTCTAACAGGGGTACCTGTGTCAAAGGCTCTGAGCCCAGACAGAACCTTTCTGGGGCCACCTCCCCTGAGAGGCAGTTTCAGAAAAGTGTTCAAGGATGGTTACAGACCTACACGTGGATCAGAAAGACTGTGTCCTTGTGTAGAGACCCTCAATACCATCAGCAGCACATGAGTCTGTTCTGGGGCATCATCATGGTCCTCTCCTGGCCACCTTTTATAGAGCTCATGCTGGCAGCTGCTCCTGATGTAAACTTTTATTTAAGCTTCACATCAGACCTCTCAGTCAGGTGCTATCACGATCCTCTTTCTCACCCAAGTAGGACCCAAAGTCTGGGGAAATTCAACCTCCAACAGGTAAATGGTGGCACCCACCTTTCAATGTAACGTCTTCCTGAGACAACTGGGAGCTCACAGGGGAACTGAACAGTTGACCCTTGGAGGATCTTGCAGGTTTGCCTGCTGTTTGGTACAGAGAGGTACCGTACTATGACAGCTCCCTCAGTTTATACTAAAGGTGGAAATAGACAAGGTTGGGCAACCTAAGGGCCAAGCCTCACTAGACTGTTTCCTGGTCCAGCCACACTGCACCCCTGTCCTTAGCCACTCTCTCTATTAGAAAGATAAAACTCACTTTCTAAAGCACTAAACAGATTTATAATCTGGTTGACAGTGTGTAAGGCCAAAATCACAGGGAACCTTGCTGTACCGCTGTGGAGACGCACAACGGCCTTCAGAAAGGCTGGTTTTCCCTCTGAGATTGTGGTAGAACACAAGAAGGGGACCCCATTCTTGGAAGAAAACTGGAGACAAACAACAGTCTCCACTCCATGCAGTCTTGTAGGGATTCCAACCACCCACAGCCCCAGGCAGTGGTTCTCAACTTGGGCCTCTGGACTAGTAGCATCACCTCACCTGAGAATGTGTTCAAGATGCAAATGTTCAGGCCTTGCCCTGGATCTTCAAAACTGGGACCTGGGGGGTGGGGCTGAGGGAGGTGTACTTTCACAGCCCCAGGTGATTTGGGTGCCGACAAGAACCACCTGCGGCAAGCATATCTATTCCGAACGATCACATTATTGCACTTGGGACACAGGCCACGGGCTCAGCTCCTGCTGACCACGAATGACTGCCAGATGGCCGTCTACTAACAGTCACAGTCTAGGCAAGTATACCCAAGTGACTCCGGATGGCTGTCTCCTAAGAGTCCCACAGTGCATCTTAGGAAAGAACAAGCAGTTCAAAAGCTGTCCAGGACTTTCAGTGGGTTCTTAGGGTGACTTGAGAAACACTGATGTTTTCCACCTCTAGTCCCCTTTCCTGGATGTTGCTTGTCTACACAGCATGGGGGTGCAGCGCTGTGGGATATCGAACCTCAGCAGCCACCTCTCCCTAGTCACCACGTTTCTCTTCTACCCAAGCTTGCCTCTCCCCGCTGTCCCCTTCATTTCCTTCGCTCATCATACCAGTATACTTTTCTTGCAGAGAACTTGAGCCGCCATGTCTATTGGCATTTTTCTCAAATAGGAGAATAGAAATATTGCCATCGGCTTGACCTCCTTCCTGTCAGGAGGCATGGGTGCAAAGCCCACCTGCCTTAAGCTCTGCTCACACCAATGCCTGTGACCAGGCAGAGAATAGCAGCCAAATACCCACATTGGAATAGGTAAGAGACAACACATGACCAGGACAAAAGAAAAAAAAAAAGTTTGTCATTTTAAAAAACTAACCTCATACAGGAAGTATGAGGAGGAGAAGGAGGAGGAAGAGGAGGAGGAGGAGGAGAAAATGCAGGCTTCGACACTGGAAGTGCATACTTAGTTACAGATAGGATGTGTCCCTCAGTTTCTATAGGCAACTCAGCAGGACGGTGGGACCAGGGAGGGCAGGGCACTGGGTGAGAGCAAGGGCTTACAGCCAATAGGGATAAAGCAAGGAAGGTGACTAAGAGCATGAGGCACACGCTTGCCAGCAACAGGCTAGGTCCACGTCCCCGTTCAGGTCCTCCTGCAGGTGTGGCCGCCCTACCAGACCTGGAGAAGAGGACACCTAAAACAGAAGCTGCCATGTGAGATCCTCGTGCTCCCCCACGGCTCCTGCCTCCAGTTCTGTTGTGGCGTGTGCTTCAGGAGGAGAAGAGCCCCCAGGCTGTGACTAACTCCCTTCCACACCCTTCCTGAAGGGCAACAGCACTAGCAGCAGTCGGCTGACGAGGGGCACCGCCGTCCAAGGCCTTCGGTCTAAGCCTGAGGCTGTGCAGACCTTCAGGACCACTCGCTTTAGCTGGGTGGACAGGACACAAGGCCACCAGGGACAGACAGCAGCCCGGTCTGATGCCTACCACGGGGCCAGGTGCCCTCTGTGAAATGTGGCTCAACTGGATTTTCAGAAATGCGAGGGGGGAGTCACAACTTCCACATGAGGATTAGAATGGAGAAAAACAACGAGACCGAAGAACATTTCCTTTTTCACAGAACCAAACTGTAGGAAAATGGAGGACTCCTCCCTCCCTAAAATAAAAAATAAATACAAATACTATAAAACGGGCACACATTGAAAAGATATCAACTAAAGGCTTTTAAGTCATTAGAAGTGTTGATAATGAAAGAAATCAATCAGAAAAAAAGAAAGAAAGAAAAGGAGAAAAAAAAAAAAAAACTTTGTACACCAAAATCTCAAAATAGAACCAAAACTGCAAATCATACTCAGGAGTCTATTGTGAGCCTATGTTTTAGCATACTGTTGAAAAGGTTAATAATTTTCCTACCGAAACTGAATGTGGGTTGTGAAAGAACATTAAAATGAAGAAAATTTCCCCCTGGCTGCCTATTTATTATCACCAAAGCCATCAAGTTTCAGTTTGAGTTATTTGTATTTATTTGTAAAAACAAAGATTAGATAAGTAGAAACATAAACCTCATCCTAATTATTATCCTGGAGTATCTGATTTTTAAGACAAAAAAAAAAAAGGAACATCTCATACACATACACATACATACACACGGCATGCAAGTCAAAGAGAGATGGGGGAGAGGATGCTGTTATCCTATTGTTTGAAAAAAAATGTATTGTCTCAGGTAAAACATTAATATTTGTTTATAATCTGTAAGATAGTATGAGAGTCAATATGTACTTTTAGTTGCTGAAACTTTTGTCAACTCTATGCCCAGGTAGAAAAGTTTTCTTAACAACTGCAAACTGATTTTTGTTTTACACTTGCAAAGGTGTAATAACACCATAAAAGTCAATGTGGAAAACTTGAGGGAAAATAGAATTTAAATACTGCTTTCAAAAGATCGAATTAGGAGCTTTGAAATATTTATGACCAGGTGAAACCAGGAAGAAACTTGGGGTTTAGGTGCAAGGCTGGCTTTTAACTCAAATGTGTCTCAAATGCCAGGCAAGTAGCTTGGTTTCTGAAGTTGTCAAAGAAATCCAAAGATGAAATGGTTAATCAAAAACTTAAGGGTGAGCAGAAACTTCTCTTCGTGTATTTCCATCACAACATAAACATCAGAATGAAAAAAATAACATGCAAAAAAGATCTTCAGTGGTCTCACATCACCGAACAAACTGTTTTTCTACCTATTTTGTGTTGCTGGCTTTTGTTATCAGCCCAATCGGCAAATTGTGGCCAATTTTGTCATGGTTTAAGCAGACATTTTGTTCCCAAACTGCTTTCAACATTTTAGTTACCAAATACAGTTTATGAGAAAATGAACAAGCCACAATATAAACAGAAAAGGTGCCTCTTCTGACCAAATTAACCCCTTTTAAGGTTAAAATGAAAAAAAAAATTGAAAAAAAAAGGATTTCAGTAAATTTAAATTCTGAAACAACCTAATCAGCTTTCCTGGAAAAAAAAATTAATAAGTAACCTTCTGATTAGATTTGAAACCAACCACACAACATTCCCTAATTCTGACCACCCAGACACCAGGAAACTTGCTTTAAATGACACCACGTGTAATTGATATTTTATAAAAACATGCATCGAATATTGTGTGTGTATTGAAAACCCAGACCAAAACTTTAAAGGAGACACTCGCATCATACTAAGGTAAAATAATCGTTTAAGCAGTTATTTACTACTGAAAATAAATGACTCCCACGTAGTTCATGTTATATATTAATATTGAAACCAAATGGCAGTCTTATACCACAAATCATTTCATAAAAAAAGAATAATGAAACCAGTTAAAATGAACACACAGGGAATTATTGTATAAAGCATTAAATATTAAGATCAAAACAATGGAAAGCTGTCACGGCTTTTTAAATTTTGTTTTGCTTAATTACACATTGGAAATGAAAAAATAATGAGAGAATCTTCTCCTCAAATTTAAGAACGACTACTTGGAAGAAAAGCAGAATGGCAGAAGAGTTTTTCAAAAGAAAACTCCTCTGTTTGTAATCCTCACTCAGATTTGAAGGCACAAGAATATGTACAACATTTTTAGCTTTTTAAAATACCAGCATGCCCACACACTGTCTCAGATTAAACCAAGGAGAAAATGACGCATTCTGAAACCATTTTCTAAAGCTTCTTTTCCTGATAACACTGAGGCACTTACAATCAAATTAATGAGTTTCTAAAAAGCCCAAACAACTCTCCATGAGAGACAGGATTGTTCATAACAGCATGCAGACTTTTCTAGATTTTGTGGGCATTACTCTGAGCATCAGTCCTTGCTACTGACATTTAGAAAAGCGAAGTCATTTTGAACATCTCTACTCAGAAAGAGATCCTACTCAATGTTCAGGCTAATGAAATGGAGAAACACTTTGAAAGGCATCAATAGACTCAGCACAGGATTTTCCTGATATCAAAGCATTTAAAAGTCAGTTAAACTCTTTGCCCCACAATCTTTGCACAAATACATATTCTCATTGTCTATTCATACTTGAAAATTATCTAGTAAAGAAAGGAAACAAACACCCACAGAGAATAAGAAGTCATCATTTCTTTTGAAAGCAGATTTCTTCATAAAACATATACCAGCAAATATACAGTGAAAAGGGCTAAAAACAAACAGCAAAACTCAGAAAGAGCACTGGAAAATACATACATTGGCTGACAGAAAACTCAGCATGAGGAATTTTAAATCATTGAGAAGGATAGCCACATTTGTGGTCAGTTTAAGAGATGCTCAGTGAAAGGTTGGGTAGCTTCTGGTAAAAGCCTGAACCGATGACAACATCAGTGTAATAATATATTCCATTCAAGGTAAATTGTTATATTAACACCATACCTAAAACATGGGATTCAGAGTTTATATTTCTTTTTGTTGCCATTGTTTTAGTACTGAGGGACTCTTCTGATACTTTAAAGCAGGCAGCCTGATTTAGGTATGAGAACAGCATTTCAAAACAGACAAAACAACCTTGAAAGAACGGTACAATTAAAAATGCCAGGGAATAAGAAGACCATGGGAGTCACCTTAATTGGTTACTTTCAGACACTATTTATATGAGAATCTGGCTCCAGAATATCTGTCCCATCCTCATCCAGCATAATTGAATAGTCACATTCAGAAAAAGCTTACTCTTAACTGATACTTGCCACTCTTTTGAACCCCCTTCCCCCGATGTAAGACTTGGGAAATGATGATGATTTTAGTCATCTGGAAAGAGTGAAACAGAACATGATCTTGAAGCACTTTCTTCAGAACCGTTGTCATTTTAACTCTGTTTTACCACAATAGAAAAGGCCGGGCTCACGGAACAAATTCAAGTTCACCTTCAATTGTGTGTGTAACTGGGAATTTCTTAAAAGTAGAGTAACATAGCATATAAGCTTTCATTGAATACACAGTTAAAAAATTTTTTTTTTAAATTTCCCCTGTTTTTCAAGTACATGAAGCAAAATGTGAATTCTCCTATATTAAAAATTAATGTTTTAGCATAATCCCCTCATATGTAACCTAGCTAATATATTCTTTCTCTTTTTTGCAAAACGTACTTCTTTGCACCGAGATTTTTAAAAACCTTTGTTACATATAGAGGCAATTCCTAAGTGTAATTAAAATAAGCTTTTCCCTCCCTTTTCACTTGAAGGCCATGTATCATGTAGGAAATGCTGACAACAATTGTGTTAAAACAAGTTGGCTTTAAGAAGTTAGGGCTGGCTCAATGGAGAATGAGAAGATCAAATTTTCTTTCTTTTTCTTTCCTTTCTTTTTTAAGTGAGGAATACTTTTCCAGAATCTAGAAACAACTGCACCCTTCAGTGAGGAGGGGAGGAAGCTAGACATAGAAGAGTGAAAGAAGCTTAGAAACTCAGACCTAGAAAGAGATGAGGGTCTTTAGCATTTCATTTTCTATTTTCTGTAAAGAAAAAAAAAAAAAAAAAAAAACAAACATTGATTTCTAGTTACAAAATTAAATATGTAGCAAGTCTAAGAAGTTGACAGCATATGACATATTCATATAACTAAGTGCACACAGAAAGGCAAACTACTTTTCTTACAGCATGACTCCAACATATTGAACTGGTACCTGACAGTAAATTGACGAGACAGATCAGACGCTGGGTCTCTACCTCTGAAAACAGGACGATTTGGGTGGTGAACTCTGACAAAGTCTATTAGCACAATTAAATGGCATTGTGGATAATAACCCTGGACCAGAAAAAAGAAGAGTTTATTTCTGAGTCACCTAAAACCTTTCATTGATGTCGGCTTGAAAGCTGTTTAATTAGCTGTAGGATGCCAACCAATCTCTTTATCAAAGCCAGCTGAAAACAAAACTGAGAGAAACAGCTTGTGGTTTCACAAAAATGTATTTACATGAAGTATATTTTAAAGGGAGTTTGATCATTAGCTACGATGTCATCTGTGATGCGCGGTAGGTTTGGCATTTAAAGATGTCAGAGGTTGTCAGACTTATCTCCAGTCTCTACCACTCCTGAGAACAAAACCAGTCCTGTCAATTCCCAGTCTAGAAATCTGAAAATACTTAACTCTTATAAATAACCTCACACCGATCCTCTCCATGCCCTCTCACTTCCTTACCTACAATGATCTATTAAAAAGAAAGTGGAGCCATGGGTGACAAGTGGAATAGAAGCCCACTTTCACATGTCGTCGGTCACAAGGATGGTGGCAGAGGTGAGCGAACCACAGTGACCAGAGCACAAGGGCAGAGAGTTACTGAAGAGTGGGTGTTTCCTGAATAGAGAAGGGTCTGCACCCTTCCAGCCCATTATTTACTGTGACTTGTCTTAAAAGAGCATTCTGACAACACGGGCTTTCCTTCGATTTATGCTTAAAAACTGTCAACAGCAAGGAAAACCCAGAGTGACACCAAACCTTCGCCTCGTGTGAAACTGTCTCGATAGAAGTCATATCAAAGGAGCAGTTAAATATCTGGACAGAACATCTGCCTTCAGGTATCTTCAGAGGAACACAATTCAGCAGATTGGCTTGTCTGGCTACTGAGAATGAATGCTTTCTATCTTTCTTTCCAAGCAATGGATAAATGAATCAGCCCGAGAATGATGTGTAGTGAGTCTGGTCACTTATTCACTCTTTTCCAAATGCCACTTTCCATCCTGCTTAATGTGTGGGGGAGGAACATTTAATTCTAGAAGATAAATTGAGACACACCAGAACAGACCCCAGTGAAATCACCACTCTGCAGCCAGTAGCTCTTCTGAACCACAGACCTCATGCGTGGGACTACACAGATCTCTCAAACAGAAAGGGAAATGATTGTTAATGTTACACAATAAAACTGTACATTCAGATAGGAGCTCTGCTCCCCACAACTCCCCTACTGCAATTTGTACAGTGGGGGTCAAGAGGTACCTGTCCCAGGACATTAATGCACTGTCTACATGCAACATAGATTAAAGAGTTACAGGGGAAAAAAACTTTTATGAAACTGCACTACTCATCGATGATTTTCCATAATTTGCTTTTAAAAAGAGCTTCTCTCCATCCCCAATGTTTTCATCGTTAATCCTTTTGTTTTAATAAAAACATAAAATCTGTCCATATAGGTTGCTGAACAAGCTCCCAGGAAAGTCAAGTCAGAGGAAATTCCTACCCAAAGTTCTGCAGAGCAGTTAGAAGAGGAAGCAGGACAGGACCCGGAGAATAAGCAGGGGACAATAGTGACTGTGACTTATTCCCTGTTTTGCACCTGTCTTCTTAGCAGGAAATAGTAACCGGTTTATTTTGTAAACTCAGAGACTCCCAGACTTCATTTATTAAGCGCTCTCTTCCACTTGCTCAGCTGCATCATTCATTTGAAAAATGACAAAAACCAGTGCACAAATCCCAGGAGAGCAGGTCTCCAAGGAGAGGTGACGCGCAAGGCTCTCCCTCTCCTTCGAGCACCAGGGGTCTCTGGTTCTGGATTCACGGTGCTGAGAGACCTAGTTCTGCCAGCTCCTTTGACTGTTAGACAGAGGTTCTGAGCCAGCTTGCAGAAGGCCCCGGGACAGCTAATAAACAAATTTGTTTTATGAACTGGTTTTGAGGAGGACACATTAAGAGAGAATTACAGTATAACCAAAGCACGTCAGATGGAACGAACCCAGAATGGCAATGCTAACTTGTACAACGGAAAGTAAAATCCTCCACCTCAGCACATGAGAGGGACTTCCCACATCGCTGGGTCTCCTTCCCACTTGCCTCTGGCCACGGGCAGAGACAGAAGCTGGTGAGGTGATGCACTCCGCCCCCACGCCTCTCTCTCCACTGCCGCCTTGTTGTTGATACCGTTCCCACTGCGTTTATTAGGGACACTGCCTGCAGTTTTAGCTGCCGCCTGTTGCTAGGAAATGAACACTAATCACTTCGAGAGAACAACGGCAGCAGCAGTCTTCACTTGGCAGTGAGCAAGCACAAAGGTCTCCTCCGTTTGGTGACAAAGCAGAAATCCTTAAAAACATCCTCATTTCCATTTTGCCTCCCACGGGTGGCAAACGTGGCCCCATCATTTTCTTTATCAGAGTGGTAGGAAGAGGGCACCCAGAGTGGCTCAGGTTTCCGTGTTGAATTTCCATTCCTTTGTCACCAACCTGGGTGCCCTGGGTGACAACTACAGGCTCTTAGAATACCTTGACCGATGATCTCATTCTGTTGTCAGTCCTTATTTACATTTTTTTCCTTGGGGAAACCAATAACAACACACGGAACCACACTGTCAAAGCATTGCAACACGCATATCAAAGGAAATTGGGTTTCCAAGTTTTATGCAGATGTTATCCACCCACAATTTATTTCCAAGGGGCAACTTGAAAACCATTGGCATTCTTCACTAGTATTCACCTAGGAGCATAAATCTGTAGTGTACCGATGAGCTTTGTTTGCTTCTTGCTGGCAATGAGTGAAAGCAACCTGTGTCCTCATACCCCACTCACCTCCAATCGGGGATGTGGTTTCCCCAAGCGTAGTGAGTGCGTCTCAGGGTGTGGTAGGGGTCTGGCCACGCTGGTCACAGTGACAAGGAGGCTGGAACAGATGGACCCAGAAGTCCTCTCTCTAGGGGCTACCAGCCCACACACAATAGAAGGCCAAATGCCACTTTGTGGTTACACAGGCACCTCCTTTCCCCTCTCCCTGGGAGGACAGGCCTTGTCACTGGGCAACACAGGCCTCGCGCTTCAGGCTCTCTTGGGCAGTCAGGTCCCACGCATTGGTTGAGAGAGGCGCCCTTGTGCTCTCAGGGTGGGAAGGACAGGGCCTGGGTCTGCACTCCTCACTACACTTCCCACCGGGCACGGAGTTTGGTTCAGAGCTGCTGGGGGTGAATGGATGCTAGTGTGTTCACAAACAGGGCAGGAGTGGCAAGAACTGACGTCCCAGAGTTGGGCTCACTACAGTTCCAGGGTTGATGCAGACTGGAGCAGAGAGAGCCATGCCGGCAACCATCCACCCAGGGACCATCCTAGGCACACTGTGAAAATGACCGCGCTTGCTCAACCTTCTGTGGCAAATGCTCTGATTATCCTCCTGAGAGAGAAGGAAGCCCACAAAGGGGTGGTTAACCTGTGGCAGATGACATCAAGTCAAGTGTTGGGGAAAAACTGCGGATGACTGCAGGGCCAGCCCGCATTCTTGCCTTCTTCCCACAAAGGTTTCACTACCGTTCAAGTCAGCGGCCGGCACCCCACCTCACATGGAGCCCCTTCCTTGGAGGCTGTGGGTCTGGCCCTTAGCCCTACCTTCTGGTTGGACAGTGGCTTCTCTAGGACAGACGGACACCATGGCCAGCTCAGCTCACCCTGTCTCTCCAACACCAAGCACCCAGTCTGGAGCACCCTGGACCTTGTCACATATTTATGGGACTCTCAGCTTTTAAGACGTGGTTTGCCGCCTGCTGCCCAAGAGGGCCCCAAAGCAGAGAACACCGTCTTCAGTACTGGGTGTTCAAGTGTCCGCTAAGAACAAGAAACCAGCGGGCCTGCAGCAGGCTGGTGGTTACCATCATTAGCCTGGGGCCTGCCTTTTCAGAAGCGTTTCTTCATTTACCCATGCTAGTCTGCCCAGCTGACTAATGTGCTAGGATGAAGGCTTTCACAGCCATGTAGACGCAAATAAAGTCTTTTCAAAACTTGCCCTGTGAGCATGTCAGTGGTACCTTGAAAGAAAACAGAAACGCCAAACTACACCAAGCTTGTTTATCCCATTAAATAACATTTATCTTTGGAAGTTTGTGTGTGTATAATCTTCCTGATCAAGGCTAGAACGTGTCTGGCACACCTAATCCAATGTTCTGCTGAACATTCTCATGGGCGGAGATCAAGAGAAACACGAAGGCCCCTCGATGGAAGGTGGCTGTGGGTAAATCAGAAGGAGACAGCCCTCCGTCATGCTGGTTTCTTCTAAGGTACAATGACCCTGTGGCATGGGGAGTTTAGGGGAGGCAGAGGCTTCCCTGCCGAGGAAGGAATGCAGTGTGTTTTTCATGGGGATTAGAAGCATATGAGATCGATTATTCCAAAAAGATTAGTAGTAGTAGTTAGAATTAGATCTTTATTCACGTATTACCATTACCATTACTACTGCTATGAACCCCTTTGGCTTGGTGAAGTATTAATATCTCCCAGTGCACAGAAGCTTGGACAGACGTGGCTTCATCTAAACTTCAGAACTGCCTGGGGAGGTGGGAGGGGCAAATGGACTCAGGCCCGTTCATTTGTTCAGTTTATTTAACACACACTCATGCACACACACAGCCCTATAATCAGGTTCCTGGACTCATCCCCCCACATACTGTAACTAGTAGAACGGCCCGAAGTCTAGTTCCGGAAGATCACATGTAGCCGGAAAGGAAGGAAAGAAAAGAGAACGAGCAGAGCTTTCTCTCCCTTTCCTGGGTCAAGCCTAATGGACTTTCCTGGCCCCTCTAACTCGTACAGGGTGGGGCAGGGTCCTGAGCCTTCACCTGGACTCCTCCACCCCAGGCCTGCTCCATGTCCACTCTTTTCCCTCCGCCCCACCCAGTCTCTTCTAGCCATCCGCTGAAAGCCTGGGCAGGCGTCTGTGGCATTGGGCGCTGAGCTCTGGCGCTCAGAGCCGTGGTTTGCAGAAGTCCCAGAGGAGGCTCGTGTGTGTTCATGAAACTAAGAGTGGGATTTCAGGGCTCATTTCAGGCCAAATTGCAGGGAGAGTGTTAGTGCTATTTGGGGACAGCCCATCTCAGCAGCAGGCGGCTTACAAGATCTCCCCCAGGGGAACTCTCCAGCTGACTTTCTTACCCGGGCTATCTTGCTTGGCCTGGTCCCCCTTTGGGAGAGCCGGTGGCCTGGGTTACTAGGAAGGCCCATGCGCTACATGTGGCACCCGCTCTCGGACCACCCAGGGTATCGTGGCTTTTCTGACTCACCCTGTGCAAAGGGGATGCAATTGGCCCACTTGGTGGGAGTGAACTCCTTGCTGAGTTACCCCACGATTGGACAAACTACCTTGTGCTTCTATTATTTCTTTCTTACCTGATCTTCCGTTTTTCCTGTAGACTGACCTATTAAGGGTAGTTTTACCATTTAAGTTTATGTCTTTTTTTTAAAGAATTTTTTTCTTTAATGTTTTTAAAAGCAATTCATATTTTAAAAAAAAAAAAAGGAAGTGAGAACCGAGAGGGTAAAAGAGGAGGAAAAAGAGGCAATTTTGGAAGAAAGGAAATAAGGAAGAGTAAATTAACATAGATGCTGACCTCATTCAAAGAGAACTAGAGGAAGCCTTATCCCCCTTTTGGACTCTAAAGAGTATGCTCATGAATACTTAAAAAGCAGTGGTGGTGCCAGCAGGTGGCGTGGCGGTTAAGGCGCTAGACCCTCACATAGCCAATAGCCAACCATGGTTCAAGTCCCAGACCTGGCAGCTTGAAAATTACACTGGGTGCGTGTGCATGTTTACCTGCCTAAAATCCCAGAGAGGAGACTGGAGGAGAAGGGACTGTGGTGTGGCCATCCCCCTGAGGGGTGATTTCTCACTTTCCCTTTCACTATCTCTCTCTCTGTCTTTCTCCAGCAGACATAGGCACCCTATGGCAAAAACCTAAAAAAATAAAAAAGTTGGAGAAATTAAAGGGAAAAGATGCTTTTGTACCAGGCTCTCACTATTCTGTGGAATGCCAACCTCTCACACTGGGAAAATCACTCTTACCTTGTTTTAAAAGTATTACTCTTCCTACCCAGCCTCGCAGAGGACTGTCCTAAGGGCAGGTCAGTACTCCAAGCCAGTGAGACTTATCTCAGGACTGGAAACTCGACATCGGAAACTCCTGCTATGCAAATAAATCTTTCTGTCTTTGGGGGAAAGAACAAAGCCACAGGGGGTGACCGAGGGACGCAGCGGGAAGGGGAGGCATCCTTCCAGACATTTTAATAAACTACAGTTTTCATGGAAAATGTTTCAATATGGGTGACAAATCTGCAATTTATCTAGAAAGTCAAAGGGGGCTTCCAAAAATAAAAGGTACACTCATCATTTTTGACATAATCCTTCGTGTTGACTCTACACACTACCTCACAGCAACAAAGAGGCTTTTGCCAAAACACAGGCTGCCCAGTTTGAGAAACCATGGTCCTAATGGGACGAAAAGTCCAATGTTCAGTAACAGCGATCTGGATGGGGCTGAGGGTCCACAACCCCGGGTGCAGGCGGGCCTGCAGGTGCTTCATTCAGCTTCCCTGACGACCCTGCTACGCAGAGAAAGCTCCATACAAAACCCCACACTGCCCCGGCCTGACCAAATATTCCACCCTGCCCACCGCATGAGTCAACACACTCCCCGCTTGCCTCTTTCTTCTTTCTGTTGGTTAGCTTTGCATTCTAACCTTCTGTGCGACAACGTTAATGAAACTGGCATGACAGATTTTTTCTGATAAGCCTATTTCACACCCTGACGGACACTCCTCTGCTTGGAAGTTTATTTCTGATATTACATTCCAGGACGCCCTCCCATGGTTTCGCCCCATTACTCTGGCTACCCTTCTTTACAGCCTGCTAAATACTTCTTTTACCTCCTGGGTATTAGTAACCTTCACGTAGGGGAGAGTTACGGGCCTTTGCCTGCCCGAGCTCCATTCAGACAAGCGCCACATTTTTAATTCTGGTGAGCCTGCTTACACTAAACTGTTCTACGTGACTTTTCTTTGGGTTCTCTTTGTTCTCTTGTCTCCATCCTGGTGTTCCCAACTACACGTATGTGGCTCATCTCAGAAGGAGTTTAGAAGCAAGAAAACATTTTATTAGATTAGGAGAAATACATTAGCCTAAAATGCCCAGTGAGTAGAAGGACGAATCCAGCCACAGAAATAGCCTAACATTGAATGTGGCATTTCAGGCAGCGCCATGGGATCGAGTATCCTCTCCGGTAGGAACCCACCAGCGGGGGACCAGCAGTTAGCATAATGACTATGTCACTGAACTCCCATGTAGCCGACCGTGGTTCGAGTCCCGGACTCGGTAGTTTAAACTCATTGCCGGGCACGTGTGCGTGCGTGCCCAAGATCCCGAGAGGAGAATGGAGGAGAAGGGATCGTGTAGTGGCCATCCTCCCGGGAGGTGATTTCTCGCTTTCAATCTCTCTGTCTCTCTGTCTTTCTAGCAAGTGCACGCACCCTATAGCAAAAACCTCCCCCCCCCAAAAAAAAGGAACCCACCAGAAGTACGTCATTGCTGTGTTCCTGAGTGGTACGTACACAGGCGTAGATGGGGTTCACCAACTGTTTTTTTTCCAGCAAGACATATTTTAGAAAGCCAAAGGTGAACTGGCTTTTTAGTCGTGGCGCTGCCTCTTGTGGAAAGAAACAGTTTGTCATGCATTTGTTTCAGTGACTCACCTGTCTAACACACAAAGGCATCTGCGGTCCCACGCGCTCTGCCTCCTGCATGCAGAATTATGAATGCTGACACCGGGCACACACGTGTTAGGACAAAGCCTCACACTGTATGGTGTTTGCTGTCAGGATGTGGGTGAACTGTCTACAACTGGGAAAATAGCTTGGCTGGAACGACATAGCAGGAGTGTTAATGCCACTGAAGTGAAGTTTTTAATATAAATCGGATATGGCTTATGGAGTTGTTTGATGATAGGGGAGGTATATTAGAGTGAAAAATAAAGGTATAGCATGAATTGGTACATGAGACATGGTATTCTGAGGCCATGGGATGGCTATTGACATTCATTTCATGAAGTTTTAGCTTCCAGGCAAACAGAACCCATTTACAAAAATCATAGTGATAATTCTCATATATATTCATACATACTTTCCTTAATAAAATGGTTCACTTAAGAATAGTACATGCAGGGACCACCAAGTGGTATAGCGGTTAAAGCTCTGGACTCCCACATGGCCAACTGCAGTTCAAGTCCCCCGGACCTGGCAGCTTGCTTCTCTCTCTCTCTCTCTCTTTCTCTCTCTCATCATATTGAAGAAGAAGAATAAATAAAATTAAATCATTCTTTAAAAATTATTTTTTTAGAAAAGAATAGTAAATATAAATGAAATTCAAATTAAGGTTGTAGAAGCCTGGGTAGACCCTACCAAGCGCCAAGTTCACATGAAGCAATGGAGTCTGCATGCCGTGAGAAGCCCTGTGCTGGTCTCCTCTTGAAGATCCAGTGGCTGCAAAACCACCAGGAAGTCACTTTGTTTCAAACACAATTTTCCCTTGAAATAAAGGTCTCCCACTTAATGGCACTCTGAGGTCACAGGGCACAGTGGAACCAGTCTCTCGTCTGGGGTCTCCCCCCCGAGACACACCAGTGGAACCTATGAAGTGGCTAACTTCAAGGATGGAAACGTCCCTGCTAGCTCTTTATCACAAAGCTGATCTAATCAGTGCCACATTGACTCAGAACAAGAAGGGATGACTCTCCTGAGGAGGGGGAGGCAGCAAAAGGTCAGCAAAGAGCCCTGGACGGGGCTCCTGCCGAGGAGCTCTTGTCCCTTGGAAAGCACACGCTGTCTCTGGGCCTCAGCTCCCAGATTGGTAAAGCCAGAGGCCTCGACTAGATGGTGGCTTTTGAGACTCCCCCCCTCCCCAATTCCCCAATTATTACAATTCCTTGTAAATCACATCTAGCTTCTAATTTTATTATACTTAGTGATTCCAATACCATATTTCCATGACTATGTTTTGTTGTGATGCTAAAAGAGATCTAAATTTACCATTCGAATCGTTTGTAAGTGTGCACTTCGGTGGCATTAAGTACATTCACAGTGTTGTTTCAGCATCACCACCTTCATGGCTAGAGGTTTTTCATCTTCCCGAGCAGAAACTCTGTCCCCCATTAAACAATAACTCTGTTTCCCCAATCCCCAACACCAGGTACCTACTGTTCAACTTGTTTTCCTCTATCAATCTGACTACTCTAGGTATCTTATATGAGTATATACAACTTTTTGTTATACTCACAACATCTCAACATCACAAAGCCTGAACAGGATTCCAGTTCAGTTGGTACACTGGCCTAGCAAATTATACTAACACAGAGTGGAAGTGGAATTCTCGAGGGCTGTTTGCATGAACAATGCCTTCACAGATTTCAAAAATTGGGCCTTGAACTCAAACGTCTAATAGCACCTAAAGCATCCACGCAGAGGTCGCACCCAAGGAGAGAGATCAGGGACGCACCATTTCGGTTTGGTAAAAGATGCACATTGAAAATGGATGTGTTTGGAAAGTAATTTCAGAAGTACAATAAACCAGGCTGCTGTCTCCTACCCACGGTGTGTATTCTGTGCCTGATCTGGCTCTCTCACCACTGAGAAACGTGATGTGAAACAACAGGAAGCTAGTCATGGATCCCAACTCTCGTCCCTGGTGACCGTACACAGAAATAAATACTGTGAGTAATTGTCTTGAAGATGAGATGACCGAAGTGGATTCTTTATTTAGGGTTTAAAAATAAATACATACCAACAAACATGAAGAGATGGAAGGAGGAAAAAAGAACGTTTTTTCATTATTACTAGAAAAGACAAGTTTTATTTTTAAACTGTATCTGTAAGTATCAAAAATGGTTGATAAAGACAGCGTGTGTCATTTACTCTGTACAATAAGACACTATGTGGGGCTTGTTCATTTTCTTCATTTTTCTGCTACGAGATGAGTTTCAACATCACAGAAAAATTAATTTCACAGGCCGGCAAATATAAAATATGAATTCATAGGTAACTTTATGTGAAATATTAATATAATAGGTAAGCAAATATGAAATATTAATACTATGCAATATGGGTGAATATGGAAATAAAAATCACTGGTCCAGATGTAGGTGACTGATTAAAGAGCATTATTTACTATAGGACAAGGACATGAAAGCATGAAAGTGGGCACGTGACAGTTCTAACTTGGAAAAATAACTCTAAGTCATATTTTCCTTCAATCTGAAAAGGCCTGATGTGTCCCAACCAAGACTTGACAAAATAAAAAACATAAAAGCCAACTACTGCATTTTAATTCAGAATTGGGCAAATCTCAACTCGTTTTCATTTCTGAACCCTCTCCTATTAGGGTGATTATACATGTAATATTAAAAAAAATTAATGAACTAATACTAGCTCTCTTTCTAAAAGGCCTCGGCTAGTTTGTATGTATGTGTATATATACTACATAAAATATGCAATATATACATGTATAAACGAAAGCTGTTACAATAACCAATAAGATGTATTACTTAGACTTCTTAAGAAAAAGGTGAAAAATTATATAGAAAAGAAAATTCTTCATTGAGCATAATTAATTTTAGTCCTTATTAATTATCTGGAGGGGAAGATGGAGGTATGTACTTATAGAAGAGAATAGATCTTTCAAGACAACAACCCAATACTGAAGGTCTAAAATGACAACACCGAAGTCCTCTATGGTTTCCTTCTTTGGGACTAAAGCAAACATTGGCCCCGTGCCTGTCTCTCCCTCTCGGATGCAAAGGCACGGGGAGAAACAGGCAGAGGCAGAGCCGGCCACACCAGGCCAGGCGCTGTGTCCAAGTCCGTTTGTGCCGTAGGATTTTCAAATCAGTATGTCACCAGACCACACACAAGTAAGGCGTGTAATCACTTAACAGAGAGAAAATAACTATGTTTAAAACGAAAGTATTATCCACACTGGTCTAAAAGCTGGTAAAATGACACTGAGGGACATTTCAAACTGAAACAGATCAAATGAAGTTTCCAATTTCTTCTCATATATAAGATGTCAAAAATAAAAAATATGCTACTTCAGCTCAGTGCACTGAAGTTTTAAAATGACTAAACCGGCATCTGTCACGAAAATCCCTACAATTTCACAAGAGGATTAAAAGGGCCGTTGCTAACCGGCGTTAGTCATGTTGGTCTTTTGGTAATAATGTCCACATTTTCAAGCCCTGATGGCAAAACCCATGGGAGTGTGACCTTCACGGGACTCTGGGCTGAATGTTGTACTTCACAGCCTTCCTGGTCACCAAATATTGTGGCTGGGTGAGGGTAGTGTGTTCCAAAAATACCACTCACAAATTACTGCTAGTCAACTCACATTTGACTGTGAAAGCCACAGTCGGGGAAGAAAATGGTCTAAAATGTCTACGGGAGAAGGCAGAGCGGTTATGTTCTAAAAGCCCTGGCATCTGTGGGTGAGCACAGTATTTTCTAGTGAGTAAGACTGAAATCAGTGAAAATGTTCAGCATTCAAGAGAAAAATAACTTATCTGCTCTCTAACCACGGAGCTCAGCCATCTAAGAAAAGCCTTAATAATTTGTGAAAACTATATCCAAATCTACAAAAGTGGTCCCACGGCTTCTTGCATAATATTTAAACCTGACTTGATTTGGGGGTTTAACCCAAATAGTCTATGTTCACAGACAAGGCAAGGGTCTGGTCTAGGCAACGTTTAGACAGTTTCATTGCTGGAACATTCCATTTAGTGACAGGGGCTGACTTAAATGGGTGAAGTTCTTGACCCTGAACAGAAAATAAAAGGCTAAAAATAGTAACGAGATTGCTGAATATCTACGCATTCAACCCTAGAACGTGTAATATGTTCATGAAACACACCGGCCAGTGACTCCAATAACTATGACCACATCATCAGACTCCGACTAGAAAGGCAGTTAATGCTGTGAAACCCAGGCTACTCTCTGGCTATGCCATAAAAGGTCCTTTAAACACAAAGCTCAACACAAAACCCTTTTCCCCCTCTGGAATGTATCTCCAGACCTGGGTGAATCCACACACTCTGAAACATAGCCCCATGCTTCCAGAAAAGGTCTAGCCCCAGAGAAGACTTCCTGGAGTGTTTAATGGGCGAGGGCCTATTATGCCCAAAGAGTTTGCTTTTCTCCAGGCACAGAATAACAGAATAGAACTTCATTCACTCTCTCCCATTTTTGACATTAACGACAGCTTTTGTTTGGGGCAAGGTCCATGCTGAACCCTGGAACCTCAATCTTCTCTCCTCCCCAGTGTCACACTCCTGTGAGGGGTGAAGCTTCTCTCTTTCTCTTCTGGTTTTTAGCATTGCATTTCACTTGGTGATCAACACGAGCATAAAAAGCCAGGACAGGCAACTGTCTAGGGTTGTGCAGGGGTCAGTCCTAGGCCAGGCTTGCTAGAGCAGGTGAGGGGGGTTAGATGAGGCCTGAGGAAGGGCAGAGGTGAGGCATCCTCTCGCCCCCAGCTCCCCAGCGGGGACCCTGGGGACTCTGGACAGAGCCTACCCTGGCGCCCTCTTCAACAGCCACTGTTTCCTCGACTCTCCCTTCCTGCAACCTGCACTCCTGTTTCCTGCCTGGCACCCTCTGCCGTGGGAAACCCACAGAGGTGGCACCATAGCGCGGGGCAAAAGGCAAAGGCCAGGGGTCCAAAACTCCAGCCCTGGTTCCGCAAGGCCAAACACAGAGGTGAGAGGCTTTGGAAGAGATGAAAACCCAGTGTGGTGTTTGAGTGACAAAGAGGTAGCACTGCCCCGTGGTTGATGAGCCCTAAAGAACCAGTCCCCCCCAGGGCTGCTCCTTTCCAGCCCTGGTCGCTCCCAAGCAGGGAGCTACCAAACCCTGCATTTCCCACAGGCTGGGGTTTGCTGAGGTCAGAAAGCCTAGGGAGGTGAGGGTTGCTTTCAAGAGTATCTGTTCTTGACCCGAAATCTTAGAGTGGATCATGAAACTGAGTGGGTGTTCCTATGGTTATTAAAGTCATTCTTTTTTTTTTTTTTTCTTTTAAAGAGCATTTCAGATTTTCTTAACAACTTGGTTCAAATGGCAACAGCTCCAGGTTATAACTAATGAAGTGCCCCAAAGATAAACAAAGGGTTGCACATTCCTATTAAATCCTGTGCTCCTGGTTCTTTTACACACACGTGTGCAAACACACACACAATGAGCATTCAAAGGAAATAAAACACTTCTGTGCACTCAATGTGAGGAGTAAAAAGGAAAAGCTATGTTTTCCATTGGAATGACTTTCTTCCACCTCCTTAAAATTCTACAACTTGGTTTAGGACAAGTAAAAAGGAAAATGCTGGAATGTCTGAGCAGGCCCCACTAGACCAGAAGGCTGAGGCCTCAGCAGGAGGCAAGCAGCTGCCTCAGGCTGAGGCAGACCAGCCCCAGCCAGCCGCTTCATTTCTTTATGAACACCACCACCTACAGGGACTGCTCTGAATAGGCTGGTGCAGCCTGGCCTGCAACGCCTTTCAAGAAAAACAACATTCAGAACAATTGCACCACATTTTTTTCAACTTCCTGTTTATTAGTATTTTATCTAAGAGCAGAACAAAAGTCTGTATAAATGGGGGGGAAGAAAACAAATGAACGCACGGGAACGTTCTACTTATAACACATACACACATCTTTCCAAATGCTCTTCTGTTGCATTATGATTTTTAATTGAACCCACCTCAGGTCTCCATATGTTCCTGACAGTAGAGGTAAGATGAAATAAATACAATCTTTTCTCTTGTAAGAATCATATCTTATTTAAAATAAGTTTAAAAAAAGTAATTGGACTTGGTTTCAGTACACCCATATGGCAGTCTTCATGAATACACTGGAAAAGTTCCCATTTTATCTGCAGGGATTTCTATTTTGCTAGAAATACCTGTGAATACAGTGAAAATGCAAATGTGCCATGTAATGCTTGGTTGTGTAAGACAAGGATGAGGGTGAGTGGTCAAGGTGAAGGGGTTTCATTGAGATTCCCAAGCCTGAAGGGAGAGTAGAACTAGAGACACCTGAATTTCTTTTCATAGGAACAGGGACTCCATTAGGGTCCTTCCAGCCAAGACAAAAATTCATTACAGAATCGTCAGTGATTTCTGTGAACTTGGCCTTTCTTCCTTAACTTGACCACTGTGTTGTTCCTTGGTCTCCTTTTCTGTCTACTTTTTAGAAAGTCTCAGGGCCAATGAGACTGGAGGAACAAAGAATGGATGGACAGAGGACTCAAGCTGTTGGCCTCAAAGGCCATATTGCCTCTTGACAAGGTCCTGGACTGTGTCTGTCTTTGAGGATATAGGTCCATCAAAGGCCTATGCCTTGGCATAGTTGCCTGGGGCACTTCTTTTTTTATATCTCTTGTTCTAAATACCACTGAGTCTCATTTATTCCAAAAAGATCTAACATGTTTTCCCTACTCAGGAAGGACACTTAAAAATTTGGAATGATCAACTCAGGAAATTACCTAAGTTTGTTTGTTTGTTTGTTTTTTGTTTTGTTTTGGATTTTTTCCCCCCAGTAATCAGGAGATTTGGTTTTTTTTTGTTGTTGTTGGTTTTTTTTTTTTTTTTTTTTTGGAGAGGTTTTCGCTATAGGGCGTGTGCGCTCGCCAGACAGAGAGAGACAAAGAGACAGAAAGCGAGAAATCACCCCCCAGGGGGGATGGTCACGCCGCAGTCCCTTCTCCTCCATTCTCCTCTCGGGATCTTGGGCACGCACGCACACGCGCCCGGCGTGAGTTTTAAGCCACCGGGTCCAGGACGTGAACCTCGGTCGACTACGTGGGAGTCCAGCGACATAGCCATTACGCTAACTGCTGGTTCCCACAGGAGATTTGTTATTATTGACTCTCCAGCTCTTGACCAACTATGATGTTAGTGTGTACCACCTCGCCTGGTTATACCTGACACCAATGACCCTTCACATGAAAACGTGAATGAATAAATAGACGAGGCCTCCTATGTATGGGGTAGTCAGAAACATATTGGCAGATATGGAAGGCATAAATCAAAACTGAAATGTGAATTTAGCACTGGTCAAGACCAGTTTAATCAGAACCAGACTGTGAATGGTCTTAGCAGAACAAACAGTCTCTTTCTTTTTCTTTCACAGTGTCTTTCTTTTTCTTTTTTAAAAGAGAGATATTTTTGCTATAGGGTGCAAGTACTTGCTGGAGAGGCAGAGAGGAATTGCCCCCCAGGGGGAATGGCCATGCAACTATCCCTTCTCCTCTATTCTCCTCTTGGGATTTTGGGTACACATGCACACATGCCCAGAGTGAGTTTTAAGCCACTGGGTCCAAGACTCAAACCATGGTTGACTATTTGGGAGTCCAGTGATGTAACCATTATGCCATCTGCTGGTCCTACATAACAGTGTCTTTCTAAATGGCCAAAAATGCTGTGTAGGACTAAAAGCGAACTGAGTTATCCTAGTACACAGTGCAGTCCAGCAAATAATACAGCAGCCATCATTTGCTTGCTGATGATAATCACTGGGAACTTACTGCATGGCCTTGACCATGGGCACAAACATGAGGTTGTTTTATTTTGCCAAATATCCTGGATCAACCCTCTCAGGAGTCAAGTCTAGGAAGGGGGACCCTTATCAGAGAGAACATCCCTGTGGAATTCTTTATATATATATATATATATATATATATATATATATATATATATATACACACACACACACACACACATATATATATATATAAAATTATTTTATTTATGTATTTTTATTATTATTCATATATTAAATCATTATACATCATTTAGATTGTGAAGAGACTTTACCCAGCATGATATACACCTCACTCCAGCCCAGTTGAGACCACCATACACATTCTCGTCAACAGATAATAGACCTTATCTGTGTCCCACAACTGTCTTACCTCTCCATTTTATATATATATTTTTAAATTAACAAAATCGTATTTATTAATCACATACAACATAATGTTTTGAAATATATACTGTGGAATGGCTCTATTGAGCTAATTCATAAATGCGTCACTTCATATACTTAGCATTTTCATAGTGAGAACATTTAAAATGCACTCTTAGCAATTTTTAAGTATACAATACATTGCTATTAACTATAGTCATCATGTTGTACAATACGTTGAATTTATTTCTCCTCACCGAAATTCTGCATCCTTTGATCAACATCTCCCCAAATACTGCACTCCCCTCCACCCCTTGCCTTTATAATTACCATTCTACTCTCACCCTCTATGGGTTCAACTTTTTTTAGGTCCCACAAAGAAGGTAACATTAGGTGGGTATTTGTCTTTCTGTACTTGACTTATTAGCATAATGAATGGTTCATCCATGTTGTCACAAATAACAGGATTTCCTTTGTTGCAAAAGCTGAATAGGCCCAGCCAAGGTAGTGGACACTGGTTCATGGTGTCACTTGGCAGGCTAAGGTCACATGGAAAGCCCAGATTTAACTCCTGGCCTACCCTAAACGCCAGGAAGGGTGAAAAGCCTATAGTCCCGACTACTCAGAGGGAGGTAGGCGGATCCTGAGCTGGCAGCCAAAATGGGCAACATGGAGAGACCCTGTCTGAAAGAGTCAGGCCTGGTGGGACATGGCGGTCCCAGCTGGATGGCTCAGGTAGAAAGGATCTTGCGGGATACTCCACTGCCCCCACCCCCCAAAAAAGGGGAAAAAATCCCAATTGAAAAGTCGAATAGTTTTGTATTATTTCTTTAAACCACATTTTCTTTATTCACCCATCCATTGATGGATACTTAGGCTGACCTTGTGGCATTCTGGAGGCAAACGTAGATGACGCTTTAGGTGCTAACTTCTGCCAAGGGAGAGTTGCTCCTTGGGCATAAGTATAGATGGAACGTTTTGTCAGCATCAGAAAGTACTCTGGGAGCCTCCCTGATGCTAGCTGAATGATGCATGAAATAAGTCAGAAAGACAAAGCTCATGTGTCTGCTTCACTGAAAGACCATGTGGATGCATAAAACAAGAAAGCCCTTCGAAAACACAACAGGCAACTCTGGTTGCCAATAAGGAGAGCTAGACACCAACCAGGAGTGGGGTTGCCAGGTGGATGGTGGACAAGCAACAAGGGTAGGCAGTCCATGAATAGGAGCTGTCCTGTCACCACTTTACACTGGGTTCAGGAATAATGAGCGTGAGGCTCGATTCTTTTTTTTTTAAGAGAGAGTTTTTTTGTTATAGGGCACATGCACTAAGTGACAGAGATATAGAAAACAATAAATCACCCCCCCGGGGGATGGCCATGCCGCAATTCCTTCTCCTCCATTCTCCTCTCAGGATTTTTGGGCATAAATGCACACATACCTGGCATGAGTTTCAAGCTGCCAGGTCTGGGACTCAAACCACAGTTGGCCATATGGGAGTCCAGTGACATAACCATTATGCCATCTGCTGATCTCATGAGGCTCAAATTTTTTTTTTTAAGAGAGGAAGATTTTTGCTATGGGGTGCACACACTCACCAGAGAGACAGAGACAGAGACAGAGAGAGAAAATGAGAAATCACCCCCCACAGAGGATGGCCATCATCCCTCAGAGGGGATGGCCATGTTAAAATCCCTTATCTTCTGATCTCCTCTTCGGATTTTGGGCATGCACACACACGCACCTGCCGTGAGTTTCAAGCCTCCGGGTCCAGGACTCAAACTGTGGTCAACTACACAGGAGTCCAGCACCATAATCTTTACTCTACCTGCTGGTCCCGAGGCTCAGTTTTTAATTGGCTACCTTGAAAGCAATTGGCTTTTGTCTTCCAGCCAGCCCACAAAAGGAACAGTCAGTATGACAAATAAGCAGTTAGTGGCTACTTAAAAATCAAGAAATGAATCCTTGCACATCAATATGCTTAAATTAAGTGGATCATTTATGCCACTGAGTGAAACCCAGTGGCCATCTGTGGCTTGCTCCCATAGGGTCCCATTAGCAATCTTCACAGCTCCATTCCCAGGAGAGGAGTGGAGAAATGGTGTGTAGATCAATTAGCACATCACCTCTACCCTCTATGCTTGGCTCAAATGATTGGCATGATAAAAGCTGGTCCAATCAGAAGGCACCCCAGGAATTCACTTTCACAGGAATCCTGGGACAGAAGTTCTTCTCTGCTGGAGGTGGACCTGAAAGGACAAATGGCAGCCACCCCGAGACCATGAGAGTTGAGTTCTATTGAGAACAGGGTTAACACATTAGAACTGAGCCAGGGGCCAGCAGGTGGCGTGGTGGTCAAGGCACTGGACTTTCACATGACCAGCTGAGGTTTGGGTCCTTAACCTGGCTTCTTGCTTTCTCACTTTCATTCTTCCTCTATCTTTTTCTAGTGAACACACATACCCAATAGCAAATAAATAATAATAATACATTATATTAAATGGATAAGTCTTAAAAAAGAAAAAAAAAGAAGCAAATAAACTGAGCAAGGAGGAGAAGGAAGAGAAACTAACCATCTCTACTTGCTGCCACCCTTAGTCCTAGCTGTTCACTTACATGAGGTGGTCAGTTCTGCATTTTGCTTAAATCACTATGAGTTGGATTGGATTTTCTTTCTTTTCTTTTCTTTTCTTTTCTTTTTTTTTTTTTTTTTTGTAGAGGTTTTTGCCTTAGGGTGTATGTGTTTGCTGGAGAGAGACAGAGACAGAGACAGTGAGAGAGAAAGTGAGAAATCACCCCCCAGGGAGATGGCCATATCTCAGTCCCTTCTCTTCTCCTCTTCCTGGGATCTCAGGCATGCACACACACACACACACACACACACACACCCAGTGTGAGTTTCAAGTCACCAGGTCTCGGACTCAAACTGCAGCCATGTGAGAGTCTAGCAATGTAACCACTACTCCATCTTCTGGCCCCACATTAGGTTTTCTTTTAACCAAAAGATTTTTTCAGTTTTTTTATATGCTCTCACCAGAGACCGACAGAGACCGTGAGAAGAGGAAAGCACTCTCCATTGGGGTATGGTCGTGTCACAGTCCCTTCTCCTCATTTCCCCATCCTGTCAGCACTTGGGGCATACACATACACATGTACCCAACATGCTTTTCAAGGTGCTAGAGCCAAGCCTCAAATCATAGCTGGCCATATGGGATCTGGCTCTCATAACCACTAGGCTATAGGGCTAGCCACCCCACCACACAGACACCCAAAGGCTTTTAATTACATCAGAAATGCCTCTGCAATTATATACTACCTACCCCAAAAGGAGAATCTATAAGTGTGGATCTCTCTTCCTTCACAAAAAAACTCACTATTATTGAATAATCCATCATATTTAATTAGACACAGAAATAATACCGAAAGATCCAGTAAAACCTAGTGGAGAGGCCAGCAGGTGGCATGGTGGTTAAATGCACTGGACTCCTGCGTGGCTGACCATGGTTTGAGTCCCAGACCTGGCAGCTTGCTTTCTCACTTTCCCTCTCGCTCTCGCTCTTTCCCTCTCTGGTCAAAATTTAAATGAATAGGTAAATAAAGTAAAATAAAATAATTTTTAAAAAAGAACAAAACCTAGTTGAAAACACTTCTCTTGCTGCCTCTGTTCCCCAGTCCAGTGAAAGTCTTACTACCAAAATATGAGGGATCATTGATTTCCCTTTATAATCATACAACAATTATAAAGGAAATTAAAATGGAAGTTAAAGCACTCAGAAAAACTAGTTGGTGTACAAGACACCTTTATGGCTCCTGAGAACTAGTGATTTCAGGGAAAAAAGAAATGAAGATTTTCTACTTATAATTCAGCCTCCAGCCCACAAACTCGAGTGGTAGGAGCTCCCTCAAGCTTTCTCTCTGCCTCTGCCTCTGTCTCTCTCTACCTCTGTCTCTGTCTTCTCTTTTTTTTTTTTTGTAATTTTTCCTTTTTAAAATTGTTTAAGGTAAAGCATTTTCTGGGCTTTCAGCCCCTCCTTTCCCTTTATCTTGTTAATAATTCCCTCTCCTCCTCCCAACCCAGGAAAGGCAAGGGAGCAGGCCTCCAGAAGACACCTTTATGTCTCCTGAGAACTAGTGATTTTGTGCAGCATGCTTGCATGCCGTGCGGTTTTCTAATTTTTGCGCTTTTTTAAGAAAAATTAATTTTTTTTCGTTTTTTTCATTTTAGTTTTTTCCTTCTCTTTTTCTCTGTTTCTTTGTTGTTTTTGTTGCTGTTGTTTCTCTCCCTCTGTTTCCTTTTCTACACGCTTCTGGACGCTCAGATTGAACTTCAAGTTTGGGAAGAAACACACCATCCATCAGATGACTAGAAATCACCACAGGGCCACAAGAAATATGGGAAAGCAAGAAAATACCTTTCCTCCAAGGGAAAAGAACAACAACTGTTCGTCCACAGACAGTTCAATGGAAATCATGGAAATGTCTGATAAAGAATTTAGAACATTCATAATGGTGAAGCTAACAGAGATGGAAGAGAAGAGAGACAATGAATTGCAGAGAAAGGAGAAAGGAGCTGACGAGTTCCGGGAGGTAAGGAAATTCTTGCAAGATCTAAAAGAGGAATTACACACTTTAAAAAAGAATCAAATGGAACTGTTAGAGATGAAGGCTATAATACAGAAAGTCAAAATCTCCTGTGAAAATATTAAAAGCAGACTAGATCATACAGAAAATAGAATCTCAGACATAGAAGAGAAAATTGCTGGCCTAGAAAAATCTACCACGAAGATTGAGAAAATTGCCCCCAAAAATAAGAATAATAATATATGAGAAATACTAGATACCATCAAATGTCCAAACATCCGGATAACTGGCATCCCAGAAGGCGAAGAGACTCATAAGGGCATTGATAATCTATTCCATGAAATTCTGCAAGAAAACTTTCCAAACCTAGAGAGGCACTCAAAGACCCAGTCCCAAGAAATACGAAGGACCCCAAATAGAATCAACCCAAGAAGATCTTCTCCAAGACACATCACAGCCAGACTGACCAAAACCACAGACAAAGACAAGATACTAAGATTGGCAAGAGAGAAACAGCAAGTTGCCTACAAAGGATATCCCATCAGACTAACAGCAGACCTCTCATTGGAAAAAATGTAAGCGAGGAAAGAATGGGAAAATATATTCAAAGTGTTAAGGGAAAAGCAATTTCAACCAAGAATACTATACCCGGCAAGATTATCCTTCATATGGGAAGAAAAGACAAGAACCTTCTCCGATAAACAAAACCTGAAGGAATTTACCAGCACCAGACCAGATCTCCAAGAAGTTCTCAAGGGAGTGTTATGTCAGGAAAATTAAATGCAGACACACAGAAATTAAGAAAATGGCCAACTTATTCGTAGGGACAAGTCTGGTGTTGAATATTATATCCCAGAATTCAATCAGGAAGATCGAATCACAACAGAAGATAGATTAAGTACATGAGACTGAACTGGTGAAATAGCATTCTGTGACTTTTGACTAAAATATCGCTACTTTTCTTCTAGGCTTTGTTGTCCAGTTTTAAGAGTTTTTGTCCTGTCTTGAGCTGTCAATAGCTTCATGTACCTACTATTTGAACAGAATCCTAACCTGTTTTCTGGCTTTTCATTTTAATCAAAGATCTCTTAGCATTTCTTTGATTTTGATTTTTTAAAGCTAAAACTGCTTTTCTTGAAATTAAAAAATAAATTTTAAAATACCTATTTAATGACCATAGTAAGCTATGTAGCATCAGCTAGGTGCTACTTTATAGTATATTCATTCTACTCAGAGTTTCACGCCTAAAAGTCAGACATGTCTTTACAGATATCGGCTGAACTTGCTACTGAAAGTAGATTATTTAAGAAATTGTGTGATCAATAAAATGTGGGTGGGGGGGAGGAATGAAAGACTACTGTAGACACCAGAGATACTGTGAGAAGAGGGTGGAAAAGGGCAGAGGGTCAGACATAGGGGTAAATATATATAAATAAATTATACTATGTATAAAATCAGTAGGACTAACCAAAAAAAAAAAAAAAAAAAAACCACCTAGTTGGTGTAAACATTTGTTAAAAACAGAAGAGTAAGTAATGGCAGAAGACCACATGCTGTCAGCATCAGGCCCTTTCCATTTTCAACATTATTTCTCATTCAGCTATTTTATACACAAATTGCCTTCACTCCAGGAATGTTATTTCCTTTTAGGCTCAGTGTCTTTGCTGTAGAATCTGACTACATAGGACAGATTAATCCTCTTGATTTTTATGTTAAAGCAAATACTCTGCACAGACTTCTTGGCATTGTTGGTTTTTCACTGGGATTCCAAATAGATCAGCATAATTGAGGCCTTTAAAAGGTGTTCCAACGGACTACACTTATAAAGATATATGAATCCAACTTTGATCACAGTGTACTTCTAAAATGGATTTTGATACTCTAACTTTGATTTGCTTCACAGAAACAACTCCAACTATAAGGGCCTCTGCTGAGGTTTGACATTTGATCTGCCCTGATCTTTCATTCATTCTTCATTACACAGCAACGAGTACTAACTACCAAGGCCATGTCACTGAGCTTAGAGCTTAATGATGAACCACAGTTCACTCAGGCTAAGGACCCAGAATGTCAGCTATCCTCCCATTGGCAGTAGATGGGGAGCTGATGAAAGCCGGGGGGCCGAGTGAGGTCAGGGAGCCCCTTGAGTCCAACACTGACCATGAGCCTCACTGTTCTGGGTCTCTTTGGTCTATAGATTATGGTCATGGGGGCCCCAGTCCAGCCTCCTTTTATTTCCCTGAAAGATATCCGGGGTGCTACAGTCTCTTGGTTTAAAAAGGATAAAAGAAAAACCTCTCTGGGACCAGTCAGTGGTGTGGTGGTTGAGGCAGCTGGATCCCACCTGGCTGAGTATGCTGTTTGAGTCCTGGACCTGGTGGCTTAAGAAATATGCTGGGCACGTGTGTGTATGTGCCTGGTATCTTGAGAGGAGAGGGGAGGAGAGAACACTGCAGTGTGGCAATCCCCCAGGAGGTCCTCTCTCACCTTCCCTGTCTCTCTCCAGCAAATGTACGTACCCTATAGCAAATTAAAAACAAACAAACAAACAAACAAACAAACACCTCTCTCTGATACCAGGGACACTCCTGGTCCCCATAAAATATCCCCTGCTCTGTGGAACTCCATAGGTGTGCATTTCTGAATTAGATATCTGCTTGCTCACTCCTTTTATAAGTGAGGCGAGCTATCCAGTCAGATCAGAACCTCCATGGACTTGTCTCCCAAGAAGAATTCCGATTTCTGGTCCATCAGAGGTCCTCATCTCCCTCCAGGAGAGAAAAATGACATGAAGGCAAGGAAAGAAAGCCCTCCATTTTCCAGTGCCCATCAGTTATCCACTAGCCCCCGATCAAGCCTTCTATCCTTCCTGGTCATGGTTCTCAGAGCTTGCACAGAGTTCCAGAGCCCTAACAACACAATCTTCCAAAAACACTGTTTTTGGCCATGGAATTCCCCTACTCAAAGACCTGCAGAGCTCTCCGCCGCCTCCACCAAGGAATGTAAACTCTGCCCAGGCTGAGAGAGACCTCTATGGTTTGCTCCACCCTGGCTTTGCAACATTGCCTTTTCCTAGCCGTCTCCTTACGCTTTCATTCAACAAAAGTACATCAAGCACTGCATTAGTTCGCTAGGGCTGAAGCAACCAAGCTCCACAGACTGGAGGCTTAAATAACAGAAACTCACTGTCACACTGTTCTGGAGGCAGAGGTCTGAGGAAAAGGTGTCGGCAGGGCTGGTTTTCCGAGGCCTCTGTCCTTGGCTTGCAGGTGGCTGACTGTGTGCTGTGTCCTCACATGATCTTCCTTCTGTGTGTGTCCTCATCTCCTCTAATGTGGACACCAGTCACATTGAGTTAGGGCCTATGTATCTGACCTCATTTTACCTCAATTACCTCTGCAAAGAGCCTATCTCCAAATACTGTCATAATCTGAGGTGTTGGGTGTTAGGGTTCCATCATACGGATTTGGGGTGAGATAAAATTCAGTCCATAATAAGAAACAATACGTTGTCATGGGATGGGGCCAGCAGGTGGTATAGTAGTTAAGGTGCTAGACTCCTATATTGCCAACTGGGGTTCAAGTCCTGGACCTAGCAGCTTGAAAATCACACCAGGTGCATGTGTGTGCATGCCTAAAATCCCAGAAGGAGAATGGATTATGGCATGGCCATCCCCGAGGGATGATTCTCACTGTCCTTCTCACTGTTTTTCTACCTTTCTCTGGCAAGAACATGCATCCTATGGCAAAAATCTAAAAAATTGAAAAAAGATCCCATGGGAAGAGGGATGCAAGAGAGGAAGGGACAAGGAAAGGAACAAAGATAAAATATGGTCACTGCTCTTGAGCAGAGAAAACTCTACTGTTTATGGAGAAAGCTGCCTTTCTCCCTGCTCACAGCAGCACTGGCTCCTGCTTCCATTTGGTGGCTCTAAGCTCCCTCTCCAATCTCTCCCCACACCCCCCCCACCGCCCATCCCCCAAGTAGCTTTGTCAAGGCGCTTTCCTTTCCATGAAGCCTCTGCCTGCCTTTTCTTCCCAGAGTTCCCTGCTGGGCCCCCATAGGCCTGAGCCTCCCCTTCCCTCGCTGCCCTTCACTGGCCCGTGTGCCTCTCCAGGAAACAAATGCTCAAGAGATCCAGGGCAGGGCTGGGCATGGAAGGCTCCAAATAAATATTACATCCCCCCAGGATAAAACATCTCTCTCCTTTTCTGTTTTCCAATTGGGAAACACCGCTGAAGGGCAGTCGAGGGCACCTGGCTTCTCCATCTGCTTCGGCACATTTCAGGCAAGTATTACCTATTTCCTCATGCTCCAAAATGCAAAGGCTTTCCTGCCTCAGCAAGTGAAGTCTTCAGTCAGCACAGCCTGATGAAGAATTTTGACTCACTTTTGCCCAGAATTACACATGAGAATTTTACTAGGTGGGCCGGGTATGCCGTCCTCACCAGCATTAACTATATAACTAACTGGAATGAGAACTCAGAAGATGGAACACATTCTGCTCAAATTTAATGTACCTTCGGTTGTAAGTCAACGGCCCATTTTTTATTTTTCTTCTACTCTCATTAGCAGCAAATGCCTGCTGATTTGTGTATCTAACACACGTGCCCTTGTCCTTCTGGCTGAGCTAAACATTAGCTCTTCTTCGAACAGTCATAGTCTCCCACAGACAGAATCCTCAGAGGTCTTCTCTATGCTCCCAGAACGCTTTGCGCATAGCGTGGTTTAGTGGCATGGTAGCTAAGAGTATGCACTTTGGGGATCTTACTGTCTGGCTTCAAATATGGAATATGCCACCTACTTGCCGTGTGATCTTGGGCAAGTTACTTAAACTCTCTGTGCCTCATTTTCTTAATCTATATAGTACCTCTCTCATGGATTGTGAAAGGTCAAACTGAGGTAATTCACACAATGAACCTGCCCCAGGTCCTGGAACATACTGGACCCTTGAGAAATATGAGAGTCGATATCACATTGTCTTTTACAACCATCTGCCCTTCCAAACTGTGAACTTCCCCAGGGCAAGGCTGCTATTCTTTAGGACAGCATGGTGCCTAGGACATAACAATCGCATAGGTCACGTCTGTGGAAGTAAGCATATGGAATAACTTGATTCTAGTTTTAAAACTGGTTTTTCCTCCTTATTCCAAAATCGAACAACAGAAGTAACCCAGAGTAGTGAAAAATTATAAGTTAACTAATAAAGCCCCTCTGGTCCCATCTTTTATATTCACTCACATGTTTTCAATGACAATATCCCACATGTGCCTAATACAATGGCACAACTGCAGATTATTTTCCTTTCTCTTTCTCTCTTTAAATTTGCTATAGAGTGCATGCACTTGCCAGAAAGAGAGAGAGAGAGAGAGAGAGAGAATGAGAAAACACTCCCCAGGGAGGATAGCTATGTCATATTCCCTTCGGCTCCATTCTCCTTTCAGGATTTTGGGCATGCACACATACACACCTGATGTGTTTTTCAAGGGGTCGAGTACCGGACTCGAACCATGCAGTCAACCATGTGGGATCCTGCTGCCATAATCACCATAGCACTGGCTGGACCAGCTCGTCTTTTCAGTGTTCCCATAAATACAAATACTTTTCAAATACAAAGTTGACAATGAATAGCTGTACTCGTTATGTAAGGATGAAAAGCAGTACCATGATATTCATCATGGGACCAAATGGACAGTGACCAAAATTGCTGGAAAATACCTTTGTGAGCAGTTTTCCCGAACAGTGTCAAAGCCAGTGTTGGAGCTACGATGTTAATCCTCTGAGCCTGTGTTACCATTCCCCACACACCATGAGCATTGATATGTATATATATATATATATATTTATTCATCATTTAATTTTACTTACTATTATTAATTTTTTTAATTGGCTATAGGGAACATGCACTTACTAGTGAAAGAGAGAGAGAGAGAGAGAGAGAGAGAGAGAGAGAAGGAAAGTGAGAAAGCAAGCTGCCAGGTCTGGGACTCAAACCACAGTTGGCCATGTGAGAGTCCAGTGGCATAATCACCACGCTACCTGCTGGCTCTGAATTGCTGTATTTTTATTACCTGATTATTATATTACTAGAAAAACCGTAATGTAAATTTAATTATGCATATAAAACGATACTACTTATATCAAAAGAGCCCCATATATTATAAGATATATGAATGCCAGAGCCATTAACTAATCCATAATTTAGAATAGCTAACAAGCAGGTGGATTTCAGAGCTCCTGAGAACATCACAGGAACCTAGGTCTCTGAGGTGAGAACATTCTCCCTCTGTCTACCAGCTAGAATACAGGCCAACTGCTGGCTGGACACAAATGGAGCAAAAAGAAACACGGCCATGGGCACCAGCAGATGGTGTAATGGTTTCGTTGCTGGAGTCCCACATAGTTGACCGTGGTTCGAATCCCAGAACCTACAGCTTAAAACTCACACTGGGCACATGTGTGTGTGTGCCCAAAGTCCCGAGAAGAGAATGAAGGAGAAAGGAATATGGCATGGCCATCCCCCCTGGTGTGTGTGTGTGTGTGCGATTTCTCACTTTTTGTCTCTCTGTCCTTTTCTATCTCTACAATAAAGCGCATGTGCCCTATAGCAAAAATCTCTCTACAGAAAAAAAGAAAAACAGAAACATGGCTATGAACAACTTCTACCCTTGCACCCCAAATGGAATATATATTTTGCAATAAAAGTCTGGTCTTTAGAGCAAATTAGTTCTGTATCAAAAATATCCTAGTATGATATCGTCCAGAAAAAAAATTTCCTCTCCTGCTTAGAAATATTAGCTAAGCAAACATGGTGGACAATATGAGATGACATAATTTCCAGTCTTCTACTAGCGAAAAAGCCCAGCAGCACTTCAGAACTACAGATCAAGGAGCACTCTTCCCGACCCCTGAACACTGAGACACCTTCCATGTAAACAGAGGGCCTTGCAGGTCACTGATACCCGCCCCCACCCCCATCAGGCTCTGGAATACACTCACCAACTCAGAAAATGACTATCAGATTTGGGGGCGGGGCAGAAGTGGGAGAAGCAACTCTTTAGAAATTATTTACGCCCATTTGTCACAAGATGAGACCCCACGGATAGCTTCAAATATGCATCAGGAAAAAAAAAAGAACACTGCTTCTTCAGGGGTGAGAGCAGGGAGCTCGCAGCCGGCCTGAACCCCAGGTGTTTAATCTGGTTTCACACTGGTGCCCCCAGCCCCTGCGCCTGGCCATCCCCCTGCTTCTGTGGGCGGCTGGAGGATGCCATGCGTTGGTGGGGGCATTCGTGGGCAGCAGCGCTGACGTTAGGAAACCAGGCCCCACCCACACAGCTTGGGTTTCAGTTTCAGTGGGGAGCACACACCATTATGCAAATTATTTTCCTTGCCCACCCCACCCCCACCACAGTCTTACATATTCATTCTTCCCTCCAAAGTTAATGTACACAGGAGGCTAACTAAGCATTTGCATCGTATTTACTTTAAAATGCCCAGGTGCAATTTTGAAACAAGATTCTCCTTTCAGAAGGGCAATCACGAATATAAAGTAGAGAATTAGTACCAGTGTCAAGAAGAAAGCCCCAGGCTAAATCCAAACTTCAACATAAATGGAGCGTTGAAATGCACGTGCCAGGAATTATACCAACTGAAGGAGGGAGGTTGACTTGGGGGTGTGTTCCAACTCATTGTGTTCCTGCAAGGGGAGTAGGCCCAGGAGAGCGGACAGAAAGCCGAGGGCCCTGCCGACCCAGACTGCACAGGGCTACAATCCTTGGGTCTCTTGAGGTTTATGAAAACAAACATCTAGTTCGCATTCAAGTCATGTTCTAGAAATTGGGGCGTGTAGTCATTTTATCTGCATTTTGTGGGATTCCTCTGCAGTTTAACTCAAGCGATTTGAGGTAACAGCCACTCCATAAAAAAATTCTCAGCCTAGAAATGGTGTTAGTGAAATCAGGGAGGGGGGTTGCACGAAGACATGCCTTCCTTTACTGTCATGTTAAATAAATTATTGAGGGATGTTTTCATATGAGTTTTAAGATCAGAATAATTCTAGCCAGCTGAAATCATCTTCATTCTATTTATGAGATTCAGACAATCCTAGGGAATGATTTTGCATATTTTTTTTCCTAAAAGCTGTCAGCAGACACCCAGGAGGAACTATTTTCAGGATAGTAATTTCTATTTCCCTCAAAGACATTCCTCCTTGGTCCCCAGCTATACTCAGTTTCGTTTTCAAGGTGCATTTGCAGGGCTCATAGAAAGCTCACAGCTGCAATGAAGTGATTATAAATTACCCTGAGTGCAAAGAAAATCTAGATCACCTATGAAAATGTCTTTAAAATCATTGTAAACTACAGTGCAGGTTGGAAACCTTTGCAGGACAAAAATTACAGACACCCCGTATAGTAAGAAAACCCTGAATAGTGAGAAACGACACCAATTGATCCTTTAGTGACATGTGACTTAAAACTGGCCTGTACGGGGACGGATGGCACCCAGCTTTCACTGTACGGCCAATTCAGATGAAAGTCCACAAGTCCATACTTCCTTGCAAGGGATACGGAGCAGACTCAGAGGCTATTTCCACCTTTGTGAAAGGCCGTGGGCGCAAGGCCAGGTTGAAGAAACTGCACAGTTAAAGGACACCTGGGCCGGTCGCTAATCACCTGCCAGACACTGGCTGAGTGCCACAACTGCGTTATGTGCAAAACCATGAGATAGATTCTGTCTCCAATTATACGTGGGACTTCAAAAAGTTCATGGAAAGTGGCATTCATGAGTTCATTTTGGTGCCAAAAGAAATGGAAATCCATGCCTAGCTTTCTTATGACACAGATTTTTAAAATAAACATTTTGAAACCTCCTTGTACATGACAAAACCAAGGCTTCAGCGAGGTTAAGTAACTTGCCCTATGAAAAAACTATGAAAACATTTGCTTTTGACCTCTGTGCTCCATTGTGTCTATGGTAGAACAACGCTATCATCCTGCCCAATTTCTAAACATCATTTACTAAAGAATGATTTCCTTTGCCTGCCGTGCAGAGGCAGGCCTGTGGGTGCCCAGCCCTTCCTGGTCTGTGCTAACATATGACTCATCCTAGGGTGCTGGGTTAGGGATCTCATTGATTCCACACACCAAAACCATGCTCTCCGACAATTGTCAATAAAACTAGCTGACAGCTGAAAAGCAAGACGTTTTTCTTGGTTCAGGACTCTCTCCAATGTCCCAGCCTGCAGAGAACCCCTGGGCCCTTCCTCCCCTCTGGACAGAAATCTGAGAATGTGTGTCTCCTTCCCACTAGTGCACAGGTCTCTTGTCCTCTCTTGTTTCCTGAGGTGCTTCAAGATTGTTGCTTCACAGCTGTGGACTGATATGGGAAAAGGAGAAGGGGCTTTTGCATCCTCAGGGTACCTTAAAGGCCTCCTCATAGCCTCAAGTGGAATGTATATAGCGCTTGAAATGATGGGACTGTCAGTCCTGCTAGTCTGAGTACCCCAGGGAGGGTGAACGAGCTTTTCCTGGACACCCAGGAGCCTTCCCTAGGACCTGCAGTCTGTGGGTATAAATGAAGTCCAAACCAATAGTTTATCCCCAGACCTGGCCAGCAACCTGCTCTCAAGGTGGGAAACACTGTTACAAGGACTCACATCAACTCATCTGGTCAGTGTAATCTGCAGTAGAGGTTGAAATCACTGAATGGCTCAGGCACACTTAGGAAATGACTGTGTTTTACTGTCATCATTGTTACTGACCCAACAAAAATCAAGTCCCGTCAAACAGATAAAACTTCATGATTTGGGATAGGAAAGACAGTTCAGAATCCAACGACAATGGTTTCCAGAAAAAAAAAAAAGTCAATCATCTAAGACATTAAAAATTAAATTGAGCAGGACCAGCAGATGGTGTAATGGTTACCTTACTGTACTCCCACATCGTCGAACATGGTTCAAGTCCCAGACCTGGCAGCTTAAAATTCACGCAGGGCACATGTGTGTCCTAGCCCAAAATCCCAAGAGGAGAATGGAGGAGAAGGGACTGTGGTGTGGCCATCCTCCCTGGGGGGGTGATTTCTCACTTTCTGTCTCTCTGTCTCTGTCTGTCTGTCCGGCAAGCACATGCGCCCTATAGCAAAAATCTCTCTCTCAAAAAAAAAAAAATTAATTAAATTGAGAGGCTACCAAATGGTATAGTGGTTATGTTGCTGGACTCCCACATGGCCGACTGAGGTTCAAGTCCCGGACCCAATGGCTTGAATGTCATGCTGGGTGCGTGTGTGTGTGTGCCCAAGATCCCAGGAGGAGAATGGAGGAAAAAGAAATGCAGTGTGGCTATCCTCCCTAGGGGTGGTGGTGATTTCTCACATTCCCTCTCACTGTCTCTGTCTCTCTGGTGAGTGTAAAAACCTCTTTTTAAAAAATTAAATTGAGTTATAGAAAATGTCCATTATTCAGCCTTTCCAGGGAAAGTGGACTTTAAAGATGCTACGGGGAACTATTGGTAGGTTTTAAGGGTGAAATCAAAGTTGAGACAAAGCAACAAAGCTGCAATTACCAACCACCTAAGAGAGAGGAGAGAGGCCAAGACGGCAGGTCCTGGAGCCCAGGTGAAGGGGGAAGAGACACTACTGAGGAGAAGCTACCGAGGGAGGTCTTGGGGAGGTAGCAGGAGATGAGGCTGCCTCAGGGAGAGGAAGCACAGGAGGGGAGAAGTGGTTAAAGAGAGTTTTCGCAGAAGGACATCTGGGCAGGTGTCAGGGCACATCCTCCACTAGGTCAGGATTCTGCAAAAACTGTTCTCCTGTGTGCTGGGGAGCTTAGAGTTCAGCCCAGGAATAACTAAGCACTTTTATGTAGTTCCTCCACCTAAACACCACTTTGTAGTGACAGTCAGCATGAGTAGATTGGGCAATTTCTCCACATGCCCCAAATTCCTACCTTTAAAAGGACTTAGGGCCACCCAGTGGTGTGGTGGTTAAGATGGTTGGATCCCACATGGCCAACTGCATGGTTTAAATGCCAGACCAACAGCTTGAAAAATACTCCAGGCACGTGTGTATGCATGCCCAAAAATCCCAAAACGAGGGATATGGAAGAGAAGGGATTGCAGTGTGACTGTGCTCTCATATTCCCCTCTCTTTGTCTCCAGTGAGTGCACATGCCCTGTGGCATAAAATTGTCTTTAAAAAGGATGTTAAACTAGAGAATTTTAAAAAAGTGTTCCCAAACACATCTTTAGGAACTTAAGTACATTTATATACATGCATATAAGTATGTTTACACTTAACTTTCATAAATATATTCATGTAAATATTGGGTTCTTGGAAAAGTTATGACATATTTTTCTGTCTTTCCATGCAAAATGTCATGACTTTTCCAACAACCCAATAATATGAATATAAGTTCTATTTATATATACTACAAATTTAATGATGCTATTGGCTCCATAACTTTAGATATTAGATATTAGGGAGTGTGGGGCCAGATGACTCTCTGTCTCTCTCATTCATGAAATAAATAAATTTAGAATAAGAGAGATTAGGAAGCATGTCAGTAAGGACAGTCAGGAAGAAGGGGGAAATGCTTAAAGAAATGGGCAAAGCCACATGGTAGAGTTCTCGTAGAAATGGCATGAGTGAAATATGGAAAGAGAGTACATAAGGGAGAAAGTGCCCACCAGCCTGCTGCGGCCAGCACCCAGCACATAGCAGGTGCTCAATATAAGCTTTTAAGTGAAGCTCAATGGGGCCCTGATACAGTAATCTCAGGAAGGCACAAATCCAGATGAACTGAAGGGAGGATGCAGGAGAGCTTTGTTGTGAGACAAAACAGAACTTCTCTACTGCTATTTTACCTATCTTTTCTGTCAAAGAAGACAACAAATACTGTGATGAGAATTGTATTAGGGTTCTCTAGAGAAACAGAACCAATAGAACGTGAATGCATATGAGAGAGAGGGGGGGGGGGGGGAGAGAGAAATTGATTTGTTCTAAGTAATTGACTCACACAGTTGGGAGGGCTGGCAAGTCTAAAATCTGCAGAAGACACTGGTAGGCTAAAGACCTAGAGAACAGTTGATGTTGTATTCAAGTCTGTGGGCAGTATTCCCTTCTCTTCATGGGAAGTCAGTTTCTTTCTATTAAAGCCATATGGCCCACCCATAATATGAAAGGTAATTAATATGCTTTACTTCAAGTCTCCTGATTTAAATGCTAATTTTATCTTTAAAAAATTTCACAGAAATATCTAGAATAACATTTGACTAAATAGTTGAGTACCATGGCCTACCAAAGCTGACACATAAAATTAACCATCACAAGGTCCACAGACAGCATGTGAGGCAACTGAAACCAGGATGGGGGTGGAGATTATGAAAAGGAACCAGGATCATGAGAACTGGCCTCTGTCTCTGCTTCAGTGACCTGCAGACCTGAAGACCTGCAGCCCTGCAGCCAGGAGCCAAGGTCTCAAAGCGACGACAGCAAGCTTCTCAGACATACTTAAGACATGGGTGATTCAAATGCCCCAAAAGGAAAAGAAGGTGACTTCCTAAACCCTGAATCTTATATTTATCTTTGACAAGATTCTAGAATGAATTACCAGCAATAATGCTTCAAGAGACTTTATAAAAGGAAGTGGTAAGTTCCAGAAGGCCAAAGTTAATAAGACAGGTCATACCAGCTAATGTCCTTTTTTGAGACAGAATCTCAAGATCAGAAAGTCAAGGACATCTGGCATAAGCCTATCTAGACGCAAGCAAGTTACTGACAAGGAAATCCTGAAGGTTAGAATGGACAACTATGTTCAGCAACAAGTTTAATGATTTTGCAGACCCAAGATTCCTGGCATCACCTGGTGAGGCCATCTCCCTTCATCACAATCCAGATTTCCCTCATCAGCCTTGTCTTGTTTATCACATTTTCAGTGACTTGGTAACAATATAGATGGTATATTTGTAAGATCTGCTGATGACCCAACACCTGGAGAAACAATGAATACATTGACTTCCAAACAGGATACCAGAAGGCTTTGATAGGCTAGGATCAAGGCATAACTATTCCAAAATACAGTTTAATAAAGTAGTATTCAATTATGTAATTGTAGACTAAAAAAAAACATTAAAAAATCCCTTTAGCTCCATAACTTTAAAATGTAGGAGACACATGTTCTGTAGCAGAAAGTAAAGGAGAAAATATGTTACAGATTCCATTATTAACAGAAGTCTAAGATGGCCAAGCAAAGTGTTCCAGTTAAGCAAAGTGTTCCAGGATGTGCTAATACAGTCCTTTAAGATAGGAGGTGATGGGGCTAATAGGTGGCATGGAGGATAAAATGGCTGGATCCCACGTGACCAACTGCAGTTCAAGTCCCAGACCTGGCAGCTTGAAAATCATTCTGGGTACATGTGTATGTGTTCCCAAAACCCAAGAGGAGAAAGGAGGAGAGGGAATTACGGTATGGCTATCCCCTCAGAGGGTGATTTCTCACTTTCTCTCTGTTTCTCACTGGTAAATATGCATGCCCTATAGCAAAACTAAAACAGAAAATAAAATACTACTGCTAATAAAAGATAAGAGGTGGTGACTCCTTTCTTCTCTGAACTGGTCAAATCTCACCTGAAACATCTTATTTCACTCTAGGGTCTACAGGTTTAGAAAGATGGAAGCAGCTAAGAATAAGGGGAGAGTAACCAAACAGTGAGGGGACTTGTTAGGCATAAGGTGATCAGAAGAACTATGGGCCTGGCAATATTTGGTTGAGGCATGAAAGGAAGTGAATGGATCAAACCATCTACATCAAGGTGCAGAGTGTGGGTCAGAGGCTGGCAGATTTCTGGTGTTCCGTAAAAACCAGGATTTTCCAGCCAGCATAAGATGGCCTGTGCTGCTGACCATTGAAGCTGCTGGTCATTGGAGGGGACTGTGTAGAGGAGAGTGGAGGGGACTCTACAAGAGGTACTCATGGAGTCCTCTCTAGCTTTGGGGATGAGTCTTGGAAAGGGATAATAATAGTTTTGCAAAACACACAGCAAGTGCAACAAAGTCAAAATAATGATACAGCTGTCACCCCTCTGCACCTGCTCTGTGTCTACCTCTGTATTAAGTGTTTCACACTTTACACTGGCCGTGGCCTCTGAGATAGGAATCATAACATGCTTCCATCTTACCAAGGAGGACATCGGGACTTAGGATATTAAACAAATTGCGTAAAGACACATGACTAGTAAGTAATGGGCTAGAAGTTTCAAAATGTATTTTGTGGGGCTCCAGTGATAAAGGAAAAGCAGCCTCAAGGGAAAGGTCAACAGGGTATATTTAAGAGAAAAACAACAACAACAACAACAACAACAAAAATAGAATAAAAAGTCTGGGAGAGACCTAAGTTGTTCATTTATTATTGACAGTCTTTGTCTCTATCTGCCCTCACCTTAGTAGATTTCACATGACTGGAACATGTGGATGAAATTAAGATAAAAAATTGCAAAGTATCAATAAAATAAACAAAACCCATAAACTCAGAGCAGAATTCATGCCTAAACTCCACCAAAGACAGCCAACCTTTTGGAGGATAATCATATATAGTTTAGACTTGAAAGTTCATGAAAAAGATATACAAGTTGCATGGAAAGAATGGTGGAAAATGGGCCAGGTGAAAACCTCCTGTGACACTGACATTCCAGCCTGGGGGAATGAGGCCATGTCTACAGAAGGATACGTTTCAGTGAGGAGAGCCAGAACTGTCCTAGCAGACCCCAAGAGCTGTGACAGAGGTGTCAGAGGAACCAGACAGGTCAAGCACTGGACTGGTGATGCAGTCCTTATGACAGGAATACAACTCCTGTCTAGAAAACTAGGGGTCCCTTTGCTCCCGAATGAGAATCATGTTCCACAGACTTGGCGATTGTTAAACACGGGGCAGAACTGTTGGAGATGAAGATAGTACTGTCTTAAACCAGACATTCATTTGACACACCTTGGAGCAAAATGGTGTATTTTCATAGCTGCCAGATTTAAAGCACAGAAGCTGGCCATGAAGAACGCAAAGGTGAACACACTGTGTCTGCACTGACCATGATCCCATTCATTGGCCAGATATTTCACCTAGCCATTTGCTGCATAATTCACCCATGAGTGAGGCAAATGAATGCAAGTGGGTCTTTTAAATAGATTAATGAAAACAAAGTGTTATGGCTGAAATGCGCCCCTCCCTAATTCATATATTGATGCCCTAATTCCTAGTACCTCAAAATGTGACTGTATTTGGAGATAAGATCCTGAAAAAGGTAATGAGGGTAAAATGAGGTCACTAGGGTAGGCCCTCATCCAATCTGACCGTGTCCTTATAGGACACAGACGTGAACACATACAGAGGAAAGGCCATGTGGGGACACAGGGAGAAGGCGGCCATCTGCTAGCCAAGGAGAGAGGCCTCAGGAGAAACCAATCCTGCTGACACCTTGACCTTGGACTTCTAGCTTCTGCAATGATGAGAAAATAAATTCTTATTCTTCAAACCACTTCATATGTACATACACTTTGATTTCATACAACTTAGTAATGTCCTCCCAATGAAACCTAAATAATAAGGAAAATGATACAGAGCCAAGACTCCAACATCAGCAACACAGGATCACACAGATACACGCACACAGCACGGAGCTGGCTGGGGGTAACTGGGGGCAAAGCAACAGAGCTCACATTGAGAACTGTGGCAAACCCGTGATGGTAGAAAGAAGTGCCTAGCATCATTAAAAGAAAGGGCACATCCCAGTATATACTTTGGAGTCGTGTTAGTGCTGTAAAATGCAATAAAGAAAGAATATTCCAGATGGATCTGGCTCTTTAAAACAAGGGAAATTTCTTACTGTTTGGAACCAGCAAAACCCACTGCTCATTGAACTGCCTGTCTGGAATCTTGCAAATTTGCACGTTGAGGTTGTTAATAAAGGACTAAGTCGATAATTCAAACAAACCCTGTGGTTTGGAAGTCACAGTTTTTGCTACTTAATGTTCGATGTTCAAGCTTTTCTTTCAGTGCATTCTATGGATGCTTAATAGAGTGACAAATTCCATGTAAGAGACTTTAGAAACTGTCAGGTGAAAAGAGCCAGGTGGGGAATCTGGCTGGGTCACAGCTGAAGCAAAAGATCTCTTTCCACTGTGCTTCTAAACAGGCTCTCAGGTTAATCCCTCTAAAGGAATTTCAGCCATGTTTTGAGCAATGACAGTCATGGCAGAGGTGTGTGTTGTACTGAGGGCTCTGTTGTGAGGGGCCACGCTTATTTGTGTGTGTGTGTGTGTGTGTGTGTGTGTGCACATGGCTATAGCATATACAGGCTCACCAGAGAGAAAAAGAGAGAGAGGGAAAATAAGAAATCACCTCCCAGGAGGCATAGCCACAGTGCAATCCCTTCTCCTCCGGTCTCCTCTCAGGATTTTGGGCATGCACATACATGTGCCTGGCGTGATTTTCAAGCTGCTGGGTCTGTGATTCGAACTGTGTAGTCAGCTATGTGGGATCCAGCACCTTAACCTCCATGCCACCTGCTAGCCTTACATTTGTATATTTGTGTCATCGATGGCCTGATCAAACAAACTCACTTATCCCACTGAGTTGGGCACCTCTACCTCTGTGCGCTCATTGGCCAGTCAAGTAAGTAACACACAACACCCTCCCTAGTGCGCCTGTCGGCCAGCTAAACAGTACACAAGGCCCACTCTTGTATGTAGCCGTGACTTGCCCCCCTCTGGGCCTTTGCACAGCATCTTCCCTCCCTCCTTTACACCCCCATTGCTTAGGTCTTACTTCTCCAATGCGACAAATTCCTTTCTGATTTACCACCACATCCTCACCAGTACCTGCCCTTTGGTACTAATGATTCAGTTAACTTTGGTACTTGGGTTCTTTTCACTATATTCGGATCTTATTACGAGTATCCTTTATCTGAAATGCTTAGAACAGAAGTGTTTTCGATTTCATATATATTTTTTTGAGTTTACAGTATTTGCACACACATAATAAGCTATGTTGGGGATGAGACCCCTGCCCAAACAGAAAGTTCTCGTAGGTCTTATATCCACCTCATACACATAGCCTGAAGACAATTTTTATATAGCATTTGTGTATTGCAGCATTTTGACTGGGACCCACCACAGGAAATCAGGTGTGGAATTTTTCATGATGGTATCACATTGGAGCTCAAAAAATTTTGGATTTTGGAGCAATGGATTTTGGATTTTCAAGTTAGGGATGCTCAACCTGCACTCTCTAACTGTAATGTAGAAATATTTCTTAGAGCATATTCCCAAGTAAAGTGACTTTTGAGGGACCAGCAATTAGCGTAATGGCTATGTCGCTGGACTCCCACGTAGTCGACCGCGGTTCGTGTCCCGGACCCGGTGGCTTAGACTCACGCCGGGCGTGTGTGCGTGCGTGCCCAAGATCCTGAGAGGAGAATGGAGGAGAAGGGATTGCGGCGTGGCCATCCCCCCTGGGGGTTAATTTCTCGCTTTCTGTCTCTCTCTCTCAAAAAAAAAAAAAAAAGTGGCTTTTGATGTTCTTGGCAATGGACAGTGATGATCAAATTTGCCTTCTAAGTGCTAAAGATCTTCCATCCATCTGCCATGGTTATATGCCTTAACTGACGAAGGTTAAAGTTTCGTGCAACAAATGCCTGCACATGAGGGCACACTTGGGTGTGTGTGTCCATGTGGAAATGCGAACATACGGAATGTGTGCATGGGATGAGGCAGTGAGCTTCGAATGGTACCGAGAGCAGAGGCCGCTGGGATGTCTTGGGAAGATGGCTGCAGCACAAAGCCTTGGTCTAAGAAGTGATCATCCTCAGATGCTCTTGGTCTCAGGCGTGAGCATTATGCAGCCAGCCTGTGACTTCCAAACCACAGGGCTTGTTTGAATTAACCACTCAGTCCTTTATTAACAACTTCAATGTGCAACTTCATGAGGTCCCAGGACATGCAATTCTATGACAGTGGATTTCAGTTGTGCTAACTTGTAGAAATGTCCTTGTTTTTTAAAACAGCCAGATTCAACCACATATTCTTTATTAGTTATATATTACCTTTTACTATTTGGGATTGTGGTCATTGAGCAGCAATGGTAAGTGGGCCGTAACAGCAAGGGGGCCTGCCTGTGTCTCCCAGGGGCCCTGGTCACTCATGCAGGCTCCACAGCCAGCCCACAAAGGTGCTGGCCTTGCTGTGGTGGTCAGCAGGGGCGCTCTTGGTAAGCAGGTGTCTCCATTTGTCATTGGTGGTTGCTCAGCCAAGATACACTTGGGAGGAAGAGGGACAGTCCCCTAAGGATGCTTCACTGACTCCGTAACAATAATTCTACTCTATGATACTCTCAATGCTCGGGCGAGAGAGATTGCTTCCACACCTTGCCCACCCTTCACACGTGTCAGCATCTCCTGTCCCATCTGCACACTCAGGGGCCCAGGTGTTGCCATCTGTTCTGAGTTCTCGAAATGTCAGTGTGACGTGGACAGCCTGGAGTTTCACCGTTCAGCCTGTCCTCTGTCCTACCAGTTTTGTGAGTGTCCATTCCACCGCCTCTCCTGATCCAGGCTACACCAAGCTTTTATGCTGAGAGTAAATTCTAGGGGGAATAGACTGTCCCGCATGTCTTCACTTCCATTCTTCCCACAAAGTCATTGTTATAAAGTTGGACGTCCATCGTTCTGTTAAAAACTTAAAAGCACTGCATATGCACGCATGCACACACAAACACACTACCTGCAGGCGAAAGACCTGGCACCATGATGTGGCAATTGAGGTTCTGTATAAATATCAGGCGTCTTCTGCCACCCTCGCCTGCCTGAGCAGAGGGAGCCCTGGGTGTGCCCCAGGCCACCGCTCTCTGCCTCAGGCCATGCTGCTTCTCCCATACGGAATTTTTCCATCTTTTTAAAAATTTCAGTCCAATTGCCCTCAGTAATTTATTACCTCGAATCCTCTATAACTTTCTTGTTTCATCCTAAATTGTGTTTAGAACTCTGATTCTTTGAAATTCCCCAAAGGGGTAAAAAAAAAAAAAAAAAAAAAAAAAAAGTAGAAAGTTATAAGGTCTACATTTAGCATATACTGCATATTTTATGCCATTTTGGATATTTTCAAAGCACATGTTTAGATATTTACAACTCAGGGCCAAAGGCTCTGAGGAGTCCTGCAGTTAAACAAAAAAAGATGTTTCTCTTGGATCAATCAGGTTTTTCTCCTTCTATATTTGATAGTAGACCCTTTGGGGCAGAGCATTTATTATGTCTACACCACTCACCGGCAGCTTCGACCTCTAGTGCTGTCTTTACGGGCACACCACGTGAAGAACTGGCCCACAAGTGGCTCGAACATAAAAACAGCAGAGAGGAAGTTTTATCAAAGTCGCTACTTCCTATGGGGTAACTGCAGCTGGATGTCCTTTTCATAAGCCATCGCGTTGCCTCGGCTCCCAGATTCTGCCAGCTCTGACCCCGGGAGCTGGAGCCTGACTCATGCAATCCAGAGGGCTCAGCCGGGAGCTGGGGGTTGGGAGAGTTTAGGTAGGACCACAGGTGGGTTTCATGGCCCCCTGGTGCTCTCTTTACAAATGGACAGCAAGTTTCCCCCCTAGTGGGGTGCGCATGTGTATCACTGGCCTGAGACCAATGCCATGTAGTGATAGAAATACCCCTGGGACCCGTGCTTGCTCAATCCCCAAATGCCGAGGCCAGGTTGATGCCCCTTTGTAGAAAGGGTCCTGCAGTGGCAGGATATGGGCAGCAAGAGAAGGATCCTAAACAGAAGACTCACTTCTTCCATCCCGAGGGATCTCCCGGATTGATGGGTAAATGGGAAGGTTGCCCACACCTCCACCCCTGGAGCATGTCTTAGATCAGGACAGAGAGGCCTAGACCTAGACCTTCAGGGCCCTGGGTTCTCAGCAGGGGAGCTAGTGAGAGTGAGTGCACGCTCAGCTCTGAGCTGTCGGTTCAGTGGAGCACTAGGCCTCCTGCTGGCAGCTCTTTTCACTGTGGATCCTTCCAGTGCACAGAACACAGCCCAAGTACAGAGTCGTGGGTTAGAGGCTCTTCCATGGGGACAGACTCTCACTGCAAATTCCATCCCCGCCCCCTCACCTTTGTCAGTTGCCTGTGAACCACATTTCATAAATCAGGATCTGCTGTTGCCAAGCAGAGGCGGACAGTCCAAGTCACGAAAGGCAACGGCGTTTCATCTGGCGCTGACCCGCCTTCTGGCCGGAGTTTCCTAGAGCTTGGTGCTAGAGGACTCCAGGCACTGCCTGGGCTCAGCCGGAAAAGGCTGGGACCTGTGCCGATACTCCAGGCCCAGCCTGGAACTCATGCAAAATGAAAATGCACTGCCTTTGTTCATAAACTATTAAGACTTTTGAGAGGACAAAAGTAGGGCTCTTAACCAAGCTGGACCCATCTGAGCACAGGGCCTTATATGACGGCACAAAGCAGAGCACAGCCCCCTGAGGCCAGGCCAGCCATTACCTATCAGGGGCCCAGAAGGGAGAGTGCTGGGGACCTACCAAATCGCTGTAAGGCCCTCAAGGCGGCAAGTCGGAAATACAGGACTTCTTGTAAAGGGGCTCTCTGCCTGGCTGTCTGTGCCTGGCTCAGTCCTGTCCTCCCAGAGTCCTCGGCAGCCATGATAGCTCCACCATTTTGTCCCACTTGCCCTCCACACTTTGATGGAGTCGGTCTCCTGATAGATTGTATCCATTCCTACATTTTTTTTTTTTTTTTGAGAGGTTTTTGCTATAGGGCGTGTGCGCTCGCCAGAAAGACAGAGACGGAGAGACAGAAAGCGAGAAATCACCCCCCCCCCCCGGGGGGGATGGCCACGCTGCAATCCCTTCTCCTCCATTCTCCTCTCGGGATCTTGGACACGCACGCACACGCACCCAGTGTTGAGTTTAAGCCACCGGGGTCGGAATTCGAACCGCAGTCGACTATGTGGGAATCCAGCGACGTGGCCATTACGCTAACTGCTGGTCCCTCTGTTCCTACTTTTGAAATCATTATTATTGATCTTTTTGCTCTCAGTCACTATAAAAAAAAAAAATCAGACTTACTTTCTGCTTGGGTTGCTTGTCTACCTTTCACACTTGAGGTCAACTTTTCTCAACACAGATGCCCAGATCTGATTCTCCCAGGGCTCACAGTCAGGTCATCTGGGGACCCTGCCTGGCCTGCTCTATATCCAGCACTGAATGTCTACCTTTCTTTTTTTCTCCTTCTTTTTTTTTTTTTTGGCTAGAGGGCACTTGTGCTTGCCAGAGAGTGGCAGAGTTGGAGGGAGAGAAGAAAACGTTCCCTTCTGGACATAGTTACACCACAATCCCTTCCCATCTGTTTCTCCCTCCTTTCCGGATTTCAGTCATGCACGCACTGCTGCCCAGCGTGTTTCTCAAGCTGCCATGTCCAGGACCTGAACTGCATAGTAAGCCAGGTGGGATCTGACTGCCTGGAAGCTGGCCCTAAATGTATGGCTTTCTCTGAGCTGATGGTCACCTGACTCCAAGGTGGTCCTAGGATCACCTCCTAAAATTTTCTCTCTTCTGTTCCAGCTCCAACATCCCACCATTAAGTTTATTGTCTATTTGTCCCCCAGCCCTCCACCCGACCCCTTCCTGTTTCTTCTTTTTTTAATGTTTGCATATTCCTTCCATGAGCAAGAAAGACAGAGACAGAGAGAGAGGCAGCACCCAGGGTCTCCATGCCTCAATCTACCCCAGCTGCAGCGAGCTCCAGAAAATGGGCACGTGCGTGGCCAGTGTACTCAGAGAGATCTCCCCTGAGTACCTGGGACCTGTGAGCCTGGAACCTTCCTATGCTCTCAGCCTGGTAGAGCATCACGTTGTACCGCGGCTCCCCCTTCTGTTTGTCACCCACAGTCTCTAAAAGCCCTGCGCTCCATCCTCCATCCCTTGGGGTGAAGTCCCAAGGAGTCTGAAAGGCAGACTCTGCCTTCCAGATAGAGACAGATCTTGTGTCCACGTTCTAGCAATCCCACAACCCGTGCAATCGCCTAATTCCTCCCCTCCATTCCACACAAAATTGATAAACTTAAAATATCGCAATTTCAGCAGGTAAAAGTAGGTCAACTAATAAATAGTCTGCAAGTGTGCTGGCCATTTAGGAAAACATTAGACACCATAACTTCAAATCATAAACTAAATTGAAATGGATTTGATCCTAAATTTCAAAAATCAAATTATAATATATTAGAAGAAAAAAAGAGATATTTTTGCAATCTAGGGGAGAAAGCAGACTTCTTAAGCAAGACAAGCCTGGGTATTAAAATGCAAAATATGTTGAAAATGATAACTATGGTATTATCCTTGATTTGATTATTGTACACTGCATGTATGTTTTGAAAATCTACACTAGGGACCAGCAGATGGCGTGATGATTACGTTGCTAGATTCCCACATGGCCAACCATGGTTCGAGTCCTGGACCTGGAGACTTGAAACTCAAGTCAGGCACATATGTGTGCGTACCCAAATTCCTGAGAGGGGAATGGAGAGAAAAGATTGTTGCATGGCTATCCCCCCTGGGAGTGATTTCTCACTTTCTGTCTCTCTGACTCTGTCTGGTGAGTACATGTACCCTATAGCAAAAATCTCTCTAAAAGAAAAAAAAGGAAAATCCATACCGTACCCCACAAAGATGAATAATTAAATGTAAAATAGAAATTATAAAATAAAATAGGAAAGAAAGAAAAAAGAATTAGAACTAGCTAAAGATAACAAAAGTAAAATATTATCTACCCCAAGATTAAATATGTTCATAATACCAAAGATAATAGAACATGAAGTAAAAAACAGGCTAGGGGGACCAGCAGGTAGCATGGTGGTTAAGGGTGCTGGACTCCCATGTGGCCGACCATGGTTCAAGTCCTGGACCTGGTGGCTTGATTTCTCTCTCTCTCTCTCTCTCTTTCTCTCTCTCTCTCTCTCTCAATCCACCCCTCTCTGGTCAAATTAAGATAAATAAATGGATAAAGTTAAATAAAATAATTCTTTAAAAAAAAAACAGGCTAGGAGAAAATATTTGCAGCATATTTAGCAAGGTTTGACATCTAGGACATCAGAAGTGACCCTACAGAACCACAGTAACAAAGGGAAGGGGGCCAGGTGGTGGCACACAGGTAACATTAGGTTCCCACGTTGGAATGGTCTTGCGTTCATGTCCTAGGGCGTCCCTGAGCATGCCAGGAGCATGAGTGCCCGTGAACAGCACTGGCTGAGAGCAAGTGTGGATCGTGGCATGAAGACCCTGTTGGGAGTGCCTATGTCTCTCTCAATGGAAGAAATAAGTTAAAACTTTTTTTTAGAAAAAAGGAACAGGAAGCCAGCAGGTGGTGTGGTGCTTAAGGTGCTGGATTCCCACATAACCAACTGCAGATCCAGTCCTAGACCCAGCAGGTTGAAAATCAAAAAGGGATTAGGCAAGGCCATCCCCCTAGGGGGTGCCTTCTCACTCTCCCTCTTTCTGACTCTCTCTGGCCCTCTGGCAAGTGCACAAGCTCTGTGAAAAAAACCTTTTTTAAAAATTTTAAAGTGGGAACCAGCAGTTAGCGTAATGGCTATGTCACTGGACTCCCACGTAGCCGACCGCGGTTCGCGTCCCGGACCCGGTGGCTTAAAACTCACGCCGGGCACATGTGCGTGCGTGCCCAAGATCCCGAGAGGAGAATGGAGGAGAAGGGGTTGCGGCGTGGCCATCCCCCTTGGGGGGTGATTTCTCGCTTTCTGTCTCTCTGTCTCTGTCTGTCTGGCGAGCACACGTGCCCTATAGCAAAAACCTCTCAAAAAAAAATTTTTTTAAGTAAAAAAAAAATTTAAAGGGGAGGGAGCAGGGATGGAGGGAAAGAAGGAGAGAGGGAGGGAGAAGAGCTGTGGGCAAAGAATTGGAGCTGGCAATTTCTAAAAGACCAGTTAATAGCAATAGAGCATAAGTCTTCTTTTAAACCAACTATCCCAGAACAATCTACTAATTTGTACGCTTGTTTTTAAAATCAGTATTTCTGGAGGCTAGGTTTAAACCTTCACATTATTTTCAGTCAGCACATAGCTTCACTGTATTTAGACCATGAAACTCTTCAGCAGGAGGGAAAATTTTAAATATACTCCTAAACACAGAGCCCTTCTGAACAGAGACCAGTTATACAGGACTACAATGTGTGGTGATGAAAACAAATATTCCAAATAATATTATTCTAAATAATTCTGTATAATTGCATTATCTTAACAGCTCCATTATTCTAAATTTTTAATTTAACTTTATTTATTTATTTATTTATTTTTAATTTGACCAGAGAGGGACAGAGCAAGAAAGAGAGAATGAGAAAGCAAGCTACCAGGTTCAAGACTCGAACCCTGGTTGGTCATGTGGGAGTCCAGCACCCTTAACCACCACGCCACCTGCTGGCTCCCATTATTCTAAATTTTAAAGGAGATTAATTATGTGAAATATTATACATAGGAATATACACAGAGGAAACGGATTGGAAGGAAAGGCCTGAATAGGATTAGCTTACAGCTCTAGTGTAGAAAGAAGGGTCTTACAGCCTTGTATGTTTTGTCCTAATATGCCACACCTGACACCACTCAGGGCCAGCAGAGGCCTTCTCTGTCCAGGGGGACCTCTGCCCTCAGGACATGTTTCACCTGGTGCTTTTATATTTTCTACAGCTATTACCTTAAAATAACAAACCAGGGCCAGACAGTAGTGCAGCAGTAGTAAAACAAGATACTCTTAGAGGCATAGTCACATGGGAGGGTTCTATGTTCATGTCCAGAAACCTCCCTGAGTACACAGGTATGCATACGCCCCTGATCTGGGGCTGGCTGAAGCGGGGGGTGAATTGCTGTATCAGGATCCCATTGGGGTGCTCTTTTTCCCTCTGTCTCTCTCACTCATGAAAGAAATAAACTTTAAAAAGTAACAAGCCATGGGGCCAGCAGGTGGCATAGTGGTTAAGGTGTTAGATTCCCACATGGCTGACCACAGTTCAAGTCCAGGACCTGGTAGCTTAAAAACTATGCCAGGTGTGTGTGTGCACGTGCCTAAAATCCTGAGAGAATGGAAGAGATGGGATTGTGACATGGTCATCCGTCCTAGAGGGGTGATTTCTCACTTTCCTGCTTTCTGTCTGTCTCTGGCAAGCATACACACTTTGTGTCCAAAAGGGGGCGCACCTAAAAAAAAAAGTTACAAGTCATTCTTAGCTATAGACCTACTATGGGTAATTTTTGTTTTGCTTCAAAGAATGGCTTCAATTTTATGATGAAAAGAATTCTTTAAAAATCGAAAAGGGGTTACCTGAAGAAAACTGCACAGATCCGGGATCCCCCGTGGTAGATGCATCATCCCCTGACAGCCCCAAAGGTGTCCCAGCTAGAGTCTGAGCGTCCCCACCTACCTAATCATGTGTCTGAAGTGGGTGGGGACCCGTGGGCCTCCCCCTAACCCTTCCCAGTGCCAAGGCACCCAGGGGGAGCTGCATGTGGGCGTGGGTGTGGGCGCAGCCCCTGCAGGTCACCTCCTGTTCTGAGTCCTCACTCCTCTGCCTCCTGACTTTGAAGTCAAGGTTTCACTCTCTTGACGGATACTCATCGCTCTGGGCGACCCTTGCTACTAAAATAACTTTCCATGAAATACTCTGAAAGGAGCTTCTTGCCTGTAAATGCCATTTATAAGAAATACCCGTGTTTGTGTGCGGTTACACCTCGTGTTACTGACTCCACCGGCTTTTTGAGGTGAAAATTGCTCGTTTTTGTCATTTCCAAAACCTGACATTCTTTCATTATAATGTGGCAACTTCTCAGTTCTTTAAACTATGTTTTTCTTTAAGTTCTCATGAATTGACAGTTCCTGTTTTTCTGAACTGTTTGTCGAACCCATGTTTTTGTTAGACTCGCTGTCACCCTGTTCGATGGCTGGGAAAGAGCAAGAAGGCCTTGCATAAGATGGGACTTTGTGGCCATGCTCTCCATGGATTATAACTTGGAGTGAACGTCAGAGGAAGGGACAGGAGGAGGAGAATGACGACGCAGGTGAAAGTGCGGACCGTCGGGCGAAGCTCCAGGGGGGGAGGTTAGACTGCGCTTCGCTGTTCACACGGGGACCAGGGCTCAGTCACCAGCCCTGGGGTGAGAGCCCCAAATGGCCCCTCTAGAGGGGCATGTTCTGCAGCCCCTCAGGCACGGAGCACATTATATATACAAATGAAACGGCTCTTTCCTTTTTTCTTTTCTTTTTTTGTCTTAGCAAATGTGGAGACTTGGCTCCAATTCCAAACCTCTGATTTGCTACAGCTCAGGGGAAATTTAAAACCAAGTGAAGGGACCAGCAGGTAGTGTGGTGGTGAAGGTGCTGGACTCTCACATGGCCAACTATAGTTCAAGTCCTAGACCCAGTGGCTTGAAAATCACAATGGGTGAGTGTGCATGTGTGTCTAAAATCCTGAGAGGAGAATGGAGAAGGGACTGCGGCATGGCCATCCCCTGGGGGGTGATTTTTCACTTTCCCTCTCACTGTCTGTCTCTATCCGGGGAGCGCCTGCGCCCGATGGCAAAAACAAAACAAAAACTGTCAAGAACGATGGAGCATGAGCAAAAATATTTTGATATGTGAAGTAAATGTTTGTGGGAAAATGTAAAAGATAAATATAAATAAAATAAAAAGAATATAAAATAAATAAAAAGAAAGTTAAAAAGGAAAAAGAAAGATTAGTAAAAGTCCAAGAAAAAAAACGAACAAAAACTTTATTGACTTAAATAAAGAATGATTTTCTGCTTGTAGCTGGATTTGTTAGCAGCGGCAGTGTCTTGAGCAGCTGATCTCTGCTAGGCTGGACCTGGGACTCTAAACCTCTCCTAAGCAATCTTCAACATCCCATGCTAGTGGTTGCTCAGACTGAATAAACCACCATTCACAAAGCAGCTTCCATGACAGGCATGTGCTGTCTCACAGTTCGGAGGGCAGGAGGTCTAAGTTCAAAGTGTCAGCAGGACCATGTGCCCTCCAAAGGGACAGCTCTGTCCCAGCCTCTGTCCTAGCGTCTGGTAGTTCCTTGGCTTGCGGCTGTGCAATTCCAATCTTCACATACTGAATTCTCACACGTGTTATTGGCCTCTGAATTTCACCCTTCTGTGAGGGCACTGACCGTTTCGGATTAGGGGGCCCACCCTCCTCCAGTACCTCACCTTCACTAACTGCATTGGCAACGATGCCATTTCCAAATGAGGTCACGTTCCTGAGCTGCTGGGGGTAGCAGTGCAACAAGTGAGTGTTCGGAGACACGAGTCAACTCAGAACAGAGGCCCTCACGATGATTCACGCACGTCTGGACTCCCACTCACTCTCTCTCTCCTCCCCTCGTCCTCTTCCCCCAGACTCATTCTCCTGAAAACAAGTTGGCCTTCCTCACAAGCACAGGGCATTTTCCATCGGTGTCAGTGTCTATGCTAACAAGACAAAGTACTTAAGAGCAGAGAGTTCCATGTAGCTTGAAACCCTGCTGCCGGGGCAGGCGCTGATATGATGATGCACACCTGGATTCACAAGGCACACAAACCCAGGGCCTCGCTGGGCCTGCCAGGTGTGTGCACACCTGTACCTGCAGTCCAGGCTTACTGGAACTGGAGGTGGGCCTGGAGTGTAGACTATTGTGAATGCCCCTCTCTGCTGTGCTGGAGAATGAATGCTCCTCCTCAAGAAATGCCTCTCAGGAGGCATCCCTGCCAGCCTGGCCTCTGCAGGGTGCAAGGCTGGCCAGGCCAGGGCACAGGCGGCCCTGCCTCAGCTAAGAGATCTAGCTACCCTGGGCCTCTGTGCTGCCTTCTGGCTCTACCCCCATGGGTGCACTCAGGGTAAAACCCAGGATGTCCCATGGGTCCTGGGGGCTGGTTCTGTGGGGACAGCTGTCCTTTCGTGGGGGCTGCATGCTCCTGAGAAGCCAGCTGGGGCAGGTAAGGCTGCAGGTAGCTAAGGACTGCTTATTAGCTGGGTGATTTCGAGGTCTGCTTCCTGAGAAATGTGTGTGTGGTGGGTGGTAATCATTTCGGGCTACTCAGAACATTAACAAGAGGGAAGCATTTCGAGGAGAGCAGCAGCAGCACCTGGTCCAGAGGAACGGTTCACACCAAGTCAGCCGCGGACACTGTGGTGCCTGTTCCTGCAGAGACAGCCCCCGAGTTTGCTGAGGAAGGGGGGTTTAAAAAATTCTGAGCTCGGGACCAGCAGTTAGCATAATGGCTATGTCACTGAACTCCCATGTAGCCAACCGTGGTTCAAGTCCCAGATCCGGTGGCTTAAACTCACGCCGGGCGTGTGTGTGTGTGTGTGTGTGTGTGTGTGCCCGCCCAAGATCCTGAGAAAGGAAGAGAAGGGACTGTAGCGTGGCCATCCCCTCTGGGGGGTTATTTCTCACTTTCTGTCTCTCTGTCTCTCTCTGTCTTTCTGGTGAGCACATGTGCCCTATAGCAAAAAACCTCTAAAAAAAGAAAAAATTCTGAGCTCCATTCTTTTGAAGGGCCAGCCTCCATTCCCTCATCCATCTGTCTTATAAATGCAATTTGGTGTCAAGGTGTCTCTGGGCATCTCGGACCCCCATGAAGCACATGGCATCTAAGTCACTCGCATTTCTGGCTTAACTGATTATTAGATTGTCACCCTGGGGAGTGGAGTCTCCTGGGAGGGTGCTTCAGAACCACTGTTCTCTGATGATGGCAGCTCACCACTCTGGCCCTCTGGGGCTTAGCTGAGGATAGGAGACCACTCTCATTCCCTGCATGCAAGGACTGCCCACCCCCGGACCCCCTCTTCTGGGGTGCACTGGACAGGACAGAAGCAGCTCCATCTGCCCACTTGAGCCGGGACATCCAGCAGCCCCAAATACAGGCAGCCGTGCTTAGAACAGCCCAGCCTCTCGAGAACACAAAGGTGGTTTAACATTAAATAGTGTTTTGTTTTTTGTGTTTTTTTGGGGGGGGAATACAAAAAAAAAAAAAAAAAGGCCTATTCCTCTTTGTTTAAATTTGTATAAAGGAACTTTGGAAAGATACATAGGAATCCAAGCAAAGGCTTTGAACAGCACTGGGAGACTGCTGAGGAAGTGTGCTCTCACTGGACACCTTTTTGACGTAGTTTCATTAATCTGATGCAAAAAGTTCATTAAAGCTGGAAATGCTACTCCTTTTATTGCCACATTTGCAGGTCAAAAGAGATATCCTTTGGGCTCCTCTTCAGAGATGGTGGGGAGGTGTTGGCCAAAGGCTGGCATACCTACCGCGAGAGCCCCTCTCTAAGGTGAGTTCCAGCTCACGTGGGCCATGGCAGGAGGGCGTTCCCCAAGACCCACTGCAGAGCTCCAGAGAGAGCTGCTCACACCAGGGTTACGAAACAACTGATGTCCCTTGGGGATAATTTATCAGAATGACCCTGAGAGACTTAATGCTGATGTCTTGCAAATGACAGTCCTACAAAGGTGGATGCATGTGGCCCTCGGAGATTCACAGACCAGGCTGGGAATCCCAGCTCCAGCTCACAGTGCGCACTCTCAGACTCTCAGGAGCCTCTGTTTCCTCATATGTCGCCTGGGTTAATAGTGCCCACCCTTCGCGGGATGGATATGGGGGGTTAAACAGGTAAACAGACACACACCTGTCCCACGGAAGGTGCTCCGTCCTATTAGCATCTCTGCCCACTCCTGCTTCCAGGAGGCCCTTTCAACATGAAGCTTCAGCAGCCAGGGTGGTCTCTCCTAAGTCCTACAGACATGTAAATAAAAACTTCGAACATGAAAACCACAGGGTGGCACTTTTTCAGAAGGGAGCTGAGTAATTACAATGATCTTTTGCATCAATTTGTTCTAACAACTCTGGGACTCTATTTATTGAAAAAACTAAGGAATTGGATGCCAGATGGCGCTGTGGTGGTAAAACGTGGTGTTCTGCACAGGAATCTCATGCACGAAGGTTCCCAGTTCAAGTCTGGAGACACCCTGAACACAACAGGCATGGGTGCCCCGTGATTCAGAGCTGGCTGAAGACTGGAAGTGGTTGTGGCATTGGGATCCTATTGAGGGTATTCATTCTCTCTCTCTCTCTCTCTCTCTCTCTCTCTCTCTCTCATATGGGAAAATAAATGAATAATTCCTATTTCAATACATCCATCACCTGCCACTGGCTTTTCATATTACAGGGGAGGACAGACATCAGAACCGGAAGAGTTGACCATTTTGGCAACAGGGGGCAAGTGGAGGTGAGGATGTGCTCAGAAGGGCTGTGTTACTTTAAAGCCCACCCACGCAAGGCCTGGGGGACAGCCCCTTGTCCTCCTTGAGGACTGGTGGCATTCTGTCTGAGGGCTGCACGAGGGACTCGGCTGTGACCACAGGGCAGGAGGAGCACACTTTGGGCAGGGGAGACAGTCACTGGGCGAGTTGTCTGGCGTGCAGTCACCACGTACGCTGCTGGGTGGCAGTCTGCCCTCATCCTGTGTCTCACCTCTCTCCTCCACAAGCGTGACTCTGAACAGGCGCTTCTGGGGACTTCAAAGAGACCGCCTCAGAGAGATGAGACAAGCCACCCAACTATCAGGCCGGGCTTGGCGGCACCAGCTTGAAAGGCAGATCTGAACTGAATCGAACGCATCCAACCCACAGCGCTGAGGACGTGGCCATAGAACTAAAACAGCCATCGCCAACAGCCCAGTGTTCCGTGTTCTGGGTGTTGAGGGTAACTTACTGCTAGTGTCTCTGTCCCAGAGCTAGCTAGCCTCCCCCAAAGCCCCCTGTGTGTAAGGGTGAAAGGAGGCTCTCTCAGAAAAGGACGACAGGTTGGTCCTGTCCCTCCGGAGAAGGCTGGCAGAGCATCCCCATCTGCTCCATCTGACTGGGACCACTGCCACATGTTCACTTGTATGCTAGGTCTCGTCGTCCCCTTCACTCCCATCGGTGCCACTTGGGCAGTAAGGGGAGCTACTTTTGTATTCAGTGAGGCACCCAAAAGTGTTGCAGTACTGGAAACCTCGAAGACAGTCTGCAATGGTGTGCCACAGATCTCTGCTCTTGGGCTCCTCTGATCCAGGTGGCTTCTGGTGAAGATGTAAAGGGGCATCTCTTCAGCTTGCAGGTGGCATGAGCCTGCTATTTCATGTTAGAGACTACGTGGGTCAAATCTAAAAAACAAATCAAAGGATAATGCAGAGTTCTACTTGGGTTAAAAAAATCAAAAGCAAATGAAAAGGTTACCACCTCAGATGCAGAGTGAGGGAGATAGGACTTTGTCGCATGTTCCTGCAAAGAGGCAGGGATGCCGGCTGGCTGTGAGTACGGGTCCAGCAGCTGGGTGTGGTTGCCAAAAGCCTCGGCCTGGTATCCAGGACAAGAGAGGTCACTGTGCTCATGAGAAGAGGGACTTCGGAAAGCTGCCGAGTCCATGCCAAGAAGCGCAGCACAGGGCCAAGGCGGGCCGAACGCCTTCTTGCGTGCTGGATCTTTCAAGAAACCACAAGGCAAGGGAAGAGCCTGAACACGAGCAGCGATGTCCGTGCAGCTGGAAGGGCCCTGGTGTGGAAGAAGCCGGCACACAGACTAACTCAGTGATTTCAGAAACAGGAGCTCAGTGAAGGTGGAGGGGTGTGCTGAGTTATGACCCTCCTTACCATCATGGCTGCGAGAGTGGCTTCCAGGGGCAAAGCCAGGTCTATAATATGAAGCCATCAGGAGAAGAGGAGAAGGGATTGTGGCGTGACCACGCCCCACTGGGGGGTGATTTTTCTCTCTGTCTCTTTGGTGAATGCACATACCCTCTGGCAAGTTGGTTTTTTGTTTGTTTGTTTCTTTGTTTAAAGAACCAAAAACTCCTGAAGACAGACTGGGGGATTTCTAAGACACTGACCAGAACCAAGCCTGAGGCCTCTTCACGACAGTCTAGTCAGACCCTGGAATGACTTTCCACAGAGAGGAAAGGGATGTCTGTGCCCACGCTGAGAGGGTCATGCACAAACACCCCAGCTGGACGGCCTGGCTGTGGGCACCTCTCACTTAGGGCCTTCAGCCCATGGAGCCCTTGGCACAAACGACAGAGCTACTCCAGGTGCCAGAGGTCCCCCTGGACAGGCCCTCCACCGGGCACTTGATCCTGTCTGAGCCTTTGTCTCCCAGACGTGGGACACTGAAACTTCTCCTAGTGGCCACTTGTGGCAGAGGCCAGAGACCCTCACCTGGCTGCCTGCCCATGACTGTGCACCTTGGAGGGGTCACTCATGCCTCTGAGGAGCCACACCTGTACCCTAAAATATCATGGCCTTTCAGGGTCACCCGGAATGGGAATCCCTGCCCTACTCTGTGCCATGGAGCTTGGTAGCCACCAGCCACAGTGACTTTAGATGTTTTAATGTAAATGAACTGAAATGACTCAGTTCTGGACATGCTTCGAGTCCACTGCACTGGGAAGCATACACTGGAGTGTTTTTCAAGTCTCTGGGGTTGGGATTGGAACAGCAGTCAGCCATGTGGAATCCAGCTTCCTTAATCACCAGGCAACAGGGTCGACCTGGTGCTACTTTTTTTTTTTTTTTTTTCTGTTATAGGGCATTTCTGCTCACCAGAGAGAGACAAGGGAGAGGCAAGAGAGAGAGAGAGAGAGAGAGAGAGAGAGAGAGAGAGAAAAGCACCTCCCAGAGGGCATGGCCATGCTACAATCCCTTCTTCACCATTCTCATCTCTGGATTTGGGGGTATGCATGCACATGCACCTGGCATGATTTTCAAGCCACTGGGTCTGGGACCGAACTGCCAAGTAGGCCATGTGGGATCCAGCTGCCTTCACCTCCTGCCACCTGCTGGACCCCAATGCTACATTTTAATACCTTAGCATTGCAGGCTAAAATGTATACATGCTAAACATATCAACTGAGTCCAGCACATTATCATAGAAGGAACAAGATAAAAATGGGGACAGGACAGACAAGTCCTGAAAATCCTCATAATTTCCAAAGCTCCAGGGAGTGCTGAGGAGGTCGAGGCCCACCACCAGCATACGACAGGCAAGCCCGTCTGCCACCTTGGAGGCGAGTGCAGGCTCACACCTCCCCGCATGCCGCTGGGGATCACTTGTGACTCAGAAGCTGCCCCGCCAGGGTCCTGCTCTTTCTGGGATTGCTTTCTGCCCTCCAGGGCCCGCTTCTCCACTATGCAGTGTGTGCTGTACGTGGGCTCTGTGATACTTTCAGGGAGCTCCAAAATGCTTTATTTATTTTAACATCAAAATCATGGGACCAGCAGTTAGTGTAATGGCTATGTCGCTGGACTCCCACGTAGTCGACCACGGTTTGCGTCCTGGACTCGGTGGCTTGAAACTCACGCTGGGCACGTGTGCATGCATGCCCAAGATCCCGAGAGGAGAATGGAGGAGAAGGGATTGTGGCAGGGCCATCCCCCATGGGGGGGGGTGATTTCTCACTTTTTGTCTCTCTGTCTCTCTCTGTCTGGCGAGCGCACACGCCCTATAGCAAAATCCTCTAAAGAAAAATCATGAATATGGTGAAAATGAATATATCAGAATGAATCCATCCTGGATGACATTTATTTTTATACCAAGACAATCATAACACATTTTCTCATGAGGACGTGGCCTAGGAAGATCATGAAGACCAAAGCACCTGGGGCCCAAGGAAGTCACCCCAGGGCCAGGAGCCCTCACCCCCTATGCCAGAGTCCTGAAAGGCAGCTCCACACAGAGGGGACCCTGACACTACAGCAGATACTCCTAGTTGACCTATACATCAAATTTCAGCTGTTATTTCTCCCAGAGCCCTCTGCATCATGTAGGAAAACTCACTCCGAATACAGTCAAGACACCAGGCAAAATGCTTAGTCACACTAAACCTGTTCCCACCTGCCTGCTTTGTCATCTTTAGCACTGGCTTACCTCCTTCATATTATCTCATGGCTTCAGCAGGGCTGCTGAAGTTCCAGTCATCACTTCTGCATCCCAATCAGGGAGGAAAGAAATAAGTAAGGCAGAGAAGTTAAGCCTCCTAGATGTCGGGCCCTTTTAAAAAGCTTTCTTAAAATCCCAAGCTAAGACTTTCTACATTTTTTTGTTGGCCATCCTATCTGTAAAGGAGGCTAGGAAACACAGTCTGTGACCGGGTGCATTGTTGTCCTGACAACATTGGTGTTGTTATTGACAACACAGGAAGCAGAGAGAATGGATTTAGGACTGGCAGCTAGAAGTTTCTACAACAGAGTGCTAAAGACCAACAGATTTATCTATGTTATGGCATTCTTGATCTTGTGCATCAACCTGGGAACAAACCACTCAGCTCCTCCGTGACAAGAGGCCCCTTTTGAAATAAACCACACGGCTTTCAGAAATATCAGGAAGTGTATCAGAAAGAGTGTGGCTTTAAGGGCTTTGGATAATGGAGGAGGCCATTCAAAGGGACAGAAATAACTCATTTGATTTTTGTGTTATAATCAAATAGGATTTCTTTCACTCCTGCAATTAGCAAGTATATTTTTTACTTATCCAACATAATAACAGGGACAGTCCAAACAGTGCTCTTCTTGTCAAGTGTCCGCTTGATGCCGGCCCTTTTCCGGCTCCTTCACACCTGTGACCTCCCTTGGTCCTCGCACGACACTTCATCCAGACGAGGCACTTGGGATGAGGGGGTTGAGGAAGCTGCTCTGCACCATGGTCACACTGCTCGTAAGTACAGGAGCCTGGCCCTGAACCAACCGTCTGGCTCTTAGACCCTGGGAAGTGGGGGCGAATTGGCAGACGAGGTCTCTCCTATTTTTGTCTTTCCGGTGAAATGAATACAAGCCCAATCATGTGAGGCCACCACGCGTGCCCCCAGGAGGCCAGCACAGGGAGGGATGGCCCTCACCTTCATCAGCACCTCCTGCCTGGGGAGGAAGCTTTATAGAATCGGGTCCAAGTGGGGCATCCTTCCCCACAGAGGAAGACACACCAGGAATCTCAGCTATGTCTGGGTCCGTGACTCACCCCGTCCTCTCAGACAGCTCTTCCTGAGTCAGGACCAGGCCTTGCCAGTCCTGGGACTGCAGAAGGAAACTGCCCAGACCTGGCTCCAAAGGCAGGCTACCTTCCAGCAAAGAGCAAAATGGCCCTTTGCTTAGAATTCCTAAGGGAAGTTTGGCTCCAAGGCCATGGAGTCTGTTCACATCAGAGCCTGCTCAAGGCTAGGGAAGCTGAATTGGTGATATCCCTGCTATGATCAGGGACAAAGCAGCTCCTGAGGAATTGATGGGTTTGGGGAAGGGTATTTGCTCTTATCCTGCCTTGGACCTGAGTCAGCTCCCTTTGCATTTCTTGCTCTGCACCATCTCAGGGACTTGTTTCCCTCCTCTAGCTCCCTAGAAAGGAGATAGGGTGAGGACCACAGATGGCATAATGGTTATGTCACTAGACTCCATGTAGTTGACCACAGTTCATGTCCCAGACCCAGTGGCTTAAAATTTATGCAGGGCAGTGAGTGCCCAAGATCTGGAGAGGAGAATGGAGGAGAAGGGATTGCAGTGTAGCCATTCGCCCCTGGGGGATGATTTCTCACATTCTGTCTCTCTGTCTCTCTCTGTCTTCCTGGAAAGTGTACACACCCTATAGCAAAAATTTCTCCTAAAAACAAAACAATAGGAGATAGCATGACCAGTGAAAGATACAGGCAGAGAAAGGATTAGGTAGGGATTCTAGAGAAACTCTTTGAAGGAGCCTGACATCGAAGAAGCTTAACCTTTTGGCCCCCTCTCCTTCCCCATCTCACTTCCAGAAGTGATGGCTGGAGCTCCAGCAGCTTTCTCAAAACCATAAGGCAACTTGGAGGAAGGAATCCAATGCTAAGAATAGCAGAGCAGGGAGATGGATGAATTGAATGCTTGCTGACCCTTTTCCTGGACAACCCACTTCCTGTCTGGGAACAAGACAGGAAGTGGAACAGAACCCTTTTTCTGTGTGAGAGAAAGCAAGCCTGACTTTTTTTAGAGTCAAAGATATTTTATAAAGTTTTCCTTTATATCTAGCTTATATTGAGAAAAACCCATGCATCCCTATCATATTGTGTAAATAAATTATTTGCCCAGTGGGAACAGCTAACTAAAATGATACATTTTCTGCCATCATTTAAAATTCTGATATTTTTAGTATAATACATTTTTAAAAGGGACGGGTAGAGGGAATGGCTAAAAGCCCCTGCGACAGAAGCCCTCACTTGCAGGGTTTTCAATCCTGTAAGCAAAAGATAAGCAGGAAAACCACAAGGGATAAGATCTGCTGTCACCCTTAGCTTTTCTGATTACACAAAATGCAACATCTACTTTTTTTAAACACAAGGAATCCTCTGAGGACTGCCGAGCAGCCCACCCACACCACCTTCTTGCGGGCCCAATCCCTTCTGATCTGGGGTTGGCTTGCCTGTGCCTCAGCTCTGTGATCTAGCCAGAATCCTCCACAACCCGGAGGGAACCCATCCCCACCCGACAGAGACAAGCCCAGCACACCACTACCCAGTGCCCAGCACACAGGCAGAGAGGGGACCAAGGGGTTATGACACAAGTGGCAGTTGCAGGGGAAAAACCCACACATTAAAATCACCTATGATTGCCCAATACAGGGCAGACCATCCTTAGCCTTCAAAGCCTCAACCCCAGAGCGGAGACATACAAAGCCTTGGATGCCTCATCTCGACAGGCCAATACCGGTGACGGCAGTACCACCAGAAGGACACCAAAAGTGGCTCTTCTCCTGGACGGTGGCAGAACAGGCATGAGGATTTGGTTTCCAAGACACAACATGGTCTTGAATTATCTCTGGAACTGGTGAGGAAAGGCCATGCTATGTTCACGCTGGTTTTCGTTTTAAACGCATCTTATTTAATATTTTTCAGTATGAGTCATCTCCATTGACTGTGCTGATTCTCAAATAGCTGGGATCTAGATAACTAGAAGGCGGCTATCGCTGGCTTGAGATGGGAAGCGTGAGGATGGAATCCAGCTGCTTCCGGCCTTGGGGCAGGTCTGTGGCCAGCAGTCCTGGATTTGCTGACCCGCGGCCTTGGTCTGGTTGGATCACACACAGACCTCTCGGTCTCCTCTTTCCTGGTTTGTCTGAGTGAGCACAAGGACCCGTCACTGATGCTCTTTTTGAAGTAGCTGCTGTGCCCAGTACCTGCTGGGGAGTCTGGGGGCTCTGAGTGAGCCAAGTAGCCTGCCAACCTTCTGTTCGCATCAGGCTGGCTGTGGGTCCAAGAGGCTAGAGGCAAAGTCTCTGCCCAACAGTAGGGGCTGAGCACCGTGGGAGCCATCCTCAGAGTGAGCTGTTGACCACCATGACAATGAGCCACGGTGAGGATGACTTCTAGAACCCCCTGGTTTTCCTATAGTGAACCGAGGAGGAATCTCCATTTACCTAACAAATAAATTTCCTGTGAATGCAGAGCATGCTGTGTAGTTGATAACACAGGTGGGCTCTGACTTCAGAGGCATGAGAATCAATCCTTTATGGATGTCAAAAGGGCAGAGGGACCCAAGTAGAGATACAAAGGTGTCTGGTTATATAGGTTGGACATGACTTAATCCCCAAATCCAAAATCCAAAATGCTCCAAAATGCAAAACTTTTTGAGTGCCAACCTGATGCCACAAATGAAAAATTCCACATTTGACCTCATGTGGTAGGTCACAATCAAAACCCTATAATACAAAAATATTGTATAACATTACCTTCAGGTTATATATGTAAAGGTATAAGGTATATGCAAAACATAAATGAATTTCATGTTTAAACCTGGGCCTCATCCCCAAGACATCTCATTATGTATATGCAAATATTCCAAAATGCAGAAAAATCGGAAATATTTCTGGTCCCAGGAATTTTGAACTAGGAATACTTGACCTGTATATTTAAATACAGGAGTATGTACTTAACAGTTACTGACTTCCCTGTAACGTGTGTACTAATTATAAACTCTTCACAAGAACTCATGAGGCTGGTGCTATTAATACCCTCATTTCTCAATGAGGAAGGTGGGACACCAAGAAGTTAGGTAACTTCCAGCACCAGGGTGAACTCACCACCCGGCAGCCAGGGGTGCAGACTCAGTAGGTCCTGCAGACACCTCTGAGCGGGAGGCCCTGCAAGCCCAGGGTCAGGCGTTGAGGAGGAGAGAGAGGCAGGCAGGGCCAGCAAGCCACAGACCGGTACCTACACCATGGGCACCATGACAACAGGATACCAGGCAACTGCCAAAAGTCACTACACTGCCTGCATTCTCTTTGCAGTAGATGGTTATTTATTTCTTTAAATTGTGCATGCTGAGAGATAGATGGAGAGAGAGAGAGAGAGAGAGAGAGAGAGAGAGGGAGATGGGCTCAATGCTGTAATCCTCTGGCCTCCAGTAGTTTTTGCCACAGGGCGGGTGCCACCACACCCAGTAGAGGGCTTTTTAAAATACACCCTCAGATTCTCTTGCAGAAGGTTCCTCTCCATACCCGTTGTCTGCCTTTATACTGAGCACCAACTCTTCTGATAGCTGAAAAAACATGGCAAAGCGGCACATCATGGTAATAGATGATCTATTTTTAGCCAAAATAATAGAGTGCCCGTGGCCTTCTTTCTAGCCTTTTTAAAGAACTCGCTTTTGATGACAAAGGTGATAATACAAGTTCACTGCGGGTCTGCTTCCCATTGGTAAGCAGTGATTTGACGTCTAGCATTCACCCTACGTGAAAGGGCACAGTCAGTGTCTGGAATAAAAGTCAGTCGCCTCAAAACCATTTTCCAACAGCACTCGTGGAAGGATTCAGTGACCCAGGCCCAGTGATGAGCACAAATCTGGGACCCGGTGGGTCCTCCAAAATGGAGACAAGAGAATGCATTCATGTGAATGGCCCACTGCGTATGGTCTCAGGCAGGTTGTCTTGTACAAGCTTCTGACTACGAAGGCAGCATTTCTCAAGCACCTACAAAGAGGCCTCATCACGAGGGACCAGCAGGCCCAGTCTCCCACCTTGAAGGGCCCGACACCTGTCCCAGAGTCTGTCTCGCTGAGAGCCCCATTCTGGCACTGTGGTTCTTAGCCTTGGCACAACTGCTGCCTACATTCAAATCACAGAATCCTTCATGAAAAAGTCACAGGGCAGATGCAGGAGCCACGAGCCCTGATGCTTTCAGAGGCCAGGTAAACAAGAGAACCCAGGACAGCTACTGCCGATAGAGTCCCTTCAATGTCCAGGCCCTGGCGTAGGCCCGGGGCAGACGCTCACTCACTGATCCCTCCTAGCAGCCCTCTGACGTGGGTGGTGTGGCAGCATGGAAGCCTGAGGTTTCAAAAGCTTGAGCGGCAGGATTAAGACCTCTGAGCCTTCCTGCTGAGTGCACTTTCTAAACTTTGCAGTGTCAGGGTGTGGTAGGGCTTGTGATCTGGAGAGCCTGGACCCCTCCCATAGTTATCTGGATACACACAAAAAACAACTCTGAGCAGGCCACACAGAACCCACTGGGGGCATGGATTTAAGCAGGGCTGCATTGAGCTCTGGAACTGCTGAATTATTTCATTTTTTAAAAAATGTTTTCAGTAGTTCTCTCATCTTATCTATAAGAAGAGTAAGGTTTGGGGCCAGGAGGTGGTGCACTGGCTAAGGACTGGAATTCCACAGGGCCAACCACGGTTCTAGTCCCAGACTCTCACGTCGGGCACATGTGTGTATGTGCCCAATCTCAAGAGGAGAATGGAGGAAAAGAGACTGCAGCATGGCCATGTCCCCTGGGGGATGATTTCTCACTTTCTCTCCATCTATCTTTGTCTCTCCAGCAAGCACACATACCCTATAACAAAAATCTCCTAAAAAAAAAAAAAAAAAAAAAAAAAAAAAAACAGAAGAGTAAGGTTTTAGGGAGATTTTATTCCTTATAATCTTGCTTTCTGATTTGAATCAGACTAAATTTTCCCATGCTACAGGGTGCAAGCAGAATGCCAATTTGGGGGGAGTTTTTGAAGTTTATTTATTTATTTATTCTATGAATGAGAGAGACAGAGGGAAAAAGAGATACAGCACCCCTACAGGGTCTTGATGCCACACTCCATCCCAGCCTCAGCCGGCCCCAGGTCATGGGGCACATGTGTGCCCAGCATACTCAGGGAGGTCACCTGGAACCTGCCTCCATGGGTCAGCCTTGCAGAGCACTGTATCTTACTGCTGGGCCACCATCCAGCCCCCAGAATGCCAGCTTTAAAGAGCACACTGAGACCCACTCTCACGCCCACCCTCACTGAGAATGATATCCTTTAGTGTCAGCTCTGGGCCACCTAGTCCCTAATGAACACTGGAGCTTTCATTCAACAAACTATGCTCAACGAGTTTCTTCAAAACAAAAACTAAAAGTCATCGCAAGAGCCAAAGCAGACAATGAGGAAGCCAAACGTGTTATTCCCCACAGAGGCAGACCCCCGAGCAGAGGGGCCCCAGTCATAGCACAGAGGAGCTGGACCGAAGCCAGGCGCCTGTCACTTCTACAGGGAGCCATCCAAAGTGGATTTTAACAAAAGACCAAACAGCCAAACCCTCCTGGGAGGCTGCTCAGCCCCCATGCTGTGCTCAGGGGCAGGTTGAATGGCCTCTGAGCCACTCCAATTTTAGAAATCGGTGCTGACTCATTATCCACCCAGGAAGCCCACGCACTCAAATGACTGTACTGAAAAAGCTCCCCGTCATGCCCTGCTTACTGAGGTGCTGCTTTTTAAGCAAATTCAAAAATTGTTTATCTTAAGGTATTTATGACATTTTAACCGTTTCATTTACAGTAACTAGAGTGACATTAAAAAAAATGTTTCCTGTATTTTACTTGACAGTAAAGCGAAGCTTCTTCAGAATAGTAACAGTTCGAGAAATACCTATCAAGATCAAGTCAGGCCTCAACCCCACGTTTCCCCGTCCTCTACCCTGCCCACCCCACCCTGCCCCCCAGCATATTTCTTTCCTTTCTGATTCTCCACAGTCTGTGACTTTCAGCATTAAGGAAAATGAAAGGACTTAAAATAAGCTCCTGGAATCGTGCACTTGTGTTTAGAAAAGGAAGCCAAATCAGCCTCCCTATTGTATTTCTTGTACTGAAACTGGGCACTCAGTCCGGGCAGCTCAGACCACACGGCCAGAAATTGCACAGGGGCCGTCTTTGCTCAAACGTCCATGAAGCGGAAGCTAACCCAACCTCAGCACCCCCAGCCTAGCACAAATTCACCCACCTCCATCTCTGAACTTCACTTTGGCTTCTAAAGAGGAGAGAGGCTATTTCCCAGTCAAGCATCACTGTCTCTTCCAAGACAGCACCAAGTGCCAGAAGCATCTAGAGTCTCACAATCAACCACCAAGTGACCACGTCGCTAGAGGGGTGGGGACAGAGGGAGCCACTTTTCTAAAATTACAGATCTTCCGCTTCTGAACCAAACACATGATCCATTCCAGGATGCAACAGCCTTAAATACAGCTCAGACTCGGAGGCCAACTGCAGAAACGATCATAGAAATGACAGAAGCATACTCACCAGGGAGAAGCTGGTAGCCCCACCTTCCAGGACGTGTGCTGTGAAGGTCTGAAGGCAGACACTGGCTCAGGCGCAGTGTGCTGGGAACGTTGGTCTGAAACTTAAAAAGCAGCGACTGTACAGTCAAATATTTCCCTCCATTCCCATTGATGTCCACACGATTAAGATTCAAAAACAAAAAAAAAAAAGGCGCACACCTCTGCCTTCATTCTCATTGGAACGAGATGACTCAGGCTGACTCATCGCCACCACTTCCTCTCCCGACATTCTCTTCATACTTGTGAGCTGGGCTGCTCTGGTTCCCAGGGTCTTTGCAGTCCTTCCTGGAAGAACAGCCTTCCTGACCCTGGCAAAGACACCCAGAAGCTGACCCCACAGGGAGCCCAAGGGACCACTTGCACAGGGAAAACTTGACTTAGGAAAACTGAGACCAACTGAAAAACAAAACGCATAAATCTTGTGTACATTTGAATTTCAAATACACTCTGAAATTTTGTGATATGTTGCACGGCTCGTGTATGAAACTTGCTCTTTTCAAGGCAGTTCAGGGGAGAGAGGAGAATGAGACATTGTCTTCTCCTTTAAGGCGTTTGAGTTTTCTCTGCCCTGCTAACGTCTGTTTCAGGGCATGCTTTCTTCTGCATATATTCCTCTGATCTAATAACTTACAGGCTCTGAAATCACCATCTCTTTAATGCTGTTCATTAAGTGCATTTGCGCTGTGTTTTTAGACTTAAGTGGTTACATTTTTTTCTATTCATCTTTCAGACTTCAAGAATATGCTAGGTTGGAACAGTAAAGTCCCAGGGAATTCAATGAAGGAGTAGCTTTATTAACTTCTTTTTATTTTTCTTTGTTTTTTTTTTTTTTTTTAAAGTTTTTTTTTTTTTGTCATAGGGCATGTGCACTTGCCAGAGAAAGACAGAGAGAGATAAAGTGAGAAATGAGAAATCACCCCCCACCCACCCCGGGGTAGGGGATGGCCATGCCGCAATGTCTTTTCCTGAGATTTTGGGCACGCACACACATGTGCCTGGCATGATTTTCAAGCCGTAGGTCCAGGACTCGGACTGCAGTCAGTCATGTGGGATTCCAACATTTTAACCACATGTCACCTGCTTATGTTGCTTTTCTGACTTTTTTTTTTTTTTTTTTTTTTTTTTTGGAGAGGTTTTTCACTATAGGGCGCGTGCGCTCGCCAGACAGACAGAGAGAGACATAGAGACAGAAAGCGAGAAATCACCCCCCAGGGGGGATGGTCACGCCGCAATCCCTTCTCCTCCATACTCCTCTCGGGATCTTGGGCATGCACGCACACGCGCCCGGCGTGAGTTGTAAGCCACCGGGTCCGAGACGCGAACCGCGGTCAACTACGTGGGAGTCCAGCGACATAGCCATTACGCTAACTGCTGGTTCCCCGCTTTTCTGACTTTTAAAAATTGATAATGGAGGACAGCAGGGATGTGTTAAGGCACTGGGCTTCCCCATGGCCAACCACAGTTTAAGCCCCAGGCCCGTGGCTTGAAAATCACGCAAGGGGGACTAGTAGTTGGCATAATGGCTATGTCGCTGAACTCCCATGTAGTCGGCCATGGTTCAAGTTCCGGACCCGGTGGCTTAAACTCATACCAGGCACGTGTGCATGCCCAAGATCCCGAGAGGAGAATGAGGGAGAAGGGATTGTGGCCTGGCCATTCCCCTTGGGGGGGGGGGGGGGGAATTTCTCGCTTTCTGTCTCTCTGTCTCCGTTTTGCTGGTGAGCGTACGTGCCCTATAGCAAAAACTCTCCACCCCCCCCCCAAAAAAAAAAGTTAAAAAAGAAAATTACACAAGGCACATGTGCATGCATGCCCAAAATCCCAGGAGGAGAATGGATCATTTCTCACTTTCCCTCTCTGACCAACGAGCACACACACCCTATGGCAAAAACCTAAACAAAAACAAACTCATTTATGAAGGTTGATATGCAAGAACTGAAAACAGCTTGTGCCTTCCAGGTTTTTTATTCTTTGAATGATGCGGAGAGTGGGGCAGTTTTCCACCCATTGAGCATTTTTAAATCATGAGAAGCTCTAGAGAGCAGAATCCACGTGGGCTCAGCAGCGTTTGAAGAGCCACAAAGGTTGCAGTGGCTGGGTTCGGCCGACTCATGGTTTCTGGAGGTGATACATGCAAGGGTGTGGACAAAGGCTGCTGCCCTCAGAGCCTTGGTTGACTGAGTAGCCAATGCTGTGCTGGCCATACCCTGACACCCCTAACTCACAGTTACAGAGCATGTGAGGAAATCACACTTTGGAGGAGGACAGAGCCTGGTATATGTGGAACCACATCTGTGTGTGGGAGACTTTGCCTTGAAGGGGCTGGAAACCAGGCTCCAAGTTACAGCTAGAGTCAAAGGACACTTACTGATCTTCTTTATCTCAGATCTTTTACCAGGAAAATCAGGGCATTTTCCATCAGACAACACCAAGTGCTTTGAGTTCCTTAAAAAAGTTGTAGCAGAGACCAGCAGATGGCATAATGGCTATGTTGCTGAACTCCCATGTAGACAACCATGGTTCGAGTCCTGGATCTGGTGGCTTAAACTCACGCCGGGCATGTGTATAGCATATGTGCCCAAGATCCCAAGAGGAGAATGGAGGAGAAGGGATTGCGATGTGGCCATCCCCCCTGGGTATGATTTCTCGCTTTCTGTCTGTCTCTCTCTGTCTTTCTGGCAAGCACATGCGCCCTATAGCAAAAACCTCTCAAAAAAAAAAAAAAAAAAAAAAAAAAAAAAAAAAAAAGTTGTAGCATCCTGGCCACTCAACAAATATTCTTAGTCCTTGCAGTCCCCTGCAACCACCACCACCCTAGAGTGCAAACACTACTGGTTTTCTAAAATTTTAGGGGTATCTTCATTTTGCAAATCATTGCAGTGTGTTTCTCTGGAGGACACTGGGGAACAGGGGTTGGGGTAGCAGCCCCAGAGATAGTCCCAGCACATCTTGTGCCATCTGCCAAGGACATGTCTTAGATGACGGGTATAGCAGCTCCATGAGTAGAAAGCTTTGACCAGGAGATCTGCAGGGGCTGTTGAAGCAGGGTGATAGGTTGTCATGTTTGTCCTATATCTGGAAAGCCAGTTCTCACCTTACTTATGAAGAGTTTGATTAAGTCAACTCATTAATGCCTGAGAGAATTTAAAAAAAATAAATTGCATTAGCAATAAATGAAAGAAACTTGAAATAGTTGGCTCCCGGTGGCAGCCACATCCTCCGGTTATTTAGCAGTGGTTTCTTTCATAACAACACTGCTGCAAAGAGCCTTCCAGAATATCTCAGAGCAGGCCTCAGGCACATAGCACTTGATCTAGTACCTTAATATTCCTTTCTTCACTTCAACCAAAGGCCTCTCCATCATCCTCTCATTGAGAAGATTCATTCCCTCATTTCAAATCTAGTTCCTCCCCCCATTTCCAACCTCATTCCTTCTCCAGAATTTTGCTACTGAATTAATCCTAAATCAGATTTAGGTCCTTTTCCTCCAACATCTTTAGCTTCTTTCTACCTGTGAGCCTAAACACAGGCTCAAGTCTCTTTAATCCAGTAACACCTTCTCTGCCTTTGACGCTGTGAAATAGACCCAGTGGGAACCCACACACTCAACTGTTTCTCCACCATTGCTATCAGCCTTGACATTTGATCAAGATTGACTCTAGCCCCATACCCAAGAAGAGCTGTGATTGGCTAAGCAAGACAAGCAATGGGAAGCAAGAGAGTGAAGCATCTAGGAAGCAAGTGAGGAAAGTCTTTCAGGAGGAGAGAATGACCACCAGTGTGCTCACTGCTGAGACCATGAGTAGTCGGAGCTGAGAGCACCTACTGATGTGGTGAGGGGAGAGCCTTACTGGGGACGAGGGAGCGGAGGTCTAAACGGAGTCAGGAAAGAAAAGGGCAGAGAGCTTGAAGACAGTGAGAAACAAATGCAGCTTTCTAGAAATGAAGCTATAACTGGAGGAACAGCAGGGTCAAGAGAGGTTTCTTTTTTTGTGAAGATGCGAGAAATAATTGGTGATTGGTATACGGACTGCTATAATAGAAACGACTTAGTAGAAAAGGAAAACATTGATAATGCAGAAGAGAAAGAGAGGGAATTTGATGGAGTAGGAGGGCTTAGCCCATCCACAGGACATTGATGGTCAGGGAAGGGCCAAGACATACATATGCCCTTGCATGTTTTAAAAGTTATAATAAGATAACAGTGACATTAACTTTTAAAATTCAACACCAAGTAATGCATGAATACAGTCTGTTTACTAAAATCCTAGAACATTAAAGATCAAACTTTACAGAGAAGTCTCCTTTGGTGGGGAAGTAGGATTCCACCCCTCCCCCAAAGGTCATGGGATCTGCATTAGGGAGATGCAGCATTTCAGAAAGCAGAGAGAAAGCACGCGAGAGTGAAAAAGGAAGAAAAATACTAGAAAGCAATGACTGTAGTGGAAAGGCTGCTGTAAAAATATCAATGAAAGGGCGTGTGCTTCCTTGCTGGGAGCTTATGGGTATGAGGATAAACAGGTGGGCTCCCCTGTGTGAAGTTGGGGAGTGGTGGGGGGTGAAGAGAAATGGTGGTACTAAGATTTGGGAACAGAGCTTCCTCCCAGGCCCCACTGGGATAAGCTTGGTAACGTGGAGGAGCCTTGCCGCCCAGATATCCACCAGCACGGTGTGCACATTCTTCAAATCCATCCCAGCTATTGTGTGTATATCAATACTTATTCCTTCTTATTTCTGAGAACCACTCCATTTTCTGGGTGCGCCGCAGGTTGCTTTCTATTCACCCATTGAGGGAAGTTGGAGCTGGTTCTCACACTTGGCTAGGAGGAACACAGCTGCTGCAAACACTTGTATACAGATTTCTTTGTATGGACATGTAAGTTTTTTCTGTATAGTTAATTCCCAGCAGTGGGTTTGCTGGGTCACATGGTAAAATGCATTTAGATTTATAAGAAACTGCCAAACTTTCCTAGTACCATCTAGAACTGGACCATCTATTTTGTATTTCTGCCAGTAGCAAACGTATGAGAAACCAGTTACCCCCTCATCCCTGACACTGTCAGTATTTTCTAGCTTAGCTGTCCTAATGGGTGTGCCATGGTATTTCTTCATGGCTTTAATTTGTATTTTCCTAGTGACTAAAGATTTTGAGCATCTTTCCATGTGCTCTTTAGCCATCTATATATTTTCTTTGGTGTACTGTGTGTTCAAATCTTTTGTCTACTTTTTAGTTGGACTGTTTGCTTTCCTGCTATTGAATTTAGAATTGCCTTTGTGTGTTCATATGTTCATGTGATGTGTGATTTGCAAGCTTTTCCCCCATTCTGTAGCAGATTTTCTCATCTTAAGTACATTATTATGTTGCTGACAGAAATACCTGAGTCTGGGTGCTTTCCTAAATAACACAGAAATTTATTTATAGGGACCAGCAGTGGCATGGTGGTTAACGGGCCATGGCCAACATGGCCAACCACGATTCAAGTCACAGATCTGGTGGCTTGCTTTCTCACTTTCTCTTTCTCTCTCTCTCTCTCTGGTGAATTGAAAAATAATAATGATAATAAATAGAATTAAATAAATAATTCTTATTTTTAAAGAAATTTATTTATAAACTCACAATTCTGGTGGCTGGGAAGTCTGAAGTCCCAGGCCTACAACATGACTGGAACACAAAAAACTGCAGACATATGTAGAGAGAGAGGTCCAGACTGAGTTATTTTATAACAACCAACTCTCATGAAAACTAACTCTTTCTCACTGAAACTGGAACTTTTTTTTTTTAAGAGATTTTTGCCATAGGCACATTCGCTCACTGGAGAGACAGAGAGAGACAGATAGCAAGAAATCACCCCCAGGAGGATGGCCATGCCACAATCCTTTCTCCTCCTCCCTTCTCTCTCAGGATTTTGGGCACATACACACATGCAGCCAGTGTGAGTTTCAAGCCTCCAGTTCTGGGACTCAAACTGCAATCAGCCATGTGGGAGTCCAGTAACGTAACCATTAAGCCACCTACAAGTTCCAAGCTGGAACTCTTGAGCCTCCCTAATGCAATTACCATGAACCACGAGGCCTTATTTTGGGACACCAGGAAACAATTAAGTTTTCACTTAATACCCTTAAGAGTACAGACAATATGATCAAATACCAACACATGGATTTCTGGGGGACATATCCAAACATAGTACTTTTTAACAACAAATCTTGTGCCTTTGAGTAAAAGTCTTTATTTTGATTGACTCCAGTTGATTAGTTTCTTTTACGGATTGCACTTTTGGTCTCATATCTAAGAAATCTTTCCCTAAACCTAGGTAATGAAGCTCCTTCTCCTGATTTTCACTTAACTTTTACATTGTGTATTTAGATCTACTATCAATTTTAAGTTAACTTTTTACAATATTTGAGGTTTAGATTGGGGGCCCCCATTCACCCCATGGGTCTCCAATAACAACACCATTTATTGAAAGGTAGTTTTTTTCTCCATTGACTTGCCTTTAGAACTTTGTAAAATAAATTCCTTTGGCTATATTGGTGTGTATTTATATTTGAACTCTGTATTTTATTTCATTGATTTATTGTCTGTCCCTTCTTCAGTACACACCATCTTGGTTACTGTTACATCTTTAAATCAGGTAGTGTAATTCCTCCAACTTCATTCTTCCTTTTCAAAATTATTTTAGCTATTATTTTTTCTATACAAATTTTAGTACTAGCTCATTTGTATCCACAAAAAAAAAATCCTCCTGTGATTTTGAAAGGAATTGTATCAAACCTATAGATTCATTTGGGAAGAATTAACATCTTTACTCTGTGAGTCTTCCAACCAACGAATATGGTATGTCTCTCCGTTTGTTGAGTTCTTTGTATAGTCCAAGAGAGCAAAGTTAAGGCTGGTGTAGAAAAGTGGCTGTCATCCTCTGACTATTCCAGACACACATCTCTCAGAAACATCAACTCAAGTAAATCACATTCTTATCTCAGGTTCATTCACAGAGAACAAAACGAGCTTCTGCCAGATCTGGTAGAAGAGTAGAATGGGCAGCTGTATTTTACAACTGCCCAAGGCCAACCCTGGCACCTCATCTATTACCACTTCTCCCCCAAAAAGCATCATTTTACACTCTGACTGACAATGCTGTTAAGTTATCCCCATCACTGTCCAGTGGAGAAAAAAAGAAAAAACTAAATGCTTGATATAGCTATGTAGAAGTTTCTCTAATTAAAATCATGAGAGCACCAGTTACAATTTGGACCTAATTATCATTTGTAGAATAATGATAGTCTCATGGATATGAGTCATATTGATTTCATTCATGTTGATGATAAAATGATTTGAAGCAGTGACGTTCTGGAGCAGTATAAACCCGGAAATGGCATTGGTGATTAGTGGAGATAGCGAGGCATTCACAGATCTGATTCACTTAAAGCAGAGTCTTGACCTTATTGGTCATGTCTGTCTTCAGTTATGACTGAGGGAGGCAATAGGGTTGGTAGATGAGGCACCACGAATAGTTCCAATCTTTACAAACAACATAGCCAGCACAGCTACATCAGCTGGCAAGAAAATCTGCCCTGCAGGATTTCCACAGCTGCACTAGACTTCTCATTACACTGCAGGGGCTCATTTAAGGTCATAGACTCTGTGACCAAGGGCCAGAATGCCTTGGTTCAAACTGGCATCCACTGCTGTTTGTGCCACCATAAGCAAATCCCATAACTTCCCTGATTCTTTGTACAATAGGCAGAATTCTTTTATATATATATATATATATTTTTTGAGAGGTTTTTGTGATAGGGTGCGTGCATTCACCAGACAGACAGACAGAGACAGAGAGACAGAAAGTAAGAAATCACCCCCCAGGGGGGATGGCCACACCACAATCCCTTCTCCTCCATTCTCCTCTCGGGATCTTGGGCACGCACGCACATGTGCCCGGCATGAATTTTAAGCCACCGGGTCCGGGTTGCGAACCGCAGTTGACTACATTGGAGTCCAGCGACATCGCCATTATGCTAACTGCTGGTCCTACAATAGACAGAATTCTAAAGATGCTTCCCCAAGATCCCTGTCCCTGGTTATTCAATCAAACACTAATGTAGGTACTGCTGTGAGGGGATTTTGCAGATGTAGTTGAAGTTCAAGTTAAATGACCATAAAATAAGTATAGATGACAGGGCCTGACTAGCCCAGATGATGATCCCTTTAGAAGCAGAGAGTTCTCTCTAGCTGGAGACAGAAGAAGTCAGAGACTCAGATCACAAGAGGGCTGGCCGTGTGCTAAGAAATGCAGGCAGTCATTAAGCACTGAGAGCAACCTCAGCTGACAGTGTCTGGTGTAATAGGGACATCAGATCTACAGCCACAGGAATCCTAAAGAGCTTGCACATGGATTTCCCCCCAAAGCCTTCAGACACAAGCCCAGCTGCTTCCATACCATTTAGTATTTGAGATCCTGAGCAGAGAACCCAGAGGAGTCTTTAATTTCTGACTGACAGAATTGTGAACTAGTTAAAGGGGTTTATTTAAGCCACCCAGTTCATGACAAGTTGTTACCCAGCTTTAGAAAACAGATACATTTAACCCATTTGCAAAATAGTTCCAGGCTCACTGGTTCTTATGAGAATTAAAAGTTCATGTCCATTAAGTGCCTAGAGCAATAAATACTCTCAGTAAGTGTGAGCTCTTATTCATATGTACCATTGAGCTGGTAAAAGCCAGATATGTGTGGTTGATTATTTGACAGTTTTCTACCAATACAGTATTTAAGTCACAATCCACAATCAGAAGTCTAGAATTTTAAACAAATGAATCACAAACTAAATATTCATCATCTTTTAGAACTTAGTGCCTACAAATAAGTTGTATGGCCATAAAACATTACTCAACAAAGCAAATCATAATAAAGTAGATCTCAGAACATATGGAGCAAAAGCCAGGAAGTTTGCAAACCAACCATTCAAGAAATATTTAATGAATGCATACCACATGTCAAGCTCTGACGCAGGGTCTGGGGACACAACAGGAAAAAAGACACAAAAGGTCCCTGTTCTCATGAAGCTTACATTCCTGGGGATGAGATGGAAAATAAGCACACACCAAAAAATGCAAACTAGTGATATGAACTGTGTGAAAAATTAGCACAGGATAAGAAGGAAGTACTTGAAATGGGTGGGCTGTCTAGGAAGGCCACCCTGGAGAGGTGCCATTGAAGCCGAGTTCTCAGTGATGGCTGGGAGCCAACATTCCAGGACAAGTAATCAGCTAATGCTAAGACCTCTATAACAAGAAAAACCTGAAAGAGGCCAGCCTGGTTGCTGCGTGATAGGTACTATGGTTTGCATGTGTCCACCCAAATTCATATGTTAAAACTTGGTGAGCCACTGTGAAGGTATTAAGAGGGGAGAAACTTAATCTGACTGTGGAATTAAAGGTGAAGCCTTTGATTGGGTAAGGTTGTCAGGGTAGAGCTCCAGCTGAATAGTGGTGGGTTTATAATGAGTGGGAATGAATCCAGATCAGAGACACATGGACACAGACATGTAAGCTCGTGCCCTCTGTCATGTTGTGGTGCAGAAAGAAGACCCTTACCAGACACTGGCACCAAGCCCTTGGATTCTCAACCTCCAGAACTGTGGGCTAAATAAATCTCTACTTTCTTTAATTACCTAGACTCAGATTTTTTTTGTTATTAGCAACAGAATGGACTAGAACAGTAAGAATAGGAGAGAAGAGGAGGGTGAGATTGGAGTTTGGATTTTGGGCCAATTGCAATGGGGAGACACTGAAGGGTTTTAAATTAGAGCATTACATCATCTGATTTGTATTTTCCAGGGATGGCTTTCACTGCTAAATATGAAGCACTTATGTAGGACCAGGTGGAAACAAGGGGATCTGGTTGATCCCACTGCGGGGCTTAGCTGTGAGAGAGATGGAAAGATGAGGACCCATATGAGTAACATTTTGGAGACAGAGTTGTTGAATGAATCAGATTTGAGAGCATTGCTGGAGAGAGATCAGTCAAGCATAATCTTTATATTTGGGAGTTGAACTTAGTAGTGTCACTTACCAAGATGGGAGGGTTCAAAGAGACCACCTGGGCCAGCAAGAAATCCTGGGTTCTGTTTTGGCTGTCTTAATTTGAACATGCCTATCAGACATCCATGTGCAGATGTCGGAAAGGCCTAGAATTCTGCAGAGAGGTCAACATTAGAAGCAGATTAAAGAGTTAATGTCCTAGAGATGAAATTAAAGACCTGGCCTGGATGAAAGAGAAAGAGAATACATAGACAAGAAGGGATTTCAGTGCCCTCAAGCCGAAGAGGTGGAGGGCAAACCAAGAAAATCAGTGCTCAGAAACCAAGGAGAAATGGTTTTGAGAAGGTGAGAGAGATCCACTTCCTGTTTTGGTGAGAGATTGAGTCAAATGAAAGCAGAACCGAATGTGCCAAGGGAGGCCATGGTGATCTTGGAGATGGCCCCAGGAAACTTCTGTGAGGGGACAGGGAGCTTGGCTGCAGGGCTACAGGGGAGGGAACCCAAGCTAAAGGACAGAGTGCAGCACCCATGAATAACTGTCAAAAGGAGAGTCAGGGGAGGGGATCTAGAGCTCTGTGAGCCCCCCACCCCAAGTACAGAGTGACATCAGTTAAATGACAGAGGCCTGGGATCACCCTGCCAACTTCTGAGCTAAGTCAATATAACGAGCATTCCTTTCATCCTACAAATGGAGGCAGTATTACAGCATGCAGTCAGGTGAACACGGAATCCATGAGTCAGTATTCAATGATATCATTCAGTCCTGGCAAACGCATTAATGATATTCTGAGGTTATTGTTTGTATCAGCTGTCTCCAATTTGGTGGAGACAGACTATACTTTTCAAATGTTAATAAGAACAACATAAAGTAAAACTATTATTGAGAGCCAGGGCAGTTAAAATTCTCCATTTTTGTCTAACAGGAAGAGCTTATGAATGGCTTCTTTCTGTTTCTTTCAGTGGCAGATGATAACCTTCATAAGTTTGCACAATTGGTTGCAACTGAGAAGTGTCTTGGACTGACAACCAGCAGAACAAAACCAAACGAAACTCTTAATATCTAAACAATTCTTTGGTCCAACGCATACTGCCAAGAGATCAGATGGCACCTATTCTCTGAGGTACCATCTTGATTCATTGCTGAGTGATGTTTCTAACAGCACTATTAACTTAATTTTCACTTCATTATTCTATACCTCTAAATAGTCCCTCAAAAATACTGCAAGGAGACACACATATCCCAAGCAGTCTGAGTTTGCCCTTGAAAAGCTTATAATTAAAAAATTTAACTCTATAGAAAATGATCAGCATTGCCTGATGGCCACTGGTGCATTGTTGAATTCAATCAGACATGAACTTGATAGAGCGCATTTATTTATAGTGGCTCTTACTGGAAATGTGTGATTAAATCTCTTATCTGCCAGATGCCGTCTCAACCAAGGGCCTGAAAAGGAGCTACCAGGTCAGCACTCTGGCCCCGTGTGGTCTCCGCCTCTGTGCAGCCCTCAGCAGGCATCATATGGTCTGCCTGTTCTTCCTGCCTCTCGCCTGCTACGCTCCACTCCCTCCTCTGAACTGCTTCTTTCACTTTTGTGATGACAAGAAGCCACTAGATCTGATTGGGCCACTCTCCGGCTTTTGTGTCTGCACAGCTTCTTGGGGTATATGTGGGGTTGAAGGTTTTGTCCCTGAGTTACACAGACCCAGATTGGAACCCAGCTCCCAACTCAGGCCTTGAGAAAACGCCCTTCCTGAGCTTGTGTTTTTGTTTTGTAAATTGAAGATAATACTGATCATAAGAGTCCTTGTCACAGCGTTTCCACGTGGATTAAATAATGTGATGCAGGTGAGCTGAGGCTTGGGCCCTTACTCAGCACCCAGCAAATGGCAGCTCTTTGTAGTGGATACGTTGTCATTCTGCCTATCGGCACCCTTTCCTGGGCCCTCCACCCTCCCCTCCATGTGGTTCTGGTGGTTCCGTCATCCTAGTGTATCCACCACACTGAACTACCTATCGTTAGGTCTGGCCAATCCTTCTGCAGAAAAGAATGATGGCTTACATTAGGGCCTCATTTCTCTCACATATAAAGCAGCCTGGCATGGGTAGCATGGGCTGATGTGGCAGCACCAAAGTATCACCAAGAACTTGGCTACTGTCTTTCTGATCTACCAGCCTGGAGCATGGCTTTCTTCCTCAAAGTGACTTCACAGTCCAAGATGGCTGCTGGAACTCCAGCCAGCAAAACCCATATTCTCCAAACTGACTGTAGAAGGATGTGAGGGGGGACAAAAAAGTGTGTGACACCACCCCACCCCCACTGTCTGAAGCATCTACATAACAGTTCCATGTTTACAACTCAGACACTCTCCTAGCTGTAAGCTTGCCTAGGGAGTGGGGGCTTTTCACCAGATGCATTATCACTTTTTCAATTAAGCAAGGAGGGAAGATGGATACCAATTGGCAACTGGCAGTGTCAGCATGGCACAGGGCCAGGTTGACCTCGGTGCCCTTCCCTGGGAGGTGGTCTGGAAAATTGATGATCCACATTCCCTACGTGTCATAGACTGGAGAGACACAGACCCACCATATGGAGGACACAGCCACAGAGGAACTAGAGCCAGGGGAGGGAAAGAGCATGCACCAAGAGTGCGGCTGCCCTTGGGCTTTGGCTAGGGGAAAACAAGTCACCTCATGCCCTGAATGAGTTTGAGTAGAGTTTCCTTCACTAGCATGTTAACTAAAATACCTAACTGATTACTGTTGGTTGTAATGAACAGATTATTTCTACATAAGTGTTTATTAGTAGTAATAATAATACTCAAGTGAGTTTTATCAGGGATTCTTTCAGCCTCTCCCATCTCCCCCCAAAGCTCCCTACAGCCCTTTCATCCATACTGACTCCTGGCTGGGTCTCAGACAGTAAACTCTTTTTTCTTTTCTCTCTGTGCCTACCCTTGTGCTCCCCCAGCTGACAACAATCTGGTAATTTCTCCTCCACCCCTCTCCCCAAGCAAATTCCTACCTAGTCTTGAAGACTTGACTCAACTGTCACCTCCTCTGTGGCACTGTCCTCAACCCCCCTTTGTCATTTGGCATCCCTAAATGTTGTGTTGCTCTCTTTCATATCTTACTATAACCCTTTACCCCTCTGACCTGTCTGAAAAGACCAAGAAGGAAAATCACAAGCCTATCCACACACACAGATAACCATAAAAATTGTCATTGGATGACTGAATGAATACCAGGTGGACCAAGGTCTGGCAGAAGCAAACAATATCCAAACAGGAGTCTCCTGACAGAGGCTGCTGGGTGTTGACCTCAGTCTGTACCATTGCCTCATCTTAGCAATGATGCTAGCTCCCTCAAGGGACAGCTCATCATGCCTGATGTGTGGAAAGACCTCAGTTAATGCTGCCATTCAATTCACATCGGGACTGTTTCACTACATGCTGTCGACTCTGAGGCACGCATTTCTTCTTCCCGTTGTAATGACTCTTACAGGACATGGCATGGCATGGCTTATTTGGGAGAGTGTGTTCATATTCTTGGTGGTGCCATAAAAGTTTTTTTAAATGCTGTTTTGCAATCAATGCTATTGAGAAATCAATGAAGTATTATTATTAAGAAAAGAAAGAAAGAGGTCAAATACTAGTAAAGTTAGAAAGGTCAGTTGCTTATAAATTCTTCACAGTGAGAGTTGAGACCAAGTTGGCCTTGGAGAGGATTCATGGCCAGAAGCAACTCAGGAAGAGAAGAAAGAAAAGGCCTGGGTTCCCCCATACTGGATTTCAGATGAATCAAGAGAGCCAACACTTGGTGAGAAGAGAGAGGGGAGGGGTGGAAGGGAAGGGAACAAAGAAGTCCAAGAGCTGGTCTCAGCAAGAACCCGTATGATCGTGGCCACCCGGATCTGCTGACCAGAAGTCAATAGATCACTGACTGTGTTTTTATGGAACCTAGATTATCAAGATACCATGAGCTAAAAACGTGTTTTATATTTACAATGGAATATCATTCAGCTGTAAAAGGGAATAAAATATGAACACACGCTGCAATGCGACTGAGCCTCGAAGGCACTATGAGGAGTGAAACGAGCCAGGCAGAAAAGCACACGCATTGCGAGACTGTTCATACGAAATAACCAGAATAGGCAAGTCCAGGTGGATAGAAAGGAGTTTGGTGGTTGCTGGGTGCTGAGGGGAGGTGGGAATGGTGAGCCTAATGGGGACAGGATTTCCTTTTGGGGTGATGGACATGTGCTGGAACTAGATAGAAGCGTCATTATATAATGTGGTGGACTACATCACATGGAATTGCTCTTTTCTAAACTTGCCTGAGGACAGAATTCTGACTACTTTTTCCTGTTCCAAAGTTGTTTCCAGGGTCCTGGGAGAGTCAGGCCTACCAACATTAACAGAGGCCTGTGAACACTCATAGACAGTTTTGGTCCACTGATGGTGAGATGCTACATCCTGTCCCGGGCAGTGTTTTATAATGCATCGTTAAGTCCCTTCTCATCCCTTATACTAAAGCACAGAAATCTTTTCACTGATTTCTTTCAGGAACAGAGACTTGTGTTTTTCTTTTTAACCAATTACTAATCTAAGAATTTCCTTTTTTCTGAGAAGTTTTTGCTATAGGGCGCGTGCGCTCGCCAGAAAGACAGAGAGAGACAGAGACAGAAAGCAAGAAATCACCCCCCAGGGGGGTGACCATGCCACAATCCCTTCTCCTCCATTCTCCTCTCTGGATCTTGGGCACGCATGCACACACACCCGGTGTGAGTTTAAGCCACTGGGCCCAGGACTAAACCACAGTCGGCTACATGGTAGTTCAACTGCATAGCCATTACGCTAACTGCTGGTCCCCTAATCTAAGAAATTCAAACTCACCTAGAACCTACAATTCTCTACTTTCAGATGTCTCACCTTTTTGGGGGACTAGACCAATGTAAAAGACTCCTCTTGCTCCTCATAACACACACACACACACACACACACACACACACACACACACTGTATCTCAACAACTCAGGAAACGTGTGTGTCTTTCTCCAGGCCAGTTACTCAACTTTGTGCTTAGTAATAAACCACGTTAATTATTACTCTATAGGGTTGGTTTTTCTATCGACATGCCAGAGGATGTTTGTGCTCACCTGAGAGACACATGGGGGTGAGGGGAAGGTGAGGAAGCACCCCGTGGGGAATAGTCACACTACACACTTCTCTATCCCTGCCTCCTTTGGGGAGTTTGGGCACATACATACCCACACTGTGTTTTTGAAGCCATCAGGTTCGGGATTCGAACTGCAAGTTAAACCATGTGGGATCTAGCCACCTTAACCACCACACCACAGGCTGACTCAGAATTGTACATTTCTAAATGGCTAAATTTATATTATATGAATGTTCCTCAGTTAACAAAACAAAGCATTTGACTATTCAGCTGTGAGATTCCCTCCCAATCTTTCAGCAATAGGAAATAATTTTTTAAAAGCTGTGCAGCCCTCACCAATCCCATATCCTAAATAACTCTCAGTGTGATAGGACAGAGAGGGCTCTCTGAGTCAAGTCAAAGACCACAGAGAACAATGTGGAGGGAAGCCCCCTAGGTAGAGGAATCCTAAGATTTTGAGGGGAAAGCTTCATTCTGTCTGCTAAGGGTCACTCTTGGCCTGGAGCCCCTGTGTGCCTTTTAGCTTTTTCTCTTGGTATGACAATGCTATAGCCATATTCTGTTCCTACTCTACTGTAAAGTACTGGGCTGGGGGGTGCAGCTACCTCACCTTACTGTTTTATTGTCTGCTTTTTGGCCTCTGAGTCAAGAAGGGCCACAACAGACACTCCTAAGAGAATGCCATGCACCTCCTGAAGCATTCAACTCAATTAGCTCGAATCATGCCACAGCAGGGACTGCTGGTGGCCTAACCCCACATAGGCTCTCAACTTTGCCACAAATCATCAAGGCCCTGACTGTTAGCTAGACCCAGGATAATTCTCTGTAGGACTATTTTACATGCGTTAGCTCCCTGGCAGCTGGGCTTGGCCAACACCTGCAGAAGGCAGGCTGATGAGCTGGAAGGCGCTGGAGTTAGCAAAGACAAGTGGTTGCCAGGTAACCCCCAGATGTCTACCTCTGGGTTTCTTTTACATGGGAGGACAAAATGTTTTGTATTTGAGCCTTAGGTATATTAGGTTTCTGTTCTATGCAACCAATTCAACATGTAATTGATACGAGTTCCATCCTGACCAGCTCTGGGTATCAGATTGTAAGAACATGGAGTGCTTAGCCTTCACTCCACCATCTGGGTTTGTGAACCCCTTCTTCCTCTTAACCCTTTCAAAAATTGATCAGGGCACTAACAGTTTTCTGCAGAATGAGCTCACATTTTCGTATTAGGATCTTGCCAAGTTCGGACAAGACTGTCATCCTAGATGCTGTAAGCCACCTCCCTGGCCACTAGAGTTTCTAGGCAAACTTATAACATCGTAAAGGGAAGCAGATTCTTTCACAGGATCTTTCTGTACAATATGTGCTTGAAAAAGAATTGTAGAAACCTTCGTCTCTCCCAGAACATTTCTTAACACATCTCAAAGGGGAAACATCATTTGTCATGCAGTTTGTGAATTGTTTCCACTTCACAACGTTATCCCTTCCTCCAGTCTTCCAGCGTGTGGGATGCTGGGCACTTGCATATACCCTGTGTGTTTCGGGCTGACCGGACCAGGGATTCAAACTGTGAATGTCACCAGATGACTTCCAGAACTGCTATCATCTTTGCCACCTGGCTGGACCATTTTTGGCATTTTAATTTTTGTTTTCGTATTTTGCTGTGCTTTCATTTTGTAGGCAACTGTATCCACTAATTACACAATGGACAACAGTTCCCACCAGTTTCTGTTTAACATTTATCTCATTAATAGTGAATAAAACATATATTAATGAAGACGGCAGCAGCCTGATAGAATTTCTTTTACCAGATATTCTGAAAGCTGGGTGGAAAGTATTAAACCTGCAAATCCTGTATATTTTAAAGTGCAGTTTATTTTTCATTATTATAAAAGTTAAAAGACTGCAAAAGGATAATCCAGGAAATACAGAAGAGTAAAGAAATGAGTCCCATCCCCCAAAGACAAGCACTATTTCTATTTTCATGTATTTCCTTCTGCTTGCGCTCTCTTCTCTCTCCCTCTCTGTTTACATAGTTGTATCCACACTGTATACATAACTTTGTACCCTGTTTTCTCTCACTAAACATTACAACGTAAGCATTTTCTCACATTAGTAAAACCCTCAGAACGCAGGGCAGGGTCCTATTTTCATGGAGAAGCATAGACGGTCCTCAATGGGATCACACACCCAGTCTTAAATACACAAAGACAAGTTTTAAGGACCTCCAAGTCCCCCCAAAGTTGTGGTTGTTACTCATCCACTAAACAGGAACCAGAACTAAGGCAGCCATGGAGGGGAAGGGCATGCCAAGACTTGTCCAACAGCCCTCTGGTTCCCAAGGCCAGCTTGTGGTCTGCTAAGCAGCCCTACTAAGCTGCTTAGTTCTCTTCCTACAGACACGAATCAAGGAGGCAGGCCTGCTGCTCCAGCAGCCCTCAGGGGAAAAATCCAGACACAAAAAGAACAAGTAAACTGTGCCAGTGATTGTACAGCGAGATAGTGGGACTGCTCATTTTCATTTCCAGAAGAGAAAAGAAGTCGTCCTAACTCATAGACACAGCAAGGTGTGGAGACCACACTGGAGGTTGCAGAGAGCCTGCAGACAGCGGAGGGGAGAGGCAGGCCCGGGAGCTGAGCAGCCTGGGCACTGACCCAGAGTGGACCCTGGGCCAGTCTCCTGGTGTGCCATTTGACTTCTTTGATTCAAAACATCTTTTCTGCTGAAGCACAGGGACATGAGGGCAGAGGGTTGTGAATATGTTCACCTCTGTCTCCTGCATATAGAACATGTCTGGCCTATGGTGCAGTTTCTGGTACAGAAGTCATGTTCCTGTACACCATCCCTGGAATATCAACAACTACAATTCAGTTTGCATTCACAAGCAGGTTCTTGTGAAGGAAGCATCACTCTAGGGGCTCTAGGGACATATGCACGCTGAGCAGCCACTCCTCCCGGGAATGAGTCAGCTTTCTCAGCTGTCCCTTCACTGCCCTTGAGCCCCATGGAAAGGGGGAAATTGCTTCAGGGAAAGAATGGCAGAGGGATGGGGGAGGTGGCACTACACTGGACCAGCAGTTAGCATAATGGCTATGTCGCTGGACTCCCACGTAGTCGACCGCGGTTCGAGCCCCGGACCCGGCGGCTTAAACTCACGCCGGGCGCGTGTGCGTGCGTGCCCAAGATCCCGAGAGGAGAATGGAGGAGAAGGGATTGCGGCGTGGCCATCCCCCCTGGGGGGTGATTTCCTGCTTTCTATCTCTCTATCTCTCTCTGTCTGTCTGGCGAGCGCACGCGCCCTATAGCAAAAACCTCTCCAAAAAAAAAAAAAAAAAAAAAAAAAAAAAAAAAAAAAAAAAAGGTGCAAGTGACCACAGACCTCCCTGTCTCCATGTGACTTCAGCATCTCCATCTCCTTCAAATCTCTTCCCCTTCCCCATTTCTTGGTATCTACCTCCCCCTGGTTCCTAGGACCCATAACTCAGATTATTTTCCCCCCAGAATACATGGTATATTGGCTCAATCAAGGATATTACCATACATAAGTCAGCCATGTTAAAAGCTAAATGCATGTTCAATGAGCAGTCTTAGACATAGTTTATATTATTTTATTTCTGGGTAAATGCAATGAGAGTTTTGACTCTAAAAGAATATTTTGGGGTGCCAGGCAGTGACACAGTGCTAACACGATGCCCTGCGATGCTGCACATTTATGGGAAGGTGCCTGGTTTGTGTCCCAAGTCCTGCCTCTGCATTCTGAGCACACATGCATGGGTCTGTGAGGGGGAAGACTGCAGCGTGAGGACCCTGTTGAGGGTGACTACAACGCTCTCTTTCACACACAGAAGAAATAAATAAACTTTTTTTAAAAAAAAGTCTTTGTTTTTAATAAAGGGAGAATATTTTGGACCACATGTTTGCTCATATAGCATATGTTGCTTGTTCACAGAATTGAATGGGCATCTGAAGCCATCAGTAGTTATTCTAGAATCTCCCTTTCCCTGGGAGACAGGGCTGCCAAAGGCTCCATCTATGGTGTGAAAGTGTTCCCTCTAGCATAGAAAACAGACAACAGGCAGTGTGACATATGGATAAGTCTACCCTCAAAAATAGAAAGACTGTGGGACCAGCAGTTAGCATAATGGCTATGTCGCTGGACTCCCATGTTGTGGTTCAAGTCCCAGACCCGGCGGCTTAAACTCACGCTAGGCACATGGGTGTGCGTGCCCAAGATCCCGAGAGGAGAATGGAGGAGAAGGGATTGCAGTGTGACCATTTCCCCTGGGGGGTGATTTCTCGCTTTCTGCCTCTCTGTCTCTCTCTGTCTTTCTGGTGAGCGCATGCGCCCTATAGCAAAAACCTCTCCAAAAAAAGAAAAAAAAAAATAGAAAGACTGTCATCAAACCCTAAAGTAGACACCAGGTCACCATCACAGACATCGACATTGTCGCCATCACCACCATCACGAGACTCATGTAGTTAGTATGTGTCGGGCTCCTACTACGTCCCAGGTACTGTGCTAGGCAACACGCATGTTCTCGTGTAACTTTCCACCAGTTAGGCCTTGTATAAATGCAGAAACGGAGGCCCAGAGATGTTTGGCAATTCATCCAAGGGGACACAGATATGGGAAGGCAGGGACCTACAGCCAGACATTCTTTCTCTGGGACCTGGACTCCTAACCACTCATGACTGGGGAAGATTGCAGCAGGCAGATGGACTCCAAGACTCTGGCTTGAACAGAAAGCGACCGGGAGTGAAGCAGGGTGGGGCCAGGTATCTCTCAGCTGCCCGAAGCATGTCTCCCTCATTCACTGCAGTGGCCCCAAGCAGTGCCATGCACACTTCAGACACTCAAAAGATAACTGTGGAATGGACTACAGATGACCCAGTTTCTAAGTACATTTCACACCATCGCTTTCCCCAAAGGGGCTTCCTGACCTGCTCGTGGGATGCTGACAAATTCTGTGCACCATTTGTCACTATAAAACTCTAATGTGGACTTGGTTGAGATAAGGCAGGGTGGAAGGGGGTTCTGAACCCCCCCTCCCCAGGCTCACACACTCATAAAACACAAGAGCAGCCATTCATAAAGGTGTTGTTGACTTGAGGGACACAAAATTGGCCTGAGAGGCAGTCATCTGATATAGAAGAGGGTAATCAGGTCCCTCTACAGTCATTAAAGGTGGAAAGGGACTGAATGCAGAGAGCACTTATTTCTCAGTCTCTGGGCTGCTAAAGGTGGCCATGAAACATGAATTGAGCTTGTCAAGTGGTATCTCCTGGACCAAAGGAGACAGTCAGTAGGCTACTGCCTTCTTTTTTTGTTTGTTTGCTTTTCTTTTTCTTTTTCTTTTTCTTTTTCTTTTTCTTTTTCTTTTTCGAGAGGGTTTTGCTATAGGGCACATGCGCTTGCCAGACAGAGAGACAGAAAGCGAGAAATCACCCGCCGGGGGGATGGCCACACCGCAATCCCTTCTCCTCCATCCTCCTCTCAGGATCCTGGGCACGCACGCACATGCACCCGGCGTGAGTTTAAGCCACCAGGTCCAGGACTCGAACCACGGTAGACTACATGGGAGTCCAGCGACATAGCCATTACGCTAACTGCTGGTCCCATACTGCCTTCTTTATCTTTTCCTTCTATTCTCCACTTGTTCTCCTACTTGTTAGAATACAGAAGTGAGGGTTGGAGTTCCAGCAGCTATCTTGAACACATAAGTGAAAGGCTGGAAGTGCCACAGTGCACTCAGCCTTTAAACCAAGGCCAGCAACTATCTGCCACTGGATTTTTCACTATGTTAGAAACATGAACTTTTATGTGCTTAAGCCTCTTAGGTCAGGTCTATTACTAACAATTGAACTTAATCCCTAAGTGACATCCTCTCTGTGAGAGAGCCTCTGAGATGGGCCTCAATTTACCCACTTCCTGGGACTCACACACTTATGACTTACCTACTCACTGACTTGCTTCTAACAGAGAATATGGTATAAGTGAAAGACTGTCACTTCCAGTATTTAGTTATAAAAACACGGTAGCTTCTACTCATGTGCTGTCATGCTTCTTTGGATTTCTCAGCCTGTGAGAAGCTAGTTTCCACCTCACGAGGCAGCGTATGGATAGGTCCTCATGGTGAGGGACCAAGGCTTGCCTACAAGCATATATGTAAGCTTGAAAACCAACATCACCAACCCAGTTGAGCCTTCAGATGAGGCCACAGCTCTGGCTGACAGCTTTACTACAATCTCATGAGCAGTCTTGAGCCAAAAACACCTAGTGAAGCCATGCCCAGACTTCATCGACAGAAACGTTTGATCCATTTATTATCTGTGATAATAGATGCTTATTGTTTTAAGCCTTATTTAGATAACTAACATATCCTCCACGCAATTTACTTGGTTTAATAATGTAACAAAAGTTAGTGTCAGTTCTCTGAGTCCACCATTAACTCACAGTGACCTCCTTGCAAATTAGCATGTCTTAACTAGAAGTGGCCTCTTTGCAATATTAGTTCCTGAACAGAATGCCTGGCATAGAACCTGGCACATAGCAGACACTTAATAGATGGGTGCAGGAATGAATGGCAGAACCTGTGTATTACTCAGCTTTTTACAGCACCTATAGCCTCAATTAAGTGCTGAAAAAATGCACATGGGTAAAGACAAGTGAAAAATAACAAAGTGCATTGTATCAGCTAACCATGGTTAGAGCAGCAATAATTTTACCTGGGTTGGCACCTCTATCCCTAGTTTTGTGAAATACTGCAGGCAAATTTCTTTTTGGAGGCCTTATTAAGTTAGAAGAGTATTTAACAGCACCCAATATTTATCTTTGGGTGTAAAGCAAACAGAGGTTTTATTTATTACTGTACTCAACGAAGCAACACATTAATGTGATGTGTTAAGGCCAGAAGCTACAAGTCAAATGCACAACCTGACATTAAAAGGGAAAACGCACCAATTCCCCTGATAATTTATGGACGATTGCAGAAGTAAGAGCTGATTTCAGAATCAGCTCCAAGGGTTGTGGGAACAATGATGGCAGCTGTTTGAGAGGCAGCGAGGGATCGCTCTTTACTGTCAAATGCAGACAGGACTCTTATTTTAGTCCATCCAGTTTTTCATTTCATTATCCCAGACATTTAAATGGTAGCCTGAGGCAAACTATAAAACCCACATTGTGCTTTAATCTAAAGCAGGTCTATTTAAAAGCTTTGTGCAAACATGTGATTGCTGAAGTCTACTCTTAGATTGGAAGGGTTGGGGAAAAGGATTTTTTAACATAAAGAAAGAGAGACAGTATGTTGGCTGGAGGGGATGGCCACGGGGCGGGGGGGGGGGGGGGGGGGGACCAGGAAAAGGATGGCAAAAAAAAAGGTGTATGGGAGAAAGGAGAGCCAGGAGAGGGCTCTGTGTTTGACCCTGATTCCCTCCCCAGGAAGAGCAGGAAGGACACACTGAATGTTTGTGGTCAAGTTTCTCAGCATTTTCAGACAGTGGAGACACAACTCCCTCAAAAGTTACTTACATGACAAGGAAATATTTTTTCATCTACTGTTTAACTCTAGCTTTAAATTCAGAGAAAACTGTCTAGGCTTTTTATATGATTTGCTTCAGTGCATTAAGTAGATGAATGGTTGTCACTGGGGTCCTGCAGAGAGCTCAGAGGAAATTCTACCCATCAAGGAGCCTGGGAGCTTTATCTGGTATTTATTTTGGCAGCAGTCTGATTCCCTCCATCCCCTCGGTGCCTGCCCTCATCCTCTCCATGCCTGCGTCCCCCCACCTCCCTCAGGACAGGTCCTCACAGGTCTGTAGAACAGGGCTCCCATTCTTTGCACAGCCTCATCCTCTAGACTTGGTAGAAAGACTTTTATCTTTGGTAGCAACTTCCTGGGGATATAACTGGATTCTATGACTGGTCTCAAAAGAAAAGGGCAGCTCACAAAATGACTCAAGGGAATAACAGAGAGGAACAATCTCTTAAATTGTCCATCCTGTGGAAGGCAAAATGTTCTGGGAAACCAGGACCTACCTCTCCCAGTCAAATCTCTCACGAGCACACATTGCACAAGGGATCCTTCAATTGCATGTGCTGTTTAGTTCCAGGAAGTGAGCAGTCTTGTCTTATGGTCTACTGCCATTCTTGTTGCTTCAGCAGAGAGGACCCACCATCAGCAGAGAGGACCCACCACCCAGAGGACTGTTCCTTTGCTTTGATCTATTGGTCCGTTTACATGACAACTTCATTCCTGAGCCAGTAAAAAGGAAATCTTCCCACGCTCCCCATGCACCAAGACTCTTCCAGCACAGAAGCCAAACGCTCCTTCAAAAGGCACTCATTCCTTCTCACAGCTTCCACAGGCCAAGGTACGGTGCCTGGGAAAGAGCCCATCCCCACAGTCAGAGAGGCCACAGAAAACCCATGTGAGAACCAACCAGAAGTAAATGTGGAGAAGAGGGAAAAAAAAAAAAAAGAACAATCAAGTCACAGCCTCAGTTTTCAAATATCAGACTCTGAATAGGCTCCCTGTTGGCCCCAAACTAAAACTTCATCTCATTTATCAGAATTTCTTTGCTGGAGTCAACAGCTGAGAGTCAGCAGGTCCTGGTGCCTAACAGAGGAGGATTGTTGATTCTTACAAACTTCAGTGTGCAAACATCATTCAGCCAGATCTGGGATACTAGAGGTCAAATGTACTCAATAAAGGGGCTTCTAAATGTGACATCTCTGAGTTATGTAAGCTGAAATTCAGAGTGGTACTATATGTATGTGTGTGTGTGTGTGTGTGTGTGTGTGTGTATATATACATATATACATATATATATATACATGTATATATATATATATATACACCTTCCTAAAGCTACTTGGAAATCTGTTAACCTTTGACTTAGACAGGTTCAATCCCATCACTAACTTGAAATACAACACAGTCAAGTAGCAATCCTATTCAGAATTAAAGGATTGTGGGGCTGGATGGTGGTACGGTGGTGAAAACGCACTGCTCTGCAAGGTTGATCCACATGAAAGGGTTCCAGGTTTACATCCAGAGGCCTCCCTGAGTACTCCATGTACTTACATGATCACATGATCCAGGGCTGGCTGAGGCTAGGAGTGGATCATGGCATTAGGAAGGACCCTGTTGGGAGTGCTCTCTCTCTACCTCCCTCTGTCTCTAGCTCACAGAATAAATAAACAACCTTTTAAAAAAGCAAATTAGGGAACCAGCAGTTAGCATAATGGCTATGTCGCTGGACTCCCACGTAGTCGACCGCGGTTCGCGTCTCGGACCCGGTGGCTTACAACTCACGCCGGGCGCGTGTGTGTGCGTGCCCAAGATCCCAAGAGGAGAATGGAGGAGAAGGGATTGCGGCGTGACCATCCCCCCTGGGGGGTGATTTCTCGCTTTCTGTCTCTATGTCTCTCTCTGTCTGTCTGGCGAGCGCACGCGCCCTATAGCGAAAAAAAACCTCTCAAAAAAAAAAAAAAAAAAAAAAAGCAAATTAGAGGATCGTGAGTTTTTGTCACTAGAAAAGGCATGAATAACTTGAAGTCCAGCCCTTCACTGGTGTCCACAGGGAAGTTTCCTACCAGGCAGGGGCGGAATCTCTTTCCTCAAAGGGTCAAGGAGACTTATTTCCACATATGTGCCCACACCCATACATGTTTCTACATTCTGTCCTTCAAAACATCGATCCACTCCCATTTCCTCCCTCTAACAGTCCTGTGACTCAGCATCTCACACACTCAGAGCAAACATCCTTTTTTTCTTGGATAGGTTTTTGCTATAGGGTGCATGCACTTGCCAGGAAGACTGAGAGAGACAGAGAGACAAAAAGCAAGAAATCACCCGCCAGGGGGGATGGCCACACTGCAATCCCTTCTCTTCCATTCTCCTCTCAGGATTTTGGGCATGCCCACACATGCACCCGCAGAGCAGAAATCCTTTTGTGAAAACTACCCCTCCCTGGTAGCACTTCATCAAAGGCCAGCTCTGTTTGTGTTCATGAGATGACCACCTCAGAGGGTGACTGCAAATCTAGAAGAGGACATACCTACCACTGTCACCAAGGTCCATAGGACCATGTCCTTGTCTGCTGTGTTTCCATTGGTCTCCCTGCATCTTCAGAACCAGGGCTGGCAGGGGGCTGACCAGGCTGACTGGTCTCCCCTGCTTCCCAGGATTCACTTTTAAGACTCTCTTTGACTCTATGAAATACTCCCATATCTTTCTATAAACTCTTTCTTTCTTATGTGGCCTTGAGTTTGCTGAGTTTTCTCTTTCTTGCTACCAAAAAGTTCTAACAAACATAAAACCTGACCCCTCTTTTTGTAGCCTAGCCCATCCAGCATATCAACTCACAGGTTCCCATAGTTTTTACAACCTCACTGAGCTGCATTGAATGAAGAAGTGAAAAATCCCCACGACAACAGTGAATGACCACCATTACCCTAGGAACCAATATTGTGATGATGTTTTAAGATCTCATAGTCTCTTGGGGCTGGCAGGGAGCATGGCGGTTAAGGCACTGGACTCCCACATGACTGACTGTGGCTCGAGTCCTGGACTTGGCGGCTTGATTTTTCACTCACCTTCTCTCTCTCTCTCTCTCTCTCTCTCTCTCTCTCTCTCTCTGTTAAAATTTAAGAATAATAATAAAATAAATAATTCTTTTGAAAAAAGATCTCAGTCTCTCTTCCTTGGGAGATATAAATTAGTGTTTCTATAGCTAAAAGCCACCTTGAGAATTCAAGGATAAGAGTAGACCCATTGGTTTTATGTTAACAGCTAACCTAGAAGCAAAAAATACATCAGATGTGATGTAGCTGATCTGGAAGACACAGATTCCTCTCCTGCTATCAAGACCCCATCTTGCCCCTCTCACAGGTGAATGCACTCAGGAAAAGTTAGTATTGACAGTTGGATACCATGAGGATGAAGAGGAGGGCACGTGAGTCACAGAGGACCATGGTCTGTGAGGTCTCACAGGCAAGACCATGACATGCACCATGAGCAGACTCAGGAAAGACTCAAGACTCCTGTCATTGGCATGGTTTCAATGCACACATCTGGAGACCAAGCCTGCAAAAGATGTTCATGTCATGTTCATTAACATCTCCTAGAGCTCAGAACTTATCTAACCAGAAAACTATGGATACAGTACCAAATTATTTCCAGGGAACTGATCTATGATGGTAAAGATGGCTCTAAACTGGGCTGGCCCTGAGGCCCAATGACTAAGGAAACTGGATCCCACATGGTCACCCATAGTTTGAATCCCAGTCCCAGCACCTTGAAAAACATGCCAGATGTGCATGTATGCCCCAAATCCCAGCAGGATAGCTTCTGATCCATTGGGTTAAGGATTAATTAATACTTCAGACTTGAGACATTATAGCTGGTGGCCCTTGGCAAGTGCCTTATCTGGTAAGAAACAGGCAGCCAAGGGTGTAAGACACTGACTTTGCTGTGGCTATAGTAGACGCTGGAGCAGGAGTGAGGGGAGCAGAAAAGAGATTGTCAGAGATAGAAAATGAAGAAAAGAGCATACCCAGTTGCCACTCAGCTACCTGAGAAATCAAGATGGACACAACAAAAATGGGTGCAGAGGCAGGAGGATGTGCCCTGTAAGGAAAGAGGAGATCTGTGTTTAGCTTGTGTATTTGCAGGGCTAACAAGACCTGGTCAGAGAACAGGAATGCATGGGCAGAGCAAGTAAGCTGGGGTTAAAAAAAATCCAGATCTGGGATTATATTGGATTGAACTATGCAATGGAGTCAAAACAGTGAGGAGAGAGATGGAGAGGAAGCTTGCAGAAGGAAATGTGGAAAGAAGGTGGAGGGAATGCAAGGATTCTGTGGAAATCGCCTTCTACCCACTGCTCACTCACACATATAAGAGGGTCCCATGCCCTCACAGCAGCTCTGCCAAGGGTGTGATTTTGCTCTTTTTACAGCTGAGGCATCTGAGGAGTCCTACAAAACTCTGATTCTTGCCCAAGCAGAAAATGCTGTCAAGTGGTCGAGACGGGCAAAGACCCAGGTCTGTGCGATTCTACATCCGGATTCTTTATCTTACAGGTCTGTGGTTCTGTGTAAAAAGCTAGGTCCCTTCTAATTCTTAAATGTGATGTTTATTGGCCAAGCAGATGACATGGAGGTAAAGGTGCTAGGTCCCACATGGCCAACTGTGGGATCCATAGTTCGAGTCTTGGGCACGATGGCTTGAAAAATCACTCTGGTTGTGTGTGCGTGTATGCCCAACATCTCGAGAGGAGACTAGAAAAGGAATTGAAGCATGACCATCCCCCCTGGGGGTGTGTGTGTGATTTTTCACTTTCCCTCTTGTTCTTGTTCTCTATCTCTCTCTGGCAAATGCATGTACCCTGTAGCAAAGTGAAAGAAAATAATAATAAATGTGATCTTTGCACCCAGAATAAATATGATTGGGGGTAGTTTTAGGTTTGGGTTACTGGAATACTTTTAGTTCCATGAGGACTTGGTACATCTGTGTTTTAGGGGAAAAAAAAAAACTATTTTCAGGTTCCAGTACAGATAAAATCTAGGGAAAGATAAACAGTACAAATCTCACTTAAGCCCTGGGTCAGTTCTGCAAAGGCTGGAGACTCCTGGAACACAGAAAAGCCAGAACCAGGCCTGAGATAAACAGATAGTGGGTACACAGGCTAAGACCCAATGACAGATTCAGCCCCATGACCCCACAGCCCCGAGCCTTGTCTCATTAGAGAGGCCAGAAAGCTGCTTCTGTGCAGTTCACTTCTTTCTTGTTTGCTTGCTCTTTTTAAAATTAAAAACAACACTATAGTGATGAAAAATGCAGGCTTTGCAATCCATAGGAAGTCCCTGGGATCTTTGTTTCTCTTCCCATGTCTGCCAAAGTGCAAATAAATTTCCCTAAGGCCTCAATTCACTCTCCATAAACTAAAGATATCACTAGTCACTCAAACTTCCTTCCACATGGGAGTTTGAACATCTGAGAGGAAGCTTGCTCGTTAAACCATGCATAAGCACATATGATGTCATAGAAACAGCATCTGTCGACCAAAATGCAATGAGCCCTGTCCTTGCCATTGAGTTACGGCCAAAATCTGCAAAGCCCAGCCCCTTGCCCGAGCCCTGGGTCCGGTTGTTGCTCATGAGAGGTGAGGCCTGTTCATTCAGGCCAAGGCTTCTGAGAAGCAGGCAGGGTCTCTCTACTCTTCCCCTGTCAGTTGCCAGACTCAGAGGCCTCCAAGCTCCCAGGAATATAAAGGGCTGTGAAACAGAAGGAAACAAGGTCTTAGAATCCCAAGGAAAGGAAGAGGACCTGCCAGCCAGGAGTGCCCTCCCTGGTGGGTGAGCACGAAGCCACGGGCATGCTGGAATTTTTTGGTATAGCTACTGGCTTTCTCCCTTTGCTATATCCATATGCCAAGTGTATTTATGCATGCGTGTGTGCGTGTGTGTGTGTGTGTGGTATGTGTGTTGTTTTAATGAACCCTGAGATTAAAATGTAGGCTTTTATTAAGTTAACTATATTTGCACCCCAGGAGGGTTCCTTATTGTACAAAGGCTTCACTGCAGGATTCCTTTACAGAGATGGCCCCCCACCCCCATGCAATAAAAATATTGTTCTGTTTATTAAAAGTTGATTTCCATACAGCTTTGAGAATGCACTACCCTCGTTGTGAATGAACACACTGATCCACACAGGAGACAAGGAGGGCTCTGGTTCACCCTGGGTCCCAGAAGGCCTCTCCCCTTATTCCCTGACCAACTTAAGGCTGCTTTCCTCCACAAGGAGTCACTGTCTTTCACATAGCACAATCTGACCTGAAATACCTCTGGATCCCTGCAAAGTTTTGTCTTTTTCCCCTTTTCTTACTTTTTCACAACACAATCTTGCCAAGTCATGATCTCCCCGTCTCAGCCTTCCAGCTGTGACTGCAGGTGTATGTCACCACATTTAGCTCTTTCTTAGAAATGGTCTCACTCTATTACCCAGGCCAGCCTTGAGTTCATGATCCTTCTGTTCTCGCCTCCCAAACTGCTAGAAGTACAGGCCCATGTCACTGTGCCCAGCCTTTAGATTGAGCCAGGAATTGAACCTGGGCCTCCCATGTGGTCCCAGCCTTTGGAGCACAGCATCTCGGCAGTGCTCACATGGCTGATCCTCCTGCAAGACAGTTTGTAAAGGCCTCTACAGCATGTCCTTTCCATGAGCGAGTCATAAACACAGCACAGCATGCTGTGAGCTGTCAGGGTTCCCCTCTCATCGGTCAACAGTACAGTCGAGGATCCCAGGGATTTCCTTCTCGGACATGAATTGAGGTTCCAGTGAAGGACCTTCGGGCATCAAGTGACTGGTTGTATGGAGTCTGGGAATCGAGGCTGGGAGAAAGTGCAGAAATGAGCCTGTGTGTAGCCAGAGATTCAGTGGATAGCGGGGCAAGAGGAAAAAAGTGTCTAAGAATGATACTTGAAGTGAATTCACACTAAGCTGACACAGAACAAATTGTGAGAAAACTCAAGGGAATCACGGATAAACCCATGAAAAATCTGGTTCCTAAAAACTAACTGCCCTTGGGGTCAGTAGGTGGTGTGGTGGCTAAGGCTCTGGACTCCCACAGGGCCATGATCAATCACACTGAGTGTGTGTGCATACATGCCCCAAATCCCAGGAGGAGAATGGAGGAGAAGAGACTGTGGCATGGCCATCCCCCAGAGGGTGATTTCTCACTTACCCTCTCACTGTTTCTGTCTCTCTGTGAGCACGTGCACTCTATGGCAAAACCCAAAAAAAAATTTGATTTTAATTAAGAAAAAAGTACCTGCCCTTAAAATCCATTTGTCATTTATGTACAAAGTGCCATGACAGGATTTTTAAATGTTACTAATATTATCTAAATTTTTAAAGGTTGTTTTTTTGTTTGCTTGTTTTTACCAAACCAAAAATTAAAAAATGGTCGCAAATATAGGCAACCACTGGAATTGACGGGAGCTCAGTTTCAAATATTCTGTGAAAACGCCCTGTTAAGCCCGAGGAGAGATGGGGCAGGGCCACTGTGTTCCCAAAAAGCATCCCTCTGATGACCTGTGGATCAGCCCACGTCCTGTGAGCTGCCTGTGCCTCTCGGCCTACCAAATCCATTCTGTATGTGATTCTCATGCTCTCCAAAGAAGGTCTTGGTAAACAAAGTGATAAAGAATGCAATTAACCTGGAAACCAGCAGTTAGCGTAATGGCTGTGTCACTGGACTCCCACATAGTCGACCGCGGTTCGCGTCCCAGACCCGGTGGCTTAAAACTCATGCCAGGCGCGTGTGCTTGTGTGCCCAAGATCCCGATAGGAGAATGGAGGAGAAGGGATTGCGGCGTGGCCATCCCCTGTAGGGGGTGATTTCTCGCTTTCTGTCTCTATGTCTCTCTCTGTCTGTCTGGCGAGCTCACGCGCCCTATAGAGAAACCCCCCCCACCAAAAAAAAAAAAAAGAATGCAATTAACCAAGGAACCCCAGACTACAGAGATGATGCCAAACAAACATAAGAAAGGTAAACAAGTTTTAAAATGTCCTCATTCTTCCTTATCCACGGGGGATGCGCCAAGACTCAGTGGATGTCTGAACCATGGAGATTTCTGAGCCCTATACATAATGTTTTGTTTTATAATTGCCAGAGACAGAGAGAAGAGGAGAAAGCACCCCCTATGCGGCATGGTCACACCACAATCCCGTCTCCTTTTTTCCATCCTGTCAGGAATTTGGGAGCACATAAGCCCCCAGCACGTTTTTCAAGCTGCTGGGATTTGAACCACATTGGCCATGTGGGATCTGACTCCCTTAACTACTAAGCTATGGGGCAAGCCCCGGGTTTTATCTGTACATACATACCACGATAAGGTTTAATTCATGAATTAGGCACAGTAAGAGATTAACAATGACTAATAATAAAACTGAACAGTTATAACTATACGATCATGAAAATTATGTGAATGTGATCATTCCCTCGAAATATCTAATTATACTGTACCCACCTGTTTTCAGGCCTCCGTTGACACAGGTAACTGAAACTTTGGACAGCGAAAACTCGAATAAGGAGGGCCTACTTCATTCGGTCCCTAACCATGTTTAATTACAAAATCACCAAAGCAGAGCTCAGAGGCCCCAGAGAAAAAGAGAAGACCATTCCCATTTGTTGACTGGACCAGCACTTCCAAGCTTCTCAGATGCCCACAGGCTTCCCTTCTCACGAGGATCTCAGCAAAATGCAGATTCTGATTCAGGTGGTTTGGGGTTAGGCCTAGGATTTGGCCCTCCTTTTTTTTTTTTAATTTTTACATATTTCTCTGATAGCATTAGAGACAAAGACAGAGACGGAATGAGAGGGAAAAGTATTCCCAACAGGGTCTCATGCTGCCAATCCAGAAGGCACAGGTTTTCTGGGAACCCAAACTTGCAATTTTCCATTCAGATATATCTCTTGAGCTGTGTGTTGTTGCTGTGCCACCTGGCTGGCCCGGTTATTCATTCTTAAACTTCTCAGGGGTGCCCCTGTTGCTGGTCCAAGGACCACACTTAGAGTAGTAAGGGTTGAGAGTAATTTAGTTAGGGATTAAAGGAGCTCTTAAAGACACAGCTCTAATCTGAGGCTTGTGGCAGGCAGAGACTGTGGCATCAACAGAATTCTCACATCCCTGAGATTGTCAAGGGCTATTGTCACACGCACGTGAGTTCACACACATGAAGGAATCTACTCAAAGCGTGTGCTGCAGATTTTTATCCATACTCTACATCACGTGGGTAATATATTCAATCTGCAAGTTTGAGCATTCATTCTGGAAGTTTCTTTTTGAATCTCAGTCACAGAGGTAACTTTTTCAAGCACATATCTTAAAATACATTCTGGTATCCAGGCATTTACACTTGACTCTTTTAATATATCTAACTTCAGTAGATGGATGTTGGCATTTTTAATTGATATTAACCCACTCAAGGGTTCCTGGCTTGATTCTCATAACCAGAGTGTGTACAATTATCTCGCTCTTCACAGATCTGACAGCTGCCGACTGCTGGCAACATGGAGTGCACCAGGCACTATGGAGGGAAGGAGATTGGAAGATATTGGGCCAGGGTCACGTCCCAAAACACCTTTCTCTAATCACTCAATAACTAAGTGATGTCTTGAATTACTTTGGAACTTAAAGGAAAGGGCTGTTCTTACTGTTCTCATTTCAATGATAGCATATGATCTTTACACTGAATAGACTTCCCTCAGGATATGGTTTACAAGCAAGGAAAGTTTCTCTGCATGTCTGATTGGTTTAGGATTAAGCTATGTTTTATTTTCCTATCACAAGTTGATCCATGCTTTGAATTTTAAAAGAAGCATATGACCAAACAGAAACCCTTGCCCAGAAAAGACAGGGAAGGAGCAAACTCAAACTCAGGCTGGTTTCTCATATGGCCACATCACTAAGCAGGGAAGGCTGCTTATTTATCCTCTTAGTAAGCAGGAAGATAAATGGAATCATGAAGCGACCTGAGATTCTTGAGCCAAAAGCAAAAGTGGACTCTGTCCTATTTGCACCCCCACAAATCACTCATTGAGTCCAAGTTCCGAATGCTGTCATCCTTGGAGATCCTGGTACAGTCACATTCAACAAAAAACACACCTTCTGGGGCTGGCAGGTGGTGTGGTGGTTAAGGGCACTGGACTCCCGCATGGCTGCCGCAGCTCAAGTCCTGGACCTGGCAGCTTGCTTTCTCACATTCCCTCTCTCTTACTCTGTCCCTCTCTGGTCTAATTAAAATAAATAAATAAAGTCAGATAAAATAATTCTTAAAAAAAAAAAAAAAAACACAATGTAAAAAAAAAAAAAAAAACCTCCTGAGAGAAGGGCCAGGTGAGGTAATCAGGGTTCCTGTGTTGTGGAGAATGGGGCAGAGCTGAGAGGCAACACCAAAAACTTGGGCACCATTTGCTAAACTCCAGCCTGTGGTTCTCGAAACAGGTGGAGCTGTCAGGTTTTCTGAAAACTTGTAAAGCTGGGCTTGATTTTCACCCAGATAAAAGACAAACCTCATTCCACATTCACAGGCCTGTGGGTATCTGATAGTACCCATACTTTCGTCAACATCACATCAGCCAAAGCACCTGGGGTAAGACTCATGACCTGGAATGCTGCCCCACACGCCGGCCTTGACCATGATGATCTGGAGCTGGAAAACTCTTCTCAGAGCCAGAACTACTAGCCAGCTGCATCAGGCGTGCAGCAATGTCAGCATGGGGCAGCAGGCCGCCACGTGGGTCCACACAGTGCTCGTCAGCTCAGTGGGCCACGCCACCGGTGAAGATGTCTGCTGAATACCCAGTGTTTTGCTTAATTAGAATGGATTCTAAGCTGCTATACCTGGTAATAATTAACCTATCTATTGATAGTTTGCTTCTATAACTCCAAATTAAGAATAATAAAGCTGAGACTTGGACACAAGGAAGAATGATCGCCTTCCTCTCACAGCTCTCAACCCCTGGCTACTCCAAGCTACAATCACGGGTTGAAAAGAAGCAGATTTAGTCCATATCCTCTTTTACATGAGGCTTCGGGTTCCCAGCACTGCCCTTCTGTGCTGACGGGCAGGAGGAGTGGGTTTATCACAGCCAGCCATGGTAGCCCGACCGACCACTAACAGGACAGATGTTCTGAGAGCAGCTTCCCTTTTTCTTAACTAGGTTCTTGATTAAATGAAATACAAGATGGAAGGACATTTGCCAGACCCACCTGCTCTTTATGCTCACATCAGTAGAAAGTCCCCATTCTGTCCTGGGGGACGTTAGTGTGATCATGATATTAGCACCCCTCTCTCATCTGAGATGGGACCCTTAAAAGCAGAAAATGCCCTAGCTAAAAGTCTAGGGATGTCATCATTTGAAAATTGCATTAGTGAATTCGACATGCAAGGTCTTTCCTGGCTAGCTCACAGATGTGGTCACTTGTCAATGAGATTCCATAAACTGCCCAGCTCAAATGTTATCCTAAGCTCTGGCAGAAGGACATAACACAAAAACAGTATAGCAGAGCAGGTGGAAACTGCCGTAATGAGGGCTATTGTGGCCCAAACCTTTCCGACTATGATAGAAAATTCTATTTTATTTTCCCAATACTCTGGAAATGAAAGAATGGAGAGTTGGGTGTAATACTTCTTTCCAAGTTGTATTCCTGTCTTCGCCTTCATCACTTCAGTAATGCAAACGGGCACAAATGCAGGTCACTGCACAGCGTCTGCAGTGGCTGAGGTGTGCGAACGCACTCACAGGAGAGAAGGTCACACCTTATGTCCACTTCGCTCTTCCGTGGCCCGGCCACGTGGGGCTAGGAAGCCAGGCGGCTGCCTTGGACATCCCTTGGGCCCTTTGCTCCACCACAACCTACTTTGACATGGAAAACAAAGGGAGAAACATCAGCAGACCTTGTTCCAAACGTGGATCATCTGCTTTGATTGTGGTGGTGCTGATTTTATTGCCCTTGGCAAAATCTTGTCTTCCCTGCAGTACAGCTGAAATAATAGGTTGTATCAATTGCCCTGAAAGCATAACTCATTACACGTCATACACAAAGGAAATAAAAAGCGCTGACACTCCATTTTGCAAGGACAAAATAATTTGCCCCAGAAATGGCATGTTTGCTACCGATCTCATTAAAAGTACCGTGAGATTATCAGGAAAAATTAATACAAGCTGTTGGTTATCAGCTACATCATTTCAGCTCACAAAGGCAAGTCCTGGTTGTCAGTTTGCTGCTGGGGGCAAGGACAGGCGTTAACAAAGAAAGTCACATTCAATTAGAAACCATTGCGGGGCTGGTATTGGTGGGTGCTCTGCACCGGATCCCTTCAAGAACAGTCGCACTTCAGTCGCACTTTTTCTTTTGGGCTTAAACTTGAAAGCAAGGGCACTTTGGGCAACAAAGAAAATCAAGTCCTTTCTCAAATGTGCTGATGCAAACAAAGGCCAGTAGGAACGTTTGGAAACTGAGGCTCCGTGCTATCAGGAGATCCAAGGTAGGACTGTTATAAAAGTGCCTTGGAAACACGTACTGAAGATGTGGCTACTTGAATCTGCCAGGTGCCAAACCTTTCCATCTATTCCCAGGCTCAGGGCCCCTCAGAAGCTCTCCCCAGGTGATTTTCCCATGATCTCTGAGCATGGCACCCAGGTATCCCGGGCCCTGCACAGCTGCTGTCTAACGCCCAGGGACACTCACCACCCTGACAGCCTTTGCGTGCCTTCTAGACATCCCTTAAACTACTCTCACAGCAATAGCTGTGAGCCCAACACCATCCAAGGTCCTGTAGGCAGCATGAACATCAGAGAGAGAAAGTATGTTCAGAGGTGCTTTAGTGCTTGACGAATTTCATTTGGTTTCAAACATCCACAGGTTCGAGGTTTGAAAGGCTATGCGTTATCAGGCTATGGGTTATAAGTCCATCCAGCAATTTTCAGGGAGAGCCTATTTTCCAACTATTCTACATAAGCAGCTATTGCATTCCTCCACTTCCCCTTAAACCAAGTCAGTCTGTTCATAAAAGTATGAATGTGGCCCCTATTATAGGTGCAGCATATTAAATGACCAAGGTTGCTCAAGGGTGTGTATGTGTGCATATGTGTGTGTGTGTGTGTGTGTGTGTGTGCCCAGAAGAGTCTGTGTCTCTGCATCTGACTTGGCCTTGGTTAGAGTTGACCTGTCTCTCCTGCTGGACTATCATACCAGGGGAGGTTATGACCTGTCACATCATGTCCCCATAGCCACTTTGCATACTACTTAGCTATATTAAATGTCTCTCCAGAAAGTATTATTGAAGTGAGCTGATTTATGAAATCTATTTCTTTTTCTTTCCTGGGCTCTGAATCCCAGGATCCATGGGCAGAAGCAGGTGCCCTCAGTTCTGCAGTTCCCTGCTTTATACCAAGAGGCTGCAGGAAGGGCAGGGCCTGGGATGCAGATTCAGTAGCCAGTCCCCTCACTGTCTCAGATGTGCATCTAAAAAGCCCTTGTGGTGGCAGATGCTGCCCACCCTCCTGCTGCCCCCAGCCAGACTCCTGTCCCAGTCCCACAGCCCCGCCTGGCCTTGCTGCACTGTTTGGTTTGAGCACAGCCTCCACCCTGGTGCTGACTCATGTCCCTAAACAACCCCAACCAGACAAACCCAAGCCCCTCCCCTTGAAAACGTGTCTGTAAGCAGCAAGGAGCCAGGCTGATAGAGGCGGCACTCCTCAGATGAAGGGGCCCCGAGGGCTCAGCAGTAACAGTGGGGAGAAGGGAGGCTGGAGTGAATCCCTGAGCAGAGCCGAGCTGAGCTGAGCTGATCTCTGGGGCACCTGTGCTTCTTCCAAGGCAGGACCCTATTTCCAGTTCATTCTTGTTCCCACAGAACAGCAGGAACAAGCTGCTCAGTGCTCAGCTCTGCCAGGCTCAGTGACTCCCTCTGAACTCCCAGAAGTGAGTCTATCCATGATCCAGGAGCCAGGAAAGCCAACCTGTGACACTTCCAAGCAGTCACAGCTACAGCCCCTCACGAAAGTCCAAGAAGAAGCAAGGATAACTTTCTAGGGCTGAAAAAAAAGGAGACTATCCAGAAACACAACTTTCAGACTCTGCCTCTGAGCTTGGCCTCAGGAGACCAAGCCTCCCATCCAAGCATAGAGCCACTGAAAACAACTCCATTCATACTGTTCCAGTGGCTTCCATGAACCAGAAGATTCTGAAAACTCTTAGGGGGACTTTCGTAGATGTGCACTGGGCTGAGTTTGTCAAAGCCTTGCTTGAGAGGCAGAGTTAACCCTGTCGAGACCCTCCACCTCAAAGGCTTTGGAAAGCAGTTGGACCTCACAGGTGGTTTGTGCCCCATGGAATTGGGATGAAGTAGTCATGAAACAGTGCCTATCTTGGGTGTCCTTGAAAAGGAGCCAATGAAAGCAAATGTGGCTGCTTCACACAGAAGCCCAGCACTGCAGCCTGGCTGCGGAAGTCCGTGGAAGGGGCTGGTGAGCACAGCTAACAACGCAACGCAAGTGGAACTCCATTTTGGTTGGCTTCTAGGGAGCTAGCTAGACAATTTTCACAATATTTACACAGAGCAAGAGACATGGAGGTCTCTGGTTGAAAGAAATGCATTAATACCTAGTATGGTAGAAAACAGGTTTTCTTCTTCATTGTGGAGAAAGTAACTCTCTGGCACAGGGGAGCAGGCTGGGTCAGAGCCACTCTGGGTTGAATAAAAGTGAGTGGTGGTTAAACTCCTATGAGGCATACTCAAAAGTTCTCTTGATTGTGAATCATAAAGCAGTTCTTTTCATTTTCATATTAGTTCCAATGTTTCTTTTTTAATTATTTTTTTAATTTGTCAGAGGTTGTATGTGCTTGCTGGAGATAGAGAGAGAGAAAGCATCCCTTATGGGGAATGGCCATGTAATCTCCTCTCCATTTCTCCCTCCTTTGGGGATTTTAGGTTCGTATGTACATGTGCCCAGCTTATTTCTCAAGTCACTGGGTTCAGGACTTGAACTGCATGGCCAGCCACGTGGGAGCCAACCACCATGCCATTGGCAGGCCCTGATACTCCTTTTCTGTTCATCCAGCACCCTTTGACAAGCTCTCTAAAGCTCATTCTGGCTTAAAATCTGAGAAAGCTAGGATGGTGAATATCCATATTATGAAGCATTATCTTCAACCTTTAAGCTTGCCCTTCCCTCTGGAGGCTCCACGTGTGAAGTGAGTTAGATTAACCTCTGTCAAGGCTGTGGGCCGGCAATCACCATGAGGTTGGAGTCACAACTCCATGGGCGTGCTGTGTTTTTTCTCAGCATACCCATTTTAGGTTTGTGTGGTATTAAACTTTTCTGCCAGTAAGTAGAAAAAGCAATTTTTGTAAAAACTGAGAAACAACTTGCAGGCGAGAGCAGATATTTCAGAAATGACTCAGAATCATGTTTTGCTAGAAGAATGCTAATGAAATACAGAGCACATATTCATGAAACTGATAACACTCCCTCGGAAAGAAAATGACTCTTATTAGACATCTGAACTTGAGCAAAACATTCACATCACTCGACTGTAATACAATGGATCGGCTCCTGGTCTAGCAGCAAAAAACTGGTCTTAGTGTCACTAAAGAAGGGAAGATTACTCTTTGAGGAATACTGATAGAGTGTGGCTTTCTGATGATCTGAAACAGTTCATTTACCTCTGAAACTGATTGTAAACCTCAGGGGAGAAGCTTCTCAGAAATATCTGAACTAGCAAGCTCAGAGCCAACTCCCTAGTGCATCACCTTCCACACCCATGACCTCAAAGCATGGACCATGTAGAGACACCTTTGACCGTGTCCTCTATGACCATTGGAGAATAGTGCATTACCATCCTAGATTTGACTACCCGCAAAAAAAGCACACTGATTATTAAACTTGAGCATGTTTAGCAGTGAACTAATTTCTGATTGTTCTAAATGAATGGAGTTGCAGTACGTTTGAGATTCACATCAGCTGCCTAAAGTGTTCCTGCCAGCAGTTCCCCCCTGTTTGGGAAGCAGTCAGCTCACACTACCTGGAGGTAAGGTGCATCCCTTACTTCAGCAGCTCTTTACTCTGTCTCTCAAAGAGATCATGTTGACAGACACTTGCCCTTCAACTCTCTGTTTGGCGGGGGCTCTGCTTATGGTCCTGCCTACATCATACTTGAGGATTTTCTGCAGCTACGAATGAGATGGTTCATATATAAGAAGATGGGTAAAAATCTAGAAAGAGGGCAGGTACCTTCACAAAGCCATGCCCAGAAACTCTAGATCAGAAGGTGGACTCAACTCCTTCTAGAATCCAGGGGCTTGAAGTCAGATGGCACCTCTAACTTCTCCAGGAGCAGTTTCTGAAAGGAGTGGAGTCAGACCACAAAGCAGGCTTTGAACCACAGAGTCATAAGTAGAAGGTTATGAATGCTGGGAATTTTTCTTTTAACCTCACTTGATTTGCCTTAAAATCATAATAATCATAATCGTTATGATTATGTCTAAGAAAAACAAGAACTCTTATTTTTTACAGGTACATACTGAGGTATTTACAGATGAAATAATACAATGTACAGGAATTGCTTTAAAAAACACATGCCCCGTAAGGGGCAGGCCGCAGGTGGTATGGTGGTTAATACACTGGATCCCACATGGCCACCTCTGTGGTTCAAGTCCCAGACTCAGTGGCTTGAAAAACACACTGAGCATGTGTTTGTACCCAAAATCTTGAGAGGAGAATGGAGGAGAAGGGATTGTAGTGTGGCCATCCTCCTGAGGGATGATTTCTTACTTTCCCTCTCTCTGTGTCTCTCTGGCTAGTGTACATACCCTATGGCAAAAATCTAAATTAAAAACAAAATACACAGGGTAGTAAAGTGGGATTATAGATGAAACACCATTGTCTGTAAATTGATCGTTATTGAAGACAAGTGATGGATACAGTCTCCTTCAACTCTTAAGATTTGTTTGTGTATATCTAAATCACATGAGTTTTGTCTTGCAAAAAAGAAACCACAGTGTTAAACTCAATCTTCTCTTCCCTTTCTTCTCCTCTCTCTTCCCCTTTCAATTTTGCATTCTTCCCAGGATTCCAAGTGACCAGGGGCACAGCACAGTGTCTCAGAGTCAGCAGATGTGCTCCAGAAACACAACGACCTTGGCTTCGCCATCTAAACCACTCCTTACTGAGCACTGGCATCTTGTGGACACACTGATATTAAGCTTGAGCATGACTAACAGTGAGCTACCTAATTTCTGATTGCTGCAAATGAATCAAGTCACTATATATTGAGGACTCATATCAGCTACCCAGGGTGTTTCTGTAGACAGCTCACTCTGTTTGGGAGGTTATATATAGTCACATGAAGCAGCCAGACCTTCACCTTTGAAAATATCCCATAGAAAAAATGATTGTGGGGGCCAGATGGCAGCAGAGCAGTAAAACACAATGCTCTCCAAGGCTGACCCACATAAGAAGTTTCCGGTTTCACATCTAGAGACCTCCCTGAGTATGCTGGGCATGGGTGTGCCCATGGTCAAAGACTGGCTGAGGCTCAGGTGGAGTGTAGTATCAGACCTTGTTGGGGGTGCTGTCTTTCATATGGAATAAATAAACTTAAAAAAAAAAAGAAAAAAGAAATCACAAAGCTTGACTATTGACAAATCTACAAAATATTTTCAAATCCTTGAACAAGGGGAAGAAGTAATAACTAGTGCTTCTAAGAGACACAGAAAGAATTTCTGTCTCTTTGCCCTGCCTCACACAGACCTACCCATTTCCTTGAGTGCAGGACTAACAGTGGCTGAACACAAGGGGTGCCCTAAAAGTGAGCTGGACCTAACTGCTACCCACACTGATGGGCTCCATAGCACTGCCTTATCCCCACTGAACCCTTCCCAGAGTCAAAGACAGTTCCCAGAAAGAACTGGGCACAGCTAATGGGGATCTATTTACTGAATTAAGAAAACGCATCTATTGGGCTGTTGGGAAAGTCATGATGCATTTTTGCCTAGAAAAATACATCATGATTTTTCCAATGACCTAGTTTTAACTGGATAAAGACAACTAAAAAACATTCCAGAGGGCCCAAACTGCAGAAAGAAGCTGGCATCTTCCTGGGACAAGACAGACAATACTCTACAGTGATTGTCCCTATTATGACAGCCTCATTAGAAGGCCTCAATAAGAGGAGGGGAGGGAGACTTGGTGAAAAAACAGGGAAGGAAGAGTTAGGACCAGCTGATGTGGAAACAAAGTTGACCAGAGGTCATGAAGAAAAGTCTGCGAGGGTGCTCCCCACCTGTTAAGCGGGCACAACTGCTCAGTTCTGAAAAAGTCATGAAATCCATTCTGTGGAAAGAATTCTATTTTGAAAGCCAGATTGGAATCTAATTTAAAGGAAGCTGTTGTGAGCTACTTCAAGGACTGCCAGGGCTAGCTGTGTGACCTCAGGCATGTTATCTTGCCCCCACATCAGTCTCCCTTCTAGGAAGGAGGGAGAATAATAATACCTGCTCTCTTGGGTTATTGTAAGATGAAACAATTCACAGATTTGAAGGGCTGAGTACGTGATGTTTGAAAGAAATAGGTTTACAAACCCCTTTAGCCCTCTTTGGGCTGACAGTATAGCCACTTCTCTTAAGTGTCTGTGTCCCTCCACTGCCTGTACCACCCACCTGATCCCCATAGTGACTCTGGACAACATCAGCAAGGACTGCCAGGGCTGTCTCCCCCTGAACCAGCATGTAATTTCAGTCCCAGCCTGACATGCCCCTCCTAGAAATCACTCAGTTACAGCATTAGAAGTGAGCAATGGTCCTGGGAAACAACCAGCAAAAGGCTAACTTTGAAGGACAGTTCACATACATAACTCATGAAGGCGATCCCTGCCAACTTTTTATAGTCACCTTATACAGTGCCTTGATCAGAGTAGGTACTGAGTATATATTCCTGGACAAATCAAATGTTACTTTATTCTGTGCAACACAAGGTATTTCCCTAAGATCTTTCCATCACGGATGCAAACTAGTCACCAAAGAAGAGAGATTTAGAGGCACGAGTATTTTCTCCAATTTAACTTAAAGGACCCAATGAGCCAGAAAAACACAGAAGAGCAACCAAGAGTCCCAGAAATATAACAGATGAAGTGTCCCATCTCTCCTTACCTCATGTGTCCTGCCCAAGTCCTGAGATGGAGTAGCCTCACAGTCACCTAGGGGGGCAGGCCGTCCAGGTGAAGCTGAGCTGGCCAGAGGGAACCCACCAGAAAATAACACCCCTACCCTTTAGAATGCTAAGAAGGAAATTAGAGGACTTTTCTCTCCTGCTCTAATCTTAGTGAACTCCAGGGCAAGTAGATAGAAAGAAGCATGATAGAAAATATTACAGCAAATCCACCCACCTCATGCATTCTTCTATGAAGATGACTGCCAAGAAAGGGAGATTAGGAACCAGGCTTGGAGCCAGGCTGCTGGTGGGCATCCTAGCTCAGCCACTTACCAGCTGTGCAAGCCTGAGCTGGCTACTCTACTGCACATGACCTCCATTTCTTTATCTATAAAATGGGGTAGAAATAACACAACCATGCACCATGCAGGGGTGTTGCAGGAAGAACTCAGTGAGTCCATATAAAGCCCAGAGATGATGACAGACATACAGTAAGCTACATTCTTGCTAGTTAAAGGACTCAAAGTCACTCTTTTGTTTATGTATGTGTTTCTTTTTGCAGGAAGATGTATTCATATATAGTGCTACAAGCCACTAGTTTGGGGGAGTTTGATTGATATATTTGCGTATCCTCATGGTGCCTTCCGATTGTCACCGTGCCTGTGCATGGTTCCTGTGGCTGCCAAACATCTTCCCTAGGTAACAGACAGACGTGAACTCAATTATCCCCACCAAATGTCAGAAAAGGGGGCCAATTTTACAAATCAGGAAAAGGTACCCATCTTATTAGAATGTTCTTCCCTCTAGCTACACTAAGACCCTGAGTTTTACTTTAAAACATTGTTGATAGTTGGATGTTTTCAAATCTATTGACACAATCCAAGGAAGAAACTTTTAAAAAGTTTTTTGAAATCCCAGCCCTCAATAGAGGTCAGATGGAAACCAGGTAGGTGAATAAACAGACATTTTCAGGGAGGAAGTCAGGTCGTTCTTTGAGGGCTTTGTAGGAACAGAATCCTGGGCAGTGACTAAACAGAGGAAGGCTGCTGAGAATGGACAAATCTCAGCAGATGGGCTAATGTGGAGAGCAGTCATTCTGAGCAAACACGGTGACCTTCAGACACATACAGAAACAGTGGTTCCATGAGCTTCATCTGGATGGCTATGAAAGCAATTGATATATGAACATGCTACCTGTGTTCTGTCATAGATACTACAAAGTAGTATCAGGTGAAAAAAGGTCACATGTGTTTATCAAAATCAGCCCAAAATGATCAGAGAAATTACATTGCACCAGTTGTTCTCACATCATCAGCCAATTAACATCTAAAAACAATTAGCTTTACATTCCATTTCCTCTTCCTCCATTTTCTGCCCTATAAACTGAGGCTGGCTTAAAGTCACAATTTTCTCCATCAGAGAAATTGGGCCCACCTGATCCTTGCTTTTCCATGCTTGTGTGTCTTTATGTGTCTGTTGTTATGTTTATTTCTAATCCACAGCCTCTCCACTCAGAAAATGAGTTTATCCAAGCAGGAACCAGCAGACTAAGGAAGCAGAAAAGCAGGATGTCTTCGAACACTGAGATGAGCGTCAGAAGCATGACTGGCTCAACACCATGCAGCCACTATCATAACCCCAAAGTCACCCATTACCACAGGAAATCAGGATAATATTTGGAAAACATTTGCATGTCAAAATTGACATTTCTGAGGCTATGGAGAAACAGGGCTTCAATCTCAGACCTTTCTGAGAGAAGATATACATGATTCTAGATTCCAAATGCTTCCTTAGTCACGAAAAAGCCATGCTGGCTAACTTGACTGTAGAGTTTACTCTTATCCTGATCAATAAAAGGCAGCAGACCTCAAGTTAGGGAAGCCCCACCCAACAGGAAGGAGAAGCAGACGCCCTCTAGCCATGAGGTGAGTGGTGATGGAAAGATGCAGGAAGAAGAAGAGATGAGAGACATAGAGGTTGAGCTAGTGTCTTGAACATCCCATATACTGGTCTGTGTCTATCCCAGGGAGGCAAGGGCAGCATTCCTCTCCCTATGCTTCACTACAGACTGAAAAGTGCCCAACATTCATTTGTGTCCTCAGAAGGTATAGGGCATGCCAAAGTCACCATTGCAGAGCCGGGGGATAGATAACAGGCAAGGCTGAGATTTTGACCATTTACAGGGCCAGCAAGACCTGGGCAGCAGCCCATGGTCCCAGTATAAAATGTTCGACTATGGGGAACCAGCAGTTAGCGTAATGGCTATGTCGCTGGACTCCCACGTAGTCGACCGTGGTTCGCGTCTCGGACCCGGTGGCTTACAACTCACGCCGGGCACGTGTGCGTGCGTGCCCAAGATCCCGAGAGGAGAATGGAGGAGAAGGGATTGCGGCGTGACCATCCCCCCTGGGGGGTGATTTCTCGCTTTCTGTCTCTATGTCTCTCTCTGTCTGTCTGGCGAGCGCACGCGCCCTATAGCAAAAAAAAAAAAAAAAAAAAAAAAAAACCTCTCCAAAAAAAGAAAAAAAAAAAAAAAAAAAAAAAATGTTCGACTATGGGATCAGGCCAGCCTCAGCTCAACCAACACCTGCCGTATCTCGAAGACAGGCTGACCCAGAGGCCTCACACATCTCATGGGACTCTATACCTCCTCCTTCTTCCAGTTGCCAACCTGGGACAGGGGAGGATGAAGAGACACCTTTTGAGAGTGAAATCTGTGTATTTTCCCAAAAGGAAGTGACCTAACCCAAAAGAGTCCAAGTTGCTTTCAGTGGGCAAGTTTAAGGTTGGCCCTGCTACCACCACCATCAGCAGGAAGTGATGAGGTCACTGTAGAGAACATGAAAAGCAACCTAAGTTACCATTTGCTGCACCTCTGTGTAAATGCTCCATCTGTTAGCAGTGGCTGTGATGTGAAAAGCCACCGCAGAGAAGGAGCTTAACTTATGCTGCTGATTTAACAAATGTTTGTCATGGATATGCCAGAAAGTTACACTCAGAAACACTCCAGAAACAGAAGTTTATGTCAGACAGACGCACAAATAAGTTGGAGATTAAGAGAAAGAACACTTGACTTTGCAGCCCAAAGACCCAGGTTTTCTGGTCCAGCCTTGATACTAAGTAGCTACGTGATCTGAGGTGAATTTTGAAATTGTTTGGAGCCTCTGTTTCTTTCTTTAGCAGGAAAGGACTAGTTAAGACAATTTCTAAATTCGTTCTATTAATTAGGAATGGCAATAATGCTAACAAATACAGCATTTATTGAGCTCTAACTGTGTTGCTTGCTTTGTTTGTACAATCCCAATTTATCCTTAAAATAATCTTATTTATATGAAGGATGTAAATTGTTATTATCTGTATAAGATATGATTGCTTACAGACTAACATTTATAAACACATTTCTAATGAAATAAGATTTGTGAAAGTATACGAATTATACTATATTATACTTCTTAGTCTCATTCTATAATTATACTTCTCAGTATAATTATAATTATAATTACTTCTTAGTATAATTACATACAGAGACAATAATATTTTTTAGAAAATATCAAGTCCTCAAGAATACAAATCTAACAGTAGATGTGTAAGACCTCTAAAGGGAGCGGTATAAAATATTTTAAAGATATAATAAAGAAAGCCCAATTATGAGTCAGTCTCAGGACCTGGTGATTAAAGGAACCAGATCTCACATGGCAATTCAAATTCAGCTCTGGTGGCTTGAAAAACAAATGTGTGTGTGTGTGTGTGTGTGTGTGTGTGTGTCTCCAAAATCCCAATGGGATGGAGATAAAGGAGAGAAGGGATTGCAGCATAACCACATCCCTTTGGGAGGCACTCTCCCTCTCTCTCTCTCTCTCTCATGCATGAACTCTATGGCAATTATAAAAAATAAGTGAAAAATAAAAAAAGAAGACCTGAGTAAATAGAGAGATATGTCATGCTCATCAATAATATGATTTAATATTTTAACTTGATCTATACATTTATACATTCAGCACAATTTATATTAAATCTCCAATGTGATTTTTTAATATAAGAGAGAAAATGGAATTAAGGTACAAGTTTATTTGGACATAAAAAAATTTGAAGTCAATTAATTTTTTTTCATAATATACATTTGCCATGAGCTCTTTCTGAATCCCCTTCATAAAACTTGAAAAGATGATTCTAAACTTATTTGAAAGGGTAAGGAACCAAAAATAGCCAGAAGGTTTCTGACAAAGAAGTAGGAAAGAACTTACCTGGACGTCTAAGAAGTTGGAATAATTAAAACCTTGTAGTATTGGTGCATGGACAGATAAGTAGAGTTGGAGTATAAATGAGATTCCAGAGCAAAAAAGAATACAGAACATATTCAAATCAATTTTTTTAAAACACTCAAGGAAACCCCACAAAATAATGGGGAAAAAACATCATCAGGTATTTCACAAAAGAGGAAATGCATACTGTAGGTTCAGTCATTTTTGTTTGTTCATTGTTGTCATAAGGCATGTGTGCTCACATGAGAGAGACAGAGAAGAAAAGTGAGAAATCACCCCCTAAGGAGGATGGCCATGCTGTAATCCCTTCTCTTCCATTCTGCCCTTGGGGTTTGGGGCATGCTCATACACATGTCTGGTGTGAGTTTTAAGCTACCAGGTCCAGGACTCGACCTAAGTCGGCCATGTGAGAGTCCATTGCCTTAACTACCATACTATCTGCTGTCCCCTGTAGTCTAATGAATTTATGAAGAAAAATGATAACCAAAATCACAATGCAATAACATTTTATACTTATTTAATGACCAAACATCAAACATGCCTATGTGTGGGAGAGGATAAAATTGAGACATGGTAGATTGTTATAAACTCTTTAGAAAATGATTTGGTAGCAGTATCTCCCCAAAAGATGAATTTCCACACGTTCTCTGACATGATTCACTTTCAATGACCATACCTAAGAGAAACACTTTCACTTGTGTGATCAGACATGTACAAGTACTATGTTAATAGAAGTGTTCTAACTAGCAAAAATCTGGCCCTCCCCTTCCAAAGTGCTCTCAATAGGAGAGAGGATAAGTACCCTGCCTGAGGGGTAGCCACACACTATCTGCGGTAGCCTGAGCAAATGAATTACTGCGACACTCAGTACTGCAGATGGATCTTAGCAGTATAGCAATAAATAAAAAAAGATGCCAGAATAAAGTTTTAAAATGTATTACACAGAATAAATACATATACATAAATACATATACATACTTTCTAGAAATACGCATGGAAGCATAAAACCAAATAAAAAGGAAAGCGAGAGCATTCAAAACACAGAACTCAGATGGTATTAAGCTCAGGAGTGGGGAGAACGAGTTAGTGAGAGCTTTGGGACTAGGCGGTCAGATTCAGGCTTTTGTTTTGCATGGTAGATTCATGGGTACTCATTACACTATTGAAAATACTGCATTATTAATAAAAAATAAATTATAAATATAAATATAATATCATTATAAATAAAAATAAATTATATGTAAATAAATAATAAATAAATGACAAACAGAGCCAGCAGTGGGAACTATTATGACCAAACATCTTGAGTAAGTCCTGAGCTCCAAGTAATTGGGAGGGGGAACCCTGTGTTTTATGGGACAGATGCTGTTAATCGACTGCATCTGATGGGCAAAAGAACGAAGACTCAGGATGGTTAAGCCGCCTGCCCCAGTCACACAGTTAACAAATAGCAGAGCTGAGACCCAAAGCCACGGCAATGATTACACCCACATTAACCAACCGGCAACCATGTGGCCGTGTGTTTAGAAGTGACTTGTTAACTAGAAGACTTCTTGGTGCCCATAATGGGAGTCTCCCCTTTCAGTCCTGGATCACTCATTCTCTTGGCATCGTCCATGTGCCACCATAACCTGGAGGTCTTGGAACACTCCCATGAGTAGATTACCCCCCAACACCACACTCACACACACTCAAAGTCTTTTCTGGCATCTTTTCAAATCATTTTCATATTCTTCTCAAGCAGTTTCATTTTCTAGACCTGTTACTTCAGAACTCATTCATAGGAAACCTATGAAAGAAATTCTGCTCAGCGTTGACTAAGCATATGAGTAAGTTTTTATTTTAATAGCACCATGTAGGAGGTTTCTTTATAAATGAATGGGGAGGGGAGGGGAGAATGCTTGCAAACTGCCCACAGACAAGAGCTGAGAGCTGTGAAAGCGTGGCAACACAGAATTACTCTTTTCAGTTTCAGGGTGTGCTCCGTTTTGTAATAGCTCTGCAAAAAAATTAAAAAGGCAATGAATAATCTTTTTATCTGGCAGCTCTTAAAAATGACTGCTGAACCATGAGTGGAAATTTCTGGACCACATACAGAGACAGTGAATTTACCACGATCCCATTCTGTGCCGGAAATGCTTGTGCAACAGAAATATGCAGCTTGGAATCAAGGAGGACCAGCTGGGGTGAGTTTAAGTACCATTACTTTGCATTGCTCAGAGCTCCTAAATTCCATACACAAAGCCACTTTCAGAGAGACCGTACCATTATTGGACACATGATGGGCTGTGTGCCCCATCGTCCTGTAAAACACTGGTCAGAAAAGTTTAACCACCTACTCTCTGTCCCCAGCTGCATGCTTGATCTCTTTATCATATGGGTGGCACCTTTTCTAAAAGGCAGCACCCAGCAGAGCTTTCCCTGAGCACATGGAGCTAGAGTTTCCAAAGGGAAGGCTGGAGGTAGCCATGCTTGATCTGGGTTAATTTCCTAGCCCTATCGATGTGTGTGCTTGCCTCAGGACAAGTTTCCAAGTCCTTTTCCCACCACCTAGTACCTCTGAGCTTCTCACAATGACAGGACAGGGTCTGAATTTCATGGGCCCCTCCCATACCCAGCAAGCACCTAGGGTCAGTTTCTTTCAGTAGAGGACTAACTCGCCCAGTCAACTTGCTTTAAAATAAATTCATACCCACCTCTTTGTCTCTTGAACTCCCCCAGGCACAGGGACACAAAGGTCCCACATTCTCAGATTCAACTGGAAATTCCCAGCTATTTCCCAGGCAGTAGCCAAATGACCAGGACCATCCTGAGCCTTCCCAGGCAACTCCAGTAGCAAGGGGTCTGTCTAGGCTCCTCCTGGGGATCTCTCCTCATGAAGTAGGGAGAGGTCCATCTCCACCCTTCTCCCTTCCTTTCTCCTTCTGGATCCTGGGTGCCTCTTCCCAGGGAGCTTTTTTGCAAGTAGCCAGGCCAGGGATGGCATAAGCTTAGGGTCACACTTGAGGGAAGAGGGACAGAGAGTTGTTGCCCTGTCCCACAGTCTCTTGGGGGTAGCAAGTTGTGGTGACAGATAGCCTAGAACTTTTTCTTTGGGGAGGATTTTCCTAAGGGGCAAGCATTTCTCCCAGTTGAAGATCTCGAGCCCCTCCCTATTATTATGGGCTGAATGTCTTCCCCAAATTATGTTGAAACCCTTACCCCCTAATTACGTTGGGAAGTAATTAGGTTTGACTGAGGTCATAAGAGTGAGGATCTTAGGACGGAATGGTACCCTTATAAGAAGAGAAAGAGATCAGAAATCTCCCCATCTCAACCATGTGTGGTGCAGCAAGAAGGTGGCTATCTGCAAACCAGAAAAAGAGCCCTCACCAAACACCAGACCCACCTTCACCTTGATCTTAGACATCCAGCCTCCAGAACTGTGAGAAATAAATGCCTGTTGTTTAAGCCCCCTAGTCTAAGGTATTTTGTTGGAGAGCCTGAGCAGACCAAGACACCATGATACTCTCGCCTCCTGTAGAACGGGTTACATCATTCCTAAAGGATTCCACTGAACCCAGGTATACAAGGCAGAATGAGGGGGATAGAGGCTTCCATTCACCTGGAGATGGTTATTGTGAAGCAGCACAGGACAGCAGGGATGGGGCAGATGCCCAGCCACCTCACAGTGAGATGTTCACCATGGACTTCCTTCTTGCTTCCTAAATAAACCCAATTTCCACAGCTGAACTCAGTCCCTTTTCCTTTACTTTTTAAAATAGGTTGTTTTTAATATTACATGTGTATTAGTCTATACTCCATTGCCCATGAGCCAGACCTGGTTAGAGCTAGAGGTGCATTATGGTATCAAGACCCTGTTGGAGGTGGTGGTGGTGGTGGTGGTATGTGTGTGTGTGTGTGTGTGTGTGTGTGTGTGTGTGTTTCTGACTGTCTGTCTCTTTCTCTATCTCTGTCTCTCTCACTCATAGAATAAATAAGTTTTTACCCTCTTATATCCTATCACAACCAAATTTTATCACATGGATTTCTAGGGGACAACTTCATAGCAACAAGTATGGGGAGGAGTCCAAAACTTTATAGAAAATGTGTATCATAGGAACACTATGCATGCATTTCAAAATATTTTGCACCAAAAGAAAGTCATACTTCAATTCCATTTTTTCATGAATATGAAGTCCCCTTGTATAATCATTGCAGATACTAAAAAGCTAGAGAAGTATATAGAGAAACAGGCAGACCCCAGACAGCCCACAGCCTGCAGGATAGTGGGTTGTTCTCTGCCCACCCAACAGGTACAGCTATGGTTAGAGCACAGAAATGGGATCTGAGCATGCCATTAGCCTTCTCTGGAGATAGCTGAGACTATGTACTCCCTTCCCTGAGGTTACTGTTCCACATGGTATTACTCCAGCCACAGCTGTCAGGAAAGAATTCACCCTGGGAGTTTTTGCTCTAAGGATGCAGATGGGGGCATTCCAGATAAGGACTGGACTCTTGAAGCCCTCCTGTAATGCAAGAGAGAGCTTCCCTTGAATTAACTGAACAGTCAAAGGGAGGAGATAGGTGTGGATCTTTCAGGCTGGTTTTATTTCCTCAGTATTGTCTCCAATCTTTCTTAGAAGGCTTGCCCTAAAATTAGAAGACTGGTATTTCCTGTTGTTTTTTAAGTATTTTTCATGACTCTTCATCTCACCTCACCTTCATCCCAAAGTTACTGATCGTGGTGTATTTTATTTACCAATAGCACCAACATCATGTCTTGATGAAGAATGGGTGATCTTGCTGTTGAGTATACTATTTGTTTTAAAAATTATAGCATAGCGAAAGTTAAAGTGACTGCACAATAACTAGCCAAAGCCTGAGAGTCAGGGAGCACACCAACAGTGTGGCCTGCAGCAGCCAGACCAAGGATGGTGGCATGGCTCCCTACCAGCTTCTCCGCCAAAATGGGAAACAATTCATGCTCTCCATAGCACCTGCTACACAGCTTTGAAATTATATAACGTTTTGTTTTTCAACTAAGAAAACTTTGCATTTCACAAGTTTCAAATCCCTGTTATTTAAAATCATGTAAAACATGCCCACGCCTTTCTCTGTTGTGACCAAGATCTTCATCACTGGGCTGTGTAGCCCTCTTCTCCCAGAATGGCACTGCCAAGGAGTAAGGGGTCCCTCCCATGATCTCACAGGCTGACCTCAAAAGGCTGACCCAGGGTTCCAGGATTTGCCCAGTCTAAGCAAACTGGGGACACCTGATCCACTCAGTCAGTGCAGAAGAATCTCTTGGAATGTGACCCAAGTGCTTGAGGAAGCCCCATCCCCACAAATGGAATAGACTCTGCTGCTCAGACCTGGCCTTGTTCAGAATTGACCCCAGATGGGTAGGCCTGGCTACTGAGCATGCTCAGGTGGAGGCCCACATGTCTCAGTATCACTGAAGGGCACAGCCCACCTCTCTCCATCTGCCCCTGCACACCACGTACATTGCTTGCTGCTGGTTCTTCACATGCCAACCAGGTTTAGCCTTGGACACCACAGGCATTTAATTTAGAGACCTTCCTCCTCTACCCTGGGCAGTAAAATAGTGTCCCAAGTTGTCCTACTTGTCTCCCAGGCCTAGTATCACACCTGCTGCAAAAAGCTTCAGGCTAGGTCCTAGCAGGGCACCCTCCTTATCACTCTCCCATCACTCCTCCAATTTCGAGTAACCATCCAGAACATGCTACAGCCCACAGAAGGGGCTCTTTTTCTTCCTTGAATACTCTCATCTTCATTTGCATCTTACTACTAAAACTTTCTGCAAACAACTATAAGCCATGAAAAACTCTCAGTACCCCTTTGGGAGGCAACTCTCCATGCTCTACCCAACCAGAATGGCTGGGACCAAGCACCACTGGGCTCTGGAGCATCTGGCAGCAGCCCTGAGGAGCCCCTGAGACCTCCCACTGCCCCCAAGCTGATGCCTGTTGACTGCTCTGGTGAGCAGACAACTGGAAGAACTGGCAGAGTGGATTAGAAGGCAGGAGCCTGGGGTGGGAAAGAAGTGGTGATGCTGAACAGGAAAGGTGGGGCACTGGGTGGAGGTGGTCAAAGGGTATAGGAGGACAAACTGGGGTGAAAAAGGAGAAGAGAAGGGAGGAGATGAGTGGTGGCTGAGGGGTCAGGAATTTTTTTAAGAAAACACTTGTGTACTGGAGCCAGCAGGCATCCAGGAAACAGCTGGCAAGGGGGAATTTTGGGCAGCAAGGGGGAAACTTAGGCTGTGAGGAGGAGGTCTGGGCACCTAGGGTCATTCCACAGATAAGGTGATTTACGCCACCCTCATGGGCCCTTGGTCGAGTCTGTGTTTGGGTAATATACAACCCACCACTACTACCCGGCATGGAAGACAGGGCAGAAAAGTCACGTCCTCTTTTATCATGGCCCTACAACTTAGGCCCCTAACAGCCTAAGCTCTCATGCTTTGTGATTATTTTAATGAAACTAGTCAGATGGAGGCTCCCAGGTGCAACCAGGAAGGTCCCTCAGTTGAGAAGAGTCTGTGCTGGGATTCAAGCCCAGTGCTTACAGACTGGTGTTTGTATTCTTAAGGGTTCCTTGGGGTACAGGAAGATGGGCAGGGCACCTCTCCATGAGAGCTAGCCCCCTAACCTAGTGGTTAAGGGAGCTGGGTCCCACATGGTCAACTGTGGTTTGAACCCTGGGCCTGGTGTCTTAAAAAACAAGCCAGGCACAGGCATGCCCAAAAATCCTGACAGGAGAGAGATTTAGAGGAGAAGAGATTGACTGCAGCATGAACACACTCCATTGGGGGCTGTTTTCTCCTTCTCTTCCCCCACTCTCTGTCTCTCTCTGGTGAGTGTACATAGCCTCTGGCAGTTAAAAAAAAGTCCCTCCCGAGGGGTCCCTGTTGCCTCTCGACCTCTCTGGCCTCTCAGCCCACACCTCCATCTCCCTGCCCACCTCTACTCTTTCTTAACAACAGCTCCCCTTAGCCCACACCTCACCCCCACACCATTAAGAGCAAGCAAATCCTGAAGAAAATGGCCAGGGGCCTGATATAAGCAAAAAATATTTTGCCCTCACATTCATAGATTCCACCCCTACCCCTGTATAGGTAAGAATGCTATTCTAATTTGTTCTGTTCTAATAACAGCAAATACCTGAAACCTGGTAATTCATACAAATAGAGGTTTATTCAGCTTACGGTTTGGAAGTCCAAGGTCTAGGGGCCTTCTTTCGTGGGGTTCTTCTGCTTGCATTACAGCATGGCAGAGGGCAGGAGAGGTAGTCTGTGTCCACACGTCTGTCTGTCCCATTCCCACCAGCAGTCATAGGGGTCCTGCCTTGATGACCTCAATCGTAATCTTTTCCAAAAATTCCATCTGTCCACAGTACGCTTGGGTCAAGTCTTCACCTTTTTACTCTCAATGGCTCAGCACATGGCTTTTGGGGAGATGGTCGAACTATAGTAGCTGCAATCGGAAAGAAAGAGGGACAGGGTCTGGACATTAGTTAACCACCTCTCTGTGTCAGTCACTGTCCTGGTAATTAATTAATTAACTAATTAATTTACTGTCCATTGCCTCATTTAATTATCAAGGAAAGACTTATGGTACATATCCCCATCCTGAGTCTACACAAGTCAGCTGTTACACTTTAAAAAGGGCTGTATACAGCTGGGAGCTCAGCCAGGGCAGTGGGCTCAGAGCACAGCCACTTCCCCCATAGGAAGAGACAGTCAGCAGCACCCCGAGAATATGAGGCCCAGCATGGTGGGAACAATCCAAGAACACCAGCTCTGTGCTGTCCAGAATGTGGGAAGCAATGAAGGGTGGCCCTGGGTTTAGCTGTGGGTGGATGGATATGGTGCCAACAGTAGGGTCCCCAGGGAAGAGACGTTGGGCTTCAAAGTAGCACATTCAGGTTAGGACACCTTGGGGTGAAAAGGCTCGAGTTTGGCAAAATGTTGATCAGCAGTCTCTCTCTGGGCCCATCAGCACCCACAGAATAGACCCACGATGGTTCCCCAAGGGCAGGGGCAGCTGTTTAACAATCCAGGACAATACAGACTCATCCTTCGGTTCACATCTCCTTGCGAGCACACGGTCATTCAGTATCGGAGGTCCAGCCAGCAGTGCCCACCTGAGTGCCTCTTTACCTGGTACCCATGTGGGGGAGGCAGAGGAGGCAGTGGTTGAGGAGGAGGACAGAGGAAAATGCAGTAAGTGAGAGCAAGCAGGAAAAACCCAACACCCGGGGCTGACTTGTTACTGTGCGTGAGTGAACTTAGGACTTCCCAGAACTGAAAATGAGCCCTCACAGGGTATAGCTGGGCCCTGAGTAATGTGACTTTGTACAAAGAGATATGGACAGATGGGGTGCTGGGAGAGGCTGCCCCTCCTGAGTTTGTAAAAAAGCTTCCGGTAGTCTTGAAATGGTATAGCTTGACCCCAAATCCTCACAGCCCAGGGGGCTGCCAAAAAGGGGCAGCCAGTTGTGATCATATGTGTAGTTCAACACACAATGCCATTTTCTGGGGCCGATGGGAACGCACTAAACCCATATGGGAAAAATCCTGGGTTTATCCCCACCCCTACCCCACCAAGACCTCCGTAGCAAGCCAGGTACATATGTGCCTGTGATCCAGGGCAGCTAAGACCAGGGTTGGGTCACACCGCTCTCTCTCTCTCCCCCCATCTCTCTCTGCATCTCTCTCATGGAAGAAATGAATGAACTTAAAACACGCACACACACACACACACACACACACACACACAGAGTCCATGACTATTACTAGCTGTGAGATCTCAGTAAGGGCCTCAAAGTTCTTGGAATTTCCATCTCTTCCAGTAGAAAATGGACAGGCGGGTTCTGCTGTGTTTACTTGGAAACCATTCTCTTCACTTTAAAAACCCAAGTTGAATCATAGCGAAGGCACAACATTGTTGAATGTTGTGGATGTCATGACCTCAGTGGTGCTTCCAGGTCAAAGGAGAAGATTAACATCATTTTTGGAAAAATTCAGAGCAAAAAGGGATTTAGCCCTGACTCTGCTGCTCACTAGTTGGGTCTAGTCTCAGCTCTGAGTCTCAGTTTTCCTACCTATAAAATAAAGCCACTATGCTACTGTGCTCTTCACCCTCCTGCCAGCAGAGTTCTTTTTTTAAACATGATTTTGCACTTAGCCCCAGTAATGATAGTGGCTAACACCTATTGGTTGGGTACTGTTCTGAGAGCTTTGTGTGCACTGACTCATTTAAACCTCCCCACAGCTCTAGGAGCTAAGAACTACCATTACCCCATTCTTCAGGTGAGGAGATCAAGGCGCAGAGTGCCCACGGCCACTCAGCCTGGGAGGGGAGTAAAGCCAGATGAAAACACTGCTCCCATCTTCTTCTGTGTCCCTTCCCCACTCGGAATCCCAAGCCACTTACACAAACCCCCAGGCTTCATCCACTGCTGCAGGTGGTCTGAAAAGTTCTCTTACAACTCTAGAATTCAGCCATATCCTGGACTACTAATTTCTCATGGAGGTTGTGGGATTTGATGGGAACTGCACTTGGAAGGGCTTTGGGGACAGACAGAACAATAGATCTTTATACAGGATATAGGTAGATGCCTCTGTTGTCACTAGCAGTCATGGTCCTGGTGCTGCTGGTGCAGCCTGGTTGGGAGAGCATATTGAAACTGCTCCCAGGGAATATCGCAAAGAGAACCAGAGGAATGGGCAGAGAGAGAGAGAGACAGGGCAAGAAAAGGGAAGCATTTAGCTGGGTGGCTACATAATAAACCCTTGAGAGAAGTGATCAGAGAGGGACAGAAAACCTACTTTCAGGTAGAGAAACCTGACGGGGGTGGGCGAGAGGGGTAGGCTGAGAGAGGACTGGGCGGCAGGGGGAGTCAGGGCCGGGAAGTGCTCCGAGTGAAAGCAGAGATGGTCAGGCTCAGCTTGCCTCCTCCTGCACACGGCTTGACTTCACTCTCTACCTACCTATTTTAGACAGAGGTGCAGTGTGTTGAGCCCCTCCTGCCTCAGCCTACTGAGTAGCTGGAACTACAGGCTTTCCACCATACCCAGTATCAACGGTGGGCTGAAAATCAAACTGGGCCTCCCACGTAGCCTGGGCCGAGTAACACATCAAACACACTACCACGGCAGAGCCAGGACTTCAGTTATTTTTAATTAATCAACAAACCGATAGCGCTCAGGAAGCGGTGTGCTAATAAACATTTAACAACCAGCTCTCCAAATAACAAAGCATTGATTCGCCATATTTACTGACTTCTGTGGTGTCCATACACCTACATGGCCTACCTCCCCTGCCGACAATGCCACTGAGGGTGATCAGGAAGAGACAGCTGTACACCACAATCCGGGGTCCACCATCCAGATGCGATAGATACAACATGTCAATAACCTCGAAAGCATGGGGAACAGTCAGATGTGATAAAATAGGACATGGTAAGTTTTGAGACCCATTACCTTTGATTACCTAAAAGTTTATGTAAGTGTGTATGTGTGTATGTGTGTGTGTATGTGTGTGTGTGTGTAAGTTTATATGTATATTTCTAATTAACAAACTCTCTACATATGGTATGTTCACTCGCTGGAAATAGACAAGAGACATAGGGACAGACAGACAGAGAGAGAGAGAGAGAAAATGAGAAATCACCCCCAAGAGGGGATGACCACACCACAGTCCCTTCTCCTCCATTCTCCTCTTCGGATTTTGCTCACTCATGCACATGCACCTGAGGTGTTGTTTGTTTGTTTGTTTGTTTGTTTTTTACCATGAATCAAATTTCCCCGAAAGGGGAATTTTATTGATTACTTTATTCCCTTACAAATAGACCAACTGTAATCAGATGAGATGAACATTCACGTCACAATTTTGATGTCTTCAAAATAGAAAAGATGAGGCTTAGAACTGGATCACTTGACCCTTTCTCTTCTTTTCTCCTCCCAGTTCAAAATGCTCACATCTCTTAATAGCCAGCATTCTCTTAGATCTGCAGTTGGGCTCAACACATTCAAGCCTCAGCACAATCTTTGTAGTTTTTGCCTTTTTCCGGAAAATAGGCTTAGTCTGTCCACCCCAGCCACTCTGCTTCCTGTCATAACGCCGCTTTCCCTGAGCATATAGAGAATCCTTGCCCTTTTTGTACTGTGTCACTTTATGAGGTTGGTGCTTGCCACACTTCTTACAGAAGGTCCGGCGGGTTTTAGGGACGTTCACCATGCTTGCGGACCCGCTATCTGCACAAAAAGAGAGAAGCAGGCCGGAACCGGAAGTTTATCCACCTGGGGTGTTTTTCAATCCACCAAGTGGGACTCAAACTGCACAGTCGGCCATGTGGCATCCAGGCGCCTGAACCTCCACACCATTTGCTGGCTCTTAGATAATTTCTAATAATGGCTGCAGTTAACAACCAGCTCAAAACATTCCTGAAGGCCTTAGGGTCAGCTCTGGCAAGTCCTTACTAGCAGCTCCAACACCTCTGCACCTGGGTGTTGGCCAATGAGGGAAGAGGTGTGGCTGCCACCCGAGAAAACCTGCCCAGGTCTGTGGGCACATGGGAGCCCCATGGCTCAGAACTCAGGGACTCCCAACAGGAAACAGGCACTGGGAAAACAGTCTGGGAAACCATGTGTGCTGTTAATCCTGGCAGACGGCTCCTGCGCCCACATACACTGGAAGAAGGGAAACACACTGGCCAGGCCAGGGCCCTGTGGGAATTTCAGGGATGTTCATACAACGGCCAAGAAAGAATGTAACTGTGGGAATGTGCTAGCAGGACAACAGCCCAGCTGGAGCACACGCAAAGGGGGCTGGGGAATCTACTGGGAAGGCCCAGAGAGCGGCAATGACTCGGGCCCCCTTTATCTTCCAGAGCTCGCAACAGGGTTCCCCACCCTGAGCAAGGGGCTTGACTAGAATTTCTAAAAGTGAAGAATGTTGGGTTGTGGGCAGGAAGGCATGAGAAGAGGAGATGATGAAGGGAGGCACCAGCGTTGGACCATTATCCACACAACAGTTAGGGTGGCATCCCCTGTCCCAAACACCACCCACCAGGCCTCTCTTCATAAAGATCTCACCACTGCCTAATGCCATTATATCTGGACCAAAATCCAAAACATGAACCTTTGAGAGACGAACCATTACCCAAACTATATCATTTCCAATAGTCTTTTTTTTTTATAACAGATTTAAATTAACACTAAAAAAATGAGATGACAGTACAAAGAGTTCTCATATACTATAATAGGACACTCAGTATCCCCTACTATTGGCATTTAAATGAACATAGTACACTTCTCAAAATTAATGGACCTGGGGCCAGCAGGTAGCATAGTGGTTAAAGCACTGGACTACCTGGCTGACTGTGGTTCAAGTCCTGAAAACTCATGCTGGCACATGTGCATATGTGCCCAAAACCCCAAGAGAAGAATGGAGGAGGGATTGCAGCATGGCCATCCCCCTTGGGGGGTGATTTCTCACTCTCTTTTTCTACCTTTCCAGTGAGTGCACGTGCCCTATAGCAAAAATCTCTCTCAAAAAAAAAAATTAATGAGCTAGTGTTGATACATTATTATTTACAAAAGTCTATAGTTTATTCAGACTTTCTCAGTTTTACTTGTCTTTTTTTTTTTTTTTTTTTCCATAGGGGGTGTGTGCTTGTGAGAGAGTGAGGGAAAGTGAGAAAGCCCTCCAAGCACTCCCCATGTGGGTTAGCCAGGCTGAAATCCTTCTCTTTCATTTCTCCTTTGGGGATTTTGTGTGCACATTCACCCTGCATATTTCTCAAGCTGCCAGGTCCAGGACTTGAACCACAAAGTCAGTCACGTGAAACCCAGCTGTCTTAATCACTTAATCACTGTCTTAATCACTAGCTGGCATCTAGTGTCTTTTTATGTTCTAGGATCCTATCCAGGGGGCCATCCCATGGCCTAGAGGTTAGGATAGCTGGATTCCACATGGCCAAGTACACAGTTCAAGTCCTGGAACTGGAGGTTTGACAAACACCCTGGCCACGTATGCATGAATGCCCAAAATCCTGAAAGGAGAAAGAAATGGAGGAGAAGGGATTGTGGCATGATGACAGAAAAAGAATCAAAGACAAGGTAGACAGTGGTGCAGCAGTAAAATAAGATGCTCTGCAAGGCTGGCCCATAGGAGAAGATTCCAGAAGATTCCATCTGTAAGTCTGGAAAACTCCCTGAGTACACTAGGTGTGTGCATGCCTATGATCTGGGGCTGGCTGAGGCTGGTCTGGAAGTATACCACAGTGATTCATGATATGGAGGCAGAGCTTTTTCTGAGTAATTTGGAGTATTCCATAAATTGAGTTCTATTTCCCCCTTTCATTCCTTAGGGGCACTGGCTGAACATACTTCATTATGTGCAGGATAAGGTACAGGGCTTGCCCCCTAGTTATTTGTTTTTAAGATGATTTATCTGTAGCATCCTTATGAAACTTTCACTGTTTGCCTGGTATCTGTCAACTCCAATGAGCAGTGGAGTTATTGTGTCCCGTAATACCTTTGACTTACTTGACATTTCTGCTTTAAGAACCCATATCCTATGCTGTAAAGATGTACGATGAATTAATGTAAATAATATGTATGTAAGTTTTTAATAGGGATTACATGAATGAGTAGCTCTTGGCATCCAAAAGATAAGATTTTCACTAGATGAGGCATGTGACCCAAGACTGGATAGTCGTCTATCTCAAATCTCAGGATAGAAGGAGAGGCACAAAGGACACGGAGCCTGGAAGAGCCGGTAACATCTGTAAGACATGAAATAAGAGTGGGTGGTGGGAAGGGGGAAGTTCTCCTGTCATTTCTGTGAATAGTTCTGGTGGCCCCTGAGAGAGCCTGAGTTATCTCTCTGACTATATCTAGGGCATGGACATACCCCAAATTCTGACCTGAAATATTAGAGAAAGTCAAGAATATAGAGAAAGGCTAAGAATTAATATTCAAAGGATTAAACCAATGGCAAGAGGCAAGACAGAAAAAGAGAATTCCAGAGAAGGCTGAGACAAGTTTCCAACTATTGGGTTGTCAGAAAAGTCATGATGCATTTTTGCATAGAAAAACATAGAAAAAGCACATCATGACTTTTCTAACAACCCACTATATGATGATAAATAACAGCTTTTAGATTTCTATCGAATACTTAACAAATGTGAATTTCATAAATTAAGTGGTGGCTGTTGGTGGCAGGAAGAATTCTTGACCATATCGATTTATAGAGGCCTTGGTGGACAAAGGGCCCTCTCCTTTACTGGAGACTCTCAAGGACAAGCTGAACCAACTCTGATTGGACTTGGGGATGGTTTTGCTAAGCCCTAGAGATAAATGAGAGGGCATATACAGGTGATTCTCCTAACCCTGACTGCCCTTACACAGAAAGAGATAAATAGGCCATCCATTTTGAGGTCCAAAGAGAACTGCAGTAGAAAACAATCTGAGCGATGAAATTCTACCACTGAAAACCCCCTGAGACTCATACAAAGGTGCATATGGAACATGTGCTCAAGTATGAAAAAAGAAAAGAAAGTATCTAACGAGAGGTGTGTTCATCGAAAAAAAATTCAACCAAATGGTTTTCTATATCATTGTCCAAGACCTAATTGTCATATTGGGTGGAAATGCTCCTTATTAAAAAGAACATACAAACAAAGGCAAGCATTGCACAGTCTGATGACGGTGTGTTGGGAACCAAGGGTCATAATTAATCCAGCATCATGCTCTAATTTACAAAATAAAATGATTGACAGGAAATAGTCTTTTAAAATAATAGAAGTTAACTCTTTATGTAAAACAATTATGAAAGACTTTTTTATTTACTTTTCAAAGTTTTTTTGATTGTATATGCAATGTATTCATAATCCTAGGGGCATTAAGAATAGAGGAAACACTAAAAGAAAACATCATGGCTCCTCGTGTAGGGCCCCATTTCTCCTGCTAACTTTAGCCATCTAATTATATTATATCAGTGTTTTTCTGTTTTATTTTTTGTTTTTTTGTTTTTTGTTTTTTTTGTTTTCTGGGTTTTTTTTTGAGAGGGATTTTTGCCACAGGGCATGCCAGAGAGACAGAGATAGAAAGTGAGAAATCATTCCCCCCCAAAGAGGATGGCCACACCACAATCCCTTCTCCTCCTCCTTTCTCCTCCATTCTCCTCTCAGAATGTTGGACATGCATGCACATGTACCTGGAGTGAATTTCAAACTGCCAGGTATGGGACTCAAACCATGGTCAACCACGTGGGAGTTCAGCACCTTAACCACTATGCCACCTGCTGGCCCAATTATATCAGTTCTTAGTCATTTGGTTTCCTCCTGGGTGATGGGGCATTTCCTAAGCTAAACCCAGTTCTACTGAGAACATGCAGCAGCTCCAGCTGCAGTCAGTCCTCTCAGAAGGTGCCTGACCATGTCTCCAGCCTCCAATCCCTACTGTGGATGCCAATATCTAATGCATAGTGTGTTTTACAAGCCTAGGCACCTTCTTAAGAGTGGGGTGAATGCCACTCTGGCCATTGGAGAAGCACCATCTAGCCCATGCATTCGGCTCAGACACTGGCCCCCAGCCAAGGTCTGTCCTGGAAGTCCAGGGACTGCTGGCCCACTGATCAGGAATCTGTCAGTCATGCTGGAGAAGCCTGGCACATACACAAGCTCACTCTGAGGTCCATTTATTCTCCTAACATTTAGAAGTCCTGCTCCAAAGACACAATGCTTTCCTAAATAAAATTAACTATGGCAGCAAATGTGAAAAACAAACTCCCTCTTCTTCCTTCCACAGACACAGAGAGCATCAAGCCTGTTTTGATCAAAAGAGTGGTACAGGCTGAGAATAGGGATGGCCTGGAAGGAGAGATGGGAGCTCTTCCCCTGAGTTCTTCACACTCTTCACAAGCCTGGGGGTGGGAGGAAGGGTGTTGTGATCCTCACAGACCTACATGTCCGTCTGCTCAACCCTTTCATTTCTCTGTGCAAAGCACTCAGAGAATACCAGACCCAGTAAGTACTCAGGAACCTGCTGCAGTTATTTTTACTTATTATTCCCATTATCACACTATCAACGTGGCATGGTGTTTAGACACTAAATAGTAAAAACAAACAAAAAACTTGAGGGAGTGGAATTTCTCTGTGCCTCTCCTTGGTCCTATGAAAGGATTTCAGAAAATGCAAAGATAGAATTAAAGTGCAGTTTGTTCTGGTGGGAAAAAAATAGAAATTCATGCATAGTTTCTCTCATAATACACATTTTCCATGAACTTTTTGAAGACACCACTCTCATTAAAGTGTAAATGTCCTCTTCTGTATTGAATGAACCAATAGGCCTGGATACACAAACAGTGCCTGAAAAGATCCCAAGAACAGCTGTGGACTCTGTTTCTCCCCAAGAAGCAGCAGTCTCTGGGTCTTCTCTGGGGCCTATAAAATGCAGAGGGAAAGGGAGCACTTGTTTCCTTTCTGATTTTTTTTTTGTTGTTTTATTGCCTTAGTAAGCTCTATTTTAGTTTCTCTTGCCCATGCACAAGAAATGTTCCTTTGTTTCTTTAAAAACACATGCTTTATGTTCTCTGCCTCTAATTAGCTAACGTTGGTCCTTCTCAGAGACCTAGTGCAATCTCAAACTGGGAGGGAGAGGGAGAGGGGAAATCTTACAAAAAGGCCCTCAGGCACTGTGACTTTTCCAAGGACAGTGGCAAAGCCTCAGGATCTGAGGCCCCATGGAGCCCAGCAGGACACCATGCTGCCTGTAGCTATAGGTGAGCAGCTTTCCTACATTCTCAGGAGTGCTGGCTTTTGAAGCACCAGGACTCTCAGAGGAGGTGATACAGACCGGAAGTCATTATCAAGCATGGATAGAAACATCCTCTGGGGTGTCGGGAAGGAAGAATGAATGATCCCTTTTCTTTCTGAGTCTCACCCAGAGCTAAGAGGACAGAATGATCTGATTCACCTGGTTCCTTTCTTGCTTCTTTTTTTTTTTTTTTTTTTTTTTTTTGAAGAGGCTTTTGCTACACGCCCACCAGACAGACAGAGAGAGACAGAGAGACAGAAAGCGAGAAATCACCCCCCAGGGGGGATGGCCACACCGCAATCCCTTCTCCTCCATTCTCCTCTTGGGATCTTGGGCATGCACGCACACACGCCCGGCGTGAGTTTAAGCCACCGGGTCCAGGACTCGAACCGTGGTCGACTACGTGGGAGTCCAGCGACATAGCCATTACGCTAACTGCTGGTCCCTCTTTCTTGCTTCTTCTTAACAAGAAGTCTCGCTAGTGGTGTATCAATTTTGTTTATCTTTCTAAAGAGCCAGCTTTTACTTTCATTTATTTTCTGTATAGTTCATTTACTTTCTATTTCATTTATTTCTGCTCGTATCTTTATTATTTCCTTTCTCCTGGAGTTTTTTGGATATAGAAACACAGTATATAGATGTAAATACCAGATATAGTGTGTGTGAAAGAGGAGGGTTTGAAGGACATTTAGAAGAAAAATAGGGAGGCAAAGCATTAATGGCACAAAGAAATGTGGCATTACCTGTTGAAGATATTTTGTAGTTTTATCAACTGTACTAGGGAGAAATGTTCACCTGTTGAAATATCTCTTTTGTAAGACAAATAATAATGTGACTGTATGTATAAAAGAAATGAAAAAATTAAAAAAAAAAAAAAAAAAAGAGGACAGAATGACAGCCAGTAGAGCAGGCGTGGCAGTTCCCTGTGGTCAGCATTTCCATGATGGGACCTGACCACTGGGACTTTATTAGATTGGTACCTGTAGATAATAAACATAGCATCTTCAAAAAACTTGTGGAAATGCATATCATGAAAAACCTATGTGTGGATTTCAAAAACGTTTGGCACTAAAATAAATTCATACTTTACTTTTCCATGACCTTATTGAAGTTCTCTCATACATGCAAATAGCAAACAGATTATAAAGAGAGAAAGAGGGAATCACAGGGAAAAAGAAGCAAAACATTTAAGGTACACAAAAATAGAAAATTATCTGTTGATGATAATATATATGGTAGTATCTTTGAACCAATATACAGTATATTCATGATGGAGAAATCCATTTGGTATGCTGTAATGATACACAATGATTGAATGTAAACAAGAAAGAAAGAAAGGAAAAAAAACAGATTGTAGTAAGATAAAGGAGAAAGGAAGAGGAAGAAGAGTAGGAGAGGAAGAGGCAGAAATACCGTCACACTGGCTATAGCCTACAGTGAAGGGCTCAGTGAGTGTGTGCAGGGCAGCACTTACAGGATCCTGATACCTCTGGAAAAGATCCAGAAGGCTGACACTGTGGCTGGGTGTGAGGTCATAAAGACTGTCTCTTGCCAAAATGCAAACAACTGATCCCATTGCCCCCAACCTGAAGACCAGAGAACTGGGACAAAGGGTTGAGCCTGTTGAGAAAGATAGTTCAGGCTGAGAAAGCAGATCCAAGCAGCCTCTACCTCCTGTAATTCAGGAACTTAAAGATAACAGGCACAGTCCCTGTTGCCTGTAATTATAGGGGCACGAAGGGTGGTGGGGAGGTGGGCAGGCACAGGAACGGGAATTTCAACATCATATGGTAAGAATAGAGATCCAATAATGTGGTGGGAGTCACTGGAGTCTAGGAGGGTGCTGAGCCCATGGGGTAGGTGCAAGGCGGGAGAGCCCTGGAGAAAGTGGCATTTAAGCCCAGAGGACATCATAGATGGAAGTGTAGCTGGAAGGTAGGAGCCTCAAAGGAGGCAGAGCCTTCTCCATCTTCTCCCATTTGGGGGCCGAGAAGTGAGCTGTCTGGGCCTGGGCAGGAGCGTTTTAGAGAGAGGTGAGACTGCTGGTCTCCCACGCCACCTACAAAGCCACCCACACCACCACAACCCCTTCCGGGCATTGCACTGGCCAGATCCAGTGTACATGAGAAGTGCCTGGGGAAACGGGGGGCTTTTCCTGGGTGGAGCAGGCATGCACGGGCCAGAGGACTCCTGCTGATGACAACTGTGGAGAAACTCACCAACCACCCTGGAGGGATAAGTCACAATCCTAAGATCTCTCAAGGTGACACATACTAAATGATTTCTGTAGTTCCTTCCTAAATTTCACTGCTTGCTTTCCACATGCACACTTCTATTCTTCTGTCTTTTTAATCTCCATTAAACAACAGGCACTGACAACCACTTTTCCTTTTTTATTTTTAATTTTTTATTTTAGAGGTTTCTGCCATAGCACATGTGCTCGCCAGAGAAAGACAGAGAGAGATAGAGACAGTGAGAGGGAAAGTGAGAAGTCACCTCCCGGAAGGATGGTCACACTGCAATCCCTTCCCCTTCATTCTCCTCCTGGGATCTTGGACGCACATGCACATGTGCCCAGCATGATTTTGAAGCCACGGGGTCCGGGACTCAAACCATGGTTGGCCATGTGGGAGTCCAGCAACATAACCACTATGCCAGCTGCTAGTCCCCCACTTTTCGTTTTAACAGGTAGAAAATGGTACATTGAGCACTGACCATAGACCAGTACTGAAGCTCTGGGGCTCCTTGGCCACCCCATTTCTTCAACCTAGGACTGACTACATGTTTAGCTATTGCAACGAAGCTGCCAGGAAAGCCAGGACTGACCCTGCAGGGAGATGGGAGCTTGAGGACAGTAGCAGAGGGCACTGGTTGCAGGGCCAGATCTCCCTGGGCATTCCTCTCTGGCTCTGAGGGGCCGATAGTCACAGCCTTGTTATGGGGCAGGGAAAGTATGCAGAGGTTTTTTTATAGCAAGAACTTTCTTTGGATTTCTTACATTTAAATTAGGGGAATTTAAAAAACACAATAAATCACTTTGGGACAAAGTATTCCCTGCTTAGAGGATCTATTTCCAAGCACTTGAGAGGTGATCTTACTATTAACTAAATTCTTTTATGTGCTCTTTGCAGCAGTTCAGCAGTGTAAGGCAGGCTATGAGTTATCAGAAAGGCAGGGGGCCTGCAGTTGGGCTGCCCCCTCCAGTGAGCTGTGCCTTGGAAAATAACACACATACTACAGTATACACTACATGAAGGGACTTTGAAAGTTCATAGAAAATGGAATAAAGTTCATTTATTTTGCTGCAAAACCTTTTTGAAATCCACCCATAGTTTGTAACACACATTTGACATGAGCTCTTTTTCTTTTATATCTGAGGGCACATGCACACAACAGAGAGAGGGAGAAAGCGCCCCCCAGTGGGGTCCACCCACATTGTAACTCCCTCTCCAAACTACCACACACTCACACACACCCACCCTGTTCCCTAAGTCCCTGGGACCCAAATTCAAATGGGTGGCCAGTCACGTGGATCTAGCTCCCTCTACACAGTGCTCAATCGTGCCGTGGGGCCGGCCCACATGAACTTTTTGAAGAGCCCTTGTATCGTAGGTAACAACGAACTCTAATGTGTTTACTAACACATTTATGTCTGTGCATGCCATATTTCATTGTTCAAAAACATTAATACTTATTGTATTAGTGAGCTATTACATTGCCAACAGAAATATGTGAAATCATGTGATTCACTGGGACTCTGGACTCCCACATGGCTGACTACAGTTCAAGTCCCAGACCTAGCAGTTTACTTCCTCACTTTCCCTCTCTCTGGTGAGCACATGTGCCCTATAGCAAATTTTAAAATAATAATAATAATAATAATAATAATAATAAAATAAATAAATAACTTTTAAAAAACTAATAGAAGTTTATTCAACTCATGTTTTAGAAGTCAAAGGACCAAAGGCCAACTTCTGGTGAGGCTACAATATGCCCAAGGGCAGGATCTGTAGCAGAGCAGCCATCCATAAGTATCTGCATCATGTTTAGGTCACATTTTCCTCTTTCCTTTTTTTTTGGAGAGAGATTTTTGGTATAGGGTGTGTGCGCTCGCAGGAGAGAGACAGAGAAACAGAAAGTGAGAAATTACCTCCCAGGGGGATGGCCACGCTACAATCTCTTGTCCTCCATTCTTCTCTCAGGATCTTGGGCATGCACATACATGTGCCCAGCATGAGTTTGAAGCCACTGGGTCTGGGACTCAAACCGCGGTCGACTACGTAGGAGTCTAGTCAGTGACGTAACCATTAAACCATCTGCTGGTCCCTCCTTTTCCTTCTTCTAAGCCCACCGGAACTGACTCTGATAGGGCCTTGCCCTAATGACCGTACTATATTCACAGCCTTACCCTGGGGTAACATGAGGGGATTAGTTTGCCCTTAATGCCTTTACTATGCAACCAAACTCCAACACATAAAATCTGGGGGGACATCCAAGCTACAGCACTAATATTATTGCTATTATTAAATACAATTGTCAATTATTTAGTACTTGAATTATATAACATATTGCACACAAAGGTTTTGTGAGGGTCTAATGAGCAGATATATGCCCAGAGTGCTGGCATTTGGTCAACACTCAGTAATAGCTACTTTTTAGTAGTGGTAGGTAGAATCATTATTGTCATCATTACCATTTAATAATTATTTCTGAGATAAGTTAGTGGATAAATACAAGAGTATTAAAACTTAGTTTCTTCAAAAATATTTTAAGAAAAAATCTTTTCTTCAAAGACTTAGAATATTAAGAATATTTATGTATCAACTAACATGTTCTGTAAAAACCAGGCAAACACAGAGACTCACTCTGTTCACACCTCTGCTAGAAAGGAGCCAGGCCTCGTTTCTTCACCTCTACTCACGCACCAAAGCTATCTTCAGATAATCAGAGGGACTAAAACCATGGCATGAGCATGGTTGAAGTATCCTGGGTATCTAAGTCCACACTGGGCAGTGTGGCCTGCCATGGCTGGGCCCAGACCCTAACTGCTTATGCTACTGGATATCAGACTTAGGTTCAGTTCCCACATGGAAAAACCAGAAACTGTGACCAATAGTTAAGCCTGTCACAAGCCAGGGTTTCCTAAAGCATTTTATGTGGATTAGCCAGTTCAATGAAGTAGACACTAACTATCTTCCCTTTTATCAATTTTAAAATGAAGGCATCAAGAAGTTAAAACAACTTGCCAAGCATCACACCAATTCATATGTGGTAGAGCTCAGACTCTTATTGGCCTAGAGTTTCCAGCACCAAATCTCTGTTCCATACTAATAATAGGAACAAGGGATTTCCACTTGGAACCACCACAGAGGCAGAAAGAAAGACAGACTTGGAGGATGTTGTGCTAAGTGAAATAAGTCAGACCCAGAAAGACAAATACTGCATGATCTCATTTATATGTAGAATCTAAAATAGTTGAACTTATAAAAGTAGAGAGTAGAGTGATGGTTACTAGAAGCTGGAGGATGGGGTGTAGGGGTATGGACTGAGGAAATGTTGATCAAAGGATACAAAATTTCAGTAGAACAGAAATACATTCAAGAGATTACACAGCAAAATGACTATAGTAAACAGCAATTGTATTTGAAAACCACTAAGAAAGTTAATTTTATGTTCTCACTACAAAAAGAAAAAGTATGTAGGGTAATGCATGTTAATTAGTTCAACTTAGCCATTCCACAATGTACGTATATTTCAAAACATAATGTTGTACATAATAAATATACAAATAAATATAAATTGACTATTTTTATTTGTCAATTTAAAAATAAAGAACACATCTCTGTCCTTCAAGGCTAACTCTTCCATCCAGGTTTAGTGAAAAAGAAAATGTCATAATCAAATAAATTTTGCAAGTCTAGTATATTATACTTCTTCTTTGAGGTATTTACATGGCACATTAGCATTTAAAAGTTTTGAGAAACCGCTCAATATTTGAAAATGTTTACTATACCAGAAACAGCCAGGAAACCTGCCTGCAGCCACATACCACACCCAGAACTACTGGAGCAACCACACCCACCCACAAACCTGCCCTTTCTTTATGAGAGCCAGGCCCAACCACTGGGCCAGTCACACAAATGTCTGCAGCCTAAGGCCACCAAGGCACTCACAGCCATTGCTGAATTTGACTTCAGATTTAAAAAGAAATAAATTTGGGACCAGCAGTTAGCGTAATGGCTATGTCGCTGGACTCCCACGTAGTCGACCGCGGTTCGAGTCCCGGACCCGGCGGCTTAAACTCACGCCGGGTGCGTGTGCGTGCGTGCCCAAGATCCCGAGAGGAGAATGGAGGAGAAGGGATTGCGGCGTGGCCATCCCCCCTGGGGGGTGATTTCCTGCTTTCTATCTCTCTGTCTCTCTCTGTCTGTCTGGCGAGCGCACGCGCCCTATAGCAAAAAAAAACTCTCCAAAAAAAGAAAAAAAAAAAAAAAAAAAGAAATAAATTTAAGAGTACACAGGGAATACACTATTATGCCAACCCCAAATCAAAGCCAATATCCCACCCAACTGACACCCTGGGACCTGTTCCAAGATAAAGTCTTTTGCCATAAAATTGATAGAGGCAACCATTCCACTAGATGTGCAAGTATCAATGTAGAAACACAGAAACAAAAAAAGCAAAAGCAAGATAGCATGATATCTCCAAAAGAACACAACAATTCTCTAGTAATGGACCTCAAAGAAAATGAAATATATGACATGCCTAAAAATAAATTTTAAATAATTATCATAATTCACTAAGTTACAATAGACTGCAGATTAAAAATTTGCCAAAATTGGAAAACGGTTAATGATTTGAATAAGAAATTAAATAGAAAGATATATAATTTAAAGGAAATAAAGTCTTAGGTCTGAAGGATTCAGTAAATGAAATAAAAAATATAGTTGAGAAATTAAACACTAGAATTGATCGAGCAGAAGGCAGAATTTCTGAACTAAAAAACAAGTCTTTTTTTTTTAAAGAATTATTTTATTTTAACTTTATTATTATTATCATTATTATTCTCCAGTTTGATCAGAGAGAGACAGAGCGAGAGAGAGAGAGGAAGTGAGAAAGCAAGCCACCAGGTCCGAGACTTGAACCGTGGTCGGCCATGTGGGAGTCCAGCGCCTTTAACCACCATGCCACTTGCCGGCCCCGCGAGAAATCACCCCCCAGGGGGGATGGTCACGCTGCAATCCCTTCTCCTCCATTCTCCTCTCGGGATCTTGGGCACGCATGCACACGCACCCGGCGTGAGTTTTAAGCCACCGGGTCCGGGACACGAACCGCGGTCGACTACGTGGGAGTCCAGCGACATAGCCATTACGCTAACTGCTGGTTCCCCCAAAAAACAAGTCTTTTAAAATAAGCCATTCAGACAAAAAGAATAAGAAATAAAAAAGAATGAAGAAAACCTGTTGGGCCTATGAGACAATATTAAATTATCAAATATTCACATTTTTTTGAAAGTTTCAGAAGGAAAAGAAATGGTGGGGGACAGTATAGAAAATCTACTTAATGTAATAACAGCTGAAAACTCCCCAAGTCCTCGGAAAGATAGAGACATCAGATTCAGGAACCCCAAGGGCATTCAAAGAGACTGAACCAAAAAATCCTCTCCAGGATTTATTATAGTCAAATTATCAAAGACCATGACAGGGGACCAGCAGATGGCATAAGGTTACATCACTGGACTCTCACGTGGTAGGCTACAGTTCAAGTCTTGGACCTAGTGACTTGAATTAACACTGGGTGTGTGTGTATGCATGCTTAGATCCTGAGAGGAGAGGAGAGGAGAGGAGAGGAGAGGAGAGGAGAGGAGAGGAGAGGAGAAGGGATTGCAGTGCAGCCACCCCTTCTTGGGGAGGGTGATTTCTCACTTTCTGTCTCTCTGTCTCTCCAACCAGTACACATGCCCTATAGCAAAAATCTCTCAATCAATCAATAAATGACAATGACAGGGAAGTCTAAAACCACAAAAGAAAAGCATGAAGTCACATATAAGGAGATCTCCATTAGACTAATCATAAATTTCTCAAAAGAAACCTTACAGGCAAAAAGAAAATGATATTATATTGAGTCATTGGAAAAGTCATGACGGTTTTTTCTATGCAAAAATAATGTCATGACTTTTCCAACAACCCAATATATTCAAAATCCTGAAAGAAAAAACTGCCAGCTGAGAATACTATACCCAGACCAACAGTGGCATAGATGTTAAGGTACTGGATCCCACATGGATGACTGTGTAGTTCGAGTCCCAGATACAGTGGCTCGAAAATCGCACCAATAGTGTGTGCATATGTGTGCAAAATTCCAAGAGGAATAAACAGGGAAAGAGACTGTGGCATGGCTGTCCTCCCAAGGAGTGATTTTTCACTTTCCCTCTCTCACTCTCTCTCTCTGTCTCTCTCTAATGAATACACATGCCCCATAGTAAAAATTTTTTGGAGAGGTTTTTGCTATAGGGCGCGTGCGCTTGGCAGGCAGAGAGAGACAAAGAGACAGAAAGCAAGAAATCACCCCCCAGGAGGGATGGCCACGCCACAATCCCTTCTCCTCCATTCTCCTCTCGGGATCTTGGGCACGCACGCACATGTGCCCAGTGTGAGTTTTAAGCCACCGCATCTGGGGCTCGAACCGCGGTCGACTACATGGGAGTCCAGCAACATAGCCATTACGTTAACTGCTGGTCACCCCATAGTAAAAAAAAAAAAAAAAAAAAAAAAAAAAAATACTATACCCAGCAAAGCTATCCTTGAGAAATGAAGAATCGAAGTCTTTCCCAGGCTAAAAACAAAAATAAAAACAAAAAACAGGGAATTCATCTCCACTGGCTTTTGAGAATTGCTTAAGGAAGTTCTACATCTGGGACACTAACTGCCATCTTGAAAACTTGTGAAAGTATAAGACTTAATGGTAGGGTGGATACACAAGTGAGAAAGAGAAAGGAATCAAATCTTAGCACTAGAGAAAACCACCAAATTGAAAAGACAAACAATAAGAGAGGAAGAAAGGAATAAAGAAAATTTTAAAAGAACCAGAAAACAATAGATAAAATGATAGGAGTAAGTTCTCACCTATCAATAATAACCTGGAATGTAAACAGATTAAGATCCCAAATTAAAAGCTGTTAACTGGCTAAATGAATCCAAATGATTTTTAAAAGAATTACTTAATTTTATTCATTGTCACTATTTTATTTTTATTTTATTTTTGAAGTTGACCAGAGAGAGAAGGAAAGTGAGAAAGCAAGCTGCCAGGTCTGGGACTCAAACCACAGTCAGCCATGTGGGAGTCCAGCCACCTTAACCACTGTGCCACCTGCTGGCCCTGAATCAGAATAACTTTTAAAAGACTCAGCTATATACTACCAACAAGAACACATTTCACCAGGAAAGATGCAAATAGCCTGAAATGGAAGAGATGAAAAAAGATATTCCACACAAAGGGAAACCAAAAGCAAGTAGGAATATCCATGACTTATATCAGATAAAATAGTCTTTAAGTCAAAACTGTAAAACGAGACCAAAAGAAATAATTTAAAATAGTAAAGATTTCAATTCAGTAAGAAGATATAAAGTTGTAATTATATATATACATACACACATATCCAATGCCAGAATATCCAGATACATGAAGCAAAAATTATTAGACCCAAAGAAAGAGGTAGACTTCATTATAATAATAGTTGGGGCCTTCAACACCCCACTCTCAGCATTGGTCAGATAATGTAGACAGAAAATTAACAACACAAAAAAATTAGATTTACACTGCACTGTAGACCAAATTGACCTAAATGTTCTGATATAGGCAGAACATTTCACCCAACAGATATAGAATGTACATCCTCACCAGTACATGGAACATTCTCCAGTAGAGACCATACTTTAGGCCACAAAATAAGCCTCCACAAATTTATAGAAATAAAAAGTATCTTAATTTTTATTTCTCTATATCTACAATGGAATAAAACTAGATATCAACTCAAAGAGAAATTTTGGAAACTGTGTGCACATACATAAAACTGAATAATATACTCCTGAACATAGGTCAATGAAAAAACTAAAAATGAAATTTAGAATTTTTCAAAACAAGCAAAAGTGGCAATACAATGTAGCAAAACCTATAGAATACAAAGCAGTACTAGGAAAGAAGTTTATACATTAAGTGCCTACACCAAGAAAGTAGAAAGACCTCGGGGCTGGCAAGTGGTGTGGTGGTTAAGGGCGCTGGACTCCCACATGGCTGACCACGGTTCGAGTCCTGGACTTGGCAACTTGCTTTCTCACTTTCTACCTCTCTGTCCATCTCTGGTCAAATTCAAATAAATAAATAAATAAAGTTAAATAAAAATAATTCTTTAAAAAAAAAAGAAAGTAGAAAGACCTCAATGAACAACCTAACAAAACACCTGAAGGAACTAGAAAAGCAAGAATAAACCAAATCTAAAATTAGTAGAAGGAAAGAAATAATAAAGATCAGAGCATAAATAAACAAAATTGAGATCTAAAAATAATGCAAAAGATTTTTAAAAATTATTTCTTTGAAAAGATAAAAAAATCAACAAATCAACAAACCTTTATCTAGACTAAGAAAAGACCCTCCCAAAATTAAATCAGAGACAAAAGGGAGACATTACAACTGATACTACAGAAATATAAAATACCATTCAAAAAGGAGACACTACAACTGATACCATATAAATACAAAAGACCATTAGCTAGACTAGGAAGAAAGAGAGAAGACCCCCTCAAAATAAAATCAGAGACAACAAGAGGAGCCATTACAACTAATATCACAGAAATGCACATCATGAGGGAATATTATGAACAACTATATGCCAACAAATTGGAAAATCTAGAGGAAATAGAAAAATTTTCTAGATACCTATAACTTACTAATATTGAACTAGGAAGAAATACAAACTCTGAACAGACCAATAACAAGATTGAATCAGAAATAAAAAGTCTCTCTACAACATCTCAAGACAGAATGTCTTCATTGCTGCATTCTATCAAACTTTTGAAAACCTAACACTAGAGACTAGACAGTGGCAAATTATCCCTGTTTGTAGACAACATGATCTTTTATATAGAAAAACCCAAAGACTTACCAAAACTCTTAGAACTGGTGAAAAGAATTTAGTAAAATTTCAGGATACTAAATTAAAATACAAAAATAGCCTTTCTCTACACCAATAGTGAACTAGCTGATAAAGAAATCAAAACAACATATATTTAACTTTGTTTAAGCCAATGTTCCATATTAACTCTAGAAGCCTTTCTTTGAGCAACACCTATTAATAGTCTAGGAAATTTATTTTGGAAAACACCACTTGTACATCTAGAAGTTTGAGAATTTGTTTTAATAATTTATTCTTCTACCTTGACCCTTTGCCTATGGCCTGGTATCTTTTTTTTTTTTTTAATTTAGTTTTTACAAACAATGTATCTTCAACAAATGCTTTCTAAATAAGAAAAAGAAAAAGAGGGACAGGACTGGAGTCTAACCAATGAGTTAGAAAGATCCCTAGGAAAGTCGAGGACTGTGTTTGGTGGTCACTGTGGAGGGCAATGTGGAAGGCCTGACTGTGCCCCAGTGCAGCTGCAAGGAAGCTAAGATGAAGAGAAGAGGAGCTCCAGGAGATATTATGTAGAACACAGGTCTTCCAGAGCTAGACCCCCTGAATGGCTGGAAGAAAAAGACCTGCCTTCAACTGCAGAAAACAGACCTCCTAAGTGAAGGACCACTGTTTCCTGTTGGTGGCATATTCCGATTTTAGAAAAGGAAGGTATACAAACAACAACCTTGAGTATTGAGCCTGCAACACAGTCAGTTTGGTGACCATAGTGATGGCATATGGCCACTTTGAGTTTGCCAGTCAACTCAGAGAACCTTCTCAGGACCATTAATGTGTCCCCGGTGAGGGTGACTTGTTGACTTCCAGACTTAGAGCAGATTTGTAAATCACCATCTGAGGACAGACTACCTATTTTCAGTAGTGTAATTCATTCCTTGAGGAAATGAAGAACTGATAAAAAGGACAACCCCCTTCTCACCCACCCATTTTCCACTCACTGTCATCCTACGGGTGATTCACTTCAGTACCAGTATGCTCACTAACGTCTGTAACACACAGCTTTTTTTCTCTGAAGTCTATTTGTTTCTTCTGAGAGAGAGAAGCACCCCCAATAGGGTTTTTATATCTCAATTCACTCCCAGCCTCAGTCAGCCAAGATCATGGGCACACAATCACCAGCACGTACAGAGAGACCTTAGGATGTAAGCAAGGGCCCTTTCCCTATGGGTCCAGTTGTGCTACCGCTGTGCCACATTTGACCCTGTAACACATCTTTTTGAGTTCAGGATCTTCCAGTAGGCGCCACAGTGGATAAAACGTGTTGCAAATAACCCTTTGATCTTTAACTGCGGCGAACAAGCATTTTTGGGTTTTACTGAAGGCAAGTGACTTTCTCATAAGAAATTCAGTATTTTCTGAAGTCACATGAGCTCTTCCAAATCAAGCAGGCTCCAGTTAAGACACTCAGGTTATTGTTTTAAGGATGACTGACAGCCAAGATCTGGCTACATAATTTGTGGATCCCAGTGTAAATGGAAACTCAGGGCCCCTTGTTCAAAAAGCACTAAGAATGACAAGACAGTAAAAGCAGAGCATGGAAACTTACGTGGACTTTTGTGCACTGTCTTCTGCCTTTGCTTATTCTTACACTATCAGAACCCTAAGTTCATGAGCCTAGCACAGGCTGATACATTACAGAACATACTGATCACCAGAAATGCTTCAAACTACTCCAGCATCTTGATTTGACCAAATTCAGAACATCTCAGGCTTAGTATTTTCTCTTTTTGCTGCCCTTCTTTAATTTTACACATGTACATTTTAATGAAAATACAATCCTTCTGACATGTGGTTCATTTTTCTTCCAGTAATCAAAGTATTTACAAAGCACTTGATTCATAAAAAGGCTTTTATTTATTTATTTTCTTATTTTTTGCCATTCTTATTTTTTGCCAGAGAGCATGTGCATGAGCAAGAGAAAGAGAGAGAATACATCCCCCAACAGGGCTTGGTCATCCTGAAATCCCTTTTCCTCCAATTTTCCACCCTATCATGTTTCTGAACACACACACACACACAGGTAAGCCTGACATATTTTTCAAGCAGCCAGGGCCAGGACTCAAACCCTGATTGACCACATGGAATCTGTCTTCTCCTGCACAGCACTTAATCAGTTAACTATGGAGTTGACCTGGTTTTCATTATTAACATAAGTTTGAAGATCCTTTTCTAGCTCCGATTCCATTTACAATCAACACATGGGGAATAAGATCTCCCTGTTTCACAAGCTAATTCCTATAATTCAGGAAGGCCAATTCTGTTCTTCCCAGGTGGAATAAGAGCACAGACCATGGTTAGAGTTAGATTGGTCCTACTTTCGGAAGCACCTTTGGAGAAACACGTCTGAATTAAGGTTTTCAGTGAATGCTCCCCAGCAACGTCCTTGTTCTGGGAAGCCATGTGCTTATCCACAGAAAGCGTCTATCACTCATGAAGTAAATTACACTTTGGAGAGTGCCTCAAGACTGTGGCCTCTCTCATGCACATCCTAAGTGGGACATTATCCTCTTGAGGGTAGATTAGTTCTCTTGAAATAACCTAAAGACATTTGAGGCCAAGCAGTGAGCCAAAAGAGGATACAAAATAAGAAGCAACTTTTTCTTCAGCTAGCTGGGGTTCTTGTGGGCATTTAGAAAGATTTTGGAGTTCTAGGGAACTTTAGAAGAACCCATGCTGGGCCCGGCAGTGGAGACTTGGTTAGAATAAGCCTACATTTCCCAGGGGTCTGCTTCAGAGAAAACAGCATTTACTTTGTTGTACACATTTGTATATTTTTTTAAGTTGTGAGGTGCACACATTCTCTGACAGAGACAGGGAGAGAGATAGAAAAGAAGAAAGCACCCCCAAGTGGAGTGAGGTCGTGCTACAATCCTGTCTCCATTTCTCCATCCTCTGGGAATTTGGGACACACACAAACATGTGCCTAGTGTGTTTTTCAAGCCACCAGGTTCAGGATTTGAACTATGGTCAGCCCTGTGAGATCTAACTCCTTTAACCACTAAGCTATGGGGTTGACCTTGAGTATATTTATAAATAGTGTACTTAATTTTCTTATTTTATAATAACACCACATACATAGCAAGTCATAAAGAAGATTTAGCTTGGGCTTGCAGGCTGCCATCTTTTTAAAAGCCTGAGAAGCCATAGCTTTCAAATAAGCCAAAGAGGAGACTGGGAAAGTAAGAAAAGGGGGATCTGGATAAGCCACCATGCAGCAACCAACAATCTGACAATATGCATCACTCAGAATGTGCAGCTCACCACACTAATGGTGTAGTTTCAAAGAACATACATTATTCTGTCATACTTGTTGTTATGAAACAAATTAAAGCTGCTAAAAAACAATAATTAAAACCAAGGACCAGGCCTGAACTGGGCCTATAGCACAATGGTTAGGAGAGTTGGATCCTATATGATGGACTACAATTTGAATCCTGGCTCTGGTGGCTTGAAATCAAAAACATAAACAAAAACAAAACAGTGTGTGTGTGTGTATGTGTATGTGTGTGTGTGTGTGTGTGTGTGTGTGTGTGTATGCCCAAAGTCATGATGGAAAGGAGACAGAGGAAAAAGGATTGAGATGTGAACAACCCCATGGGGGCAAGGGATCTCTCTCTCTCTCTCTCTCTCTCTCTCTCTTTCAAGCACATATGCCCTCTAGCAACTATAATTTTTAAAATATAATAATAAAGTAAGAGGCCAGACATGCATGGCTCAGCAGCAAAACAGGAGAAATAGAAACAATAGAAGATATATAGATATATAAGAGGAAATGTATTATGGTAACTGGCTCAGCCAGTGGAGGCTGAGAAGTTCCATAATCTGCTGTCTGCAAGCTAGAGACCCAGGAAAGTTGGCGATGAAATTTAGCTCAAATCCAAAGGCCTGAAAAACAGGCCAACATGTAAGTCCTGGTCTGAATCTGCAAGAACAAGAACCAACAGTGCCAATATCCCAGGGCAGAAGAAGATGAATGTGTCCACTCAAGCAGGCAGAGTGAACACTTGTTCTACTCAGACTCTCGGTGACTGGGTGATGCCCATCCATACTGGCAAGGGTGGACCTTCGCCATTCAATCTACCAATTTGTGTGCTTATCTCTTCTGGAAACACTCTTATAGACTGTCCCAGCTATCTTGTCATCCCTTAGCCTAATCAAGTTGACACATAAAATTAACCATTATACATGCATTGTCTCTATTCCCTTCTATGCTCCTCCTTCTCACTAAATAGCACCTAATTGTTTACTCTAGAACCTAGGAGTTGCCTCTAAGTGCTTTATTTCCCTCGTCTCCCACATTTTCTCCATCAACAGACTCTACTCACTTTTCTAGATCAGGGCTATCACCCATGCCCCAGCCACTGTCACCTCTTACCAAAACTGATGAACAACCACCTAACAACTTTCCAATTCCATTTCTAGTTCCTCTAATCCATTCGCCACACAGCTTCTTTTTTTATTAATTTATTTTTCATTTCATTTTCTTTTATACATTCAATCACATTATTATTTGTCTTACAAAATGGATATTTCAACAGGTGAACATTTCTCCCTAATACAGTTGATAAAACTACAAAATATCTTCAACAGATATTACCACACTTCTTTGTGACATTAATACTTTGTCTCTTAAGTCTAACCCAAATCATGATATTTCTCTGCTTAAAATCTTTTTAATGACCCCTCCCTATTGAATTTAGTTTAAAACCTGGACTCCTTGGGGCCAGTGAGTGGTATAATGGTTAAGGCACTGGACTCCCACCTGGCCAACCACAGTTCAAGTCCTGGGGGCCGGCAGGTGGCATGTAGTTAAAGGTGCTGATCACCCACATGGCCAACCATGGTTCAAGTCCTAGACCTAGTGGCTTTCTTTCTCACTTTCCCTCTCTCTCTTTCTCCGTCTCTCTCTGATCAAACTGGAAAATAGTAATAATTATAAATAAAGTTAAATAAAATAATTCTTGAAAAAACACAACAGAATCTTTGAGCTGGAAGACTTAGATAAAAACCACCAAAAATAATGAAAAAATAATTTAAAAATGAAAACAACATACTGGAAATACTAGATACTATAAAACACCCAAATATATGAATAATAGGTATTCTAGAAGGTGAAGAATTATACAAGGGCATAGAAAATCTATTCCATGAAATACTTGCAGAAAACTTCCAAACTTAGAAAAGCATTCAGTCATCTGGACCCAAGAAATACAAAGGACCCCTAATAGAGTTAACATAAGAAGATCCTCTCCATGGCACATCATACCCAAAAGGGTAAAAATCACAAAGACAAGATTCTAAAATTGGCAAGAGAGAAATTTTGTCACAAAGATTATCCTATTAGGCTAACATCAGGCCTCCCAACTGAAACAATGCAGGCAGGAAATCAATGGGAAGACATATTCAAATTCTAAAAGAAAAGCCATTTCAACCAAGAATACTATATCCGGGGGGATTATACTTCAAATGGGAAGAATGAATAAAGTCATTCACAGACAAACAAAAACAAAGAATTCATCAATACTAAAACCAATTCTTCAAGAAGTACTAAAGGGAGTACTATATTTTAAAAAACTAAAAAGAGATAGACAGAAATAAGAGAACAAAAAACAACCAAGAAAATGGCTAACAAAATGATAGGGATAAATCCTCAAATATCAATAATAACATTAAATGTTAATGGATTAAATTTTCCAATCAAAAGACACAGACTGACTGAATGGATAAAAAAGAGAAACCCTCTATTTGCTGCCTTCTAGAAACAAGAAACACACTTCATGAATAAAGATATACATAGACTAAAAGTGAAGGGCTGAAAAAGATATTCCATGCAAATGGAAATTAGAAAAAGGCTGGAGTTGTGATACTGATATCAGACAAAATAGGCTTTAAGACAAAAACTGTAAGAAGAGACAAAGAATGGGACGAGTAGTTATCGTAATGGCTATGTTGCTGGACTTCCATGTAGTCGACCGTGTTTTGCGTCTCGGACCCAGCGGCTTAAACTCACGCTGGACACATGCGCGTGCGTGCCCAAGATCCCGAGAGGAGAATGGAGCAGAAGGGATTGGGGCGTGGACATCCTCCCGGGGGGGTGATTTCTTGCTTTCTGTCTCTCTGTCTCTCCCTGTCTGTCTGGCGAGTGCACGCGCCCTATAGCAAAAACCTCTCCAAAAGAAAAGAAGGACATTATATAGTACTAATAGGGATAATTCTGCAAGATTTACCACTTGTAAATATCTATACACCCAACTCAGGAGCACACAAATACATGAAAGAAAGACTGCTATATCGAAAGGGAGAGATAGACTGCAACACACTAATGGTTGGGGTTCTCAAAACCTCACTATCTCCTTTGGACAGATTATCTGACCAAAAGTAAACAAAGATATATGGGATCTAAACAATGCCATAAATGAAATAGACCTGAGAGTCATCTATAGAACTTTCCACCCAATGACCACTAAATATACATTTTTCTCACCTCTACATGGAACATTTTCAAAGACTAGCCACACAATAGGACATAAAACAAGCTCTTATAAATTCAAAGTCATGGAAATTGTATCCAGCATCTTCTCCAGCCATGATGGAAATAAACTGGAAATTAATTTTAGAATAATCTTTGAAAAAGCATATGTAAACTAATCAACCTACTCCTGATTCACTTCACAACCACTGAACAAATTAAGACTAAAATAAAAAGATTCATTGAAATCAATGATAGTAAGTGCATGAGTTTCCATAATCTATGGGACACAACAAAAGCAGTCATAAGAAGGAAGTTCATAGAAATTAGTGCACAAGAAAATTATGGAAAAATAGTAAAAAGACAACCTGATAACACACCTGGAAAGAGCAACAACAACAAAACCAGGAAAAAAATAATAAAGATTCAATCAGAAACAAATGAAATAGAGAATAAACAAACTATACAGAAACACATGAAACTATAAACAAACAAACTATACAGAAACACGTGAAACCAAAAGCTGGTTCTTTGAGACAGTAAACAAATTTCTAGACACATATAAGCTGCCAAGACTGAATCAAGAAGACACAGAAGTCCTAAGTAAACCAATAAAAAGTGATGAAATTAAATCAGTGATAACCTCCCAACAAAGAAAAGCCCAGGTTCTGATGGTTTCACTCCTGAATTCTACAAAACTTTGAAAGAAGAGCTAACCCCCATTCTACTCAAACTATTTATAAATATCCAAAAGGAGAGAACCCTTCCAAATTCATTTTATAAAGCTTCCATCACTCTCATCTCCAAAACAGACAAGGACATAACAAAAAAAAAAAAAAAGAAAGAAAACTACAGACCAATATCTCTGATGAATACAGATGTAAAATTTCTCAACAAGATACTAGCAGATTGTATCCAATGACATAGTCAAAAGATTATACACCATGACCTGGTAGGCTTTATTCCACGGATGCAAGTAGGATTCAACATATGCAAAACCATAAATGTAATACACTTTAGTAACAGAAAGATAAAACCATATGATCATATCAATTGAAGCAGAAAAAGTAATTGATTAAATTCAACATCTCTTCATGATTAAAACTCTCAGCAAAATCAGCATGGAAGGGACATTTCTCAACACAATAAAAGTCATCTATGAAAAACCCATACCTAACATCATTCTGGATGGGAAAACCTTTCCACTAAAAACTGGAATAAGACAAGGCTGCCCACTTTCTCCACTCCTTTTCAACATAGTATTGGAAGTCCTAGCTAATACAATCAGGCAAGAGGCTAAAACAAAAGACATTCAGATAGGGAAAAAAGAAGTGAAATTAGCTCTGTTTGCAGATGACATGGTTATATACATAGAAAACCCAAAAGAATGAAAAAACTCCTAGAAGTAATAAATGAATACAGTGAAGTGGCAGGATACAAAATCAGCATACAGAAATCTACAGCATTTCCATACACTGACAGTGAACAGACTGAAGTCAAATTGAAGAAAGCAATTCCATTTACAATAGCCACAATAGAAATAAGATATCTAGGAATAAACCTAACCAAAGAAATCAAAGACTGCTACCAGTAAAACTATGGAAAATGATGAAAAACAAAAAAATTAATAAATGGAAGAGAACTGTCCAGTCATGCTGTCTCTGAGATACTTCCTGTCTGTAACAAACCACGATTCTTCAGAGACTCTTCAGGTTCTCCTCCGTCATTCGATCAGCAGTCTCAGTACATTTGCAGAGGAACACTGGTGTCACAACAGGGGTATTTAATAAGGAACTTGATCCTGTACAGAAACGTTTTGTGGACAAGATTAGAGAATACAAATCTGAATGACAGACAACTGGAGCACCTGTTGATACTAGCACAGAATGTCAGCAAGATCTGGAGAGGGAGCTTTAAAGCTGAAGCAAATGTATGGTAAAGCAGACATAAACATGTTCCCTAACTTCAAGTTTGAAATTCCAAATCTGAAATCATCCATAAACCCCCATCCTGAAGAAGTAACATTAATCCAGTAATTTGTAATGAGTCAGTTGTTCAACTACAGAAGTGTCAGAATAAACATACATTTCACAACTGTCAAAGAAAAAGAAATTGAAAATGATACTAAAAAGTTGAAAGACATTCCATGTTCCTGGACTGGAAGAATTAATATAATCAACATGTCAACTCTACCCAAATTAATCTACAAATTCAACAAAATCCCAATCAAATTATCAGAGATAGTATTCATAGATTTAGAAAAAACAATCACAGAATTTGTCTAGAATCATAAAAGATGCCATACTGCTGAAGCAATACTGTGCAATAAGAGCAGAGTAGGAGGTATCTCACTCCCTGACACCAAAATATATTACAAACTGTGATAATCAAAATAGCATGGCACTGGCACAAAAACAGGCATGTGAACCAATGGGACAGAATAGAGACCCCAGAAATAAACCGCCAAACATACAACTAACTGATTCTTTTTTTCAGATGATTGATTTTATTAGCCATTAGAAAAAAGCAAATATTACATCCAAGAACAGTTTTACCTACATTTGATAAAAATTAAAAAGTCTTATAAGCCAGATATTTTTGAGCAATAGATGATCACAGTACAAATTAATAGTTACCCTAGAAAACAGTTTGATATAATCTTTTAAAATCAGGAATGTTATATTTTAATACTGCCCAACATTATTATAGAACATACATATTTCTCTTAGCATTACCATTTAGCTGCATTACAAAAGAGCTCTACTGGGACCAGCAGTTATGGTAATGGCTATGTCGCTGAACTCCCTTGTAGCCGATCACGATTCGTGTCCTGGACCCGGTGGCTTAAAACTCACGCCGGGTGCGTGTGCGCGCATGCCCAAGATCCCAAGAGGAGAATGGAGGAGAAGGGATTGTGGCATGGCCATCCCCCCCGGGGGGGGGGGGGTAATTTCTCGCTTTCTGTCTCTCTGTCTCTGTCTTTCTGGTGAGCACATGCACCCTATAGCAAAAACCTCTCCAAAAATAAAATAAAATAACTCTATTACCTCATTTTTCCCAATAATATTTACGTAATAAAAAAGTTGCTTTTCTTAGGACCTATGATCATTGGGAAGAAAACTCTAGAAAAAAGAACATTACCAATAATTTCTAAAAGTATCACTAATGTGTTTATATTTTCTAGTTATAACTATAAAAACCATAAAATATAAATCATTTACTTATAAAATTAATACATTCATAAAACAGTCTTAAAAAATGTTTCAATTTGAGTAAAATATTAGTCTTTTAAATACACCATTTTCTCTAATGTTAATGAGCAATAACCCAAACTTTCTGTGAAAAGACTGAAAGTCCAACATTTCTTGGTGTTTCAGTAAGTCCAATATAATTTTCATTTGGGGGAATCAGTCATACAAAGGTGCACTGCTAATTCCAAGAGGTGCTTGGGAAACTCCAGCCCATGGGGAAGCAGCTCCCCTGAGCCCATTAGCCTCAATGACCCTCCAATGGACTCTATGTAGGTAAATGCAGCCCAGCAGCTCAGAAAGCCTGCGTGGAGGGTAAAGAACACCACTGCATTAAGATGCAGGCCCACCCCTAGGGAAACACATCTTGGACAACCTGGGAAGTTAGCAAAAGTTCCTTGTGATGTAGCGATTCTCATATCTTCAGGGACTTGAACAATTTTAGCATCTCCACCATCTTCTCCTCCTCTAGTTATTGAATAAGGAAACTGAAGTCCTTCCTCAGGATCAAGTTAACCCTTGCCTTTGTGTACGCTTCGTACAGTAGGGCATGTTTACAGACTCCTTCCCTTGCCTGACCAGCCATAAGGATAACTCACTCCTTGCATGCTCCTTTTGAGTAGCACTAAATTTATCAATAAGTAGACATTTTTTTCTCAACACATGCTGCCAGTGGTCACAGCCCTCCATGGCTCTGCAGGTACCACAAGGCCTGTCCAGTAACTGTGGCTCTAACAGTTACAATCAACTCCAGAGAACATTCTAACAATCCACTTGGAATCCAACCAGCAATTGGCATTGGCCAGTTACATGGTGGATAGAGGGGAGAGATCGGGAAAAACAAATACACTATCTCCATCAATATCAAATTACCATGCTTATTTACACCTGTCCTGTTCCTTTTATTTCAATATAAAATAAAAATATTGTAAAATGTGCCAATTGTTAGTATGTGACCTGATAAATAACTTTATACCCAACACCCAGATCAATACATGAGTCATGTCCATCAGCACACAAAATACTCCATGTAACTTTTTAATCAATACCCACCTTGGGAACCAGCAGTTAGCGTAATGGCTATGTCGCTGGATTCCCACGTAGTCGACCACGGTTCGCGTCCCGGACCCGGTGGCTTAAAACTCACGCCGGGCGCGTGTGCGTGCGTGCCCAAGATCCCAAGAGGAGAATGGAGGAGAAGGGATTGCGGCGTGACCATCCCCCCTGAGGGGTGATTTCTTGCTTTCTGTCTCTATGTCTCTGTCTGCCTGGCGAGCGCACGCGCCCTATAGCGAAAATCTATCCAAAAAAAAAAAAAGAAAATACCCACCTACCACGAACATATGCAACCTCTGTTTTGATTTCTATTAACATAAATAAATGTTTCCAGTTCTTGAACATGATAGAATAACAAATTATAATGAACACTCTGATGTCGCTTCTTTTGTCCAAAGTAGTGCTTGATATATATCCATGTTTCTTGGTGGATAAGCAGTTTAGGTCTCTCTGCCATGTTGCAGTAATTTGACAGTGTTTGAGTATATCTCAATATATTTATAGCTATTTGGATTGCTTCAAATCCATGTGGGTTTTAAGGATAAAGATACTGTGGTTGCTCTTTCCCATGTACAAGATGGAAGGTGAAAAAGCTGCAAAGTAGGATACTAAGAAGAAAAAACCTGAAGCCAAGAAGGCTGATGCCAGTGGCAAAGTTAAAAAGGGTGACCCCAAGGCTAAAAAGCCCAAGAAGGGGAAGCCCCATTGCAGCTGAAACTCCATCCTAGTCCGGGGCATCAGGAGATACTCCCGATCTGCCATCTATTCCAGGAAGGCCAGGTACAAGAGAAGATACTCAGCCACTAAATCCAGGATTAAAAAGAAAAAGGAGGAGGTTCTTGCAACTGTCACAAAACCAGTTGATGGAGACAAGAATGGTGGTACCTGGGTGGTTAAACTGCACAAAATGCCTAGGTATTATCCTACTGAAGATGTGTCTTGAAAGCTGTTGAGCCACGGCAACAAACCCTCCAGTCAGCCTGTGAGAAAGCTGCGAGCCAGCGTCCCTCCTGGGACCATCTGATCATCCTCACTGGACGCCACAGAGGCCAGAGAGTGGTTTTCCTGAAGCAGCTGAGCAGTGGCTTCCTATTTGTAACTGGACCGCTGGTTCTCAAACGAGTTCCACTGGGCTCTGGAAAATGCAGGAGGGTCATGCTGGGGTTTAGGTTCCCAGCTTCCTCCATATGGACTCTCTGAGAGGAGGCACATCTCTTTAGCAAAACCTGCAGTTCTAGTGGTAGTTGGCTTCTTGGGTTCTGGTAATCTTCTTTCTCTCATCCTCCTAGGCCCAGTAGAGTCCTGAATCCCCACTGGAGTGCCCTTCCTATCCTAGATAATCTTCCTAAATCCTGCCGAAGCCTGTGTCATCTCTTACTTTGGGGTTCCCCGGCTGTGGGAGGGCTGAGGGCAGGCCGGGGCCACAACTGACTGATTTTTGACAAAGGTCACCAGTTAATCCAGTGGGGAAAAGAAAATGTCTTTAGCCAATGGTTCTGGAAAAACTAAGTATCCACCTGCAGAAAGATGAAACTGGACCTCTATCTCCCACATTAACAAAAATCAACTTGAAATGGATCAAAGATCTCAACCTAAGACCTCAAATTATTAAAATACTGGTGGATAATGCAGGGGAAACCTTTGGAGACATCAGAATAGATAAAGACTTCTTAAATAAGACCCCTAAAGCACAGGCAATAATCCCAAAAGCAGACAAGTGGGATTATATCAAATTAAAAAGCTTTTGCTCAGCAAAAGAAACAATAGTTAGAGTGAACTGGCAACCCTTGGAATAGGAGAATATATTTGTGAACTATGCCTCAGACAAGGAACCAGAACATACAGAGAACTCAAGCAGCTTACCCCAAAAAAATGATCAACCCAGTTAAAAGTTGGGCAAATGAGCCGAATAGACAACTTTCTATGAAAAACATATGAACAGCCAAAAAGCATATGAAAAAAAATGCTCAACATCACTTATCATAAGGGAGATGCAAATCAAAACAATGAGATACTAGATAACCCCAGTCAGAATAGTTAAGATTAAAAAAGTAATAAGTACTGGTGAGGTTGTGGTGAAAAGGGAACTCTCTTACACTGTTCACTGGGAATGTAAATTAGTACATCCACTGTGGAGAACAATATGGATGTTCCTCAAATACCTACAAATAGAACTACCATATGATCCAGCAATTCCACTCCTAGGCATCTACCCAAAGAATAGGAACACACTCAGTTGGAAAAGTGCTTGCACATCCATGTTTATTGTGGCACCATTCTCAATTGCTAAGATGTGAAACCAACCCAAATGTCCATGAACAGATGAATGGATTGAAAAAGTGTGGCACATGTACAGTATGGAATAATATTCAGCCATAAAAACCCAACAAGATCCTGGCATTTGATAGAAAGTGGACAAATATGGAAGATTTACCACTATGTGAAGCAAGCCAGACTATGAGAGACATTGTATGTCCTCATTTAATATATCCTGAATGTCCACACTCTATGGTAGAAATTGAAAAACTGGAAGATACAAAAGAATGGAGAATAATTGTGGATACTAGAGACAGTGTGGGAGGAGGGTGGGAAATGGGTGAGAAGAGGGGAATCAAGGAGAAAAATAAGTAAAACATTTAAGAGATACAGAAATGGAAATTTTTGGGAACCAGCAGTTAGCGTAATGGCTATGTTGCTGAACTCCCATGTAGTCGACTGTGGTTCGCATCCCGGACCCGGTGGCTTAAAACTCACGCCGGGCGCGTGTGCGTGCGTGCCCAAGATCTCGAGAGGAGAATGGAGGAGAAGGGATTGCGGCATGACCATCCCCCCGGGAGGTGATTTCTCACTTTCTGTCTCTATGTCTCTCTGTCTGTCTGGCGAGCGCACGCGCCCTATAGCAAAAACCTCTCAAAAAAAAAAAAAAAAAAAAAAGAAAAAAGAAAAAAGAAATGAAAATTTTTCTGTAGATTTTTCTGTAGATGATAATGTATATGACAATATCTTTAACTGGAGTAATATACAGTGTATTCATGCTGGAAGAATTTATTTTATAGGCTGTAATTATATACAATGATTGAATGTATAAAGCAAAATAAAAAGGGCACCTTCTAATGTCTTTGCAAAGATTATCAATATGCATTGACACATATTTCTGACAGATGATAGAGATGCCTTTTCCTAATTTGCACCAAGGCTCATGTAAGCTGACAACAGTTCTGACTTTGGCCACTGAAAACCAGGTAGCTTCTGCTTATAACAGCAGTGAAGAAACACACCACCTTCTGGGACTATGTGGTACTTCAAAAGGAGGAAGGCATGAAGGAATTTACTTTGCTCCTGTTGTCATCTCTGGTATAGGCAGTTTGACAGATACATGCATTCAAAATTAAATTCAGCCTACAGTAAGAGAGATCACAAATTTTTAAAAAAGAAAGAAAAGCAACTTAAAGAGAGGAGGGTTTATTTTCTCATGTAAAAGATCAAGAGTGAACTGTTTTACCAGGTCATAGGGACTAAGTTACTTTCTTCATTCTGCTCTACCATCCTTAGCACATGGCCTGTTTTCAAAGTCATCTGTGGTTCTTGTCATCACATCCAGAGGAATATAACAAAAGGGGACTCGGACCATCCAGCTAAGTCAGCCTTCCTTTTTTTTTTTTTTTTTGGAGAGGTTTTCACTATAGGGCGCGTGCGCTCGCCAGACAGACAGAGAGAGAGAGACATAGAGACAGAAAGCGAGAAATCACCCCCCAGGGGGGATGGTCACGCCGCAATCCCTTTTCCTCCATTCTCCTCTTGGGATCTTGGGCACGTACGCACACGCACCCGGCGTGAGTTTTAAGCCACCGGGTCCGGGACGCGAACCGCGGTCGACTACGTGGGAGTCCAGCGACATAGCCATTACGCTAACTGCTGGTTCCCAAGTCAGCCTTCCTTAAGCAACATTTCCAGAACTCCCCATAACACTTCTACTTACATCTCATTGACTGTATCCAACTGCAAAAGCAGTTGGGGGAACGCAGTCTTTGAGCAACTGCATGGCCAGCTGGGAAATGTAGTCTTGAAGTGGTACCTGGCCAACATCATGAGATCCTGTCAGTGCACTGGTACCTGCCAACCGCAAGTCTTTTTCCATTTCCCTCTGAATTAATTTAACTCTCCCTTTCAATGCTCATGCAGACCATGGACAAATGATGAGAAGCAGATCCAAGATACAAAGCACAGCTAAGGGATCTGGCTCTCAGAAAAGTTGGGTTTCCTTTTTTTCATTAGCAGAGCAAACTTTTGACCTAGGTAATAAGATAGGGCAGAAACAAGCAAAAAGGAAAAAGAAAAAGATATTTATTGATCTGAGTGATTCCACATGTGTTATTTCTTTTTCTTTTTTTTTTTTTTTTTTTTTTGGAGAGGTTTTTGCTACAAGGCGCATGCGTTCGCCAGACAGAAAGAGACAGAGAGATAGAAAGTGAGAAATCACCCCCCAGGGTGGATGGCCACGCCACAATCCCTTCTCCTCCATTCTCCTCTTGGGATCTTGGGCACACACGCACATGCGCCCTGAGTGAGTTTAAGCCACTGGGTCCGGGACTCGAACCACGGTTGACTACGTGGGAGTCCAGCGACATAGCCATTACGCTAACTGCTGGCCCCACATGTGTTATTTCTTTTTTTTTTTTGGAGAGGTTTTTCGCTATAGGGCGCGTGCGCTCGCCAGACAGACAGAGAGAGACATAGAGACAGAAAGCGAGAAATCACCCCCCAGGGGGGATGGTCACGCCGCAATCCCTTCTCCTCCATTCTCCTCTCGGGATCTTGGGCATGCACGCACACGCGCCCGGCGTGAGTTGTAAGCCACCGGGTCCGAGACGCGAACCGCGGTCGACTACGTGGGAGTCCAGCGACATAGCCATTACGCTGACTGCTGGTTCCCCACATGTGTTATTTCTTGAACTCCTCAACACAGACCTGGAGGAGAAGCAATTATACCCATTTTGTATATCAGAGACTTTGAGAGGGAAGCAATCATGTCCCAGGTCATGCTGGCAGGTTTGAGAGCAAATCTAAGGCTACCTGGACCCTATGCTACTAGTGGAGGTTAAAATAAAAACTCTATTAGAGTAGCTATTAACTTATTACTTCACCTAAGTTGATAAAAACCATGAATTTTAAAGTCAATGCAAGAATTTAAATAGTATCCTAGTACATGAAGCACTTTGCTAGCAACATCAAAACACCCAGTTAAATGAGCTTGCTGGTCCATAGCAAACACAGGGTCCCTACAATGCCATTTTTTTCCTTCTGAAATCAATTATTAAGATTAAAGTCAGGGGCCAGCAGGTGGCATGGTGCTTAAGGGTGCTGGACTCCCATATGGCTGACCATGGTTCAAGTCCTGGACCTGGCGGCTTACTTTCTCTCTCTCTCTCTCTCTCTCTTTCTCTTTCTTTCTTTCTTTCTTTCTTTCTTTCTTTCTTTCTTTCTTTCTTTTTTTCTTCCTCTCTCTCTCTCTCTCTCTCTCTCTCTCTCTCTCTCTCTCTTTCACTCACTTTGTCCCTCTCTGGTCATATTAAAATAAACAAATTAAATAAAGTTAAATAAAATAATTCTTATTTAAAAAAAAAAAGATTAAATTCAGGGGCCCAGACAGTGGCTCATCTTGGGATCAATATTCAGGCCAGTCCCTGATCTTGACTGAACCTCTCTCTGGATTTTCTACCTGTATCTACCATAGGCTATGGAACATCTCAGTCTGGGGGCTGGGATCAGAAAATGGCTGAGACTGTGTGAGATAGGGCAGAAGATGAGTTACAGCAAGGTTTTGGTGACTAATTCTTTTTTACACAAGCAGTGTACCAAACACTTGGACTAAAAAACTGGCAAAAGCCCTGCCTGTTACTCACTCTCTGGCCCACACTACAAGGCCACTTGGCAGGCTCAAGTTGTATGCAACAGGCATGTGTGCAAGGCTGCCTCCCCCAGTGAATCCCCAGAGCTGTTTGCAGGGTCCTGAGCTCCCCATGAAACTCAGTTTGCTTCACTATAAACAGCGAGGTCAAAACTATGCATTGTGGACCTAAAATTCTCTATCTCTATTCTGTATCCTCACAAAGAAACTACCCTTTTCTAAAAGGGATCTGAGAAAGAGGCTGCTAACAACAGGCCATCAGAGTTATGACATGGAAGATGAGAGCATGCTTCTTGGAGGCAGCTCAAAACTTGGGTTAAGAGGCAGGACAGTGGTCAGTAACATCATTCCGCAAGGATGACCCACATTGGAAGGTTCCAAATCTGGATACCCATGCCAGGTACGCCCATGCCTGTGATGTGGGCTGGCTGAAGGGCAGAGCACAACAGGAAGACTCTGTTGAGGGTGCCTGTCTTTCTCTCTCTCCCTCTCTTTCTCTCTCTCAGAAGGAAGAGAAGGAAGAAAAAAACAAACTTGAGCTAGCTACCTGAGCCACCACAGAGGCAAGGAGCATCCATTTGTTGATTCCTGTCGACATGCTGGTCTTCCCTCATTCTAGAAACAGGCTCTTTCTTTCTCTCTGTCCATTATTACGGGTAAGATAAATGGTCTACCACTCACCCTATATCAAAACATGTCTAAGTCTTCACAAAGTGAAACCTCAGCTTGAGTGGCTTATTCCTTAGGTGGTAGATACGCCTAAGTAGTTCTACTGTGGGCATTTCCATGCATAGGCAGCTGCCCTAGCTGGTGGAGCCTGCAGTGCAAACAGACTTTTCTCCCTGCCCAATCTTACTCATGGCCCATCTTGCCCTGAAGATGATCTCTTACCTAAACACACACTTCTTAGGCTGTGGCAACAATTATTTCCTCTTAAACATTTCTAGTGTGTCCTCTGAAATGTTTTAAGAAGTGACTATCTTTTAGTAGGCTGGACCAAACTCAGGGAGAACTTAGCTCTACCAGCAGTCTCTGACCTCATTTGCCCATGGTTGCTTATCTATCCTCCTTGGGAATTTTGCTGAAGCTGCAGTTCTTAACCTCACTGCTGTGTGCACGTGCCCTCTGCCTCACAGTCCAGGCATGTCCTGTAGTCTGCTCAGCAAGTGTGGACAGGTCCCATGTACCATATGTCCATCCTCTGTGCTTACACACACACACACACACACACACACACACAAAGTCTACAAGAGCCCTAAGGAAGCCATGAGCCAGGATGACCTGCCCTCGGGTCTTTTGTGGACAGATACACTTGGAAGCAAAAGGTAATATGAAATACTTTTCTTGGGCCATTTAAATTTTATTTCATACTTCTCTGATTCCACAGTCCATAAGATTTACCTCTTGTCTACATTGCCTATAGATTTTCATCCCTAATTAAACCAAGATTCTAATTTGGAAAAGTTATTCTTCCAGTCAAGATAAAGTCTCTTTATTTCTCAGGGCTTCTAGCCTTACCGTTTATCCTCTCTTGTCATTCTCTGATTTACTTTCCTTCTTCTGAGAAATATTTTCCCTAGCCCCTTGAGCGTTTGGCCTGCCTGACATCTTTCCCCTTCCCCCTGAACACTGTCTAAATTAGATGGCAGAGCATGACAGGAGCAGGGCTCTGAGGCCAAATAGTGGTGCAGCAGTAACCAACAGCTTGTAGACCTACCTACCAGGTTCATGTCAGAGACTTTCTTGAGAGTTCTGAAGCTGGATGATGCTGGAGGTGGATCACAAAGAGAGGACCCTGTTGGGGATGCCTGTCTCTCTCAAAAGGAAGAAAGAGAGAAAGAAACTTTAAAAAAAAAAAAAAAAAAAAAGGAAAGAAAAAAGAGCAGTAGTTCTGGAGCCTAACTGCTGGAGTTCATGATCCTACTTTCTTGCATGTGCTATGGTTTGAATACATCCCCCAGAAATGTATGTCTTGGGACTTGATTGTGTTGACTGTATTATAAAGGTATTAAGTGAAAACTCACTCTTATGGCGGTGTCTCAGGGTAAGATCTAATGGGCAGTGACTGGCTCATGGTGACTGCATCAGGAGGTAACAGTTCCATGAGCAGATTAATGATGTCTCATGAGCCCCAATGACTCCTAGTTTGTGTGAGAATGGGATTTTTCTTGTGATGGCTGGATATTCCTGGCTCAAGGTTTTTCTTGAAATTGTATTTGAATGTTGGCAAGAACTGTCATCTAAAGAGTTGACTTAGGTAGGAGGATCCACTTCCAACATGGTTATGCTGACTATTAGCATCTCTCCAGCGGATATGGGGATAAGGGTGGGGCACTGTTGGAGAGTCTTCAAGAGACCCCAGCTAGCTTCCTCCAGAGCAAATCACCCATGAGAGACCATGGAATAAGGAGCCATATCTTGGGAGTCACACTCTCTCTTCCATGCTATTAGTTACACAGATAGGCCTGAGAGATGGAATTCATAGGGTTGAGAACCGCTGGGTCCATTCAGAGGCTTCCCCAGTGGGGAAAGGCAAAGCAGAGGGTTAGGCTGACTAGACCAGGCGAGATGCAGAGCACAGAGGCCTGCGTGACCCCATTAGATATGGCTTTGGCAGGGAGTAAATTACACACTATCTTAAGAAAATTAAACTACAAGGGATCTTCCTAAAGTTTGTGGAAAATGTATATTATGAAAACAATTATGTATAGACTTCCAATATTTCATCAAAATAAACTTATAACATTTTTCTATGAACTTTTTGAAGTGTGCTCATATTACTAAATATTATGAGCTAGCAGGATAAAAGAGAAAGAGGAAAGACAGATTTGAGGTCTTGAGTCCCAGGTAAATTCCCCCATTCTGTGGGAAACTAGCTTCTCTGTAAGTAAGTAAATAAATAAGATTAATGTGCAAAGCGATGTATTCCTTTCACCAGTTCATGGGATTCCCACTGGATGGGTTCCTCTGCCTTGAATTTGGGCTTCCAACAGAAACATGAGTGTTCCTCTTGTCCACCATTTGATCTTCAAATATTTCTGTTGGCTTCCCTGTTTTTTCCAGTTTCCCTGCCATAAGTCAAGGTCATGGTGATTAGTTCTGGTGAATGACAAATGAGTGGCAGTAACGTGAGGCAGAGAAGCTTATAAGAGAGGCTCTAGTCTCTGATCCACACTACAGAGCCCAAGAAGGCCACATGTGCCTCACGTGCAGCCTTTAAAAAAAGGTTGTCTTTCAGCCTTGGATCCTGTGTGACTGTGTGATGCAGAGCACTCCTCTTGTTGGATATTTGACATTCACAATCAACCATGCTTTGTTCTGTTAAGCTACTGTGGTTCTAAGAAATTTGTTAGTGCAGCAAAACTTTGTCCATCCTGACTAATATCAGCACCTGAGAAGACATAAACCTTTATCTTTACCAGGAACTTCAAGACTTTTCTGCTGTGGGAGGCATAGACAGGCAATGAAAGGGGCAGACTTTGGGAAGGTGTGACCATCTCCTTTGTTTAAGCAGAGCTGAACAAATCAGAAGTGATGGTCAACAGCAAGGAGGCAATGAACAGAGACAATGACCAGTCAAAAGCCAACCTATTTATCTACTTCAATCCCCAAAGAAACCTTGAATTTTTCCACTCTTCTCTATCTCCAAGGCCACCTTCTGAGTCCAGGCCCCTGCAGTCTCCTGTTTGATCTGCTGCAATAGTCCCTGCAGTAGTCCCAACTGACCTCACTACTTCCCCTTCACCCACACCCTAATCTTCTCCCCTTCCAAGAGCCAAAGAAATAAAAAAATAATAATAAAAAAATTTTAAAAATCACCTTAATGCTTTTAGAGCAGTTTTAGGTTCACAGCAAAATTGGAGGAAGGTATAAAGATTTCACATAAATCCCTCACCCCACCCATACACAGCCTCCCCACTATCAAAATCCCCACCAGAGTGGTGTGATTGCTGAAGTCAGTGAATCTACACTGAGGCATCATTAATACCAAAGTCCATAACATACATTAGGGGGCACTCTTGGTGTTCACTGTGTCTGGACAAATGTATAATGACATGTCTCCACCATTACAGCCTCATAAAGAATAGTTTCACTGCCCTAAGACTCCTCTGTGCACAGCAGTCTCCTTAAAACACAAGTCTGTCTATGCCACTCCCCTGCTGAAATTCTCTGCTCAAGACTCAGCACTCCTGGACCTGGCCCTGCCCTCCTCAGCAGCCTCATCCTACATCCCTCTTCCCTCCCATACGTACCCATCTCCACCCACCTCAGTGTCCCCCACATGTCATTGCATTTCTTTTCTAGGGCTATCATGGGCACTGTTGACTCTGCCCAGAATTCTTTCTCCTCCCTACGACTCCCACAGCATCTTTCAGATGGTGAATACCAGTCCCCTGACTCTCACACACAGTCCCCTCTAACCACGTAGGTCTCCTTGTTGTCAATTCTCGAAGGTCTATATCTACTTTCTTCACTGTGATTAAATATCAGTTAAGTGGGTAGATTGTTCCCTTTCTAGGGAGTGAAGTTGCCACGTGGCAGGCCCACTCTCTGCAGTATCCCCAGCTCCTGGTGCCTGGCCGGGCCCACAGGAGATGCTGGACGAACATCAGCTGAATGAAGCTGCAGACGCCTCCAGGCCCTTCTACCCTGCCTTGTGCTATATCCAGCAGCTTCCAGGCTCACCTGGCCCCTGCCCCTAGGAAGAAGGTTGTCGTGGGCAGAACAACCAGCATGAAAGCACACTGGCAGCATCCTCACCAACACACAGATGGGCACATACACACACACATCCATACATGCACATGTGCACACATGCACACACGAACACACACAGCTTGAGCCCATACATGGTGCTCTTGAGAACCAGGCAAGCAACAAACCAGTGTTTGAGTCTGATCATTGCCTCTTTCTCCTGTTCAGCAGGATGATGACTCTCCTGCACAGAAAGACAGGGGTCTCCACATTAAACGGAACGTGGCTGTGATGGCAAACGCCATTGCTCTTACTGACTTCTCAAACCAAGCATCAAAGAGCAAGGATCAAGTTGGGTTAAGGTCAATGACAGAGAGGAGCCCACTGGTGCCAGTGACAGTCGCATCTCACAGCACTCCCACTCAGGGAGGAGCCCTCCCTCCCCCACCCTGCCTGCCACAGTAGCTTTGAGTGGTCCCTGGCCTAGACAGAAAAAAAAAAAAAAATGTGTGCTGAGTCCTGGGAGAGCCCTGAGTCTGGAGCACTCCAACGCTGAGCACAGGTCCAGGATTCACTTTTTACAGGCATTCTTTATAGTTCCCCCAGCAGGAGCCGGCTTTCCATCCCTGCCATCCCCAAGAGGGGAGCACCATGCCCGGTCGTAACAGCACGGCGTATGTGCACCTTTTTCCTATAAAACAACTCTGAGCATCTGAGTTATGGGTCTTATCAGAAATTGTGCACTGGGTGGTTTTTAAACATCAGCCCCCAAATCCATATATATTACACCAAGAAACCATCATCTGTAAATTACTCCCTACTCTGTAGGCAAGGACATGGTTACTGGCACTGTGCAAGTCATTCACACAGAATTCAGTGTCTTATATTGTCTCTTAAATTTTTACAGAATTTATTGGTCTTTATAGCCATGGAAGGCAAGTAGAAATATATTTTGGTTTACGTCTTTTATTACTGACCCAACTGACCATGTGAAATAGCTCAGATTTATTGAGTCCAGTTAGCAGCATTTATGGCAACTTTTAAATGTGTCATTTTACCTTGGGTTTCTCATGATCTGGGACACTTTGGGAGTTCACTGAGTAACTCTGATTTCAGGACCAGAAGAAATAAATGGTTTAAGTACTTTTGCAGCTCATTGGAAAGAGTTTTGAAATTTACTTAAGCACAGGGACCAGCAGTTAGCGTAATGGCTATGTCGCTGGACTCCCACGTAGTCAGCCACAGTTCGAGTCCCGGACCCGGAGGCTTAAACCCACGCTGGGCGCGTGTGCGTGCATGCCCAAGATCCCAAGAGGAGAACGGAGGAGAAGGGATTATGGCATGACCATCCCCCTGGGGGGTGATTTCTCGCTTTCTCTCTCTGTCTCTCTCTGTCTTTCTGGCGAGCACACACGCCCTATAGCAAAAAAAAAAAAAAAAAAAAAAAAAAAAAAAAAAAAAAACTCTTACTTAAGCACAGTGCTAACTGTAGAACATTGAAACCTAGGGAGGCAGCAAGCTCTCCCCAAATACATGTCTCCTTCCTTATGAGAATAAAAGGAGAAAATTCCTTTGCCAAACAGAAGATCCTAGACTCCCCTGTGCATACCTCTGCTCTGTCAGGAAAGTCTGATAAACTAGTACTCAATGGTGCCCCCATTTGTTAAAGGAACAGTTTTATGGTTTTTTTTGGTTTTAACAATCATCTCTAGGTATCCATCCACAGGGGATTAGTTCCAGGATCCCTGCAGATATCAGAATCTGCAAGTACTCAAGTCTCTTCTATGAAATGGTGTAGAAATTTACATATAACTTACGGCCATCCTTCTGTATACTTTAAATTATCCCTGAATTACTTGTGATACCTAATCCAATATAAATGCTATGTGATATATTGCACTGAGTTTTTATTTTCATTATTCTTAATTAGATTTGGGGGATTTTAAAAAATGTTCTATTCAAGGTAAGTTGGATCTGCCAGCACAAAACCTGGGGTGGTGGGGTGTGGAAGGTGTTGACTCTACTGACAAATAGAAAAGAAAGTTTGGGTTTCTTTAAGAATATCTTTTGGGGGACCAGCAGATGGAATAATGGTTATGTCGCTGGACTCTCACACTGGACTGACCACAGTTTGAGTCCCAGACCCAACGGCTTAAATTCATGCTGGGTACAAGTATGTGTGTGCCCAAAATCCTGAGAGGACAATGGAGGAAAAGGGATTGCAACATAGCCATCCCCCCAGGGGGTGATTTCTCATCCTTTGTGTCTCTCAGTCTCTCCAGTGAATGCATGTACCCTATAGCAAAAATCTATTTTTAAAAAATAATAGCTTGTGGGTCAGCAAGTGGTATTGTGGTTAGGGGTCTGGAATCCCACATGGCCAACTGGTGGCTTGCTTTCTTACTTTCTGTCTGTCTCTCTCTGGTGAGTACCTGTGTCCTATAGCAAGTTAAATAATAATAATAATAATAAATATAAATTCAATAATTCTTTTAAAAATAATTTTTAAAAATGTCCTTTAATCTGTTTACTCTTAAATATAAACAAAATTGTCATCACCATGCATGGAATTCAGCCTCTGATCATTATAAAACCAGATGGATTTTAGGATACCATCACATCTCAAAAAAGAATTCAGTGTGTTCTATCATAATCCATGTCAAGTTTGGTGAAGGAAGCAGAAGGCTGGAAGGGTCTCTCTTTACCCCTTCATTTTAGTCTTTGGTCCTGATTTCCCATATTTTTTCTCTTGTGCCCTGTCCCTTGGCTCAGTATACCCTCTACCCAATCAACTTCTCCTCATGCTGGTTCTATGGCATCCCCTCCAGCTCACACACCTGAGGGCTTTGCCCTGCCTGAGTCCAGAAGACAAAGCTGGAAACTGTTTGTCTCCCTCAGAGCAGAAACCATCTCTATGTGTGGCTCCAGTTTCATGTTCCACCCTCTCCACCATGAGACACCTGCCCCAAGTAGTCCAGTGAACTCAAACACAGCTGCCTCTGGACTTTGCCTAGAAAATTGCCACAACCAGAATGGCTCCATGCTTCCTAAAGTCTCCCTCCCTGGCTTTCAATATTTGGAGGACACCTCAGGAGAACTCCTCTCTGGATGAGATCACCCCACCTGATGGACTAGCTCAGATGTGTGGATGTGAGGTGGTCCTCCATCTTCTGGGCACTCTCTTTCTCTCCTCTTTCTATGGTTTCCCAACTCATGCTGACATTTAGCCTCACATTGTGTTGCACTGTCCCATGTATGTCATCTCTCTTTCATGAGAACATACACCCGAGGCAGGTGCCGCGCTCCACACCTAAGTATCCTCCCGGGGCCATTCCATTGCTTTTGAAGAGTGGGTCCTGAAAACATGGGTTTCAAAAGACACAACTAGGGACCAGCAGTTAGCGTAATGGCTATGTCGCTGGACTCCCATGTAGTTGACCACGGTTCGCGTCCTGGACCCGGTGGCTTAAAACTCACACCGGGCACGTGTGTGTGCATGCCCAAGATCCTGAGAGGAGAATGGAGGAGAAGGGATTGTGGCGTGGCCATCCCCCCTGGGGGGTGATTTCTCGCTTTCTGTCTCTCTGTCTCTCTCTCTGTCTGTCGGGCGAGCGCACGCGCCCTATAGCAAAAACCTCTCCAAAAAAAAAAAAAAGACACAACTAAATTTATCTGCAACAATAAAATACTTTGGTTGAAAAAAAATGATGAAGACTCACTTATGCTATAGAATTCTGTGGAGAGTCTATCTGTGTTTTTTGTTTGTGTTTGTTTTTGTTTTTAACAACAGAGAGAAAGCACACAGGAGGGAGAGAAAGAAAGATAGGGATTGTTGACAGTTCTCATTGTCATGATCCTCCTGTCCTGGCTCTCCTAGGATCACAGATGCATGCCACTGAGCCTAGCATGTTCAAGTTGGGTTGGGAACCAAACCCAGACCTACCCTTGTGACCTCAGCCACCATGAAGCAGCACCCTTCAACTTATACCACCATGTTAATTTTTTTTAAAGTCACTACAGTTTGGAATTGTGTTCACCTTCACTGAACATCTGAGGAGCCTCTAACTGCAAGGAAAAAAAACATGATCACATCATGGAAGAGGTGCCTCAGGTCTAGGAATGACCACTCCCACTTATGCTTCTAACCCAGGGATCTCCAACCCCCCAGACCATGAACCGGTACCAGTCCATGGCCTGTTAGGAGGTGAGTGGCAGGTGAGTGAGTGAAGATTCATCTGTACTTATAGCCACTTCCCAAAGCTTACACTACCACCTGAGGGCCGCCTCCTGTCAGATCAGCAGTGGCATTAGATTCTCATAGGAGCATGAACACTACTGTGACCATGCATTGGAGGGATCTAGGTTGTGGGTTCTCATAAACCATCTCCCACCCCCACCACCACTGTCCGTGGAAAAATTTCCACAAAATAGGCCCTGGTGCCAAAAAGGTTGGGGACCACTGCTCCAACCTACCCCTTATGCATGTCTTGTCTGCGGGGCTCTGTGGTGATATATCTGTGAGGCCCTAGAACCCCCACACATATTACGACCTCAGGAAGTCCTCAAGGAATGCAAGCAGTCAACTGACTTTCTCTTGCTGGTGTGATGCTGACTGAATTCTGAGGGTTAATGAAAGTGCACCTGCATTTGAATTTCCAAAACTATTCAACGAGGATGGAAACCACCCAGCTTCTTTTAGGCACAGAGAGTTAGCCCTTCCTCTGACTCAGCGAGCCAGTCCTTAGTGGCCAGATTGAAAACCCAGCACTCGCAGCTGCCCCTGCTCAATCCTGAGGACCAACCACTTGAAGTAGAAAAGTATATAAAAACGTCCTTTAGCTCTGTACTCCCTCTTCCTGTCACTAAGGCCTTGTGGCCTCACAGGGCAAGCTGAATATAGAGCCAGAGGGCATCTCTACTTTCATCTTCAAGGAGACAATGAGCCATGAGCACTCTCCACAGCTTCCAGCTCAGGGACAGCAAAGTCCCTATCAATCAGCTGTGAAGAGCCCGAACCAAAACACTCTCCGTTCTCATTGTGAATGGCAGGCAGCTGGCTGGACAGCAGCGAGCGGTAGTGCGATGTCCTCTGAGGCAGGCCCACATGAGAAGATTCTAGGTTTGTGTCCACAGACTTGCCTGAGTATACCATATCCATGGCTCTGGGAATGAACTATGGTGTCAAGAACACATTGGGGCTGTCCTCTCTCTCTCTTTCATTCATGGAAGAATTACTTTATTATTATTATTATTTTTAGAGGTTCTTGTCTTAGGGCACATGCATTCACCAGAGAGAGAGGAGAGACAGAGACAGTGAGAGGGAAAGTAAGAAATCACCCACCGGAGGGGATGGCCACTCTGCAATCCCTTCTCCTCCATTCTCCTCTCAGGAGCTTGGGCACGCATGCGCACATGCCTGGTGTGAGTTTCAAGCCACTAGGTCTGGGACTTGAACCGTGGCCATCCATGAGGGAGTCTAATGATGTAACTGCTATACCATCTGCTGGCCCCAACGTTATTATCATTTTTAAGAACTAATAAAATAAATAGTGGACCAACTACTTGCCAGAAAGAATGAGGGACATCCAAGGAAGCAGCAAGAGAAAGGAAGAAAACCATAAAAATATTAAAAACTGCTCTTCAAAACCAGTACTCCACAACAGGATTCAAGAAGTTTATGACTGACATGGCTCTCACAGGTGCCCACAAGTATCCTCACACAGCCTGGACCTGGGACTGTAAGCGGGACCTGTGCACATACATGAGCAAGCCACCTGGACTTCCCTCCTCCAAGTGACCCTCTGTTCTGGATATGAAACCTCAGTTACCTGTCTATGTTTACTCGGGCGCTAACAGAGCTCTGCAGACTGGGTGGCTTAAACAGTGGAAACTTACCATCTCACAATCTGCAGGTAGAAAGCTAAGAACTGAGTGCCTGACGGGTTGGTTCCTTCTGAAGCTGTGCGGGAGAATCTGGTTCCTTCTCTCATCTAGTTTCTGGTGTTTTGCTGGTGATGTGTGGCCTTCCCTTGGCTTGTAGACACATCATCTGATCTCTGCCTTTGTCTTCACATGGCGTCCTCCTGGGGTGCTTCTCTGTATCCAGGTGTTCTCCTTTTATTGAAAGAAGGACACCACTTATACAGGATTAGAGCCACGCCAATGACCTCATCTCAACTTGATCATCTGCAAAGACCTGACTGCCCAATAAGGTCACATTCTCAGGTATGGGGGGGTTAAGAATTCAACATATTTTAGGGGACTCAATTTAACCCATAACACCTCTCAAATCTGAAATGCTTACACAGACACCATTATGGATCCTATGACTTGATGAGACACATGGATAACGTCAGACAACAAGGGCTCCTACAACAGCCTTCAGTTCTACTCAGATCTGGGCACGAACAGGAGGAGTGATGTGAACAACAGCGAAAGGCAGGAGGACCTGAGGGCTGGGGTGTGAGATTCTGACTTGCCCTGCAAAGGAAGGGCCACTGTCCCAGCATGGAGGTTCAGAACAAAGCCAGCTAGAGTGGGTAGAGATTTCCTAGTATAACTCAGGCACAGAAGTGGATGATGCCTAATTAATTTCCCGTGAAAGCTCAAATATCTTCCTGAAAGAATAAAAGATCTAAGGCACAGTCACAGTGGTACACACCTGGTAGACACCGCTATTCAGGAGACTGAGGCCACATGGAAGGCCCCAGTTTGATTCTGGACTACCCTAAAAACTGGGCAAGGGGGCAAATGTTTATGGTTCTAGCTACTTGGGGTGCTGAGGCAGGAAGATCACAACATAGATACAGGTTGCTTTTTTTTTTTTTTTTTTTTTTGAGAGGTTTTTGCTATAGGGCACGTGCACTCGCCAGACAGACAGAGAGAGACAGAGAGACAGAAAGCAAGAAATCACCCCCCAGGGGGGATGGCCACGCCGCAATCCCTTCTCCTCCGTTCTCCTCTCAGGATCTTGGGCACGCACACACACGCGCCCAGCATGAGTTTAAGCCACCGGGTCCGGGACTCGAACCGTGGACGACTACATGGGAGTCCAGCGACATAGCCATTATGCTAACTGCTGGTCCCGATACAGGTTGCCTTTTAAAATATAAAAGAAGAAAGTAACTTGATGTTTATACATGTCACAGACTGTGAGAATTTCTCCTTTGCTCCATCCTCCCATTTTTCAAAATTCCAAGAGTCTGCTAGAGGTGGAGCTTCTCCCACAGCTAACCACATCCTCAGGGTCACTAAGCCTCTGGGTTACCAGGTACAGTGCTTCATATCCACAGCATGCAATACAATCAGTTGCCAAGGACATGGTCCTCCCATTGTCAAGCTCATTGAGTGAATATGGATTGCCCCTTGAGTGGGCAAGAAATGTTATTCCACATACTTCTGCTACCAGAGGGCTCATTCATTCACTCATTCATCCATATGATTAATGTTTACCTGGAATATATACTATGGGTACCACTTTGCCAGGGTTGCCATAACTGAGTGGCTTCAACAACAGAAACTATCTCTCGGTTCTGGACGCTGCAAATCAGAGACCAAGGTATCAGCAGGGTTGGTTCCTCCCGAGGCTGTGAGACTAAATCTGGCCCTTCGCCTAACTTCTGGAGGCCTGTAGCCAGTCTTTGGTGTCTCTGCCCTCACCTTCAATGATATTCTCTCTCTGGACATATCTGTTTCCAAATTCCTCTTTTTTATAAAGACACCACTTATACTGAATTAGGGCCCAACCCAAAGACCTCCTTTTAACTTGATTACCTCAGCAAAAAACCCAGTCTCCTAATGTCATATTCTGAAGTACTGGGGCTGACTTCAACATATGAATTTGGGGGTGCATGGTTTAACCCATAATACTATGTGCTCAGCACTACACCAGTCCTGGGGATAGGAAAATAAAGCAAGCATCAGGGAATGAAGCAGTTAGTCACCCAGCAGGGAAGAGGGACAGCTGCAGCCACCTCTGTCATGACAATTGTAAGCACTTAAAGCAGACATGAGAGTAGTACAAGCGCAGATACTTTGGACCTAAAGGATCCACCAAGGTACGCTGGGTAATACCTCTTACAGCAGATAAGAGGTGAGGTGTGGGGAATCTTCAGATTCCACAGGTTAAAATTTTAGGAAATGGGCCAGATGGCGGAGCAGTGGTAAAATGCAATACTCCCTGAGGCCCACCTAAAAGGACACATCCTGGGCCCATGTCCAGAAGCCTCCCTGAGGACACCAGGGGCAGGCATGCCCATGATCGTGGACTGGCTGAAGCTGGGGGAGGATCATAGTGCCAGAACACTGTCAGGAGTGCTGTCCGTTTCCTTCCCTGTTTCTCTTGCTCACACAAAAATAAATAAATAAATATAAATAAACTTTTTCTTTTTCTTTTTTTTTTAATTTAGGAAATAATGTCTTGGAAGTATGTAAACCATGGATAGCACAGTGGAGAGAGGCACTCAGTGGACAAAATCTCTAACGCTGTGAGAGAGAGGTCACCATGGGAGAAGGAACACAGGTGAGAGGACGGCTACTCCTGCCGGAGAGCTGGAGGGCCAGCTGGGAAAGCAGGGAGATGGCACTGCAGCTGGTCCCTGAGGAAGGGCCAGCACCTTGATCCAAAAGGAAATGCTAACAGCTGCAACCACCTCATTGACAGGGTGCACAGGGCCAGGACACTTAAGCCAGAAAAATCAGCCCAGCAGAGACTCTGTGGAAAGACAGGCGTGTTTCCGAGAATGTCAGTTTTGCACATTGTTTCAGACGGGTTTTTTTTTTTTTTTACCGAGCTGGTATATTTGGGAAGTGAAAGTGTAAATACAGTGGTTTCAGAAAGAGGGTGTTGATACACCTAAGACATTTTGAAAACTCCTTGACGGGCTGGCAGACAATTTTAAATGTTTAAACAAATTAAGTAATGTGTAAGTTTCTTCACTTCTGATTATTTCAAAGAAATCTCAAGAGTCCTGAAAAGTGGGTTTATTTTTACTAATATACCTTATAAATTTTTACATATTCAGAATTTTTTGTCATAGAAAAGACCAAATGTTAAAAAAAACTTAATCTAAAATTTAATCTACATTACATGAAAAGAGTAAAAAAAAAATCCCTCTTCATCTCCTTTTCTCTTCTCCCCCTCAAGCAGATACACCAGGATTTCTTTTTATTTTCCTTTTTCTTTAATTTCTCTTTATTTTATTTTATTTTTAGTTTGCTATAAGGGACCAGAGAGAGAGAAAGAGGGAAAGTGAGAAAGCGTCCCCTCCAAGGGGGTTGTGTGTGTGGCTACGCCGCAATCCCTTCTTCTCCATTCACCTCTCTGGATTTGGAGCTTGCATGCATTTGCTCCCAGTGTGATTTTCAAGCTGCCAGGTTTGGGACTCAAACTCTGTGGTTGGCCATGTGGGATCCAGCCACCTTGACCTCCATACCACCCACTGGTCCTGCCAGGATATTGAGATGTTGACTAGACTCTCCTTCCTCTCCATGAATTCTTTTCCCAGGCCACATTCCAGTCATTCCCTGTCCCCACTTCTGCGAAAAGTGATGGACGCCTTCACCTTTACCTTTGGGCCCTGGAGTGCAGTAGGGTACGTGGCCTTTCAAAGCCAGCCTTTGGCCTCAGCCACACACACGTCTCCTGAGCAAGGCTGAGGCGCATGCACAGGGCTGGGAAGGGCTCATGCCCAGAGAGTGCCCCATCCTTTCTTTGTGTAGCTTTGAGGATCAGTGAATACAAGATACCTTCAAACCCCTCAAGAAAAGGCCATGAAGTTCCCCAGGAGAGGTAGGCAAAGCAAATGCCTATCTGATGACTCTGAATCAACAGACCCAATTTCACATGGATTCCCTCCAGGATGGATGGACACTCCCAAGAGCTTCCCTGATGCTTCAAGCGGACAGCGGTAGCCCAGAGAGCAAGCTCAAGGCAGACAGGGCAGAGCAAGAACAAGAGACAGCAGCAGAGACTAGCAGAGCTGGCAAACACAGAGCAAGAAGGCGAGCATTTTCAGACCAAGTGGAGAGATGCAGCTGGGACCAGGCAGCCAGTCCAGACCAGCATCGTATACATCTGCAGGACAGGCTGGGGATCCCAGCTGACCAAGAGTGATGTCCCTCTACTACTCAGAGTAGAAGCCTGAGAAATTAGAATGATGTTAGATAAAAGTAATGAGACATTCCTTGGATGCCTGGCTTCCAGATCTGAGATTCATGCTTCACCCTAAAGCATGAGACTTCAGAATCATTGTGGGCATCTCCTTTGTCATCCAGGTAAAGGGGTTAGATAGGTTGCAGCTCACAGTAATCTGGCCTGACTTGAGCTGAAGTGTTCAAAAAAACAGGTGAGATCAAAAGAAGGGAGGCAAAGGTTTGAAAGCAAAGTGTAGAAAAGCAGGAGAGAAGGAAAGGATGTGGGGCTTGTCTCCTCCCTCTATCATTTCCCAGGACAAACTCCTTATGTCCAGGGATTCTGGGCCTTATCATGTAACTGTTACGTTCAGATCTATCTCCACATCTGTGCTGTTGGCAAAGAAAGTGAGCTCAAGGGACCGGAAGATGGTGTAATGGAGTCTCTGGACTCCCACATAGTCGACTGTAGTTCGAGTTCCAGATTCCGTGGCTTAAAACTCACACTGGACATGTGTGTGTGCATGCCCAAAATCCCAAGAGGAGAATGGAGGAGAAGGGACTGCCAGCGGCCATCCCCCCAGGGAGTGATTTCTCACTTGCTCTTTTTCTGTCTGTCTCTCTGGTGACCACACGCCCTATAGCAAAAAGCTCTCTTAACAAAAAGAAAAGAAAAGAAAAGAAAAGAAAAGAAAAGAAAAGAAAAGAAAAGAAAAGAAAAGAAAAGAAAAGAAAAGAAAGAAAGAGAGAGAGAGAGAGAGAGGTCATTATGGTCAAGGGCTTGGCCCTGAGTGCATCTGGGTGTTTCATTGAGTACCAGGTGATGACCATGTTGGAAGGGACAATATCGGACATTCCGACCTGGTGACTGAGGAGCACACATCATGCAAGTCCCACCAAAGGTTCTGGATGTCTTGTGATTGCCCCTTCCCACCAAGGGATTCCAGCCTGGCCTCTCAGCGATGGGTGTTTGGGCACCAGAGGGGAATCTGCTCCTTGCCTCTTGCATCTCCTTGAGGCCACCAGCATTTCTTGCCTTGTATCTGCAGCACTCTAGTCTTCACTTGTCATTATATCACCTCTTCCTTCTCTGATCACCTGAAGGACCCCTGTGATCACAACGGGCCAATGCAGAATGACCTCCCTATCTTAAAATCCTTATCCTAGTCACATCTGCAAAGTTCCTTTTAGCCTACAGGCTAATGTTCCCAGGTTGTAGGGATTCAGACATGGACACCTTACAGAGGGGCGCATTACTCAGCCTAACACACAGCATGTCTTTGCGTCTTTTCCACTAGACTGTAAAGTAACAAGGGTCTTGTGCAGTTGATCCAGGGTCCAGCACAGCAGCAGGCACACTGTTCAGTGAATGAGTGAGGAAATGAACAAAAGAGCGAATGAGCAAATAGAATCTTCCTAGCCTCTTTCAGGCTTCCTCCTAACTCTCATTCATTCGGCCATTCCCTTCCCCTACTTCATCCATGTACACTGGGGCATCCAGTGCATTGGCTTGTCACAGATTGTCAAGCCCGTCTCCTACCACAGCCCTGTTACTTCAGTGAAGCAAATGTCCAGGTTTTCTTCTGTTCCCTCCCCTCTCCAACTAGAGGTGAGCCATGAATCTGTGAAAGACCTTAAAATGGAAATTCTCTACTGGAAGGATATTCTTCTGTCTCTCTCCACCTTCGTTGTCTTGGGGCTCTTTGACAACTTTGTTAAGTTGAAAATCTATTTGTCTTCCATGTCCACAGCCATGCAGACAAACTGTCCAGTGGCTATCATCAACTTTGTATCCATTTGTAAACTTCCTTCAGTAGTCCTACTTGCCTGTGTGTGGTTATTTTTTAATTCTCTTTGGGTTTGTTGAAGCATCTTACTGGTTCCCTCAATAAATAATAAATTAAAGGGACCAGCAGTTAGCATAATGGCTATGTCACTGGACTCCCATGTAGTGGACCACAGTTTGCATCCCGGACCTGGTGGCTTAAATTCACGTCGGGCACGTGTGCGCGCATGCCCAAGATCCCGAGAGGAGAATGAAGAAGGGATTGCAGCATGGCCATCCCCCCTGGGGGGTGATTTCTCGCTTTCTGTCTCTCTGTCTCTCTCTCTCTCTGTCTGGCGAGCACATGCACCCTTATAGCAAAAACCTCTTCAAAAAAAATAATAATAAATTAAATAAAATCTCTGATGTGTTTATTTTATGCTTGCATAACAGTTATGATTTTACCTTAAAAAATCATTTCTTTCATAGCTCTAAAAAGAGAGGCAAGTGCATCAACAAACACAAAAGCTACCCCTCCTCTAAAGGATTCACAACCAAAGAGTGGATTACATGCACCGTGACTTTTTCCTTCTCTTTCCTGCAGTAGTTGGATGAGATACTGCCTAAAGAGCAGTGGAGAAACACACCCAATCCAGGGAGGAAGGGCATGCCTGTAAGTTCCTGCTAGAATGGCTAGGGCTCCTGCTCACCCTCACTTTTGAATTTAATGGTTGTCTGGCCTCTGATCCCATCCTCTCTCATCTAGCGATGACTTAAAGAGGCTCAGGCTTCTCCCCAGCCACTCCCAGCTCTCTCCCAGCTCTGCCCTGTTTTCCAGTATCAGCTGTTGCTATTTTCTCAATCTTACGCTGTTGTGCCCCAGTCACGAAGTTCCCAAAAGACCACCAGGGAGCCATTCCGATGTGAACACATGGGGGTCGCTTTTATTCAGGCTCGAGCCAAGAGTCCCAATCTCGCCGGCACAGCAGGTCAGAGTTGAGAGCCCCGGTGTTAGTTGGGCTGGGTTTTTAATTTGGCTGGTGTTGGGGGGAGGTCGAAGGGTGCTGAGGAATGCACTCGCAGCTACACACTGGCTGTAGATTACAGGGAGTGTGGCTGTCTCTGCTGTCTCCTTTGTTTCTCTCAGCAGAAAAGTTACTTTAGGTTTCTGGTATCTCCTTTGTTTCTCTCATTGGTCAGTCCCGGTGGGGTGATGGTCTCATGACTTTTTCCTACGTGACCAACTCGCCTCCTTGAAATGGCGCCAATTCTCAACAAGGTGGGTTTAACAAAATGGAGTCGCTCTGAAAGAAATGGAGTCACTCTGGCCCTTCAACACAAGGTCTACAATCAGCATGGCTTCCCAGCCTCATCCTCATGCCCAACAACCATCAGATAAAGACATTCTGGAGTTGTTGCTGCTCTCCTTAATCCATGAGGAGCTGCCTTCTAGCCTTTGGAAAAAAAGAGAAAGTCTGCTTCTAAATAGAAAGGGATAGGCCAGTGAGCCCATGGCAGGTTTAGGTATGAGCCAAACCCTGAATGACAGCAGGGGAAGTCACTTTGAGTGGATGTTGTGGGAGGAGGGGACAGACAGACCAAGTCTGAAAAACGACAAACAGACAAATGTGGCTGGGCAGGAGAATGGCTATCCATGGATGATTGTGAATGGCCAACTGTGGCATTCAAACCTTAGCCTCCTGGCCAGCAGAGAACCTTGACCATAGGAAAATGCTCACAATGCCAAGGTGAGAGAATAAAGCATGATACTATACACTGTCATATATACAGAAGGACTCCCGTTTTGTTAAGTTGTATGTGAGAAGAGAGAGGATTGTGTTAGCATTCCAGGTCTGCCAAAACAAAGCACTATGGGTCAAGTGACTCAAACATCAGAAATGTATTTCTCACAATTCTAGAGGCCACAAGTCAAAGATAAGATATTGGCAGGATTAGTTTCTTTTGAGGTTTCTTTGGCTTGCAGATGTCCACCCTGTTCCTGCCTCTTCATATGGTCATTCCTCTACACATGAGCACCCTTGGTGCTTTTATTGCAAGTCCAAATTTTCTTTTTACAAGGAAACCAGTCAGATCGGATTAGGGCCCACTCTACCAGCCTCATTTTAATATAATTACCTCTTTAAATGCCCTATCTCCAAATATAGTCACATTCTGAGATACCAGGTGGAGGAAGGGTTCAATTTATAAAATTTGAAGTCAGCCCGTAATAGATGTTTTTCATGATCAAAGAGGTAACAGGTTGAGCATCTCTAGACCACAAATCTGAAATCTAAATTTCCAAAATCCAAAATTTGTTGACCACCACCATTATGCCACCAGTGGAAAAGCCCACACCTGATTCATGAGACAGGTCACAGTCAAAACTCCGCAACACAAAAATATTACATAAAACTACCTTCAGGCTGAGTATAAGATGTGTATGAAACATAAATGCATTTCATGTTTAGACTTGGGTCCTATCCTCAAGGTATCTCATTATGTACATGAAAATATTCCAAAATCCAAAAAAAAATTAAAAACCTGAGATACTTCTGATCCCAAGCATTTCAGATAAGGGATATAAAACCTATACCAGAAAACTGACTTTATAAGAAAGACAGAGGCCCATGAAGTTTCTTTGGGCATAAAGCATATGTGAGACAGCATGCAGATAGAGTTCAGAGAAGGCGTCACCACTGTCTCACTGTCTCCTGACCACCCCTGCCAGTCAAGGGCAGGCAACTCCTGGCATCACAATCCCCAACAGTCTAGCAATGTCCAAGAACTAAAAGGAAGAGAGTGGCTACCCTCCTGTGTGGTTACATAAGCACAGTGCAGAAGCTGAAGGTGGCCGCGTGAAGTCTATCATGCCCTGCCCCTGGGGCGCCGGATTGCCCTTGGTCTTTACATTCCGATGCTGCAGCTCCGCCCACTTGAGGCTCTCCTGGTCAGCAGAGCCCAGGCACCAGTGCTTCAGCCTGAGGGCCGCCGACCTGGTCGACATCAGAGCCCTCCCTAGTCTTCTGGGATAAGTCTAAGTGCAGCCTCGGGGGTGGTGGGAGCGACTTCACTCTGATGCTTGAAACCGGAGAAGCACAGGCATAAAGGCACACGGCTGGGGAGAACCGTCACCAGTCTGGTTGCCAGAGGACAGACAGACCATGTTTGGACTGCGGTTTCCAAGTAGAACAAAAGGGTTTCCATATTTTCCAACTTAAAAGCTAATCAACAAGTCTGTCTATACCAATGTATTTACTATCTAGGAGAGTCAGGTTCACAGTCTGGTTACATGGATCTCCCCTCTCTTCTCAGTTTTATTGTAAAAGCCCATTAATTAGGAAAAAAAAAAATGCCCATACTCTTACTTTTGCAGGCAAGGTTTTTCTTTTTCTTCTCTGTCTTTGTTGTTATTTTTAATTTCCTTATATTCTCTGTATGTTTGATTATACACTAAAAGAGTTAAACAATGGATCAGAAAAACAGAAAATAAGGCGTTAAGAACAACTTTTTCTTTTAGAACGCCCTTTTTTATAGAAAACTATTTTTCAGTCCTCTCTTCTCCCAACACACACACACACACACACACACACACACACAGCATTTTGTTAGTGTTAACCAAAGATCAAAACCACATAGCCTTGGCCTTAGCTCAGAAAGAGCCTCCAGCTATAAAGAAAAAGATCTTGGCATACGGGGGAGTGTAACCCTCCAGAGCCCTTAGTGAGAGCAATTTGGCAACAGGAATTAAGAGCCTGAAATGTTTGGTACCCTGAAACAAGACAATGTAACTCTCAGGTATATCTCATAAGGAAGTAGGGATGTAAAGAAGACTCTGAGGGACCAGCAGTTAGCGTAATAGCTATGTCGCTGGACTCCCATGTAGTCGAGCGCGGTTCAAGTCCCGGACCCGGTGGCTTAAACTCACGCTGGGAGCGTGTGCGTGCGTGCCCAAGATCCCAAGAGAAGAGTGGAGGAGAAGGGATTGCGGCGTGGCCATCCCCCCTGGGGGGTGATTTCTTGCTTTCTGTCTCTCTGGCGAGCGCACATGCCCTATAGCATAAACTTCTCCAAAAAAAAAAAAAAAAAAAAAAAAAAAAAAAAAGACTTTGAATCTCAAAATTTTTTTTACCACCTTGTTTACGACAGTAAACAGTGGGACACAGTCTCGATGTCTTGACTGAAAAGGAATGATGAAATAAATATGCCATACCACGAGTGGACACTCACCTCACACACACATGCACACTCACTCCTTCTCTGGGTGGGGAGGGTTTCCTCTGCACCCCTCACCCACCCACAGGAAGCACTATGGGACATATGCAATTCCATAGATGCACTTCCAGCCCATGGCACTAGAGTGTGGAGTAGGCAACAGACCATGGCTTTGTAGCCTAACCCCAGTTCAAACTCCAGCTTGGTCTAGCCCTGGCCAGACGGCCTTGGCAGCTCTTCCACCCCCAGCCCCGGAAAATGGGGTTTTCATACTATGCCTGCAGGGCTCTCGGACGAGTTAAATTGCACCTGACACAGGGGAGCTAGCACTGCCTGGAGTCACCCAGCCAGCACGTTTGCAGAGTCAGGATTAAAATTAGGTCCTGCCAGTTCTAGAAGCTTTACTTTTGCTGTTCCTCATGCATATTGTGCTGCCTCTTCCTAGTTTGTCCTTCAAAAAGCCCCGGGGAGGCAGAAGTAGTATAAACCACAGACCAGTGGCCAAGACATGGGGCTCCAGCTGGGGGTCTGAGCATGGTCTTTGCTCCTGGGACACAAGGAGTCCATCTAAGAGGTCATGGAATTCAGCAGCTTTTACTGGGAAGCCCCAAGTCCTGGGATTGGGGCATTGGAAGGGGATCCAAAGATAGCAGCCGTGGGTTGGAAGGAGATGCTGTTCTCTGTTACAGCCAACTGTTAGAAGCACATGGATTGAACTCGCATGCAAGAAGGGGCATTGTGTTTCGCTTGGCCACAAACACGTGTTTTTACAATTGAGAAAGCAGATGACTCCTGCATGTGGCAGAGAGCGCGCACTGTGCCAACCACAAGGAAGAGGTTTCTTGCACTCTCCTCAGGAGGAGTGTAGGGAGGTGGACACACTGACCTGGCTGAGAGATGGTAGAATGCAGTATCAGCAGACTTTCTCTGCCCTGCTGAGGCTTAGACTCTTTGTTGTTGTTATTGTTGTTATATTAGAATTTATTTTTTTGAAATTGACCAGAGAGAGCAAGAGAGAAAGCAAGAAAGCAAGCTGCCAGGTCCAGGACTCAAACCAGTCAGCCTTGTGGGAGTCCAGCTGCCTTAGTCACTGCGCCACCTGCTGGCCCCCACTAAACAGCTACCTTGATGGGCAGGGAGAAGAGATAGATCTCCTCCAGGGATTTGATCTTCATGTCTTCGATCAGGCGGCCCAGCTTGGTGACCGGGATCCACTCCTTGTCCTTGTCCTTGCCTCCATGAGCTCTGACCATGGAGGCTGCTGCCAAACCCTCCACGGAAGCTGCTGGGGCCTCCTATCCCAGGACCCCCAGGGCTTCCAGGCCCTGCCACTGCACCAGCGTCATCCGCCATTTGGTGTTTTCTTGGAGAAGAAGCGAGGCTTAGACTCTTGAATGTAGAGAAGGTAGAACTCTTTTTCTCTGCAGCCAATTTTCATTTTTCCTGCACCCAATTTTATATATCTTCGTGTCTTCATAGATGATCATTCTGGTCTTCCAACAGCTTTTCTCCAGGTTTCCTCCCAGGCCCCCCCAGTCGTGGGGTATTTCTCCAGAGGATGCCTGGGCTGTGATGATCTATTTAGAAGCAGGAAGGCAGCTCTTGTATAAAAAGAACATCGCTTTCATGTAAAAGCATGCCTCCTGGGCCCATCACAGGCAGCCACATCAAGCAGTCCATTTGTCAACACACTTCTTTCAGGCCGGGCCCGCAGGCACAAAACTGATAGACCAGTCCTCCTTCCTTCCTCATTTCCTCCCTTCCTTCCCTCTTTTCCTTTTACTCTTTACTCTCTTCCTTCTCCTCAGAGGATCCCTCAGATGCTTGCGATGTCAGAGCAAACATCCATGCAGGGATATGGATCCCTTCATCTCCACATAATTTTGTCCAAGGTGTAGCCATCGTCCTTGGGGTTAAAAAGAAAAGAAAAAAAAAAAGAAAAAAAAGTGGATGGAGGGAATCTTTATTAAGCATCCACTGAGTGCCATGTAAACTCACAAGCCTGCAGAGCTGCTGCTTCCCATCCAGACAGATGAGGGTGAGTGTGTAGTCAAGTAAGTTACTGGTGAAGGCAGAACTAGAACTGGAGGGGGCCCAGAAGTTGGCATAATGGCTGTGTCCCTGGACTCCCATGTAGTTGGCCACGGTTCGAGTCCCAGACTCGGTGGCTTAAACTCACGCTGGACGCATGTGCATGACATCCCAGGAAGAGAATGGAGGAGAAGGGATTGTGGTGTCCTGGGGGTGATTTCTCGCTTTCTGTCTGTCTCTCTCTGTCTTCCTGGTGAGCGCCTGCACCCTGTGGCAAAAACCTCTCCAAAAAAAAAGAAAAAGAAGGAAGGAGGGAGGAGGAGGGAGGGGGGAGGATGAGGGAAGAGGAGAAGGAGAGAGGAGGAAAAGAAGGAGAAGAAGAAGAACAACAACTAGAACTGGAGGCTTCTGACTCCAGAGCTCATGACTTCCAAGCATCTGAGCTACAAAAACTGTAACCCCTAATAAGGCTTCTTCTGAAAATCAGCACACTGCCGTAAGACCACAATAAAAAGAACCCACACATACTCATACCGAATGATATACAAGTCACAATATGAAAGAATTTTGCAGCACACTGTATCCTGCCTGTTCGTTGCTCACAAGGGCTAATCATAAATTATTCTGGAATGTTGCGAGCAGATTATTAAGTCATTAGTGGCTTAAAATCAGCCATGGTGGGACTAGTCATACCACTGAAATTGGTAAACACTAAAGCTTTGCTTTAGTTTTTATTGTATTTTAATGGTTTGGTTTTGGTCTGCCAATTGACCAGCATACCACTGATGACTCTCACAGATGCTAAGTGAAAGTAGCCAGACATAATAAGGATATATTCTGTGACCCAATATTCTCTATGAAGGAGCTTCAGAGCAGACAAAGCCGGCCAATGGCGACAGACTCAGAGTAGTGTCATGGAGTACAACTGGGCCCCTTGGGAGCTGGTCATGTCTGTGCCTTGATCATGGCGGTGGTTATCTGGGCATGCTTAGTGTACGGGCATTCATTTATGATGGGATGTTTTTTACTGACACAGCCTCATAACAACCCCATGCATCTTGGTGAGAATTGTGTGTGTGTGTGTGTGTGTGTGTGTGTGTGTGTAAGAAAAAAAAAAGGTCATTGATCAAACATTTTTAAAAAGATTAAAAGAAACTTCCCATATAATACTTGTGAAGAGCTCAGCATCAGAAGTCAGAGGCTCCATCCAATTCTACATAGTTGGGCAAGTTTCCTCATCACTATAGGCCTCAGTTTCCCCATCTGTTAAGTAGTGATTAAAAAGAAAAACTTACTTATAGGGTTGTCGAGGAGACTCAATATGTATTGCATTATGTTAAACAGTGCAACTATCCAATCCCTTGATGATGGTGGTGGTGGTTCAGCCCCAGGGAAGGGTAGGAAAGAAGGGGGGAAAAAGAGAAAGACTGCTATTTCAGTGAACAGTCAGTGAAGGAAAGCACATCATTTCTGCTGGGTGTGTACTTGTCACTGCCCTCTTCCCGTGGCTGGCTGAGCTTTCTGCTAAATCTGAAAATATTAACTGCAGAAAGTCAGAATGGGCCTTGTCAAACTACCCCAATTTGGAACAAGTTTGATTCTGGGGTACACCTGGGCATATGGTCCATCCTAGATTCACATGGAGACACCAAGAAAGATATGTGAAGAAAACACCAATAATGAAAACCACAAAGTTTCCATTTCCCTCAGAGTGAGTACTAATAGACTAGAGCATCTCATACTTTGATCCTAATATGATTTTCCTCTGGTCTATTAGTAAATATGAATTGTAGATTCTCAGGTTCAAAAGACGCGGAGGCCCTCTCATCCAATTGCCCACTGCTTAAATTCTGGAATAAATTCCCTAGCCAGTGGGTGTCCAGCCAATGCATCCAACCTCTGCACACTTCCAGGAACAGAGAATTCACTCCATGCCATCTGTGCACTGCTCTAGGACAGCATTATCACACAGCACAGAGGAATCACCTGACTGTGACTCCCCACTGAGCATGGCTCTATGCCTTGAGGCCACGCAGCAGCATCAGAAAGACACCTCTTTGTAGGCCAGCCAGTGGCACAACAGTAACATGATGCGCTGAGAGGCTGACCCACATGGAAATGTTCCAGGTTCACGGGTGTACTTGTGCACACGAGACTGGGGAGGGATTGTGGTGTGAAGACTGTTAGAGGTCTCTCCCTCTCCTTCTGTCTCTTTCCCTCTCTCACTCAAAGAAAGAAAGAAAAAAGAGAAAAAGAGAGATAGAGGGAGGGAGGGAGGGAGGGAGGGAGAAAAAGGTGGAGGGGAAGGGAAAGGGGAAGGAGAGAAAAAAGAAAAAACGTAAAAGAAAAAGCATCTTCTCCTCAAAGCCTGTTTTTTTGTTTTGTTTTTTTGTTTTGTTTTGTTTTGTTTTGTTTTAAAACAACTCTTAAATTGGGCCAGCAGAAGGTGTAGTTACATCCATCACTGGGTTCCCACATGGCTAACTGTGGTTCAAGTCCTAGACGTAGTAGCTTGAAATTCACGCCAGGTGCATATGTGTGCGCACCCAAGATCCTGAGGCGAGAATGAAGGAGAAGGGATTGTAGTGTGGCAATTCCCCCTGGGGAGTGATTTCTCACTTTCCCTCTCACTGTTTCTGTCTGTCTGTGTGTCTCTCTTCAGTGAGCATATGTGCCCTAGTGGGGAAAAATACTCCTAAATTTTTTCCCATCATGGACCCAGATCTTTTGCAGTCTGTCTCTGCCTATACTTTCAGCATGTCTTCCAACATTGCTGCCACTCTCTTCTTTAGCAGTAATGGACTCTCCTTGGTGACTCCTGCATGTGCTGGTCCCTTCACCCCAACATCATCTCCACAATCCCAGCTCAGATGTTGCTTCTCACCTCTCTACTAGGCTTATCAACATTCATCTGTCCCCCCCGCCAGCCTCCCCTGCTAGTTAGCATCTCCTTCCACACCACCTCCAAGGCTCTTCTCCTGTTCCACTGCTCTGGAACCAATTCATTGCACATTTCTCTCCCACTAGACTGAATTCTTGGATCAGGGACCACTTTTCTTTTTCCGTCTTCCAGCACCTTCCATCCATTTTACACCTATCATATCCATCATTTTTACAGATGATTTTCCTCCTCTGATAACCAAAGTCTGCCAAGTATGTGTTTGTATGGATTAGCTGGTTCTGTTGTCTAAGAACTGCCAAGAGTAGATTTCCTGATATAAATCACAGTTTGTGTAGAAATAGCAGCTATGTTAAGCAATATGTTCAGATGCTAATCTCACTTAAGCCCAGTACAGCAGAGCATTTCTCAACACAGATTTCTAAGAAAAAAGCTACAGAGAGAGTTCCAATTACAAGATTTATTCACAGAAGCTAGCCATGGCTGTAAAAGTCAGTATGCTTGGTGTGTGGTACATAGAACACAGCCCCTTCGGTGATGCTTTTGCTGCTTTGGATCTTGATCACGTTGCAAAATTAGTAATCTACCAGGCTGGAATCTGTCACAAGTTACCTAAATGAAGCACATTTCTTCTAACTAAAAATGCAACTCCAGAATTTGAACTTAAGCAAAGATGGAGATATACTTTTCCTTATTCTTCCTGCTAAGTAAAACTAAAAACCCTAGACATTAGGGCCAGCCAATGGCAGGGTGGCTAAAGTGGTTGGATCCCACATTGATAATCACGTGGTTCAAGTCCCTGATCCAGTGGCTTAAGAAACATGCTAGGCACAGATGTAAACCCAAAATCCCAAAAGGAGGGAGAAAAGGAGTCAGGATTGTGCCATGACCATGCCCCATGGAAGGTTCTCTCTCTCTCTCTCTCTCTCTCTCTCTCTCTCACTCACTCACACACACACACATACCACACCCTCACCCTCTGACAAATATATGTGTGTATATATATATATATATATATATATATATATACATACATACATACACACACACACACACACACACACACACACACACACACATTCCTGGGCATTAGATGTATTGGGTTGTTGAAAAAGTCATGATGTATTTTTTTAAATATTTTTCTATGCAAAAATACATCATGACTTTTCTAACAACCTAATAAATTAAATAAAGATATAAGAATATTCTGAGAGGTGGAAAGAAAGCAGACAGGTCAGGGACCTCAGGACCCAAGTAATAAAACAACAAGGAATTTCCTGAGCTACCTTTTCACCTCATATATCTCAGACTTGGAGCTGAAAAGTCAGCAAACTGGAAACACCAATGGACACAGATAAAAGCAGCTTCAACAAAAGTCTGCTCTTCTTAGCCAGAGAGCCAAGAAAAGACAGTTTGGCAGATAATAACCACAAACTCTAGCCAAACACCATAGAACAAACTGTGGCCAAGTCACTACCCATCCCAAGAAAAGCCAAGCAGGGTGCTAGACTTTCACCCTTGCCAAGCTGCAAGATAATGCCCCAAGCCAGTCAGGTAGTGTCAGAGAAGGTTGAGTAGGAGCTTAGACTTCCTTCTAAAAAATACCCCTGCCCTCACATGATGCCAGTGGAGACCACCTGGGAAGTCTAGATTTTTACTCCAATTCATTGTACTAAGACATCCCTATCTCTGCTAGGGTAATCTAGCTGAGAGAGGTAATCTGCTATGGTAATCTCTCTCTGGAGAGTCAGTATATTCACCACAGCCCAGCAGTGATAAGGCCAAGACCCTCCTCTCCCAAATAGTGGTGTTAGTTGAGGCCCTATAGGGAGCAGTAATAAGTTACTTCTCTCTCTCAGCCAGGGTGGAATCAATAGATACCAACACTAATATGACAGAGTTAGAATTAACCAACAAAGATTTTAAACCAGCTATCATAAAAATGCTTCAATGAGCAATAACAAACACACTTGAAACCACTGAAAAAAAAAAAAACAGAAATTATCAGCAAATAAATTAAAAGCCACAGCAAAGAAAAAGAATCTTCTATATATCACATACATGGGAAAATAAATATGTAGATAGATAAAACCAAATAGAAAAAAAAATTTTTTTGAGAGATTTTTGCTATAGGGCACGTGCGCTCGCCAGACAGACAGAGAGAGATAAAGAGATAGAAAGCGAGAAATCACCCCCCAGGGGGGATGGCCATGCTGCAATCCCTTCTCCTCCATTCTCCTCTCGGGATCTTGGGCATGCACGCACACGTGCCCGGCGTGAGTTTAAGCCACCAGGTCCGGGACTTGAACTGCAGTCGACTACGTGGGAGTCCAGAGACATAGCATTATGCTAACTGTTGGTCCCTACAAATTATTTTTTAAAAGCTCAGTGGTTGGGCTCAACAATAGAATAGAGAGTATGGCAGAAAGAATCAGTGAGATGGAAGACAGAACAATGGAAATAATCCAGTTTGACCAACAGTGAAAAAGTAGAATGAAAAAAAGAAAAAGAGCCACAGGGATCTAGAATACTATAACAACAAATACATCATCTTTCATGTCGCCTGAGTTCTAAAAGAATAGGAGCAAGAAGATGGGGCTGATAAATAATTCAAGGAAATAATGACTAAAAACTTCCCAGGTTTGGCAAAACCTTCAGATTCAAAAAGCTGAGCAAACCAAATCAGAAGCAAACAAAAAAAATTCATGCAAAAGTCTATCACAGTCAAACTTCTGAAAATTTAAACAAAAATGTCTTAAAACAGTGAGGGAGAACTAACACCTTACCTATGCACAAAAAAACAATTCGGGGCCAGCACTTGGAGTGGCAGTTAAGATGTTGGATTCCCACATGGCTGACAATGGTTCAAGTGCCAGACTTGGAGGCTTGATAATCACACCAGGCACATGTGCATACATGCCTAAATTACAGGAGGAGAATGAAGGAGAAGGGGACTGTGGTGTGATCATCCCTCCGGGGGGGTGATTTCTCACTTTCTCTGTCTGTCTCTCTGGTGAGCACATGCACCCTATAATAAAAAAATCTCTTTAAAAAAAAAAAAGACAATCAAGATGACACTATATTTATATAGAAAACCATGCAATCTAGAAGGAAGTAGCATATTTTTCAAGTATTGAGAGAAAGTGACTATCCACATTGAACCCTATATCTAGCAAAACACCAAAAATAAAGAGAAAGTCAAGGCATTCTCAAAGGGGGGAAAAACTGAGTTTGTAGCAAGCAGACATAAAAAAATGCTAAAGGAAGTTCTATAAATACAAAAGAAACTATGAAAAAAGGAAACTTGAAAAGTCCATAAGGAAAGTAAACAGCAAACAAAAATATAGATAAATACAGCTCTTTTCTTTTTCTCTTGAGTTTTCTATTCTATGTTCAACATCTTGAGCAAAAGTTATGGCACTGTCTGATGTGGTTGTAAATATGTAACAGAAAATTATATTGTAATTGAGAATAAGAAAAGAACATAATAGCAGGTAATATATCTATACTTACCAGAACTGGTAAAATGATGAAACCAGTAGACTTACCACAATAAGTTATGAACATATAGTATAATACCTCAGACAACCACCAAAATGCCATTCAATGAGATACACTCAAAAACTATATAGACCTTAGTTGATTTTTTAAAAACTTAAAATAAGCCACAGAAAATAAGAGGAAATACAGAGAGAAAAGAAAGGAAAAAAATTCAGATTGACGTCCTATTGATAATTCTGTTAAATGTCCATTAAAATACAGACATTGGCAGAATGAATTAAAGAACATAACCCAACTCTATAATGTATACAAGAAGCTCACTTAAAACACAAGAACATAGGTTGAAAAGTTAAAAATGAAGATTACATGTAATCTTATAATTAAAAGACAAGAGGGATGGCTATGTTAATATCAGATAAAGTAGACTCCGGAGCAAAGAAAATTACCAAAAACAGAAAGAGAGGTGGTATGATGATAAAAGGGCCAATCCACCAAGAATATTAAGGAATCGTTAATGTGTATACAATAGAACTGTGAAACACACAAAGCAAAAATCGATAGAACTGAAAGGGAAAAGAGATCCATCCACAATCAAGGTGGAATCTTCAGTATAGCTCTCTCAAGAACAAAGAGACATAAAAATGACAAATATGTAGAAAAATAGAACATCATCATCAAACATGTTCTAACCAACATTATAAAATGTTCCATCTAACAACAGAATATATATTATTTTAAATTGCCTACAAGATATAAATCAAGAGAGACTATATATCAAGCCATAAAACAAACTTCAACAGAGCTGGCTTCATGGTACAGTGGTAATGTGATACTCAGGAGAAGCCAGATCCCACATAGCAACCACAGTTTGAGTATTTAGTCCAGTCAGTAGAAAATAACTATGGGCATGAGCACCAGTGCCCAAGATCCAATGGGATGGAGTAGTTAAAGAAAGGGATCATGGGGTGTCCAAACCTGTGGAAGCTGTCCCTCTCTCTCCCATTTTTTTTTTCTCTCTCTCTCACTCACACATACACACTTACATGCATGCACACACAATTTATCATGAACGTAGAAAAGAAAAATTTAAACAAATTTGAAAGAATTTAAATCATACAGTTTATTCTCCAGCCACAACGGACTCAAATTAGAAATTGAGAAGGAAAAATCTCAAAACAATTGGAAATCAAACATGCTTCTAAATAATCCATAGGTCAAAGAGGAAGCCTCAAGGGATTTTTTTTAATCTTTTTTTTTTTTTTTTTAGAGGTTTTTGCTATAGGGCGCATGCGCTCGCCAGAGAGACAGAGAGACAGAAAGCGAGAAATCACCGCCCAGGGGGGATGGTCACGCCGCAATCCCTTCTCCTCCATTCTCCTCTCGGGATCTTGGGCACGCACGCACATGTGCCCAGTGTGAGTTTTAACCCACCGGGTCTGGGACATGAACCGCGGTCGACTACATGGGAGTCCAGCGACATAGCCATTACACTAACTGCTGGTCCCAGGATTTTTAAAAAATATATTAAACTAGGGGAATGGATGGTGACACAGTGGTAAAACACAATGGTCTGTGAGACTGGGAGTTTCCTAGATTCTCATCCAGATACCCTTCCAGAGTAAAGCTAACTACATGTACACATGATCCAGGGCTGGCTGGGGGTTGGTCACAGCATTAAGATTCTGTTCTGGGGACTGGTAGGTGGCAACGTGGTTAAGATGTTGGATTCCCACATGGTTGACAACAATTCAAGTTCCAGACCTGGTGTCTTGCTTTCTCACTTTCCCTTTTTCTCTCTCTCTTTCTCTGATCAAATTAAAAATAACAATAGTAATAATAATAATACCAACAATAAAATAAATAATTCTTTTTAAAAAAGACTCTGTCATGGATGCTTTCTCTTCTTCACTCACTCACTCACTCACTCATGAAAGGAGAAATATAATAGCTTAAGTAACATTAATAAAAATACACTCAAATTAAAAATACAACATAGCAAAAGTTATGAGACACAGTTAAAGCAGTGCTAAGGGGGAAATTAAATGTATACATTAGAAGGAAGAAAACTCTCAATCTAAGCTTCTATTGTACTTCGAGAACCCAGAAATAAAGAGCAAAATACACTCAAAACAAACAGAAACAAATTGCAATTAGAACAGAAATCAATAAAAACTAAAATGAAACAAACAGGGACAACTGACAGAGAGGAAGGTAATAGAGAGGTTTCCCCCACTCCGGGCCAGGGTGGGGAAGACAAGGCACCACACCCTAGACAACCTCCTGATCTGCTCAAGTCCTATCCCCATCCAGAATCCCCAGGCTCTATAGTTGCAGATTCTGCTGAGAGTCTCACAGGTAGGTTTGCCTCCTGCCCTTGTTTGACGACCTTCTTAGCAACATCCAGGCAGCCAGGCACAGAGGGTCACTCTGCCTATGGGCCGTGTAGGTTGTGTAGAATCTGTTTCTTGTGTCTCACAGATAGAATTGCCTAGGGCCCCTCCTAAACTGCTTTTTCAGGGCTGTACTCAGGTCCAGAGAATCATCTGCTGCCATAATTTAGAGATAGGGTACTTAAGCCAGCTTGGATCTGAAGGACACAGCCAGCCCCTGGCTCCTCCTGGAACATCTTGGCAAGGCTGCACCCAGATCCTGTGGACTACTCTGCATACTCTTTCACTGACTGCCTTCTTAGGGTCAAATTCTGGCCTTGTAAAAAGCACCACTTTCAGGTGGTACATACAGGCCACTTAGGACCCATGTCCAGGGTCTCATAGGTAGATTTGCCTCCTGGATCACCTTGCTAATGCGCCAAGTGGGACTGAAGAGCTACTCCACATCCAGCTCTCACATACAGGCTATGCAAGTCCTACTCTGATCTGAAAAATCCAGCTGGTTTCTGGCCCCTCTGGGACCATTTGCCAGGGTCACATTTGGAACTTAAGACTGTCCTGCCCTGACATTACAGAATTTACTTCAAAAATTAGGAAGAAGTGAGTACTCCATCAGATGCCTAAAATTCAATACAGACACACAAGAAATATTAAAGAAAAAAAGAAAAAAAGAAAATGTTTCTCCTCTCCTCAAAATGAACAGAATATGGGGGCAGTAGGTGGCATGGTGGTTAAGGGCACTAGACTCCCACATGACCAACTGTGGCTTGTTTTCTCACTTTCTCTCTCTCTCACTTTGTCCCTCTCTGGTCAAATTAACAAATAAAATAATTATTAAACACACACACACACACACACACACATACAATAAACTGCTCACCAACAATAGATAAGATACAAGAAATCACAGAAATGTCACAAAAGGAATTCAGAATATTGATCATAATCAAATTCAATGAAATGCAAGAGAAAATAGACAATTCCAGGAGATAAGATAAACATTCCATGACATGAAGAAGGAAGCCTATCAATAAAGAGTTAGAGGGACCAGCAGGTGGTGTAATGGTTATGTAGCTGGACTCCCACATGGCTGGCTGCAATTCAAGTCCTGGACCCAGAGGCTTGAAATGCATGCTGGGCATGTGTGCATCCTTGCCCAAAATCCTGAGAGAAGAGTGGAAGAGAAAGGCTTGTGGTATGGCCATCCCCCCGGGGGGGTAATTTCTGTCTTTCTGTCTCTCTGTCCCTCTCTGTCTTTCCAGTGAGCACACACGCCTTTATGGCAAAAATCTCTCTTAAAAAAGAGAGAGAGAGAGAAAGAGACATCCTAAAAAAAAACTTAAAACAGAATTTCTGGATATAAAGAAAGTATTAACAGATTAGTCCGCACAGAAGAAAGAACCTCTGAGATTGAAGACAAAATCTACAATTTAGTCCAAGTTACCAAAAAGAATGAAAAAATAACCACTAAAAGGACAATATATAAAAAATTTCGGACACTATTAAACAGTTGACTAGCCATATAACAGGTATTCCAGAAAGTGAAGAGATGGATAAACACATCACAAATCTCTTTCATGAAATACTATCTAAAAACTTTCCAAATCTAGAGAGAAACACAGACATCCAAATACAGGAAATAGAAAGAACATGATGGGACCAGCAGGTGGCGTGGTGATTAAGGTGCTGGACACTCCCACATGGCCGACCACAGTTTGAGTCCCGGACCTGGCGGCTTCCTTTGTCCCTCTGTCTGTCTGTCTGTCTGTCTCTCTCTCTCTCTCTCTCTCTCTCGTCAAATTAAAATAAATGAATAAATAAATTAAATAATTTTTTTTTAAAAAAAGAAAGAACATGAAGTAGATTCAACATAATACCCTTTACAAGGCACATCATAGCCAAATTGGCAAAAGTCAAAGACAATGTTCTAAAGATGGCAAGAGAAAAGCATCAAGTTATTTACAAATGATACTCCATACCTCAGACCTCTCAACAGAAACAATGCAAACAAGGAAGGAAGGGGAAGACATATTTCAAATTCTAAAATTTTTTTTTTTAAATTTCAGCCAAGGATATGTAAAAAGAGACAAAGTACACCATATCTATCATATTAAATGGATTAATTCACCAATAAAACATAACAATTACAAATGTTTACATGCCCAACATCAGGGTATTTAAATACGTAAAAGAAATACTGTTAGATCTAAAGGGAGAATAGAGTGCAACACACTTACTCTTAGGGACTTCAGTCCCACACTGTCACCAATCAACAGGTCATCTAGACAAAAAATAATAATAATAAACAAACAGACATGGGAACTAAATGATATCATAAATTAAATGGGCCTGCCAGACATTTATAGAACATTTTACCTAATAGTTACAAAATACATATTATTCTCAGCTCCACATGAAATGTTTCTAAATACTGACCATGTAACAGGGCACAAAACAAGCCTTTATAAATTTAAAAGTATAGAAATGAATCTAGCATCTTCTCTGAATACAGTGGAATTAAATTTGAAATCAACAACAGAGCCTTTGAAAATACACAAAAACATGAAAACCAAATAATTTATTCCTGAAAAAATTCAAAATGATTGAAGAAATTAAGACTGAAATTTGAAAATTTCTTGAAACAAATTTTAATAAAAACACAACTCTCCAGAATCTCTGGAACACAGTGGTAACAGTCCTAAGAAAGAAGTTTACGGCAGTTAGTGTTCACAAGAAAAAAAAAAACAATAGAAAGATGGCAAATAAATAGCATAATGACACATCTCAAGGAACTGGAAAAGCAAGAACGAAAACATACTAGAAGAAAAGAAACAAGCATTAGAGCAGAAATAAATGAACAGAAAATTTTAAAAATACAAAAACTCAACAAATTAAAAACTTGTATTTTGAGAGGATAAATAAAATTGAAAAACAGTAGCTAGACTGACCATGAAAAACAGAGAAAGTAACCAAATAAATAAAATTGAGGGACCAGCAGATGGAGTAATGGGTATATTGCTGGACTCCCACGTAGTTGACCAGGTTCGAGTCCTGGACCTGATGGCTTAAAAGATGCCAGGCATGTGTGTGTGCATGCCCAAAATCCCAAGAAGAGAATAGAAAAGAAGGGACTGCAGCATGGCCATACTCCCTGGGTTGTGATTTCTTACTTAATGTCTCTCTGTCTCTCTCTGTCTCTGTAATGAGTGCATGCACACTATAGCAAAAAATCTCAAATAAATAAATAAACAAACTTGGTAATAAAATAGACAATATTACAACAGATATCACAGAAATAGGTCAGGAGAGAATATTATTTGCAACTATAAGCCAATAAACTGGAAAAATTTAGATAGGATGGACAAATTTCTGGCCACATACAAAATATTTAAATCAAAGGAAGAGAAAGAAAGCCTGAATAGACACATAACAAACAATAATAATGAATCAGTAATAGTCTCAACAACAAAAAGCCCAGGTCCTACTGGCTTTACAACCAAATTCTACAAAACTTTTAAAGAAGAATTAACACCAATTCTCCTCAAATTATTTCTAAAGATTCAAATGGATGAAACCCTCCCTAACTCATTCTATTGGGCCTCCATCACCTTGATACCAAAAATGAACAAGGACTTATAAAAAAAAAAGAAAGGAAGGAAGGAAGAAAACTACAGACCAATATCCCTGCTAAATACAGATACAAAAATCCTGAACAAAATACTAACAAATGAAATCTAACAGCACATTAAATTCAATGTGATTTAGATCAAATTACTGGTGCCATCACTCACAGAAATAGGGAAAAAAAAAACATAAAATTTGTCTGGAATCATAATAGACCCTGTATCAGTAAAGCAATATTGTGCATGAAATAATTAAATAATTAATTGTAGGAGGGATCTCACTACCTGACCTCAAAATACATTACAAATCTGTGTTAATCCAAACAGCATGGTACTGGCACAAAAACAAACACACAGACCAGTAAAACAGAGTAGAGAATCCAGATATAAATCCCATCACAAACAGTCAACTGATTTTTGACAAAAGGCACAAGACAATTCAGTGAAGAAAAGAAATTCCTTTCAAAAAAATGAAATTTGTTGGAAGAATTGAATATCCTCCTGCAGAAAAATGAAACTGAACCCCTATCTCTCACCATTAACAAAAGTCAACTCAAAGTGGATCAAATATCTAAATATAATGCCTCAAACTATAAAACTCCTTGTGAAAAACACAGGGGAAACACTTGAAGACACTGGAATAAGAAAAGATTTTTTTAAATAAAACCCCTAAAGTGCAGGCAATAATTAAAAAAATAAACAAGTGTGATTATATCAAGCTAAAAATTTCTGCACAGCAAAGAAAACAATGACTAGAATAAAAAGACAACCCACAAAATGGGAGAAAATTCTTGTAAACTATGCTGCAAATAACAATTGATAATCACAATATATAGGGAACTCAAGCAGCTCACCTCTAGAAAAACTAACAATCCAATTTAAAAATGGGCAAATAAGCTTCCTCTCAAAGGAAAACATACCAATGGCTCAAAAGCATATGAAAAAAATATTCAGTGTCTCTTGTTATAAGAGCAATGCAAATCAACACCACCATGAGGTATCACTAATTCCAGTCAGAATGGCTATTATCAAAGAACATAGAACAAGTACTGTTGAGCCTGTGGTAAAAAGAGAACTATTCTGCACTGCCGATGTGAATGTAAATAAATATAGCCACTATGGAAAACAATAAGGAGGTCCCTTGAAACCTATAAATAGAACTACTGTAATCTCACTCCTTGCTATTTACCCAAAGGACGGGAGAACATTCCATTGGAAAGACACTTGCATAGCCATATTTATTGCAACATTATCTACAATAGCTAAGACATGTGCCCAACAACTGATGACTGGATTTTTCAAATGTGGCACATATACACTATGGAATATTACGCAGACATGAAGAACAGTGAGCCTCTGTCATTTGATACAAAGTGGATGAATACAGAATATTTAATGCTAAGTGAAATAAGTCAGACTATTCAAAACCAACACTGTATATTCCTGCTCAATATGTACCAGATATCTGCACTCTATGACAGAAATTGAAAGATTCAGAGACAGTAGAGAAGACAAGTATAGATACCAGAGACTGTATGAGAGGAGGATGAGTAGTGAGGAGTGGGTGGGAGGGGCTCAGAAAAAAAGGCATATAACAGACACAAGAATATAAAGTTCTTTGTTGAAAGCAATGCATATGGTAATGTATTTGATTTGATTACCACATACTGCATACATGCTTTGAAAAACCATATTATATATCATAGAGTTGTACAATTAAATGTAAATAAGAAATTATAAAATAAATCATTTTATCTACAGCTAACTTTATTATTAATGGTGAGAGACTGAATACCAAGAATAAGACAAGGATGTCAATTCTCTTATCCAATATGGTACTAGAATTTTTAGCCAATGTAAAACTAGAAAACAACAAATGAAATTCAACAAGAAACACTTTTGGAATATTTGAGATGGCATGATAGTACATGTAGAAATTCCAAGGAATCTATCATTTTAATTTTAGGGGGTTTTTTTCCTCCATTTCTTGTTTTCCCTATTTCTTTATTCTTGATTTCTCATGGGTTACTTGAATATTTTTTGGAGTGTCATTTTATTTAATTATAATGTTTCTGAGACTATTATTTTATATAGTTAGTGGTTGTTCTAGTTATCACTACACATATATGCAACTTATCACTGCCTACTGCTGTTAACATTGGTTTTACCACTTCAAGTGAATTACAGAAATCTTCATTTCATTTAGATCCCTTTATCATCTTCACTCACTAAGTATAATAATCTTAAAAGTACTCCCCCTACATATATTGAGTACTACATCAAATAGTTTTATGATTTTGATTTCAACCATAAGATTATAAAATATAGTTAAAGAAACCCATGAGGTAAAGAATAAACTATTATATTTCTTTTTTTTTTTTTTTTTGATAGAGAGACATAATGAGAGGGAGAGGAATTGAACACCACCAATGTGATATGGTTGTGCTGCAGTTCCTTCTCTATTTCTCCACCCTGTCAAGATCTGGGACACATAGGCATATGCACCGAGCATATTTTCCAAGTCTCTGGGTCTGGGATTTAAACATGTGGTTGGCCATGTGGTACCTGGCTCCATTAATCACCTAGGTTCCGGCCAGCCTGTTACTGTGTTTATTTCTATTTCAGTCCATTCCATTATTCATTTGTTTCTTTTGATTAAAGAGCTTTATTGGACATTTTTAAAGGGTGGCTATAATAGCAGCCACTTACCTTAGTTTTCTTTCATCTGTGAATATTTTTATTTCTCTTCCAACCATGAAGGATACTTCCACTGGATATCAAGTTGAGATTGACAGTTCTTTACTTGCAGCACCTGAAAAATGTGCCATTTCTTTCTGACCTCCATCGTTTCAGATGAGAAAAACCATTGTGACTCCAACCAACCTCATTTTATAGGTAGTGAATATTTCTCTGTGCCAAAGAATTTTAAGAATTTTGGGGGGGTTTGTATTCTCAGATTTGGCTGTGATGTGTTTTTGCATACATCTCCTTGAGTTTATCCTATTTTTTTTTAAGGTTTTTGCTATAGGGCATGTTTGCTCGCCAGACAGACAGAGAGAGACAGAGAGAGAGAAAGCAAGAAATAACCCCCCAGGGGGGATGGTCACGCCGCAATCCCTTCTCCTCCATTCTGCTCTTGGGATCTTGGGCACGAACGCACACGCGCCCGGCGTGAGTTTTAACCCACCAGGTCCGGGACGCGAACCGCGGTCGACTACATGGGAGTCCAGCAACATAGCCATTACGCTAACTGCTGGTCCCGAGTTTATCCTATTTAGGGTTATATTCACTTCATGAATCTGAAGATCCTTGTCTTTTGCTAATGTTGACAAGTTTTCAACCATTAGTTCTAATATGTTTTCAGTCCAGCACCTTACACAGGGCTTCACTATGTCATCTTTGTAGCTGCTTCTGCTGTGGGCAGAGGGGCTCACCCACCAATCCTGGCTTATGAATGAATCCTGGAATAGCCAGGGCTTGATTCAAACAAACCACTGACCCTATAGAGGCATGGACATAGAGCTGAGGCTGGGCTTCCCACAAAGTCTCTGTGGGCTTCCTTTTCTCTAGTCCTTTGACCAGGGAGAAGAGGATGGGGTTTTTTGTTGTTGGTTTTTGGTTTCTTTTTTTGAGAAAGATATAGTCTCACAAAAATGAATGTTTCTTTAATCTAAAGATTCAAAGCTGCTCTTATTTTAATTTTTAAAACAGATTTTGTTCTGGGTGTTTGTTGTTATTGTTGTTGTTTGCCATAGGGCACATGCATTTGCTGGAGAGAGACAGAGGGAGGGAAATGAGAAATCATCCCACAGGTGGAATGGCCATGCCACAATCCCTTCTCCATTCTCCTCTCAGGATTTTGGGTACATACACAATGTGCCCAGGGTGATTTCCGAGCAGCAGGGTCCAGGACTTAAACTACAGAGCTATGTGGGAGTCCAGTGCCACAACCACCATGCCACTTGCTGACCCTTCATTTTAATTTTATAGGATGAAAAGTTTATAGTTTGCTCAATGTATTGTATAGGCACTAAATGAACCAAAATCTAAATTTCTCTTGGTGTCTATCATCCTTTATTAAGAGACCTGTGCCTCCTGCTCTTGGTCCAGCTCAATAGATAGATTTATAGATTTCTCTTCTGCCTGCTTCATGCATCTCTCCATTCCTGCCCATAATGTGCAGAGGGGCAAAGAAAATATATAATCAGGATTGTTTTGTTGTATCTCAGTTGAGAGTAAATTGACTGTGGGAACACCTAAGAGATGTGCGTGTCAAGAGCCAGAGCTTGGGGACTTGACATTTTTATAATATTTTGGCAGTTTAGTGGCTATATTTATTACATTCTTGTTCTTGGCTACGTTCCAGATAATCAAGGCTGCTGAAAAAGTTGCCTCTAAATAAACGAAGTATTTCTGCATTTACTTGGTAAAGATTCCCCTGCCTCTCAAAAACACCTAACAGTTTTAAGCTTGCGACACAGACTCAATTCCTTTTTGGGTAGAATACTCAAAAGAGAAGATACTTTTTTCTACTTTCCTATTCTGAGAAAATAACTGAAGTATATTTTATAACACTTTCCCCCAAAAAATTGTTTCTGTGCCAAAATCAAACATGAGATTTTAACCCAAAATGAAATCTGACAATGCCATGGGTAATTTAGTTATAGCTCGTCTACAAGAAAATAGGATAGAGGGAAAAGGGGATTTCAGTTGAACTTTGTTGGAAATTAAATCCAATTATGATTAACATTAACCATGTACTAGATGAACCATTTCCAAATTGTAGAACACTCCTATTCTAGACCCAGATATTAATTATAAATTCCAGTGCCAGAAACCCTCCATCATTGAGAAGCAAGCCTGGAAGGCTACAACACAGGCCCTGGATTTAGGCCTAGCTAATAAATAGGCCTGTGTGACATAAGAGGATAAAAATAATGGACTGCCAAATACTTCTGAACTCACTTGTCTGGAGTCATGATGGGTCCCTAAAATAATCATATACCCTAATTTCCTAATGACCTTTGGGTCAAGGCCAAATCTTTATTAACAGTATGTACACAAGAACTTGAAAACCACCCTTTCTTTTCTTGCTTCTGTTTCACTCTGATGCATGATAAAAGGAGTTATTTGGGTGATCCGGCATCCCCCTTCAGACACACTGATAATTTACCCCTGAATGGTTAGATGATGTGTAACTGCTATAGCTTCCCTTTCTCACCTAGCCACCAAACGATGTGGGCAATTACATCATATGGGGCCATACTTCCCTCCTCAGGCTCAGCTTTGGCTCTCCCCAGGGCTCAAAGAATAGCAGCTTTTTAAGGAAATTGCCTCCCAGAAACTGTCGCTTCTGTAGACTTTATCCTTCCATGGCAAAAGTAGTCTGGCACCAGTGTCAGCAATGGCTCTGGGCCAACAGTTCCTGCATCTGGTTGTGCATGTGACAGACTAGTGTACAGGGCTTCCAAAACAGGGACACTCCTGTGGACACTTTTTTCTTGATCAGCTCTCAGTACTCCATACAGCCTCTTGACAACTCTCCCATTCTATCTGATCTGCTCTCTCCAATCTCTCCTCCTCGTACCTACATATGAGTTTTTCTGAAATCCCAAAACTAGAGGAGCCATATCTCAAGACCGTGCTCAGAATGCTTTGGGGACTCACAGCCTCATTGTCTAAAGTGGGAATCTGGATTCATCATCTCTCTTGAAGCCTTACTTTTCCCACTCATCTCTGCTGTTACTTGTGTGGAAAATGCCCTCATCTGTCATGACTCAGCTAAAACCCCTCTCTTTTATAACACTTTTCCTAACCAGTTCATCCATCTCCCCACTTCAGTTAAGAGAAACAACACCACATCATCTACACAGAGGTCCTTCTCTACTGAATGAAAAGTCCCTACAAGGCAACAACTCTGTAAATTATTCTCATATCCCAGCTTTTCACCAAAGTACCCAGCATATAATAGCACTCAGCATCTATTGACAAGTAAATGAACACACCTGTCAGCTGGCAAAGAATTGCAGGCCTTCATAGAACAGATGCTAAAAAATAAATGCTTGGGCCCAAGAGAATCTCCCACTTCAGGAAAGTATGCTGTTGAATCTTTAAAGAATGCACAGACCTGACTCTGAGGAGGCTCACCATGTAGATGTCAAACAACAGAGGGTGGTTAAGGTCAGCAAAGACCAAGGAGAGGGCCCAGAGCCACAGCTGGCTTCTTTCTTCAACCTGCCCTAATACAGGAGACCTGAAGACAGGGAGAGGCTAAGGAAGAGAAAGGAAAGAGTAAATCTTTTCTGGACCCCTGACCAGTGAAGGTCCCCAAAGCCTAAGCCAATCCTGAACCACAGAAAGGTTCCCTCTTTTCTTGGGCTCTCACTTCCTTGGGCTCTCACTTCCCTTAGGCTCTCAGTTCCCTTGGCTCTCAGTTCCCTTCCTAGGAAAAACTACCCAGACCACATACCTGCCTATGCTCTCATCTCAGATGTTTAGAGGATGACTATAATGTATGCTTTACAAAAGAAAATAATCCTTACCAGGGCTAGATACCCAGTAGGGGATGCCACAGAACTCAAGGCTTATGTGATTCCAGGAGTGAGGTGGATGGCAGAGACTACATTCACAGACAGCCCACTCACACTAAAACCTGGCCCCATCCCACCTCATCACCAGACTCTAATAGAGGGAAAACAGACTTCAAGTAACCTCCAGTACAAAACATTCACTAAAAAAAAAAAAAAAAAAAAAAAAAAACTGACAGAAAGGCAGAAATGGGCCATTCATCTTAGAATGTATACTTTAACACACCTCTTCCAAAAATCAACATATTAAATAAACTCAAAAAAGAATCTGGAAAATTTTATTAATATAACTAACAGGAATGATTTTCTAGAGAACTTTGCACTCGACAAGAAGAAAATATACATTCATTTCAAACACACAAAACCCTAACAAAAAATTGGCCACTATCAGGTTTCAAAGAAAATCTCAACAGGTTTTTCAAAGCAGAAATCTCATAGGGCACCTTCAATGAACACAATTTCATAAAATATAAATTAATAGCAAAAAGAGAGCCCAAAATCCAATTCACTAGAGAACTTTAAAACAAGCTTCTAAAAAACAGAAAAACTCTAACAGACCTGTGAACTACTACTACAAACACAACACCGTATGTAAAAGCCTATAAATTACAGCCATAGAGGTATTCAGGAAAAGATTTTTAGTCATTAATGCAAGTATCAGATTTTTTTAAAAATAAAAAAGATGTACTAAGCATTCAAATGAAGAAGAAACAGCAAAAAAAGAAGTGCCAAATTGAGCCAGCTCTGTGGTCTGGTGGTTATGGCAGCCATATCCCACATAGTCAACTGTGTAGCTCAAGTCCTAGGCGCAGGAACTTGAGAAATACTCTAGGCATGTGTGTGTGCATGCCAAAAATCTCAAAAGGAGGGAGAGATGAAGGAGAAGGGATTGTGGCATGACTATTCCCCATGGTGGGGGAAGTGCTTTAATCCATCTCTCTCTTTCTCTGTCTCTCTATCTCTCTCTGACAAGCACGAATGCCCTCTAGCAAAAAAAAGTACAGAATTAATAATTATAAAAGCATAAAGTTGAAATTATATTCTAAAAACATTAGTGTTGCTCAATGAAATAGAAAATATTTTTCATAAAAATTAGATTAAAAAATAGATAAATAACTCAAACAGGAGAGGAAGAGTCAAGAATTTATGGGTCTTTGTGAGCATGTGTACACAAGTAAATATTAAAGTGATATCTCAAATCAGTGAGAAATTAAACATTTTTGGAAAAATCATGAGACAAAATAAGGTTTAGATCCCTACCTCACACCAGACACACAAAAATGAATTCCAAATGAACTAAAGAACAAACATAAAACAAACACTATAAAAGCATTACAAAAACTATTACATTTTTGTAAATTTGGGATAGAGTAGGAATAAAAAGCAAAGAAAAGAACTACATACATATTTCAATTATACACAACAATATGAAAACAACAAACTGGGATAAAATAGTTGCAACACACCATTGCAAATTTTTTTTTAAGTATCCAGAATCTATAAACAATTTAATAACAACTTTTTCTTAAATAGGATCATGTAGCTAGGCAATTTACACAGAGAGAAATATAAACAAGCGGTAAGTATATAAAAAGAATGTACAGGGACCAGCAGTTGATGCAATGGCTATGTCACTGGACTTCCATGTAGTCAACAATGTTTCAAGTTCCTGACCCAGCTTAAACTCATACCAGGCACATGTGCGTGCATGCGCAAGATCCCAAGAGGAGAATGGAGGAGAAGGGATCGCAGCGTGGCCATCCCCCCGGGGGTGATTTCCTGCTTTCTGTCTCTGTCTTTCTTGCAAGTGCACGCGCCCTATAGCAGAAACCTCTCAAAAAAAAAAAAAAAAAAAAAAAAAAAAGAATATGCAATCTCACAATCTGAAAACTCCCTGAATTAAAGATTTCCACATTCACCTAGCTTTGAATAAAAGAGAAGAAAAAAGAAATCACAAAGGACACCTGCAAAATAGAGATGGAGGAAAATCTTCAGTGTGCCCAAAAGAGGCATTATCCCAAGGTATCTCCCACCAAAATCTGAATACTGTGGCCAGAGAATGGCACAGCAATACACAACTGAACCATATGGTAAGGTCTCCAGTTTATGTCCTGAAGCCAACCTCAACACAGTGTGTATGCACATGACCATAATTTGAGTTAGCTGAGGTTAGAGTGGATGGCAGTGTGAAAACCTTAATGGGGGTGCCTGTTTCTCTGTTTCTCTCTCTCTCTCTCTCTCTCTCTCTCTCTTTTGGAGAGGTTTTTGCTATAAGGGCGCGTGAGCTCGCCATAAAGACTGAGAGAGACAGAGAGACAGAAAGCGAGAAATCAACCCCCAGGGGCGATGGCCACGCTGCAATCTCTTCTCCTCCATTCTCCTCTTGGGATCTTGGACACGCATGCACACGTGCCCGGCGTGAGTTTAAGCCACCAGGTCCAGGATGCAAACCGCGGTCGACTACGTGGGAGTCCAGTGACATAGCCATTACGCTAACTGCTGGTCCCTCTCTCTCTCTCTCTATTTATCTTTGTGTGTGTGTGTGTATGTGTGTGTGTGTGACAAAAGAAAGAAAGAGAGAGGGAGGGAGGGAGGGAACTTTCAAAATAAATCTGAATTTTGACTTAAAGAGCCTGGTTGAGCTACTACAAGTTGTGCCTCAAGATTTCTAGAACTTTGAGAGCAGCACAAACTCTTTTATGTTTTCATCTGCATCTGAAACAAGATCATGTTTTGTTTTCCATTTTGGATCACACATTCTACAGTGAGTTTTATATGTAATACTCTTGCAAACTCACTCATGTGTCAATCAGGCACAATGTTTCTCATGCAAGAAGCACCAGGCCTTTTTCCCAGGTTTGTAACATGAAACCTAGTCAACGTCTTAGAAACCACAGACTCAGACTTGCCCACAAAAACACCACCCTCCAGAGGCCCAGGTCAACTGAACTCTGATGGAGAGCTCTCAACAATATGATACATTAAGAGCTAAGCATGAGACAGAATTACAAGCTAAAAGTCAAGAAAACATCAGAGGTTATGGACCATGGTGGACAAAGACATGATAGTTACATAGGACTCTCAGCAAGTCATGTGGCATCCGAAAGCATGCAAGCCCCCCCCCCCACTAGAGACCAGCTCTCATCTTCATGAATTATCACATTTAACTATCCTATTTTTTGAAGTTGTGATAAAATACACACAACATAAAACTTATCTTCACCATTTTCAAGGGGACCATTCAGTGGTAAGTATATTCACATTATTGTGTTACTAACATCACTGTCCATCCACAGAACTCTCTTCACTATCCCAACAGAAATTCCACAACACATAAACCTCCATTTATCTCTCACCCTTCTTCATAGACCCTACCAAACACCATTCTATTTTCTGAATCTATGGATTTCACTATCTAGTAGTCAATCTCACAGAATCCTTCAACCTCACAGAACTCAGTTCTATCAACAACTAATATAAATGGAGTCATATAGGATTGTTCTTTTATGATTGGCTTATTTCACTTAGCATAATGTCTTCAAGGTATACACCTATGTTAGAATTTCTTTCCTTTTTAAGTTTTAATAATATTTCAATGTATACGGACCAGCAGTTAGAGTAATGGCTATGTCTCTGAACTTCCATGTAGCTGACCGCAATTCGAGTCCCGGACCTGGTGGCTTAAACTCACGCCGGGCGCATGTGTGTGTGTGCCCAAGATCCTGAAAGGAGAATGGAAGAGAAGGGATTGCAGCGTGGCCATCCCCCCGAGGGGTGATTTCTCGCTTTCTATCTCTCTGTCTCTCTCTGTCTTTCTGGCAAGCACACATGCCCTATAGCAAAAGCTTCTCAAAAAAAATTTCTTTTTCAATGTATATATACAAGGGATTTTTTTTTCCTTTTTTTTTTTTTTTTTTTTGGAGAGGTTTTCACTCTCCAAAACTGCGGTCAATTATGTGGGAGTCCAGCAACATAGCCATTACGCCAACTGCTAGTCCCTATATACAAGGGATTTTCAGAAATTCTGTGAAGATGTGTAAAATGAAAAAATTGTGTTTGGATTTCAATGTTTTCTGTACCAAAATAAATTTGCACTTTAATTCCATTTCCCCATGAACCTTTCAAAGTCTCCTCATAACCATACTTTGTTTATCCATTCAATCATTTACTGACAGTTGATGCTTTCACCTTTTGGCTCTTGAGAAGTCATCCTATTTCTAAATGTATTCAGTAGGTTCCATAAGCTCTCGTAACTCCTTACAAAGCCTTGCAGTGAGCTTTATTTTCCCCAAGTCTCATGTCTAACCTAAATCCATTGAGCTGTATCTTAAGGGCATCTCCTCCTCATGCTCAATGAAGGTGCTATCTTGACTCTACCACTTGTAAGCTATAGAACTTTGAGCAACACTCTTCACCCTCCGCCTTTCTACCTTCCAGTTTTCTCATTGGTAATGGGGGGATTCCTAGCAGAGCTTTGGGGAATACTAAGATACTTCAGAGAGAACACCTGGCCCTGAGCCTGACTCAGAGTAGGAGTATAATGTTGGTATCACTCTGAAATAGCATGCTTTGTAGATTTTAAAACTGTCATCTTCTGTACTAAATCTCAGCTCTTTTAACTCTTTAAGAGGATTCATATTTTCCAATCAGTCCCCTAGGACTTGTGTATGTGTATATGCATATGTGTGTGCACAAATGTGTTATGTCTCCACTGAGCCATCTTTCACACATACAGATGCCAGCTGAGCAACCTATATGTTCTTCCTTCCACAGGCTGGCTCTGAGCTGAGAAGCAAGGCCATGCTGTGAGAACCAGACTGAGGGCAGAGACTAATATCATTTTAGCCACAGGGGCTCTGGGCCCACATCTTTTTTGCACATCACCACCTAAACACCCCATATACCCTCTTGACTAATGCTGAAAAACAATTAAGCCAGCCTCTCCCAGCCCTTTCCCTTTAGAGAGATGCTTTTTATATGCTGATGTGGCCCTTGAGGCCAGGTTCAACTCATCCTAGTTGAGGATGTTCATTGGGTTGATGGGTAGGTAGAGTAATGCCCCCTAAAGATGTTCACTTTCTAATTCCTGGATTCTGTGAATATGTTACACGCTCTTGAAGTTCAGGTTACAGGTTATATGTCAAAAAGAAATTAAGGTTGGGACCGGCAGTTAGTGTAACGGCTATGTCGCTGGACTCCCATGTAGTCGACCGCGGTTCGAGTACTGGACCCGGCGGCTTGAACTCACGCCGGGCGCGTGTGCGTGCGTGCCCAAGATCCCGAGAGGAGAATGGAGGAGAAGGGATTGCGGCGTGGCCATCCCCCCTGGGAGGTGATTTCTCGCTTTCTATCTCTCTGTCTCTCTCTGTCTGTCTGGCGAGCGCACGCGCCCTATAGCGAAAACCTCTCCAAAAAAAGAAAAAAAAAAAAAAAAAGAAATTAAGGTTGAAGAAGAAGGAATTAAGATTACTAATCAGCTGATAGGATAATTATCCTGGGTTATCCAGTGGGCTCAATTTAATCACATGTGCTATTTTTTTCTATTTTATTTTATAATTTCCTATTTACATTTAATTGCTATACATCTCTGTGGAGCACAACATGGATTTTCAAAGCATTTATGCAGTGCACAACAATCAATTTTATTGCATGTGCTTTTAAAAACAGAGGCTGGGGCCAGCGAGCGGTGTAGCGGTTACGTTGCTGGACTCCCATGTGGCCAACTGCAGTTTGAGTCCTGGACCTGCTGGCTTGAAAGAGACTCTGGAAATTAGGAATGGCTCTCAATTTACAGTCAGTAATAAAATGGGGAAATCAGTCCTTCAATCTCACAGAACTGAGTTTTATCAACAACTCAAATGGGTAATAAAGCAATCATCCCTAGAGCCTCCAGAAAAAAATACAGCCTTACCAACACCTTGACTTTCACATGGTGAAATCCATGATGGACCTTGGACTTAAGGACTGTAAGACCACAAATTTGTTTAAGTCACTGAGTTTGTGTAAGAGTAACAATAGCAACTTAAATGCATGTAATAATATATGCATGGCATCAAGCCTGGGCCAAGTGATGATCATGCCTGATCATCCTTCCTCCTCGCTGCAACCCTGTTAGGTAACTACTACTGTAATCACCTCCATTTTATAGAATGGTAGTGTATTAGTTTGCTAGGGCTGCTGTAACAAAATACCATAGACCTTGTCTCCAAATGAGGTTACATTCTGAGTTACTGGAGATTAGAAAAATTCAACATACAAATTTATGGGGATATAATTCAGCCCATAAAAGGGAAATGACGTCATAGAGAACCCATGTCCCTTTCCCAAAGTCACATAGTCCTTAAATAGGGAATTGGGATGGGATCCCCAATTGGCTGGACTCCAGAGATTGTCCTTTAGTCACTATGCACTTGTGCCCTCCCAGGTGTGAGATCCCAGCACTGAGCCACTGGATCACAGATAGGTGACCCAACATGTTCGGGGAGGTCACTGGGTGTGAACCTGGCACAGTTGCATACCAAACTGCAGTGTTGGAAGCCACATGGCTGACCACATGATCTGATCCTCAGACCTCTGACCCAGTTGACCTAAATCATGCTGAGTTTATTTTTGCATGTTTGGGATCCTGATGAACTGAAGGGCTGGGGAGAAGGGAATCATAGCCAAAGACCCTATAAGGGTGCTCCTCTCTTTCTCGCTAGTGCTTGCTATCGTGAACAAAAATAAAATAAGATTTAAAAAAATTCATTTCAGTTGTAAAGTTTCTATAACATTACATAGGAGAATAATTGTATACCTTGTTCTAGGCAAAGATTTCTCAAATAGGTCACAAAAATCACTAATAAGTAAGATTGCTAAATTTGACTTCATTAGAATTAAGAATATCTGGGATTAGCAGATGGCATAATGGTTATATCACTGGACTCCCACAACGTCAACCACAGTTCGAGTCCTAGACCCAGCGACTTAAACTCACATCGGGTGCATGTGCACGTGTGCCCAAGAATCCCAAGAGGAGAATGGTGAAGGGATTGCAGCGTGGCCCCTCTAAGGGGTGATTTTTTGCTTTCTGTCTCTCTGTCTCTATCTTTCTGTAAAGTGCATACACCCTACAGCAAACATCTCTCTTAAAAGAATTAACAATATCTATTTAGACAAAGACACTTTTTCCATAGAAAGTGAAAAAGCAAACTGAAAATACAATAGAAAAAAGAAACTATTGGATACAGGTCCAGTAAAGGACTCGTATCTAGGATATATAAAGGACAACCCCAAAGCAGATCAAACTGACAACCCAATTTAAAAGCTGAATAGATAATGTGAACAGGCTTTTCACAGGAGATATCCAAATGGCCAGGAAACATCTGAAAAGACACACATTACTAATCACCGACCGGAAAGAGGCACACTGAAGCCACAGTGAGATATTACTGCACACACTCCGTAAAATAAATTTGCAATACTACATGTCGATGAGGACAGTCAGCAAGGGAATGCGTGCATACGACCAGTGAAGATACAAACTGGCCAGCCACTTCGGACCCTATGAGGCAGTATTTACTGAAACTGAACAGTCAGCCAGCTCACGAGGCAGCAATACCACTCCTAGGCACACACTCAACAGTTAACACCTACCTACAGTCACCAAAAGACATGACCATAACAGCATTACTCATAATTGTCAAACACTGAAAACAACCCAGTCATACAGCAATGAAAAAGAAAATCTATCGCAATCAATAACACAGAAGCATCTTGCAGGCAGAATATTAAGGAAAAGAAGCCAAGCTCAAAACAGTACCTATGATATGGTACCACTTTACACATAGTTTTTAAACAGTCCAACAATTCATCTATTGTGAGAGAAGTGAGAATAGTGTCTATCTCTGGAGGAAATCATGCTTGGGAGGAGGCAGAGGGAACACATGCAGTGCTGATAATATTCAGTACCTTTATTTACATGGGCCCTATATGGGTGTGTTTACTCAGTAACAATTCTGCACAATGTATGCATTGTCTCTTATATAGGTTACAAGGTTTGTATATTAAAAAAAAAAAAAAAAAAAAAAAAAAAAAAAAAAAAAAAAAAAAACAAAAAAAAACTTTAGTAGTCAAGAGAGGTCATCCAGAAACTACAGGAGTGTGAGCAAAAAGCAGCCCAGGTGAGAGTGAGGCTGAGCAGAACCTACAAGCAAAGTCAAAAAGCAAGACCGGATTCCTCTCTTATCAAATTTGCCAGGCGGACTCAAGTGCTTGGTCTTGCTGAAATGGAACAGCTGCTCCTTCAACAGAGATGCATGGAAAACTTAATCTCATTTGTCTCCTCCCCATAGATTTGAGCCTTCTCCAGTTCCTTCCTGATAGCACAAAAGAGAGAAATGTGCACACGCAGAATTGACTCAGAAAAAAAAAAAGTGTCTCTGAAGATGACCAGGGGAAAACAGGAGGCAGATTTTCGAAGGCAAGTATGCAACACTGAAACACACAATTCTCCTGACTCTTGAACTGTCACCGTCCCTTCAATAGCACCACTATTCCCACTGAGCGTGTGCCATGTTTCAGGCAGTGTTCTACAACACCTGATATATGTTAACTTGTTCTGTCCTCACAAGCCTATATTTTACCATTACCATCCAACTTAGAGATGAGGATATTGAAGTACAAATATGTAGAGACCTTGACAAGCTCCCACAGCTAGTTAGTAGAGCAGCTGGGATGGAGACCACACCCTTCACCCCTACGCTATCCCTCCTCTTGCTAATAGAAGTCTAGATCCTCTCTAGAGATTACCAAGGGCAGCTTCTGATGACTGGGGTCATTCCTGCAGAAATATTGTTAGGGGATTTGAATCCAGGGCACATAATCCATACGTGTAGAGAGCATAATGTATACACCAGGGCAAAATGCTGCTGTTCTGTTTGATTCCCCCAGAGACATCACATTGTTCATGAAAGATTTATGTCTACAAAGCTTGGGCAGTAGCACAACACTTACGCCAGTGGACCGACATGGGAAAATCCTGGGTTCTCATCCTGGTCTGTTCCTGTACACACCAAGCACACATACTGTTGGGACTGGCTGGTCTGCTAGTAGATACCAGAGTATTGGGGTGCCTGTCTCTCTATCTCTCTCAGAAGAAATGAATAAATAAAACTTCTTAAAAACACCAATGTTGGGGCCAGCAGGTAGCATGGTAGTTAAGGTGCTGGACTCTCGCATGGCCAACACAGAGTCCCTGACCTGGTGACTTGCTTTCTCACTCCTCCCCACCCCCGTGTGTGTGTGTGTGTGTGTGTGTGTGTGTCTGTCTGTCTGTCTGTCTATCTGGTGAGCACACATGCCCTATTTCAACTTAAAATAATGATAACAAAATTTTTTAAAAAAAAAGAACATCAAAGTTTTTATGAAAATGACCACACACAAAATTTCATCAACTATAAATGATGTTCTTTTGAAAGGTTCTCATATTCTTTGGAAAGTTGGATTCAATCCGAGCCCCAAGTCCTGCTTTGTTCTATAAAACTGAGTGACCACCAGCCCCAGAAATGAGCTCCTCATGGTGAGAACTTTTCAGGGGCAGATGCCTCAGCACAGAGACTCGTGTCTGTGGGTGTTTCTAACCACTGCTCCAAGAGCATCCTGGGTTGGTGGCTCCTGGTCAGCAATCCCACAACCACTAAAGCAGCTGCTCATTTACCTTCAGAGCAGCTCATCAACGTGCCAGCAGAACAGTCCTCCGAGCTGGCACTGCCAAGTCCCCTCCCCTCTGTCCTCACTATCTGGAAGTCAGCTGACGGATGGGGTTCAGGTGAGGTCACTCCCAAGGGCTGGAACGTGGGAACACAGATGCAAACTAGCTACAGGATCCCATCCTAAATCACTGGCCCCTGGACTGCTGCACACCGGGAAGGCCTGCATTGAGGTACAGAGTAGCTGCTTCCTTGCCAGAAGGGACCGCGTCTTTATTATTTACAGGGATTTGTGACTTCTCGGCTTTCAATAGTGGTGAAGATATGAATACACAATCTGGAATATGTTATACATCAGTTGGGTCGTGGTTAGAAAGCCCACTATTTTCTAGTGTACAGGCTGCTAACGCAGCTCTCAAAAGTCACTCCCAGTCACCCTTCTCTACAATAGATGGCACCAGCTCCTTCCAAAACAGGGCCACAAAGGGAACTACCTTAGTTTTTTTGTTTGTTTTTATTTAAGATTTTTACCGTAGCACCGTAGTGCACATGCATTCACTGGAGAGACACAGAGAGGGAAAGTGAAAAATCATCCTCCGGGGGGATGGTCAAGCCATAATCTCTTCTCCTCCATTCTCTTCTTTGGATTTTTAGACATGCATGGCATGTTTTTCAAGCCACCAAGTCTGAGACACCAAAGGCAGAGTCAGCCATCTGGGATTCAGCCGCCTAGACCTGCATGCCACCTGCTGGCCTGGAACCATCCCTTTTTATGCTAGTGATGGGGGTTCTCAATTCTGCTGGGACAAAAAGGAAACAAAAAGAGATAACATGTTGGCTCACCATAGGGGCCTAGTGATGCTGTCTCAAATTGGAAGGACACTGTTGCCTCAAGGATCACCCCTCTGGGAAAGGAAATATGAGTCTTCATTCTTGGTTCATATCCTTATTCCTCTACACATTTTCAGGTCTCAACTCTGCAATGTCAAGTTTTGTATAAATGAAAATGTTGGGGGCCAGCATTCCATTGCTGGATTCCACATGGCTGACTGATTCAAGTCCCAGACCCAGGGGCTTGAAATCACACTGGGCACATGTGCATGCATGTGTCCGGACCCAAGACCCTAGGAGGAGAAGGGACTGTGTTGTGGCTATCCCCCTGGGCGGGGATGATTTCCCACTTTCCCTCTCACTGACTGACTCTCTCTCTCTCTCTCTCTCTCTCTCTCTTTCCCCAGTAAGCACTATGTCCTATGGCCAAAAACCTCTAAAAAAAAATGTTAAATGGAAATGTTGAGCAAGAAAGTACAAGACAGCTGATACAGTGGTATGCACATGTAATCTCAGCTAGTTAGGAGCCTCAGAGAAAAGGACCATGAGTTCAAGACCAGTCTAAGCAATGCAGTGAGGCCCTGCCTATGAAAAAAAAAGCAAACCTAAAAAGCCAGACATAAAACAAGTGTTCTGATTTCTAATAGTTCAGTTAATCAAGATATTTCATTCTGAGCACACACTCCTACACAGTTTCCATGCTGTAATCTAATTAGAGCCAACACCTGCCTCCCCTACTAAAAAAACCCAAGCCACTTTGAATCACAGTAGGAAAAAGAAGGCCAATCACATTCTCACCTTTGGACCTTCCATTTCGCATGTCCTGCTTGTGTGCTGGGGACACAGGCATCAACTGTGGCCGCATGGCCCCTGAATCTGCTTGGCTATCTGTTCTGGGACAGTCTGATTCTGAAGACTCCTCCTTAAAAGCAGGGCTAGGTGAGGAGCTCTGTGCAGGCTGACTTGCACCGGGAGAATAGAAAGACCACCTGACCCTAATTCCAGCTCATTGCTTACCAGCTGGGGGACCTCAAAGTTGCTACTCAGACTTTTTGAATCTCACGTTTCTCACCCGCAACTCTATGCTAGCTCATTTACTCACACTGAGCTCAGAGAATAGCACAGGGAACCAGTCATATATTTGAGCAGGAAATAACCAGGAAATGGCATGAAATGGCTGTGCCATAGGAGAAGGGCCCTACCCGGGGTTTTGTCTACCAGTTATTAACCCTGTACTAGCTCAGCTTCAGCCCCTCCCACCCACCACTCCCACCACCTCCACAGAGGGAAACCATAGCTCTGATATTTATTTCTGTGCAGTAATGATGTTTCAATGATTCTTTGTCAGTAGATACAGCTAATTCTTTCCACTTAATGAAAAAAAAAAAAACAGTGCCCAGAATACACATACGTGCGTTCTCTATTCATCCAGCTGTAGCATCCTCAGTGACCGGCCTCAGACCACTTGCTAAATTCCTCGAGCACCCACCATCATGGAAGTTCCTTCATGGTCAGTGTCTGTTCCATTTCCTCCTCTAGCGGTCAGCCTTACAACTTCCATTTGTCATGAGTTTCTGTCTGAAATATCATCGCTCTTATTTATTTTGCCCAACTTTTGGTATACACCAGTTCTATTTTTCAGAAAGAGAAGATAAGTTAGTCAACCTGAGGGAATGGTGTAGAGTTTTCTACCTAAATCTGATCAATATATAACTACAAAGCATGAAGACTGTGAAAGCTTTGTACTGGGGGGGGGGGGGGGGGGGGGGGGGTAGCGGGAGAAAATTCAAGAATGCAGCTGGCAAAACTCTTAAAAGAGTTTTTCAAGGCTTTTACTCCCCAAAGGTCTTCACCTGGTAGAAAGGTTCACACATTTTTATTGAAGACCACATTTCTTTTCAAAACTTTCCCCAAGCTTTTCCTTCCTTCTGTTGATGCATATTGACTATGCTATGGATACGTTTCTCTCCCAGAGTGTTGCTCTGGGACATTATCATTTTATTTTTTCTTTATTTTACTATTTCTTATTTACATTTAATTGTTATACATCTCTGTGGGGTACAATGTGGTTTTTCAAAGCCTGCATGCTGTGTGATAATGAAATCAAGCATATTACCTTATTCATCATGTTCAACAAAGAACATTACATCATATTGTGCACTTTTGATTTCTGTTCGAGAATCAGGACATTATTTTTAATTTTTGTTTTGTAAGCCACTCCCAACTGCCATGGCATGTGCTCCTGAGGTTACCAGTGCTTCAGTGTCGACCTTGCTACAGCAAAGGAACAACCCATGGATCTGCTACCTCCAAGAAGGCTCTCAGAATTATGCATGGGGCCAGCAGGTGGCAGAGTGGTTAAGGTGCTGGACTCCCGTATGGCTCACACCGGTTCGAGTCGTGGACCTAGCAGCTTGCTTTCTCACTTTCCCTCTCTCTCTCTGTCTCTTTCTGATCAAATTAAATAATAATAAAAAATCATTCTTTTTTTTAATTCTGCATGACAGAGGCCAATTGTGACCCAAACCTTCATATCAAGCCTGAAAGTTCAACCATTCATGTTAGACTTGTACTTCTTATTGGTGAGGAGGGTAGAAGAAGGTCAGAGGATAGGAAAGGGGCTCTGTCTTGGAGAAACACAAAATAGGGAAGTAAACCCCTTAGAGAGGCAGAATAGGGGAAAGCCAACTCTTACTTCTGCAACTAAACAAACATCAAGCCTTGCAGCCACAGTGATCCAATATTGTCATCTATTAAAAAGCAAGGAAGGGGGACCAGCAGTTAGCGTAATGGATATGTCATTGGACTCCCATGTAGTCGACCGCAGTTCACGTCCTGGACCCGGTGGCTTAAAACTCACGCCGGGCATGTGTGTGTGCATGCCCAAGATTCCGAGAGGAGAATGGAGGAGAAGGGATTGCGGCATAGCCATCCCCCCTGGGGGGTGATTTCTCACTTTCTGTCTCTCTGTCTCTGTCTGTCTGGAGAGCGCACGCGCCCTATCGCAAAAAAAAAAAATAATAAAATAAGCAAGGAAGATTCTGTTTAGGAAAGGCACAAACCCAGGCCCATCTCCACATGGATCCTGAACTTCAGCTGTGAAATATTGCTTTCAAAGACTTAAAATGAAGATTTTCTGCTGAGACTTCTTCCTCACTTATTTCTAGTGGGTAGTGTTACCTCTTTCTCTCCTTTTCTCTCTATCTCTCAGTGATTCCTCCCTGAGTCTTTTAATTTTTTTTATTTTATTTTTTTAAGGTGAAGTATTTTCTGGGCTCTCAAGCCCCTTTATTGTGTTAATAGGTGCCTCTCCCCATTCTGTTTAGGAAAGGCACAAACCCAGGCCCATCTCCACATGGACCCTGACTTCAGTTGTGAAATATTGCTTTCAATTTTTGCTTTTTAAAATTAAAATCTATAGTTTTTTATTGTCCTTTTCTTTTTCTTTTATATTTTCTTCTTTGCTTTTCTCTAATTCTTTTTCTTTTTCTTTACTCATTGGCTTCTCAGCTCCTACACAGAAAATGTCTAGGCAGGTCCAAGTGAACAGGATCTAAACATCTGAATACAATTAGGGTCAGAATATTCTTCTATTCCCACTGATTCTGACGCACAAAGAGTGAGAATGGAATGGAAGAGAGATTGCAGATCACCTCCTCCTGCATGCCTCTGAACACTCAGATTGAACTTAAGTATTAGAAGAAATGCACCAGAAATGACTAGAAATTACCGCAGGGTCACAAGAAATATCAAAAAACAAGAAAATATCTCTCTTCCAAGGAAAAATAATAACTCCTCTTCATCCTCAGACAGTATGATAAAATTTATGGAAATGTCAGATAAAGAATTTAGAATTTTCATGATGACAAAGCTCACAGATACCAAAGAGAAGAGAGACAACGAACTGCCAAAGATGCAGGGGAAAGGAGCTGAAGAGCTTCAGGAGGTGAGGAAATTCTTACAAGATCTAAAAGAGGAAATTCACACTATAAAAAAGAATCAAGTGGACCTGTTAGAGATGAAGACTATAATACAGGAAGTTAAAACCTTCCTTGAAAGTATTAAAAGCAGACTAGATCATACCAAAAATTGAATCTCAAATGTAGAAGATAGAATCACTGTCCTACAAAAATCCACCATGAAGACTGAGAAAATTGCCCCAAAAAATGAGAATACTATATGAGAAATACTAGATACCATCCAATGTCCAAACATCCAAATAATTGGTATCCCAGAAGGCAAAGAGACTCATAAGGGCATTGATAATCTATTCCATGAAATCCTGGAAGAAGACTTTACAAACCTAGAGAGGCATTCAAAGATCCAGTCCCAAGAAATACAAAGGACCTCCAATAGAATCAACCCAAGAAGATCTTCTCCAAGACACATTATAGCCAGATTGAACAAAGCCACAGACAAAGACAAGATACTAAGATTGGCAAGAGAGACACGTCAAGTTACCTACAAAGGATATCCCATCAGGCTGACAACAGATCTCTCATCAGAAATAATGCAAATCAGGAGAGAATGGGAAAATATATCCAAAGTGTTCAAGGAAAAGCAATTGCAACCAAGGATACTATACCCAGCAAGATTATCCTTCATATGGGAAGACAAGAACATTCTCAGGTAAACAAAACCTGAAAAAATTTACCAACACCAGACCAGATCTCCAAGAAGTTCTGCAGGTAGTGCTATACCAGGAAAATTAAATGCAATCACACAGAAATAAGAGTTCAAAACTAATAAAATGGCCAACTAATCATGGGGACAAGTCTGGAGTTGAATATTATATTCCCAGAATTTAATTGGGAAAATCAAACCACAGCAGAAGATAGAAGAAGTACATGAGTGAAGTAGAATTTTATGACTTTTGACTAAAACATTGCTGATTTTCTTCTAGGCTTTGTTTTCCGGTTTTAAGGATTTTTGTCTTGTCATTTTGAGCTGCCACTAGGTTCATGTACCTACTATTTGAAAAGAATCCCAATCTGTTTCCTGGCTTTAAGTTTTAAGCATATTTCCTTAGCATTTCTTTGATTTAGTAAAGCTAAATCTGCTTTTCTTGAAATTAAAAAATATAGTAAAAAATACATAATTAATAACCATGGTAAACTATACAGCATCAGCTAGGTGTTATGCCTAAAGTCAGACTTATATTCATAGATATGTATATATCAGCAGAGCTTGCTGTTGAAAGTAATTAGATTATTTAAGAAATTTTATGAATCAATAAAATGTGGGGGGAAAAAGGAATGGAAAACAACTGTGGACACCTGAGATAGTGTGGGAGGAGGGTGGAAAATGGCAGAGGGTGAGAAATAGGGGGAAAATAATATATATACATATATATATGAAACTAGAAATGGAAAATTATTGACAATGACATGTATGATTAACCTACTGTGCAGCATATTCTGGATGGGAGGGGAAAAATCTCATTTTGTATGCTATGACAATGCTCAGTTAATGAATGTAAATTAACTAACTAAAAACAAAAAATTAAAAATGTATTAAATAAATAAATAAAAAGCAAGGAAACATATAGGACTCCTTGACAAGGGAGATCCATGAGGCTCCAGACTTGGCTTGAAGAGGGGAGCATGCCTGGCCCTTCCTTGCCTCCTCTTCCCACAGCAGAGGACAAGATATGAGAGTTCACCTTTTGTTTTCCCCACAAGGATTAATCCAAGTCATGACCAGAAAAGTAGTCTCTGCCAAACCTACGAAACACAATCTCAGCCCCAAGACCAAATGGTTTCAATTCCCTGCTCCCTTTCCTCCCTGCTGCCTTCAAGATAACTTGGGGAGGAAGAGCCTGCAGGTTTGCAATCTTCAGTACTCAATCCTCCCACAGCCCAACACACAGACCTGCTTTGTTTTTTTTAGGATAACCTTGCCATGATTTTTACTTCTGTTCTGTGTCACCTTGTTTGAAAGTTTCTTTATTTTACTACTAGCCATAGAGCACAGGTCTAAATGGTTTCTTCATAGAGAGCCACCGCCCACCATGGCTCCTGAGTTACCCTGGGATCATCCTTTACTCCTGGGCAGAACGTGATCAAGATTTCCATGGTGGGCCCAGAGCCAGGGTAGGGGAGGATGCCTGTCTTTTATCCAGGAGATTGGGTCTCTCTCTCTCTCTCTCTCTCTCTCTCTCTCTCTCTCTCTCAGCTTTCCAGATGTCTTGTGCCATATCCAGTCTTATGTTTCCACTGGACTTTTCTATACCCCAGTCTTCAGCTATTAATGAAGTCAGTTCCCCTTAACTCTTTCTTAGCCTATTCTCATATATTCAGTGGACTCAGACACAACTAGATTCCAATTCAGCTCCCAAGAGACTCACTGAGAACTTAGAGAAGTTGCTCCACCTCTGAGCCTCAGTTCCTCACCTGGAAAATAAAGATGATAAAGGTCTTACCTCCTATGAGGGGAAAATGAGATAGGGTATGGAAAGTGTTAGCACAAGGCCTGGCATATAGTAAATGCTCAATAAACAGTACTACTGGTGCTGGTGGCAGAGTCATCCATTTTATGAATGGTGGGAGCTGGAGGTTAATATCTAAGTATCATCTGGCTGAATCCTCTCATTTTATGATGAGGAAACCAAGTCCCAGAAATTGGAAATTTGTTTTCCGAAGTTACTCAGACATATAGAACACAGCTGGGATTATTAGGTTGTTGGGAAAGTCATGATGCATTTTTCTGTTTTTCTATGCAAAAATGCATCATAACTCTCCTGACAACCCAGTAGAAGTCAAATCTCTTTCTACCCAGTGCTCTCCCATGGACCATGCTGCTTAAGGCCTGTGGTTTCACTTTTGACAGCACTAGCAGCCCTATGCCAAAGGCCTCAGCAGTGAAAATGCCCAGGTAAGTATGACGTGGGAGAAAACCTGGTTTAACATGATACATACACTTCATATTCAAGAGCCACCTTTAATCACAGTTACCAACCCAGGTTCCTAAGACTGAAATGACTAAAATATGAGAAAGTGTTTCTAGACCTCATTCCTCCTGAGGAAAACTGTGTAATAAAGGCTATTATAATTTCTTAAGAAAGGTCATCCAGGTCATGCCCATAGGCTATTCAGACTAGAAGGTGTCAGTCACAGTCCTGATATGGAGAAGGACCTGGCCCTTCCTCTCAGAACAAAAGGTCAGGTAAATACCCCCTGAATGCCCATATTTTTCTTATTTCGAACTAGGGTTCCTCTTATATGAGCGATCCTCCTCCTCATTAATTTCCAAGTTGTTTGAATTTTCAATCAAAACCTTCTCTCAAGACAACACATTCCAAGTATTGACCAAGTTATTTGTCCTAACCTTGCCATTTTAGAAGTTTAAGAGCTGCTTTGGTAATGTATCCACAGCGTGGTGTGTGTGCTGGTGTCCCCTTCACCCTCAGCACCATCGCCACCTCAGAGGCTGCCAGGCCTTGAGCTCCTGCAGCACCAGGCACTACATTGAGCCTTTACCAGCCTTATCAAAAGCAGAGCTGACCGAGAACTCAGATACAAGACTGTATCTGAAGTAGGGACAGTCTCATGGGACTGAGTCCCTTAACATGGAGGGTCTGTGCTAACATCAGGATGGAACTGATTTATGGACACCCAGTTGCCAAGCATTTGCACTGGAATGGAGAGAGAGAGTCCCCTGTCCCATGCCTCCAGCCCCTGGATGAAGGTCCTCTCCTGCCCCCCCCCCCCCATTCCTTACCCTCTCTCTCTCTCAAGTTTCTGCTTATACATATGCTTTTTGTCGTAATAATAATCACACACCATCTCCAACTCAGATCATTCCTAGTTGCACAATCAATGGTGCAGATTATTCAGTGATCACCAAGGAGGTAATTAATCAGTCTATTTCATGACTGAAAGGCAGATCATCCAGACTGATGTAAATTGCAATACACATGAGGAACCCGAAAAGTGGTCATCTCCCTACCTCCCCAGTGAAAAGTGTTTTTAAGGCCTGATGGCAGCATGGTATGAAGCATGATGCCCGTAAGACTGACTCACATGGGAAGGCTCCAGACTTAATCCAGAGACATCCCTGAGTGCACCAGGCACACACATGCCTGGTGACGCCAAGGCTGAGGGCAGGTCACAGCACTGAGACCCTGTCAGGAATACTGTCCTTCTTTCTCTTCTTTGTTTCTCTCTGTCTCTCTTCCTCATGGAAAGAATAATAATAAAACACTAGAATGTAAGGCTATTTGTTGAAAGCTATGCACATGGTAACATCCTTGATTGAATATGATGTGCCACATGCATGCTTTGAAAAACCATACTGTACACCATAAAGATGTATAATGACCAAATGTAAATAACAAATTATAAAATAAAATTGAGAAAAAATAACAAGTATTCTTACAGTTGGCGTAAGACATCCTGCTCAAACTGCAACATGCTGAGGTACAATTTTGAAAGCCTCATCATCAATAGCATGATAGGGTAGAACACACGTGACTCTCCATTCAGCAGTCTGTGCCTGGCTACCAGTGCTAGTGGTTACTGGGGTTACTGGGTTACCTTCAAGATTAACACACTTTGACAACTGTATTGGACACCAGCAACCTGCTCTCCATTTTTAAATTTCAATTTCTCTTATACATTCAATCACATATGTCACTTAGCTTGCAAAGTGGATATTCTTTTTTTTTTTTTTTTTTTTGGAGAAGTTTTTGCTAGAGGGTGCATGTGCTCGCCAGACAGACAGAGAGAGAGAGACAGAGAGACAGAAAGCAAGAAATCACCCCCCGGGGGGATGGCCACGCCACAGTCCCTTCTCCTCCGTTCTCCTCTCGGGATCTTGGGCATGCACAAACATATGCCCAGCGTGAGTTTTAAGCCACCGGGTCCGGGACACGAACTGCGGTCAACTACATGGGAGTCCAGCAACATAGCCATTACTCTAACTGCTGGTCCCGCAAAGTGAATATTCTAACATGTATACATTTCTCACCAATCCAGTTGAGAATACTATACACATTATCTTCAATAGATAATAACCCATTTCTTTGTCCCATAAATACCTTTCCTCTCCATTTTTCTCCTAATGTCCTTCCTCAGACACTCCTCCTTCATCCACCCTCTTCCCACACTGTATCTGGTATTTGTAACCATTTTCTATGTTTCTATATCCTCTAGTCATTCAGTTTCAGCTATAGAGTGCAGACAGTTGGTATATATTAAGTGGAGACATACAATGTCTCTCCTTCATAGCCTGATTTGCTTCACTCAGCAGTAAATCTTCTATATTCATTCACTTTCTGTCAAAATCCAGGGTCTTGTTCATTTTTATGGCTGAATAGTATTCCATAGAGTATATGTGCCACAGTTTTTTAATCCATTCTTCTGTTCATGGGCATTTGGGTCAGTTCCATATCTTAGCAATTGCGAATAATGCCACAATAATCATCGATGTGCGGGCACTTTTCCAACTAAGGATTCTTCTGTCCTTTGGGTAGATACCAAGGAATGGGACTGCTAGATCATATGTTAGTTCTATTTGTAGATCTTTGAGGAATCTCCATATCATTCTCCATAGTGACTGGACCAATTTACATTCCCATCAGCAGTGTAAAAGAGTTCCCCTTTCACCACACCACTGCCAGCACTTATCTTTTTTTTTTTAAATCTTAGTCATTCTGACTGGGGTTAGGTGATATCTCATTGTGGTTTTGATCTGCATCTCCCTTACAATGAGAGCCGTTGAGCATTTTTTCATATGCCTTTTGGCTATTCATATGTCTTCCTTAGAAAGTGGTTTTTTCAACTTCTCCCATCTTTTAATAGAGTTGATCATCTTTTTTCAGGACAGCTGGTTGAGTTCCCTGTGTATTCTGATTATCAGTCCCTTATTGATGCAGAGTTTACAAAAATATTTTCCCATTCTGAGGGCTGTCTATTCACACTAATTACTGTGTCCTTGGCAGTGCAGAAACTTCTTAATCTGATGTAATCCCACTTGTCTATTTTGGGGGTTATTGACTGTGATTTGGAGGTCTTATTTAAGAAGTCTTTGCCTACCACATGTCTCTCAGAGTTTCCCCAGTGTTTTCCAGTAGTAATTTTATAGTTTGAAATCTTAGGTTTAGAGCTTTGATCCACTTTGAGTTGATTTTTGTCAATGGTGAGAAGTAGAGGTTCAGATTCATCCTTCTGCAAGGTTTTCCAGCACCATTTGCTAAAGAGGTTTCCCTTTTCCAACTGGATTGACTGGTACACTTTGTCAAAAATCAGTTGGCTGGGGAACCAGCAGTTAGCGTAATGGCTATGTCGCTGGACTCCCACGTAGTCGACCGTGGTTCGCGTCTCAGACCCGGTGGCTTACAACTCACGCCGGGCGCGTGTGTGTGCGTGCCCAAGATCCCGAGAGGAGAATGGAGGAGAAGGGATTGCGGCGTGACCATCCCCCCGGGGGGGTGATTTCTCGCATTCTGTCTCTAATGTCTCTCTCTGTCTGTCTGGCGAGCGCACACTCCCTATAGCGAAAATCTCTCCAAAAAAAAAAAAAAAAAATCAGTTGGCTGTATGTTTGGGAGTTTATTTCTGGGGTCTCTATTCTGTTTCATCGGTCCACCTGTCTGTTTCTGTGCCAATACCATGCTGTTTTGATTATCACAGTGTTGTAGTATATTTTCGGGTCAGGGAGTGAGATGCCTCCCACTCCATTCTTTTTGTGCAAGATTGCTTTGGCAATACAAGGTCTTTCATGATTCCAGCCAAATTGCATGATTGTCTTTTCTAGATCTATGAAGAATGTCTCTGGCACTTTAACTGGGGTTGCATTAAATATGTAGATTAATTTGGGTAGAATTGCCATTTTGATTATATTAATTCTTCCAGTCCAGGAACATGGGATGTCCTTCTACTTTTTTGTGTCATTTTCAATTTCTTTTTTTAGCTTCTCATAGTTTTACCCACCCTGTGACAAAAAAAAAAAAAAAAAAAAAAAAAAAAAAAAAAAAACAATGGAGGCTGGAGGACTGTGGCACCAAGTCCATCCCTCTCTCTGTCTCTTCATATTGAAAGTTTGGTTTGCTATTGGAGTCAGCCCCATGGCTAGTGGTTAAGGGAGCCAGTTCCCACATGGCTGATGACACTGTTCATGTCCTGGCCCCAGAAACTTAAAAAACATACCAGGCATATGTGCATGTTTGCCCCACAAACCAACATAATGAGGAAATGGAGAAGAAACTGTGGCGTGATAACACTCCATTAGGGAGTGATTTCTTCCTCTCCCTCGCTCTCTTTCTTTCCATCTCTGTCGAGCACATGCACATTCTGACAAACAATTAAAATAAAGCTTAGTTTGCCCTAAATGACTCTCTCGGACTCCTACTGATATTACCCTCACATTGTTGATATCTCAGCAGGCCCTTTAAATCATTTCCCTGTCTTTTATTAAATTAGATGCCAATAATGGGGGTTTTATGTTCTTTCCAAAAATCTGATGGGAAAACACAGCTTTATTTAAAATCTTTTTTTTCTTTTGAAACCCAGCATGTGATTCTCTGTCTTACTCATCTAACTCAACACATAAAATCCCCCATGTTCCTCATGTTCCCTCTATCTTCCCGACAAAAGTGAACCAAAGGCCCCTCCAACAATAATACCACATTGCACATTGCCATTTCCAAATTACTTTTACACACATTGCCCTATTTCATATTCTTGCCAGAGCAGAAACATGCCATCGTCCCTGTTAAATGTGAGAAAACTGAAACGTCAGGAATAATCGCAAGCACGTAGTTAACATTTATTTCACATGGGCCTGTCGTTTCCATACGTCCACATTTGGTCTTTTCAACACCCTGCAAGACCAGTGCTATTAGTGACCTACTTTATAGATCAGGAAACTGGGATTTAAAGAAGCCAGAAAGATTTCTGAGGGCCACATACACCTGGAAGAGCCAGGCTCCTTACCAGAGGGCACAGAGCCAGCTCTGCAGGTTCCCTATCCTGGGTGTCCCTCCAGGGTATCAGCTTCTCTGTAAGTCCACCTGCCTTGTTCTCTCAGGTTACGCAACAGTTCTTGACCCAGTGGCATGAAGAGACATGTGCCACTCTGTCAGCTACTTCTCTCTAGTCCCTTCCTGCTAATATTTTCCCTTACGAAGTGGACGAAGTCAAAGTGAGTAGGCAGCAAACCTGCGACTTGACTCACTCCTAGACCCCAACCGCCTCCTCCATCTCAAATCTCTTTCCTGCTTTCACACAGGTGCCCTCTGCCTGGCTCTCCTGCTGCAAGGATCACTCCTTTCCCTGGCACCTCCAATTTCCCATGATCAGTCCGTTCTCCAGCCCCCAACACTCAAACCACACCACTGCCAAATCTTCAACCACTGCCTCCGAGTGTAGGTCCTCACTATGACCACTGTTCAGGTTTCCAGAGCCTTTGATTTATCCTGCATTTGGCCTTATTACTAAGTGCCTAATATGTGCCTAATAAGTATTTATTTCATTGAATCATAAACTCATAAATAGTTAAATGAGTAAGGTATTGAAACCACTATTAATAGCAGAGTAAGAACTATTGCTATTTCAGAAGTGTGTGAGGATTGAACATGCTTTTGCTCATTTAATCCTCACGAATGCTAGAGTGGGTGATTTTGCAATGGAGAGCACACAGGTCGGGTGATTTTCCCAAGATGACATAACTAGTACATAGCACAGCCATGACCCAAACCTAGTCTCACTCCAGCCTCTTGGATGGTCTGCACCAGTAACTCATCATGTGGCCCTAGCCATTGCCAAACTCGACCAGTCCCCAAGGCCTCCTCTATAAAGTAAGGGAATTGAAGGAGATCCCTGAGGCCCACCTTGGAAATACCTTGGTGCTCTCTAGAGTTCTGTTTGTGACATCCATTCAGAAAAAGTCACAGGGCAAGAGACTCAGATGTTGGTGGATGGGATTCACATTACTTCCTGCCAGAGCATACCATGTCTGTGCAAAGCCCTGGACAAAAACGGTTTTACTGTAGTTTGGGGAAGGAACACTTTCTGAGCCTCACTTTATTTCTTTTGTGAAAGCCATCATGTATTTTTGGCCTGCGAGTGACATCTGATATTTTAAAGAGGACCAGCTTTGAATCACAGATGAGCTGCTGGATAGGATTTGCAGGGTCCACCAGGTCCCACTCTCAAGCCAGGCTGCAGCCTCGTGACACCTACCCTGCTATCCTCTGGCTTTTTCTCAGACTCTGTCCAAGAAAGCCCGTTCTTGCCCTGTCAAGACCTTTTCTTTCCTCTCACATCCCAGCCAGCCTATAGATCCCGGGGTGTGGATGCGGTCACCAGTAGGACTCAGGTCCTGTGACCACCAGCAGCTGTTCTCCTTCCCCAGGTTTAGGCGCCTGGAGAAGCCATGCTGCCCACGTGGATCCCTCCTGAAGCTCTGAGAAGAGACAGGTCCCAGGGAGCCTGTGGGGAGCAGAGTGGACTCAATTTTGCATTTCTCTTCCGCAGAATGGAGCCCTGGGCAATCAGGCTATGAGTCAACACAGAATCTGCCAGAAAAGGTGAATCCAAGAGGACAATCCAGGAGCTGCAATGACTGCAGTGACCCTCAGTTGGGATCAAAGCAACCTGTAGATCCTCCGAGAGCCAGCAGCAAGGGCAGGGTGGCCGTGGTGAACTGTGGGCTGGCAGATACCCTGCAAAGCCACCTCTGCACCTTTTCCCTCTGCTTCCATCTCCATGGGAAGTAAGGGTTCTTTAAGGATGGACACTTCCCAAGGCCAAGTCTTTCAAGAAGCCTCCCTCCACAGATACTGCATTCGTAAAAACATCAAGAGCTTGGAGCATAGCCTGGGTAATAGGTGGGGGTGGAGGCCCTAATCTGCCTACTTCTGCCACTTTGTGACCCTGGGGTCCTCATCTGTGACATTTGTCAAATGATTTGTGCAAAGGGTCATTATGAAGACTCGCTGAGATAATCCATTTACAGACTGAGATAGCTGTTATCACCACCATGACCACCGTGAAGAGGGTCTCTGCTCTGATGTCAGTTCCTCAATGTGCGTGTTCACTGGGGAGCAGCAGCACACCTGGGAGAATGCCATCTGAGAACACCGACTCAGGTCCCTCTGAGCACAGTCTGCCTCTGCCATTCTTCCCATCCCTATGAAGCTTAGTCTCAACTCTTCCCATCACCACTCGTGGTTGCTGCTTTTGTGAAGGCCAAGTGCTCAGCAGGAGAAAACAGATGGAAACAACCAATGACTCCCCAGGGCCGGTGCATGGGGCAGGACGTAATCCATCTCGTTGTTTCCATCAACGTCCTAGGACTGAACTTGTGAGCTCTCACTAACAAAAAGCCAAGCAGTACATGGACTCGTGCCTCCTTAAGACGATATCTTCTATTTCTGAAGATTCCTTCAGGCTGTATTTCTTTTTTTAGTAGAAGTAGGAGTTCAAACTTACCAGAAAGATACACTTTACATGTTGGCCTCAAGGTCTGGATTTTCCACTATACTTTTAAAGTGAGAATCTGCTCTGGCCAAATCCTCCCCTTTAAAGGCATCTGCCCAAACTTGTGTCCCCAAAAGCTTGGCTCTTAGAGGAGCATGAAGAAAAATAGGCTCAGAGTGAAGAACCTAGAGAAGGCAAGCCAGTGCTGACGAATGGCCCCAGGGCCTGGGGAAGAAGGAGGTATGAGACTACGGTGTCTCCCCAACACCACCACTGCCCACTCAACCCACCCTGCCTTCACTGCAGAAGCTCTTAACTCATCTGCCTTATTCACTGGATGGTTTGTTCTGTTGGTTTTTATAAAGTTTATCTTTTTATTCCATGAATGAGACAGAGAGAGATAAGAACACCCAACAGGGTCTTTTTTTTTTTTTTTTTTGGAGAGGTTTTTGCTATAGGGTGCGTGCGCTCACCGGACAGACAGAGAGAGACAGAGAGATAGAAAGCGAGAAATCACCCCCCAGGGGGAACGGCCACACCACAATCCCTTCTCCTCCATTCTCCTCTCGGGATCTTGGGCATGCAAGCACATACGCCCGGCGTGAGTTTTAAGCCACCAGGTCTGGGACACGAACCGCGGTCAACTACATGGGAGTCCAGCGACATAGCCATTACACTAACTGCTGGTCCCAACACCCAACAGGGTCTTGATACCACCATAATCCACCCCCGGCCTCAGCCAGGCCTGGATCACGGGTACACATACATCTGGAGACCCAGGGAGATCTCCAGACTTAAACCAGGTATCTTCCCACATGGATCAGCCTCAAAGAGCAGATGCTAGCTTATCTTGGAAATAAAACAAAAATCAGAAAATCATGTGACAGAGAGCCTTCGTTTTTCAATGGCAGAACTTGCAGGAGCTGAGTGGCTTTGTTCCATGGAGAGTTCCACATCCCCATATCCCTCTGCCCCTCTGCTCTGTGCCCATCACCTCCTGCCCTCCTGTAGGTATGTCAGCTCACGCCGCAGAAGCAGACCTCCTAGCACATCTGCTCCTGAATCAACGCCCCCACTCCCAACCCTACATCCGTCTAGTTGTTCCCCAGAGCAGAAAAAGAAAGCAAACCTCAGTTAGCAAATGGAATGTTGGAAATGCCACCTTTGGCCTCACAGTGGTTCCTTGTCTGACATCGTGGTGCAAAGAAATCATTGTTGAGTAGATTAATGAAGGATTCGTCATCAGGGCCAGACCTCTGTGTGTGTCTCAGACCTGTTTCTGTGCCAGATTTTAACAAAACAGAATGTAGTTCATATCTAGTGAGATTGTGTACGTTTTTTTCCCCCAGAGAGTAAAATTTCAAGGGACAGAATTATCTCGAACACTTACTATCCAAAACAGACAAGACACGTGCCATTGACCCCAAAGATAAGATGTGCCAAAAATGAGTGTGGAGGCAAAAAATAAAAAAAATCCCCCAAAAGCATGCCTCCCTCTGGCCCCCAGGGGAGTAATGGGGCCACGAGCCACAAACTAGAAGGGAACACCTGTCGCCTGTGGCAGCCGCCTCAGCTGTTCTGAGATTTGCTGCACCCCCTCTCATCCTGAAGGTGCACTGGAAACAAAAGCAGTTTTGGGCTTTGCTGCCTTCCAGTTGTCTTTTCCCCTTTTCTTCCCTTCCAGCTCCCTTCTCTGATGGCAGCCCAGGGGTATGGAGCCCTGACCACTTCCCACGGTGTCCAAGGGCCACCTGCTCTCTACCGAGAAGCTGCACACACATCTGTGGAGTTTCTCCCTTGACTACGGCCCTCCCAGGCGGCACACTGACATCTTCAGAAATTCTTCCTGGGAAAAATACACGGGTGTGATGAAGTCTGATGCAGCACTGTGTGTGCACTTTCCATCACTTTCAAGGTCTGGAAACCCCTGCTTGGCTCTGTGTCTCTGGAAAACCCTGACTGGCACCAGAGATACCCACGATGAACCACTCTGACCAGCAGGTGACCCTTCCCTCTGCCCGGAGCAGGCACAGGGGCCCTCCTGTGGAGGACAGTATGATCCCCCCACTCTGCCTTTTCATGGCCATCATTACCGCTGTCTCCCTTTAGTCACATTTCTTCCTTTTGAACCTTCCAATGTTCCCTAAGTTTCTTCCCCAAGGAGGATGTCAGCCTCAGCTATCAAAGGATAAAGGATGGAGGCTGGGGCAGAAGGTGGAGGCCAGGGGCTAGACCCTACGTGTGAGGCCAGTTTCATTGTGCAGGTGGCCGGGGCCCTCTAGCCCCAAGAGGGGTTGGTGTATAGGTCACTGTATCTTATTCTGACTCATTTACAAATGTGCAGTACTGATGCATGCTCAGGCCCATACTCAGTCCTACGCGACTGAAATTTAAAAATTAGTTCAGGGGCCGGCAGGGGACATGGTGGCTAAGGGCACTGGACTCCCACATGGCTGGCTGAGTTTCGAGTCCCTGACCTGGCAGTTTGCTTTCTCACTTTCCCTCCCTCTCTCTCTTTCACTCTGTCCCTCTCTGGTCAAATTAAAATAAATAAATAAATAAATAAATAAATAAATAAAGTTAAATAAAGTAATTATTTTAAAAATCCTATTTTAAGATCCCAGTTTTACTTAAAATTATTAACACATTAAATTGGTTTTTAGCAGGCATCCTGTGTCAATTAGCTATTATGCTAAATTACACTAACACTGTTTACCTTTTGAGACACAAAAATGTCAATTGGAGAAGCTGCCCTGTCGGTTCCCTGGCCACCTTTGTGCTAAGTTAGACACCTTTGAAAAATGCATAGTTGTTCAACGATAGGCCTTGGGTCAGCAATAGAGTGAGAATTACTCTGCCTGGGCCTCCCAATAAGCTAGGATTCTAGGCATGAGCACCCATACTCTGGATGTTCAGGTTGGCCCAAGACCAAACCCGGGCCTCCCGCGTAGTTTCAGCCTCCCAGGCAGTGGCCTACCTTGCACCACCATGACTGGGTCCATTTGTTCTCTTTTTAATTTATAAAATAACCTTCATGTTCCAAGACCTGCTAGACATGTCAGTGGGGAGGGCCTGCAAGTATCTTTTATTAAAAAAGGGACATAGAGCTAGGGCGTCCCCGACAGTCAGGGCTGCTGCGACTGCTGCTGTCAGCTCTGGGGCACACCTGTCCCCAGAGGAATTGTTCCCGAAAGGTGACACAGAAAAGACAGAGGAGGAGCTGGAAAAGGATGACGATGAGGAGCTAGATGAGGTTCTCTGGGAGAGACTGTAGGGTCTGATGGAGAAGTTTCCAAAAAGGGTTCAGTCAGCAACTGAAGCCATTTTTAATCTCTCCCTCTCTGTGGCTCCAACAATGTCCAGGTTTTCCTGGACAGACTCGTGGGCTGGGACCACTTTGTTTATGATCCTGGTCCTTCCTGCTGTCTTGGAGACTGAGAAGCTGCAGATGGAGCAATAGGGGCAACTGCAGCAGCGGCAGATCCTTCTAGGGCCTAACACAGGCCTGCTGGGAGGAATGGCAGGGGCTCTACCTTCACTTCCTGGAAAGATCTAGATTGTTACTGCTTGAGCTGTCTTGGTGGGAGAAGCTAGAAACTGAACTGTGTTCGAACTGCTGATTATTTGCATTTTGTTTTTAAACTCTGGCACATGAACCAATCTATACCTGGTAGGGCGAATTCTCCCCATATCGTCTCATGGAGAGACTCCCAACTCGCAATGTATCCTTCACACAGTCCGGATTTACTTCTTCTGTCCTCGCTCTGACATCAGAGTACAGCCATGCAGGCAGTTTCTTCAGCTCCGGCCACCCCACCCCTTCCACTACGTTGCTCCTAACTCGAGGATCTCACCATTCCGTCATGGGGTAGGAACTGATGCTAAGATCATTCATGTGTTTTGTTTTGTTTCTAAAAGAATAGAGAGATGGGAGGGACATGCACACATTATGACAGACAGAATGCATTACAGCTGTAGTGTCGGGTGGCCACTGTGAACCCCTGTGTGTTTTAGAGGCAGCCAACTGCAGCTTCAGCAACGGGACGGGGACTGGAGGACGATGTTCTCTGCCCATCGTGACTTTCAGATCCATGTGTGTAAATCAAAAGTCAGTGCTCACTTTTTTAATTTAAATAATAAAAAGGATTCCAACTGAAAATAAATAAATAAATAAATAAATAAGCAGAACTAAAGTATTTAAGACAGATAAATTAGAATGTGGGGAACGCCCCAAAGGAAGAGTGTAGATGAGTCACAGAGGGAACCCAGAGGCTATCCATGGACAGCTGGCCCTAGCCCAGGCTTCCCCCTGCAGAGGTCACTTGCCCAGCATGCTGAAGATATAAAACTCCTCTTAAACATTAAAAATAAATTAAATTTTTAAAAAATTATCTCCTGTTTGAAAAACAAGAGATACACTAAAGCAGATTTAAAAGCAATCCTAAAGTACAAATATCAATGTTTGAACTGACAGAGTGCTGTGGACTCAGATACTTATAAGAGGTGAGGTATTAGGACCAGTAGATGGCATAACGGTTACGTCCCTGGACTCCCACATAGTTGACTGCGGTTCAAGTCCCCAACTAGTTGCTTAAAACTCATGCAGGGCACGTATGCGTGCATGCCCAAGATCTTGAGAGGCGAATGGAGAAGGGATTGTGGTGTGGCCATCTCCCCTGGGAGGGAGGGGGCATGATTTCTTGTTTTCTGTCCCTCTGTCTCTCTCTGTCTCTCTGGCAAGCACATGTGCCCTATAGCAAAAATCTCTTAAAAATATTCTTCTCTATTCTCTTGGGATTTTGCACACATGCCTGGCATGTTTTCTAAGCAGCCGGGGACCCTAACTATGTAGGTCAGCCCTGTGGGATCCAGCCGCCCTGACCACCACACCATTGGCTGGTCCACAGATTTATGTTTACAAAATGGTATTCTATTACTGCAACCTGAATGGGTGAAAACAGGAAGAATAGAGACATAAATGTGGCTTGTTCAGCAGTGGACTGGAACAAGATAGACCAGACTCTAGAAGGACACACATGAGGGACCAGCAGTTAGCGTAACGGCTATGTCACTGAACTCCCATGTAGTCGACCGCAGTTTGAGTTCTGGACCCAGTGGCTTATACTCACACCAGGTGTGTGTGCGTGCATGCATAAGATCCCGAGGAGAATGGAGGAGAAGGGATTGCAGCGTGGCCATCCACCCTGGGGGGTGATTTCTCGTTTTCTGTCTCTCTGTCTCTCTGGTGAGCGCATGTGCCCTGTAGCAAAAGCCTTCCCCCCCCCCAAAAAAAAAGACATACGTGACAATGGTGAGTTTAAATAAATAAATAGATAGAACTTCTCCCCCTTTGAAGAATTCTTACCATAACATTTGAACCCCTTCTAGTCCAACCTTTAGATAAATTTATATTTGTTGAAATAAAGCAGTAAAGGAGCAGTTCTATTATGTCCTAAGAAAGCAAAAGGAGGTCCCAGACTGGCTGCTCTCTAGGAAAGTGACTTGGTTTCTTCACTTTTATAGCATAACCATAAAATGGGGGTGGGAGAGATGCTCCATGTGTAATTCTAGGATCTAATTCAAACACACTAACTGGCTCTTCCCCACTGTACAAGATGGCAGGTGAAAAAGCTGCAAAGCAGGATACTAAGGAGAAAAAACCTGAAGCCAAGAAGGCTGGTGCCAGTGGCCAGGTTAAAAAGGGTGACCCCAAGGCTAAAAAGCCCAAGAAGGGGAAGCCCCATTGCAGCCCAAACCCAGTGCTAGTCCAGGGCATTATCAGACACTCCTGGTCTGCCATGTGTTCCAGGAAGGCCAGGTACCAAAGGAAATACTCGGCCACTAAATCCAGGATCGAAAAGAAAAAGGAGGAGGTTCTTGCGACTGTCACAAAGCCAGTATCTGGAGACAAGAATGGTGGTACCCGGGTGGTTAAACTGCACAGAATGCCTAGGTATTATGCTACTGAAGATGTGCCTCAGGAACCAGCAGTTAGCGTAATGGCTATGTCGCTGGACTCCCACGTAGTCGACCGCGGTTCGCATCCCAGACCCAGTGGCTTAAAACTCACACTGGGCGCATGTGCGTGTGTGCCCAAGATCCCGAGAGGAGAATGGAGGAGAAGGGATTGCAGCGTGACCATCCCCCCTGGGGGGTGATTTCTCGCTTTCTGTCTCTACGTCTCTCTTTGTCTGTCTGGCAAGCGCACGTGCCCTATAGCAAAAACCTCTCAAAAAAAAAAAAAAAAAAAAAAAAAAAGATGTGCCTCGAAAGCTGTTGAACCATGGCAACAAACCCTCCAGTCAGCATGTGAGAAAGCTGCAAGCCAGCATACTCCTGGGACCATCTGATCATCCTCAATGGACGCCACTGAGGCAAGAGGGTGGTTTTCCTGAAGCAGCTGAGCAGTGGCTTGCTACTTATAACCTGACCGCTGGTTCTCAATTGAGTTCCACTGCGTAGAACACACCAGAAATTTGTCATTGCCACCTCCACGAAAATTGATATTAACAAAGTAAAATACTAAAGTGCCTTAACCAACGCTTACTTCAAGGAAAAGAAACTGCAGAAGCCCAACTCCAGGAAGGTGAGATCTTCGACACAGAGGAGAAATACAAGATTTCAGAGCAGCACAAGTTTGATCAGAAAGCTGTGGATTCGCAAATTTTACCAAAAATCAAAGCTCTTCCTCAGCTCCAGGGCTACCTGCGATCTATGCTTGCCCTTACAAATGGAGTTTATCCTCACAAATTGATGTTCTAATTTTTTTGCTAAGAATCTAATTAAATAACTGATCATTAAAAAAAAAAAAAACACTAACTGTAAAAAGACATTTTTGAGACAATTGGGAGAATCTGATTATGAAGTAGGTGTTAGATGATAATGGCGTGTCACAAATTTTGTTACACTTGATAGAAACTTTGTGGCTAAGCAAAAAAAAAATTACACACACACATACACACACACACACACACACACATATATATAATGTTTTAACACTAAATACAAATACCCATCAGAATGAAATTACACGGGTACCAGGACTTACTATAAGATATCTCAGCAAAGAGAAGAAAAAGAAAATAAGCAAATGTGGTAAAATCATAATAACCACAGACACTGGAAGGTAGACAGGCTTAGTATACATTTCTCTCCTTTTACAGCGTGCGTGAACGTAGATGCAAAGGTAAGAAGTGGAGGGCCAGCAGGGGGGGCGGTGGTTATGGAAATCCACATGACCAACTGCACGTTTTGAGTCCCAGACCCAGCCGCTTGGGAAACAAGCTGGCCACGTGTACATGTGTAACCAAAGCCCCAAGTGGTGAATGGAAAAGAAGGGATTGCAGTGTGTCTACCCCCCCCCCCCACCTCGGAGGGTGATGGTGATTTCTCACTTTCCCTCTCTCCAGTGAGCACACATCCCCTATACAAAAAAAAAAAAGTGTAAGAAATGGGCTGAAGGGAATACACCCGTCATAAGGGTGGCTGCCTCTCGGGGAAGTGTTGGCCAACAAGACTCCCATCCTGTGTACAGTGCTTTATTCAGGTCACAAAAACAATGGCTTGTGGTGGCACAGCAATAACACAACTGCATCCATGTGGGAAAGGTCCTAGGTTCACGTCCCAGAACGTCCCTGAGCACACCAGGCATGTGTGTGCCCATGAAGGTGGGTCACAATGTGAGGACCCTGTTGTGGGCACCTGTCTCACTCACTCTGTCCCTCAATCTCACTGAATAAATAGATAATAATGAATTTTTTTAAAAAAGCAATAACCAGCAGGCGGCATGGTGGTTTAGGTGCTGGATACACCCACATGGCCAACCACGGTTCAAGTCCCAGACCTGGTGGCTTGCTTTCTTACTTCTTTTTCTCTGTGTGTCTGTATTTTACTGGTCAAATGAAAATGAATGAATCAATAAAAATTAAATAAATAATTCTTTTAAAAAAAAGGCAAAAATGATGAGGCCATACTAATTACTAAATCAGGGTGTGTGGACGCAAGTCTTGATATGTTCTCTGTACTTACATACATTTTTCAGCTTTTGACAATAAAATAATTTTAAAGCAAAAGACAAAGGAAGATGAAACACAAACTTATGTAATTCACGGGAAGAAATATACCTCAGAGCAATGAAATGGCCCCGCTCAGCCCATCAAGGCATTTGCAGGAAACACCCAGAAACCACACAGGTGACGTGGCTTCAGCCACACTGACCACCAGACACCACAGCCTCAGAAGCACTCGGCAAATATGGTCGAGAACGCCAAACCCAGAGGAGCCCAGACGCTTGGTCACTGGCATAGACGTGAAGGGAGGGGCCCAGAGGAAACAGCTCACAGTCGGGCATCCGAGGCCGGGCTGGCAAGAGGCTTTCCTCTTTAAGAGCAGGGTCACTTCCTACACCACCATAATTACTGAATGTGATTTGAAAGCATACCTTTAGCCACTGAATAACTATCCAGTGTCTGCTATTGGCTAGCCAGTCAGACACCACACGAGAGTGGCTGGCACCAGGGTACACAGGCTGGACCTCGTTCTTGCGGGCCGAAGCCTATAAAGGGAAGCCCCCTCCGAGTGCTCACTCATCCTTGCACCTGCTCCTGGGTCTGCAGATGAGGCAATGACAGCACCTGCTGGGGATAAAGTTAATTATCTTCAGTGTTTGCACCAGCGCTTGCTTCAGGATGCCCTGCGTGTCCTTCAGTGTCCCTGCCCCTCCCCTAGTACGTCCTCCAGTGCAGCCCTAAATGCCCCTTTTGAATGACACTTGCCTTCCTTGGGGGCTTGGTGTGGATTCCACATAACCTTGGCCTTTTCTCATCCCTTTTCCCTGAGTTTCAACAGCAAAATATCTCAAAAGGACAAAAGTCTCCAGGAGACTTTCGAGGAAGAAAATGGTAACAAATCATTGATTTAAGATGTAGAAGAAGGTGAGAAATGACAAGTAGATTAAGGAAACACAAAATAAAGCTGGTGCAATGTAAATCCTACATGAGATTATATAGGGTATTTACTTCCTTTTTTTTTTTTTTAAGTTTGTTTCTTCCATGAGTACAGAGAGAGACAGAGACAGGCACCGCACCACAGCCTCCATGCCGCAATCCACTCCCAGCCCCAGCCAGCCCCAGATCATAGGCACACATGATCCCAGCATGCTCAGGGAGGTCTCTGGATGTGAACCTGGAACCTTCCCACGTAGTCAGCCTCACAGAGCATCCCATTTTACTGCTGCACCACTGTCTAGCCCTAGAATTTTATCTCCTGGGTGCTTTGCTAATTTTCATTTTTTTGAAAAGTGGGCATAAGTACTACTTTCATCTTCAGAAAATATAAACCTAGGAAAAAAAAGATAAAATAAATCAATTCAAAGTGACTGAAGTAACTTTTGGTGTGATAAAATTTCACCTTTTTTCTATTCACAACAGTTTGATGTTGAATCGGGATTGGAATCCTGGTTAACCACAGAGAACCAGGTGCCTGCAAAATTGCACTCAATGATATCATCGTGTCAGCAAATTAGGCCAAGCCAGTTCAAAGTTACAGAAAGTTTTCCACATACTGGGGGCATCCAGTGACAGCCCCAGCCGCCTGGAAAGAAATGGTTTCAACCATGCGTAGTAATCACAGCTAGAATAACCACATTCTGATTGCTTTAAAAATATACATCTTTTCCAGTTTTCGATCAGCAAATTCAAATGTGCAAATGCTAGCCTGTCCGCACCACAGCCCTATAGGAGTAAGGGTGGGTCTCAAGGAAATTCACAAAGGCCGTTCTGCTCGGAAATGGGAGCAAACAGAAGCTGCCCTTATTGCTGGGGGCTTCCCTACCAGAACCGCACAGCCCCTCCGCCCGAATCGAACGCGTTGTTCATCTTGTTCTGCAGTCGCGGCTCGCTCTCGCATGCCCGGGACCTTGTGTGGTTCTTTGATCTAATGACGTGACTCAGGGGAGGAATGGAAGGAGCACGCAGTGTCAGGGCTGGGAGGACTGGAGCACTGCTGCCTAGGAGATGGAGTGATTTTTTTTTTAAGTATTTGAGAAACCAAATACATTGTGATAGTGTGCATTACATTTGCTGATGTGTGAAAGTGTGAGAGTCATGTATTATTCGTGTAAAACAGTAACTGACCAGCCGGTTCTTGCTGACCAGTGCCTGGCATACATGGACACCTGGATTCCTCACGGTAGCTCAGACAGGCAGGCAGCACGGCCCCACAACACCCTCAGGAACACGGCGGGGGGACAGGGGCAAGTCCAGTCCACAGCTGTCGGGCTCCAAAGCAGTCACCTTTCACAGCACCAAATGCAGCACCGAGATTAAAAAATTTTTTTTTAATTTAAAAACATAAGGCTGGCTCAGTGACACAGCAGTAACACACTGCTCAATAATGCTGGACCCACATGGAAGGTGACAGGTTCAGTTCCCCGGCTGACCTGTCCACAGCAGGGTGTGCCCATCACCCTGGCTAGCTGGGAAGGCTTGGGCAGGAGATGGGGGATTGCAGGATGAGACCTTATTGAGTGTGCTTGTTTCTCTGTCTCTGTCTCTCTCACGGAAGAATTAAACTTTTTTTAAAATAGTGTACATTGGGCCAGCTGATGGCATAGTGGTTAAGGCAGATCCCACATGGCCAACTGTGCGGTTCTAGTCCCAGACTGAATAGCTTGGAAAACAGGAGTATGCGCATGCCTGTCCAGAATCCCGACAGGAGAATGGAGGAGAAGGGATTGCAGTGAGACCTTCCCCGTGGGGAGGCGTTTTCTTTCTCTCTCTCTCTCACTTTCCCTCTCTCTCTCTTTCTCTCTCCAGAGAGCCCATACATCCTACAGCAAAAATTTTAAATACATAAATTAAATTAGCATAAATTTAATTACACAACAACAAAAAAATGGGGGTTTAAATTTAACTGGCAGGCAGTCTATTCGAATCATGACCTTTGTCCATTTTATTTACTGCTAGGTCCCAGGCCTCTTTAAGTTCCTGGTACAAGACACTTGCTCAATAAATATTTATTGAATACATGAACCAGTGGATGAAATTGCCAAAATAATGTCTTATAAAACATATTCTAGTACTACTCAGTTAAAAAGGAAAGTGTCCAAAGTTAAGAGGACATTTAGTTAAAATGACACTAAGATCTAAAATGGCAAGCTCGGGCCAGCAGATGGTGTGATGGTTGAGGCGTGGAACTTCCCGCACGGCCGACTGCAGTTCAAGTTCTGGACCTGGCGGCTTGCTTTCTCACTTTCTCTCTCTCTCTCCTGCTCTCTTTCTCTCTCTCATGAATGCATGTGAAATAATAATAATAATTAAATAAATAATTCTTTTTAAGAATGGCAAGCTTACATCACCATTTTTAAAATCACAAATAAATGTTTGAAATGAGTATTGCTGAGTACATTCATGACAGCATGCACTGGGACCCCTCCTGTATCCAGATGAGATAGCAGTGGTGTGGCGTCTTGGTCACATCAATGCTATCATAGTCTTGCACCTAGAATGAAATGTTTCAGGTGAGCAGGTGAAAAAAATAATAAAAGTTCCTTCCCTGCCAAATGGACTGCAGCAGCAGGTGCTGTCATAGAATAAAATTAGTCCCGTTACATCATACTAGGCATGAAAGTGTGGAGCCCCTTCTAAATGTCCACATGTGACACTCGGGAAGCTACAGACAGGAGCAAGACTCACCACAGGGCTGGACAAGGCCGAGCATCCTTCAGACACTTAAGGCTGCAGGATTCTCCTCACCCAGTGGATCCTGAGGCGTCACGTCTGCTCAGGTTTAGCTTTCACGGTACGGTTCTGGGTTGACAGCCTCCCGGTACCCTGTAAGAAGAGGGCTCTGCTCTCTGGGTGGCCATGAGTTCACGAGCACCGTGAGGACTAGGATGGGAGTTGGGGACAGGAGCTGACTGCTCCACTGCTCCTGGTAACCCAGATTGAGACCTGGCATGAGACAGGAACATGAGTGCTATGACTGCTAGACCTGCAGGCTCAGAGACATCTCAAAATAGAAATTTCCTTGCTCACAGGTGGTCCAGCACGAGTGTCCAACAGGCAGCTTCAGGGATCCCAGGTCCTTCCAACTTGTGGCAGCCTCTGGCCAGTGGGCAAACACCTATGCCAAAAAGTGACCTCCACACCATCTGCTTCCATCACACTGGTAAGATCTGCCCCAGGGCCGATCTGGGCGCAAGGGGGGCTGGGGACATGACCCCCGGTGGGCAGCTGCACCCCACCGCAACTCCACATACTAGAAAGAGAAGAAGAATCTCTTCAGGGTGGGGAAAGAAGTCCCAGGAGGGTGAGAAGAGCCACTGAGGCCAAGCTAGGGTAGAGAGGAATCAGAAAGAGCCCTCCGGGGTCCAACACAGATATGTCAGCTGGAGGCTGTGGACAGCATGAGGCAAACTTCTGCATCCTCTGTAGTAAATTCTCAGTCAAATTTTGTGGCACCTGTTTTTGTTTTGTTTTGTTTCCTTTTTTTTTCTTTGGAGAGGTTTTTGCTATAGGGCGCATGTGCTCGCCAGACAGAGAGAGACAGAGAGACAGAAAGCAAGAAATCACCCCCCAGGGGGGGATGGCCATGCCGCAATCCCTTCTCCTCCATTCTCCTCTCAGGATCTTGGGCACGCACACACACACACGCCTGGTGTGAGTTTTAAGCCACTGGGTCCAGGACGCAAACCGCGGTCGACTACATGGGAGTCCAGCAACATAAACCATTACACTAACTGCTGGTCTCTGGCACATGTTTTTTTTATAACTGGCTTCAGGTAGGGGAGCTGGAAAGGCACTGAGTTCTGAGTCTGGCCTTGCATGGAGAAAACATGCAGGTACTAGAGTCAGTCTATATTAAACTTACATCACGTACTTCAGGGTAGCCTGGTGTTGTGCATGCAGATTTTAATGCTATCATAGAATTTAAAATAGTGACCCTGAAACTAGAATCCCCATTTGACACATCCAGTATTTGGTATTTATATTGTAAGAAAGGTACACCAGATCCACAAGTGTAGCCAAACAATTTGTGCCCATCTGGAATCTCAGAAAGTGCCCTTATTTGTAAGATACAACAGTCCCCGTGAGGTTATACTGGATTAGCATGAGCCGTAAATCCACTATGACTCATGTCCTTATAAGAAGTGGAGAGACACACAGACACATGGGGAAGAAGATCACATGAAGATGGAAGCCGAGATTGGAGTGCTGCAGCTACAAGCCAAGGACTGACTGCCACCGCCAGCAGTCAAAAGAAGCATCCTCCTTTAAAGCCTTCAGAGGAAGCATGGCCCTGCTGACACCTTGATGTCAGACTTCTCCAGATCTGTGAGAGAATAAGTCTGTTATTGTAAGTGCCCAGTATGTGTCTATCTGTTACAGCAGCCCTAGGCAACTAAACCATAGCAATGGTCAGGGGAAAATGTTAATAAAAATTAGTACGGGAGAAAGGAGAGAAACCACTGGCTTTTCATCACCCATCTCTGCCTCCTCCTTGACACATGACATTTTTTTTTTTTTTTTGGAGAGGTTTTCGCTATAGGGCGCGTGCGCTCGCCAGACAGACAGAGAGAGACATAGAGACAGAAAGCGAGAAATCATCCCCCAGGGGGGATGGTCACGCCGCAATCCCTTCTCCTCCATTCTCCTCTCGGGATCTTGGGCACGCACACACACGCGCCCAGCGTGTTTTAAGCCGCCGGGTCCCGAACCGCGGTCGACTACGTGGGAGTCCAGCGACATAGCCATTACGCTAACTGCTGGTTCCCGACACATGACATTTTTTCAACAGAACTGAAATCTCTCCAGCTGATTATCCTCAAGAACCCCAAGTCCATCAAGCCTGGAGCTTCACTCCTACCTCCTCCAACCACCCCTCTCTGCTGAGCCCCCCTTCCTGCTCCTCCATCCCATGTGTCCACATTAGAAACCTTGCAAACATGCTCACCTCTCTCTCTGCCACACATCACACACCAAATCCATCACTCCACCTCTTATTCTGCCACCCAGGTCCTCTTCTCTAAAATGCACCTTGGAAATCACTTCCACATGGGCTCTGCTCTTGGGTCCCTCAATAATGCCTCTGCACTTCTCCCCAGAGAGCACCTGCTACAACGCAAATAGGGCCTTGCCGTTCCCAGTTCAGGCACATCTGCCCACCCTTCTCCAGCCACCTAATCTTCTGCTGGGATAAAGTCTAGACCCCTTAGCAACCTACAAGTCAAGTGCTTGACATAGATTACTTAGATTGCCCTTAAATCCACCCTCGAGTTAGGTTCAGTCATTAGCCCCTTCTGATAAGCAAGAGAACTGGAACTGAGGAAAGAGGAAGGCACAAACAACTTCAAATAGCAAAGAAGGGCTGAGCTAGTCCCCCAAATGAAGCCAGTTCTGTGGAAAAACTTCAGCTCGGGGTTAAGGAATAAGACATGGAATCTCCAGAAATCAGACATCCAGGTCCCCATTAAAACATTGAATTTATCCTCACAATTATGAGGTAATAACAATAATCAATATCATTGGCTACTTGAAAGTGCTGTCAAGCCTAAGATAAGCCATGAAAAGTGCCATCATTCTGGCCTCTTCAGGGCTGTGCAATTTGATGTTGGCCAGGTGGAAGCTCCCTGATGACTGGGATCAGAGAGCTCAGAGGAAGGAGATGCGCCTCTGAGGTGTCTTTCCCCAGAGTTCTATATAAAATGCTACCCCCCGCCCCGGGACCAGCAGTTGGTGTAATGGCTATATCAATGGACTCCCATGTAGTCGACCATGGTTCGAGTCCTGGACCCCATAGTTTAAACTCATGCCAGGCACATGTGCATGCATGCCCAAGATCCTGAGAGGAGAATGGAGGAGAAGGGATTGCGGCGTGGCCATCCCCCCTGGGGGGTGATTTCTCGCTTTCTGTCTCTCTGTCTCTTTCTGTCTTTCTGGTGAGCACACGGGCCTGATAGCAAAAACCTCTCCAAAATAAATAAATAGACAGATAGATAGATAAATAAATAAATAAATAAAATAACATGCCACCCCCTAGCATGTTAGGGTAATAAAGCTAAAGTACACTTCTTAACTAAGCAACTGAGATATTTAGAAACCTTAGTAACATTTAACCAGAAGGAAAGTCAACATGCAACTTGCAACAACATACTTACCAAGCTTTGGCACCCGCATCCTATTCCCCATCCCTCCCTACCTTGGTGAGCATAAGTGCTTAACCATATTTTTCTTACTGAATTGGCCAGAAAAGCATAAATTTCATACTTAAAATACAATCATTTCTTTATCAGGCACAATTACTTTAAGAAAACAATAGTTCTTCCCTTAGTATATGGTCTTAAGTTTTTTTCCTACAAGAAAAAGGAAAGAAACTAAATTTTACATACAAAATGAGCTTTAAGGTGGAAAAACAATGCCTTTTAGAATCTAAACACTTGATAGTGGCCATTTTGACCCATAAAGTCAAAAGATGAAAATTGCTATCGCTATTCCATTTGCAAAGAGCCACACCTCCACATGTATTTTTAAGATCATAAAGTTCTTTTGTGGTTGTATTAGTGTTTTTTTTTTTCAAGAATTATCTATTTTTTTTTTTGGTGGGGGGGATATTTTTGCTATAGGGCATGTGCGCTTGCCAGAAAGACAGAGAGAGACAGAGAGACAGAAAGCGAGAAATCACCCCCCAGGGGGAATGGCCGCACCGCAATCCCTTCTCCTCCTTTCTCCTCTCGGGATCTTGGGCATGCACGCACACGCGCCCGGCGTGAGTTTTAAGCCACCAGGTCTAGGACTCCAACCGCAGTCAACTACATGGAAGTCCAGCGACATAGCCATTACGCTAACTGCTGGTCCCAAGAATTATCTATTTTTTTTTTTTTTTTTCACATAAGTTTTGCCAGAGAAAGACAGAGGGAGAGTTAGAAAGCAAGCCGACAGGTTCGGGACTGAAACCACAGTCAGCCATGTGAGAATTCCAATGCCTTAACCACTATGCCACCTGTTGGCCCCTGTGGCTGTATTAGTTTTATATTGCTGTGATCATATTAGAACACATTTAACACGTTAAAACACCTGTTTGATATTTATAGTTCATCAGGTCAGAAGCCTGGATATGGGCTGAACTCCATTCAGGGTCTTTAAGATCAAAATCAAAGTTTCAAATAAGTAAAGTGTCCTTTCTAGAGGATCAGGATATTTTGCCAAGCTCATTAAGGCTGTTGGATGAATGAGGTATAGGATTGAAGTCTCAACAGGACCACAAGGAAACTGAAGTTCTTTGTTGGCTATCACCCACATTCCCAGTCACCCAGTCCCCTCCATCTTCAAAAGCAGCATTGGAGACTCAGATGAACTCCCTCCTACATTTCAAATCTATCTCACCAAGAAGAGCCCAATATTTTTTAAAGGCTCATCTAATTAAATCAGACACACTCAGAAAAATCTCTTTTCCTTAAAGTCAAAGACCTTTATCACATCTGCAAAATCCCTTCACAGCAGCACCTAGATCCATGTCTGAATGGCTGGTTGGGAGAAAGTATTTGTGCACCAAGGGGCGGTTTCTGGAGAGTCCTCTTAGAATTCCACCTGCCACTGTGGCCGAGTCTTGGTTCGCATACCTCATTGTCTTCTTTATTTGAAAAGAGCAGGAAAGCTCCCTTCTAATTATTTCAAGATGCAAGAAAATGAAACTTATTTTGGAGCTGACAACCTACTTTGTGGCCAAACTGGCAAAATACCAGAGAACAAATTCAATCCAGCCCACTGTGATACCTGTTTGTGCAGGGCCTGGTACTGAAGTCTCTTGCCAGTTAGTACTACTAGAACAGCAGGGCCCCTCGGGCACTGCAAGCCACCTCTTGGGGACAGCTAGGAGCCTGCACAGGTAGGCCTGGCTGGGTCTCACCAGCACTCACTGTTCTTAGAAGGTGCACTGTGGTCACCCTCACTGCTCAAAGAGTGGTCCTGAAACAACAGTATAGGCACCACCTGAAAGCTTGGAGGAAACAGAGCCTCGGGCCCCAGCCCAGACCCTCTGAACCAGAATCTGTTTCAATAAAATGCTGGATAATTTACATGCATATTCAAGTGTAAGGAGTATTGAATTAAACCACATGCCCAAGGGCCAGCGGTAAGTGGCAAAGGCACTGGAGAGGTGATGAAGACTGAACAGCATGTCATCCCCTCCCCTACACAACTCCATATTCATCCCTGCCTAGGCCAAGCCTTGATAATAGACTAGGTCTACACTATATCTGGGGTTACGGCTTGAATGTATGTGCCCCTCCAAAATCCCTATGTTAGAACTGAATCCCCAGTGTGATAGTATTAAAGAGACAGGGCCCTTGCAAGGTAATTAGACCATGGAGGCTCCACCTTTATGGGTGGGATTAATGCTGTTATGAAAGAGGCCTCAGAGAGCTGCCTCCCGCTGCCTCCCGCTTCCACCTTTTCACCATGTGAAATGCATGATCCATAGAGGGTGCCATCTACAAGGAATGGGCCCTCACCAAACACTGAACCTGCCTATAGCTTGATCTTGGATTTTACAGCCTCCAGAACTGTAAGAAACAAATTTCTGTCATATGTAAATTACTCAGTTTGTTACAGCGGCCAGAATTGACTAAGACATCTAGATAAGCTACAGGACTCTGTTAACACAGGCGATGGTTCCTTAGCCTCACTGCCATTTCCTGGTATGCAGACCCAAAGCTAGAGACTAAAGACAAGTGAATGCTGAGCTTACCCAGGTCGGTGAGCTAGTTATGAGCTCCCGCCCTCTGACACTCACAGGTGTTCTCTGTGATTCAGGTCAGTAAGTTCTGCCTTCACAGGGTTGAAGGTGAAGCAGCTGGCATGGATAGGTGCCCAGTAAAAGGCAAAGAAAGAGAGAGAGAATAATGTCAGGCTGGACTGCTTCCTATGTTACTTAGCTTTCTGACTAACCCAAGCCTGCCATTCAACTCGTCCCTATGGCACATCTTCTGAGTAATTATAGACCCACTGTGTGTCCAAAGAACTAGGTACTCTGGGAAGGAGCCTTCTGTCACTGACCCCTTCGCCCTCTCCTAATCAATGTCTCACCGCTGTCTGCCTCTGGGGCCACAAATCAGTCATTAGGAGACAGGATGCCTGCACTCTGGAAACAAACCTGGGTTTGAATCCTGCCTCCCACCATCTAGACATGTGACTGGGTATGGTGCTTAACATCTCTGAGCAATATTTTCCTTAGACACCCAGTTCTCTGGGGTGTCTTTTGGCTTTCCCTGCTAGATACTCATAGTTACTGGGGGGCTGGGAGCACCTTGATGTTTAACTAAGCCCCAACATCTGGTGCTCACTGGGGTCACTCCAGGACCCCAATTAACAGAGCAACCTCCCCCTTAAAAATGTTGCCCACTCCGTGCTGGAGGGTCTGCAGCATCTCACACCAGCACTCAAGTTACACCATTGCTTCAGTACAGGCCAGCTGAACAGACTGCTTACGTGTCCCAGCCAGTCCCAGGAGCAGGAAGGAGCAGCCCACCACACTAAGAAGTGGAGACTACCTGATCGGTGATGCTCGTGGTGCTTCTGTCTACTGTTGCGGAAGACTGAGAGAGGCTATGGATGGTCTAAGGACTCCCAAAAGCTCCCTTTGGGCCAATGTGTTCTCAAAACACTCTGAAACAATAGGTCATGATTTGAGGAGCCCTGGGGCCCTGTCCCAGTGCTGGCTTTTCTGACAGATAGAGTGTGCAGGAAGGCTGTGTGGCCTCAGCTCTCAGTGTGAGCATTGACCTATCTCCTTTCTGGCCAGACTTATCCAGTGCCCAAGTCGAGGGTCCTGTGTTGGCCGTCAAGGTCCTTATTCTCTCATCCAGCAGGAAGATGGGGCTTCCCTGGCAGAGGTCAGCTCTGCCATGCTGGGGAAGGCCTGTGGCTGTGCAAGGGGTCTCCCTGGGCTATGAGGTCGCAGAACTGGTCTTCACGTTGAAGTGAACAGATACAGTTTTTGCACTAGAGCTGGCAAAATTCTCACTCCCTGTCCTGCTAAGAATAGGTTGGCTTGCATCACAGGCTACCTGTGTGTAGGCAGCTCTTGGGACACTACAGGCTGTTACTAACTAGTCAGTTAGCTCAGCCCACCTGACAGAGGCATGAGAATCATCTGTCACTATGTTATTTTTCCCTGAAGAACCAACCTCCCACTTCCTTCTTATCCTCCATGGCCTCTGTCACTGTGCCTGTACAGAAGCACCCACTCTAATTAAACCACTTCCAGAGAGGGTCAGTTCCCAGGGAAGTTTGGGTCTTGACTTTCATAGATAGGAATGAGTTTGGGACTCTGGGTGCTGACTGTCCTTCTAGGTTTGTCCCCAGCCCCTGCCAGGAACACCAGTGACAGCGGTACACCCATCCTGGCCAAGGACCAGGGCCCTGATCTTATCACATTCAGATCCCACCTGTGGGCCCAAGGGTCCAGAGCTCTCGAAGCTGCCCCCAGTAAAGAGCCTGAGCTCTTTCTCAGTGTGGCTCGAGTCCCCGGGCCAATCCAGGGGTGGCATCTTCTGCCAGAAGCTATGCCCCAAAACTTGTTGACAACAAAGGCTATACTCAGGGTGCTCAAGAGAGAATAATGTCTTAGTCACATGGGGCTTGGGGCTCCCTTGTAAAGCATATGATACTTCATGTCCCCATATTTAGAAACTGGCAACATGTATATAAATGATGCTACCAGTACTTTTGTTGGGGTTAAGAGCAGCTGGCCCCCTAAAGTACCAATTTTTAGAGGATACTTTTAATGGTTGTTTTGCAATACCACAGTCACTTTCTCATTTTGAGCAGTATAGGGAGAAAAACATCACCTGTCCAGGAAAACCATTATAACATGTTATTGTGTTTCAAAAGGCTAATTTTGGATAAGCCTCAGAAGTTTCTAGATTTCTATAATGGTCACATGTTCTTAGCAGGAAAAAGAGAAGCACCCCTTTACCAAACAGAGGCCATGAGAAGGGCAACTGCTTCTTGTCCTCCCGATAATGCTTCATTCAGCAAGTGGGTTTTGTCGAGGCAGGGGTAGGGGGGAAAGGCCACCTTAGGGACATTTAGGAAATGGATGGGACTTTTTCTGTCATCATGATGTTGAGAGAAGGCATTTGGCTGAAACAAGGAAGAACTTCAGGCCAATCCTTCACAACAGAGAATGATCTCAAATGACTTTCAAACATCCTTGTTCACATCCAGGAGGTGAAAAATCCATTCATAATTACCTGAGCCTGGAACCCAATTCCATTTTACATGAAAACATTGTATGCTTCTTTCACATGGTTAGAAACACACTAAATTTCCCAGAAACACGACCACTGCTCACACCAAGAGAAGACTGTGTTTTGATTGTTTGAAACTTTTTCTTTTTTTTTTTAAAGAATGGTTTTATTTTTTAACTTTTATTTATTTATTTATTTTAATTTGACCAGAGAGGAACAGAGAGAGAGAGAGAGAGAGGGAAAGTGAGGAAGCAAACTGCCAGGTCCAGGACTTGAACCTCGGTCGGTCACATGGGAGTCCAGTGCCCCTAGCTGCCATGCCACTGGCCCGCCCCTGTTTGGAACTTTTTCAAGAGCTGTTTTCTAGTCCGAACATCCAAGGTACAACTATCATTGCCTTCCATGTATTTGTCACTGGCATGTCACCCTGGATCCAATCTGCATTTGTGGCTGTCACATCGGTGGTGATCCTGTGTGCAGGAAGGAAGCCAGGGTGCAGACGCCATCCAGAGACTCCCCTCACCTGCAGGGCACATGGGCAAGGAGCTCCTCAAGGCAGTGAGTGAGAGGGATACGTGAGAAAAAGAAGGCTGAACGCTTTATCCTAGGTTCTCCAACGTTTAAATACATACCACCAACTCAAAGCATAACTCAACAAAGAGAGAAACAAAAAGGCCATGTTATAGAAGTCCCCACTAGAGACAAGACAGGGTCAGTGTGAAGAGAAGGCAGGTCACATGACTCCAAATCCCTTTCAGGTTTCCATCTCCTGCACTAAGACTCACCAAGAGACCTTCCTGGGCCTGCCTGTCCTTGCCGTTCTCAGCTCTTTCTCCTGGTTAAGCATTACACTCCCAGCCCAATGACAGCCTACATCTGGCAGCTATGCTGTGTCCCTGGTTCTGCTCTTTTTAAAATTATTTATTTTGTTTTTTCCCATAGGGTGTGTGCATTCACCAAAGAGAGACAGAGAAAGGAAAAGTGAGAAATCACCTCTGCGGTGGGTGGTCACACCACAATCCCTTCTCCTCCTTTCTCCTCCTGGGATTTTGGGCACACTCACACACACATGCTTCCTGCATGATTTTCAAGCTGCTGGATCCAGGGCTTGTACCATAGTCAACCGTGTGGGATCCAACGCCCTAACTACTATGTCACCTGCTGGCCTGTGTCCCTGCCTCAGCTCTTACCTTCTGGGGAGAAGCCCCATCACCTAGTACAGAGACCAAGGGGCCCAGATTTAGGTCTCGGTCTCTCTAGCCAGGCTCCATCCCTGAAGGGAGAACAGGAGAATCTGTCCCATAGAGCTATGGCCAGGGCTGCATGGGAGAGCAATCAATAGTCCCAGAGCCAGGTTAGAGAAAGAGGGCACTGGCTTAGCAATGGTGACCATCCCCCGCTGTAACATCTAAACCCCACTGTCCTGGAGCAGGTTTGGTGCAGCTTTGGGTTCAAAGGGAGCAAAGGGAGGGAGAGCTCCTTCCTTCACCTTTCATCCCCAATGACACCTTATCCTGGAGGTTCCTGGTCCACCCTAATGCCCACTGGGGGATGACACTGGGAAATCCGGCCAGCACGTTGCCCTCACACCCTTGCAGGGTGCCCCTCTGTCCACCAGGGGCTGCTTGCAGGGGCCTCCTGCTGTAACTCATGCTCTGCAAGGGCAAGAGGTGAGCCTTGTTACCTTGTGTCCTCCCAGGGCCAGGCTCACATTGGTGCTTCATAAGGGCTCGATGGGTAGATGGATGGATGGGTGGACAGATGGACAGATGACCAGTTGGACAGCTGGATACTGGCAGCAAACCCAGTCCCACTGGGCTGCATGTAGGTGACCACAGTTTCAAAGTGGCCCTCTCCACTCCCCTGAGAGAAAGCGGCTCTCTCCTCCCGCCTGAAGCCCCTTCTCCCCAGCTCCCTAAACAGCTGAGATGGGAGAAGCTGCTGGGGGTTTGGGTTCATCACAACATCTCAAGTCATTTTTCATACTCTGGGCGCAGCCCCACAGGCCCGTTGCCAAGTGCTTTTTCTTAAGTTTTTAAACCCTGGGGAAATGTTATCTGAATGTTTCCAATTCATTTATGCTCAGCTCATCAAAATGCCATTTTATAAGAGCTGTTTAACCTCTAAAAGGTCTGAGAAACTTTCATATACTTATATGTGGAAAGTGGCTGGGATTTTCCTGTTAAGTACAGGGAGGGCCCTGCTGTGCCACAGGTCCTGAGCTCCCCCTGTTGCAGCTGCCATCCCCATGGCAACCTGGGCATATGGGAACAGACACGGCCCAGGCACTTCAGGACAGGAGATCAGGCTGGGCACCAGCCAGGTCACCTCTCCTCCATGACCAAGGAAGAACTCTTGGACCTGTGTAGGCGATTTGAGTGCCCAATCCAAATGCTTTCAGAAAGGTACCCCGAACTAGCATTCCTCAAATGCAAGCAAAGGGTCTCCAGAGTTCTCCAGAAGGTCCTGATGAGAAGGATGCACTCCCCATCAGAGAGCCTAACAGGCCTTGAAGTTCACACCCATCTCTTCCTGAGGGTTTATGAGGTTTAAACTAGTCAGTTCCCCCTGCACCCAGCACCCTGCTAGATCCAGGATGTCCTTCAGAGAGGCCAGGAAGGGCCTGGCGGGGGCACCCACTGCATAGCGCCAGCCCCTTCCTCATGCAGCCTGTTGTAAGACAGCAAATCCCCAATATCTGCTCAAAGCCCCCTCTGGGTTACTTGGGCTGTTCTATGCCACCTTCAAGCACTCCTTCCAAAAGCAATCCCCTAAATATCAGAATGGAAATTGTTTCCTTGGGCCAGCCAGTGGTGTGGTGATTAAGGCAACTTGATCCAACATGGCCGACTGTGTGGATTGAATCCTGGACCCAGCGGGTTGAAAAACATGCTGGGCACATGTGCAATGTGTGCCCAAGATCCCAAAGGGAGGGAGAAATGGAGGTGAAAAGATTGTAGCATGACCAATCCCCGTTGGGGGTGCTTTCTTACTCTCTCTTTCTCCACAGTGTGCATACTTGCCCTGTAGCAAAATTACAAAATATATATGTATGTATGTGTGTGTATATATGTATGTATGTATGTGTGTATATATTCAAAATTACAAAATATATATGTGTATGTGTGTTTATATATATGTATGTATGTGTGTATATATGTATGTGTGTGTATGTGTGTGTGTATATATATATATATATATATATATATATATATATATATTCATTCTTCACCTCTACCCACTTCTCCACCTTCACCTCCATAACCCAGTTCTAGCCTCTCCTGTTGAGGTTGGGGAAAGAACACCAAAAAACAAGAAAAACAAAAAGCAATAAAACAGAAAATCAATAGAAGAAAGTGAATGAAACAAAAAAGCCAGTTCTTTGAAGATATCAATACAAAGGACAAACCTCTAGCAAGATTGACAAAGGAAAAAAAAAAAAAAAAACAGAAAAGACACAAATTACCAATATCACAAATAAAGCAGGAAAGAAAATACAGCTACTGTGAACATCAGAAGAACAATAAGGGAATGTTACAAACAACGTGACATACATGTATAACCTTCACAACATAGATGAAACAAATAATGCCCTTGAAAATTGCCAACTATCACTACTCATGAAGTTGAGATGTTGAATAGTCCTGCAACTAATAAACAAGTTTAACCGATCATTTAAAAACTCTAAAAGAACTCGCTAGGCCCAGATAGTTCTACTGAAGGAAATTCTAACAAATGGTTAAAGATGTTTCAACACAAATTTTGAAAGTAGAAAAGAAAGGGATACTTCCCAATTTATTTTATGACCTTATACAAAACCAAATATTACCAAAAAAAACACAAACCAATATCTCTCATGAATATAAATGCTGAAATCCTTAACAAAATATTAATAAATGAAATTTAGCAATATATAAAAAAGATGATATCACATGACCAGATGTGGATTATTTCAGGGGTACCAATTTGGTTCAGTACTTAAAAATCAATCAATATAGTCCACCATCAGGTAAAAGGACACAAATTACACAATCAAATCAGAAAAATATGCAGAAGAAGAAACATTTAACAAAATTCCATACTCATTAATGACAAAAACTCTCAGAGAGCTAGGAATAGAGGGAAGTTCTCCAATTTGATAAACAACACCTACCAAAAGACTATGGCTAACATCACACAAAATGATGGAAGACTGAATATTTTTCTTCTTTCTTTCTTTTTTTTTTATTGTGAGAGAATGCATGCACTCTCCAGAGAGGTATAGAGAGATAGAGGGAGAGAGCACCGCCAGTAGGATACGGTCATGCCACAATCCCTTCTCCTCCATTTCTCCATCCTATCAGGATTGTGGACCACACGCACATGCCCCCCAGGATGTTTTTCAAGACCATGGGTTAGGATTCGAACTGCATTTAGCCACATGTGGGATCCAGCTCTCTTATAGTGCACCAGGGCCAGCCTCTGAGTGTGTTTTCACCTAAGATAAGGAACAAGGTAAGGCTGTTTGATCTCACCACTATTACCAACCTAGTACTGAACATTGGTGGAACATTGAAGGAAAGGGATGTTCTTAAAGCACTACAAGTTGCAAAAACAAACAACAACAAAAACAAAGAAACAAAAAACGGAAATAAAAGGCTTACACATAGAAAAAAAGAAAGTAAAATGTTGCTCTTTATAGATGATATAACTGGTTCCATGGGAAACTCTTGGAAATCTACCAAAAAATTTTAAAAAGACCTAGTACTAATAATCAAAGTCAGTAAGGTCATGGATAAAAGATGAACATACAAATATTGATTATATTTGTATATAGTAACACAAATATATGGAAACTAAAATTAAGCATACAAATACTACTTACGGTCTCTAGAAAAAAATGAAATATTTAGATATTAATCTAAATATTTAGGTATAAACATGTACAGGATTATATTTATATGTATGCTAAGATCTAAAAAAAAGCTCTGAAAGAAATCAAAGAAGACTTAAACAGACACACCATGTTTGTGGATTATAATCTCAACACAGTAAAGATGTTGATTTTCCCCAAGTAGATGTACAGGTTTAACACAATTCCTCCAAAGTCCCAGCAAGATATCTTAAAATATAAGCAAGATTGGGACCAGCAGATGGCGTAATGGTTACATCGCTAGACTCCCACATGGTCCACCGCGGTTTGAGTCCCAGACCTGGTGGCTTAAAGTCACACTGGCCTCATGTGACTGCATGCCCAAAATCCCAACAGGAGAATGGAGGAGAACATATTGTGGGGTGGCCATCTTCCTAGGAGGTGATTTCTCTTTCCCTCTCACTGTCTCTCTCCAGCAAGCACACACATCTTATGGCAAACACCTTAAAAAAGGAAAGAAAGATAAGAATATTTGACCAAAATAACTGGATACTATGATCTAGTCAATTTGGCACAGAAAATTAACCATCGCCAAGGCATACTGCTCAGGAATCAAAAGGAATACACTGCTGATACACACAACTTAGAAGAGTCTCGAAGAGAATTCTGCTGAGTGAAAATAATCCTCCAAAAATCACATACCATATGATTCCATTTATGTAACATTTCCAAAATGACAAAAATATAAACACAGAAAACAGATTAGTGGTTGCTAGGGGCTAGGGGTCGGGGGGTGACTACCAGGGGAATCACGAGGGAGCACTTTGTGGTGTTGGGGCTGTTCTCAATTGTGGTGGTATCACAATTCAGAAATCTACACGTGTAATGAAATGCCACAAAACTGTATACACACAAGCTACCAATACCAGGGTCGTGGTTCTGGTATTGTACTAATGATGTAAGATGTAATCAGTGGGGAGTACCCAAAACCTCTCTGTACTATCTTTGCAATTTCATGTGAATCTGTAATTGTTTTAGAATAAAATCTAAAAAAAAGAAACAGAAGAATTTACAGCAGAGTCAATAAACATGTATAACTGCTAAAATAATACAAGCTCTTTTCCCCTTTTCTTTTTTCTTTTTTTTTAACAAGAATATGCAAACCCTAACAAGATTATGATAATAAGAAATAAAAAATAAGAAATAAAAAATTAAAAAAGAAAAAAGAATATGCAAACCTTTTCCCTCAGAGGGAATTTAGACAAGCACCAAATAATGTAGCAGCGCCTATAAATAACTGGTGGAGGAAGTGGGAAAGGGCCCCTGAGGTACAAGAGTGAGATGCTCTCTGCCCGGACACCAAGAAGTCACTGAGGTGACCACACCCAGAATGTCAGGCGCTGAAGGAAAGTGAAACCCCCACCGTCCTCTTCATGTTCTCTTTAGGTGATCCTGGTCTGCAGAAGTAGCAGTGACAGACCAACAGCATGTGGAAAGCCATTGCTTCAGAGCTAGAATATGTTCTTTTCCATTTTCTCACCTTCTGAAGACAAACCAATGTCCCTTCTTTTCATTTCTGTATAAACCAACAGCAATAAATAAATAAACACCAGTGTCTACAAAGGCTATACAAATACATCCTATTCCATTCAAGGAATATATATAACCCAAGGAGATAAATAACCCATTCCAAAGCAAATTATTTGTAACTCTTAGTGATGACAACTGAAAAACAGGTTTGCAATTTGTTTTGAGTTTATTTATTTCCTGAGAGCCAATGGTACCCTGGACAGGATTTTCACACCACAATCCTCCCCGCAGCTCTGCAGCCAACCAGGATCACAGGTGCACCCACGCGCATGCCCAGAGCGTTGAGGTAGACCTGGGACAAGAACCCAGAGCCTTCCCACCTCGCTTCTGGCATCACACAGCAGTGCCCCCACTGCCTGTCCCCTTGTGGTTGGGCCTGTAAAGCCACATACATGCATCTAAGCTGACCCTCTAGGTATGAGCCTAGACTGCACTAAAGCAGTAATAATAATTATAATAGTAACTCTAAAATAAGAAGAAGAACCATTTAGGCCCAACCATGGTGGCAAACACTGGTTGACACTGCTACTTGGCAGGCTGAAGCCACATGGAAGGCCCAGAGTTGATTCCCAACCCACTCGAAAAAGCCTGTAGTCACAGCTGCACAGGAGACTGAGGCAGGAGGATCACAACCTAGGGAGACCCTATCAAAGAAATAAGTAGCCACACAGAAGCCCCTTTCAGGAGAGGTTAAGCTGCTGAACAAGAGGTCAACTACCATATAGCCTTTAACCATGGGGTAGGACAGGACCAGGGACAGCCCATGGGAAGGTGGTCCACACTGATGAACGGGGCCAGTAGTGCTGCCCCATCCCTTACCCAGCAGCCCTGCCTCTTCCCCGGGGCTCATGATCCCCTCCCCCTCTAACCATATGTCAGGCATGCATTAACTGACCTCCCTGGGGTGGGCACCTTCTGTTGGAGCTTCCTCCCCAGCTCCCCTTCCTCTGGAATGAGTCAGCAGGGCTTGGTTGGCTCAACATCCTGCCTGAGGTTATTTCAGCTGACTCACCAGACCATCCTGGGCACACAGTTGGAGTACTGATGCAATCCATTTTGCATGAGATCATATTTCTCTCTGTCATTAAATATTCTTGGAAAACATGATTTTTCATGGCTGCAAACACTGCCAGGACCATCTGCTAGCTTGATGTCGGCGTTCAAGCTGGCAAAGGCTCAACGTTCTCCAGTTCTCTCACCCATCAGTGGGGAACGGACACCCACCTGTGGCCATTTGCTGGCATTTCATCATTCACTAGGTCCCTGGCAAAGATACTGCTTCAAATCTAAGCATCTAAATACCAAAACAGGATAGTCAGCACTCCACCCCCAAAAAAAAGCCCTATAATAAAAGTTATTGTGGGACCAGCAGATGACATAATTGTTACATTGCTGGACTCCCACATAGTTGACCATGTTTTGAGTCCCAGACCCAGTGACTTAAAACTGACACTGGGCCTGTGTGTGTGCATGCCCAAAATCCCGAGAAGAGAATGAAAGAGAAGCGACTATGGCATGGCCATTGCCCTCCCCCACCCTGGGGGGATGATTTCTTGCTTTCTGTTTCTCTGTTTTTGTGGTCAGTGCACGTACCCTATAGCAAAAGAAATCTCTCAAAAAAAAAAAAAAAAAAAAAGTTATTATGGCCCTGAAGCCACCAAGTGAAAGAGGAACAAATTACATTCTTTCCTACATAAACAGGAATAGACAACCAGTATGTAGGCCCACAAAGACAATGTTAAAGGATCCTGAAATCATAAATATCTGTAAATAATTACATTCAGCACACATAAGATTTATTTAACAAGTACTAGATGTCCAATTCACATAATACATATGTACTAAAAATCTAAAGTATTTAAAATAAGGCAATTTTCTACAATAACCTTGTATTGTTTTCTGATGTAAAATATTTATTCCAAGTTAGTTATTTTATGCAGTAGTTTTCCCCTCACACAGATTGTGATACCCATCTTTTAAATCTGTCAATATTGTTAGCAAAATAGTCTTAATCTTTGACATTTCACAAAAATTTATAATATTGTATTAACATTATTTATGCAATTATTATCACAAATATCCTCACCTATTAGTAACTCCAGCTGGTAAGGATGAGGGTTGATTTTTTTTTTTTTTTTTTTTTTTTGGAGAGGTTTTTGCTATAGGGCGCGTGTGCTCACCAGAAAGACAGAGAGAGACAGAGAGATAGAAAGCGAGAAATCACTCCCCAGGGGGGATGGCCATGACGCAGTCCCTTCTCCTCCATTCTCCTCTCGGGATCTTGGCCACGCACGCACACGCGCCCAGCGTGAGTTCAAGCCGCCGGGTCCAGGACTCGAACCACGGTCAACTACGTGGGAGTCCAGTGACATAGCCATTACGCTAACTGCTGGTCCCAGGGTTGATTTTTTTTTTTAAACTCTCAGGGCAGTAGTCAGGTAGAAACCTTCTTCACACATCCTGTCTTCAGGTCTAAAGAAGAGAAAGAACATACTTTTCTCCTCTGTATAGGGCCCTCATTGAAACTGATGGGTGGGCCAGCTGGTTGGTGCAGCAGTAACCCAATGCCAGGGGATGCTGGGGCAACATGGGGAGGTCCTATGTCTGCATCCTGAAGTCTTTCTGTGTAGGCCAGACGTGTGTGCATGCCATGATTCTGGCTGGCTGAAGCTCCGAGTAGATCATGGTGTGAAGGACCTTGGTGGGAATGCCTGCCCATCTCTCTCTCTCTCTCTCTCTCTCTCTCTCTCTGTCTCTCTCTCTCTCTCTCTCTCAGAAGAAAACAAAGTGAATTTTTTAAAAAATAAGATTATGAGAAAGGCCTGGATCATCAGAGCCTCACTGGTTGAGCGTGTACTGGGTCCCTGGCACTGAGCAGAGTACTTTTATGGAAAATCATTCTCACCCCTTTGGGGCAGTATTTTGGGGTCAAAACGGCAAGGGAAACAATGCTTTGCTACAAGATACAGGAACACAGACTGGAGAGTCCACAACAGGATGCAAAGCCAGCAAACAATGCTCCAAAGTGACAGTCCCTGAGCCCCTTGCCCTCCAACTGGGGGAAGCGCAGGGTGTTTCCCAGTCGAATGTATGAGAAGTCGCCACCCCTTCTCATTGCTAGCTGTTCATGAGGCTTTTCCTGCCAGCTTTTGCTCTCTCAGGCTTGTGCTCACCAATAAAACTGGACGGACAAAATAGGAAGCATTCATGGTTTCCTTCTCCCTGATTGTTCTGTGGCACATCGTGTTTCCAAAGGTGACCACAAGAATACCTCCCACCCCACATGATCCTCTAGAACCTCGTATTCCTCAGCTAAGGGCTGGAATCTAATGCCCCATTTCTTGGGATCTGTCTGCAACACAAAGAATGTTGTAAGTGGCGCACATAACTTCCAAGGCTGGGTTTTAGAAAGCGGGAGATGCAGTTTCCACTTTCTAAAACCTGCAACTTGAGCCTCACACAAGGAACTGAACCCCACCCCCACTCCAAGGCCACTGTGCTGTGAGAAAGCCCAGGCCATACAGGTATTCTGGCCCACGGCCCCAGCTGAAGTCCCAGGTGACTGATCGCATCCACCAAACCCCCATAGAACAAGCCTTCGGTGACTGCAGACCTATCTTCGTGTCTCACTAGCTAAGGTCACAGACAACATGGAGTGCAGACTGGCCAATGAGGACAACATAACGTGTAAAAGGCAAGTACCACAAAGACATCAACAACAAACTTGCTACTAAATGTTGTCATTTCTAAGAGTATTTATGACTGGTCAGTGTTCAAGATAACTTGAATTTCACTAAAACCTTACCGCTCATACATGAAACATACTGCAGGTAAATAAGGACTAAATGGCCCAAATCTTGCAAAGTGCACAGCTCTATGTGTAAGCTGGATTAAAGAACATTATTGTTCAGGACCAGCAGTTAGTATAATGGCTATGTCGCTGGACTCCCACGTAGTCAACCGCGGTTCACGTCCCGGACCCAGTGGCTTAAAACTCACACTGGGCGCGTGTGCGTGCGTGCCCAAGATCCCGAGAGGAGAATGGAGGAGAAGGGATTGTGGCATGGCCATCCCCCCTGGGTGGTGATTTCTCGCTTTCTGTCTCTCTGTCTCTCTCTGTCTGGCGAACATACGCGCCCTATAGCAAAAACCTCTCAAAAAAAAAACAAAAAAAAGAACATTATTGTTCTCAGAGGCCAAAGTGGAGGCTCCTGGCTTCATCGCCAAGTCTAGGTCTCGGAACTGCCAGAGGGAAGAACTGGGTCTGCCAAGCCCTGTTTGGAAAGTATACCTGACCCATAGATCCAATCAATGGCAGGCAAGACATGGACTATCAAAAGGACTGGTTCTACCCCAGACGTCCTCCCCAAAAGAAAACTGAGAGAAATGCCCTAGTCCCTCCTCCCCGAGGTGAGAGTCAGGTGATGTGTATGTGTCTGCTGCTGAAACACATGGCAGCCCCATCCCTCTCCAGTTAGACCAGATGCCACTCCTCCTTGGGGGCAGGCCAACAAGCTGAGAGGAGGAAAACAGTGTTCACCCAACACTCCTCAGAGGGAGAAGTATCTTCCCCTTGATGTGAACTCGACAGCAGAGGAAAAAACAGAAGTATCCGCTGATACCATATGAAAGGGTTGTGGGTGTTTCAGCCTATCCTTCTCTCCAGGTCTTTGTGTTAAAGCTCAGGGAATGAGCTTACCACCCCTTGTGAAGTGGGGCCAAGTAATGAAGATCACAGCCAGGGTTGGCCATAGGACTTCAACTACTAGGAGAGGAAGCGTGGGACGTGAGCTCAGTGGGCTCCTCAATCTGTCCTGGGCAAGAGCTCTCAGAAGACAGGCCTGGCGTGGTTCATCTCTCCCCTGGTCATGCACTGCTTTGTATGAACTGAGAACTTGTTTTGGTAAAGTGCTGCCTATGGAGGAAAGAAAGTCCCTGGTTATTCAACGTGAGGAGAGAGGAAAAGGGACTGGCTGCCCAGGAGGAGAGGCACCGACAGAGCTCAGGCAGCAGTGCCCACCCCAGGCACACCTGGGTATCCATGGAGGCTGGTACAGAGAGCAGGAGGGGCCCAGGCTGCCTTGTGGAGATGCTCCTCTCGCATCCTCTCCTGGGCACCAACCCTCCATGCTCTGGGTCCGGGCATGATGGATGGGAAAGTAGGGTGGGCAGGGAAGCAGTAAGCATGCCAGAGTACTCGTATCCCCGGAGCTACTGCCAGATGGAAAAACAAAACTAGGAAATGGACTTTAAAAATAATAGAACCAATGCTTTGCTTCCATTGGCAGTTTCTGAGACACCCCCCCTCCCCCATTTCCCTAAGAATGCCTTCAAGCTCCCATCTGGATGCTGGTCTCAGCTGTTAGCTGCTGATACAGCCTTTGAAACCTATCGTGGTTCTCTGTCCAGTAAGTGCTCAATCTACGTGTCCGGGGCCAAAACACTTCTTTGGCATACTTCAAAATGACTGTTCAGAGGGGATACAAACATTAGCTTTATGCAGCTATCTCTTTATAAAAGAAATCGCATCTATTTACAACAGTAAAGCAAGCCACAGGGGCAAGCAGGTTTCTCCCAGCCTCCCCCTTACCTGCCCTAGAAAACCACAGGAAAAGATCAGCAGTCCGACCCCTGCCCATAGAGACTGTCACAGGCTACCATCTATTCTCTCTCGGGACTGCTACCCAGGGGATTGTGTGTCTGCATGACAGGACAACGTTTGTACTTTCTCTCCAACCTCTCCAAAGCTTAACCCCAAGCCTCTCTTCCTTTCTATATGTTTAAAAACTGCAGCCAGGGGGACCAGCAGCTGGCATAATGGTTACATCACTGGACTCCCACATAGTTGACCAAGATTCGAGTCCCAGACCCAGGAGCTTAAAACTCACAACGGGCATGTGTGCAGGTGTGTCCAGGATCCCAGGAGGAGAATAGAGGAGAAGGGATTGTGGCATGGCCATCCACCCTCAAGGAGGGGAGGGTGATTTCTCACTTTCTGTCCCTCTGTGTCCCTCTGTCACTCCAGCAAGCACACTTGCCCTATACCTCTTTCTTAAAAACAACAACAACAAAAAAAAAACTACAGCCAGGTGCCAACAGATGACATAGTGGTTACATCACTGGACTCCCACATGCCAACAGTGGTTTGAATCCCAAACCTAATGGCTTATAAATCACACTGGGTGCATGGGGCCAGCAGTTAGCATAATGGCTATGTCACTGGACTCCCATGTAGTTAACCGTGGTTCAAATCCCAGACCCAGTGGCTTAAAGTCACACCAGGCATGTATGCTTGTATACCCAACATCTCAAGAGGAGAATGGGGAAGGGATTGCGGTGTGGTCATCCCCCCAGAGGGTGATTTCTCACTTTCTATCTCTCTGTCTCTCTTTCTGGTGAGAGCACATGCCCTATAGCAAAAACCTCTCCCTAAATAAATAAATAAATAGATCACACCGGGTATATACGCGTACATGCATACTCAGAGAAAAATGGAAGAGAAGGGATTGAGGCATTGCCATCCTGCCTGGGGAGTGGCTTCTTGCTTTCCCTTTCACTGTCTCTCTCTTCTCTCTCTCTCTCTCTCTCTCTCTCTCTCTCTCTCTCAGTGAGCACACATATCCTATGGCAAAAACTTCTAAAAAAAATTTAAAAAAAAAAAAAAAAAACTGCAGCCAAGGAGTCCCCCTTTGAACCTCATATTTGCTAGATTCCCATATCCAGGTACATGTTAATAAATTCATGTGTCTTTTATTTTTTCCCTATTAATCTGGTTGCCTTTTATTTCACAGATTAAAAAATTATCGGAATTTCAGATGGAAAAGAGAAAATGTAGACTTTTCCTACACATAAGTCAAGTCAAGGGAAACCTTAGGAGTGGCTCCAGTGGATTTGAAGACTCCTGTCTACCTCTGACCCTGAGCCTCTGAGACCCTGATGGCACAACAAATACCTTCAGGGTAACCAGAAGGCTGAGCATGGCCAACACTGCCCTTGAGGGTGGCCAGCATATCCATGCCCTTGGAGGCCTGCAGATTCCCAGCATCTTCCTGGGCCAGGAACCCCCAACCCTTCACACAGTAGCTCACAACAGCTCTGTTAGCTGGGGTGAACCACCTGAGTCTCCTTAACCACAGGCCTCCACGGAACAGAGTTGCTCCCTGAGTCCAGGAACTGAGAAACTGAAGAAGTCTCATTTTTCTCACGGGCAGCTTTAACTCATGCTGGGGCTCATCCTAATGAAATTTAACCCTCCTGGCAAGCATGGACAGGAGAGAACATTATTTTTCCTACAAGCCAACCTTCTTGGTCATTTGCAACAGCAGGCGTCACCCACATGGCCCAGGGCAGCCTGCAACCACTGTTAGGGGACCCATGAGCCTCCAGTTTCCCACTTCTTCACACAGCCAGCCCACCCATCAGTGAGACAGGTGGACACAGAAGTTTCCAATATAATGTACGCAGGAAGAGCAATGTAAAAGGGAGCCCTTCGAGCCCAAAATTCAGAGAGGAGACTGCAGAAGGGATTGTGGCATGGCCATCCCCCTGGGGAGTGATTTCTCACTTTCTGCCTCTCTGTCTCTCTCTGTCTCTCTGACGAGCACATGCACCCTATAGCAAAAATCTCTTTTAAAAAAGAAAAAGAAAAAGCAACTGGTGATACATTGACAGCCTTCCCATTCTAGATCACCTCTTCTTCCCAAATAGAAAAAAACAAATTTGCACAACAGATGAATTGTCTGCTGTGAGCATATTCATGATTCTGAGGAGGCAACAAAGAAGAGAGTAATGAACGTCTCCTTGCAGCCACTGCACGCTCCCTGGAGAGCTGGCCATTGCAGCGGGGTGCCAGCCATCTCCCTCAGCAATGACATTCAGCTCTCACAACAACCCCAAGTGTCTGACTCAGCCAGCCATCTGATTCTTCCCTGCCCAGCTGCAGTGGTGTGTCAAGGCAGCAAATCTTGGGAGCTCCAAGCCATTGCAGAGAAAATCCAAACACCCCATGATTTCCAGGAGTCCCCACAACCCTGGGGTCTGACCTTATAACTGAGGCCCTGGAAGACTGTGACCAAACAATCACTATTTGGTGTTCCAACTGTTTGCACTCCAAGTTGCAGGCTAACGCCCCAGCCCTTAGAGTGCTGTGTCTATGGGGCACAGACATGATGAAGGTATGATGAAGGTAGCATGAGGATGGGGCAAAAAGAGGAAACTTGGGTCAACTTTAACCCTTGGTATTAAAAACAAACAAATAAACAAAACCTCTTAGTCTTTTTTTCTGGCAGATCCCAGCCACCTCCAGGCCCAAGGCCCAAGGCCCAAGCTGGCTCTTCCCCTCCCTTCCATCCCCATGCACAACGGGGCAGACTTCCTTTGAGTCACATAGTCTCATTTCTGAAGATCTTTGCAGAAAAGCCGGAAACTGTGGACCTGGGGGAAGCCGTCTGCACGTGCAGCTGGGAAGGCGGGAGTTTCTCTAAGGCTTCTGGTGCTGCTAAGGGGAGCATGTGTGTTTAGAGAGGATGAAAAGGCCGCAGGCTGGCTGGCTGGCCAGGTGGAAAGAAACACTAAAGCAGTGTTTGGACAAATGTGCCGCTTTTATTTCCATCCAGAAAGCAACGGAACTCGAGGCGGGAGCTGTCAGCTCATCTCAGCCACATGCATAAAAGCAACATCAAGGCCTGAGCACACGCACTCGCTTCCAAGCCGGGAGACCTCCGCCAGCGCACTGGGGCTGGCGCAGAGAGCAATTCGAGTTAATGAACTGACTGACTCCAAGCTTAATTTAAGGCCACAAAACCCAGGCCAGTACTGGTGCCTGGGATGCCCCGTTCTTCTGACTTCTGGCTTCCTGAAGGGCTCAGTTATGTCTCCAGCGTCTGCCAATCTGGGCAGCCTCGTGACTATAGAAAGCTGCTCAGAGCAGGGCCGCAGAGCTTCAAACAGACACTCAAACACCTGTTTTTCTTGTTAAGTAAAAACAAGTTAATAGTCACTGCAAAACCATGAAAGAAAACCACAAGTGACCTAAGGATTTCTGACTCACCCCTCGGCCTGGGTACTTTGTGACATTCCTCCAAAAGCCATCAGCCACCTGCAGCGGCACTGAGAACTGCTGATCAGCAGTCCTTTTGTCTCCCTAACCCGGGGTAATTACCCATGTGTGCCCTGCCCCCAGATGGCTCTTGCCTTCAAAAAAAGAAAAAAAAAAAAAAAAAAAACCACCTTCCCCCTAACCCCAAATGACTAAGAAAAGCTGGCAGGGACCCTCCCTCAGACCATAATTGTGGGAAACCTCTTGCAAAACAGTTTTCTCTGCAAGATAAACTGTGTCTGTTCCCAGCAGCCAAGTACCACACCCTAGAGAATGGGTGAGAGATTTCCTTTAAGAAACCCAAGAAAACATCAAGAATAGTCACTCTTTTATACACTGGGAATAACTGTGAGGAGTTTCTTACACTCTGAGAAAGATTAGGGAGATGATTGATAAATAAATAGATAGATGATAAATATATAGAAAGATGATAGATAATAGAGGGCTGATAGATGACAGATGATGCATAGATAGACAAATAGATGAGAGATAAATAGATGATATATGGTAGATTAGATAGCTAGATAACAGATGAATGATAGGTGATAGATGATGATGATAGATAAATAGACAGACAGACAGACAACCTCCAGGACAGGCACAACATGTGCACTGTTCTAGAACCTTGTCGTGAAGCATCTACTCAGGCCAGGACTTGGAAACCTCCTACTGGCAGAAAGCACAAGTGCAGCTGAGCCCCCTGCTGGGTTGCTAATCCAAACAAGTCTGCAGACCCACAGTCATCCTGGAAGAGGGGCCAGCATGAAAGTGACAACCCTCTGTCTCCCACAGCTCAGGTCTCACGGTTACACCTGGGGAATTCTGGGACTGGCCTCCAAGGCACTGGCCACCTTCCACGGGCGGAACCATGCAGGTAGCAGTGGGCTGAGTTGCCTGCTCTGGAATGCCATTCACCGTGGTTACCCTGGAGGGAACTGACTCTCTGACCTCACCAGCTCTCTCACAGCTGGGGCAAGAGGGGACAGCTTCACCTCTATTCCCACAATGCCTCTCTAGGACCTCTACTCGCCTGCACGGCCATACCCTATACCCTGCTGAGCTCCCTGGGTGCCCCAAGCCACCCTGGGAATGCCTCCATTCTCTAAATGCTAACTGATGGGTACAGTGTTCCGGGTCTTGCTTCCAAGGAAGTTGCTAGAGATTCAGAAAAGACACAAAGGACAGGACTGTGAAGAGGCTGCTCGGGGCACCAGGTGAGAGAGGGCCAGGGCCCAAAACCCATGTGCAGCAGCTGCCCTGCACGATGCCTGAGGACTGGGCACCATCCGAGGGCCACAGAAAGCCTCTCTCTGCTCAAGGGGAAACAGCTCCCTCAGAGGTCTCTCCTCTTTTATATACTAAAAATCCACCTGCTGGAATCACCCAAGGTGATTCTAGGCTGTTGCCTCTGTGGGATGGGGCATAAGGAAAGTAACTTCCATCCAGCACCTTCTAAGCTTTTCACTACATCTCCAATATTTGGTCTTTAAAAAATGATCACTAACAAGGTAAACGATGGGCCAGCCAGGTGGGAGTTGGTGGTTAGGGAGGCTGGATCCCACATGGCCAACTGTGTGGTTCAAGTCCCAGACCTGGCGACTTGAAAACACGCTGGTCATGTGTGCATGTGTGCCCAAAATCCCAAGAGCAGTCTATAGGAGAAGGGATTGCTGTGTGGCCATCCCCCCAAGGAGTGCTTTCTTACTTTCCCTCTCTTTTTCTCTCTCTCTTTCTCTGGTGAGTGCACACACTGTACAGCAATTTTCTTAAAAGGATGAACTGTTCTATTGGCCCATTTTAGAGATGAAGAACATAGCTAAGTGACATTAAGCATTGTTTGCAGGGCCACATGACTCCAGCTGGGGCTCCAAAACAGTCCTGTGGACATCAGACTCTACAACCCGTTGTTCGGGGCATCACCCACTGGTGTACAGCGGGACACCCTCACTTTCCTGCTAGCCATTTGGCAGAAGCCAGTGTCTGGGGATGGGAGTGGGGGACCTGGCCCCAGGAGGTCTAATGCTGCCCCTCTGCCCCAGGGTGGTCTTGTGCACTTGGCATCTCAGGGCAGTGGGCAGTCCATAGAGGGTTTTACCCTGTGGAGGGCATTCTTCGGGCAGCACCCCCACGTTGGCTGAGTGTAAAGCTGGCTACGAGCCTCATGTTCTAAGCTAAGACATTTTTACGCATCTTTTTTTATGGTTATTTAAAAGAAATAAGCCTAAATTTGAGAATCAAAACATTCCCCTTCTTAGAAAACACTTCACTTGTGAGGCACTGAACTCAGCAGTTAGCAAGGGGGGAGGAGGAAAAGCCACTGAACTTGAAGAAAAGAGAAAAATTACAGAAAGCCAGACACCCCAAGGACACCTCACTCAAAGTACATGAGCTTAGTATTATGTGTTAAGTGACAATTTTGACGTTCCTTGGTGAGAGTGTCCAGCCTGGGCCTGCGTGTGCCCAGGACATACTGGCTATGGATCAGGTACAGAGAGAAGCAAGAACTAACAACGGCGGGAGTCCAGGGCTCTGCACACAACGGACGTTACTGTCTATCACAGCCCGGGCTACTCAAGTAGCTTTTACCTAAGAACAAAACCTTAAAACCTGGATGCAGAGGGCCAGCAGGTGGCGTGGTGATTAAGGCACTGGACTCCCACATGGCCAACCGCGGTTCAAGTCCTGGATCTAGAGGCTTGAAAATCACGCCAGGTGAATGTACGTGCATGCTCAAAATCCTAGGAGGAGAGTAGAATAGAGAGTAGAATCACCCCCAAGGGTGATTTCTCACTTTCACTATCTTTGTCTCTCTGCAGTAAGCACATGAACCTAAAAAAATAATAATAATAAAAAAAAGAAAGAAAAAGAAAAGTCACACTGGGCATGTGTGCATGCATGCCCAAAGTTCCAAGAGGAGAACGGAGGAGAAGAGATTGCAGTATGGCCATCCCCCTAGGGGGTGATTTCTCACTATCTCTCCATCTCTGTCTCTCTCTGGCAAGCCCTATAGCAAAACTAAAAATAAAATAAATTTTCTTTTCTTTTTTTTTTTTTTTTTGGAGAGGTTTTTGCTATAGGGTGCATGCACTCGCCAGAAAGACACAGAGAGACAGAGACAGAAAGCAAGAAATGATCCCCCAGGGTGGATGGCCACGCCACAATCCCTTCTCCTCCATTCTCCTCTTGGGATCTTGGGCACACATGCTCACACGCCCGGCATGAGTTTAAGCCACCAGGTCCAGGACTCGGACCACAGGTGACTGCATGGGAGTCCAGCAACATAGCCATTATGCCACCTGCTGGTCCCAAAATAAAATAAATTTTAAAACCTGGATGCCCTAAAGGTGAAAACAGTAATGATTTTAACAAAGATGTTAAGAAGTCAACAAAGTGTTGGCTTTATATTATTTATAGAATATTTTAGAAATAATTCCTTTCCAGAAATCATATTAGAATTATTGTTCTACCAGCTCCAACACAAGGTATTCTCAGTATTCAGTGATTCTTTCCTCCTTTGGGCCTAAAGGATATTTTTGTTGTTGTTGCTGTTTTGGTTTGTTTTAATTGTCTGGGTTTTTTGTTTGTTTTTTAGAGAGAGATTTTTGCTATAGGGTGCATGCGCTTGCTGGAGAGACAGAGAGACAGAAAGTGAGAAATCACTCCCCAGGGAGGATGGCCATGACATAATCCCTTCTAAGCCTCCTTTCTCCTCTAGGGATATTGGTCATATACACTCATGTGCCGACATGAAGTTTAAGCCACTGGGTCCAGGACTTGAACAGTGGTTGACTATGTGGGAATCCAGTGATTTAACCATTATGCAATCTGCTGGCCCCTCATTTTTTTTTTCCAGGTTTTTGCCATAGGGCAAGAGTACTTACTAGAGAGAGAGAGTGGGAGGGAAAGTGATAAATCAAGCCACCAGGTCCTGACCTGAACCATGGTCAGTCATGTGGGAGTCCAGAGCCTTAACCCATGCCACCTGCTGGCCCTGGCCTTTAAGTCTTTACTTCTCCCTTCACTTCAGGAATCACAGGAAGAATATGACATGCAAAAATGGATTCTTCTCACCTCCCTCACTGAGATGTTGGCATGTGCTGCCAGCCTCAAGGTCCTACGTTTGGAAGAACCATTCTGGAAAGCAATATGACAATCTGAGTTAACAGCCTTTAAAAGGGAATTTATAGCTTTTGATTAGCTTGCAATAACTCTTTTGATAAACCACCGGGAGGAACAAGTTAGATACTTGAACTTACTTGCAAAGATGTTCATTGAAGCTTTATATATAGTTGTTAAAAGCTGGCAATGGTGTATTTGTCCCTTAGTATGGGAATGGTTAAACAATTATATTACATCCCTAAGACTGAATATGCTGCAACAATTTCAAGATTTTTTTTTTCAAGTCTACTTAATGATAGTTATGATACAATGCTAAGTGTAAAATTATCATACAAAATTACACACACAACTCCTAACCAATGATGAAATCTTACATATATGTACATACACCATGTCAAAAAGGAAGAATTTGAGACTAGCTAAAATTAAGAGTATAATAGAACAAAAGAAAGGTTCTAGAACCCAGCAGCACACCTGACTAAATCTGGCTCAGAATATTACAGGCTTTTCAAGTACAGACTGTATCAATATTACAACCAGAGGAAAAGAAGTGACATACAAACCAAGGAAGAGATATACAAACCAAAACTAACTTGATTGGCTGCAGTTGGTATTGTGTAATATGACATGATCTGATTGGTTGGCAGCCTTAACTGGCTGAAGCATGGCTGCTGTGATTTGCTGAGGCTTGGTTACTTGGTTACCAAGACATACTCCTGGGTTCAATTACAACTAGCTTGTACATCAAGCTAGGTTGCAGTTCAGTATACAGGTAGAGACTGCCTTGAGTCAAATTTACCACCCAACTATGGAAGCCCACTTAGACCAATTCCCTTCAGTTTAACAACATAGCACTGGACATAAATGTAACAAAATGTCAAGAGTGGGTATCGCTCATGATGAAATTATGGGGTTTTTTTCCTCCTTTGTCCCTGTAGTTTCTATGTTGCCCTTATGTTAAAAAGCTGCAGAAGTGATAGTTCTACCAGAAATTACAAGAAAGAAAATTTCTGTTGTTAGTGATTCGAGTTTTAAACTATTTGGAAGTTTTTCTATGTAGAATTTCAGTTAAGAATCTAGCGCTCTAGCTCTGGTCTTGCTTTGCTCTTGGTTTCAAGCTTAGTGACCAGTGCCAGACTCTCATCCCTGTTTCTGAGAACAATGGGGCAGGGTGAGGGTGAGCCACAAAGGATTGCAATAATGCCTGAAACTCAAAACAAAATGCCTCAGCACACCTGGCTTAGAACATTCAGCTGTTTGTTGTGTCTTGGGGTTTTTTTTTTTCAAACGGTGTAATAGGTTGCAGGAGAAGACTCAGAGATTTAAAACCTGTTTACACGAGAGATTTAAAACCAAAAAAGAAGATGTCAAGTAGAAGCTGAAATATCGTGAAAGGTGCTAAAGATCCTCACCCACACCTGTGTTGAGTATCAGGCAGGCAACAGCTTCCAGCTCCCAGGGCAGCTCCAGCACCTGGCGTGCTGGTTAAGGCTTCTGAAGCCCCATGGCTGCAGCCTAGAGGAGGGCCAGACCTGGTCAGCATGTCCCTGATGGCAGCAGCAAGAGGACACGTAGGTCTGTCTGCCTTGGTAAGGAGCCAAGCAGCGCTGAAGACTTGTCTCTAACATGGTGGCGTTTGACCCTATGTGCTCATGCCCTTAGGGCCCACTCTTCTGGCTTGCTCTACCCCTCCTTCATATGCTTAGATAAGAAAACTTGCTTCTCTGATACAGGCCAAAGGATTTGGCTTCAGATTCATGCACACCCCGAATATTCTGATAAAGCAGTGCAAGGAAGCCTTGGCTCCTCATGCAGATGTCCCCAGGAAGTGTATTCTGCATTCTCACACCTGAGCCTCTGGAAGTAGGGGACACAGCTTTGGATTGTCTGCAACTGCTCATAGGGAGACAGATTTTTAGCATTGATTCATGTGATGGTTTGATCCATTAGGAAGCTGACAGATAAGAGAATCTAACGAAGACACTGGACTTCAAGACCTGGCAGAATCCCAGCTCACAGCACTCCCCCCAACACAAGCCTCCAGATCACTGGAAGACTCCTGTGCCCCACCGCCCCACTGGGGATATGAGTGACCACCCTCCTGCTGTGGTCCAGGACTTTGGCAAGCCAGTGTTTTGTTTAGCACCATCACAGACAACTGGTTAGTGTGAACTTTTTAAAAACCTTGCCTGGATATAATTAAAGTATCATGCAGCCTATCCTCTCCCCCGTATCTCTTTTATTTTTTTCATCTTCTTTTTTTTAATTGCCAGAGCACATGCACACTCGCCAGAGAGAAAGAGATGGAGAGAGAAAGTATTCTCCAATGGGTCATAGTCATGCCACAACCCCTTGTCCTCCATTTCTCCATCCTATCAAGATTTGGGACATACGTGTGCAGCATGTTTTTTGAGCCACCAGGGCCAGGATTTGAACTGTAACGTGCATGTGAGATCCACCTTTCTATGCACAGGAGTTAGCGCTTGCTCTGTGAGATCATCCCTCTCCTCTTTTATCTAGATCCAAAAACAAAAAGAGTCATGATCTGTCCTTGTTAAACAGAAATTAATTTCTAAGCTCCTTGTTGCCTCTGTAGTGGCCCTGGTACTCGAGATCACAGGCCACTAACATGAAGTGCACGAGGAGGTGGAGGCAAAGGGCCCGTAGGACTGCTGGGCTGAAGTCAAGGATGCAGCAGCAGCAGAAGCAGAGAGCCAGGGCCAAGAAGAACAGCTACTCCAGATGCTCACATGTGCGAGTCCTCACCCCTCCAGAGGTCAGAGGGTGACACAAGGAACCTCACAAAAGCCAGAGCCCTGCTGGTCCCTTCACGGGCACCTGACCCCCCACAACCCACACATGCTACTCTCTGTGTGGGCCAGGATGCGAAGAAGGCTGGGATGCCGTGTGGGAGGATGCTCTCCTGCTCTCCGAGGCAAGGCCTCTCTTCAGCACAGTCACAGACAGAAGCCCTGAGACGACTTCTCTCCAGCAGCTCTCTTTGCACAGTTAGCTGTGTGCATTTGCATGCAAAGGGGCCCCTGTGGCCTTTACGGCCCGTAATCTCAAGGCTTTGCACATTAAGAGGTAGTCAGTATAGCTCTTGTCCCATTCTTGCTACAAGCCAGGTGCTATTTAAAACCATCAGATACCGGTACACGCGTATGAGTGGGTGCTATTACAGTCCTCACTTTAGAGATGAGGAAACTGAGGCACAGTGAGTTTATGTTGCTTACTGCCAGATATCAGCAGGCTTCAAGCCCCAGCCGTTTGGTTGCTGAGTCTGTGTTCACCAGTTGTCACTCTGTCTCTCAAGAACTGTGTGTTGAATAATAAAACATCATCAATCAAGGCCATCATGATCTTGAGGGAGGCCATGAGCAAAGGTGTGTTGAATGCCTACTTCTTACATATGTCCCCAGGCTGGGAAGGGGAAGAGGTGGGCAAGAAATAGCACAGCAGTGAAGTGCGGGTCAGTTCCCACTGCAGGAATGACTAGGATCATCCCATCTATGTGGCAGTGCAAGCAAACATCACCTGGTACAGATGCAGAGAAACCAGAGGAATAGTACAGTAATCATGGGCAGTGGTTGTCTCTGGGGGGCCTGATTTCAACTGATAATGACTTTCTTCTTCGTGCTCTTCTGTGTTTGGATTATTTTAATTTACATTAACATGATTTGCTTTAAAAAAAAAAAAAAAACTTTTGAGAAGGTCAAGGTTTAATCCCACTCCTCAAGTAGCTCATTGCCAAATTGGGGCAATGTGCCAAAAGCTTAAAAAAAAGAAAAAGGTAGACCCAGCCACAGTGGCCATGCTCCTGAGACACTATGCTCCATAGCTAGGACCAGAGGAGAGGCCCAGGTTCAATTCCCAGTCCAACCTAAAGGCCAGGCATGGTGGCACACACCTGTCGCCCCAGCTGGGAGGCTGAGGCAGCAGAATCATGGCACTGTGAAACTCAAAAGGAGAAGGCAAAAAGCCCACCCTGACCAGCGCCAAGTGGGCAGCAGAACAAATGGAAGGAAGCCTGTGTCTGGGTAGCTTAGGGAAGTCTGTGCTGAGAAAGTAAGACTTGATGGAGAATGGAGTGTGACCAGGGTTTGCAAGGGCAGAGGCTGGTGGTGGGAGCACACCAGCTGAGTTCAAGAGGTTTCATGGCACTTTCAAAAGGTAAGATAGGTGAAAAGTTGGTTTGGGGAGTTAGTTACTGAGCTTGAGCTGTGAAATATTGCTTTCAGTGGGTAGGGCTACCTCTGTATCCTTCTCTCCATCTCTCTATCTCTCTGGCTCTCTGTGTCTCCCTGTCTCTTTAATTTTTTTAAAAAAGTATTCTCTGGGCTCTCAAGCCCCTCCTTTATTGTGCTAATTTGTGCCTCTCCCCTCCCATTTAGGAGAGGCACAAACCCAGACCCATACTGAGATGACTACTGAACTTGAGCTGTGAAATATTGTTTTTGTGCCATGCGGTTTTCATTTTTTGCTTTTTAAAATTAAAATATGAAGTTTTTATTGTCTTTTTTTTTCTTCTTTTTTATTTTATTTTTTCTTCTTCTTCCCTCTTCTCTAATCCTTTTATTTTTTCCTTTATCTTTATTCCTTGGCTGCTCGGCCTCTATGCACTGAGTGTCTAGACAGGTCCAAGTGAACAGTATCCAAACATCTAAATACAATTAGGGTCAGAAAGAATATTCCTCAATTCCCACTGAATCTGATGCACAAAGAGCGAAAAATGGAACGGAAAAGAGATTGCAGATCACCTCCTCCTGCAAGCCTCTGAACACTCAGATTGAACTTTAAGAATTAGGGAGGAGACCAACAGTTAGCATAATGGCTATGTCGCTGAACTCCTATGTAGTCGACCATGGTTCGAGTCTCAGACCTGGTGGCTTAAACTCACTCCAGGCGCGTGTGCGTGCGTGCCCAAGATCCCAAGAGGAGAATGGATTGCAGCATAGCCATCCCCCCTCAGGGGTGATTTCTCGCTTTCGATCTCTCTGTCTCTCTCTCTGTCTTTCTGGCAAGTGCACGCACCCTATAGCAAAAAGAATAAAAGAAGTAGGGAGAAACGCGTAATCCATCAGGTGACCAGAAATCACTGCAAGGTCACAAGAAATATGAGAAAGCAAGAAAATACCTCTCCTCCAAGGGAAAAGAATAACTCCCTTTCATCCTCAGATAGTACAATGGAACTCAAGGAAATGTCAGATAAAGAATTTAAAATATTCATAGTGACAAAGCTAACAAAGATGGAAAAAAAAAGAGACAATGAACTGTAGAAGAAGCAGGGGAAAGGAGCTGATGAGTTCCAGGAGGTGAGGAAACTCTTGCAAGATCTTAAAGAGGAAATATATACCATAAAAAAGAATCAAATGAAACTGTTAGAGATGAAGGCTATAATATAGGAAGTCAAAACCTACCTTGAAAGTATTAAAAGCAGACTAGATCATACAGAAAATCTAATCTCAGATGTAGAAGACAGAATCGTTGGCCTAGAAAAATCCACCATGAAGACTAGAAAATTGCCCCCCAAAATGAGAATAATATATGAGAAATACTAGATACCATCAAACGTCCAAACATCCAGATAATTGGCATCCCAGAAGGTGAAGAGACTCATAAGGGCATTGATAATCTGTTCCATGAAATCCTGGAAGAAAACTTTACAAACCTAGAGAGGCATTCAAAGATCCAGTTCCAAGACATACAAAGGACCCCAAATAGAATTAATTCAAGAAGATCTCCTCCAAGACACATTATAGCCAGATTGACCAAAACCATGAAGACAAAGACAAGATACTAAAATTGGCAAGAGAGAAGCATCAAATTACCTACAAAGGATATACCATCAGGCTCACAGCAGACCTCTCATCAGAAACAATGTGAGCAAGAAAAGAATGGGGAAGTATATTGAAAGTGTTAAAGGAAAAGCAATTTCGACCAAGAATACTGTACCCAGCAAGATTATCCTTCATACAGAAATAAAAGACAAGAACATTCTCAGATAAATAAAACCTGAAAGAATCTACCAACACCAGACCAGCTCTCCAGAAGTCCTGCAGGGAGTGCTATACCAGGAAAACTAAATACAGACATACAGAAATAAAAGTTCAAAAACAATTAAGAAAATGGTCAATTTAATCATAGGGACAAATCTGGAGTTGAATATTCTATCTCAGAATTTAATCAGGAAGATCAGACCACAACAGAAGATAGATTAAGTACATGAGACTAAACTGGTGAAATAGAATCTTATGACTTTTAACTAAAACATTGCAGATTTTCTTCTAGGCTTTGTTTTCTGGATTTAAGGTTTTTTTCTTGGCTTGAGCTGCCAATAGGTTCATGTATCTACTATTTGAACAGAATCCTAACCTGTTTCCTGGCTTTAAGTTTTAAGCAAAGTTCTCTTAGCATTTCTTTGATTTTGATTTTGATTTATTAAAGTTAAAACTGCTTTTCTTGAAATTAAAAAATATACTTAAAAGTACCTATTTAATGACCATAGTAACCTATATAGCACCAACTAGGTGCTACTTTATAGTATATTCATTCTACTCAGAGTTTCACATCTAAAGTCAGACATGTATTCACAGATATGTATCAGCTGAACTTGCTATTGAAAGTAGTTAATTTTTTTTAATTCTTTTTTTTTTTGAGAGATTTTTGCTATAAGGTGTGTGCGCTCACCAGACAGACAGAGAGAGACAGAGAGACAGAGAGACAGAAAGCGAGAAATCACACCCCAGGAGGGATGGCCACTCCTCAATCCCTTCTCCTCCATTCTCCTCTCAGGATCTTGGGCACGCATGCACACAGGCCCGGTGTGAGTTTTAAGCCACCAGGTCCGGGACTCGAACCGCAGTCGACTACATGGGCGTCCAGTGACATAGCCATTATGCTAACTGCTGGTCCCGAGTAGTTAGATTATTTAAGAAATTTTGTGAATCAATAAAATGTGGGGTGGGGGAAGGAATGGAAAGCAACTGGAGACAACGGAGATAGTGTGGGAGGAGGGTGGGAAATGGCAGAGGGTGAGAAATGGGGGGAAGAATATATATATATGAAACTAGAAATGGAAAATTATCAACAGTAACATGTATGATTAAGCCACTATGCAGTATATTCTGGATGGAAAATCACATTTTGTATGCTATGACAATGCTCAGTGAATTAATGAAAATTAATTTTTAAAAAGTTTTTAAAGTTGGTTTGGGTGTGTTGTCACTTTTATTAAACTAAAAATGTACAAAACAATGCAAGATAGCCCATCACTCTGTTTCTTTTCTCAACAGCCAGAAAACTGCATGCTCCCACCCAGAATACTTTCTTAGAAGGTCTGTACACGGTTAAAGGAGAGCCCTGGGAGAAGCAAGATGCACACACAAAGCAAGATACTTCCCCAAAACCAAAACACAGCCAAGGAGGTTCTGGAAACCAAAACCACAGGTGAGTCAGCATGGGGGAGAGAGCGTGTGGACAGTCTTCATCCCTCTCCTAACACTTGAGAAGGACTCTCCAAGGAAAGGAGAAGCTCACTACCCAAGTGGGATGGCAGCGGGCCCAAGTCACATGAGTCCTAACAGCACCCTGCGGGCAGCTACCGCCCGGCCCGCACCAGAGCTGAAAAGGGTCAAGCTGATCTCTCCCCTGGTGGGAGCATGAGTTTCAGGGACCGACTTGACCCAGGACTCTGAAATACCTGACCCCCAGCACACACGTGCAGAGACAAAGACCTGGCCAGCAGTGAGGAGTTACTTGGGAAGGGATTGCTGAGTGAATGAATGAGGCACTCACCCTATCTGTGATCACCGCATTCAGTAATGAAGTCTGTTGATTCATTGGACTCAATTCCCTAATAGTAAGAGACACACTTCAGGGACCAGCAGATGCATAATGGTTAAGTCACTGGACTCACATAGTCAACTGCAGTTCGAGTCCCAGACCCAGCGACTTAAAACTCACTCTAGGCATGTGTATGTGTGTGCCCAAGATCTCGAGAGGAGAATGGAAGAGAAAAGATTGTGGCATGGCCATCCCCCCGGGGGATGATTTCTTACTCTCTATCTTTCTGTCTCTCTCTCTTTCTCCAGCAAGCACACATGCCCTATAGCAAAAATATCTCTTATGAACATAAACACACACACACACTTCAAAGTTTTAAAGGAAAACTGCTTATAGCGATGCGGGGAAAGGGGTACGCTAATGGCAATCTTACTCAGGGATGTGGGGCAGAACTGCACTCTCCTCTCTCTAGCATGAAACATAATTAGAGCTAACAGCCCCAAGCACTTCTTGTGTGCCTGGCACTGAGTTAGCTCTAAAAGAATGACCTCATACCATCCTCGGTGACCTCACAGCGTGCTTCTGTGTTTATCTTCATTTACAGCCCGGAACCTGAGTGCCAGGGAGGTGAAGAAACATGCCTGTGTTCACCCAACAGATAAATAGCAGAGCTAGAACTTGAGCTCAGGCACACAGACTCTGAACCTGAGCTTTTCACCACCATTGTCCTGAAATGTCTCAGTAGACTGCCCTTCCCAAGTGGGAGGAAACACAGGAAGACCAGGTGCCCAGGCTTGGCACAGAGCAAAATCCAAGTTGGAGTGGCATCTTTTCTTTCTTTTTAAAATATACGCATTCATTCCATGAGAGAGAGAGAAGGTGAGAGAGAAAGAGAGAGACAAGCACTCCCAACTTAGGCTACAACCCACCCCAGCCTCAGCCGGCCCAGATCACAAGCACATGTCCCATGTGCTCAGGGAGGTCCTGGGATGTGAACCTGGGACCTTCCCATGTGGGTCCAGTTGCATTAACACTGTGCTACTGGCCCATAGAAGCTTCTTTCCTTCGATTGGCAGCAACCTGACTGGGAATAGGGGTGGAACTTGCCATGTGCATTCCAGTCTCTTCTTGCCAAAATGTCAGCAGAGACCCTCACAGACTGTTTTAAGAACAAAATCAACAGTACCTACAACCACAGTGCAACAGCAGCCTCACTGAGAGAGAATGAGAGATGGGGAAGGAGGGGAGAAGAGGCAGTGAGGACGGGGCAGACATGATCTCCAAGTGTGGTCGCAACTGATTTTCCCAGTATGAGCTGGCTGATCACCACCTCCAGATTTGGCAGGTTCAGCAGAAGTGATTGGTGTATGTTGGGAAATGCTGAGCATGTGGGGCCCCGAACTGTGCTCCCGTGTATCTGGGCCATCTGCTGCAGTCTTGCCAGCACCAGCCACCTGCCACCCCAGCCACCTTTGGGATCCCAGGACCCTCCATCCATTCTTTTTTTTTTTTTTTTTTTTTTTGGAGAGGTTTTTCGCTATAGGGCGCGTGCGCTCGCCAGACAGACAGAGAGAGAGACATAGAGACAGAAAGCGAGAAATCACCCCCCAGGGGGGATGGTCACGCCGCAATCCCTTCTCCTCCATTCTCCTCTCGGGATCTTGGGCACGCACGCACACGCGCCCGGCGTGAGTTGTAAGCCACCGAGTCCGAGACACGAACCGCGGTCGACTATGTGGGAGTCCAGCGACATAGCCATTACGCTAACTGCTGGTTCCCCCTCCATCCATTCTTCACCCTGAGCGTCCTCAGTCCTGCCTTCTCTTGCTGGGGGCTTATGGCTCCAAGTCCCTGGGTGAAGGAGGGAGGGGATCAGATCTCATTGTTCAAGGAGCAGGCACATCCCTGAGGCACAGCTCTTAGCCCAGGCCCAAGGGTCTAGGGTGTCCTGCCAAGTACATTGGTGCACTTTCACTGGTAGCAGATCCAATACTTTGATTGGGTTCTCATCCCTGGTTTGGTGAGTGAGTCTGGGAAGAGATGGAAAACACATTAGGGAACCACCCTCCAGTGGCTCCACATGGGACCTAGGATGGTAACCACAGCCACAGTGAAAATGAGCATCAGATTGTTCAGCAGCTGTGACAGCCCAGTGTTTCCATCAAGAGTTAGTGTAGACAAGCCTCCCCAGAGACCAGAGGCCCACAGTTGTGCTGTTCTTATTGGGTTTTCTGAGAAAGGCCCAGCGGACCCTGCGATCTGAGCTTCCTAAAGGCAGAGACAGGATGCAGGTAGCGTGAGCAGAGAGCTGGGAGCCAGGGTGTGCGGCCTGAGGAGGCCAGGGAAGGCCCAATGCTAACAGGATGGCATGACTGGGGGTGCATTCATGCCCTAGCATGACTGTAGATATTTGCATGGCTTGCACGAGTGAGACTTATCTGTTACTTGAATATTTAATAAGTTTATAAAGAAAAGAATTATACAAGAATATAAGAAAAGAGTAAGTAGCTGGCCAGGAGATGGTCAGGCTCCTTTGCGCTGAGCACCGTTCGGGAGCCTGGTCTCTGGCCTCTGGGGGGGCTCTCCTACCTTAACTCCAGGGCGAGGCCAGCCCGTTGTTTCTGGAGCAGCTGAGGAAAGGGTGCTGAGCATGCATCCAAGTCCAGGCCCCTGATCGGCTCAAGCCTTGCTGCGTCCCCCACCTCCATCACCCACTTATCAGCGTCTTAGGAATTAATTACCCAATTGCTCGAGGCAGAATACAGGAGCTTGAAAAAGGCCGCGGGCAATTTGTGGAAGTCTGCAGAGCAAAGGAAGCAGCGTTTGATGCCGAAAACCAGAGGAATCCTCAGAGGACGGATTTTGATGTTTTACCATAGCTCTGACTGCAGCCAGTGTTACCAGTCTTCTGATAGAAGAACCTCATTGTGATGAGTTTATCAGCAGAAAATCATTAAGTTATGGAACAACTTCAAGAGAAGCTCTGCATTCAGGACAGTTTTTTACCAATCTAGTAATTTGATTTTTTTTTAATCAAAGTATATGAGAATAAGGCAATACACAGTTGGAAACAAAGGATGCTTATCATGAAAAAGCATCAGAAGAGAAATGAAAAGAAAAACAAAAGCATCACAGGACTCCTCTAATGTTCTTTGAGTTTGTGTTGTTCCAGATGCTTTTCCCTGAATTGTGGAAAATGTCTTCCAAAATTGTTTCACTACAATGTAAAGGATGATTGTGTAAAATAGAGGCCTGATTAAAAATTGACAATAATAAAGCCCATGATGATAGGCCTGATTAAAAATTGACAATAATAAAGCCCATGATGATAAAAGAAATTAGCAACTAGTGATGGTAGGAGTAAGGAATTACAGCTGAGTTACGACTGAAAGGCTTGGAGAGAAATTGAAATGTTGAGCATGTGTGCTCTCTTCATGTCCTATCAAACAGACATGTGGGGCTTTTTGTGTTTTTATTTTACCAGAGGGTGTGTGCACTCATCAGAGAGAGATAAAGAGACAGAGAGGAAGAAAGTACGCCCTAGTGAGGCCCGGTCAAACTGAAATCGTCAAACTGAAATCCCTTCCCCTCTATTTCTCCATCCTGTCCAGATTCTGGGTATACATGCATACCTGCCTGGTGTGTTTTTCAAGCCCCTGAGGCTGGGATTAGAATCATGTGGTCAGTCATATGGGATCCAGCTCCCCCAATACTACTACTCCCCCAGACTACTGGGTTATCCTACAACATAAATTTTAATGTAGGATTGGGAATTTATTTTTTTCTGAAGCATTTCAAATGTCAAGGAAAGCACATAGCATATGTATTAAGTGAAATCATGTTTCCATGAATATCTGAAATTTCTGGAGGAAGAAAGTTGACAGAGTAAAAAATTAAAGTTCTCCTTTATTCTCACTCTTTTTCAAGAGTTTGGTGTGCAGCCTTACAGAACATTGCATATACTTGTCATTTTTAAAATAGTGTACATATCATCTCATAACTGTGTCCTTTAACGCTCAGTCATAAAGATATTTTGACGAAGTGGTTTTTTAAGGGTATACAATAAATTAAGCCACCTTAATAGCTCCCTTCAAATGCCACCTGCCTCCTGTACATCACTTAACCCCGGATCCTGGTAGGGAATCACAACTTGCAACTGACTGAGAAGTGGGGGATGTACCTGAGAGCTGGAGCTGAGTTTCACTTCAAAAATGACCAAGGTTGGGACCAGCAGTTAGCGTAATGGCTATGTCGCTGGACTCCCACGTAGTCGACCGCGGTTCGAGTCCCGGACCCGGTGGCTTAAAACTCACGCCGGGCGCGTGTGCGTGCGTGCCCAAGATCCCGAGAGGAGAATGGAGGAGAAGGGATTGCGGCGTGGCCATCCCCCCTGGGGAGTGATTTCCTGCTTTCTGTCTCTCTGTCTCTCTCTGTCTGTCTGGCAAGCGCACGCGCCCTATAGCAAAAACCTCTCCAAAAAAAAAAAAAAAAAAAATGACCAAGGTTGGGGACCAGCAGTTAGCGTAATGGCTACGTTGCTAGACTCCCATGTAGTTGACCGCGGTTCAGGTCCTGGATCCGGTGGCTTAAACTCACACCGGACATGTGTGCATGCGTGCCCAAGGTCCTGAGAGGAGAATGGAGGAGAAGGGATTGCGGCGTGGCCATCCCCCCTGGGGAGTGATTTCTCACTTTCTGTCTCTCTGCCTCTCTGTGCCTTTCTGGCAAACACCCTATAGCAAAATCCTCTCCAAAAAAAAATGACCAAGACCAAGGGCCAGCCATGGGGCTGCAGTGATAATACAATGCTCTGTGACACTAGATCACTCCAGGAAGGCCCTGGGGTCACATCCAGAGGTCTCCCCATATTCAATGGTGCATGCATGCCGTGTCCTTCCAGTTAGAGATCCCTGTTCCCTGGAGTAACCTCGGCATTGTGTACCCCACGGAGACATGAGCAAGGGCACATTTGAACACATAGGTGCAGGGAACCAAGGACCCCCACCCATGGAGCTCCCACAACTGGCACCTGCTCCCCCTGCTCACAGATTTTTCAGAATGGAAAGCCCATGGCCCTTGCATCTCGCCTGCTCTGAATACTACATGAGGCTTTGATGAGTCTGCCCCAGAAGTGCTTTGTTAGAAGATTGTCAGCTCATCACAAACAAAATCCAGGGTCGGTTGAGGCAAGAGAGGTAGGGCTGGCTTCCTAAGGCCACCAAGTAGGACCAAAGGCATCAAACCACCCCCCAAGAAAAATAGCTCATCCACTGATTTCAAACACCCTCTTCTTTGCATGAGGATCTGTCTGTTCCTCAACCATACTCTGTTTGTTTCTGGAACATCTACTTTTGTCCATCCCCCACAAGGAGTCATCCCTGGGATTATCCACCAAGTTCCTGCTCAACCTAAGCTCACTATCAACCTGGAAACAAGGAGGCTGAGCTCCTCTGGAGCCTCAGGCAGCCTCGGTGTGAGCCTCCAGTGAGCCTACCCTTCCTCAGTGGCCCTCTGGGGGCTCGTTGTTTCTCCCTTGTGGAAGCTCAGACTGGGCACGTCCTTTACTCCATCCAGACTCTGTCCAGGTCTTCCTCTAAAGGCCCATGGGTCATCTCAGCCTGCTTACTATAACCACCCCCCACCAGTACAACACCCCCAGGTACCAGAACTCCCTTCCCGCAAGCCAGGCACAGGGCTCAGTGTGCACTGCAGAGTTCTTACATCGGCCATGAGGATCAGACATCATTTCCAATTTTCGGCTGAAAGACCTAGGTCCACAGGCACAGCCAGCATCCTCGCCAAACCTATCTAACATCCAAGTCCGGCGCACAGTCAAGCCACTGTCACATCTCCCTAAAGATATGTCCCTCCAGGGCCAGGAGTTGGTATAGAGTTAGGATTAGGGTTGGACTTCGACATGGCTGATTACAGTTCGAGTTCCAGACTCGACAGCTTAAAACTCATGCCAGGAGCGTGTGCATGCATTTCCAAAATCCTGAGAGGAGAATGGAGGAGAAGGGACTGTGGTATGGCAAACCCCCTGGGCTGGGGGAGGGTGCTTTCTAATTTTCTGTCTGTCTCTCTGGTAAGTGCACGTGTCCTATGGCAAAATCTCTGGGGAAAAAAAAAATTTCTCCTTCCAAGCAGAGAACCTATGATGTACACACTGCCCTAATGATACTGTAAGTTCTTTTAATCCTTCTGAGTAAGAAAGAAAGACTATTAATAAACAGGCCTTCTTCACTGAACTGACAGCTTCCAATATAGGATCCCATAGGACTCAGTTGTAAAACATTTAACTTACTGGATTGCTGGATGGAAGAGTAGGTACAGAAGGACAAGAAACCAAATAGGGGGAAAAGATGTGTAAAATAAGGTCAAAGAAACGCTACTTAGTCACAATGCCATTTGCGTAGAAACCTATCTGGCTAGGTGGCAATGTCGCCAAGCAGTCTGCCTTCAACGGTGACCATCTCCAACAGTCATGTTCAGAGTCCAGGTGGCTACACAGGCCATATTTCGCTCCATATCAGGGCACATATTCCAGCCCCACAGAATCCATAGGGACAGTGACAAGTCACCTTCCCACCAGGACCTTCCAGCCAGGCTCCTGTGGCCCCCCTCTTAAGTGATGGGGAAAAGTTCTTTTTGTTCCCTATGGCCCCCTCCACCCACTGTAGTGTGGTTGGAGGGGAGGGGGCCCTCACTGTGGTTTGGGCTCAGGGTAGGTAACCACAAGACAATCATGCTGCCAAAATTAAACTCACTGTGGCAGAGTTCCTGTGTGCTTGTATACTAAAAGGGCTTCTTCGTAGCACTGGGCCGTATTTCAGAAATATCCTCTTGTGTGTGTGTGTGTGTGTGTTACAGATACATACACAGAGGAGAAGAGAAACCAGTCCCACCGCATTTATGTGTACATTTTCAAAATCCACCAGTGGTCAATGTGAAGGGGATCTCAAAAAGTTCGTGAACTATGAGTATTGAGACAAAATATATGTAGATTTTTAGACTTGAACCTAATTCCATTTTTCTGCAAACTTTTCGAGGTCCTCTCATTCCAGAAAATGCATCCTACCTGAACAGGTGAGCTTATGTAGTCACTTTAGAGTGGCAGCCCTGCCTCCATCCCTACCAGGATAATGCTTCCACTGAGCTGAGCCAACAGTGTGAACAAGCCCGTTAGTCCCTGGGGTGAACACACAGCCGGTCAGAAACAGCACCTGGGGAAGTCGCGCCTAGGGAAGGCACCTTGTTACAGGGAGCCTCTGATGCCACTCAGGAAGCAAACACCTCCACAAGTTGCAAAACAGACAGAGGAGAAAGGTGCCCGCCCGCACAGAGCAGCTTGCTCCACTACCCCATCCTCTCAGGACAGGCCCATCCTCAGGCCCGAGTCTGTCTGAGGACTCAAGAGTGACCCCGACCCGACCAAGCCACCTGGTCCAGCTCTGACTGAGCTCAGCCACATACCTCTGCCTCAAGAAAAATGGACCAAGTCCTCCTCAGACTCCACCAGCATAGCCCACCCAGGTCGCTCCAGGCCTCGCCTAGGACTCAAAGCCTTGGAAACTTAAAGCCCACTCACCTAGGCTATCACCCCAAACATCCTCAGTTTAATCTTTCTTTCTTTCTTTCCCCAGCACTCCTGCCTCACAAACCAACCACAGATCTAGTTTAGAGCCCTCCAGTATGCTGTGACAATGCTCAGGGAATGGATGTAAATTAATTAATTAATTGATTGATTAAAAATGTTTCAGAAGAAAAATAAAGTAGAGAATGTGTGGCATGGCCGAGTACCGCTTTGACAAACACACCCTGGGAGACAGTGATAACGAGAGCTAAGCCTGAGGCTCACTTCCCCAGAGATGGGGTGACTTCCCTGATCACCAAGGCAGTGCATGCATATTGAGGTTTCTTTTTTTTTTTTTTTAAGAATTATTTCATTTAACTTTATTTCTTTATTTTAATTTGACCAGAGAGAGACAGATTGAGAAAAAGAGAGAGAGAGAGAGGGAAAGTGAGAAAGGAAGCCTCCAGGTCTGGGACTTGAACCACTGTCTGCCATTTTGTATAAAGACACTCACTTAAGTTCCTTAATCTGTACCATTCCTTCAAATAAAGAAATTGGGTACCCTCTCCCCCTCTACCCAAAAAAAAAAGGTAGAGAATGTGTCCTTACAAAGCACATCCCTAGTCTTAGTGACAGATTTGGCAGGGTACAGGCGAGGACTTGCTGGATCACATTTGTGAGATTTTTTTCAAAGATAATTTCAGAGAAAACTGGAAGTGAATGAACAGAGAAACACGGCCAACCTAACTTCAATTGTTGGAGTGATATTCTCTGCCTACCTTCCGAGCATGATACATGCGTGCCAAGCAATAGAAACAGGAGAAGTCCAGTATGTCTTCTGTATACATTCTGCGACATTTGACATCACTTTGCAGGTTTGGGTTTATATAGGTAGCATATGAAGTTCTTTATCTCCTCTGTCAAAGCATCATTTTTTGAAATATTAGAGGCTTGGCTCTTATACTCTCATACATACAGTAGGGACATTTATTTAACTTATTTGTGAGGGAATCCATAGGATGGTAAGCTGGTTCTCAGAGCTCTTGAGGAACGGAAATGTACAAATGCTGAAATAAGTATGCCAGGTTATATACACAACTGGTTAGTTTTCTACAATGAAACTGTAATGTTTAGGTTATCTCTTCAATCAAACAAATCATTTGCATCTTTACTGGACAAATATGTGTGTGTGTGTGTGTGTGTGTGTGTGTGTGTGTACATATATATATACACACATATATATGTGTGTGTGTGTGTGTGTGTATATATATATATCCAACTGATCTTCTACAAGTTCATATGTAGCTGCATACGCGTCTGAGTCTTAATTACCAGAAAATGGTATGTGAAACACAAGTACATTTCCCCAGAGAGTTAAAAAAATCCTCGAGTAGACCTGATAGGCAATGCTCTGGTATGTCACCAAAATAACATAGTCATATGTTTTTTTCCTTATTTCAAAGTTTTGGGTAATTTTTAAGAACACCTCTTGGGCCCCTCACTGGCAATTTGAGCAGCTTCCAGCAAGTCCACTGTAATCCCTGAGGTACTGCTTCGTGACAGAGGGCCACACCTCCTCCCCTCTAGGAAACGAGCTGCAAATCAAAAACAAGGCACAGGCCCGACCTGCTGGCACAGCCAGTTGTGAACTGAACTGCAGTGCCAGAAGCCATATAACCAACTGCAGACTTGTGCTGGGCATACATGCGTGTGCCCGAGAGCCTAAGGAGCTGGAAGACTGGGGAAGGAAAACCTGGCATGACAAGACCCTGTTGAGGATGCTTCTCTCTCCATCTCTCTCTCTCTCTCTCTCTCTCTCTCTCTCAGGCATGCACATGGACTCTCTACTATAAATAAAATAAACTAAAAAAACTGGGACCAGCAGTTGGCGTAATGGCTATGCTGCTGGACTCCCAAGTAGTCAACTGCAGTTCAAGTTCCAGACCCAGTGGCTTAAACTCACGCCGGGTGCGTGTGCGTGCGTGCCCAAGATCCCGAGAGGAGAATGGAGGAGAAGGGATTGCAGTGTGGCCATCCCCCCTGGGGGGTGACTTCTCATTTTCTGTCTCTCTGTCTCTCTCTGTCTTTCTGGCGAGCACACGCTCCCTATAGCAAAAACCTCTCAAAATAAATAAATAAATAAAATTTTAAAAATAAATAAATAAAAACTAATCATAATATAAATGACTAATTTCAAATGGCCATGTACAACTGAAGAAATTTTAAAGAAATTTGAATATCCAGGTACATCCTGGTATCTTTCTACTTCTCTACATTTTAGCCATAAGAGCTAAATCTTATTTATTTTGGTCTTTCCCACTTAGCTTTAAAGAGAAAGTAACACTTTTTTCTAAAGGTCAGTCTATATCCTTAGGCTTAGCTACTTAGGTTAAGGTTACATAGTGAGAGCTGAGGAATTGGGGCTGGGCCAGGCATTATGGAATAAGAGCCTGGTGTGGGAGTAGCCCGGGCCCCAGGGGGATCTGGAAACGTGTGATTAATCAGATATTGAGTCTGGAGCACGGTTTGCCCCCTGTATCCACAGGTTCCAAATCTGCAAGTTCAACCAACCATGGTTCAAAAGTATTAGGAAAAAATAATTACATCTACATTGAACATAAAAGACTTTTTCCTTGTCATTATTCCCTAAGTATACAGCGCAACAACTATTTATATAGTGTTATATTGTATTAGGCATTGTACATAGTCTAGAGATGATTTAAAGCATATGGGAGGATTGCATCTGTTATATGAAATATTGTGCCGTTTTACATAAGGAACTTGAGCATCTACGGATTTTAGTATCTATGAGGGATCTTCTAACCAGTTCCTCTCCGATACCCAGGGATGACAGCACAGCCTTGTAAAGAGTCGTCCAAAGCAGGGAACCAGCAGTTAGCGTAATGGCTATGTCGCTGGACTCCCACGTAGTCGACCGCGGTTTGCGTCTCGGACCCGGTGGCTTACAACTCACGCCGGGCGCGTGTGCGTGCGTGCCCAAGATCCCGAGAGGAGAATGGAGGAGAAGGGATTGCGGCGTGACCATCCCCCCTGGGGGGTGATTTCTCGCTTTCTATCTCTCTGTCTCTCTCTGTCTGGCAAGCGCACGCGCCCTATAGCGAAAAAACTCTCAAAAAAAAAAAAAAAAAAAAAAGAGTCGTCCAAAGCACAGCCAAGTACGCCACTCTCTCACAATATGCAAGCTGGAGATTTCTCCTTCACATCCCTGAGGCCGTCCTTCTAACCTATGCTGTTGTCATGCCATGCCTAGATTGCCATAACAACATCACATCTCTTCCCATGCCAATCCCTCCAAACACACTACAGATAAACTCGTTCAATTTAGCAAATGCTTACAAAATGGCTTCCAAATACCGGCACTATTCTAGGGCCTGGGGATAATCAGAAAATAAGGTGAAGTGCTTTTCTCTTACATATTTCCATAGGAAAAAGGAGGTAGACAATTTAAAGAAATGGCAAGTAGTGAGAAATTAAAAAAAAAAAAAAAAAAAAAAAAAAAAAAAAAAAAAAAAGCAGAGTTAGTTAAGGGATAAAGAATGATGAAGGGGTAGGTTTCTATTTTATAGAAAGGGACAGGGAGGGTCATGTGGTGGCATGGCGGACCACTGGACCCACGAGGTCCTGTTTGTGTCCCCAGACCTCCTTGGGCATGTGTGTGTACACGTGCTGATGATCCAGGCTGGCCGAGACTGGCGTGGATTAAGGCAAGGCTTGGGGTCCTCTTTCGGGGTGCATGTCTCTCTCTCTCTCTTTCATGGAAGAAGTACATAAATAAACTTAAAAATAAGGCATAAGATAACACATTTTAAAAATTAAAATATGGTCCAGCCAGGTGGCATAATGGTTAAGGTGGGGACCAGCAGTTGGTTATGTCACTGGACTTTCATGTAATCAGCCGTGGTTCAAGTCCTGGACCCACGGCTTAAACTCACGCATGTGCGTACGTGCCCAAGATCCCAAGAGGAGAATGGAGGAGAAGGGATTGCAGCGTGGCCATACCCCTGGGGGGTGATTTCTCGCTTTCTGTCTCTCTGTCTCTCTGTCTCTCTCTCTCTGTCTTTCTGGCAAGCGCACATACCCTATAGCAAAAAACCTCTCCAAAAAAAAAAAGAAGGAGAATATGATGGCGTACACCTAGTCAGAGGTGAGGGTGCAGTGCTACCACAGACCTGGCCATAGAGAGCGCTGTAGGTGATGGAGAGGACTCTGAATGTTATTCTGAGGGAAACAGAGAACAATTTCACGGGTTTGAGCAGGTGTGTGAAATGATTTGACTTGTTTTTAAAGGATGTGGAAAATAATAGGAATGGGGCAGAGGGAGAGCAGGGAGTCCGCTGTCAGCATGTGCCACGATCCAGGCGGGTGTGATGGTGACTGTGCGTGCTGGGGAGGGGACATGTGGCTAGGCTCTGCATGTATCTCAAAAGGAGAGCCAAGGGACCAGCAGTTAGTGTAATGGCTATGTCGCTAGACTCCCATGTAGTCGACCACGGTTTGCATCCCGGACCCGGTGGCTTAAAACTCACGCCAGGCGCGTGTGCGTGCATGCCCAAGATCCCGAGAGGAGAATGGAGGAGAAGGGATTGCGGCGTGACCATCCCCCCTGGGGGGTGATTTCTCACTTTCTGTCTCTCTGTCTCTCTCTGTCTGTCCGGCGAGCACACGTGACCTATAGCAAAAACCTCTCAAAAAAAAAAGGAGAGCCAACAGCGTCACTGATGGATCAGGTGTCAGATAGGAGAGGGAAAAACACCAAAGGTGACACCAAAGTTTTCACCCTGAGTAACTGGGAGAATGGAGTGACCTTTTACTGAGACAGAAGACACTACGATGGGCCTGGAAGAAGGGCTGAGAAGGTGTGACGGATTAAAAACTTCAGCTTGGGATATGTTGAGCTGGAGATGCCTAACAGAGAACTAGGGGGAGATGCAAAATAGGCAGTTGACTATCTGCATCTGGAGTTCAGGGGAAGTCCCAGACTGAGGCTTACCCCAACAGCGGAAAGCGTGTCACTGGTTTCTGACATATTCGTATACATGCACGCACATAGTTATGGCTAATGGTTTGTGTGTGTGCCAGTCAGGTAGTTGGTAGAACAGAGAGATGTTTGTTGGCAAATAGATAGAAGCATATACAGGGTCCCCCCTTATTCATGGGGATTCATTTCAAGACCCCGCAATGGACACCTGAAATTGCTCAGATGACCAAGACGGCCACTAAGTGACTAACAAGCAAGTAGCACAGGTAGGTGGGTACACTGGACAAAGCAACGCTTCACACCTGCAAAGCTTTCATCACACGATTCAGGAGAGTACACAACTTTAAAATTATGAAGTATTTTTCACACCTGCAGGAGAATTCATCACGCTTTTCAGAACAGCACACAATTTAAAGATTATAAGTTCTATACTTCTGGAATTTTTCATTTACTATTTTCAGAGCACGATTCACCAGGGTAATTGAAACTGCAGAAAGCAAAACTGTGGCCAGTGGGGGGGCTGCTGTAGGTGGTATCTAGCAGCAGACACACCCTGCTCCCTGGTGAGTAGAGGAAGGAGAAAGGCCTGCAAGCGAGGCTAGATGAGGCCTTTAGCACGTGTGTCTATAACAAGGCTTCACGTATCCTCCCTCACGAACCACCCAGGATGCTGTGTGTCGAGTGCTCTGGGCTGATCCGCAGGGCACAAAGGCTGGCCACCCACCCACCTCCCAAGCCCACTTGGCATGATGCTGCACATGAGTTTTCGACATGTCCATCCCAACCCTCACTGCCCTCCCATCCCTGAAGGTCGGTTTCACAGCACTTGCCTTTGTATGAGGGTCTTCCCCTGCCCACCTCCCTGCTGACTCATTTGCACCATGCTGTCCAAGCCCACTGGGTCCCACCAACTCCATTAATGCTACTGGAGCCCTTGCCCACAGAGCCCTCCATGATGGCTCCTCCTTGGCTGGGCCAGGCTTTTGATCTTTACCATTACCAGGCACCTAGCACATGGCGTCCTGGAACTGGGACTCACTGTATCTCCTGGTGGAGAGACTACATCTGTGAGGACCGCATCTGGGTGTCCTGGCTTCCTTCACGTGTGGCAGAGTCCTCTCACAGTGTTGGCACTCAGTAGACATGTGCTGAGATACCGACGAGAGTTCACGGGACAAAGACAAGGGCCACCCGTTGTGGTGCCCCATGCGGCCTTTTCTGCAGCCGGCCTCAGGCAGGTGCCAGGAGGACAAACTTTCTTCTTCCTATAATCTGTGCTCAGCCAGGACCATCCATGCTTCTTGTCATGAGAAAACAGGGCATGGACTTTTTCCTCCTACATCATGACTTTGACAGGATGACTAAATGGAAGAGAAGGAACTGCAGTGTGATGACACCCATCAGGGGTGTGCTCTCCACTTTCTCTATTCCTCTCTCTGGTGAGTGCATGCATCCTCTGGCATGTATATGTACACACACACACACACACACACACACACACACACACATCATCGTTATTTATCACTAGGCCCAGGATCAAGTTTACGTGATATTTATTCCATCTAGGTATGCTGAAGTTGGAAGAGAAAGAGGTGAGGCTCACCTGGGGCCCAACCCCTCAGCTTCCAGACCACCCCTTCTACTAGGAGAACTGTCCCCTCAGAGGAAAGATCCTTCGTCTAACTGTAAATTATTTCTAAATTGTATATCCTGTTCAATGTGTTTCAAAATTGAAAGAAACTACTTCCCCACAATTATAGGCATTTTGTAACTAAACCCTGCAGTTTCCCAGCTCCTTCCAAACCTACTTATTTTCAAACTGAAAAATACTGCTGTTTCCCAACATGTCACTTATTGAGTAACCCAGGGTGTGTACAGGAGGCCACTTCACTCTCCAGAAGTACCCTAGGACTACTAGATTAGAGACAAATTAGGTAATATTGCACATTGCTCTCTCTCAGAAAGTGGATTTTAAGGGAAGTAAAGGCACTAGGAGCACACCGTCAGGTGAGTAGGACCTTGTCACTGAGACCTGCAGAGATACAGGTGAAGGTGACCCCGGGGAGAGCTGCACCTGGATGTGGAAGGGTCCTGTGTTAGAATCAGCTTCCACTCAGACTGGCCAGGCAGGGTGGGGCCTCAAAGGGTCTTCCCAGGAGACAAGATCCCCAAAACAGGCTAGGGTCAGCAAGTTGAGGACATGACATTTTCTAGGGTCTAGTCACTTCTCTGAATCAAAAAATAGAGATCTCACAACCAGCAGATGACATAATGGTTACATTGCTGGACTCCCACATAGTCGACCGTGGTTTGAGTCCTGGACTCAGCAGCTTAAAACTCATGCCAGGCACATGTGCATGTGTGCCCAAATTCCTAAGAGGAGAATGGAGGAGAAGGGATTGCAGAATGGCCATCCCCCCAGGAAGTGATTTCTTGCTTTCTGTCTCTCTGTTTCTTTCTGTCTCTCCAGTGAGCACATGTGCCCATAGCAAAAATATCTTTCTCAAAAAAAAAAAAAAAAAAAAAAAAAAACTTAGTGATCTCTCCCCCACAAACAAGACTCAGACTATGTAATTGTCACCTAAACTTGACCCTGGGCCTAGTGATAATAAGTGACACTCTCTTTTTGTTTTAAATGGCTAGAGGGCATTTGTAATCACCAGAGAGAGAGAGAAAGCACGCACCTCCTGATGGGATATGGTCCTACCACGATCTCTTCTCCTCTATTTCTCCATCCTGTCGGGATTTGGGGCATCATGCACATGTGCCCAGCATATTTTTCAAGCTGCCAGGGCTAGGATTTGAGCCATGGTCAACCATGTAGGATCCAGCTCCCTCACTAGGCCGCCCTAAGTGGCACCATCTAAATCCCATAAGTCACATGATCAGGGTATACAATGGGACACAGGGTCATGGGTACATTCTCACTGTAGAACACCCAAGCTCAAGCTGACTCCCTAAAAAGGAGGTGGAAGAATTTGAAAAGAAGCAATCATTTTGCACTTCAGATGGTGCAGAATCGCCGTGGGCAACAAACTTCCAAGGTAACACACACCGACCCAGGTACTGCCCCAAACTAGGACATCCCCAACACACCCAAGGGATGTGACAACTCTGAAGACCTTGCAAGGAGTTCTACCCAAGCCCAAGACAAGTGTTTCGCCCCCTGACTTTTTTCCACTGGGAATTGGTTTCACCAGGTGTGAGACACAGAGCCATTGACCCAAGCCAAGCATTCAGCAGAACCTTCCTCAGCCCCAGACATTTGTCATCCTGGGTTTAAACTTGACCTCGCCTGCCCTTAACGCACGTGGGATAAAGGTCAGGAAACGAAACAGTTCAGCATGCCATAAACGTCTCCATGATTAATCACTTCCCACCCGATCTGACAGCCACAGATATTTTTTTTCCTCTCGCCTTCAGGCATTATCTCAACACAGGATGAACTTGAAACTGCCGTTAAAGAGACGCACGCAAAACCGACACAGAAAGCCTCCAAGGACACTCAGGAGACCCGACTCACACAAGCATTGTGGTGCAACGTATTTGTTTTCCTCAGAAGAGGGACAACGCAAACCTTTGTACAGAACCCCAGAGTTCAAAACTAGGGTCATTTCATCTACAGACATGTTATCATCTTTTGCCTAAAAGCCAAGTAACTTAATTACATGTGGATCAAATAAAACTTCTTCTAAGACCATTGTACAGAGAGATACTCGTGGATTTCAGGAAGGTTGGTCATGTGCCCTGAACTAAAAGTGTCCACCTTGGATTCAAAATGGTACAGCCACCTTGGGAAACAGTTTTGCAGCACCTTATAAAGTTTATGACCCAGTAAGCCCACTCCTGGGTTTTGATGGATGCATGATAAATAAAAACAGAAGTCCACACAAACACCTATACATGAATGTTTATAGCAGTTTTATTCATAACTGCTCAAAACTGGAAACAACTCCAATGTCCACCCACTGTGAATGGAAAAGCAAACTGTGGTACATCCATACAATGCAGTGCTGCTCGGCTGTGGAAGAAACCCACCACTGATGCACACAGTGACGTGGACAAGCCCCAAAACATTACACGAGCAAAAGAAGCCTGAATCAACAGAGTGCATACTGCTTAATTTCATTCACGTGAAATTCTGGAAAAGGCAAACTACAGTGTTAGAAAACAGGTCATTGCTGGGGCTGAAGGGAGGGGAGAGATGGCAAAGAAGTTCAAGGGAACTTTGGGGGTAATAGAGTATTCTGTTTCTCCATTGTTGTGGTTACACAACTATGTAAAATTGCCAAAATTTAATAAGTGTGCACTTGAAATGGAAAATTTTATCTTATATAGAATATCTCAGGAATTTGGTGACCAGACAGTGGAACGAAGGTAAAACACGATGCTCTGCAAGGCTGACACACACATGAGAAGGTTCCAGGTTCATGTGTGGGGACCTCCCTGAGCACTCAGGCCCCATGCACATCTATGATCTGGGCTGATTGAAGCTAGGGGTAGATTGTAGCATCAAGACCCTGTTGGAAGTGCTATCTTTCTCTCTCTCTCTCTCTCTCTCTCTCTCTCTCTCTCTCTCTCTCTCACACACACACACACACACACACACACACACACACACACAGAAAGAATAAACAAATCTTAAAAGGGCCCATCATGTCAGCCAGGTGGCATGATGATTGAGGCGACTGGATCCCACAGGGTAGACTGTACAGTGCAAATCCCAGTCACTGTGACTTGCACAACACACCAGGCCCAAGTGTGTGCATTCTCAAAATACCAAAAAAAGAATGGAGGAGAAGGGATCGCCATGTGGCCATCCCTCTGGGGGGATACTTTCTCACTTTCTCTCCCTGTTCTTTTTCTTTCTCCCTCTCTTTACAGTGAGCACATGCAACCTATAGCAAACTAAAATTAAATTAATTAAAGGGCCCACCTCCTTACTCCAAAATATTAGTCTCCAGACCTGGTTTCTGACCTTCTACTTTACTGGCAGTTCACACTTGAGTTCCTATAAAAGGCCATGGGTACCTGGAACAGGAGGCCAGGAGGGAATCCCGAGTGTCCTACCCTTTCTAGACCAGAGTGGTCTGTGTCTAGAGGAGAGCCTGGCCTGGCCACCAAATATCCCAAGAAAAGCTGACACAAAGCCTTTCATCCCAAAGATGAGCATTAAAGGGCCCACAAATAATGGGTTAAGCCTAAGGTGATTACTCTGAGGGGCAAATGAAGATGGAGCAGGATGCTACAGGTGCCCAGAGAGAAACATAGGCCTTGAGAATCAATCCTGTGAGTTCTTGGATCACAAAAGGAAGGCCAGTCTGACCTTCAGAAATTTTCCAGTAAGAACAAGAAGGATCCCGAGGAGTATGAGCCATGAACATCTGACCCAGGGAGCAATGCAGAGGAATGGACAAGGCCGTGGAAGTCAGAGGGACAGAAAAGCAGTAAGCTTAAGTGCTGAGACACGTCATTGCTGTAATGTCTGGCCAGATTCTAGAGAACCACAAGTCTCTCTTCCTCACTAGGAAACAAAGCATGATACATCTTGTGTAGGGGACAGATGATGAAGGCCAAGTTTGTTATTTTTGCAAATTTACACATGCACAGAGCCTGGGAAAATTCTTGAGCAAGAGTATGAGGCGCCAACGGTTGGTCTTTGCAGATCAGCAAACTGACCACACGCCCTTCCCACCTCACTGGCCTGGAAAGGTGTTGGGCAAACTCAGAGAACCAGTGCTACCACATTACATGCCTGCCGTTGGTACCAATTTCTGTGAAATAACAAAGAAATCATCACAGATTCTCTTGAAGCCAAAACCCCGAATAATACCCACAACACCACAATAGCCCCCAGATTAAAGGTTACAGCTGCCAAGCATGAAAGGGCGACAGGGACACCCCCAGCTGTGGGCCTCGGTCTCTGCTGAACACTGCCCACATGCCCAAGTTTAAAAGCCACAGGAAGGTGGCCTGGCCTTTGCAACCAGACTCTGGTGATTTCATAAGATAATAGAGGACAGCTAATGCCTCAACTCAGCAAGGAGCATACCACCCTTGCATTTCCCAGGGCTCCCTGTAAATGACCCAGCCCTGCCCTCCACTCTCACCCTTCTTTATGTTTTTTTGGCCCCTGCATAAGAAATGGACAGTTGTGTACTGCTCTTGCTTAATTAACAGAATAAGAGCTGTGCTTTGGAGGAAGATTTCAACTCCAGGATAAAATGCACAGGTTGGGCAGCCGGTAAGTGGCAGTGGCAGATCGGCATTCGGCCTGCCCTTTCTGACGAAGCATCAAGGGTGTCTTGAGGTCTCCAAGCCTTCCCTGCATTCCACTCCCCGGACACAATCAGGTCGTGCTGTAAATTGTCTGCATTCACGTTGAGGCAGTCAGCAATCAGCTGACCAAGATGAGAGGTGCATGTGCCATGGGCAGCCATGATTAAAATGAATACATACATCCTTGGGGGCCAGCAGGTGGCGTGGTGGTTAAGGTGCTGGACACTCCCACATGGCCGACCACAGTTCGAGTCCCGGACCTGGTGGCTTGCTTTCTCACTTTCCCTCTCTCTCTCTCTGTGTCTCTCTAATAAATGAGTGGGAAGGGAACCAGCAGTTAGCGTAATGGCTATGTCGCTGGACTCCCACGTAGTCGACCGCGGTTCGCGTCCCAGACCCGGTGGCATAAAACTCACGCCGGGCGTGTGTGCATGCGTGCCCAAGATCCCGAGAGGAGAACAGAGGAAAGGGGATTGCGGTGTGGTCATCCCCCCTGGGGGGTGATTTCTCGTTTTCTGTCTCTCTGTCTCTCTCTGTCTGTCTGGCGAGCGCACGTGCCCTATAGCAAAAACCTCTCCAAATAAATAAATAAATAAATAATAAAAAATAAATGAGTGGGGGAGATGTAGACATGCTGGGAGAAATGAAGATGTCCCACTCCTAACTGGGCCTCCATCATACAAAACCCACGTGAACAGCCCTTCTTCAAGAGAAAGCCTGCTCAATGGCTCCTGAGATGTAGACATGCTGGGAGAAATGAAGATGTCCCACTCCTAACTGGGCCTCCATCATACAAAACCCACGTGGTAGGAAAACCCCTTTCATATCTCCTGTCTCTGAATCAATCTTTGTCTCTCTCTACCTCTCACTCTCTCTCTCTGTCTGTCTGTCTGTCTGTCTGTCTTTTTTTTTAATTTTTGCTTTTTAGAATTTTTTAAGATGAGGCTTCTTACAGGGCCCTTTGGCCCCTCCCTCCTAGGCCTTTGTTTTGTTAATAATCCCCTCTGCTCCTCCCAGAACAGCCCTTCTTCAAGAGAAAGCCTGCTCAATGGCTCCTGAGATGTAGACATTTCGCGCGGCGCGCGGTTTTCTAATTTTTGATTTTTATTGAAATTTTTTTAATATTAATTTTTCTTTTTTAGATTTATTCCAAAGCTTTTCTCTTTTTTTTCTCTGTTTCTTGTCTGTTTTTTTTGTTGTTGTTGTTGGTATTGTTTCCCTCTCTCTGCTTCCTTTTCTGCACACTTCCCAACCCTCATATTAAACTTCAAAAGTTTGGGAAGAAACCAACCATCCACCAGATGACTAGAAATCGCTGCAGGACCACAAGAAATATGGAGAAGCAGGAAAATGCCCCTCCTCCAATTGAAACGGATAGCTCCTCTTCATCCACACACAGTTCAAGGGAATTCATGGAAATGTCTGATAAACAATTCAGATCATTCATAATGGCAAAGCTAACAGAGATCGAAGAGAAGAGAGACAAGGAACTGCTGAAGGGGAAGGAGAAAGGAGTTGAAGAGTTCTAGGAGGTGAGGAAATTCATGCAAGATCTAAAAGAGGAGTTTCACACTTTACAAAAGAATCAGATGGAGCTGTTAGAGATGAAGGCTATAATACAAGAAGTCAAAATCTCCCTTGAAAGTATTAAAAGCAGACTAGATCATTCAGAAAATGGAATCTCTAATGTAGAAGAGAAAATGGCTGGCCTAGAAAGGTCTACCATAAAGACTGAGAAAATGGCCCAAAACTTTGAGAATAATATGCAAGAAGTACTAGATACAATTAAACGTCCAGGGGCGGCAGGCGGGGGCTCCGCTCCGCGTGCCGGAGCGTGGGGGTGGGGAGGCGGGCGCGGGGGCTCCAATCCACGTGCTGGGGTGTGGGGTCAGGGCGCGGGGGCTCCGCTCCACGTGCCCTGTCTGGAGGTCTGGCCCGACGGGCTCTGCCCCACGTGCCGTGGCCGGGGCTCTGTCCTGTGTGCCATGGCCGGGGTCTGCCCCGCGTGCCGTGGCTGGGGTCTGCCCCGCGTGCCTGGGTCGGGGTCTGTCCCGCGTGCCGTGGCCGGGGCTCTGCCCCGTGTGCCGTGGCCGGGGCTCTGATCCCGCGTGCCTTGGCCGGGGTCTGTCCCACGTGCCGTGGCCGGGGCTCTGACCCCGCGTGCCGTGGCCGGGGTCTGCCCCGCGTGCCTTGGCCGGGGCACTGCCCCGCGTGCCGTGGCCGGGGCACTGCTCCGCGTGCCGTGGCTGGGGTCTGCCCCACGTGCCGTGGCCGGGGCCCTGTCCCGCGTGCCGTGGCCGGGGTCTGCCCCGCGTGCCATGGCCAGGACTCTGCCCCGCATGCCGTGGCCGGGGTCTGCCCCGCGTGCCTTGGCCGGGGTCTGCCCCGTGTGCCGTGGCCGGGGCTCTGCTCCGCATGCCCTATCCGGAGGTCCGGCCCGACCGGGGCTCTGCCCCGCGTGCCGTGGCAGGGCTCTGCCCCGCGTGCCGTGGCCGGGGTATGCCCCCGCGTGCCGTGGCCGGGTTCTGCCCCGCGTGCCGTGGCCGGGGCCTGCCCCCGCGTGCCGTGGCCGTGGTCCTGTCCCCGCGTGCCGTGGCCGGGGTCTGCCCCCGCGTGCCGTGGCCGGGGTCTGCCCCGCGTGCCGTGGCCGGGGCTCTGCCCCGCGTGCCGTGGCCGTGGTCTGCCCCGCGTGCCGTGGCCAGGGTCTGCCCCGCGTGCCGTGGCCGGGGGGGTCTGCCCCGCGTGCCGTGGCCGGGGTCTGTCCCCGCGTGCCGTGGCCGGGGTTCTGCCCCCCCTGTCCCGTGCCGTGGCCGGGGCCCTGTCCCGCGTGCCGTGGCCGGGCTCTGCCCCCACGGGCCGGGCTCTGCCCCCACGTGCCTTGGCCGGGACTCTGCCCCGCGTGCCGTGGCCGGGACTCTGCCCCGCGTGCCTTGGCCGGACTCTGCCCCGCGTGCCTTGACCGGGACTCCGCCCCGCGTACCGTGGCCGGGGTTCTGCCCCCACGTGCCGTGGCCGGGACTCTGCCCCGCGTGCCGTGGCCGGGGCCTGCCCCCGTGTGTCGTGGCCGTGGTCCTGTCCCCGCGTGCCGTGGCCATGGTCCTGTCCCCGCGTGCCGTGGCCGGGGTCTGCCCCGCGTGCCGTGGCCGGGGCTCTGCCCCGCGTGCCGTGACCGGGACTCTGCCCCGCGTGCCTTGGCCGGACTCTGCCCCGCGTGCCTTGGCCGGGACTCTGCCCCGCGTACCGTGGCCGGGGTTCTGCCCCCGCGTGCCGTGGCCGGGACTCTGCCCCGCGTGCCGTGGCCGGGGCCTGCCCCCGCGTGCCGTGGCCGTGGTCCTGTCCCCGCGTGCCGTGGCCGGGGTCTGCCCCCTCGTGCCGTGGCCGGGGCCCTGTCCCGCGTGCCGTGGCCGGGGTTCTGCCCCGCGTGCCGTGGCCGGGGTCTGCCACCGCGTGCCGTGGCCGGGACTCTGCCCCGCGTGCCGTGGCCGGTACTCTGTCCCGCGTGCCGTGGCCGGGACTCTGCCCCGCGTGCCGTGGCCGCGGTTCTGCCCCGCGTGCCGTGGCCGGGTTCTGTCCCCGCGTGCCGTGGCCGGGGCTCTGCCCCGCGTGCCGTGGCGGGGTCTGCCCCGCATGCCGTGGCCGGGGCTCTGCCCCCGCGGGCCATGGCCGGGATCTGCCCCGCGTGCCGCAACCGCTGATGGCCGTCTCTGCTTTCCTGAGCCGCGTTCCTGAAACTGTGTTCCATGGAGATTCACCTACATTTGCGGGGCTGCACGAGACCCACCCTTGGTCCAGCCCTGATTGCAGTCTACGTTTCCTATTGTTGGGAACTTTATGATCTGATAATTGGAAAAAAAAATCATGTTTATCATAAAAAATAATTAGAATAATAATAATAATGATTGGGGGAAACATAGGAAAGATATTGAATGTTGAAGCGGGGAGATTAATGTCTCTGTACTGACTGACATGCATGGCATTCCCTTTTGAAAAAGCAATGTAATACACTGTAAAGTTGTATGTAATTCAATGTAATAAAAAAATAGATAATAAAAAAATAAATAGAAATAAATAAATAAATAAATAAATAAATAAATGAGTGGGAAGGGAACCAGCAGTTAGCATAATGGCTATGTCGCTGGACTCCCACGTAGTCGACCGCGGTTCGCGTCCTGGACCCGGTGGCTTAAAACTCACGCCAGGCGCGTGTGCGTGCGTGCCCAAGATCCCGAGAGGAGAATGGAGGAGAAGGGATTGCGGCGTGACCATCCCCCCTGGGGGGTGATTTCTCGCTTTCTATCTCTCTGTCTCTCTCTGTTTGGCGAGCGCACCCTACAGCGAAAACCTCTCCAAAAAACAAACAAATAAATAAATAAATAAATAAGTGGGTAAATAAATAAATAATTTTTTTTAAAAAAAATGAATACATCCTCCAGACCCTCCAGTTCCACTCTGGCTGCCTTCCACAACCTTCCTACACCCTAGTCTTAGCCTCCATATCCCCATCTATTAAATGGGGCACCCTGCTGTCACAAAGGTCTGTTGGAAAGAATGAAGTCAGTGGCAGGCCAGCTATAAACTGCTAACCAAGATTACCACTGGGACAACCTGACCCATGTTACTAGCATCCATTTAATAAAAAACCATTACCTACAAATATTGGGTCAGAAAAGCCATGACACATTTTTGCAAAGAAATACATAGGAAAAAAAATACATCATGACTTTTCCAACAACCTGGCCTACTTATCAATCAACAAACATCTCAAAGCTTACCCAAAAAACTCTGTGATTTTTTTTTTTAAATAAAACTGGAATTTGCCTACACTTGAATGAGTTACACGTGCCTCTGAGCCATTCAGCTTTTGACTATTTGTAAGAGCTAAATAGAAATACGGACAGAGCCTTCACTGGCCAAGTTGGGCCCTTCCAGAGTCCGAACCCCCAATTTAACCAGCAAGCAGCAGCTACTGCACAGGGACTTATCCCCAGCTGGGGAGGAGAAAGGGTCCCAGAGGTAGAGTCCTGAAACTGGACCACCTCCCTTTCTCCAATGCAGGGAGCGTGCCCACCTGCTGGGTTTCCACTGACAGCTGTTGACCAAATGCAGGTGGGTGAGCAACACGTGACTTGCGCACCCTGACATTTCTCCTCTCCGTCTAAGTGGGCTCCTAAACACTCTTCTCCCATCTGGTATGCGCAGGCGGTTGGTAGGGAAGGAGGCAAACTCCGAAGAACACCTGCGCTATTCTAAATGCGCTGCTTCCATCACTAACCTTTTTCAACCTTCTGACAACTCTGAAGTCACCATCAATCCCCTTATTTAGTAGAGAGGAAACTGAGGCACAGAAAAGGACGCAGGACAATCAGTGGCTGATCTGGAACTCAGACACAGGTCTCTCAGGAGCACATCACACCAGCCTCCCTGGACACCCCCCGACTGGACCACTCACTGTGAAACTGCATCCTGAGGTAGATGTTCCTCTCCTTCATGATTCGCAGTTCTTCAAAGGCAGACAGCCTTTTGCCAAGGTGGATAATCTCCATCTCCATCCTTTTAGAGTCCTGGCTGGGTCTGAGATTTAAACTGACAGAACAGAAATTAACAGGAGAAACGTATAGGAGAAGTTGTAGGTGACTTGGGGGCCCTAATAAGTAATAAAGCCCCAAAGAGTCAGTCATTTATATTTTGAATTGAATAAACAATAGTAAACTGGAAATGTGGCTAAATTATTAAATTTAGTAATAATTATGGGGAAGATTAAAAGATAAGAGTTTTTTGTTTTGGGGGGTGTTTTTTGGAGAGGGTTTTGCTATAGGGCACGTGCACTCGCCAGAAAGACAGAGAGAGACAGAGATAGAAAGCGAGAAATCACTCCCCCTGGGGGGGGATGGCCACACTGCAATCCCTTCTCCTCCATTCTCCTCTTGGGATCTTGGGTACACACGCACACATACCCAGCTTGAGTTTAAGCCACTGGGTCCAGGACCCAAACTAGAGTCGACTACATGGGAGTCCAGCAACATAGCCATTATGCCAACTGCTGGTCCCAAGATAAGAGTTATTTTGACAAAGTCTGTACAGAATTTCATGGGTCACAATTTTTCATCCATACAGACAGGATGTTGTTTTTCCTTTTATTATAAGGAAAGTGTCCATCACATGGGAGTGTCAAACTAAGACTAAAGTAATACTCTTCCAAAGAAATGTTAAGAGGAACTAACACAAACTTGTTTCTTCCACTTACTTAACTTTGCAAGTTGAACAACTTGTGATGTTCAGTGTTGCTCTACTTCAACTTTTAGTTTTGGAAGCAGTTTAACACTGTATTTGAAAGGACGTTTTGAAATGAAGCTTACTTTCGTGAGATAAAAATGTTGTTTTTCAGCCAAAATCTGTACTTTTCCTTGGATTATCAGAAAGATCGTTGGCAGAATGACTCCACTCATGGTTTTAAGAAATAGAAGGAAGGTCTGAGTGATCTTCTTTTACTAGGAGTTTTTCAGGTGCCTTTAATTTAGTTATCATGACAAAGTCACATTTTTGTTTTAATTTGCTAGAGAACACATGCACTCACTGGAGAGGAAGAGAGAAAGAAAGCACACCCCCCCCCCCCATGGGGGATGATCACACTGCAATCCCTTCTCCTCTGTTTCTCCTTTCAGGATTTGGGGCATGCATGTTCATGAGCCCAGCATGTTTTTCAAGCTGCCATGTCCCATTGCACAGTCAGCCATGTGAGATCCAGCCACCTTAACTACCATGCCACCACTAGCCCCAGAATTGCATACTTTAACCCCTTCATTTGCATCTGTCACAGAATGTATCTCTTCAAAGATGCTCAAGAAAGTCTTTAAAAATACATGAATTGTGTTATACAGATATGCATAATGGTTATGTCGTTGGATTCCCACGTAGTCGACTTCAGTTCAAGACCCAGCGGCTTGGGACCAGCAGTTAGCGTAATAGCTATGTTCCTGGACTCCCACGTAGTCGACCGTAGTTCGCGTCCCGGACCCAGTAGCTTAAACTCATGCTGGTTGCATGTGCGTGCGCACCCAAGATCCTGAGAGGAGAATGGAGGAGAAAGGATTGCGGTGTGGCCACCCCCCTGGGGGGTGATTTCTCGCTTTCTGTCTCTCTCTCTGTCTGTCTGGCGAGCGCACGTGCCCTACAGCAAAAACAAAACAAACAAACAAAAAAAAACTCTCCAAAAACAATAGACTCAGCAGCTTAAAAACTCACATCAGGCACATGTCACACGTGCCCAAATCCCGAGAGGAGAATGGAGGAGAAGGAACTGTGATGTGGCCATCCACCCAGGGGGTGATTTCTCACTTTCTGTCTCTCTGTCTCTCTTCATTTCTCCAGCAAGCACATGCGCCCTATAGCAAAAATCTCTCTTAAAAAAAAAGGCCAGTATACAGCAATATATGACAGCCAACTGACCTCCAGAGAATGTTTGGGAGGTGACGAACGAATATTGTGGGCAGGCACTTCCAGAGACTCCTGACCCCTTAGATTAAACAGGCATATGCCATATCTCTGGCAATGTAATAAGACATTAAAAAGCCTCCAAGTTCAGGGGCCAGACTGAGGACTGGGAACTTCCTGAGCTCCTCACGTCCACTCTGGGGAGCTGATGGGTAAGAAATGACCGGGACCATTCACCGCTAGGGCAGGAGGACAACTGGGTGCAGTTAATAAGTCATCCTGTCTTGGGACCAGCAGTTAGTGTAATGGCTATGTCGCTGGACTCCCACGTAGTCGACCACGGTTCGCGTCCGGACCGGTGGCTTAAACTCACGCCGGGAGCGTGTGCGTGCGTGCCCAAGATCCCGAGAGGAGAATGGAGGAGAAGGGATTGTGGCGTGACCATCCCCCCTGGGGGGTGATTTCTCGCTTTCTGTCTCTCTGTCTCTGTCTGTCTGGTGAGCGCACGTGCCCTATGGCAAAAAAAAAAAAACCTCTCCAAAAAAATAAATAAATAAATAAGTCATCCTGTCCCCAGAGGATCTGAAGCTATACACTCTTCAAAGCAGAGGTCTGGTGACACCCTAGGAAATTTCAGTGACGTAAGATTGTTCCAGACGAGCAGGTCCCTGGGGAGGAACGGCTGATCTAGATGGACTTGAACACAGAGGGCCCTCTCAGTGGAGGCTCTAAGGGCATCTTTGTTATTGGAACGCCATCATCATAAGAAGAGATAAGGGAACCTAGCCCACTCAAGGAAAAGTCCTAGGAAAAGCAAACTCGAAGTGTCCACACACCACCTCACACCCATGTGGATGGTTACCAAGCAAAAACAGAAAATAACAAATGTTGATAAGGATATGAAGAAATTGGCGCTTTGGACACTGCTGATGGAAATGTAAAATAGTGTGTGGAAAACAGCATAGCAGTTCCACAAAAAAAAAAAAAAAAAAAAAAAAAAAAAAAAATTGAAGAAGGATCTAAAAGAACTGAAAAAAGGTCTTGATGAGGTATTTGCACCTCTGGCAGCATTATTCACAATAGCCAAAAGGCAGCAACCCAAATGTCAACTGATAACTGAATGGGTAAGCAGAATGTGGTGTACGCAGCATACTGCATTAGTCAAGGTTCTCCAGTAAAACAGAACCACTAGGATAGATAGACACAGAGATACAAGGGATCTTCAGAAAATTAGTGGGAAAACTGAACCAAAGAACAAGTTTATTTTGGTAAAAAGAAATGTGAAATCCATACATAGTTTTTGTTTTTTTGGGTTTTTTTGGAGAGGTTTTCGCTATAGGGCGCGTGCACTCGCCAGACAAACAGAGAGACATAGAGACAGAAAGTGAGAGGGGATGGCCACGCCGCAATCCCTTCTCCTCCATCTCCTCTTGGGATCTTGGGCACGCACGCACACGCGCCCAGCGTGAGTTTTAAGCCACCGGGTCCGGGATGCGAACCGCGGTCGACTACGTGGGAGTCCAGCGACATAGCCATTACACTAACTGCTGGTTCCCTTTAGTTTTTTCATAATATCCTTTTCCTTTCTTTTCTTTTAATTTTTTCTCCAGAGGGTGCATACAATCCCTGGAGAGAGAAAATGGAGGGAGGGTGAGAAAGTAACCTTCCTCCCATGGGGAATGGTCAGGCCACAATCCCTTCTCCCCCCATTTCTTCCTCTCAGGATTTTAGGCGCGCACGCATGCACACACACACACACACACACACACACACGTTTTTCAAGGACTAGAACTGCAGAGTCGGTCATGTGGGATCCAACTGCCTTAACCTCCAAGCCACTAGTAGGCCATCATAACATGCATTTTTAATGAACTTTTTGAAAACTGCTCCTATATAAGAGGCTATTTATTATGAAACTTGACTCACTCAATTATGAAGGCCAAAAAGTCCCACCATATGCCATCTGCAAGCTGGAGAACAGGGAATACAGTGGTGTAGTTCAGTCTGAATCTGAAGACCTGAGAACCGCAGGAGCCAACGGTACAGCTCCCACTCAGCTGACGGCCAGAGGACCAGGGGCTGCAATGTCCACAGCAGAAGATGGATGTCCCAGCTCAGGAAGACTGAGACAGGATTCATCTTTTCTCCATCTTTTTTGTTCTATTTGGGGCCTTTAGCAGATTAGATGATGCCTGCCACCATGCGTGAAGGCGAATCTTCTCTACTTAGTCCACTGATTCAAATGCCGAGCTCTTCCAGAAACGCCTTCACAGACACACCCAGAAATAGTGTTTTACCAGCTAACAGGACATCCCTCAGCCCAGTCAAATCGACACATAACATTAAACATCACACATACAATAGACTATTAATCCGCTTAAAACAGAAGGAAAATACTTTCTTTTTCTTTATTTATGATAGAGCACATATATAAACACCTAAGACAGAGACAGAGAGAGATGAGAACCCTCCATAGGGTCTGATCATGCCACAACACCCTTTTCCTGTCTGAGGGATCTGGGGCACTCACACATGTGCCCAGAGTGTTCCAGGATGACAGGACCAGGGAATCGAACCGAGTCACCATGCGGGATCCAGCTTCTCTTCAGCCACACTCCTAACACTGAGCCATGAAGCTATCCCACAAAAAGGACAGAAATTCCAAACACAGGCGACAGCATGGATGAACCTTGAGGACATTCAGCTATGTGATTTAAGTATACCAATCCCGAAAAAACAAAGACTGTAATATTCCACTTAACTCGGGGCACCTAGAGTAGTCAAATTCATGGAGACAGAAAGTAGAATAGAGGTTACCAGGGGCTGGGAGGAAGAGGAGTGGGGAGTTGTTGTTTAATGAGTACAAAGTTTCAGTTTCGCAAGATGAAAAGGGTCCTGGAGATGGATAGTGTGATGGTTGCACAACATGCAAATGTGCTTAACATGACAAAATGGCTAAGGTGGTACATTTATGCCATGCGGATTTTACCACACATTTTTTTCTTCAAAAAAAGTGTCCACAGGTATTAAAAATCCTCGTTGCCCCATTGGTGACCAGCTGCCACTTTTTCTTTTTTTCCTGAGCTGTGTGTCTTCTTCAGCTTCTTATCCATCTGGTGCCAATATTATTCAAGGTAGAATGAGAGTCAAGTAAACTTTCCTCCAGAGAAATGATAAACCCAAGAGGCAGGCAATTTGCCAGGGCAAAAGAATAAGAAAATAAGCCAAAAAGTCGATCCAGAAGGTGTTCCCTCTGTTCCACGGCCTGGCCCTGCAGACACTGAGAGCTGGGCATGCTTACCTTGTGCAGGATGATTTTGTCTCTCCTGAAATTTGACATCTGGGGGAAGGTAAAAGAGACAGAGTGCACCCTGGACAGGTTATAATCCACAAAATGTATTATCGTTGTGCTTCGGATTCTAAATGTTTCTTTCAATGAGTCACAAAGGTTAACTGGTTCTTAAATTTTCAAACCCACAAGATTTTCCGTTTATAGATTGTCCTCAGGAGACCTCTCTCTGAGTGTTCCCTCCATCTTCATCCCCAACTGGCAGCTGCTTCTTAGCGTGCGTGTTTACAGAAATACCAGTAGTTATTGCATGTTCCTTTCCATGTGATTAAGCATTGCCATAAAGCCCTGGCTGGATTAGAAATAGGTCTTTGCCTTCTGAGAAAGCGCTGAATGAACAAGGCTGGTGGTGGCGGTAGGCAATTTGTGCCATCTACTGGCCACTGACGGTGTCGCGCACCACATGTCCAAGACCCCTGCCAGTGACCTGGCCAGAGCCATTGTCCTGCCTACAAAACATGACCAACCAACTGCCCCACTATGGAATCGATTTCTAGACCTTTGTTCCATTCACCTGAGATATTACCTGAGCAAACAGTCCCTTAGATCCCTTGCTCCACAAAGGGCTGGGAGGAAGGACACTCAGGACACAGGGACCGTACTGTGGCATTATTTTCATATGTGTCCAGATTGGAGATGAATGGAATACACCAAAATATGCTTTGCAACTTTGTTTGTTTGTTTCTTTTAATTTTTGCTATAGGGCACATGTACTCACCAGAGAGAGAGAGAGAGAGAGAAATCACCCCACAGTGGGAACTACCACACTGCAATCCCTTATCCTCCACTCTCCTCTCTGGATTTTGGGCACAAACACCCAAACGCCCAGTGTGATTTTCAAGCCACTAGGACCAGGACTTGGACTGTGAAGCTGGCTATGTGGGATCCAGCACCTTAACCTCCATGCCACCTGGGGCCCATGGTTTACAACGTTTACTTATAACATTTGCCACATGGCTTTTGACAAATATTATCTCCTTTGAGCCTCATTAACAGCTGTATGTGGTAAGTTCTATTATTCGTGTTTTACAGGTGAGGAAACAGACACTGAGAGGTTCAATCAATGGATTTGATGCCTTTCTGAAACAGAGGGAAATGAAGCATGACTGGGGTACTTGCTGGGAAGCGGAAGGACAACATAGTGGTTCTCTTTTTTGTCTATTTTCCAAAGCAAACAAGCCATCATAAAGATAGCCAAATGGTCCTTTTAATAGTTTGGAAGATTCTGTTTAAAAGCCAGACAAACAAATAGGCATCCTCAACTTGACAGCCACTGTCTCATGTTCCGGTTCATTTCGGCAAATACAGATTGACCATGCAGGTTCCAGGGCAACAGCCTGTGGGCAGTACCTTGCCACCATCTTTGCAGGGCATTCCTGAGAAGTGCCCAAGATCCAGCTAAGGTCAAGAGGAAGGGGGTCACAGGGTGGGCCCACCCTCGGAAGGGTGCTCTCTCTCTCATTCTCCTGGATGGAGACCCATACTTTAACATGAATAAAGAAAAAATTTAAGATTTTTTTAAAAAGAGAATTGATTGTTTTGGGGCTCCTTAAGCTCAGAATTTGCCTGGGAGCTACAGCCTGCCAAGAGCAGAGACCAAAGAGAATACCTGTGCATATTTACACTTCATATCCACGCGCGCCCTCTGCTGGCCACTTCCACGTGGCTCTAGGCTGCTAGTCCCCGAAGGCTGGAGGAGGAGTACTACTCCCAGGAGGAGAGGAGAGGAGAGAGTTTGGGCTGTTTGCCCAAGGTTCAAGGCAGAATCAGAATAGAAACTCCATTTCCTGGAGTCATTCTCACACATGCTGCTGGGAATTACAGCCCACATGAAAGAGAGAGTCCACAGGAAATTGGAAGATGGGACCAATAAAAAGTTCTTATATCTGGTCTCCCCTCTGACAATTTCCTTTTTTTTTTTTTACTTTTAAGAAATTTAGAAGTGAAGTAAGGGGCAGAGAGGGGGCAAAAAGGACTTCAGGGAGATATCTGTGTTTTGAGGTGGGAGAAAAAGGAGGAGGAGGGAGAAAGAAGAGAAACTGATCAGAGTCAAGGCCCATTGTGCCAGTACCATGACTTTTTTCTCTTTTTTTGCTAAGTTGAAGATGGCCTCTCAGAACAAGGTTCATTTCTATGATTTTGGGATGTATTCTTGAAATGAGAGAAAAGATGTGAATGGTTGATTCCTTAAAAAAACTAAAGCTCAAAAAGGTTAAGTCTTTTTTTTTTTTGTCATTTTTCTTTAAGAGAGATTTTTACTAGAGTACATGTGTTCACCAGAGAGACAGAGAGACAGAAAGCAAGAAATCACTCCCCAGGGGGATAGCCATGCTGCAATCCCTTCTCCTCCACTCTCTTGGGATCTTGGGCACGCACACATATGCACCTGGTGTGAGTTTTAAGCCACTAGGCCCAGGACTCAAACCACGGTCAACTACGTGGGAGTCCAACATAACATAACCATTACACCGTCTGCTGGTCCTGGGGTTAAGTCATTTTGCCAGTCATCTCGACTTTGTAAAGCATATTAAAGACCTAATCTCTGGCTAGCAGTGGCATGGTTGTTAAGGCAGCTGGATCCCACATGGCTAACAGCATGCACAGTTTGAGTCCCAGACCCAGTGGTTTGAGAAACAGGCCAGGCATGTATGTGTGCCTGCATGCCCAAAATTCTGAAAGGAAGAAGGAATGGAGGAGAAGGGATCATAATATGACCCACAGGGAGTGTTTTCTCACTTTCCCTCTTTCTCTCTTTGTAAAGCACACACACCCTTTGGCAATTAGAAAAAAAAAAGTTTACTCTTTTTTTGCCCACAAGCAAGACAGACAGACAAAGACAGCATCCCTAACTGGCTGTGATATACCCCAAGCTTCAGCCAGCACAGATCATGGGCACATGTGCAAGCATGGATTGTTCAAGACCTTCAAGTGTGAGCCCATAACTTTCCCATGAGGGTCATCCTAGCAGAACGTGGCCCCACCTGGGTCTTTTTCTATTCCATTGTGTTTCTGCCAGAATAAACGAATGGTTTCTTTCTGAAGTGCAGGTAACATTAGCAACTTGTTGGTGCTGCAGAGAGTAAAGCAAGGAGATGAGAGGAATCGATGATAAACTCTCTGAGAGAGAAAGAACAATAAGCAGGTGAACGTGGCAGCAAAATGGCGGACTGTAGGGACAGCAGTGAATGTAATCTCGTGCCCTGGACTCACAAATGACCAAGGACAATATGGTTGTTGATATTTTCTTATTCTCCAAACAGATGGTTGTCACTGCCCTTCTGGTCCTATTATACAATTTGCCTGAGCTGTTGCATTTGTTTTTTCCCAAAGTCATCTCACCTAAGCCCATTTCAAGTGCTCTAGTGGTATTCACTGTCAGATCAAGCATTGGGCACCCAATTAAATATTGACAAACAAATTGATGTTCATTTGCAAGAGCTAGAAACTACTTTAGACAGTTTAGGAGAATGGGTGTTTACAATGCATTACAAGCCATTTGAGATGTCATACATTATTTCAATATATCTGTATAACTTCTTTGCCATATAATGACACACACTAGAACTAAATTTCTATACAAAACCAACTCCATAGAGTATGATCTTCAAACAATATTCCTGTAGATCTGAAAGATTTTCATAAACATCATAAATTTGCAAAATAATTTTCTACCTTCATTCCATCCTTCTAATTTAGCCTCTAACATTTTAGATAAACTTAAAGACACTGATTCTTTTAAGATGCTTTGCCACTCCTTATGGTATTTCTTGAAAATTATTGTGTCAATAATCTTGCTTATGTTTATTTTCCTACTAGTCTGCAAAACCATCCAACTCCAATGAGAGAACTCTGTACAGCAGGCGTACAGCTCCGCAAACTCAAATTAGAAAAAGAAAAAGGAGGATATGTAGGAAATGGCCCAATCTGAACAAACATGGTGACCTTAAGACACGGTGCAGAAATGTGGTTCCATGAGCTTCATTTGCATAGCAATGAAAGCAATTAATATATGGATATACTAGCTGTGTGCTGTTACCTGTTACTGTGTCACTGTATGGGGTTAAAGAAAGCCACACGTGTTATTCAGATTTCACCCCAAAAGATTAGAAGAAACCACATGGCACCAGTCGCCATTTGTTTTCAGATCATTAGCTGATTAACATCTGAAAGCAACTGGCTTTGCATTCCATTTCCTCTTCCCCCATTTTCTGCCCTATAAAATAATAAACCCGAGGCTGATTCACCATCGTGGCTGTCTCCATCAGAGAATTTGGGCCCACCAATCCTCGCTTTTCTATACTTGTATATCTTTTTGTGCTTATTTTTATGTTTATTTCTAATCCACAGACCCATTCCCCACCCCACTGCACCCTACCACCCCAACTCAGAAAAATGTGCTTTGACGAGCGTGTCCGGCAGCAGACATTCCCGATCACATTCCCTGAGCAGACATTCCCTGAGCTGCCTGGGAGTGTGAAGGCTAAGTGTGTGGAGGGACAGCAAGGCCTGGAGCTTGGATGGAGTCAATTGGAAACATGCTCTGAGAAAGGGAACACCAGAATCTGGGAGGTGTGAGCACTGCTGGGAACACACTGAGGGGAGATTCACAGGGTGACTTTGAGGGCTCTTCCTTAACCACTCTATCCAGGTTGATGACGGTGGCACATACCTGCACAGGCGTAGCTAAATAGTGACCTGAGCCTTCACGATCTGTGTGCTTTCCATTAAGTCTGTTTATAGCAATAAAATAGGGGACCAGCAGATGGCATGGTGGTTAAGGCACTAGACACACCCGCATGGTCGACCACAGTTCGAGTCCTGGAGCTGGTGGCTTGTTTTCTTGCCCCACCCCCGCTGCCCCCATTGTCTCTCTCTCTCTCTGGTCAAACTAAAATAAATGAATGAATAAATAAAATTAAATAAGTAATTCTTTAAAAAAATAAAACCATAAAATACCCAAAAATAAACCCTCAACCACACTTCTTTGGGGTATCATATGGAAATTATTCCTACCCCAAATTCCTACTTCCTAAAGAAATTGAGCAGTGTGTGTGTGTGTATGGCTTTATACAATTATAAATTTTTTATTATTTAAGTTTTTGCCATAGGGCATGTGCACCCAACAGAGAGAGAGAGAGAGAGTGGAAAAATGAGAAATCACCCCCTTCCCCCTTGGAGTTGGCCATGTTGCAATCCCTTGTCCTCCATTCTCCTCTCAGGATTTTGGGAATGTACATACATGTGCCTAGTGTGATTTTCAAGCCACCAGTTCCGGGCCTCAAACCATAGTCAGCCATGTGCAAGTCTAGCACCTTAACCACCAGGCCTCCTTCTGGCCCACTATTAAGAATTCTTAGTATTGGTTCACTCATTTATTCACAAACTATTTACTGGACACCTACCACATGCCAGGTACAGTTCTAGGCAATTAGGATACATTAGTGAACAGAAGATATCATTTGCTCTTGAGGAGTTAATTATCTAAAAGTAGAGATAGATCACAAGTAATAAATGTGCTATGTAATAGAGGAAAGGGCAATGGAGAAAGAAACAGTGGGATCAGAAGCATCTATGAGGAAGGGGAGGAAGTTACAATTAAGTTTTACATAGAATGCAATGAGGGTTGACCTCAGTGGGAAAGCAACAAGGAGCAGAGACATTTAATGCTGAACATCTCCCTCCCTCTGACCCCAGGTAAAGTTGAAGAACCCTCCAGGGGCAGCCAAAGGATTCATCCACAGGATTTTTATGACCCATCAATAGAACTGGGCACAAAACTGAAGAAGGGTGATCAAAAAGGTCGCCAAGATGCAACCTGACTTTGCAACTAAACATGATTATGATGAAATACAAAACCTGCCCCAGGAAATCTCTAGGGTTGGGGTGTTGAGGCCTTAACCAGAGATGGAAAACACAGAGCATGACAAAGGGAAAATACTGCATGTGGCAACAAGCCCCAAAAGACAGAAAGGAGGCCAAACAGATAACAGCAACCTGGTGACCTCTGAGTCACATCCAAGAGCGATGAAGAAGGAAGAGGTCTGTGCTCACAGCCAAAGTTGGAGGGCTGGAGAGTGACAGAAAAGGAGAAATTTCTCAGATTCTATTGGGTCATAGGAAAACTCATAACGTATTTTTCTACGTTTTTCTATGTAAAAACTCATCGTGACTCTTCCGATGACTCAATGACTCTCTTGGCTGTTTCTCACAGACATCAATGGGAGACTCTGCTTCCAAGTAGATGCCAGCTCCTCCAAATACCAGGTCATTGGAAAATCATGATGCATTTTTGCATAGAAAAGTAGAAAAATACATCATGACTTTCCCAATGACCCGACAGATTCCTCTTCTAGCCAACAATGCAATCATCCTCTAAGATTCATTGAGCACCAGAGGGAAGAGAAGACCTACCACAAGACTAGAGATGGGGAAATGGAGTTCAAGATTGCAAAGGGGAAGGAGTTATTGAACAGAGAGTAAAAAGACTGAAGGAACTGACTTCAAGATGCTACTGAATTACCTATGCTGGACCACCTCCTCTGGACCTCATGTTTTGTGCAGGCCTGTTGAGCTGGGGGTTTTCCGTTCTAACAGTTAAAAGTAAATCCATAAGTCAGGGTTTCTAGTGATAGACAACAGAAGTCCTCTAGCTAGTTTGAGGAGTAAATAGTTTATTATAAGATAAGCACCACACACCTGATCATTGATGCCACATCACAGAACTGGCCCAACCAGGAGCTGCTGTTTCTGTTGTATCAGGAGACCACTGCCACTCCTACCACCCCTGCCACCCCTGCCGTTGCTATCCACACAATTCCCACCAACAAGTGGCATGCTCACATTCAAAATACTGAGTAGGTATGAATAATTATTAGACCCTCCATCACATGTGTGCACCTTAAAAGCAAAGAAGGCTGTGAAACGTGACATCTTGAGGGTCCACATTGGAGCACAGGATTTATACCTGAGAAGCTATCAAACTGTGAAGAGGGTATTGCAAAGATGTGGGAAGCTATAAATGCTAAAATTCCCCAAAGCAGACTCTCTGACATAACCAACACATTGGAAAATTAAAGGAGTGGGCCAGCCATGGTGGTGCATAGTAGCAACACCACTTGAGAGGCTAGAGGCCACCGGAGAGGCCCAGGTTTAGGTCCCAGGCCAACCTGAACATGCGAGGTGCGGCTGCAGGCAACTGTGATCCTGGCTAATCAGGAGGCCGGGGCAGGAGTATGCAACGCAGCAAGACCCTGTCAAAACTTTGTATCTTTATCTCTTTTATTCTCCTCTCCTTCTTGTTCTTTCTCTTTCTCTCAGAAAAAAAGGAAAAGGAGGGGGTTGATACACATGTGCTGTCTGAGCTGTGCCACAGGAAGAACAGAATGGGGCACAGTGCATTCTTGCTTTTTTTTTTTTATTTGTTGATTTCTTTATTTATTATCATCATAATCTTGTTTATATTACATTGAATCACATATAACTTTACAGCGTATTCCATTTCTTTTCCCAGGAGTAATACCATGCATATCAGTCAGTACAGAGACATTAAAATCCCCATTTCATCATCCAATATCTTTTCATTGTTTTTCCTGATCATTATTATTACTATTCCAATTATTTTTTTAAACATTCAGTCACTATTTCTCATTTTGCTTGTAAAAAAGACAGTCTTGCTTTCTTTTGGACACTTGACATTAGAAAAATCAGAAATAATGTTGCCAATAAAATGTTTCCTGCCAATAATGTTCACCAATAAAGTGTTTCCAGTGAAGGGACTCCAGGTTGGCTGTCACAGCCGTGGGCCGGCTTGGAAGCTCTGTAGGCAGCACCGTGTAGGGAAAGACTCGGCCTGCCTCAGCTGTTTCCTCTGTCAGGGACCGCTGTTCTGTACTGCCCCACATCCAGTACCTTGAGAGCTGTTTTCTCTGGTTTTTCTCCATCCATTTGGTCCCGTGTTAATTATTTTAGATTGGGGGATAAGTCTAGTCCCTGTTACTCTATCTTCTCTGGAAGCAGCAGTAGGATGATTCTCCGAATCACAGAGCCACCCCTTGTCACTCACAGGGGAGGCAACCCTCGGTCAGGTGAGCCTGGAGCCCTCACATTTTTAGATGTGTGATGGATTGAATCACGGTCCATTCCTTCATGTCCCTTCTCTGGTCCTTTACACATCCATGTTGCCATGGCCCCATGGTAGGCAAAGTACAAGGGACTTCAAAAATGGGGACCAGCAGTTAGCGTAATGGCTATGTCGCTGGACTCCCACGTAGTCGACCGCGGTTCGAGTCCCGGACCCGGCGGCTTAAACTCACGCCGGGCGCGTGTGCGTGCGTGCCCAAGATCCCGAGAGGAGAATGGAGGAGAAGGGATTGCGGCGTGGCCATCCCCCCTGGGGGGTGATTTCCTGCTTTCTATCTCTCTGTCTCTGTCTGTCTGGCGAGCGCATGCACCCTATAGCAAAAACCTCTCCAAAAAAAGAAAAAAAAAAATGTCATGGAAAATAGAATTAAAATATGAGTTTATTGGGCCAGCCATGGCATGGTGGTTCAGGTGGCTGGATCCCATGTAACTGACTGCATGGCCTGAGTCCTAGACCCAGCAGCTTGAGAAACATGCTGGGCATGTGTGCATGTGTGTCCAAAATCCCAAAAGGAGGGAGAAAGGGAAGAGAAGGGATTTTGATCATGACCAGTCCCCATGGGTGGGTAGAAGGTGCTTTCTCCTGTCTCTCTCTGACAAGCACGCACACCCTCTGGCATTTTTTTTTTAACTATTTATTTTGGTGCAAAAAAAAATTTTTTTTGGAGAGATTTTCGCCATAGGGCACGTGCGCTCGCCAGATAGAGAGAGACATAGAGACAAAAAGCGAGAAGTCACCCCCCATGGGGGATGGTCACGCCACAATCCCTTCTCCTCCATTCTCCTCTCAGGATCTTGGGCACGCATGCACACGCGCCCGGCGTGAGTTTTAAGCCACTGGGTCTGGGACGTGAACCGCAGTCGACTACGTGGGAGTCCAGCGACATAGCCATTACGCTAACAGCTGGTTCCCGGTGCAAAAAAATTTTGAAGGGGGCCAATCATAGTGTAGTGGTAAGACACAATACCCTGCAAGGCTGACCCACTCGGGAACGTTCTGAGTTTGTATCCAGAGACCTCCCAGCCTCGCTCATGTGACCATGCCCCATCCTCGCTGCCGTCCCCTCTCCTCTCCACAAACTCACTGTCTCTTCATGAGGACTCATCATAAATGGCATACTGAGAGTGTCCAGGTGGGTGACCTGTGAGTGCCTGCTTAGTGTTTTATTTAGGGGAGAAGCCCTGCTTTTATAAGAACCCAGAGAAAACAGGACAGCGATACAGTGATAAGGCATCTCACAACACCATATGAAGCAATCCCATATGGAAGTGTCTGGGTTCATGACCAGACACCTCTCCGTGTATGCTAGGCACACATGTGTACCTATGATCTGGGGCTAGCTGAAGTTAGGGGTGGATCGTGGCATCAAGACCCTGTTAGGAGTGTCTGTCTCTGTCTGACCCTCTTGCTCATGGAAGAAGGAAACAAATTTTAAATAATAATTTTATTTAACTTTATTTATCCATTTATTTATTTATTTTAATTTGTCCAGAGAGAGACCAAGTAATAGAGAGAGAAAAAGCAAGCCACCAGGTCTGGGACTCGAACCATGGTCGTCCATGTGGGAATCCAGTGCCCTTAACCACCATGCCACCTGCTGGCCCCATGAAGGAAATAAACTTAAAAAAAAAAAAAAAAAAAGACCCCAACATGTAGGAACTAAATTCATTCTGTACACATAAACCAGACATTTAATAAAATTATTGTGGTAACAGAACAGAAAAAAAATAAGAAAATGGGAAACTGATATAAATTCTTTGAATAAGTGTTCTCTAACTGAAATAAATAGAGGGCCAAGGAAATACAACAGTAGTTCTCCTGTCATGTCACTGCTCAGCAGGAGGAAAAAGGAAACGGCTTTGTGCTTCAGAGAGCTGCGCTTTTCTTCAGCCACAGTGATCCTGGTTGTGGCCAGAGCTTCCCACGCTCCTTCCTTCGGTCCTGCTCATGGACGCGATCGTTTGCAGATTCACTTTCCCCCGACACTGTGACACTGTCCACTGAATGAGAATACCAGACTTCAGGGCCCAGTAAGTGGAATTCAGGACTGGGAGCTACACGAGCTCAGGCTTCCTCACCTTGACCATCATACAAGGAGATCTCAAGAAGTTCCGAGAAGAATGAAATTAAATACGAGCTTATTCTGACATAAAAGAATAATTGAAACCCATTTCATAATATGCATTTTTCATGAACCATAAACAAAAAGCCCACTTTCTTAGTAAATTTTCATATAAATACCACAAATTTCTAATTAAGACATAAATCCCTCACATTTATGCGGCCATTTTCCCTTTCAAAATGCTCTCCCATACACTGTGGTGGTAGAACCTAAGAAAAACACATGAAATAGCCAACAACTGGCTTATTTTACAACAAACATAATTTAAACTATCACGTATTAATAATTTAAGATAGTGACATTTCTGCAATGTTTTTGGAGAGTTTTGTTTGTTTGTTTGATTTTGGTTTTTTTTTTTTTTTTTTTTTTTTTAAGAGAGAGAGGACACCCTACAGGGTCTTGACACTGCACTCCACTCCCCCAGCCTCAGTTGGCCCTGAGTCTCAGTCAGCCAGACCTCAGGCCTCCTGACACGATTCCAGAACCTTTTCATGAGGGTCAGCCCCACAGAGTGTCATGCTTTACCACTGTGCCCCTGCCACTGTCTGGTCCCACAACAATTTTGAAGTACAAATTCCCTAAGCATCTTTTTTTTTCCTTTTTAATTTGACCAGAGAGGGACAGAGTGAGAAAGAAAGAAAGAAAAGGCAAGCCACCAGGTCCAGGACTCGAACTGTGGTCAACCACGTGGAATCCAGCACCCTTAACCACCACGCCACCTGCCGGCCTGTCCCTAAGCATGTTTGACCTATGAAGAACCATACAATGTTCTGGATAGTTTGCCCAGAACCAAGGCTGCTTGCAGGCTGCCCTTCATAACTCTCCCACTAGGCGGCACTGTAGGCCAACCCAAGTATGTCCCAAAGCCAATATCAACCCGGTAAATGCACGCCTGGCAATACCAGAGCAGGTCACAAACCAGTCATGCCAGCCCTCCCAACAACCCCAGGGGGTCGCTATTCCTACTTTACGGATGAAAAAATAGGATTTGGCTGTGTTGCCACAAGAACCAAGGAATCATTCATTCATATTCAGTACCAAAATGTTTCTGGAATTACATCCTGGAGCCCACCAGTAGTGTAGTGCTTAAGGTTCCTGGATCCCACACGGCTGACTGTGTGTTCAAGTCCCGGACCTGGTGGCTTGAGGAACATGCAGGGCACATGCACACATGTGTCCCAAATACTGAAAGGTAGGAGAGAGAGAACTTGCTGCATGACTATTTTCCATAGGGGGTGCTTTCTCCCTCTCCCTCTCTCTGTCTCTCTGGTGAGCACACCCACCCTCTGACAAAAAATGTTTTAAATAGTAAGAATAGCATCTTGGAATAATAGTATGTTTTGAGTAGTATTTTTCTTCCTAGCCTCTCTCCAAACTTCAAAGCCCTAAAACGAAACAAAACAAACCAACGAAGCATGGTCTTTCTCTCTCATAGATATGTGAGGAGGAAGGAAGGGGGCTCTTAGGGTCACAGCATTGCTCCCTCTGCTGGGAAGAACAACCAGACAGTACTAAATGACCAAAATAGAGAAGAGCGCTGGGTTCTAGAGCTCTTCAAGCAGCTTGTTTGCTGGGGGGCATTTCTAAGCCTTCTTTGGGCTAGTACAAGCTGCCATTTCTAGAGGAGGAATCCAGAAGCAAAAGAAGGCTGTGAGAGCCCAGAATTTTCTCTCCCCACAACAGCCTGCCCTGATATCTTAAATGTCTCATGGCCCCCAAAGAACAACCTCCTTTGCAAAGATGAATCACCTCTCAGCCAGTGAGGCTCCCTCCCAGCCAGTGAACCTCCTTCCTAGCCAGTAAGATGCCTCTCAGACAAGAAGCCTCCCTCCCAGCCAGTGAGCTGCCTCCTAGACAATGAGCCTTTCTCCCAGCCAATGAGAAACCTCCCATTCAATGAGCCCTCATTCCAGCCAATGAGTCATCTCCTAGACAGAGCCTCCCTCCTAGTACCAGTGAGTCTACCCTGCAGTGGCCTCATGGGCACTGGGAGAGTGCAGGCCCTTAGGCATGTGTAGACTGCCTCTCACTGCTTACCACCTGCCTTTCCAATGTACTTTCCCAGCAAATACCCAGAGAAGGGAAAAATTAAGGCTGAGACATTTGGAACTCTTCCAAACTCTCATCTCCCCTGACACCCAGGGTATTCACCCATCAAAGACTCCGTGGGTGGCCCACTCCTCTCCTCACCTGTACTCATTGAGGCACTTCCCCAGAAAGCTTAGGGCTCTGCTCAGCCACAGAGAGGATGTCTTCTGCAATTCAGTCTACCAAAGCCTTGCTACACCTACCAATCTTTTTTTCTTTTTTTTGAGAAGATTTTCTATAGGGCGCATATGCTTGCCAGAAAGACAGAGAGAGGCAGAGAGACAGGAAGACAGAAAGCGAGAAATCACCCCCCAGGGGGGATGGCCACGCGGCAATCCCTTCTCCTCCATTCTCCTCTTGGGATCTTGGACACGCAAGCACAGGCACCCGGCATGAGTTTAAGCCACCAGGTCTAGGACTCGAAATGCAGTCGACTACATGGGAGTCCAGCAACATAGCCATTACGCCAGCTGCTGGTCCCACACCTACCAATCTTTCAAAGCCCTTGAAATGTATGATTTTTATTCTAAGCGGTGTCACCACAGGAGGACAGGGTCCACATCTTTTTTACATCCTACCCAGAAGCAGACAACTCTAGGATAAGCCTTGGATATCTGTGTTTTTGTTCCATATGACCAAGTCTACTTTGGGAGTTCATAATATAGAAAAGCTGACCACAATTTATCCTGAAGCAGCTGTCAGTTAATGCAGGCTGATATAATTATCTGGTCACCACTGTTTTGAAAACTGCATTTGACAACATTCATACTGAGTCTGAGATAGCCAGTTTGTTGACAATGTTCCATACCACCTACTTTTCATTTGCTGATTTCTTATATTTAAGTTTTCTTCTGGCCTTTATTGACATTTGACTGTGAAATTCATTAACTCAATGAAAATTGAGTTCTATATGTAACAACCATGTCCACTTTACACTAAAATACACACACGAGGATTTCTCTCATTTCTAGGAGATATTTTGCATCCCATGACAAAGTCCCATAGGCTTGTGTATTTCCCAGCATCTCAATTTCTACAATAGAATCATCTTCTATTACCATCAGATGACAGTTCACTAATACAGGGTCATTTCATCTACCTGACCCAGTTTACCTATTGCTTACCTCGAGAGATGTCTAAGTACCTGGGACAACATGAAGAATCTCACAAACCTAGAGTTTAACTTTTATCTCCTTATACCCACAAAAGCTCTCTAGTGTACAGGCACTCCTCTCACCCTTGACACACAATCAACACTTCAATGACAAAGTCTATATGGCCTTTATGGAAAACTTGTATCTTTTCCCATCAGTAGGAGAGGGGGCACTGGAGTTTCTGGGTAGTGTGTAGCCTGTAGCATTCCTGTACAGAGCCAGTCTCAGGGGATGTGGCATCAAGATTGGTGCAGAGGACATTATCTAAGCTACTGAGGAGGCCATTGGGGACCACAAAGGGGAGCAATCACAGTCAAACTCCAGAAGTCAAACTCTCAATCATAACTCCAAAATGAGATCAAACTGCAATCTGCTCAAATTCCAAACAGTAACAATGGGGGGAGAGGGAGGAAAGAAAATAGCCTTTATACAAGTGAGAAAAATGGATTGTCACTGAGATGGATACCAAACTTGAGCTGTGAAATATTGTTTTCCTTGAATAAAAATGAAGATTTTCTGCTGAGACTTCTCCCTCCAGATTCATTTTCTAGTAGCCTCTGTGCACTGTCTACACAGGTCCAAATGAACAGGATCCAAACATCTGGATATGATTAGGGTCAGAATGTTCCTCTATTCCCACCGAATCTGAAGCACAAAGAGTCACAATGGAACAGAAGAGAGATTGCAGATCACCTCCTCCTGCATGCCCCTGAACACTCAGATTGAACTTTAAGAATTAGGGAGAAATGCACCATCCATCAGATGACTAGAAATCACTGCAGGCTCACAAGAAATATGGGAAAGCAAGAAAATACCTCTCCTCCATGGGAAAAGAATAACTCCTCTTCATCCTCAGACAGTACAATCAAACTCATGGAAATGTCAGATAAAGAATTTAGAATATTCACAGTGACAAAGCTAACAGAGATGGAAGAGAATGAACTGCAGAAGAGGCAGGAGAAAGGAGCTGACAAGTTCCAGGAGGTGAGGAAATTCTTGCAAAATCTAAAAATGGAAATACACACTATATAAAGAAAAACATCAAGTTACCTACAAAGGATATCCCATCAGGTTCATAGCAGACCTCTCATTGGAAACAATGCAAGCGAGGAAAGAATGAGAAAATATATTCAAAGTGTTAAGGGAAAAACAATTTCAACCAAGAATACTGTACCCAGCAAGATTATCCTTCATATGGGACCAGCAGTTAGCGTAATGGCTATGTCGCTGGGCTCCCACGTAGTCAACCACGGTTCGAGTCCCGGACCCGGTGGCTTAAACTCACGCTGGGTGCATGTGCGTGCGTGCCCAAGATCCCGAGAGAAGAATGGAGGAGTAGGGATTGCGGTGTGGCCATCCCCCCTGGGGGATGATTTCTTGCTTTCTATCTCTCTGTCTGTCTGGCGAGCGCACGCACCCTATAGCAAAAACCTCTCCAAAAAAAAGATTATCCTTCATATGAGAAGACAAGAACATTCTCAGATAAACAAAACCTGAAAGAATTTACCAACACCAGACCAGATCTCCAAGATGTTCTCAAGGGAGTGCTATACCAGGAAAATTAAATACAGACACACAGAAATAAGAGTTCAAAAACTAAGAAAATGGCCAACTTAATCATAGAGACAAATTTGGAGTTGAATATTCTATCCCAGAATTGGGAATATAATTGGGAAGATCAAACCACAACAGAAGATACATTAAATACACGAGACTGAACTGATGAAATAGAATCTTATGACTTTTGACTAAAACATTGCTGATTTTCTTTTAGGCTTCATTTTCCGGTTTTAAGGATTTTTGTCCTATCTTGAGCTGCCGATAGGTTCATGTACCTACTATTTGAACAGAATGCTAACCTGTTTCTTGGCTTTAAGTTTTAAGCAAAGTTTCTTAGCATTTCTTTGATTTATTAAAGCTAAAACTGCTTTTCTTGACATTAAAAAATATACTAAAAAAAAAGAAAAATGGATCTTGTCTGTGCACACAAGAGACCATTAAGCAGAAACAAATTAGGCTGTCTATTTCCTCTTTGTTTGCACCAGCCAAGGGAGTACAGCAGGCTGCAGTAGCAGAAAGTGCAAAACAGCAAAATTCTTTTTTAAAAAAACTTTTCTATTTTGAAACCACTATAAGAATGACATTGTGGGACCAGCAGTTAGTGTAATGGCTATGTCACTGGACTCCCATGTAGCTGACCGTGGTTCAAGTCCCAGACCCAGTGGCTTAAACTCACACCGGGCACGTGTGCATGCGTGCCCAAGATCCCAAGAGGAAAATGGAGGAGAAGGGATTGTGGTGTGGCCATCCCCCCGAGGGGTGATTTCTTGCTTTCTGTCTCTCTTTCTCTTTCTGGCAAGCACACGCGCCCTATAGCAAAAACCTCTCAAAAAAAAAAAAAAAAAAAAAAAAAAAGAGTAAGACATTGTTCCCACATAGCCTTCACTAGTTTCCCCAATGGCAGCAATGTGTATACCTGTAGTACAAGGTCACCAGCAGTAGATGGGTAGCTCCAGTCTCTGGGTAGTGTCTGGCCTCAACCACAAAACTGCCACTGCTACAATGCATTTGCCTTATTTGTATTGTACCACTTTTACAAATACTGAATTGTGTCTGTGTCTGCACGTGCACATCACATGTGTATAATTCTATGCAATATTATTATGTAAAGATCTGTGCGACCACCACCACAGACATACAAGAGCTCCATCACAAGGAATCTCCATGTTCTATCTTTTATAGCTGAAGTTCCTCCGTCCCTGCTTTCCTAAACTGACAGTTTACTAATCCATTTCCATCTCCATAATTTCATCACTTCAATAATGCTGTATAAATGGGATCGCACAGCATACAATCTTTTTAAATTGACTTTTTTTTACTTAGCATAATTCTTTTTTCTTTTTTTAATAATTATTAATTTAATTTTATTTATTCACTCATTTATTTTAATTTGATCAGAGAGAGATACAGAGAGAGAGAGAGGGAAAGTGAGAAAGCAAGCCACCGGGTCTGGTACTCGAACCGCGGTCGGCCATGTGGGAGTGTCCGGCACCTTAACTACTACACCACCGGCTGGTCCCGTACTTAGCATAATTCTTTAGGATCCACTAAAGATGTTCCTTTTTATTGCTGAACAGTATTCCATGATTTATTTAAAAGAATATTCTCGGGACCAGCAGTTAGCGTAATGGCGATGTCGCTGAACTCCCATGTAGTCAACCGCGGTTCAAGTCCTGGACCCGGTGGCTTAAACTCACACCGGGCGTGTGCGCGCGTGTGTCCAAGATCCTGAGAGGAGAATGGAGGAGAAGTGATTGCGGCGTGGCCACCCCCTGGGGGGTGATTTCTCACTTTCTGTTTCTCTGTCTCTGTCTCTCTGGCGAGCACACGCACCATATAGCAAAAACCTCTCCAAAAAGAAAGAAAGAAAGAAAGAAAGAAAGAAAGAAAGAAAGAAAGAAAGAAAGAAAGAAAGAAAAGAAAGAGAAAGAATGAGTATTCTCTTTCAACTTTAGGGATTGACAAAACATCATGAATGCCACCTCTCTGCTATCATAACTGTAAGGTATAACAATGATTAAATGAAAAGGGGGAAATAGTGTACATAAAGCTATTACATATTCTCAGTTTACATTTTTCTTCCCAATTTGCTGTTTTGTTTTCGTCTTTGTTTTTTTAATAAATGCCATTTGCAGGGCAACCTCTCCCTCTATGGAATAAAGTTTGTTACCAATAATGACATACTGAAAACTCAAAAGTTAACAACAATGAAGTGACAGTCCAGTACTTCTGGCTATGGACAAGACAGATTCCCTCTAAGAAATGTGAAAATGCCTAGACAGGGGTCAGCAGATTGTGTCACAGTTACATCACGGTTCAATTCCCAGACCCAGTTGTTTAAAAATTATGCCAGGTGCATGTGTGCGTGTGTGCCCAAGATGTCTGGAGGAAAAGGGATTGCTGTATGACCATCCCCCCTGGGGGGTAATTTCTCACTTTCTCTCTCATTCAATTTCTCTCTCTTTCTATCTCTCTCTCTCTCTCTCTCTCTCTCTCTCTCTCTCTCTCTCTCTCTCCTGCTAGCATACATGCCCTAAAGCATAAACCTCTTAAAAAGAAAAAAAAAAAAAAAAAAAAAAAAAGAAGAAGAAGAAGAAGAAAGAAAACACCTGGACAATATACATGAGGCAGGAATGACTCTAAGATGGAGAGAAGGAAACAGAGAACCCCAGGACATGAGCAATGATAGGGCTGTAATTTCTACCTATTTCCTTTTCTTTTGGATTTCTTAAGTCTCATTCTAGGTGTTGAAGAAGCCAGCAACTAGAAACATCAATTAGCACAGAACAAAAAGCCCCAGGGAGAGCCTGCTCCCTCTAGCCAAAAGAACCGGAAAACAGCAGTCTAACAACGCAGAAAACACCATTGCCGATGTTTCCATGAAATGGATTGACGGTATTGACCTGGGCACATTCCAGACTGAGGTGTAGTTACTTGGCTTTAAGGCAAAGGAACAGGTCTGACCTCCCTAGTCTAACCTTTAGTCCTGCTGGGGCAATAACACATTTACGTACCGCTGCTAGGTCCACAGAGTTATTTTCAAGTTTATTTTGTTTTACTCTGGGGATCACAGGAGTGACCTGACTTGCCCTGAGGTCCTCCAATCAGTCAGAGTGACTTGAATCCAGGACACCTGGCTCCTGCTCTGATGGTCTGTGGTCTACCACATTCCTTCCCAGTTCAGAAATAGGGAAGGACTCACTCTGGGAAGAACAGCAAGTCCCACGGGATTGGCCTCCATTCCCCTCCACTGTATCTATGTGAGATCATTCTTCTCCTGCTGCTGGTGCTGTAACTGTGACAAGGTCCCCTCTCATGGCAGTAATCAAATACGACTGAGAGTAAAGAGCATGGGGAGATATCCTCAGACCTCACCTCCTGGACAGGTGACGTGAAGGGCACTCACAGGGCCTCATCCTAGTCTGTCTGTGCTACTATAACAAAATACCAGAGGCTGAGTAACTTATAAATAAATAACTGAAATTTATTTCTCACAGTTCTGAGGGGCTGGGGAGCCCAAGGTCAAGGCAACAGCAGGTTCAGTGTGTGCTCTCTCTGCTTCTAAGGTGGCACCTTATCGCTGCGATTTCCAGATCCATGTAATGTCCTCACCTGGTGACAGAGCTGAATAAAGGAAATCCACTTTCTCAAACCCTTTAATAAGGGCCATAATCCCACCCATGAGAGTTCCACCCTCAAAACTAAACAACTGTTAAAGGTAAATATTTTTCTTTAGAGAGATTTTTGCTATAGGGTGCGTGTACTTGCCAGACAGACTGAGAGAGAAAGTGAGGCATCCACCCCCGGGGGGAGGGGGAATGACCACACCACAATCCCTTGTCTTACATTCTCCTCTTGGGATTTTGGGCACACATGCCCAGCATGAGTTTTAAGCCACTGGGTCTGGAACTCAACTGCCGTCAACCATGTGGGAGTCCAGCTACGCCACCTGCTGGCCCCAGGTAAACTTCTTGATACCATATTGGTGACCAAGTTTCAATATGTGAGTTGAGGGGGAGACACTGTCATCTATGGCTCTGGGTTGGCTTCCCAGATCTACCTGAACGCACCAGGCGTGCCCACAGGCATACCTATGATCCTGGCTGGCTGCAGGGCCAACAGGAGGGTAATAACATGAAGATCCTGTCAAAAGTGACTCTCTTTCTCTGTTTCAGGAAATAAATTAAAAAATGACAAAATCTGAATAAGTGGATTTTCCCAATTTCCTATTGTGATATTTTACGACAGTTATACAAGTTGTTAGCATTGATAGAAATTGGATAAAGGGTTTATAGGACTTCTCCATATTACTTCTTACAATTGCAAGTGAAATGCATTTACTTCCAAATATAGTTTAAAAATTTCAATTTGAATATGATGATAGTTGGACACAAATAAGAAAGGCCATAAAAATAAACTGTATTAGTCACTTTTTATTTTGGATGAGGGATGATCAACATTTAATTTTTATTTTCTCTACTTCTGATATGTAGATGCATCATTTTCATTTGGAATCACTAATGGACTTGATTAAACACAGGACAAGGTTCCAGTGGGATATGATGTTGGGATAACAGGAGGCAACTCCAGTATTCACATTGGGACACTCACCCCTCCCCTTGAGGCCAAAGGCCTTTTCCTTGAGTACCTTTAATAAAGAGCAGTTCTGGGTGGAATGGTGTGATGTCATCAGTGCATGAAGACAAGTGCTCTGGAATCTTAGAAGCCATTTGATCCCAAACGCTTGGCTACGATCAGTGTTCTTTTCACACTGTCGTGAGGCTGTGCTCTGGGTAAGTGTGAGACCTAACTTCAAGGGCCTAGATCTTGACAAAGCCATGAGGTGCTCGATCGCTCAGATGGGCATGGGCCACCTGTCAACCAGAATAAGTATTCTGACCAGGCTTGATTGTCTATGAATTTATAGTGGTTTATAGGGATATTCGGTAAAGCTGATGGCAATAATAATAATAATAATAACAAAAGTAAGATCTTCTGGTTTGAACTTACTAGAAATGTGACTGTGGCTCAACTGTCACTGCCACTAGCCATTCTTCCCTCAAATACTCAACAGACACAAGTTCTAATCCCAAATTCAAAGTACTCTAGCCACCGTTAAGGGACAAACCCTACACAGTCATCATTTTTTCATCTGTAAAAGAGGTAAATTATAAACTTTATCTCACACATTATATGAATTAAATGAGGTAATTCACTTGATCTTAGCCAAAAGGCTGAGAAGCAATAAATGAGGGAATTCTTAGTACACAGATCAATATCTACAGTTTAATAAGCAATTGATAACTGTTAACTACTACTGCTGCCATTTTAATTATTATTATATTTCTCAACAAGTCATTAGGCAGAAAGAAATGGCCTCGTTGGAATCAGGCTAGGTCCCTTACACTGTTTTGTTCCCATAGAAGACAGAGTCCCTCTGAGCTCCACATCCTTCTTGGAGCTTCAGAGACTACCCCAATCCAACAGGATCCGGGAAAGAAGGATCAGAAGAAAAGGGTGTGCGTAGAAGGGAAGGCAGGTGAGGGGCTGTTTGCCCCTCCTCCCAGTCTCTGGATGAAGGAAAGCTGACAACACTATGGCCCCAGCACAGCCTCTTTCCTTTGATTCTCCTGAGTCAAGCTCTTCAGAGGAAGGGATATCAGGTGAGCCAAGAGGTCACTTCTTGTTCACTTTTGTAGTTATAGAAGACAGAAGACCAGAGAATCCCACGTTTGTCTCCATGGAGGTGCCCTCCGGGCAGAACGAGCCATGGAAAGAGGCACAGGAGAACAGGCGAGGTAAATCATTTAAACTCTGCCCTCCTTTGTAGATAAATGCAAAGGGGGATGATAGACATTCCTCTCTTAGCCCCTCAGATGTCACACAGAAAATCCTCCAGGTAAGTGAGAAGGGAGCAGTCCCTTCTCATATGGGTCCTCTGTCCCTACAGCTCCACAGCACAGAGGCCCTGTGGCCTCCAGTTCTGCCTCTTCAGAGGCCATCCCTGAGCAGAGAACTAAGAGGAAGAAGAGCCGGAAGATGAAGAAATTGGTACACGTCAAGAGAGGTACGTATCTTCAGTCATCTCTCCACTTCCTAGTCCCTGCGCAAAGGGCCAGTTCTGCTGAGTAACTACTTGTTACCTTGTTGCCCAGGCAGAGTCTAGCCTTTAGGCTGAGTTGCGACAGAAGGCCCTAGGACTTTCCAGATAGGTCACATCCGTGGTCCCTGAGGTCTTTGTTTCCACAGCTACCGATGAGAGCATCCCTCTGGCCTCCAATTCAGTCCCCTCGGAAACTGTCTCTGAGCTGAAATCCTCCAGGAAGAGGGGGAAGAAGAGGACCATATGGACTGTCAACAACATTGAAGGAACAAAGCTCACATTGAACAAGAAACGACGACCAAGTTACCGCCCTGAGGACCAAGAAGCCTTCTACCGACTTTTGGGTGTGTTCTCTGAACGGTGGGGTGTGCAGGTCCCCTCTAAACTGAGAACCTTGTGGAGGGCTGTGACTCTGGAGCATGCTCACCTTCTGACCCCAGAGGCTCAAAGAAATCTAAGTGGCAAGGCCATAGAGTAATGCCAGTTCTGTTGTGCCATGATGGGTGTTTCTAGGCAAAGTTCTTAGAGGGAAAGAAGAGAGGATTGCAACTAAAAAAACAACAGGAAAAAAAAAAAAAAAAAAAAAAAAAAAAAAACAAGGGCTGCATCCTCTGCATTCTCAGCCTATTCATTAGTCCCCATTCCCATTCAATCTCACATGAAGACTGAATGGTGAAAGGACAAATGAGATCTTGCTGTCTTTATAAGCAAAGTGAGAAAAGACAAAACAGGAACTTATCTGGTGATAAGTGCAGAAATGAAATTTAAGTCTATGACTCCTAGAGACAGGGCATGAGCAATAGCAGGAGAGCTTTATAAAATTAGATATTTGGGGGGGCCAGAATTTCAGGTAGCATGGTGGTTAGGAGCACTGGACTGTGGTTCGAGTCTTGGACCTGGTGGCTTGCTTTCTCACTTCTCCTCTCTCTCTTTCTCTGTCCCTCTCTTGTCAAATTAAAATAAGTAAATAGGGGACCAGCAGGTGGCATGGTGGTTAGGGCGCTGGAAACTCCCACATGGCCAACCACGGTTCGAGTCCCGGGCCTGGTGGCTTGCTTTCTCACTTACCCTCTCCTCCTTTCTCTCTCTGGTCAAATTAAAATAAATGAATAAATAAAATAAAAATAAATAATTCTAAAGAAAAGAAACTACAAAAAAGTAAATATATAAATAAAGTTAAAATAATTATTTTAAAGAAAATGAGATGTTCAGAGAAGGCTGCCTGAGAAGGTGATGTCAGGACCAGAGAAAGGGCTACGTGTGGCAGGTCTGGGGAAAATACAGAGGTCACTGTCCAATGCAGCATCTAACAGACACTCATGTAGCTATGAGTTAATTTTGAATGAATTGAATACACTTTTAAAATCAGTTCCTCAGTCTCACTAGCCACATTTCAAATGCTCAGTAGCCTCACACAGCCGATGGCTCCCATACTGGACAGTGCAGGTGGAGAATATTTTTATTTTCACAGAAGTTCTCCTGAACAGTGCTCTACTGAGGCCATGATGGCTGAAGTAGAGTCAGGGAGGGAAAGAACCCATGGCTCCTCCACCCTCCCTGGTATGCAAGTGTCATCATCTTGGGTGTAAGGGGTGAAAGACACGACCCAGCATTCATAGGCCTGCACTGGAAAATGGCTCCTTCAAGGGATAGTTCTAATCACAGATGAGCCTCCTGGGGAGGAGGGGAGGCCAGGTCATTATCCTCAGGGAGCAAGAAGATTCAGGACAGTGAGAGCAGTGGCCATGCCCAGGCATCCTAGGGACTATGCACTCTCCACTACCTGCCCAGGGTGCTCGGTTACCAGAGGGGATAGGGACGCTCGGCACAGTCACAATATGATTAAGTGACAAGGCTGTGATGTCACAAAGACCTAGGCTGCTGGGCTTTCAAGGTGAGGCAAATCTGTATATCCCTGCAGTGAACAAGTTGATCACATCCCATTGTGGTGTTGTGGATCAAGTAACAATAGCAAACTATTTCTCACAGTTGAATCCCAATACATACACGGCAGTGGAAGGAAGAGCAGCTGTTACTGACATTAGGGCTCGTAACTCTCATGGAGAAAGGCAGTTGGCTTCCCCTCCCTGAGACAGCGAGGCTAGGAGAAGGTCCAGGTTTCCTCCATCCCTTCACAACATATCACAGGCCGACACTCAGGGCTTCCAGAAGGACTGTGCCACGGCCTCACTGCTTCTTCCTTCCTTTGTAGAGGATCCCGTTATCCAGAGTTTCTTGGAAGCTGACATTTTCCTCAAAGTGTCTGACAAGGTACCTTCAACACCACACTGAGGAGGGACAGAGGGGCCTATAGAAGCTCTACACCACGGGGATGCATGGAGAGAGCATTCCTGCCAGCCTGGGAAAAGCCATGGAGGGAGCTGCTCTCAATCCAGAAGGAAGGGCATAGGCCTGGCCCCAGGGCAACTCCTTTGGGGCTCATCTTCACAAGTTCTACCCTGAGCAGTTTTACCACCGTGGCCTTTGAGGGTTTTCTTTTAATTATTCCATAACTGAGAGAGAGAAGGAGAAACAACACAGTCTACCACAAGTCTCAGTCAGCCCCAGATCACAGGCACACACGTGCCCAGTGTACTCAGGGAGGTCTCTTGGTGTAAACCAGGATTTTCTCTGTGGGTCTGCTTCACAGAGTGTGACACCATACTGCTGTGCCACCACCCAAGCCCCCGCCATGGCCTGTGGGTGGGGAAGTCCCCAGTCCTGTTCAGGACACTCTCCCTCTATCACCCCTGGCCACCCCTCACCAGCCCTCTGTCCCCACACAGTACCTGCTCTCCATGGTGGTGGAGTACTTCGGCCGCATCGGGCTGCCTGGACACCTCTACAACAGGATCCACTTCTTCTTGGCCCTGTGAGCGCCGCCTCAGACCAGCTCAATGTGCCCAAATCCTCAAATTCCACACCCTTGTCAGGGCAGCTCAGCCATGCCCATGTGCCCAAGGGCCCCATGTGCTCGTTCCTTGTGGCCACAGGGCAGGGACCTTCTGGAGCCATGTGGTCACAGAGAGGAAGATGTCCTGTATGATGGAGTAGCTGGGAAACACCTGCTGCCCAGAGACGGAGTTACCTGAGGGAGGCAAAGCCCCGGGGGAGTGCAAGGCAGTAGAACCTTGTCCGAGCTTGGACTTAATACAAGCCCTGCAGGCTCAATGACAAGGACAGCGGGGGGCCCCTCAAGACCCAGGTCACCCTGCAGACCATGCTTCTTCAGACCCTCTCTCTGGATACCCTCAACCCTGTCAGGCATGTGGTTCCTCCAGTGGGAACTCTCTGCCCTGTCCCTCCTCAGGCTGGGGGACATGGTTAGGGAAAGGCATGCTTCCTCTCCCTCTATGGCAGCTACATTGCCTCCGACATGGAGGAGGACAACCCCACATCCAAGCGGAGTATCTTCCAGTTTCTGCTGGGCAAGGAGCAATGGCCAGACCTCTATAAAGAGTTTCTGAAGCTGAAGATGGAGTTCTTCCAGGCAATGGGGTACCGAGCTTGGGTCACCCCAGAGCTGTGTGAGGAGGTCTGTTGAGGATGCCCTGGGAGGCTGGGGGCGGGGGTGGGAGGGCATACCCTGGAGATAAGTAGGGGGTAGGCAGATTCTCTGGGTACTCACCCCTCTTGTGCTTCCCTTTAAGATCCAGGCCCAGAATCCTCATCACTGGGTCTGGAGTCGGGAACGCCAGTGCGCCCCCTAGGTTCCCAGCCCCAGGTTGGGTTGTGGAGCAAGGGCTACAGATGGTCCAGGTGAGTGTGAGTCCCAGCCTGGGGGCTCTGCGGGATCCGGTCAATCTTCATCCTCAGTGACTGACGTCACCTCCTGGGCTGGGTGGAAGGAGTGGCAGCTCTTACAGCATCCTGATTTAGCTTATTCTTACATTAGCACAGTGAGGGCTCTGAGAACTCCTACAATAAAAGAAAGCATTTCTATCAAAACTCTACAAATGAGGGTGATTACAGGATCATGTACTGTGCAGCACAAGTCTCAATTTGCATATTGATCTTTTTAAGGAAAATGTTTGGAAATACTGCTGCACGAAATCACCTGTGCAGGTTTTTCCTTAAAGAATTATTTTATTTAACTTTATTATTATTATTATTATTTTCCATTTGATCAGAGAGAGACAGAAATAGAGAGGGAAAGTGAGAAAGCAAGCCACCAGGTCCGGGACTTGAACCATGGTTGGCCATATGGGAGTCCAGCGCCTTTAACCACCATACCACCAGGGGACAAGCAGTTAGAGTAATGGCTATGTCACTGGACTCCCATGTAGTTGACCGCGGTTCGTGTCCCGGACCCAGTGGCTTAAAACTCACGCCGGGCATGTATGCGTGCGTGTGCGCCCAGGATCCTTTTTTTTTTTTTTTTTTTTTGAGAGGCTTTTGCTATAGGGCGCGTGCACTCACCAGACAGACAGAGAAAGACATAGAGACAGAAAGCGAGAAATCACCCCCCAGGGGGGATGGTCACGCTGCAATCCCTTCTCCTCCTTTCTCCTCTCGGGATCTTGGGCATGCACGCACACGCGCCCGGCATGAGTTTTAAGCCACCCGGTCCGGGACGCGAACCACGGTCGACTACGTGGGAGTCCAGCGACATAGCCATTACGCTAACTGCTGGTTCCCTGTGCCCAGGATCCTGAGAGGAGAATGAAGAAGGGATTGCGGCATGGCCATCCCCCCTGGGGGGTGATTCGCTTTCTGTCTCTCTGTGTCTGTCTGGCGAGCGCATGTTCCCTATAGCAAAAAAACAAAACAAACAAACAAACAAAAACCTCTCCAAAAAAAAGAAATGGTAAAAAAAAAAAAAAAAAAAACCACCATACCACCTGCTGGCCCCCTCTGCAGGGTTTTGATCTGAAAATTTTAAAATATAAGATGGGGTATTCAAAAAGTTCATGAAAAATGTGTACAATGAAAAAACTATGCATGGATTTCCAAGTTTTTTGTACCAAAACAAACTCATACTTCAATTCCGTTTTCCATGAACTTTTTGAATTTCCTTCATACATGAAAAACATTGAAGTCATCATCTCTGGAAAAGGGATTGTTATCATAGTGTTCTTGGGAGAAAAGGGAAAGACATATTCCAACATCTCCTGATACAATTCATGTAATTTGCTCCCCCCCACAAGAGGTAAGCTACACTGAACTGGGCTCTTGAAGGCTGTGTTCATGGACTTGCTCATCTTCTTGTGGTCAGGAGATGCTCCTTGGACTGTCTGGTCTCTGAAAGAGTAAGATTGCTAGAAACATGAAAACGAATACATATGCAGAACAATGAGGAAGAACATATTAGATGAGACATTTATAGAAAACAACCACCTGTCTGGCATTATACTTTTTAAATATGCTTTCTTTATGTGGCCAGCCCCTGGTATGGTGGTGAAGGTCGCTGGATCCCATATGGCCAACTGTGTGGTTCAAGTCCCAGACCTGGAGGCTTGAAAAACATGCGGGGAGGGATCAGCAGGTGGTATAGTGATTAAGCTGCTGGACTCCCACATGGCCAACTGCAGTTCAAGTCCCAGACCTGAAAGTTTGAAACTCACTCTGGGTGTGTGTGCATGTGTGCCCCAAAACCCAGGAGGAGAATGGAGAGAAGAGATTGTGGCATGACCATCCCTCCTCGGGAGAGATTTCTCACCCTCTGTCTCTCCAGCAAGTGAACACACCCTATAGCAAAAATGTCTCTGAAAAGAAAGAGAGAAAGCAAGTAAGCCAGATATGTGAGGAGTATTTGCATGCACACCCAAAATTCTAAGAGAAAAATGGAGGATAGGGGATTGTGGGGTTGCCATCCCCCTAGGGGATGCTTTCTCACTTTCCCTCCCTCTCTCCCCAGTGATGCATGCACCATATAACAAATTAAAAAGAATATACATGAGGGCTCTGGAGACCACCTTTCCTTGGCTCTTATTTCATTTTGTCTTTTCTTGTAGCTCCTGCCCACCCTTGCCACTCCCCACCCCCCAAAAGAGAAGCAGGTACCATGTCCAGCCTCCAGGCAGCTGTAGCATGACTGTATCTGGCCTCGTTTTCCTTTGGCCTACAAAATGGAGGGTCCAGGGCAAACCCAGACCACAGCAGCCTCACCTGGGGCAGCAAACCAGCCGCGGGAACATTGGTGCCAGATGCCAAGTGGATGGCAGCTAGCGGAGACCCTGACTCCTCGGTATCCTGGGAAATATCTAGCTACACACTAGAGGAGGTGCCCAACCCAAGGGAAGCCAGAGATGTCCAGAGCAAGGCCTGAACAGAAACAAGACGGGATGAGGAAGAAGGGGCAGGAAGTCCAGAAAGAGTCCTGGATCACTGAGGAGGAAGAGCGTGAAGGCAGAGATCAAAGCAACAGCTGGAAGATGGCAAGGAAGAGAGGAGGTGAAAGGGGAGGGGGAAATGAGGCAGGAGGCAGGGGCCCACTCTAGACAAAGAGCGTCTGTCTCAGGGGAAGGTGGACTCAGATTCCTGAGCAATCTGCTCCATTACCCAGTGAAGCCTTGACCATGGAGGAACGGCTGGAAATTTTCAGCCAAAGGACTCATAGGAGGCCCCACAATTGAGCATATTAGAGTCTAAGGCTGAAACAAAAGGGGGACGAGGAGGGGAGAAATTATGTGCAGTCTTCTACTCTGACAATATATAGAAATACCACAACTTTTAAAAGGAATGAGAAAGGGAGGACTAATGGGGGGGAGAAGTTAGGAGGGTGAGGGCCCTAGGACCATCAGTGCTGGAAACAACAGGGGGGGGAAGCCAAGCAAGAAAAAGAGGGTCTCAGAGAGTCCTGGGAAGATTTCTCTAGAACAAAAACACCAACTCCTCAAAGCCAAAGTAATGACTATTGCACTTTTTGTGAGAGTAGACAACATACCTTGAAATACATAGGAAATATAATAATAGATAAAAAAATAATATGTAGTTGTAATTAGTAAATATGAATATAATAATTGTAAATGTAATAAATGTAAATATATAATGTAATAAATATAAAAAATGAGGCACCCCTGAGATGATGAGTCATATTATTTGTCTTAATAAATCTGAACCAACTCCTGAAGGGAAAGGTTTTCAAGCTAACAAAGCAAAAGCCAGCTCTACACTGTCAGAGATTTTACTGAAAGGCTGAAAGCAAGGGAGGAAGGGGGAAGGAACATCGAACAAGCACCATCAAAATGAGAGTAGGAGTTACGATCTGGGTACCAAGGGACGGAAAACTCAGCTTCAGGACACTTGGGTTGTGGGGAAAGAGTTCTGAGCACCAAAGCCCACAGGAGTGGCAATAGCTGGCCAGGCATTCAACGTTGACCCAAGGGCCAGCCCGTGGCATGGTGGTTAAGGCAGCTGGATCCCACATGGTGACTGCACAGTTTGAGTCCTAGACCCAGCAGCTTGAGAAAACATGCCGGGCATACGTGTGTATGCGTGTGTGCCCAGAATCCTGAAAGAAGGGATAGCTAGCTACATGCTTTCTCACTGCCTATCCCCTCCCCCTTGTTTCTCTCTGGCAAGAGCACGTGCTCTCTTCCAAATTGAAGAAAAAAAAGTGATCCAAGAGGTCTGGGCTGGTCCACTGCAGCTTGATTTGCTCAGTAATGTTTAGGTTTTACACTTATGGTTATTTTGGGTAGATAATTTTATAATTGAGCTTCTTACAGGAAAAACAACTGTCTAGCTCTTCATCTCTTTCTTCCCATGAGCTGACTGGTTTGCCATAAAATTTCTAACTGTGAGGTTCCCAGAGCCCTCATGATCAAGTGCTGTCTTGCAAGAGCTGATTCTTCTCACATAGCAATAGATTGCCATTCAACCCTCTCTATCCCACAAAGGTCAAACATTTTCTCCTTAAGTCCTCTGGAACCTTCCAGTTGAAAACAATCACAGATTTTATCATCTGTAAGGCCCAGTCCCTGCTGCTGTGGAAGTCCAGAGTGAACACGGTGGGCTGAGGGACTAAGCCTCTCTGCTCTGGAGAGCGGATGAACGGCAACCCCAGAAGCAGAAGGCTGGCATGTGTGTTCACCTTCACACATCAGTCACTCAAGCCCTAGAAAGTCTGACACGAATCACTCAGGTTCCTCTGCAAATGAATTCTTCGTCAGTGAGTCCTCTCCAGGCACTGAGAAACCCAAAGGCGCTTGAAGGTGCACCCTCTGCTCTGGCCCTGAGCTTGCTGTGACCCAAGGCAGGGATCTGGCACATCCCACTGTATTCTGATAGGTACTGCTTAGATGTCAGCTCTGGTCCTCCCCCTCTTGTAGCCTCAGAATTAGTGCAAAGGAATAGCCCCACCACGTGGGACTACTGCGTTCACATCAGGCACCACGATTTCACTTAGGCCAGAAAAGGTAAGCCCCTAGTGCCTTGTTAGAGTGAACTGGGGAACTCAGCCCACTGGCTAGAGCATGAGCACCAGGGTAATTTCTTACAAAGCAAGTAAGTGGCTTAAGGCTCCTCTGGTTTTAAATCCAGTCTCAGGACTCCATGGAATCTGGCCCAGGTGTGGAAGGGACTTCTACTGGCTGCCTGTCTTCTTCCTGGCTCCTCCCTCCCTCATCTCTGCTTCCTCCTGTGGCCCCTCCCTCTCTCCCCACATCAATCTACATCTGCAGAGCGCAGCCATGAACTGAGAAATGTTTTACAGACATTTTCCTGATCTGTACCATTCATCTCAGCACCTACTGTATGAGAAATGTGGTCCTGCTTCACAGAATGGCTTGGTTTTGGTTTTTGAAATGTACCTTGCTCTGATGGAGACAAATGGGGTTTTCTGTTTTTGCACTTCCCCTGTGTGTGTGCCCTGGATTCCAGGGGCTGGAGACAGGGTCTGTTTCTTGGGCTGTTTTGCGGGGGAGGGATCCCTGGGTTCTGGCTCTGCCTCACCTGCTGGACAAAGACAGTGGTATCTCTAGGCCTCACCTGCCCACTATCGACGTCCCCTTCCTCCGGGACTGCACCTTTTTCTTTTTTAGAGACTTCTGCTACAGGGAATGTGCACTTGCCAGAGAGAAACAGAAAGTAAGAAATCACCCCTTGGGGGCATGGCCACGCAAGAAATCACCCCCTGGGGGCATGGCCACGCTGTAAACCCTTCTCCTCCATTCTCCTCTTGGGATTTTGGGCACGCACACACATGCACCCAGCATGAGTTTTAAGCCATTGGGTCCGGGACTCGAACTGTGGTCAACTACATGGGAGTCCAGCGACATAGCCATTACACCATCTGCTGGTCCCCAGGATTCCATCTTGATTCTAGGGAATCTCCTTTCTCTGACCCCTGATCCATGTGAGTCACATGCATCAACTCCATCATTGTCTGGGGCAGGCATTTCGTTCGTTTACTTTCTCATTCACATACAGTTTTTGCTGGCAGCTTATCGGACCTAGTTCTGGGCACTGGGGATAACACAGCCGATTTCCCGCTCTTGTGCAGCTGACATTTTAGTGGCAGAGATACAAAACATATCTTAACTGGTAAATGCTTTGGAGAAGGAGCTGACTGTAATCCTTGGAAATGACCTGGGGAGAGGCCCATGCATCACACTGGCCCTGGTGTCCCATTCTCTGGCTTGTGCTCCATCCAGGGTTTGCCATGGTGGTATATGAGCCTGAGCTGCCAAACCATCACCCTCAGAACATGATTGAGAGAAAGCAAACCCACAGGAAAGTACAAGTCACTGAAGAAAAGCAGTCCAGGCCAGCAGTACTGTTTGAACCTCTGGATCCAGTTGAGCCTGAAACCCTCATCTCTGGCCCTTTTCCATTTCCTGCACCAATATACATGCCCTTTTTTCTACTGAGGTTCTAGAGTTGAGTTTCTGTTACCTGTAACCAAAGACCTCTGGTAGGGACTGGAGCAAATGTCTACGAAGTCCCTTAAAGTTCCAGGATTTCATGATCTTATCCTGTGCTCAGTCTTGATTCAGAAAGGACCCTGGGCCAGTCCCATAAGAACATTGATTAATCACTGTGCATAGGGAGCCAGACCCCACGTGGCCAATCAAGGTTCAAACCTCAGCCCAGGCAGATTGAAATACATGCCAGGCAAATGTGCACAATCTCCTGACACTATAGAGAAATGGAATAAAACAGACTGCAGTATGACCATGCTATATAGAGGGGGTGCGCTCACTCGCTCTCTGGCAAATACTTTTCTGATAAAAAAAAAAAAAGCTAAAAATGAATAAAGAGTAATTTCTTGTTGTTTAAGGTTTGGTGTCCAAGCCTAGCACCTACCTTCCTTAACACACTGGAACAGATTTTTAAGTAACATTTTTAGACACCGTGTTTACAATTTCTTTGACCTAACAAGTACTCAAAAAGGCTCGGGGTGGGACTGCTGAAAGTGTGGTTTGAGAGCCCACTTGGTAAGGGCTGTGAAGGGAGCAGCTGCCTCCTTCTCTGAGCCTCAGGGGTATCCACTGTGGAACCAGAACCAGGTACCCAGGACTGACAATCTATGTGGCTTCCTGATCAATGGGTTCTCACTGGAAGGCTGAGGTCCTGCCTTCCCTGGGTAGCCCATCCTATCCCAGCCTTTCACTGAAGAACATATAATACAGTAAAGCAAGATGGTGGAAATTAAGTCCACGTTAATCTACAGGCAAGAGTGAAGAATGGAGTTTCAGACACTCAAGCACCCTAAATGCTAGTCCTGATTCAAGCACCTACCCTAGCCCTGCGTACCCTAACCTGAATGCTAACCTTAATCATCACCCTAACTTACCTCCTGCAGGCCCTAATTCTAGCCATACTTCTAACCTTAACCCTAACACAGTAACTCTAAACCTAACCCGTAAACACTTTAACCCTAGGGCTAACACCCCAACCATTTAGTTGTGTTAGCCTTGGAAGAAAGAAAAGAAAAGAAGAGAGAAAGAACAAAAAAGAGAAAGAAAGAAAGAAAGAAAGAAAGAAAGAAAGAAAGAAAGAAAGAAAGAAAGAAAGAAAGAAAGAAAAAAAAAAAGAAAAGAAAAGAAAAGAAAAGAAAGAGAGAGAGAGAAAGAAAGAGAGAAAGAGAGAGAGAGAGAGAGAGAGAAAGAGAGAGAAAGAGAGAGAGAGAGAGAAAGAAAGAAAAGACAGAAAGAGAGACAGAAAGACAGAAAGACAGACAGAAAGAAAGACAGAAAGAAGAAAGAAAGAAAGAGAGAAAGAGAGAGAGAGAGAGAGAGAAAGAAAGAAAGAGAAAGAGAGAAAGAGAGAGAGAGAGAAAGAGAGAGAAAGAAAAGACAGAAAGAAGAAAGAAAGAAAGAAAGAAAGAAAGAAAGAAAGAAAGAAAGAAAGAAAGAAAGAAAGAAAGAAAGAAAAGAGAAAAGAAAAGAAGAGAAAAGGAAAGAAAAGAAAGGGAAAGAAAAGAAAGGGAGGGAGGGAGAAAGAAAGAGAGAGGAAGGAAGGAAGGAAGGAAGGAAGGAAGGAAGGGAGGGAGGAAGGGAGGGAGGAAGGGAGGGAGGGAGGGAAGGGAGGGAGGGAGGGGGAGAGAGAGAAAGAAGAAAAGAAAAAAAAAAGAAAAGAAAAGAAAGAAAAAGAAAGAAAAGGGAGGGAGGGAGGGAGAAAGAGAAAAAGAAAGAGAAAGAGAAAGAGAAAAAAAGAGAAAGAGAGAGAGAGAGAAAGAAGAAAGAAAAGGAAAAGGGAAGGGAAGGGGAGGAGGAGGGGAGGGGAGGAAAACAAAGAAAGAGGGGCTGGTAGAATGCACTTTCAGGGACCTTTTATTTAAAAGGATTTTCCCCACAGTACATGACTTAATTTGAAGCAACTAACACATTTCAAAATGGAAGGAACCTGAGTGGCCTTTTGGCCTACAGTCACTAGGGGAACTTTATAGAGTGGGTGCCCAGGGGGTGCCCAGTAAGAGACCTCCAGTGGAGGTACACTCTCCAAAACAGCTGCTTCTCCAACCTCACTTCTGCTTCCTCCCATTGCTGGAAGAAAAGGAAACAGAGATGATCAGATCCTGGCACCTTCCCCTCAGTTTAACTGCAGAGCCTGAAGGACAGAACCCAGGAGAGGGGCTCGCAACGTTTTCTGTCTGGGCTTCTCTCAGAATCAACAGTCCATTCCCCTGGCAATTTCTGCCTTGGCTCCCACATGCTCTGACTTCTCCTTGCACCCACTCTGGCCCCCCAAGGGTCACACTGATCCTGTGAACAATCCCACCTACTGGCTTTCTCTGGGGTGCCCCTCTGAACTGGAATATGCCCCTCCCCATAAGCTATAGCTTTATTCAAAGAGGATAGCAAGATGGTGGAAGGTAACACAAAGGGAGAGGGGTTCAAGAGGGCTTAAATCCATCCTCTCCTCCTGCTAAGGCACCCTCAGAGTTGACGCCACACCCCTCCCTTCCTTTACTTATATTAGACCCTCAAGAGTGAGCACAGATGTTTGTGTTCTGAGGAACAAAATCAGCACCCTGAGGGTGTGCACCTTAGCTGTATTGTTTTTCTAATTATGCCTATGAAACAATATGTATTTCTGGGACCAATTAACCTAATGGCTATGTCACTGGACTCCCATGTAGCTGACCACAGTTCAAGTCCTGGACCCGGTGGCTTAAACTCACGCCAGGCGCGTGTGCTTGAGTGCCCAAGATGCCGAGAGAAGAATGGAGAAGGGAATGCAGCGTGGACATCCCCCATGGGGGGTGATTTCTCACTTTGTTTCTGTTTCTCTCTTTCTGGTGAGGACATACGCCCTATAGCAAAAATCTCTCAAAAAAAGGGGGGAAAAACAATACGTACTTCTGTCTGTGCAAGCAAGACAGACAGACATAGGGAAGTTAGGGACCATATAACAGACATCACACACACTCACCAGCAAACACCTCTTCTCCTGGTGGTGGGCACGTGGGCTGGAACTCTGAAACTGCTTCTGCTCAAGGGGCTCTAACTGGAAATGATGTGTGCCACTTCTGGGCTAAAACACTTAACAGTCAAATGCATTTCTCCAGTCTTTCCCTTGCCTCGACTTTGAGGCTGCACGTCTAGATAGTGAGAGCTACACCCTCAAGATTGAGAGCCCATAAATAGCTGGAACTGATTTCCTTGATGATCCTGGCAGGCTCACTCAAGGGCACACTGCCCAGAATCTCTGTGCTCCCTGCCAGCTAATCAGTAGGCCCCAAAATGCTGTTTCTAGTCGGTCTGCAGTTTCATATCCTGTCCCTTCTTACAAAGCCAAGTAACTGCTTTTGTTGACATCCTAATGACTGTTTTCCCTCATGTACGAGTTAGTATGTGTGCAAACAGCTGTTCTCAAGTCATTCTTTATTCAAGGACAAGCATACAATCAATCATAAACACCACTGAAGTTAGCAACAGTTGCCTGGATATGGAGTTCTTTAAATCTTGAACTTTCTTCTTCTCTATTTTAGTTAGAAGATAAACTATTTAAGTGTGAAGGGCAGCATGTTTAGCCCTCCCTGTCGGCACATCCTTCCTGTGCTTCATATCCAGGAGCAGTCCTTGGGGCGGGCAGACGAGCAGGCAGGCAGTGGACTGAGCATCTAGAGAACTACTCCGTCTCTAGGTGCACATCTTCTAAATCCAAGGCCCCTGCAGAGGCACATGTCATGTGAGTTTCTGCCAAAATCTTGATGGAAACATCTCTACTTGCTTTAATTTTTGTTTCAAAAATTATTAGGATGTAGAAGAAATGTGAAATCATGGATGAAGATCTTACAACTTCCACCAATTTATGGTCCCGCTGGCAGTTCAGGAAGTACAGGACACACCTCGACAAAGGGGAGCGTTCTTCCTCCTCTATTGGAAACTTGAAGCTGGTAAGGCCCTTGTATCTTTCACCATCCGGAAACTCCTGGATGTTTCATAGATGTATGCTTTCTATACACCTTGGGTAGAAATAGACTGGCTTTTGATTTACTTTTAAGTGCAGTTCCCGAAGACTCCTGTGTGGTGGTAGTTTTGTATTTTATCTATTTAGATCAGGTTTCTTGTATTAGTATGCTCGGGTTGCCACAACAAAACACCACAGCCTAGGTGGGCTTAGCAACAAGTACTTATTTTTCACACTTCTGGAAGCTGGAAGTCCAAGACTGAAGTGGCAGCAGATGCAGGTCCCAGTGAGTGCTCTCTTTCTGGAGTGCAGAAAACTGATTTCTCACTGTGCCCTCACATGGCAGAGAAAAAGTGGAAAAAAAAAAAAAAAATAGACATATATATATATATATATATATATATATGTCTTCTACTTCTTGTAAGGCCACAAATTCCATCAAATTAGGGCCCCTCCCTCAGGACCTAATTTCATCTTAATTACTTCTTAAAAGCCTTATCTCCAAATACACTCTCGCTGGGGTTAGGGCTTGAACATAGCATGTGGGAGGACACAATTAAGTTCACAGTACTTCATGCTGGGCATAGCACTTCATTAAGGTATGGATCGTCTCCTACTTAAAGTGATCACCTCATGAGAATGCCCATGTCATCACAGAAAGCACAAACTTATTTTAGATAGGACAACTGTGACATCTTAGGAAATGCTAACAAGCTCTTTTGTTGCTGCAGAAAGTAAAACTTTATGACACAGTTTCTTTTAAAATTTTACATTTTTGAGCAGTCACTTCTCCTGAACCACCATAGTTCAAAGACTTTAAAAATCTCTATCTGTTGCAGCCTACACTGCAGTCCAAAACTAAAGAAGTCATCAAGAGTTTTGAAAACAAACCAAAAAACTTTATTTACAAAAGTAAATTTTAACTCACTTTTATATATCATATAATGTTAAATCTGGCAGCAAGAAGAGATTCTCCGGAATATTTAAAACACAGAGATTTTAAAATACATTGAGGTTTGTGTAGCTCATTTCCCCTTACTTATATTGTAAAACTTATAAAGGTTTCTTCAGCATTGATGTTTGGTCACATTTTTGTGCATAAGTTGTGGTTCAGTGTAGGTTTATCATCAGACATGATCACGTCACCATTGGCTGTGGATTTCCAAGAAGCAAAGGAGCCAATCTCAGCAAAGCTCGCACTGGCATTTTTAGCTGTTTAAATTTGAAAAGCAGTTCAGCAAAGCTTGTGCTCCCTACAGAAATGGAAATGGGGAAGAAAAGGTCAGATCTCTACATAAACTGAGCAATAATCTCTTTCAAGGAAGTTTCCTGAAATATAAACATGTTCAAAGCAGGCATTCTTCCCTTTGAAGACAATTACACAAAAGCAGTATTAATTATGAATTTCCCTAATACACTGTAATATATGATTTGATATAAAAATGTAAACTTATTCTATATTTCATTAAGTGAGCTATCACTGTATGTGAAACTATTAACAGTTTAATTATAATGTATTACTTAATAAATGTACCCATCTACCCTCAGTTATTATTCAGGTGAGTTTTTCACTGGTTCTAATATATTAATTACTAATACATGTTCTCAATATTTTATCTAAAAAAGAAACACAGGCTGAAATGAGTAATAGAGAAGCCGATCTGATGCCTCTTCTTCGTAGAAGCAAAATTCTCAGTCTTGGTCCCCCAGAGATTATGATGTAATGCATGTGAGCGCAGCCTGGGCATCTGAAGTTTTCAAAGCTGCCTAGGTGACTGAGGGGGAGCCAAGGAAAAGAACCACAGCACTAAAGGGAAGTGGAATGTGCATTGCCTAAAATTCTATTATCATCTTACTTTTTGCCTCTATCCCCGCCACACACAACTGCACAACTCCCTCCCCAGGTGTATATAAGACCATACACACATACTCAAACGTGTATATAAGATCTCCTGACTCTCGAAGCCATAGCAGGCATCCTAGAACATGCAGGCAGCAAAGGGGTGTGATGGGTCATGGGATCCCATAAAGATGGACAGAGAAGAGCTTTGCGAGAGGTTTTGTTTGTTTGTTTGTTTTGCTATAGGGCATGGGCGCTCACCTGAAAGACAGAGAGACAGAGAGAGAGAGAGAGCGAGAACTGCCACGCTGCAATCCCTTCTCCTCCATTCTCCTCTTGGGATCTTGGGCACGCACGCACACGTGCCCGGTGTGAATTAAAGCCACTGGGTCCAGGACTCAAACCGTGGTCGACTACATGGGAGTCCAGCGATATAGCCATTACGCTAACTGCTGGTTCCTGTGAGAGGTTTTTAACATAAGAACAAGTTCTAAGGGGCCGGATGGTGGGGTAGCAATAACACATGAAGCTCTGAGAGGCTGACCCACATGGGAAGGCTCCAGGTTTGTGTCCAGAGACCTCCCTGAGTACACTGGGCACGCATGTACCCATAATCCAGGGCTGGCTGAGGAGGGGCGTGGATCACAGCAGCCAGACCTTATTAGGGGTGCTGTCTTTCTGTTCCTCTCTTTCATGAAAGAAATAAAAATAAACTTAAAAAAAAAAAGAGAGAATGGATTCTACTGCTGCACAAAATATGAGGGCAAATTACTTCTCCTAAGTATTTCCTTATATTGAGCTCTGCCAATCAGTTGTAAATGAAATGTGTACCATAAACTCTATTAGAAATTAAGATCATTTCCCCTAGTTTTCACTCTATAGTATTCCCCAAACTTCACTTGAACCCAAGTACTGACAACAAATACAAAGGAGGTATAAAACAATTCCAACACTCTGATATACCATAGAATCTAAGAGGCCATTTATAATTAATGCAATTATTGACACTGTTAGGTTTAAATCTATCACCTTACTGCTTGTTTTCTATTTGTTTCATCTGTTCACTATTCCTTTTTCCCTCTCTCTTTTCTGCCTCTTTTGGACTACTTTGAATGATTTCATTGTAGCTCCTTTGTTGGCTTATTAGCTATATTTCTTTTTTTTTTGAGAGGTTTTTGCCATAGGGTATGTGTGCTCGCTAGAAAGAGAGAGACAGAGAGACAGAAAGTGAGAAATCACCCCCCAGGGGGGACTGTCACACAGCAATCCCTTCTTCTCCATTCTCCTCTTGGGATCTTGGGTACACATGTACATGAGCCCAGTGTGAGTTTAAGCCACCAGGTCAGGGACTCGAACCGCGGTCAACTACATGGGAGTCCAGTGACATAGCCATTACGCCAATTGCTGGTCCCAGCTATAACTATTTCTTTATGTTAGTGATTGCTTAGTGATTTTACTGTAATTCTTTAACCACAGATTATCTTCAACTGAGATCATACTACTTCGTGTATAGTATAAAAGCCTTGCAATGGTACTTTCATTCACCTCTCCCCCCGCTATTAGAGTTATTATTGCCATATATTACTTTTATATATTTTATAAACCTCATAGGGCATTATTATTTTTGTATAGCTAATTTCCTTTGTAAAAGATTTTAGAAGCAAATTTTATATAATTAGTTACCCTAGTTATGATTTCTAGTGCTCTTCATTCCTTGTTTAGATCCGTATTTCCAACTCATTTTATTTTCCTTCTGACTAAAGGATTTACTATAACTTTTCAGTAATGTAAGTAATTCTTTCAAATTTTGTAGGTGTGAAAAGGCTTTATTTCATTATCTGTAAAGGATATTTTTGTTGGGTATTAGATTCTAACTAGAAAATTTTTTTGTTTGTTTTGAGTCCTTTACTGGTGTTACTCTATTAACTTCTCACTGGCATTGTTTCCTATGAGAACTATGCTGTCATTCTCATTTTTATTTCTCTTTTGTAACATATATTTTTCCTCCAGCTACTTTTAAGACTGTGGACTTATAGTTTTCATTAAACTTGGAAAATTTTCCAGCTATCCTTATAAATTTATATACTGATGTATGTATACACATACAAATACACATATATATAATTTTTAATTTGCTGGAGTGCATGAGTGCTGATAAAAGAGAGAGGGAACGGTCACAATGCAATCCCTTCTCTATTTCTCCATCCTTTCAAAATCTGGGCATGCACACACATGCACCCAGCATGTTTTTCAAGTAACCAGGTTTGAGACTCAAACAACGTGGCTTGCTATGTGGGATCCAGTTCATGTAAACACAAGGCCATAAACTGACCCTCTTCATACTTTTTTATGTCCCATTTTTCTCCTCTTCTTCAGGGACTCTAACTACATGTGTATTAGGCACTTAAATCCCACAGGTTATTTCTACTTCTGATACTTTTTTTAAAAAATTATTTCTTTCTGCATTTCATTTTAGTTAGTTTCTAGACGTGTGTTTTCAATCTATTTTTTTATTCTGCAAAGTCGAACCTGCCATAATTCCATTCAGTATATTTTTCATCTCAAATATCATAGTTTCATCTCTACAAATTAAATTACTCTTTTCATATCTTCCATGTCTCTTAATTTTTTGAAATATTAAATAGTTGTAACTGTTTTAATGTCTGCTAAATTTGTGTAAATTCTGGGTCAGTTATAATTGGTTTTCATCTCATTTTTCTTGGTATGTCTTACAGTTTTTTTATTGTATGCCAGATAGAGTGAATTGTACCTTTTGGGTCTGGATAGTTTTTTTTTTTTTTTCTGTATTATTGAACTTTGTTTTGAAATATATAGTTACATTACTTAAAGTACAGTTCAATCGTTTTGTGTTGTACTTTTAAGATTTGTTATTTAGGACAGAACCCTGTTTAGTCTAGAGCTAAATACTTCCCATGACTTTGGTAAGTACTCTACCTAAGACTGCTTGAGTTATAAAATTGTGGAATTATCAACAGTTGGTTTTCCGAGCCCTGTATAAATGACTGACAATATACCCTTTAGTATAGTGATATAGCTCGTCACTTAGTCTCAGATGATGTCTGCACGTGCATGTGTTCATCAGTAAGCACTCTGCTGATACTTGACGGAGTCCCAACAAGGATGTGGCATTCTCTTGGTTTACAACTCTCTCCTCTCCAGTACTCCATCTCGCTACCTCTCCTTCCCTTGGTATTCCTATACTCTTGGTTTCCTTTTTCTTTCATTTCTTTTTTTTAAGAGAGGCTTTTGCTATAGGGCACATGCCCTCGCCAGAAAGACAGAGAGAGACAGAGAGACAGAAAGCGAGAAATCACCCCCCGGGGGGGATGGCCACACCACAATCCCTTCTCTTCCATCCTCCTCTCGGGCATACACGCACACACGCCCAGTGTGAGTTTAAGCCACTGGGTCCGGGACTTGAACTGCGGTCGACTACAGGGGAGTCCAGTGACATATCCATTACGCCAACTGCTGGTCCCTTGGTTTCCTCCTTCAATTCAGGGAGTCGTCTAGGCTCTGCCTGATTCCTTTTCCTGCTCCTACAGTCTGGAAATTCTCTTAAGCAGGAAGCTGGGAAAGTCAAAGATCAACTCATTTGTTTCTCATCTCTTAGGGATCACCATTCTTGGCTACCTGGTACATAATATCTCAAAAAAAAAAAAAAATCACAAAAAACCATTGGTTCTTATATACTACTATTTTTTGTTTTAGGAGAAAGTAAATCAGATCCCTGTTATTCCAACCAGCCTGGAAGAAAGTCTGTACTTGAAATTTTTTTCTTTTATTTTTAGTAGTGTGACTATTATGTGACTAAATATGCTTTTTCCATTTTATTTATCCTGCTTATGGTTCACTATGGGTTGATACTCACCATGTATTTTTCCAAAGTCTTAGCCTCTGTCTCTTCAAATACTGTGTCTATCTCACTTTCTCTCTTATTCTGTGCTTGCACCTATATGCATTTTGATTTTTTTAACTATGTCTCACAAATCTTTTACGCTCTTTTCTGTATTTTTCTTTCTGTGCTTCAATATGTTTACTTCTTTCTTACCTGCCGCCCAGTTCACTTATCTGTTATCTAATATGCTAATTAACCCATATACTGAAGTCTTAGTTCTGGAATTTACATTTAATTCTTTTTTATTGATGCCAGGTTTTTGGTTACATTCTCTATGTGTCCCTCTATTTTCTTGGAAATATTAGTCACAGTTATTTTAAGTCTGGTAACTCCAAAATCTGGAGCACATACAGGTTCGCTTCTGTTATCTACTGTGCTTCTTTTCAGGTCTTCATTTTTGATTCAACATCAAATACTGAACATTGGGACCAGCAGTTAGCGTAATGGCTATGTCGCTGGACTCCCACGTAGTCGACCGCGGTTCGAGTCCCGGACCCGGTGGCTTAAACTCACGCCGGGCGTGTGTGCGTGCGTGCCCAGGATCCCGAGAGGAGAATGGAGGAGAAGGGATTGCGGCGTGGCCATCCCCCCTGGGGGGTGATTTCTCGCTTTCTATCTCTCTGTCTCTGTCTGTCTGTCTGGCGAGCGCACGCGCCCTATAGCAAAAACCTCTCCACAAAACAAAACAAAACAAAACAAAACTGAACATTAAAAATTTCGGGGGCTCTAGATATGCCTTCTTCATGCTAATAAGGCTAAGTTTTCCTCTATCAGCCAGGTAAAATACTAGCAGATCTCAATTCTGCTTTAGGATAATTTTAGTTCTGAACTGCTACTTTTGGTCTGAATTGCTGTGATGCTTACTGGAGCCGCTCTACCTCGGCAGGTCTTGAACTTTACTCTTTGTCTCCATGGCACTAAGCTGCTGCCAAAAGTTTCCCTTCTATCTGAGATTTTGCTCAAGTTCTAGGCTCTTAGGCACTCATTAACTCAACTTTTGGCTCCTCGGCACAGGAGAAGTATTGCTTTTTTGCTATGAACTGTCAAATCCAATTGGAAGAAAAGCTAGGGTAAATATGGAGTTCTCATGATGTTTCCCTTCTTCCATAAAATTGTTGCCTCTCAAGTCCTGACAACATAGTTGCTACCAATTCCCCTATTTAGGTATGACATGTATTTTGTCTAGCTTTTGTATTTGTTTTGTGAGAGTCAGTTGAATACAAGTAATTCTACTATCATGGCCATAACTAGAAGTCTGTAGATAGTGTATTTTTACCTTAAGTTTTCAAACAGTAATAAGCTAATGTCATTAAACCTAAAAGTTAAACAATTAAGTGGAACAATCTTTGCCCATCTCAAAAATGTTTTTCACCTTAAATTAAGGGGCAGCAATCAGAATGTGATAAAAATACATAGGGGCCCCAGTAGGTGACATGGCAGTTAGGGTACTGAACTCCCACATGGCTGACCATAGTTTGAGTCTCGGACCTGGCAGCTTGCTTTCTTACTGTCTTTCTCTCTCTGGTGAGTATATGTGACCTATAGCAAATTAAAGAATAATAATAAATAATTATTATTTAAAAGATTATTTTAGAAATAAATAAGGTTGCTTAGAATTTATTACATTTCATTATTCAGCTTAGTGGACAATCTTTGTATATGTTTCTATATTCAAAAAAATACGGTAAGATGCTAACTCTAATAATTTTTTAAAGTCTCTATTATGAAAAAATTTAACACATACACAATTCAGCACTTATTCATTTTAAAGCTTTATGATATTACGTGTAATCAAAACTCTGAAAGCACAGAAAGTAAAGAAAAATAACTTTAAGTAAAAAATCATTTTGAACCAGCAGGTGGCATGAAGGTTAAGGCACTAGATCGCACATGGCCGACTACACAGGTTCGAGCTGCAGACCTGGTGTCTTGAAAATTACACCAGGTTGTCTGTATATATGTGTCCCCCAAATTCCAAAACAGAAATGGAAGAGAAGGGATTACAGCATGGCCATTCCCTCAGGGGGTGATTTCTCACTTTCCCTCTCTGTCGATTATACATCCCTATAACAAAAACTAAAAAATTTTTTAAAAGGTGCATGCAGGGACCAGCAGTTAGAGTAATGGCTATGTCGCTGGACTCCCATGTAGTCGACCACAGTTCGAGTCCCGGACCTGGCAGCTTAAACTCATGCCAGGCGTGTGTGCATGCGTGCCCAAGATCGCGAGAGGAGAACGGCGGAGAAGGGATTGTGGCGTGGCCATTCCCCTGGGGGGTGATTTCTCGCTTTCTATCTCTCTGTCTATCTCTGTCTTTCTGGCGAGCTCACATGCCCTGTAGCAAAAACATCTCCAAAAATAAAAAAAAAAGTGCATGCAGATGGTAGTGCAACAGTAGCAGAACTGGACCCATATGGGAAAGGTCCCAGGTTGGTACCCCAGTATCTCTCTGAGCCTGCTGGGCATACACATGCCCATGATCTGGCCAGCTGAGATGGATTGTAGTGTGAGGACTCTGTGAGGGTGCCTATCTCTTTCTCTCTTTCATGGCAATAAATAAACTTTTAAAAAATCAATAGAGAATAAAAATGCATTTAGTTTATTAGTATGAGACTGGTGTCTGAGACTCTGTGAAGAGGAATCTATCCTTTTCTGAATATAAATGAAAGTTTACACATGTGCAAAATTGATTTTTTTTTCCCGAAAATATTCTCAACAGTCACACCGAAATATGAATATTCAAGATAAAATTCAGTTAGAGAAAGTAATTCACTGGAAATTCTTCCTGCCAGGAAACTGAAAACATAAGCAGGTCAGTAACAGAGGTACTGAAAAAGAGGATTTAGGTATGTGATTACCTTCTAGTCCTAAAGGTGGCAGGTGTCGTGGAGCTGGCACAGAGTGGTATACCAGGAAACAGGCTAGCATGCTCAGCTGAGATTCCTCAAAGGGCTGCCCATTGAGGTAGGCATGGACACATGTATCACCTCCAGCTGTGAGACAAACACAAATGGAACTGAACCAACTGGTGACAAAACTAAGAGGCACAAGGAATACCTTATTTGTACATTTTTTCATCAAGAATTTACTGAGCACTTAGCATATACCAGGCAGGTACAATATTGGACACTGAGGCTACTATTACAGTAAACTAGATTTGGTGCCTATCACTGCAGAGTTTCAAGTGCTGTGGGGAGACAGAGATTATACAAATATTAACACAAATAAATGGACAATTACGAATTGTGATGAGTACTATAGAGCAGTAGTGGTCACTATGGTGGTCACCCCATATACCCATTTTACCACCCTTCCCACCACTATGTAACATTTGAGGGGACTATCTTAAGCTCCAGGACTAGACCCTGATTAGTCCAGGCCAGAAATTCTCAAACTTTAACATGTATCAGAATCACCAGGAGGGCTTGTTAAAACACAGTTTTTGATCTAGCAGGTCTAAGTGAGGCCAGAAAAAAACAGTATCCCTCACAAGTTTCCATGGGATCCTTCTTTCGGACCAGGAACCACACTTTGAAAACCATTCTTTCTCTTAAAAAGTCTTGAAACTACATAATTTTTTTTTTAATCCCAAGAGGAAATATAAAGGTACAGCTTTTAAATATAAAAATGAACAGTCTGAGGGCTGGCCCACACCTAGTGGTTAAGAGAGCCAGATCTCACATGGCTGAACTGCATGCTCAGCTAGAACCCCAGCTCCAGTGGTTTGAGAAACATACCAGGCATGTGTGTGCTCATGCCTCAAATCCTGACAGTGGAGAAATGGAGGGGGAGGACTGGAGCATGAATGGTGCTTTTCCCTCCCTCTCTCTCTCTTGCTCCAGTGAGCACACATTCCCTCTAAAAATAACAACAAAAAGGTTGGGGAGTCTTAACTCATCTAACCAGAAACATTAAATCTATAGCCAATCTATAGTTTATACTCAGATTTATCTGCTTACAATGGGAAAAAAAAATGTTAAAACAGAAAAGCCTAAGTTGAGTGTACCCTAAAAGCACGAGGGTGCAATGCTATCATTACCATGTAGCCACTGGTCCAGGGTATTATCAATAGTGCACTTCACGACAGGGAGAAACTCAGAGTTCATAAAGAGCCCTCGCTTAGGGTGGTTCTGCAGCCGTTCCTGATGGCTTCGGGAGCTGAAGAACTCTAACACCAACTTTATCTGCCAAAGTTCAGATGTCTCAGACATTTCTCTTCTTCCAAGTCTTCTTATAGCCTTCAAGAGGAAATGAAGAAGCAATCCACTTAATGAAAGAATGAAGTGCTCTAACTGTCACTTCCTTGTATACTAGAGTACTTTTACGTTACAGCTCAGAATTTAATAAGACAGGGGAGGGATCCATTCTGGGTTTTGTCTGCCTTGTCTGCCACACAGAGAAGCCCCTTTCTGGGTTTAGATACATGGCTCAATTCACACACCTGCCCCTGACCTGAGCTTTCAGGTAAACGTAGCAAAGGCAAATGAGCGCCTTTTTGGCTCAACAGCTCCAAATAATCAAGACCCAACAGATCTACAGCCAGTTACTTCTGGGAAACTTGGGTGGGTGCAACAGCAGGGATCCCAGGAGGCAGAAACCAACAGCAAGGCTACTAATAATACTGCCCTGAGCCCAACGTGCAAAGTCACCACAACTGCGACCAGAGGGACTTGTTCATCCACAGAGACCTGCTCAGACTACAAAGAGGTGCGAGCTCAGAAGAAAAAGAGAACGCACTCTCACCCAGCACTTGCAAACCACAACTCCTTACTCAACTGCTGTACAGAAAGGCACTGCAAGAGTACCAATGTGCATGCCTTCCAATCGAAAAGGGACTGACTACATGGGGGTCAGCAGATGGCGTAGCAGTTACACCACTGGACTCCCGATTTGAGTCCTGGACTTGGTGGCTAGAAACTCACACCAAGCGCATGTGTGTGCGTGCGTGCCCAAGATCCCAGGAAGACAATGGAGGAGAAGGGATTGCAGCATGGCCATCTCTGCGAGGGGGGTGATTTTTCACTTTCCCTCTCACTGTCTCTGTCTCTTTCTCTCTCTGATGAACACATGCACCCTAAGGCAAAAACCACTAAAAAAATTTTTTTAAAGGGCGAGGTGGGGGAAGCAATTCCAGACAGTAACAGCCTTTGTGGATGTTGGAACTTGGCTTTTAATTAAGAATGTTACTTATTTAATTCTCCAATTTTTTAGGTTTTGAGGAATTATTCCCTACCTACATATATTTCCACAATCAGCTTTCCAGTAGAATATTATTCTTTCCATTAGAGATTATGTCTTTGATTTTAAACACAAGTCCCAAATGCTGATCTGTGAACTCATTATATCTATTCACTTGAAGAGTTATTTAAAACTATAGATTCTGTGTCTCACCCCAGGAATTCTAATTCAGTAGATATTGAATGGGAAGATTGCCTAGACAAAATTTAGCAAGGTTAGAAAAATAGTTGCTGAGCTTAACTGCAAATCTGGGTCTGAAAAATATACTATGCAAATACCATGTGTACTACAAATAACCTAAACTGGTTATTAGCAATACTTAAATTGGTTGATCCTTTAGGTACTTAAGCATTATTTTCTGCATTACCCTTTTTAGGCTCTCTTAAAACAGTAGTAACCAGAAACTTTTTTTGAGCAAGAAAAAGAGTTTTGCTGTAAGGCATATGTACTCACTGGAAAGACAGAAAATAAGAAATCACCCCTTGTGGGGGTGGTCATGCCACAATGCCACACACACATGACCGGTGTGAGTTTTAAGCCTTTGGGTCTAGGACCTGAACTGTAGTCAACTAAGTGGGAGTCCAGCAACATAACCATTACGTCATCTGCTGGTCCCCAGAGAAACTTTAAATGAATCTAGTTCCCTAAATCTCACATTGATTCTATAACCTCTTGCGAGCTTAACTGCACAGGTATGATTTCACAGTGCTGCCATCATTAGAGCACCGAGTGTTAACTCTGCTCATTTGTAGTCTTTTCCATGAAGAGCCTCTGCCAGCAGGGAGCAAGCGCCCACATGAAGATGCTAACAGAGACAGGGAGGGAATCTTTCCTCTCCTAGTCAGGGTAAGAGGACAGATGGGAGAATGAGAATTCCTAGAGGAAGATAACTCCCCTAGCAGCACTCCTGTCATCATAAAGTCCAAGCTTTTTGCATAGACATAGTATTTTCAACTTTGATAGGATTTCTCTTCTAAAATTTCTAAAAGCAAACAAGAAATTAAAAGGTAGGACATACAGAGAATTTTACCATATTGCTCAGTAGGTGACCTGAAATATAGGATAAGTCTCATTGGAATTGGAATTAGTTTTGAGAACCATACCTGGTCCATTGCTATATATGCAGGCAACATCTCTGGGGTCTCCTGGGTAACACATTCATAGAGTACGGAAGAAAAGAGATCCAGAATTTCCTGTTTCTGTGGAGAACCAGGAGGTTTTTGTAAGAGTATATGCCAAAAATCAATTCAATAAGCAAGTACATAGCAACTACCGTGGCCCACTCTTAAGCTACATTAATAAATAATATAAAAGACAGCAGTATCATTAAAAAATAATAGCACATACAGCGTTAAATATCAATAGAAAACAACCAAAATTAAGTGCCAAAGGACTAGTAAGGACAGTGCTTCCTGCAGAGGAGAAAAATGGATCAGCCTAGGGTAAGATGAACTGAGAGGATATTACAGAGATAGGCCTTGGTTTAGGCAGGGAAGAGATAGATGCGGAAAAGAAATCCAGCCTCAATAACAACGTAGGAGAAATCACTATTACGTGTACTACAATATTGCTTTTAGAAAGGAGGAAACTACACCTCGAAGAGGTTGAAAAATTCTCCCAAGGCCTACAAAATTTATAGACAGATGGCTACTGATCTAAGTTTTTAAAATTTTTATTAAAAAGTTAAAAATTTTGAGACCAGCAGTTAGCGTAATGGCTATGTTGCTGAACTCCCACGTAGTCGACCGCAGTTCAAGTCCTGGACCCGGTGGCTTAAACTTATACCGGGTGTGTGTGCGTGCGTGCCCAACATTCCAAGAGGAGAATGGATTGTGGTGTGGCCATCCCCCCGGGGGGTGATTTCTCACTTTCTGTCTCTCTGTTTCTCTCTGTCTCTCTGGTGAGTGCACACGCCCTGCAGCAAAAACCTCTCCAAAAAAATTAAAAATTTTAATTTTTAAAATTTTTCTCGGGAACCAGCAGTTAGCGTAATGGCTATGTCACTGGAATCCCACGTAGTCGACCGTGGTTCGCATCCAGGACTCGGTGGCTTAAAACTCACGCCGGGCGCATGTGCGTGTGTGCCCAAGATCCCGAGAGGAGAATGGAGGAGAAGGGATTGCGGTGTGACCATTCCCTCTGGGGGGTGATTTCTCGTTTTCTGTCTCTATGTCTCTCTCTGTCTGTCTGGCGAGCGCACGCGCCCTATAGCGAAAACCTCTCCAAAAAAAAAAAAAATTTTTTTTCTCTGCATGGTGGATTAAATCAAACATTTGCTAGCACCCTTGGAATCCTGAAGACAATCATTGCATGACCAAAAGAAGTGTTGTAGGGACTGGCAGGTGGCGTCGTGGTTAAGGGCACTGGACTCTCACATGGCTGACCGTAGTTCTAGTCATGGACCTGGAAGCTTGCTTTCTCTCTCTCTCTCTCTCTCTCTCTCTCTCTCTCTTTCTCCTTACCTTCTCTGGCTAAATAAAGCTAAATAAAATAATTCTTTAAAAATATAAAAAGTAATACACAGAACAAAAGAAATTGCGTAAGAACAAGAAGGTAGTAAACAGTGAATACAAATCAGTATAAGAATGAATATAAAGACTGACTCTATCAGAACTAATGTTTTAGAAATTCTGTTTTTTCTATCAAGGTAAGAAATTACTAAATAATTTTCAGCTACAGAAAATCTATATTTGTCAAGCAAAAACCATCCAATGTGCCTAAGGCATGTAAGCAATCTCAAAGATAAAATATGAATCCTATGTACATTTATGTCAGTGCACAGATAGAAATAATAACCAATGTTAGTTCATGGAGTTTAGCAAACTAAAGAATACATACTTGACCCATGTTTACAGTTGGTTTACAAAAATACTCAGCAAATGACAGAAGAGCTGGATCAGAAGTGAATGCTGAAATTGTTTCTGGCTAAAAAAACAAACAACAAAATGAGTGAGATAATACAAGATCAATTTTCTTACTGCTCTAATTGTAATACAGGCAGTTTTAAGAACTCTACCTCCCCTTTCCACACAATGCTCCCACAAAACCTTAGATGGTATAAACTTGCTGGAGCTTCATCAATCAATTTTGCTAAGATGTTACAAGAAGCTTTTTGCACAAGCTAAGATGAACTGTTAATTTATCAAAAGGCCAATGAAAAAAAGGTCTTCTTCCTTACGTAACTCATCCCCAAAAGATTTTCCCTACCCTTCATTAACTAACTAAATTTAGTCCACTAGGAACTAGAATGTTGGGACCAGCAGATGGCATAATGGTTACGTCACCGAACTCCAACGTAGCCACTGCAATCCGAGTCCCAGACCTGGCGGCTTAAAACTCACACCAGGCACATGTGTGTGCATGCCCAAAATCCCTAGAGGAGAAGGGACACTGGGTGTTATGTGTGTGAGTGTCTAAAATCCTGACGGGAAGGAGAAATGAAGAGAATGGACTATAGCAATGATCATTTCCCATTTAGGAGTGCTTATCCTCGCCCTCTACCCCCTTATATATCTCTGGCAAGTGCATGTGTTCTCTGACAAAAAAAAAAAAAAGACAAATAATAAATTATTTCATTTATATGAGGAACTCAGTGGTCAAAATCACAAAGACAGGAATCAGAATGGAAGTTTCCAGAGACTGGAGGAAGGGGATAAGGAGTTAGTGTTTAATGAACACAGAGTTTCAGGCATGCAGGATGAAATTGTTCTGCGCCTGGACATCGGTTAAGGGTTGCACAACAGTACTTAGTATCATTGGACTGCACTTCAAAAGAAGTAAGATGGTAAATTCTACGTTATGTGTATTTTACCGTACACACGAAAATGAGGAAAACAGATTACTCGAGGCTCAAGACTGAAAATGAAATCTGAAGGTATCACTATTTTCCACTGAGGTTTCCATTGCATTTCTGAACTCCTGGCAAGCAGAAAATTCAGGTATCTGTTAATTTTTATATACTTTCTCCATTCTAAATTAAGTCAAAACTTACCCATTTTCCTTACAAATTGAATTAGTCTTTAAGATAAGCTCTAATTTTAGAAGAAGCAATAATGCTAACTTAAGTTAAACTTTATCTGAAAATCTTTCAAAAGTATTTTATACACAACCTACTAAATACTGCCAAATAAAATTCACTGATGTCAACCTTGAAAACTATTTATATATTTAAACCCTGGGAACTATTAGAAAGGCTGTTAGTCATAAGAAACTGACCTAAAATACAATGTGAGTTAAAATAAACTTCTGTCTCCTTACAAAAGAACAGAAGGTCAACTCAGTCCTCTCACTTCCATTCAGCTGGTCCGCCTCCCACACGCTCTCTGTTTGTAACTATCCTTTAAAGCCCTGACTACCCTACTTGCTTATGAAATTCTTAAAAATTGGGGTTAAATTTAGAGAATTTAATTCAAGATTATGCAGCATATTTCTAGTGTTGAAAATTTATTTGAGCTCTAGAATGTAGAACAAAATACATACTGATTCCCAAAGGGAATGAGACTGTTTCTTTTCTTTTCTTTTTTTTTTTTGTTTGCCAGAGGGTACATGTCCTTGCCAATGAGAGACAGAAAGAGAGAAAAAAAGGGAGAAAGAATCCCCAATGGGGCATGGTCATGCTATAATCTGCTATAATCATACCTTCTCTTCCATTTCTCCAGCCTGTCAGATGTGGGCCACACATATACCTGTGCCCAGCGTGTTTCCCAAGCTGCCAGGGCCAGGATTTGAAACAATTAGCCATGTGGGCTCCAGCTCCCTTAGCCCCCAGGCCACTGGGCCAGCCTCGTACATGCTTTCACTTTAATTCTCTCTTCATCCACACAGTACTGCACTGACAATCAAGTACTGTGCAAATAATAAAGCAAGTACATAAAGAAGGCTAACCCTCTCATCGTTTTATCCTCACCAAGACTAAGGAGACAAATGATGGCTTTGAGTGCTACCTTGCAAAAATATTTTTCATTTTTTTATAAATTAAGCAAATCTTGACTGACTTGAAGATTAATAAGCAAAATTATCAAAACAAATTTATTTTATAGTTTAAGATGCACTGTAGCTGTCTTTGAGATTAAATGTAAATCTTACAAAAGAGTACTGACAGATTGCCCATATTTTATCATGGCTGTCAATAAAATGGCAAACGGACTCAAGGTCAATCAGTTATTATCATCTACAACAGTGACAGGAAGCGGATCCACTTTTAAAATTTGCAGTGATAAGAGAGGAAGCTAGTGGGATCTGGAGCTATTTCCTATCACCTTTCACTTTTTATCAGTCAGTACTACCTTGAAAGCACGGGCTTCAGAGTTCCTGTTAGCGACAGTTTGGGCCAACAAACTCTGCCACCCCATTGGGTCTTCTTTGTAAGAGAGCTGACCCGCTCTGAGCTTCACATATAAAACCCCATCCTTGGAAAGGATGGACCTAAAAGAAAGAAGAATGAATTTAACATGAGGTATTGGCAGTTCGGCTGGAAACACAGTGTTTTCCAATACCGTGTTTACAAGAGATGAAGCCTTTACCATTTCCCATCAAAGTGTTTGATTATTTACTGTGTCCAAAATTAAACTGGCCCCTACAACAAAGTTCAAAATAAAGCGCTCTCTTTTTTTGGTGTCTAGGTTCAAGAACTTGTTGAGTGAGAAGGCATTATGACCTCCTGCTCAAGTACGAGCTTCAAAGGTAGTATTTTATTTTGTATTCCCCATATCTTCTAGTAAAATGCATGAGACACTGGCAACACTAGAAACCTACTAATTACTCTGCAGCAAAAAGAAAATAGTGTAGCAAACCTAAAGACATAACAACACAGAAAATAGCTATTAATAGATAGCTTGGGAAAATATAAATTGGGACCAAATTATAAATCCTTTTCTATGTTCATTAAACTTTTCTGGAAATTTAAAGACAATTTACACACTACTTAAGATATAAAATTATTAGCATTGTCTTTTTTTTTTTTTTAAGATCCAGAATTATTTACTTGCCAAGGTAGATAGAAAAAGATAAGAAATTTAAGAAAAAGTTCCAAAGCAATGGCTGTCTTTTATTGGATCTTTTTTTTTTTTTAAAGGTTTTAGCTATAGGGCGCGGGCGCTCACCAGAAAGAGAGACAGAAAACGAGAAGTCACCCGCGGGGGGGGGGGGGGGGGTGGCCACGCCACAATCCCCTCTCCTCCATTCTCCTTTCGGGATCCTGGGACTCGAACCGTGGTCAACTACATGGGAGTTCAGCGACATAGCCATTACACTAACTGCTGGTCCCTCTTTTATTGGATCTTTAAAACATCATGTAATGGTCTTAAAAATCATTCAGTACTTTCTTTCTAGAGGTTGGAAAACTCAGATCTTGTTCATCAGCCTGCTAATCTGTTCCCTTTTCAGAGACATAGATATCATCTAAAATTTTTCTTATATCCTTCTTTTTAATTGTACTGGCTTGCTGAATCAAAGCAGCTTAATTAGAAACAAGTTCAACATCATTTCCTTCAAAGATCGACTCATTTTTCTGGGCTTTAGATACTGAATCAGCAACACGTGGTCATATTCGAATCCTCCAGATATATTTTTCACCCAAGAAATTCTGGATTTCAACAAGAGAACCATTCTTTCAAATAACGATGTCGACGGGAAAATGAGCACACATGGACCTCGTCTTGTAATGGACGCCCAGTGTAACAGCCTTGACCATGTTCTGCCTGTGACTACTAATAGTGTGAACTGTAGCCAGTTCTGTTTCTCCACCGTTTGTCAGCTCAGAGCCTCTTCTCCTTTCCTAGGAGACTGAGCTCTACACTGATGTGACTGAACAAAGTCCCCTGACGGGCTTCTCAGGGGGGCCCTTCACAGTAACTACACGTCTATTCAAAGAGATGATGACATTTTCTGGGATGTTGACAGTCCGCTGAGAATGGTCTTCATTCTTGCACCAGACTTGACAAAAAGCTAAAACTATTAAGAGTCTAAAGTATTTCTTACATGTGACTATTTCCACCCAAAAGCAATCTACCTTAAACTTATGAGAACATTCTAAGAAAAGAGTGGAAACACATGCAACAGAACATATGGTCTGAGAAACATCAATTGTTATAATAAAATTCACTGTGTGGACACATATATAGCCTTATTTTCTTCAACAAAATCCTACATTGCTGTATCAAGAGACAATTCCATTACTGTCCCATATTAAGTGAATTCAGGTTCCTCAATGAATAAATAAAAATATTTAGAATTTGATATCTAAATTTAAACTTTCATTTTTGCTAACATGAATCCTGTTTCAAAGACACAGACCACTTTACTCAATACATACGCTACATATTATCTTGAACGAGATCAAAGGATAACAAGTAACATTCTAGGTACACTTCTATGCACTTCCTAAATAGTACATAGAAAAGTTCAATATACTTACTTTAAGTGTTGTGTTCCCTTGCTTAAATCTATAAGCAGTTCCCAGTATCTTGGGCCTTTAACTTTAATCTGTCAAAATAAATGTAAACACAGTCAATCCAAAGCTGAGAAAGTGCTATTTTTGACAAACTGAAACTCAAGTTTGCCAGAGGAAGTAATAACTCAACTGGAAAGAGACATCCAGAGGTTAACCAACTCCATTTCCAGCCAAAATGAGTATGAACCATATTCTGAGGCCATCCAACCTATCAATAAAGATCCCCAAGACAAGACTTGCTTCTGCTTCTCTGGACTACTCCTCCCTGTTGTTTTCCTGCTCTGTACAACATGAAAAGGGGTCTGTCTTCAGCTACCTTTAATGTTAAACTGTTCTGTTTAAACGTAGCCCTTAGATAGATCTCCCTAAACCATACCCAACATACCTGCTTCAAAAGATGGAGCTCTGGAAGAAGTGTAGGAGCCATCAGTTCCTCTTTCGTTTGCTCATACCACTGAGTGCCCTTTAAGAAGGTACAAGTACAGCCACATTCACAAAGTAGTCAGCTGGAACTACAAAGATGAAACATCTCCACTCTACACCTCCTCTTCCCCTGCAGTTGGCTCAAAGACTGTTACATGACATTCACTCCATTGTGATACCCAAGGCTTAGGGGCTAAAGTCTAATTCCTATACAGAGGGTTCATGACATCCCACTACTTTAAACCTCACAAGCCAGCAGTAGCAAAGGGCCACACTTACAAGGCTCTGGGTTTTTGTACATTTTGACTTCTCTGAGAATAAATTCCACTCGGCTGGCAAATCTCAGTCCAAATACTGTGTCCACCCACTGTGACAGCCTCTCCTGCCCCTGGGCTGGACAAGGACATTTCTCCTCTGCTCCCTCTGCATTCTCCTCATGCCTCCAGTTGTGACACTATCCTCAATGCATCCATACCTGACTCCCCAATGGATGGAACTTCCTCAAGGAATACGACAATGCCATCGCATTTTTGTAGCCCAGAGCCTAGCACAGTTTAGATATACTTAATAATTTGCTGAATAAAAGAATACATGACTTGTAATCTATTTGTGCATCTAAATGAAAGACCTCTCATCATATACCGAATTTTGGACTTTAAAGTATTCAACTAACAAATTTAAAAATTGTTCTAATTCAGCTAGTTTTGTAGCTACTACTAGTCAAGTAAAGTTACCAGGAATATTTTCAAAACATAAGCTTTAAAGACAAAATAGCAGGTAATGATCACTCAAAAACTACCACAGAGGAGGCTGAATGGCCTGACAGGATATATGACCACTTTGGAAGCTTCTATGTTTACGAGAGCTCATCCCACGATTATATTTGTGGCACAACACTTTTTAAATAGTTTGCCCTACAAAGATGAATGACTGGTTATAAAATTACAAGTAAATAGGAGGAAGAGCTACCTTGTAGGTAACTTCTAAGAGGGCATAGCAGGGTGTGTTTGTATCCACGTCAACGGGCACAAGGAGCCTTGGTTCTGCAGCCAGCACGTAGAGGTGCCGGAGCGCCTGGAGATGATACCTGTTCACAGGAAACAGAGGGCGGGAAACAAACGGGTGAGATCAGCATGAGCTCTATAATCTGCTGCAGCTTCCAAGCTGAAAGAGAACCAGAGTTGGTGTGATATCATCAAATGAATAGCAACATTAAAGATGACAAAGTTCATTTAAAAAGTATTGAAGAGGGCCGGCAGGTGGCATGGTGGTTAAGACATTGGACTCCCACATGGCCAAACTTGGTTTGAGTCCCAAACTCGATGGCTTGAAAATCACACCAGGGATGTGTTCGTACATGCCCAAAATCCGAGAGGAGACTGGACAACAGATTGCAGTATGGCCATCCCCCTACGGGGTAATTTCTCACTTTCCTTCTGTCTCACTCTCCCTCTCCCCAGTGAGTACATGTGCCCAGTGGTAGTAACATTAAAAAAAGTATAGAAGAAATTCTCTTTTGGGACCAGCAGTTAGAGTAATGGCTATGTCGCTGAACTCCCATGTAGCTGGCTGTGGTTCGAGTCCCGGACCCGGTGGCTTAAACTTACGCCGGGCATGTGTGCATGTGTCCCCAAGATCCCGAGAGGAGAATGGAGGAGAAGGGATTGTGGTGTGACCATCCTCCCCTGGGGCGTGATTTCTCACTTTCTGTCTGTCTCTCTCTGTCTTTCTGGCAAAAGCACATGCCCTATAGCAAAAACCTCACAAAAAAAAAAAAAAGAAAAAGAAATTCTCTTTTAAAAAATTACATATGTAGACTCCCACGTAGTCGACCACGGTTCACGTCCGGACCCGGTGGCTTAGAACTCACGCCGGGCGCGTGTGCATGCATGCCCAAGATCCCGAGAGGAGAATGGAGGAGAAGGGATTGCAGCGTGACCATCCCCCCGGGAGGTGATTTCTCGCTTTCTGTCTGTCTCTCTTTCTGTCTGGCGAGCGCACGCGCCCTATAGCAAAAACCTCTCCAAAAAGAAAAAAAAAAAGAGAAAAAATTGTCTTAACATGAAATATTTACTAATAAGTTGGCCACTTAAAAAAATCATTCCCTCTCAGGGCTGGCAGGTGGCATGGTGATTAAAGGTACTGGATGCCCACATGGCCAACCATGGTTCGAGTCCCAGACCTGGAGACATGCTTCTTGCTTTCCCTTTCTCTCTTTCTCTCTGTCTCTGGTCAAATTAAAAAATAATAATAAGAAGTGGAATCAAATAAATAAATACTTCTTTTTAAAAAAATTGGTCCCTCTCAAATATCCCTTTCTGCTTAATATAAGCATTTCTTTTCACCTTCTGAGATTTATTTTTAGTTCTTTATTTTTTCCTTTAAAGGTTGGTAGAGAAGAAGGATGAATACCAGTTTTCCTTAGTTAGCTAAGCTCTTCTATATGTACACGCCTGCACAAAAAAAAAATACACAAATGCATGCATGCAATGCACACACACACATATGCACGCACAGACACACTCTCCTGAAATACAGTACATCAAAGATTTATGGGTGAGGCCCAGTTTCTGTGACACAGGTGATGGCGCACCAGACTATGGAGCTGAAAGCCACACTGACTACGGTTTAAGTCCCCAGAGCGGTTGGCCTACAAACACACCAGGTATGTGCAGATCCTGGCAGGGTAGGGGACTAGAAGGAAGGGATCGCAGCATGGCTAAGCCCTGTGAATGGTCTCTTTCATATGTGAGTATACATGCTCTATCAAAAATTTTAAATTACAGATGGAATTGCGATTATTTTTCTCCATGTATATGTGCTTTTGAGTTTTCAAAAAATTATTTTAAAAGCCCGTAAGAGAAGGATAAAAATAAGACTTCAGGGGCCAGCAAGTGGCATGGTAGTTTTGGCACTGGACTTCCACATGGCCAACTACAGTTGGAGTCCTGCACCTAGTGGCTTGAAAATCATACTGGGTGCACGTATGTGTACATACCCAAAATCCCGAGAGGTAAATAGAGAAGAAGGGATTGTGACGTGGCCATCCCCCCAGGGGATGATTTCTCACTTTTGCTCTCTCTGTTTTCGCTTGGAATTAAACAACTACAACACAAAGGTATCATTTTGAACTCCTCTGGACTACTAACCGCTGTGTGATGAAATTTTCCCTAGAGATAATTTTGTTTGACCTATTTCTGGTTTAGAGCAGTTCTACAGATTTGACCATCTGTCTGAATGGTCAGTCATCAGGTGTCCAAAATTGTCTTCTTATCTAATACTTTGTAAAAGAAACATCCTGAAAGATTTAGCCAGGAAGATAACGAAGTTCAGGAACAGAGTAATACTAATTTGAAAATAAGTGCATGATAAGAAAATACAACAAAATTATTCCCTTAGGGAACTTACAAAATACCATGTGGAAGAAAGACTCACTAGACTCACCGGTTGTCAGTGCTGTGAGCTGGGAAGTGTGGGTAAAGGGCACAGAGAAGAGCAGCAATGGAAGAGTTCGATGTACTCAGAGAATACCTACAAAGCAAATTTGGTAGGGACAGAGGTGATTAGTTATATTGTGTATACTTTCTAAGCATTCTTGAGAATCAGGAAACGGGGGCACAGTACCAGGGCATATTTATGAGATTCTTTGATAAACAATTGTGTCGATGTTTTGAATATTTCACTTTTCAGTTAGTCCTTAAGACATTTGGATATCTAGTCTTTAAAGCAGAAGTAATACCCCACAACTATTAAATTTCATCCCTTGAAGTATTATGAATGGTTTTGGACTAGTGAGGACTGTGAATGCAATCCAAGAAATCATAAAAACTCAGAGTTACATAAAAAGTATGTCACCTTCTCCTGTTTTACATATACCTATTTATAGAATTATGAGCCTGATTTTTAAAAAAAGGGTAAACTAGATATTTTTAAACATTATTTTTGTTTCTATAAAGCGTAAGTATTTCTTTAGCATAACAGACTAAATAAACCAAAGTTATCATTTAAAAGTTATAACAAATATAATTATTCTTCTAAATATAATTTCTTCCTCATCAATATGATAAGCTTTTCTAGTAAAGGCCACATTCTCTTAATAAAGGATTATTTGAAATTTTCCTTAGTTTACATTATTTTACTGTTGCTGAAATTTAGTACAGCAAAAAGATGAATTAGTTTGAAGATCTAGTTTTTCTCACAATATTTTGAAATAAAGACGGTACATAGATAGAATCACAGAAAACCACTTTTATAGCTATTCAATATAAATACACATATTTATTACATATATACACACACATGCACATGCAAATTTCTTTCCCTGTCCATCTTTTTTAATAATTAGAGTATCAAAAAAAGAACTTAGCGTTGATGATACATACTCATATATTTAATAAATTAGGAAAAAAGAAATTTCAGAATTTAAGCAAGGAGCAAGGAAAATAGGCATGTGCACCGAACAAAAGTGACAGATGCTGAAAAGAAGAGCAATAGGATCTGGCCACTGATGTTGTTTGTGAACTTTCTGAAATGTGGTTTGGGAGAAGAGTACAGTCTTTAAATAGCCAGGAACAAGAGGTGGTGCACTGAAGTGCTAAGTTACAGCTCTCCTGACTAGCGCAGGATGCCGAGGATGTCAGAGAGAGGGTGCTACTTCTGAGTAGGGCATAAACTGATAAACTGAGCAGAGACACATTCAGAGTGTGATGCCCCTACATAAGCTAAGAGGTGGTCAGAATGTCAAGCACTTACAAAACCAAGAAGTCACTTAGAGATCTTATTCACGATATGCTTCTCTCCTTTGAGGAAAAACATACATATTCATTTACCTTCCTCCTCCTAAAAACAGAAGTCCAAGGGCCATGTGGTGGGCTAAGTGAAAGCCATAGTTCATTTCGCCCCCCGTTTTCATGTGTAAAAAGCGACAAAGCTGCAAAACCTTCAAGTTCCCCGAGCCGGCCATTACCATGGCAAGAGACAGCAGTACCACACTCAGGCAAGTTTCCAGGTTGTAAGGCCCTGTCTGAGAACACGGAACAATGACATGGCTGTAACTGCTACATTACCCTCTTTATTATCAAGACTAAATGCACCACCATTATAATACTATCAACGTGTGCAACTTGAAAAAAAAACTTTAAAAATTAATATTTTATCTGATCATGAAATGTAAATTTAACATAAAAAATCCAGAAACTGAAATACTAAGATGGAAATAAATGTTTGGAAATGCACCACCCAAACAGAACCAGTGGTTAAAATTTTGGCTTTTTTTCCTGAATTTTCCTTTATCAATATATATTTTCTTCAAATAAAATTGAGATTATTACTATACATGATATTTTTAACTTTTTTTGTAGTCTGTTACAATATAAACAATCTTCATGTACAAATTCTTATACAATATTATTTTTATAGGTTCGCTGTTTAAGAATGTATTAAGATAACAAAATCAAATTTACTTTAAGTATTGACTTTTTGTACTTTCTAATTTTTTCATATTATAAATAACATTACATAGATCTAAGTGGTTTTCACCAAGAAATAAATTCTTGCACTCATCCTATGATCAGAGAAGCAGTGCCTTAAAAATGACTGACATTACTAAGCACTAATAATTTGTTAAGCATAATTTCAGGTTGGTCTCATAGCAGAGATTAGGTACTACACAGAGTAAGCCAGATCCCACATGACTGACCAGGGTTCCAGTCCTGGCCCCACTGGTTTGACACCAGGCACATATGTACATGCTCAAGATCCTGACAGGATGTAGAATTGGAGGAAAAAGGACGGTGGCATGTCCAGGCTCTGTTGGGAGATGCTTTCTCTCCTCCTACCTTCTTTCACTCTCTATTTTATGCATGCACATTCATCCACCGACATATAATAAATCTCCAAATTTTAGAACTGAGATATCATTACATGAAATATGACAATCCAGAAACGCCACGACTTTTCTTATTTATTCCCATGTCACAAGAATTAGGTATTTGTCCATTCTTCAAATGTGTTCCTATTCTCACCTAACTAACAACCCAGAATAAAATATAAAGGTGAGCCAATGCTTCAAATCCCCCATTCAAAAATCAAATAGCTGATATATTTGACAACTTATTAGTAACTGAATTATCAATGACTTTTCTTCCAAGTTTCATTTTATTACCAAAAAGAATCATAAAAAGACTTACTACAGAAGCATTAGGTGCAGACAGATAAGTCATAAAATCCTTTGCAAATTTATGCTAGAAAAATAAAAGAAAAAATTCAAAGTTAAAAGAATCATCTTAAGGCTTAAAAAAAAAACAAAATAGAAGACAGTAAATCACGATGCTTCTTACCAAACAGTTAAATGCTGATAAGTTTTCTGAGCCAGCAAATCGAAAACCCAGAGATAAACAGGCTCCAGCAATTATGTAGACATGTGCTTGCCTGAAACAGATGAGAAATTTAACATCACCATTTTTCAGCTTTAAAATTCATTAGTATCTTGGGGCCAGCAATTGGTGTAATGGCTATGTCGCTGGACTCCCATGTAGTTGACCACAGTTCAAGTCCTGGACCTGGTGGCTTAAACTCACGCTGGGCGTATGTGTGTGCGTGCCCAAGATCCCAAGAGGAGAATGGAGGAGAAGGGATTGTGGCGTGGCCATCCCCCCTTGGGGGTGATTTCTTACTTTCTGTCTCTCTGTCTCTGTCTTTCTGGTGAGTGAAAGCATCCTATAGCAAAAACCTCTTTAAAAAATAATAATAAAATTAAACTCATTAGTATCTATTAGGATAAAAAAAATATTTTGCTCACTAAACATTCCCTCTAGAAATGCTCAAGTGTGCCTCTATTATATCAGCAGATACCAAAAAAATTTTTTTCAGAAGAAACACCATTGTGACTCTTACTGATGAAGTATGCCTCTTGCCTACACTGTTTCATATTCAGCAAAAAAAGATAACTTAAAAAAATGATTGCCAATTTTTTTGGACAGAAAGGATAAAGGAAGAATATATACACATTAAATTTCTATTACTGCAGCAGCTCGGCCGGCAGGAGGAGCAGTAGGGTTTATCCGCTCAACTCCACAAAGGCTCTAGGTGTGCCACAGCCTCTCAGGCTCCTAGCACACACCCTGTCCGCAGCCAAGATGCCCAAGAGGAAGGTCAGCCAAGGAAGAGCCCAAGAGGAGATCAGCGAGGTTGTAGGCTAAACCTGTTCCTGCAAAAGTGGAGACGAAGCCAAAAAAGGCGGCAGGTAAGGATAAATCTTCAGACAAAAGAGTGCAAACAAAAGGGAAAAGGGGAGCAAAGGGGAAACAGGCTAGAGTGGCCGAGACACTAAAGAAGATTCACCTGCAGAAAATGGAGAAACTAAAAATGAGGAGAGTCCACCCTCTGATGAAGCAAGTGAGAAAGAAGTCAAGTCTGAGTAATGTCATATATCATGTCTTATCAATGGTCCTTGACTCCCTTCTTGTATAATCCAGAAGAATATTTTTATCAACTATTTTGTAAATGCAAGTTTTTTAGTAGCTCAAGAAACATTGTCAAGAAGGAGAGAATCCCACCTTATCCCATTTTTTAAGTATAAATGCTTTTTTAAAAAAGAGGTGAAATCATTTACTGGTTGTTTATTTTTAGTACAACTAGAAAATAGTGGGATATTGACTTATAGGAGGCTTTGACTCTCCTGCTTGTCAGCTTAACATTCCATAGGTGGGGGCGGGTGGGTAGTTTTTTATCCTAAATACAAAGCTCACTAAATGGGGGACAAGCAGTAAGCATAATGACTATGTCGCTGAACTCCCATGTAGTCGACCGCGGTTCAAGTCCCGGATCCAGTGGTTTAAACTCACGCCAAGCGTGTGTGCATGCGTACCCAAGATCCCAAGAGGAGAATGGAGGAGAAGGGATTGCGGCGTGGCCATCCCCCCTAGGGGGTGATTTCTCGCTTTCTATCTCTCTGTCTTTCTGGCAAGCGCACGTGCCCTATAGCAAAAACCTCTCAAAAAAAGCATACTAAATGGTGGTTTGGAGTCACAATCATGCATTTAATGTGTCTTAAATATTTTAAATTACTTCTACTGTGTTTTTTAGTAGTATTGTTTCCTAAAGAAAACCACTCCTTGATTGTTGCTCTCCCTGTCAGAATTGTGTGCACTCTGTAACATCTTTGGTCATGGTAGTCCAATTTTTCTAAAAAGTTTGTTAATGTGCTGTGAAAGATTGGAAATTTGAGTATGTAGTGTGTATCATACTAAATTGTGATTTGGTGGGACCTACATAACAGCTTTCAGTATCTGAAGACAGTGGTTCTTGATATCATCTTAAGGAAAATTTGCCTACGAATTTAAAGCTGGAATGTCACTGGAATAACTTAAAAAGAATCACTGTACTTAGCTTTTTAGATTTTTGGTACGTATATTAAGAACTGCGTACAAACTGAAATGTCTGTACTGATCCTTGACACAACCCATAAATCTCAATTACAAAAAAAAAAATTCCATTTGTGTTGTGTGAAGGCAAGAGCTCAACACTTCAGAGAGCTTATTTAAAAAATAAATAAATGAATAAATGCAACCACGTGAGTACCTAATAAGCAAAGGTTAGATGCATGGGGATTCAGAATTACTCAAATCAAGTACAATATTACTCCTACATTGCATATTTAAATTTATTTATCCAATTGAAGCTAGGACAGCTAACTTGTACTACACATTATATTACTTACGACAAAGTTTCCAAATTCAAATCCTCTGAGCAAGGCAATTCAATTTCACTGAGAGAGATACTATTTTCTCTTATAATCTGTCAAGAAAGAAAGCAAGAATATTTGGACATCAGCATTCTAGTTACATTTAATAATTTGAAGAAGAACATACTGCTTATCATGGCCATAAAATAAGCTTTAATAAATCATTTCATTCAAAGGTATAACTGTAATCACAATGAATACAATCAAATAAAAATAACAGAATAGGACTAAACAAATATTAACCTGACTACTTCAGCATATTCTGAGTCAGTAGCAGTAAATAATAGTTCACACCAGTCCACTGAAATAGAAAGACGGGGTCAGCAGGTGGCGTGGTGGTTAAGGGCACTGGACTCCCACATGGCCGAATGCGGTTTGAGTCCCAGACCTGGTGGCTTGTTTTCTCAATTTCTCTCTCTCTCTCTCTGGTGAAATTAAAAACTAATAATAACAGATGGAATTAAATAAACAATTTTAAAAAATTGTCACAAGGTAAAATAACACCTTAGGTAAGTGTATACTTAATTAACATTAAAACATTAGAGTACTTTGGTATATTTCATTTTTTTTTAACTGTAATATCCAGAGATCGGTGGCAGAAAAGGCAGGCAACGTTCTATGCTCGATCTTAACATGAAAGTTCCTATGTGTCTTCAAGAGATACCATAATGATCAATATTGCCTTCATAAAAAATATTCTATAGAATTTTGAAAAATACCACAAGAAATCACAATAATGCTATTAAAGATATAATAATCTTTATTTTATAGACTTACTTGAGGAACATTGCTGTCAACCCACTTGGAATTTGGTAAAATATCATCCCACAAAATCAGGCATCGAGCAAGTGTCTTAAAAATGCAATATAGATGAAATTAATTAGAGCAGGTGAAGTTCATAGTTTTATAACAATAATATTAAATAAAACAGTTTCAGAATCAGTTCCCAGAACTAGCAGGTGGCATGGTGGTTAAGGCGCTGGAATCCCACACGGCTGATCACTGTTCCAGTCCTGAACCAAGCAAGTGGCTTTCTCTCTCTCTCTCTCTCTCTCTCTCTCTCTCTCTCTTCCCCCTCTCCCTCTCTCTCTCTCTCTCTCGTCAAACTGAGGAAGAATAATAAATAAAATTAAATAAATAATCTCTTAAAAAAAAAGAATCAGTTCCCAATGGAAGACAATTAAAAATAAAAAACAAGTATATAATATGAATCTCAGCTACTTACTAAAATAAAAGATTTATGGGACCAGCAGTTAGCGTGATGGCTATGTCACTGGACTCCCATGTAGTTGACTGTGGTTCGCATCCCGGACCCAGTGGCTTAAAACTCACGCCGGGTGCGTGTATGTGCATGCCCAAGATCTCGAAAGGAGAATGGAGGAAAAGGGGTTGCGGCGTGGCCATCCCCCCGGGGGTTGATTTCTCGCTTTCTATCTCTGTCTCTCTATCTGTCTGGCGAGCACATGCGCCCTATAGCAAAAATCTCTCCAAAAGATAAATAAATAAATAAAAGATTTAGTTTTTGCGGGCAGCAGGTGGCATAGTGGGTAAGGCACTTTACTCCCACATGGGTGATCACAGTTCAAGTCCAAGACCCAGAAGTTTGGAAATCAGGCTGGGCATGAGTGCGTACACACCCAAAATCCTGAGAGGAGAAAGGAGAAGAGATTGCAGCATGTCCACTCCTCCTGGGAGTTGATTTCTCACTCTCACCCCATCTCTGTCTCTAGCTCTGTCTCTCTCCAACAAGCACACAAATCCTATGGCAAAAACCTGAAAAATAAATACTTCGTTTTTAACAAGGAAAAACTAAAACTGAGTTGATCATCATCAAAGTTTAGAGAGGTTGGATGGGGACCAGCAGGTGGCATAGTTAAAGCGCTGGACACTTCCACATAGTCAACCATGGTTCGAGTCCTGAATCTGGTGGCTTGCTTTCTCACTTCCTCTCTCTCTGTCTCTTGCTTTCTCGCTTCCTCTCTCTCTCTCTGTCTCTCTCTGGTCAAATTTAAATGAATGAATAAATAAAATTAAATAATTATTAAAAAAAAGTTTAGAGAGGTTGCAGAGGACTTTTTAAAATTTGCTCTATAAAAGAAAATTTTCAAAGAAAAGAATTATAACTGTTTATATCATAATTTAAAGACTTTCAAATAATTTTAAACATTAAAAAAAGAATAGGGAGGTGCTAGCAGGTGGCATGGTGCTTAAAGGTGCTGGACTCCCACATGGCCAACTGTGGTTCGAGTCCTGGACCTGGCAGCTTGCTTTCTCACTTTCTCTTTCTCTCTCACACTCTGTCCCTCTCCAGTCAAATTAAAATAAATAAATGAATAAATAAAGCTAAATAAAATAATTCTTTAAAAAAAAGAATACGGAGAAAATTTTAGTCACTTATGTCAAACTGTTAGTGTCAACTAATACAACCTTATCAGTATTATACATCCTTAACAGTAATCAAAAAGTGTAAATTACAGCAGTAATAAAGTCCTAATTACTTGTGGCGTTTTGGGAAGTTTTGAATAATTTGAGATGCTGAAATGCTACTCCAAGTATTATGTATCACTGTGGTTACTTTTCTTGGTATTCCTAAGTTATATTTGGAAAATTTCAAAATAACATTATCAATGAGATATACATGACAAGTAAAAAGGAGCCAGCCCTGGCACAGTAGTTAAGAAGACTGTATCCTTAACTGATCCTTAACTTAGCTGACTGCATAATTTGAGTCCCAGACTAGATTGCTTGAAAAAAAAAAAAAAAAACACGCCAGGCACATGCATGTTCATGCCCAAAATCCTGAAAAAAAGAGAGAAATGAGGGAACCAGCAGTTAGCATAATGGTTAAGTTGCTGGACTCCCATGTAGTTGACCGCGGTTCGCGTCCCGGACCCGGTGGCTTAGAACTCACGCCAGGTGCGTGTGCGTGCGTGCCCAAGATTCCGAGAGGAGAATGGAGGAGAAGGGATTGCGGCATGACCATCCCCTCTGGGGGGTGATTTCTCACTTTCTGTCTCTATGTCTCTCTCTGTCTGTCTGGCGAGCACACGCGCCCTATAGCGAAAAACCTCTCCAAAAAAAAAAAAAAAAAGAGAGAAATGGAAGAGAGGGCATTGTGTCCTGATCATGCCCCATGGGACGCTTTCTTTCCTCTCTCTCGCCAGCGAATGCAGACACCCTGTGGCAAAATTTTAAGGAAAAAAAAAAAAAACATAAAAGGGCTGAGTCGCTGTGACACGGTGGTAACGCTGGCACTTAGCAGAGCTGTTAGACCTATGGATCCCATGGTTCAGATCCTGGGTAGGCCTGAAAGACAGGCCTGATGTACACATGGGCATTCAAGACCCTGAAGAGCTGAAGGCTGGGGAGAGAGACTAGCAGAATGAAGAGCATGATCAAGGGTGCTTTCTCTCTCCTGCACATAAATGTGCTACCATAAAAAAAATCTAGAAAGTAAAAGGTTCTCTTAGACATTTACATTTACAAGCTCAATTTGAGAGCCAAAAAATAGACTCCTCATGCTAATGGAGATGAAAAATAACAAAGCACCATACCCTAAGCAAGAGAAATTCTGGTTTCACAAAGTCCAGCAAATACATAGTATCAGGAGCTCGAAGCCAATCTGCGATGGATCTGTTGGTGGAGAACATCAGTGAGCATTATGGCTTTCAAGTAAGAGGCAAGATAATCACGAATCTCAAGACATATTTAAAACATTTTTCCCCATTTCAAAACTGCTCTATTTTTTCCTATCTACTTGAATAATATTTATGTATATATGAATCTATGTCTTACTGTAATATAAGCTCCACAGGGCAGATATGTTTAGTTTTACTCACTGAAATACACTTGGTGACCAGAAAGTGCTGACATTCTCCCAAATAGTAGGTAAGCAATACATATTTTAGCCACTTCGTTAACTCTATACACACTTCTTCTAAGAGGAAGAATTTAGAGCACTAAAAAGCTTCTTGAATCTTAGAATATTTTCAAATTAAAAGACTTAAAACATGGTATCTATCTCCTACCCAAGTTACTCTTCTATGCAAAGTATAATGGAATAAACTGAAGGTTTACTACCAAGTGTCAACACTAATTATAGGGGGCTGGGAAGGTAGAAGTTTCGCTTATTAGGAAATTTCTTGAACTAAGCAGAATTTTTCTTTTTGGTTATTTTTTGTTATAGGGCAGGTGCACATGCCAGAGAGTAAGACTGAGAGAAAGTGAGAAATCACCCCTGGGGGAGGGAAATGGCCACACCAATCCCTTCTCCTCCAGTCTCCTCTCAGGATCTTGGGCAGACATGCACACACAGCTGTTGTGATTTTCTTTTCTGTTCTTTTTTTTTCTTTCACATTTTTGCCATAGGTTGCAATGTGCTCACGAGAGAAAGAGGGAAAGAGAGAGACAGACAGAGAAAGAGGAAAAGTGAGAAATCCTCTCCCCCAAGGGGGATGGTCATGCCACAATCCCTTCTTCTCCATCCTCCTCTCAGGATTTTGGACACACACACACACAGACACATGTGCCCGGCAGGAGTTTTAAGCGACTGGGTCTGGGACTCGAATCACAGTCAGCCATGTGTGATCCAGTGCCTTTACCTTCACACCATCTGCTGGCCTGCAAAAACCATTTTTATAAATGGTAGCCAAGAACAAAATAATGCTAAGTGTCTCCTAACTAGTCTTCACAATGACATGCAAAGTAGTGGAAAGGAACTTGGCATTATTTGGATGGCAGCCATATCAATTATAAAAAAAAAATTAATAGAATTTAGTAATTATATTGTCAAAATTGCAAAATATATTATTTCTAGAAAGAAACCTATAAAATTTATAGTGTTTGAGAGAATTAAAATTAGGGTGATCTAGCACAGGAGAAATGAACACAATTTAATTTTGCTAAGATGAGAAAGAACATCACCGTCACGGCGGGAATGGAATGGTGTAGTGCAAATACCTGTTATTGGTTTTTAAGTATATCATAGCCAACGCTAGAGTTGCACCAGGACAGGTAACATCCACATTTATGGTATCTCCTTCCTGTTGAAAGAAAAGTTTATTCACGTCAAAGTGTTCTGAATTATAAAAATTCTTCTAAGCACTAGCCCCTAAAACTAACAATATTTACGAGGGTTGGTATGAAAACCACTATTTTCAAATTACCTTCTCAGCTTCTGGAATTTTCATCTGTTACTGATTTGAACTTACCTTGATTTGGTAACTTGGAGATTTATGCTTCTCCCTGTGCATTCCTGCTTGGAAGCGCCTATGACCTCCAACCATGTACTGATAAAGCTGCTCAGGCACGTTGAGATCAGACATCCCTATCAAATTACTGCCATGCTGGAAAACAGAACAGACACGTGAAAAGACATCTTCTGGGAAGATCTATAATACCCATAACTTCAAAGCAGGGTATTTTGGGGTTTTCCTCAATTTACATAAACATTCCTCAGGAGTTATATTCAAACTTATTAATTCTCATAAAAATTATATATTTAAGTACTTTCATTTCATAAAGTACAAAAAAGCTTTAAAATAAAGTTAATCACACTTAACAACATAGTAGTATTAGGGACGTAAATGAAGCCTGATCTATGAACAACTGAAAACTTTCATACTCTTCCTATTGTTTTCCAGTAACGATAACTATAACAACTTATTGAATGCTCACTCTGGGCCAGGTACTAATCCGTGTTTAACATGAATTAACTTAATTCAACAACCCTACCACATAGCTACAGATAAACTCCCACTTTACAGATGAGGAAAGTGAAGCACAGAGGGATTAGACCCCAGGTTACAAAAGTAGTGAGAGGCAGGGTTAAATGTAAAGCAACTCGGCTTTGCTCAGCAGGCCACGGAGCACACGACTCGGTAGGCAGTAACGTAGTTAGATGACTTAACTCATCTAGAATACAGGTGCCAGTTCTTAGTTGAGACTCTTCCACTGCAGCACCAACATCTTTTGCTCAGGTACCAAATGTGAAGTCAAAACCCCAAAAGATGGTGGGACCAGCCGTTAGTATAATGGCTATGTTACTGAATTCCCACGTAGTTGACCGTGGTTTGAGTCCCAGACCAGGTGGCTTAAACTCACACCGGGCACGTATGCGTGCATGCCCAAGATCCCAAGAGGAGAAAGGAGGAGAAGGGATTATGGCGTGGCCATCTCCCCTAGGGGGTGATTTCTCGCTTTCTGTCTCTCCATCTCTGTCTGTCTGTCTGGCGAGCGCGCACGCCCTATAGCAAAAACCTCTCAAAAAAAAAAAAAACAAAAAAAAAACCAAAAGATGGTCAAACACAGGGTGGATTTTCAGAGTGCACGTAAGAAAAAGTTCATTCCATCACAACTTTCTTTATATCATTTAGCTTGACCAAAGCACTGAATTGGTGGTTCTTCAAGGGAACCACATTCCAAGTGAAATAATCATTTAATAAATGTCGTTGGTAATTCTGTATATATCTCTTAGATGAAAGTAAAGAAGGGGCAAGCTGATATTACATTTTGTCACAAAGGAAATGCTACTATGTGTGAACTGGGTTACACAGTGAACACCAGGATGGCAAAAAACGGTCAAACTTTATTTGTAGCAACATCTACTAGAGGCACCTAAGGCTTGCAATCAGATACATTTTCTCTAGTTTCTGTTTCCTACATTACTGCCTTCTGAGTAGGCATCTCCGTGGCCTGCTGAGCTAAACCGAGTCACTCACATTTAACCCTGCCTCTCACTACTTTTGTAACCTGGGGTCTAATCCCTCTGTGCTTCATTTTTCTTATCTACAAATGGGGTTTATCTGTAGTGGGCCATCATTTCTTCAACTCTTTTCAAAAACTTCATTCCCTTAGTTCAGTCATGAGCACTTAAGTGTAAGCTAGAGGGAAAGAAATCTTAAAGCCCAGTGAGGGGACCAGCAGATGGCGTAATGGTTAAATCACCATCTCCCATGTTGTTGACTGTGGTTAGAATCGTGGACCCTGCAGCTTAAAACTCACACTGGGCATGTGTGCGTGCATACCCAAAATCCAAAGAGGGGAGTGAAAGACAAGGGACTGCGGTGTGGCCATCCCCCCTGGGGGGTGATTTCTCACTTTCTGTCTCTCTGGAGAGTGCACAAGCCCTATAGCAAAAAATCTGTCTTAAAAAAAAAAAAAAGAGCACAGTCAGCACTATAAGCCCTCTCCTTTCACAAATCTGGGGCTCTGAAAAATACCCAGAAGGAGTGGGACTCAAACTGGGTTGCAGCACACATAATGGCATTCAGAGTTCAGTGTCCAGGCTAGTCACGTCAACACGGACATGTCATAACTGAAGTGCAGGGAAGCATGGACTCTGCTTACCCCCAAGCAGACCATGCCCAGGGCCAAGCCAGCGGCTAAGGAGTAGGACTCTCTGTCAGTGCAGTATTCCATTTCGGGACCAGGAGGCCGTCCTGTAAAAAAGAAAGCAATATCATTCAAGCCAGCCTCTTCAAACCCCAACTTGTAACAATTTTAAAGTTCACTTTCTAGTAAGTTTCATAAGATATAGTGATTCAATATAACACCACTGAGAAAGTTAGGACACCATCACAAATGGTGTCCATAGCTGTCAGTTTACTACAAAACAAAGTCCCCAAATGGTTCTTTTAATTTGCAAAATTAAGCCTTTATCAGCAATGACTTCCAAATACTTGAAACCTAGAGTTTTACATTCACACATACACACACGCACAATCACTATGAAGCAGAATGTGATGTTATGCTGTATTGGTTTTCATCAACAGTTACTGGTTCATACTACTTGGCCTTTTATCCTTGGTTCCTGAAGTACCAAGTGAAGTCATAGAACTGATCATAAAGAAATTAAAACTCTCGCTCCAGAGGGTGCTGCAGACACAGGTGGAAGGAATGCTGCATAGAGAGGCCAAGATGAACGTGCAAAACCAGGCTTTCTGGGTTTTCCCCAAGCCTATCACCATTAGATCACACCCTTTTGTACAGTCACATTTGTATGCAATTGTCCATGCTTCAACCATGACTAGGCAATGAAGTCTCCAAAAAAGTAAACAAGACAGGGTTAGGAGAGCTTCCAAGAGTTGAAAATGCGGGGGCCAGCAGATAGCGTGGTGGTTAAGGGTGCTGGACTCCCATATGGCCGACCGTGGTTTGAATCTTGGACCTGGCAGCTTGCTTTCTCACTTCCCCTACCCCTCACTCTGTCCCTCTCTGATTTTCATTAATTAATTAATTAATTAATTAATTAATTAAAGTTAAATAAAATAATTCTTAAAAAAAAAAAAAAAAGAGCTGGGGGGGTCAGCAGGTGGTACGGTGGTTAAGAGTGCTGGACTCCCACATGGCTGACCATGGTTCAAGTCCAGACCGGGAGGCTTGCTTTCTCACTCTCTCTCTCTCTCTCTCTCTCTCTCTATCTCTTGCTCTCTCTGTCCCTCTCTGGTCAAATTAAAATAAGTAAATAAATAATAAAGTTAAATAAAAAAAATAAAATTTAAAAAAAAAAAAAAAAGAGCTGAACCTGTGAAGGTCCCAGGGGTGCTCATGCCCCATCCCACATGCCTTGCCCTCTGTGACTCTTCATCTGTACCCTTCGTAATAGCCTTTACGATAAACCAGTAAAGGCTGGTGTTTCCCTGAGTTTTGTGAGCTGCTCTAGCAAATTAATCAAACCCAAGGAGGGAGTATGGGGACCCTAATTTATAGCTGGTTGGTCAGAAGCACAGGTAAAACAATCTGGGCTTTGTGACTGATATCAGAAACGGGGGCAGTTTTGAGAACTGAGGCTTCAACCTAAAGGATTTTACTCCACCTTCAAATAGTTAAGTGAACTGAATAAGAGGACACCTAGCGGGTATCCACTGCTTAAGAATGGACTGCTTTCTTGACCTATGGGAGAAATCCCTGCAATTGGTCACAGATGTCTTCTGTGTTGACCTGCGGTGTGAAAGTAAAAAAACAAGTAACATTTTCCCCTTTAAATTAGGAAAAATAATGTTTTAAAGGGAAGAATATTCAAAAAATCTTTAATTTTTAATCTTTTATATCTTATTTTGTTTGGTTATTTTTCTAACTCATTCATTAAATGTGGTAAAACATGTTAAAATAACAACAATGAATTAAAAAAGGACTTTATGCTTTGAAGTTGTTACATACTGTGTTTTTAGACATTTTTCTGAATCTAGATAATACTGAGCCCTACCAACACTGATCCTAATAGTTTGGCTGGATGTAAGATTCATATTTTTAAAAAGTACCCATAACTCTGACTCTACCCCTCAGAACAACAAAATGCTATTACATAGAGCCAGGCCACAGTAGCACACTCTGGTCACCACTACTACATGGGAGGCTGAGGCCACATAAGAGACAGGGGTTTGATACCCCCAACAGGGCACAGTGGCATAAGCCTAAACTCTCAGCAACTCAGAAGGATGGCAATGTAGTAAAAAAGAAAGAAAATGTATAGACTACTCCCTCTGAAAATCTGCAATTCCAGAATATTATCCTGGGGGCAGAGGAGATGCAAAAGAAGAAAAAATTACACAAAGGTCATCATTATAATGTTTATACATAACAGCAAAGAGTTAGAAACAACCTAAAACGTCTAGAAAATAAAATTAAAAAAACTTAAGTATTGGGTTGTTGGAAAAGTCATAATGCATTTTTCATAGAAAAACATAAAAAAGTCATGACTTTTGCCAACAACCCAATATTTTACAAAATGTCAACTCGATGACGGGGACCAGCAGTTAGCGTAATGGCTATGTCGCTGGACTCCCACGTAGTCGACCGCGGTTCGAGTCCCGGACCCGGTGGCTTAAACTCACGCCGGGCGCGTGTGCGTGCGTGCCCACGATCCCGAGAGGAGAATGGAGGAGAAGGGATTGCGGCGTGGCCATCCCCCCTGGGGGGTGATTTCTCGCTTTCTATCTCTCTGTCTCTCTCTGTCTGTCTGGTGAGCGCACGCGTCCTGTAGCGAAAACCTCTCCAAAAAAAGAAAAAAAAAAAAAAAGTCAACTCGATGATACAAAATAGTTAAAACAATGATATACCAAAGAGACAGAATAAAAAGGATGTACATTTGGCAGTAATTAAATAAAAGCATATACAGAACTGAATCAAACATCAAATTCTCTACATGTAACATGAAGGAGGAGTTAAGGTATGGCTGTGAGATTGTATAGTGACATAAGACATCATCATGATTCAGCCAAAGAAAGTTCAATTACCCCATAGACGAACAAGCTTTAAACACCCAGTGCTGAGTACGCTCTGAATAACTGTTCCAGATCAACAATTTATGCTACTGTTCACTTTGGTGTCAGAACATTCCAGCTTTCTGAATAATTTGTCATTACAGTAGGCTAAATTACTGGTTCCTGTCTCCACTACCTGGCAGTGCTTAGGTACATCTACCTACACCTTTGACATGCCCTCAAAGAGGACCAGGCCACGTAACTGGCTCTGGCCTGGGATCTTAGCCAGCACAATGGAAGCAAAGATCTAAAATGTACTCTCATTATCTGGTTCTCTCTCTTACAAGTCCAACATCACCATGAGAAAAACATATCATCTATCCTGGGTCCCACAATAAGGCTCGTGAAGAAAAACCAGAGTAGCTGACCCACAGAACTACAGCCCGAAGCAGAAATGCCCGGGCCAATTCTATAGTCATTTGCTATGAAGCATTATTGTGGCAATAGCTGAATGACACAATCATACTAAAGAATAATACATCTTCAACAATATATTCTGAAATATATCTAGGAAAGGTCTTCAACAGGTCAGAACAGAACATATGTGTATAAGTTCTTAACTAAACTACAGACATAGTAATCATGCCAATAGCATTTCTGTTGTCAGAAAAAGTTAACGACAGGAACCAGCAGTTAGCGTAATGGCTATGTCGTTGGACTCCCATGTAGTCAACCGCGGTTCGAGTCCCGGACCCGGTGGCTTAAACTCACGCTGGGCATGTGTGCGTGTGTGCCCAAGATCCTGAGAGGAGAATGGAGGAGAAGGGATTGCAGCGTGGCCAATCCCCCTGGGGGGTGATTTCTCGCTTTCTGTCCCTTTGTCTCTCTCTGTCTTTCTGGTGAGCACACGTGCCCTATACAAAAACCTCTGCAAAAAAAAAAAGAAAAAGAAAAGAAAAAGTTAACCCAAAGCATTTCAAAAAAGTTGTGGGCACCTTACCATTTCCAAGTTCCTCACTAACATACCCACCAGTACATAAAGGAGAAAATTAGAAATCAATCACTTCCATTCTGTTGTAAGTGCTGGTGTCTAACAGAATAAACACTGTAAGAGTATGACCAAAACCATCAACTTTTGAGTTTTAAGTACAGGTCACTGCTAGACATTGCCTGGTAAAGACACAGCAGAATAAACAACATGCATACATGATTAAGATCGTTGGTACCTCATCAAATGTGAACACTGGAGCTTAATAATGGATTGGCCAAATAAATACAGAGGCTAATGACCTGCACAGTAATATAAGCCTTTGAAAGCATTACTTGCAGTTTTTGTTTTTGTTTTTTAGTACCTGGCCATACTATAATCACAAAAGCCGCTGTTGTTTCCCCTTAATTTTTATTATTTTATTATCATTTTTGCTTGGGTGCATGTAGAGTAGGCGTGAGCCCAAGCAAAATGAGTACATGCCTAGGAAGATTCACCATTATTAATCCCATACCTATTTCAGCCAACAGGACTTCCGCAGTGTGTCTGTGAGCTGTCCCTTGATATACCAGGCCGATACCCACCACAGCAGCCACTTGGACATTGTGAGGAACGTCAAGCTCTGTAGACGTTGGGGGTAAGAGGGCAGGTATGTGAATGCTTAGAAGCCGAGTAATTGACATATCCATAGTGCCCAGTTTTGCAGCAGAAACACCAAGTAGCAATCCAATGCTTGTCATTTCATGGCCCTAAAACAAAACGAGAATGGAACTTAAGAGTCAGTATCAAAACAAATACATAGTTTTAAGTAAAATACTGCCTGCCACTTTCAATAAGTGCTTTCAGGAACCAGCAGTTAGTGTAATGGCTATGTAGCTGGACTCCCACGTAGTCAACCGCGGTTCGCATCCCGGACCCGGTGGCTTAAAACTCAAGCCAGGTGCGTGTGCGTGCATGCCCAAGATCCCGAGAGGAGAATGGAGAAGAAGGGATTGCGGCGCGACCATCCCCCCTGGGGGGTGATTTCTCGCTTTCTGTCTCTATGACTCTGTCTGTCTGGCGAGTGCACACACCCTATAGCGAAAACCTCTCCAAAAAAAAAAAAAAAAAAAGTACTTTCATGTGGCAGACACAGTCAGAGGTACTGCAAATATAGTAGCAAATAAAATAGATATGGTCCATGGTCTCATGAAGCCAGTGCCCAATAGGAGAAAAAAAGTGTTAAACAGAAAACATGTAAATATATTAACAAAAATTACTATAATGAAAAAGTACAAAGAATTTTAAAAGAATATTTTAAAGGAACATAATTTAGAATACACAGGTTAAAGGAAATTTTAAGAAAGAAATCTCTAAAGATTATATAAAAATATTTATAATAGGACCTAAAGAGAGATTACACATTAGCCAGAAGGGTCAGGAAGGAGAGTACTTAAGTTTAGAAGGCAAGGAAGAACGTTTACAGTTAACAGCATGTCGTAAGTGGTTCCGACATGATTCAGAAATAAACCTTCAAAGTGACCACACAGTGCCGAGATATTCCATGGGGAAAGAGTATTCTTTCCAAAAAACAATGCTAGTACAACCAAAGAGCCACATGCAGAAGAGTGCACTGGATCCACTCCTTACATCACACACACACAGTATCAATGAACCACAGACCTAATTGCAAGCACTAAAGCTATAGAACACTTAGAAAAAAGCATAAGTGCGAACCTTAGCAACCTTAGGTTATGCAAGGCCTTCTTATTCAAGACAATAAAAACAGCTACAAACAAAAAACAGGTGAATTGGACTTCGTCAAAACTAAAAGCTAATGTGCATGCGTTCTCTCTCTCTGTCCTTCTCTGATCAAATTAAAATAAATAAAGTTAAATAAAATTATTCTTTAAAAAAAAAAAAAAAAAAAAACCACTAATGCTTCAAAATGCACCATCAGAAAATAAAGGTACAACTCACAGGATGGGGGAAAAATTTTGCAGATCATACATCTGTTAAGTAACTAGTACATAGATTACATAAATAATAAGTATGGACAATAAGATAATCCAACTGAAAAATAAGTAAAGCTTATCAGTGAGTAGGATCACACAGTCTCCTAGAATGTGTATTATAAGCAATGAAAGATCATGAAATGGTCTTTATCAGAGGAGTGACATATTGTGATTAACACTTGAGAAAGATGACTCTGCCTGCTATGAGATATATGGATTTAGAGGTGTAAGACTGTAGGAGGAAGAGGGAATACAACGACAGACAGAGAAGGCATGATGCCAGGTTCTAAGAGCACAAATTCTCACCTTGGTCAAGTAGTCATGGATATTGAGAGTAGCCAGCTTGGTAAGGTGCCCATTTAGACCCAGGGCCATGAGAAAGCCAGCATACTCATTGGCTAACTCAGCATGCTTGGGCTTATTGTAAACAATCCAAGCCGAGTCGATCTGGGAGGCGGGGGCTATCTTCAGGCCAGCAGCCACGCCATTATGAAAGCTAGCCCAGCTTGTCATGTTAGGAGGCACATCGATGTTTCCACTATTAAGGTCTACTGTTGTATTCCGAGGAGGGGCCCGCCCTATCCAACCAAACAAAATTTAAGATTGAGAATTCACAAAGTTAATATTGCTACATTTAGATCTTTGAAAACAAGACTACTTTTTTCTAGTTTCAAAGCCCTTAATCCCATAGTACCTGAAATGTTACTAGGTCTCTGTGAGCACTTGAATTTTTAATTTAAAGAGAAGGTCAGGCCATGTCACAATCCTTCTCCCTCAGCCTTCTAGCTCAGACTACAAGCATATGCCACCGCACCAGTTCTTTTTCAGAGTCTCAGTACATTGCCTAGGCCAACCCCGAGTTCATAGTCCTCCTGCCTCAGCCTTCCTGAGTCACTGGATTAAAGGCACATGCCACAGTGCGTATCCTCTAGGGTGGACTAGGAATCAAACCTGGGCCTCCCACACGATCCCAGCCTATTGAGTACAGTACCTTAGCAACGTGGGCCCCTCTAGCTGGATTTGATCACTTCAACTTTTATACATGTGAGTAAATCTTAATGCAACAACCTTAACTGTTTAAAATAGTTCATTGCAATTTTTGCTAAGGTGCATGGGGCTGTAAGATAACTGATAGTAATTTAACTTGATACAGATACAGTAAGGATACTCGCTACCCTAAAATCTTTCCCTCAAACAGCAGAGAGCTAAATTAAAAACCAAAATGAAAATTAACTTCCCAGTTAAACTATATAAATAAGTTCTAACAAACAATTGATGATACTGATATTAATTTCAAATATTCCATGCCATATTGTTCTCTGGACATTAAGGAAAAATGACATTTTGAAAAGAGACAAGGAACTTTATAAATTTGTTCCATCTCATCTATATATGATATCTCACTATATACAGATATCTAATTATATGCTATTGTCAAAAATCTCAAATTGCATTTAGAGATAGCTATATAAAAACATCTCTTTATAGTCTTGAGTCATTTAGTGGAGTACAAAAGAGCACTTATTGGGACCAGCAGTTAGCGTAATGTCTATGTCGCTGGACTCCCACGTAGTCGACCACGGTTCGAGTCCCAGACGCGGTGGCCAGGCGTGTGTGCATGCGTGCCCAAGATCACGAGAGGAGAATGGAGGAGAAGGGATTGTGGCGTGGCCATCCCCCCGGGGGGTGATTTCTCGCTTTCTGTCTCTCTGTCTCTCTCTGTCTGTCTGGTGAGCGCACGCACCCTATAGCAAAAACCTCTCAAAAAAGAAAAACTGTTCAGGCCCAGTCTTAGTGGTTCAGGTCATAGGGAGCTCTCTACCGTGCTGGAGCCCATTAAAGACTGCACTAACCTGAACACCCTGGGCACACCTGTGAGGAGAGCTGGCTGGAAGGCTAGGTGGGAGATCAGGACAGGACCAGACCGTGTCAAGAATGGCTGTTTCTCCCTCTCAATAAAATAAACTTCAGAAAAATAAATAAAACATTGTGTAGTTAAATTTGCATGTATTATATACTCTACATTACTGCATACATTACCATATGCTTTTTGTACAGTTTTCATAAAACCACAAATATTAGAAGGAATTTTTTTTTTTTTTTTTTGAGATTTTTGGTATAAGACATGTGTGCTCACTGGAAAGACAGAGACAGACAGATAGAAAGTGGGAAATCATCCCCTGGGGGAATGGCCACACCACAATCCCTTTTCCTCATTCTCCTCTTGGGATTTTGGGCATAGACGCACATGTGCCCAACGTGAATTTTAAACCGCCAGGTCTAGGACTTGAACCACAGTCGGCTATGTGAGAGTTCAGCAACATAACCATTACGCCATCTGCTGGTCCCTAGGGGTGGTGAGTTTTAATGGTAATGTCAACTATACGCAATTGTTGTCTTTAGAATATATTCAAATCGGGACCCTGTTGGAGGTGCTGTCTCTCGCTCAAGGAACAATTATTTATTCATATAAATAAACATTAAAAAGTGAAAAGGAGTATACAAGCCCAGTTGTGGTGGCCTAAGTGGGAGGGCACCAACACTCAGTGACTGAGGCTGCATGGAAGGCCTAGGTTTGGTTCCTGGCCCAACCTAAACAGTCCACGTGTGAAAGTGTGAGGGCACATGCCTGTACTCCTAGCTAACGGGAGGCTGAGGCAGGAGGACAGTGACTGGATAAGACTGTCAAAAAGAACTGTTTCTGTCTCTACTTCTCCCTTTCTCAAATGTTCTCTCTTTTCCCCTCTCGAAAAAATTTTTGGGTCAGGTGGAGTCACACTGGAGCCACACAGGAAAGGTCCTCGATTTGTGTCTCGGGACTTCCCTGAGCACACTCGGTGTATGCACACCCACTGCCTAGGCCACTGAGACAAGGGACGGATAGGATCACAGCATGAATATACTTTGGGAATACTTGTCTGTCTTTCTCACTATCATGGAAGAAACAAATAAATTAAAAAAAAAAAAAAAAAAAACCAGGTAGCACAGTGGTTATGGTGCTGGTCTCCCACATGGCTGACTGCAGTTCAAGTCCCGGACCTGGCAGCTTGAAAATCACCCCAGGCATACATGTGTGCCCAAAATCCCAGAAGGTGGGACCAGCAGTTAGCATAATGGCTATGTCGCTGGACTTCCACGTAGTCGACCGCGGTTCGAGTCCCGGACCCAGTGGCTTAAACTCACGCCGGGCGTGTGTGCGTGCATGCCCAAGATCCCGAGAGGAGAATGGAGGAGAAGGTACTGCAGTGTGGCCATCCCCCCTGGGGGGTGATTTCTCTCTTTCTGTCTCTCTGACTCTCTCTGTCTGGTGAGCACACATGCCCTATAGCAAAAACCTCTCAAAAAAAAAAAAAAAAAAAATCCCAGAAGGAGAATGGGAGAAAAGGGATAGTGGCATTGCCATAATTTCTCACTTTCCTTCTTATTGTTTCCATTTCTGTCTGGCAAGCAGATGCACTCTGTGGCAAAAACCTTACAAAGAAAAAAGAATTTTAAAAATAAATACGGAAAGGGGACCAGCAGTTAGTGTAATGTCTATGCTGCTGAACTCAAATGTAGCCAACCGTGGTTTGAGATCCGGACATGGTGGCTTAAACTCTCACTGGGCACATGTGCGTGCATGCCCAAGATCCCAAGAGGAGAATGGAGGAGAAGGGATTGCGGCGTGGCCATCCCCCCTGGGGGGGTGACTTCTCACTTTCTATCTCTCTGTCTCTTTGTCTTTCTGGTGAGCACATGCACCCTATAGCAAAAACCTCTCCAATAAATAAATAAATAAGGAAAGATGCTCACTATAGAGTAATTCTTAGAGGAATTATTTATGTAATTTTATTATTATTTAATTTGCTATACGACATGTACACTTGCCAGAGAGAAACAGAGAGAGAGAAGGTGAGAAAGCAAGCCAACAGTTCTGGGACTCAAACCAAGGCTGGCATGTGGGAGTCTAGAGCTTTAACTACCATGTCATCTGTTGGCCCCTATAGAGTTAATTTTAAACACAATTTCTATACCCAACTGTGGAAGTATGAACTGGCTAATGTTGCTACTTGTCTGCTATTGAGTCCAGATGGGAGGTTTGGGTTCAATTCATGGCCCACCCAAAAAGCCAGGCATGGTAGTGTACACCTGCAGTCCCAGCTACTTTCTTTTTTTTTTTTTTTTTTTTTTTTTTTTTTTTTTTTTTTTTTTTTTTGGAGAGGTTTTTCGCTATAGGGCGCGTGCGCTCGCCAGACAGACGGAGAGAGACAGAGAGATAGAAAGCGAGAAATCACCCCCCAGGGGGGATGGTCACGCCGCAATCCCTTCTCCTCCATTCTCCTCTCGGGATCTTGGGCACGCACGCACACGCGCCCGGCGTGAGTTGTAAGCCACCGGGTCCGAGACGCGAACCACGGTCGACTATGTGGGAGTCCAGCGACATAGCCATTACGCTAACTGCTGGTTCCCAGTCCCAGCTACTTTCTGAGAAGCTGAGGCAGAAAGACTTTGACCTGCAAGATCCTGCCTTAAAAAGAACACAAAAATCTTTCAATACAGATTTAAGTTTTCTGATAATTAAGCAAATATTAAATTATAAATATGCAGAAATAAAATCGGGAAACGCATGTACCAAAAAGTTAACAGTAGTGACCATGGAGAATAGGACTACCATAAGTCAACATATTTTCCTTTTGCTTAATATATTTTCTTGATTTTTATAATAATTATATAATCATAATGTGAAATAAGACATTTTAAGACTATATTTATTACACTTCAAGACTTTAAAATTCAATAATCTCATCAATAATATCTTTCTGAAATTCTCCAAGTAACTTTTCATATCTTGAAATAATTGCATTTTAAAAAGATGGGCTAGGTAAATAAAGAAAGTTTAAAAAAAAAATGGGCTAGTTTCTACTTCCCTCAACGTTTAGTTTGATTCACTGTTTGAACTTAATCACCACTATAACAGCTATTAACGATATTTAAAATCACTGAGGAGTGCACTGAGGGAGCAGTGCTTTGATTTTTAACTAAAATAATTTTAAAAACTCCACTTATGCATGGACTTTAACAGATTTCCTTTCTCACTGGGCCCAGAACGTAACATACCAGTCAGATTCAATTTAGGAATTGGCAGTGGTTCTGTTGGAACAGGATGGTATGAAAACAAGGTAAACATTCCTCGTCCGACTGGAAGGGCCATAGTTCGCTGACACAACTGGAGCAATCTATAATTAAAATACAATCAACATGTAAAAAGCTTTAAAGAGAAGTACAACGGAAATGTAATCTGTAAGTAAGAATTTCAAAAGGAGGCAACTATGTAAGATGAAGGTAAATCCGTACAAAGATGTGGGTAACCACATTCTCATTTTAATCTTCTTGCTGCCACTGGAAACTCTCAGAGGGAGACGTATTTCCTTTGTTTTGTTTCACATTTGTGCTGAATGAAAACCAACTGGTCTATAAACCCAGCTAACTCTCCCTAGGTGTCCAAGAAAGTAAATTTAAAATTCTGCTCTGATCGATGCTAACGTTCTCAAGGGTTACAATACTTTCTGAATTTCATCCCTATTATATTCAGGGCAGCTGGTCTCAGCACATGAGATTCTCCCATCTCCCTTAGGTCAACACAGACTCAGAAGTGCCACCTCTGTGACCTGTGCACAAGAAGGTGAAAGGACTGCATGGTGTCTCCAGGGAAACACAATCAGTTTTTTTATGTGATGGTAGGATTTATAAAGCTAATTCCACCATTACATGAAAATGGTCAAAATGGCTTGATAGGCTACTATATAAAATCAATATATCACTGTTTAACTTCTGTGTTAAGTTACATTCCAGGGACCAGCAGTTGGCATAATGGCTATGTCGCTGGACTCCCATGTAGTCGACTACGGTTCAAGTCCCGGACCTGGTGGCTTAAACTCACATCGGGTGTATGTGCCCAAGATCCTGAGAGGAGGATACAGAGAAGAAATTGCGGTGTGCCCATCCCCCCTGGGGGGCTGATTTCTCGCTTCCTGTCTCTCTTTCCGGTGAGTGCATGTGCCCTATAAAAACAAACAAACAAACAAACAAAAAACTCTAAAAAAAAAAAAAAAGATAAGTTACATTCCATATAACCCCTTAAAACGAGACAAAAACTTGGGACCTGTAGATGGCAAAATGGTTACATCGCTGGACTCCCAAAGAGTCGACCGCAATTCAAGTGCCAGGCCCGGCAGCGTGAAACTCATGCTGGGCTCGTGTGCATGCATGCCCAAAACCCCAAGAGGAGAACAGAGGAGAAGAGAAAAGGTGTGGCCATACCCCCTAGGGGGTGATTTCTTGCTTTCTGTATCTCTGGCAACTGCATAAGCCCTGTAAAAATCTCTCTTAAAAATAAATAAATAAATAGATAAATAAAACAAGACAAAAACTAACATATTATAGAAGAAAGGGCATTTATTGGGGCCGGCAGGTGGAGTGGTGGTTAAGGGTGCTAGACTCCTACATGGCCAACCACGGTTCAAGTCTTGGACCTGGCGGCTTGTTTTCTCACTTTCCCTCTATCTCTCTCGTCAAATTAAAAATAAATAAAGTAATTCTTAAAAAATAAAATAAAATAAATTTTAAAAAGAAGGACATTTATTAAACACTTACACAAGTTACCAGAAGACAAATAAATATCCTTTCCAAGACTATCAAGAAGGCTAACATTGGGACCAGCAGTTAGCGTAATGGCTATGTCACTGGACTCCCATGTAGTCAACCACAGTTTGAATCCTGGACCCGGTGGCTTAAACTCATGCCAGGAGCATGTGCATGCGTGCCCAAGATCCCGAGAGGAGAATGGAGGAGAAGGGACTGCGGCGTGGCCATCCCCCCCCGGGGGTTAATTTCTCGCTTTCTTTCTCTCTGTCTCTCTCTGTCTCTCTGGTGAGTGTACATGCCCTATAGCAAAAATCTCTCCAACAAAAAAAAGGAAGGCTACCATTTTCTCTGCAGTCAAGGCCATTTATAAGCACGCTCCTTCCCTAACTGTACACACATATAACTGTTTTTTGAGCTCTCTGGAGAGGAAAATTTTGATCTCCTTAGATTCTTTGAGAACACAGCCTCTGCATTAATTTGGAATCAGTGAAATTTAAAGCTGTATATCACAGAATTTTTTAGTGGAAATCATACACATAATCCAGTCCAACCTTGTGGAAGGCACAAAATTAATGATAACAATAACCCAGTATTCTTCAATCGAGTATGTCACTGATCATAAGACTCACCAGTATCTGATGAGATGAGGTACTAAGAGAAAGCACTGCCAATTAAACTATGATACCTACTGACTGAAAGACACATTCTGTTTTCAAAGATTTTAAAAAGTAGAAGAGCTAACATCCCAGAATCAATCAACTCTATTAATAATTATGGTGACCTGCACTGACCTTGACTATGCACTAAGTGCTATGTAGAAATAACTCACCTGATAACAGAACAAACCTAGGAGGTATGAATGCTATGATCATGCTATTATTACAGCAAGAGGTTAAGCAGTTTATTCAAAGTCACAACAGATAGTGCCTAAGCCTGGCTCGAGCAAGTACATCACTACTAAGCTCTACATCCATCTTTTCTGTCACTCCATCTCCTCATGCATAGGTGGCCAATACGAGGGTATATGCATGGAGAGAAAACAGTGATCTGGACACTATAACTAACTTAGATCTTCCACAGCCTGTGGTCAAGTGTGGGTAGCCCTTCCCCTTGAAGCGGTACCATAAGAATAAGGAAAACCACAAACACACCAAGCACATTCCTTGCTACACTCATCATTAGCAAAGGAAAGACAGATGACGGAGTCAAGGCAGGTAAAAGGATAGGAGAGAATTTGAAAATATAAGTTGAAGTACCCCAAAGCAATAGCTCTGAAACGTCACTGGCATGTGACAGTATTACTACAGACTCTTAAAATTTATTGACATGTATCACATGTTCCAGAGTGGTAGGAGAAAGCTTAGAGAGTATTACCTATCGCATAAAAAAAAACTACACTGAAAAAGAAAAGCAGAGCTCACCCCACAGTATAGCAGGTAAGTACTGAGAGGAGAAGTCAGAACCCAAATGAGAAATGAGGGTTTGAGTCCTGACCCTGGCGGTTTGAAAACCAGAGTATGTGTTCATGCCCAGGATCCTGGTGAGATAAAGAACTAGAGGAAAAAGGACTGCAGTGTGACCAGGCCACATTGGGGTGGGGGCAGAGCGCTTTCTATTTCGTCTCTTTCTTCCTCCCTTCTCTCATGTGAGTACACTCTAGCTATAAAAGTAAAATAAAATAGCCATCTATTCCCAATCAAGAAACAGAAGAAGGGCCGGCAGGTGGCGTGGTGGTTAGGGGCACTGCACTCTCACATGGCCGACCAAATTTGAGTCCCAGACCTGGAGGCTTGCTTTCTCACTTTCCCTCTCTCTCTCTCTCTCCCCCTCGCTCTGCCCTCTCTGATAAAATTAAAATAAAAAAAGTAAAATTTAAAAAAAGAAAGAAGAATGAGTCCAGTGTTTCGCTTTGTTTGTAAAGTCTCATGTGAACTATTAGGAACTATCAGCAAAATGGTTTTATATTCATCTTTTCAAATAATACACTGCTTTACTTCAAAAAGAGGGTTCGAGATACAACAATTATGCCTTCAAAACCCAAAGATATTCTGAAAACATGTATGGTTTATTAAGTTGGATGGGACTGAAATACATGGGACATTTTTAACTTTAAAGTATTCATTTCAATTTTTTAGGGTTTTAAAGCTAAAAACTTGAAGAACTAAAATAAACAAGTCTCAAATATAACAAAAAAAGTGACAAAAGATAACGAACCGTATTTACCTGTTTTCTTTTTCTTCAATGAACTCGTGGTCACTAAGTTCCGGGTACTGCACTACATTGACACGGACGGGATGTGCACTTTGAAGAAGCCGTCGCACGTCCTGCACCCTTAAATCTTCACTCCATATCAATGACATAACCTCCTGATTCATGTCATTCATGCCATCATCCTCCTCCTCAGTCTCTGTTCCTGAAGGAACATCTGATGAGAGTACCTGAGTAACAGACTTCATTATAATGATTTAAAAAGCACCAACATGAACTTATTGAACATGAGGATTTACGTCAGGCTGATGTACCACAACTAACCAGCAGAGAATGCATTCATTCTAAAGCAGGGCTGGCTGGATTCTCAACGTGTGCTGGGGCCCTAACCAACAATCATTTTAGAAAGTACCATATAATGGGCCTGCAAGTGCACCATGTACATGTGTGCCCAAAATACCCTGAGAAAAGAACAGAGGAGAAAGGACTGCTGCATGGCCATCTCCCTGAGAGGTGTGTTCTCACTCTCTCAATGAGAGCAAGCACTCTACATAAAAATTAAAAGAAGAAAAAAGAAAGAAAAAGTGGAACCAGCAGTTAGCGTAATGGCTATATTGCTGGACTCCCATGTAGCTGACCACAGTTCGAGTCCTGGACCCGGTGGCTTAAACTCACGCCAGGTACATGTGCGTGCATGCCCAAGATCCCGAGCAGAGAATGGAGAAGGGACTGCAGTGTGGCCATCCCCCCTGGGGGGTGATTTCTCGCTTTCTGTCTGTCTTTCTGTTGAGCACACGCGCCCTGTAGCAAAAATCTCTCCAAAAAAAGAAAGAAAAAAGTACTATGTTGCCTACTTGGAAATATCCCTTATTGTACTGAGGGGAAAAGTCAGGAGGCTGAATCAACTGAATCATTTTAAATAAATTATAAAAATGTAACTATATCTTAATCATTAAAAAAAAATTATTGCAAGTAGAATATGAACTCTGCCATTACCAAAGAATTCATACTAATCTAAATATTGTCTGTTGGGACCAGTAGTTAGCGTAATGGCTATGTTGCTGGACTCCCACGTAATCAACCGTGGTTCGAGTCCCGGACCTGGTGGCTTAAACTCATGCCGGGCATGTGTTCGTGCGTGCCCAAGATCCCAAGAGGAGAATGGAGGAGAAGGGATTGCGGCGTGGCCATCCCCTCTGGGGGGTGATTTCTCGCTTTCTCTCTCTCTGTCTCTCTCTGTTTGTCTGGCGAGCGCACGCACCCTATAGCAAAACCTCTCCAAAAAAAAAAAGAAAAAGAAAAAAAAAATATTGTCTGCTGAGAAGCAGAAGGGAAAAAACCTGGAAGAAGATATACCAAAGGTTTTTTTCGACCCCTGGGCCAGGATCTTCGAGGGAGGACTGCCCCCAGTAGCTTCAGCCCCGGGACCCCCAAGCCAGACACCCCTCTTTCAGTCAGGTTCACTTTTTTTTTCCCTTCCCCTTTCTTTTTCTGTCCCCTTACCCACGTCGCGGTGCGCGACTTTTTCTTTATTCTACGTATTATTTTCTTCCCACTTATTCAGTCCTCACTTCCTTTATCTTCACCATCCCTGGCTGTCTAGATAGGTCTAGAATACTATTCTGAAACACTGTAGCATTTTAAGACTCTCTAGAATCCTCCATTTCACCGAACCACCTGGGAAGAAGGAGATACATTTCTCTGGACACCTGAAGAGAATACTTTTTCTTGGATTACATTACTAAACACAATTGAAGAGAGACTTTGGCTGTCTCCATTCCACATCAGAAAGGAAACACACTTGCTCCTATTCAAAGAAACGTTCTCATAAAAGGTTTTTCAAAGGGAACACATCTCCCAATGGTTAGAAGTAGAAGAACCTCAGGCCTGAATAAAGCAGGAAATATGTCTCCATCAAAGGAACACAGTAACTCCCTTCCTTTTCATGAAAAAAATAGAGGACGTTACCAAAATGTCCGAGATAGAGTTTAGAACATTCATGTTGAACAAGTACTATGAGCTGGAACAGAAAAGAGACAATGAATTACAGGAGATGAGAAAGTCCTTCAACGATACGAAGGAAGAAATTCTGAGGAAGAATAAGACGAACTATTAGAGGTGAAGTCTGAAATACAGGAAATCAAAAACTCTCTCAAAAGTATTAAAAGTAGATTAGACCACGCTGAAGGTCGAATCTCTGATGTAGAAGATAAAACTTCTGACCCAAAGAAAACCACCAAAAAGATAGAGAAAATAACAAAAAAAAAACATGAAGAAAACATACGAGAATTACTAGATTCCATTAGACGTCCTAACATCCGAATAATTGGTATCCCAGAAGGTGAAGAAACTAATAAGAGCATGGAAAACCTATTCCATGAAATCTTGGAAGAAAATTTCCCAAGCATAGAGAGGCACTCAAGCATCCAGACCCAAGAAATACAAAGGACACCAAATAGAATCAACCCAAGAAGATCTTCCCCAAGGCATATCATAGCCAGACTGGCTAAGACTACAGATAAAGATAAGATACTAAAACTGGCAAGAGAGAAACAACAAGTGACTTACAAAGGTCACCCCATCAGGCTAACACCGGACTTCTCAACAGAAACAATGCAAGCAAGGAAAGAATGGGAAGATGTACTGAAAGTATTAAGAGAGAAACAATTTCAACGAAGATTATTGTATCCTGCAAGATTATCCTTCATATGGGAAAAAAAGATTAAAATCTTCTCAAACAAAACCTGAAAGAATTTGCCAGCACCAGGCCAGCTCTCCATGAAACCCTGAAGAAAGTACTGGTCCAGGAAAACTAAAGAAGTAACAGCCAGAAACAAAAGAGTAAAAGCAACTAAGACAATGGCCAACTTAAATGTCGGGACAGATCCATTAACATCAATAATAACATTGAATGTTAATGGGTTAAATTCTCCAATCAAGAGACACAGACTGGCTGAATGGGTTAAAAAACAAAAACCCTCTATCTGTTGCCTACAGGAAACCCACTTCATGGATAAAGATATACATAGACTGAAAGTGAAGGGTTGGAAAAAAGATTTTCCATGCAAATGGGAACCAAAAAAGAGCTGGAGTCACAATACTAATCTCTGACAAAATAGGCTTTAAAACAGAAACTGTTTGAAGAGACAAAGAAGGGCACTATATTGTAGTAAAAGGATCAATCGATCAAGAAGATATAAAGCTTATTAATATCTATGCGCCTAACACAGGAGCACCCAAATATGTGAAGGAAAGACCGCTAGATCTATAAAGGGAGATAGACTGCAACACACTAATTGTTGGAGACCTCAACACTGCACTATCCCCCCTGGATAGATCATCTAGACAAAAAATAGGCAAAGAGATAAAAGATCTAAACGATATCATAAATCAAATGGACTTAACAGACATCTATAGAACTTTCCATCCTAAAACCCGAGATACACTTTTTTCTCGCCGCCACATGGAACATTCTCAAAGATTGATCACATTATTGGGCACAAAGCAAGCCTCTACAGATTCAAAAGCATAGAAACTATACCCAGCATCTTCAGCGACCATGATGGAATTAAACTTGAGTTTAATTTCAAGAGAAATCCTCAAAAATATTCAAATACATGGAAACTTAATAACCTACTCCTGAATGACTCCACAACTACTGAAGAAATAAAGACTGAAATCAAAAGGTTCATGGAAGCCAATGACAATGAGGACACGAGTTTCCATAATCTTTGGGACACTGCTAAAGCAGTCATAAGAGGGAAGTTCATAGCAATTAGTGCACATAAGAGGAACATGGAAAGAAGGCAAATGGATCACCTAACATCATGCCTCACAGAATTGGAAAAGCAACAGCAAAAAGATCCAAAAAACTCCAGGAGAAAGGAAATAATAAAGATACGAGCAGAAATAAATGAAATAGAAAATAAACGAACTATACAGAAAATAAATGAAAGTAAAAGCTGGTTCTTTGAAAAGATAAACAAAATTGATACTCCACTAGCGAGACTTATTAAGAAGAAGAGAAAAAAGAACCAGGTGAATCAGATCTGCAATGAAGCAGGCAAAATAACAACAGACATAGTAGAAATAAAAAACATTATTAGAGGGTACTATGAACATCTGTATGCCAAGAAACAAGATAATTTGGATGGGATGGACAAATTCCTGGACATGTACAATCTACCTAGATTGAGCCAGGAGGATATAGAAAGTCTGAATAGGTCCATAACAAGCCAAGAGATCAAATCAGTTATAAATAACCTCCCAACAAAGAAAAGTCCTGGCCCTGATGGATTCACCTCTGAATTCTACAAAACTTTCAAAGAAGAATTAACCCCCATTCTGCTCAAGTTATTTCTAAATATCCAAAAGGGTGAATCTCTCCCGAATTCATTCTATGAAGCCTCCATCACCCTTATCCTCAAAACAGATAAGGACAGGACAAGGAAGGAAAACTATAGACCAATATCCCTGATGAATATAGACGCGAAGATTCTCAACAAGGTACTAGCAAATCGTATACAACTTATAAAAAAGATTATACATCATGATCAGGTAGGCTTTATCCCAGGAATGCAAGGTTGGTTCAACATACACAAAACCGTAAATGTAATACACCATATTAATAGGAAGAAAGATAAAAACCATATGGTCATATCAATTGATGCAGAAAAAGCATTTGATAAGATACAACATCCCTTCATGATCAAGACTCTAGGCAAAATCGGCATAGAAGGGTCATTTCTCAACACAATAAAAGCTATCTATGAAAAACCCATAGCGAACATCATCCTCAATGGAGAAAAGCTGAAAGCTTTCCCACTAAAAACGGGTACAAGACAAGGATGTCCACTTTCTCCACTCCTCTTCAATATAGTACTAGAAGTCTTGGCCATTGCAATCAGAAAAGAGGAAAAAATAAAAGGCATTCAAATAGGAAAAGAAGAGGTGAAACTCTCTCTATTTGCAGATGACATGACTGTAAACATAGAAGACCCAATTGTTTCCATAAAAAAATTTCTGGAAGTAATACATGAATACAGTAACGTTGCAGGTTACAAAATTAATATCCAGAAATCTACAGCATTTCTGTATACGAACAACAGGCAGACTGAGATAGAACTGAAAAAAAGTTGTTCCATTTACCATAGCCACAAAAAGTATAAGATACTTAGGGATAAATCTAACTAAAGAAGTTAAAGACCTCCACAAGAAAAACTATGAGAAGATAAAAAACGAAACTGAAAATGACACAAAAAAGTGGAAGGACATCCCATGTTCCTGGATTGGAAGAATCAATATAATCAAAATGGCAATTTTACCCAAATTAATCTACCTATTTAATGCAATGCCAATCAAAGTACCAGACACATTCTTCACAGATCTAGGAAAGATAATCATAAAGTTTGTCTAGAATCATAAAAGACCCCATATTGCCAAAGCAGTTCTGCACAAGAAGAGTGGAGTGGGCGGCATCTCACTCCCTGACCCAAAAATATACTACAAAGCTGTGATAATCAAAACAGTACGGTACTGGCACAGGAACAGACAGGTGGACCAATGGAACAGAATAGAGTCCCCAGAAATGAATGCTCAAACATACAGCCAACTGATTTTTGACAAGGGGTACCAGTCAATTCAGTGGGAAAAGGAAAACCTCTTCAGCAAATGGTGCTGGCAAAACTGGATCTCCACTTGCAGAAAGATGAATCTGAACCCCTACCTCTCACCTCTGACAAAAATAAAGTCAAGGTGGATCAAAGATCTAAATCTAAGACCTCAAACTATAAAACTGCTCCTGGAAAACACCGGGGAAAATCTGGGAGACATCGGGGTAGGGAAAAACTTCTTAAATAAGACTCCCAACGCACAGTGTATGATCCCTAAAATAGAGAAGTGGGATTACATCAGACTAAGAAGTTTCTGCATGGCAAAAGACACAGTGATTACTGTGAACAGACAGCCCTCAGAATGGGAAAATATTTTTGTAAACTATGCATCAGACAAGGGACTGATAACCAGAATTCACAAGGAACTCCAGCAGCTGTTCCGGAAAAAGACAATCAATCCTATTAAAAGATGGGAGAATGAGTTGAAAAAAACACTCTCTAAAGATGACATATGAATAGCTAAAAGGCATATGAAAAAATGCTCAACATCCCTCATTGTAAGAGAAATGCAGATCAAAACAACAATGAGATATCACCTAACCCCACTCAGAATGTCTAAGATTAAAGAAACAAAAAATGATAACTGCTGGCGGGGGTGTGGTGAAAAGGGAACTCTCTTACACTGCTGGTGGGACTGTAAATTGGTCCAACCACTGTGGAGAACAATTTGGAGATTCCTCCAAAATCTACAAATAGAACTACCATATGATCCAGCAATCCCACTCCTTGGTATCTACCCAAAGGGCAGAAGAATACTTAATCGAAAAAGTGCTTGCACATCGATGTTTATTGCGGCACTTTTCACGATTGCTAAGTCATGGAAACAACCTAAATGCCCACGAACTGATGAATGGTAAGAAAAACTGTGGCACATATACTCAATGGAATACTATTCATCCATAAAAAACAACAAAACCCTGGCTTTTGAAAGGAAGTGGATGAATATGGAAGACTTACTGCTGAGTGAAGCAAGCCATGCTATGAAGGAGAGGCATTGTATGTTCCCACTTAATATATACCGACTGTCTGCATTCTAAAATATATATATATATATATATATATATATATTTGAAACCATACTGCTTCTGTTGTTATAGAGTTATAAAATTATACAAAATTATAAGACATATTTTGAACATTATCTTTAAAATTCGGTATTTTGAAATTTTGAAAGTTGTTTGTAAACTGTCAAGAATTATGGAGTATGAGCTAAAATTTTTTGCTATGTAAAGTAAATGTTTGTGGAAAAATCTAAAAATAAATAAATGAAAGAAAAAAAAAAGATATACCAAAGGTAGGGGGAAGTCGGGTAACTTATTTTTCACTTTAGTATTTTAAATAGACTGGATCGTGGTTGGTTTTCTTTTTCTTTTTCTGTTTTCCTAAGTATGTTTCAAATAGAAATTTCTTAGAAGAGAAAGGATTAAGCTGCACTGAAGCAATAGAGGGGGTAATTCTCTGACTGTCATCTTGCCTTCATAAACAGCATGTGCTTTCATATGGAACCTCCTATCCCAATAATTCAGTCCACCCCAACAGAGCTGTGAGTCACGTGAAATCTCTTCATCTTCTCTCCTTTAACAAAATATTAACTCCTAGTTTAAACATTAAAGTTCTGTAACATTTAAGTGGAAGCAACAAGACTACCCTGAAAAACAAGCAAAAACAATAACAGCAGATATGGTCAGATAACAGTTTATAAAAATTCACCTAGTTCCAGTGTATATTTAATTTTAAAATAAACTAATTCTGATGGGTTAGCCCTAAAATATCAACCCAAAGAGCTAACAAATTGAATTTAGATGGGATTAATTATAAGCTGTAATCTCAAATAACTAAACAAATTGAATTTAGATAATATTACCCCAAATGACAATTAAAAAGATTAATGTTTCATGCTAATAATGTTGAAATGCTCTCTTTTAGTAACAGAAGAGATGTAAACTCTAAAGACTCTTCCTAGAAAGGAACTCTGCTGAAGACTGGATCCCGATGAAAACTGAATCTGGCACAGGTCCATATTAAGTATCTCTGGAGTTAGGAATAGGTTTCGATATAGGTTCTAAAGCAGCAGTCATAGTCTAATACCTAATGTGGCTTAGAAATAGTTAACAAATACATTTGATTATTATTTGTTGACTTAAAGGCTAATAAGAGATGAGCCAAATTTCCGGCATTTTCTCAGGACATAAACAAGTAGAAGAAACAGGGAGTGAAATGATGATCCCTGAATCCTTCTAAACGAGGTGCTACTATTATTTTTTAAATATTTATTTATTTAATTATCTTTTTATTTGTTGTGATTTTCAAGCCACTGGGTGCAGGAGTCAAATCATGTGGAAATCCAGCACCCTAATCACCACACCACCTCCTGGCCCCCAGAGGTGCTATTATTTTATTTTTAATTTGTTAGAAAGTGTGTACTCTTGCAAGGGGTGAGGGGAGGATGAGAAAGCACTCCCTACAGGGGATGGTCACTTCCCAATCCCGTCTCCTCCACTCTCCTTTCAGAATTTTGGGCACACATGCACACGAGTCCAGCAATTCTTTTTTTTTTTTTTTCCCCCTTTTCTTTTCGTTTTTTTTTTTTTTTTTTTTTTCTTTTTATGGAGAGGTCTTTCCTATAGAGCACGTGCACTTGCCAGAAAGACAGAGAGAGACAGAGAGAAAGAAAGCGAGAAATCAGCCCCAGGGGGGATGGCCACACCGCAATCCCTTCTCCTCCATTCTCCCTCTTGGGCATGCACATACACGCGCCCTGCGTGAGTATAAACCACCGGGTCCAGAACTCAAATCACAGTCAACTACATGGGAGTCCAGCAACATAGCCATTATGCTAACTGCTGGTGTCAAGCCCAGCAATTCCTCAAGCCAGGTCCAAGATTCGAACCACACAATGGGCCATGTGGTATCCAGTCACCCTAACCACCATGCCACTAGACGGCCCAATGTGCTATTTATTTTAAAAATTTAACTAGTGTTCTTGAACTTTTAAAAGTTTCATTTTAAAATTTTAAGAGAGGTTGACTGAAAAAGAGATAGCTGGACAGTAACAAAATATTTCACTTTCTATTTATAGGCTACTTAGAACTATTCTTTAAAGAAGACTGAAAATTGATGAAGGACAGTATTTCAGGAGAGATAATTTAGGACACCTTCTAAACAACTCAAGTGGAAAATAAAATTTCTCCTTGGGGCTTTAGTTTTCTGTGATTAAATAAATACATTTATATGTGTTTAAAATGATAAATCAAGAAGTCACATATCAAAAAGTATGAAAGAGAAAATAGCTATACATTAACTATCCAATTTAGGATACACATGCTATCCTTTCTCAATGCTATGCAGTAATTACAGAGTAGTTCATTACTAATATGGTACTGGTAGGGAAAAAGACTCACAGAAGTTGAACTCCTGACTCAGCACTTGTTCCGACTCAAGGCAAAGGTAGGTTCAGGCAAGACAATATTCACAAACTCTCCTGTTCCACATTCAATTTACAGTTACAACATTAAGATATGTCTAGTTATAAACTAGCATATAAAAAGCAAACTGATATACAGACTTGTAAAACTTACACAAATATATAAAAGAAAAAGAACATTTATATTCTGATTTTACTTTGAGGACACAATTGAACTTTGAACTTTTACATTGGTACTCACAGATTTCCCTTTGGGTAAGTTTCCTTCACAGGCCTGTTTGGAAAGATCCTGACGTCCAATCAAGAGACAGACAGCCTCTGGCCAGTCTGAAGCAGGCTGCTCACGACAGTGATAAATAGCATCTCTGATGGGAAGGGCAATTCCAAAGGGAAGAGTTTCCAAATCTCTTAATGTGAACCCTTACAATGAAGAGAGAAAAACTGTTGATCTAGACTTGCTCCTGGACCAATTATCCTCGGACTGAAGTCAGTTAACATCTATCTTGTCAAATAATAAAAATCCACGGGACCCGCAGTTAGCGTAGTGGCTATGTTGCTGGACTCCCATGTAGTCGACCATGGTTCGAGTCCCGGACCCGGCGGCTTAAACTCACACTGGGTGCGTATGCATGTGTGCCCAAGATCCCGAGAGGAGAACGGAAGAGAAGGGATTGCGGCATGGCCATCCCCCTCAGGAGTGATTTCTTCCTTTCTGTCTCTCTGTCTCTCTCTATCTTTCTGGCAAGCACACGTGCCCTACAGCAAAAAACCTCCCCCCCCCCAAAAAAAAAAATTCACTTCATTCATCTTGTTACCAGATTAATGTCTTCTTTCTACTATGCTATAGGGCATGTGCGTTCACCAAGAGAGACAGAGAGGGTAAGACAGAAAGAGAAGAAAAGCAGGAAATTACCACCCAAGGGGGATAGCCACACTGCAATCCCTTCTCTATTCTCCTCTCGGGATTTTGGGCACACATGCACATGCACCCAGGCTGATCCTCGACACTGGATCCTAGACTCAAACCACATAGTTGGTCATCCAGCCACCTTAACCTGTGCCACCTGCTACCCCCAAGACTAATGTCTTGACACCAGGGACTAGCATAAACTGTCTCTTAAAAAAAAAAAAAAAAAACTGAAAATCTGAAGAAAAGACAAACAATTCAATAGGAAAAACAGAAAAAAAAAAAAGATAATTTCCAAAAGAAGAAACAGAAATGGACAATAAACATTAAAAGATGCTCTACTTAACAGATGATCGAAAAAATGCAAATTAAAACCACTGGGAGGGGCCAGCAGGTGGTGTGGTGATTGGGATGCTAGACTCCCACATGGCTGACCGTGGTTTGAGTCCCAGACCTGAAAGCTTCTTTCTCACTTTTTCTTTTGCTCTCTGGTCAAACTAAAAATTGATAATAAATAATTTAAAATAAAAAAGCACTGGAAAATATAATTTCACACTGTCTCCCAGTTCTAGCCAGTATAAAGGAAGCAAGGCCTAGTTAACAAAAAAGTTCTTACCTACATTAGTCATCCAGACAACTAATCTCTCAGCTAGGCAAGAAACAGGTGTAGAGTGCCTGAAACTAAACCTGTAAGAGAATACAACATAAAGTTATTCAACAGAACAGTAAAACCTGAAGTTATTTCAAACTTTTAATACAAAAGCTTAATCTGAATGAAGGTCACCTATTTTCCTCTTGTTCTGCTTGTGACTTCTGGGGTGCTAAAAGGCAACAAAATGAAACTTTATTCTCATTTTGGCAAAAATACATATAACATGTAGAAGACGTTTAGAAATGAGAATTCATTAACAACTCCTAAAACATAACAACATAAGTGGTACTATGGTATGCTTGAAAGAAAGCACAATTTCTTTGAGACTAAAACAGTCCTTTTTAGCAACAATTAAATATAAAATGTGTTAGCTTTCAAGTAATCCTGGTATCTGAAAATTAGTTGTGGACTAAAAACAAGAACAGTACTGAAGAGGCAAGATGTAGACTCTAAACCAAATACTTACGATAATTTCAGTTTTCTTACTTTAATTCTGACACTGACCTGAAGTTATTCTGGATAAATACTGTGAGGTCTCATCAGAAACAGAGCTCTCATCTCCAAGTATGTAGAGGGCAATACTCTGCAGGAGAAGAAAAGTCAACATTTTTTGGGGACTACTGATGAATGATTAGTAAATAACCATAATAGGGAAGATTCATCCGTTTTAGGTATACAGCTCTATGAGTTCTGACACACACGCAGAGTCACATAACCACTAACACCCTCACAATGTCAAATACTGTCACCCCACCAAAAAGTTTCTTTGTGCCCTTGGTAATCAGTCAATCCTCTCCTCTTACACCCAGCACTGGAAACCCCTCACATTTTCTTCCCCTACATTTTGCCTGTCATACAATACCGAGTAAATGGAATCATATCATTCGTACTATTTGTGTCCTATATCATTTTTTTAGAGGTTTTGTTTTTAATATAGGGCGCGTGCGCTCGCCAGAAAGACAGAGAGAGACAGACAGAAAGCGAGAAATCACCCCCCTGGGGGATGGCCACGCCGCAATCCCTTCTCCTCCATTCTCCTCTCGGGATCTTGGGCACGCACGCACACGCACCTGACGTGAGTTTAAGCCGCTGGGTCTGGGACGCGAACCGCGGTCGACTACATGGGAGTCCGGCGACAGCCATTACGCTAACTGCTGGTCCCTGTATCCCACATCTTTAACTTGGTCTAATGCCTTGGAGACTCGCCCACATTACTGAATTTATCAGTAGTTGCTCCTTTTTACTGCTGAGTAGTACTACGTTACACAGATCCACCAATGTTTTTTGTTTGTTTTTTTTTCTTTTTTTGGAGAGGTTTTTGCTATAGGGCGCGTGCGCTCGCCAGACAGACAGAGAGAGACAGAGAGATAGAAAGCAGGATATCACCCCCCAGGGGGGATGGCCACGCCGCAATCCCTTCTCCTCCATTCTCCTCTTGGGATCTTGGGCACGCACGCACACGCGCCCGGCGTGAGTTTAAGCCACCGGGTCCGGGACTCGAACCGCGGTCGACTACGTGGGAGTCCAGCGACATAGCCATTACGCTAACTGCTGGTCCCTGTATCCCACATCTTTAACTTGGTCTAATGCCTTGGAGACTCGCCCACATTACTGAATTTATCAGTAGTTGCTCCTTTTTACTACTGAGTAGTACTACGTTACACAGATCCACCAATGTTTATAGATTCAAAAAAGATGGACATTTAGATTGTTTCCAGTTTGTAGCAATTAGGTGGTGAAGTTGCATATAGTTTTTCCTATAGATAGGTACTTTCATTTTTCTTAGGTAAAAACCCAGGAATAGGCTTGTTTTAGAGTAAAAAACACTCTAATGGGAACCAGCAGCTAGCGTAATGGCTATGTTGCTGGACTCCCACATAGTCGACCGCAGTTCGCGTCCTGGACCTGGTGGCTTAAGACTCATGCCGGGCATGTGTGCGTGAGTGCCCAAGATATCCGGAGAGGAGAATGGAAGAGAAGGGATTGTGGTGTGACCATCCCCCCTGGGGGATGATTTCTCGCTTTCTGTCTCTATGTCTCTCTCTCTCTGTCTGGCGAGCGCACACGCCCTATAGCGAAAACCTCTCAAAAAAAAAAAAAAAAAAAAAAAAAGAGGAAAAAAAACTCTAAAAAGAATTTAAAATATTCAGCACATAACACAAAAGTACATTTTTAATCTCATTTTTTGGGCTGCAAATCACACTAAAAAATATCACTGTAATAAGTAGAAACATATCAGGTTTATATTTCTACCACGTGAGAAAATATACACAGGGTTCCTTGAAGAAAAACCAGCCCCCAATAAATGTTAGATCCCTTCCCTCACTTCGACAAATAATAAGCACCACCACCTCCACTTACAGAAGTGACTCAATAGCAAAAAGCCATGATTAGCAAGAAAGGTCTGGTACAGGTTGCTACAAATGTCTCATTCGCTAAATGTCACATTAAAAGAAAAAATCCAATAAAATTCACAAAAACAAAGCCAGAAACCTATGAACAAGGGCTTTGGTTAATATCTTTTTAAATATGTTTATATCTGGAAGCTAGAAAAAGCAATATAAAGCAATGAGAGGATAAAAATCAAGTGAAGAGGGCTGTTAGGTGGCATGGTGCTTAAGAGCACTGGATTCCTCATGGCCGACCTTGGTTTGGGTCCCGAACCTAGCAGCTTGCTGACTTGCTTTATCACTTTTCATTTCTCTCTCTCTTCATTCAAATTAAAACAAATAATAATGGGGCCAGCAGGTGGTGTAGTGGTTAAGGTGCTGGACTCCCATATGGCCAATCACGGTTTGAGTCCCAGATCCATCTGCTTGAAACTCATGTTAGGCACATGTGCACGCGTGCCCAAAATCCGAAGAGAAAAATGGAGGAGAAGAGACTGCAGTGTAGCCAACACTAGGGGGGGCGGCGGGGGGGGGATTTATTGTTTTTTCTCTGTCTCTGGCTAGCACACACACCCTATAGCAAAAATCTCTTTGAAATAATAATAATAATTAATAAAGTTAAATAAAATAATTCTTTTTTTAGAGATATTTTTGCTATAGGGCGTGTGTGCTCACAGACAGACAGAAAGAGAGAAATTGCCCCCCAAGGAGGGTTAGCCAAGCTGCAATCCCTTCTCCTCCATTGTCCTCTTGGGATTTTAGGCATGCATGCACACATGCCTAGTATGAATTTGAAGTCATGGGTCTGGGACTTGTACCAAGGTCCACTACTTGAGAATCGAGCGAAGTAACCATTACGCTATCTACTGGTCCAAAATAAAGTAATTCTTAAAGAAAGGGAAAAAAAAAAAGTCGAAGAAAAAAAGCTCAGTAATAAGTACTGAAACCAGTTTCATTGAGAATAGATTTGTGAAAGGGAGAAAATATTTGCAAATCATGTAATTTATGGCAGATTAATATTTAAAGTATATAAACTCCCACATCTCAAGAATAATAAAACAACGCAACTCAAAAATAGACAAAGAACCTGGACATTTCTTCCAAGATACATAAATGGCCAGTAAGTATATAATCAACAACACTAATCATTAGGAAATGTAAATCAAAATCACCATTATTTATCACTTCACACCTAAAAGGATAGCTATAATTTACAAAAGTAAGCAGCAATAACAAGTGTTGACAAAAATGTGTAGAAATCAGAACCCTCCTTCCCGCGTTACTAGTAAGAATATAAAATGATACCAACACTATGACAAAGAGTTTAGTAGTTCATCAGAATTAAACATCAGGCAGTTCCATGACCTGGTGGTTAAAGCAGTGGGACTCTCATGGTCAACCATACAGTTTGAATCCCAGACCCAGAGGCTTGAGAAACATGCCAGTCACGTGTACACATATGCACAAAATCCTAAAAGAGGGAGAGATGGAGAAGGTATCGCAGTGTGACCTTTCTCCGAGGGGATGCTTTCTCTTCTCCCTCTGTTTTTCTCTGGCAAGCATATGAACCCTCCAGCAAAACAAAACAAAATAAAACAAAACAAAAAGTTAAACATCAAGCTATCATTTGATCCAGCAATCCCACTCCCAGCTATATATCCAAAAGAACTGAAAGCACTAGAACAGGTATCTGTATACTGATGGTTCACAGCATCAGTATCCACAGTAACCAATAAACTGTGCTACATCTATACTAACGGCATATTAGCCTAAAAAGGAATGTAATTTTGGGGAAGAGGGTGGAAGGAGGGAGTGAGTATAAGGAAAGACATTAAGGAGAAAAATAGAGAGGCAAGACATTTATGGGGCACAGAAATGTATTATTAGCTGTTGATGAAAATGTCTTTTGTATCTTCAACTGGACTGGTGTGAAGTGTACTCATGTTGGGTAAATTCAATTTACAAACTAAGTGATGTATACTGATTAAATGTATAAAATAAATTTAAATTAAAAAATAAACTTCATTAGCTTCATTTTTTTTAAAAAAAGGAACGTAATTTTGACAGATACTACAACATAGATGAACCTGGAAAACTTATGCTAAGTGAAATAAGCTAGACACAGAAGGACAAATATATGACTCCATTAGTATAAGGTAGTTAAAAACAGACAAAATTTATAGAAAACAAAATAAATGTTACCAGGGACTGAGAAGAGTGGGAATGGGAGTTATTATTTAATATGCACAAAGTTTATGTTGGTGATGATTAAAACAAACAAAATAAACTTTTGGGGTCAGCAGGTAGCATGGTGGTTAGGATGCTAGACTCTCACATGGCCAACCAGGTTTGAGTTCTGGACCTGGAGGATTGCTTCCTCACTTTCCCTCTCTGCTGTGCACACTTGCCCTTTAGCAAATTAAATAATAATAAAAACAGTAAACAAAATTAAATAATTTTTAAAAACCATTTTGAGTTTACTGCGCCAACTCTATAGCACAGCAATTATGTGCTACTCAAGAGATGCCAGATTCCAGTGATGACTACAGTTCAAATCTCCAGCCCAATCAGCTAAACAATGCCAGGCACTTGCATGAGTGTCCAAGAACCAGGCTGGAGAACTTGAGGAAGAGGATCACAGCATTACCTGACCCTGTAGAGGGTTTCTCACCTCTCTTTCTTTTTCTCTCTCGAACTTTCATGTGCATGCACATGTTGTATATAAGAATTTCTTTTTTATAAGTTTTGAGTGGGTAGCCCAGGGCCTGGTGGTTGGCAAATGGATCCCACATGGCCAACTGCATGGTTTGAGTCCTGGACCCTGGCATGAAAAACATCAGGCATGTGTGCATGCATCCCCACAAAAACTCAAAGGAGGGAGATTGAGAAGGAAGGATTATGGTGCGACCATGCCCCACCAGGAATGCTTTCTCTTCCTCTTCCTCTCTCTCTCTCTCTCTCTCACAAGCACATACACTCTCTGGCAATTTTTTTTTTAAGCTTTAGGTATAGATAGTGTTTATGGTTATACAACAATGTGAATATATTTCATTCTGCTGCATTGTACACTAAAAAATGATTAAAATGATTAATATTAGGTGATGCATATTTAGCCATCATTTTAAAAAAGAACATAATCACCATTCTGTGTGTCCTTTTTTAGAGTCACATTGGGCTCTGAAGCCCCCCTCTACATGAAACAAATCAGACTGTAAAAGCAGACAGTACAGACATTTACAGTCTGTTAACATTTGAGAGAGAAGACAAAAGCACATGGTTTTCCTGTAAGCCTGAGACATGGGCCAATAAACTTTAACCTTTAACCAACGTTCTTTTGTTCTATATGAAGGTTTTGACCCTGGACATGTATTAACTATTCGAAACAAACTAATTTCTAAAAATAAACAAATATATGTTTCTTTAAAATAAAATATTCAGCAAGAGTTTTTGTTGCTATAGACAAACTATCAAATTTATACAAAAAGGAAAAAACTAAAATAGCTAAAACAATTTTGAAAAAGAGTATTAATGAAAGGAGAACTAATGGCAGGCTGTGTGTGTGTGTGTGTGTGTGTGTGTATATGTATATATATATATATACATTTTTTTTTGAGAGAGAGAATTTTGCTATAAGGTGTGTGTGCTCACTGGAGAGACAGAGATATATAAAGTGAGAAATTGCTCTCCAGTGGGGGATGGCCACACTGCAATCCCTTCTCCTTAATTCTCTTCCTGGGATTTTACACACATACACACACATGCTGGGCGAGTTTTAAGCCGCTGGGTCTGGGAATTGAACCACCGTCGACTACATGGGAATCCAGTGACATAACTATTAAGCCATCTCTTGGTCTCAAGCCAGCTAATTTTAAGACTTATTATAAAGCTACAGTAATCAAGATAACATGGACATTTAGATCAATTAACCAGAACAGAAAGTCCAGAATAACCCACAAGAATCTGGCCAACTGAGTTTGACAAATACAACAGAGAAAAGACAGTCTTTTCAACAAACAGTGCTGCAAGAACTAGATTCCAAATGGAATCATAAAACCTTAACTTAAACCTCACACTTTATAAAAAAATTAACGAAATGATCAGATACCTAAATGTAAAATATGAAATTGTGAAACACTTATAATGAAACCCAGGGGAAATCTTTCTGATCTATGTTGAACAAAGAATTCTTAGACATGACACTGAAAGCAATATCCATAATACAGAAAAGATGATAAACTGACTTCATCAAAAGCAAGCACTTTTAGTTCTATGAAACATCAAGATGATGAGACAAGTTACAAACCAGGACAAAACATCTATTAAACAACCCATCTGATAAAACCAGGACAAAACATCTATTAAACCACCCAGCTGATAAAACTTCCTATCTATAATTCTCAAAACACCATTAGTCAGTGGGCTGTCAGGTGACATGATAGCTAAGGCACTGGATCCCACATGGCCAACTCCATGGTTTGAGTCCCAGACCCAGTGACTTGAAAAACATGCTGGACACGTGTGTGTGTGTGTGTGTGTGGGTGGACCCAAAATCCTGTCAGAAGAATGATGGAGATGGGACTGCAACATGGCCATCCTCCCAGCACGTGATTTTTCTCCTTCCCTGTTTCTGTCTCTCTCTCTCACAAGCACACACACTATGGCAAAAATCATAAAACAAACAAACACTAGCAACTGAGGAAATGCAATTTAAAATCACAAAGAGCTATCACGATACACCTCTATCAAAAGGACAAAATAAAAAAATAGCAATAATACCAAATACTGACAAGAGGGTAGGGAAATAGCTGAGTTACTGTTTGTGGCAACATAAAATGGAATAGCAACTCTGGAAAACAGTTGAGTTTTTTCTTAAGTTGTGTGCTATAGTGGACGTGTACTTGGCAGAGAGAACAAAGAGAGAGGGAAAGCGAGAAATCACTTCCAAGGGGGGATGTCGCATGGCAATCCCTTCTCCTCCATTTCTCTATTGGGATTCTGGAGCACGTACGCACATACACCCTGAATGATTTTCAAGTTGCAGGGTCTGGGACTCAAACTGTAAAGTTGGTCATGTAGGATCAAGCACCTTAACCAGCAGGTCACCTATGGAACAATCTAAATATAGATTTACTATCTGACCCATCAACCCCACTCCTAGGTATCTACTCTAGAAAAATTTTAAAACTTACGCTCACTCTAAAACCAATACATGAATGTTTATAGTATCTATACGTATGATTTTCAAAAACTGGAACAAACCCAACTACTTTGAGTAGACAAACCAACTGTGATACATCCATACAATGAACTATTAATCAGTAGTAGAATGCAATGTTGTAGTTAACAGCTTGGACGAACCTCAAAATCGGTATTAACCCCTAGCCCCATGTGGCCACTGAAACACAGCTAGTGCACTGAGGGACTATACTTTTAGCTTTTTTTTTTTTTTTGGAGAGGTTTTTGCTATAGGGCGCGTGCGCTCGCCAGACAGACAGAGAGAGACAGAGAGATAGAAAGCAGGAAATCACCCCCCAGGGGGGATGGCCACGCCGCAATCCCTTCTCCTCCATTCTCCTCTCGGGATCTTGGGCACGCACGCACACGCGCCCGGCGTGAGTTTAAGCCGCCAGGTCCGGGACTCGAACCGCGGTCGACTACGTGGGAGTCCAGCGACATAGCCATTACACTAACTGCTGGTCCCTATACTTTTAGCTTTAATTTTGAGGGAATTTTAGGGGGTAATATGAATATTCTAGACCCTAATTCTGGCAATAACTGGTGACATCATCTACACCTGTGTTGAAATTCTTAACTGTACATATAGAAGTTAATTGTACTGCATGGTAATTTTTTAAATAAAATTTAAAAACTCAGAAAAAAAAATTAAGCAATATAGACAACACTCTAAATACGTACCAAGACTATAAGCCTGCTTCTTTCACAGATTCCAGGAAGGTAAGGGTAAGGGGGCATTCCTTCACCCTTTAGGCAGGAACTCACCCACTGATAAATACTTGGTGGCTCAGAGGTAAAAAATGATGGATGATGCATAAAACCTGTTTGACCTTTAAAATCAGATAAATATTCATAAAGATTCAAGAATACATTAAGACAATGCTATTGTATTCTAAAGAAAAGATGGTCAATAGTACCTGTCATTTCAAAACAATCAGAATAACATTTTCCCATAGTCCCAAAATTCTTTTGTCTTTTCTACCACAGTAAGTATCTATTATTATTACATGTAGATTTAAATGACTTCTCATTTTACCCTATCCTAGATGGAAATTTAGAAAATTCTTGTGCCCAAAGCATAGAAAAAATCTCACCAAATTTTTTTGGTCTAACCCTAAAGGTGAGAAAACAAAAAGAAATTCAGGATTCAGCTCTAACAATGGGGCTACAACTTTGAGTCCCTTTACTTCAAGGTCTAGGAGGGAACAATGGGATAGAAATGGTTAGGTCTGTGTTAGCCGATGTTAACCCCTAGCCCCATGTGACCACTGACCACTTGAAACGTGGCTAGTGCACCAAGGGACTGTACTTTTAGCTTTAATTTTTTTCTGAGAGAGATTTTTGCTATAAGGTGTATGTGCTCGTCAGAGAGACAGAGGCAGAAAGAGCAAAATCATCCCCAGTACACATGGTCATGCCACAATCCTTTCTCCTCCATTCTCCTCTCAGGATTTTGGGCAGGCATGCACGCATATGCACTCAGTGTGGATTTTAAGCCACTGGGTCTAGGACTCAAACTGCAGTTGACTATGTGGGAGTCCAGCAACATAACCATTACACCATCTGCTGGTTCCTTTTTAGTTTTAATTAAACTGCAGAACCATGTCTAATAGCTACTAAGTGAAATGCACAGTTCTAGGTTAAAGCATCCTTGGCACTGGACAGTCTTTGCAAGTCAGACCCTTACAGCTGGGTAAAACATTTCCTACAACTGTCAAAAAATTGAGGCTTACTACAACTCAGAGATCAAGCACTGCAAACTAACATCTGCCTGCTGGAGAGACACTACCCCTGCCTTAGAGTTTATGGTAAGACACATATCCTCTGTTATTTCCTGAGGAAGACTCAGGTAAATGTCACTACACTGTTGAACAAATTTTAGTGGCACAAACACTTACCTTGCTCAATTGTGCACACTTGTCCAGTCATTCTGACATGCGTTGGGTAGTCTCTATAGTAATGATCTACATAAGGTCCCAACTTTAAGTCCCTAAAACAATAGAGGCATATAAAAAAGAAGGTATTATACCATTCCCTCAGCCATAGAGTCAGAAGGATATATCAGTCAAAATTTTTCAATAAAAAAAAAACCTTACTTATGAGAAAAAAAGATACTAAGTATAGAGACTCTTTATTATATGTTTCAATTTTAGAGTGCTTGGTATGACAACTGCAGACCAACCTCTTTTTGCTAGATAAATACTGCAGAAGTAAAATCAGAATAAAAGCACTGTGGTCTGGTTTCTCCTCTATTATCTACTAGGAGCGTGATCTTCAGCAAGTCATCTCTACGAACCTCAGTTTTTCTTCTAGAGAATGGGGAAATATCAGTTAACTTACTCTAAAGTATTTGAAGGTGAAGATAATATATGCAAAATTTATCTTATAAAATGTAAAGCATTATACAAATGTTAATTATTTCAGAACCATGATTTAGAGTTTGGAAGTAACTTAACAAAGTAATTTTAAGAATAGTAATGATTTGTCATAAGCAAAAGTAGCCATCAGTTAAACCTACTGTGTCTTTGGCTAGCCAGCCGCATGGTGGTTAAGGCAACTGGCTCCCATGTGGTTGACTGTGGTTTGAGTCCCAGACATGGCAGCTTGAAAAAATACTCTTGGTATGTGTGCACGTGTGCCCCAAATCCTGAAAGGTGAGTAGAGGAGAAGGAATTGTGGTGTGGACATCCCTCTTTGGAGTGCTTTCTCATTTTCTCTCTCTGTCTCTCTCTCCCCCCCAGTAAGCACACACACCCTATAGCAAATTTTTTAAAACATTTATTTATTTGTTGTGATTTTCTTTTTTTTTTTTCGAGAAAGAAATTTCTTGCTATAGGGTGCATTCACTCACTAGAGAGACAGAAACAAGAAATCACCCCAACGCCCCATGTGGGGATGGCCACATCTCAACCCCTTCTCCTTTATCTCCTCCCAGGATTTTGTCCTGGCCTGAGTTTCAAGCTGCCAGGTTCAGAACTCAAACGGCAATCGACTATGTAACCATTAAGCCACATGCTGGTCCCGATATGTTGTGGTTTTCAAGCCACCAGGTCCAGGATTCGAACCACAGTTGACCATGTGGGAATCTAGCGCCTTAACCACACCACTGCTGGCCCCCCTGTAGCAAAATTAAAACAAACACAATTTTTTTAAATGCTGTGTCTTAGAAAAGTTTTAAGAGTCTCAGAGAGGTCCACAGAAATGAGAAAACATGCTATAATTTTTTTTTTTTTTTTTTTTGGAGAGGTTTTTTGCTATAGGGCGCGTGCGCTCGCCAGACAGACAGAGACATAGAGACAGAAAGCGAGAAATCACCCCCCAGGGGGGATGGTCACGCCGCAATCCCTTCTCCTCCATTCTCCTCTCGGGATCTTGGGCACGCACGCACACGCGCCCGGCGTGAGTTTTAAGCCACCGGGTCCAGGATGCGAACCACGGTCAACTACATGGGAGTCCAGCGACATAGCCATTACGCTAACTGCTGGTTCCCAACATGCTATAATTTTCATTCAGAAGTCGACATTTTAATCAAATGCACTTGTTTAACACCCTTAATCACAAAGGTTCATATAACATCTAAGAATGACCTTTAGAGTTCAAAGACAAGGGCCAGCAAGTGGCATGGTGGTTGGGTGCTAAACTCCTACATAATCGAACATGGTTCGAGTCCCAGATCAGGAAGCTTGCTTTGTCACTTTTCCTCTCTCACTGTCTCTCTCTGGTAAAATTTAAAAATAAATAAAAGAGTTCAAAGCCAAACACAAGTTGCTAAAATGGCTGTTGACACATATTCCCAGAACTATCTTACTGATCCAGTGAGAGTACCTAAAAGATAAGGATGACTAAAGATGACAAGAAAGCACAGCAAAGAGAGCCCACGATTAGCAAAGGACACTAATGTTCTTAGAAACAAATCTGTGGGCCAACATGTAGTGTGGTAGTTGAGGTGCTGGATTCCCACATAGCCAACCATGGTTCAAGCCCTGGACCTGGCGGCTTACTTTCTCACTTTACTTCTCTCTCTCTCTCTGGTCAAATTAAAAATAATAATAAATAGGGATGAGCAAATGGCATAATGGTTACATTGCCAGACTCCCATGTAGTCGACTCCGGTTCAAGTCCTAGACCCAGAGACTTGAAACACACCAGGCACATGTGTGTGCGTCCCCAAGATCCCGAGAGGAGAATGGTGGAGAGGTAAATGTGGCATGGCAATCACCCCCCCGGGGGTTGATTTCTTGTGTTCTGTCTCTCTGGCATCACTAAGAAGGAACCTCATATGTACTTTGTTTGGTATTTTATATGTAAACTATGATTTTGTAAACACTATTTGAATGTAGGTATTATTATAAAACAGATATTATTATACAATTTCTACCACAACATTGCCAGTCATTACCTTGTCAAAATGTAAAGCTGAGCAGGTCATTTGTATTTTTTCATAATTTTCCACTAATCTTAGGACAAAATTAAAGCTTGCAGCATGGCCCACAGGCCCTTACATGAACAGTATCTTCAAACAATTCTGTGGTTTACAAAAAATAATCGAGTTTTTTGCAAAGGCGGATTTCAGAAACTAATTTTCAAGGTTCCTATTTGACATCATGGAAAAAACTGTCATCAAGGGACCTCTTGGCAGTTTCCAATCTATACATAATATTTACCTTGCCAACTGAACAAGAAGGTCAACAAGTGAACAAATTCCTTCCCCCATCAGAGTATTCAACTTAAGCTCCTCATAGACAAGGTGAAGAACAAAAAAAATTGCAGGTATGTGAGCAAACAGAAGTGTAGAAGAATCCAGACTGAGATTCTGTGGAAAATCCTCAGACTTCATCTGTGAAACTTCCAAAGGACTCAAACATAAAGATCTGTTCAAAAGATGAGATTCAACATTCTGGTGGTAGTCTGAATTTAGTAAATATTCCCAGTCCTAAGAAGAATAAAAAAGATATTAATTTTTAAAATGATGACCCCTTGTCATGGAATCATTAAAAAAGAAAAACAAATTCACTTAAAACAATCTGATCCATTTTCACGTGAAGTTAATTCTAAGAATATGAAAACAAAAATTACAAAAACAATGCTGAAAAAGAAAGAACAATTACAAAATAGCCAAACAATTTACAGATGCCAGCAATAAACACTAAGACAAGCCACCTTTAAAAACTATTTAGAAAGAAAATAAATTTATTTTACATATATTTACAGTAATTTTTATATGCTCATTAAAGACCAAAGTAAATAAATGATGACAGAAAACATAACAGATCCTACCTTTCTAAGCAACTGTTCTTTAGTATTTAATAAAGTAAAAGGTGTTGGAAATATGAACGAATCGACAGGAATAGCACAGAAGTGGGATACCAGTATGAGTATTCATACATTAATTTATATTAGCAAGAAACAATAATACCTACATCGTCAGATCCAGTCTCAGAAGGCCGTGCTTTTTTGGGTGCAATGACTGGGGAAAGTGATCCTTCAAAGTCAAACTGGAAAATAACCCCAAAAGAAAATACAAAATCATACATTTACTACTCTTTTTAAAAAATAATTATTTATGTAATTTTATTTATTCATTAATTTATTTTAATTTGACCAGACACACGGGGGGGGGGGGGGGGGGAGGGGAGGGAGAAAGAAAGAGAAACCAAGCCAACAGGTCCAGGAGTTGAACCGTGGTCAGCCGTGTGGGAGTGTCCAGTGCCTTAACCACCACGCCACCTGCTGGTCCTGCATTTATTACTCTTAACTAATCAATTTAAATAATTCAGAAACCAGTTCTACTATCAATTACAGAAACTGAGGAAAGGCATCAAAACAAATGTTTTCATCTTGAAAGTGGAATTTATTGGTGCTTTTATAAATATAAATACAACTGTCTGTCTTAAAGGTCACTGTGAAGCCGAAAAGTCATCACATATATAAAGCATCTGGCACAGTACCTGGGCTCAAAGGCACGACACAAGTTTCCCTTCCTCTTCTACTTGAGGGAAGACACAGCTTATACCACAACTTTAAAAGAACAAAGTTATTTTGGGCCTGCCCAAGGTGGTGGCTGGATCCCACTGTATGTTATTTTTTTAAGGTGAGACAAAACATCAGTAGGCATGAGGTGGCATTGTGCTGCCTTTTTTTTTTTTTTTTTGAGAGATTTTTGCTAGAGGGCATGTGCACTCGGCCAGAGAGCCAGGGGGACAAGAAAGTGAGAAATCACCCCCAAGGGAGATGGCCATGCCATAATCCCCTTCTGCAGTCTTCTCTCAGAATTTCGGGAATGCATGCATGAACACACGAATGGTGGGAGTTTTAAGCCTCTGGGTCTGAGACTCGGATAGCGGTAGACTACATGGGAGTCCAGTGATGTAATCGTTACGTCATCTGCTGCTCCCTCTGCTGCATTTTCTAAAAGATTTTCTCCAGAGTCATCTGCATAATTAAACACAGTTTGTGTCTTAGAGGGCTCTAATTTTATAAACTGACATGATTTTTTTTGTTCTGTTACGAATGCATGCTACTCTAGTCAGTCCTTCAACAAACCCATCACACATTTTCATCATTTTGTCTACAGGTACTTCTGCTGCAATGTTAACAATGGCATCTCCACCATCACTTATTACAATCACAATGTAGCACAATGCCACCTCATGCCTACTGATGTTTTGTCTCACCTAAAAAAATAAAATACGGTGGGATCCACCCACCACCCTGGGCTGGCCCAAAATAACTTTGTTCCTAATTCAGAACTATTTTGGCTATTTTACCAGTTAATGAATAAACAACCAGAGTCTCGTTATCAATGTTAAAAAATCTTCAATAATACATTTCTTCTAGTTTACTGCAGGATTCTGACAGAACTCGTTTTTTTTCTCATTTGACATATGGATCTGTCAAAGTCACCGCCTAATTTCATTCATCATCACTGAACACAGTCACAGGCCAGGGGTTGTACTAGGCATACGCATCTGTCTTTTGTCATTATGTTCTAAGCACTGGCAACGATATATACAACATCGTACATGCTAAACTCCACTTGAAAACGTTCTACACCCACGTCCCTGTTCACTGCCACTGGCAAGCTGGTCAAGAAAATATTTTTATATTTATTCTTCATTGATCTAAGGATGTCCTGGCACTATAGATGAATTAATGGCATGACATTTGTGGGAAAGTACTTGACATAAACAATATTTTTGGTGGGAATTCAGCCTGAAGATAAGCAGAACAGTTGTCAAGGAACAACAAAATCCTGTAGTCATCACCTAGTCCAACTTCCCTACAATGAGCACGGGCCACTGGTACAAAATATTGTGAAGCTAGTCAGCTAAGGTAATCCTGGTGAGCATGCCGTTGTGTTAGCATAACAGACCAGTAAGAAGTTCACTCCCTTACCAGGCAGTAAGGACACGGCTTTTGCCTACCACAGCAAGTTTACACTGAGGCACGCCTGCTGTGTTACACAGCCCAGCACAGTTATCTGTCCTTAGAATGCGTAATTCTTATAGGTGATGTCTCATGAGCCAGATCAGTAACTTCCTGGGGCAACAGCACCAAAATAGTGATGTTTCATCAGCATCATTGACTTATTCTGACATCAGATTTTCAACACTGCTGACCTTGACAAAATCTTCCATGAATTTCTGTTTGTAAATGGTCAGGAGATGCTTTACTGCCATAAATCTTTAAAAATGTAATGCCCTGGTTTTACTTCATTTTCTACAACTGCCCTGTTGAATATTCACAATTCCCTTCAATTTTTATTCCATTCTTAAAGCCTCCATTTTTCAAATTTTTCATAGTAAGTATATATTCTCTCATAATGAAAACATAATTTTTAAAATGAATTGTAGGACCAGCAGGTGGTATGGTAGTTAAGTCACTGAACTTCCACATGGCTGACCACGGTTCAAGTCCCAGACTGGGTGGCTTGAAAATCATGCCAGGAGCACATGCACGCATGCCCAAAATCCTGAGAGGAGAATGGAGAAGGGACTGCAACACGGCCATTCCCCCTGGAGAGGGTGATTTCTCACTTTCCCTCTATCTCTCTCTGGCAAGGGCATGTGCCCCATGGCAAAAATCTTAAAAATAAATAAATAAATAAAAGAATTTGCTAGCACAAAGCTAAAACATGTAGACAGGTACAGCTACTAAATTACCTCAACAAAGGTAAGTACAGTCTAGGGTGTTATCTTCGGAGTGACCCAGGCAAGGCTGTCCTGGGTATGCCCTCCAGAGAGAAAAGGAAATCACCGACACTGAAGGTAATACCCTGGCAACTGTGTAAACAATCTAATGAAGTTCCCAGGGCAGAAGGTGAGGGGTACGGCCTTAAACCATTAGCAGAATAGGTACTTAGGTTAAAACACTTTAAATCTCACGTATCAATCCTTTTTGTATTTTAAGCAATATATGTATAAAGATAGTCTTTCCTTCAAATAATATGAAGCCCCGAGTCATAGTTTAGTCCCAGTTTTGAGCAATTCACAAGTCTATGATCTCTTTGCAATTCAGTTTATCACTAAAACCAAGAATAATCCTAAGATAACTTGCAGTTACTTTAAAAGATAAAATGAGAAATAATAGTCAAATGTGTTTAACACCTTACAAAAACTCAGTAACTATAATTAACAGGCAATGTTATGATTAAAAGTTAAATAATATTTATCGATAGATACAATAAGCCTTAGTAATATTCCATTACTTCAAATATTTAACTTTGCTATATACTCTGAATGTTACATTACCAATTCTGCAAACATCACATTGCTCAGGAAGAAAATAGCTTATTTACTTACATTTCGGGTCCATGCTAAGCGGTCTGTGTTATAGCCCATCATGTTCATGAGACAAGTCACAAATAAATTCCATTCTGAGTGATAGCTGGGTCCTCCTGGGGCACTGTGGACATTATACCATTTGACGAGCATCTGTACTGCTATTTCTTTTGGCAGGATAAGCTTAATGGCTTGCAAACATGTCTGTACTATTAAAAGCAAAGGATAATTTTAATATGCTTCTATGTGCATTTCTCTCACCCTTTCAATAAAAAAGTTCTTAATTACTACTATGTAAAGACCAAGTACTATGAAAAGAGAACTGTCATTAAAGAGGCAATGGGATACAAACATTACCTCGCCAATCATCTGTAAGTTAAAGCAACTGTTGAATTCAATACAGCTTACAAGAGGTCTGAGGGGCTTTTTGATCATTAACTTTGGATCAGAAATAAGGTGACCAAATAGCCGAATTTATCTAAGACATGATTTGCATCCATTGCCCTAGCAACTACGAATTACATCCCCCTTTTACCTAAAAAAAGTCCCAGCTTGGACAAAAAACGTAAAGGTCATTCCTATAATTTGACTATATCTCCCAAAAATTCATGTGTTGAGTTATTGCAACAGGATTAACAAGAAAAAAAAACTTGATCCAGTTACGGTGTGGAAAGGTAGGTGAGGCTTTGGGGAAGAGTCAGGATGAAGATCATCAGGGCGGGGCCCCATGACTGACTCCTGGTGGGTTTACAAGGAGAGGGTATAAGAGATGCAAGGACACAGAACACATTCCCGTCCTCTACATATGCATGTTGTGCCCCTACCAGAGAGGGCCCCTGGAGCCTGGATTGCCCAACTGTGAGCTGAATACACCCCTGTATTTATAAGTCACCCTGTCTCAAGTATTTCCAGCTACTAGCAACAGAGTAGACTAAAAGTCAGTCTATGAAAAACATAAATTTCTACCTGAATAAGTTAAATAAATTACTGCTTAAATATTTCAGTAAATACCTAATATTCAACCTCAACAGCAATGCTTAGCTAGCATTGCAAGAAGTTCTAAATGAGCGAATATATCTCTAAACCAAAGCTTTGTAACTTTTTGTTACTTCTTACATTCATCATTCAGTTTCTAAAATGTTTTACATGCTGACTTCAAGGACTAGAGTAAACACCAAAAATTTATGCCACTCTTGATGATGCGGAGCCATCAATGCAGATATCAGTTACAGCACTACACTGTCATCCTGGTGATCCCCTCAGGGTGGTGAGGGCTGCTGCTGTGAGGAGGCTACACCTGCTTCTAGGAGCAAATGACCACAAACTGCAATGACTTTCATTCACATGCCCTCTTTACAGGAATCCTGTACAGGATTCGTTCTCCGCTCTCCCTTCACTGTCACTGGACCTATCCTCACCAGCATATCCTTTTTCTCATCAATGTACTGTTGAGATTCACGCATAGCAAAGCTCGAAAGCAAATGACAGTAAATGTTAGAAAACTAAATAACCAAGCTGAATCCGAAGTACAGGTGCTGCACAAGGACACGAGGAAACTTTTAGACGTATATAAACTTAGGTACTGATGTGCATGAACTGTGTGACTTCTAGTTGGCTGTTAAGGGTAAGATTTTATTTTCCTTTCATTTCCTCCATACTATTGGTTTGTATGTATTTTGTTTAGGCTTGGAATACTTCGAGGTACTTGGCCTTGTGACTTTTGGCCTAATACCTTTTAAGGAAAGGAAGGAATCTCTACCAATTTGGAACATCATTTGCCATGCCCATGAAAGAAAACTCCTAAAATGAAAGTCATTCCAGTCTGCCAATGCCTTGATTTGGCCGTCAGACTTTGAAACGACCAGATGTGTGATATTTCTTATATCACACAGGCATTATTTCCTTAACTTACACTTGGTGGCAAACCTTTCAATTCTGACATTTGCTATTCTAGATGGAAAAACATTCTCTCCAGTAACTTCCAAATTGCATTTCAGTAGTTTTAAACAGACTCCAATATTTTACTAAAATACTTCTGATTATATTTTGACTATAATACTAAGTTTTCTTCAATGAAGGCAATTTACCTAAAAACTGAGAGATTTCTGGATTAAAAATATCATTAAATAAGCTGCTAAGAACTATTTTACCAATAGTTGCTTAGGCTTCCTGTTTCTCATGTTTTCTTGCAAGAGTCATGTCAATATACTGTAAGCTCACTGCATGGTGCTCCCCAACATAAGGCTCTCCAAGAAACAGGGTTAACACATCCTTCAACTGCATTTTAGCCTTAGAGCATGCAGAGTGGACATCATAAAGTGCTTTTATGAGGTCTTTACAGCCTTTCTCCAAAGTAAAAAGCTTGATCGGTTGGCTTCAAAAATAGCAAAATAATTTTTAAAATCACAATTATTAAGCAGAAATTACTCCAAATCTTACAAATCAAACCAAGAACACAGATGTGAGGTCTGGCTCTCACTCGTACCTAATTCAGAGGTGGCAATTTCTGGAATAGTGATCCTAACCATGGAGCCATTACTCAGTTCCTAATGAAAAGAATGGGGGAAAGGAGAATAAATGAAACTTGTACATACTAAGTCTCTGAGTTATCTTAACAAGAGCTGGTACTTTACAGGATGATCTGCCTATCAAGGCAAGTTAATAAAATAAATGAAAAACTATATTTTTTCAAATAGAACGGAATACTTCTAATTCTCAGAAATAGTAAATGTGCTCATTTGCAACATATTGAAAATTCCTGTTTTAATAAAAAGTGTCTAATTTTTATACAGACATTAAGAATCACCATCATCAGGGCTAACCAGGGGTGGTGGTTAAGGCAGCCGGATCTCGCATGTGTAAGATCACCAACTGTGTCCTTTAAGTCCCAGACTTGGTGGCTCAAGAAACATGCTGGGCACATGTGCATGTATGCCTGAAATCCCAGAAAGAAGGGAAAATGGAGGAGAAAGGATTGCAGTGTTACCATTCCCCATGGAGGAAGGTGTTTCTCACTTTCTTTCTCTCTTTCTCTCTGTCTCTCCCCAGTGAACACGTGTGCACTTCGGCAAAATGTAAAATAAATAAATAGAACCACCATCATCAAAAGGAGATAATTTTAATGAAACGACAAAAATAATGTCAATATACAACTCTACTCAACAACTTCTGTTTCCAATACTTCTTTTTTTTTTTTTTAAGTTTTTTGCGCACTCACCAGAGAGGCAGATAGAGAAATCACCCCCCATAGGAATGGCCATGCTGCAATCCCTTTTCCATTCTCCTCTCAGGATTTTGGGCATGCACCCAGTGAGCACGAGACTTGAACTGAGCAGTTAGCCACGTGGGATCCAGCACCTTAACTACCATGCCACCTGCTGGCCCCTCCAATACATTTTTAATAATATAGAAACTTTTAAACACTTAAGCAGAATTACTTTACAGTTGAAAGTAAAACACAAACAATTGCTACAACAGTCTTTTTTTAAATTGTAAGAAATATTTGTTTCATTTTTCAAACAAAATTCTACCTTTTGGCAAACTGCTAGTCTGCCATGCTTCTTGAGAAGCTATCTATTCTTTTAAAAATGTACTTACTAAAGTTACTCTGTTATGGACAGGATCTCTGATAGAATGAATGTAGGTTCCAAGCTGTTGAAAAGTGCAATCTTCATTATAGAGAGAATCATGAAGTTTTGAAGAATCTCTCAGTTCTGGAACAGGGGACAACAGAACAACCTATAGAAAATCATAAGTAAAACACAAATGAAGTATTTTTTGAGAAATTATAGGTTGGGGACCAGCAGTTAGCGTAATGGCTATGTCACTGGACTCCCACGTAGTCGACCGCAGTTCGCGTCCCGGACCCGGTGGCTTAAAACTCACGCCGGGCGCATGTGCATGTGTGTCCAAGATCCCGAGAGGAGAATGGAGGAGAAGGGATTGCGGCGTGACCATCCTCCCTGGGGGGTGATTTCTCACTTTCTGTCTCTCTCTGTCTGTCTGGCGAGCACATGCGTCCTATAGCGAAAACTTCTCCAAAAAAAGAAAAGAAATTATAGGTTTAAAAAAAGTGACTTTTTTTTTTTTGCATATGGTCTGACAAGCAATTAAGTGTAATGATTTTAGATCATTCCACTCTAGCTATAATGAAGTACCTTGCAGAGATCAAGGTCCTACAGAAAACAACTGGAAAGGCAAAACATCTGATGACGGCACTAGATAGCTATGGAGGCAACCCAAACTACCCAAACATGAGGGTCCAAGATCTAGGAGAGAAGGGAGCTAAGGAGCTAAGGGCCGACATTCCTACCTTGCCTTTCTTACTTTGGGCGTTTGCAATTTGTGGTTATGGGGAGGTGAGAGAATATAGACAGGCTGACAACTTGCAAGGAAGGCCAAACTAGGAGAGGAAGAGAGGGTGGCAGTACTGCTAGCAACCTTACAGGGCTAGAGATATAACCTGTAATGTGAAGTAGTGAAGGCAAAAGTCACTCGAGGAACTAAGAACACAGGGAGAAAGTAAAGCAAGGAAAAGGGAAAGAAATGAGATTGGTATTCAGTGTGACTTCTCCTGTAGGCAAATGTCTATTCAAAACCATAAGAACAGCATTTATCTGTTCAACTGCAAATATGCAAACACACTAAATTTTAATGATCTTAGTTACTAACTACACACAGATGCTTCTGATTTGAAATCTCAAGTCAAGACCACTGACCCTTTTTGTATTCCTACAATTGAGTTTTAGAGGCTACTCTAAGTAAATATCTTGCCAACAAGAGCAACCAAGCCTAAGATATATGATGTATTAATTATATTCCAGCTTCTGCTCCAATAGTTAGCTGGCTCTAGGCCTGGTCGCACAATCTACCAGAGAAGTAGGGACAGTCAGTGAGGTGGACTATGGTCTCCCTGGGACCTCACAGCTAGCAAAAAGTTTCCTAGGTTCGGGGATTTCTAAAAAAGATGCAAACCACTTTTCATCATAAAAGAAATTCCAAATTCCTCCAAATCACTTAATATTGACACTTCTCCAGCTCCCTATTTGAAGTTCCACAAATGTGCTGCTTGAAAGGAAAAAGATCAACACTGCATGAATTGAAAAATAAAGTCAGGGCCTGGACACTATCCAATACAAATGCCACCACTAACCTTCCCTTTGAACTATCTGCACGCAGATGTCCCTCAAGCACAGACTACGTTTTCTCCAGGCTTCCCAACCCGGAAGGCACAGGTTACCCACCCAAGTCACTCAGAGGATTCTTAGCCTTTTCCACATCAACTCTCCTCAGCCTGGCAACACAAAACGACCAGCTGACAAATTTACACATCTCTAAGCCTTTCACATCATTCCTTTCCACACATACACCTTTGCCCTCGATCAGACCCTCTTCACACTTCTCACACTAACACAGCAACATTATTTAGAATCTAACTGGTCTCCTTACCTTCAATTCCAAGATAAACCTATTGAAAACACAGATCCTGACACTCATAACATCCTCCTCAATAACCTGTAACACCCTGACAATTGCATTCAGAATAAAACCACCTTTTCTGGCCCAGCCTCAGTGGAGCGGGTGGTGAGGCTGGTGATATGTTGTGCTAGAAGCCAGGACTGGACCCTGAGTCACCCTAAAACATATCGAGCATGGGCACCCAAGATCCTGCCTAGAGAAAAGACAGGGAAAGGGAACTACTACTCTCCTTCATGATAAAAAATCTCTCTCTCTCTCTCTCTCTCACATACACACACACACACACACACACACCTCTCCATCCTTTTTCCCATCATAAACACATTAGTAAGAGTATGAAGCCCATTTCTACCACTTATTAGGCTTTATGATCTTAGACAAGTAACTATTACATATATGTAGTCATTTGTAAAATGAGGATCAAAGTGGTATCATCTCAATGTAGCTGTTGTAGCGATTAAATGTTAGTACTGATAAAACACAACAGTGCCTAACAGAAAAATGCTCCAAAAAGGTTTTTATTATCCCACCTCCAGCCCTCCCCAACAGACAACTTATACTTTTACAATCCACCGAGCTGCTGAATCCTTAATTTGTACATTAGGATATAGGGTCACAACATACATTAACGTGTCCGGTACCCTCCTACCTTCATTCCAGTGCCTGTGTGAATCTGCCTGGCCCCAAAAAGGCATCCTTACATCCAACATGTCTTCGAGAGGTGAAGCTTTGCTTTTGCCACATTACCCCATCAGGATGTATCTTCCCGTCTGTGAATCTACTATGGTATTTTTGTTTCGTATTTGTGTCTTAATGGTCTACCTTAAATTCTAATTTCTTATGCGGATAGTACATCTATTCCACTGAAGTACATTGTGATATTCCCTAGCTGGAAAAAAATGTAACAGTCTTCTCTCTCTAGCATTTTTAAAAAGAACCACACACATCACAAGTGAAGTAAATCAATGTATGCTAATTGTTTGTGTTTCAAATTACCTGTAAGTATTAACTAAAATTAAAGGTAACCATGGAAAGGATTAATATTTGACCACACTTCTTTAAATCAACATTTTTTTTTACACACCTAGTACATTTCTTACCTCATCCAAAGACCCAAGCATTTTACTGAGAGGATTAGGAGTGCTAATGCTGTCAAGTGGCGTGCTTGGTCGAGGCATGGTGTTGGACATCGTCAGGGAAGGAACTGGCAGTCCAGGAATAAAAACCTTGCCCACCTTTGAATAATTAAAAGACATAGAAAAAAATACCAGCTTAATGTGTCATATCCTTAAATAAAACGTTAAGGCATCGATGCAATTTTTGATACTTCAGTGTTTATGTTCATCAGATGCAACTAGAAAACAATTAAAATTTCAATAATCTATCATATTCTACAACCCAAATGCAAATTCTTTTGTATGATTTCTCTTGGTCTGATTTCTTCTCTCCATTACCGAGGACACTTTTTACAAGAAACGGGGGTGGGGGGGGGGAATTAATAAATGTAAGACATACAAAATTCTATATACTACACATCTTTCAACCTTATTGGTGGCAAAGACAGCAGGGACACTTTTTTTAAGCTTTCAAAATTTATAAGTGGAGATCTTGTTAACTAAATCTCAAAGCAGAGAGAAAGAATACCAATTACTTCCCAGGAGTTAAAAAAAAAACGAGGCTGTGTGACACTAAAGAAATTTAATCCAATCTAATTCAAACTATGCTCTCCAGCTCACCATCTGTCTTCCATTATAAACTCTCAAATACTTCTTCAAAAACTTTACTAGAACAAATTCTTCATTTACCTTAAAAGAACCACTATGCCATTTACAAGCCCCATATTGTATTTAACTTTTATAATTTAAATTTATAACATTTATATTTTTCTAAATGACGATTTCACAAATTGAAAAAGACAAAGCATGGGACCAGCAGTTAGAGTAATGGCTATGCTGCCGGACTCCATGTAGTTAACTGCGATTTGAGTCCCAGACCCGGTGGCTTAAAACTCACACCAGGCGCATGTGCGTGCGTGCCCAAGAATCCGAGAGGAGAATGAGGAGAAGGGATTGCAGCGTGGCCATCCCCCCGGGGGGTGATTTCTCGCTTTCTGTCTCTCTGTCTGTCTCTGTCTCTCTGGCGAGCGCACACACCCTTTAAAGAAAAAAAAAAAAAGAAAAAGCTAATACACATTTTATATAATAAAACTTTACCTAAACTTCAATACATAATACAACTACCTATACATCAATTTTAAAACTAGTTTAGTCAACCAACTTTATTTTGTTTTAATAATCTACTTATGCTTTTTAAAGGTTCCCCATCTGTGCCAGGTTCATAGTGCCAATGCACCTACTGGCAGTCAGTCTTAGCAAATTCAAATTAGGACCAACCTAAACTGGAAACTTCATTTTCAACTCTTAACAAAATCTTCTGTTCAATTCAACAAACTTTAAATAGCAAACAAAAGTAACACTAAAAAATAATAACAGAGGGGCCAGCAGTTAGTATGGCTATTAAGGTGCTTGACTCCCACGTGACTGACCAAGGTTCGAGTCCTAGACCTGGAAGCTTGCTTTCTCACTTACTGTCACTCTCTCTTTCTGGTAAGTACACGTGTTCTATACCAAATTTAAAAATAATAGTAAATAAAATTAAACAACTCATTTATTTTTTTTGGTAGAAGTTTTTGCCTTAGTTGTGTGCACTTGCCAGAGGGAGAGAGACAGTAAGAAGGAAAGAGAAATCATGCCCCAGAAGGGGATTGCCATGATCCTACTGGAATCTTTTCTTTTTTAAAAAAGAATTATTCTATCTAATTCTATTTATTCATTCATTTTTTTTTTTAATTTGGCCAGAGAGAGACACTCAGAGAGAGAGGGAAGGTGAGAAAGCAAGCCTCCAGGTCCAGGATTTGAATCATGGTCAGTCATGTGGGAGTGTTTAGAGCCTTAACCACCACGCCACCTGCTGGTCCCTATCCTACCTGGATCTTGAGTGTGCTTGCACATGCCCAGATTGAGTTTCAAGCCTCCGGTATGGGACTCAAACCATGGCTGGCCATGTGAGAGTCAACTGATGTAACTGCTACACCATCTGCTGGTCCCTATAAGTAATTCTAATAATAATAACAACAACAACAACAACAATAGAGCCTTATTAACAGCACGAAGAACTCCTTTGCTTACCCGAACCACTCCTGTGTACAGCACCAAGTTTCCACTGCCTTCCAGGACCAGCATGGTGTCTATCTTCTAAAATAAGACAAAAGAATTATTTTCCAGCCTGCATAAATTAATAGATTTTCCAGCTGAAAAATCTGAAGCAGCATAATAATTTTCAACTTGTCAAGAAATATGCCAGCACTTACCTCTACTGGTGCTGCATCCTTCGCGTGTATGTTGGTGACAGAGCCAAAGATGAGCTGAGTTTTATCATTACTCTCTTGAAACTTCACACAGCTAAACATTAAAATAAAATAATAAACTACTGATACATACAACCACCTGTATAGGTCTTAAGCATAGTATACCAAATGACAAAAGACAATCTCAAAAGGTTATGTACAGTAGGATTCCACTTATATTATCATTTTCAGATGGCAAAATTACAGAGAACAGATTAGTGGCTGCCAGGGTGTGTGTGACTATAACCGGGTGGCATCACTGAAATCTTTAAGGGGATAAAGATAGTTTGTATTTTGACTGTGGTGGTAGTTACATAAACGCACACGTTAGAAAACTGCACAGAACCATATGCACACACACACACACACACACACAAATGAGTACGTGAAAAACTGATGGAATCTGAAATAAGGTGTGTGGTCATACGGATGCCCATTTTCTGGTTTTCATAGTGTCCATACTAATACAAGATGTTACCTCTGGGGAAAGAATGCAGAGTACACAGGACCCCTCTACCATTTTGTAACTTCCTGTGATCTATAATTATTTCAAAACAAAAACATACACAAATGGGCAAAAGGTTTGCAAAACAATTCACCTAAGAAGATAAATTAAAGGCTAATACCCATATGTGAAGATAATCTATATAAGAAAGGACTAGGAAAGTGCAAATTAAAACTTCACATCCACTTAAATGGCTATGGTCAAGGGGAATAATGACACCCAATGTCATCAAAGATAAAGAGAAATGATCTTCAAACACTGCCGGTGACAACATAAAATAGTGCCGACTATTAGTTTGGCAACTTTTAAAAGAAGTTTAAGTATCAATTTAGCATTCAACCCAACAACTTCACTCCTAGGTAGGTACCCCCTAAAATGAAACCAGGTACGTCACCAGAAAGACTTTCACTTCAATGTTCATAAAGTCGTAATCGACAATAGTCAAAAAGTGGAAACTAAATATCCATCAACTCATGAATAAATGAAATGTGGTATATCTATATGACGAACAACTACACAACAATGGGAATAAAGTACACACACGTTGCCACATACCGAGTCCTAAAGACATCATACTAAAGACAAAAAGCTGAACATACAAAAAAAGATCACATAATATTTGATTCTTTCTATATAAAATGTCCAGAAAAGACTAGTCACGGGACCAGCAGTTAACGTAATGGCTATGTCGCTGGATTCCCATGTAGTCCACCGCAGTTTGCGTCCCGGACCCGGTGGCTTAAAACTCACGCCGGGCACGTGTGCGTGCATGCCCAAGATCCTGAGAGGAGAATGGAGGAGAAGGGATTGCGGCATGGCCACTCCCCTGGGGGGTGGTTTCTCGCTTTCTGTCTGTCTCTGTCTGTCTTTCTGGCAAGCGCACGCGCCCTATAGCAAAAACCTCTCCAAAAAAAGAAGGAAAAAAAAAAGACTAGTCACTAAGTAGGCTTTACAGACAGGCTGCCTAAGGCTGGGAACAAAGAGTGACAGACTGCAAATAGGCACATGAGACTCTTCCGGTTTTTTTTAAAGAAGATATTTGCTATCAGGCAGGTACACTTGTCAGAAAGATAGAGACAGAGAGAAAGTGAGAAATCACCCCACCAGGGAAAATGGCCATGCTGCAATCCTTTCTCCTCCATTCTTCTCCTCCATTTCCCGCCTAGGATTTTAGACATGCACTCACTCACACTGGCTGTGAGTTTAAAGCCACTGGGTCCAGGATTCAAACTGCAGTCAGCCATGTGAGAGGCAAGAACTTTAACCACTATGCCACCTGCTGGCCCCCAAGGGAATCTTTATGGTGAGAGAAATGTCTTAAAACTGGACTGTGGTGATGGCTGCATAACTCTGTAAATTTACTAGAAGTACTTAATTGTAGACTCAAAACATGTTGATTTTATGATACACAAATTACATCTCAATAAAGCTACTTAAGCCAAAAGAAAGAAAAAGTAGGCCTAAATCACTTATACAGAAACAATGGAAAATTGTGCGCTTACCGTAACTGGAGCTGGGACTCTACTAAAAAGCACAAGAACTTATGTCCACATAGGTCAGATGTAATAAACACTTTCGAGGCCTGTGAATTTTTCTCTCTGCAACAGATACATTAATAATCATCAGCACTGGTCAAAAAATCTACCACAGTAATTATTAGAAGTGTGTGTAAATATTCCACAAGTTTAAAAAACTACTTGGGTCATGGGGCCAACAGATGGTGTACCGGTTACGTCACTGGACTCCCACACGGCCGATTGTGGTTTGAGTCCCGGACCCTTGGTCCCCATTTCCTTTTTTTTTTGCTATAGGGTGCACGAGCTTGCCAAGAGACAGAGAGAAAGTGAGAAATCATCCCTGGTGGGACAGCCATAGTGCAATCCCTTCTCTTCCATTCTTCTCTCAGGATTTTGGGCATGTACACCCATGCAACTGGTGTGAGTTTCAAGCTGTCAGGTCCAGGACTTGAACCACTGTTGGCCATGTAGGAGTCCAGCACCTTAACCAATACACACCTGCTGGCCCCCCCCATTTACTTTTTCTACCTCATTTCCTCCTCCATTGTCCAAACTTAAAATACTCGAGTCAAAATCACCAGTGAACTCACTGACTGAACGCACAGAGAACCTCCATTAATAACCTCCTTTGGGGACCAGCAGATGGCATAATGGTTATGTCGCTGGACTCCCAGTAGTCAACCACAGTTCAATCCTAGATCTGGCAGCTTGAAACTCACACTGGGTGCATACGCATGCATGCCCAAGATCCCAAGAGGAGAATGAAGAAGGGATTACAGCACGGCCATTCACCCTGGAGGGTGATTTCTCAACCTTCTGTCTTTCCAGCAAGTGTACACACCCTATAGTAAAATTCCTCTTTATAAAAAAAATAAATAGGGGCCAGCAGGTGGCGTGGTTAAGGTGCTAGACTCCCATGTAGCCGACCATGGTTCAAGTCATGGACCTGGTGGCTTGCTTTCTCACTCTCCTCTTTCTCTGTCTCTCTCTGGTCAAACTAAAGAATAATAATAAATAAATAAAATAAAACACACAATTAAAAATAAATAAATACATAAACCACCTCCTCTCTGCACTCAACACTCAATGCCATGCTGCTACCTGAAACACTCTTGTGTTCTGTGCTATTCCCTTTTGTACATTCTATACTAACTCCAGGAGTTTCTCCCTAGAACCTGACTTCTCTGGCTATCTCTCTGCAGCAGCTTTGTCTCTATTTGCCCCTCAAATCCCAAATTTCTAGGACTCCATTCCCTAGTCCTCTTCTGATTCTATTCCACTGGATTTTAACCATTTGGAGGTCACCAACCCCTTTGAGACTAATAAATACTAAAATGCTGTCCCTAAGAAAAGACCCATACACTACAGCTATAAACTACATGTACACACAAACTACTAAAGACAATTCCAGAAAACTAACAGAGCTGTGCAATTACAAGATTATCCACGAGCCTTCCAAGAACTCCATGAATCCCACCTCTACACACACCCTAAATTCTAACCCACCTTTCTTGCTTCAATCACTGCTTAGAGGCCATGAATTTACTGCTCTGCTCTTTCCCCTGGATTCGCAACCAACATATAAAGTGCCTTTTTTACAGCTCTCATCAAATAAAACAGGCAAAGGGCAATCCCTCTCTCAAGCTTCTTTTCTCAACCCCGTAATACTCTGAATATATCACACACTCATGCTTCCGAACTTCTTTTGTGACCCTGGCTGCCCCCTTGGCCTTTCCCCTACCCAGCAAATACCTACTCATCTTCCCAAAGCCCTACCAGCAAAAGTAGCAGTCCCTCCTGTGTCACCGTCCCTTAGCATCTTCTTTTGAGGATAGGGAAAGTGATTTGCTGGCTTGTTAATTAATGCAAACAATGACATATGGCTAAATTAATTAATTATTAACGAGAACATAAAAGGGGGAAGGTCACATTGAACAGAGGTATACACAGTGTTTCCCAAAAAATAGAGCTGACACTCAACTAACATAAAGATAAAACTTACAAAAAATGCTTTAAAATCTCAAATTCCCAAATTATCAAAATTAGTTGTCTCTCCTAAAACATCAAATCTCTCAAATCTGAGTGATCCCTGCTACTAAATTAAAGGGAGAAATATCAAATGATCAGTTTAGTATTATTAATATCCTCTACTGAAACTGAAGTGGCCTTAATATTGAGTCGTGAGAAAACTCATGACGCATTTTTGCGTTAATAAAACAGGTCATGACTTTTCCGATGACCCAACATATCTCTATATATTCTTACATGTTAGTAACTGAATATACTAAAAGAAACCTTTACACAAAATACCGAATGTCTTCCAAGTCTTTTAGCAACATTTTTCTTTGCATATAAAAATTAATATTCCAAACCTCATATTGGTAATCGTTTCTGTCCACAGATGGTCAATGCACAGTTCAGGAACAATTGGCTCAGTTTCTGGCGCAAGGAAGGAGCCATTAGAATTACTATTTGGAGAATGCGAAATACTATGTCTCTTTGGAGATTGATTATGGCTTGAAAGGTTGAACCTCTGCACTCCTGAAAAAGAGTGCACTCCTAAGGCAGGAGAGTGAGCACGACTGTAAAAGAGAGAAGGACAGCTCATCAATCAGCAGTGCAGGATTATAGACACCTTCCTAAACACTGCCTACAAAAGAACACACATGACATAATCCTAGTCAGAATTAAAACTTAAAAAAAAAAAAAGTAGCCGTTTAAATGGTCCATATCTAATTTTGTAGCCAATAGGCAACATGATGGTTAAGGTGCTATGGCTGACCATGGTTCTAGTATCAGACCCGGTGACTTGAAAACATGCCAGGCAAATGTAAGTGTGTGCCCAAAATCCCAGGAGGAGAATGGAGGAGAGACTGCCAACATGGCCATCCCTACTGGGATTTCACACTCTCCATCTCACTTGTCTCTGTCCCTCCCTCTCTCTGGTGGAGTGAATACACCCCATGGCAAAAATCTTTAAAAATAAATGAATAGATAGTGCTCTTCTTTAAAAATAATACTAATAAGTAAAAATAAATGGTTCATATCAGTGTGTTTCACTATATTCTAAAGATTTCAAATCCTTATTATAAGAATTCGTTCTTTTAAAACTAAAAATTGATTTTCCTTAGAAAATGAAATATTGGGAACCAGCAGTTAGCGTAATGGCTATGTCGCTGGACTCCCACGTGGTCGACCACGGTTCGCGTCCTGGACCCGGTGGCTTAAAACTCACGCTGGGCATGTGTGCGTGCGTGCCCAAGATCCTGAGAGGAAAATGGAGGAGAAGGGATTGCGGCATGACCATCCTCCCTCGGGGGGTGATTTCTCGCTTTCTATCTCTCTGTCTCTCTCTGTCTGGCAAGCACACGCGCGCTATAGCAAAAATCTCTCCAAAAAAAAAGAAAATGAAATATTTTAATTATTCAAAAAGGTCTAAACTATGTCCCTATATGATCAGATATAAGTATCAATAAAAGTGCATCCCTGTATTACCAGAGAGACAGAGAGACAGATATAAAAGAGATCCTCAAAAAAGTTTACGGAAGGGACCAGCAGATGGAGTAATGGTTATGTCACTGGACTCCCATGCAGTCGGCCACGGTGTGAGTCCCGAACCTAGCAGTTTAAAACTCACACCGGGTGCATGTGCCTGCATGTCCAAAATCCCAAAAGGAGAATAGAGGAGAAGGGATTGTGGTATGGCCATCCTCCCATGGGGTGACTTCTCACTTTCTGTCTGTCTCTCCAGCGAATACATGTGCCCTATAGCAAAATAAGTAACTAAATCAATAAATCACTTTTTAAAAAAGTTTATGAAAAATGCATTTATAAAAGATCCAAACACTTCAGTTACCACCCTGTGGCCGATGAGTAATTAACCAAAATGACGAACACAAAGGGAAAGAGGAGAGGCACCCGATATATGTTCTCTAGGTCTTTTAGAAAACATGGAGTTGTTCCTTTGGCGACATATATGCGAATCTACAAGAAAGGTGATATTGTAGACATTAAGGGAATGGGTACTGTTCAAAAAGGAATGCCCCACAAATGTTACCATGGCAAAACTGGAAGAGTCTACAATGTTACCCAGCATGCTGTTGGCATTGTTGTGAACAAACAAGTTAAGGGCAAGATTCTTGCCAAGAGAATCAATGTGCGTATTGAGCATATTAAACATTCTAAGAGCAGAGATAGCTTCCTAAAACGTGTGAAGGAAAATGACCAGAAAAAGAAAGAAGCTAAAGAGAAAGGGACCTGGGTTCAACTAAAGCGCCAGCCTGCTCCACCCAGAGAAGCACACTTTGTGAGAACCAATGGAAAGGAGCCTGAGCTACTGGAACCTATTCCCTATGAATTCATGGCATGATGGGTGTTAAAAATAAACTAATCTGTGGTCTATAAAAAAAAAAAAAAAAACTATGTATGGATTTCAATTTTTTTTCTTTTTTTAGATTTTTGCCATAGGACACTTGTGGCGTGCCAGAGAGAGACAGAGAGGCAAAGTGAGAAATCACCTCCAATGGGGAATGGCCATACTGCAATTCATTCTCCACTCTCCTCTCAGGATTTTGGGCATATAAGCATGTGTGACCAGCGTGATTTTCAAGTCACTGGGCCCAGGACTCAAACCACGGTCCCAGTACATTAACCACCATGCTACTTGTGGGCCCCTCAAAAATTTTTTATGCCAAAATAAACTCCTACTTTATTTCCATTTTCCCAGGTACTTTTTTTTTTTTTAATTTTGCTAAAGGGCATGTGCATTCATTCACATGAATATGGGGGGACTGAGAGGGGCAGTAGGGAGAAAGCACTGCCCAAGAAAGATGGTCATGACACAATTCCTTCTCCATTTCTCACTCCTTTGAGGATTTAGGGCATGCACACACATGCACCAGGTGTGTTTTTTCAAGCTGCCAGTCATAGACTTGAACAACAGTCAGCCATGTGGAATCTAGCCACCTTAACCAACATTCCACCAGCCAGTACCCTTAATCTTTTTGAAGTACCCTTGTATTTATAAATCAATCAACAAAAACATTTATGTAAAATAAAACATGGGCCAGCTCCCTGGGTTGGTGGTTCAGGGAGCCAGATCCCACAGGACAAACTACTTGGTGTGAATCCTGACCACAGCAGGACTGACCACTGACCTGACCACTATGTGTTGAAAATCACATAGTGTTGTGTGCCCCAAATATCAACTAGATAAAGAAAAGGAAAAAGGATTGCAGTTTGACCACACACTACTAAGGGTGCTGTCTTCATCTCTCTCTAGCAAGCTCATGTGCCCACTAGCAAATGTAAGTATGTGAGTAAATAAAATAGAAAAACAGAAATAAAAATAATAAAGTACAGGGCCAGCAGATGGCATCATGGTTAAGGCACTGTTCCCCACACGGGTGAATACACAGTTCACATCCCAGACATGGTGACTTAAGAAACATGCCAGGTGCCTGTGCATGTGTGCCCAAAATCCCAAGAGGAGAATGGAACGGAGGAGACTATAGCATGGCCATCCCTCATAGAGAATGATGGTCACTCTCTCTCTCTCTCTCTCTGTGTGTGTGTCTCTGTGCAGCAAGCACACAAGCTCTATAGCAAAACACAAAACAAATAGATAAAACAGATCTAAAGACCAATGTCTCTGTGTGTGCCTGAATATGTGTGTATATCTCTGTATCTAGCAATATAGACACATACAGCTGACCCTTGAACAACACAAACTTGAAACTGCATAGGTCCACTTACATATGGATTATTTCCAATAAATATATTGGAAAATAAATGTATTTTCTGTTCCTTATGATTTTCTTGGTAGCGTTTTCTCTACCTTATTTTACTGTAAGAATACAGTATATAATACATATAACAAGAAATATATGTGTTAATTCTTTGTTATTGGTTAAGGCTTCCAGTTAACAGTAAGCTATTAGTAGTTAAATTTTCAAGGAGTCAAAAGTTATACATAATTCTTGGGACCAGCAGTTAGCATAATGGCTATGTTGCTAGACTCCCACGTAGTCGAATGCGGTTCGTGTTACCGGACCTGGTGGCTTAAAACTCAGGCCGGGCGCGTGTGCGTGCGTGCCCAAGATCCCAAGAGGAGAATGGAGGAGAAAGAATTGCGGCGTGACCATCCCCCCGGGGGGTGATTTCTCGCTTTCTGTCTGTCTGTCTGTCTGGCGAGCGCACACGCCCTATAGCAAAAACCTCTCAAAAAAAAAAAAAAAGTTATACATAATTTTTGATGCCAAAGGATCAGTACCCCAACCTTCATGTTGTTCAAGGGTTAAGTATCTATCTATCCATCCATCTATATATATAAATATTGAATAACAAAAACAGAAAAACTAATATAAATTAAAGCAAAAGGAAATATTAATAGGACCAAAACATTTTTGGAATATGCATCAAACTGCTGTCAGAGTGGCAAAAATGAAGCAAGCAATCTTATGACAAGTATAAGTAGCTTCTAAATGGGACCAGCAGTTAGCGTAATGGCTGTCACTGGACTCCCATGTAGTCGGCCACGGTTCGAGTCCCAGACCCAGTGGCTTAGACTCACACCAGGCACGTGTGCATGTGTGCCCAAGATCCCAAGAGGAGAATGGAGAAGGGATGGCAGTGTGGTGATTTCTCACTTTCTGTCTCTGTCTCTCTCTGTCTTTCTGGCGAGCACACACGCCCTATAGCAAAAACCTCTCCAAAAAAATAAATAAATAAGTAGCTTCTAAATATAACTCATCAGGGACCAGCAGTTAGCGTAATGGCTATGTCGCTGGACTCCCACGTAGTCGACCGCGGTTCGAGTCCCGGACCCGGCGGCTTAAACTCACGCCGGGCACGTGTGCGTGCGTGCCCAAGATCCCGAGAGGAGAATGGAGGAGAAGGGATTGCGGCGTGGCCATCCCCCCTGGGGGGTGATTTCCTGCTTTCTATCTCTCTGTCTCTCTCTGTCTGTCTGGCGAGCGCACGCGCCCTATAGCAAAAACCTCTCCAAAAAAAAAAGAAAAAAAAAACAAAATAAATATAACTCATCAAAGAAAGGTTACGCAGTAGACTTGGCAGTCTTAGTAAAAGTAGCGTAACCGTGATAATGGTTATTTTCCCTTTAAAGTACCCAAGAGCTGCCAACAGAAATATTAAGTCCTCTAAAATACAAGCAAAAGCTTAAAAAGGAGGTATCTTTTGCTTGGCTATCTTATTTAAAACAGAAACACTTCTACCTTAGAGCCGCCATGTTGGAAATAGAAGGTGAACGAGAGTGCAGACTGGGTGATGAGGCTGAACGACTCTGGCTGTGAATGGAGGAGTAATTCTGGAAAGGCGAAGCCACGGGGGAATCCCCTTTGGAGAGGCTTCGGAGATGTGCTGTGAGGGAGCTACTAGTAGCCGCATTCTGTGGGGTTCCACCCTGTTCAGAGAACTTTAAAACAGCATTCTCTTCCTAAGTCAAAATGAAGAGAAGAAAAATAGACAATTAGGACAAACGAGCAATTTCTTCGTAAGAATGCTGTAGTAGATGCCAGTTAATAAAGACAGTATTTCTTTTTTCCAAAGAATCCCAATCTATTCCACAAATAATCTTCCAAAAACATAAAGGTGACCAGTATTAACTACCCTCTCATATTACAGAGCAGTGACTTGCCTTTATCCTTACCTCTGCTTTGACTCTCCGGAGAGCCCACACAGAATGCAAATTCTGAACAGTGTCATAGGTCATCACAATGGAGGGGTCAGTGTTGAGGAAAACAATTTTCATTGCATGATCTACAACATACTGCACGCGGGACGAACCAAAAAGGCCTTAAAAATAAAACAATCAGGTATAAAAGAACGGGCTTTAGTAGATTGATATTATGACCCAATTTCCTAAAAACCCAAGATGCCAAGACAATTAATGCACAAAACCCATTAATATAGTACATAATTAACCTCAAATTTTTAATGAATTTACTTTAAGTATCAACTTCCTTAGAATAAAAATGGGAACATTACAAGTTAGTTTCACATACCTATAATTAAATGTTGAAGATCTGTGCTGACAGTCACAGATAAAAAAGATCCGTGACTCCTGTAACAACTTACCTGATATTTAGAAAGTGCAATCAACTACTCTGCCAAGTCTGACTTCCTTACTAGTTCTTCTCCCCTGGGTGAACTCTGTCCTCTATAATAACTACAAACAGTGCACTACTGTTCTTGTTTTACTGGTTACTCACGCAAAGTAATTTTCTCCCATTGAGTACAGCTTTTAGTTCTGAAGTACCATGGATTAGGGTCAGGTTGTGCAGGGGTGGTAACGTACTAGAATCACATGGAAATCTCCTGAATTTGCACACCAGTATCCCCTCCAAGCATGCCAAGGTGGTGTACACACCTGTGATCGTGATCAGGCTGGCAGGGACGGGGAAGGGATGCTGCCACGGGGCCCCTATTGGCAGTATCTCTCTCTCTCTGTCTCTCTTATGAACGAAATGGGTGAATGAACTTATAAAATATTTAAAATGAAAAAATAAAAGTACCATGGGTTAGTTATCCATGTCCTTATTTAACAGTTTCCAAAATGCTTCTCTCTCAGTTAAGATACAGAGAAAATTTAAAACATGGTTATTTTACAAAGACTCTTTAATAAATAAATACGTTAAAAAAAAAGAAAAGAAAAAAGAAAAGAAAAGAAAAACCTTAGGCCAGCAGGTAGCACAGAAGTTAAGGAGCCTGGATCCCACATGGCTGACTAATTTGAGTCCCAGATCTGGCAGCTTGAAAATCATACCAGGCATGTGTGTTTGCATGCCCAAAATCCCAAGAGGAAAATGGAGGAGAAAGGATGTGCTGAGGGGTGTTTTCTCACTTTCTCTCCCTCTCTCCAGTGAATGCATATGGCCTATAGCAAAAACTAAAACCAAAAAATATAAAAATCACTCAAAATGTCACCATCTTAAAATACCCACTATTAATTTGTTAGGGAGTTTTTCTTCTTTTTTTTTCTACACACTTCGTAGGTATTTACAAAATTAGACTGCTTCCATAGCCTAGTGATTAAGGGAGCTGAATTCCCACATGGCCGATAATGATTCAAGTCCCACACCCAGCAGCTTGAAAAATACACCGTGTGTGTGTGTGTGTGTGTGTGTGTGTGTGTACCCAAAATCCTGAAAAGATGGAGAAATAGAGGAGGACTGTGTGTGACCATACCCCATTGGGGGGTGCTTTCTCTCTCTTTCAACGTTTTCCTGTCTCTCTCTGGTGAGCACACACAGCCTAACCCTAAAACAATTAAAAAAAAAAAAAAAAAACTTAAGAAATCTAAGAATCTAACTTCATTTACTGGTTTATCCTACATGACATATAAATAAACAATTTCTAAGATCATTAAATATTACTTAAAAACATGATACAATTAATTGTAGCCTGTTTACAATTGTTACTAATATAAAATTATCAACACTTTGTTTTTTGTTTGTTTGTTTGTTTTGAGAGGTTTCTGCTATACAGGGCACATGTGTTAGCCAGAAAGACAGAGAGATAGAAAGCAAGAAATTACCCCCAGGGGGGATGGCCACATCACAATCCCTTCTCTTCCATTCTCCTCCCGGGATCTTGGGCACACACACACACGTGCCTAGCATAAGTTTAAGCCACCAGGTGCAGAACTCAAACTGCGGTCAACTACATGGGAGTCCAGAGACATAGTCATTACACCAAGAGCTGGTCCCTCAACACCTTTTTTCTATAAAAAAAAACAAAGGGTAAATAGTTTAGGCTTTGCAGCCAGTCTACCTACCAACTCTGTTGCATAACTTTTTTGTTGTTTTCTACCTCCCCCTTAGAAAGGTTAAAACCCATTCAAAGCTCAGAAGCTTTACAAAAATAAGTTGAAGACTAGAGTTACCCAATGGGCTATACTTTACCAACCTGCACACAGAAGATAAAATCTGAGTTTTATTTCAGAATATTCACTAAGGACAAAGAAAAATGTCAAAGAATATAAATATCTTGTAGTCTTCAAGTCTTCATAATCTACAGTTAGCTATTATTTTTGGTTTAACTTAAAATTTAAAAAAAAGTGGGGCCAACAAGTAGTGTAGTATCTAGGATGCTGACTCACACACAAACCAACCGTGGTTCTAATCCTGGACCTAATGGCTTGAAAATCACACCGGGAACATATATGTGCGTGCCCAAAAACTCAAAAGGAGAACAGAGGAGGGATTGCAGTGTGGCTAACCCTCCAGGGGGTGATTCCTCACTTTTGCTCTGTCTCTCTTGGGCAAGCACATGTACCCTTATAGCAAATATGTCTCCAAAAAAAATGTTAAAGATAAGCATCTAGAAATACTTGCAGGAACTATTACAAGTTCTAAACCCCAAGCAAATTATGCTATCATGACCAAGGGAAGTCAAATATTAAATCTACAAGGCGTAGGTATAAGGCCCCACATTCTTTTCCTTCACACACACAAAAAAGACCTTAGTTCATCCAAGAATCATTCAGCTACATATTAATTATTAAGGAACAGGGGGACCAGGAGATGGCATAATTATATCGCTGGACTCCCACAAGGTTGACCTTCGTTTGAGTCCCAGACCCAGAGGGTGATGTCTCACTTTCTGTCTCTCTGGCAAATGCACGTACTCTATAGCAAAAATCTCTCAAAAAATTTTTTATTAAGGAACAAATTAATCTACAGGTAGTGTAACAAATGTACTGGTATTGCTGATTGATTTACTGTTATAATCTGTGCATGTGCTAACCAGAGAGAGACAGGAGAGAAAGAATCCATTCCCCAAAGAGGGAGGGCCACACAGCAAACCTTCTCCTTATTTCGCTCTTTTGGGATTTGGGGTATGCATGCACATGCACCTAGTATGTTCTTCTAGCTGCTGGTCCATGACCCAAGTCACCAGGACACGAGCTGGTCCCTCTTGAATATTTTAAATGCCTTACTTTTTACTAAATACCTGTTGGACGTTAAATACCATGGTTTTCTTTTTTTGTTGTTTAGAGAGAGAATTTTGCTATAGAGCTCGTGCACTCGTTGGAGAGACAGAGACAGAGAGTCAGATAGCAAGAAATCACCCCCTAAGGGGGATGGCCATGCTGCAATCCCTTCTCTTCCATTCTCCTCTTGGGATCTTGGGCACACATGCACATGTGCCCAGCGTGAATTTTAAGCATCCAGGTTCGGGACTCAAACCATGGTCACCTACATGGGAGTCCAGCAACGCAATCATTATGCCGTGGTACCAATATCACAGTTTTCAAGTTCTTGCTTTACTATGAATTACTATTATATTTTTTAAAAAGGTATTTTTGTGTTTTGTTTTGTTTTGTTTTGGCTATAGGGCACGTGCACTCACCAGAAAGACAGAGATAGACAGAAAGTGAGAAATCATCCCCAGGGGATATGGCCATATCGCAATCCCTTCTCCTCCATTCTCCTCTCGGGATCTTGGGCACGCACGCACACACAACCAGTTTGAGGTTAAGCCACCGGGTCCAGGACTCGAACCATGGTGGACTACATGGAAGTCCAGCAACATAGCCATTACACCCACTGCTGGTCCCATGAAATTATTTTTTTAATTCTTTTTCCTTAAGTGTATTTCTTCCATGAACAAGAGAGACAGAAGGAGGGAGGGGGCACCCCCAACAGAGTCCTCAGGCACCAATCCAGCCCAACTCAGCTTGCCTAGATCACAGGCAAGTGCGTACTTGGCATGTAGGGACAGGTCTTGTAATACACACCCAAGACCTTCCCAGGCGGGTCAGCCTCACAGGGCACTGCCTCACTACTATGCCACCATCCAGCCTTCCTGTTACTTTTTTTTTTTTAAGAATTATTTTAATAAACTTTATTTGTTTTAATTTGACCAGAGAGGGACAGAGCAAAAAAGAGAGAGAGAGAGAGAAAGTGAGAAAGCACACTGCCAGGTCTGGGACTTGAACCACATTTGGCCATGTGGGAATTCAGAACCCTTAACCACCATGCCATCTGCCAGCCCTCTTCCTATTACTTTTATAAAACAAGTTAGTTTTCATAAATACTCCTTCACCTTCTTCCATATCCAAAGTCAAAAGAACAAAAACAAAGAGCTTATGTAAAAGAATATAAAAATACACTTACTTCCAGATTTACAAACAAGTGGGGTTATTTCATCCAGTGGGTGCAGCATGCTGAACAGAGTGGGTAAAGGTTCCCTGGTAGTAAATAAACAAATAATCAATCACCAGTACGGGATGTGTATGCCTGTACACAAACTTTGTACTTCGCTTGGAAAGAAGCATCGTCTCCAGATTACATAAGCAGCTAGAAACCTCCCATCTCGAAAAGCAACGCTCTATATTTTATGTACCAAAAAAAATGTTAAAGATAAGCATCTAGAAATACTTGCAGGAACTATTACAAGTTCTAAACCCCAAGCAAATTATGCTATCATGACCAAGGGAAGTCAAATATTAAATCTACAAGGCGTAGGTATAAGGCCCCACATTCTTTTCCTTCACACACACAAAAAAGACCTTAGTTCATCCAAGAATCATTCAGCTACATATTAATTATTAAGGAACAGGGGGACCAGGAGATGGCATAATTATATCGCTGGACTCCCACAAGGTTGACCTTCGTTTGAGTCCCAGACCCAGAGGGTGATGTCTCACTTTCTGTCTCTCTGGCAAATGCACGTACTCTATAGCAAAAATCTCTCAAAAAATTTTTTATTAAGGAACAAATTAATCTACAGGTAGTGTAACAAATGTACTGGTATTGCTGATTGATTTACTGTTATAACATATTTTCATAACATATTTTATTTCATCTTATTTAGAGTGCTTCTATAGATACACACACAGAGAGATCAAGATGGCCCAAGGAGTACCTGTAAGCAGCAGTCATTACGTAGGAGAAACAACACAGCGATGGGCAAAACACTGTTATTTACCACTCTTGGTGTCAGGGTATCTATGGCAGCTACAGAAGAAATTTAGTCTACTATACTTGCTCACAAAAAAGCACACTTAAAAAAAAACGGGACCGGGAACCAGCAGTTAGCGTAATGGCTATGTCGCTGGACTCCCACGTAGTCGACCGCGGTTCGCGTCTCGGACCCGGTGGCTTACAACTCACGCCGGGCGCGTGTGCGTGCGTGCCCAAGATCCCGAGAGGAGAATGGAGGAGAAGGGATTGCGGCGTGACCATCCCACCTGGGGGGTGATTTCTCGCTTTCTGTCTCTATGTCTCTCTCTGTCTGTCTGGCGAGCGCACGCGCCCTATAGCGGAAAACCTCTCCAAAAAAAAAAACGGGACCAACAGATATCATGATTATGCCACTGGACACCGACATGGCCATTCATAGTTTGAGTCCCGGACCCAGTGGCTTGAAACTCACGCTGGGCACGTGTCTGTGCACACTCAAAATCCCAAGAGAATAATGGAAAAGGGACTGTGGTGTGACCATCCCCCCAGGGTGTGAATTCTCACTTTCTGTCTCTCTGTCTGTCTCTGTCTCTCCTATGAGCACAAGCATTCTATAGAAAAAAATCTCCCTAAAAAAATACTTCAGGTAAATAAAAGGTCTACATTTTTTAAGTAGTGATTTTTGGAAGGGGGGGACAAACTATCTATCAAAACAAAGAGATTTAAATCTATAACTTTAAAATAAAAAAATTTTAAAAATAAAAAACTTAACCAGCATCTTCCTTGCACCACACTGACAGGCGCTCTTATGTTCCTGTCTTTAAATGAGCTCTGCTTATAGGAAGACAAAGTAAATACACCACCAATTAGTATCTACCAACAATGGAGCCCCTACGACACACTAGGCCACGTCAAATCTCATAGGCACTTAGCTCGCTTAGTCGCTCAATAAATATTCAGAGGTAAATGATACTATTCCTGTAACAGATAGGAAAACTACAAGTATGAAAATTCTAAGGGTTTGCCCAAAGTAGCACAACGGAAAAACAACAGAGCTAAGAAATGAGTCAGGTTATCTTTGAGATACCTGCTTATTTGATCTTACTACCTGGGGCAGGGGGCTACTGCAGATCATAAAGTGCCAACTGCGTGGAGTGCACGAGTGTACAGTACTGACAGGAAAGACAACAGCACACATCTGCGCTGCTAGCATGGAAATAATCGTCATCCCAGACTGCAAGGCAGACCATTTTACCTGAGAATCAACACAAATAAAGTCCAAATAATAATATTTTGAACTGAATAGATGGAATACCTGGGTGAACCTGGAGGAACCTCATGTGAAGAAGTGCTTCGTTCAAATAATAACCCATATTTAGTGGGCCAGACATTTGCAACCTATCAGGTAAAAATGGTGGGAAAAGACAGAAGTAAGAAAAACCACTCTTCATAAAATGCTTTCAGAAAACATTACAGAATACCAGCTTTTCTTCCAACTTAATAAAAGCTCTACAAAGTAACATTACCATTAACGGTAATTTTTTTTTCTATAATTCTAACATGCAACTCAAGGGGCCAGCAGGTGGCATGGTGGTTAAGGTGCTGGAACTCCCACATGGCCAATCGGGGTTCGAGTCCTAGACCTGGCAGCTTGCTTTCTCACTCTCCCCTTCTCTTCCTCTCTCTCTCTTTCTCTCTCTCTGTCTTTCACTGTCAAAAACTCTTGTGAAAAAAATAATAAATACATAAAATAAATAATTATTAAAAAAAATGCAACTCAAAAATAAAGTCAAACCTAAGAAAGAGGAGTTCAACATGAAATTCCTGCCAGTGGCTAGGATCAGAACCAAAATAACAATGTGAAGGCCAACAGGTGGCGTGGAGGTTAAGGCACTGGAGCCCACATGGCCAGCTTCGCAGTTCAAGGCCTAGATCGCAGCTTGAAAATCATGCTGGGTGGAACCAGCAGTTAGTGTAATGGCTATGTCGCTGAACTCTCATGTAGCCGACCCCGGTTCGAGTCCCGGACCTGGTGGCTTAAACTCATGCCGGGCATGTGTGCATGCATGCCCAAGATCCCGAGAGGAAAATGGAGAAGGGATTGCAGCGTGGCCATCCCCCCTGGGGGGTGATTTCTCACTTTCTCTCTGTCTCTCTGGTGAGTGCACGCGCCCTATAGCAAAAACCACTCTAAAAAAAATAAAATCACGCTGCGAGTATGTGTAAGCATGTTCAAAATCCCAAGAGGAAAGTGGAGAAGGGATTGCAGTCTGGCCATCCCCAAGGAGGGTGATTTCTCTCTTTCTCTCTCTCTCTGGTAAGCACACATGCCCTATAGCAAAAACAAAAACAAACAAAAAAAAGACAATGTGATAAAATGGAAACAATAGAACTAGGCATTAAAAAGATGATGATCAGCAAGAAAAAAAAAAACAGTATTTTTCACAGGCATCATTTACTATAACAAAAATGATTTCTTATACATCATTTAAGTTGACAAAAATCTCTTAGAAAAGATTTCATGATTTACTTCATTAAATAATTTATTTTTTATATGAAGGACAGAAAAATAATAAGCCAATAAAGGGGCCAAAGTTTAGTCATTTAATGATTAAAAGAGCATTCATGATTACAAGATAAAAGAGACTTAAGATATACTTCTGAAACCAATTAATTCAAGAAACTTCTCCAACAAAATACATACCAAAAAAACCTGCAATGTTCAAATTTACCTGAAATGGTAAGGAAGCTATGTAATCCTTTCCTTCTATGCTGTGCATGTTAATACATGAGCTTTGCAATATACATATGCATTTTTCTACTTCATTACTACCTGAAAAGAAAGGCACAAAGATTCATGATATTTTTTTAAAGTAGTTCAATTCTTACAGAACAAATTCTTTAATGTGCAATATAAAAATGCTTAGGTTAAATCACTACTGTTAGTAGCTACTTAATTTAAATAAAAGAAACAATCAGATACATTTATAATCATAAGAGAAAAAAATAATTTCAAAATAAACTTACTGTAGACCTTTTCTGACTTATCCTGTGATATAATGAAGTCACACCACAAGGCCTGAAACCAAAACAAAATGCTTACTGAAGAAAATTGTATCTAAATAATAATCTATTAACTAATACATCTAAATAATAATGGCATCTACATAATACCTTTCCCTCTTCCTCAGTTTAACACATATACCATGGGTTATGAAGTAAGATTAATGATAAATATTATTTAAAAAGATAAACTATGTCTACAATCAAATTTTATACACAGAGCAAATAAAATTAAAAAACTACTATATAGAGGTTTCACAGCGAAAATTCCAACAGTGGTTCATCCTATATTAAACTTTACATCCTATTAAAAAGCTAAAGAGTATCCAAAGAGTTTAAACTATCTTATAAATCCAAGGCTTACCGACTGATCTTACCCTTCTTAGACTACCTCAAGACTCACTAAAAAGTATTTACAAAAACTAGTATCTTTTTCTTAAAAAAAATTATTTTATTTAACTTTACTTATTTATTTATTTTAATTTACCAGAAAAGGACAAAGGAGGAGAGAGAGAGAGAAAGTGAGAAAACAAGCCGCAAGGTCTGGGACTCGAACCGTGTGGGAGTCCAGCACCCTTAACCACCACGCAACCTACCAGCCCCATATCTCCTTTTCTTAAAGGCTCATCTGACAAAAATACAAAATAGGACAAGACTTTAAACTTTAACTAGCATGCTTAACAATCACTTATAGAAGTTATTTAATGGCATTTTTATGTATTTTTTTATCATGTGTACACGACATCAAGTTTACCAATTTAACCATTTTTAAGTGTATACAATTCTGTGACATTAAATACACTCATAATATGTACAAGTTCACCACTACCCATTTCCAGAATGTTTTCCTCAACTCAAATAGAAACTCTGTGCCCATTAAACAATTGCCCCTCTCTTCTCCACCCGCCTCCACCCCACCCCCAGCCCTGGAAATAGCTAGTTCACACTCCCTGGGGATTTGCCCATGCTAGGTATGGCATATAGTGAAATCATGTAACATCTGTCTGTTTGTCTGGTTTATTACACTTAACATGTTTCCATGTTGTAGCATGTAAGAAAATGCCATTCCATCTTAAAGCTAAACAGTATTCTCATTTACATATATCACATTTTGTTTATCCATTCACTTTTTTTAAATGTGTTATATGTTTTCACTCATATGAAATTTTGAAGACCCTCCCATACAAAGTAAACAGAATCAGATAATGAATTTCCATAAGCCAGCTTCAATAATTGCTGACCTTCAGCCATTATTTCATCTAAGCTAAAAAGTTAACCTCATAGAGTAGAACAGTGGTTACTAGGACCGGAGAAGAATGAGGGGGATGGGATGAGAGGGAGAAGTTGGTTAATAGACACAAAATTACAGTTAGATAAGAAGGATTAAGTTCTTTTTTTTTTTTTTTCTTTTTTTTTTTTTTCTTTTTTTTTTTTGGAGAGGTTTTTGCTATAGGGCGCGTGCGCTCGCCAGACAGACAGAGAGAGACAGAGAGATAGAAAGCAGGAAATCACCCCCCAGGGGGGATGACCACGCCGCAATCCCCTCTCCTCCATTCTCCTCTCGGGATCTTGGGCACGCACGCACACGCGCCCGGCGTGAGTTTAAGCCGCCGGGTCCGGGACTCGAACCGCGGTCGACTACGTGGGAGTCCAGCGACATAGCCATTACGCTAACTGCTGGTCCCAAGGATTAAGTTCTTAAGGTAGAACTTAAGGCACAGTAGGTTAACGACAGTTAAAAATTTATTGTATATTTCAGAATAGCTAAGAAAGATTTTGAATGTTCCCATCACAAAGAAATAATACACTAATTGTACACTGTATTCAAGTATAAAATATAAGTTACTCCATAAATATGTAAAAATATTATATATTAATGTAAAGATTTTTTGATGCATCAAATAGTCGATCAAATGCTAAAATACAAATCAACTCACTTGCTGAACAGGGCTGTCAACAGTAAACGCTTTATAAACTGCCAATGCCTGGCTTTTACTTCCTTTGCTCCAAATCACCATATTTCCAGCCACGTAAAGTTCCTCATCATAGTCCACTTCTTCTCCAATTTCACTTATGCCTTTCCTTAATTGCCAGCTTTCCTTAAAAGTTAACACACACACAAAAGAAAAAATATTCAAACATTTTTTTAAAAAGTGACGCATTTCTTTCATGAGCAAGAGAGAGAGTGTGAGATGGCACCACCAAGAGGGTTCTAACGGTGCATTCTATCCCTAGCTTCAGCCAGCCCAGAATCATGGACATGCGAGTGCTCAGTGTACCCTGAGGTCTCCTGATGCAAACCCAGAACCTTCCCATGTTTATCGGCCTCACAAAGTGGTTTTACTGCCACAGGCACGCATGTAATGGGGAGTGGGGGGGGGGAGGAGAAAGAGAAAATACCCTCAACAAGGTCTTGTCCCAATCCTCTTTCCCTAGTCCTCCAGTTCTTCAGGATCCTGGGCACCCATAGGTGTGTTTCTTAGGAGTACCTGGGATTGGAACCACGGTTGCCATATGGCTTACGTACTACAAGGCACTAGTGCCACTGCTGCTCCAGAGCATCCAGACTCCACTTTTTCTTTTTTGTAATAGTCAGGAGCAAGATTTACTGGCCTATGAGTAAGACTAAATTCAAATCCCACTTCTAGCAGACTTGGTGCTCTAATCAACAAAGTAGAGCGTACAGGTGTGGGTATTATATTTTATAGGACTTCAGAGTAAGAATTTTCTCAGAGGGACCGCAGATGGCGTAATGGTTATATCCCTGAACTCCCATGTGGTTGACTGTAGTTTGAATCCCGGATCCAGCGGCTTAAAATTCACACCAGGCACATATGCATGCTTGTCCAAAATCCCAGGAGGAGAACGGAAGAGAAGGGATTGTGGTGTAGCCATTCCCTCTGGGGGGTAACTTATTGCTTTCTGTCTGCCTGCCTCTCTGGTGGGCACATACACCCTATAGCAAAAATCTCTCTTAAAAAAAAAAAAAAAACTTTCTTGGTAAGTCTCTGTATTCTTTTACAATACATCTATATTCCTCTGCTGAAAACATAAACAAACAAAAATTATACCTTATTTATAGATCCAAAAATGAAACCACATGCTTAGGAAATTAAAAAGACATATTAAGTATATGGGGTAGAGTGAAGGACAGGGGACAAGAATGTATATATGAGAACCACAGGGGAGTCTATGCACACGCAAACTTTTCTTTCTGCTTCACTGGTGCATTTACCTTCCTTCACTTGTCCTACCCACCAAAATGGAGAGAGAGGTTTTGATTTCTTTTTTTTTTTTAATCTTTTTTTTCGGGGGGAGAGGTTTTTGTTATAGGGCCTGTGCGCTCGCCAGAAAGACAGAGAGAGACGGAGGGACAGAAAGCGAGAAATCACCCCCCGGGGGGATGGCCACGCTGCAATCCCTTCTCCTCCATTCTCCTCTCGGGATCTTGGGCACGTACGCACATTCACCTGGCGTGAGTTAAAGCCACCAGGTCTGGGACTCAAACTATAGTTGACTACATGGGAGTCCAGCAATAGCCATTATGCCGTTTGCTGGTCCCAAGAAGTTTTGATTTCTAACTCTGGAGACTTTCCCTCTAAGATTTTGGTATCCCAAAAGGATATGAAAATTCAAAAAGGTAGGGTAGGAAGGATTGCTTTTCTGACATATATTTACATCTCATTCCCCTATTTTAAGAATGACTACACTACTTACTTACATGGCATTTCTTTTTTTTTCTTGAGAGGTTTTTGCTATAGGGTGTGTGTGTGTGCTCGCCAGACAGACAGAGAGACAGAAAACAAAAAATCACCCCCCCAGGGGGGATGACCACACTGCAATCCCTTCTCCTCCATTCTCCTCTCGGAATCTTGGGCACGCACATACACGCACCACCGCGGTCAACTACATGGGAGTCCAGCGACGTAGCCATTATGCTAACTGCTGGTCCCATGGCATTTCTTATCCAGAGACATGCAAGTCTTTTGTAACCAAGACCATTTGTAATTTCTACCACTTAATCATCGAACATGAAATCTGGTCCCCTCATACTAACTGAAGAGAAAGAGACCATAATCACAGTACTGAACTTGATTCTCATGATAAAACCACCAGTTATACAGTATATCAAAATTAACAGCTATGAAACTACAATATTAAAAAGTTATTATTTTAGCATTGACTGAAATGACCAAACTTGAATCTCTACAAAGAGCATCATACTCATTTCTCTGTACCTAGACAGACTTAAATCACATGCATATTATATCACTCCATGTTTCAAAAATAAAATGGGAAATTTCCCGGAACCTTCTGTTTCTCGTGGATTGTAACCTCCTGCAGGGATCCCACCAAGCCAGCAGCACCATCAGAAGACCATAATTCAGAGGCTGGCTGCAGCTGGCGAAGCTGAAGGTTCAAAGCATTAGGGTGGTGCTTGCAGTGGTCTCGACCAAAAGGAACAAATTCCTGCAAATCCCCGGCTGCAATCATCGTTGCCCTCTCTTCATAGAAGTTCGACATGGGTTCCAAATATCAACATTATTTCTGTGTGAATTCAAACACATTCTCATCAGCCTCTAAAGTTAAAACCAGAATAAAAATATTATAAACATTTATGTAAGAGTCATGATCCTTAGACAAGTGTCAAATAATCCTATCATATTGTAGGTGTACAAGTAATCATAAATCAAAGAACCTTCCCAATCTGACTTTCAGGCAGTTGTGGTTATTGTCCTATTTTACATATAGACTAAGACCATTATCACTGCAGGAAACCATTGACTTGAGACAAGCCATTTACAACTCCTAACACCATCGACTAGTCCATCGAATGCTAAAATCCAAATAAATCTATCTGCTCAACATGCTGTTGAGCTATCTCCTATCTCGTGTTTCCTACTTTTGTATACTAGTTTTTCCAAACTTCATAAAGGAAGGATTAAGATAAGTTGTACTTTATAGTCTCATGACCACACAGTTGTCTCAACAGTTGAGGTAATGTCTGTTCAGATGCTGGAACTTCATTTGAAAAGCATACCTAAGGGATTACTGGAATATTGAAATAAAACAAACAAAACCACATCCTACTTTAATCCATCAGAGGTGGAAGTACTGTTTTCAGCTGAAATCAGTACTTCACAAAAATCCTAATATGTTATTAAATGCTTAAGTAGTTTTGACACCTGAATCCCAACTAAATATATAACTACAATCAACTTCAATTATTCATCCAAACCCAAGAAATAAAAATGTGAATTAAAGTCTAGCCATGCAACAGTTATCATTTAGTAAATTTAAGAGACACAGTTAGCTGGTAAAATTCTGACCTTGTATGAAGTATGAAACGATACAAGGTGGGCACCAGTTCTGTTTCTGAGACATTTACAATAAAACAAGCTTTAAGCTGAAAACCTCAAACACAGAAATCAAAACAAATACTGGACATCAGTACTATGAATAACCTTCTGAATGTCTGAAACAGCACTCAAGATGAAAAGGGTTTCATTATAATAGATTTGACTAAGACATTTTATTTTAGCTCAGGTATTTTGGCATCAGTTTTCTATTCAAGCATCTCAAAGCTAATGGAGTTCCTTTGCAGCTCCTTGAAAGCTATGAAGTTATTTCACAGTGAATTAAATGTTATTCCTAAAATGTATTTCACAAGAGATGACACAAACCCCCACCCCCCGAAATAAACCAGCATTGAGAACACTTGAACTTGGGACATAAATTAAAAGGTGCTTTATAAAACAAGAAAACACAAAATTCAGCTGGTCTTCCAGTGTTCAACAGGATAACCAACATTAAAGAATTTGAGATGGTCAAATTTAATGTCATTCTCTTAAAACTCTGAACGTAAAACTACACAGTAATCGGAATGATTTTAAAAGGATAATATTTTTGTATTGATTGAGGCAACATATTTAATCATTTGACAGTGTCTCAAACCTTTACGCGTGTGTTTTCACTTGTTAGGAACAACATAAAAAGCTGCAGATAAAAGTACTATTTAAGTTTACACATTACCAATCAAAATATCAGCCTTGATCTCTGGGAACAAAAATTACCCTGCCAAAAAAGAGACAGAACGGACACGCACAGACGGACCTTGAATTGAATCACCACAAAAAGGCAAAGCTTCCCCTTGGCTCTTTAGGAAGGGGTGAAACCAATGAGAGAACCTGGGCCTCAGAAAACCCGGAGGGGCTGGGCGTAAATCTAGAGCTGAGGTCGCACGTGGGACAGGGCATCTGGCTCAGGAAAGAGGTCTGCGAGTGAATGGAAGGCGCACTCCCAAACCCAGCCCCAGGGCCGAGAACGCCCTCACAACCAGCGCGCGCTCTCGGGGCCCACCCGGTTTCCCAGTCCTGCAGGTTACTGAGCGCAGGTGGGCCTGGTCGCAGATGAGGGGAACACCGGGGACGCGACAGACCACCGGGCTCTAAGGGTCCCGGCCCGCACCTGTGTAACTCGGGACGCGTCAGGCGCGGCGAGCCCCGGGTGCTCCCGGAAGGCGCGGGGGCCAAGGGGGCCCGAGGACAAAAGCGGGGTCGGTCTCGGTGACTTCTCGGCTGCTGCAGCTTCTCATCCCCTCTCCCTCCCCTATCCTGGAGGAAGAACGGGCAGCAGCAGCGGGCGCGACTGCTGACGGCAGGCAGGCGTGCGAACCGTTCAAATGCACGCGTCCATCTTGGTTTTCCCGTCCTGCCTCGCGCCGGGGCGGGGCATCGCGGGAGGCTCGTGGCGACCCTGCGGTCCTGGCGCCTGCGCAGTTTCAAGGAGACTGCGCGCGGCAAAATGTTCCCAGTTTGTTCTCTTCGCAGGTGCAGCGCCGGTCCCCTGGAGCTGAGCTGTGTCTATACTAAAGTCCATACTGTGACGGGACCTTCCTGGCGTCCAGATCCTGCCAGGTCATGCCACTAGTGACTTGAACTGCCTCCTAACTCTGAATTAGGTGGTTTTTGGCTGGTTTCACTTCCGCCTTCTGACCCCAAATGGAGGTACGTGCCTCCAGGCTGCGGTGAGGAAAGGAGAATGCTGATTTTTCTCTTTGTCAGTGCACTGTAACCCTGGGGGTCCGGGCCTTTTGGAAAATTGATGAAAGATTTGGAGAAGGGTTTGTGCCATGGCCATCTCCCCCCTGGGGGCAGGGGTGATATCTCACTTTCTCTCTCTGTTTCTCTCTGACTAGCACATGCACCCTATTGCAAAAACTGAAAATTAAAGCAAAAATCTTTAAAAAAAAGAAAGCAGATCTTAGGCTGGCCTGGTAGTACAGTCGTTAAGCATTGCACAGAGGAAGCTGGATCCACAGGGCTAACTAGGGTTTGAGTCGCATCCCCATGGCTTGAAAAACACACTGGGTATGTACAAGCATGCCCAGGATCCTGAAGGGATGGAGAATTGGAGGAAAAAGGATTGCAGCTCTACTATACCCCATTGGAGGTTACGTGCTCACTTGCTGTCTCTCTCTGCCATTAAAAAGAAAAGAGGGGAAGGGTGGGGAAAAGAATCCTTCTGGTTCTGTCACTTACCCTCTGCTCATGGAGGGGGAGATGTCCAACCCACACACCTGAGGCTAGATGGCTCTTGTTATCACCACCATCCTCCCATCCTCTTCTGCTGGCATTTAAGGCAGTGCTTGGCTCAGAACACGCAACCCCAGTACAGACTCCTGCAGGCTACCAACTCACTGCACTTCTACCTACCTACCATGTCCTTCAAACAGACATGAAGGACCTTCCAGGCTTCTGAGAAGATGGCATGTTAGACACACACACAGATATGCCCAGCATTACAAAATACACCTCTTTTGTTGGTATATCCACCAAGGAGATAGCATATTCCCTACGTGTAATTAGCCAAAAACACTGATAAATCAAATCACCATTTCTCACTTTCAGTCTTTAACAAAGTATATGTATCTCTGCATTGATAGTGGTTGCCTTCTCTAAAATTAAAAAAAAAAAAAAAAAACATATATATTTCATTTCTTCCAAAAATGAGAGAGACAAAGAGGCACCCTCACATGGTCTCCATGCCATGATCCACCCCCAGCCTCAGATAGCCTGAGATCGTGGGTTTGTGTACCTCTGCCATGTTTGGGGAGGTATCCAGACAAGAACCTGGAACTTTCTCATGTGGACCCTTGCAGAGTGTTACATTACCACTGTGCCACTGTCCGACCTCTGTCATACATTTATTGTGTCATAATTTCTATGGGTCAGGAGTCCAGATGTGGTTTAGCTGGGTCCTCTGCTTTGGTTTCACGTTGTTGCTTATTGCTGTGGTCTCACTCAAGGCTCTTTCAGAAAAAATTCTGTTTCTGAGATCACTTAGAATATAGTTTCTTGTTATAGGACCCAGAGCTTCAGTATTTTGCTAGCTGTCAGCCAGAGGCTGCCATCCACAACTAGACACCACCCACAATTACTGGCCACATGGGGCCAGTATCTCACATAAACTCTTCACAAAAGTGACATTCCATTACTTCTGACAGAAGCAAGGCACACTCTCGGGAGGAGATTAAATAAGGAAGAAGGGTCCAGTGGGGCCCACCTCAGAAGCAGCCTCCATAGCCTACCTGATAAGTATTTTTAAAGCCCTAAAGCTCCTTTTAGCTATGTGAATGAAGTGCATGCCAGACGCTTCCTTCCACACCCTTCCAGCTGCCTCCCCTCAGCCCCTTCTCACCAGGCCTACACAGAGCCCCATAGAACACCCCATCCCACTTGCTAGTTTTCAACAACTTCAGAGTCTCAGAACTACCTAACAGACTTTTTTTTTTTTAAGAGAGAGTTTTGCTATAGGGCACTTGCACTCACCAGAGAGAGACAGAAAGTAAGAAATCACCCCCTGGCGGGGGTGGCCACACTGAAATCCCTTCTCCTCTATTCTCCTTTCAGGATTTGGGGCATGCACACACATGTACCTGGCAAGAGTTTCAAGCCACCAGGTCCAGGACTTGAACCATGGTCCACTACATGGGAGTCCAATGATGTAACCATTATGCCATCTGCTGGTCCCACCCAACAGACTCTTACTAAAGGAGAGTTTTTGTTTTTTTTAACTATTTCAAAGAGACAAACAAAACAGACTGCTTCTCATACACCTGAACTTATACTTGATTTTTATAGAGTTGAAGAAATGACCAAAAAGAAAGAGGGCCAGGGAAAAATATATAAAATAAAGGAGTCTGCTAGTTAACAACAGGTACAATTGCAATGAATGAACAATAACATAGCCATGCTTTAAGAATTACCCAATTTTCCAATATATGATTCACAAAGTCACATATTGAAGTTATATAACTGAAAGATTGGGATTTTTATTTGAAGAAGGATGACCAACCATCTTCTTTTTTCCAGGACTATGGTTGTCCAGGACACAGATTTGTTTTTTTTGTTTGTTTGTTTATTTGTTTGTGTTTTTTAATTTGCTATAGAGAATGTGCACTCACCAGAGAGGGACACAGAGAAAGGGGAATGGGGAAAGCACCCCCCAGGATCTGTGCCACAATCCTTTCTCCTCTGTTTTCTCAGGATTGGGGGCATGCACGTACACATGCGCAGTGTGTCTTTCAAACTGCCAGGTTTGGGACTCGAACCACGCAGTCAGCCATGTGGAATCCAGCTGCCTAATCATGCGACCCGCTGGCCCCAAGATTTCACATTTTAAAATGAGATAGACCAGACTATCTGAGACTTGGCCCTCCTAATTTGAAGTCATCAAAGACAGATTTTATATACATATATATATATTTGTATATATATATATATTTGCCAAATCCTTGTCTTCTGGGACTCAGATATTGAGAGTTTTTTAAAAAAATTATTTAATCTTATTTATTCTTTCATTTATTTTAATTTGACTAGAGAGAGAGAGAGGGAAAGTGAAAAAGCAAGTCACCAGGTCCGGGACTCAAACCATAGTTGGCTATGTGGGAGAGTCCAGAGCCTTAACCACCATACCATCTGCTGGTCCCAGTTACTGAGACTTTTAAAGGAAATGAACAATCTATTTAAGGGGGAAAAAGTCAGGAACAGCAGTTAGCGTAATGGCTGTGTCGCTGGACTCCCATGTAGTCGACCGCGGTTTGAGTCCCAGACCCAGTGGCTCAAACTCACGCTGGGTGCATGTGTGTACGTACCTAAGATCCCAAGGAGAATGGAGGAGAAGGAATTGTGGCATGGCCATCCCCCCTGGGAGTGATTTCTCTCTGTCTCTCTCTTTCTGGCGAGCACATGCGCCCTATAGCAAAAAAACACACACAAAAAAAGTCCAAAAAGGAATAAATAAAATTTTAGCAATGGCTTCTTTTCTTTTTTCTTTTTCTTTTTTTCACTGTAGAGCACATGCACTCACCAGATAGGAAAGACAGAGAGAGAACAAGAAAGAAAAAGTGATAAATCACCCCTTGGAGAAATGGCCATACTACAGTCCTTTCTCTTCCAGTCTCTTCTTGGGATTTGGGGCACACATGACACGCATCCAGCATGATTTCCTAGCCGCTGAGTCCAGGACTTGAACCATGTGGTCGGCCATGTGGGATCCAGCACCTTAAGCTCCAGGCCACTTGTTAGCTAAGGAATGACATTTTTTTGGAAGATGATATTGATAATAACCTTGGGACCAGCAGATGGCCTATGGGTTATGGTGCTGGACTTCCACACGTGGCTGACCGTGGTTCAAGTGCCAGATCTGGTGGCTCCAAAATTACGCTGGGTGCATGTGCATGCGTGCCCAAGATCCTGAGAGATACTAGAGGAGAAGAGATTGCAGCATGGCTTATGCCCCTGGGGGGTAATTTCTCATTTACCCTCTCCCTGTCTCTATCTCTGGTGCACATACCCTAAGGCAAAAACCTCTCAAAAAAAGAAAAAGAGAATGAGAGAGAGAGAAAAGAAAGAAATTATTAATATCTTTGAAATATTTGCTTTGAGTCGAGAATTAACCTAGTAAAGAGCTGAGGATTAAATTAGTAAAACATCTGAGAAAATACAAATAAACCAACCAAGGTAATTTCTGATTCCAGAGAAAACAAAACAGAGTACAGGAAAGAAATAGTAACAAACTTAGATACTTCATGTGACTGATTCCAAGAGATACTACTTTACTGCAGTAATCAAGAGCACGTGTTATAGGAAAAATGGTAGGCACAGATTAATGGGACAGACAGAGCTGAGAAATAGATAAAATATGGTTAATTGGCTGTTGGGTGTTTGTGTGTGTGTGTGTGTGTGTGTGTGTGTGAGTGTGTGTGTCTGTGTTTTACACTCCCCAAGGAGAAAGACTGAGGGAAAGTGAGAGAAAGAATCTTTCCCAGTGGGTCACGATCACAGTGCAATCCTTTTCTGTTTCTCCATCCTGCTGGAACTCAGGACACACGTACATACATGTGCCCAACATGGTTTCCAAGCCCTGGGTCTGGAACTTGAATGCACAGTGGGCCAAGTGGGATGCAGCTTCCTTAATCACTAGCCATGGGGCCAGCCCAATTTATATTTTTAAATAAACTTTTTTATTACCATTATTATTATTTTACATTATTGCCATAGGGCAGGTGCACTCACCAGAGACAGAGAAAGAGGGTAACTTAGAAATAACCCCTTTTGTGGGGGCAGGTGGGACAGGGATGGCTACACCGCATTCTCTCCTCCTCCATTCTCCTCTTGGGACTTTGGGCATGCACGGACATGTGCCCAGCGTGTTTTTGAGGCCTCTGGGGTGTGGATTCCAACCATAGAGTTGTCCATTTGGTATCCAGTGCCTTAAGCATCTCGACACCTGCTAGTGCCAGTAAATTTTATTTTTTTAAAACTGTTTTGGATTTACAGAAAACTTGCAAAATAATTGAAAGAATTTCCATATACCCCACACTCAGTTTTCCCTATTATTAACATTTTACATTGGTTTGATACATTTGTTAAAAATCACTGACCTGGGTCTACCTTGGGCTGGATGATTAAAAGAGCCAGATCCCATATAGCCAACCACACAATTCAAATCCTGGACCTGGTGGCTTGAAAAACATCCCAGGCCCTGGGACCAGCAGATGGTGTCGTGGTTATGTCTCTGGACTCCCATGTAGTCCACCGTGGTTGAAGTCATGGACCCAGCGACTTAAACTGATGCTGGGCGCATGTGCGTGCGTGCCCAAGATCCCCAGAGGAGAATGGAGGAAAAGGGATTGCAGCGTGGCCATCCCCCCAGGGTGTGATTTCTCGCTTTCTGTTTCTTTGTCCCTCTCTGAATCTCCAGCAAGCACACACACCCTATAGCAAAAATGTCTCAGAAAATGAAAAACATTCCAGGCACATATTTATGTTTGTCCAAAACCCTGACGGATGGAGGAAAAAGGATTACAGCTTGACCACACCTTATTGGAGGGTGCTTTCTCCCTCTCCCTCTCTCTCTCTGACAAACATACACACCCTTTGGCAGATTGTTTCAAAAATAGTGAACTAATAGCAATACATTATTATTCATGAAAACCCATACTTTATCCAGGCTTCATCAGTTTTCGCCTAACGTCCTTTTTCTGTTCTAGGATCCCGTTCAGGATACAGCGCTGTCTTTAGTCATCTTGTCTCCTAAGGCGCCTCGTGTTTTGAAGATGGCTTTGAGGAATACTGGTTAGGTATTTTATATAATATCTATTAACTGGAATTTGCTTTTCTTGGGATCATGGGCATATAGATTTGGGGGAGGAAGACCAGAGAAGTAGAGTGCGACTCTGATCACAGGGGACATGCCAATGGTGTGACTTAGCACTGTTGTGGTTCACCTTGGTCACCTGACTGAGGTCGTGCCTGTCAGATTTCTCCACTGTAAAGGACCTTCTTCCCCTGTCTATACTCTACTCTGGATGGAAGATGATACGTACAGCCCCCACTTAAGGAGTAGGGCCATTCAATTCTGTTCGTTTTTATCAATTTGCAAAAAGCAATTCAATTCAATAATTAGTACTGGAAGAATTGGATATTCATATGCAAAACAAAAGGAAAAGTGATTTTCAGTTTGTACCTCACCCTATACAAAACTTAAAATGGATCAAAGCAAGCCCAGAGTCAGCAGGTGGTATGATGGCTAAGGGACTGGATACCACACAGCTGACTCCATGGTTCAAGTCCCAAACCTCGTGTCTTGAAAAACATGCCAGGTGCATATGCATGAGTGCTCAAAATTCACAGAGGAGAATAGAGGAAAAGGGATTGCAGTGTGGCCATCCCAGGGGGGTGATTTCTCACTTTTTCCCTTTCTGTCTCTCCTCTCTGATGAGCACACACACCCTAGAGTGAAAAAAAAAAAAAAAAAAGACCTAAGAGTGAAACTATAAAACACTTAGGACAGAGCATAGCCATAATTTTTTTTTGGGGGGGGTGGAGAGGTTTTTTTGTTATAGGGCATGTAAGCTCTCCAGAAAGACAGAGACAGAGAGACAGTGAGAAATCACCCCCCGGGGGGATGGCCACGCCGCAATCCCTTCTCCTCCATTCTCCTCTCAGGATCTTGGGCACACACACGCGCCCGGCGTGAATTTAAGCCACTGGGTCTGGGTCTTGAACCAAGGTTGACTACATGGGAGTCCAGCAACATAGCCTTACGCCAACTGCTGGTCCCCATAACCATAAATTTTTGAGATCTTAGAGAATGATTTCCTAGCTATGGTACCTAAAGAATGAGGAACCAAAGTGGAAAAAAATTGATCAATTAGACTTTATAATTTGTTTGTTTTTGTCAGATGGCGCACACACTCATCGAAGAGAGAGCAGAAATCACCCTCCCAATGGGACATGGTCACACCATAATCCCTTCTCCTCTGTCTTCCCATCCTTTTCCCATTTGGGGCATGCACACACATGCACTGGGAGTGTCTATCAGGCCACTGGGGCCACACGGGCCATGGCCATGTGTGAGTGTGGTGTGAGTGCGATGGAATAGTGCTCAGCTATAAAAGGGAATGAAGTACTGATACTTGCCATCACATGGATGAACTTTGAAAATCTTATGTTAAATAAAAGAAGCCAGTCACAAAAGGCTACATATTGTATGACTCCATTTATATAAACTGTCCAAAATAGGCAAACCTACAGAGACAGAAAGTAAACTAGTAGTTGCCAGAGGCTGCAGGGTAAGGGAGGTGTGGGAAGAATAAGGAATGACTACTAATAGGTAGGGGATTTCTTCTGAGATAATGAAAATATTCCAAAATTAGATCATGGTTTTGGTTGTACAAGTATATAAATATGCTAAAAATTGGTGAATTGTACACTTTTAAAGGAGAATTGTATGGTAGGTAAAGTATATCTGCATAAGTCTTATTTTTTAAAGTTCTTAGGACACTAAAACATGGTCCATGGGGCTGGCAGATAAAGTGGTGGCTGAAGGCACTGGACTCCCACGACTGACTATGGTTTGAGTCCCAGACCTGGTGGCTTGCTTTTTCACTTTCTCTCTTTCTCTCTGGAAGAAAATAATAATTAATAAAATTAAATTTTAAAATTCTAAAAAAAAAATTTAAAAAACATAATCCATAAAAGAAAAAAAATACTGAATTGTACTTTATCAAAATTAAAGTTTTGCTCCGCAAAAAACATCCATAAATGAAAAATAAACTAATGAATTGGACTTCATCAAAATTAAAGTTTTGCTCTGCAAAAAACACTTAAGAAAGAAGGGATTGTGGTGTGGCCATCCCCCCAGGGGATGATTTCTTGCTTTCTGTTTCTCTTTCTCTCTCTTTCCAGTGAGCACATGCACCCTATAACAAAAACCTCTCTTTAAAAAAATAAATAAATAGGGAACCAGCAGTTAGCGTAATGGCTATGTCGCTGGACTCCCACGTAGTCGACCGCGGTTCGCGTCTCGGACCCGGTGGCTTACAACTCACGCCGGGCGCGTGTGCGTGCGTACCCAAGATCCCGAGAGGAGAATGGAGGAGAAGGGATTGCGGCGTGACCATCCCCCCTGGGGGGTGATTTCTCGCTTTCTGTCTCTATGTCTCTCTCTGTCTGTCTGGCGAGCGCACGCGCCCTATAGCGAAAAACCTCTACAAAAAAATAAATAAATAAATAAATAAATAAATAAATAAAAACTTAAGAAAAAGAAAAGGGGCCAGCAGGTGGCATGGTGATTAAGGTACTAGACTCCCATATGGCCAACTATGGTTTGAGTCCCAGACCTGGCAGCTTACTTACTCACTTTCTCTCTATCTCTCTCTGGTGAGCACATAGTTGTTATAGCAAATTTAAAAATAATAATATAATTCTAAGAGGAAAAAAAAAGAAAAGCTACAAACAGGGAGAACATATTCATAAATAACAAAACCGGCAAAATACTTTTACCCAAAATATATAAAGAATTCTCAAAACTCAGAAAAAGAAAAGAAAGTCTTGTTCTTTAATAAAGGTCTCATCATACTTAAATGAGATTTGCACCATGATCATAGTTACGAACTTAATTTATCCAGTTATTAACTGGCAAGAAGAAAGATGAATTCTTATTGAAGCTATAAAAAAAATTTTAAAAAACCTTTTATGGTATTGAAAAAAAAGAGAGAGAGACCTGAGTAAAGACACTATGTAAGAGTCCTGTTAAGGTGCTGGACTCCCATATGGTCGATCATGATTTGAGCCCCAGATCCAGTGGCTTGAAACTCAGTGGGTGAATGTGCATGCATGCCCACAATCCTGAGAGGAGAAGAGAAGGAACTCTGCCATGTGGCCATCCCCCCCAGTGGGTAATTTCCTGCTTCTGTCTCTCTGTCCCTCTTTGTTTCTCCAGCAAGCACATGCACCCTATAGCAAAAATCTCTCCCAGAAAAGTCATTGTAAAATATTTAGTCAATGTTATCATATATAACACATGTGCCATTAGTGATAACCCTGTATATGACTTTCTCTTTTCTCTCAGTAGAAATTATGGAGGTACAGAAAATATTCACAACTCTGTTGAAGATGTGAGGGAGAGAGCCGTGTCAACAATAAAGTGTTACTAAATCTTGGGACCAGAAGATGGCGTAATGTTTATGTCACTGGACTCCCACATAGTTGATCATGGTTCAAGTCCTGGACCCAGTGGCTTAAAATTCACACTGGGCACATGTGTGTACATGCATAAAATCCTGAAAGGAGAATGGAGGAGAAGGGATTGTGGCGTGGCCACCCCCCTGGGGGTGATTTCTCGCTTTCTGTCTCTCTGTCTCTCTAGTGAGCACATGCACCCTATAGCAAAAATCTCTAAAAATAGTTATATTGGGACCAGCAGTTGGCGTAATGGCTATGTAACTGGACTCCCATGTAGTTGTTCGCAGTTCAAGTTCTGGACCTGGTGACTTAAACTCACGCTGGGTGTTTATGCGTGCATGCCCAAGATCCTGAGAGGAGAATGGAGAAGGGATTGCAGCGTGGCCATCCCCCCCAGGGAGTGATTTCTCGCTTTCTGTCTCTCTGTCTCTCTCTGTCTTTCTGGTAAGTACACACGCCCTATAGCAAAAACCTCTCAAAAAAATGTGATATTAAATCTTAAAAGCTGTGCCCTTCACTTGAAATATTTCCTTCAATCTTTAATCTTTGTGAACTTTTGTATATATTGAAACATTTTATATTTTTTTTAGTTTATAATCTACATTATAGGCTTTTTAAAAAGCTTTTATTGGGGCCTGCAGGTGTCATGGTGGTTAAGGATGCTGGACTCTCACATGGTTGACCACGGTTCAAGTCCCGGACCTGGTGGCTTTTCTTCTCACTTTCTCTTGTGCTCTTTCTCTTTCTCTCTCTCTGTCCCTCTGAATTAATGAAGAAAGTTAAAGAAAATAATTCTTTTTTAAAAATAGTTTTTTATTGGGGTCAGCAGGTGGCGTGTTGGTTAAAAGCACTGGACTGCCACATGGCTGACCACCGTTTAAGTCCCAAACCTGATTGCAGCTTACTTTCTCACTTTTCCTTTCTCTCTTTTCTGTCTCTCTCTGGTCAAATTTAAAAATAGTAATAAAAAAATAAAATGAAGTTAAATAAAATAATTATTTTAAAATTTATTTTATTTTATTTTACTTTTTACTATAGGGTATGTGCACTCATTAGAGAAAGAGAGTGAGAAAAGAAAAGTGAAAAATCATTCCCCAGATGGCTACTCCATACTGCATTCTCTTCTCAATACACACATGGCTGGAGTGTTTTTTAAGCTGCTGGATCCGAGGCTGAACCGTGCTGGTGGCCATGTGGGATTCAGCCACCTTAATTACCACGCCTAAAATCCTGAGAGGAGAATGGAGGAGCAGCCCTAGTAGACACACACATACGTGCACGTGCGTGCATGCGCGCGTGCGCGCGCGCACACACACACACACATGCTCCTCAGTGTATGACGAGGATATGTCCCAATAAACCCCTTATACAGGCTGGCCCTACAGTCTTTCATGGGATTGCTTTTTCTGAATTCTGAGAGCGCGTTCAGTACAAGATACTATTTAAAGGATGTTTCCTTCAAGTTTGAACAGGTATAACAGTTAAGTTGATGATTAGAGGTAAGGGAAAAAAGCTTTTTTTAAATGCTCATTAAAAACAGGATATTATCCATAATTAGGGCAAAGGCAGGTTTGTGGTGTCTGGGTTACACTGTCTACCTTCCTAAGTTTGTCTACTTCTGAACTGAAGAGTCCATAAGTCCCGCTCCACCCTCTAGTACAAGAGGACAGCTGTCAACAGTGTTACCGAGTCACGTACCTGCAGTGCAGGCCTCAAGTTCAGCTCTTTTGGTGTTTCTTCGAGACAACCAACTACTCTTGGGCAAGCGAGGACCCTCCAGAGCAGTCAATGACTGGGTTCTCCCCACTTTGTTATATGTTGGTTTGCTGCAGTACTTGTCCAGGCAGATTGTGGCTCATGTAAAGGACCTAGCTTTTAAGATTTAAGAACACTTTATTGTTGACATATAGATTTCTCCCTCACATCTCAAAAAGACTCATGGATATTATCTCTACCTCCATAATCTCTACTGGGAGAAAAGAGAAAGTCATGTTCAATCATTCCCTGCTCCTTCATTCAGCGGTTATCCAAATCTAGCAAAACTCTGCTAAAAACGTCTAATCTTTGTTCTCCACACTATGTAAAACCAGCTGAAAATATTTCCTTCAATCTTTTTATACTTTTGTTCCACCTCATCAGAAAAAATCAGATTTGTATCTCTGCTAGATATCTTTGGTGATACAACGATGAAATGTTGCAACTATCTATCCCCCCAAAATTGACAGAGAGATATACAGAAGAGTTATACACATTCAAGACTTTTTTTTTTTTTAAGAGGTTTTTGCTATAGGGTACATGCGCTCTCCAGAAAGACAGAGAGAGACAGAGAAACAGAAAGCGAGAAATCACCCCCCGGGGGGATGGATATGCCGCAATCCCTTCTCCATTCTTCTCTCAGGATCTTGGGTACGCACACACACACACACACACACACACACAGTGTGAGTTTAAGCCATGGGTCCAGGACTGGAACCACGGTTCACTGCATGGGAGTCCAGCGACATAGCCATTACGCCAACTGCTGGTCCCTAGACATTCAAGACTTTTAAAAGATTTAATTATTCGGGCCAGCAGGTGGCATGATAGTTAGGGCACTGGACTCCCATATGGCCAATGTAGTTTGAGCCCTGGACTTGGCAACTTAAAAATCATGCTGGGCGCATGTGTATGGGTACCCAAAATCCCAGGAGGAGAATGGAAGAGAATGGACTGTGGTGTGGCCATCCCCTCTGGGGGGTGATTTCTCACTTTCCCTCTCTGTTTCTGTCTGTCTTCAGCAAGCACATATGCTCTATGGCAAAAACCTTAAAAAAAAGATTTAATTATTATATCTTGCTTTTGTGTGAAAAAGAACAAGCTTTTTAAATTTTCACAAGAAAAGAACTATAAGCTTAGGTTTTACATCTTTAGTCACAAGTCAAAAACAATTTCAGAACCTAAAAACTCACCAGTCTAGCAGCAGCTCTAGTAGACACACACGCGCACGCACACACACACAGACACGCAGATGCCCCTCAGCGTATGATGAGGATATACCCCAATAAACCCCTTATAATTTGAAAATATCATGTCTAAAATGCACTTACCACACCTAACCTACGGCACATCATAGCCTAGCCTACTTTAAACATGCTCAGGTCATATGTTTGCCTGCAGTTGGACAAAATCTTCTAACCCAAAGCCTATTTTAAGCCCAGCTACTGGTGCCGCAGGAAAACACAGTGTTCTGTGAGGCTGGAAGCCACATGTCAACCACAGATTTGGATCCCTGGTTGGCCTGAGGTTGCCTTGAACACACGCACACAGGGACCCAAGAACCTAAGGAGTACGTGCCTGAGAGGAAGGAAGAGCCGAAGAAAAGAGACTGTGGCATGACCAGGCCCCATACAGGAGTAAGGGGTGCTTTCTCTCTGGTATAGGAAGAAAGAGAGATTGGGGAAAAAAAAAATATTTGAAAGAGTTAACTAAGAGGCTGTATGACTGGGGAAGGAACATTCCATACAGAGGAAGCAGTGGCTGCAAAATCCCTAAATGGGAGAGTGCCTAGTGCCTGTGAGCAACAGAAGGAAGCCAAGAGGACAGCTCAGCCCGAGAGCCCTGGCCATACAGACTCTCCCAGAGGCCATGTAGGCAGGGCCTAACCACAGTCTGGCTCAAGTCCGGGGACCTGCCTTGTGATCTGTCCTGGAGCTGGGACAGGTCGGCCTGGGAGGAGCTGTTGGGAGGCAGCTTCATACCTCCACATGATGATCTGAGGCTGGCTCAGGCTGGAGGGTAGAACCAGGTGTCACCAGCCTATTGGGGGTGTTCTCAACCTCTTTCAAGAAATACATCTTTTGGGACCAGCAGTTAGCGTAATGGCTATGTCGCTGAACTCCCATGTCGTGTACCACGGTTCGAGTCCTGGACCCGGTGGCTTAAACTCACGCTGGGTGCGTGTGTGTGTGTGTGTGTGTGTGCGCCCAAGATCCTGAGAGGAGAATGGAGGAGAAGGGATTGCAGCGTGGCCATTCCCCATGGGGGGTGATTTCTCACTTTCTATCTCTCGATCTCTGTCTTTCTGGCGAGCACACGCACCCTATAGCAAAAACCTCTCCAAAAAAAAAAAAAAAATACATCTTTTAAAAGACATTAATCCTAGGGGACCAGCAGGTGGTGTGGTGTGGTGGCTGAGGCACTGGACACTCCTACACAGCCAAACATGGTTTGAGTCCTGGACCTGGTGGCTTACTTTTATAATTTTTTTAATGAATGAATAAATACAATTAAATAATTTTTTTAAAAAGACTTTAAAAAAAGACATTAATTCTAAAGTGTTTCTCTTAAAGTGTGCATACCCGGAGACCAGCAGATGGCATAAGGGGTACTGGCTGGACTCTCACGTGGTTGATGGTCTGAGTTTGCCGGATTTTGCCCATGTGTGTGTGTTCGTGCCCAAAATCCCAAGAGGAGAATGGAGGTGAAAGGATTGTGGTGTGGCCATGCCTGTTGGGTGACTATTTCTCACTTTCTTTCTGTCTCTCCGCAAGCGCAAATGCTCTACAGCAAAAATATCTTAAAAAAAAAAAAGTGTCTGCATACCTAAATTATGGATGCCATTATTGGTAAAGCGGGATTACATTTCTACTGTGCTTCAATGAACTTGCTCGGCTATGGCTCTCTGGGGCCCTGCAGTGTCCTGCAGCCTCTTACCCTCTGCACGCGAGCACCGCCATTTGTCTCGGTTAGTCGCCATTCCCTGGGTTAGTCACCGGCTTGGCAAAAGTCAAGCTCCTCGGGACCAGCAGTTAGCGTAATGACTATGTCACTGGACTCCCACGTAGTCCACCGTGGTTTGCATCCAAGACCCAGTGGCTTAAACTCACGCCGGGCATGTGTGCGTGTGTGCCCAAGATCCCGAGAGGAGAATGGAGGAGAAGGGACTGCGGCGTGGCCATCCCCCCCTGGGGGGGTGATTTCTCGCTTTCTGTCTCTCTGTCTCTCTCTGTTTGTCTGGCCAGCGCACGCACCCTATAGCAAAAACCTCTCCAAAAAAAAAAAGTCAAGCTCCTTGGCGCCAATGGTTGGGTCTCACACCTGAGGGGGCGCCCAGCCGGGAGCGGAATGGATACCGGGCTCGCAAACAGTGCGGCCACCCAGACCTTGGCCTCAGAGCAGCTGCTGCCGGGTTTTCTGTGTTCGCAAAGCCTGGATCGCAGGGGCGCCGCTAGGCTCTCCTTATAGGTCTGGGGGATCGATTCCTCAGCGCCCTCCACTCCTTTCCAGCCTTTCCTCCTCTCCGCCTCCTACCCACCCAGCGGCCAGGGCTCTCTACCTTCCCCACGCCCTGCACCGCCCTCCCCTTCACCTCTCCCGACTCCCTCCCGGCTCTTTCAGCCGGCTCCCTTCCCTCCACCCTCCGGGTCAGCCCAGTTTTGGCCCCGGGCCCGCCTCTCCCCGCCCCGCCTCTCCAGCCCCCTCCCTTTCCTTCCCCTGGGCGCCCCTCCTCTCCGGTCCTGCCCCCCTCCCCCCCACCCGAACCTGCCGGGTCCGCCCTCCCTCGGCCCCCGGCCCGCCCCTCCCCTCCAGCCTATGTCGGCCTCGGCTCCGTCCCCAGCCCGCCCCTTCCAGCCTTCGGTGACTCCCGCCAGAGGCTCGGCTCAGACACTCCGGCGCTGGCCGCTCTCGGTCGGCGACAGAGCAAGTTCTGGACGCTCATCTGTCGGTCGGTCCAGAGAGTTTTCGGGTCCGCGGCCCCGGGATGGGGCTGGCCTCGCTGTCACCGCTGGGGCTCTTCCTCTCCGCTCTCTGGAGTGGAGGTGAGTGTGCGGGTCGCGGGGACGGGGCAGGAGGGGGCTGCAGGCTCGCGATCTGGAGCTCGCGGAGGGAGCGCGCCGACCCTGGCGTGCCTGGCGGCTGGGCAAGTTTGCAAACATTCTCCCTCCTCCTGGGGCGGTGCGGGGATGGGGCACGGGGCAGCCCACCCATCCGCTGGCCATGGCTCCCCCAAGGAGCCAACAAGTATCCCGAGGGCACCCAGGCTCTGTCGTGGTTGCGCGTCCTGGTGGAGCCAGCCGTAGGTGGACACTGAGGGCGCTCCTTTACCACGGAGAAGGAAAAAGCCCCGCCGGGCGCGCTGCAAATCCCGACGTTTTAAGTTTTCGGCCAGAAGGAATGTGGATCATAGGTCTAGTCTGTAATACGCCGAGAAGTTCCCTCTACACCGTGCTGCGTGGTTGTGCCCAGCTCTGGCAGCCTCAGACTCGGTCTCCCGAGGGACAGACGCCCGGCGAGCGAGCTAGCCAGCAGGCTGCGGGAACTGGAGTCGCAGTTCGGGTTTCGGGGCCGACCAAGGCCGGCCGGCCATCCAGGCTGATGCCACTGGGCCGTTGGCGCTCCTTGCAGAGGCACTCCGGAAAAGGGGAGCATTCTTCCCACCCCTGTTACAGCAGAACAGAACTTAATGTGCTTGGGCAGTTAACTTGGGTTTCTTATCTGGATTCAGCCAGTGTGGTCACAGGCATTTCAATGTGAGACTGGACTGGTAAGTAGAGGCAAGTGAGGCTGTTCTTTCTGCTTCTGCAGCGTGGCTGGAGGGGGGTCAGTGACAGCAGATGGCCAATTTGATCAGGGACACACTCTTCTGGAAGCTGAGAAACTTACTGGACTTTATCCAAATGAGAAAAATAAAAAAAAAAAAAACAGGAAAAGAAAAGAGAGTGCTAAATAAATACATCCAGGTATTTACCCTTAGTGAGATGATTTCTCTTTTCATTCAGCAAGTGGTTTTTGTCTCTTTTGACCATGAATGTGCTTGGCTCATTTTCACACGTTATATAGTCAGCTTTTTTTCTTCTTTTTCTGCTACAGGGCATGTGAGCTGGCCTGAGAGAGACAGAGACAGAGAGAGAGAGAGGGAGAGAAAGTGAGAAAGCATCCCTCCTCTAGGGACACATCCATGCTGAAGTTCTGGCCACGCTCACACACGCCTGGAGTAGTTTTTGTTTGTTTGTGTTTTAGGTTTTTGACATAGAGCACCTACATTCACAGAAGAAAGACAGAGAGGGAAAGTGAGAAATCATCCTGCAGGGAGGATGTTCATACTGCAATCCCTTCTCCTTCATTCTCCTTTCGGGATTTTGGGCATGCATGCACACAGGTTTTTTAAGTCCCACATCTGGGACTAGAACTGTATAGTCCACCATGTAGTTTCCAGCCACTTTAACCACCATGCTAGCTAGCTGCCCCAGTCAGGAAAGTTTTTTTTTTTTAAGAATGCTTGGAAAGGGACCAGCAGATGGAATAATGGTTATATCGCTGGACTCCTACATGGCTGAACACAGTTCGAGTCCCTCACACAGAGATTTGAAACCCATGCAAGAAGCATGTGCGTTCAGGCATAGAATTCCTGAGAAGACTGGATTGCAGCATGGCCATGCCCCCTGGGGGGTGATTTCTCTGTCTCTCTGTCTCTTCAGCAAGCCCACACACCCTATAGCAAAACTCCCCCCCCCCCCCCCCAAAAAAAAAGAAAGCTTGGAAAGTTCAACTTAGAGTCAATGAATTTGTTTTTTTTCCTTGTAGATTTTTAATTTGAAAGCTTAATTGCTCAAATGAAAAATTCTTCAACAGAGCACGTTGCACATTAAGTTATATAAGCAATTTATAATTTGGGGCAACAGCAATTTGAAACAAACATTGAGAGCCAAACCAAGCAAAGAACTGAAGCAGTTCTGTTCTCTGCAGTCAGTCCCCCAGCCCTCAAAAATTCCTCAGCATTTCTGCCAGACTCATTTATCATAATCTGCTGCAAAGCTGTTATGTTTTGCTACTAGTAAAGGCTAGCTGTAAATAGTCTTGGAGATAGTAAACATGATAAAAAGAAAAAAGAGATAAAGAGAGAGAAAGAAAAGTAATGGGAACAAGAGTTTCTGTGTAAAATATTTTCAAAATAGGTATTTTTATTTTTTATAATTTTTTCTTACAATTTTTTAGAAGTTGTAATAAAGAGCTTTTGTAACTGCCAAGTCAGCTTGAGTCAGAAAATCATAAAAGGTCTTCTAAAATCCACTCAGCAGGAGAATGAAAAGTTTCTCCAGTTTTTCTTTGACCTTTTGCTTTTCGTCTTGAAATTTACCTGTGAAATGACCAACAACGTTCCACCTCACCTTGTGAAAAACCTAAAGTGGGGTTCTCCCTGGCAACAGTAGAACAGAGGTAAGAGGGCTATAGGAAGAGATTAAAAATGGCCATGAGGAGCAGGCAGGTGGTGTGGTGGTTAAGGGCACTGAACACTCACATGACCAACTGTGGTTTGAGTCCCGGACCTGGAGGCTTGCTTTCTCTCTTTCTCTCCTCTCTCTCTCCCTCTCTGTTCCTCTCTGGTCAAATTTAAATAAATGAATAAATAAATAAAGTTAAATAAAATAATTCTTTAAAAAAAAAAAAGGTCATGAGACTTTTGACCTAGTTTGAAGAGTTTCCTGTTGCATTCAGTGGGCCTGAGTGGTGTTTTAACCAGACAGGACAGAGAGGCAATATGTGGCTGTATACAGACTCCACAATGTAGAGGAATGGACCAAAAAATATAAGCATCATTTTTTTTTTTAATTTGACCGAGAGGGATAGAGAGACAGAGAGAGAGAAAGTGAGAAGGCAAACCACCAGGTCTGAGACTCGAACCACAGTCAGCCCTGTGGAAGTCCATCACCCTTAACTAACACACCACTTGCTGACCCCTAAGCATCATTTTTAACCCAAGAATCATCCTCTGCCCCAAACACAAGCACAAACACCACCTCACAAAGACTTGCACACACAGAACTAGAACTTCCTGTCAGGGATTTCCAGTCCTTTCCTCCTGCTCATTCTCTGATGGGGGTGCTAGTGAGCAGCAAAATGAAATGTAAGATGACTCTCCAGAGGGCCAGGGAGACAGTGAAGGAGCAGACATCTGAAAAGTAGATAAAAATGAAGGCGTTATGACGAGTTGGCCCATGATGAAACTGGGCGTGCAAGTAAAAGTTGACTTTTAAAATATTTTAATGTTGGACCAGTACGTGGAGTGGTGGTTGAGGTGGCTAAATCCCACACGTTCGACTGTGTGGTTCAAATCCCAGACCCCGTGGCCTGAAAAACACACCGAATGCATGTGCGTGTGTGCACAAAATCCTGAGAGGAGGGACCAGCAGTTGGTGTAATGGCTATGTCGCTGGATTCCCATGTAGTCCATCGCAATTCGAGTCCTGGACCCGGTGGCTTAAACTCACGCTGGGCACATGTGGGTCCGTGCCGAAGATCCCGAGAGGAGAATGGGGGAGAAGGGATTGCGGTGTGGCCAAATCACCCCTGGGGGGTGATTTCTTGCTTTCTGTCTCTCTGTCTCTCTCTGTCTTTCTGGTGAGCGCACGCGCCCTATAGCAAAAAAAAAAAAAAAAAAAAGAAAAGAAAAGAAAAAAGAAAATCCTGAGAGGAGAATGGAGGAGAAGGGATTGTGGTGTGGCCATTCCCCTCATCCTCCTTGGGGGGTGCTTTCTCCCTTTGTCACTTTCTCTCTCTTTCTCTCTCTCTCTTTCTCTCTGGCAAGCACATACACCCTATAGCAAAGAACTAAATGAAAAAAAAAATCTTCCATGTTAATGTTTGTTCCCAATTTTATAACATATATTTCAATATATCGTCGTCATTTTCCCAGGGAAAACTTTAAGTTGTTCTGTTGCTTTTTGACTTTATTATAATGACCTCAAATGCTTTTTGGAAGTAAGCAGGGTGCATTTTAATGAATAAGGAGATGATTTTAAAAAGTTATTCTGGGGGCTAGCAGAGGGCATGGTGCAGCCTTTGCAGTCTCTATTCCCTCCGGCTTGAATTTTCTCCCCAAATCTCCGCATGCTAGTAGTCCCTTTGCATTTCAACTCAGATGTTACCCTGAAAGGCCTGTCTTCACCAACATGCCCAGCCAAAGCTACCCAGACAGCCGCCACTGTTAAAGTCTATTAACTTTAATCTCCTGATAACATTTATCACTGCCTGATTGGGTCTTACTTACTTTTCCCTTTATTTGGTGTTTTCCACTGTCCTCTCCTCCCCTCAGGGTAAGCTCATGCTGGCGGGACATTGTCTTGTCCACTGCTAGCTCAATGTGACCAATTCAGGTCCTCAGTGCTTATCTATGGATGGCATGAAAGAGCCAAGCTCTCTGTCTCCACAGGTGCCCTCACCCATCCTCCTTCTACTGGCTGTCCAGAAACAAAATCGCTGAAGCTCTCATACTGCTGTGACTGGGACTTGGCTGCCAAAAACAAGTCTTATTTCACTGTGATGCCAAATTGATTTCATTACTAGAGAAGTTAAGGAATTAAAGAAGATAGTTTTTTTTTTTTTTTTATACTATACAGACATACTTTATAGTCCCCTAACTAATCCAACTAGAAAAAAAAAAAAAGCTGTTTTTTCATGTTAGAAAAAACAGTTTCATGGGACCAGCAGATGGCGTAATGGTTATGTCGCTTGACTCCCACATGGTTGACTGCGATTTGAGTCCTGGACCCAGCAACTTAAAACTCATGCTGCCTGGGATCAGCAGTTAGCGTAATGGCTATATCGCTGGACTCCCATGTAGTCGACCGCGGTTCGCGTCCCGGGCCCGGTGGCTTAAAACTCACGCCGGGCGCGTGAGCGTGCGTGCCCAAGATCCCAAGAGGAGAATGGAGGGGAAGGGATTGCGGTGTGGCCATCTCCCCTTGAGGGGTGATTTCTCGCTTTCTGTCTCTCTGTCTCTCTGTCTGGCGAGCACACGTGCCCTATGGCAAAAACCTCTCCAAAAAAAGAAAAAAAATCATGCTGCATGCATGTGCATGTGTACCCAAGATTCCAAGGGGAGTATGGAGGAGAAGAGACTGTGGTGTGGCCACCACACCCATGGGGGTGATTTCTCACTTTCTGTCTCTCTGTCTCTCTAGTGAGCGAGTACGCTATAACAAAAATCTCTCTTAAAAAAAAAAGTACGAAACACACTTTCGGTTTTTAAATTTTACCAGAGGGACTATACACTGACTGCTGGAAAGAGACAGAGAGAGAAAGAGAAAGCATACCCCTTGAGGCATGGGCACCCTGCAGACGCAATCCCTTCTGCACCCAGCGTGTTCTTCAGCTGCTAGGTCCAGGACTTGAACCACATAGTTGGCCATGTGGGATCCAACCACTTAACACCAGGCCAAAGCTGGCACCTAAAAACAGTTTCATAGCTCCCAATGGGGGGAGGGGGCAGGCTGCCCTGAGTGCCTTGACTTGGGCCTCTTGTCACTAGTGGGTAGGTACACATCTTAGCAGGAAGTCCATTACAAAACCGAAGAAAAATAAAAGGGTTTGCCTCTGTGCTTCTGGGACAGGAATGAAAGTGTTAACGGGGCATGGCCTCTGAGCATCTGGGAGGTAGTGGTGAACGCTCAGGCCCTCCAGTTCCTGGATGGTACCCTGGGACCGCAGAACTATTAGGAGGACAAGCCGGCAAATGGCACATATCTAGCTGTTACTACCAGTGACTCCTCTCCCTTCACCCAAACCCAAGTATTAGGACAAGTGTTTGTTTTAGACAAAAGGTGTTGGGGGAGTGTGCTGCTTTGCGTACTGAAATGTATCCTCTACTGCTACTGGAATTATGAAGGCAGACTGGCCATCCCTCCATTGTTCATAGTACTTGGGTCAAGGGGCCCTAGAGTGCTGAAGTCCTCTGCCACAGCTCTTTCAGATTTTTTTCTTCTTCTTTTTTTTTTTGGAGAGGTTTTTGCTATAGGGCACGTGCGCTTGCCAGACAGACAGAGAGACAGAAAGTGAGAAATCACCCCCCAGGGGGGATGGTCACACCGCAATCCCTTCTCCTCCATTCTCCTCTCGGGATCTTGGGCACGCACGCACACGCGCCTGACGTGAGTTTAAGCCACCGGGTCCAGGATGCGAACCGCGGTCGACTATGTGGGAGTCCAGCGACATAGCCATTACGCTAACTGCTGGTTCCCAGCTCTTTCAGATTTTGTTGCCCAGCGATTCTGCTAGAAAAACCTACCAGGACCAAGCAGTTCTCCCCTGAGGCCAGGCCTGCCCTGACTGCCATTCCCCTCCTGTCCGCGCCCTTCCCCACCCCCAAACCTTCACTTGTTGAGTTCGGACTTAACACAGGACAGGAATAGCTTCCTGTCATGTGCCTCTCAGGAAAGTATAAAAGTGAAGTCCAATTCCTGCTCAACTTTTCCCACATATCTCTACTCCGAAGTGGTGTTTTTGTTTTTGTTTTATTTCTAGAGAGTGTGTGTGCATGCCAGAAACAGGGAGAGACAGAGAGAACATAACCTCAGTGGAGGGTGGCCACTGTCATCCTTTTTCCTTCGTCTTGTCAGGATCTTGAGCGCACAATGCACATGAACCCAGCAGATTTTTCAAGCCACCAATGCTGGGATTTGAACTGTGGTCAGCCCTGTAGGATTCAGCTCCAATGTATGGTGCTTAACTACTGTGCTGCTGGGCCAGTCCTTATCCCTTTTGTATTTGCTTTATCTGAGCATTTCAAGGTACCGTAATTCTTTCTTGACAGCTCAATCTAAGTTTTCCAGTGAAGTCTTTTGGCTGCTGCGGAGGGGAAATGAGGTTTTGTTTCCTAGTGTCCACATTCAAGCGCATATGAGAAGGGTGGTCCTAGAAGTGGGAGAGCACGGGGTCCCAAGTGCACTCCTGGCTCCCAAAGCTTGCCGCCTGGTGGCATGGGCCTGCAGAGCCCTCAGCTGCCCTGGGAAGGAAGCTCTGACTCCTCTCCTCTAGCAGACTGGGCATTGGCTCACCCCTGACAGAGTGAAACCTGGTCTCTGTCTTCACTCCTTCATTGTTCCCATCCACCTGCTTCCAGCCAAAATGCTAAAATTGCAGCCTAGCAGGGATGGAGAATTTCACTGGATCTGAGCCCCTCTTGAAGCGCAGGAATACTCAGATACCTGCTAGCTGGCACTTTCTCCCTTCTAGGCCTCAGTTTTATTTGTCCAAACCATGGCTGTTAAATTTGGTAGATTATTAACCACAGCAAGAGCCCAGGTCTTCCCCTTTGTGGTGACTTACCACTGGGTCACCCTGCCTTCTCTCATCTCTGGGCCCCTGTCAGGCAGGAGCATCCAGGGACACCGCCCACATGGGAAGTTCGGGGCTGCCGTGGTCCAGCTCAGCTTCTCAGGACCTAGTATTTTTAAGTGCTAAAGGAAGAGTGTGATTGTGTCTTGAACATGTTGTTGAGAAACCTACACTCAGTTCTAAAGCATTTATTACTATCCTTCTTGCCTATTTTATCCACCATCAGTGCTTCTTTTCCTCAATGGTAAATGGATTTTCTGTAATCCTTGGGGTAGAAGGGTAGGAGAAGGGGCAAGGAGTGAAGGGGGAGCAAGAGAACAGATACAGTGGGGAGTTCTTCAAAAAGTTCATGTGGGGGGGCAGGTGACGTGATGGTTAAGGGCACTAGACTCCTACATGCCCAACCGCAGTTTGAGTCCCAGACCTGGCAGCTTGCTTTTTCACTTTCTCTCTTTTTCTCACTCTGTCCCTCTCTGGTCAAATTAAAATAAAAAACAAACAAACAAACAAACGAAACAGAAGTCAATACAACATTAGATACAAAAAAGTTCATAGGAAAATGCACATTCTTTAAAAAATGCGTGGATTGGGGGACCAGCAGTTGGCGTAATGGCTATGTCGCTGGACTCCCACAGTTCGAGTCCTGGACCTGGCGGCTTAAACTCACACAGGGTGCGTGTGTGTGCCTGCCCAAGATCCCAAAAGGAGAATGGAGAGGGGATTGCCATGTGGCCATCCCCCCATGGGGGGTGATTTCTCACTTTCTGCCTCTCTGTCTCTCTCTGTCTTTCTGGCGAGCGCACGTGCCCTATAGCAAAAACCTCTCCAAGGGGTGAGGGAGGGGGGAGAAGAGAAATGCGTGGATTTCAGATGTACTTTGACACTAAAATAAACTCTTTTTTTTTTTTTTTGGAGAGATTTTCGCTATAGGGCGCGTGCGCTCGCCAGACAGACAGAGAGAGACATAGAGACAGAAAGCGAGAAATCACCCCCCAGGGGGGATGGTCACGCCGCAATCCCTTCTCCTCCATTCTCCTCTCGGGATCTTGGGCACGCACGCACACGCGCCCGGCGTGAGTTGTAAGCCACCGGGTCCGAGACGCGAACCGCGGTCGACTACGTGGGAGTCCAGCGACATAGCCATTACGCTAACTGCTGGTTCCCTAAAATAAACTCTTATTTTAATTCCACTTTCCACATGCTTTTAGAAGACTCCTCATATAGGCTCTCTGTTTGGACCAAGATCATATATGAGAGTTTTACAGCAAAAGCTAGGCATATTCAAGAAATGCATGATCGGAGAAAACCCATTTCATTTCATAAGCTCCGTGCATGGACTTTCATGGCAGCACATCTTATGCTGTGTATTTTCCAACCTGTGTCTTCCAGGTATTTCGCTTTCTAGTGAATAGGGTTGAGTCCCGGCCCCAGCAAAATCTGATTTGGTTGCTGCCCTACCCAGGGTCTTTTAGGGAAGGGGCTCATCCTCAGGACTTAGGTCCCAGGTTGGCACTTAATTAGGCAAATACTTTCTGACAGTTCCCTGTGTTTATATAATCTGCTTGTTCTTTGGGACTCTGGTTACCTCAGCATTCAGGGACAGTAAACATCTTAGAATTTGCCTCAGCTGTGGCCTTGCCTCTCATTAGATACACAAAGGAAAGCCTTGTTTATTTTTGAGAAGGGATTGTTTTGCTATTTTAAGCCTCAGGGCCTTCTTGTTAAAGGTAGCAATAGCAGACTGGCTTCATTATGAATTTGAAAATGATCACTTTCACCAGTAAGAACAGCCTGTCTTAGTGGAGAATATTAGAACGGAGACTCAAACTTGCTTAAACTTGTTCTCTGTCACTGCTGCTACTTGGGAAATTCACAGTGAGGTGATAAATATTCATGGCCTCCAAAGTGTTGCCCGGATCTGGAAGCTGGTTTTCCACTTGCTACAGTTTATGGCAGGCTTCCTCCACACAGGAAGCGAGACTGGGCCGTTAAGCCTTTGTACAGTTCTGGCTCATGATATGAAGATTTCTTGATGAAAGCGATGGTCTTTGGAAATTTGGGAGCAAAGGAAAAAAAAAAGGATGTTGGTTAGATTTAACATTAGTTTAAAAATAACTACTTTGGGAGTCTAAAAGTGTAAATTCTTTTTTTTTTTTTCTTTAAGTTTTTTGCCATAAGGTGTATGCACTTGCCGGAAAGGAGAGAGAAAGTGAGAGGGAAAATGAAAAATCACCCCCAGGGGATGGCTGTGTCACAATCCCTTCTGCATCCTCCTGGGATTTTGGGCACTCATGCACTCAAACCCGGAGTGATTCTCAAGTCACCAGTTCCAAAACTTGAGCCCTGGGTTGGCCATGTGGGATCCAGTGCCCCAACTACTATGCCACCTGCTGGCCCCAAGGTGTAAATTTTCATCTCCCTTTTGATATTAACATTCAGGGACACCAGGGGTGAGGTGCCTCATCTTCCTAAAACTCCAAATGCCCATTTGCCAACTGGGAGAACAGATAGATGATTCTGGGGCCTGTTCTGGGCATTCCACCTAAAGGGGAGAAGTAGGGGTGGAGACACTGCCTTCACATGAGTGTGACCCCTTTGTCCTGTGCCTAACCTAGGTAAGAATACCCCCTAGGCATAACCCTAGAGGTGCACACACTGTTTCTTAAAAAATAAATTGTGCTGGGCCAGCCAGGTGGCGTTGTGGTTAAGGTGATTGGATCCTACACAGCTGACTGAAATTTGAGTCCTGGACACAGCAGCTTGAAAAACACACTGGGTGTATGTTCATGTGTGCTCAAATTCCTAGAGCAAAATGGAGGAGGAAGGATTGCAGCATGGCTACTCCCGTGGGGGATGATTTCTCACCACCCCCCACCCCCTCATCACTCTGGCAACCACATGTCACCTATAGCAAAAACTTTTAAAAATGGGTTCACTCCCTGCCGCCTGTACTATGTGTGTCCCCATGAAGTATCCTTCCAGCTCTGTCTGGAGCAGTAGAGTAGTCTGGAACTACAGAGGCATGTTTCTGAGAATACTAGACCTCCCCAAACAAATGATGTGACCTCTTCCTGTCAAATCTTAATTGATGCTGGGAGCATGGAGTCTTCTGTTCTAGGAGGCAATGGGATGAGCGAAATCTTTTGGAGGTTCATGAAGTGGGCATGTCCCCTCAAGGAACTAGCAGGATCTTCAGGCCCCAGAACAATGATGTCACTTTAAAAAGTTAATTCGTGGGGCTAGCAAGTGGCAGGTGGTTGAGTTGCAGGACTCCCACATGGCCGACCATGGTTCGAGTCCTGGACCTGGTGGCTTGCTTTCTCATCTTGTCTTTTCTCACTCCCCCTCCTCTGTCTCTCTCTGGTGAGTACATGTGGCCTATTGCAAATTAAATAATAACAATAAATAAAATTAAAAATAAACAATTTTGGGGGAACCAGCAGTTAGCATAATGGCTATGTCGCTGGACTCCCACGTAGTTGACTGCGGTTCGCATCCCGGACCCGGTGGCTTAGAACTCACGTCAGGCGCGTGTGCGTGCGTGCGTGCCCAGGATCCCGAGAGGAGAATGGAGGAGAAGGGATTGCGGCGTGACCATCCCCCCTGGGGGGTGATTTCTCGCTTTCTGTCTCTCTGTCTCTCTCTGTCTGTATGGCGAGCGCACGTGCCCTATAGTGAAAACCTCTCAAAAAAAAAAAAGGAAAACAAACAAAAAAAAAATAAATAAACATTTTTTTTAAAGAGTCAGTCCGTTCAATATTATGATGTAACTTTATGTTTGGAAATTTAAAAAAAATTGTTGTATGCATTGCAGAATGTATAGCTAAGTATTTTGGCTGGGAGTATAAGGAAGAAGCTATTCATGACAGGGGTTTTCAACTAAAAATGTGCTTTAAAAGCTTATTTATAAATTTCTTCCATGAGCAGGGAGGCGCCCCTGAAAGGGTCTTCATGCCATGATACATCCCCAGCTTCAGGTAGCTCAGATCATGTACATGTGCCTTGGGAAGCCCCAAGACTTGAACTGAGGACCTTCCTATGTGGGTCCAGTTGCATTACCACTACACCACTGTTCTAAAAGGTATGCTTTAGAACCATCAAGGAAGCTTTTTCAAAACACAGAAGCCCAGACCCCACATGAGGCCTTTGACCTCAGTCTTTGGGAATGTGGCCTCTGAGCCATTCTGTGCCACATTTCTCAATAACGCTCCACTGATGCAGCATGTCTGGCTCTTAGGTAGGGAAGGGGAGCCTCTCCACATCCTGCCTTCTCCAGGAGGATCATGTATCAGAACCTGGCCATTGAGGATAGGAATGAAGGAATCACACTCATCCCTATAAGGTGGCAAGTCTTAGCCAGGGTGAGAACTGCAACTACAGGCTGGGTGAGTCCTCAAGCCAAGACCCCATGTGATTTTAAGGCCTGCAGGTGGAAGGAGGGTGCAACTTCCTTCCATGAGCCATATCAGTTAGAGATACTATTATTCTAATTAGGAGGGCCAAATAGGAAACACAATTGATCATCAGAAAGTTCATGGAAAATGTCTATTATGATAAAACTGCATGGGTTTAAATTTTTGGCATACCTAAATAATCTTTTACTTAATTAATTTCATTTTTTCTACAAACTTTTAGAAATGACTTATATAAAGAAAGGCATTTCCTTTTTTATCTTTACATATTTTATCTTCACCTACTCTTTGTTTTCTTCTGTGTGTGTTTTTTAAAGTCTATTTATTTTACTTCTGATAGAGAGTATGTGTACCTGCACAAAAGAGAGAGAGCAATAAGCACCCTCGAGGGGGTCTCATCACCCCCTGGCCCCTCTTCCCCAGCCCTTCTGCTCCTCAGGATCTTGGACACATACGTGCCCAGTGTGTTTTCCAGCCTGCCTAGGGATCTGAACCTGCAGTAGGTCACGTGACTCCCAGCATCACAGTTCACTTTGCTTCTGACTCTGCCAAGTAACTTGCTATGTGCATGTTATAAGATTTTTATATACATACTGTGCTTTCTTCACTTTGCTTTTTTACTTTGTGCAAAGTTTACTAGATACATTTGGGTTGAAAAGTATAGGCGTAGTTCATATTATATTCATAGGCAAATATGTGAATATACCATGGTTTTATTTAATCACCTTTAATTTAATTTAATTTTTTCTTTATTTATGATAGAGTGTATGTGTGTGTGTGTGTGTATCTATGCACACACGTGTGTGCACATGTGAGAGTGAGAGAGAGAGAGATAAGCACTCTCCACATGGTCTGGTCACATCGCAATTTCCTTCCCCCATCCCTCCATCCCATCAGAACTTGGACACTCATGTGCATGCCCTGTGTGTTTCAGGCTAACCAGGCCAGGGGTTTGACCCATGGTCACTACGTGGAATCTAGCTTCTCTTAAGCAGTATGACGCTACTGCATGATGTTGCTAGCCCTAATTAAACTTTTTAATTCTGAGATCATTTTTGATCTACATCCAATTTCTAATGAGTAATACAGAGATCCTGTATACCCTTTAGCTAATTTTCCCCAACCAGTAACATCTTAGAAAACTATAGCACAATATCACAACAAAAATATTGACCCTGTTATTTTGTGATTTTTGTTTTATTTCATTAGAGGGCTTATATACTCACCAGAGAAAAACAAAAAGGGGAGAAAGCACCTCCACTAGGGTGTGGTCACACCTTAGTCTCTAATCCAATTTCTCCATCGGGCCAGGATTTGGCTGGCCATGTGAAATCCAGCTCCCTTAACCATTAGGCTATAGGGTCAGCCCATGATTTCTATGTCTTCTTAGCAGATGAACTTTTCATTATTGTATAATGTACTTTTCTGCTCTTAGAATTTTTTTTGTATTTAAATCTGCTTTATTTGATATTACTGTAGTCATCCTGTTTTTCTCTTGAATAATAGTTACATGTTATGTCTTTTCCTATCTTTTTTTAATCAACTTGCTTTTATAATTTTATTTAGAATAAATTTCTTATAAACAGCAGATTGTTGGGTCATGTGTTTTAATCCACTCTACCAGTCTCTGTTAATAGTTGTTTTAGGGACCAGCAGATGGCATAGTGGTTACATCACTGAACTCCCACATAGTTGACCATGGTTCAAGTCCCAGACCGAGTAGATTAAAACTTACTCCGGGCCCATGTGCATGCGTGCTCAAGATCCCAAGAGGAGAATGGAGAAGAAGGGATTTCTGCACAGCCATTCCTCCTGGGGGGTGATTTCTTGCTTCCTGTCTCTCTGTCTCTCCAGCAAGTGCACACACCCTATAGCAAAAATCTCTCTTAAAAAAAAAAAGGAAAAAAAGAATCAGTTTCATTTTTTAGTTAAAAAAGTTATTTTAGATCATTTATATTTAATGTAATTATTGATGTTAAGTATAGCTCTTTTACCAGTTCAAGTGACTTGCAGAATTTCTACCTTCTTTTAAGCTCTGTGCCTTCCCCTATTTAAAGCATGATTGTATTAAATATTTTCTCTTCATTTATAGAATTGCATCAGACCATATTATAATGTTTTATCACTGTGCCACCATCTGGCCCCTATGCATAGATTTTTCCATTATATGCATTTTTCATAAACTTTTTTAGGACCCTTTGTGTAATGTCCAGTGTTTCAGGTACAGTTAGTGAGAAGAATAGGGAAAAGTGTATTATATCTACTTTATTATTAGAGGGAATTAATTCTTTGTCCTCTGTCACTTGGAGAGACTTAAAAAAAAAAAAAACTATCTTTATAGGTTTAGTTTTCCAGAAATAATCACATTGGTAAAAGAAAATAATTTTTCTGTCCTGGCCCTCTTAGCATAGTAGATAGAGACAGTATATCAGGAGCCAGATTCCACATGGCCAACAGTGGTTCAAATCTCAGTCCTGGGATTTGAAAAACATGCCAGGCATCTCTCTCTGTCTCTCTCTGTGTATGTGTGTGTGTGTGTGTGTGTGTGTGCCCCAAATCCAGACAGGATAGAGAAATGGGGAAGAAAAAAGATTGCAGTGTGGATATGCTCCTTTGAAGGATGTGTGTGACTGCACACATGAGCTCACTCTCTCTCAGTGTATACACTCTCAGGCAATGAAAGGAGAAAAACTACTAAAAGAAAATAAATTTTGGCAGCTCAGCAGGCAGCATGGTAGCTAAGGAACTGGACCCCCACATGGTTGACTGCCCTGGACCTGGAGGCTTGAAAATCACACCATGTGCATGTGTGTGCATGCCCCAAATCCTAAGAGGAGAATGGAGTTAAAGGGATTGAGATGTGGCCATCTCCTCTGGGGGGTGATTTTTAAATTTTCTTTCTTTCTGTCTCCCTGTTGAGCTCACATGTCCTATGGCTAAAACTTAAATAAATAAATAGTTTTCTTCCCCTTAAAAATGGCTTTTTAGTAATAGGAATTCAGGTATTGGTGAACTGCAGGATACATTTTGGGAGTAACGTGATGGAAGAGTTAAACTTAGGCCCTGAGTCTTGTGAAAGCTGCAATTGAGAATCAACTCCAGACCTCCAAGGGAGAAAGCTGCATTGGGCTCTTGTCCAGAAAGTGTTTGCCTCAGAGCCTTTCTGTGACAGTTGGCATTTTGCCAAAGAAGAAAGAAAACACCTCCGATTAAGCAAACATTATATACTATTTCACTGCAAGGGGTGGAATGGTTTAAAGTCAGCCTAATTAGTTCCATGTGTTTGGCATTGTTAGTCCAGGCATGACTAGTTGCACCTTTGAAACGAGATGGATCAGATGTTTCAGGTTATGGAAATACTACTCCTTACTGCATGTCTGCACGTGCCAGGCCTTGTGCAGAGTGTGTTATATTGGAGTGTTCTGCTCTTCTCTCTGTGAGAAGTAGGTGTTACCTACTTGTCTTGATAGCTGAGGAGCCTAGAGTCTTGGATGGACAAGGGACATGCACAAGGTCATCTGGCCCCCAAGGGGTGAGCTGAGAGTTGCTGTTTTAACCATGCTTTTCTGTAGCCTTGTCCTCTCCCAAGACGCATACAAGTCAAATCTGAGCCTTCTGTGTGGGGATTCCTGAGCTCAAACCAGAATGATCAGGCACCAAACTCCCCACAGCAGTGATTCGTGCCCTAGATCTGTTCCTAGAGCAAGTGGCCTGACCCTGGCAGCCCTTTAGAATCACTAGATCTTTTGGTGTTAAATGCCCACTCTGCACTCCAGTCCAATTTATTAAGCACTAAAGGGGATCTGGTCGTTTACCTGGAGTCTGAAATGCTGAGTTTGCGACCAGAGTGGGAGAGTCGGAAGAGGATGGTGAGGAGTCATGGATTCTAGAATGCTCTTTTCTGGTGGCAGAGGTGCCTCCTACAGAAGGAACAGGGGGCAGCATTCTGCTTGGGAAGCTTCTTTTGCAGAGCACTTCTACCAAGGAAAAAGTAAATACCTATGTCATCAAAAATGTGAGGGACCAGTTGAAGGGGATTCTGAGGTGCCGCCACAAGTCCTTTGGGGCCCTCTGGGCTTTCACTGCTGAAGTGTGTGCTCAAGGCCCAGGGGAGAGAGGCACACCATAGAGTTCTGCTTTTTTATTTTATATTTATTTATTTATTCATTCATTCATTCATTCCCTCAAGCTGAAAGGAACGTATAGGAACAGAGGCAGTGGGAAAGTCTAATCAGCCTTCATGCTTTTGTTCAGAGGCCCTCCAAGTGAGGGCTCAGAGAGCTTGGACAGCAGCTCACTGGTGCACTGGGCTTCCCATCTGCCCCTCCAGTCTCACCTCACCCTGCCCTACGCCCCAGGAGGCCACCCACCTGTAGGACAGCAATGGATTAAGTGGAGCTCTGGCTTGAGCTGAGTTCAGATTCGTACATTCATTGTCAATCAGAAATTCAAGCATCCTGCTCCCCGCTGCCCTACTCCCCTCCGCTGCCACCCTATTCCAGTTGTGAGAAATCTGACCCCACCGACACCTTATTTCGTAGGTGACATCACCTTCTTTCCTCTGTGCAGGCATCTCTGGGTTCCCACTGGGATTTTGGCTTTTCTCCTCCTGTGGCCCCACAGCTGTGGCTTCTTGAGGCCCAGGCTTCTCCCAGTCACTCACTTCCCTTTCCCATGAGCCCTGGGCCCATTCTCTTCACCCCAACTTAAGGCCCACCACACAGGTTTGGTCACAGGGCTTTGCTGCACTTGGTGCTAAAGGGACAGCCCAGGAGTCCCATTTTTGTCCCAGAATGGCCTTTTTTTCCTTTAACTTTCTCTAGGAGGTCTGAAAGCATTCATTAAAGCAAAGTTAATGTTTACCATTTACAATTCAGGCATGATCAGTCAAGGTCAAGTGATTTTTCTTTTTAAAGTTTGCTTTATTCATGTTAGAGGGTGCACACGCAGATGCACATCAGAGAAAGCCCTCAACAATGTCGTGTCTTACCGCAGTCTCCATTCCCCAGCCCTCTGACTTGTAAGGCTCTCAAGCAGGTGCGCGCACTCAGGATGTGTTCAGGCCGGCCAGGGCCTCTGAATCTGTGTCGGCAGGTGGTTTCTGGCAGTTCAGTCTTTTACGCTACCACCTGTGCTCCCGAGCCTGGACTGGGAGTCCAGGTCAAGTGATTTCCTCTAAGTGTTGTTACTCTTTATTAATTTGGAATCCTCAGGTTTGCACAAAGTCAAACAATACTAAGTAGAAAATGTCTGTCTGATCTGGATTTGGCCTCAGCTCGCTGTGGAGCGTGGTGAGGAGTCCTTAACTGGGATGACAGGAAAGCCGTCAGGGACATCATTCAAATACCACATGGGAGATGCACACGGAATTAGGGAGACGGACCAGCAGTTAGCTTAATGGCTTTGTCACTGGACTCCCATGTAGTCAACTGCAGTTTGAGTCCTGGACCCTGTGGCTTAAACTCATGCCGGGCGTGTGTGCATGCGTGCCCAAGATCCCGAGAGGAGAACGGAGGAGAAGGGATTGTGGCGTGGCCATCCCCCCTGGGGGGGTGATTTCTCGCTTTCTGTCTCTCTGTCTGTCTCTGTCTTTCTGGTGAGCGTGCGTGCCCGCCCTATAGCAAAAATCTCTCTGAAAAAAAAAAAAAAAAAAAGAAGAATTAGGGAGAGTGTTGGTCCCATCCTGGGTCTAGCCCTTTCCCCCAAGGAGTGTCGGTGGGGCACAGGGGTGCTGGCATCAACAGGATTTAGATCCAAAAGTCTCTCTGTAAACTACAAACCCACCTCAGAAAAAGGCCTTTGTGCTGCCGAATGTGTGTAGGGGGAGGGCGGGGCGGGGTGGGAGAGTGCTTGACAGTAATTCCCACTGGCAGAAGGCCTGGAGAAGAAACCTCAGCGTGCTAGGGCAAAGCATATCCCCCAGGTGCCCTTGTGTGCTCCTTGTGCTCTGCAGAGTGGAAAGCAGGTGCCTGGGAGAGCAAGGATGAGTCCTCTCTTGAAGCTGGCTCTGGGCCAGCTCATTTGGAGGCTTAGCTATAGAGGGCTCAGCTGATGCCCCTGCCCTTTAGGTTGTTTGAGAAAGATCAGAAACACTGGGCTGTGGGTCCCGCAGCAAGCCCTTCAGGCCCACCCTCACTCACCATCTTGGTGTAGAAGCTTCCCCTCTCTAGGTTCCCAGGGTTGTAAAGCAGGCTGGTGGCACAAAACACCCAGAGCAGGGTCGGATATGACAGGGTCACTGGCCAGCACTCTCCGTCCTGCAGGGCTGCTGCCTCTTCTCACAGCTTGGAGGGAACCCAGGCCCAGGAGGCCACTGGCTGCCCCCCACTTCAACCCTCCACTGCCCAAGACCTGCAGTTCCAGTACTGCCGTGGGTTTTCCATCCTGGGCAGTGGTCACCAGGCTTTAAGAAAGTCTAAAGGAACTCACCTTAGGAAAGGCTCGTGGAGGCCAGCCCTAGGGAGACTGTGCGAGGTTCCCTCGAGCCAAGAACCCTTTCACATCACAAGCCTGAAGAGTATTTTTTCCTCTCACTTGTGGCTGGCTGTTGTGTTATGCCGGTATTTCCATTCTCCATGTGTCAGCCAAGGTCGACGTCATTATTAGATTCAGCCCTCATTCCCACAAGGCCTGGACCTGCCTCAGAAATGCCTACATCAGCTGTAGCAGGCCAGCCTTCAGGTGCAAGCCAGCAACAACCACAGTATGTGTGGCACGTGCTGGGGACCCGGCAACCATCAGCTCCTACACCTCCTCCATGCTCCAGCTAGCCATGTCTCATCTCCACGTTAACTCCTGGCCTCTGGGTGGGATGTATGCCATGCAGTCCAGAGTGACTGGTCAGGGAGGAAGCTGGAGGAAGAATTCCCAGATCTCCACACTCTGCCCCCAGTCTCCTGCTTGTACCCTCCACTAGCCAGTTAAGTACTTAGCTGAATACTTAATGTCTGGAGACCTCCCTCAGTACACTGGGCATGCACTGGGCCTGTGATCTGGGACCCCCTGGGGCTGAGTGGCAATGCCAAAACCCTATTGGGGGTATTGTCTCTTTCTCTCTTGCTCACGGAAGAAATAAATAAATACACATTTTTTAAAAACTGAAAGTATGGAGCCAGCAAATGGTGTGGTGGTTAAAGCTCTGGACTTCCACATAGCTAACTGCCGTTCGAGGCCAGACCTGGCAGTTTGAAAATCACACCAAAGCATATGTGTGCATGCCCAAAATCCCAAAAGGGAAAATGGAGGAAAAAGGATTGTGATGTGGCCATCCCTCTTGGAGATTGATTTCTCACTTTCTCTTTGTCTCTCTTCCACAAGAGCACTCGCCCTATGATAAAAAAAAAAAAAAAAAAAAAAAAAAAAAAAAAAAAAGCTGAAAGTATGACTATTATGAGGCTATATTTTTAGAAATACTTGTGGGCCAGATAAAAACATTTCCATATTCGTTCCAGCAGGCAGGCATTTTACTGAAAGCTCTAAGTCATTCAATAGCTGGTAATATAAACATACTATTTTTGTTGAGGCATACGGATTGTAAACTCATCTCTTTGTGACTAGTAGCACCTTTTCAGGAATATTGGCCAAATTTGCAGCATGTCTGTCCCTGTACAGACAGTAAGAAAAGTGATCTTGATCCTTCCTGTGCCATTGCCTTCCTGTTAGGCTGTTGAGTTGCGTATGCAGGACTTGAAATGAGTCACCACTAAAAAAAAAATGTTTTTAGGCGCCAGGCAGTGATGCAGCAGTTAGGCGGCTGGATCCCTAGACCTCCCTGAGGACACTGAGCGTGGGCATGTGCACCTGTGATCCTGGCCACCTAAGCCTGGAGGGGAATTGCTGTGTGAGGACTCTGTTGTGATGTCTGTTTTTCCCTCTTTCTCTGTCTCTCTCTCTCATGGAAGAAATAAATAAGTTGGGGGGGTTACATTCCTTGAGCACTCTTTAGGACACAGATGAACAAATGAATGGAGTGGTGAATGAGAATGTATGTCCAGATGCACCTGTTCAATAACTTCTGTTCATCTTTCCTGAAGGCATAGAGGATTCCTCATTTTTCCCTCATCATGGCCTAAGTAGTTGTGGACCTACTTGAGAAATTTTCTCTATTATTTAAAAGCTAAACATCGTTCATTTTCTTTTACAGCTATTGCTGAGGCAAGGGAAGGACCTTTCCCAGGGAACCTGCAAGCCGACCACACGCCATTTTCCTTTCCTCACACCAGTGGATACCAGCCGGCCTCGGTGTTTCCATCAGCGCAGCCTGGAAGACCGCAGACAGGAAATACAGCCATTGCCCGCGTGACCTCCGCCGGGTCAAAGCTTCTACCGCCTCTTGCGTTTAATCACACGGTTGGACACATAATACTTTCTGAACATAAAGATGTCAAATTTAATTGCTCAATCAAAGTACCTAATATGTACCAGGATACCCCAATAGCTTGGTGGAAAGATGGGAAGGAATTGCTTGGGGCACATCACACAATTACGCAGTTTTACCCAGATGATGAAGTCACAGCCATAATTGCTTCCTTCAGGTACGTGTGCTTTTTTCCTCTGTTAATGTCATTATGCTAATGATGCCTCCACAGCTTAACACTTCACAGTAAAAAACCAGCCTTTTGTTTTCTGTGTAAGCTGCCTGCTGGTCCCGTTAGGATGTAGATGAATAGCTGACCTTTTTCCAAATGAGCTTGACCCCAGTGGAACTGTTGGTTCACACACACTCTGGGGGTTGAGGGCCTATTTCCCACCTGACCTACCAGTCATACCCTGTACAGCCAGACCCAAGAGTTCTACTGTGAGTGAGAACACTTGCTTTTTTTTCTTTCTTTTTTTAATGTGAGGGAAAGTATGTGCATGCACAAGAGAGAGAGAGAGACAGAGGGAGTTGTTTTTGTTTTTGATTTTGTTTCTTTAAGAGAGATTTTTGCTAGTAGGCACATGTGCTTACTAGAGAGACAGAGACAGGGAGACAAAAAGTGAGAAGTCACCCCTCAGGATTGATGGCCATGCCACAGTCCTTTATCCACCATTCTCCTCTTGGGATTTGGGGCATGCATCCACCGTGGGTTTCAAACTTCTAGGTCTGGCACTTGAACCACAGTTGGCCATGTGGGAGTTCAGCAACATAATCGTTATGCCGTCTGCTGGTCCTCAGAGGGAGGTTTTTGACAGAATCTCACCATATCACTGTCCTCCAGACTCCTATTTAGCAAAGACTACAGATGCATGCCACCACACCCAGCCTGTTTGGTTGGCCTGGGAAATGAACCTGGGCCTTGCATGTGGCCCAGCCACAAACAATATAAGTGAGGTAGAGAAATCATTGGCTACATTTTGAAGTTTGCCTGCATTGACCCGGTTTAAAAGGTGGGATGTATGTCTGTGATTGACCGAAGCCTAGCTGCTGTGATTGGCTTTCAAGCTTAAGGTTGCCACATAGGCAGTTCAACAGAACTTGAGCCTGGAATGTGATGATAATTGAGGACCATAATTCTTTGTAAAATGGCCTGCTTAAAAAGGTATTATCTTTGTTGTTAGTCTAGTGATGCAAGTTATAACAACTTAGAGGCCTACCAGGAGAAATATAAAGATTAAAAAAACTTTGAAAAACACAAGCCTGTCATCTCCTATTTAGGATGCCTGTAAAGTGACTATTAGTTGTACCTGTAAACACATCCTCTGTTCTTTACTCTTGAGAGACGTTTTAGTATATCTGGTGGCTGAGTGTAAGGAAGAAGCCGTATCAGCCACTTCTTTAATTAATCTCCTTGTCGTGTTAAAGTCAGAAGAGAGGTAGGTACAACATTCAGTTTTGTTTAGTACTAAACATAAGGCCCTAACTTGAGCAAAAAGGATATCTAAACCTGGATGATATTTCATTAAGTGTTTTGTTAAACTTGTATGTTAATCATTCACCTTTCGGAGTGTGGCTTTTACCCACCTGAAACCCTAGGAAGGCTTATTGGCTATAAATTTTGAAAATTTTTTTCAGTTATAGATAAGATTTAAAAACAATCAGTATTTTATTATTGTCAAAACGAAATCTGTAGGGGGACCAGCAGTTAGCGTAATGGCTGTCTCGCTGGACTCCCACGTAGTCAACCGCGGTTCGAGTCCCGGATCCGGTGGCTTAAACTCACGCCAGGCACGTGTGCGTGCGTGCCCAGGATCCCAAGAGGAGAATGGAAGAGAAAGGATTGTGGCGTGGCCATCCCCCCTGGGAGGTGATTTCTCGCTTTCTGTCTCTGTCTGGCGAGCGCACATGCCCTATTGCAAAAACCTCTCCAAAAAAAAAAAAAAAAAAGGGCAACTCTGTAGGAAACTTATTGAAATGTTTTTTTTAATAGTCCGTAAACTTAACAATCATTCTGGCTTTGTGTTAGGACATGTGCTGAAATTAAAGTTAACCACTGATTATGGTCTCATGGATTTTTCTGTGGAGAAGAGGAAAGAATTAAGACAATAGGAATTGAGATTAAAAAAAGAAAAACAAGAAACAACATAAAGTTTTTCTGATGGCAGAGAAGTCTTGATTTGTGATGCTGGAGCATAGCTGTCTTATGTCTAAGATATCTATTTTGAAGAAGAAATTTTTTTGGTAAGTTTTACTTTAAAGTCCCCAGCAGGTGTACAGTATTAAAAATGTAAAGTAGCTCTTCTGAGCTGTGAACACAAAGTTCAAGTTCTTGAAGCCCTAGTACAGTGTGAGTGGTGAGAAGAATTTCATATGATGTCTTCTAATAGGGCTCATAGATAGTCTTTTTCTTTTCTTTTTTTTTTTTTTAAGAGGTTTTTGCTATAGGGCACGTGCGCTCACCAGACAGAGAGAGAAAGCGAGAAATCACCCCCCAGGGGGGATGGCCACGCTGCAATCCCTTCTCCTCCATTCTCCTCTCGGGATCTTGGGCACGCACACACATGCACCCGGCGTGAGTTTAAGCCACCAGGTCCGGGACATGAACTGCGGTCGACTACATGGGAGTCCAGTGACATAGCCATTACGCTAACTGCTGGTCCCCAGATAGTCTTTTTCTGTTGTCATTTTCAGAAGACCCCTACTCTGGACCATGGAGGGTTTGATTGTCTTCAGTAGTGAATCACAAACAGCATTCTTTACCTGATGAAAATATACTTTGGCATAATGCGTTAAAGCCTGGCAGAGTTTAGTTACCTCAGATTTGTCCAAAAATGTCTTACGGAGAGAAATGCATTTTTAAATAAGCTTCTGACCACTGTTACAGTGTATCTAGAATACACCATTCTCCCAAATGTTGCTCTGCTCCATTGCTCCCTCCTAGAATCCCCCAGATCATAAAATAGCTGCTTCTCTTCTACTGCCACTTTGTATTCTCTACCCTTTGCTCATAGCCAGGAGGTTGTTCATTTGTTTGCACTGGGACTTCTTTGCATATAGTTTTAGAACTGGATTGGCCTGTGGTCCTTAAAAGCTCAAAATGTGGTCAGAGCCATGCAGCGTTGGAGCCAGAACCTTTTCGGTGATTCCTCCACTCCGGAGTGGAGCCCTCTTTGATCTACTGCATTTTCACTTTTTGTGACCTGACAACTTGGCACAGTCCCAAACTGTGTAAGGCCCTTCAGTGAGTCATTTTATGCTTCCTTCTTAGAAGCCACCTCATAATTATCACAGTCCTGCCAACTCTGGTTACAGCTTCGTGTGTTTAGTTTAGTGTTAGAGTTTAGTTGTGCCTTTTTCCCCAGGTTATGGGCTTGGTCAGTGCATCCCCCTCATCCTCATGGCAAAGAACACAACCCCCGTGTTTTCTCTTGGTTCAGGTAAGCTCTGGCTGAGTCAGGCTGCCATTCTCAGCCAGGAGCTGAGACCACACAGAACATTTGACTGAACTTTGTGCCTGCATCAGCTACAAAAAGCCAATGTCTTACCATTGTATGGATATAGCTTCTGATGGGAGAAGTAAAATCATCCTTTAATAACAAGTGAGGCTTAGAGAAACAAAGTGGCACATCGGTCTCACTTGGGTGACGCTTCCCGGGAAGGGGAGGGAGCACGCACGCCTCTGCCTCTCCTGGGCCAGCCATGTGACTGCGGGTGAGCTGCACTATTCTCACTGACCGTAGTTCCCAGTCCGATAGATGTGCCATGGAATGTTCAGAGGATTAAGCTGGAACGTTGTAAAATTTAGAGTCATTGATGCCTTGTTTTAGACTTGTGTCTTTAGAATTCAGAGGGTAACCTGGGTGGTATTCTGAGAGCTTTAGAACTTCCAAGTAGTATTTACTCTCTTGCATATATTCAGCTTATTATACATAAACTCAGTCTAAAGGAGAAAAAAATCTTATTTGACCTGCAAACTTAGCTTAAGAGCAAATTTAGTTTTGAGAATTTTTGTGAAGAATGGACGTAACTGATTTGGGTATCATATAGAACAATCCAAAATCTATCTTTTTTTTTTTTAGAAGAATTATTTATTTAATTAATTACATTTGTTATTATTATTATTATTATTTAGAGAGATTTTTGCTATAGGGTGCATATGCTCGCCAGAAAGACAGAGAGAGACAGAGAGACAGAAAGCGAGAAATCACCCCCCAGGGGGGATGGCCACGCCGCAATCCCTTCTCCTCCATTCTCCTCTCAAGATCTTGGGCATGCATGCACACGCACCTGGCGTGAGTTTAAACCACCAGGTCCGGGACTCAAACCACAGTCTACTACATGGAAGTCCAGCAACATAGCCATTACACTAACTGCTGGTCCCATTATTTTTTAATTTGACCAGAGAGAGAAGGAATGTGAGAAAGCAAGCCACTTGGTTGGGGACTTGAACCGCAATTGGCCATGTGGGAGTCCAGCACCTGAACCACCACGCCACCTGCCAGCTCCCCAAATCTATCTTTGTAATAGTCTTCAGTTATATTAAGGTAATGTTCAGGTGGGACAGTAGCTGTTGAAGTAAATTATAGAAACCTAATGAAGATTCTAAGTGTTAGTATAATTTCCTGGTAGGAGAGAAGGATGCTAGTGATCCTAAACTATCTTTTCTTTTTTTTTTTCTTTTTTTTTTGAGAGGTTTTTGCTATAGGGGGCGTGCGCTTGCCAGAAAGAGAGAGACAGAGAGACAGAAAGGGAGAAATCACCCCCCCAGGGGGGATGGCCACACCGCAATCCCTTCTCCTCCATTCTCCTCTCTGGATCTTGGGCACGCACGCACAGGCGCCCGGTGTGAGTTTAAGCTGCCAGGTCCTGGACTTGAACCACGGTCGACTACATGGGAGTCCAGTGACACAGCCATTACGCTAACTGCTGGTCCCACCCTAAACTATCTTTTGTATGAGGACACAAAAGGCCCTATGAGGAGGGTGACTTGTCCAGGCTTGCTAGATACTGAGTTAGTCAGACCAACAGGGAGCCTGGTTTCTACACGGGAAGCGTTCTCTTCTCTTACATCTCGTGAACTCTAAAGAAATCTGTTCTGGTTCCCAGAAACAAAGAAGAGTTAAAAGATGGTTCTAGGCTTTCACTGTATACACTTTTATTAGAAATCCACTAGCCTACAATTTTGTTGGTGTTGCTTTAACACCATGTGGACCATGTGTATTCAGGGAATACACTAATAACATTGAATGAAGGGACGAGAACACAAAATACAGACACCTGTGTATTGGCAGAGGTCAGAGGGACTCCAGAGAGAAACACATGGTATTTTGCGTTTAAGTCATAGGACTGTTTTTCCGTAAGGTGCTGTGATCATACATAGAAATTCCCACAGCAGCCAGACAGTGGCCCAGTAACCCAACATAACACAACACTCTGCAAGGCTGATCCACACGGAAAGATTCCTAGTTTGTGTCCAGAGATTTCCCTGAACACACTGGGCATGCGTAGGCTGGGGCTAGCTGGGGGTAGATCAGTTCATGGAGAAACTGTTGGAATGCCTGTCTCACTGTCTCTTTGTTTCTCTTGCTCATGAAAGAAAGCAAAAAAAAAAAAAACCTAAAAAGAAAAAAGAAATTCCCATTATTGAATTTTTATAGGGCACATGCACTCACAATACAGAATGAAAGTGAGAAAGCAAGCTGCCAGGTCTGGGACTCAAACTGCAGTCGGCCATGTGGGAGTTCAGTGCCTTAACCACCACACCACCTGCTGGTTCTTATTCACTTAATATTACATTATGAACTTTCCCTTCATTATTATAAGTCTTTGAAATATTTGAGAGCCAGCCTCATAGCACAGTGGTTAAGTGTCGTGCATAGGGGGTTGGATCCTACATGGGTGACAACAGTCTGCCCTCGGTGGTTAAAAACATGCCAGGTGCACAAGATGGACAGATGGAGGAAAAGCTGTGGTGTGACCACACTCTGTCGGGAGTTTCTCTCTCTCTGACACATGCACATAGCCTCTAGCATAAAAAAAGAAATCCCAGTGACTGCGGTATATCACTGTGACCTGCTATTGTAGCACAGAAGCAAATGTGGAGGAGTGCAAATGAAACAATAAAGCGAAAGCAATGAAAACCAGTTTCAGACTTGTATTTGCCAAGGATGGGGCAAATCCAAGGGAAGAAATAGCTGAATCTGATCCTTCTAGTCCAGGTGCCCTTGTGAGCTAGGTCCATACGATGCTAATATTTCACCTATTTTTCCTATTTTACGTGAGTGTCTGTTGTGATTGACAGAGCCAAGAGCTGTCTTTCATTACCAGATGTGAAAAACATGTCTGCTAGCAGCTTGGGGTACTGCATTATAGCTGATGACTTGGCCATAGACACTGCCAGTTCACACCCACCTCCTGGCCTGGTTCTGGCTGGTGGGGGCTCAGGCCGCATCCCTCCAGAGCATTTACCAGGCCTCCTTTGTGGGATGTGAGTCATTGGACTACGCCTCCACTTCGGCGCTCTGAACCCCCTCCTCTGCATCCAGTATCAACTCGTAACTGTAGCACATCCAGTCATCCAGGCCACTGCTTGGTCAAAGCCATTCCCTGAAGTCTCTAAAGGAGGGTGGAATTCGTAGGCTATAATTATCTGTAATGACTGGTACAGAGAATAAAAAGCCCTCTAGCTTAGGTGGATATGCTGCCTGTCAAGTAGCGGATTTCAGAAAGGCAGTATCCGTAGATTGGATGGCTTGGAAATCCAGCCCTCAAGTAGAAACAGAAACTCAGGCTCCCATTACCTTCAGGCCCTGCAGATTTAGTTATCGGGAGATTTATATGAAGGCAAAGCATTTGTTATTTTCTGTTTAGTCAAGTGGTTCCCAGTGCTCTTTAAATTCTGGCATATGGGCCAGCAGATGGCATAGTGGTAAAAGCACTGGACTCCCATGTGGTCGACTGCTGTTCCAGTCCCGGACCTGATGGCTTGAAACTTACGCCGGGCCTGTGTGCGTGTGTGGGCAAAATCCTGAGAGGAGAATGGAAGAGATGGGATTGCAGCATGGCCGTCCCCCTGAAGTTTCTTGTTTTCTGTCTGTCTTTCTAGTGAGTACATGGACCCTAAAGCAAAAATCTCTCTCAAAAACATTTTTTTTAAATAATAGTAATAAATAAATCAATAAATTTTGGCAAAACTGATTTTTACTTTCTCAGTAAATTTTCTTTATAAAAATGTTAAGTGGGTAGTTTGAGTCTCCTCAAATCACGTGCCCTCTGAGACCCCTCTGCAGCCGGTGCCTGACACTGTGAGGCCATGTGTCTGCAGGGCTCCCGCAGGCTCTATGTGCGGAGCGCCTTGCCCGCTCCTGCCTTCCAGGGCTCTGATGATGCCTCTCATTGGTTCTTTTTTTTTTTTTTTAACTTCATTTATGTATTTATTTTAATTTGAGCAGAGAGGGATAGAGCAAGAGAGAGGGAAAGTGAGAAAGCAAGCCGCCAGGTCTGAGACTCGAACCATGGTTGGCCACGGGGAGTCCAGCACCCTTAACTACCACACCACCTGCCAACCCCTCTCATTGGTTATTTATCCTGCTGTTGGTGATGCGGTGGCAGCAAAAGTGGAATTGTACATGAGCAATCAGCAAAATATCTAGAAGATAAGGACCTCATTTTTATTTTTTTGCCAAATCATCAGCTGGGAAGGTTATTATTAACCACAGATGCCTGGTGCTCAAATTTGCTTCATGTTCACAAGACTGCCTTCCGGCTCAGAGCCCCTTGCACTCGGATTATCCTTTAAACCCTGAATGCACCATCTGAATGCTGTTAGTGGACGCCGGAAGCTTATCAGTGGGTCTTGGTATATATATTTTTTTTAATTTGACGAAACAGAGTGGGAGGTGAGGCAGAGTGAGAAAGCAAGCTGCCTAGTTCAGGATCAGACTGTGGTCAGCCATGTGGGAGCTCAGGATCTTAACCACCACGCCATCTGCTGACCCCTTGGTATTTCCTTCTTTTAAATTTGTGCTCAGTTTTAATGTTTTTTTTTTTTTATTGTAAAATACACATAATATAAAATTCATCATTTTAGGGCTAGCCCTGTCATCTAGTGGTTAGTGGAGCCAGGTTCCAATGGCCAACCACAGTTCAAAACCCAGGCCCAGCAGCTTGAGAAATACTCCAGTATGTGCATGTGTATGTGTGTGTGTGTGTGTGTGTGCCCCAAGTCCCCACAAGGAGTAGAAGGGATTACGGCATGATCAGGCCCCATCGGTGGGGTTCTTTCTCCCTCCCCCTTACTCTTTCTCTCCGTCTGGTGAGTGCTCATGCCCTCCGGCAAATTTAAAAAACCCTTTTAATTTTGTGTTTGTTTTGCACAAGGGCATGTGCACTTGTAGCAAACAGGAAGAGAGAGGGAAACTGAGAAACCACCACCACCACCACTCCCTGCCACGGGAGATGGCCACACCATAATCCCTTTTCTTTTACTCTTCTCTTGGGATCTGGGGCACACACCCACACATGCCTGCCATATTTTCCTAACCACAGGCTCTAGGACACAAACCACACGGTAGGCCATGTGGGATCCAGCACCTTACCCACTGTGCTACCTGCTGGCTCCGTTACCATCTTAACTCTTCGTGGGTGTGCAGTTCAGTGGCATTAACTATATTCGCGTACAACCATCACCACCCTCTGTCTCCAGAACGCCTTCTCTTTCCCAAACTGAAACTTTCCCAGGAAACAGTAACTCTCCATTCCTCCTTTTCCTACCCCTGATAACCTCTAATCTGCTTTCTATCTCTGTAATTTGACTTTTCTAGGTACCTCATATAAGTGAAATCATACAATATTATGTCCTCATTTATATTTCTTTTATTGCCCAAAGACACATGCGCTCACTAAAGAGAGAGAGAAAGAGAACCCCCAGTGGGGCGTGGTCACACTGCAATCATTTTTCCTCTAGTTCTCTATCCCGTCAGGATCCCAGATATGCACTTAGCATGTTTTTCAAGCTGCTGGGGCCAGGATTCAAACCACAGACAACTATGTGAGGTCCAACTCGCTGTACTATGGGGGCTGCCCTGGGTTTCTTTTTCCTTTTTTTCTTTTTTTTTTTTTTGAAGAGGTTTTTGCTATAGGGCACGTGCTTGCCAGACAGACAGAGAGAGACAGAGAGACAGAAAGCGAGAAATCACCCCCCAGGGGGGATGGCCACACCACAATCCCTTCTCCTCCATTCTCTCAGGATCTTGGGCACGCGTGCACACGCGCCAGGCGTGAGTTTAAGCCACTGGGTCTGGGACTCGAACCGCGGTCGACTACATGGGAGTCCAGCGACATAGTCATTATGCTAACTGCTGGTCCCTGCCCTGGGTTTCTTATAAGACAACTAAGCTTAGCTACTGCTTAGGAGCCATTTCCAAGCAGGCCAGCCTCAGTGTGGCAGCACTGCAGGACGGAGGGTGCTGTGTGCTGCAGGCTGTCCTCAGGCTAACCCAGCTGAGGCTGCCCTCTATACGGGGCATTTGCAGCTACTGATCCTACAGCTGTGGCCAGGTGGTTCCTGTCTAGACACCATGGCCGGATCTGTCATTTCTTTCACACTCGCTGGTTCAGATGTTTGTATTTGACCAAAATCTGATGAGATTTTTCTGCCATTTTAAAAAGCAGTGCATATTCATGATAAAACATTCCAAATGTCCAAAAACTCTCTCCTCCTCTCCTGCCCCTAGCCCTCTTCCTAGGGGGAGCTGAGGTTACCCATCTCTTTGGTAACTTTCCAGAGATACTCAGTCCATATGAAATCCTATGTATGTGTGTGTGTGCCAGTTCCTGGTATGGTATGTTAACCTAATAGAGTGTTACTCATAGCTGTGGTTAAATCAATACCCAGGGCTCACATTTTTTGTGGTTATGGAAATTCTGTTTTTGGCTGAATCATGTAATATACTATAATGATATGCTACTTCTTGAATCACTTTCTGACTTCTGTGAATTTAATAGTATTCTTGTTTGTATAATTTCCCAAGAATCATTCACCCTGCCTTCCTTAAACTCTAAAGGAAATATGCCCCTCCTCTCACAATGACAGAATTATCAGAATGATAATGTTCTTGAAGAAGCCTGTCCTGGTCCCTGCCTTCTCCTGCTTCAGTCTGGGCAAGTTGTCCTCCAGGCCTAAGACCTCCTCTGTGGTCTAGTCCCTGTTTCCTGGTGCCCAGATCCTCTTCTGTCTTAGTTTTCACTCTCTCACTTTTTTTTTTTTTTTTTTTTTTTTTTGCTAGAGGTCATATACACTTGCCAGAGAGAGAGAGAGAAAGAGAGAGAAACGAGGGGAACTCCCTCACTCTGGCACAAAGCCCATCTTCCACTAACTTCCTAGAACCTGCATGTTCTGAAAATGCCATTTTTCCCACCTTCACCTTGAAGGATTTTGGCTGGACACAGAATTCAAAAAGGAAAGTAATTTCCTGTAAGGTATCGATGTCATTGATATAGTCCCCCTGTGTTCGCAGAGTTGCCGTTGAGAAGTGCGGTGCTGTGCCCGTTCACTCATAAGGGACCAGCTTTCTTCTCTTGGGACTTCTGGGTCCTTCCCTTTATCTTGGAGTTGCAACATTCCTAACCAGGCCCCGTGACGGGTCTTTGCTCTCCCACTTTGCTGCCCACGGAAGGGCCTGGTTAGGAAAGACCTGCCTCTTCAATGCTGAGGCCTTTTCTTAAATGATCCTATCTTCCCTTTTTGTGTTCTTTCTGGAACTCGTAGTTGTCAGGATGCCAGATTGCTATTCTGAGCTCCTAACTTTTGGGTTTGAGCTTCCTGTTTTGGCTGGGGAGAGGGGAGAGTTCAAGAGCAGCCACTCCTCTGGTCCCCAGCCCCTCCCTCGTGCTGCCCTCGCAGCGGGAGCCCTCCTTGACGTCTAAGAGCACCAGGAGTAGAATCATCTGTGGAAAATCTTTGCTGCGATGTAGGTGACACGGGTCTGGCCTTGCCAATTAATGCAGGCACCTAGTCTGGCTGGCTGGGCGGTCGCTAAACTCTTCATGATGTGAATGACTAAAGACAAAGCGTGCATTGTGTTCCCTTGTGCTCCTCGTGTTTCTTTTCTGTTCCTGGGCGGAATTTCCCTTGCTGGTTGGCTCAGGGTCTGACCAACTCTATATCAGATGTTCTCTAACAGATAGCGCTCTAACTGGATCATAAGGAAAAGAAGAGAAAGGGGTTTATAATAAAGTCTTTGGAACTTCTTTCTTTTTAAATGTTTAAAAAGAATTATTTATTTAATTTTATTTATTCATTCTTTTTTTTATTATTATTATTTTAATTTGACCAGAGAGAGACAGAGAGAGAGAGAGAAAGTGAGAAAGCAAGCCACAAGGTCCAGGACTCAAACCATGGTTGGCCATGTGGGAGTGTCCAGTGCCTTAACCACCATGCCCCCCGCTGATCCCTCTTTTTAAAATTTTTATTAGTTTTTGCTACGTGGTGTGTGGGCTTCCTAGAGACTGAGAGAGAGAGAAAGAGAAAAAGAAGGAAAGTGAGACACCCCCCCACCCTCCAGGAGGATAGCCACGCAGCAGTCCCTTCTCTTCCATTGTCCTCTCAGGATTTGGGGTATGCATGCACATGCATACATGTGTGTTTTTCAAGTATCTGGAGCCAGGACTCGAACTGAGCAATCGACCATGTGGGAATCTGGCCACCTTAATCTTCACGCCACCTGCTGGCCCAAAATAATTTGAATTTCAACATGTAAATGCTGGGAATTTTGCCTCTAGACTGCTTTAGAACTGGAGACTGTCACATCAACTTTTCCCAGTCTCCTCTGACACCGTGCTGATTTCAGGTTTGTCAGCCCCACTGTCATGTGACCTGATTGTCACCCATGTGACCTAATGGCTACCCAAGAAGGGTAAAGACCTGAGGAGTTGCATGGTAGTACCCTCCAAGCTCATGGCACATGGCAACTGCAGATGTGGTGATGCTGTCATGGTAGTACCCCCCCCCCCAGCACGTGGCACATGGCAGCTGCAGATGTAGTGATGCTGTCACGGGTCAGTTTCTAAAATGATAGCTCCAGAAAGTTTTAAACAGGACAAAGGGATCCCAACCCTCCATCTTTATGGTAGTCACAGTCTTGGGAAACTAGGTGGATATTAACGCCATACAAAATGTTTTGTGTGTTTATAAAATTGAATTTGTTTCTAGTCTCAGAAGGTCATTTGGGATATGGAACGGTTTCCCCTGGCCCCTAAGAGCCATGGTGCCCTCTAATCATTGTGATCACTAAAATCAACTCCATAAACTCTCAAAATGCATTGAGAGGGCCAACCCCCAATGTACAGAACCCCTGGAGTAAAGTCTGCCTTAGAGATCAAGACAGGTGTCAGCACATGCATTAGTCAGGGATCTTCAGACACAGAACCAATAGGAATATATACATAGAAGAGAGGGAGGGAAGAAGACAGAGAGGAAGGGGGGAGAGAGAAACTCACTGTAGTGAATTAGATCACCCAGTAATGGAGATGGACAATTTGAAATCAGCAACGTGTAGACTGGAGACCAAGGAAGAAGCTGACCCTGAGGTCTCCAGTCCTAAGGCAGTCTGGAGGCCGATCTCCCTCTTCTGCAGGGGGCCTCAGTCTTCGTAAAGCCGACTGATGAGGCCCACCCACCTTATGAAGGATAATCTCCTTTACTCAAGGGCTGCTGACTTAAATGGTCATCGCATCTGAACAATGCCTTCCCAATGCCACCTAGACTGGTGTTTGACCAAACAACCGACCACAGCCTCGCCAATTTGACACAATGAAATTAACCATCACAGCATATGACACAGAGGTTGAAAATGTTCCTGTTCCTGTAGTAGGAACTCATAGGGTAGTCACTGTAAATATGTTTATGTGTTTTTCTTTGAAGCATAACCAGTGTGCAGCGTACAGACAATGGGACGTATATCTGTAAGATGAAAATAAACAATGAAGAGATCGTGTCTGACCCAATCTACGTGGAGGTACAAGGTATGTCCAGAGGCCACATTGTCATTGCAGACAGACTAATTTTTAAGAGCCTATATTAAATATTTGGTGAATAATGTTCTAGAGTTTGGCCCTCCTGTATATATTTCCATATGCAAACCTTGCCAATTTATCAGTACTGAAATTTTACAATTTTAGACACTGAGCAATAATGAAATTAGTTCAGTTCTTAGAGTTGGAGTGCCATCCTAGGTACTAGAGGTGAGATCAAAGAGAAATTATGGGTTTCCTTGTTCTGAGATTATTTATAATTTTAGAAAAGCTAAAGACTTCCTCTAAGGAAACAAAATGCATTCTATTACTCAGTTCTCAAGCAGCTCTAGATACCACTCACCTGGTTACGTTGCTATTTATTAATCGGTGTTATTTTCCTGTCTCCTATATGCAGATGGGAGGACGAGTGTTTGTTTTGGACTGATCAGTAGTTCAGACTTCCTTGGGGTCCTAGGATCTACTAAGCACATGGTGCCGAGAAATTCCATGAGATCCCGTAGGCATCAGTGGGGGTGAGGAGTGAGATATCTGGTGAGGAAAAGGCATTGTCTGCCCTCCAAAAACTTGAACTCTAATGGGAGTTGATGTGAGCCGATGCACAAGTGAACTGGTCCAGGCGAGCTCAGATACCAGGTTTGAGGCCCTGGTCTGAAGGTTCGCATGCTTGGTTCTGCAATGGCAGGGCCCAGTCAAGAAAGGCTGCAAGGGGGAACCTCCTTTAATACCACCCTCAAGGGATTGCTCCCTACTACTCTGGGGCTTCCCTGTAGGGCCCCACCATCCCTGCTTTCTGAGGTGCTCCTGTCAGCAGAGTGTAGATCTCTCTTCTTTTCTTTCTTTTTTTTCCCCCCAACGGTCACATGTACTCACTAGAGACAGAGAAAGAGAGAGGGAGAGTGAGAATGTACCCCCAGTGATGTGTGGTCATGCCACAGTCCCTTCTCTATTTCTCCATCCTGTTGGGGTCCGGGGCATGCAAGCACATGTGTCTGGCTTGCACCAGGTTTGGGACCTGAGCCGCATAGCTGACCGTGTCGGATCCAGCTCTTTTGACCTCTCCTCAGCTTTCTCCAGACCCACCCTCACCTCAGACTTTCGATTAGCTTTTCTACTAGAAGTATCTTCCACCAAAAGGTCTTCTGCTACCCTATCTTTTGTAAGCCTGACCTTAGGACCTCCTAATGCTTCAGGAGACCTGAGGGAGGGAGGAAGGAAGCAGGGAGGAGGGGAGAAGTAAGGAAGGAAGGAGTGAGTGAGGGAGACAGGGAGAGGGGAGAAGAGACTCTCTCAGGCCTTACTCCAGGCCCACCTGGCCAGACGGCTAGTGCCTCAGGGTTATGTCAGCCTCAGCTAGAGATGGGGTTACGTCCATTTGCTGCTACTCTGGAAAAAAATATGTAGAGGACATTGTATTTGTCAGAATCCCAGAAAAATGCCTAGGCTGGGAGCACATTCAGTCCAAATGGAGTTTTAAAAAACCTTGAAACAGGAAAAAAGAACTCATTTCACGTTAACTCCCACATCTTTCCTGCTCAAGCCAGATCTATGAGTTCCCAGTCCCAAAAGAACACAATTTAAATGCCCGAGGGCAATTCACTTGGCCTGTTAAGTTGTTGGCACATGCCCTAAAGAAGCCCTGACTGGTTTTCTCTGAGATAGTCCCAAAATTCCTTGTGGCCCCGATTTTGGAATTACAGTAGGCGACCTTAGGAGTGTAACTGTGTACTGTTTTTGTGAGAAGTGTTCAGCCCTGTGCAAGTGTACAGATTTTAAAATTCACCGTCACCCATCTGAAAGTCACACATACAGCAGATTTTCCTTGAACCAGGGGCAGACCTGGTACTAGTTTTGTTCCTGCTCTGTGTTGATTTTGGTAAGAAATACTCCAGACTCACCAACCAGTGCCAAGAGTGTGAGCAACACCTGGTTTAAGAGCTGTGTTTGCTTCTGTAAAACCCATTCTGAGTCACCACTTACAATCCCTTTGGGAAAGTGTCCTGGAAAGCTGGCTTGAGGCAGATTGGTAGGAATCAGACTCCAAGTGTTTCCTTTTCTTTTTATTATTATTATTATTGTTTGTTTTGGGAGATTTTTGCTATAGGCAGCGTGCACTCACTATTGAGACAGAGAGAGACAGAAAGAAATCACCCTTCAGGGAAGATGGCCATACTGCAATCCCTTCTCCATTCTCCTCTCAGGATTTTGGCCACGCGTGCACACACGCCCAGCATGAGTTTTAAGCCGCTAGGTCCAGGACTCGAACCATGGTCTACTATGTAGGAGTCCAGCAATGTAATCATTACACCATCCACTGGTCCCAGGCTTTTCCTTTTCAACTTCAAGGAGGTCATTTCAGACTGAGGTGGAATATAAAGAAATCTCAGTTGCCAAGTCCTAGTCCAGTTTCCAGTCCCCTGAGGGCTTTGGTGGGCTTTAGGATCCACACCATGACTTCATCTCACTGTCTCTGCAGGGCTTCCTCACTTTACTAAGCAGCCCGAGAGCATGAATGTCACCAGAAACACAGCTTTCAACCTCACCTGTCAGGCTGTGGGCCCACCTGAGCCAGTCAACATCTTCTGGGTTCAAAACAGCAGTCGCGTTAACGAACTGCCTGAAACATCCCCTTCCGTCTTAACTGTTCCAGGTAAGGCCGCGCGTGTGCTTGTTTATGTATTAATAATGATTTATTCTCTAGTAGTGGACATGATCCAGGCATGGTGACCACTGTTTGCACCACCAACAGTCCGTGGAGACGGATGAGTTGGCAGGTGTGGCAGTTGGTTTGGGACCAAGTGGATGGGAGGTGAGGTGGGAATCACAGGCATGAGAATTCAAGGCCAGGGCTTGGACACGGATGAGTGCCTGACCAAGGTGCGTATCGTTAAGTTGGCAAAGTGGCCAGGACCCCCCAGCCCAGGCAGTGGGATCCCTGCTCACATCTGCCATTGAAGCGGGACTGGCCGGCCTGGCAGGTCCTGCACTTGTGAACCACTCCCGTGAAGCCCTCACAGCGGGCTGTGACAGCAAGAAAGTGCTTCGGTCCCGGGAAGCTGCTGCAGGAGTGGTGAGTCACTGTGGGATTGTGGCTGGATTGGCCTTCTGTGGTCGTCGTGACTGCCAGCCAAAGGAGCGAGCCTGGCCTTTGTTCCCAGCACTCCGCTGACAGTGCTGTTCGTTGCTGTCTCTGCTAAAGCCCGCGGCTCCTCTGACAGCATCTCAGCACCATCCAGCAGGGCAGCCACGCCCCCTCCCTCCCTTCCTGCTTTCCTAGTACACACTGCAAATCTTTTAGGAGGGACCACTGTCTGCCTGAGGCTGTTCGAGGCCCAGAGAACACAGTGGTGAGCTTTTCTTTCTTTTTTTTTTTTTTTTAAAGAATTACTTTTTATTTATTTATTTATTTATTTGACCAGAGAGTGGGAGAGAGAGAGTGTGGGGAAGTGAGAAAGCACACCGCCAGGTCCGGGACTCGAACCGTGGTTGGCCATGTGGGAATCCAATGCCTTTAACCACAATACCACCTGCCACCCCCCACAGTGGTGAGCTTTTGGAAACACTGGCTATTTTCTTCCCAACACGTGGCTATCATTTATCATCGACCAGAGATTTGAATATCAGGATGTCTCAAGGCTCTGTCCTGTAGTCCTCTTCTTCCTCCCCGAGACACATGGTGACCTCAGACTTTACAGTCCAGACCTCTGTCCAGAGCTGCAGATGGATGTACCCAAGCACCTCCTCCACTTGCTAGGATCTTAAAATGAAAGTCTTGATGTACCCTCCCCCGCCCTGTGCCATCCCAGAATCCCTATTTTGATAAATATCGTGACCAGTTGCCCATCCTTCCCATTGTCATTTTTTAAATTTTATGTATTTATTTATTTATTTTGAGAGGGATTTTTGCTATAGAACGTGTACACATGCTGGAGAGACAGAGAGATAAAGAGCGAAATCACCCCTTGGGCGGGGTGGGGGGGGGTGGCCATGCTGCCTGCAGTCCATTCTCCATTCTCCTCTCAGGATCTTGGGCACACACACACACACATATCGGGCATGAGTTTCGATCTGCTGGGTCTGGGACTCGAACCATGGTTGGCTATGTGGGAGTCCAGCAACATAGCCATTACACCATCTGCTGGTCTCCCCTTTGTCATTTTTCATGTTGAGTGCATCCGCAGTTCTGTCAGTTCTGCTTTTACAATATGAGACTTCCAAAAGCTCATCGAAAAAGGAATTAAAGAGTAAGCTCATTTTGGTGCCAAATGGATTGAAATCTATGCATAGTTTTCCTGTTTTTCTTCCTTCCTTTATCTTCTCTCTCTTTCTCTGTCTCTTCCCCTTATTCCTTTCCTTCACTGGCATGTGCCTATCCTGTGTGTTCAGGGAGATCTCCCATAAGAACCTAGAACTTTCCCATGTTTCTGAGCCTTGCAGAGTATCGCATCACCATTGTATGAATCCTTGGCCCCCTTTTCTTTTATATTATACATTTTCCATTCACTTTTTGAAGACCCTTCATAGACCTGAAACTGTCTTTTCTCCATCTCTGATGCCAGCATCCTGGTCTATGCCACCAGCTCTCCCTAACTCCACTGCAGTAGCTTCCTAACTAGTCTTTGTCTCCAGCCTTGTCCCCACTCTAATCCATCCTCCTCAGAAGCAGTCACATTACTTACTGGCTGAACGCCCTGCAGTGGCTTCCCATTGTCTAAGACCACCACCCAGACTCCTGCCTACCCTCACACTTGGGCTCTGTATGCTCCGACCTTGGCCCAATTCTGCAACCCAGCCTCACCCCGCTCCCTCCTCCCAGCTCATTAAGCAGCAGTCACACGGATCGTCTCTGGTTTCTTCAGACACGCTGCATTCCTTTCTGTCTCAGGACCTTTGCACCCTCTCCTCTGTGTGCATACCGTGTTCTTCCATCTGCCCTTTGTCCCATGACTCAGCCTCAGAGAGGCCCTCCCTGATTACTGTGAACTATTTTAGGTCGTCTCTACTCCTTTATGGATTCCTACATATTCTTGTGTACTTCCATCATTGCACCTGTCAGTCTATAACTATTTATTCATTTGGTTTCCTTGTCTGACATCTTAGAGAATGTATGCTCAGTAAGGGCAGGGCTTAATCCATCCTGTTCCCCACTGCACCCTCAGTGCCTCTGACTCAAGGAACAACAGTAAAGCAAAAGTTATAAGGAAAAGGGTGTTGACTGGGCTCACAGTGCATCAGGTAACAGTCAGACCCTGGGGTGCTCAGCCAGCAGTGAGGCCAGATGGAAATGACAACATATCCACCAACCCTGAAAAGGCTAGTCTTTCATCCTAGTAAAAGTGTGACTTGTAATACCTGTAACTTGTTCTAAAGGAGTTCACACTGGGCAAAGATGGCAAAGGAAGGTCTTATGGAGCCAGGGGAAGGGAAGAGTTGGGTGAAATTCCATTAGTAGAAGGTGTCTGAAGGGACTTAGTAGCAGTACAGTAGTCTGTTCAGCCTAAGGAAGACTGTGAACCTGGAATTATCATGACAAAAAAAATGTCTTGTGACAGCCAGCTGTGAAGTCAACAGAGAGTAACCATAACCAGTAGCAGACTGGACAGCCTCCCTTTTATTTTTTTTCCTTATTTGAAAAAAAGAAAAAAAAAGTTAGCAGGGCCCACAGATAGTGTTAGTGGTTACATCACTGGACCTCACATGGCCGGCCATGGTTTGAGTCCTGGATTCAGTGGCTTGAGAATCACATCAGGCGCTTGTGAGTGCCTGCCCAAGATCCAGAGAGAATGGTGGAGAGGGGATTGTGGCATGGCCATCCCCCGGGGGGTGATTTCTCACCTTCCCTCTTTGTCTCTGTTTCACTCTGGCAAGCGCATGTACCCTAGGCAAAAACCTGTAAGAAAGAAATATTTTTAGCAATCTCTTTCTTTTTGGCCACAGGCATGTGCCCTTGCCAGAGAGAGAGAGAGAGAGAGAGAGAGAGAGAGAGAGAGAGAGAGAGAAAGCACATCCCAATAGGCCATGGTCATGCCACAATCCCATTTCCTCCATTTCTCCATCTTTTTAGAATTTTGGGCATGCACATATATGTGTCCAGAATGTTTTTCAAGCTGCCAGGACTAGGATTCAAACCACACAGTTGACCACGTTGGATCCAACTCCCTAACCACCAGGCCATGGTGATCTATTACATATGTGCTATTTTGCTTATCCATTTGCTTGGTGAACATCTGAAAGATTCATAGCTGTTGGCTATTGGGGAAAACCAGGTACAACTCTTTGTATGCAACTTGTTTGAGGGATATATGTTCTGATTTTGTCTTAAATCAGTACCTACGAGAGAAATTGTTAGGTCATGTAGTAGACAGATGTTTAACTTTTAAAGAAACCAACAAACTTCTTTCCAAAGTGATTGTACCGTGCCACATTTCCAGCACTGGTGGCTAAGAGTCCCAATTGCTTCATGAACACCCTTATTAACATTTGACATAGTCTGTTTTAAAATTTAACCTTAATTTAATTTTTTTATATTTCATTATCATTCTCATTATTTTTATTTTTAATTTGCCAGAGGGCAGGCCTAGGTAGCTTAGTGGTTAACACTCTGGACTCCCACGTGGCTGACCATGTTTGAGTCCCAGACCCAGTGGCTGGAAACTCACGCTAGGTACATGTATGTGTGTGCCCAAAATCTCTAGAGGAAAATGGAGGAGAAGGGATTATGGCATGGCCACCTCCTCCAAAGGGCGATTTCTCATTTTCCTCTCTCTCTGCCTCTTGCTCTGTCTCTCTGCAGTGAGTGTACACACCCTATAGCAAAAACCTAAAAAAAAAAATTTTTTTGCCAGAGGTCATATGTATTAGTCAAGGAAAATGAGAAACACCCCCTAATGGAGTGTGGTCATGCTGCAGTCCCTTCTCTTCTCTGTAACTGTACCCTGTTGGGATTTGAGGCATGCACACATACCACCCATTGTGTTTTTCAAGTCACCAAGTCTGAGAGTAGGTTATATATGGTTGGCATGTGGGATCTGGCTCCCTTAACCATCATGCCAGGGGCTGGACCCAAGCAATCTTTCTAATTTTAGACATTCTAGTGGGTATGAAAGGGTATATCATCGTAGTTTTACTTTGCATTTCATTTCCCTAATTACTCATTTTAGATTTAGGAAAGATTTTAGTTTCTTTTCCTGTGCTTATTTTTTTTAAAGAATTATTTAATTTTATTTATTTATTTATTTATATTTGACTATAGAGGGACAGAGAGAGAGAGAGAGAAAGTGAGAGAGAGAGAAAGCAAGCCGTCAGGTCCAGGACTTGAACTGTGGTTGGCCTAGCGGGAGTCCAGTACCCTTAACCACCACACCACCTGCCGGCCCCTTCCTGTGCTTATTAATCAGTCATATATCCTTTTTTGATGAAGTGTCACTTCAGGTCTTTTGCTCATTTTCATATAAATTTTAGAATCAGTTTGGCACTTTTTACCAAAAAAGTCTGCTGTGGTTTTGTTTGCAGTTGTGTTGAATGTAGAGCTCAATTTAGGGGGAAAAGACAATGTGACAATGTTGAGGCTTCCAATCTATGAACATATTATATCTCTCCATCTGTTTAGGTTTTCTTTCATTTCTCTTAGCAATTTTTGTACTTTTTGGTATAGCGGTCTTCCCTGTCATTTGTTAGGTATATTTGTTATTTTTTAATTTCTAAATTGAAATTGTATGTATTTAAGGTGTCTGTGGGACACTACCTCACTCATACGTGAAATCTGGAAAAGTTGAATTCATAGAAACAGAGAGAAGTTACCAGGGACAGAGCAGGGAGGTGAAGATTAGGTTTCCTTTTCTATCTCTTTTAGAACAAATTCCAAGTGTTGTACACTTTTACTAGTATGGAAGTCCTAGCTTTTTCAGGGCTGGCAGATATGTTATCATTTCCACCTGTTACCTTGCTTCTGGCTGTGCACCTGAGGGTCCAACTGTTATTTGATGTGAGCCCAATCAATTCCTTTCTCCTTATAACTTTTGCTCTCCGGTTGTTCCTTTTGGGCTTGAGGACTGCTGGGAGTCAGGCACTGTCCTAGGCACTGAGAGTGCAGGGGGAAACAGGAGAGGCAAAGCCCTGTCCTTACTGAGTATGAATTCTCTAAAAAGAGAGACAAAGAAACCAAATAAACAGGGTAATTATATCATATATACAGTGAACCGATACTGCAGGCAAGCTAATTAACGTAGCTATCTCTTCACATACTTACCATTTGTGTATGCGTTGTGTATGTGTGGGGAGTGGGAGATGAGAACTCTTCAGGTCTGCTCTCTTAGCAAATTTCAAATATATGGTACGGTATTGTTAGCTATACTCCCTACACTGTATATTGGAGCTCTAGAACTTATTCATCCTGCATAACTGAAACTGTACCTTTTAGCCAACATCTCCCCAATCCTCACTCCCCTGCCCTGTCCCTGGTACCTTCTCCTCTCTACTTCTATAGATTCAACTTTTTTGGTTTTCACATATGAGTGAGGTCATGCAGCATGTTTTGTTTTGTTTTGTTTTGTTTTCCTGTGCCTGGCTTATTCACTTAGCATGATGTCCCCCATGTTCATCCATGCTGTCACAGATGACAAGATTTCCTTTTTTTTTTAAAGACTGAATAATATTCCACTGTATGTATACTTTATTTTTTTCTTTTTTTTTGGAGAGGTTTTTGCTATAGGGCGCATGCGCTCACCAGACAGACAGAGAGAGACAGAGAGACAGAAAGCGAGAAATCACCCCCTAGGGGGGATGGCCACGCCACGATCCCTTCTCCTCCATTCTCCTCTCGGGATCTTGGGCACGCATGCACACGTGCCCAGCGTGAGTTTAAGCCACCGGGTCTGGGACTCGAACTGCAGTTGACTACGTGGGAGTCCAGTGACATAGCCATTACGCTAACTGCTGGTCCTGATTGTATGTATACTTTCTACTGCGGTTTTTTATCCATTCACCCATGTATGCACACTTGGTTTATTTCCATGTCTGGGCTCTCGTGAATAATGCTGCAGTGACTGTGGGTGCACCTGTTGCCTCAAGATGGTGATTGAATTGTTTTTTCAATGTATACCCATAGAGAGATGGTTGGATTAGTAGTTCTATTTTTAATTTTTTTAAGAACCTCCATACTGTTGTCCATAGTGACTATACCAATTTATGTTTCCACGAACAGTGTACAGGCAGTGTACACTAACTGATACTTGTATGCCAACAGATAGTATTATTTTGTTTAGCTTTCCAATGATTTAGTAGTATTATATAGACAATAAGTAGATTTGCATGCTGTATAAAAATAAGGACAAAAGTATCCATCTCTGTTTGTCCTTTGCTGTATGTTTTTGCAGAAATTGAAAGTATGTGGGGTTTTTGGTGGTGGTTTAGTTTTTTGCTAGATGGCACATGGCATGCACTGGAAGGAGACACAGAGAGAGGGAAATAGGAAATCACCCCACAGTGAGATCGTTATGCCAGTTTCTTCTCCTCCGTTCCCCTGTCTGGATTTTGGGCACGCATGTACATGCATCAGGTGTGTTTTTCAAGCCACCAGGTCCAGTACTCAAACCACACACCAGTCAGCCATGAGGGGTCCAGTGCCCCAACTACCATGCCACCTACTGACCTCAGAATTGTGTGTGTGTGTGTGCGTGTGTTTTAATTTAAGTTCATTTCTTTATTTCTCTCATCAAAGAGGTAGAAGACAAGCATCCCTCACAGAGTCCTCATGCCGATAGATCCCCAGTCTTAGCCAGTCAAATCATGAGCACTCATGTTTGCCGTGCATGTTTAGGACTCTCCTGGGACACGAACCCAGGACTTTTCCCATGTTGGTCCATTTGCATTACTATTGTGCCATCACCTGGCCCTTGAATTTGTTGATAAGTTCTCCAGGTGCTTTTAATACTCAATGGTCTGATTCCAAATGTGGATGTACGTGACGAATTTATATTCCATCGGGGACCATGATGTGCCAAAAGCAAATGATAATGAAAGTCCTTGTTAACATTTCAGAGATGTCATGTCAGGTTCATCCACTTTTCTAGAATGTTCTAGAGGCAAATGTGACTGTAAATGAAGAACTCCTAGTGAAACTGCTGAGTTGAAATTCTCCACCTAGTTTCTAAATGAATATACAATTTACTGCATTGCTCAAGCGATTTTCCTGTTTGAAAGCAGGATTGCTGACTCCAGTTTTCTTCCCGACAGTATTTATTACATGCCTGTTTGGTAGTAGAGACGGTCTATCAGTGCGTATGGTCAAGTGAAAGCCTGAAGACGTAATCATATATTCAAACCAGAAACCTGAGACTTACCCAGAGTCTTCTTTCTTCCTTGTTCAACAAGCAGGCACCGACATCTGTATGTTTTTCTCAGATATCATTTGTGCTCATTTCTTCTTTTGCATTTCTAACTGCCATTGCCTCAGCTGATGGCCAGGACTGCTGCTGTCGCCTCTTAATCGTGGTCTAGGATTTCTTAACCTTGCCACTCTCCCCCGCCATCATAGTGAGCCCTCCACCTCATCAATAAAGAGGATCCCCTGAAAGATGAGCTTAATCTCCCAGCCTGAATCCCTACCACATGCATTAACATCTACCATCGGCCCTCAGTGCAATGCAGCGGTGACATAATGCCCCAGGAAACTTAAACCACATCAGGCTCACGTCCTGAGGTCTCCCTGTACACAGCAGGCACACCCACATGCCATGATGAGGCCGGGGTGCACTATGGCATCAAGACTCCTTGGAGATTGCTCTCTCTCTCCTCCCTCTGCCCTGGTCTCTATCTCTGTCTTTCATGAAAGAAATAAACTAAAAATAAAAAAAACCTACCATCTTACCCTGATGTCTAGGAGCTGTTGGTGACCTTTCTGCTTGTCTGTGTCCTCATGGCCCCTCTTCCACACCTCTTGCACCTTTCCCTCAGTTTGAACCACAGCATGTACAGGCCTCCAAGAGGGATTATTAATTGGTGTGATTATTATGTATCAGTTATTCATTTGTAGCCACATCACTGGGCATAGTGCCCTCACGACACATGAGAACTGTGTGGATGGATCAATGAGTTCATTACAAACAGCTACGAAGTCTTAAGTCCCCTCACTGGGACAAAGAGATGTAGCAATAACGTAGTAACTTATATCTGTAAAATTATTTTTGCATTTAATCACCTCTTTTCGTATTTACATCTGTAGCTAGTAATGTGAAATTAGTAGAAGAAGACTTTTGTATCAATTTTGCACAAGCACAGTGCTTGCAGAAGGCCCGCAGCTGAGTAGAGGGCTGGGCTGGGCATACAGCAACTGCCATCAAGTCAGCTCTTTGCTGAGCACTCCCAACCCCCAGGATTTTGTAACATTACTATCATTTTTTTTCTTTTTTTTTAAGAGAGAGATTTTTGCTATAGAGACAAAGAGATAGAAAGTGAGAAATCACCCCCCAGGGGGGGATGGCCATGCCACAATTCCTTCTCCTTTATTCTCCTCTTGGGATTTTGGGCACGCACGTATACGCACCTGGCATGAGTTTTAAGCCATCAGGTTGAGGACTCAAACCATGGTCAACTTCATGGGAATCCAGTGACATAGCCATTGCGCTATCTACTTGTCCCTTGTAGCACATACATTAAAGTGCATTTTTAGTTAAATCTATTTTTAATTTTGAGGAAGCTTTAGTTTGTACCTGAGCCCTGCCAGCAGTTAGTGTTAGGGTAATGAGGTGCTGAGGCCACTCCATCCTGAGATGCCTTTGGGGGAGCCCCCTCAAGCAATCATGAGGATACCATTCTATCTCAAAATCAACCCTGAGTAAACTTTTCCGATCCCCCCTCCTGAAAAAATGCTAAGTAAGTAGGAAGGCGTCAGTAGTTCCAATTGTTGAGATTGCTTTGAACAAGCATATTTATGAACCAGACAGTCATATGCTTTTTCGCTCTTGATACAAGTATTTCTTTTCCTCTGTGATGTAACAGCTGCTTTTTAAATGACTTGGGCAAAGAAGTACTTTATCTAAAGGACATTTTTCTAAGTAAGCAAAGCCAATCTCAAAGGTTACAGTGATTCCATTTAGACAACCCTCTGAAATGACAAAATTATATTGGTAGAGAACAGATCAGTTTTTCCCAAAGGTTAGGTTTGGAGATAGTATGCTCCTATAAAGGGTAGCATAAGGAAGCTGTTTTTTTGGTCATGGGACCTTTTTTTTCTTTTTTTTTTTTTTTTTTTTAGTTTGTTTATTTCTTCCATGAACGAAAAAGATAAAGATAGAGAGCAGTCCCAACAGGGTCTCCAAACTGCAGTCCACCCTTCAGCCAGCTGTGATCAAGGGCACGCACTTGCCCAGCAGACTCAGGAAGTACTCAGATGTGAACCTGGACCCCTCCCACGTGGGCCAGCCTCACAGAGCGTGGTGTTTTCCTGCGGTGCTACTGTCTGGCCCCACCATTTTGTAGTCACAAATCTGTACCTGTAATGGAATTTCACAGGCTTATATACACTTTCCCCTCCCCCAAAGAAAACAAAATAATACCTGTTGAAATCTGAGTAAGGTCTGTGTTTTAGTTTACAGCATGTACCGAAGTCACTTAAGTCACTTTCCTGGTTTTGATCATTGGACTGTTATGACATCTGTGTAAGATATTGACATTGGGGAAGGCTGGGCAAGGGGAGCACCAGAACTCTGTGCTATCTTTGCAACTCCTCATGAATCTAAAATGATTTCAAAATAAATTTTTTTTTTAAAAAAGGAAGCATGTTGCCGTGGACAAAACCAAATCCCAAAATAGAGAGCAGAACTACAAAGAACTTCAGCTGCGTGGTGTTTAATGGTGGAGTGAATTATGGGTTAGTGGTTCCGATCTCTAGGTCTGGCATATAGACTAATGTCAGTTCACCCGAGTGTCCCTGAGCAACTTACTCAACTTCTTTATGTAAAGTAGGGATAAGAATGGCGTCTACTGTATACAGTATTCCTTAGGATTTAGTGAAATAATGAATGGGAAGCTTTTGGTATAGGTATAGCCTACAGGAATGATCGAAATGCTCCTTGTTTCAGAATTTTGTGTTGTTAGTCTTGTATGCAATAGTTATTAACTCACTGTCAACTTTGAGCTGCCTTTTTGTTACTAGTAGTAGATGTAGGCTGAGTTTTCTGGTTTTTTTTTCTTTTCTGAATATTCATTTTGGGGGGCCGGCCACAGTGACACAGGCCACTGCATATTCCAGAGCCACATTCTATTCTGGCTTGACCTGAAGACACTTGCCTAGGATCTTGGCCATCCAGGAGGCTCAGGGGAGGGTCGTGGCATGGTGAGACTCTGTCAGGTGTATCTCTTTCTCTCTCTACTTTCACTTGGAAGAAATAAACTTAAGAAAATACTCATTTTGTATTTTAACCAACATCTTGAAAAGAACGAAGCTGTTGGGTTGTCGGAAAAGTCATGACATATTTCTGTTTTTCTATGCAAAAATGCATCATGACTTTTCCAACAAGCCAATAGTTTTGCTTTAGTTAGTTAAATATGGCTATTATATTTTCGCAGCCATTAACAATGGCTAGAATGTATACAAATCAGCTCATAATGCTTTCTATATAAAGAGTTATGTCGACTCTCATAGCAAGCTGTGATATAATTACTTTTTAAAAATAATTATTTTATTTAGCTTTTTAAATTTATTTATTTGCTTTTTAAAATTTTACCAGAGAGGAAGAGAAAGAGAGAGAGAGAGGAAGAGAGAGAGAGAAGTAAAGTGAAAAAGCAAGTCGCCAGGTCTGGGACTCAAACTGTGGCAGGCCATGCAGGAGTCCAGCACCCTTAACCTCCACACCACCTGCCGGCCTCAAGTTAGGCATTTTTTTTTTTTTTTTTAAAGAATTATTTTTATTTTAACTTTATTTATTATTTTTCAGTTTGATCAGAGAGAGACAGAGAGAGAGAGAGAGAGAGGGGAAGTGAGAAAGCAAGCCACCAGGTCCGAGACTTGAACCGTGGTCGGCCATGTGGGAGTCCAGCGCCTTTAACCACCACGCCACTTGCCAGCCCCAAGTTAGGCATTTTTAATACCTATTTTAATATATCAGAGAAAATGTTGGCATGATTAAGAGACCTGCTTGCTTTATTTTTGTTCTCCACAAGAACAAAGTGATCCTGATAAAATAACAGATCCTATCAGTCCTGGGCTCACAGCTCCTAGTCCCACCCACCCACTCAGAGAAAAAGGAAGGGAAAGACCTCTCGCCTGTCTCCTCTGCCTAGACTTTCCTCCTCACGCCCCCACCCTCGTGTTACCTGAGCCCATTCTCTCATCCTCCTGTTTCCTCAGAGACCATTTCTCATGAAGCACTTCTCCCTCCTCTCCTCTAATTAAAAACTGTAGCTGGTGAGGCTGGGCAACGGTGCAGTGTTAACACAGCCGCACTCACATGAGAAGGGCCTTTGTTCCTGTCCCGCAGTCTCTCTGCACACCGGGAACCTGTGTAAGTGTGATCCGGGCTGGCTGGGGGTGGATGGCGGCCGGCGACCCTGTTGGGGATGCACTCATGGAAGAAGTAAATAAGCTTTATAGTGAAGTATGGTCTGTCTCCTCATCCCCCGCGGACCCTTTTCTATCTTTCTGTAGTACTTATGACCTTCTTATCAGAGATACAGCAGGCAGTGGGTATCAAGGTAATTATTTATGGGCCATTTTGCTCCATGAAAATGTGAGCTTTTCAAGAGCAGGAATCTTCGTTTGTTTTTGTTTTTGTTTTTTTTTTTTTTGAGAGGTTTTCGTTATAGGGCGCGTGCGCTCGCCAGACAGACAGAGACAGACAGAGAGACAGAAAGCGAGAAATCACCCCCCAGGGGGATGGTCACGCCGCAATCCCTTCTCTTCCATTCTCCTCTCGGGATCTTGGGCACGCATGCACACGCGCCCGGCATGAGTTGTAAGCCACCGGGTCCGAGACGCGAACCGCAGTCGACTACGTGGGAGTCCAGCGACATAGCCATTACGCTAACTGCTGGTTCCCAGGAATCTTCGTTTTATTCATGGATGTATCTCAAAGTCTGGTGAAAATGCCTGACACATAGTAAGTATCAGCAAATACTTGTCAAGTGAACGATAGAGTTCCAAGTTAATGTGGGCTTGATTCATGCATCCTGTCCTCCTATTTGTTTCTTCTTTTGGTAGAAAGATGGACACTAGGAAAAAACTAAAGGTACTAAATTGTGTATCTCATTAAATTTCAGGATTGCTTAATCCAAAACTCAAAGAATCAGCCTAACTGTGATCTTAGAAGTTGCTTCCTCAGGGGCTGGCATGTGGCTTGATGGTTATGATGCTGGACTCCCACATGACTGACCGTGGTTTGAGTCCAGGACCCAGAGGCTTTCTTTCTTTCTTTCCCTTTCTCTCTCTCTCTGTCTCTTGTCAAGCTAAGAGTAATAATAATAACAACAAATAGAATTTTTAAAATAATTACTATTTTTTTAAAAGGTGGGGGGCCGGCAGGTGGTGTGGTAGTTAAGGGTGCTGGATTCCCACATGGCCGACTGTGGTTTGAGTCCCAGACCTGGTGACTTGCTTTCTCGCTTTCCCTTTCTCTCTCTGTCTCTCTCTGGTCAAATAAAAAAATTGGTAATAACAAGTGGAATTAAATAAATAAATAAATAAATAAATCTCTTTTTTTATAGTTATTTATTTAATTTTATTTATCATTCATTTATTTTAATTTGACCAGAGAGAGAGAAAGAGAGGGAAAGTGAGAAAGCAAGGCACCAGGTCCAGGACTCAAACCATGATTGGCCACGTGGGAGTGCCCAGCACCTTAACCACCATGCCACCTGCTGGTCCCCAATAAACAAGTAAATCTTGAAGAAGAAGAAGAAATTGCTTCCTCATCACTTCTGATTGTCCTTCCTGCCAGGGAACACCCTGTTACTGAATGTTACTGAGCAGTATCTTTCAGACCTGTGTCACAGGGTATATCATAAAGGCCAAGCCAAAGGGGTCTGTTCTGTTGTACAGAGTTGGGTGATAGGACAACTTGTCCTATAAAGGGGACGATGACCCATGAGATGAGTGGCAGCTTTGGTGCCCTGGAGCATTCAGGACAGAGTGGGTGGGAGGGTGGAGACAGGGGGGAGGAGGGGTGGATCATTTTCTCTTGGAAAGCCACAAGGGTTTGGGCTATAAAATGTCATGGTCTATTCCTGTCTGTTATTATTCATCCACAGAAGAACAGGCAAGTGAGAGGGAGCTGTCTCTTCCTAATGCATGCTCAGTGTTGTACAAGGGGACTTGAAATCATTTATGGAAAATAGAATTAATGTATGAGTTCATTTGGATATGAAAAATATTGCAATCCATGTGTAGTTTTTTTCACTATATATATTTTTTATGGACTTTTTGAAGGCCCCTTGTAATTGATCTAGACTTATAAATGAGTCTGTAGTTGGGAATCTGATACTATTAAAGCAAAAAAGTTTAACTGAAACAAATTTGGCCTTAGGTCCCTGTTTAGTTACAGGGAAAGGTAGCTTTGGTTTGATCCAGTTTTTACTTCTTCCTGCTGGGATCTCCTGGGCCTGTGAGTATTAATCACCAGGCCATGTGGAAAACAGCTGTCTTAGGTCATCTGGCTACTGCTGGGCACATTTTTTGTTTTTAGGGTTTTTTGATGGCTGTAGGGCCCAAACACTTGCCAGAAAGAGACTGAGAAAAAAGGCAAGTGAGAAATCATTCCCCGGGGAAGAAGGGCCACATTGCGATCTCTTCTCCTACATTTTCCTCTCTGAATTTTGGAAACTCATACACATGCCCAGCGTGATTTTCAAGCTGCTCGGTCTGGGACTTGAACCACAAAGTCAGCTATGTGGAATCCAGTGCCTTAACCTCAATTTCACCTGCTACCACCTCTTTTTTTATTTTAAATAAGTTTTTTATTTTATTTATCTTTTTTTTTTTTTTTTTTTTTTTTTTTTTTTAATTTGCTATAGGGCACATGTGCTCACCAGACAGAGACAGAGAGGGAGAAAAGGAAAGTGAGAAAGCAAGCCACCATGTCTGGGACATGACCATAGTCGGCCATGTGGGAGTCCAGTGCCTTAACCACCATGCCACCTATTTGTCCCATTACCCCCCCTTTTTTTTTATTGCCAGCAATTATGAACTGATGTGTCTTATGCTAGAACATTTGCTATAGATTGTTTTCCTTATCTTTTGTGCACTGTGGAAAGAAACACAGAGAGGGACCAGCAGTTGGCATAATGGTTGTGTTGCTGGACTTCCATGTAGTCGACCACGGTTTCGAGTCCCGGACCAGTGGCTTAAACTCACACCAGGCGTGTATGCGTGCATGCCCAAGATCTTAAGAGGAGAATGGAGGAGAAGGGGTTGCAGTGTGGCCTTCTCCCCAAGGGGTTATTTCTTGCTTTCTATCTCTCTCGTCTTTCTGGTGAGTGCATGCACCCTATAGCAAAAACCTCTCCAAAAAAAAGAAACACAGAGCAGAAAAATGGCTTACTACTTGAACTAAAATCATGTTCCATGCAACCAGTTTTACTTTCACCATCAATGAACCGCATAGGGCTGAAGAACAGAGGGCCCACATTGTTCTACTACTGTAGGGTCTGTGTGCAATAATGAATCTCAGTGAAATAAACTACCTGCTGTCCCATAGAGCTGGCTCTTTCATGACCAGTCTGAAATGTGATTTTGTTAACTTGTACTTCAGTGTCTTTCGTTTTCCTAGATGTCTCATATGCTCCCTCTAGAGACAGAGCTAGGGAGAGGAGAATCACCATCCCTCGTGGGGAATAGTCAATCCTTTCACCTCCATCTTTCCCGTTTCAGAATTTTGGGCATCCATGCACACACACCAGTGTGTTTTTTAAGCCCCAAGGTCCAGGACTCAAACTGTGAGGTTGGCTATGTGGGATCCAACCACTTTAACCACCTTGGCACAGGCTGGCCTGAATTATTTATTTAGTTTTTTTTTTTTAATTATAATTTCTAATTTTCTAAGTTTGATAAGGATAATTCAAATCAAATGACTGATTTTAACCTGCAACTGTCTCTTCCAGTATATAAAACATATAGTTTAGTTAAGTAATCTCCTATGTCTTCTGATTGAGCCAAAGCCGGTTTTTCTAAATACAAATACAAGTGATGTTTTGCAAGTGCGTAGAGCCTGGTGAGATGGTATCTCATTTGGGAGCTTAAGACCGAGAAGTGTGAAAGTAAAGCACCTATAGACCAGCGGGTGGTGAGGAGGTTAAGGCACTGGATCTCACATGGCTAGCTGTGCCGTTCAAGTCGCAAACCCAGCAGCTTGAAAATGATTCTAAATGCAAGTGCATGCACTCCCAATCCCCAGAGCAGACTGACTGCATGGCCACATCCCCTGGGGGGTGATTTCTCACTTTTCCTCTCTCTCTGTTGAGCTCTTACACCCTATAGCAAAAACTAAAAATAAACAAATAAAGTAAAGCACTGAAATATGAAAGTCAGTGTCAGAAGCTTGACAGTGAATCCTGAAAGGCAGAGCACAGGTTCCAGATGGTGCCATGCAGTGGTCAGTGTGGTGCTCCTCATCCTGCATGCATCTTCCTTCCTAAAACCAATGCCCACGGTTCAGCTGCTGCACCAGTTCCTTCCTGTCTCCTGTTTCCCTTTTCTTTCTCTTTCACTTAAACAGAGAAAAAAGACATGTCTTTGCCCTACCTGGAATCACTATGGGCCATCAGTTCTCAAAGGCGTTAGTCTCAAGATTCCTTTATAGTCTTAAAGATGACTGAACACCAAAGAGTTTTGTTTATGTGGTTTACATCTTGCTATATTTCCTGAATTAGAAATTAAGACTGAAAACTTAAAACCCAGGCCTACGCAGGGCCGTAGTCCATTGGCTGATAGAGGTATGACATCATCACATGTCACACAGCTTCCAGAAAAATCCTTCTAGAAAATTCCATCATACATTCCTGAGCTAGTTAGAGTGAAAAAGGCAAATATTATTATAATGAAAATGGTTTTATGCTTTGAGAACTCCTGAAAGGAGATCTAGAATCCACAGGAGGCTCTGGACCACATTTTGAGAATGACCGCTATGGCATGTTATCTTGGGAGTAAGAAATATCCAGATACCACATACACAGGAAATTCCAAATTGTGTCCAGCAAAGAGCTGCCATCCAATAAAATTATATTTATGTTCAATATTTACTTATGTTGCTTCAATCAGTTGTTTCCTAATAATAAATATAATTTATTCAGAAGAACATGTTTTCCAATTCCATGTGTATGTGTATTTTTGTTGCCAACAAGTGGCATGCAGTGATTAATCAAAGACTGTCAAATACACACTGTATGCCATTAGGATAAAATTCTTGGGTAGAGGTGGGGAAATAGAAGAGTGATGATGAGGGTGCCGGCAGGTGGCGCAGTGGTTAAGGGCGCTGATTCCCACATGGCTGACCACAATCCCTTCTCCTCCATTCTCTCTCGGGATCTTGGGTACGCATGCACACGTGCCTCGCGTGAGTTTAAGCCACCGGGTCAGGGTCTCGAACCGCGGTTGACTACATGGGAGTCCAGCGACGTAGTCATTACCCCAACTGCTGGCCCCTGACCCACTTTCTTGACACTTTAAGTTGTCAAAAGGGTGTTTTGTTTTGTTTGTTTGTTTTTTAATTTTTGCAAGAAGGTTTGTGCACTCAGTGAAGAAAGAAAGGAGAGTTAGAAAATATCCCCAATGGAAAGCGGGCATGCCACAATCCCTTTTCCTCTATTTCTTCCTTCTGGGCACACACACACGCACAGTGTGTTTCTCGAGTGACCGGGTCCAGGACTGAAACCATAAAGTTGACCATTTGGAATTCAGCTGCCTTAAACACTGTGCCACAAACTGGTGCATTCAGGAGGATTTAATTAAACAATCCAATTTAGGATTTTCTTCCAGTCTGAAGGCTGTATTCCTATTCCTAGAAGATTAAAATGCCCTGAAGTATCTGACACATTCAAGGCATAATAATATTTTGAAGAAATGAAAGGTCACCATAGAATCAGGACAGAGCTACATCAGTTTGTTTTTCTCTTGTCAGGCTGTGTCTAGTCAAGAAAACTCAAACAGGGGCCAGCAGGTGACCTGGTGGTTGAGGCACTGGATTCCCACATGGCTAATTGCCATTCCAGTCCCAGACCAGGCGACTTGAAACTCACTCCAGGTACATGTGGGTGTGTGCCCAAACTTCCAGGAGGAGAATGATGGAAAAGCGATTGCGGTGTGGCCATCTGCCTGGGGGGGTGATATCTCACTTTCCCTCTCACTGACTATCTCTGTCTCAACAGCTACCATAAGGTACTTTATAGCAAAAAATCTGAAAAAAAAAAAAAAAAAGGAAGGAAGGAAGGAAGGAAGGAAGGAAGGATGAAGGAAGGATGGATGAATTCAGACATCCTTCTATCTGGAAGGAAAATCTCAAAAACCTACCAGCACTGATTTTGGGGGAGGGGACGGTTCACATTTAACTCCTCAGAAGACTAACATAAGTGGGATCAGATATGCAGTTTTCTTATGATTTCTACCACATGCAATCCTCTGCCATGTAGTGGCCACTCGGCCCCAGCCTCGGGCAGCCCCGATCACTCAGGCGCCCAACACAGAGCGGCCTTTCTGTGGCTGCTGGCCACTGCGCATCTCTCCACAGTTTTTTTCCCCTTTCATTTTTCGACTATTTAATTACTCCATTAGTTATAAGCTTTGAATTTGAAAATACCAGATGGAAATTTCCTACAGAAGTAGACAGGAAAAAGCAAAATAAACTTTTCTAATAAGGTAGTGTATTTTCAGCAATTTGACCTCTTTTTTTCCAGTCTTGATATTACTGTATGCCAGAGATATAGAAGTTTCCAGATTTAGCTAAATAGTATCTATGAGGGGATGTCAAAAAGTTTGTGAAGGGACAGCTCCATGGCCTGGTGGTTAAGACAGCCAGATCCCACATGGCAGCCACTGCAGTTCAAGCCCTGGACCTGGCAGCTTGAAAAACACACTAGGTGTGGGAACCAGCAGTTAGCGTAATGGCTATGTCGCTGGACTCCCACGTAGTCGACCGCGGTTCGCGTCCCGGACCCGGTGGCTTAGAACTCACGCCGGGCGCGTGTGCGTGCGTGCCCAAGATCCCGAGAGGAGAATGGAGGAGAAGGGATTGCGGTGTGACCATCCCCCCTGGGGGGTGATTTCTCGCTTTCTATTTCTCTGTCTCTCTCTGTCTGTCTGGCGAGCGCACGCGCCCTATAGCAAAAACCTCTCCAAAAAAAAAAAAAAAAAAACACACTAGGTGTGTGTGCCCAAAATCTTGGAAGAAGGGCTGGAGGAGAAAGGATGATATCTCCTCACGGGAGATGCTTTCTCCTCTCTGGTGAGCACACGTGCCCGCTAGCGAAACAAAACAAAACAAACAAACAAACAAAAAGAAACAAAAAAAAACCCTCAAACATTTGTATTATAATGGAATTAAGGGATGAAGTTATTTTTGTCCGAAAACATTTTGAAATCCATGCGTAGTGGCTTTTTTTTTTATGTATATAATATACATTTCCCATGAATATTTTTGAAGATTCCTTATATACCCATACTTTAAAAAATAATCTATTTAGTTTTAGAATAGTTTTTGATTTATAGAAAAACTGTGACAATAGAGAATTTCCAAAACCTCATCTCCACTTTCTAATGTTATTTCTTTTAAGTTTTTTAAAAATGTTCTGAGAGAGAGAGAGAGAGAGAAAGAAAAGGAGAGAGACAGACAAAGTAGTACGATCCGCCCCCAGCTTCAGCCAGCCCAGACCACATGCGTGCCCATGGCGTGGAAGGGGAGACCTCAGGATGTGAACCCAAGACCCTCCCATGTAGGGCCAGTTGCATCACTAACCATCTGGCTCCTCCATCCACTATTACTAATATTTTACGTTAGTGTGGTACATCTGTTACAGTCTCTGAACCAATACTGATCTTATTAACTAAAGTCCATACTTAATTCAGATTTTCTTAAGTTCCCTGGTGTCCTTTTCCTGTCCCGGAATCTCACCCAGCATACCCGGTTGTGCTTAGCCATCTGTGTGTCCTTGGGCTCCTCTTGGTTATGACCATTTCTTTTTTTTTTTTTTTTTTTAAGAATTATTTATTTAATTTCATTTATTTATTCTTTTTTTTTTTTTTAATTTGACCAGAGAGAGACACACAGAGAGAGAGAGAGAGAGAGAGAGAGAGAGAGAGAAAAGCAAGCCACCGGGTCCAGGATTTGAACCGTGGTCGGCCATGTGGGAGTGTCCAGCACCTTAACCACCACGCCACCTGCTAGTCCCAGTTATGACCATTTCTCACACTTCCCTAGTTTTTACTGACCTTGATAGTTTTGAGGATTACTGGCCAGGTGTTTTGTTGAATGTTCTACCATTTGAATCAGTGTCATCTTTTCCCATGATTAGACTGGGATGATAAGTTTTGTGGGAAGAAGGGCCATGAGTGGAGGGGCCATTTTCATCCCATCAAAGTCAGGGTACCCTCTACGAACATGACTTACCTCTATTGGCATGAACCTTGGTCATCTGGCCAAGGTAGTGTTTGCCACTTTTTCCTCCCAAAAGCTTTTCTTTTTCCCTTTTTTTCATGCTGTGCTTTTTGGAAGAAAATTACCATGTACAGCCCTGAGGAGTGGGGAGTATGTTCCATCTTCTGGAAGTGGAGTATCCACATAAATATCTGGAATTCTAATGCATGGGAGAATTGTCCATTTGTCCCTTATTGGCCTAGTCATTTATTTATATCAGTTATCAATACAGATCATGGATATTTATTTTTTTTACTTTGGGTTGTAATCCAATGCTTTTTTATTTTCTTGCTCACTCGCTCCAGCTTTGGTCATTGGAAACGCTTTTAGTTGGCTCTTCTGTCTGCATTGTGTGTGTGTGTGTGTGTGTGTGTGTGTGTGTTTTACTGTATCTTGATATATTATACTCCAGGCTTGTCTTTTCTGTCTCTGTCCCAGGCTGTGAATCAGCCATTTGTTTAAGGAGCCCTGTGCCTTTTATTGGAGGATGATATTAGAAACTAAGGTTCGGGTAACCTCTCTTCCTTACTATTTAAAATGAGTGAATCGAGTATTTTTTTCTCCCTAAGGTGTCTTTGGACCTCTGAAATGAATTTTTTTTCACATAACACTAGTGTTTTCTCTTTGAGTATAAATGCCCTGCATTTATATAATGAATTGACCAGTGTTTACTATTAAGCAAGGATTCATCACAGCAGACCATCTGAATTCTTTAAACGGTGGCTTTTATCCTGGTATATCTGGTATCTGAAATGTCTATAACATACTGACAGAGTATGGTGGGAGCTAGGCAACAGGGTATCAGGAAAGCCTCAGAGCTCACTCTTATTTGGTATTCCCAACTATGCCCATACCTCTTTACAGGAATTTAAGTCTCTCTGATGCTGCTTTTATTTTTTCAAGGTTTTTGTTGTTGTTGTTGTTGTTGTTGTTGTTGTTGTTTTCTTTTTGCCATAGGGTGTACGTACTCACCAGAGGGACAGACAGACAGACAGAGAAAGTGAGAATTCACCCCCAGAAAGATAGCCATGTCACAGTCCCTTCTGGGATTTTGGGCACACACATACATGCACTCAGCATGATTTTCAAGCCGCCAGGTCTGGGACTCAAACCACAGTTGGCCATGTGGGTGTCACCATGCCACCTGCTGTCTCCCCACCCTCTCCATGGTGCTTTATTACTTAAGGTCCTACCATTGGGATTCTGAATGAATGAAAACAGCAGCCTTTCTCAAGGGGAGGAGAGAGAAATATACGCACATTAAATCACTGTTAGAAAAAAGTAACTGAGCAGTATTTTTCAAAAATTTTAAATTCCACATTATTCTTATCATTCATTCCTATATTATTGCATTATGGAAAAATGAGTTCTACAGAGTTGTTCACTGATAGAAGCTTATTTATAAAGTAATAAATGCATCAGCTGCCTTTTAAGGGCCTAGGCTGCCTCGCTGTTGCTTAGGATTTATTCCAGGTTTGTTTTGCTGTAGGAAGCACACTTTTTAAATTAACTGCATTTATAGCTTGAAGTTATGGCAAAAGAAAAAGAAGGATATTAAACTATAGGATTCTGGTGAACCCAGCCTGTTTCTCTGCTGCTGATCTCACAGGTCTCCTTCCACTCCAGGTCTGACCGAGACAGCAGTCTTCAGCTGTGAGGCCCACAATGACAAAGGGCTGACGGTCTCCAAAGGCGTGCAGATCAACATCAAAGGTAAACTGCAGGACAGGTCCCTGTGTTCTGGGAGCTGGTGGGAGGCGGCGTGAGCTCTGCAGCCAGATTTCCAGGTTCAAGTGCTACTTCTCCCACTGACTTTCATTGTGACCTTGGACAACTCCCTTCACCTCTGAAACCTTTGGTTTCAGTGTTCACCTCTGAAAAATGAGGATAATTACAAAGCCTGTTGTTGAGGCTGAATGGTTTACTGCAAGAAAAAGCACTCACTACAGTGGCTGGCTGGCGCCTCAGTCTTTAATCATTAGGGAGTTTAGTTCTGTTTAGTCAAAGAAGTAAAGGAGTTCAAATGTTTACCCTTGATCATGGCAGCTCCTATTTTTATTTTCCCTCTTCCACCCTGAACTAATCTCATTGAAGAGCCCTGAGGGTAGGGCTAGCTTGTCACATTTCTAGGGCTGGGCTCTGTCCTTTCCAGGACAGCTACTGACTCAGGGAGGGAGAAGTCCCAGTCAGTCTTCTGCAGGGTCCCAAGGCTCCTGTCCCTCTTCCTCCTTTTTCCGCTTCCTTTGAACTGGGGTTTCATGACGGCTAAGCTTGCTTAGAGATGAATTATCATAAGTGGACTAAAGGCCCAAGTTTGAGATCCCCCAGTCTAGTGCAGACATTCCATTCCAGTCTGTCTACCTTGTTCTCCCCTGTTGTGATAAAAGTTATTGAAACTTGAAAGAAAAGCTGCATTTAAATACTGCCTGCCTTTATTTACGTATTTTTTTAAGAGAGATTTTTACTATATAGGGCATGTGTGCTTGCCAAGAGATAAAGAGAGACAGAAAGGGAGAAAGTGAGAAATCACCCTCCAGGGGAATGGCCATGCCTCAATCTCTTCTCCATTCTCCTCTCAGGATTTTGGGCATGCACGCTCACGTGCCCAGCATGAGTTTCAGCCCTCCAGGACTAGGACTCAAACCGTAGTCAGCCATGTGGGAGTCCAGCCTTAACCACTATGCTTCTTGCTGGCTCCAATACTGTCTTTTTATCTCTTTTCAAGTAATTTTCCTTACTTTCTCATAGAATTCAAGTAAATTTGATATTTTACTATTTTATCTTAATTTAAATATTAAAAAGTAAATATTGGGTTCCTATTCCTTTCATCTTATCCTTAGAAAAACAATGCAAGAAAAAAAAACATATTTAATAATGAGTTAAAAGTATAGTCTAGGGGCCAGCAGGTGGTGTGGTGTTTGAGGTGCTGGACTCCCTCATGGCTGACCATGGTTCAAGTACTGGACCTGGTGGCTTGCGTTCTCATTCTCCCTTCCTCTCTTCTAGCTCTCTCTGGTCAAAATTGAAGAATAATGATAATAAATAAAATTAAAAATAAATAAATATGTTTGAAAAAGTTGAGTCTATACTGAAGGTGATTCAAGGCTACAAAAAAATTGTACTCAAAATATGTTGCTGATTTTAGTTTCAGGAAACCCACTGAATGAAGGCTATGAAAGGACATTGCCTAAAAGTTCATTGGAATAATAAAGAAATGAGCAAACTGAAAGCTATTACTAGAGGAAGTGTATAACTTCCTTCCTTCGTTACAAATCGCATTATTACAATTTTCAAAAGTTATGTCGAGAATTTCAGAAATTCATGAGTGGGCGTAAATTTATAAAGACATTTTTATAAAGTGTAAATTTCTTAAAATTTAAAAATGTACAAAATGAGAAGCACTTCTTGAATTTTATGCTTCATACAGTATGTTAGTTAAGATTTTTAAAAAAATAAATCCTATTTCCAAAACTTAAGTTTTTTGAAGAGTTTTTTTTTGTTTTTGTTTTTTTTTTGTTTGTTTTTGTTTTTTTTGCTATAGGGCGCGTGCGCTCTCCAGAAAGACAGAGAGAGACAGAGACAGAAAGCGAGAAATCACCCCCCCCCCCCCCGGGGGGGATGGCCATGCCACAGTCCCTTCTCCTCCATTCTCTTCTCAGGATCTTGGGCACGCACGCACACGCGCCCGACGTGAGTTTAAGCCACCGGGTCCAGGACTCGAACCGCGGTCGACTACATGGGAGTTCAGTGACGTAGCCATTACACTAACTGCTGGTCCCTCCAAAACTTAAGTTTTTTACTTTCATTTATTCTGAAATTTATGTCAAAACAGCTGAGACTTCTTTCTTCTAATATGTTGTTATTTCGATGTTTGTGGTCAATTTTTTTTTTTTTTTTGGAGAGGTTTTTGCTATATGGTGTGTGCACTCGCCAGACAGACAGAGAGAGACAGAGAGATAGAAAATGAGAAATCACCCCCCGGGGAGATGGCCATGCCGCAATCCCTTCTCCTCCATTCTCCTCCCGGGATCTTGGGCACGCACGCACACACGCCTGGCGTGAGTTTAAGCCACTGGGTCCAGGACTCGAACCACGGTCGACTACATGGGACATGGGAGTCCAGTGACGTAGCCATTACGCCAACTGCTGGTCCCGAAAGGCAGATTTTTTAGTGCAGTCTTTTTTTTTTTCTTTAAGATTTTTTTCCATGGAGGACATATGCTCTTAGGAGAAAAATGGAGGGAAAGTGAGAAATCACCCACTGGGGGATGGCCATATGGCAGTCCCCTCTCTTTCGTTCTCCTCTGGGGATTTTGGGCATGAATGCATGCGTGCCCTGTGTTCTGAATAATCCAGAGGGTAGTAAATTAGACAACATGCTGATTCTTCCCTCCTTGCCACACTGTGTGTCTACTAGTAAAAACGGAAACTCCCGAACGTGGTGTCCAGAGCATTCTTAAAGGCCTCCAGCTTACCTTTGCCACACCTCCTGCCCGTTCCGACATCTCCTCCATCACTACCCTGCCCCGGCCTCATTCATGCGTTATCTCATTTATTCCCCACCACAGCTCCATGGATCAGCACTGTTACTATCCCGTCTGTAGAAGTGGGAACTGCATTTACAGAGGGCGTAGAACTGTGCCAGGGCCACACGGCTTTTTAAGTGGTAAACTAGACTCCCCGGTCCCTGCTGCTGGTGCACAGGTCCACCTGCTGCTCATCCCTTGCAATAGGCCTCAGTGTCCTGTTAGGGAACACAAGCTCTAGGGTCAGGCAGACTCAAGTTTAAGTCTCTTTTCTATTGCTAATAATCTCTCTGTGACCTTGGGCAAGGTTTTAACTTCTCTCATCCTCAGTTTCCTCATATACACATGAGGACTCTAAGACTACCTATCTAACAGCGTTCCAGTAATGATTCAATGGCCTGAAGTTCATAAAGTGTCCAGGTTTGAAGCCAGTAAGCGATCACATGAAATGTTAGTCATCATTTTTAAGTGTAATTTTTTTTTTTTGGAGAAGTTTTCGCTATAGGGTGGGTGCGCTCGCCAGAAAGACAGAGAGAGACAGAGAGATAGAAAGCAAGAAATCACCCCCCAGGGGGGATGGCACGCACGCACACGTGCCCAGCGTGAGCTTAAGCCACCGGGTCCAGGACTTGAACCGTGGTCGACTACGTGGGAGTCCAGCGACACAGCCATTACTCTAACTGCTGGTCCCAAGTGTAATTATTTTTAAGAATAAAATATAGGAGCCAGCAGGTGGCATGGTGGTTAAGGTGCTAGACTGCCACATGGCCGACCATGGTTCAAGTCTTGGACCTGATGGCTTGCTTTTCTCACTTTCCCTCTCTCTTTCTCTATCTCTCTTTGGTGTGCACACATGCCCTGTAGCAATTTCTTTTTCAAAAAATGATAATAATAAATAAAATTAAATAATTCTTAAAAAAAAAAAGGAAGAAGAAAATATAGCACAAAGATGGGCCAGCAGATGGCATGGTGGTTAAGACTCTGGATCTGACATGGTGGACTCTGTGATTCAAGTCCTGGACCTAGCAGGTAAAAAAAAACTCTGGGTCTGTGTGCGTGCATGCCCAAAATCCTGAGAGGAAAATGGAGGAGAAGGGATTGCAGCATGGCCATTCCCCCGGGGTGGGGGTGGGGTGATTTCTCAATTCCACTCTCTCTGTCTCTCTCCAGAGAGCATATGCAACTTATGGCAAAAATCTTAAAAAAAAAAAAAAAAAAAAAAGCACAAAGAAATAAGATTCCCCAAACTTCAGGTCCTTATGAGATTCTAATTGAAATATTAGCTAGTCAGAGAAGTCAAGATGTATTTTTGTTTTCTATGCAAAACTGTGTCATGACTCTGAGCAACCCGATGGCAACCCTTGGAGGTCACTGCGTATGCCCCTCCCCCAGAACTGCGGTCAGCTTTCTTTTCTCTATTCATGATTGAGCATGTGGCAGGGCAGAGGGAGAAAGGGAAGCGCAGCTTTCACAGAGTCTGTTCACACAGCAGTCCCCTTCCTCCAGGCCTGCAGCCCATCAGATCCTAGGCACTCACGTGTGTGCCCAGCATGTTTCAGACTGACTGGGCCAGGGATTCGAACCATAGTCATCATGAGGGTTCTGACTTCTCTTTTTTTTTGGAGAGGTTTTTGCTATAGGGTGCGTGTACTCGCCAGGAAGACAGAGAGAGACAGAGAAATAGAAAGCGAGAAATCACCCCCCAGGGGGGATGGCCATGCCACAATCCCTTCTCCTCCATTGTCCTCTCGGGATCCTGGGCACACACACATACATGCCCGGTGTGAGTTCAGATCCAGGACTCGAACCACGGTCAACTACATGGGAGTCCAGCGATGTAGCTGTTACACCAGCTGCTGGTCCCGAGGATTCCGACTTCTCTTGAGCAGTGCTTTACTGTTTCCCCATGGTGCAGGCCTACACTTGGCTTTTGCTTGAAATGACTCTCAGCTGTTTCCCTGGCCTGGAAAGCTTCTCCCCCTACATGCACACGTGCGCTCATGCGTATGCGTATGCACACACACACACACACACACACAGACACACACTCTGCCCATGGCATCTATCTCTTTAGGGCACGTTGATATCTTGCACTAGGAGCTAGGAGCTAAGCACTCTCCCTCCCAGGCCATGTGTTCATGGGCAGGCCTATGACCATCAGTCCCTGTGGACACTAGTGCCCAGCCAAGTGGTGCACACAGTACAGTTGTGAACATGGAATCAGTGAAGGACACCAATATTTCCACAGTCTTTTCCAATTAAAAAATTTTCTCAATTCATTGGAGAGCAAGACAGTGGGTCTGTGTTCCACGTCTCAGGCTGAAGCAGAACCATGTCATCTCGGGAGGCTCATCTTCAGGCTAGGTTGCCCAGGCATAGGGTGTCTCCTCTTGAAAGTGTGTGTTTCCTTTTGCTCATCTCAAGAAACGAAGTAAGCTTGGTATTCATGCATCTGTTTGAATGCCATGACGTCCTGTGCTTTATAATGTGCTTGAATGTACATGTCTTTGTTTTGATGTAGCACTTCCGGCCCCACCTGCTGAAGTCAGTGTCCACGGCAGAACCGCACACAGCATCCTGATCTCCTGGGTCCCAGGCTTTGATGGATATTCTCCATTCAGGAATTGCAGCATTCAGGTAAGCCTCCAGGGTGAAGAGGGAAGTCGTCGTTGGGTGCCCTGTGGGTCCACCTGATTTTTCTTCCTTCCAAGGATGGGTGCTGAGGCATGTCTCCACCTGTGTTCACAATCCCCTCATCTCCCGCCAGTGTCCACTGTGCATGTGCCCTTCAAGTGCCCTGTTCTGGCATGCTGCTTCCTTCCTGTGTGTGTTCTAGGCCCAACCAGAAGAGAGATGTGTTTCCAATGTCATGAGACCAGGGAGAATTAATTTTTGTTATTGTTGTTTATTTAAGTTTACTTCTTTCCTCTATTAGTGAAAAAAACAGAGTGAGGGATAAGGAAAGAGAGAGGGACAAGGACTCTCATTATGTTCCTCACATATGATCCACCCTGGTCTCAGCCAGCCCTGGATCAGGGACAGTGCTGGTGGGCACCTTGCGTGCTTAAGGAGGTCCTAGGACATGAACCCAGGATCTTTTCCACAGGAGTCTAGTCGCATTACCACAACACCACCTCCTGGTCCCAGGAGAATTCTTTTTTTTTTTTTTTTTTTTGGGGGGGGGAGAGGTTTTTGCTCATTGGAAAGACAGAGAGAGACAGAGATACAGAAAGTGAGAAACCACACCCCCAATGGGGATGGCCATGCCACAATCTCTTCTCCTCCATTCTCCTCTCGGGATCTTGGGCAAACACGTACACAGTGAGTTTAAGCCACTGAGTCCAGGACTCAAACCATGTTTGACTCTGTGGGAGTCCAGTGAACCATTACACCATCTGCTGGTCCCGAGAATTCATTCTTAATATATGTAATCAGTTCCTAAATGAGGGCTGGCTTGTGACTAGGAGCTAGGGAGCCAAGCACTCCCTCCTGGTCATGTGGAGTGTGGCTCCTCCAGGGGCAGTGGCCATGTAGGACAGATGGACCAGAACAAGATGGGTCCTCTGCATTATTAAATGTAGCACCTAAGCTAGCATCTGCCAGGAAGACCTGAGGATGACAAGCATTAGAGTCAGCCATTTTTTTAACTACTACCTAAAATTGGTGTGAAACATTTCCATAATAAATATGGGTTGGTTGTCTTAACAAAATACCTTGCCTGATGTGAGTTCAGTTCTTCAATGTTCATTTAATTAAAATAGAAACAGAGGCACAGACACTACCATCTACAGAGCATCCACAGTGGGCTGGGGACTTTGCAGATATTACCTTACTTAAAGCACACCGGTGGGCCAGCAGGCCATGTGGTGGTTAAGGTGCTGGTCTCCCACATGGCGGACTTTGGTTCACGTCCCAGACCAACCTGGTGGCATGCTTTCTCGCTTTTCCTCTCTCTCTCTCTGTGTCCCTGTGGTGAGCACATGTGCCCCCTAGCAAACTGTAAAAATTGGAGCCCACAGATGGCATGGTGATTGGGGTGCTGAACTCCCACAGGGGTGACCGTTGTTCAAGTCCCACACCTAGTGGCTTGAAAATTATGCCAGATGTGTGTGCTTGGCCCAAAATCCCAAGAGGAGAATGGAGGAAAAGGGATTGCAGTGAGCCCATCCACCACCCAGAAAATGGTTTCTCACTCTCTCTCTCTCCCTGGCAAGTGCCCTCTAGCAAAAATCTCTCTTAAAAAATAAAATTAATAATAATAATAAATTTTTTAAATTAAAAAAAATTAAAAACACTGGCAAAGTAGGCTCCTGATGCTCACATAGCTTATGAGGGACAGAAGCAGAATTAAGACCAGGAAGGCCTGATGCCAAAAGCAGAGTTCAGAACCGTCTGCTCTGTGGTCCTAAGAGCGCCATCGTTCGTGGGAGTGGGTTACTGAACACACAGGTTTATCTGCGGAAAACATGAAGCCCTTCTGCCCTTATCATACAGTCGGGTCAGGTTGTTCTTGGTTTTCTGCACATCTGGTCTTATTAATTCAGAACAAGTTAATCTGCCACAGACCAATGATGCCAACTCAGCTTAGAGAAGTGACTTCCAAAGAATTTTGTGTTGACAACCAGATGTTTTGAAAATACCACGTGGAATGAATTTCTCCATTCCTATTGCCTCCCACTCTTATCTAACAGCTGTTCCTTCTCTAAAGGGTAAAAACATGTATTAACTCCAAAATAGCTTCCTCCCTCACCCTACCACCCCCAGTCTTGCTTAATTCTTGCCCAACTTTATCTGTAAACCTCCCAAGTGTTAGGAATTCTTTCTATGTCTATAATTCCTCACTAGAGGTATCCTTTTATTTTCTTTCTTAATGCCTTTATTGAGACATTTTAAATACCATAATAGTCACCTATTGACAGTATACTATTCACTGGTTTTTAGTATATTCACAGTTTTGCAACATTCACCACTGCCTAAGTGTGTGCATATCCATAAGAGATACTAGTCTAAAATTTCCTTTTTTTATTTTATAATTTCTTTTTTCCATTTAATTGTTGTACATCTTTATGGTGTACAGTATAGTTTTTCAAAGAATGTATGTAGTGTGTGATGATCAAATCAATAATATTACCATAAACATTATTTTTAACAAAAAAAACCCCTTACATTATGATGTGTACCTTCATTTTGTTGTTGTTGTTGTACTAGTTTTTTTCTTCTGATAGCTTTTTCTACCTTTGAATCATTATAATGTGAATACTAGCCTTAAAAATTACTTAGGAAGTATTCTCTACCTATTACTTGAAAGAGTTTTTTTGTTGCTGTTTTGTTTTTGTTTTTTTTTTTTTCCAAGAGAGATTTTTGCTACATGGCATGTGTGCTCACAGGAGAGTCAGAGAGATAGAAAGTGAGAAATCACCCCCCAGCATGAAGGACCATGCCACAGTCACTTCTTCTCCATTTCCTCTCAGAATTTTGGGTATGCATGTACACATGCCTGGCATGAGTTTCAAACCTCTGGGTCTAGGACTCGAACTGCAGTCAATTACATAAGAATTCAGCCACATAATCATTATGCCATCTGCTGGTCCCAACTTTGAAGAGTTTTAGAAGACTGATACTAATTTTTCTATAAATATTTAGTAGAATTCACCAGTATCATCTGGTCCTTGGCTTCCTTTTTTCCAAAGAATTATTTTATTTAACTTTATTTATTTCTCCCTTCCTTCCTTTCTTTTCCTACCTTCCTTTCCTTCCTTCTTTCTTTTTTTAAAAATTATTTTATTTATTCATTCATTTATTTTAATTGGACCAGAGAGAGTCACAGAGAGAGAAATAGAGGGAAGGTGAGAAAGCAAGCCACCAGGTCCGGGACTTGAACCATAGTTGACCATGTGGGAGTGTCCAGCGCCTTAACCACCATGCCACCTGCTGGTCCCCTTTCTTTCTTTCTTTCTTTCTTTCTTTCTTTCTTTCTTTCTTTCTTTCTTTCTTTCTTTCTTTCAGTAGACCAGAGAGTGACAGAGCAAGTGAGAGAAAGAGCACATAGAAGATAGAAAGGGAGAGAGAGAGAGTGAGAGAGCAAGCTGCCAGGTCCCAGGACTTGAATTATGGTTGGCCATGTGGGAGTTCAGTGCCCTTAACCACCACGCCACCGCCGGCCCCTGGTCCTGGGCTTTATTTGTGGGAAGTTTTTGAATACTACCTCAATCTATTTACTTAATATAGTCTGTGTGGATTTTCTGTTTCTTCTTGAGTCAGTTTTGGTTGTTCATGTGTTTGAGGAATTTTATCATTTCATCTAAGGCATCTAATTTATTGGTACATAATTGTTCATCATATTTCACATTACTTCTTTTAATTTCTTTGAGGTTAGTAGTAATGACCCCTCTTTTGTCCTTGATTTTAGTGATTTGAGACTTCTCTCATATTTTCTTGGTCAGTCCCATCAAAGGTTTGTCAATTTTACTGATCTTTTGGAAGAACCAACTTTTGGTTTTGTAAATTTTTCCTATACTTTTTCTATTCTCTGTTTTAGTCATATAAACCTTAGTCTTTTATTTCCTTTTCGACTGTTCAGAGATTATATTTAGTCTGATTTCAATCCTTTTACATTTATTTATTTATTTATTTATTTATTTATTTATTTATTTATTTATTCTAACCAACTGAGTTGTATTTGCTGTATAAACCAAACTACCTAACATCTTTCAGGTGAAAAAATACTAAATTTGAATAAAGATATTACAAAATGAATTAGAGCCCAGTAAAAATTAGCTTTGGGGAGGGAACGTAATTCTACTCAATTAAGGCAAACATGTTTATAGACCACAGATTCATTTATTTTTAACATCATGCCATGAATTCATAGGGAATAGGTTCCAGTAGCTCAGGCTCCTTTCCATTGGTTCTCACAAAGTGTGCTTCTCTGGGTGAAGCAGGCTGGCGCTTCAGTTGAACCCAGGTACCTTTCTCTTTGGCTTCTTTCTTTTTCTGGTCATTTTCCTTCACACGTTTTAGGAAGCTATCTCTGCTCTTAGAATGTTTAATATGCTAAATACACACATTGATACTCTTGGCAAGAATCTTGCCCTTAACTTGTTTGTTCATAACAATGCCAACAGCATGCTGGGTAACATTGTAGACTCTTCCAGTTTTGCCATGGTAACATTTGTGGGGCATTCCTTTTTGAACAGTACCCATTCCCTAGATGTCTACAATATCACCTTTCTTGTAGATTCACATGTATGTTGCCAAAGGAACCACTCCATGTTTTCTAAAAGGCCTAGAGAACATATATCCGGTGCCTCTCCTCTTTCCCTTTGTGTTCCTCATTTTGGTTAATTACTGGAAGATGGCGGTTCTGGCCAAAAGGATACATTTATTTATTTTTTAAAAATTATTTATTTAATTGTATTTATTGTTTGTTTGTTTGTTTGAGAGGTTTTTGCTATAGGGCACATGCGCTTGCCAGAAAGACAGAGAGAGACAGAGAGATAAAAAGCGAGAAATCACGCCCTGGGGGCGGGGGCGGGGTGGATGGCCATGCCGCAATCCCTTCTCCTCCATTCTCCTCTCGGGATCTTGGGCACACACGCACATGCGCCCGGCGTGAGTCTGAGCCGCTGGGTCTGGGACTTGAATCGTGGTTGACTATATAGGAGTCCAGCAACATAGCCATTACGCTAACTGCTGGTCCCTGTTTTTTTGTTTTTTGGGTTTTTTTTTTTTTTTTTTTTTTTTTTTGAGTTGACTAGACAGAGCCAGAGAGAGAGAGAGAAAGGAAAAGTGAGAAAGCAAGCCACCATGCCTGGGACTCAAATGCAGTCGGCCATGTGGGAGTCTAGCACCCTAACCACCACACCACCTGCCAGCTTTATCCTTTTACATTTATTAATGCTTATTTTATTTTTTAAAATTAAAATTTTTTAAATTTTATTTATTTATTTATTTTAGAGAGGTTTTTGCTACAGGGCATGTGTGCTCACTGTAGAGACAGAGAGAGAGAGACAGGAAGTGAGAAATTACCCCCCGGGGAGGATGGGCACACTGCAATTTCTTTTCCTCTTATTTTTCTCTCAGAATTTTGGGTACACACACACCCGGTCCTGGCTTGAGTCTTTAGCCACTGAGTCAGGAACTCGAACCATAGCCGACTACATGGGAGTCCAGCAACGTCACCATTATGCCATATGCTGCTCCATTAAAGTTTATTTTATGGCCTGCGTTCTACCCCAGAGAACATTTCATGTGCACTGGAGAAGAATGTATGTTCGGCTGTTAAATATTCTGTATCTGTCGGTAGGTCTGATTGATTTGTAATCCTGTTCAGTCTTCTGTTTAGTGAGTCCATCTGTTATCAAATGTGTAAATTTGAGGTCTCAACTCTTATTTTTAAATTGTCTAGTCTCAGGGTCTGGCAGGTGGCATGGTGATTAAAAGTGCTGGACTCCCACATGGCTGACGGCAGTTCAAGTTCCGGGCCTACCAGCTGGCTTCCTCACTTTCTCTCTTTCTCTCTCTCTCTCTCTGTCCCTCTCTGGTCATATTAAAAATAAATAAATTAATTAAGTTAAATAAAATAATTCTTAAAAAAATAATAAATTTTCTAGTCTGCTTTCAGTCCTATCAATTTTTGTTTATTTCAGGGCTCTGGGCCTAGTTCCCTGGAAATAGACATTTATATATATGTGGCCATAACTGAAGCATGGACCAACCCTTTTTAAAACTGATACCAAGTTACCAAACTATTTGAAGAGTCTTCCCATGTGAGGATGGTTGCCTTCAGGGAGACTCTAAGGAAGAGTACCACTCCACTTTGAGAGAGCAGGTGCCACTAAGTTGGGTCAGATGGTGGAAGGTCTGAATACACCAGGCCACCCTGCAGGTGGAAGATGATCAGACGTAATCTTCATCTGCTCTTTCTCTTGGCCATGACTTTGAGTGGCTGTGGCACATGTGAAAAGTCACTCTGGGACAACCAAATTATAGGTTGCCCACCTTGGACCCTCTAGTGCTGGATGTGGTTATTCTGTCCTTGCCTACCGGCTCGAGAGGGGCCAGCCCAGCCTCCCTTCATCCACTCTCCTTTCTCTCTCTGGCAGACTTGCCCGGTTTAGCAAATAAAGACTGCAGGATACCCACTTAAATCACACAGGTAATCTTGTGACATAACCTGAACTAAAACTTACCTGAAATTCACATTTAAATGGGAATCTTTTATTTTGTCTGGTAGTCCTAGTTGGTCAGCTCAGGCTCTAGAAGTTTTAGTTTTATCTAGTGTGGATTAACGGCATATTCCCTTTCCCGAAGGGACCAAGTATGGTTTTGTAGTTCATTACAATTTTAAACTCTGACTTGGTTGCAAATGAATGTTTTGGACCACATTCAGATCCACGCACTAGCAGGACACACCCTCTCACTTCCTTTGGTCCTGACATTAGTTCCTTTCTTCACCCATTTTTGGGCCACATACTTGATTTCTATTTTTAACTCTCCCACAAACTTGTCATTTCATGCTCTCTTTTCCCCTAGGACCCACTGAGGCAGACGGTTATAGAAACCCTGCTTTCTTCCAGGAATGTGTTCTCAAAGTATGTCCCTGATCCTGGGAATGTTCCACACGGAGCTCCGGAAATAGAGTGGGGGCGGGGAGCCACAGGTTTCCTCCACCTTAGTGTTAGAGGTTGGTCACCAGGAAGTAGGTGCATACTCTAAAGTGAAAAAAACAAAAAGTAATTTTTGCCAACAGCCAGCACCAAGATAAGCACATGGCTTTTAGTTTCTCCTCCAGTGGCTTCTCAGGCCACCTGGTACCTCTTTGTCTTCCATGGGGTCTGAGTCAGAGGTGAAACCCAGACCCTACACCACCCTCGTGATATCCGCCAAGGGATTTGGAATTCCGGGATGTTTATTTATGGCCCCTTTGCCTAAACTTTAAAAATACCTACCATGAAAGAACAGCCCACACTCCGCATATTAATATATCTACACCCATCATTGCAAAGCCATTAGTAATAAGACTGTATATGTGAGGATATAGAGAAACTAGTGCAATTCATGGAGGGAAAGGTGAGGAGATATGTTTAAAGAAAATTTGGAGAAGAGTTTGCTGGGTGAAATCCAAATATCCATTCTTCTGTCTCTCCACGAGGGGAAAAAAATACCGAAAAAAATCTGTATTATCTGTGTATGCCTTTTGAATTGAATTTTTGTTGGAGTGGAGGGGGTTAGGAATAATTAAATAAGCCTCAAGGCAAGAATAGGGAACTTCATGTTACATAATAAAAGAAATACAGATTTTTTTTTTTGAGAGGTTTTTGCTATAGGGCACATGCGCTCGCCAGACAGACAGAGACATAGAGACAGAAAGCGAGAAATCACCCCCCATGGGGGATGGTCACGCTGCAATCCCTTCTCCTCCATTCTCTTCTCGGGATCTTGGGCACGCACGCACACACGCCCGGCATGAGTTTTAAGCCACCGGGTCCGGGACGCGAACCGTGGTCAACTACGTGGGAGTCCAGCGACATAGCCATTATGCTAACTGCTGGTTCCCCAGATTTTTTTTTAATAACTATTTATTTTATTTTTTATTTATTCATTCTTTTTTTTTTTTCCGGGATTATCATTTATTAATGCGAACACAATCTAGGCTACAGGGGGGAAAGAAATTAATTGATATTTGTTCACCTACCATAATGCTTGACACACGAAAGACAATCAGTATTTTTAATGAATGAATGCTATTGAAGGATTCCTCTTCAAGGAATTGAACTTTGAACTGATGCCTAAGTTATTTGAAAAGCAGAACAAATGTTTAGATGGAAGAATAAGAATATAAATACACTAAGGCACAAGGATTTGGACTTTTTTTTTTTTTTTTTTTTTTCCAGTGTTTGACACACGTTTTTATTCCCCTGGGTTGTACATTAAACATACTTCACAAGCTTTGGGTTTAATCTTTCCTAAAGACATTGATCTTAGAGAAGGGATCACTTTGAATTAAACTGGGCATCAACTTGATGGTTTGACACAGCTAAGAATGTCATGAAGCAATGCTTGTCATATTTGAGCATTTTTCAAAATGTGGTAGGACAGCAGCACTTTCCTTAAAGGGTGATGTCATGATCCTTTGTTCTTTTAATTGATTTGCTAATGAACTTAGTTAGTCTAAATATATCTAATAACTAGCACAGCTGATATATACCTATACATGAATCCAAGTCTGACTTTAGGCATAAACCCCAGTGAGTAGAATGAACATATTATAAAGTAGTACCCAGCTGGGGCTATATAGCTTACTGCAGTCATCAAATATGCATTTTTTTAAAATTGATACGAACAGTTTTACCGTTCTTTTTTTCTCCTGCAACTTTTTTCAAATTACTTAACACTCATTCCCTGAGCATCATCACAACGTACTTACTAAATGTGGTTTCCCATCTAGAATAAACTGCATAGTTGCTTAGTCAAGCATGTTATCATCAATAATATTCCATTTCTACTTTCATACATATGTATACATATATATATGTTTTTTACCCCATGTTTGACCCTCTGCCCTTTCCCACTCTCTTATTACACTATCTCTGCTATATACAGTTGTCTTCCATTCCTTTTTCTCCAACATTTTGTTGACCACACAATATCATAAGTAATCTAACTACTTTCAGCAGGTAATTTCAAGAAGAGTAGTTTTGAACTGGTAATGATATTTCCTTGAAACTTAAAGCCTAGAAACAGGTTAGTATTCTGTTCAAATAGTAGGTACATGTACCTATCAACAGCTCAAGACAAGACAAAAATCCATTAAAACCGGAAAACAAAGCTTAGGAGAAAAGCAGCAATAATTTAGTCAAGTCACAGAATGTTGTTTCATCAGTTCAGTCTCATGTACTTAATCTTTCTTCTGTTAAGGTTTGATCTTCCAGATTGAATTCTCGGATATAATATTCATCTCCAAACATTGTCCCTACAATTAAGTTGCCCATTTTCTTAGTTTTTGAATTCTTATTTCTGTGTGTCTGCATTTAATTTTACTGACATAGCACTCCCTTAAGAACTTCTTGGAGATCTGGTCTGGTGCTGGTAAATTCTTTCAGGTTTTGTTTATCTGGGAAAGTTCGTGTCTTTTCTTCTCAAATGAACGATAACCTTGCTGGGTACAGAATTCTCGGTTGAAATTGCTTTTCCCTTAATACTTTGAATATATTTTCCCATTCTCTCCTCGCTCGCATTGTTTCCGATGAGAGGTCTGCCGTTAGTCTGACGGGATACCCTTTGTAGGTAACTTGCCTTTTTTCTCTTGCCAGTCTTAGTATCTTGTCTTTGTCTGTGGTTTTGGTCAATCTGGCTATAATGTGTCTTGGAGAAGATCTTCTTGGGTTAATTCTATTTGGGGTCCTCTGTATTTCTTGGGACTGAATCTTTGAGTGCCTCTCCAGGTTTGGAAAGTTTTCTTGCAGGATTTCATGGAATAGATTATTGATGCCCTTATGAGTCTCTTCACCCTCTGGGATGCCTATTATCCAGATGTTTGGACGTTTAATTGTATCTAGTACTTCTCGCATATTATTCTCAAGTTTTTGGGCCATTTTCTCAGTCTTTATGGTGGATTTTTCTAGGCCAGCCATTTTCTCTTCTACATTAGAGATTCTATTTTCTGTATGATCTAGTCTGCTTTTAATACTTTCAAGGGAGATTTTTACTTCTTGTATTATAGCCTTCATCTCTAAAAGTTCCGTCTGATTCTTTTGTAAGGTGTGAAATTCCTCTTTTAGATCTTGCATGAATTTTCTCACCTCCTGGAACTCTTCAACTCCTTTCTCCTTCCTCTTCAGTAGTTCCTTGTCTCTCTTCTCTTCCATCTCTGTTAGCTTTGCCATTATGAATGTTCTGAATTCTTTATCAGACATTTCCATGATTTCCATTGAACTGTGTGTGGATGAAGAGGAGCTATCCGTTTCCCTTGGAGGAGAGGCATTTTCCTGCTTCTCCATATTTCTTGTGGTCCTGCAGCGATTTCTAGTCATCTGGTGGATGGTCGGTTTCTTCCCAAACTTGGAAGTTCAACCACGCGGGTTTTGTATGCTGAAGGCCCAGTTAGGAGTGGGACATCTTCCTTTCTCGCAAAATGGCTAGATCGCAGGAGCCATGGAGCAGACTGTCTCTTGAAGAAGGGCTGTTCACGCGGGTTTTGTATGCTGTAGGCCCAGTTAGGAGTGGGACATCTTCCTTTCTCGCAAAATGGCTAGATCCTCATTCATTGATTTTTAATTTGACCAGAGAGAGACAGAGGGTAAGAGTGAGAGAGAGAGGAAGTGAGAAAGCAAGCCACCAGGTCCAGGACTTGAACCCTGGTCGGCCATGTGGGAGTGCCCAGCGCCTTAACCACCATGCCATCCGCTGGTCCCCAGATTTTTTTTAAAGCCAGCCATAGTGGTTCAGTAGTGCTGTGACTCTGCAGTGGTGAGGCCACATGGAAAGGTTCCAGGTTCACACCCCAAGGCCTCCCTGTACATGCTGGGTCTATGTACCTCTGATCCTGGCTGGCTGAGGTTTGGCATGGTTGGGATACCTGTCTCTTCCTATCTCTCTCATGTAAGAAATAAATAGATATTCTCTTTCCTGCCCTTATCTCCATCCTCATACAAAACAAAAAGCCCATCTTTGAAATTACAATTTGGAAAATATTTTCCTTAAAGGACCAGATGGTAAATACTTGGTCATCAGAAATATCATGATGGATTTTTGCATAGAAAAACAGAAAAATATGTAATGACTTTTCCAATGACCCAATATTTTAGGTTATGCCAGTCACATACAATGTCTCTTGTCTCTGTTGTATATTCTGTGAGACAGCTAAAAGAAGAAATCTAGAGCTGAGGTAGTTCTGAGAGAGGAGGGGCTACTTTTATCTTATGGTATAATATGGATTGTAGTAATGGTAATGACAATAATTGCAATGATAATATTTGCTCTGTTTCCTATTGCAACAGGAGTCCCTGTTGTAGGCATTTTCCTTGCATCCTCGATCATTGATCAGTAGCATGAGTAACACGCAGCATGCTGATGGGAAACGCATGTGCCCTGGAAGGAAGCAGGTCCTTCCCCCTGGTGTGGAGGAAGGGCCCCGTGCACCGAATGCATGCGTGCTGGTATCTGACATTCCCACCCACTTACTAATGCCTGGTCCACATCTCTACTCTTCGTTTAGGTCAAGGAAACTGATCCGCTGAGTAATGGCTCCGTCATGATTTTTAACACCTCTGCTTCACCACATCTGTATCAAATTGAGCAGCTGCAGGCCCTGGCTGATTACAGCATTGCCGTGTCCTGCATGAATGAAATAGGCTGGTCCACAGCGAGCCCTTGGATTCAGGCCAGCACCACTGAAGGAGGTAATTCCTGGAGTTCCGAATGAGTTTTGCACACCTCCCCTCCCCCCATAGAATATGACTAAACAAACACTTCCTAGTGGCCTGATTCAAGTGTAAACCTTGCTTCCTTCAGACTTTGTCTCTGGAGAATTTAATAGAAATGGCCAGTTAACATGGGAATGAAGACTTTTTTTTTAATATACTTTTAAAGGGTTTAATGAGAAAACAGACTTACTTGTGTAGATGTTTTCTTTTATGTAGGAAGATGATAGCGCATTTTAAAAAATGTGTTATTTTTAAAATTAAGATACAATAATACATAAGTTATTACTCATAGCATCGAACTCAAGAAAACTAATGATGTGAGGACCAAGCACCCACTGTGTGCCAGAGACCATAGTAGGTACTTTACATACATTATTACATTAGCTCTTTATAGAAACCCTACAGAGTAGATACTACTACTGTATTATTACTCTGTTATTTTTAACAAAGCAAGTTTTGTTTACATCTTTAAACTTTGAAGACTTTCATGTGTTTTGCTTTTAACTTCAGAATTTTTTTCCTTTTTCGGTGCATGTTGGAATGACTATCAATAGCTCTGTTAACTTTAAATTGCAATTTCCATACTTCCCAGATTAGACCTCAAATTCTCTCAGACTCTGTCTCCTGCCTTTTTCTCCATCCTCATACAGTCAGTGCTGCAATCTTTGTGTTTTTTTTTTTTTTGTTTGTCTCGTTGTTTTGAGAGATTTTTGGCATAGAGCGTGTGTGCTCACCAGAGACAGAGACAGAGAAAGTAAGAAATCACCCCCTGGGAGGATGGCCACACCACAGTCCCTTCTCCTCCATTCTCTTCTTGGGATTTTGGGCATGCACACATACATGCTCAGCATGAGTTTCAAGCCATTGGGTCCAGGACTTAAACCACATTCTGCCATGTGGGAGTCCAATGCCTCAACCACTATGCCACCTGCTGGCTCCAGTGCTAAAAATCTTAATACAGACAGTAAGACAGGTCTTAATCTGAAATTTTGAGGGCTTAATCCTTGTATAGATTTTAGTGCCAAAATATTAAAATAGCTTCAAGTGAAAAAAGTATAGCCTTTGTCAACAATTTTGACATGCTGTGCTTCCATTTGAATTCAGTTCAAAATACTTTGGGCAAATTTCTGTTTTGACTTCATTGACTCATTAGTTATTTAGGTATACATCTCGGTTTCCAAGTATTTTGAGTTTTTCTTGAGATCCTTATATTATTGATTATTAATTTAGTTTGATTGAGTCCGGGAAACATAATTTGTATGACTTTACCTCTTTGAAATTTACTGAGATTTATTTTATGGCCCAATATATGGTGACCTTGGTAAATGTTTCATGTGTACTTGAAGAGCTAGGTGTCCTCCTCTTGTTGGGTGGGGTATTCTGTACATGCCAAGTAGGTTGAGTAGGCTGATCATTTTTTTCAAGCATATTCTTACTGATTTCTCTTTGTTCTCTCAATTTTTTTGTTGTTTGTTTTTAGAGATTTTTGCTATAAAGCACATGCCCATGCCAGAGACACACAAAGACAAAGAAAGCGAGAAATCATTCCCTAGGGGTATGGCTATGCCACAATCCCTTCTCCTCCATTCTTTTCCTGGGATTTTCGGCACACACATACATGCACCTAGTGTGAGTTTCAAGCTGCTGAGTCTGGGATCAAACTGTAGTTGACAACTTTGAAGTCCAGTGCCTTAACACTATGCCAACTGCTGGCCCTGTTCTCTCAATTTTTTAGAGAAAGATATTGAAATCTGTGGCTATCCCTTGTAGATTTATCTATCAGACTAGAAAATTTAATGATTTAATGAGCATTGCATAGAGCCGAGCACAGAATGGTGTTGTCTTAGTGGGTAATAATTGACCCCTGATGGAATGGTGCTGTGGTCCGACCTAAAACATCTTAAAACCAAGACCCAAAAGGATTAAATGTTTCCCACTAGCTTAACCACATTCCAATACAAAGCTTACCACTTTCAGGAGAAGACTATCTAGCATCCAACAACATAGGATTCTCAATGTCTATAATCAGAGACATTGATGTAAGTCAGAGATTACTTTGCATGCTCGGTGTACTCAGGGAGGTCTCCAGATGTGAACCTGGAGCCTTCCTCTGTGGGTCAAGTCTTTTCTTTTTCTCTTCCTTTCTTCCTTTTTCTTTTTTTTGAGAGACTTTTGCTGTAGGGCACATACGCTCACTAGAGAGACAAAGAGAGACAGAGAAACAGAAAGCAAGAAATCATCCCCAGGGGGGATGGCCACACCACAGTACCTTCTCCTCCATTCTCCACTTGGGATCTTGGACACACACACACACACACACACTGGCGTGAGCGTTAAGTCTCCAGGTCTGGGACTCAAACCATGGTCAACTACGTGGATGTCCAGCAGCAAGACAGAGAGACAGAAAGCAAGAAATCACCCCCCAAGGGGTTGGCCTTGCCGCAATCCTTTCTCCTCCTTTCTCCTCTCGGGATCTTGGGCAAGCACGCACACGCACCCAGCGTGAGTTTAAGCCACCGGGTCCAGGACTCGAACCATGTTGACTACATGGAAGTCCAACGACATAGCCATTATGCCAACTGCTGGTCCCAAAGAGTGTTGTATTTTAACATCGAGGAGCAACCACTTCATAATCAAACTTTCAATCAATCTTCCCAGTTTTAGGTCCTTGGCCCACAGTTTCTGAATCTCTCCATGGTTATTTGGGGGAAAACCCACTTGCTAAATTAATTAATTATTTTTCAGCTTTTAATTACCCATATGTGTTGAAATTTGTCTTCTACTATTTACTCCTCTGCCTTGTAAGTTTATACATTTTTAAATTTCTTATTGTTTTTATAGAGGAGTTTTAGGAGGAAACAGGCATAAAGACAGGTTGGATCAGCCATGTTCATACATTTTACAACAGATTTGAAAGTGTATGATGGATTTAATAGAGCTTTAACTGTAGGGACTTTCTGAGCTGAAATTCGTTTTAATTCATGCTTAGTGCTCTTTAAATATCAGGATCATCAGAGATAAAGAGGGTTACAGTACCATTCTATTTTCCTTTCAGATATTTCAGAAATATTGATATATAAAATATATAAATTACAGCTAAATACAACTACAGGCAACAGTATGGTACATATTATCCCAGTCGTTTTTATTTCTTCTCTTTACAAATATTTTTTAAAACATTTCTAAAAATGGATCAAAATTTTCTTTTTTTGCCATTTGATTTTTCCCCCTTTGGATATCTTTTCATCAGTGTACATGACATGCCTGACCCTTTTAAGTTGCCAGTTATAAGTATTCCATTTGAAAATGTATCAAAAGTTATATAATTATTGGGGCTGGCAGGTGGCATGGTGGTTAAGGGCACTGGACTCCCACATGGCCAACCACGATTCAAGTCCCGGACCTTTTGGCTTGCTTTCTCACTTTCTCCCTTTCTTTTTCACTCTGTCCCTCTCTAGTCAAATTAAAAATTAATTAATTCACTAAAGTTAAATAAAATAAGCAGAATGTTTATTACTTTTTGTCATTATACGGTAATGAATATAATACCTCCTACAGATTAAATTATTGGGAATACATAAAGTGCTCGATAAAAAAGCATATTATTTTCTATTTTAATATATATAAAAAGTTTCTCTTTCTCAAAAAAGACCGCAGTAATGATCCTGACTTGCTTCCCAGGGTAAACACACACTTTTTTCTTTTCTTTTTGCTATAAGGCATGTGCACTCGCCAGAGAGACAGAAAGAGTGAAAAGAAAAGTAAGAGATCATCCCCCAAGGGGGGGCGGTCATGCTGCAATACTTAGTCTCCATTCTCCTCCTGGGGTTTTGGGCACACACACGCACATGCCCAGCGTGATTTTCAAGCTGCTGGGTCTGAGACTTAAACCACAGTTGACCATATGGGAATGCAGTGCCGTAACCACTGAGGCTCCTGCTGCCCCTGCCAACGCATTTTTTCAAGAGAATTATTTATTTTATTTTATTTATTTATTCAATCATTTTCATTTGACCAGAGAAAGACAGACACATAGAGAGAAGGAAAGTGAGAAAGTAAGCCACCAGGTCCGGGACTCAAACCGTGGTTGGCCATGTGGAAGTGTCCAGTGCCTCAACCACCATGCTATCTGCTGAAACCTCCAAGGTATTTTTAAAAATTATTTATTTTATTTGTTAATACTATTATTTTTTAGAGAGAGTTTTTTTATCATTTAAAATTATTTTATTTGCTAGTTATTATTATTTTTTAGAGAGAAATTTTTCTATAGGGCGCATGCACTCACCAGAGAGACAGAGACAGAAAGCTAGAAATCACCCCCCAACCCCGGGGCGGGTGGCCATGTCGCAATTCCTTCTCCTCCATTCTCCTCTTGGGATTTTAGGCACACACACACACACACACACACACACACACACACATTTTAAGCCACCTGATCTGAGACTTTGAACTGCAGTCAACTACATGGGAGTTCAGCAGCATAGCATTATGTCATCTGCTGGTCTGCTGGTCCCATGTTATTATTACTTATTTTCTAATTTTACCAGAGAGTGACAAAGAGAAAGGGAAAGTGAGAAGCAAGCCACCAGGTCTGGGACTTGAACCACAGTCAGCCATGTGGGAGTCTAGCACTTTAACCACCATGCCACCTGTTGGTTCCCCTCACACACATTTTTAAACAAGTGACTGATCGGTTCCAGTTAGACCATCAGTAACCTGTCTCTTGAATGTAAAATGCTGGCTTCATTCCAGGCTGAGCAGCATTTCCTGTCTTGCACATCTCTAATGACACAAGGCTCTGCAGACAGCCTTGACGACCACAGTGTGGTCCACAGGTGGCCACTGGAGAACACTGTTCAGTTGTGTCTGCTTTGCTTCCCCTAGTGGAGTCCCTGAACACCAGCTATCTCCTTCCTGCCTTCTTCTCTTTGCTAGTTTACCTTGGGTTCTTGTGATATTTTCAACTTAAATGAATCTTGTTGCTTGGGGCCAGCAGACAGAGTAGCGGTTAGGTTTCTAGACTCCCACTTGACTGACCACGGTTTGAGTTCTGGCCCCAGTGGCTTAAAGCTCACACTGAGCATGTGTGCATGCATGCCCAAGATCCCAGGAGGAAAATGGAGAAGGGATTACAGCATGGCCATCCTACCTGGAGAGTGATTTCTTACTTTCCTTCTCACTGTCTTTGTCTCGCTCTCCCTCCAGCAAGTGCACACACCCAAAGGTAAAAACCTCTTAAAAAAAGAAAGAGAAAAAAAGAGAAAGAAAGAAAGAAATGAATCTTTAGGATTTTGTAGCCTAAAAGAGCTTATTTGTTAAAGCTCACATGGTATCTTGAGGGTCCTTAATTGAAAAAAGAGTGAAAATCTACTATTAGTCTTGATCTAATTTGAGTGATTTTTGTAGAACATTTGAAAACAGAACAATCGAAGGCCAAGAAGAAAATGAACATACATGTGTTTTTATTTGTGGTTCTTCATCCTTCTCTCCCTTTCCTTCGTAGCCCCATCAGTAGCACCTTTAAACGTCACTGTGTTCCTGAATGAAACCAGTAATAGCGTGGACATCAGATGGATGAAGCCTCCAGTTCAGCGACAGGATGGGGAACTAGTGGGCTACCAGATATCTCACGTGTGGCAGAGTGCAGGGACTTCTGTAAGTCTGAGCCCTGAGAGTACAACCATTTGTCTCCTTTTGACCTGCTAATTCAATTCTGTTTTAGAAGCCTTCATTTTATTAGTGAAAAGATCTGGTATGGGGGCCGGCAGGTGGCATGGTGGTTAAGGGCACTGGACTCCCACTTGGCCGACCAAGGTTCAAATCCCAGACCTGGTGGCTTGCTTTCTCACTTTCCTTCACTCTCTTTCCCTCATTTTGTCCCTCTCTGGTCAAATTAAATAAATAAAATAAATAAAGTTAAATGAAATAATTCTAAAAAAAAATTAGAGTTTTTAGACAAGGCAAGTTTATGTCCTAGCTTTCAGTGAGACATAAACAATGTAGTAAAAGTTAGAGGTGGGGGGATTACAGATGTCGTAGTGGTTATGTAGCTAGACTCCTACATGGCTGACTGTGGTTTGAGTCCTGAGCATGTCAGGATGCCCCTGATCATGGCTAGCCTAGAGGGCTAGAAGTGTGGCAAGACCCTGCTGGGATTCTTGTCTCTCTCCGCTCTTCTTCTCAAAATAAATAAATAGGAAAGAAAAAAAAAGAAAGGAAGGAAGGAAGGGTTTTTGTTGTTGTTGTTGTTGTTATTGTTGTTCTTGTTCTTGTTTTTTAATGAGGAATTGACTCTGGCAGTTATGGAGGCTAAGGAGTCCATGATCTGTCATCTTTAAGCTAGAGATCCAGGACAGCCAGTGGTATAATTTAGAAGCAAAACATTTAAGGGCCACAAAATGGAAAATTATCTGTTGTTGATAACATGTATGATATCTTTACCTGGACTAATATATAGTGTATTCATGTTGGAAAAATTCATTTTGCAAACTGCAATGATATACAGTGATTGGATGTATAAAAAATAATTTTTAAAAAAATTAGTCTTCTGTTGGGACCATCAGTTGGCATAATGGCTATGTTGCTGGACTTCCGTGTAGTTGACCACGGTTCAAGTCTCAGACCCGGTGGCTTAAACTCACGCCGGGCGTGTGTGCATGCATGCCCAAGATCCCGAGAAGAGAATGGAGGAGAAGGGATTGTGGTGTGGCCATCCTCCTTTGCGAAGTGATTTGTCACTTTCTGTCTCCCTGTCTCTCTCTGTCTTTCTGGAGAGCACACGTGCCCTATAGCAAAAACCTCTATCTAAAAAAACAAACAAACAAAAACAAAAACAAAAAAACAAACTAGTCTTCTGTGAATAATGAAATTGAGTTTATTGACATAAGTAACCTTCATATCTGCTTATTTCCATTATCATGTACTGCTGGCCCATGCTGGCCTACAAAGACTAGCCAGTCAGCTCTGCAGCTGGCTCCTGCCACTCTCTTGGAAGATGTCCTTGCCCACTGAGGATGCATGTCAGAATTGTCGATGGTGTTGATTTTGAATACTGGAGCTGAACTGGGAAAGGAGGGAAGGTACACTGACAGGTCACGGGGCTCCTGCCATATACTCTAAGGCCGGCGAGATGCTCTTTAGTTCAGCAAGGACTCACTAGTGTACATAGTAGCTTCATTTTACAATAACAGATAAAAGACAGAGGGGATCCATGTGTGAAGTGGTGACTGCCTCCCTACGTACCAGGCAGTGCCCTTCCAATGACTTTGTTAGACGTAACTCCAGTCCAATCAAACAGGGACAAGTGTTTGATGTCTGTGAAGTCTGAAGGTCACTGCTGTGGGAGAAGCACTAGACCGAGTCAGAAGCAGGGGACATCCCTGAGTACTGATGCCTGCGTGTGGTTGGATGGGCAGCTTCCAGACAGGTCCTTCCCACCAGGAAAGGGAAGAGAGCGCAGGTGACACTGGTGCCTCCAGTGACACAGAACCTCCACGGGAGGGTGGATGTGCCAGTTTCATTACAGACTATCTCTTCTTTACCGCCATCATGGACGGCATGTTTCTTTTGTGTCGTCCTACTCCTGATTGATCTAACCCAGGCAATAGTTCCAAATTTTAGCATGTTCATAGCATCCGTATGGGACATCACATGAAAATAAGGCAGCTTGTTGGGAGGGGAGAGGGACCGGGTATACGGGTGAACAGCTGCACCTGTTGATGATACCTAAGCTTTGTTTTAATCATTTTCAACCTCACATCATCCAGTGTTTGTCAAAACCACTGTTTTGCCAAGAAAGAATTGGGATATATTCTTTTTCTTTTCCTGCCTCAATTTACCTATCAGGAAGCAGACTGCTGACAGCAGTAGGTGATGGAAGTAGAGGAAAAAAATTAGGGCTTAGAAGTCCATATGGCTCTGCTTCACAGCAAATGGTAAGTGTTATTTATAGCAGTAATAACCCTGCCTAATAGACTGCTGTGGAAGAAGCAGCCTTCCCTTTCCTAGACTTCAGTCCCGGGGCATTAGTGCAAGATGCCTCTGGACTAACTGCATTTCCCACTGGATGAATTGGGGAAATCAAATGCCTCTCTTAGAGAAAAGCTTTTCTCTTTCTCACAATGCTGAATGCTAAGTATAGATACACGAAGATTCAGTAATTGTGTTTCAGTTTAGTAGGAATTTATTTTCTGGTTGGCAGAAAATAGTGATTACCAATAGCCACTTGAGCGGTCTAAGGCAATTCAGTTTGCTTAAGTAACTTCAGGTCATCCTTTCTACTTCTCCTTCTGGCGTGGGTGAAAGCTGCTTTTCTAGAGGGTACCTCTTGCGCTGAAGGGCAGTTGCAATGAAAGCCTCGTGAATGACTGTGGCCATGAGCCTAACGCACAAGATGCCACCAACACTCAGCTGTGCTTGCAGTCTCACTGCCATTGTTTAGAACAGTCCCCTCTGCCCTGAGAACAGTACTGCCACAGTGCAGGCTTTGACCTTCCAGTCACTCACCTCCCCAGAGAGGCCAGATCATCCAGCGAGGTCATTTGCAGTATACTCACAGTACTTTGTGTGTCCTAATGGTCTTGTGACAGCAGACAGTGGCTCACTCTACCTTGGGGAACATTCTCTGATGTAGCTAAGCCTCAGCCTCATGATGGTCCAGGAAAGGCTGAAACCCCTGCCCAGAGCAAAGTTCGAGGTGATCTCAGCATCTGTCTCCTCGATTTCCCGAACTCCCTTTATCTCGGAAGGGCAAGGCTTAGACACAGCTTCATCTCTCAAAATTGCTCTTTCACTTCCATTTCCAGAAAATTGTTACTAAAGCTACTTCTTCTTTACATGAAACAGGGGAATTAGGTATTTTTGAAAGATATTTTTGATCAGTGTAATAAGGATGGGTTTTGTGTGCGTGTGTATGTGTGTGTGTGTGCGCAATTTCAGAACTTTCTTGGAAGTGGTTTTTGGGAGGGTTATTGCAGTTACACTAAAGACAGGCTTGTACCTTCATTATCTCACAATTTTCCAAAGGGACTTCGGAAAGTTCATGGGGAAAAAAATGATTCAAGTGCAAGTTTATTTTAGTGCCAAAATTTTTGAAATCCATGTATAGTTTTTTCATAAGGATTTCCCACAAACTTTTTGAAGATCCTTCATATGTCACTTTCAGACCGTGAACCTTCTGATTTTTACTGTATGGATATTTATTATATCTCAATAGTGATAGCTACTTTTTTGTTGTGTTTTTCTTTATATTCCTTGCCTTCCAAATCAAGCTTGAAATCCAAAGTTAAGGAACACGTGGAGTCTGCTCTCCTTGAAATTATAGCCGTGTCTTCCTCATCTTTGTACTCCAAACAGGGCCTTGAACTTGCTTTGAAGGCATTATGGTGGCCTGGATTCAAAGAGTGGACTCAAGTAGACTATTTAAATCTGCTGCAGAAGTCCTGTATAAAGGACAGTCTTCTGATGACTGGATAAGTGTTTCCCACCCTGTTCCTATTCTCATGAAGTGTCAGTAGACTGTCCATAAGAAAAGAATTTGGTGAGCAAATAAATTTATGTATTACATATTATACTCCCTTCTCAAAGACCCACATATATAGGGGCAAGTTCAAGGCTCTTCGATGCTCTGCAGGAAATAAGTCTGTTTAACTTTGCCCCAGAATTGCCCAATGTTAGACAGACTCATTTTTATATGTGTAGTTTTTATGGAGCTCATTGTCGTGAGATTATGGTTCAAATGCTGGTTTAACCTGTGTTTGGAAAGGGTAGAGATGTTAGCTTAGAAAGAGGTCTCATAGCAGAGATCGTTATGGCCTTAAGACAACATAATATGTAGAACTGACTTCCTTAAAGACCCAGGGAAGCTGCAGTGCACTTCAGGACTCCCTGCCACTGTTTGGGAATGAACAAACAAGTCCATCTGGGCTCTAGGCTCCAAGACAGACCTCTTCCCCCTCTTGAGCCTGCCACATGCAGTCAGAGAGAGGCAGAGATGTGAGCCCTCGTGTGGGCGTATGCCTCCTTTCTGCCTTTCTCTCTCCACTCACTGTCAGAGGAGGGCAGAGCATTTGAGCAGGTACCATTTTAAGATTTGAGGAATAGGCAAGGTTCTCATGAACCAAGGGACTGAACCACTTTTAAAACCCAGGGACCGATCAAGAATGGCACACTGTCTGGAAGAGAACCCTTCAATGGAGGTTAACTCCAAGAATGGCTTGAGTAAACTTCTTGGTTTGAGGAACTAGACAGCCTTGATGATTTTCTTGAATGCACAAAGTCTTGAAAGATACAAGTTCAATTCTATAAGAGGGCTCTGTATTTACAGGGAAGAGGACTCAAGTACAGCCCTTGTTGGACACAATACAGGGATAATAATAGTCTCCATTGGCTCAGCTCTCGTGGCACAGGCAGTAGGGTGCTACTGCTTGAGGCTGGGGCTACATGGGAGGCCCAGGTTTGGATCCCAAACCATCCTAAGGAGATTGAACACAGGAGCACCTGCCCATAATCTTAGCTGTCTGGGAGGGTGGGACAGTGGATCTCAGTGGTGAGATCCAGTCAAAATGTATCCACCTGTCTCTTAAAAAAAAAAAAAAAAAAAAAAAAGTTTAGTTCATTTTTCAAACTAAAAAAAAGATTTTTTTTTTTGGTGGGGGGGGAGGTTTTTGCTACAGAGCATGTGCACTTGCCAGAAAGACAGAGAGGGACAAAGTGAGAAATCACCCCCCAGGGGATATGGCCACGCCATAATCCCTTCTCCTCTATTTCTTTTACCAATTCATAAACAATTGCATGTCTTCTGCTGGTTTGTAACTCAGACAACATTTACCACAATAATTTCTGTCAAATTGGCTGGCCATAAAATCTCCAGTACCACATTCATCTGAAGGGCGCTCCCAGCGAAGGCGACTCATTTTGCCATTTTCATCCAATTTATAGTATTTCAGGACAGCCAGCTTAACCTTCTTTCTCTTATGCTTATTCTTCTTGGGAGTGATATAAGACTTCTTACTTTTCTTAGCACCACCACGAAGTCTCAACACAAGATGAAGCGTGGATTCCTTTTGGATGTTGTAGTCAGACAAGGTATACCCATCTTCCAACTGCTTGCCGGCAAAAATCAGTCTTTGCTGATCAGGAGGAATTTCTTCTTTATCCTGGATTTTGGCTTTTACATTTTCTGTTGTATCTGATGGTTCAACCTCAAGGGTGATGGCCTTCCCTGTGAGGGTTTTTTAAAAAATCTGTGTCTTGGTGGTGGTCCTACCGTAGGTGGCGGATAGGAAAGCTCACCTCTCTGTCTCTTCTTCCACACTCATGTGCATGCATGCTTTCTCACTTTCTCATTAAGAGGAAAACAAAAACAACAACAACACTATTGATTATTTCCAGAGTGCCAGACTGTGCTCTAAGTATTTATATGAAGGAACTCATTGAACCCTTACTATCATTGAGAAAGCTAGGACCTATTTTTCAATGTTTTACTATGCAAAAATGTGTCATGACTTTCTCGATGTCCCACTCTAACACTCTGAGAAAGATACTATTGTCAACTTTCAGTTACACAAACAAGCTCAGAGACATTGAGGAATTCACCCAGAGTCACAAAGCTTGCAATTGGCAGACCTGGAGTGAAAACCTCTGTCTAGCCCACTCCGAAGCCCATGATCTTCAGTATTTCTCATTCAGAGCCCACAGTCTGGCCTCTCAGCTGGAAGAAGTAAGACCAGGACATATCTTGAAGAGTAAATGTGAGTTTCCCATCAATGCCTGTGACTTAGAAACCCTTTTGAATAAGTTACCTTCATGGCTATTACATGACGGAAACTTGATCTCTCCACGAGTGTGATTGCTCTTTGAGGCTATAAAGTGGGCCGTATTCTAAAATACAGTTGTGAGTTACAGGATTGTTAATTGAGGCTATTAAAGTCTTTTGATAACTGAAAACAAACACTACTGCAGTTAGCACACACATGAGAATAAAGGAAATTGTCTTTCTGGAGATTTGTTATTACTTTCCTGATGGTCAAGGTTCATTGTCTTATTTTGTGTAGAAGTAAAGCTGCAATCTAACGCCATTTTATAAATCACATTTTTAAAGTTTACTTATCTCTTCCTTGAGAGAGACAGAGAGAGAGAGAGAAATAGGCATCCCACACACAAGATCTTCACACCATAATCCACCCCAGCCCCAGCCAGCCCAGATACACGCAAGCCCCAAGTGTGTACAGGGAAGCCCTGGGACATGAACCCAGGACCTTCCCATGTGAGGCCAGCATCACAGAGCCCTGAGTTCCCACTGTGCCACCAGCTGGACCCTAAACTGGACTTTATTGTCTGAAAATTCTCTAAGACTTTTCAAGTCTTGAGCATGTTCGAACTTGTGTTGGTAAAAATGAAAACTAAATAAATATGCAAAACAATCTCATGCCAAGGAAATGGCCTTACCTTATGTTGTCTGTATCCTGATAGCACCAGAAATAATACATGCAGAGTAGGTCCTGCATAATCTGATCTCAAATGGATTTCTTTGGAAACGTTCGAGGTCAGAATTAAAATAAATATTTGGGGATATGGATAATGAATGCACATATTTGGCTTCAAAACACTATGGATATGGGACCAGCAGATAGAGTAATGGTTATGTCTCTAGACTCCAACATTTTTTACCGTGTTTTGAGTCCCAGACGCAGCAGCTTAAAACTCATGCCAGATGTATATGTGTACTTGCCCAAGATCCTGGGAGAAGAATGGAGAAGGGATTGTGTCATGGCCACCCCACAGGTGGTGATTTCTCACTTTCTGTCTATCCAGCGAGTGCATGCACCCTATAGCAAGAAAGAAAAAAACAAAAAAAGCATGGATAAATAACATCCATTTTTTAAAAACATGAATCATTTTTACACTGAGGTTACCATTTAAGGATAATATTGGAGAACATTTTTAAACCTCCACTAAAATATGTATCATATATCTTTCCAATCACTACATAAACACTTATTTTTTAAAGATTGTTTATTTCTTCCATGAATATGAAAGATAGAGAAAGAGATGAAGACAGAAAAAGATAGAGTCATCTTCAACAGAGTCTTGAGGCCATATATCACCCCACACTTCAAATAATGGGCATGCACGTGCCCGGCACATTCAGGGAGGTCTCTGGGCATGAACCTAGAACCTTCCTCCGTGGTCACAGACCATTGCATTTTACCACTATGTCACCATCTTGCCCCAACATTTATTATAACATTTACTCCTTAAATGGGATAATCCTCGATGTATTTCCAAAATGTGTAGTAAGCATTGGCCAGCATCCTCACCATACTTTAAGATTCAGAATTATGGGACCAGCATACAACTGAATGGTTACATTGCTCAACTCCCACATTGTCAACTGCGGTTTGAGTCCCAGACCCAGTGGCTTGAAACTCATGCTGTATGTGTGCATGCCCAAAATCCCAAGAGGAGATTGGGGGAGTATTGTGGCATGGCCATCCCCTATGGGGGGGGGGGGGTGATTTCTCACTTTCTGTTTCTCTGTCTCTCCAGGGAACACACATGCCCTATAGCAAAATTCTCTCTTAAAAAAATAAAATTGAGTATTATGACAATGACTATGATCATGATCATCACCACACTTAGGTAGCATTTGCTCTGAGCTATTCACAATACACAGGGTTAACTCTTTTTTTTTCTTTTTTTTAGAATTATTTATTTAATTTTATTTATTCTTTTAATTTGACAGAGAGAGACACGGGGGAAGTGAGAAAGCAAACCACCAGGCCTGGGACTTGAACCATGGTCAGCCATGTGGAAGTGTCCAACATCTTAACCCCCACACCACCTGCTGGTCCCCACAGGGTTAGCTCTTTACATTTGCTAACCCACTTAAAGTATAGGAGGAGAAATACAAAAGTAACTTCTCTGGGCTATCTTTTTTTTCTTTCTTTCTTTTTTTTTTTCAGAGACAGAGTGGGGTTTTTCCTTTTTTTTTTTTTTCCTTTTTTTATTTTTTTAAAGAATTATTTATCTGGGGCTGGCAGATGGCAAACTGGTTAGGGGCGCTCTGGACTCCCACATGGCCGACTGTAGTTTGAGTCCTAGACTTGGCAGCTTGCTTTCTCACTTTCTCTCTCTCACTCTGTCCCTCTCTGGTCAAATTAAAAAATAAATGAATGAAGTCAAATAAAGTAATTCTTTTTTTTTTTTAAGGAAAAAATGATTTATTCAATTTTATTTATTCATTCATTCATTTTAATTTGACCAGACGCATGCACACACACACACACACACACACACAGAGAGAGAGAGAGAGAGAGAGAGAAAGAGAGAAAATAAGTCACCAGGTCCAGGACTTAAACCATGGTTGGCCATGTAAGAGTGTCCAGTGCCTTAGCCACCATGCCACATGCTGGTCCCCAAGGGACTTATAGGGTGCATGCACTCACTGGAAAGATACAGACAGAAAGCAAGAAATCACTCCCCAGGGAGATAGCCATGCCGCAGTTCCTTCTCCTCCATTCTCCTCTTGGGATTTTGGGGCTACTCGCATATGCACCCAGCGTGAGTTTCAAGCCACTGGGTCGGCTACATGGGAGTCCAGTGACGTAACCATTATGCCATCTGCTGATCCCTCCCTGGGCTTTCATAGTGAGTTATAGACCGTAACTGAATAGGTATCATAAACTACTCTTTTTTTTTTTTTTTTTTTGAGAGGTTTTTGCTTTTTTTAGGGCGCGTGCGCTCGCCAGACAGACAGAGAGAGACAGAGAGACAGAAAGTGAGAAATCACCCCCCAGGGGGATGGCCACGCCGCGATCCCTTCTCCTCCATTCTCCTCTCGGGATCTTGGGCACGCACGCACACGCACCCGGCATGAGTTTTAACCCACTGGGTCCAGGACTTGAACCACAGTCGACTACGTGGGAGTCCAACGACATAACCATTATGCTAACTGCTGGTCCCCATAAACTACTCTTATGTTTATTTATTTTTTTAATTTCTTTATTAGGATTTTTGTTCTTTTAGGGATTTAATTCTTTCCTAGTTGTGTATTTCTTCCTATTCTGAAAGAATCTCTCTCATAAATGATGTATTTCTGTCTTTATAGGACTAAAAGGTCTGCAGCCACAAGCAGGCTGTGTCCTTGTCAGATGTAGTCATTCTTGTTCTCTGAGCAGCTATTAGACCGTAAACTGTGTGGGAGACCCATCACAGCTGCTCAGTACAGGCCTGAGTCACCACAGGCCTCCGAGACTGTGGGAGTTTGGGCCATGGAGTTGCCCTACCTGATGATATGTTCCTCCCCCAAATTAAATACAGTGACTAACCAACCCATATTCAAAAGTGGATTTGACATAAACAAGATACTTCATTTCTTTCCTTCTTTTTCATGCCAGAGAGAAAAAGCGAGCACACACCTCCCCCCAGTGGGGGCTGGTTATCCTTTTCCCTCTGATTCTCCATCCCATCAGAATCCTGGGCACATGCATTTATGTGGAATATTTCTCAAGCTGCCAGGGCTGGTTCTCAAACCCTGGTTGGCCTTGTGGGATGGGACTTCCTTTGAGCAGCAGTTAACCAGTACACTATAAGCCCAGTCTAAAATTCTGCATTGACTCTGTAGACTGCTTTCAATAGTTCGCACATTTTAAGAATTGTCATTCTTCCAGTCGACGAACATGTGCTGCCCTGTGATCTTGCATCTCGCTGTTAGACATATATCCAAAGGAAAGGAGAGCAGCATTGTGAACACATCTGCACCCCAGGGTTATTGCAGCTTCCTAAGTGACTGCTCTTTAGAGAGAGATTTTTGCTATAGGGCACGTGTGCTTGCCAGAGGGACAGAAAGCAAGAAATCATCCCCCAGGGGGATGGCCATGCCACAATCCCTTCTCCATTCTCCTCTGGATTTTGGGAACACATGCACATGAGCCCGGTGTGAGGTTTAAGCCACCAGTTTCAGGACTGGAACCACAACTGACTACGTGGGAGTCCAGTGATGCAATGGTTCCACCACCTGCTGGTGCTTTAACTGACCGCTCTTAAGTACCTTTCCTTCATGGCCTCCGTTTGCTAAGGCCTGAGGTTGCTGTGAGCCCATTCTGCGTCCATACCTGCCATTGGTTCCAATGGCTATGACCCGAGTGAGGAAGGGATACTGTGGAAATGTGGCCGTAGTCCTTTGCGGTGACAGGGCTTCCCTCAAAGAGAACTGGAGGCAAGCAGGTGGTGTGTCCCTGTGTCTCAATCTTTCATTTCTTTTTTCTCTCTGTCTTCAGAAAGAGCTCTTGGAAGAAGTCGGCCAAAATGGCAGCCATGCCCAGATTTCTGTTCAAGCTCACAACGCCACGTGCACAGTGAGGATTGCAGCTGTCACAAGAGGGGGCGTCGGACCTTTCAGTGACCCAGTGCAAATATTTATCCCTGCATATGGTAAGAGCTGGGCCCCTGTCACCTCATAGAATGTGGCAGTCCAGTCAGTGCAGAGACAGCCAAAGAATACCTTGTGGGACAAACAGCTGGTTAAAGAGTGAAAAATAAAGACCAAAAAGAATGTTTGCCATGATAAAAATGGTTGATAGGATAGTACACATCCCCAAACTACTGATTCCTGTGGGCCCTCCTACCTTTACTACTAATGGCAATAACTTACGCAGTTTAGCCCTTTCGGAATGCCACATTTGATTTGATTTGTGATGAATTTAAATGATATATACGTGACTGAATTTGGATAGGCAGTACGGCTCAGTCCTTAGCTCTTTGTGTAATTTGCGGTTTGTTTATTTGCTAGTATTTGTTTTGTTTCAAGCAGTGCTGCTTGCCAGGTTTTCACCCCGTAGGCCTTGGGTCACGTGTTCTGTGATTCAGTCTACATGGAACATGAGGCGTTTCCTACAGACGCCGTCCCCGCACTGCCCTCTGCTGACTGCGCTAAACGCCCTGCCGTGAGAGCTGGCTATTGCTTGTTTCTGGAATGTCTCTTGGCAAAGTGCCACTGTGGTGCCGCAAGTGATCCAAATGCCCTGCTTAGCTCCACCAGCCTGTGGAGCCACCTTTGTTCTGACTCTGACCTGTGCTAGGTTCTCTGATGTTAAACTGCTGTCCTGAGTCACACGCAGCTGTCTACATCAGTTTGATACATTTGCAAGCGCTTGCCACACGTGGCCTTTGTACCCAGAAGCAGCCAGGACTTGGAAGGGGATGACTGAGCTCTCGTGTCTGTCTGTCCCAGTGACCTCAGGCATGCTCTCCCTTTTGGTGCTGAACCGGAACCAGGGGCCATTAGTAACTGGTGATGGGACAGCAAAGTGGTTCCGCCCGGGAGAAATTCAGTGAGATTCTTCTTCTAAAGGCACAGCTTAAAAAATCAGAGTTTAAGACTATAGAGCCCTCCGGGTGCGTGTGTGTGCGTGCCCAAGATCCCGAGAGGACAATGGAGGAAAAGGGATTGTGGTGTGGGGGATGATTTCTCGCTATCTGTCTCTCTGTCTCTGTCTCTTTCTGGCGAGCGCACACACTCTATAGCAAAAACCTCTCAAAAAAAAAAAAAAAAAAGACTATAGAGTCTTCACATTCATATATAAAAACTCTAAAATTTTTTAAAGTTTTAAAATTTATTTTTAACTTGTTATAGGGCACAGGCACTCACCAGAGAGAGAAAGAGATAGAAAGTGAGAAAGCCTCCCTCCCCCACAGGGAGATGGCCATACCACAGTCTCTTCTCCCTCATTCTCCTGTTGGGACCTGGGCACACATGCGCATGTGCCCACCCTGTTTCCCAAGCCATCTAGGCCCAGGACTCAAACCACACAGTCGGCAATGAGGAAGCCAGCTGCCCTAACCACCGCACCACCAGCTGGCCAGTAATTCTAACATTTTCAAAAGCTTTACTGCACAGGCTGTCCTTTCTTTGCACTGCTCTAATGCGCACACACTGTGATTATCGCCGTTGAAATAACACCAGTTCTCCAGCAATATGCTTCAAATTTAGTTCCATCGTACAGTAACTGTAATTGCGTCAAGTGTAACCCTGGCGCTAGCTCCTCAGTCCACAAGGCACTCCATAAATAACAGATGCCCATCACAGTCATGACCACTGACATCACTTCTTTCAAAGTCTATTGGTGCTTGGTCACTGCACGTCCATCACTCAGTTTGTGCACATCCAGCAGAGCCATGTGGCTGTGTTGCTTCCCTGGCTCCCAGTGACAAGAGCGCATGACATTTTACAAAAACAGATCCTTGAAAGAGGGATTAGTGAACAGAGGTGAAAGCACAAGTGGTATGCAAGTGACACTTGAATGTAAATGAAGAGTGATGTTGACACTGCTGCCATTTCAGACTCTAGATGGTAGCCTGAGGACCTTCGTGACGATGTCCCTACTGACATAAAAGAAGTAGTTGGTAACCAAAAGAATGAAATACCCCTGAGACAATGACATTGGCAAAAAACTTAAAATTCACATTACAGGAATTCTCAGAGTTTATAACATTGAGAGTCCAAATAAATAAAACACTGAGTGGCAGTCAGTGGCATGGTGGTTAAGGTGGCTACATCTCAGCTGGCCGACTTTGAGGTTTGAGTCCCAGTCCCAGCAAATTAAGAAACATACTGGCCCATGTGCATGTGTGCCCAAAATCTCAAAAGGAGAAATGAAGTAGAGATTATGCAAGACCACCCCAATGGGAGGTGCTTTCTCACCCCTCTCCCCACCCTTCTCTCAGGCAGGTGCACATGCTTGCTAGCAAATTTTAAAAATGAAGTAAACATGAACATTGGAAAATGATGAAGACTTAGAAAAGAGAGTGACAATTCCCTAAAACAAAATAGATTTTCTTTGTATCATAAGTTACATTGCTAGAAGGCAAATACTGCTAAAATTATTCTCGGTAGGTTTTTTCACAAAGAACTAACACTTTCATTCTTCTTTTTTTTTTTTTTAATGACCAAAGTGTATATGCACTTGCCAGAGAGACAGAGCAAGATGGAGAAAGCACGCCCCACTGGGCATGGTCACACTGCAATCCCTTTCCTCCATTTCTCCACCCTGTTGGGATTTGGGGCATGCGGTCCAGCGTGTCTTTCAAGCTGCCAGGGCTGGGCTTCAAACCACATAATCCGCTGTGCAGGATCTGGTTCCCTCAACCATAGGCCACAGGGCTGGCCCTCTTAATGTTTCTGTTTTAAATTGCAGCACACCAATTAAATACTAGTTTTACTATTTTTTTCATTTTTATGTACACATATAACTGATATATACAAAATCTCCCAAGAATTTTTTTCTTATTATTTTTAATTTGCAAGTGAAAAGCTGTGTAGATATGGAGTATAGCATGTTTTGATATAGGTATACACTGTAGAAAGATTAAATCAAGACAGTTTCCCATTGATTTTTATCTTTTAAGTTTTCAAAAATTTATTTTATCAGAGAGAGAGAGAGAGAGAGAGAGAGAGAGAGAGAAAGATTGGCAGAAAGAGACAGAGTGGAGGAAGGCACCCCAGCTTGGTTCTCACCACAGTCCCACCCCCGCACCAGGCAGCCCGGATCACAGGCATGCATTTCCTTACCTAGAGTATACAGGGAGGCCCCAGGATCTTAACTTGAGACTTGCGTTTGTGGGTCTAGCATTTTGGAGTGTTGCATTCCCACTGTGCCACTGCCTGGCTCCTCTCCTTGATTATTAGGGTCATTCTGCATGGTCTCAGCTTACCCAAAGTGAGGACTGTGTGCATTTGCAGATCACAAAAGGTCAAAGAAGTGACTGAGTTCTAAAAGCTTTTGGCTGTTATCCCAACCTGTTCCAAGCTGATGTTTCTTATGTATTTGGAACCCTAAAGAGATGTTCCGAATTGATTCCCTTGGTGTTTTACCAGGCTGGGTAGAATATGCCCCCTCATCCACCCCGGCGCCTGGCAACACGGATCCTGTGCTCATCGTCCTTGGCTGCTTTTGTGGATTTATTTTGATTGGGCTGGTTTTATATATATCTATGGCTATCAGAAAGAGAGTCCAGGAGACAAAGTTTGGGTAAGTTTAACAGGTAAAACTGTTTTGCCCAGTGATATTGATGCAGCTGTTATTTTATTTATTTGTTTGTTTGTTTTTTGGAGAGATTTTTGCTATAGGGCGTCTGCGCTCACCAGAAAGAGAGAGAAAGAGAGACAGAAAGCGAGAAATCACCCCCTGCGGGGGATGGCCAAGCCACAATCCCTTCTCCTCCATTCTCCTCTCGGGATCTCGGGCACACACGGACACATGCCTGGCATGAGTTTTAAGCTACCATGTCCGGGACTCAAATCGCGGTCGACTACATGGGAGTCCAGTGACATAGCCATTACGCAGACTGCTGGTCCCAATGCAGCTGTTATTGATGAACCTGTTACACCTTTCCCATTGGCCCTGTTCTCACATCGCACCCAGATGGGTGTCCTGCCTTACACCTGCCCTGGGATCCCCTGGGGCCAACACTTCCTTATGCAGGCCAACCAGACCACGTGACTTATCACTGTGGATGTGGACCGTCACCACCTGGCTGGGGAAGGCTTTGCCAGGGCTCTCAACCATGCCGTTATTCTTCCTGCTTTGCCATACTATTTGGGGAATCAGTCACTTTGAGCAGCCCAGTCTTAACAAAGTGAGGATTTAAATTCCCCCAGCCTTAAAGGATGGCAGTATTTACATAAAATACTTGGACTTCTTCTGAACAGTAGGTGTGTCTTTTTCCCACATTTATTCATTTGTTTAATCATTTCTATACCGGTGTAGACTCTTGGATATTTGTTTTATACTCATAATCCAATACTACTTTGCTTTGTTGTTCAGATTGTTAAGCTTTGATCATGAAGAGCTTATCAATTATTTGCTGTGTTTTATAGTACCTAGACAGAGTTGTTTTGATATTGTCATGTAATCCTAAAAGAGACTGAAGGAAAGAAACATTTCTTCTAGTGGGAAATGTTTTTGTGATAGAAGGGTCCTTTAAAAGGAGAGGGCTTCGGCCCAGCAGGTAGTGTGGTGATTAAGGAGCTGGACTTTCATATGGTTTACCACGGTTCGAGTTCCTGACCAGGTGGCTTGAAAATCATGTGGGGTGCATATGCACACATCCCCAAAATCCCAGGGAATAAGGGGAAAGGGATTGCCGTGTGGCCATCTCCCCTACAGGACAATTTCTCACTTTCTGTCTCTCTCCTGTGAGCACATATACTGTAGAGCGAAAAGTAATAAAAATAAATAAATAAAAGGAGTCAGCTTCGTAGCATCCTTGTAGAATCAGCACTTGCCTTTGCAGCCTTGTTTTTATAGTGAAATGTCTGTTTTCCTCCACCTAGGAGTGCGTTCACAGAGGAGGATTCTGAACTGGTTGTAAACTACATAGCAAAAAAGTCCTTCTGTCGGCGAGCCATCGAACTCACCTGTAAGTTGACTTATTTCTCTTTTTGGCAAAAGATTAATTAAGAGTAAACAAAGGACAACACCATGAAAGATTTATAGCAAAAGCCAAAGTTGTCCAAGAATGGATATTTTTAATGTACAGAATGTCTTTAGAAACAAGCAAGTAGATAATCAGACGTGGCCATGCACATCCCTGTGGACTGGCTTCTTGGAAATCTGGAGCTGGACCTGGGGTTCAGTGACCAGAGTGGAGGACATGAAACTCAGAGGGAAAGAGGAACCTTAATGGAGGGAGGAGATGGGGTAGTCGGGGATTTAAAGGACACAGCAAAGCAGTGGACGCAATCTCAAGCCTCATTTCCTGTTTTCCTGACAACCAACTCAAGAACACTTTGACAACATGCTTTGTGACAATTATGGTGTGGGCGTTGCTGAATCAGGGAGTGGGGCCTTCTGGGTTGAAGAGCGGGGATAAACAGATAACAGTGTTCTTGAATAACTTCAGAAATAGTGTAGAGGGTCTATGCAAATATTACCCAAATACTCGTGCTTCTAGGTGTTCCGTTCCCCTTCTCCCCCAGACAGATGTAAGAATGATGCAACATGGGTAGGTACAGAGTAAAATCTCATTTGATGTAGAATATTATTAATTTATTGGGACCAGCAGTTAGTGTAATGGCTATGTCGCTGAACTCCCATGTAGTTGACCACAGTTTGAGTCCCGGATCCGGTAGCTTAAACTCACCCCGGGCGCCTGTGCATGCATGTCCAAGATCCCTAGAGGAGAAGGGAGGAGAAGGGATCGTGGCGTGGCCATCCCCCCGGGGGGGTGATTTCTCGCTTTCTGTCTCTCTGTCTCTGTGGTGAGTGCATGCGCCCTATAGTGAAAAACCTCTCCAAAAAAAAAAAAAAAAAAAGAATATTATTAATTTATTTACTTTTCTAATCTATACATTTTTACTTTAATCTGTATGTCTTTCGTCTTGCAATTTAAAAACTAATATTCATTTACAATTTTTTTTTCTTTATTAGATGGCCATTTAGGTTAAATTTTTTCTCTAAGAGTTAATATGTCCTTTCTAATTAGCCACATTTTTGTTTTCAAAGCTTGCTATGTCTTAACTATGGCCCACACAACTGCCACTCATTGAATTAGTCTTCATGTCCTGGTTAATTCCTCTGGTGCTGCATATCCTTGTCTACTACATACCTTATTATAGAAGATCTGACCTTCTAGGTCTCTGAAGTACTTAATTCAACACTTTATCATTAAAACACGGTTCCATATACCATAGGTAGAATAGTAGCTTGTACTCTAAATATCTCCTATGGTTTATGAGACTCCTTCCTTGGCACCGAAGGGTTCCTTTGCCTGTGTCCTTAGAAATATAATAGTAAATAATCCACCGGAAATCGCCTATTGACCTTCCTTTACATCAAGGGCACACCCCCCCCCCCACCCCCATGTGAATCTAATTGCTGGCTGCTTTTACAATGGGGAGAGAAGTACAGTTCTGATTTTTATAATTCCTTCTTTTTTTTCTTTGCAGAGGTTTTTGCTATAGGGCGCCTGCACTTGCCAGAGTCAGAGAGAGAGAGGCAGAGAGACAGAAAGCAAGAAATCACCCCCCCAGGGGGGATGGCCATGCTGCAATCCCTTCTCCTCCGTTCTCCTCTTGGGATCTTGGCCACGCACGCAGACGTGCCCAGCATGAGTTTTAAGCCACCAGGTCCGGGACGTGAACTGCGGTCGACTACATGGGAGTCCAGCGACATAGCCATTACGCTAACTGCTGGTCCCCTGATTTTTATAATTCTTCAGGATTAATCTTTCCCTAAAGGATTCATTTTAATTTTTCTTGTTCTTTTTTTCTTTTTTTTAATTTTGCTAGTGGGCATGTGTGCTAACTGGAGAGAGACAGAGACAAATAGATGGACACAGAAGGAGAAAACCTACACCCCCCCCCCCAGTGGAAAGCGGTCAGGTCACAATCCCTTCTCTCTATCTCTGTTCAGAACTTTGGGGTGTGCACATACACATGCCCAGACTGTTTCTCAAGCTGATGGGTCTGGCTCGCAAACCTCCACAGTCAGCCATGTGGAATCCAGCCGCCTTCACCACCACCACTGGCTGGCCTTTGTTTTGTTTACTTTCGATATGGCAGAATTAAGTGTGATTTCTGGCATTTGGGGGTGAGAAATAATGGGTACAAAATGAATAAAGCAGACTGACCCCATAACCTGTGGTTAAGGGAGCCAGATCCCTCATGCTCAATTGTATGGTTCAAATTCTGGCCCTAGAGGCTTGAAAAACACACCAGGTGCCCATGCATGTGTGTCCCAAATTCCAAAAGGATGGAGAAGGGATTGTGGCATGACCATGCTTCTTTGGTTGGGGTAGAGGGGATGCTTTTTCCCTCTTTCTCTGGTGAGTGCATATTCCCTCTAGTAATTAAAAAAATGAAAATGGATTATTTTATAGGACTTACAAATGAACAAAAGCACACTAACAATTCTTAAATACATACTCTTACTCCTTTTATAGTGCATAGCTTGGGAGTCAGCGAGGAACTACAAAGTAAACTAGAAGATGTTGTGATTGACAGGAATCTCCTAATTCTTGGAAAAATTCTGGGCGAAGGTAATCAGTTAAAGTAATTCTTTTTTAAAAATGCGGGTTAGTTTAGAGGAATTTTAAAGTATGCGTTTATCAGATAAAATACTATTTTTAACATTTTGAATTATAATACAAAGAGTTCTGTTTCATAATTTAAAATGATGAAGGCCCAATAGCTGCAGTGCACAGATGGCCCCACCTCTTGGGAAGCTGGAGCCACATGGGAGGCCTTGGTTTGGTTCAGGGACCAATCTGAGTGCCCTAGGTACAGTTGCACACACCTGTAATCCCACCTAACTAACTGGTGGCTGGGGCAAGAGGACCATGGCATGGAAGCATGGCAAGACCCTGTCAAAAAAATACCTCTCTCTGTCTCTGCCTTTTCCTTTTGAAATTCAACTTCGGTATATGAAAAGGGCCTTCATTGTGCCTGGCACATATAGTAGGCCTCAAAACTATTAATTCCCTTCCTTCATTAAAAAACATGTGATACATGGGGTTGTACAATGGCGCCGTGGTAAAACATGATGCCCTCCGGGGCTGATCCCCATGGAAGGATCCACGTCTGCTTTCTAGGGCTTCCCTGAGTCTTAGGGCCTGCCCATTATCCAGGGCTGGCCAAGGCTAGTGGTTAATCATGGCGTCAAGACCCTGTTGGCTGTGACAGTCTCTCTGTCTCTGTCTCTCTTGCTCATGGAGGAAATAAATAATTAAATGTAAAAAAAGCATACAATTCATTAATCATTTCCTATGTACTTTAAATTTATTCCTCTCATTTTTATGATCTCGCCATCTTCCTAATTAGTTAAATAGGAACAAAGGTGCAATTACATATTTAATTAGTTAAATTGTTCTTAGGAAGAATGATAATGGTATTAAAAGTTTATCCTTTTGTGGGGCTAAGGGTGTCAGATCCCACGTGACCAGTCGTGCTGTTCAAGTCCCAGCCTTGTTGGAAAACACACTGGGCACATGTGGGTGTATGCTCTCAAATCCTGAGAGGATGGAGAAATGGAGGAGAAGGGACTGCAGCATGACTATTCTCCCCCCCTCTCTCTCTTTCTCTCTTTCTCTGTCTCTCTCTGGTGAGCATAGGTACTCTCTGGCAAATTAAAGAAAAAAAGAGTTTATGCTTTTTGAACTTCAAGGATATTTTCCATGTTCTCTTGCAAATGATTAGTTGTGATGCTTCGCAAAGGGATGAGCTAAGCGTAGTCTGAAACTGCCCGCTTGGTGACACACAGTCTAGAGCACGGCATGTACCCCTTGTGAGTGTGGGTGGCCTGGAGGATCCCAGGCTGCCTGCAGGTGGGTAGCTGTTGGCCCACATAGAAACGGCAGCTCTGGCACAATCGCAGTCTCTTGGCTCAGGAGATTTTGCATGATGTCCTTACAGATGGTATTTTACTTTGCAGGAGAGTTTGGGTCAGTCATGGAAGGAAATCTTAAACAGCCAGATGGAAGCTCTCAGAAAGTGGCAGTGAAGACCATGAAGTGTGAGTTATCCTGGTTACACCCATTCTTCGGGGGTGAGCAGTTGCTTCTGTATTGGGTGCTCCATGAGGCCAGGGAAGGCACTAAGATGTGATCTTAGTGTCCGACGGGGCAGAAAGCACTGGAGAATGCTGGTCGCCAAGGGGGAGTAGCTACAATGAGCTCTTCATGCATTACGAACGTTGTACAGTCAAGGCACTACCCTCTGTTACTGTAATTCTCTCTAGTTCTCTCTCTCTTTCTCTCTCTTTCTCTCTCATCTAGTAGAGCTATTGCCTCCCAAGTCAGCCATGAATTTCTGAAGCAGAAGAATCTGGTGGCTGCATCTGACCCCGGGAGTTGGTCTGGTGATCTGTCTAGCTTGGCGAGGCCACTTCCTCATTGGAGGGAGGTTGCATGGTTCTTGGGAAGCTGTGGGCTGCTTGGCAAGTAAGTTTCCCAGAGAAAGGAGAAATATTCTTTTGTCAAAGGCATAAAAAGAACTGCTATCACAAACAGGAACCGCCAAGCAAGCCAAGAGGAGGGGCTTGTATATCATAGGAAAGAATCTGCTTTTATCCTGCAAGAAGTAGAGCTTTATTACAAGGGGACTTCAGAAAGATTGTGGAGGGGCAGGTGGTGGTGCAGTGATGGTGCCACTACCCCCATATGAACAGGTTATGGGTTCACATCTCAGGACCTCCCTGAGTGTGCAGTCTAGGTGGCTGAGACTGGGGGTAATTCGTAGTATGAGGACCCTATTGGGGGTACCTGTCTATTTCTCATGGAAGGAAAAAAAAATTAAACAAGTTCATGGGAAAAAGATATTAAAGTACAAATTTATTATTTTGGTACAACAAACTTTGAAATTAATGCGTAGCTTTTAAATCACATTTTCTATGATATTTTTGAAGACCCCTTTATGAGAGTCTTCAGCAAGTAAGGAGCAGAGCAGGTTACACTCTAGACTAAAGTTCATGTTGGTAGCTCTGGGGAGGAGAATGAATTGCAACACTGGGGCAGAATAAGAGCATTTCCTGGCTGGGCTGGCCCCATAGCACAGAGATTAGGCATTGCACAAAGGAAGCCAGATTCCACATAGTCAACCAGGGTTTGAGTCCCAGCCTCATTGGCTTGGAAAGCACACTAGGTATGTGCATGTGGGCCCAGGACCCTGATGGCTTGGGGGATTGAAGAAGAGGCTGCCGCATGACCAGGTCCTGTTTTGGGCTTTTCTTCTCTTTTTCTCTCTCTCTCTCTGTCTCCCTCCATTAATCTCACATGCCCTCTGGCATTACAAACAAAGGAAAGAAAGATAGCGTTTTCTTCCATATCCATCTAGATAGTGTGTTTCTGGGCTGGATCCATATTTGGTTTTTTAGGTGTCCCCCTGGTCATGGCGCATCACTTGGGCACCCAGAAAGTAGAACATGACCCCCTGGCACTTTTTTTTTTCTTTTTTTTGGAGAAGTTTTTGCTATAGGGCACATGCGCTCACCAGACAGAGAGAGACAGAGAGACAGAAAGCAAGAAATTACCCCCTGGGGGGATGGCCACGCCGCAGTCCCTTCTCCATTCTCCTCTTGGGATCTTGGGCACGCACGCACACGCACCCGGTGTGAGTTTAAGCCACCGGGTCCAGGACTCGAGCCGCAGTCGACTGCGTGGGAGTCCAGCGACAGCCATTACACTAACTGCTGGTCCCGACCCCCTGGCACTTTAACTGCAGTCCTCATCACAATTCATATGCATGGAGCTTATTTGGTGCTCAGTTTGTTACTATTTTTTATCTTACTTCCTGATTAAGCCCCTGCACATGTTCAATTCTATTATTGGTCAAGATGTAAAATAAAATGGTTTCTACCTGAATTTTTTTCTTTTTTTTTAAAAAATTATTTCTATTTATTTATTTATTTATTTATTTATTTAAAATTTGGCCAGAGAGACAGTGAGAGAGAGAGAGAGGGGGAGGGAAAGTGAGAAAGCAAGCTGCCGGGTTTGGGACTCAAACCGCGGTCAGCCATGTGAGAGTCCAGCACCTATAACCACTACGCCACCTGCTGGTCCCCTAAATGGTTTTCTTTTAAAAGATTTTTGCTATAGGGTATGTAAGCTCACCAGAGAGACAGAAAGCGTGAAATCCCCACCCCGCCCCATGGGGGGACACCACAGTCCCTTCTCCACCATTTTCCTCTCAGAATGTTGGGCACACACATATACACACCTGGTATGAGTTTCAAGCTATTGGGTCTGGGACTTCAACCACAGTTGACCATGTGGGAGTCTGGTGCTTTAACCACTATGCCATCTGCTGGTCCCATCTACCTAAAATTTAAATCTACCGTTTACTGGGCATTAAAACAAGTTATACTATAAGCACATACTGAGACTCTTAAGCCAAAATTAGAGGCTGAAGTTTTAATTCAGTTGTAGAAAGGAACCAGAAAAACTAGCAAGTCACATGGGCCAGTGCTTTTTGCTTTTTGTTACTGTAATAGCTAATACTTGTGTAACACTCACTGTGAGCCCGAGGACATTGCAGTTATTCCTGCATTTCATCAGTCCAACAGGAATAGAAAATCATAACTAGGAAGGAGGATCAAGAATAACCCCCAGAAACTACGCACCAGAGCTAAGCATGGTGTGGAGCCACAGTGCGCCATTCCTGCCTCCTAACTACTTCTGTAGGAAGTCCTTCCATTATCCCCAAGAATGGTCTCTGGTCTCAAAATCCCCAGGCTCATCCTTATTTGTCTGAGTTGGTCCCTTGCAGAAGGGTTTACAGGCAGAACCTCTGCACCTCGGTTCTACCCACTTGATGATTTGCAGCAAAAGGAATATGGGAAGGCAAAGTTAGCAGACATTTTGCAGGTGTATAATTCTTTAAAACTTTCCTAAGTTTGCTTTAATAGAAAGAAGATTAATAGATATAGTATTATCTATAGGGTGGTACAGACACTGTGTTGGATGCTCTTGTTGTGATTTAAACACTATTATAGCAAGTTCTGGGCTAGCTTGGCTTAGAAATGAACTGCTCAGGGGACCAGTAGGTGGCGTGGTGGTTAAGGTACTGGACACTCCCACATGGCCGACTATGGTTTGAGTCCCAGACCTGGTGACTTCCTTTCTCACTTCCCTCTATCTCTCTCTCTCCGTGTGCCTCTCTGGTTAAAGTAAAATAAATGAAGGAATAAATAAAATTAAAATAAATAATTAAAAAAAAGAAACGAACTGCTCAGTTGGTGCTGGGTTCATGTGGCAGATTGCAGGTTCAGTTCCTGGACATAGGAAGTTGTCATGATCCTGGCTGGCTGGGAGGGCTTGGGGCAGTGACTGAGGCATGAAACCATATTGAAGGTGCTTATCTGTCTGTCTTACTCTTTATGTCTCTTGCTCTCATGAGAAAAATAAATAAACTTTAAAAAGATAAATTTAAAAAAAAAGCAAATTCCCTAAGGCAAACCTGGCTTTATGTTTTGTTCATTTTTAAAAACTGTGATAAAATATACATAACATAAAATTTACCTCCATCATTTTTAATTATTTATTTTATTTAATTTATTATTTTTTTCCCCTTCATTTGCCACAGGGCCTGTGCACTCACCAGAGACAGACGCAGCGCCTTAACCACTATGCCACCTGCTGGTCCCCTCCTTAATCATTTGTAAAGTAGAGATCAGTGGCTCGAAGCACATTCAAATTGTTGAGCAACCATCACCACCATCCGGCTCCTGAACTTTCATCTCATAGAACTCTGTACCCAGTGAATACATTAAATACCAACTCCCCATTATTCATTCCCCCAGCCCCTGGCAGCCACCATTTTGCCTCTGTGAATTTGACTTCTCTGGCTACTGTACTGACGCCCATGTGAGGCATGTATATAAGGAACTCCTGTAGCCTTTGTCCTTTTGTGACCAGCATAGCTCACTTAGCCCGATACAGAATTTTACATCTCTCTTAAGTTGCTTTAATCCCAAAAACTTGATATGAAAGTTCATCCAGCTCACAAAGCATGATTGAGCAACCAGACTTGAAAAACACATGCAGATTAAAAGGGAGAGGCATGGTGGTCTCTCAGAAATAATTGCAACAAATCAGTGGGAACTGATTTTAGTTTTTGGTGTGTGTTTTGCTTTTTATTAGTAGACTTTAATTTTTAGAGTAGTTTTAACTTACGGAACAATTGGGCAGAGACTCCCAGGTGTCCCTCCTCTTCCTTTCCCACCCTATTAACATCTTGCAGTAGTGTGGTATATTTTTTTGGCCACTGATGAACAATTATTGACAACATTATTTTTAATTGCCAGAGGATATGCATACTCTCCAGAGAGACAGAGAGAGAGGGGGAGAAGGAGAAAGCACACCCTAGGGGAGCATGGTCACATCGCAGTCTCTCCTACATTTCTCCATCTTGTTGAGGTTTGCGGCATATGTTTTACAAGCCAATGGGGCCAGGATTTAAAAAGTGGTCGTCCATGTGGGATCCAACTCACTTAACTAGGCTATGGAGCTGGCCCATTGACAACAAGTTTTTTAAAAATAATATTTATTTATTTAATTCCATTTGTAATTATTATTATTTTTTATTTGAACAGAGACAGAGAAAGGGAAAGTGGGAAAGCAAGCTGCCAGGTCCAGGACTCAAACTACAGTCGGCCATGTGGGAATCCAGTGCTCTTAACTACCACATCACCTGCCAACCCTGACAACATTTTTATTACTTGAAGTTTATAGTTTATTCTTGGTTTGGTACAATTCTATGGGTTTTGAAACATGTATAAGGTCATCTGTTCACTATTACAGCTTCATTCAGAATACTGAATTGTCAGAAAAGTCATAATGTGTTTTTTCTGTTTTTCTATGCAAAATTGTGTCATGACTTTTCCGACGGCCCAATAGTTTCATGGCCCTAAAAATCCCCCGTACTTCACCTCTTCATCCCTCCCTTCTCCTCTTCTCTGCCCCCAGCCTCTGGTAACCCCTCATTTACTCTCCCTGCCTTTCTACCTTTTCTTGCCTGCAGTTTCAGGGAGTAAATATAGTAATAATGAAAATAGTAATAATAGTCAAAACGAGTTTTCATTTCTTAGACACTGACGGGTTCAGGGAGGGTGAATGATCTCGGTTGCCCGCCCCCTCTTACCTGAGTTATTGCTCATGGCTTCTGTATGCAGTGCCCTCCACAATGTTTAACATTTTCTGTCTTTTCCTTTAGTGGACAACTTTTCACAGCGGGAGATCGAAGAGTTTCTCAGTGAGGCAGCATGCATGAAGGACTTCAGCCACCCAAATGTCATCCGACTTCTAGGTACCTCAGGGAAATGCAGGACTGGGTGACAAAAGAGATTCAGCTGATCCACTCTGTGGCAGAGGCAAAGGGAAAAAAAAAATCTCAGGTGCAGAGAAGTTCACACTCTGTATATCCCAGAAGTACCAAGATGTCTCCTGTGGTTGTTTAAATGTAATTCACAAAGTTCACAGAAAAATGGATTGGGGTATAATTTTCTTTTGGTGCAAAATTTTGAAACCCATCTATAGTTTTTTCTTCATCATACATATTTTCCATGACCTTTTGAAGAGTCCACCTATATTTTCTGAGGCTAATAGTAAAACTGAGTTCTCATTTCTTTTTTTTTTTAATTATTTTTCATTTAACTTTTTTTATTTTACCTTGACCAGAGAAGGACAGAGTGAGAGAGGGAGATAGTGAGAAAGCAAGCCACCAGGTCCAGGACTCAAACCACGGTCGGCCATGTGGGAGTCCAGCACCCTTAACCACCAAACCACCTGCTAGCCCCAGAAAGCAAGAAATCACCCCCCAGGGGGGATGGCCACGCTGCAATCCCTTCTCCTCCATTCTCCTCTCGAAATCTTGGGCATGCACGCACACACGCCCAGCGTGAGTTTAAGTCACCGGGTCCAGGACTCGAACCGTGGTCAACTACATGGGTATCCAACGACATAGCCATTATGCTAACTGCTGGTCAGTTTTCATTTCTTAGACACTGATGGGTTCAGGGATGGTTACACTGTCCACAGAATTCTCAGATACTGTGAATTATTAATAAAATAGCTCCCAGTTACTCAAGGCAAGACACAAGAGCCAGGAATGTTATAATTTTTACTGATTTAAGGTTATCCATGAACCAGGTACCAGTGGGGGAAAGCTGTGAAATAGGCAATTCCATAGTTCACTTTTTTTTTTTTTTGGAGAGGTTTTTCGCTATAGGGCGCGTGCGCTCGCCAGACAGACAGACAGAGACATAGAGACAGAAAGTGAGAAATCACCCCCCAGGGGGGATGGTCACGCCGCAATCCCTTCTCCTCCATTCTCCTCTCGGGATCTTGGGCACGCACGCACACGCGCCCGGCCTGAGTTGTAAGCCACCGGGTCCGAGACGCGAACCGCGGTCGACTACGTGGGAGTCCAGCGACATAGCCATTACGCTAACTGCTGGTTCCCCATAGTTCACTTTTTAAAAAATTTTTATTTACCTAGTTATGTATTTTAATTTAACCAGAGAGAGGCAAGGAGGAAGTGAGAAAGCAAGCCACCCGGTCTAGGATTCGAACCCTAGTCAGCCATACAGGACTCTGACGCCCCAACCACTATGCCACCTGCTGGCCCCTAGATCACTTTTAAGAAATAATTTGTTAACAAAAGTGCCAGTTCGTTTTGTTTTATGATCATGGTACATTGACAGTTTCATGGAACATGACTTAACAATTCCACGAAATACAATTATGTTAAATCATGTTTCACTGAATGTGCCTTAACATGATTTGGTTTTGCAGTTCTCTTAGCTGAAAAATGCCAAAGAGGAGATCAAATATTCCTGTATGCTATGTAAGCAACACTGTTCGAGAGAGAAGAGCAACCTCGAAATAATTGAGTTTTCTGCTGACCTTTTTTTTTTTTTTACTGTCCTGTGGCTAGATACATGATAAATTCTTCCAGCTTCTTTGAAAGTTTTGTACAATTGACATTGCAGAGAAATGTGAAAACTAATATTTGAATACAAAATTATGTCAAAGAGACGACTGTCATTGATCGGTAGCTACTGGCTTTGACAGACTGTGAGAACAATTGTACTTTGTAACTGCACCAAGGAGTTCAAGGAATTTGCAGGGCCAGGATCAGGTGACCAGCTCTAGCTCTCAGTGGTATTGTATCTTCTCATGTAATTGTTAGAGCTCTGGGATGTGGGTTTTACCTACAGACCTGCAAAATTCTTTTAATAGTGTTAAGCATTTGGTTGTAACAAACGTCTTCACATACGTATTTAACTGTCCCATGAAACTAGTTTGCCCTTGAATCCTAACGAAGTCATTACCTCTCAGACTCAGTGTAACAAAAACTCCTAAGTTTCTAGATGGCTCTACTTGTTACACATCGATGTTTGAGAACTCTCCTATGAGGATTAGCATGAATGTGAAAGAAAAAATAGTACCGAGCAGTGGACCCTGTGTGTGTTCTATACTTTAGAACTGAGTATGAGTTAGGAGCTTTGGCTTTTTGTTAAACGATTAACTTGGTAACATATGGTTTCGCTTTGCCCATGGTCTCAGTGCTGTTCTGGTCACACATAACTGGTGTTATGGTTTTAATTTCAGGTGTATGTATAGAAATGAGCTCTCAAGGCATTCCAAAGCCCATGGTGATTTTGCCCTTCATGAAGTATGGGGATCTGCACACTTACCTGCTTTACTCCCGGCTGGATACAGGACCAAAGGTAACAACCTACTGGCATTGCCTCTGGACAGTTCTCAGGATGTAGGTTACCGAGCTAGTACAATCCCAGAGTCTACCCTCAAAAATGAAGGGGGAGGGGCCAGTAGGTGGCGTGTGGTGGTTCAAGCACTGGTCTCCCACATGGTCAACTGCAGTTTGACTCCTGGGCCTCACAGCTTGCTTCTTCACTTTCCCTCTCTCTTCTCCATCGCTCTCTGGGGAGCACGTGCCCTCTTGGAAATTGAAAAATAGTAATTATAATTCAAATGAATAATTCTTTTAGAAAATGTGTAGGGAAAAGAGTGAACAGGAAGCCTACCTGCAGTGATACGTGTTGTTAGGACACAGGCCGGGTCATGTGGGAGTCCTGAGTTTAATTTCTGGCCAGACATGAGCCAGGCATGGTGGTGTGTACCTGTAGTCCCAGCTACTGGGAGGCTGAGGCAGGAGGGTTGCAAGTTTGAGGTTGGCCTGGGCAGCAAAGTAAGACTCTTTCTAAAAGGGCGAGGTATGGTAGCTTGAGCCTATGATTCCATCTACATGGGAGGCTGAGGCGGGAGGATTACAACATAGCCAGGCCTAGTCCTAAAATAAAAGAGGGAAGGAGAGAACATTGACCTTTGTTCAACTCACTGTGGGCCCAAGGCTTGAAATGTGGCATTGGTCCTTGCAAATATTATTATTCCTGCCTCATGGCAGGAGGAAGCAGCTGGGCCCTCCTAAAAGAAATTTTACAGGCCTAGCTGGTGGCATGATGGTTAAGGTGGCGTGGCTGGCTGTGTGGTGTGAGTCCTAGACCCAGAAGCTTGAAAAACACACCAGCTAGATGTCCATGTGTGCTCATCATCCCCAGAGGAGGGGAGAAGGAATTGCTGTGTGTTCATCCCTCTTGGGGGATACTTTCTCAGTTTCTCCTTCTCTCTCTGTTTCTGGGAAGTACACATACCCGATAGCCAAAATTAAAAGAAAGAAACTGAAGAAATTATACAGAGTTTGTGGATTTCATGGATTTCATCCTTTGAAGAGGTGTGCCTATTTTTTTAATGAATAAATACTTTTATGATAATCTGTTAAGATGAGTCACAGTCAGATATGGTAAGCCAAGAGGTTCTCACAACTGATGTTCTCTAAAATGTCTGTAACATTTACTCCTGGTGTTGACTTAACAGGCCTGAGGGCCATGAAGCGCTGGTCATTTGGAATGCAGCTGTACAGGTAGTGAGGGATCACCTAGGGAATTGAGGACCACAGAATAAGAGGCTTGTGCTCTTGAGAGTTCATTTTTGCTATTGACTTTAAAGTTTGTAGAGTTAGGGCATCATTATCATCGGGGCCATTGTGTCCTTCAATGCTGGGCCACCTTATCTGAAACAAAAAAAATATATGGGTTCAGCATCACTATTCTGAAAATCCAAAATCCAAAGTGTTCCAAAATTCAAAACTTTTTGAGTCCTGACATGATACCATAGTGGAAATTCCACAAAATTCCTCACTGACCTCATGTGATGGGTCACAGTCGAAACACTGCCATATATAATTATTGTATAAAATTGTCTCCAGAGGGCCAGCAGGTGGCGTAGTGGTTAGAGGCACTGGATTCCCACATGGCCAACCACAGTTCAGGTCCCAGACCTGGTCGCTTGCTTTCTCACTTTCCCTTTGTCTCTGTCTCTTTCTCTCTGATCAAATTAAAAAATAATTAATAATAACAAATGAAATTAAATAAATAATCACCAGGTTATATGGATAAAGTGTATATGAAATGTAAGTGAATATTGTGTTTAGACTTCGGCCATCTTCCCAAGATATCTCATTATGTATATGCAAATATTCCAAAATCTGCAACACAAATGTTCTGGTCCTGAGCATTTCAGACAAGGGATGCTCAACTCATCTGTCCTTCTGCTGTGTCTCCTGTGGACAGACCCATGGACTGTGAGCTGAGGGGTGAGTTGTGTCCTGCCTGTGTGCCCGCTGAGCCATCTATTCGTCCCACCCTTCACTTGCCTTCTCTGCCTGTTGGAGAAGGCGGTAGTCCTGCAGGCTCTGGGGCACACCTGCAGAGCCAGGGTGGGGCTGGCCTCTGTCAATAGTCATCTAATATTAGGACAGAAGTCCTTCAAGCCAGCACTGCCCTGGGTCACTGCTACTAAAAGCACAAGCCCTGACCTGGCCACAGTGGCATAAGGGGTTGGGCTACATGGGAGGCCCAGGTTTGGTTCTGGAACTTACCTAAAAACAAGCTGAGGGGAACCAGCAGTTAGCATAATGGCTATGTCGCTGGACTCCCACGTAGTCGACCGCGGTTCACGTCCCGGACCCGGTGGCTTAAAACTCACGCCGGGCGCGTGTGCGTGCGTGCCCAAGATCCCGAGAGGAGAATGAAGGAGAAGGGATTGCTGCGTGACCATCCCCCCTGGGGGGTGATTTCTCGCTTTCTGTCTCTATGTCTCTCTCTGTCTGGTGAGCGCACGTGCCCTATAGCGAAAAAACCTCTCAAAAAAAAAAAAAAAAACAAGCTGAGGATGGTAGTGCTCGCCTATAACTCTCACTAACTAGGAGCTTGGGGCAGCAAAACCATGACATGGCAAGCCCTATCAGAAATACCTGTGCCGGGAACCAGCAGTTAGCGTAATGGCTATGTCGCTGGACTCCCACATAGTCGACCGCGGTTCGCGTCTCGGACCCGGTGGCTTACAACTCACGCCGGGCGCGTGTGCGTGCGTGCCCGAGAGGAGAATGGAGGAGAAGGGATTGCGGCGTGACCATCCCCCCTGGGGGGTGATTTCTCGCTTTCTGTCTCTATGTCTCTCTCTGTCTGTCTGGCGAGCGCACGCGCCCTATAGCGAAAAACCTCTAAAAAAAAAAAAAAAAAAAAAAAATACCTGTGCCTGGGACCAGCAGTTAGCGTAATGGCTATGTCGCTGGACTCCCACATAGTTAACTGCAGTTCGCGTCCCGGACCCAATGCTTAAAACTCATGCCAGGTGTGTGTGCATGCGTGCCCAAGATCCCGAGAGGAGAATGGAGGAGAAGGGATTGTGGCATGGCCATCCCCCCTGGGGGGTGATTTCTCGCTTTCTGTCTCTCTGTCTCTGTCTGTCTGGCGAGCTCACGCGCCCTATAGCAAAAACCTCTTCAAAAAAAAAAAAAAAATACCTGTGCCTCGGAAGCCAGATGGTGGTACAGGGTAAAATCCAATGCTCAGTGAGGTCGATCCACACAGGATGGTTCAGATTCATGCCTGCAGACCTCCCTGGGTACCCATAAGAAGGCCCCTCAGTCAGGGCTGCTCAGGCGGGGGGATCACAGTGTCAGCATCTTGGTGGGGGTACTGTTTCTCTGTCTCTGTCTTTCTCTCTCTCTCTCTCTGAAGCAGCAGACTTTTTTGAAGAATATCTCTATTTCTCTATTTCCTTCTCTCCTCCTCTGCCCCCTCACTCTCATTAAACTAGTAAAAAAAGAAAGAAAGCCAGCCAGCCAGCCTGGGTCCCAGAAGGAACCCCTCAGTCTATTCCTCGGCATTCTCTGACATGCTCCCTGCTCTGTTCCGTTAACAGCAGGACTCTCTAATGAGTAAAATAAGAAACATCTGTTTCTTTCACATCTGTGGCAGCTCCTGGGAAGAATTCTTGCTGCTTACACAGTTTTTTTTTTTTTTTTTTAATATTAATTCACTACATTCATTCACTGAGCATCATCACACCATACAAAATGTGATTTCCCATCCAAAATACACTGCATAGTGGCGTAATCATACATGTTATCATCAACAAGTAATTTTCCATTTCTCGTTTCATATATATATGTGTGTGTGTGTGTGTGTGTGTGTGCACACGCGCATGTGTGTGTGTATTGCCCCCCTATTTCTCACCCTCTGCCATTTCCCACCCTCCTCCCACACTGTCTCTGGTGTCTATAGTTGCTTTCCATTCCTTCCCCTGCACACACATTTTATTGATTCACAAAATATCTTAATTAATCTAACTTCTTTCAATAGCAAGTTCAGCTATTACATACATACCTGTGAACACACGTCTGACTTTAGGCATGAAACTCTGAGTAGAATGAATATAATATAAAGTAGCACCTAGCTGATGCTATATAGCTTACTGCAATCATTAAGTAGATATTTGTAAATATATCTTTTAATTTCAAGAAAAGCAGTTTTAGCTTTAATAAATCAAAATTTTAAAAAAAAATGCTAAGAGAGCATTGCTTAAAATTTAAAGCCAGAAAACAGGTTGGGATTCTGTTCAAATAGTAGGTACATGAATCTATCAGCAGCTTAAGAGAAGACAAAAATCCTTAAATCTGGAAAACAAAGCACAGAAGAAAATCAGCAATGTTTTAGTCAAAAGTCATAAGATTCTATTTCACCAGTTCAGTCTCAAATATTTAATCTATCTTCTGTTGTGGTCCAATCTTCCTGTTTAAATTCTGGATATAACATATAACTCCAGATTTGTCTCTACCATTAAGTTGGTCATTTTCTCAGTTGTTATTGAACTCTTATTTCTATGTGTCTGTATTTAGCTTTCCCCGTATAGCACTCCCATCAAAACTTCTTGGAGAGTTGGTCTAGTGTTGGTAAATTCTTTTAGGTTTTGTTTATCTGAGAATGTTCTTGTCTTTTCTTTCCATATGAAGTATAATCCTTCCGGGTACAGTATTCTTGGTTGAAATTGTTTTTCCCTTAGGACTTTGAATTTATTTTCACATTCTTTCCTTGCTCACATTGTTTCCAATGAGAGGTCTGCTGTTAGCCTAATGGGATATTCTTTGTAGGTAACTTGATGTTTCTCTCTTGCCAATCTCAGTATCTTGTCTTTGTCTGTGGTTTTGGTCATTCTGGCTATAATGTGTCTTGGAAAAGATCTTAGGTTGGTTCTATTTGGGGCCCTTTGTATTTCTTGGGATGAGATCTTTGAATGCCTCTCTAGGTTTGGAAAGTTTTTTTGCAGGATTTCATGGGATACATTATCAATGCCCTTATGAGTCTCTTCGCCTTCTGGGATGCCTATTATCCGGATGTTTGGACGTTTCATGGTATCTAGTATTTCTCGTATACTACTCTCATTCTTTTGGGCTATTTTCTCAGTCTTCTTGGTGGATTTTTCTAGACCAGTGATTCTGTCTTCTACATCTGAGATTTGATTTTCTGTATGATCTAGCCTGCTTTTAATACTTTCAAGGGAAGTTTTGATTTCCTGTATTACAGCCTTCATCTCTAACAGCTCCATTTGATTCTTTTTTATAGTGCATATTTTCTCTTTCAGATTGTACAAGAACTTCCTCACCTCCTGGAAATCATCGTCTCTTTTCTCCTGTGTATTCTGGAGTTCGTTGTCTCTCTTCTCTTCCATCTCTGTTAGCTTTGTCACTATGAATAATCTAAATTCTCTATCTGACATTTCCATGTGTTCCATTGTACTGTCTGTGGGTGAAGAGGAGTGAAGAGATGCCATGAGGCTCACACAGTTCTTAACAAGAGAAGGCTTTATTAAGTTCATTAATTCATGCAGTCAACAGGTGCTGACTCTGAGTGAAGCACTGGCTCTGGGGACACTGGAAGAAACAGCTTGCCCTGTGGAGCTGACACTGCTGGTGGGTGAGGGAGAACAGGAGTCACTCACTCCCAGGACAGAGGGAGATAACGTGCTGTGGGCACAGAGAGCAGAGTGGCCCCAGTTGCCAAACAGGCCAGGAAGAGCACCCTGTGGAAGCGCACTGGCAGGATGAGTAAGGGATGGCTGGATTGAGCATGTCTGCATCAGTGCACACAGTAGGAACCTTATGGTGGCTTCAGCCAGAAGCTGTGGACTGTGGAGGAGAGTAAACTCAGCTCAAATGTATGCATCGGAAACACCTCTGACGAGCCGTGGGATTCGTGCACGCTACATCCCTGGAGAGATTAGTTCATCCACCATCCATGGGGAGATGTATTCCCCATCCCCCCCAGTTCATTGGTCCCTCGTGTGGGTTGAAGCAGGATGGGGCCTCATTCCCTCTGACAGGCATTGGGGCCTGTCAGGCTGTCTGGGCAGCCTCTTCGTTTTAGGGTCTTCTCTTTCTGTCTTTTTACCATGAAATCATAAGATGCAGAATTAAGTTCTCAGACAGAGGCTGCATGGAGTTGTTTTCTAGCGACGCTGAGAGTGAACTTCGTCCATCTTTCTCCCTTTCATGAGGCTACCTCTGCTCAGAATCACAGAACTTCTCAGGAATCAGTGTGCTCACACTCACAGCATCCCTCAGAAGGGCGGCCACCCTTACCCCAGATCTCTCAGCACAGAGAAACCAGACAGACACACCGCCTCAGACTGAACTGCCCCGACCTCCAGCATGTAGCTCGCAGGTCACAGGTGATGGGTAGAGGAAAAATGAACTGGAATAACAAAAAGCAGTGAGCACAGGGGGAGTCTGCTTAGAAAAATACCAGGCCTCATCCCAAGGGACAAGTCAGTCTGCAGACACAGTCCCTTGTTTAAAACGTTGAGAAGGCAGTTCAAACCGACAGACGCAATGCGAGGCCCAGGTCAGGGTCCGCGCACCCAGGAGCTCCTCTCGTGCCCCGCTGTCCTTTTGGCCCTTTATGCCTGTGGGTGCTGGAGGGGAGGGGATTTGTACTTTGCTTTTTATTTCCTTTTACTGGTTCTGTTCTTGCCAGGGAAGGTCTCAGTGACCTGAATAGGAGAACAAGCCTCTCTCTTTTTTCTAGTCCTGCCCGTGGGCTGCAGGTTCAAAGGTATTCCTGTTCTCTTCCATATGGTTTCTCTTAAGGCTCTCACTAACACCGGGGTTAACCACCGAGACAGGAAATTACTGCCAGTCTCAAAGCCATTATACAATCACCAAGGCTCCTCCAGAGAGGTAAGAGGCCTAATCCAAAGTAGGGAGCCTTTATAGAGATGGCTGAGTTTTTCTCTTTTCTTTTTCCCTTCAAACAAAAGACAGCAGAATGATAAGAAGCCTGGAAAAGAAGAAAAAAGTATCCACAGTTCCCAATATGTCAGCGTGTCAACATTGGCCTCTCATGTTTACCACATCTGCCCAAGGGACAGCAGTGGCTAGCGTTTCTCAGCCGTTTCGTGTGAGCCAGCCTGCGTTTTACTTTTAGAATTTCTTTTCCTTTTTTCTTTTCCTTTCTTTTTTCTTTTTTTTTCAATTTGCTACAGAGCACATACGCTCACCAGAGAGAAAGAAAGTGAGAAAGCAAGACCTTGAACTGAGGTCGGCCATGTGGGAGTCCAGCACCTTAACCACACCCTGCTGGCCCCCCTAGCTGTGCTTTTTTAAGTTCTGTGCATTTCATTTATGATAGAGAGTGTGCACAGCCATGAAAATGGAAGAGAGACAGAGAGAGGGGCTCTGGCGACAAGATGTTATTATGCTGAGATCCCCTTTCCCCAGCCTTCCAACTTGTCAGGATTCAGCATGTTTTGGGGCCGACCTGGAGTCCAAACCCACGGTCAGCCATGTGACTTCCAGCACTGCAGGACAAGACTGTGCCATCTTGTCTGGACCCAGCCTCATTGTGCATGTATTAATGCATGAATGGCACAGTAGCCCGAGGAAGTAGTGACTAACAGGACCTCGGGGGGAGAAACTGAGACACAGAGTGGGCAGTGCTAGATGCAGAAACGGCCCCCTGACCTAGAACCCTGGGCCTTCAGCTCTCCTCTGATCCCGCCACTCTGTACATCCCTCCCTGACAGGGCAACCCCCAGAGAGATCACTGTGAGTAGCTGCACCCCATCTTCTTTATGGATTTTGTTTTTGCCTTGTTTTGTTTTTTAATTTTGCTATAGGACACATGCACTTGCTAGAGAGAGACAGAGTGAGAAATCATCACCCGGGGGATAGCCATGCTGCAGTCTCTTTTCCATTCTCCTCTCAGGATTTTGGGCATGCACACACACGTGCCTGGCATGTTTGCCAAGCCTCTGGGTCCAGGACTTGAACCATAGAGTCAGCCATGTGGGATCCAGCCTTTTGAACCACCACACCACCTGCCTGGCCCTGGATTTTGTTTCTCACTGATGGCTGATCTACTCACATTTAATTTTCTGATATATATAATTTTCCAAATAATTTGGGAAGTGCAATAGGAATTTCATGTTGTTATATAAGAGTGCATTCTGTAGTTTAAAAAAAAAAAGAAAAAAAGGGGACCAGCCATTAGCATAATGGCTATGTCGCTGAACTCCCATGCAGCCTACCGCAGTTCAAGTCCCGGAGTCGGTGGCTTAAAATCACATCAGGCGCATGTGCTTGTGTGCCCAAGATCCTGAGAGAAGAATGGAGGAGAAGGGATTGTGGCATGACCATCCCCCCTGAGGGAGTGATTTCTCACTTTCTATCTCTCTGTCTCTGTCTTTCTGGCAAGTGCACGTGCCCTATAGGAAAAACCTCTCCAATCAATCAATATATATATAGATATATATATATATCTATATATATCTATATATATATATTTTTTTTTTTAAGAAAGAAAAAAAGAATAAAAACACACCGAGCTGTTGGATGGTCAACAATTGTCTATTTTTCTTTTTTTCTTTTTTTTTTTTTTAGAGATATTTTGGGCACGTGCACCAGAAAGACAGAGAGATAGAAAGCAAGAAATCATCCCCGTAGGAGGGATGGCCATGCCACAATCTCTTCTCCTCCATTCTTCACTTGGGATTTTAGGCACACATGCATATGCGCTCAGCATGAGTTTTAAGCTGCCAGGCTCAGGATTTAAAATGCAATCGACTACATGGGAGTCCAGCAACGTAACCATTGTGCCATCTCCTGGTCCCCAACAATTGTCTCTCTTTACTTATGAAACTTAACTCTCCTCATTTTTGTGGACCTCTGTGCAAATATAGTGAGCCTCATATTGGGTATCTTTCTTGAATCTTTGTAGAAGAAAACTAGGTAGACCATTTATATTCTTTCTAAAATATTTCTTAAATTGTCACATAATAAATTGTGCCTCTCTGCCCTTTTCAGCCTATAGTTCTGTGCATTTTCACATAGAGGTTAATGTGCCCATAATCACAGCAAGGATACAGAACAATTCCATCACCCAACAAAACTTCCTCTTTCTACCCATATAGTACCACCTCATACACCTGTGGCTGACCCTGTACCCACAGATCTGTTCTCTAGCTCATTTCTCAAGCCGCTGGATCTAGGACTTGAACTGTGCAGTCAGCCCTGTGTGATCCAGCTTCTTAACCACTACACCACAGGCTGGCCCAGAGTTCTTGATTTCCTTATGTTAAGTTTTTGGGGTTTTTAAAAGAATTGTTTATTTATTATCATTATTTTTCAATTTTGACCAGAGAGAGAGAAAGGGAAAGTGAGAAAGCAAGCCACCTGGTCTGGGACTCAAACCAAGGTCAACCATGTGGCAGTCCAACACCTTAACCACACGCTACTTACTGGTTAAGTTTTGAAAGTTCTTTATATAGTCTAGATAAATTTCTTTTTTCAATATGTGATGTACAAAGATTGTTTACTCAGTTTGTAGCTTATCTTTGCATTAAAAAAAAATGTTGATAAAGTCCAGAGCCAGGTGGTGGCACAGTGGTGATACAGCTAGATCCACAGGGGAGACGGGTTTGCATCCTGGGACTTCCTTGATCACATGGTGCACACATGTGCCCGTGACCCATGGTGACTGAGATAGATTGTTGCATGAGGATCCTGTTAGGGGTCCTTGTCATTGTCTTTCTCTGTGTGTGTCTCTTTTTTTCTCTCATGGAAGAAACTTGGATAAACTTAAAAAAAAACTCTTTTCCAATTTATCAGCTTTTTCTTTTATCAAACATAATTTTGCTACCTTGTCTAAGAACTCTTCTTTTCCTTTTCCAGGTAAAAATTATTTTCTCCTGTTTTCATCTAAAATTGTAATTTTACATGTTACATGTAAGTGTGTGTGATGGTTTTGAGGTTTTTTTTTTTATAGACTTTGAGATTTAGTTCAAGGTTTTGTGTTTTCTTTGCATATAGATGACCAGTAGCATTTGTGAAAGGCCTATCCCTAATCTATTGAATTGCTTTTACACCTTCATGGAAAAGCAATTGGCTGTGTATGTATATATACCACATATGTATACGTATAGATATAAATGTATACATGTATACATATACACGCACATATGTATGTATATTAGAATTATTTAATTTTATTAATTATCATTATTATTTTTTTTCTTTTTTTTTTTTCTTTTTTTGGAGAGGTTTTTGCTATAGGGCGCGTGCGCTCGCCAGACAGACAGAGAGAGACAGAGAGATAGAAAGCAGGAAATCACCCCCCAGGGGGGATGGCCACGCCGCAATCCCTTCTCCTCCATTCTCCTCTCGGGATCTTGGGCACGCACGCACACGCGCCCGGCGTGTTTAAGCCGCCGGGTCCGGGACTCGAACCGCCGTCGACTACGTGGGAGTCCAGCGACATAGCCATTACGCTAACTGCTGATCCCAATTTATCATTATTATTATTTTAATTTGCTATAGGGCACATACACTTACCAGAGAGAGAGAGTGAGAAAGCAAGCCACCAGATCCAGGACAAGAACCACCACTAACCATGTGGAGTCCAGGGCATTAACCGCCATGTCACCTGATGACCCCTTGGCTATACATTTTTGAGCTTTATTCTGTTCTCTTAAACTCTGTGCTCATCCTTTGCCCCACCTCATTGTCTAGATTACTACAGTTTTATTTAAGTCATAAAATCATGTAGTATGATTCCTCTTATTTTATTCTACTTTTTCAGAATTATTTTGGCTAATGGGAACCAGCAGTTAGCGTAATGGCCATGTCGCTGGACTCCCACGTAGTCGACCGTGGTTCGTGTCCCGGACCCAGTGGCTTAAAACTCACACGGGGCGCGTGTGCGTGCGTGCCCAAGATCCTGAGAGGAGAATGGAGGAGAAGGGATTGCGGCGTGACCATCCCCCCGGGGGGTGATTTCTTACTTTCTGTATCTATGTCTCTCTCTGTCTGTCTGGCGAGCGCACGCGCCCTATAGTGAAAAAAACCTCTCCAAAAAAAAAAGAAAGAATTATTTTGGCTATTCTAGTTTTATTGCCCTTACATATAAATTTTACAATCAACTTTTCTGTCTACCCAGAGTTCTGCTATGATCTCATATCGTTTTGAACAAAATAACAAGTGAGGGAAATAGGTACACAGCCTTTTGCTGACTCGGGAATTGTTTCTGTTTGCAAAATTACAAGTTTATCTTCAGGGACAGGAAATAACTTCCAAGTGTTACAAAAAGGAATGTATTTTGTATTTTGATACTTATTAGCCACAGATAAAGATGAAAGACATAAAGTATTATATATGGACAAACTGGAAAATTAGAGCTTTTATTCAAAGCTTTCCTTTGCTGCGTGATCTGTCCATTCCCTGGGACAGAACCTGTTGTTTTTGCTAGTGAACCAAAGCGAGGTCTCTGTGTACACAAAAGCGCTTTTCCAGCAAGGCCTGGGTACTGGGCCCCAACTGCCATTCTGTCATTTGGGAGAACAGCACCCCTGGAGGTGGGCAGGGCAGTCATGCAACCCCAGTTGTCACAGGCTCCTATCACATGTGCTTCAGAGATATGAGCAACCTGCTCTGGAGTTTCAGGGAAAAACAGATTACTAGAGAAATTTAAAAGATGTTTCACATTGCCATCATGATTGGGGTCAAATTATGGGATCTGTAACAGGAAGGATGTAAAACAAAACCCAGCACAAAATGACCTAAAAAAGGAGGTACTGGCTCTCCCGAGATAAAGGCCAGTTCTGTCCTGGGCGACATCACTGAGTGTCTGGAATTGCTCCACCTCTCTGCTCTTCCATCACAGCCAGTGCCCCACATGGTTACGGGGTGGCAGCAACTCTTCCAGGCATTGCATCCTCACACATCAGCCTCTGGACACAAAAGAGAGAAACCTGTCTTTCGTCTCTTCTGTTTCTCTCCTTCCTTCCTAGAACAGTATTTTTGTTGCTTGCTCATTTTAACAGATTTATTGAACAAACAAACAAACAAACAAAAAATACAGGGGCCAGCAGGTGATGTGGTGGTTAAGGCACTGGACTCCCATGTGGTTGACAATGGCTCGAGTCCTGAACATGGCAGCTTGCTTTCTCTCTCTCTCTGCCTCTCTCATCAAATTGAATAATAACAATAATAATAAATGAAATTAAATAAATCATTCTTTAAAAAGAAAAAACACTGTAGGGACCAGCAATTAGTGTAATGGCTATGTATGGCCACGTAGTCAACCGCGGTTCGAGTCCCGGACCCGGTGGCTTAAAACTCACGCCGGGCACGTGTGCGTGCGTGCCCAAGATCCCGAGAGGAGAATGAGGAGAAGGGATTGCGGTGTGGCCATCCCCCCTGGGAGGTGATTTCTCACTTTCTATCTCTCTGTCTCTCTCTGTCTGGCGAGTGCATGCGCCCTATAGCAAAAACCTCTCCAAAAAAAAAAAAAAACACTGTGAATCCAAAGTCATAAAGATTTGCTGCATGTTTTCTTCCCTTTTTTTTGAGAGATTTTTGCTATAGCGCACGTGTGCTTGCCAGAGAGACAGAGAGATAGAAAGTGAGAAATCAGTCCCGGGGGAATGGCCACACCACAATCCCTTCTCCATTCTCCTCTCAGGATTTTGGGCATGCACACACACGTACCTATGGAGAGCAGCTGGTCTGAAAACATGTGATGAAAACATGTGGCCTATAGACACATGTAGAAACATGCTTAAGCTACTCAAGCAGGGCTCTTGAGAAGCATTTACATACGAAAACCGTATCTGCCTGCTGTCAGTGGTTGTCTTCCTGTTGTTGTTGATACCCAGTACCTGATACTGCCCAGTATCTGGCTAAAGGAAGTCACATACATTTATTAGATTGCCCCCCCAAAAAATCAGAGAAATTATATGGCGCCAGTCATTTCCACATCTTCAGATGATTTACATTAAAAAACAACTGGCTTTGCATTCCACTTCCTTTTCCCCTATTCCCTTTGCATCCCATTTTCCCCTTCCCCCATTTTCTGCCCCTTGAGAGAATAAACCTGAGGTTGGTTCTGTTCACAACTTCTCCATCAAAGAAGCTGTGCCCACCCAGTCCTCACTTTTCTATACCTGTATGTCTTCGTGTATTTGTTATTGCATCTATTTCTAATCCACAGCCTTCCCCACTCAGATTGGCCACGCTGCAATCCCTTCTCTTCCATTTTCCTCTCAGTATCTTGGGCACGCACGCACACGCACCTGGCGTGAGTTTAAGCCAACAGGTCTGGGACTCAAACTACGGTCGACTACATGGGAGTCCAGCAACATAGCCATTACGCCAACTGCTGGTCCAGATCCATCTTTAAAAAAAAAAAAAAAATTTAATTTTATTTGTTTTCTTCTTCTTTCTTCTTTCTTCTTCCTCTTCCTCCTTCTTCTTATCACTTGAGTTAACTTTTGTATACAGAAGTCCAATTTCATTCTTTTGGATGTGGCTATTGACTTGTTCCAGAACCATTTTTTGTTGGAAAAAACTATTCTTTCCCCTCATTGTCGATAGTCTTTTCTTTCTTTTCATTTATTTGTTTTTTTGGTTTTCGTTATAGGGTGCATGCACTTGCCAGAGAAAGAGAGGGAGAAAATGAACTCATCCCCCCATGCCACAAGTCACTTCTCCAGTCTCCTCTTGGGACTTTGGGCACATGCACGCACACACCAGGCAATATTTTCAAGACACTAGATCTGTGATTCAAGCTGCACAGTCAGCCTTGTGGGATCCAGTGCCTTCGCCTCCACGCCACCTGCTGGTTCCCCATTGTCAGTAGTCGTAGCCACCTTGCTAAAAGTCAGTTGACTATGGAACAGACTTACTCCTGGTTTCCACATTCTACTCCATAGATCTGTATGCCTACCCTCGTATCGATACCATACAGTCTTAATTATAGTTGCTTTGTAGTAAATTTTGAAAATGCATCTTCCAGTTGGTTCTTTTTTTTCTTTTTTTTTTTCTTTTTTTGGAGAGGTTTTTGCTATAGGGCGCATGCGCTCGCCAGACAGACAGAGAGAGACAGAGAGATAGAAAGCGAGAAATCACCCCCTGGGGGGGGTGGCCACACCGCAATCCCTTCTCCTCCATTCTCCTCTTGGGATCTTGGGCACGCACGCATACGCGCCCGGTGTGAGTTTAAGCCACCGGGTCCGGGACTCGAACCATGGTCGACTACGTGGGAGTCCAGCAACATAGCCATTATGCTAACTGCTGGTCCCCAGTTGGTTCTTATTCAAGCTTGCTTTTACTATTTTGGGCTCTCTGAGTTTTGATATTTTAGGGTCAGCTTTCATTTTCTACAAAGAAGCCAGCTGGTATTCTGATAGGGCTTACGTTGACTCTGTGGATTGATTTGGGAAGTATGACCATCATTGGAATATTAAATCTTCCAGTCTGTGAACACACGATATCTTTCAATGCGTTTAGATCTTTAATTTCTTTCAACAATTTTTAGTTTTCAAAGTGTAAGTTTTACACTCATTTGTTAAATTAACTTTATTATAATACTATAATAGTGTATTATAATTCTATTATAAATGAAATTGTTTTTTTAATTTCCTTTTCAGAATATTCGTTGATACTGTATAAAGATATCATTTATTTTTATATACCCATCTTATACTTTGCATCTTTGCTGAACTCATTCATTGTACCACACAATTATTTTTAAATGACATTTGGTCACATTGTCCAAGAATAACATAATTGTTTAGAAAAAAAAAATAGCACAAATGGATAGCACCTAGCTCATGCCTTCATGAATGACAGCAATTTGCTATTTCTCAGGACTCAAATCCTTTCCTGGAAATTAACATCCAGAAAAAACAAATGTCCCAAATATACAGAAGGATTTGCTTGCATTTTTTTTTAAACAACTCTCTTACTTAAGGGTATAGATAATTAGAGCGCTTCGTTTATATGTGCAGTATGTAATTGACATGTATCTTGTTTGGGAAATCTAAATCATTTAAAATACAGAAAACTCCTGTTTCATGGAGAATAAACTGTGACAAATTCAGTGCCTGGGGAGGGCATATTGTGGATGTACCCATTCATAATAGCCAGGAGCTTGTGGTAAACCTTTTTATTTAGGGCAGTTACTACGCTCAAACCTTGAATGACTATATGGACGTCTCCTCAGTCGTGATCCCCATCACCAGTTCTGACAGTGCAGGTTTACTAACAGTCGTCTAGCTTGACTTCTGTGACACAGAGAAAACACCAGTCTGCTGAAACTTACAGGAGAGCCCTAGAGAAACAGAATGAAAATCCCTGAATATATATTGTGGTACTTTGTCCTAAGATAAGAGGTGAAAACTATCCTAATTTCTACCTAGAAAAAAGTATCTTTCAAAACATTTCCAAGTAAAATGAAAGCAGATCATTTGGAAACAGCCCCTCCGAAATGATTTTTTGCCCCTACAGCATTAGACGACACCCTCTTCCTACATACAGAACCCCACTCCTGCTAAAGCCAGGGGGCTGCTTCTCCTCTGCATGACCTGGGCTGTCTGTCTCACTGCCACCCAGCAGGATATGGACTTCTTATCTTGTGGGAAGGAACAGAATGTTATTCACCATGAAGACTTGTAAACAAGAGAAGAGACTGACACTTGCTAAACGTTTTAGGGTGTTTCTTTTTTTTCCTCATCCCTTTGTTTAAACCTTATTTGCGATATTAGTGACATGGGAATGAAAGATCTGTTTCCCTGGGTCGCTACCACACCTCAACAACTAAAAACACATGTCTCCGTACTCCAGATGAAAGTGACTTGCCACCCTTCCCTTTTAAGACATAGTTCTTTGTTCTTGTGTCCTCTATTCCCAGCATATTCCTCTGCAGACGTTGCTGAAGTTCATGGTGGATATTGCCCTGGGAATGGAGTATCTGAGCAACAGGAATTTTCTTCATCGAGATTTAGCTGCTCGAAACTGCATGTAAGAGTCCTGAGACATCCTGGAAAGGTGTTTGATCTTTGCAGGGTTGGGGAGACAGCCTGTTGTTATTAAAACAGGAGGGAGGGGGCCGGTTCTGTGGCATGGTGTCCGTGCCATAGCTCAAGAGAAGCTGGATCTTATACGGCAGCCATGGTTCAAATCCCCAGCCTGATGAGGCAGAACACACTGGGCACCTGCACAAGCGCTCGGGATTCGATGGCTTGGAGGACTGAAGAAAGGGGATCGCCATGGGACCAGACCCTGTGGAGGGTCCCCCCACCCATCTCCACTATCACTCTGATGAGTATATACATACACAAACACACAGACACACACACACACACACACACACACACACACACACTGTCATGAGTAAAGAAAAGAGAAATACGAAGGGAAGCTAGTTTTGGAAGGGGGTGATATGGCTTACTCTGGGGATGGGATCTCCCTGGCCCTGTTATGACTGGGGTTTGGATTGAAGCTTCTCACTGCCACCACCTCTGCCTCTGAGGGTTTCTTTGGCTTCCAAAGTTTTCTCCTATGAGTACTTTTTATTTTATTTTATTTTTTCCACACGCTCACTCTGCTAGTTTGAGATCCTTCTCCACTATCATCAGCTAGCTCGGGACAGGGTTGTATGTAAGTTAGCTAATTAGGCATGAAGACATGATGAAAGCCAAAAAGGTTGTATCCCTAAGTTTTCATAAGACTTCCTCGTGCAGAAGTTTTGTACTTTGAATATACAGAAGCTTTCCTTTCATGGCAGACAAGGGCCTCTTACATAAGAACTTTGGACTCCAGTCCTCCCATTTCTTCAACTTGCTTCAGCACAGCCATTATCTGCTGTAAATCTTCAAAAACAATAACTTTTTTTATTTCAAGTGTGCTATTCTGAGAAGAGGGAGTGGTCCTTAAATGCGTTGTTGTCATTTGTTTTTCTTGGTGGGAGATTTGACAATGGGGCTTCCCCCTCACTTCTCCTGGGCTCTTATCCCTTTCACCTTATTTTTGAAAACCTCAAAGGGGTTTTCGTTTTGTTAACTGTTTACTTAGATGCTCTTCTGCCATTGAGAGAAAAATCATAAAATTTTTCCCCCTAATATTTCCTTTTGTTTTTCCCACCAGATAGGGTGACCAGTGGCCCTGTTTGCCCTGGACAAAGAAGTTTGCCAGGGTGTAGGACTTGGAGTTTTCAAAGCCAGTGTCCGGCAAACAGGGACAAATTAGTCTGTACCTTTCCCTTCTAATCCTTTTCCTCCTCCTCCTCCTTTTCTTTTTTTTTTTTAAGAAAGATTTTTTGCTACAGGGCACATGTACTTGCCAGTGATACAGAGAGACAGACAGAAAGTGAGAAACCATCTCCTGGGGGGATGGCCACACCACAGTTCCTTCTCCATTGTCCGCTCTGAATTTTGGGCCTCTGGATCCAGGACTTGAACCACAGCTGACCATGTAGGTGTCCAGCACCTTAACCACTACGCCACCTGCTGGCTCCATCTAGGATCTATTTTAACAGATTAGGCTACAAATGTAATTATATCCCTTTCATTTTCCAGTGAATTCCTCAAGCACTCACCTGGCCCTCTTAGCAAGCCATTGGGTGTCTCCTTCTTGCAGCATGTGTACTCTGGCCCACAGTTTTTTCTACTCCTCCTGTGCCTCTCTCTTCTCTCCAGGTGTCCCATCCCCTGCGTACAGGTGCTCTTGCTGGTCCAGATCCCCACACAGACCAGTGGGGTGTGAGTCTCTATCCCTCTGACTCCCTCTGCCTTACTCTGCCATTGGTCCCAAAGCAGGCCCCTCCTAGGCTGATGGGATCTCCATCTTTTGCTCTCACCATGAGTGTCTCAGCGGCCTCTGATGCAGACCTGTGGGATCAGGCTTTGCTTCTGGGGTTACTGAAGGCATGAACCCGCTCTCCAGGTTGCGAGATGACATGACTGTCTGCGTCGCAGACTTTGGCCTCTCTAAGAAGATCTACAGTGGTGATTACTACCGCCAAGGCCGCATCGCTAAGATGCCTGTGAAGTGGATTGCCATAGAGAGTCTGGCAGACCGAGTCTACACTAGCAAGAGTGACGTGGTACGTACACAGCTTGGCTTCGGGGCCCCACCTTGCAAAGGGGAGGGAACATTGAAAGAGGTGACTTCACTGGTGTTGCAAGATGTTTTACTAATTGATAAACCGAGGATGTAGAGCATGCTCAGACCTTCATTTTCTTTTTTTAAAGAATTATTTCTTTAATTTTATTTATTATTATTATTTTTAATTTGCTACAGAACATATGCACTGACCAGAGAAAGAGAAAGTGAGAAAACAAACTACCCAGCCCAGGACAGTTGGCCATGTGGGAGTCCAGTGTCTTTAACCACCATGCCACCTGCTGGCTCCTCTGTTTTTTTTTTAATTACTTTTTGAAATTATGATTTCTAGTTTACATATAATTGAGGTATATTTTTGTGGACTACAGTGTTTTTTAAAGCATGCATACAGTATATAACAATCAAATCAAGAATATACCCATATTCATTTTCCCTAACGTTGAGCATTATATTATGTTGTACACATTTGTTAATAGTTCTACCAGCTTTATTTTTTTAATATATATTAAATTGTCCATTTTTTCTTTTTTTTAAAATTTTGCTATAGGGCACATGCACTTACCAGAGAGAGAGAGAGAGAAAGTGAGAAGTCACTCCCATGGGGATGGCCACACCACAATCCCCTCTCCACTATCCTCTCAGGATTTTGGGCACACATGCACATGTGCCCTAGCTTGTTTTTCAAGCTGCCAGGTCCAGGACTCGAACCACATTGTTGGTCATGTGCAGTTCAGCTGCTTTAACCACTATGCAAGCAGCCGGCCAAATTGTCCATATTTTTTACTCTGCTGTGATACACAGCCCCATAACCTCTTTTCCTTATTACCTGCATACCGTGTCCATTGTACATCTTCTCATAAAGCTGACTTTTTTTTTTAAGAGTTTTTTTTGTCTTAGGGCTCACTGGAAAGTGACAGAGACAGTGAGAGGAAAAGTGAGATATCACCCCCCAGGGGGGATGGCTACGCCATAACCCCTTCTCCTCCATTCTCCTCCCAGGATCTTGGGCATGCACGCACATGTACCTGGCATGATTTTCAAGCCACTGGGTTTGGGACTTGAACCACAGTCGGCCATGTGAGAGTCCAGCAATGTAACTGCTACACCATCTGCTGGCCCCAAACTGCCTGTCTTTTGTTTCTTGCCAGATAGTTTAAGTCACACACAATAGTAGATTCTGGTGAAGCATTTGACATTCAGGAGTCTGTTCTTTGCATAAACCCTTACTTTATTCCCATTTTTTCTTTGCTATAAAATGGTGACTGATTGTCCACAACTAAGATATTTCATACCTCATTAAATCAAATGAGTTCATCCAATTCTTTGGATTCAAATGCTGTATAGTCAGTCCCTTGACCTGAGATTAGGGAAGGAAAATACCTTACCCAGAGTGGAGCAGAGCATTTACAGTTTCAGTGTATGACTAGGCTGCCTTGGCCAAACTTCCCAGAACAGCTTTCATAAAAAGGGACTGTGACACTCCCACCCCACGTATTGCCGTGTTGGGAAAGCAGCGAGTCTCACTCATAATTGCAGGCTTTGTGCACGGTCACACGGGCTTTAAGGAAATGACCTTTCCCAGTGAAAAGTCCATTCAGCCTTGTGGGGCGACTTGCATCCTAACTCACTGTTGCTTTGTCCCCAGTGGGCATTTGGCGTGACCATGTGGGAAATAGCGACCCGGGGAATGACGCCCTACCCCGGAGTCCAGAACCATGAGATGTATGACTATCTCCTCCACGGACACAGGCTGAAGCAGCCCGAGGACTGCCTGGATGAACTGTGAGTGAGCGTCTCCATGTCACCATGTGCTCCGCGTGGAGCAGCCATGTGGGTCTGCAAAGACCTGGGCAAACAGCTCTGGGGGAGGGTTACAGTGTGCAGAGGGTAGGCACTTGCAAACACCCCAGGCCAGGAGCCATTCCTGTGGGCGATGGCATGTGACATTTCTGGTCAGCCCAATTGGCTTACTCACCCAAAGGCTTTAGCCTCGATTGATGGGTGCTATCAAGACCACCTAAAACACATGTCTTAAAATTTCTTAAGCACCATTGATGGTGTGTTAGGTACCTGAGTGACTCCTACGCTCTTCAGTCCAGTTAGCCTTTTCTCATGTACACCTTGTCAAACACACCAGTCAGGAATCTCCTACCCCAGGATGCTGAGAAATCTTTGCCAGTGACTTTGAGAGTCATCAGACTTGCTTGGGGGACATTCTGACAATGTGGTGCCAAGAACTGCGATGGTTTTGATACAAAGGAGACCCAGAAAAGTGTATTTTTTTGTTTTTGTTTTTGTTTTTTTGTTTTTTTAATATTTGTTATCAGCATGTGCACTCATTGGAAAGAGAGGGAGTAGGGAGTGGGAGAGGAGTGAGAAAACACCTACCAGAAAGGAAAGGCCACATTGCAATCCCTTCTCCTCCATTCTCCACTCAGGATTTTGGGCATGTACACATATGTGCCAGGCATGTTTTTCAATGCCAGGTCTGAGACTCAAACCACGCAATTAGCCATGTGGGATCCAGCCACTTTAACCACCACACCACCGGCTGGCCACCTTGAAAGGTGTGGTTAAAATTCCCTGGAAGCCCATGCGCTTAGCCAGGTATGGAGACTCCATGCCCTAGTACATGCAGGACCACAGTGCACATGTGCTGTCCCAACAGGCCCCTCTTTGTCCTTAAGCCAGGCAGTTGGGGAAGAGGTCCAGACCTTGGGGTCAGACAAGCCAGGCTCTGCCTCTTAGCTAGCCACGGGTGTGGTAGTGACAACTGACCTAACCTCTCTGTACCTCCTGTTATCACCCACAAACAAAGCGTAGCCATGTGTTCTTCAGAGAGGTGTCACAAAGGTTAAACAAAGAGAGTATCCACAAAGCTCAGCCCGTAAGAGGCATGCAAAACAGGTGTGCACATGATGGTGTCAATTATTTAATTTTTTAAGAATTATTTTATTTAACTTTATTTATTTGTTTGTTTATTTATTTTTATTTGACCAGAGAAGGACAGAGAGAGAGAGGGAAAGTGAGAGAGAGGAAACCAAGCCACCAGGTTCAGGACTTGAACTACAGTTGGCCATGTGGGAGTTCAGCGCCCTTAACCACCATGCCACCTGCTGGCCCCAGATGGTGCCAATTATTAACAGCATGTTACAAATTGATCTCCCCCAAGCACCTTGTTGACCTTTTCAAAATAATCTTTTGTAGCTTGGTTATTTTATACTTAACGGTGAGTCTTCTCTCTGTGTAATAAGGGCCATGGGCTTGGAGAGGAACATTCTCACCATAGTTAGCAAGAACTTTCTATTCCAAGACAGAGACTCCTCCCCCACCACACACACACACACACACACACACACACACACACACACACTGACCCCACTGGTTCACATGGGAGAGAGCGTCCAGGTCATTCTCACACAAGCCTCCCAGGTGTCCCCTCGGCCAAACAGAGGGAAGCGGTTGATCAGAGCCTCACCCAGCTCGGTGGTGGTGGTGGTGGTGGTGGTGGTGGTGGTTGGTATTGTGGATGTAGATGTAGAACATTAAGAACAGAAACAAACAATGTCAGTCCTTGAAAGGCATCATGACATCCTAATTAGATTAGTTCTAGGGTTTTATGGTGGTTTTTAAAGGGGTCATGTTAGTGCTATGTTAACTTCCAAAAACAAGGAAGCATTTCATTCAAACAGTATTGACACAAACAGTACTGACGGCTGCAGTTTTCTTAGCCTTCCCTGTGTGCCACGAGAAGTTGGTGTTTACAGTGGTTACGCTGGGTCTTAGCAAGGTCTAAGCTGTGTCACACTGTGGTTTTCATGTTTCACAGTGAGCCTGAGCAAGGGAATGCTGAGTTGGGTTTCTCTGAGGTTATTTCGGGGGCAGAGTCGCAGAGTCAGCACACGCGGTGGCTGGGGAGTCGGGCGGAAGCAGACAGACCTGTGGTCCCCACGCTCCTGCTGGCTCCCCGGCCGGGGGAGCGGAGGCAGCTATGGCCAGCTGCTGGTGGGCCAGGCCACCTTCTCCATCTCCTTGTGCCTCTGGATGCTGGCAAGCATCAGCATCCCCATGCAGGCCTCTGTGCGTCCGTTCTGGGGAGCTCTTTATTAAAATAATGAAAACAGTAGTCTCCCCATATCACAGGTTTCGCTTTCTACAGTTTCAGTTACCCATGGTCAGTGGGGGGGAGGGCAGAAATATTCGATGGAAAATTCCAGAAATAAGTCATTTCTAAGCACGTCATTCTGAGGAGTGTGAGGAAATCTCACGCCTCCTCCCGTGATAGTCCCCTGTGTCCTGAATTATTCCTTTGTCCAGCGTTTCCATACTGCCTACCCATGAGTCACAAAGTAGCCATCTCAGTTTAAAGAAGCAGTACCAGTAGGGGTCAGTGCTATCTGCAGTTTCAGGCGTCCACTGGGTTCTTGGAACCCTGTAGGTAAGGGCAGCTACTCCGATTCCAAGCTTTTTATCTAGGCTTGCCATCAGAAAGAGTTGAGATGAATTCACTTGTTGTTAAAAAGTCAACTCTTGAGACCTGCAGATGGCATACTGGTTACATCGCTGGACTCCCATGTAGTGGACTGCAGTTTGAAACTCACGCTGGGCACATGTGCACACATGCCCAAAATCCTGAGAGGAAACTGGGGAAGAGAATGTGTCATGGCCCTCGCCCGTGGGGGTGATTTGTCACTCTCTGTCTCTCTGTCTCTTTGGCAAGTGCACATGCCCTATAGCAAAAATCTCTCTTAAAAAAAAAATGAAATAAAAAAAAAATAAAAAGTCAACTCTTGTGGCCGGTAGGCGGCATGGTAGTTAAAGGTGTTGGACTCCCACGTGGCCAACTGCAGTTCGAGTCCAAGACCTGGTCACTTGCTTTCTCACTTTTCCTCCCTCTCCCTCTTTCTATGTCTCTCTCTAGTGAGCGCACATGCCCTATAGCAAAATTTTAAAAAATAATAATAATAAATAAAATTAAATAATTCTTTTTTTAAGAATTATGTGTTTAATTTTATTTATTCATTCATTTATTTTAATTTGACCAGAGACTCACACAGAAAGAAAGAGAGTGAAAGTGAGAAAGCAAGCCACCAGGTCCAAGATTCAAACCATGGTCAGCCATGTGGGAGTGTCCAGCGCCCTAACCACCACGCCACCTGCTGGTCCCCAAAATTAAATAATTCTTAAGAAAAACAGAAGAGTCAACCTTGAGAGCTATGACAGTGTAGATCAGAGTGCCCTCATGCCTTTCAGTCCTCCCACTCTGGGGGCAGCCTCTCGCCTCAGTGTCAGCTCCTACTCTGAATGGCCAGGCTGAGGCCCTGCTCCCACCACCCAGAGCCGCTGTCTGTGATGCACCTGTCCACTTGTACGGGGCATTTCCCCAGCGGAGCTCATCGTGGCCCTCCTCAGGACACTCCTCATCAGTGGCTCACCGTGGCTCCTGGCACTCGTCTCCCTCGCTCTCCAGGGTGACACTTAGGAACCACCTTGTTCTTTGTCCCACTGGACCCCACTGGCCAGCCACTGTCTTTCAGGATCCCCCTCCATTGCACTGCCATTGCTATTACCATCAAACCACAGAATCCCAGGGCTTGATGGTCCTCGGGTCAACTGCTCACCAGAGAGAGAGAGCAAGCTGGCAAGTCCAGGACTTAAACCACAGTCGGCCATGTGGGAGTCCAGCACCTTAACCACTCCACCTGCTGGCCCAAGGAGACATTCTCTTAACCACCGAAAGACTGATTCACCAAAGAGGAACACAATTGCTTTTGATGTGCTTACTGAAATTTCATTAAACACAGAAGGAAACAATGACCTTTGGTCCCTTCCCTGAATTTTCATGAACTAAACTCATATTACAGGGTGGAAGATTGAGAAATGTCACCACCCCTGGACAGATTTTATTCTGAACTGCTCTCTGTCCCCCAGGCCCACTCAGTTCCCGAAGAGAATCATTTACTAAGCCTTGTCTGAGCACAGGGCCCACTCATTTCCCTACGGCCATGTAACACTATCCCTCTAAAACTGTTATAGGCCCCCAGGTTCTCTCCCCACTGGGAAGAGGGTATTTATATCTTAGCCATCTGGCCCCTATTTTAGTTCCTCATCTGGCCTCTGTGTACACATGTATATGTTAAATAAATTTATATGCCTTTTATTTTCCTGTTATTCTGTTTCTTAGATTAAAACTACCCGAACTTCAGAGGGAAAAGAGGACATTTAAGGAACATTTACATTTAGTGTAAATGAGTGAGTGAGCACGTCAGGACCAGCATCATTTCCTGCGGAATCCTGCAGGCCCTTTAACCCTTCTTTCTGGTCCTGTCACATTCTTCGATTGCCATCCTTGAGGTGGCTTCCAAAGTGACCTAAAATTATAATCTGATCGTGGAATGTTTCTGAACATAATCATTCTGTGATTTCCCATTGCCCATAGAATAAAACCCAAACCCATCAGGACCTGGCCCACGCCAGGCAGGGCAGCTGAGTGGTCAAAAACACGGGCTGTGGTACCAGACACTGCTTGACTTGGTTGGAGCTTCATCCTCATCCTGGGACAGAACAGCAGCCTTCTCAAGTTCCTCATCTGTGAGATGAGGATAACCGTTCCTGTGTGATGGGGTGGTTTTGCTCAATGAACAGGCTAAGGCCTATGTAAGTATTTCACATGAAGGGCCAGGCAGAGTGACGCATTGGTTGTGCAACTGGACCCACACCGGAAGGGCCCTGGATTCACATTTTAGGACCTCGTGGGCTCGCCAGTTGCTTGTGTGTCCAGGATCCAGGACAGCTGAGGCTGGGGGTGGACCATGGCATGAGGACCACGTGAGGGGTGCTTATCTCTGCCTCTGCCTCTGTCTGTCTCTGTCTGACAGAAGAACTAAATGAATGGGATAAAAAATAAAAAGTATTTCACACAATGAACAGGAAACATTAAGGAAAGGCAGCAATTAATGCATTGGTGCAGAGGGGCCACAGCGTGAGTGGCGAAAGAATTTACCAGAGGCAGAGATGCAAGCAAAAGCTGGGTTTATGAGGGCTCTGGTAAGAATGGTCATGGTGAGACTGGGCTGGCATACCTGGGCCCAGACCGAGACCTGAGTCTTTCACGCCATGAGGCAGGAAGGGAGGGTCCCTTTTTAAAGCTTTAATGTAGGGGAGGATAACGAAAACTCTGCAAGCTCTCCAGGTGTCCAGATTACTGGCCGTTTGTCTGGGATGTAGGACCTCTATCAACCGGAGGTGGCGCCAGAGGGGTCCTGAGCATTTATTTGTGTTGGAAAAGCTTATCTTGGGGACTTTATCTTTGGCCCCTTCATCGGCCCTTGGTTTCCTTATTTCCTTGCATGAAGCCCGCCTTGGGCCCTCTGTGAGGCGAGCAGGCTTACTTATTTCCTATGAACTCTCCACACTTAATTTGCTTAGCAAAGCGGGTAGAGGTAGTGGATGAGCAGGGGCCCTGATGTCAGGGCCCTGACTGTTAGTGTGACTTCCATTGGTCCCTGCCCTCTGCAAGCCTCTGCTACCTGTCCCTGAGTGGTTCTGCATCTCCTCCTTCATGGAGCTGCGTGAGGAGTAAATGGTTTGGACACATCGGCCCCATGCACGCTGACACTTGCTAAGAGCGTTGTGAGCCACCTTGAAGCTGCGGCCACCCAGAATCAAACTCCTCTCCAGGGCTCCCCCGCACCCTCCCCACACTGGCACCAGCACAGCACTGCCCTTGTGCCCTACCCCTGTCCCACCCCCAACCGTGCCAGTGCTTTCATTCATTTTGAAATCCAACACCTGAATCCTAGCAGCTGCAGAGTCCACCATGACTCCTGCTTGAAGCTCCTCTACTCCAAAGACCTCCGCTCACACCCCCTACCCCCTCCCAGAAACCCTTCTCTGCTTACTGATCTGTCCCTTCACTCCCACCCGAGTCAGCCCAGGCCTAGAGAGAGATGGGAGTCACAGAGGGCAGAGCTAGGACCAGACCCTGGCTTAGCCCAGGAGAGACATGCACAGCTACCACGCGGCAGTGCTCTCTGAGCAGACGTGGGGCACTGCACTCGGCCAGCCTCAGAGCCCGGAACTGAGCAGGTGCTCGGAAATCGGGGTAAATCCTACATGTGTTTATTTATCATATATACTTTCTAGAGAGATGTTTGCAATAGGTCATGTGCACTTGCCAGAGAGACAGAGACAGAGGCGAGGAATCATACCCCCCAAGGGGGGAATGGCCACACCGCCATCCCTTCTCCATTCTCCGCTCAGGATTTTGGGCATGCACACACACACTCCCAGCGTGAGTTTGAAGCCTCCAGGTCTGGGACTCAAACTCTCGATCATGTGGGAGTCCAGTGACATAACCATTATGCCATCTGTTGGCCCCAATCCATACATTTACAAATTGTATAAATTCACAATTGCATTTATTTAAATTATGGTGAAATACACATAACATACAATTTACCATCGTAGTCACTTGTGTGCAGTTGAGTGGTGCTAAGTACATTCCCATTGTGCTGTAACCGTCACCACCATCCACCTCTGGAACTCTTTCTATCATAAAACTGAAACTCTACCCACTAACCCACTCCCCACTCTCCTTCCCCTCAGCCTCTGCGAACCTGTATGACTACATCTTTTATAAAATCTCAACAAATACACAAAAACATTTACAAAGGCAATTGCCAAACCTCTTTTTTCTTTCCACCCCCAAAATTTATTTTTTAAAGAATTATTTTATTTAACTTTATTTATTTTATTTTAATTTGACCAGAGAGGGACAGAGTGAGAGAGAGAGAGAGGAAGCAAGCCGCCAAGTCCAGTACTCGAACCATGGTCGGCCATGTGGGAGTCCAGCACCCTTAACCACCGTGCCACCTGCTGGCCCCGTTTTTTCTTTTTTTTTTTTAAGAATTATTTTATTTAACCTTATTCATTTATCCATTTTAACTTGACTAGAGAGGGACAGAGAGAGAGACGGGGGGAGGGGAGTGAGAAAACAAGCTGCCAGGTCCAGGACTTGAACTGCAGTTGGCCATGTGGAGCCATGCCACCTGCTGGCCCCCATCCATAAAATTTAAATCACCAGACTTCATAGGCCTCCAGTTACCAGGTGTGGTGCTTCTTGTTAATTCCCTTGGTCCACCCACCACTGTGAAATTCTCCTTTTGTGGGAGTAGGTTAGACAGTATACGTGCTCACTGTGTCTCTAAAAGTCAGATTTTTATTTTTATATATTTCATAAAGTATTGGATATAAAAGAAAAATAAGTTTCAACATGATATCAAAGTGACATCGTGACTATTCCATATGAATAAAAAGATCGATTATTTAAATGCCTTCCTCCTAAGACATAGAATAAATGAAAGTGAATTAAATAGCCCAGCCCCATCCCATGAACTAATGAAAAGTAGATTATGTCCCTCAAGACGGAATTTCTCAAAGCTCATCCTAGACTGCAAACAATCCAGGCCCTGTGGAAAATAGAGAGTCATGCAAATTGATTTGGACCGTGGAAACCTCAAAAATAGAAATCGCTTGCCAAGCGTAGGTGACCTGCTACCAGAGGGGAGACAGGGAGCGTGGGAAGAGCTCCTGCACCTGAGGTGGGACCCGGGCTGCGAGGAAGGGAAATGTGCTGGACGTTGTAGACGCCCGCGAACTCTGTGGCCACGTCACACACACGGCAGTGTGCATCTCCTGCTGGAGGCCGGCACGCATGTTGACACCAGCGGAAAACGTACACAGATGAAAAGATACCCCAGGTCTGCGTGGCTGCCATGTAGGCGTGCAGTACCGCCTTAGCCAAGTAGGTAATTCAGTGTGGATATGCAAACTGCATGTTTCTGTTCATGAGATGCCAATAATCTACGGCCTGTGTCATGGTTTAGATTTGGGTCATTTCTTATTTTCAGAGGGAGATTTTTTCTATAGGGCATGTGTGCTCGCCAGAAAGACAGAAAGTGAGAAATCACCCCCCAAGGGGGATGGCCACATTGCAATCCCTTCTCCTCCATTCTCCTCTTGGGATTTTGGGCACATGTGAACATCCACCCAACATGAGTTTCAAGCTGCCAGGTCTGGGACTTGAACCACAGTTGACTATGTGGAAGTCCAGTGACATAGCCATTACACTACCTACAGTCCCAAGATTTGGGTCATTTCTTTTTTTTTTTTGAGAGGTTTTTTTGCTATAGGGCGCGTGCGCTCACCAGACAGACAGAGAGAGACAGAGAGATAGAAAGCGAGAAATCACCCCCCAGGGGGGTTGGCCACGCCGCAATCCCTTCTCCTCCATTCTCCTCTCAGGATCTTGGGCACGCACACGCGCCCGGCATGAGTTTAAGCCACCGGGTCCGAGACTCGAACCGCCGTCGACTACGTGGGAGTCCAGCGACATAGCCATTGCGCTAACTGCTGGTCCCATCATTTCTTATGCAGTGACATAAATATCCAATTATTTCTCCTCCTCCTCCTCTTCATTCTTTTTCTTCTTTTATTAAGATTTTTGCCATAGAGTGCATGTGCTCACTGGAGGAAAGTGAGAAATCACCCCTCAGAGGAGATGGCTACATTGCAATCCCTTCTCTTCCATTCTCCTCTTGGGATCTTGGGCACACATGCATGTGTGCCCAGTGTGTTTTTCAAGTGTCCAGGACCAGGACTCAGTCATGTAGTCAGCCATGTGGGATCCAGCACCTTAACACCACCTGCTGGCCACATATTCTTTTTTTTTTTTTTGGAGAGGTTTTTGCTATAGGGCACGTGTGCTCACCAGAAAGAGAGAGACAGAGAGACAGAAAGCGAGAAATCACCCCTAGGGGGATGGCCACGCTACAGCCTCTTCTCCTCCATTCTCCTCTTGGGATCTTGGGCACACACGCACATGCACCCAGCATGAATTTAAGCCACCGGGTCTGGGACTCAAACCGTGGTCTACTACATGGGAGTCCAGTGACATGGCCATTTTGCCAACTGCTGGTCTCCATATTCTTTTCCTTAAAACAGGAAAGAATCAAAATGAAATGATGGTATAACTCGCTTTTCATCTCAGCCTAATAATCCCTCATTGTCATCTCTCTTTTATTGCGTTCCTTTAAATGTCCCTCTGTCGTAACTCTTATATTGGACCCTGAAGATGCAAAAGCCACAGGAAGAGAGTTGTCTCCTCTAGACCACAACAAAAAGGGTCCTCAGGACCACTTGGGTTAGGGCTTGTCCAATCTGTATCTAGATCCCCACACCACCTCTGCTCCCCACATGGCCACGGCAGGTTCCGTGACATCCCAGAGCCCGCTCTCATTTTTGTTACAAAGTGACAGTGACAGAGCTTTTGTGATTAGATGGAGTGCTGGACCCCACTCACCTCCCCCAGCCCTTCCCTTCTCCCAGACTTCTTGGCTTGAGCCCGAGGGCACTAACAGCTCTCCTCATAACAACCCAGTTGAATGGTATACAGCACAGAGGTCAGCAAAATTTTTCTGCAAAGTGCCAAATAGTGAATATTTTTGGCTTTGAGGGGCCTTTGTAGCCCTGTTCAGCACTATTATGATAAGAGCAGTCATATACAGCATGTAAACAAATAGGTGTGGCTGTATTTCAATAAAACTTTATTTACAAAGCAGATGGTGGGCCGGATTTGGCCCATGGGCCATAGTATGCCAACTCCTGTAAAAAGAGAAGGATCTTAAATACTCCTTATTTGCAAAGGTTGTTATATTTGCCACGTGTGACCTCTTTTCCTGGAAACAAAAGCACTCTCTTGTCAAATATCCATAGAACATTTATAAAAATTGAATGCATATTAGGCTATCCCCTTAAAAAAGACAGTGTTCAGTAATTTCCATAAAAAAAAAAAAAATAGAACAGGGCCAGTTCCATAGCCTAATGGTTAAAGGGAGCCAGATCCTATCCAACCAGAGTTCAAATCCTGACCTCTCTGGGTATTTGTACATGTGTGCCTAGGGTCTCAACAGATGGGGAAATGGAGGAGAAGGGATTGTGGTATCACTACACTCCATTGACAAGTGTCTTCTCTCCCTCCCTCTCTCTGACTCTGGTGAGCACACACACACCCTCTGGCTATTGAAAAGCCAAGTGGAGGGGGCCAGCAGGTGACATAGTATTTAAGGTGTTGGACTTCCACATGGCAGACCACGGTTCGAGTCCTGAACCCTGAGGTTTGAAAATCACTTTAGGCACGTGTGCCTGCATACCCAAAATGTTAAGAGAATGGAGGAGAAGGGATTACATACCCACTAGGGAGTGATTTCTTGCTTTGCCTCTTTCTGTCTCTCTCAGCAAGCACAAGCACCCTATGGCAAAAACCCAAAAACCTAAAAAAAAAAAAAAGTGGAAGGCCAGCCAGTGACATGGTGGTTCAAGCAGCTGGATTCCACATGCCCAACTGTGCTGTTCAAGTCCCAGACATGACAGCTTGAAAAACATGTGAAGTGCATGTATGTGCGTGCCCCAAAAAATTCTGAGAGGAGAATGGAGGACAAGAAATTGCGGTGCGGCCTTCCCCCCTGGGATACTTTCTCACTTTCCTTTTCCCTCTCTTTTTCTCTCTGTGTCTGGTGAGCGCACACACGTTATGGCAAAATAAAATAAAATGAAATAAAATAAAATGAAATAAAATAAAATAAAATAAAATAAAATGAAGGAATGAATGCTGATTAAAATGTGAGAAAATTAGAGACTAGGTGAAAACAAAGAGGTAAATTGCACTAAGGAATCTGAGTGCTGGCCCAGGAGGTCATTCGCCTCTTTCTTTTTTAATTTTAGGTATGAAATAATGTACTCGTGCTGGAGGTCCGATCCCTTGGACCGACCTACCTTTTCCGTGTTGAGGCTGCAGCTAGAAAAGCTCTTAGAAAGTCTGCCTGCTGTTCAAGACAAAGCGGATGTCATTTACATCAACACGCAGTTGCTGGAGGACTGCGAGGGTCTGGCCGAGGGCCCTGCCCTTGCGCGTTTGGACATGAACATCGATCCAGACTCTATAATTGCCTCTTGCACGCCCGGCGCTGCCATCAGCGTGGTCACGGCAGAAGTGCACGAGAACAGGCCTCACGAAGAGAGGTACATCCTGAATGGAGGCAGCGAGGAATGGGACGATCTGGCTTCTGCCCCGTCCGCCGCGGTCACAGCTGGAAATGGTGTTTTACTGGAGGACAGACTTGGTAGGAATGGAGTGTCCTGGTCCCATGCTAGCACCCTACCCTTGGAGAGCCCATCGCAGGATGAACTGTTGTTTGCCGACGACATCTCAGAAGACTCTGAAGTTCTGATGTGAGGAACGCAAAGAGGGGACATTCCGAAACCAAGTGCTAGGTCGTTGGGAAAGCCATGAAGTATTTTTGTATGTTTTTCTATGTAAAAGTGGGTCATGACTTTTCCGACGACCCAATGAATTCTCCTGCTTTAGGAGAACCCAATTCAGCCTGTGTTTCTGATATTTGTTTTCCTCACCGAGTAAACTCCATGAACCCAAAGCACCAGGTGAATGTTGTCAAGTAAGTCATCATTAAAATTGCATAATATATATTTATTTAAGGAGGAAAATATATGTGTATATGGTGGAAAGAGACAGAATATTATATTTTAATAAAAGATGACTTATTTTCATGTCACTTATCTTGCACATCTTAGAATTTAAGCTTTAGTGGTTTCTGAAATTAACGTTTGTACAGAGTCAAAGCTGTTTTTTAAAGTTCTTTTCTTTTTTGTGACTATTAAATGTAAAAAGATTTGTAGAATGAAATGCTACCTTTGACTTCACTTCTGATCTGCCGGCAAAATCTGACATTCCTGTGTGAGTCTTGTATGTGATAGAATGATTCATTTGATATTTAAAGTTTTATAACTGCTTCATTTTCTGACATGACTTCCTAATAAAATACGAATGGGGAAGAATGTGTTGATTTACTTGAGACTCAGAAAGACAAGGTCACCCGCAGCCTCTCTGTCATAAAGAGATCCCCTTAAAGCCTGCCCTCAGTGGAATTGCTCTGACCATTTTTGGTGTTACTTAATTTTTTAAAAAAACTATTTTTTGCTTTATTGCACAGTTTACATATGATGGCCCCAAACCCAACAGTTGGCTTTTCCTCTTCTGACTTGGTTCTTCTTTCAGGATCTGTGTCAGCAGAGACCGTGTCTCTCAGCAGCATATGCAGTGATTCTCATCAGGTACACATGACCTCTCAGATGCCAGCTCTTCAGCCCTTCGGTGTGGGCCTTCCCATGGACAGCACCTATATCTGTTTGTGCTAGGGCTCTGCTCTGGCCATGTCACCCTGAGGTGTCCTCAGGCCAGGAATGTCAAACAGGCTTCCGATGATGTCCACCTCTGAGTAAATCTGCTTGGGGCCCCAGGCTAAGGGTTGGAAAGCAAGCTGTGTCTGGGTTGTGTTACAAAGAATTCTGTGATCCATTAGCAATGTCTGCCATGGCAATAGACATATCTAGAAGGAGTGAACTGGAGGAAGGTGCTGCACGCTGGCCATAGGCTCAAGGAGAAAAAGCAGACGTTCCATTTTTGCCTGAGGTGGTGGTTCTACCACCCAGGCTGAGGTGACAGTCTGTAGGCCACAAGCTGTGAGTGACTTCCCTAGGGCCTAGACAGAATAGAAGTCCCAAGCTAGAGGGAGCTTGGAAGAGTGGCCTGTGCTGGGTCTGGGGGCTGGGGGTGGGGTGGGGGGTCTGCACATTGAAGGTCACATCAGCATTAACTCCTTATCTTCTGGGATCTGTCTCATTTAGGCAAAGAATAGCTGGTTTAAGAGTATTAGATGCAACTCAGGGGTAAAAACATAGTCTGCTATGATGCCTGCACCTACCTCTCCAAGTAGACTCAGTGTTACTTATTGTTATTGATAGGAATGAACCACTCCAGGAGCCCATAGCAAAATAGTGAAGGACTGAGCTGTCAAATCTGAATGGAAGGACTTGAAGTGGTACAGTGGTTACACAACACTCTGTGATGCTAAGGCCATATGAGGAGAACGTGGGTTCATGTCCCAAGGTCTCCCTATAGTTCCAGGCATTGGGGAGGGGTGCACATGCCTATTATCCTGGTTGGCTAAGGCTGTGGGGAGGATTACAGTATGAAGACCCTGATAACGGTGTCTCTATCTCTCATAGAAGAAATAAACTTTTTTTTTTTTTTCTTTTTTTGGAGAGGTTTTTGCTATAGGGCGCGTGCGCTCGCCAGACAGACAGAGAGAGACAGAGAGATAGAAAGCAGGAAATCACCCCCCAGGGGGATGGCCACGCCGCAATCCCCTCTCCTCCACTCTCCTCTCAGGATCTTGGGCACGCACGCACACGCACCCGGCGTGAGTTTAAGCCGCCGGGTCCGGGACTCGAACCGCGGTCGACTACGTGGGAGTCCAGCGACATAGCCATTACGCCAACTGCTGGTCCCAAGAAATAAACTTTTTTTTTTTTTTTTTTCTTTTTTTGGAGAGGTTTTTGCTATAGGGCGCGTGCGCTCGCCAGACAGACAGAGAGAGACAGAGAGATAGAAAGCAGGAAATCACCCCCCAGGGGGGATGGCCACGCCGCAATCCCTTCTCCTCCATTCTCCTCTCGGGATCTTGGGCACGCACGCACACGCGCCCGGCGTGAGTTTAAGCCGCCGGGTCCGGGACTCGAACCGCGGTCGACTACGTGGGAGTCCAGCGACATAGCCATTACGCTAACTGCTGGTCCCAAGAAATAAACTTTTTTAGAAAGCTTTAAAACAAACCTGTCAGTCTTACAGGTGAGGTACTTCTGTTTGGGAGGAGTAACTTGCTGGAGGTTGGCAAGGACAGTGGCACAGGACAGGGTTGGAGAGCTCAGCACACCTGAGTTCACGTTCTGGCTCCTCCTTTCACTGAAATAATGTAATGCTGGCATTTTCCATAACAACATAGGTTCTTTCCAAACCCTCAGGCCTTTCTTATTTAGAGTGTTCCACAGTAACAGAAGAATCAGATCACCCTAGAAACTGAGGCTCTGGGCTAGCAGCTATTGTTGCTAAGTACTCGTCATGTTTCTGGCCCTGTGTGTGACCCGTCATAATCACATGCTAACGTCGTTACGTATGAGTCCCAGTGCCCTCATCATGTGTGGGCCAAGGAACCGAGGCTTGGAGAGGGCGAGTCAAAGCTGTTTGTGATCACTCACATCTCATACCTTAATGTTTTAAGTTAGAGCAGGCAGCTCTTTGGTTTGGTTTCTATCTGATGAGTTATATAATGTTAGACTGGTCTAGAAAAAGCAGTCTCTCTATAATAAGAGCAATTAGTCGGGATGCTCAGGGAACGCCTCTTTTTTTCTTTTTCAGGACTGGGTGAAAACCATTATAAAGTATAACAGTATGCTTTCTTGTCTTTTTGTTTTGTTTTAACCATGAATCAAATTTTCCCAAAAGGGGAATTTTATTGATTACTTTATTCCCTCACAAAAAGACCAACTGAAATCAAACGAGGTGGACATTCACCTCAAGATTTTGTCGTCTTCATAATAAGAAAGACGAGGCTCAGCACTGGATCCCTCGACCCCTTCTCTTATCTCCTCCCAGTTCACGATGCTCGCATCTCCTAGTAGCCAGCGTTCTCTTAGATCTGCGGTGGGCTCAGCACATGCAAGCCTCAGCACAATCTCCTTTGTAGTTTTTGCCTTTTTCCGGTAAATAGGCTCAGTCTGTCCACCACCGCCACTCTGCTTCCTGTCATAACGCCGCTGTCCCTGAGCACACAGAGAACCCTGCCCTTTTCTACTGTGTCACTTTATGAGGTCGGTGCTCGTCACACTTACAGAAGGTCCGGCAGGTTTTAGGGATGTCCGCCATGCGTGCAGGCCTGCTCTCTGCACAGAAAGAGCACTTTCTTGTCTTAACATCGTGTATTACGTATAATTTAGCCACCTCTTGCTTCAGAATCAGTTAGAAGGATTTTGATTTCCAAACATCCAGGATCAAGGGTTGCAGATGGTGGTAACAGGCATTTGGGCTAGATACAGCTCCTAAGCTGAAGCAGGGCACGTTCACGGGAACTTACTTTCTTCCTTTTTTTTTTTTTTCTTTAAATAAATCTCTCCATTTCTAAAAAAAATAAAGACTGTTTGTGGCTCACATCTAGAGAGTGGTGGATCTGGATTTAGAATACCTAACTCTGACTGGTTCGAAACATAGGAGTTGGGGATCAACTCCAGAGCCTCTCAGCCATTTGTCCCCCCAACCCTGACCTTTTATTTAATAAACATGTATCGGGTTATCAGAAAAGTCTTGACACATTTTTGCAAAGAAAAATAATGTCATGACTTTTCCGACAACCCAATAAATAGCATTGACTGTATGCCACACCAGTTGTCATTTAATCCTTGTAACAACTCTACCAGGCCAGCAAGACGGTGGTTTAGGCAGCTGGATTGTATATGGCTGATCGCTCAGTTTGAGTCTCAGACTTGGTGGCCTGAAAAACACACTGGGCACATGTGCATGCCCAAAATCCTGAGAGGAGAAAGATTGCAGTGTGACCACCCCTGATGAGTGGTGTTTTTCTCATTTTTTCAGTCTCCAGCGAGCACATGTGCAAACAAAACAGAAAACCCTACCATCATCTCCAGAGACAGGCAGACTGAGGCAAGAAGGGGCCAGCTTACTGTACTAGTAAGGACAGTGGCCTGATGCAGTCGGCGGAAGTGTTGACATTCAGCCCTCGGCACGGCTGGGCAGGCCGGGGCTACTGGCCTCCTCAAGCCAGTTTGCTTCCTACCCTCAGGCAGCCTGGCCCAGGCCACTGCAGCCAGTGAGGACAGTGTCTACTACACAGGATCCAGGGGGGTAGCCACACAGCCTGGCTCTTGGTCCTGGCTGCCAGCCCAGGAGCTTCTGTTTCTGGGAAACAGAACACAGAGAACCCCTGCCCTTTTCTACTGTGTCACTTTATGAGGTTGGTGCTCGTCTGAGCCAGTTCTGTTACTGTAGAATGCTCCAAATTAGAAGGTCTGAGGGTTTAAAAAGAACCTGTGTGGTTATGGAAGATACCAGCATTGCATTATTTCAGTGAAAGAAGGGGAAAAACAGCGTTAAGGCCCATAAAGATAATCTCTGCTACTGAAGAATTGTAATGGGCACAACCTGGTAGTGAATTGGCAGCTGACTGAACCGTGGTACTGGGAGCCTCCTGGCCAACCACAGACATGGATCCCTAGGTGAGCCTGAAAAGATGCTGGTCACGTGCAGGTGTACTCAAGTTTCTGAGGAGCTAGAGGCCTGGAGAAAGGGGAGAGTGGCGTGATGAAACCCTGTTGAGGTTACTTTTCTCGCTCTCTCTAGTGCAGTTGCACACACGATCATGAATATTTTTAGAGATTTTTGCTATAGGGCACATGCACTCTCACTTGTGAGAGAGAAAGAGACAGAGCAACGGAAAGCAAGAAATCACCCCACCCCCCCCAGGAGGGATGGTCACTCTGCAATCGTTTCTCCTCCATTCTTCTCTGGGATTTTGGGCACACATGCACATACACCTGGTATGATTTTTAAGCCACCAGGTCCAGGACTTGAACTATGGTAGACTATATGGGAGTCCAGCAACGTAGCCATTATGCCATCTGCTGGTTGCCAATTTTTTTAAAGAATTATTCATTTTAATTTTATTTATTCATTCATTTATTTTAGTTTGACCAGAGTGAGGCACAGAAAGAGAGAGGGAAAGTGAGAAAGCAAGCTGCCGGGTCTGGGACTTGAACTGTGATCTGCCTTGTGGGAATGTCCAGTGCCTTAACCACCATGCTACCTGTTGGCCCCGTGGTCCCAAATTTTTAAGAATTTTTATAAAGGGTAAAATCAAAACATTTTTATGACCTTCTTGTACAAATGAAACTTCTTGTTGATGGTGACTATCAAGAATTTAAATAACTTGGGTCAGCCTGTGATATGGTGGTTAAGACTGGATCCCACATGGCCGACTGCATGGTTCAAGTCCAGACCCAAGGACTTGAGAAACAAACCAGGCACGTGTGTGTGTGTGTGTGTGTGTGTGTGTCCAAAATCCCAAAAAGAGAAACAAATGGAGGAGAAATGATTGTAGCATGTTCATATTTGTGAGCTCAGTAAGCAACTACAAAAAAATTTTTAAATTGGGCCAGCCCTTTAGTACAATGCAAAGAAAGCTGGATCCTACATGGTGGACCAGGGTTCAAGTCCTGGCCCTAGAAACGAGAAAATATGCTGAGCATGTGCACATGCACGGGATCCTGACAGAATTGAGAACTGGAGGAAAAAAGATTGCAGTGGGACCAACAGATGGCGTAATGGCTATGTTGCTGGACTCCCATGTAGTTGACTGCGGTTCAAGTCCCAGACCCAGTGGCTTAAACTCACGCCAGGCACATGTCATGCGTCCCCAAGATCCCGGGAGGAGAAGGGATTGCAGCGTGGCCATCCCCTCTGGGGGGTGATTTCTCGCTTTCTGTCTCTCTCTCTCTCTGTCTTTCTGGCGAGCACAAACGCCCTATAGCAAAAACCGCTCAAAAAAAAAAAAAAAATTGTAGAGTAGGGGACCATGGTGGTATAGTGGTTAGGGCGCTGGACACTCCCACATGGCTGATCACAGTTTGCGTCCCAGACCTGGTAGCTTGCTTTCTCACTTTCTCTCTCTCTTTCTGTCTCTCTCTGGTCAAATTAAAATAAATGAATGAATAAATAAAATTAAATTAGTAATTAAAAGAAAAAGATTGCAGAGTGACCAGGTCCTGTTAGAGGGTGCTTTATCACTCTTTCTTTCTCATGTACTTGGGCATGTGCATGCACCCTCTAGCATAGAAACAACTGAAACAGTGTTATTTATAAGTTTAATATAAATTTATATTAAGTGTCTAATATGCTTATTTTACATATATATATGTGTGTGTATATATATATATGTATACACACACTTAATGAGACAGAGAAAGTAGAGAGAGGTAAAAGCACTTTGACAGGGTCTTGCCATACCTGGCTCTGCTGCTCTAGCCTCTCAGTCAGCAGTGATTACAGGTGTGTGCCACTTTGTCCAGCCTGTTTAGGTTGGTCCAGGAACCGAACCCAGGCTTCCCATGGCGTAGCTTTGATCTAACTTGTCTCACTGCAGCTGTGCTTGAACATTTTACTTCTAATTATATTATATAATGTAGACATATATAATAGCTTATCAAACACCCACTGCCCTTCAAATCCTGTCCAGTTTTGTCAGTACTTTTCAGGTAACCTTAGAATGGCTGGGAAGCCTGGGCCAACCCTGCCACAGAAGAGCAGAGAGAGCTGATCAAGCTATGGCTCCCAAATTTTCTTGAGACGTCAACAAACATGGCAGAGAAATTCACTCCACAGCAATGCACCAGGGCACTGGTTAAAAGTGGTGAGATAGAGGGGACCCGCAGTTGGTGTAATGGCTATGTCGCTGGACTCCCACGTAGTCGACTGCAGTTCGAGTCCTGGACGCGGTGGCTTAAACTCACGCCAGTCATGTGTGCGAGTGAGCCCAAGATCCCAAGAGGAGAATGGAGGAGAAGGGATTGCGGTGTGGCCATCCCTCTTCTCACTTTCTGTCTCTCTGTCTCTCTCTTTCTTTGTGGCGAGTGCATGAGCCCTATAGCAAAAACTTCTCCAAAAAAAAAATAAAGTGGTGTGATGACAAAGAATGAAGCCAACCATCATTGTTCAGCCCACTGAACCCTCATGAAAACTTTGGGACTACAGTGCCCTTCTCAACCACATTTGAATGTTTGAAAGTTTGCAAAGAACTAACTTTCAGATGATCCAGTCATTGCTGAACTCCTGTACTGTTTTCTGAGCATAAACTTTCAAGTACCCTTTCAAATTCTCTTTTGTATAAACTCAAAGCACTTTTTTGTAAATGGATCTTATAAGGAAAAAGTGGGAGACAGAAACAAGTCAGGCCATTGTTTTCAGCCATGCTAGGATCAGGACCGAGAGGTCAAAAGGACAAGGAAATAAACAAATAAACCGGAAATACTTGTGATCTACAGGCTGAGACTAGCTCTGCCTTTTCTGAGGGTTTGTGTTTTTTGTTTTTGTTTTTTGTTTTTTTCTTTTGCTTACTTTTCTTGTGGAAAGGATAATTGAGAATCAGGGCAACTCTTGTTCCGCCAGATCTCCTTGGGTAATCTTGGGCAAGCCGCTACCTTTTCTTGAGCCCTGGTTTTCCCAAGCGCACAGTAAAGACACCAACACTTGCTCCTGCAACACTGTGTGTAAAAAGAGGATGCTGAACAAAAAAGGGCAACTGAAAGTAAACGTTAGGAGAAAGAATTTTACTGATCTCACAAAGCCAGCATCAATAAGGATCAGACCCATCAGCTGAACCTTTTATATTAGTATACTAGTATAAAAGACTACATTTAAGTTTGGAAAGAGTTTGCATTGGACAAAGATAATCAAGGAGGGGTGTAGAAACTTATTTTATTTAGCTTTATTTATTTATTTGACCAGAGAGGGACAAAACCAGAGAGTGAGAGAGGAAAGTGAGAAAGCTAGCCACCAGGTCTGGGATTTGAACTGTGGTTGGCCATATAGGAGTCCAGCACCCCTAGCCATCATGCCACCTGCCAGCTTCTGTCTTATAGAGACCAAAGAAGAGCCAGAATTGGTGAAAGTCCAAGCAGGCATCCAAAGCAACTTATTGGCAGGGATGGCAGTCCATATGGCAGGATGCGTGATCACCCTAAGGGGGCCTGTAAGCCTGGAATTATCTTAAAGAATGTCTTAGCGCTGGCAGGTGGTATGGCGGTTAAAGGTGCTAGATTTCTACATGGCCAACTGTAGTTCAAGTCCTGGACCTGGTGACTTCCTTTCTCCCTTTCTCTTTCTCTCTCTCTCTGGTCAAACTAAAAAATAATAACAACAATGGAATTAAATAAATAATTCTTTAAAAAAGAATGTCTGACAGCCACGTAATCATTAAGAGTAATCATAACTAGTAAGTAGGCTGGTCAGCCTCCTTGTCTTCCTCTTAGTTCTCTAGTACTTATTGTTTTGTTTTATATAGCAATCTCTTTCTAGATAAACTTCACTATCATGGGAAGGAGGCAACGTCTTTTTTTTTTCCCCAAAGAATTATTGATTTAGTTTATTATTTATTATTTATTAGTATTATTATTAATTTGATACAAGATTTGATGCATTCACCAGAGAGGGAAAGTGAGAAAGCAAGCCACCAGGTCTGGGACTCAACTGTGGTCAGCCATGTGGGAGCTCAGAACCTTAACCACCATGCCACCTGCTGGCTCCAAGGCAAAGTCTTTAAAAAGAACTTTATACTAGCTAGAGGCTTTTCCCAAATATAGGTATCATTCTTTATGATGTGCAAACCACTACCATTTGTTGCTTCAGATATACTTTCCCTGATGGTGACAACTCCCTCCAAAATAACACACTCACTAAAAAATGACAAAGAGAATTCCACCGCAGCCAGTGATGCACACAATGGAGGCAGTGGAGAATGAAGAACGGCCCACAAGGGAGCACTGTTCCCTTCCTCCCCAGGACCTCCCAGTCCTGGGGTGAGACTGGTAGGAGGGGAATTACATGAGCCTAAGTGTTCTCTCCCCCTTACGTTGCTAGAGCTAGCAGTGGGTGGCCTTAGCAATGTGATGTGGGGTCACCCGGGGGTCAAAGTGCCACCTTCGGATGGGGAGATTCTCTGGTTCCATGTTCACCAGACCAAGCAGAGGCTCCTACTCAGGAAATGGGCCAAACCACAGTCTCTTATCTTATAGGGCAGGCCGCTTCTAGCCAGACCAGTCCTGATTCATGCAAGTCAAGACCTTTGTCATTTCTCCTGGTCAATGGCAAAAGCAAATCGGAACTTCTGCTGAGTCAATGGGAAAATAACTGACCCCAAAATAAACCAGCTACAATAGCAACTTAACTTCCCTAAAGAGGTTCAGTTACTTTGGGTGACAAATGGAAAAACAGGAAGTTGCCTTTTAAAAATGAATGTTTCAGTCATGCATAATGCTTTTATATTTAGATTTTATTTTCTCTCTTTTAAAGCTCTAAGAACAGAAGGAAAGAGACCATTCTTTTTAACTTTAAGAAGTGGGCCTAATTGCTTAATTCATTGGTATTTAGATGTAATGATTATTTCTAGAAACTGTAACCCATAGACCACTACTACTTTAGAATATATTTTCATGTATAGTCCCTTTCATAAAAAAAGGAATTTCATATGTAGACAGTTGAAAGAGAAACTTCAGAATTACATATATTAGTACTATTCCTTTCAGAAGTGACCATTTTTAATTAATGGATTTATTGAGACTGTATTATAAATTCTGTGGTTATAAATTCTAACCAAGACCGTGTTTGGAACATTGACCCCTTACAATCAAGTCATCTGTTCACAGGTGTTCACGGAGAGGAAGGTTCTGTTCTGGATGTTGGGATCTTGGAGAGAGGGACCATCTAGGTCTTGCTGTCCTGAGTAACTGTGCAGAAGAGGGAATGGGTGCTTCAAATGAATCATCTCCTTTTCAAGAATATTCCTCAGAATGCTCTGATAGGCACTTTTTGTTGACGTTTATTAATACTGCAGTGAAACTGGTCTGCTGAGCTTGCAGATGCTGTTTGGACTCTAAGAAACCTCAGAACCACAGAGCAGATGCCTTCCTTGGAAGCGAGCTCTAAAGCCCTGCCCCAGCTGACTTACAATTAAACCCCAGTTGAGGGTTGAAAAGCAAAACTGCATTACACCACAATCTGAGCAGCTCAAGGGAAGGCCGGCTGCTGCTTTATCTCCATGAGTCCTAATGGCTTCTTTTAACTAACATAGTTTCTCATTTAAAAAAAATTGTAGCTCTCCAATTCTTTTTTTTTTTTTTTTTTTGAGAGATGTTTTCGCTATAGGGCGCATGCGCTCGCTGGACAGACAGAGACATAGAGACAGAAAGCGAGAAATCACCCCCCAGGGGGGATGGTCACACCGCAATCCCTTCTCCTCCATTCTCCTCTTGGGATCTTGGGCACACACGCACATGCGCCTGGCGTGAGTTTTAAGCCACCAGGTCCGGGACACAAACCGCGGTTGACTACGTGGGAGTCCAGCGACATAGCCATTACGCTAACTGCTGATTCCCTCTCCAATTCTTTTTCACCCTGTACTTCATTCAGATTAGATGATCTCTAGTGATCAAGCTTCAAGTTTGCTGACTTTCTTCTGCCAGCTTGTATTCACTGTTGAGCTCCTCCAGTGAATTTTTTCGTTTCATTTTTTGCACTTTTTCAACTCCAGATGTTCCACTTGATTATTTCAATAAAATCTATTTATTTTTTATTTCTTCTTATTATACAGCATACCCTTTCTCCTCCATTTCTCCAGCCCATCAGCATTTGGGGCAATGCACACACTACTGGTATGTTTGCATTGAAGCTGCTGGGGCCGAGGTTCCAACTGTGGTCAGCCACGTGAGATCCAGTTCCCTTAGGCACAGGGTTTAATCACCGCACTATGGGGCTGCTCACTTCCATTGATAATTCTTTGTTGATGTTCTGTTTCATTTTAAATTAAAAATTTTCAAACATGGGTTTCTTTTTATTCTCCAAACATATTTATAAATAGATGCTTTTTTGGGGGTGGGGGAGAGGTTTTTGCTATAGGGCGCATGTGCTCGCCAGAAAGACAGAGAGAGACAGAGAGACAGAAAGCAAGAAATCACCCCCCGGGGGGATGGCCACACCGCAATCCCTTCTCCTCCATTCTCCTCTTGAGATCTTGGGCATACACCACACACGCCTGGTGTGAGTTTAAGCAACCGGGTCCGGGACTCGAACTGCGGTCGACTACATGGGAGTCCAGCAACATAGCCATTATGCCAACTGCTAGTCCCTATAAATAGATGCTTTTAAATTTTTATTTTGCTAAAGGGTGTGCGCACTGGCCAGAGAGAGAGGGAGAGGAGAAAGCACTCCCTCATGGAGAGTAGTCATGCCACAATCCCTTCTCTTCCATCTCTCCCTCTTTCAGGATGTTAAGCACATATGCACACGTGTTCATCATGTTCCTCAAGCCACCAGGTCTGGGACTCAAACCCTGAGGTTGGCCACGTGGGATCTGGCTGACTTAACCACCAGGCCATGTTGCTGGCCCATAAATAGATGGTTTTTTTTTTTTTTATAATGAAGTATTTGTTTCCTAAGTCCAACATGTAGGCCTCTTCAAAGACCGTTTCTGTTGACTTCTGTCTTTGCTGTGTGGTATTCCTTCTTCTTTTTGCTCTTTCACTGGCCTCATGTAGTTTCTTCCCATACAGTGACTGATCATTCCCTGCCTAAGATTTAAGGGGGACCTTCTGCAGAACTCAGGCCCTCTCTCTCTCTGTACAGCTTTCTCCTCTCCATATCGAGTCCTCCGAACTCCAGCTGCCTCACTCACACTGCACTTCCAGCTCTGTTTTCCCAACTTCAGGAACCTGACAGGCTGTACTCGGGTTCTTCGTCCTTGTACTGTGGCTTCAGGTTCTCTTCAAGTCAAGAAGCCGGGCCGTTCATAGGTTCACCATTTTCTTTCTTCCTTCCCTTCTCTAGGGTATAGCTGTCTTTCGTTGCCTAATGTCCAGTGTCCTGAAAACTTTTGTTTTTATATATTTTGTCTTTTTTGTTGTTATGTTTGGCAACAGGGTGAATTTGGTCCCTTTGACTCCATCTAGCCCAAGTCTCTAATACTCCTATTACAAACTTTTTATTATAAAAATTTTTAAATCTGTAAGTAGACAGATACGTTTATGTGACCACCTAAGTACCAATCTGTAGGCTTTAAAAAATGATCCACAAGGACCAGCAGTTAGTGTATTGGCTATGTTGCTGGGCTCCCATATAGTCGATCGCAGTTTGAGTCCTGGACCCAGTGGCTTAAACTCATGCTGGGCACGTGTGTGTGCGTGCCCAAGATCCCGAGAGGAGAATAGAGGAGAAGGGATTGCAGTATGGCCATCCTGCCTGGGGGGGTGATTTCTCACTTTCTGTCTCTCTGTCCCTCTCTCTGTCTTTCTGGTGAGCGCATGTGTCCTATAGCAAAAACCTCTCAAAAAAAAAAAAAAAAAATGATCAACACAGGCCAGTTGGTGACATGATGGTTAAGGCAGCTGGATCCCATCAGGCTGACAGCATGGTTCGAGTCCAAGACCTGATGGCTTGAAAAACATGCCAGGCATGTATATGTGCTTGCCCCAAGTCCCAAGAGAATGGAGAAGGAACTGTAGCATGTCCATACCCTTTGAGGGTGCATTCTCATACCCACTCTCTCTACCTTATAGCAAATTAAAAAAAAAAAAAAAAAAAAAAAAAAAAGATCAACCTAGGGCCAACCTTGTTTGATCTGTGCCCCTACTCACCCCTCTCTCTTTGGTATTATTTATTTGTTATATTTTTATATATTGTTTTATTTGCTACAGGGCACACACACACACATTCACCAGAAAGAGACAGAGAGAAAGGGAGAAAGCAAGCTGCCAGGTCCACGACTCAAAACGTGGTTGGTCATGTGGGAGTCCAGTCCCTCAACCACCACACCACCTGCGGGCCCTCTCTTTTGTATTATTTTAAGCAAATCCTAGACATCGTGTAAGCTCTATAAATATTTCGTGGTGAGTTTCTTCAGGGTGTCCCTTTAATCGCCCCTCCCCCACGTCCTTCCAGCTTTTTCAGGTCCACGTGGTTGAGCTGACTTCAGAACATATTCCTTCACAGTTCTGGAGGCCAGAAGTGCAAGATGAAGTTGTTGGCAGAGTTGTCTCTCCTTGGCTGGTAGCTGGGGCCGTCTTCTCTTGTGTCTTCCCATGCCTTCCCTCCTCAGCGTCTGAGTCCTAATCTTTCCTTATAAGGATGCCTGCCACATAGGATTAGTGCCCACTTTAACGACCTCATTTTACCTTAATTACCTCTTTAACAACCCTGCCTCCAAGTACACTTATATTTTGAGGTACTGGGGGCTAAGTCCTCTCCAGAGGAATTTGTGGTGGTGAGAAGCACATTTTAGCCCATAACTCTTTTTTTTTTTTTTTTTTTTTTTTTTTTGAGAGAGAGATTTTTGCTATGGGCATGTGCACTCTCCAGAGAGACAAAGAAAGACAGAGACACAGAAAGTGAGAAATCACTTCCGCGGGGGGATGGTCATGCCATATCCCTTCTCCTTCATTCTCCTCTCAGGATCTTGGGCACACGTACACACATGCCGGGAATGAGGTTTAACCTACCAGGTCCAGGACTCAAACTGCAGTTGACTATGTGGTAGTCCAATGACATAACCATTACGCCATCTGCTGGTCCTTAGCTCATAATCTTCTACTAGTGTTTACTTTTCCTTTCAAATAAACCACTTGTACTCAAATCTTTATTTCCAGAAAGGTCTGCTTCCTAGAGAATCCTAACAAAGGAAATCTCTAAATGACAGGCTCTTTTTAAAAAAATAATCAAGTTACCCCTAGAGCATTCAGGACTTTCCCTATTCCACCTTGTGTTATTAGCTCTTTAGACATCCGTCTTCTAAGGATGACAGCAGAGACCATGTGGTATAGATCATCAAATTCCAAATGCTGCTTTATTTAAGTAAATGATGTTAGTGTTAGTCTTCCTTGGAAACCAGATTACAATAAACAAGAAAGAATCTAAATAACAAATAAAAGTAATTGCCTTTAATGATGTAAAATCCCGGGGCTAGCAGATGGCATGGTGGTTAAGGTGCTGGACTCCCACGTGGCTAACCATGGTTCAAGTCCTGGACCTGGATGGCTTGAAAATCACTCTGGGAGTGTGTTTGTGTATGTGTGTGTGTGTGTGTGTGTGTGTGAGCACCCCAAATCCTGGGAGAATGGAAGAGAAGCGGGAACATTCACCCAAGGAGTGATTTCTCATTTTCTTTGTCTCTCTGGCGAGCACACATGCCCTATGGGGGCGGGGCGGGGCGGGGCGGGGGGGGGGGGGGAAGAAAACTTTAAAAAAAAAAAAAAGTAAAATCCTTGCAGATCCATTTAGTAACAACCTGTACAATTGTGCAATATCTAGCACTCATAAGGCACACAATGTTTTCTGAATAAAGTAATGTTTAGACAGTTTAAATTAGAAGCACTCACTGTACTGCGGATGTTGATAGTGGGAGGAATTTGTGCGGTAGATACAGGAGCTGTAGGGAACTCTCTATTTTTCCATTCAATTTTGCTGAACCTAAAACTACTTAAAAATAAAGCTCATTAATTTAAAAATAAATAAAATATTTAAGAGATACATATAGCATAACAAATTGAAATTAGAAGCTGAAAACTAGATTTAAAAGTCTATTAGGGAAGACACAATTTTATGTAGACTATTATCAGTCTGCTAGTGTCACCTACTGGTGAGAACAGGTTCCTGTTCTAGAAACAATTCTATCTCTTGGTACTCTTGAGTTTGGATGGTTATAAAACAAGCACAAACAATTAAACAAAAGTTCAACACGAGAGAAAGCTATTTGTGCTATATATAGTTACAGGTTGCTGGGGAGAGAAATACCAGAAATACAATCTTCAGGGTTACTTATATATAAGCCTCAACTCAGAACTAAAATCAGGCCCAGCCTTGGCAGCACGGGCAGTAGCACACTGACCCACAGTGCTGGAAGCCACATGGTTGGCCCTGAGCTCCAATCCTAAGTGAACCTGAAACTTCCTGGATGCATGTGCACAAACATCTTGACTAGCTAGAGGATTAGGAGAAGGGGATCATGGTGTGACAAGAAGCCTATCTCTCTCAATAAAACAAGTAAACTTAGTAACAAAAGAAAAACCCCTAAAATGAGAGAGTATTGATTTATGGGGAAAAACATTAAATGAGGGCTATTGGAAGTATGTGTAAAGGTGCTCTATAAAATGTTTCTTCTCATATAATTTCGGATATAATCCCAGTATTTTAAGGAAAAGTAATGAGTGTACAGCTTTTCCTGCAAAAGAGTACGTATTCCTTTTTGGTGTTAACTATACCCTCAAGTCTCTTTTACCAACACTGAATTTCAGGGTCTGGGATTTCTCTGTATTCTCAACTACCTTTTCACAACCCCCCCCCCCCCCCCATAATTCAGCAACCTCTAAACTACGATTCAATTTCAAATGAGTACAATAAACTCTACAAGAAGAAGGGCCGGTTTAATGGTGGAGATCAGTCAGCTGTTGGCAAACTTTTGCTTTCTTGTTATTCCCAGGACAAACTTTCTTTGTCTCAAGATTTAATTTTATAGATTAAAAAATTTATGGTAGGGACCAGCAGTTAGCGTAATGGCTATGTCGCTGGACTATCATGTGGTCGACCGTGGTTCGAGTCCCAGACCCAGTGGCTTAAAACTCACACCGGGCTCATGTGCGTGCGTGCCCAAAATCCCAAGAGGAGAGTGGAGGAGAGGGGATTGCGGCATGGCCATCCCCGCTGGGGGGTGATTTCTCGCTTTCTGTCTCTCTCTTTGTCTCTCTCTGTCTGGCGAGTGCACACGCCCTATGGCAAAAAAAAACTCTCAAAAAAATTTAAAAAAAATTTATGGTAGCTTTTTTTTTTTTTTTTTTTTTTTTTTAATTCTATAACACTTAAAAGAATAAGCACTCTGCTGGGTAATTAATCAGTCACCAATCCATTGTTACCAAGTAATCATAAATTTTCCATCCACTGTGGAGAATACCAACTTGGCTCTCTCCATGGGATTTGGGGGATATGAGAAAACCCATCTTCTATTTTAGTTTTGTAAACATTTATTTATTTATTGTAATTTCACTATATGGCAATTTTGTTATATGTATTTGCTAAATGGCTATATGTGCTTTTAGAAAGACAGAGAGATAGAAAGCACTTCCCAGGGGGCAGGGGTTGGGGGAGTGGCCTTGCCGCATTCCTTCTCCTCCATTCTCTGTAGGGGATTTTCGGCACACTTGCACAAGCACCCAGTGTGCTTCTCAAGTCACCGGGTCCAGGATTTGAACTGAGCTGTCAGCCATATGGAATCCAGCTGCCTTAACCTCCATGCTACCAGCTGGCCTGGAAACTTTTATTTCAAAATGATTTCAAAATTAAAGAAAGGTTGCAAAAAGAATGTAATGAACTCTTGCCATCTAGATTCCCTGATTGTTAATATTTACTGATTTGGTTTTTGTCGATTTCTCTCTAGATAGATGATAGATATAGATAGATAGATGATAGATAGATAGCTGATAGGTGATACATAATAGATTGAGGCTAGATTGCAGCTGCTATCTCTTTTTACCTTCCCCCAAATGCTGAGCTGATGTACCCATGAGCCAAACTCAGGCCTTTTCCTTCTCCATCAGCTGGTCGTAAATAGAATCTTCCACGCAGGCATAGGCAAAAGCTGAGGGAGGGGCATTTGTGCAACTGTGGTGGTTGATAGCAGGGGCCTGGGCTGCCTGTTTGTATAGCTCACTTGTCCCCTTTGGTTCTGCTCATGCCTGATTTTGGAGGAACCACGTCCATCTCATGATGGACTGTGTCTAGTCAGATATTACCATGCCACGAGTGAGTCAGACAGACTCTACCTTACATGGCTTCATGGTCACTTGGCTTAGTATTCCATTTCTATAAAAGCCCAATGGCATGCTCAGAGTTATTTCCCAAAATGTATGTATTTCTTTGACATAGGACATGGCCTTGCTCCCAAACCTTAGGGGTCTGTATTGGTTTCTCATGTAGGGATTGCTCTATGCTCCACATGGCATAGATTCCTCCATTGATCCTCCAATATGGTAGTTTCTACTGCTTGCACTATAGCCTGGAGCTGCTGCAGATCCCTTTTCTGGTCTGTATCCCTCTCAGAACCAGCAGCCCTCTTGTCACCTTGATATATGGGTTGAAGCCATATTCCCAGGTGTGGCACATGCTAACTCTAGAACCTGAAGAGTTTTGCCATTCTGCCTTGTGTGTGTGTGTGTGTGTGGTAAAAAGGTAAGATGTAATCACTTCCCCTTTATTTTTGAGGGGGTACCCTAGCATAATAGATGCCTAGTATGCTATTGATCTGATTAGCCCCTGACTCTCAGGGTTTATTTCTCATTCTCTGGAACACAGGTATCTTACCAAGGGTTCAACTGTATCCACCCCGTTCCCTGGGGGTGATTTTTGCCCTGTACCTCCAGGACACTTGGCAATGTGGAGTTATTTTTGGTTGTCACCAGAGGTGGGGGTACGATATGCACTTAGTGGGTAGAGGTGACAGCAATGCTGCTATATATTGGGTTGTCAGAAAGGTCATGACTTTTTTTTTTTTTTTTTTTTTTGAGAGGTTTTTGCTATAGGGCGCGTGCGCTCACCAGACAGAGAGAGACAGGGAGACAGAAAGCGAGAAATCACCCCCCAAGGGGATGGCCACGCCGCAATTCCTTCTCCTCCATTTTCCTCTCAGGATCTTGGGCACACACGCACACACGCCCGGCGTGAGTTTAAGCCACCAGGTCTGGGACGCGAACTGCGGTCGACTACATGGGAGTCCAGCGACATAGCCATTATGCTAACTGCTGGTCCCATGACATATTTTTTCTATGCAAAAATGCATCGTGACTTTTTGACTACCCAAAGCATTGTACTGTGCACAGAACAACTAGCTTCAGCAAAAAACTATATGGCATAAATTGTCAATAATGCTAAGGTCAAGAAAGCATTTCTTGCCTTCTCTGTGCTTTACTGAGATGTCATCAGTGTAAAATTCTGGTTAGTATTCATCCAATCCCAGTATCTTCAGAATGAGCATATTAACACAGGGCAGGAAAGGTAATGCAGCCTCTTATGTAGCAGAAATGCAAACATCGTTTCTGACCCTATTTTCTTTTTCTTTTCTTTTTTGAAAGGTTTTTGCTATAGGGTGCGTGCGCTCGCCGGACAGACAGAGAGAGACATAGAGACAGAAAGTGAGAAATCACCCCCCAGGGGGGATGGTCACGCTGCAATCCCTTCTCCTCCATTCTCCTCTCGGGATCTTGGGCACGCACGCACACGCACCCGGCGTGAGTTTTAAGCTACCGGGTTCGGGACGCGAACCGCGGTCGACTACGTGGGAGTCCAGCGACATAGCCATTACGCTAACTGCTGGTTCCCTCTGACCCTATTTTCTAATAGCAAGGGAACAGAACACCTTCACCGAATCAGTGGCTGCATATTATTCAATACATGTCTGAAACTTAAATTCTAGTAAAGGCCCCATGGGGGCATAGCAGCCACTATTAGGCTACTGCTTGGTTGGATTTTTGGTGCTCCACTGATCTTTTCTAGGAAGGATCTGATTGTTTTTATGGAGGCTAGACTGGTGAAGTAAGTGGAGATGTGACAGTGACCCACCACCCTTTAGTCTTTGAAGAAGGCACTTATTTCTTCAACCTTCCACCCCCCCCAGAGGCAATATGGATTTGATTTACTGTTGGTCAGGGCTGCAGATTCACAGGCTTCCACGTGGTCTTCTGCTATGGCAGCTGTTATCCAAGAAGCCGAGGACCAGTATAAGGGTGTGCTAATTGGATGTCTATTCCAGTTACACAGTCTGGCACCAGAGAAATGACCACCACGTGGGTCTGCAGACCCAGTGGATCCAACCCTGGGTGAGGACTCCGTTTATGACCTGGCCCCTTATGCTTCCCATTCTAAAAACAAATCAAAACAAAACAAAACAACTTGGACTCTGTATCCCACAGTCCTTGAGCTGTTTGGGTTTCTCCCTTTCTCCACTATCTAGTTACTTGAATGAATTAGCCTTTTGGGAAAGGATGAAACAATCGTGACCTTATACATTTATTGTGGTGTCATAAGGTCCTTCGTTCTCAGAACTGGAACTCAGCTTTTCCTTCAGCGCTAGGTCTAAAATTTGTCTTAGGTTTAGAAATAGAGCAAGGGGAACCAGCAGGGGGTGTGATGGTTAGGGCATTGGACTCGCACATGGCTGACCGTGGTTTGAGTCCTGGACCTGGCGACTTGGTTTGTCTCTCTCTCTCTCTCTCTCTAATTAAAATAACAATAATAATAGGGGGCCAGCAGATGGTGTACTGATTACGTCACTGGACTCCCATATGGCTGACTGCAGTTCAGGACCTGGACCTGGTGGTTTCAAACTCACGCCAGGCACGTGTGCATGTGTGCCCAAAATCCTGAAAGGAGAATGGAAGAGAAGGAATTGTGGCATGGCCATCCCCCTGGGGAGTGATTTCTCACTTTCCCCTCTCACTGTTTCTGTTTCTGTCTCGCGAATGCATTCACCTTAAGGCCAAAACCTTTAAAAATGATAATAAATAAAATAAAGTAAATCTTTTTTTAAAAAAAGGAAATAGAGGGACCAGCAGTTAGCTTAATGGCTATGTCGCTGGACTCCCATGTAGTCGACCGTGGTTCGCATCCCAGATCCAGTGGCTTAAATTCATGCCGGGCACCTGTGTGTGCGTGCCCAAGATCCCGAGAGGAGAATGGAGGAGAAGGGATTGTGGCGTGTTCATCCCCCTGGGAGGTGATTTCTTGCTTTCTGTCTCTCTGTCTCTCTCTGTATGTCTGGCGAGCGCATGTGCCCTATAGCAAAAACCTCTCAAAGAAAAAAAAAAAAAGGAAATAGAGCAAGGAATTGTGATTTTTTTTTTTTTTTGAGAGGTTTTTTCGCTATAGGGCGCGTGCGCTCGCCAGACAGACAGAGAGAGACATAGAGACAGAAAGCGAGAAATCACCCCCCAGGGGGGATGGTCACGCCGCAATCCCTTCTCCTCCATTCTCCTCTCGGGATCTTGGGCACGCACGCAGACGCGCCTGGCGTGAGTTGTAAGCCACCGGGTCCGAGACGCGAACCGCGGTCGACTACGTGGGAGTCCAGTGACATAGCCATTTCGCTAACTGCTGGTTCCCGTGATTTTTTTTTTTTAAATTAAGGAAACTGCCTCCTGATTCATCCTTGATTTCTTTTGATTGTAGAGTTGGAGTAGTGCCCTTGTTGGCTGTACATGTACTTTGCCCCTGAGGACACATGTCTTATTAAATATTGAACTAATCCTTTGCGAGCAAGGATGCCTGCTTGTCCCTCTGACCTTACCATTCATTATGGCCTAGCGTCCACCTAGCTCCTGCTATTTCTGCTCCGCTACCTGGCCTCTACTGTTTCTGAGACCGATTAGCCCCATCACTATCAGTGAACCCATGTCTGTAATGGCATCTCTTTTAATCAAACTCCCCTTTATTAACCTCATGGTCTGACCTCCTGATTCAGCATGCTCAGAATTCAGTCCCATGTGCATCCTCCCTGTTGATGCTGCCGACCGGGTCCTGTGGCTCCTTTGTAGTGTCGGCTCTTTCCACTCTTATCAAACTCATCATACCTTGGTCAGATGATGTTGGAACCCAATCCTAGTACCAGGCCTAATGGCTGGGATGGAAATGTCCTGGGGTGGGGGGTGGTGCAGGCACCTGCTGTCTGGTGGAGGCAAGGTCTATCTATTATCTTCATTTAAGGGAGGGGGGCTAGCTGTTAACGGGAAGCAGTGGAATACATCTGTAGGCTCAGAAGAAACAGGATTCTGAGGATTCACACAAATGTAGGAGTAACAACCCAGATGTCCCCAAACATATTTTAGAGTCTTATTTTTCCTCAACCACTACTATATCTTGGCTTAGCATATCTGTCTTCATTGACAGTTCAATAGTCTTTGGAATTTAGCTACTCTTACAATTAAGTCCTGAACCAGGTTCTCTGTGCTCCCATTGCAGGAGATGCGAGCCTCTTTATATGCACATGAAGGGGGGCCCCTCTATTTCTCACATTTAGCATTTAACTGCTTAATCCCTCTGAGCATTTCCTTACCTTTTACCTGAAGCCCATGGAGATAAGCAAGACCTTCCAAGTTCCACTGTCCTACAGTTACTCTTTCCCCACCCATACTTCTCAAAACAATGGGTAGTTGCACCTGTTAGTGCACCCCTTCCACAGGGCTGGGAGCCCATTACAGTCACCACCAGCTTTACCATGTGGATCACACCAATAGCCTACTGCCAGGGGCGTCTGTGTTCCAAGCATTAGCAGTGATGGAGTCCAGACTGGCACTGGCCAGTAGGTGACCCAGCACTAAAATTTCATCTCAGTGTCTGCTTTTTGGGACCCCTTCTGGCATCAAATGACGTAGATTGGCTTCTTCAGGGAGCAGACTGGAATGAAGATGAGCATGCACAAAGTTTAGCAGGTTGTGCTTTGAGGATCAACAGCTATGGAGAGACGGGAAAGAAACACGATTAGACTGAAGGAGAAATGGCATGAAAATGCAGTCTTGATGGCCTCAACTGTACCTCTGGGGGCTCTGAATTTGGAAGAACCCTTCAGAGCTGTCTTGATAAGGGTGAAGAGTCAGGCCTTGACACTCCATGTCCATCTATCACAGCCTGGGGGCTGCCCTGGGAAGAGCAGGGAGTGATTTTACATAAGGTCTCTCTCCTCGGTGGAGGAAGTCCCATAGAATGCCCGCAGCTGAGGGCTTCTTGCAGAAAGTACTCCCAGCAGCTGGGGAGCAAGTCCTTCATTCCTTTGCAGCTCCAAATTTCTCTTTTGCCCTCAACTCACTGGAGTCTGAAATGGGCAAAATTTCCTTTACCATCTCCTCATTTCTGGCAGCACTGAACAGATGGAAAAATAGTGGGAAGAACATTGTAGGCAGCAAACCTGTATTAGAATCCTAGCTCTAGCATCTAGTAGCTATGTAACTTTGACAAGGAACCAAAACTTTTGACTGTAAATGTTATTATCTTAAAGTATAATAATATGCACTTCATGGGTTTCTTGTGAACATAAGAAAACAAAAATGAATATAAAAATACTGCCTAGCACAAAACCTGGCACATAATAAATGTGCAATAAAACTGGGGTCATCTGAGAGCCAGCCTCATAGATTAGGGGTTGAGGGAGCCAGATTCCACATGCCCAACCACGATTCTAATCCCAGCTCCGGTGATGTGAAAAACTGGGTGCATGTCTGTGTATGATCAAATTCTCAGTGGAAGGGAACCAGCAGTTAGCATAATGGCTATGTCGCTGGATTCCCACGTAGCCGACCGCGGTTCGCGTCCCGGACCCGGTGACTTAAAACTCACGCCGGGCGCGTGTGCGTGCGTGCCCAAGATCCCGAGAGGAGAATGGAGGAGAAGGGATTGCGGCGTGACCATCCCCCCTGGGAGGTGATTTCTCGCTTTCTGTCTCTATGTCTCTCTCTGTCTGTCTGGCGAGCGCACGTGCCCTATAGCAAAAATCTCTCCAAAAAAAAAAAAAAAAAATCCTCAATGGAAGAAATGGAGGAGAAGGGATTGCAGTGTGACTACACCCCATTGGGGGATGCATTCTCCCTCTTTCTTTCTTTCTTTCTTTCTCCATCTTTTTGATGAGTGCAAATGCCTCTGGCAATTATTTGTAAAAATCTGGTACACTTTGAATAGTAAGTGTTCAAGAAATGCATATGTACATGAGTATGAGACATGGCTCTAGGCAAACCAGCCAGCTCAAGATAACCCCTCCTTCATCCCTCTTCACAGGCAAACGTCTGGACAAAAACTGCCACATCGCATTTGCTACACTTTTCCCTCCCATTCAGTATTCAATCAGCCCTAATTTCCACCCCAACAATCTCTTTCCAAGGTCAACCTAGGGCCCCTCTCTGTTAAAATTCAATGAGCTCTTGGAGCCGGCAGGTGGCATGGTGGTTGGGGTGCTGGACTCCCAGATGGCCGACCACAGTTGGAGTCCCAAACCTGGTGGTGGCTTGCTTTCTTGCTCTCTCTTTCTCTCTGTCTCTCTCTGGTCAAATGGAAGAATGATGATAAAATATAAAAAATTAAATCTTTACAGAAAATAATTCAGGGAGCTCTCATACCTCACCAGACCTCTTGGCAGTGTACTGCCATCGCTGACCCTCCTTCCCTCTTTTTCCTTCAGCATTTTGACATCACCTCCTAACCTCCCTCTTAAGAATTCTCAATCTTGGGACCAGCAGATAGCATAATAATTATGTCGCTGGACTCCCATGTAGTCGACTACAGTTGGAGTCCCAGACCCAATGGCTTAAAACTCAGGCTGGGCATGTGTGCGTGCGTACCCAAAATCCCAAAAGGAGAATGAATCCAGGACTCGAACCTCAGTTGACTACATGGGAGTCCAGCAACATAGCCATTATGCTAACTGCTGGTCCCAATAAATAATTATTTTTAAAAAGACACACACACATGGGCAATTGCCACTTCAAACCAATTACACCCAATTTTAGATACTGGTGGGTGAGGCCTGAGTATTGGTATTTTTTTTAATGTGACTTGGAAATTCTTTTTTGTTTTTAGAGAGTCTTTTTGCTATAGGGTATGTGCACTTGCCAGAGAGACAGAGACAGAAAGTGAAAAATCAACCCCAGGGGGGATGGCCACTCCACAATCTCTTCTTCTCCGTTCTCCTAATCTAAAAAAATAATAATTTTGAAATATCAGGTTGCAGTTTTCAGTTCTTTTGTGAACGTGTCTTTCTGGCATGCTTTCATTTTCCGAAGGGATATACTCTCCTCCATATTCTCTTTTATAACTTTAAATTATAATATTTTTGCTATTGCTTACATTGCATAAAATTAGTGTTTCTTGAATTTTATGAAGTCCTGAGTTGAATAAATTTACCACCTTTATCTTCCAGAGCACTCTCTTATTTTTATGAATATTTTAAGAAAATGACCTTGAACTTGCTCAGATCACTTGGATCTGTTCACCTCATTCACTTTTATCTAAACTTCCTTCTTTCTTCCTTTTCCTATTATCCTTGTCCTGTTGAATTTGAATTAATTTTCTAATAGTTTCTCTTCACTATGGAACTTCGCTTTGGATGGAAGCACCCGGGTGTTAGATTGAATAATGTATAAGTCCTGGACTCCTCCAAGACTATCAGAATTTTTCTCAGGATCCTTCTTGTCTTTGCCTGCAGTTGGAGCCCACAGGGCTTCCCCTCTACTCTGTTACTGGATTTCCAGTGACTGCCTGCTGGGGTTTTGCCATTCTCCTGTGCAGGGCCATCTGATGCCCCACTGTTTTCCCTGCTTCTTTCTTTCTATAATAGATGCTGCTAGTGCCTACTTTTTTTGGTTTTTAGAATTATTAATTTATTTATTCTTCTTCAATTTGGTCAGAGAGAGAAAGAAAGCTATCAGATCTGGGACTCAAACTGCAGTTGGCCATGTGGGAGTCCAGAGCCTTAACCATCATGCCACCTGCCCACCCTAGTACCTATTCTTACTTGGGATTTTGTGGGTTTCTGTTGTTCTGATTGTACCGTGTGTATCATTCGTGGGTTTTTGGTTACACTGTCCCAATGGAAGATTAAGGGAGAATCTAAGTAGATTAAAACTACACTATCTTGGGGCCAGCAGGTTGCATGGTGGTTAAGGGCACCGGACTCCCACATGGCTGACTGTGGTTTGAGTCCTGAGCCTGGCAGCTTGCTTTCTCATTTTCCTTCTCTCTCTCTGGTCAAATTAAAAGATAATAATATTAATAGATAAAGTTAAATAAAATAACTTATTTTAAAATTTAACTTTATTTATGTATTTATTTTTATTTGACCAGAGAGGGACAGAGTGAGAGAGAGAGGGAAAATGAGAAAAAAAGTCACGAGGTCCAGGACTCGAACAATAGTCGGCCATGAGAGAGTCCAGTGCCCTTAACCACTATGCCACCTGCTGGTCCCTAAATAAAATAATTCTTAAAAACAAAAACAAAATAAACAAACAAAAAACTACACAATCTCTATTGCCACCATATTCCTAGAATGGGTAACTGGATATCTTGTAGAGCTCCTCACTGAATTTCCTGTGTAACTAGGATTCAGAACCTCTGGTCCAACTGCTGTGCTTACTCCTTCCCGTGATCTTCTGTGCCTCAGGATTCAGCCTCCAGTGTCCATCTTCTCCCACTGTGCTGGTCTACCTTGGCAGAAGCCTCTCCTGGGCTTGTCTCTGCCTACATGAGGATTACCACAAAGCTCTAAATGCATTTCCTGATATCGGACTCACACATTCTGTTCACTGGACATCCCCTGGACAGCTAGGCCTTATGTTTCTTTGACACCAAGTTTCTCTTCCTGGTGATCCAGGTCTCAGTTATTCTAACCAGAAACCTGGATGCCAGCCTCACCTTCTTTCCGATTTAAACCCCCAAATCTAATCAGACGCCAAAGTCCTTTTTTGTTTAAAAGCTCCATTTTAATGTCTCTGGATTCCATCCAAATTTCATCTCCATGGCTGCATCTGTGGTTGAAACTACCATCTCTGAATTATTTTAACTTTTTTTTATTTTGTAGAGAGATTTTTTTCTATAAGGTGCATGTGTTTACCAGAGAGACAGAGAAAGACAAGAGACAGAAGGCAAGAAGTCCCCCCCCCCCCCCCGGGGGGGAAGGGTATGGCCATGCCACAATCCCTTCTCCATTCTTCTCTTGGGATTTTGGGCACACATGCACACATGCCTGGCATGAATTTTAGGTCGCCAGATCTGGGATTCTAACATGAGTCCAGCGACGTAATCATTATACCATCTACTGGCCCCAACATTTTTATTTTTTTATTTTTTTTTTTATTTTTATTTTTTTTTTTATTTTTTTATTTTTTTTTATTATTATCCATTTTTTTGTTACATTGAATTACATATAACTTTACAGTGTATTACATTGCTTTTTCAAAAGGGAATGCCATGCATGTCAGTCAGTACAGAGACATTAATCTCCCCGCTTCAACATTCAATATCTTTCCTATGTTTCCCCCAATCATTATTATTATTATTCTAATTATTTTTTATGATAAACATGATTTTTTTTTCCCTCCAATTATCAGATCATAAAGTTCCCAACAAGAGGGAACGTAGACTCCACTCAGGGCTGGACCAAGGGTGGGTCTCGTGCAGCCCCGCAAATGTAGGTGAATCTCCATGGAACACAGTTTCAGGAATGCGGCTCAGGGAAGCAGAGACGGCCATCAGCTGATGCGGCACGCGGGGCAGACCCCGGCCACGGCTCGCGGGGCAGGCCCCGGCCACGGCTCGCGGGGCGGACCCCGGCCACGGCTCGCAGGGTCAGAGCCCCGGTCACGGCACGCGGCGGCAGACCCCGGCCACGGCTCGCGGGGCGGACCCCGGCCACGGCTCGCAGGGTCAGAGCCCCCGGTCACGGCACGCGGCGGCAGACCCCGGCCACGGCTCGCGGGGCGGACCCCGGCCACGGCTCGCAGGGTCAGAGCCCCGGTCACGGCACGCGGCGGCAGACCCCGGCCACGGCTCGCGGGGCGGACCCCGGCCACGGCTCGCAGGGTCAGAGGCCCGGTCACGGCACGCGGCGGCAGACCCCGGCCACGGCTCGCGGGGCGGACCCCGGCCACGGCTCGCAGGGTCAGAGGCCCGGTCACGGCACGCGGCGGCAGACCCCGGCCACGGCTCGCGGGGGCGGACCCCGGCCACGGCTCGCGGGGCGGACCCCGGCCACGGCTCGCAGGGTCAGAGCCCCCGGTCATGGCACGCGGCGGCACACCCCGGCCACGGCTCGCAGGGTCAGAGGCCCGGTCACGGCACGCGGCGGCAGACCCCGGCCACGGATCGCGGGGCAGACCCCGGCCACGGCTCGCGGGGCAGGCCCCGGCCACGGCTCGCGGGGCAGGCCCCGGCCACGGCTCGCGGGGCGGACCCCGGCCACGGCTCGCGGGGCGGACCCCGGCCACGGCTCGCGGGTCGGACCCCGGCCACGGCTCGCGGGGCGGACCCCGGCCACGGCTCGCGGGTCGGACCCCGGCCACGGCTCGCGGGGCGGACCCCGGCCACGGCTCGCAGGGTCAGAGCCCCCGGTCATGGCACGCGGCGGCGGACCCCGGCCACGGCTCGCAGGGTCAGAGGCCCGGTCACGGCATGCGGCGGCAGACCCCGGCCACGGCTCGCGGGGCGGACCCCGGCCACGGCTCGCGGGGCGGACCCCGGCCACGGCTCGCAGGGTCAGAGCCCCCGGTCATGGCACGCGGCGGCGGACCCCGGCCACGGCTCGCAGGGTCAGAGGCCCGGTCACGGCACGCGGCGGCAGACCCCGGCCACGGCTCGCGGGGCGGACCCCGGCCACGGCTCGCGGGGCGGACCCCGGCCACGGCTCGCAGGGTCAGAGCCCCGGTCATGGCACGCGGCGGCGGACCCCGGCCACGGCTCGCAGGGGCGGACCCCGGCCACGGCTCGCAGGGTCAGAGCCCCGGTCACGGCACGCGGCGGCAGACCCCTGCAGCGATTTCTAGTCATCTGGTGGATGGTCGGTTTCTTCCCGAACTTTTGAAGATTAATACGAGGGTTGGGAAGTGTGCAGAAAAGGAAGCAGAGAGAGGGAAACAATACCAACAACAACAAAAAACAGACAAGAAACAGAGAAAAAGAAGAGAAAAACTTTGGAATAAATCTAAAAAACAAAATTTAATATTCAAAAAATTTCAATAAAAATCAAAAATTAGAAAACCGCGCGGCGCGAAATGTCTAGATCTCAGGAGCCATGGAGCAGACTGTCTCTTGAAGAGGGGCTGTTCTGGGAGGAGCAGAGGGGATTATTAACAAAACAAAGGCCTAGGAGGGAGGGGCCAAAGGGCCCTGTAAGACGCCTCACCTTAAAAAATTCTAAAAAGCAAAAATTTAAAAAAAAGACAGAGAGAGAGAGAGAGAGAGAGAGTGAGAGGTAGAGAGAGACCAAGATTGATTCAGAGACAGGAGATATGAAAGGGGTTTTCCTACCATGTGGGATTTTGTATGCTGGAGGCCCAGTTAGGAGTGGGACATCTTCCTTCCTCCCAGCATGTCTAGATCTCAGGAGCCATGGAGCAGACTGTCTCTTGAAGAAGGGCTGTTCTGGGAGGAGCAGAGGGGATTATTAAGAAAACAAAGGCCTAGGAGGGAGGGGCCAAAGGGCCCTGTAAGACGCCTCACCTTAAAAAATTCTAAAAAGCAAAAATTTAAAAAAAAGACAGACAGAGAGAGAGAGAGAGAGAGAGAGAGAGTGAGTGAGAGGTAGAGAGAGACCAAGATTGATTCAGAGACAGGAGATATGAAAGGGGTTTTCCTACCATGTGGGATTTTGTATGCTGGAGGCCCAGTTAGGAGTGGGACATCTTCCTTCCTCCCAGCATGTCTAGATCTCAGGAGCCATGGAGCAGACTGTCTCTTGAAGAAGGGCTGTTCTGGGAGGAGCAGAGGGGATTATTAACAAAACAAAGGCCTAGGAGGGAGGGGCCAAAGGGCCCTGTAAGACGCCTCACCTTAAAAAATTCTAAAAAGCAAAAATTTAAAAAAAAGACAGACAGAGAGAGAGAGAGAGAGAGAGAGAGAGAGAGTGAGAGGTAGAGAGAGACCAAGATTGATTCAGAGACAGGAGATATGAAAGGGGTTTTCCTACCATGTGGGATTTTGTATGCTGGAGGCCCAGTTAGGAGTGGGACATCTTCCTTCCTCCCAGCATGTCTAGATCTCAGGAGCCATGGAGCAGACTGTCTCTTGAAGAAGGGCTGTTCTGGGAGGAGCAGAGGGGATTATTAACAAAACAAAGGCCTAGGAGGGAGGGGCCAAAGGGCCCTGTAAGACGCCTCACCTTAAAAAATTCTAAAAAGCAAAAATTTAAAAAAAAGACAGACAGAGAGAGAGAGAGAGAGAGAGAGAGAGAGAGTGAGAGGTAGAGAGAGACCAAGATTGATTCAGAGACAGGAGATATGAAAGGGGTTTTCCTACCATGTGGGATTTTGTATGCTGGAGGCCCAGTTAGGAGTGGGACATCTTCCTTCCTCCCAGCATGTCTAGATCTCAGGAGCCATGGAGCAGACTGTCTCTTGAAGAAGGGCTGTTCTGGGAGGAGCAGAGGGGATTATTAACAAAACAAAGGCCTAGGAGGGAGGGGCCAAAGGGCCCTGTAAGACGCCTCACCTTAAAAAATTCTAAAAAGCAAAAATTTAAAAAAAAGACAGACAGAGAGAGAGAGAGAGAGAGAGAGAGTGAGTGAGAGGTAGAGAGAGACCAAGATTGATTCAGAGACAGGAGATATGAAAGGGGTTTTCCTACCATGTGGGATTTTGTATGCTGGAGGCCCAGTTAGGAGTGGGACATCTTCCTTCCTCCCAGCATGTCTAGATCTCAGGAGCCATGGAGCAGACTGTCTCTTGAAGAAGGGCTGTTCTGGGAGGAGCAGAGGGGATTATTAACAAAACAAAGGCCTAGGAGGGAGGGGCCAAAGGGCCCTGTAAGACGCCTCACCTTAAAAAATTCTAAAAAGCAAAAATTTAAAAAAAAGACAGACAGAGAGAGAGAGAGAGAGAGAGAGAGAGAGAATGAGTGAGAGGTAGAGAGAGACCAAGATTGATTCAGAGACAGGAGATATGAAAGGGGTTTTCCTACCATGTGGGATTTTGTATGCTGGAGGCCCAGTTAGGAGTGGGACATCTTCCTTCCTCCCAGCATGTCTAGATCTCAGGAGCCATGGAGCAGACTGTCTCTTGAAGAAGGGCTGTTCTGGGAGGAGCAGAGGGGATTATTAACAAAACAAAGGCCTAGGAGGGAGGGGCCAAAGGGCCCTGTAAGACGCCTCACCTTAAAAAATTCTAAAAAGCAAAAATTTAAAAAAAAGACAGACAGAGAGAGAGAGAGAGAGAGAGAGAGTGAGAGGTAGAGAGAGACCAAGATTGATTCAGAGACAGGAGATATGAAAGGGGTTTTCCTACCATGTGGGATTTTGTATGCTGGAGGCCCAGTTAGGAGTGGGACATCTTCCTTCCTCCCAGCATGTCTAGATCTCAGGAGCCATGGAGCAGACTGTCTCTTGAAGAAGGGCTGTTCTGGGAGGAGCAGAGGGGATTATTAACAAAACAAAGGCCTAGGAGGGAGGGGCCAAAGGGCCCTGTAAGACGCCTCACCTTAAAAAATTCTAAAAAGCAAAAATTTAAAAAAAAGACAGACAGAGAGAGAGAGAGAGAGAGAGAGAGAGAGAGAGAGAATGAGTGAGAGGTAGAGAGAGACCAAGATTGATTCAGAGACAGGAGATATGAAAGGGGTTTTCCTACCATGTGGGATTTTGTATGCTGGAGGCCCAGTTAGGAGTGGGACATCTTCCTTCCTCCCAGCATGTCTAGATCTCAGGAGCCATGGAGCAGACTGTCTCTTGAAGAAGGGCTGTTCTGGGAGGAGCAGAGGGGATTATTAACAAAAAAAGGCCTAGGAGGGAGGGGCCAAAGGGCCCTGTAAGACGCCTCACCTTAAAAAATTCTAAAAAGCAAAAATTTAAAAAAAAGACAGACAGAGAGAGAGAGAGAGAGAGAGAGAGAGAGAGTGAGAGGTAGAGAGAGACCAAGATTGATTCAGAGACAGGAGATATGAAAGGGGTTTTCCTACCATGTGGGATTTTGTATGCTGGAGGCCCAGTTAGGAGTGGGACATCTTCCTTCCTCCCAGCATGTCTAGATCTCAGGAGCCATGGAGCAGACTGTCTCTTGAAGAAGGGCTGTTCTGGGAGGAGCAGAGGGGATTATTAACAAAACAAAGGCCTAGGAGGGAGGGGCCAAAGGGCCCTGTAAGACGCCTCACCTTAAAAAATTCTAAAAAGCAAAAATTTAAAAAAAAGACAGACAGGAGAGAGAGAGAGAGAGAGTGAGAGGTAGAGAGAGACCAAGATTGATTCAGAGACAGGAGATATGAAAGGGGTTTTCCTACCATGTGGGATTTTGTATGCTGGAGGCCCAGTTAGGAGTGGGACATCTTCCTTCCTCCCAGCATGTCTAGATCTCAGGAGCCATGGAGCAGACTGTCTCTTGAAGAAGGGCTGTTCTGGGAGGAGCAGAGGGGATTATTAACAAAACAAAGGCCTAGGAGGGAGGGGCCAAAGGGCCCTGTAAGACGCCTCACCTTAAAAAATTCTAAAAAGCAAAAATTTAAAAAAAGGACAGACAGAGAGAGAGAGAGAGAGAGAGAGAGAGTGAGTGAGAGGTAGAGAGAGACCAAGATTGATTCAGAGACAGGAGATATGAAAGGGGTTTTCCTACCATGTGGGATTTTGTATGCTGGAGGCCCAGTTAGGAGTGGGACATCTTCCTTCTTCCCAGCATGTCTAGATCTCAGGAGCCATGGAGCAGACTGTCTCTTGAAGAAGGGCTGTTCTGGGAGGAGCAGAGGGGATTATTAACAAAACAAAGGCCTAGGAGGGAGGGGCCAAAGGGCCCTGTAAGACACCTCACCTTAAAAAATTCTAAAAAGCAAAAATTTAAAAAAAAGACAGACAGAGAGAGAGAGAGAGAGAGAGAGAGAGAGTGAGAGGTAGAGAGAGACCAAGATTGATTCAGAGACAGGAGATATGAAAGGGGTTTTCCTACCATGTGGGATTTTGTATGCTGGAGGCCCAGTTAGGAGTGGGACATCTTCCTTCCTCCCAGCATGTCTAGATCTCAGGAGCCATGGAGCAGACTGTCTCTTGAAGAAGGGCTGTTCTGGGAGGAGCAGAGGGGATTATTAACAAAACAAAGGCCTAGGAGGGAGGGGCCAAAGGGCCCTGTAAGACGCCTCACCTTAAAAAATTCTAAAAAGCAAAAATTTAAAAAAAAGACAGACAGAGAGAGAGAGAGAGAGAGAGAGAGAGTGAGTGAGAGGTAGAGAGAGACCAAGATTGATTCAGAGACAGGAGATATGAAAGGGGTTTTCCTACCATGTGGGATTTTGTATGCTGGAGGCCCAGTTAGGAGTGGGACATCTTCCTTCCTCCCAGCATGTCTAGATCTCAGGAGCCATGGAGCAGACTGTCTCTTGAAGAAGGGCTGTTCTGGGAGGAGCAGAGGGGATTATTAACAAAACAAAGGCCTAGGAGGGAGGGGCCAAAGGGCCCTGTAAGACGCCTCACCTTAAAAAATTCTAAAAAGCAAAAATTTAAAAAAAGGACAGACAGAGAGAGAGAGAGAGAGAGAGAGAGAGAGAGTGAGAGGTAGAGAGAGACCATGATTGATTCAGAGACAGGAGATATGAAAGGGGTTTTCCTACCATGTGGGATTTTGTATGCTGGAGGCCCAGTTAGGAGTGGGACATCTTCCTTCCTCCCAGCATGTCTAGATCTCAGGAGCCATGGAGCAGACTGTCTCTTGAAGAAGGGCTGTTCTGGGAGGAGCAGAGGGGATTATTAACAAAACAAAGGCCTAGGAGGGAGGGGCCAAAGGGCCCTGTAAGACGCCTCACCTTAAAAAATTCTAAAAAGCAAAAATTTAAAAAAAAGACAGACAGAGAGAGAGAGAGAGAGAGAGAGAGAGTGAGAGGTAGAGAGAGACCAAGATTGATTCAGAGACAGGAGATATGAAAGGGGTTTTCCTACCATGTGGGATTTTGTATGCTGGAGGCCCAGTTAGGAGTGGGACATCTTCCTTCCTCCCAGCATGTCTAGATCTCAGGAGCCATGGAGCAGACTGTCTCTTGAAGAAGGGCTGTTCTGGGAGGAGCAGAGGGGATTATTAACAAAACAAAGGCCTAGGAGGGAGGGGCCAAAGGGCCCTGTAAGACGCCTCACCTTAAAAAATTCTAAAAAGCAAAAATTTAAAAAAAAGACAGACAGAGAGAGAGAGAGAGAGAGAGAGAGAGAGAGTGAGAGGTAGAGAGAGACCAAGATTGATTCAGAGACAGGAGATATGAAAGGGGTTTTCCTACCATGTGGGATTTTGTATGCTGGAGGCCCAGTTAGGAGTGGGACATCTTCCTTCCTCCCAGCATGTCTAGATCTCAGGAGCCATGGAGCAGACTGTCTCTTGAAGAAGGGCTGTTCTGGGAGGAGCAGAGGGGATTATTAACAAAACAAAGGCCTAGGAGGGAGGGGCCAAAGGGCCCTGTAAGACGCCTCACCTTAAAAAATTCTAAAAAGCAAAAATTTAAAAAAAAGACAGACAGAGAGAGAGAGAGAGAGAGAGAGGTAGAGAGAGACCAAGATTGATTCAGAGACAGGAGATATGAAAGGGGTTTTCCTACCATGTGGGATTTTGTATGCTGGAGGCCCAGTTAGGAGTGGGACATCTTCCTTCCTCCCAGCATGTCTAGATCTCAGGAGCCATGGAGCAGACTGTCTCTTGAAGAAGGGCTGTTCATGTGGGATTTTGTATGCTGGAGGCCCAGTTAGGAGTGGGACATCTTCCTTCCTCCCAGCATGTCTAGATCTCAGGAGCCATGGAGCAGACTCCATTTTTATTTTTTAATTGCTAGAAGGTGTGTGCACTCTCTCGAGGAAATCAGAGAGAGAGAGAAAGCATTCTTCAACAGGGCATGGTCACACTGCATCCTCTTTCTTCCATTCCGCTATCCTGTTGGGACTTTGGTCATGCATACACATGCACCTTGTGTGTTTTTCAAGTCACCAGCACCAGCAGTCAAAGGGAGGTCAGCCACATCGATTCTGACTCTAACTCCCCAGGCTACGGGGCTGGGCCTATTGTAAATTATTTTTAACTGGTCAGGCAAATTATTGTAATATTCTTAACTAGTCACCTATTGCTCACCTCAGCACAGTTTTCATATAACAAATAAAATAACCTGGTTACCTCATCCTTCTTGCTTAAAAACCATTCATTGCCCCTTCACTATTCTTAGAATATAGTCCCATCTTCCTAATTTAGTGTAGGATATCTATGCTCTGGTATTGTTTAAATAGTCTCAGTCTTGTTACTCCCATCTCACAAATACCCAGTCACCTGGAAGGTCTTTCTATTCCAAGCCTTGTTGAAAGCTGCCTTCTCTTAACTATTATAAGACACTTTCGAACCTACCCCTCACTCTGACAGCTAACTCACCCTTAACCCTTCTTGTAGGGCTTAACTTAAAAGTCTGTCATCTCTTGTTTTCTCTTTCTGCCACTTACATACCTCCCAAATCTCAGGTGGATATTCCTGTGTGATCTGGTGACAGTTATTCCCACCCACATGGGACTGATCCCACTACGTTCTGGGAATGTCACGGATGCACATGCCATCTCTAGTATGCCCTTAATATTTACTGGAGAAGAATTCAGGTGACCAGTAAGGCTGGGTTTTTAACTATCAGTTGATTCTGTTTTGTATTTTTGACAATATCAATCTAGGATTCTGTCCTCCTGCTGGACACTATTTAACATTTGGTAACAATGAGTTCTCTTTAACTGTAAGACATGTACTCAGCTTTCACAGTCGAAAATGCCAGGCAAGGTACACAGTAAGACACAACCAAGCCCTAACACCTCTGAACTTTAAGCAATTAGGTAACTTTATTTGTCCTGAAGATTATTAGGTGTCCTGTCCATGTCAATGCTGGCAACAAAATTCCTTGTATTCAACGCCGCTGGCCTCAAAGCACTTTTTTCGGTATTATTTATTTAATTTTATTTATTATCATTAGTCTTCAATTTCACCAGAGAAAGAGAGAGAGAGAAAAAGAGAAAGAAGCCGCCAGGTCCAAGATTTGAACCACAGTCGACCATGTGGGAGTCCAGCACCTTAACCACAATGCCACCTGCCGGCTCCCTCAAAGCACTTTACCGACACTTCCAGTGAAGTTAAAAACGCTTTCTTTTTCTGCAGCTGAGAAAATGGAGTACAGGAAGGGGCAGAGGATACAAGAAACTGAGACATCCGGATCAAACCATAGCCCAATACGCCATCCATAGCCTTCACTGAGCAACAGCGTCCCAGAGTGCAACGTCCAGCCTCGGGTGAGCTCTCATCTTCCCGCCCGGCCTTGCTTCCACATTCGGACCAGGCCTGAGGCCCGTCTACCGCCTAGCCCTGTCTCCACACTACAGTATGGTGCCAGGCTAGGGCTCCTCTCTAGGCTGTTCATTCAAGCCTCCATCGAACTCCATAAACGGGTAAAGCCTCGGAGCCCGGCCCAGGATCCACACTCCTCTCTGACACTGAGCCCGGCCTCCAAGTCTCCGCCCCGCCCTGCCTCCGCCCCGCCCTGCCTCCGCTCCGCCCTGCTTCCGCCCCGCCTCCAAGTTTCTGCCCCGCCCTGCCCCCGCCCTGCCTCCAAGTCTCCGCCCCGCCCTGCCTCGCCCCGGCTCCAAGTCTCCGCCTCTCCCCGACTCCCGCCCGGCCCCGCCTCCAGATCCACGCCCAGGCCGGGTCCAGCTCCCACTCTCAGGCCACGTCCCTGCCCCGCCTCCACGCTCGAGTTCCCGCCCTGCCCCCATGTTTGGGCCACGCCTCTAAGTGCACGCCCAGCTGGGTCTTGAACCCAGCTTCCATGTCTGGGCCCCGCCTTCACGCTCCAGCTTCCTCCCCTCTGCACGCTTCTAGGTCCACGCTCCGGCCGGGCTCTAGGAATCCCGCCTCAAGGTCCTGGCCCGGCTTTCCCGGCCGGCAGTCGGCCTCTCAGTCCAGGCTCTTGCCTCCCCGCCCGTAGCCCGGTTGGAGCCCCTCTTCCCAGACCCACGACCACCTGCCGGGGGCGGTGCGGCCGCAGGTGCTGGCCGGGGCGTGGCAGGCGTTTCAGAGCGCCAGGTGCGGCTTCCGCGTCAAGATGGCCGCCGCCTGCCGCGCCGCGGCCTGGCTCTGGCCGCGCCGCCGCCTTCCTGTCGGGGGCCGGCTGCTGCGCGTCGCCCTTTGCCTGCTGTGCTGGGCCCCGGCGGCTGTGGACGCCGTTCCCGAGCTCGGGCTCTGGTCAGAGACAGTCAACGAAGTAAGTGGAGTGTAGAGACAGAGACGTGGCGCGTGTGGGCCCGCAGCACCCCGGCGAGGCTCCCCGGCGTCCGGGCTGGTTCACCTGGTCCCTGCCGGGCCTGCTCGGCGTCCTGGTGACACTGCACGGGCCGTTTTGTTTCTGGCGGCGGACGGGGAGCGCCCCCTCCACCGCCCGGACCTAGCGGGAAGAGCGCTCGAGATAGTGCATGGGACCGTCTCCCGCCTGAGCGCTCCTCCTGTTCCCGATCGCCCCGTTCCGGGGCCCCGGCCCCTCGCCCTGCCCGACTAGATCAGGTCCTCTTTGCTGAGACCTGAGCTCAGAATCTCAGCGTTCCTAGCGGCATCCCTGGGATTCGATCCCTTTTCCTGCCCGTAAGCAGCATCAGAGGCCACAGGGGACTCTCCACTGCTTCAGTTTCGTCTTAATTTACAAAACGCGTTTGCCGCTTTTTAATTTTTCTTTTTCTGTTTATCAGGAGGGACCATCCAGTAGTCACCCCCATCCCTCTGTCCCTCTCGGGTTTTTCAATTTCCCAAAGGCTGCTATCATAGTTCCACATCTGTGTGTGTGTGTGTGTGTGTGTGTGTGTAGGTGGGAGAGCATGTGAGAGGAGTGTTTAAAAGGCGAAGCTAGAGTGGGTTGAAACTCTTCCTTTCTAGGGCAGATCATTAGAGAACTCGGTTTCCAGTAGTTAGAGGAGGTGATGAGGGAGGAATGCATGGGTAGAAGTGTGGAGAGTCTTGCAAGGGAGATAGGAAGTGGGGAAGAGGCTTCTCTCGGGTCAGATGGCTGATCCAGCTGTTCGGGATGGATATTTTCCACATGCATGGAAGTGATATTTAAGTTCTGAAGATGAAGCTTATTTTGGTTTCCTCAGTCAGAAAAAAATAAATAGCACCAAATATTTCTTACAGCACAAAAGCTACCCAGAGAAACAAATGTGGGTGTTTCTAAATCTTTCGAACTCGGTGCATCCTTTCTTCCAGGATTTTTTCTGGGTTGGGGCCCTGTTTTGTACCACCAGTGATAAAAACCTGTGCATCTCCATCATTGCAGTTCTCTGGACAGTAAGAAAGCAAAACTTGGTGAACCACACTTAGGGCTCCTTGCTACCTCTGTAGTGAATGAGCGCTATCCAACATTAAGAATTAGGTAACTGGAAGTGAATCAGCTGTGTGCAGACTGTTCGTCTACTTGATGAGCACATCTGTAAAGATCTTTCCCAGAATACTTCTGATGGTGAGACTGTGACGGCCATGGGGGAAGAATGGCTTTGCTTTCTGCATGAGGGATACAAGTTTGTTCCTTGAGTGTCACATAATCTTTAGTGATGCTGATTTTAATTTCTGTGTGACTTAGGCCCGTAGCAGTCTGTAAAGTTCTTCTTTGAAAAAATGGGCTTTCTCTTCCCACCTCGTTTCAAGTTCTGAGAACTTATCCTTTGCAACAGAAAAGGAGAAAGGGGATTTTCTTTTTTTTTTCAATTTGTATTGCAGATCACAAGATGGTTCTTTTTATTGAAAAGTTCACTGTGAGCACTGCTGTATGCCATGCTCTAGACTGGTCATTGTTGTTGCAGAAATGAATTTTAGACAGAACCCCTTCTTTTGGGAAGATCACCCTATGGTGTGGACAACAGATTTATGAGCAGATAATTATATATTAATAGATGGCAGCATACTTGGGATGTTATAAGCATACCGAGGGAGTTGACTTAGTCTCACTTTTTTGAGGAGATGCCTGGCTGTGTTAAAAAATGAGTAGTTACTTCTTTGGAGAATAGAAGAGTTGAGCAGCAGTAGTGCAGGAAATTCTTGGTGTTTCTGCTGAGTGAAGTTCTGGTAGGGGTGTTAGAGGGGACGCAGGTCACCGCACACCTCTGTGCCTGAACTGGGTTTGAGCCTGAAGCTAGGGGTTTCAAAATCAAGGGCTTGTGGGCCTGAGGCAGATAACGTCAGTGAGGGAAATAAGCTAGGTTCAGGATCAGAGTGGGGAGTGTGGTTGGTTACAGATGGCATGCTTCTTCTGAAGGGAACAGCTGACATTTGGCACCAGTTGGTGGGTGCTCTGCGGCACAGAATTGCCAGGTCTCCGGGCCTCTGGGCCTCATCATACAGTATCTTCCCTTCCTCTTCCTGGCCTCCCACCGCCAGGATCATGTGTGTGCGTGCACACGCAGTGTGTTCAGGGATACGAACCCTTAGTCTTCCACATGGCTTCCAGCTTTGCAGCATCCTCTGTGAGGTCTCTGGATGCAAACCCAGAACTTTCTTATGTGAGTCAACCTCATAGAGCATTGTATTTTACCAGTGGGCATCACCTTGGTCCTCTAAAACTACTATTAAGCAGTAGAGAAAAGAAATGGTAACAAGATCTTTCTGTGTTTGTTTCTCATTTTAGAAATCAGGACCTTTGATATTTAGGAAAACTATGTTTAACTCTACTGAGATCAAGTTTTCTGGTAAGTATAATATAATTCTAATATAATTTGTTATAAATAAAAGCATCACATAAAATATACTGCAAAAGAATACAGAATATGATGTAAATTAATGTGATGTCATAATATCACACATAATAAGCTAAGCAAGTTTTTTAAGTAGTTATAATGTTTTAAGCATTTATTTTGTTTTGTTCAAGACTTGGTCAGCAATAGAAAATTTTTTTCCCACCTTCTCTCAGAAAATATAATATGAACCACTCTTTTTTTTTGGGGGGGGAAGAGGTTTTTACTATAGGGTGTGTGTGCTCACCAGAAAGACAGACAGACACAAAGTGAGAAACCAGCCCCCAGGGGGGATGGCCGCGCTGCAATACCTTCTCCTCCATTCTCCTCTCGGGATCTTGGGCACGCATGCACACAACACCCGGCATGAATTTAAGCCACCGGATCTGGGACTCGAACCACAGTCAACTACAGGGGAGCAACACAGCCATTACGCCAACTGCTGATGTCATTAACAACTCTTTAAAAATTGTATCTGGAGGCCGGCAGATGGCGTGGTGGTTAAAGGCACTGGATTCTCACATGGGTGATGACAGTTCGAGTCCTGAAACTGGTGGCTTGCTTTCTCACTTTCTCTCTCTCTCTTTCTCTCTCTCTGGTCAAATTAAAGTTAAAAAATGTATAAATAAAGAAAGTTAAATAAAATCTTTAAAAAAAAAAAAAAAGTTGTAGCTGAAGGCCACTTGGTGGTGTGGTGGTTAAGGTGGCTGGATCCTACGTGGCTGACAGTGCCGTTTGAGTCCTGGACTCAGTAGCTTGAAAAACATACCGGGCACATGGGTGCATGTGCCCAAAATCTCAAAAGAAGAAATGGGGGAGAAGGGTTTGCAGCATGACCATCCCTCACAGAGGGAATTTTCACATTCTCCCTACCTCCCCACAGAGAGCACACGTGCCCTCTAGCAAATTAAAAAGAAAAATTGTAGTTGAAGTCTAATAAAGTAGACTTCGGCTGAAAAACACAGCTGAAGAACACTTGGTTTCTGTTAACTTTGAGTCCTAGATTTTAGAACTAGATAAGTTATTTTGTGAATATATAAAATCGTGATTGTGATAAACCTCTTATGCCTCTGCAAATTTTCTAAATGTACATAATATTATAGAATGAAATAAAAATTGATAGTCACTACCTTTTTGAGTTTTAGGTCTTCTAAAAGTAGAAGTTGTTTTTACATAGATGCTGTCTTTACTGTGTGAATATTGATGTGCCAAGACTATCACGGTTTTTAAATATTTTAATGGTTTATATTGGATCTTACTCATTGTGGTCTAACTCCTCCTACTGTTTCCAGTAATTTCACTAGGAAAGTTGGTTGCCAGAGTTAAAGTCTTGGAATAAAGAGTAGTTTTCGTTGGGTGAAGAAGACTGGCTTCCCTAGCATCCTGAGCCATATCCCCTTTCTCTGTCACACCATGATCGTCTGCTGCTAGTGATTCTGCCATTTGTGGCTCTTTCCTGAGGGTAGGTAGACCAGCCAGTAGCTAGAAAGCGGAGATGGTTTGGAGCAGCTCTGATTTCATAGATCATAAGTAGCGATAAGAGTGTAGAAAAAGGAAATTGAAGTCCAAGATGAGTGAGGAAAATTTTTTGGCATCTGTTTGCTTTAATGAATTCATGTCTCAAAGTCTAGACAAATGGGACTTAAAAGAACCTCAAGAAAAAATAGTTATATTTTTAAAAAAGTAACATGGGCCACTGACACATAGAATTTGATATAAAAGCATCATTACATAATGCCTAAGATCAATTTAATAGTAGACTAAAATCAAGACACTGATATTAACATCTAAAGAAAGAATGGGGAGTATAGGGGATTTATGAGCAGAAACATACATAACTAGGGTTTGGTCAGGCAGAAGCTGGGAGAGGTCTTCTTGAACCATGACCACATGTGATTGGCCTTGAACCATGACCATGTGTGACTGGCTTTGAACCACGACCACATGTGACTGGCCTGTGTGGAGGCAGTGTCCACATGAACCTCCTTATTCTGGTGCCATATTCTCCAAGCCCCTGGCCCATCACCACTGTGCTTGGAGGCATGTTGAAAAAGGAGTTAGTTGATCATTACACATCCACTTTACAGTTACTATATATTATAAGTGAGAAGTGAATGCTTTAGTTTATGTATCTACATTGGCAAGATGGAGAAACTGTGAGACTGAGTATCTGTGTTCTTGAAAAAGTAGATTTTAGTGCTTACAAATTAAGGACTGGTTTCTTGGATATGTATCCATGCTGCTTGGGGGATTTCTCTTAGGTCACCCCTCTTTCATTGCCCTGTTCAGAATGTAGTCATGTGGAGCTCATGCTGACAGTCTTTCAGAGTAATTAACTGTATTAACAGAATAAAAGAAATACACTGTATGATCATTTTAATATACACAGAAAAATTATTTGAAAAAAATTCAACACCCACTTATGACAAAAACTTTTCAAAAACTAGAACTAGGACAACTTGATTAAACTTATTCAACTTGATAAAGAGCACCTATGACGACCGGGGCTCTGCCCCGCGTGCCGTGGCCGGGGCTCTGCCCCGCGTGCCGTGGCCGGGGTCTGCCCCCGCGTGCCGTGGCCGGGTTCTGCCCCCGCGTGCCGTGGCCGGGACTCTGCCCCCGCATGCCGTGGTCGGGGCCCTGTCCCGCGTGCCGTGGCCGGGTTCTGCCCCCGCGTGCCGTGGCCGGGGTCTGCTCCCGCGTGCCGTGGCCGGGTTCTGCCCCGCGTGCCGTGGCCGGGGTCTGCCCCCGCGTGCCGTGGCCGGGGTCTGCCCCGCGTGCCGCAACCACTGATGGCCGTCTCTGCTTTCCTGAGCCGCGTTCCTGAAACTGTTCCATGGAGATTCACCTACATTTGCGGGGCTGCACGAGACCCACCCTTGGTCCAGCCCTGAGTGCAGTCTACATTTCCTATTGTTGGGAACTTTATGATCTGATAATTGGAAAAAAAAATCATGTTTATCATAAAAAATAATTAGAATAATAATAATAATGATTGGGGGAAACATAGGAAAGATATTGAATGTTGAAGCGGGGAGATTAATGTCTCTGTACTGACTGACATGCATGGCATTCCCTTTTGAAAAAGCAATGTAATACACTGTAAAGTTATATGTAATTCAATGTAATAAAAAAATAGATAATAAAAAAAAAAAAGAGCACCTATGAAAGATCTATAGCTAACATTATGCTATTAATTCTTTCAAGATTGACCTATAAATTCACTTTAATCCCAATGAAAATCCAAGTAGGCTTTTCTTTTCTTTCTTTTTTTTTTTTTTTTTGAGAGGTTTTATTTGCTATAGGGCGCGTGCGCTCGCCAGAAAGACAGAGAGACAGAAAGCGAGAAATCACCCCCCAGGGGGATGGCCACACCGCAATCCCTTCTCCTCCATTCTCCTCTCGGGATCTTGGGCACGCACGCACACGCGCCTGGTGTGAATTTAAGCCACCGGGTCTGGGACTCGAACCGTGGTTGACTACATGGGAGTTCAGCAACATAGCCATTACACTAACTGCTGATCCCCCAAGTAGGCTTTTCAATAGAAATTGACTAGCTGTTTCTAAAACTTATACAAAAATACAAAGGACCTAGAATAGCCAAAACCATTTCTGGAACAGAACAAAGTTGAAGGGCCTTTACTCTGTGATCTCAATATTTAACTTAAAGCTCTAGTAATCATAACAGTTTGGCTATAGCTAGGGACAGAACAATGAAAAAGGCTAGAGAGCCCAGAAACCTACCCACATCTGTGTGGTCAGTTGGTTTTCAACAAGGGTGCCAAGGTAATTTATTGGAGGAAAGATCATCTTTTTAAATTTATTTATTTAATATTACCATTTTTTAAAAAAAGAATTATTTATTTAATTCCATTTGTTATTATTATTATTTTTTAACTTAACCAGAGAGAGAGAGGGGGAAAGGGAAAGGGAAAACGAGAAACCAAGCTGCCAGGTTTGAGACTCAAATTGCTTACAGCCATGTGGAAACCCAGTGCCTTTAATCACCACGCCACCTGCTGGCCCCATTATTATTACTGTTTTTTAATTTGACCAGAGAGGGACAGAGAGAGAGGGGAAGTGAGAAAGCTGGCCTCCAGGTACAGTTCTCTAACTGTGATCAGCCATGTGGGAGTCCAGCACCTTAATCACCATGCCTCCTGCAGACTCCAAAGATAATCTTTTTAACAAGTGATTCTAGAACAACTAGATAATTGTACAGGGAAAAAGAAAAAACTCCTGCTGTAGATTATAGACTGAAATATTCTATCCCCACCTCTTTGTACTGTCCTTCTGGGACTTCATTTACATATTTGTTAGACCATTTGATATTGCTCCACAGGTTACTGAGGCCCTGTTGATTTTTTTCAGTCTCTTCTTCCTGTGCTTAATTTTGGATGTATATGTTGCTTTGTCTCCAAATTCACTGATACGTTCTTCTCCAGAATCTAATCTGCTGTTAATCTCCACTTAGTGATATTTTTATTTCAGATATTGTATTTTCTCCTAAATCTCCAAAAGTTTGGTTTTTAGAAAAGTCTTCTTTCTCTGCTTAGTATTTTTATGATTTTCTTTACATCTTTGAGCATATGGAATATATTGTCTGTTTTCACATGCTTGTCTGTTTAGTCCGTCATTTTTATCATTTTTATTATCTTTTTCATGGTGACTGATTTATGTCAAAGCAGATTTTTCCTGCTTTGTATATCTAGCATTTTTGTTTGGATGGCGGATATTGTGACTTTTCCATTTTTGATTGCTAGATGATTTTATTGTCCTTTAACAACTTTGTTCTAGCAGACAGTTTCTTGTAGACCAGTTTGATCTTTGCAATTTTATTAAAAATATATATATATTTTTTTGTTATAGGATATGTGTACTACCAGAGAGAGGGAAAATGAGAAAGCACTCCCCAGGGGGGTGGCCACTCTGTAATCTCTTCTCCAGTCTCCTCTTAGGGTTTTGGGCACGCATGTACACATGCCCAGTGTGATTGTCAAGCTGCTGGGCCTGAGACTCAAACCACTTAGCACCTTAAACTCCACTATCTGCTTATCCCCCAATTTTATTTAAACTTTTTTTTTTTTTTTTGGATGGATCTTGTATAGTCTTTATTCTAGGGCTAACTTAGTACCACTTCTGAAGTTTAGTCTTTCTACGTCTCTCCTGAATGCTTGGTCTATTTAATGAGGCATTTCTACTCTGACCAGTGGAAACGCAGTTTCTCAGCCTGGTATGGCATCACCCTATGCTTGGGCAGGCTGCTCTCAGCCAGGAGATCACTGCGGTTTCTCTTGCTCTTTATCTGTGTTGCGCTCATCCCTTAGGTACTCTGCCCCAGAAATTTTGCCAGCCTCAGGTTCTTGACCTCCAATCTCTGGGCTCAGTTTGGGTTGCTTCCGGGTGGTTACCACTTTTGTTTTTTGGAGAGGTTTTTGCTATAGGGCGTGTGCACTCGCCAGACAGACAGAGAGAGACAGAGAGACAGAAAGCACGAAATTACCTCCTGGGGGGATGGCCACGCCGTAATCCCTTCTTCTCCATTCTCCTCTTGGGATCTTGGGCACGCACGCACATGCGCCTGGCGTGAGTTTAAGCCACCTGGTCCGGGACTTGAACTGCGGTAGACTATGTGGGAGTGCAGCGACATAGCCATTACGCTAACTGCTGGTCCCCCACTTTTTAAGATGACTTACAGTGACTCCTGCCTCTTGGGTTCATGGCTTGTGTTGTCCCTTACCATGTTGTATCAGAGGTGATCTGAATGACCAGCAGAATATGGCAGAAGCAATGACATGAGACTTTTAAAAAAATTTTATTCATTATCATCATTTTATTTTATTATTTTTATTTTTAAAAGTTGACCAGAGAGAGAGGGATAGTGAGAAAGCAAGCTGCCAGGTCTGGGACTTGAACCATGGTCAGCCATGTGGGAGTCCAGCTGCCTTAACCATCATGCCACCTGCCAGCCCCCGACATGAGATTTTTTTTTTAGCTAAGTTATAAAAGATCCTGTGGCTACCACTTAGCTCTTAATCTGATCACTTACTCTGGGGGAAGCCCCTTCCATGTTATGAGTATGCTCCTAGTGGAGGTTTTTCTGGTTCTGGACTTAACCTGTTCCACTCTGTCTCATTATGGGCCCTCTTAGCTGAAATATTGGTAGTGCTTCACGATACTCAAAGGCCAAGCTCTGTACAGAGTGTTAGACCTCTCATGAATTTTTCCCAGTACTCTGCTCCAGCACGGGTTCTCCCCCCTTTCCCCAGCCTGTGTTCTAGTCATAAGAAGCTCTTTTCAGGTGATCATACTCAGGCCATGCTCTCACCTATCCTGGTCATTTGCTTATACTGTCCGCCCTCTTCTCCACCTGCCTAACTTGCTTTTCCTCCATCAGGCCTGCCCATAACCCATTCTTCATGCACTTTTAGACTAGGCCAGGTACCCTGCCCAGTGCTCCCTTGAGTTCCTGTTCTCACCCCTTAGTCTGTTGAAAGTGACCAGCAGTTGGCATAATGGTTATGTCACTGGACTCCCATGTAGTCAAACGTGGTTCGAATCCCGGACCTGGTGGCTTAAACTCATGCTGGGCGCGTGTGCGTGTGTGCCCAAGATTTTGAGAGGAGAATGAAGGAGAAGGGATTGCAGCATGACCATCCCCCTGGGGGGTGATTTCTCGCTTTTTGTCTCTCTGACTCTGTCTTTCTGGCAAGCGCATGCACCCTATAGCAAAAACCTGTCCAAAAAAAGAGGAAGTGCCTGTTTAATTGTTAACCCTCCTTTTCCCCAAAACATTCTCTTAGGTCATAGACATGGATTGTTCTTGTTTACCATTATATCCCTTCCAGGTACACAGGAGGGGGTTCCTTCCATTAACTTCGTTTTTGTTTAAACATATTTTTAAGGTGTATTTCTTCATGAGAAAAAGAGAGAAAGATTTAAAAAAAGCACTTTCAATAGGGTCATGTCCCATGATTAACCCGACCTTCCAGCCAGCCAGAATCATAGGCAGGCACACTTCCCGAACTTGTGTGGTCACCTTGAGAACCGAACCCCAGTCTTTCTCATGACTTCCAGCATTGCAGTGTCATATCACTATGCCACTGCAGCTGGGCCTCATTCAGTACAATTTGAGTGAATAAGTAAGGTCATTTTAGAATTAAATAAGTAGTGTCTTAGAATATTAAGTTATTCAGTTGATTTTAACGTTGGATTTGTAGATGAATGAATAGTAGTATAGCAACTTTTAGTTAACCATAATAATTTAGTGAACTTACCTGTCTCATTTTACAGTGACTTTTTAGAGAAATTAGATAATATTTTACTCATTGTTATATTAAAGTAGCCTACTTTAAACTGCGTTCTTAAATCCTTAAGCTCATACTTGCATATATACCGTTCATTATTAATATAAAACAAGACTTTCTTTTTCCAAACAGTTAAGTCATTCAGTTGTTCTGGGCCTGTGAAGTTTACCATAGAATGGTATTTGAAGTATCATACCTGTCACAATGAATATTATACACTGGATGTAAGTATAACACACTCTTCAATACATGTAAAGTTATGAAGAAATTATTGAGAGTATAAAGATTTATTAACTGTAGCCAGCTGGTGGTATAGTGGTTTAGGCTGTTGAAGTCCTGAACCCAGAAGCTTATAAAACATACTGGGTGTTGGGACTAGCATGTAGTGTGGTGATTAAGGCGCTGGACACATCCACATGGCCGACCACAGTTTGAGTCCCAGACCTGATGGCTTGCTCTGTCATTTTTTCACTCTCTCTCTCTAATAAAATAAATGAATGAATAAATAAAATTAGTAAATAATTCTCTAAAAAAATACCAGGTGTAGGGTGCCTTTGTGCCCAAAATTCTAAAAGGAGAATGGAGGAAGAGGGATTGCGGTGACTATTCCCAAGGAGGGGTGCTTTCTCTTTCTCATTCTTTCTCTCCTTCTCCAATTAGTACACATGCTTTCTAGCGATTATTTTCTTTAAAGGCATATAAGAAGTTTTTTTTTTTAGCTCATGAGGTAAGGAGTCTAGAAATAGAGATTATAGTTTCAGATGTGCCACAGATTAATTTTGGAACTTAAAGCAATAAATCAGAGTATATACTTTCTGAGAAGACAATGGACTTTTTAATTTCCTTGTGAGTAGCTTATGAACAATGTTAGTAATTATTTAAGTCAGACATACAGAAGCCATTGATAAAGGGACTGTGGGTCACATACAAATAAAAATCAATTCAATTTGAGAAAGAAATTTAAAAGTGTCATCGCATTCCAAAAATTAGTTATAGGAAAACCTAGAACTTTAGTGAGTGCAAGTAGATCTCAGAGAGAGGCAGGAGTCAAAAAGATGTCTGGGAGAAGGCAAAGAAAAGAGAAGGAAGGACAAGAGGCTGTGCTGCAGGGGCCTGCTGTCTACACTGCCTCCCGGCTCCTTCCCCTGGAGTTTGCACAGGGGCTTCTGTGTCCCTCAGCAAGGTGCCTTTAGGTGGTTCTCATGGTGGTTGCTTGGTATCATTTACTTTTCAGCCTCTTTGCTCTCTGGCTCCTAGCTGGAATAATGTGTGGGTTTCGATATTTTTGCTAGTATTATCTTTATATTTGGAGTGAAAATGCCAAATACCTCAGTGTGTATTTCTTAAGAAAGGAAATGTTCCCTTAGATTGAGCAATATAATCATTGAATTCAGGAATTTAACATTGATATGATACTGTTACCTAATATATAGGCCATATTAAAATTTCACCAATGTTTCAGTAATGATTTTTGATAACATTTCTTTTTTGTGGCACAGAATCCAATCCAGGACCGTGTTAAGTTCCCTTTTCTTGCTTTTGTTTCTAGTTGACAATAATCTGGAACTTTATATTTTTCCTTTTTGATCCATCATGGCATCAATATTTTTGAAATATACAGGTCTCTTATTTATTTATTTATTTATTTTTTTGAGAGGTTTTTGCTATAGGGTGTGTGCGCTCGCCAGATAGACACACAGACAGAGACAGAGAGACAGAAAGCGAGAAATCACCCCCCAGGGGGGATGGCCACACCGCAATCCCTTCTCCTCCATTCTCCTTTTGGGATCTTGGGCACGCACGCACACGCGCCCGGCGTGAGTTTTAAGCCACCGGGTCCGGGACGCGAACCGCAGTCGACTACGTGGGAGTCCAGTGACATAGCCATTACGCTAACTGCTGGTCCCACAGGTCTCTTATTTTTGCAAAATGTCCCTCAGTTTCAGTATTTCTGATGTTTCCTCATAATCAGATTCAAGTTACACATTTTTGGTGGGAATACCGCTGACTACTTGTTCGTCCCGTTTTGGGTGGTGCTTATTTATTGTTTTATAATTGCCAGAGGGCTTGTGCACTAACTAGAGAGAGAGAGAGAGAGAGAGGGAGCAAGCACTCCCCAATGGGGCGTGATCAGGCCACAATCCCTTCTACTCCATTAGTCCATCCTGTCGGGATTTTGGGCATGCATGCGCAGTATCATGCATGCAAGCTGTTGGGGCCACGATTTGAACCATGGGTGGCCATTTTTGATCCAGCCCTCTTACCCACTAGGCAATGGAGCCAGCCCAGTGTTAAGATGAACAGTTGGTTAAGGAGGTATCTTCCAAATTTCTGTACTATAAAGTTACTACTTTTTTCTTTGTTATTAACGAAAACGTGAGGAAATAGTTCTGAAACTGTGTAAATATCCTGTTTTTTTTTTTTTTTCAGTCAAACCTTCATTCACTTGTTTTAGCATCCTGGGTACATGTGCTTGCCAGAGACAGAGAAAGAGGTGGGGAGAGGGAGAGGGAAAACACCCCACAAAGGGGCATGATCACTCTGCAGTCCCTTTTTCTCCATTTCTTCATCCTATTGTGTTTTGCGGCATGCAAACCCATGTGCCTGGGATATTTTTCAAGCTGCCAGGGCCAGGATTTGAACCACAGTAATAAGCCATGTGGGATCTATGGGGTCATCAGAAAAGTCATGATACATTTTTGCATAGAAGAACACAGAAAAAAATACATCATGAGTTTTCCCAGGACCCAGTAGCTTCCTTAACCTTTAAGGTACTTGACTAGCCCCTTTCATGACTGTTCCCCGATGAATCAGTTATTCCTGTGATCATTGCTCAGTCATTTTCTTCTTTTTAAAAAATAATTATTTAATTTTATTCATTGTCATTATTATTTATTTATTTATTTATTTAATTAATTTCTTTTGAAGTTGGTCAGAGAGAGACAGAGAGAAGGAGAATGAGAAAGCACACTGCCAGGTCCAGGACACAAACCACAATCAGCCATGTGGGAGTTCAGCTGCTTTAACCACCATCATGCCACCTGACAGCCCCACTAAGTGGTGATTTTCTAATTCCACATTTTGTTCTACATTTATTACCGTTCTATAGCAAAGATGAGCTCTTCCTTTTCCTCTCTCATACCTATCTGTCAATGTGTCAATCAGTATGGATTCATGATTTTTACTTTGTTATATTGGTTATATGTTACTGTTTTTACTTCTTTTTTTTTTTTTTTTTTTTTTTTGAGAGGTTTTTGCTATAGGGCGTGTGCGCTCGTCAGACAGAGAGAGACAGAGAGATAGAAAGCGAGAAATCACCCCCCAGGGGGGATGGCCACGCCGCAATCCCTTCTCCTCTATTCTCCTCTTGGGATCTTGGGCACGCACGCACACGCACCCGGCGTGAGTTTAAGCCACTGGGTCCGGGACTTGAACCTCGGTTGACTAAGTGGGAGTCCAGCAACATAGCCATTACGCTAACTGCTGGTCCCTGTTTTTACTTCTTTTATTTAAATTGTTCCATAGTTGGTCTGTGGGAGTCAGTTTAGCTTTTTCGATGCCTGGAAGCTGCCGTTAGGAACATAATTTATTCATCCACTCTAGGCTGGGAGGACTTTCAGGTTGTTGATAGTAAATATGTGCTCCTGTGGACTGGCTAGCTTTGCTTTATGTTACCATCTGGTTTACCTTTCTTTGTAGTTAAATGCTGCTTTCATTCTTTGTAAAATTTCTTACACATGGTAGAAAACAGGAGTATCCCTAGGCCAGTATATTTTACTTCCCTGGGAACTATTTCTTTGTGGTAGTTTCTTTATTATAAGATTACGTTTATATTATGTATTACTATATCTGGACATATTGGAATGACTAAAATGTTATGATTATCTTAATTATACTTAAAATTATGTGCAGCACTTCCTCTTCAGAATTTTATTCTACTGCATGTGTTTGAGTATTCCAGAGCGAATCAACTTTTTTTAATATTATTTAGCTATTAAGTTTTATTAATCTTCTAGGATAGGAAATATGGAAATAAATTATAATATAGAATTTTATTTTGGTAGGAGCTGTCCCAAAAACATGAACTTCATGATGAAGACTTCTGCAGTCATTATTTCAAGAACATTGAATGTTGGACAACAAGAAATGAAAACTTATATTGCAACAGTGATTTACAGGTGTTTCCTCCATTGACTGTGAGTATCCGTCTTACCATGTTAAAATAGTTTTATTTTATTTTCACTGAATGCAAGTATCTGCTAAATAATGTTTTATCAATATTTTTATTTAAAAAGTGCTTAATTTGTGTGTTTAAAATATGTTACATAAATACAGCATTGACACTATTGTTCTACCTCTGTGTCCCAATATCAGTGCTAGAGTCTTTTGTGATCCTCTGTCCTCAATTTATTTCTTTTTTCTTTTTAAGAGATTTTTGCTATAGAGCACGTGTTTTTGCCTGAGACACAGAGACAGACAAAGAGACAGAAAGCGAGAAATCACCCCGGGGGTGATGGCCATGCTGCAGTCACTTCTCCATTCTCCTCCTGGGTTCTTGGACATGCCTGCACACTTTGCTCTATGACAGGAACCGCTTACCTTCATTAAAAAGTTTCTAATTTGGTAAAAGTAGAATTTTGTTCCTGATATTCAGAGTACCATGAGATTTGTTCTTTAACCTCCAGCTCTCAAATCTTTATTTTTGTGTGACACATTTTTTTCTTCATTATTAAAACTGTTTTCTTCATAGAAATGAAACAATATAAAATGGAATTTTTAAATTATTTTTTTCCAGAACAAAGAATTAATAACAAATACCAGGAATGTTTCAAACCAGGAAGGATCAATGGTAAGCCATTTATTTGTCTTTAATCAAATATATACAATACAACTTATTGTAAGACTGAAAAAAGTCTACTGGTGGGTATATAGTTGGAGAGGGATATAAAGTAAGGTTATTAAGTTTAGGAAAATAAAAAGAAACATTATTTGAAGCTTTTTTTTTTTTTTTTTTACATATGTCTGTATGTATTTCATATACTGTTTCTGTCTTTATTAAAAAAATCTTTTAAAGAGGTTTTTATAATTTAATTTTAACTTTTACTCAAACTTTCTGTCTTTTTTTAAAAAGAATTATTTATTTAATTTTATTTATCATTATTATAATTTTTTCAATTTGGCCAGAGAGAGAGAGAGAAAGTGAGAAATCAAGTCTCCAAGTCCAGGACCAAACCACAGTTGGCCATATGGGAGTCTGGCGCCTTAACTACCATGCCACCTGCCAGCCCGTCTTTGATTGATTGATTGATTGCTTGATTGGCAGAGAGTGCATGCACTTGACAGAGAGAGAGAGAACCCTACCCCCCACCCCCCTTAAAGGTTTTCCTTTATTTTATTTATCATTATTGTTATTTTTAGTTTTATCAGAGTGAGACATAGAGAGAGAAAGAGAAAGTGAGAAAGCAAGCCTCCAGGTCTGGAACTTGAACCACAGTTGGCCATGTGGGAGTCCAATGACCTTAACCACTACACCACTTGCTGGTCCCCACCTTTCTATCTTTTTTTTTTTTTTTTAAATTCCACTTCTAAATGTGCAAGACAGTATAGCAGTGGGCTACTGTCATCACTAAGGATGTAAAGAAACAGAAGCCATGAGTAGGGCACAGTGGGGAGGGACCTTAGGATTCAGGGAATACCGAAAATCATGAGACTGAGTAGGAGGTCAAGAGGGTTAGGAGGTGTCAGAAGCAAGTTTAGGAGTGTTTCATGGTTGTTTTTATACTCATCAAGTTTCCTCTGTAGCCAGGCTTGATATTAAGATAAAATGTGGGAACAATATTAGGAAAAGTGTTTGAATGATAATATTAAATGATAAGTAGAACACTAGAGGAGAACCTATAGAAATATAAAAGGCAGAAAATATTGAAAGTGAAAAAAGCTTCTTTCCTCTTCCACCTCTTTTTTTTTTTTTTTTTTTTTTTTTCTTTTTTTTTTGGAGAGGTTTTTGCTATAGGGCGTGTGCGCTCGCCAGACAGACAGAGAGAGACAGAGAGATAGAAAGCAGGAAATCACCCCCCAGGGGGGATGGCCACGCCGCAATCCCTTCTCCTCCATTCTCCTCTCGGGATCTTGGGCACGCACGCACACGCGCCCGGCGTGAGTTTAAGCCGCCGGGTCCGGGACTCGAACCGCGGTCGACTACGTGGGAGTCCAGTGACATAGCCATTACGCTAACTGCTGGTCCCCCTCTTCCACCTCTTTTGAATTGGGAGGATAGCGGTTAAAAACTCTGGGGGACATATCTATCCTTCCTCCGCCTCTTGCCGGGAACAGCTTGGCATGAACACGTTTTTTTGAGTGGGGAAGGCTGTGGATTAGAAATAGACGCAGTAATAAACACACAAAGACACACAAGTATAGAAAGGCGAGGACTGGGTGGGCACAGCTTCTCTGATGGAGAAGTTGTGACCAGAACCAGGCTCAGGTTTATTTTTTTAAAGGGCAGAAAATGGGAGAAGGGGGAAATGGAATGCAAAGGGAATGGGGAAGAGTAAAAAGGCCTCACAGCTGCAGAAATTCACTATCAAGGGATAGAAAAGGCTAAACCTCAGTGTGCAAAATAGAAAAATCTTAGTTCAGGAGACTGGAAAGATCTGGACCCAATGTTAGTATGGGGTCAAGGGTATGCTTACATTTTTCCAAAATCATCACTAAGGCCAGTGTGAATGCCTGCATGACTAGTGAGACCACTAAATGATAAAACACCCTGAGGACAAACTAGTGAATCAAATGCAGAAGAAAATGCAAGACATAAATCTATACACAGTACTCAAAAAAGCAAAGAAAAGAAGGAGAACTGCGAAATCAACACAAAAGGCTCAGCCCCCTAAATGGGGACAGATTAAATGCCTAACTAAAAGAGCTGAACAGCTTACAAAAGAGCAGGGAACATCAGTTACAGCTCCCCTACTATTTCTGGCCATGCTAAGTATTGTAGCCACTCAGGTGAGTGCACTCCCCAGTACATGTCAAAATAAGACATATTGGGCATATGTTCCAGATCCTCCCATGTTACATCCAATCACTGGGAACAGCTTGGCATGAACACATTTTTTTGAGTGGGAAAGGCTGTGGATTAGAAGTAGATGCAATAACAAACACACAAAGACACACAGGTATAGAAAAGCAAGGATCGGGTGGGCACAGCTTCTCTAATGGAGAAGTCGTGACCAGAACCAGTCTCAGGTTTATTTATTTTTTTTTTTGGAGAGGTTTTTTTGCTATAGGGCGCGTGCGCTCGCCAGACAGACAGAGAGAAACAGAGAGACAGAAAGCAGGAAATCACCCCCCAAGAGGGATGGCCACGCCGCAATCCCTTCTCCTCCATTCTCCTCTTGGGATCTTGGGCACGCACGCACACGCACCCGGCGTGAGTTTAAGCCACCGGGTCCGGGACTCGAACCGTGGTCGACTACGTGGGAGTCCAGCGACATAGCCATTACGCTAACTGCTGGTCCTCAGGTTTATTTTTTTAAAGGGCAGAAAATGGGGGAAGGGGAAAATGGGATGTAAAAGGAATGGGGAAGAAGGAAGTGGAATGTAAAGAAAATAAGGGAGGAAAAATTAGAATGCAAAGCCAGTTGTTTTTGGATGTAAATTGTCTGAAAATGTGAAAATGACTGGCGCCATATAATTTCTCTAATTTTTTTTAGGGGAACAATTTTATAAACGCATGTAACTTCTTTTAGCCCAATACTAGACAGTATTAAAGTATTAAATATCAACAGCAGCAACAAGACAACCATTAACAACAGGCAAATACTACTTTCATATATAAATGTTTTTTAACAGCCCCATTAAAGTAACTTACAAAAACGCGTTTTTACATGTGTCTACAGGCCACATATTTTAATTACATATTTTCAAATTACTCTCTCCACCTATCACTTCTCTCTTTATGTTTTTGAAAAGTAAAACACTTAGTGACCAAAAGTTGTTTTAAAATGGGGTGAATAACTGTTTAGTCACATCTTAATGTAGCAGTCTATAACAATAACATTAAAGTTTTTTTTGTTGTTTGTTTTTTGTTTTCTCCTGTTTTAGGACGTTGTAGCCAAAACACAGCGAGCTGGATATCATATCTTTATTGTTTCTATTAAAACAGAAAAAACAGATGCAAGATGGAATTTGAATGGTATAGTTACTCTGCATACGTGTTTACTGTCTTCATTTTCTGTATTTTACATTTTTGTTACTGACCTGAATCAACATTCTCTATTACAGACACATTATTCAAAACTGAATTTCTGTTTACCACATGTTTATTTGGACTTCTTAGAACTTTATGCTTATGTTAATGCTGATATTCATTTTCCTTTTCTTTTTTTTTTGGAGAGGTTTTTCGCTATAGGTCGTGTACACTCGCCAGACAGACAGAGAGAGACAGAGAGACAGAAAGCGAGAAATCACCCCCCCAGGGGGGATGGCCACGCCGCAATCCCTTCTCCTCCATTCTCCTCTCGGGATCTTGGGCACACAAGCACACGCGCCCGGTGTGATTTTTAAGCCACCGGGTCTGGGACACGAACCGCGGTCGACTACATGGGAGTCCAGCGACATAGCCATTACGCTAACTGCTGGTCCCAATATTCATTTTCTTAATGGATTGTCTATTCTATTAAGATCATTTTTTTAAATTTCAGACTTCATAGTGGCATATCTGTCAAGTTTTCCTTCCTTTCAGATAAAAAAAACCCTTTAACCTGTAGAAGTGGGTAGGCAACATCTTAATTGTGTTTAAAGTAGGCTCTATTCTCTGTTTGTTTAAAAGGGCCATCATCGGTGGTTTAGATTTTTTTTATTTGACAAGTTTAATTGTAGAGAGTCTGTAATGGAGGAGTAGAAGTAGCACGTCTCTCAGCTATGGCTCCCATGATCTGTGAGGGACTACCTGACGGTGTAGACTTGTTCCTCGTTAAGCTCCAGTTCCCTGTGCCCACAGGACCAGCCTCATAGTAAGCGGTTTTCAAGGGACTGGACCACTTTCAGAAATTTTAGAATTATACTGGCTGATGTTTTCCATGGAGAGTGTCTGCTGGGCCAGCAGTAGCTAAACAGCATTGGAAGATCCTTGGGATTTGTATATTACTTTGATCCATTTTCTGGAAAAATGGAGGTGAAGCTGGGCTTTGCCTCTCCAGAATGCCTGGTATAGTGGGGGTATAGACATCGGTGAGGTAAGACAGGCATCTGCAGGAGAGGAGCAGGACTGTAGCCAGGTCACAGAGGGAAGCTAGTGCAGGCGACTACTCTGAAAGAATGTGAAGTAGGGCTTCCTCCCAGAGACTCTGTCACAGGCCAGACCAAGTGAAATAACGAGAAGGGACCTTGACACATCAGACCGGTTATCTTGGTCTGTGCTGCTATAACAAAATACCTGACACTGGGTAATTTATAAAGAACAGAAATTGATTTCCACAGTTCTGGAGGCTGGGAATTTCGAGATCCAGCTGTTGGCAGATTTGGTGTCTAGAACCTGGAGAGGGCCACAGTGTGCTTCCAAGATGGCACCTTAAACACCGTGTCTTCATGTGGTGGAAGGCGGAAGAGCACAAAGGGCTGCAGCTGGTTTTTCCAGCCTTTCATAAGGCACTCATTCATTCCCAAGGGCAGAGCCCTCATGACTTCACACTTCCAGAGGCCCCACCTTTAACACCATGGGCTTCCATTTCCACACGTGAACCTGGGGGACATTCAGACCAGAGCACTGCCTTGCACCTCCCTTCCCAGGCATCATACTGTTTTCTCCTGACACCAGCAGGCAGTTTAAGTCCCTCCGAGTTAGCAACTGGAGCTCGTGCTGAGCCCTGCATGTCTTGCATTACCGTTGGCACTCTGTTTATTGCTGTCTCAGATAAAACCCAACTAGATCTTGAGTTCAGTAATTTATCTCGGGTTACATTAAGAAAGATAAGATTCTCAGAGGGATCAGTGAATCAACAAAGGGGCAAATCTGAGGTCTGGTTATCAGTATTATTTTGCTTTCTGTATAAGATCGAATTTGGCACAGGTTATTCTAATAGCATGTATACAAGTAAAGCTATCCTGATAAGACGCCATAATTAGACAGTTACTTATTATCTGGTACCTTGAGTGAGCTAGGTAAAAGTTCAGCATTTGTTGGCGTGGTTTGTATTCTTGCAGCCTTCTGGGAAATGAGCTTACATTTAAAGACTCAAGAAAAGACTGTTAATTTAACTCTTTCATTTCTTCTTCTCTATCCCTATTGTCGCTGTTCCTAGTTTCTCTTTCTATGGTGGGACCTCATGGATATATCTCTGCATCAGATTGGCCTCTAATGATTGTGAGTATTTTCCACCATTATCTCTCTTTTTTTTAAAAAATGAATTTTGTATTAAGTTAAATGAATGAAATGAATGAAATGAAATTTTTTGTATTGGAATATGTTTAAATTGTAAGATCCGGATGCTGGTAATCCTTTAGTAGCTAATACTATGTTGTACCCTCTATTTCTGATTCCATGAAGGATTAGACATTTGAGTGCAAAAATGCCAACTTTCAAATAATCAGAAGACTTACCTGGCTAAAATTGCTTCTTTTCCTACAGTTTTACATGGTGATGTGTATTGTTTACATATTATATGGCATACTCTGGCTGATGTGGTCTGCCTGTTATTGGAAAGATATATTAAGAATCCAGTTCTGGATTGCAGCTGTTATTTTCTTGGGAATGCTGGAAAAGGCAGTTTTTTATTCTGAATACCAAAACATTAACAGCACTGGACTGTCAAGTAAGTGTCGACTGCATTATACAGTACGATTCACCCTTTCCGAGCGTTCGTGAGCAGAGCTGTGGCAGATGCCCTGGCATAGCCATTTGGAAATAGCCATATTCTAGATGGAATCGAGGGAAGCCCAGAAGAGAAGGACGGAGTAGGACCGTTACCCCAGTTAGCGCATGCACACTCACCATTTTCTATTTTCCTCCTTGCTAACTTTCCCCTCACTTTCCTCATGAGGAAAAGAGAATTTCCTCTCCCTAAAGTTCAGATTTGGATTAACCACACAGAGTTCCGGACAGGAGGACTGAGGTGCTACCAGTCCTTTCAGTCTATCAATCCTGTTTCTCGCCTTCTTTTTCAAACAAGAAAAGAAAGAAAATGTGGCTATACCAAAAAAAAAAAAAAAAAAGAAAGGAAAGAAAATCATGGCTCTGGAACAAATGGTTCCTGTGGTCTTCTCGCACTCTCACCTCTTCATTCTAGAGGTGTTCATACGCCCAGTAGAAGCACCGTCAGTTTACAGGTGGACTGTGGGGAGCTGGAAGGGCATGTTCTGGAGCATCCTCAGATATGTGCACCAGAGGTAGGTTTCAAAAAGGCTGGAGAATAAAAGCCAGGTGCTATGGTATGCACCTATAGACTCACCTACTCAGGGAGCTGGAACAGGAGGATCATGACATAGCAAGAACCTGATTTAAAAAAAATAAGCCAGAGGGGCCAGTAGGTGGTACAGTGGTTAAGGCACTGGACTCCCAGATGACTGACCACTGTTCGAGTCTTAAACTTGGTGGCTTGAAAATCATATAGGGTGCGTATGTGTGTATGTGCGTGCCCAAAACCCTAGGAGGAAAACGAAGGAGAAGGGATTGTGGCATGGCCATCCTCTTTGTGGGGTGATTTCTCATTTTCCCTCTCACTGTCTCTGTCTGTCTCTCTCCAGCATGCTCACACGCCCTATGGCTAAAACCTTGGGGGCATGAAAAACCAAAGAGGTAATGATAGAATCCTACCACTTGGCCTTTTGAAACAAAGATAGCTCAAAGGGGTTGAAAATGCCTGAGACAAATGATCTTGGTACAGAGTTTCCCTTTTTTTTTTATTTAAGAATTATTTTATTGAACTTTATTATAATTTGACCAGAGAAAGAGAGAGAGAGAGACAGAGGGAGAAAGAGAGAGCGGGAAAACAAGAAAGCAAGTTGCCAGGTCCAGGACTTAAACCACAGTCGGCTATGTGGGAGTCCAGCGCTCTGAACCACCACACCACCTGCCAACCCCTCTTTCTTTCTTAAATAACTTCTATTCATGATAGGGCATCTGCATGTACATGTGATAGAACAAGGTGAGCAGCTTCCACAGGGTCTGGTCACACTGTGAGCCCTGTCGTCCAGCTCTCTAGCCCACTGGGTCATGGGCACTTGCACATGAGCCCTGTGTGTTTCAGGCTGATCAGGTCAGGGATTCAGATCGTAGTACCCACCTGGGATCTGTTCTCCAGAGCAGCACACTACTGCTGCTCCACAGACCTGACTCTGGCACACATTTCAAAGGGCATGATTGTGTCTGCCATTTAAAAATACTCCAGAAACAGGGACCAGCAGTTAGCGTAATGGCTATGTCGCTGGACTCCCACGTAGTCGACCGCGGTTCGAGTCCTGGACCTGGTGGCTTAAACTCACGCCGGGCGCGTGTGCGTGCGTGCCCAAGATCCCGAGAGGAGAATGGAGGAGAAGGGATTGCGGTGTGACCATCCCCCCTGGGGGGTGATTTCCTGCTTTCTATCTCTCTGTCTCTCTCTGTCTGTCTGGCGAGCGCACGCGCCCTATAGCAAAAACCTCTCCAAAAAAAAAAAAAAAATACTCCAGAAACAAAGAAGTGAATTTGAATATAGGTGAAGCAAACGCAGCATAATGTTGACAATTACTGAAGCTGAGTGGTGGGTTCATGGGAGTTTATTATATTGCTTACTTTCTGTTGGGGAATGTTAGAATTTTCCCAAAATTTAAAGTTTAGAAGGATATTTACCAAAGCATAAATAAAGGGCAAACATCTAGGCATGCATGTTAGAGGTTATTATTACTCTGTAAACAAAGTTTTTATGGTTGTGTGTATGTGTGTACATACGTACACGTGTGCATGCCTGCATGCATGCCCTAAACCAGACAATGAAGGAAGTTAAGTTTGCTACTTAGGAGTGAAGCATTCCTTAATTTACTTTTATTCTTATTTTTTTTAAATTTACTATAGTTTGTGTGTACTCACTGTTGGGGAGTGGCGGTAAGTCACCCCCAAGGGGGATTGCTACTCTGCAAAGGCTTCTCCTCCATTCTCCTCTCGGAATTTTGGACAGGCATACACACACGCCTGGTGGTTTCCCAAGGCACTGAGTCAAACCATGCAGTTGGCTATGTGGGAGTCACCCATCTTGACCACCATGTCACTAGCTTCACTGCTCATGAGTGAAGCATTCCTTTTTTAAATTTTTTTAGAATTATTATTCATTTCTTTAATTCTACTTGGTATTTTTATTATTCCTTTTTTTTTTTTTTTGAGAGCTTTTTGCTATAGGGCGCGTGTGCTCACCAGAAAGACAGAGACAGAGCGGCAGAAAGCGAGAAATCACTCCCTGGGGGGATGGCCACGCTGCAATCCTTTCTCCTCCATTCTTCTCTCGGGATCTTGGGCAAACGTGCACACACACACGTCTGCCGTGAGTTCAAGCCACTGGGTCCGGGACTCAAACCACGGTCAACTACATGGGAGTCCAGTGACATAGCCACTATGCCAACTGCTAGTCCCTTTATTATTCCTTTTTAATTTGACAAGGGAGAGACAGACAGAGAAAGGGAGAGTGAGAAAGCAAGCCACCAGGTTCGGGACACAAACCATAGTCGGCCCTGTGGGAGTCCAGCACTCCAACCACCATACCACCTGCTATCCCCATGAGTGAAGCATTCTTAAATGTTAGAGAAAACACTTCACCCCCTTTGTAGTTAATAGTGGTGATCTGCTGTCTGGATTGAAGGTGAACAGTAGAGCAAATTTGGAAGAAGAAAAGCCTGAGGTGCGGAAAGAGATGAGAGGCCCTCTGCCATCTTCAGGGAATCCAGGTTCTTTGTCAGATGCACTAGGTCTTGGCAGGGAAACCTGGATGTAATTTATGAATCCCTCTTTACTCCTTGTTTACTGCTGTTAGCCTCCTACTGCCCTTAGAATCGAATCCAGACTCCTTAAAACCCCACATGACTGGTCCCTGCCTGTGTACTTGCCTTTTCTTGACATCTGCCATTGCACTCTCTCCCAGACTTTTACCTGAAATCCGCTTTGCTTTTAGTCTTTTCTCCTCCACGCCTTTGTGTGTGTCGTTGTGTGTTCTGCCGTTTCCTTCCCCTGAATACTATTCCTTAGCCTTCAAGTCTCAATGTACCTGCCACCTTTGAGCTTTTGGACCCACTTCTACCTCCCCAAGTGATTCCCAAGGACACCGGGTTGCCTCTAGTACCGACGACGCCGAGTTCTATTTCCTCGGACTAAGCAAAGCACAGGCTCCACGAAGGCAGGGATCGGGGTGGCTTACTGTTACAGCCACATGGTCGGAGTTTCACGAACACATTCTAAATGAAGACATGATGAGGGAATTGTGGAGAAAAGAACTCTAAAGGACATTATGGTTTTCAGATATTTACAGAAAGGGTTTCTCTGTGGCCCCAAAGGGTAGAACAGTGGACAGGATTCAGGTCAGTACAAGAAAACTGCCCAGTGGATCTGATCAGATAGGAGGTGAATTCTTTTATTTTTTTGAGAGGTTTTTGGTATAGGGCGCGTGCACTCGCCAGGCAGAGAGAGAGAGACAGAGAGACAGAAAGTGAGAAATCACCCCCCAGGGGTATGGCCACGCCTCAATCCCTTCTCGTCCATTCTCCTCTCGGGATCTTGGGCACGCACGCACATGCACCCGGCGTGAGTTTTAAGCCGCCGGGTCTGGGATGCGAACCGCGGTTGACTACGTGGGAGTCCAACGACATAGCCATTATGCTAACTGCTGGTTCCCAGAGGTGAATTCTTCAGGAGGTAGTAAATTCTCCTTCAATGGGGTTTTCAAATACAGCTGGATTAGATGACTTTTAAATCAAATTTAAGTAGTTAATGATTCCTGAATGGTTGGTTCGTCTGAGGTTCGAATACCATACGCGGTGCATGTTCAGCACCCTGGTTGGAAGCCTCCAGATGTGCACAGAGAGAATTATTTTCTTTATTTTCCCCTCAGCCCAAGGTTTATTGATATTTGCGGAGTTGATATCTGCCATTAAGAGGACGCTGGCTCGCCTCCTTGTGATCATCGTGAGCTTGGGCTATGGCATCGTGAAGTAAGTACTGGGATGTCGAAAGATCATGGGTCTCCTTAGAGTGGTTCATTCCATCCACACCAGGACCTTTGTGAAACTGGAAACGTCTCAGTATAATATGGATCCCTTATGGAAAAACCTATAAAAATGTGTTTTTGTTTATTTGTTTGATTTGTATGTGCTTACCAGAGAGAGAAAGCAAGAAAATACCCCCCAGTGGAGCATGGTCTTGCTGTAATCCCTTCTCCATTTCTCCCTCCTTTTGGGAATTTGAACATACATGCACACATACCTGGTGTGTTTGTCAAGCCAGGGCTAGGACTCCAATCACATGCACATGGGATTCAGCTACTTTAATCATCAGGCTACCGACCGACCCAAGAACATGTTTTAAAAAGATTTTCATGCCCCCACATGCAGACCATCGTTCGAGACCCGGTCCTTCCAGCTTGCTTTCTTATTCACTCATTCACTCTCTCTCTGTCTCTGTCTTCTCTGGTGAGCAGGCATACCTTGTAGCAAATTTTAAAATAATGGTAAATAAAATTTAATACTTTTTTTTATTAACAAAAGTTTGTTATGAAAATGTACATGACCTGATTTTTACATCATCATAAAACAGGCCCGTTGATGAGAGGGCATGGATTTTTCTGTTGAACAGCCATTATTTATACTCATTCCAAGGCCTCTAACATGATGATACTATTTCCTTGTATTACCACTATTCAAGTATTATTCTGTTGCCCACTAGTTGCCATGTCCACACATTCATCTATCACAAGATTTATAAATGGATCAAGTTCCCACAATATTCCTTGGACATGGTTGCCACCATTTGATTTCAATGATAACTTCTTGTCCACAAATTTTTTCAATTTGGGAGAGCGAGCTTTGCTCATGGTACCTACTTGGCAGGTTCAGAGATGCCTTTTCAAAATTAAATAATTCTTAAAAAAATTTTTTTTCATGTACTAGGTACTTTATATTATCTTCAAATAAAGAGCCTGAATTTGAATTCTAATCATTTTTCTTTTTCTTTTTTTTTTTTGGGGAGAGGTTTTTGCCATAGGGCGTGTGCACTGGCCAGACAGACAGAGACAGACAGAAATCACCCACCAGGGGGGATGGTCACGCCGCAATCCCTTCTCCTCCATTCTCCTCTCGGGATCTTGGGCACGCACGCACACGCGCCTGGCGTGAGTTTTAAGCCACCAGGTCTGGGACGCGAACCACGGTCGACTACGTGGGAGTCCAGCGACATAGTCATTACGCTAACTGCTGGTCCCGTCATTTTTCTTTTTCAAAGATTATTTATTTCTTGTGTGAGAGAGAGACACACACAGGCAGTCACCCCAACAGAGTCTTCACACCACGATGACCCTCTCCCAGCCTCAGCCAGCCTGGATGTGTATACAGGGAGGCCCAGGGAGGCAAACTCCGGATCTCTCTCATGTGGGTCCATCTGTGTTACCACTGCATCACCACCTGGTCCAAATTCCAGTAACTTTTTATAGTTCGATTAATAGATGATCAACTGTAAGGATGATGGAAAAATCTAAAATGATTCTTTTTTTTTTTGGAGAGGTTTTTTTTTCGCTATAGGGCATGTGCACTCGCAAGACAGATAGAGAGAGACATAGAGACAGAAAGTGAGAAATCACCCTCCAGGGGGGATGGCCACGCCACAATTCCTTCTCCTCCATTCTCCTCTTGGGATCTTGGGCACACACGCACACGCGTCCGGTGTGAGTTTTAAGCCACCGGGTCCGGGATGTGAACCATGGTCGACTACGTGGGAGTCCAGCGACATAGCCATTACGCTGACTGCTAGTTCCCTAAAATGATTCTTGAAGTTCAAACCATTTTCTGGTTTCAAGATAGTACAGGTAAGCATCTATGGTTCTATGGAGGGTTATCAGAGAGAAATACCAAGTCAGCTAAACTTCTGTCTGAAATCCTCTGTCCGCTGAGGACCCTACTTGTCTAGACCCTCTGGGCAGCTCTTTTCTCTCGTACCTGTGAATCACTGGGTATGAATTTGGGAGAACTTGTCCTCCTTATCCTCATTGCTTCTTTTAGACCATTGTTCTTCCCTAAAACCTTCTGATTCCCATAGCTCAAGCCTTCAGACAAGATTACCTGCTGCATCTTATTGCAGACACCTGCAAACATCCAAATTTATCTCCTTTTCTCTTAATTGTGTGAGCACTTGCTGTACTGTCCATGTGCTCAGCACTTCATCTGTCAGGGTGCCCTTGGGTTTGGGTGACCATCTGGATGATCCTTCAAGTGATGGGATCTTTTTTTTTTTTTTTTTTTTTTTTTTTTTTAAGAATTATTTTATTGGGACCAGCAGTTAGCGTAATGGCTATGTCGCTGGACTCCCACGTAGTCGACCGCGGTTCGAGTCCCGGACCCGGCGGCTTAAACTCACGCCGGGCGCGTGTGCGTGCGTGCCCAAGATCCCGAGAGGAGAATGGAGGAGAAGGGATTGCGGCGTGGCCATCCCCCCTGGGGGGTGATTTCTCGCTTTCTATCTCTCTGTCTCTCTCTGTCTGTCTGGCGAGCGCACGCGCCCTATAGCAAAAACCTCTCAAAAAAAAAAAAAAAAAGAATTATTTTATTTCATTTTATTCATCCATTTATTTATTTATTTTAATGTTACCAGAGAGGGATAGAGTGAGAGAGAGAAAGTGAGAAAGCGAGCCGCCATGTATGGGACTTGAACCACAGTCGGCCATGTGGGAGCCCAGCGCCCTTAACCACCACTCCACCTGCTGGCCCCCTCAAGTGATGGGATCTTATTCCTCACCTGTCCCACTCTTGCCCTCACCCCATCTCAGCTGATGGTTGCCTTGGTTATTTTCTAGGTTGTATCATTATGTGTAACTACACCCTCTTACTTAAGCAATTGGTTTTTTCTTTTATTTTTAAGAAGAAGTTTTCTTTATTATTTAACTTTATTATTTTTTAAAAATTTGCTATAGACACCTGCACTCATAAGAGAGAGAGTGAGTGTGAGAAGGGTGAGCCACCAGGTTCGAGATCTGAACCATGGTCAGCCTTGTGGGAGTCTAGCATCTTTTTTTTTTTTTTTTTTTTTTTTGAGAGGTTTTTGCTATAAGGCGCGTGCACTCGCCAGACAGACAGAGAGAGACAGAGAGATAGAAAGCGAGAAATCACCCCCCAGGGGGGATGGCCACACTGCAATCCCTTCTCCATTCTCCTCTCGGGATCTTGGGCACGCACGTACACGCTCCCAGCGTGAGTTTAAGCCACCGGGTCTGGGACGCGAACCACGGTCGACTACGTGGGAGTCCAGCGACATAGCCATTACGTTAACTGCCGGTCCCGGGAGTCTAGCATCTTAACCACTATGCCACCTACTGGCCCTAGGCGGTCAGTTTTCAACTGTCACCTCCTCTGTTTCCTGTTTAGTCCTAAGTCATGATATATTTTTGCATAGAAAAATACATCGTGACTTTTCCGATAACCCAATACGTCAGCTGCAGTGGGACCCTGGTGTGGCCTCTAGTCCTTTGACCCTAGCACCTTCCCCTGTCTGTCCCTCCCCATCTCATGGCCTCACCTCCTTCCTTTCACTTAGATGCTGTGGTCCAGCAGGGCACTGACACCTCAAGCTCCCTGTCTTTATTGTTGTCAGCCTTCTTCACAAACATCAGCCTTGAGAAACTTAGCTTTCCTCTGCTCCAGACTCACACCTGAGCAGGGTCTTTGCCTGAGGGTGACACAAGACCACACCACACAGGTTCACTTCCTTTCCATGACCCCGAACGTTAGGTGTGTCCTTTGAGCTGTTGGCAGCGCAGCCATGTTCCCCGCTAGCTCGTGTTCTCTGTTTCTGTAGAAGAATGTCTTACCCTTCTCTGTCCTCCGGCCTCCCTCTCGGCGGCACTTCATCCTGTTTACACTGAGGAATAGACACCCTCAGAAAAGATCCGCCATGTGCCTGCCTTGGAGCCTGCTGCGCTCCTCATGGCTGGTCACACGCAGTGCTCTCCTCCTCTTGCTAGCCACAGACTGTCTCTGACCTTGAGCTCTCTCATCTGTGGCAGGATGTGCTCCAGCGGTCACTTCCGTTTCCTCTTGCATCATCAGGGTTCGCCTCTGGTCACTCCCGTCAGCGTGCTGCTGTTTCTGCTGTTTCAGAGACAGAACCCTCTTGACCCCTGACTGACCTCTTGCTTCTCCCTCATCCCTCTCCACCTGGGCAGCATGACTTCTCACACTGAGTTGTCTGCACTTTCCACTTGACCGCCCTCCATCTCTGGAACATAGCCCCATTGAGGTTTTGTCCCCGGTATCCATTGGGACTGTCCTTGTCAAGGTCACCTGAGCCTCCCCTTCCACGTCTTCCCACTGCTCAACCCCTGTCCAGGTGCCAGTCAGCAGCTTGTCGTGGAGCCCTGCTTTATTGCATTTCTAGGATTTTGTGCTGTTTCTCTCTCACATCACTGACTGCTGTTCCTCAGTCCCTTTTTCTGGATGCTTTTCATACTCTGAGCTCGGCATTGGAGTGCCCAGCTCAGGCCTCAGACCTCTGCTCTGAGACCTGCACACCCTGGCCTTCTCAACCAGTTCAATGGCTCCACTAAAGAACACTTCAGAGCACTCCATACCTACCATTCCCTTCAAGCCACCCTCTTCCCTTGCCTGGGCCACTTCAGTAGGGTAACTAGTCTCCTTGCTTTGGCCTTTGTCAGCTTTTTTGCAATACAGCAGCAGCCAAGATGGTCCTTCTAAGATAGAACACCGACCTCATTACTTTGCTGCATATCTTAATGAACTATATTCTCGGTGTTGCCAGCTATTTCCCTGACCTTAGATCTCCTGTCACTCTGCCGTTTGAACACACTGCTCTATCCTGCTGGCTCTTGTGTCTGTGCCTTAAGGACAGCAGGTGCTGCCTCACAGTGCGGTAAAGGCCTTTGCATGCAAACTTCCCAGAGTCCTGGGCACAATTTGTTTCTTCTCTTCAGGGTTTCTGCTCCACTGTCATCTCCCATGGAGGTGATTCCTAATAGTACAGACTACCACCCCATCCTTTTTTTTTTTTTTTTTCTTTTTAATATTTGCTATAGGGTACATGCATTCACCAGAGACAGACAGACACAGACAGGAGAAAGGAAAAGTGAGAAATCACCCTCCAGGAGGATGGCCACACCACAATTTCTACTCCTCCATTCTCCTCTCAGGACTTTGGGCATGCACACACATGCATCTGGTGTGTTTTTGAAGCCGCCAGGTATAGGACTTGAACCACATGGTCAGCCAGCTAGGATCTAGCTACCTTCATCTCCACGTCACCTGCTGGCCCCCCTTATCCTTTTTATAATGCCACTTGATGTACATTTTATTGGCATAGGAAAACATTAAAAAATACGTCATCACTTTTCCAATAGCCCAACAGTATTTTCTGTCCCACCTCCCTGTTCTGTCTTGGATGTGAGTCCCACGGAGGAGGAGCTTTGCCTATTTTGCAGCCTTGACCTCAGCCAGGCCCTGGTGCCATCCCAGCACGTGGTACACACTCAGTAAATGTGCATTGAACACATGTGTTCATGCCGTGAGGTCAGGATTCATGTAGTTAGCAGAATTTTGGCAAGGAAACCTTTTTTTTCCACTGGACTTTCATTGAGATCCCTTCTCAGATGCTTTTTGTGGCCTTAGTACACTGTACAGAACATAGGAACCTTGCAGTACCTTCAGTTCTGGTTACGAACATCAGGTGCCAACAGCCTCAGTGGTGTTTCTGTGCAGGGAATAGGGAAGTAAGCTGATGCGGGCATAGCTCTTTGGATGAATCCCCTCACTACTACCTTGTTCTGTTCAGTTCTTCTGAAGTGAGAACAGTAGCAATTCTGGCTATTTGAGGGTTCTAGTTAGCTAGTAATAGTGAATTAAAATATAGGTGAACTCAGTTAGGTTAATAGTCTTCAATATGAGCTGGGGCATCTGTTTAATTTTAGATTTTTGCCTTTAAATGATTTGAAAATATCTTTTTAAACCAGTTTTTTCTTCTAATTACTCTGAGGGTAGGGTTTTGAATATACTAAAATGTATGTGCAATAAATTCTGATTTACAGATGTCATGAAATTTCTGTTTTCAAATAGCTAATTAGAAAAGTCACCATCTTTGCATTTTTTTCCATCTTGGCAGTTTTTCAAGTCATATTTTGTAAGTGAATTAAAAATGTAATTTTAGCCCCCTTCAGCTTAAAGACTGAAAACTACATTCTGCTAGTGCTCCTGCTCTAGGTCTCGAGGGGCAGTGGTCAGAGTGGAGATAATGGAGTTCCATCTCCTAATAATCTGCTCTTTCTCTGCCCACTGTATGACCAGTGGGTTCTCTCTTACAGGATGTGTCTCAGTACATTCGTAGTTAATGTACTGAAAGAATTAAATTACAGTCTCTGCCAATGGCACTTTAGAAGTCAGGACTTTTGCCTTCTCAGATGTCATCAGCCCACTCTTCTATCCTAAAGAAATGTATAGGACCTGTGTTACACTCAGGTCTATTGCTTGTATTTCAGCAGCAAACTCTTCTGGCCTTTGTGAACTCAAAATCTTGCTTCCTGGGCATTGATACAGCAGCAAGTCCTAAAGAAGGAGACTTGTCTCCCCCAGACCCATTTCTGTGTGTCTTCTCAGGGAATATACTAGTTTATCCTTACAGGCAGAAGCAGAGTGATTTGATAGTGACTTCTCTGGTATTGGAATGGTACCAGTTATTGGATTCAGATGCATTTTGCTTGCTCATCCTTCTCTTTTTTTTTCTGTTTTTCCTTCCTCATTCCAGGCCTCGTTTAGGAACAGTCATGCACCGGGTGATTGGATTGGGACTTCTTTACCTTATCTTCGCAGCAGTCGAAGGCGTGATGAGAGTCATTGGGGTAAAAACGACCCATCATACACTATCACCCCTTTCTGTTTTTGCTGTGAAATGTGACTTTGCTTTGTATTTCCTGAGATGAGTTTTTAAAGATAGAAATGCATGAAAAGGTCCAAGTTGAGCCTTTTTCCTAGGCATGTTTCCCTTTTTTATACTGCCTGAAAGGAAAAGGCAATGTAGGCAGAGTACTTCTTAAAACGATACCCTTGACTATGAAGTTTCTACTCACTATTAACCCAGAAACAAGATTGGCTCAGAGATGTTCGGGTTGTTCTTTACGAAGAACATTTGTCTTCGTCATTATGGGGTTTGTACACCCTCATAGCTTCCTTGATCCTGAATTTAAAAATGTATCAGGTGAACAGAGATGTAATTACATCTTTCGGGTATTACATACATTATATTTCATCACTCTTTTAAGTTTCAACTGGTTTTAAGTTTTCTCTGATTCTGTTGGACTCACTATTTTGGGGCTCCAATGGACCCCATCATTGGAAGAACCATGAGGGGACAGTGTTCAGAGGAAGATGACTCCGACAGTGTGAACAACAGTACTTGGCTCTAGAGTACTCCATTTATTTCTTAGTTGCTAGCTCTCCATTTTTCTTAATATGTAGTTGAAAACTGAGTGAATTAGAAATATATCTTTTTAAAAAAGAATTATTAAAAGAATTATTTTATTTAACTTTATTTATTTTAATTTGATCAGAGAGGGACAGAGCGAGAGGGAGAGAGAAAGAGAGGGAGGAAGAGTGAGAAAGCAAACCACCAGATCCAGGACTCTGTTGTTGGCCATGTTGGATTCCAGCACCCTTAATCACCATGCCACCTGCCAGCCCCAAGAAATATATCTTACCTGATTCAAAGAACCTTGTCATTCTACCCAAAATATCTTTCAGATTAATTTCAGAATTCAGATCACTGTGGTTAACCTGTATGTTGCCATATATAAGTTTACTTGGCATAGTTAGACCTGACCTTTACAGTAGGATATTTGTTCAGTAATCTTTTTTTAAACAGTTATCTATTTTTAAATTTTATTTATTCATTCATGTTTTATTTTTTAATTTAATTTTATTTAACTTTGTTTATTTATTTTAATTTGACCAGAGAGGGACAGAGTGAAAGAGAGAGAGAGAGAGAGACAGAGAGAGAGAACGTGAGAAAGCAAGCCATCAGGCCCAGGACTTGGACCGTGGTCAACCATATGGGAGTCCAGTGCCTTTAACTATCATACCACCTGCTGGCCCCATCATTCATTTATTTTTATTTGGCCAGAGAGACAGAGACAGAGAGAGAGAAGGAAAGTGAGAAAGCAAGCCACCAGGTCCAGGACTCGAAGCATGGTCAGCCATGTGGGAGTGTCCAGCACCTTAACCACCATGCCATCTACTGGTCCCTTTGTTCAGTAGTCTTAAAAATCCTCATTCTTCTTGCCGTTGTCTTCTTTTTATGACACTGTACAACCTCCTCAGTGCCCAAAGCCCTCTGGTGAGAGGGCTGGGCCGTGGTTGGAGGCTGCAGTTCGCTCTGGCACGTGTACACTGTAAGAGGTCTGCAGAGAAGGGCCCGCCATTACCAGCTTCTGTTGTCTTTGATAACATCTGCTCTCCACGCTAGGTACTCTGCCTGCTCTTTTACTCTTTGAGTACATTTTTACATTTACATACTCATGAAGATCTCTGCATTTATATTTATAGCTTGTAGGAAATAATCTTTTCTGGAAAGAAAATAGTAAAAACAAATACCCTACATTTAAATATAGCACATTTGTGGTATTTCTTTAAAATTTTATGTAGTATCTTAGATCACGACTGTTTTAAATATGATGAGTCAGTGTAAATGTCTGATCCATGGTTTGCGTCTCCCCTTCCATACCATTCCCTCTGTATTTTACTTTTCTGTGTGTCATTTCACTTGAGCAGGAAAGTTCAGGAGGCCATGTCTCAGAAGGCCTGGCTGTGGGTTTGGTGTGGCGAGGGGAGAGACTGAAATGGTTGGCTTAAGCAGGTTTGGGGTCACGATGCTGTTTATTTGCCATCCCATAACACAGTTGTACCCTACTGTCATGAAATAAGTGGATGACAAATGAACACTCGTTGCTGCCCAAACAGGTTATTTCCATGTACTTGAACACGATTGTCTTAGGAAAGAAAATCTTTCCCGTGGCTTTGCAAAGTGATGACATAAGCTCCGTTATTTTCCTTCATCAGGTGATTGCCATAATGTGATGAAACTTTTACATTCAGGTTTTCTCCCCTATTTTTATCTTTCAGGGTTCCAATCATTTAGCTGTTGTTTGTGGTGATATTGTTTTAGCAGTTATTGACTCCATTTTTGTATGGTTCATATCCTTTACTGTGTCCTTGCACGATGATAGCAATAAAATCAAATTACTTTTAATTCATACTAATGATAGAAATATATTATTACTTCATTTTAGGAGTTTAGTTGAAGGTAAAAAAAGTGACAACTACCCAAGCGAGGGCTGTCACAGAGACAGCAGCACTCAAGTTGAGAATGGGAAGATAGATAGGGGTTTACTACGAAAAGAGTTGGTGGAAAGGCTTTCTGAGAACAATTGAGGGGAACAAGTGGTTGGAAGCGTGAACATATAGGGAGACGGAGGCAGAATGGCCCAGGGCAGCTGGCCTGCAGGTGAGCGTGTATGGAAAGTCAGGGCAGGTGGGGCCAAAAGGGCAGGATGGAATGATGTACTCATGAGTTCAGAGTCCCCTCTAAAGGCAGAAAGTAAGGAGAAGTGGAAGCTGTGCAGGTGGGTAGCAAGGAACCCTCTCGGGCTCAAGGATGACATAGGAAGATGACTTGGGAAAGGGAGACTGGAGGCAGGAAGCCCAGTAAGGAGTCCTTCACAGTGGTCCAAGAAGAGAGGGCCAGCATCAGAAATAGGGTGGGGGAAGGGGGAAAAGGGTTTATGTGATTTTCTTGCAAGATGTTGGTGGCCAATGAAGGGAAAGAAGGTTCCAAAGAGGTGTAGGTGTCTCATCGGGATAGCTGGGACAGTGTTGCCATCTTCAAAGCTGTCAGGCAGAGGAGCGGTGAGGGCCGAGGTTTGAGCTGTCTAGGGCATTAACATCAAGAGTCAGAAATTGCAGCCTGGGTTTGTGAGAGGATAGAACCTAGGATCGGAGGTCTTCTCTGTGGGAGAAGGTTGCAGCCATAGAGTAATAGAGTGACGCAAGGAGAACGTGCAGACCAGTGAGGAGAGGAGGGGACAGGTGATGGTGATGTGCCAGGGGAAACACCAGAAAGAAAGGTGAAAGAACTGGGAAACTGGCATGGATGAGGAGTGGAGGTGTGGTTGACAGTGACCAGAGCTGCAGAGAGCTGGCCTTGCAAGGTGCATCCCGCTTTGGGCATTCCAGAGGTCTGAATGGGGAAGAGGGCAGGTTGGTTGGGCGGGGAGGGACTGAAGCATTTTGCAGCAGGAAAGTTAGAGGCGGGGGACATGTCCTCCCCTTGGATTCAGTGACTTAAGGCAAGGCTGAGAAATCCCCATTGTCCTCTCAAGGTAGTGGCCCTTTAATCTGACCTCTTGGAAGTAGGAGGGATTCTAGAGAAAATATGACCAGGTGAGAACAGAATGCAGAGTTACACATTTCCTGGAACATTATTTTTTCTATTTTTTCCACATTTATGTCTTCTTCAAAACTCTTTACTATTAGAGAGATTTCATTTTTTTCTGTGTTCTTTTTTTCTCCACTGTTTTCACTGTCTTCAATAATTACGCCTTTTTGCTTTAACATTACACTTTATTGTTTTTCTTGTATTTCTTTCTATTTTCTCATCTGTGTGTCTCACAAGGGTCTGAGGGCTTGACTGTACCTGGGTCTCTTCTTTACAAGAAAGTATCCCTTCTGCAGGTGTGCTGGCAAGTGTTCGTAAGCTTTCTGAGTCCATCGTGGGTTCTTTTCTAATCCTGATTTAATATTCTTTAAAATGATAATTTTTGGATTATCGATGTGCTTCCAAGTTTTTTTTTTAAAAGACAAAGACATTAAGTGTATTATCTTATTTTCTAAAGCAGTGATGAGTCTTCTTTATTAATCACCAGAGAGCGTGTACACCTGCCAGAGAGAATGGAGAGCAACCTCCTAGGGGGCGTAGTCACACCACAATCCTTTTTCCTCTGTTTCTCCATCCTGTGAAGATTTTAGGCATACATGCACCAGAGCATGTTTTTCAAGCCACGGAGGCCACAATCTGAACTGTGGCCGGCCTGTGGGATCTTGCTCCCTTAACCAGTGGGCTGTGGGGCTTGACAGTGGTTCTTAACCTTGTTTGAGCACTAAGAGCAGAGAAGCCTTTGAAAATTTAATGAAAGCTGTGGAGCCTCTCTTCACAGGATACAAACACATACCCCACAAAAGGAATTTCTGCATACAGCCAGGTAGCTTAAGACCTCCTGAATTATATCCACGGACTCTCTAGTTATCTAAGGATCCTGGTTAAGAACGAGTTCAGATTTAGAGTTGTTTCTGACTGAACTTGTTTAAAAATCCTAGTCAGAGCTACTAGTTCAGAATACAAGTTTACTGAGTCTGTATATATACTTGTAAAAATACGAGTCTTCTCAGAGAGTGGTATAGTCTAGTGTAGTTTCGAGTTTTTCTACCTTGAAATGTGAAGTCCATTCTTTGCTTCTGCATGTGAGCAGCCTTTCAGCTGAGTACACACCCCCAGGGGCTAAAGGTCCTGCCGGGTCCTACAGCCATCTCTTGTTAGGGAGGCCCACCTGTCTGGAGAAGCCTGGGCAGCAAGGAGTTGAGACTGAAATGAACCCAGCTGTTGTTGGCCTCAGTGTTACTCTCCCCAGATGTTAATGTCTTGTCTTCTGTTGTGTATTTAGAAAATGAGATCAAGATCTCTATTAAGTTTTGAATTGTCTCGTTTCTGTAATTATGTATGCTCGGAGCCTTTGAAAATTTAAGACGCATGTTCTTTGATCAATTAATTGAACTGTAGACTATGCTTTTTAAAAAATTGTACTCACCAGAGACAGAGAGAGAGAGAGAGAGAGAGAGAAGGAAAGTAAGAAAGCCACTAGGTCTGGGGCTTGAACTATAGTCAGCCATGTGGGAGTCCAGTGCCTGGTGAGTGCACATGCCCTCTACCAAATTAAAAAATAATAATAATAAATCTTTTAAACAATTTTTGTAAAAAAATTGTACTATTAGGGTAAGCAGGTGGTGTAGTAGTTAAGGTGCTGGATTCCCACATGGCCAACCATGGTGCAAGCCCTGGACCTGTTGCCTTAAAAATCATGCATATCCATAATCCCAGTAGGAGAATGGAGGAGAAAGGATTGCTATGTTGCCATTTCCCTTGGGGGCAACTTCTTACTTTCTCTCTCTCTGGCGAATGCATGTGCCCTATGGCAAAAACCAAACAAGCAAAAAAGTATGATTTTTTTTTCCCCTGGTACTCTATGATATGTATGGTCCTATACTGCCAAGCAGTGCTTTGGTCAAAGATGTACCACATACATGGTGGTGGAGCAGTAGGCCTGCCTTGTAGCTTAGGTATGCAGTAGGCTATGTACCATCCAGGCCTGTGTAAGTACACTGGGTGATGTTGAGCAACAAAACCACCTAACGATGCATTTCTCAGAACGTATCCCTCCCTGGTATTAAGCAATGCATGATTGTGTTAGGAAGATTTCTTCTTCTTAACCATCCACAAGGTAGTTCATTAAGAAACACAGTCATTAATGCAGCTTAACAGAAAGCACCAGAGAAAGGCAGCTGTAAAGGCACTAATTCCATCTGGATTTGAATAAAGGTAATTTATCACACTTAATGTGTAGCCTTGACTTTGTACATCCCAATATATAATGAGCCCAGTTGAGGCAGAGATATGAGAAAAACGAGATAGAAAATTTAATTGGCCTAATTATTAAGATTTGTAGCTTGGAGAAGAAATAGGAGACGTCCAGAAATTAGAATGATCTTGACTAGTGTTGCGTGATGGCAGAAAAGTCATCTGTTGTCCGTTTCTGCTTGAAACTGAACTTAGGAAGTTTGTAAATTTCATAACTAAAACGAAGAGTGTGCTTTCTCTGTTAATAAAAAAAAAAAGATAGTGGATTTCCTAAATGATTCTGAATTGCAGAAGAAACAGGACAGATACATGTAGAGTCAAGTGCTTTGGATAACAACGTGCTTCTTTTAATTTTAATGAACTTTCTCCAGCGAATTTATTAAGAATTAGGAGTAGGACAAGTATACCCTGGAAGCCATAGCCTTTCTCACGTAGGGCGTGGTTCTCCTTGCCCCTGCCGTGTGTTTTCCTGCGTGTTGCTGTATTCTCTTTGCTGTTTTGCTGCAGGCGAATGATTCTGATCTTGTTCTCCTGGCCAGCCTTCCTCTCTCTCTCCTTGACTCTGGCTTGTGCTGGTGGATATCCTTTTCCTGCCGCAGCAGCATATTCCTCACTTCCGGGTGGTGGTTTGCTTCATTCCTACTTTTCTTTAGTGGGAGGAATGATTTAAACATTACCTAAATGTAGCCATGTCTAGGTAAGTGGAGGTTTACTTAGGCAGTTTTGGATTTGCTTTTGATCTTTTTATTCCTTGACTTAAAAAAAAATAAAAACACACACTTTTGCATTATTAATTAAGAATAGGCTTTTAAACACTGAAATTGGTTTAATCCTGACTTTTTTAAAAGCCTTTGTCTTGGTGTGTTTATGCCATAAGTTCTGACAGCCTTAATCGGTTGGGTGGTGTCACTTCAGAAATTGATCTTCTTTCGTAACGTGCTGGTCATTTAGAAAGATTGAAAAGCAGTTTTAGGAAAGCAGTTATAGTACTAAAATGAAGTTTTTGAAGAGTGAAGTATTCATCATTTAAAATAGGCATAGATGCAAAACTTAGCACTTCTATTCTTTGGCTGAGCTCTGTTATTTTCAGTGTTTGGTTCATGAGCAAAGCTTGTGGGCCTCTCTCTAGTTGTGGAGAAAGCTGGCATATGGCCCAGCATCACCAAAGAGTCAGTGGTGGTCTCTTTTCCTGCACACTTGACAGTTGACCTTTACCTGGGCCTGTGCTCCTGGAAAATAGCCAAGATTAAGAACCTCCCTCCCACTGCCACCACCCCTGTGCTCCTGGAAGGGGGTTTATTAACTTCAAATTTTAAGAGTTGTAATACTGACTTTGGAACGTAGTAGAAGATTCTTCTTTCTTCTTTCATTTTTTTTTTAAACTATTTCTACCATGTAAAATGTTTTTCCTTAACTCTTTTCACATTTTTATAAGTTTGGCACAAACTATGAAGACTCTAAGGCTGAGAAAGAACACAGTGAAATTTTCATTATACAGGCACTTCACAAATACTCTGATCTTTGCCGTGCTGGGTAGGCTATTTTATTTTTCCTATTATAATAAATTATTTTTGCGTTGTATGTTCCTTCCAAGTTGACTTTGTGTGTGTATTTCAGCCTCTGTAGTGTTCATGGTGTGGACAACTAAGACATTTAGAATTGCAAAATGCCAATCAGTAAGTATAATCTTTCTATTTAAACAGTTATTTTTAGTTATAGCATTTTATTTTCTGGAATTTTGAAGACTTTAGTTTGTGTTTGTAAATAGAGGTAATTGTAACAGACTTTCGTGACATTACTTTGAACTATTGTGTCTAGTATTAGAAAAACGTTTGCCTCCTTTAAATGAATATAGAAAAGTTTTTTAAATCTCCTTTTTCTGTCATGTCCTTTTCTCAACTTTTTAATGTATTTTGAAAAAGAATTCTCTATGTGGTTAATTCAAAGAAACAGGAAGTCTTTTTCTTCATGCATGCCTTAAAATGGGGTGGTTTTGTATCTGAAGGAGGCTGGAGGTCTTGGGTCTTCTGTGTTTTTAGGATGATGTACTGAGTATGGACATTTGAGAGGTTTTTGCCATGAGTTCTTTACTTGGCAGAAGTTACACTTTTTAGACTGACAATATAAAAAAATCTTCCTTTGGGGGTTTTTTGAACTTTGGGGCTAGTCTCTGGTTCTGAATAGACCGTTGTAAAGAGCCCTGTGAAAATCCTGATTGTCTGCTTCTGTAGGAACAATTTAATGAGAACCCCCCTGAAATTTTGTTTTCTCCTTTCCTAACCTTAGTGTTTTCCACTTGAAGTTCTAAGTATATATTTTGGATTTTTTTCTTTTTAATCACCAAAGGGCTTATGTACTCCTCAGAGGGAAAGGGAGAAAGCTTACCTCAGTGGGGTCTGGGCATTCTGTAGTCCCTTCTCCATTCCTCCATTTCACTATCTTGTTGGGACTTTGGGATCGCACACACATGTCCAGCATATTTTTCAAGCCGCTAAAGCTGGGAGTTGAACTGTGGTCAGTCTTGTGGGATCCAGCTCCCTCTGCACGGTGCCTAACCTTTGCACTCTGGGGCTAGCCTTCGAAAGGGAATTTTTCAAGCCGTTGAGGCTAGGATTTAAAATGCGGTTGACCGTCTAGGATCCAGCTCCCTTAACCACAAGGATACAGTGTGTGCCCAATTTTTCTTTTTCTATTGGCTCATCGGAAAAGCTATAATATGTTTTTCTATGTAAAAATACACCATGACTTTTCTTTTTTTTTTTTTTTCTTTTTTTTAATATATAAAAGAGTAAAAGTTTATTAGAAAAATAAACAACTTTAAATTTTACAATATTTTCCACTTCAAGAGTCTTTAGATAAAGTAGATGTGCCTTATGGTTTAACCATGACTTTTCTGATAACTCAATAAATCTGTTAACCCCAAAGTTTTATGGAGGGCAGTATTTGTAACATTAAACAGTCCTCTAGGAAGATTTGAATGATTTAGGTTTCTTGAAAAAATATGCGCTTGTTTATTTAGAAACTTATCGATTAGATTATTAGAACTTGTCATCGTGTGCTGTTTGAATGAGAAACCTGAATGTTTATTGGAAAACTAACTTTTCATGTTTGGATTGTCCTTGTAGGACTGGATGGAACGCTGGGTTGATGATGCATTTTGGAGCTTCCTTTTTTCAGTTATCCTTATCGTGATAATGTTTTTGTGGAGACCGTCAGCAAATAATCAGAGGTACCTAACCAGGAAGAGCATGTTGGCAGGCATTCGTTGATCACCAACGATAGTGTCAAAAATGCGTTTTTAGAAACCATGGGAAGTAGGCCTTGCTTTTAAAGAGTAGACGGGTAGGGAAGCAAGCATAACAAACACAAGACCATGCGATAAAGACACGACTAGCCCGGGGGTAGAAGCAAGCTGAGGAAGGCTCCATGGAAGGGCAGCGTTTGTGTTCTCCCTCGCAGAGGTGGGGCAGTGAGAGATTGAGCTGGGAAAGAATGTACATTTCCTGGGCCAGTGGGAAAGACATGGCATACTTTGGAGGCTGCCGAGGCCTATAGTTTAGTTAATACTACTTACCTTGGAAGGAGATAAAGCTGGAAAGGATGCGGGACTGAAATGGAAAAGGGCTCAAATATCAGGTTCAGAAAATTGAACTTTAGACTGAGCGTGAAGATAGGTTTCACCTTTCCTTGCCTCGTCCCTTTTCCCCAAGGAAAGAACTGTTGTTTCTTGTGTGTTCTTCTAGGACAAAAAATGAGACACAATATATCACTATGTGTTTTTCTCTCTCCCATTTTAAAGTGATAAAATAATGAGTATATCTATAAGGAGACTTCAAATAGTTAATTAAAAATGGAATTAAAGGAGGAGAGTTGAGCCCTTCTCTGAGAAGATTCCTCATGGATACTGGGAACTAGATATTTCAGGGCATGGGAGAAATGAAGATTTTCTACTCATAATTCAGCCTCCAGCAAGCAAAGCTAGTGTGGTAGGGAGCCCCTCTGGCCTTCTATCTCTGTCTCTGTGTCTCTGAGGTCTCTGTTTCTCTCTGCTCCTGTCTCCTCGTTTTTTTTTTTTTTTTGGTAATTTTTCCTTTTTACGATTTTTTTTTTTTTTTTTTTTTTTGGAGAGGTTTTTCGCTATAGGGCGCGTGCGCTCTCCAGACAGACAGAGAGAGACATAGAGACAGAAAGTGAGAAATCACCCCCCAGGGGGGATGGTCACGCCGCAATCCCTTCTCCTCCATTCTCCTCTCGGGATCTTGGGCACGCACGCACACGCGCCCGGCGTGAGTTGTAAGCCACCGGGTCCGAGACGCGAACCGCGGTCGACTACGTGGGAGTCCAGCGACATAGCCATTACGCTAACTGCTGGTTCCCATTTTTACGATTTTTTTAAAGGTAGAGTTTCTCTCTGGCTCTCAGCTCCATCTTTTGTTTTGTTAATAATCCCTTCTGCTCCTTCCTCCCAGGCAGGAGAGTTGAGCCCTTCTCTGAGAAGATTCCTCATGGATACTGGGAACTAAATATTTCGCGCGGCACGCGCCGCGCGGTTTTCTATTTTGTGATTTTTTTTCTTTAAAGAAAAAAAGAAAAGCAATTATAATTTTTTATTTTTTTGTCTTTTTTCTCTTTTTGTTGTTGTTTCTCTCTCTCTTTTTCATTTTCCTTTTTCTTGTCTCTCCACCCAATATCTACTGAATCTGCTGCACCAGCGATCACAACAGAACGGCAAACAGATTCTAGAACACATCTGTCTGCTTGCTCCTGAATATTGAGGCTTAACTTCAAGAATTTGAAAGAAACACGCCATTCATCAGATGACAAGAAATCACCGTCGGGACCAACAGTTAGCGTAATGGCTATGTCGCTGGACTCCCACGTAGTCGACTGCGGTTCGAGTCTCGGACCCGGCGGCTTAAACTCACGCTGGGCGCGTGTGCGTGCGTGCCCAGGATCCCGAGAGGAGAATGGAGGAGAAGGGATTGCGGCGTGGCCATCCCCCCCTGGGGGGTGATTTCCTGCTTTCTATCTCTCTGTCTCTATCTGTCTGGCGAACGCACGCGCCCTATAGCAAAAACCTCTCCACAAAAAAAAAAAAAAAAAAAAAGAAATCACCGTTGGATCACGAGAAATATGGGAAAACGAGAAAATACCTCTCCTCCAATGGAAAAGAGTAACTCTCCTTCATCCACAAGCAGTTCGGTGAAAGTCATGGAAATGTCTGATAAGGAATTTAGAACCTTCGTAATGTCGAAGCTAACAGAGATGGAAGAAAAGAGGGATAATGAACTGCTAAAGAGAAAGGAGAAAGAAGTTGCCGAGTTCCAGGAGATGAGGAAATTCTTGCAAGATCTAAAAGAGGAATTACACACTTTACAAAAGACTCAAACGGAACTGCTAGAGATGAAGTCTATAATACAAGAAGTCAAAATCTCCCTTGAAAGTATTAAAAGCAGACTAGATCATTCAGAAAATAGAATCTCAGATGTAGAAGAGAAAATGGCTGGCTTAGAAAAGTCCACTACGAAGACTGAGAAAATGGCTCAAAAATTTGAGAATGATATGCGAGAAGTACTGGATACCATCAAACGTCCAAATATCCGGATAATTGGCATTCCAGAAGGTGAAGAGACCCATAAGGGCATTGATAATCTATTCCATGAAATCCTGCAAGAAAACTTTCCAAACTTAGAGAGGCATTCGAAGATCCAGTCCCAGGAAATACAAAGGACCCCAAATAGAATCAACCCAAGAAGATCTTCTCCAAGACACATTATAGCCAGGTTGACCAAAACCGCAGACAAAGACAAGATACTAAGATTGGCAAGAGAGAAACATCAAGTTACCTACAAAGGACATCCCATCAGGCTAACAGCAGATCTCTCATCGGAAACAATGCGAGCAAGGAGAGAATGGGAAAATATATTCAAAGTGTTACGAGAGAAGCAATTTCAGCCAAGAATACTGTACCCGGCAAGATTATCTTTCAGGTGGGAAGAAAAGACAAGAACATTCTCAGATAAACAAAACCTGAAAGAATTTACCAGCACCAGACCAGATCTCCAAGAAGTTCTCAAGGGTGTGCTGTATCAAGAAAATTAAACACAGACACACGGAAATAAGAGTCAAAAAACTATGAAAGTGGCCAACTTAATCAGAGGGACAAGTCTGGAGTTGAATATTATATCCCAGAATTTAATCAGGAAAATTGAACCAGAACAGAAGATAAAAGTACATGAGACTGATAGATTCATGCACCTTCCATTTGAACAGAATCCTAACTTGTTTCCTGGCTTTAAGCAAAGTTCCTTGGCATTTCTTTGAGTTAAGTTAAAACTGGTTTTCTTAGTAGTAATGAGTGAACTCACCATTGAAAGTAGTTAGATTATGTAGGAAATTGTGTGATCAATGCAACGTGGGTGGGAAGGGAATGAAGGACAATTGTAGACACCGGAGGTGGTGTGAGAGGAGGGTGGGAAGGGACAGAGGGTCAGAAAGAGGGATGGAAGTAATTCTAGGAACTAGTAATGGAAAATTTTTTGTAATGTGCATGATTGTATCACTATGCAGTGTGTACTGGATGGGAGATTGCATTTTGTATGCTGTGATGAAGCTTAGGGAAGGAATGTAAATTGAGTTACAAAAAAGAAAAGTTTCAGAAAAAAAAATATATATCTATTCAATGACTGCAGTAGGATATGTAGCCACAGCTAGGTGCTACTTTATAGGATGCGTAAAGTAAGACTTGTGTTCCTGGAAATGTGGGTATCACCTGTGTTTGCTATGAGGGTATTTGGATTGATTAGGGTCTTTGGCGTTACAATAAAATGTGAGGAGAAAACAGTATAGAAAGCAAACATAGATACCAGAGACTGTGGGAGGAGAGTGGGAGATGGCAGAGGGTAAGAGATAGAGAATCTAGGATGGGGGAAAAAAGCAAAACATACAGAAGACAAGAAATGGAAGATCATTTGCTGACAATAACATGTTTGTTGATGTGCTTGATTGAGACAATATATAGTGTAATTTGGATGGAAAATCTCATTTTGTATGCTGTAATGATGTTCAGAGAATGAATGCAAATAAATAAATTGAAAAAAATGGAATTAAAGTATGAATTTATTTTGATGAAAAAATTGGAAAAAACATGCATAATTTTTTCATAATATGCATCTTTCATGATCTTTTTAAAGATTATACACACACAGTTCTGTACCTTCCTGTTTAAAATGTATCTTTCTATTATCATATAAGAATCTACACTATTTTTAGTGGCTCTGTGACATTTTGAAATAATAAGCAGTCCTCAATTATTAGACATTTTGTTTCAAAATGTTTGCTGTTATCAACAATGCTTTCTGAATGCTGTTGGACATTTGTGTAATGTAAGACAAAATATATCTTTACTTTGATAGATATTACCCAGAAACCTCCTATACAGGTTGTCTTTTTGTTTGTTAATTTGATAAAGGGTGAGTTACTCAGGGGGCAAAGGAAGTACACCCCTGTGGAACATACTCACACCACAGTCCCTTCTCCTCCATTTCTCCACCCTCTTGGGATTTTGGGCACACCTGCACGTGTACCGCATGTTCTTCAAGTTACAGGGCTGGGCGCCAGCTATGCAGCTGGCCATGTGGTATCCGCTTCCCTTAACCACCGCCCCTGGAGTTGGCCCCTGAAAGGTTATCTTGATCCATACCCCATCATCAGTATTTGGACAGAACGATATGTGAGCTTATCACCTAGTAAATGTTGCTCAGTGAATCGTCTTTATTTTTAGCAGTCAGATTAGCAACTTCTCTTTCATTAGGATTTGAGCTAGAAAGTGGTGGGCAGGGAGATAAACCTGACAAGGGGAAAGAAACACAGCAGTTTCCTTCCTTCAATGTTACATATTGCAGAATTGCTTTCTAAAAAAGATTTTATCTGTTTATGCTTTTACCAACAGTTCTAGTTTCACAGGTTGTTGTGGTTTTTTTCCCCCACAAGACTATTAGCTAATCTGAAAATAAAATAGTTAAGTTTTTATTATTTTAATTTGTAAGAAAATTTTTTTGAGAGGTTTTTGCTATAGGGTATGTGTGCTCGCCAGAAAGACAGAGAGAGACAGAGAGACAGAAAGCGAGAAGTCACCCCCCCCAGGGGAATGACCACACCACAATCCCTTCTCCTCCAGTCTCCTTTCAGGATATTGGGCACACACGCACACGTTTAAGCCACCGGGTCCAGGACCCGAACCGCAGTCGACTACATGGGAGTTCAGCGACATAGCCATTATGCCAACTGCTGGTTCCTATAAGAAATTTTTTAAATGTAGATTTTCTTTGGTATACAGTGAATTTTACATATAATCTGAAAATAGAACAGTTTCTAACATGTTTGTAAAACTGTTTCTTACTTTTGGTACAGATATGCCTTCATGCCCTTAATAGATGATTCCGATGATGAAGTTGAAGAATTCATGGTGACATCTGAAAATATAAGTGAGTGATATATTTTTAAAAAAATGACCTCCGTACATATTTTAACAGAGAAATAGTGTACTTTTACCTGTGATCCAAGGTCATGTACACTATCTAAAATTTTCCCTATAAAATATTTTTAAAATGTTACAGAAACTTCTCTTGTGGTATGCAGTAACATAAAGAAAAGTCAGCGATACAATTTTTAAGATTGATAATGTACTTTGAGCTTTTGTTATTAATTTACTCTGAAAGTATTGAAATAGCTACATTTGTTTTTTTTTAAATAATTTTATTTAACTTTATTCATATATTTTAGTTTGACCAGAGAGAGACAGAGTGAGAGAGAGAGAGAGAGAGACAGAGAGAGAAAGTGAGAAAATAAGCCGCCAGGCCCGGGACTCGAGCCATGGTTAGCCGTGTGGGATTCCAGCGCCCTTAACCACCATGCCATCTGTTGGCCCCAGCTACATTGGTTTTTTTTTGGAGAGGTTTTTGCTATAGGGCACGTGCACTCACCAGAAAGGCAGAGAGAGAGACAGAGAGATAGAAAGCGAGAAATCACCCCCCGGGGGGATGGCCACACCGCAATCCTTTCTCCTCCATTCTCCTCTCAGGATCTTGGGCACGCACGCACAGGCGCCTGGAGCGAGTTTAAGCCACCGGGTCCGGGACTCAAACAGGGGTTGGCTACATGGGAGTCCAGTGACATAGCCATTACGCTAACTGCTGGTCCCACATTGGTTTTTATAAGAATAGTTTGGCATGCATTATTCTTGTGTCTGAATAGTATTCCTCTTCTCGATTGCTAAATTTCTTTTAATGGTCTCTTCTTGCATTACAGTTTTAATACTAGTCTCATTTTTCTTTTATTCTTACATAGCATTTTATCATTTTACCTTAATCCAATGAAGCATGTGTTAAGGCAATATCAATAAGTCACTCAGACGTTAAGATAGTTTTGTTTCATTTTGCCCTTCTCTTCCTTGGGTGTCTCTTATTACTGACATTCTCTTTCCCAGCTTGCTTCAGTTTTCTAGCTGTCTGACACTGACAGTGTTCTGCTCATCCGCAGAAGCTGTAACCTCGTCAGCATGTCTCCAGTGTCCTCACTTTCATCTCGTCTCATCTTACTTTCACCTGTAACTAATTCTTTTACGTTTTTTCTGACTCTCCTCTTAAGAAAGGAAGCCTAAAAAGCCTTTTCACAGTTAAGACATTAAAATTCACTGTATTAAGTTTCTGGCTTCCAGTAATGTTGGGGTGAATCGTATTGGGCTGACCTGTCTCCCAATAGCTAGTATAAACTCTGGACAGAATCTTGAAAGGGAAAAAAAAACAAACAACAAAAAACAAACCATGTTAAGGAATTGGAGAACAACCCACACAGTAGATGGTTGCCAGTTTGTGTCAGACCGCTATAGAAGGGAACCACACACGGGTTCCACATGTGCAGAGCCCTTGGCCTGAGTGCCTTCTCGCATCGACGTGACAGTGCAATCAATGTCTGGATCTCAAGGAGGCAGGTACAGTCTTACCGATGTAAGGAGTTGTAGAGTCAGAGACTGTACGAATGTCTGGAAATTGAGGGGGGAATCTAGAAAGGGAAGGACCACAAACGGGGAAACTCCAAACAAAGTCTCTCTAATCTTAACCGATTCCCAAGCTGGGCATGTGCTTTGGAAACGGTCCTCCAAGATGCCATTGGAAAACAGCCATTCAGCCAAAAATCTAGAACAAAGATTTCAGCAGCTGCCTACTATATTGTTTGAAATTCAAGTCTCATCAGGTTGAAAAAGATTGGGTATATACTGTGGACTTTCCACTGCAACTCCTTCAAGGGCCACTCCTAAGGAGTGAAAATTCCATTGTAGGACCTGTAGGTTCGTGCACCCTAGAATTAAAGCTAAGTATAATAAACCCGCCTTAATAAAATTTAAAAACAGGCCTCTACAAATTCAAAATGATCTAATAGTAATTTAAATGCCTTCTAGAGCAAAATACAACACTCTTCAGAGAAAGATAACAGAATCCGAAGTCAATGTGACACCATCCTCAAAGTTAATTGTACAATAATAAATTATTAGACATGGGAAGAAACTGGAAACTGTGATCTGTAGTTAATGGAAAAGTCAATAATAGAAAGAGCTCTAGGGCTTCGGGAACTGGATCCCACATGGCAATTGCAGTTCAAATCTCAGATAGAGTTGCTTGATAAACACACTGGGCATATGTGCCTTTGTGCCCAAAATTCTGATAGGAAAAAGAAATGGAAAAAAAAGAGATTGTGATGTGACCATGCCCTACTGAGTGCCTTTTCTTCCTCTCTCCCTCCTTCTAACAAGCATACATGCCCTCTAGCAACTTAAAAAGAAAAAGAAAAAAAACAAAGATATCGAGAGATGTTGCAAATGTCACAATTAATAAGAAAGACTTTATTAATATAAGCACATTAAAGAATCTGTAGGAGGACTAGCAGGTGGCGTGGTGGTTAAGGCACTGGGATCTCACATGGCCAACTGTGGTTCAAGTCACAGACCTGGTGGCTTGCTTTCTCACCCACTCCCCCAACTCCCAGACCCTGTAGCTTGAAACTCATACCAGGCACATGTGCATATGTGCCCAGAATCCCAAGAAGAGGATGGGAGAGAAGGAATTGTTGAGTGACCATTCCCCCTGGGAGGTGATTTCTCACTTTCTGTCTCTGTCTCTCTGGCAAACGCACATACCCTATTTTGAGAGAGTAAAAATCTCTCAAAAACAAAACAAAACAAAACAAAACCCTCAGAAATATTGGTCAAAAATGATTTCCAAAATTGATCAGAAATAATAGTCCATAGATCAAGGAAGCTCGGTGACTCAAATCAAGAGAAATAGCAACAACCACAACAAAGCATGCTTAGACACCATCATCAAACTGCTGAAAATCAAAGACAAAGGATAATATTTTTTTTTTAAAAAAAAGCTATGTTAGATTTGAGAGACCATGACACCAGACTTTTCAGAAGGAATGGAATCCTGAAGACAGTGGGGTGCTATTTTTAAAGCAAAGCAAGCAAGAAAGAAAGAACCAACCAACCAAAACTTGTCACCCTGGAATTCTGTATCCAACAGAAATATTTTCAAAAATCAAAGTGAAAGATACTGACAGATAAATGAAAATTTGAAGAATTGGCCCTGAGCTAACCTGCATTAGGAGGAATGTAATAGAAATTCTTTGGACTGAAGAGAAATGCCATCAGTTAAAACTTCAGTGTAAACTGAATGAAGGAGGGAAGAGCACTGGAAAAAATACATAAGGGAATATTATGAACAATCTTATGGAAGTACATTGATCCGTTTGGGTGAAGTAGACACAGATTTCTTGAAAAGTACATCTAACACAACTATTCTAATCTTAATTCTAACTCTAACTCGATACCACTAAGTCTGAATAGGCTTGTGTCTATTAAAGAAATTGAGTTCATCATTTAAAATCTTTCCACAAAGCACCAGACCCAAATGGTTTTACTAGTGAATTCTTTCAAATATTTAAGGGAGAAATGTTCCAATTTAACACAAACCCTTTAGAATATAGAGGATTTAGGAATACTTCCCAAAACATTTTATAAGGTCAGTGCATCTTTTTTTTTTTTTTTTTAAGAATTACTCCATTTAACTTTATTTATTTATTTATTATTTATTTATTTATTTTAATTTGACCTGAGAGGTACGGAGAGAGAAAGGTGGGGGGGAGTGAGAATGCAACTCACCAGATCTGGAACTTGAATTGTGGTCAGTCATGTGGGAGTCTAGCACCCTTAACCATGCCACCTGCCAGCTCCATGGTCAGTGTACCTTAGATGCCAAAGTCTCTAAGAAAATTATTACAGACCATTATCACTAATGAGTAGACATAAAAATTCTTTAAAAGTATTAGTAAATAAGGGACCAGCAATTAGAGTAATGGCTATGTCGCTGAACTCCCATGTAGTCGACCACGGTTCAAGTCCCGGACCCAGTGGCGTAAACTCAAACTGAGCGCATGTGCATGCATGCTCAAGATCCTGAGAGGAGAATGGAGGAGAAGGGATTGCAGCATGGCCATCCTCCCTGGGGGAGTGATTTCTTGCTTTCTGTCTCTCTGTCTCTCTCTGTCTGGTGAGCGCACGCGCCCTATAACAAAAACCTCTCCAAAAAAAGAAAAAAAAAAGTATTAGTAAATAAAATCTACCAAAATATAGAAAAGTAATCATGATGAAGTAGATGCTGCCCCATGATAGCAACCTTATGTAACTTTTCAAGAGATCACTCATTCTAATTCATCATATTAAAAGAATAGAGAAGAAAAAGAACATACGTATCTCAGTAGATACAGATTTAACAAAAGGAAAAATTCAGCAAAGTAATTGTAGAATGGTATGAAAAACTCCACAGCTAAAATCATGTCTGATGGCAAAATAATGAATGCTTCCCTTCCAGGACTGGGACCAAATTAAAAGATATCTTTGATTTAGCACCATGTAGGAGATCGTAGCCAGGGCAAAGCAAAGGCAGAGGCAAAGCAAACAAAGCCCCAAAGAATGTAAAAGGCATGAAGTGTAGGAAGGAAGAAGTAAGACTATTTGCAGACAAAATATTTTATGTACAGAAAATTCTAAAAAGCCCACAAAAAGAAAAAATACAGCAGGACTAGTAAGTGACTACAGCAAAGACATTCTCTTATATACAGAAATTGCTGCCTTTATACTAACTGAAGGATTGAAAAACTAAATTTCTAACATTATTTACAGTGCCTCCAAAAGATAAAATGTAGGAATAAATTTAATGAAATAGTATGCAAAACCTCTGCAATGAAGGCTACAAAACTACACAGAAAAATTTCCGAACATATAAATGTAGGGATTTAAACTTTTTTTTGAGAGGTTTTTGCTTTAGGTCGCATGCACTCACCAGAAAGACAGAGACAGAGAGACAGAAAGCGAGAAATCACCCCCAGGAGGGATGGCTATGCCACAATCCCTTCTCCTCTGCTCTTCTCCTGGGATTGTGGGCAGGCACCCACATGGTGTGAGTGTAAGCCACCAGGTCCGGGACTCGAACCACAGTCGACTACATGGGAGTCCAGTGACATAGCCATTACGCAAACTGCTGGTCCTGGGGATTTAAACTTATTTTCAAAGAATTATTTTATTTAAATTTATTTATTTTAATAAGACCAGAGAGGAACAGAGTGAAAGAGAGAAAAAGTGAGAAAGTAAGCTGCCAGGTTTGGGATTCAAACTGCAGTTGGCCATGTGGGAATCCAGTGCCCTTAACTCCCATACCACCTGCCAGCCGGCAATGATTTAAACATATTTATGAATTGGCACTCAGTATTGTTAAACTGTTGGTTCTGCAAACTGTCATATAGATTGAGTACAATCCCAATCACAATTCTAGCTGGCTTATAAAAATACAGATGTAGGGACAACTAGGGGTGGTTGAGGCAGCTGGGTCCCACATGGCCAGCTACACATTTTGAATCCTGGACCTAGTGGCTTAGAAAACATTCCAGGCACGCGTGCATATGTGCCCAAAATCTCAAAAGGAGAATGGAGAAGGGATTGTGGTGTGGCCGTACCCCCTGGGGGTTGCCTTTTCACTTTCTTTCTCCTCTCTGTCTGTCTCTTTCCAGTGAGTACATGTGCCCTACAGCAAAACAAACCAAATTTTTTTCAATGCAAATGGTTAAAGTGATTCTAAAATATATATAGAAAAGCAAACGATCTGGAAGAGCCTAAACGTTCCAGTAGTGACATGGATAAATATTGAAAACACTATTGTAAGTGAAAGAAACCAGTCACAAAAGATCACACCACATATTGTATGATGTTATTTATGTGATAGGTCCAGATGTATGCCAACCGTAGAGACAAAGTAGATTAATGATGGTCCGAGCAGAGAAAGTGGTAAAGTGGTGAGTAGGAAGTGGCTACCAATGGGCATGGGGTTTCCTTTTTTTTTTTTTTAAAGAGGAAATTTTTTTTTTGTCACAGGGTATGTACGCTTGCTAGAGTCAGAAACAGAAAGTGAGAAATCACCCTCTAGGGGGGATGGCCACGCCACAATCCTTTCTCCATTCTCTTCTCGGGATCTTGGGCATGCACACACACATGCCCAGTGTGAGTTTAAGCCACCAGGTCCTGGACTCGAACTGTGATAGACTACATGGGAGTCCATAAACGCAGCCATTATGCCGTCTGCTGGTCCCAAGGAGTTTCTTTTTGGAGTGATGAAAATCTAATGGAATTAAATAGTGGCAGTGATGACATAACTCCATGGATATCCTAAAATCCACTGAATTAAACACTTCAGAAGGGTTCATTTTATGGTTTGTAAATTAAATCTCAATAAATCAAAATTAGTGAACTTACACAGATTGAAGACATGATTTCAAGTTATAACAGTCAAGAAAATGTGATATTGCTATAAGGTAGAGAAATATATGAATATAGCAAAACAGAGTTTAGAAATAAACTGAACTTGGGCAGACCCATGGACCGATTAAGGGAACTGGATCCCTCATGGTCAACCCTGTGGTTCAAATCTCTGACCCAGTGACTTGGAAGACACACCTGGCACGTGTATGTGCATGCCCCAAACCCTCACAGCATAGAGATATGAGGGGGAAGGAACTACACCATGATGCCCCACTGGTGGATGCTTTTTTCCTCTTTCTTTTTCTCTCTCTCTGGTGAGCATATGTACCGTCTGGCAAATTAAAAAAATAAAAAGTAAATCATTGGGTGTTGGAAAAGTCTTGACGTATTTTTTCCTATGGTTTTCTATGCAAAATGCATCTTGACTTCTGACCACAATATATTAATTTAGTGGTCAGATGATTTTTGACTGAAGCAGCAAGACGGTATGAAGAAAGAATATTTTTCTTGAGAAATAATGTTGGAACAACTGCATCAACATATGAGAAAAAACCATCAGTAACCTTTTACTGGACATCTCAGTAATTAATTAAAAATGGATCCTAGACCTAAATGTAAAAGCTTAAACTATAACCCTTCCAGAAGAAAACAAGTCTTCTTGACCTTGTCATTTGTTAGGACACTTAGAATTTAAAATTCAGTGGACTTTATCAAAACTAGAAATGTCTGCTTGGGCAGGCTCCATGGCGCAGTGATAATGTACTTCTCAAGAGAAACTGGGTCACTCGGTGACCACGGTTTGAATCCCTGGTCCAGCCAGAAACATGCTAGGCACACACGCGAGTGCCCCCGATCCGATGGGATGGAGGACTAGAGGAAAGGGACCATCCCCTGTGGAGGGCGCTCATCTGTCTCAGGTGCACACACACACATGCATCCTGTCAGAAATAAAGGGAGAGAAAATGTTTTTAAAGCGTGTTCATCCAGAGAAACTTAAGATGAAAAAGCTACAATACATAAATCTGACAGAGGACTTAGATCTAGAATAAGTAGAATTCCTGTAGATCGATAAAAGGTAACCCCATTTTAATAATGGACATAAACCTCGAAGAGACACTTCATTTGGAAGAAGACATCAGAACAGGCAATAAGCACATTAAAAGCTGCTCTGTACAATTGGTCATCGGGAAATGCAAGCTAAGCCTATAATGAGACGCTACCCCACATCCACCAGAATGGTTAAAATTAGGCAGACACAACGTGAATTGTTGGAGAGGATCTGGAACAACCGTCAATACAGTTCTCATACACTACGGGAAGGAATATGAAGTAGTTAGATCCCTTTGGAAAATAATTCGACAGTTCCTGATAGAGCTAAAAAATACACCTAATGTACAGTCTGGCCATTCCATTCCAAGATTTTTACCTGGAAGAAACGAAGCAGATGTCCCCAAAAAGACAGTTTTTACAGTAGCCTTACTTACGATAGTTCAGAACTGGAAATAACACAGATATCCATTAATAGGTGAGTGGATAAAAAAATGGTGATATCCTTACACAGTGGAATATCACTTAGTAATAAAAAATAACCAGCACTCCACAAGGAGGGTGAATTTTTAAAACGTTTTTGTTGTATGAAAGTAGACAAATTCAAAAGAATATATATGTTTTGAAATACCTGCATAGTGTTTTCATAACACTAATTTCTACAAACTTTTTGAAGACATTGCATACTTTGTCCTTATTTGGTTGTTAAATGTGATGCTATAGGGACCAGCAGATGGCGTAACGGTTATGTTGCTGGACTCCCACATGGCCAACAACTGTTCGAGTCCCAGATCTGGCAGCTTGAAACGCATGCTGGGCGTGTGTGTGAGCGTGGCCAACATCCTGAGAGGAGTATGGAAGAGAAGGGATTGCAATGGTGCCATCCACCCTGAGGGGTGATTTCTCACTTCTTGTCTCTCTTTATTTCTCCAGTGAGCATACAAGCCCTATAGCTAAAATCTCTCTAAAAAGCAAACAAAAAAGTGGAGGGACCAGCGGTTAGCGTAATGGCTATGTCGCTGGACTCCCACGTAGTCGACCGCGGTTCGAGTCCCGGACCCGGCGGCTTGAACTCACGCCGGGCATGTGTGCGTGCGTGCCCAAGATCCCGAGAGGAGAATGGAGGAGAAGGGATTGCGGCGTGGCCATCCCCCCTGGGGGGTGATTTTCTGCTTTCTATCTCTCTGTCTCTCTCTGTCTGGCGAGCGCACGCGCCCTATAGCAAAAACCTCTCCAAAAAAAGAAAAAAAAAAAAAAAAAAGCAAACAAAAAAGTGACACTATAAAGGAAGATAATATTTTATAATTTTGCATATATTATCTGTAACGTTTTTATTCCAGCTGAAGGAATAAAGTTAAGAGCCTCAAAAACAGTTTCTAATGGAACAGCTAAACCTGCTACTTCTGATAATTTTGTAAGTATTCCATGAACTTAATAGAATCTTGGTCTTTAACACTTCATAAATCTATAGGAGTGTCTTATTTGTCGACTGTCGGAACGTTATTACTATTCTGTGTGCATGTGTGTACAGGTGTTACCGTCTAGTGGTGCTCGTTAAACCCCAGAACTGTGGACTCTTCGTTGTAGATCCTCACTTCTCAAGTGCCCTTCCAAGATCAGATGCATAAGTGTCCTCTGGGACCTTGTTAGAAATGTAGACTCTTAGGCTTACCCCAGGCCTGCTGTATCTCAGTCTGCTTCTTAACAAAATTCCACGGGTGACTCATATGCATATAAGTCCTGAAGGACAGATGATAGGTAAAAACATTGTCATCTGTCAGATTTGGTAAATTCTTCAGTTTAGATATTTACTTTTTTAAGATTTTTGCCATTGGACATGTGAACTCACTGGAGAGAGGCAGACAGAGGGAAAGTGAAAAATCACCCCCGGGGGGTTATGACCATGCCACAGTCCGTTCTCCTCCTTTCTCCTCTCAAGATTTGAAGCGTGCACACACATGTGCTCAGCATTATTTTCATCCTGCTCGGTCTGGGGCTCAAACCACTGTTGGCCACATGACAGTCCCATGCCTTAACTACCACACCACTTTTTAATTTTAATTTTTGGTAGTGTAATTTTTATTTTTGGTAATGTAACTCTTCTTTAAAATGTACTAATTTTATGGTCATTTAACTAAAACTTTGAGAAAATGACAAGAGTTTTAGTTGTCCAGTGTTAGAACTATTACTTTTTCAATTGCTTAGGTATTGTCTTCTCATTTTAGGTTATATCTTACTTTACTTTAAAGCTCAGTATTTGCAGATATGTCAAGGAATATGCTTTTACTTCTCTAAATGAATAAGAGCAGTGAGCTCTTACTCAGAAGTCAGGGGTCTTATCTCTCACTGACTGACTTCTACCTGAGACCCACTCAGAGCATTATGTTTCTTAATCATGGCTAAGGTGCTTTGTTCTCCTGGGGGGGTCAGCAAAATGTAACTCATCCTAGGACCAGGGCATTCTGTGGAGCTAGGTACACAACAGAGAACATTTTTTTTTTTTTTTTTTTTTTTTTGTTTGTTTTTTTTTTTTTGGAGAGGTTTTTTTTACATTATAAACGCACGCACACGCGCCCGGCGTCAAAATATTCAGCGACATATACCTTTAACATTTTTTAAATTATAAATCTCCTTCAAATGAAATATTATAGCAAGTTTCTGTTTAAAAAAAAATATTTAGGGGCCAGCAGGTGGCGTAGTGGTTAAGGCACTGGACTCCCACATGGTTGAATCTGGTTTGAGTCCGGACCTGATGACTTGAAACTCATGCCTGGTACGTGTGCGCGCGTGGGGTCTGAAATTCCGAGAGGAGAATGGAAGAGAAGGGATTGCAACATAGCCATCCCCCAAGTGGCGCGGCGTGATTTTCTCACTTTCTGTCTCTCTGGCAGGCACACATTCCCTAAGGCAAAATTCCCTCAAAAAAATTTCTAGATACCCTAGCTCCCTGCTTTCTTTTCCTATCTTATGTAGGGAGATGAGCATAAATACGAGCTCTACAAATAAGTAGGCTTTTCTAAAGTTAAAAATATTTGTACCATCATCTTTTTCTGTTGAAAAATTATAAACTCATGATACAAAAATTTGAACCAATTAGGAGTGAATAGGAAACCAAGAAAAGTCAATACAAGTCAATATTCTTTATGTTTTATGTCTTATAAATAATTGATTCTCTGTCCTGGTTCCTCAGGACAAAATAACAGTTACATGTCTTACCAACCAAGAATAAATACAAAAATCTGAAACCCTATTTTTGTTTGCCTGTTTAAGAAAACACAAGCATAATTTCTGTGTGGCATAAATCCCAGCTTCTTAGGACATAGATGAAAACTGAAAAAATGTCATACATTTGAAATTAAATTCTTAAATTATATATATATATAAATATATATACACACACACGCACACACACACATACATATATATATATATACAGTCTATTACTGCTCTCAGGTGCTATTAATCAAATGCTAATTATAAATATTTATTTCTATAGGATGAAGATTTGAAGTGGGTAGAAGAAAATATTCCCTCCTCATTCACAGATGTGTAAGTATTCTCTGTTAAAGTCTGTGTCTAAAGTTGAGGCTGTGGTTTAAAGTGGTGGTTCTTATCCTTTGTCATGTACTTTTCAGATCTCACACCACCATATGTTTCTGTAGGCCCCACCGCCAGCAAAGACCAATTTACTTCTTTTTTTAAAAATTTTTATATTATTATTATAATTTTGTTTATATTACATTGAAAAGCAAGAGAATAAATAGAGAGGCATGACATTAGTGGGATTCAGATACGGTTTATTACCTGTTGATGACGTGTATAGTATTCTCAATTTACTTCTTAGGAGCTACGAACACACAAAGCCCAGGCTTAGGCTCTTTTTCTTTCCCTCTTCACTATATACCAACTCTTTTATTTTTAAAAAATTTTTAGAGAGGTTTTTGCTATAGCGCGTGTGTGCTCGCCAGAAAGACAGAGACAGAGAGAAAGCAAGAAATCATCCCCCAGGGGAGATGGCCACGCCGCAGTCTCTTCTTTTCCATTTTCCTCTCGGGATCTTGGGCACACACGCACAAGCACCCTGTGTGAGTTTAAGCCACTGGGTCCGGAACTCGAACCATGGTCGACTATGTGGGAGTCCAACGATATAGCCATTACGCCATCTTCTGGTCCCATGCACCAACTCTTTTAAACCAGTGGCCTAGAATCAATTTCAAGTTTTGTTATTCTGTTACCAGGATCATTTTATTTATTTAATTATTTTTTTAGAGAGAGACTTTTGCTATAGGGAGTGTGCGCTCGCCAGACAGACAGTGAGAAACAGAGGCAGAAAGCAAGAAATAAATCCCCAGGGGGAGGGGTGACCAGCAGATGGTGTAATGATTACATCACTGGGCTCCCACGTAGTTCACAGTTCAAGTCCTGGACCCAGTGGCTTCAACTCACACTGGACACGTGTACATTTGTGCCCAAGATCCCGAGAGGAGAATGGAGGAGAAGGGATTGTGGTATGGCCACAATCGATGATTGCACATGCCCTATAGCAAAAACCTCTCTTAAATAAAAAAGAAAGAAAATCTCAGGGTAGGGGTGGGGGATGGCCATGCTGCAATCCCTTCTCCATTCTCCTGTCAGATCTTAGGCATGCACACACACACGTGCCTGGTGTTAGTTATAAGCCACTGGGTCCTGGACTTGAACTGTAATCAACTACATGGGAGTCCAGCAATGTAACCATTACACCATCTGCTGGTCCCTCATTTTATTTTAACTTTCTTTTAACTTTTTCTGTTATGGAAAACTTCAAACATATGGAAAAGTTAATTAATTAATTAATTTTTGGAGAGGTTTTTGCTATAGGGTGCATGTGCTTGCCAAAGAGACAAAAGGCGAGAAATCACCCCCTCAGTGGGGATGGCCACGCTGCAATCTTGGGCACGCATGCACTCACGCCTGGTATGAGTTTAAGCCACCAGGTCTGGTACTTGAACCACGGTTGACTACATGGGAGTCTAATGACATAGCCATTACACTAAATGCTCGTCCCTATTTATTTATTTATTTTTAAGAGAGATTTTTGCTATAGGCTGTGTGTGCTTGCTGGAGATCCAGAGAGAGACAGACAGAAGCGAGAAATCATCCCCCCAGAGGTCTGGCCACACCACAGTATCTTCTCTTCCATTCTCCACTTGGGATTTTGGGCACACACGCACATGCACCCAGTGTGAGTTTTAAGCCACCAAGTCCAGAACTCAAACCACTGTCAACTCTGTGGGAGTTTAGCAATATAACCATTATGCCATCTCCTGGTCCCAATTTTTTATTTTAATTTATGTTTAATCAGATATATCTTTACAGTGTACAACATTACTTTTTCCAGCACGAATATCATGAATATCAATCAAGCCAAACACATTACTGTATACATTATCATCAGCAAGTAGCTTTTCATATTTTGCCCATTAAACCTTGTTCTCCTCTCTCCCTCTATTACTCACCCCCCTTATTAGCCCTGCCCTGCTATCTCTAATATCTACAGTTGCCCTCCCTGGCAAATATACCTTCCAAACTCAGTTTCTGCCATAGAGCGCAGAGAATCGGTACATATTAGGACATAAAGTCTGTCTTTCATAGACTGGCTTGCTTTGCTTAGTATTAAGTCTTCCATGTTCATCCACTTTGTATCAGATGTCAGGGTCTCATTTTTTTATGGCTGAGTAGTATTCCATAGAGTACATATGCCACATTTTTTCAATCCAGTCATCTATTTTTAGACATTTGGGTTGATTCCATGTCCTAGCAATTGTAAATAATACTGCAATAAACAAGGGTGTGCAAGTGTTTTCTGACTGAAGATTTTTCTATCCTTTGGGTAAATACCTAAGAGTGGAATTACTGGGTCATATGGAGTTCTGTTCGTAGGTTTCTGAGGAATCTCCGTATCAACCTCCAAAGTGGTTGTAGTAATTTGTATTCCCACAACAGTGTAGGAGAGTTCCCTTATCACCCTAGCGTTGCCAGCACTTATCGTTATTTATTTTTTCAATTTTTGCCATTCTAACTGGGGTTAAGTGGTATCTCATTGTGGTTTTGATTTACATTTCCCTTATGACAAGAGATGTCAGGCATATTCTCATATGCTTTTGGGCCATGTCTTCTTCAGAGAATTTGTCTGTTCAGCTCATTTTCCCATCTTTTAATTGAATTGATTAATTTTCTTGTGTGGGTAAGCTGCTTGGATTCCCTGTATATTCTGATTATCAGTCTCTTGTCTGAGGTATAGTTTGCAAATATATTCTCCCACTCTGAGGGTTTTCTTCTCACTCTACTTACTGTTTCTTTGGCTGTGCAGAAGCCTTTCAGCCTAGTATAGTCCCATTTGTCTAGTTTTGGGATTATTGCCTGTCCTCTAGAGATTGTCTTCTTTTTTTTTAGAGAGGTTTTTTGCTTTAGGGCGCGTGTGCTCGCCAGACAGACAGATAGAGACATAGAGACAGAAAGCGAGAAATCACCCCCCAGGGGGGATGGTCACGCCGCAATCCCTTCTCCTCCATTCTCCTCTCGGGATCTTGGGCACACACGCACATGCGCCCGGCGTGAGTTTTAAGCCACCGGGTCCGGGACACGAACCGTGGTTGACTACGTGGGAGTCCAGCGACATAGCCATTACACTAACTAACTGCTGGTTCCCTAGAGATTGTCTTTAACAAGTCCTTGCCTACTCTAAGGTCTCCAAGAGTTTTTCCTGTGTTTTCCATCTTATTTTTATATTTTAAAGTTCTGTATTTGGGTCTTCAATCCATTTTGTTAATGGGTGAGAGAGAAGGATCCAATTTCTTTCTTCTACAGGTGAATATCCAGTTCTCCCAGCACCATTTGCTGAAGAGATTTTCTTTTTCTCACTGTATTGTCTTGTGACCTTTGTCAAGGATCAGTTGGCTGTATGTTTTGGGGTTTATGTGGGGGTTCTCGATTCTATTCCATTGGTCTACCTGTCTATTTTTGTGCCAATACCATGCTGTTTTAATTATCTCAGCTTTGCAATATGTTTTGAGGTTGGGAGTGAGATGTCCCCCACTTTATCCCCTTGCCCTATATTACTTTGGTGATATGGGGCCTTTTATGATCCCAGCAAATTTTTTTTTTTGAGAGTTTTTTTTCGCTATAGGGTGTGTGCGCTTGCCAGACAGACAGAGAGAGACAGAGAGACAGAAAGCGAGAAATCACCCCCCAGGGGGGATGGTCACGCCGCAATCCCTTCTCCTCCATTCTCCTCTCGGGATCTTGGGCACACATGCACACGCACCCGGCGTGAGTTTTAAGCCACCGGGTCCGGGATGCGAACCGCGGTCGACTACATGGGAGTCCAGTGACATAGCCATTACGCTAACTGCTGGTTCCCATCCCAGCAAATTTTTTGATTGTTTTTTTCTGTTTCTGTGAGGAATATCTCCTGGAGCTTGATTTGAATTGCATTAAATGTATAGATTAATTTGGGTAGGATTGACATCCTAATTATATTCTTCCAATCCAGGAACATGAGATGTTTTTCCACTTTTTTGTATCATTTTTCATTTATTCTTCTAGTGTTTTATAGTTTCTCTTGTAGAGATCTCTGATGTCTTTTGTAAGATTTATTCCTAGATATCTTATTGGTTTTGTGGTTATTGTAAATGGGATTTCTTTCTTCAATTCTATCTCAGTTTGTCCATATAAAAATGCTATAGATTTTTGTTTGTTGATTTTGTATCCTGCCACTTTACTATATTTATTTATAGTAAATGAGGTTTTTTGGTAGATTCTTTTGGATTTTATACATATAATGTCATACCATCTGCAAGCAGAGATAATTTCACATCTTCTTTTCCTATTTGGATGCCTTTCATTTGACTCTCTTGTCTAATGGCATTGGCTAGAACTTCCAGTACTATGTTAAAAGGGAGTGGAGAAAATGGGCAGCCTTGTCTTGTTCCAGTTTTTAGTGGAAAAACTTTCAGCTTTTCTCCATTCAGTGAACATTAGCTACAGGTTTTTCATAGGTGGCTTTTATTGTGTAGAGGAATATCCCTTCTATGCTGATTTTGCTGAGTCTATATTTTTAGAGAGAGATTTTTGCTATAGGGCGCGTGCGTGTGCCAGAGACAGAAAAGAGAGAAATCACCCCTCGGGGGGATGGCCATGCCACAGTCCTTTCTTTTTTTTCTATTTTGTTTCCCTATTTTTTTTTTTTTTTTTTCCAGAGGTTTTTTTCCTATAGGGCACGTGCGCTCACTGGAGAGAGAGAAAGACAGAAAGCGAGAAATCACCCTCCCAGGGGGGATGGCCACACCACCATCCCCTCTCCTTCATTCTCCTTTCGGGATTTTGGGCACGCACGTACACGCGCCCAGTGTGAGTTTAAGCCACCGGGTCTGGGACTTGAACCGTGGTCAACTACATGGGAGCCCACCAACATAGCCATTACACTAACTGCTGGTCCCACCACAGTCCCTTCTTCTCCATTCTCCTCTTGGGATTTTGAGCACACATGCACACATGCCCAGTGTGAGTTTCAGTCCGCTGAGTGCAAGACACAAACCGCAGTGGACTATGTGGGAGTCCAGCAAAGTAACCATTATCCCATCTGCTGGCCCTTCGCTGAGAGTCTTAACCATAAGGGATGTTGTATTTTATCTAATGCTTTTTCTGCATTGACTGATAAGATCATGGGAGGGGGGTTGTTTGTTTTTGTTTTTTTTTTTTAAAGAGTTTTTTTTTAATGTTTTATTAATGTGAAGTATTACATTTATTGATTTTTATATGTTGAACCATTCTTGTATCTCTAGAATAAAACCTACTTGAGCATGGTGTATAATCTTTTTAAATATGTTATCAAATACGATTTGCTAATATGTTGTTGAGAATTTTTTTATCTGTATTCATCAGGGATATTTGCCTGAAGTTTTTTTTTTTGTCATGTCTTTGGGTTTAAAATGAAGATGATGGAAGCTTCATAGAATGAATTTGGGAAGGTTCCTTCCTTTTGAATTTTTAGAAGTAGTTTAAGGAGAATTGGGGTTAGTTCTTCTTTAAAAGTTTTTTAGAATTTAGAACTAAAGCCATCGGGACCTGAGTTCTTCCTTGTTGGTAAACTATTACTGTAATGATTCAGTCTCATTGCTTGTTATGGGTCTGTTCAGACTTTCTATTTCTTCCTGGTTCAATCTTGGTAAGCTATATGTATCCAGAAATTTGTCCATCTCATCTAGGTTTTCTTGTTTGTTGTTATATAGTCACTCATAGTATTCTCTGATATTTTGTATTTCTGTTATATCCATTGTAATAATGCCTGTTTCCGCACTGATTTGATTTATCGGGTTCCTTTCTCTGTTCTTGATTAATCTAGCTAACAGTATATCAATTTTGTTTATCTTCTCTTGGTTTCGTTTATTTTCTGTATAGTTCCTTTATTCTCTATTTCATTTATTTCTGCGTGAATCTTTATTATTTCTTTTCTCCTGAAATTTTTAGGAATTTTTTTGTTGTTGTTTTTCCAGTTCCCTGAGTTGTGTCATTAAGTTGTTTATTTGCCACCTTTCTGCTTTTTTTCTTGTGGGCACTAATTGCTATGAACTTCCTTCTTAATGACTGCTTTTATTGTATCCCATAGGTTATAAACACTTGTTTGTGGGACCAGCAGGTGGCGTGGTGGTTAAGGCGCTGGACACTCCCACATGGCCAACCACGGTTCAAGTCCCAGACCTGGTGGCTTTCTTTCTCACTTTCCCTCTCTCTCTCTCTATGTGTGTCTCTCTCTGGTCAAAATTAAAAGTAAATAATTTTTAAAAAATAAAAAAATAAACACTTGTTTGTTCATTATCTTTGGTTTCTGTGAACCTTTTGATTTCAGTCTTAATTTCTTCTCTAGTTGTAAAGTCATTCAAGAGAAGGTTGTTTAGTTTCCATGTGTTTGTGAATTTTTGAGGGCTCTTTCTGTAGTTGATTTCAAGTTTGATTCCATTGTGGTTGGAAAAGATGCTGGATATAGTGTCTATACATTTGAATTTGTAAAGGCTTGTTTTGTGCTATATCATATGGTCAGTCTTTGAAAATGTTCCATGTGGAGGTGAGAAAAATATATTTTGTGGCTGTTGGGTGAAATACTCTGTAGATGTCTGTCAAGTCCATTTCATGTATGGTATCATTTAGATCTTGTATCTCTTTGCTTATTTTTTGTCTGGATGATCTGTCCAGAGGAAACAGTGGAATGTTGAGATCTACAGTTATTGTGTTACAGTCTAACTCTCCCTTGAGATTTAACAGCCTCTCTTTGATGTATTTAGGTACTCCAGTTTTGGGTGCAAGTATTATATCTTCTTGGTGAACAAGTCCTTTTATAATGTCCTTTGTCTCTTCTTACATCTTTCATCGTAAAGTTTATTTTGTCTGATACCGGTATCACTACTCCAGCCTTTTTTTATTTTATTTTTTTTGGTTTCCATTTTCATAGAATATCTTTACCCAGCCCTTCACTTTCAGTCTATGTATGTCCTTATCAGTGAGGTGTGTTTTTTGTAAGCAGCATATAGATGGTTTCTGTTTTTGTATTTGTTCAGCCAGTCTGTGTCTTTCGATTGGAGAATTTAATTCATCAACATTCAGCATTATTGTTGATATTTACAGATTTATCCCTGTCATTTTGTTAGCCATTTTCTGTTTTTTTTGTTTGTTTGTTTGTTTTTGTTGTTGTTGTTGTTGTTCTCCTATTTCTGTTTGTCTGTCTTTAGTTATTCTGATACAACACTCCCTTCAGTACTTCTTGTAGAGCTGGTCTAGTATTGGTGAATTCTTCAGTTTTTGTTTAGCTGAGAATACTTTTATTTGTTCTTCCCATTGGAAGGATAGTCTTGCTGGATATAGTATTCTTGATTCAAATTGTTGGTTTTTTTAATGTTTTGAATATACTTACCATTCTTTTCTTGCCTACATTTTTTTTTTTTTTTGGAGAGGTTTTTGCTATAGGGCGCGTGCGCTCGCCAGACAGACAGAGAGAGACAGAGAGATAGAAAGCGAGAAATCACCCCCCAGGGGGGATGGCCACGCCGCAATCCCTTCTCCTCCATTCTCCTCTCGGGATCTTGGGCACGCACGCACACGCGCCCGGCGTGAGTTTAAGCCGCCGGGTCCAGGACTCAAACCGCGGTCGACTACGTGGGAGTCCAGCGACATAGCCATTACGCTAACTGCTGGTCCCTTGCCTACATTTTTTCAGTTGAGAGGTCTTATGTTAGTCTAATAGGATAACCTTTGTAAGTAACTTGACGTTTTTCCCTTGCCATTTTTAGAATATTGTCTTTGTCTTTAATTTATCAATCTGACAATGATATGCCACAGGGAGGATCTTTTTGTGTTTATTCTATTTGGGGTTCTTTTTATTTCTTGGGCCTGGATTTCTCTATATTTGGAAAATTTTCAGGTAGTATTTTATGAAAGAGGTTTTCCATACCTTTAGCAAAGTCTTTACCTTCTGGAATACCCATTATATGGATATTTGGGTGTTTCATGGTATCTAGAATTTCCTGTATTTTGTCCCCCCCCCCCTTTTTTTTTGGTTGTTTTTTCATTCTTTTTGGTGATTTTTTTCTATGTTGGAGACTTTATCTTCAAGGTCAGAAATTCTTTTTTCTGAATGCTTTCTAGGGAGATTTTAATATCTTGTATTCTTCATTTCCAGAAGTGCTGCTTGATTCTTTTTAGGGTGTCTATTTCTTTATGTAATTACTCTTTCATGTCCTGGAATGATTTTGTTATTTCCTGGAACTGATTGTTTTCTATTGCATCTCTTTGAGTTTTGTCACTGTGGATATTTGGAATTCTTTCTCTGACATTTTCATGTACTTCTCTGTGCTGTCCATTGTTGGAGAGGGACGACTATGCTCACCTGGGGAAGAGTTAGCCCCTTGTTTTCTCATGTTTCTTCAAGGTCTGTGCTGGTTTTTGGTTATCTAACGAAGTATTCACTTTTTTTTATTTATTGAAGTAGATTCTGTAGTAGTGGTAGAGGAAATTTCAGCCCTAGTTCCCAAGTGTGTTCCTATTGGAGGGCTCTATCTCCCAGCCCAGAGCAGTTATGGATAGCTTCGGGTGCTTGACTCTACCAAATGTTCAGCTCTTGATGAAGTGGTAGCAAACTAAGGAGATACAACTTGGTGAAGAGGACACAGCGCATGGGCTTGTGTACCGAAAGTTCCAAAGATACTCCCAGGTCCCAAGTGGACTCAGGAAAGGAGGCCTGCCCAGACCAGGCTCCAACTTTTTTTTTTTTAAACACATGTAACCATAATACCATGTGTTGTAGAGAAGCTTTTGGAAGAAAATATATGAACATAGAAAAAACAGAGTATGTAATTACCTTAGGAATTTTGAGCTATTTAGGTTTCTCTTTTCTTTTTTTTTTTTAGAAGTATTTTATTCAATTTATTATCATTATTGTTTTTAATTTGCTATAGGGCACACACTCGCAGAGAGAGAGAGGGAAAGAGAGAAAGCAAGCTGCTAAATAGGGCACACATGCTCAGAGAGATAGAGGGGAAGAGAGAAAGCAAGCTACCAAATCTGGGACTTGAACCTCCATCAGCCATATGGGAGTACAGTGCCTTAACCACCAGGCCACCTCCTGTCCCCAAGGTTTCCCTTTTTCAATGTCCTGTTTTTTTTGTTTTTTTTTTTTAAATAATTATTTATTTTTATTTATTCATTCATTGTTTTTTTTAATTTGACCAGAGAGATACAGAGGGTGAGAGTGAGAGAGAGAGGAAGTGAGAAAGCAAGCCACCAGGTCCAGGACTCGAACCCCGGTTGGCCATGTGGGAGTGTCCAGCGCCTTAACCACCACGCCACCCGCTGGTCCCTCAATGTCCTGTTTAACACAAGCATTCCAGATAGCTGATTCTACAGTAATAATAGAATAGCCAAGTATGGTAATGTTTTCACATAATCGTTCTCTTCTTTCCCTGCCCTCACTCCTATTTAGGCATTTTTAATCTAGTATGATAATCCTTTTGCCTGAAGAATTTCCCTTACATTTCTTATGATGCTGATAATGAATCTGTCATAATTTTGTCTTAAAAAGTTTTCATTTCACCTTTTTGGAAAGATATTTTTGCTACATATAGAATTCTTGGTTGACTTTTTCTTCCAGCAGTTTAAAGATATTCACTTGAGTGTTCCTGGCTTTTATGGTTTCAGAAAGAAGTCTGCTTTAATTCTTACCTTTATTTTATTTCATGTTTATAATTTGCTATGGGTCATATGTGCTTAGTGGAGAGAAAGTGAGAAAGTCATCTCCTATGGATGATAACCACACTACAACCCCTTTTTCATTCTCCTCTTGAGATTTTGGGCATGTACACACATGTGTCCAGTATGTTTTTCAAACTGCCCAGCCTGGGACTCGAATCACAGTCAGTCACGTGTGATCCAGCCACCATAACCAACACACCACATGACTAGGTCTAATTCTTACCGTTGTTCATCTGTGTGTTACATGGCCCTTGTTGTGTGAACTGACTTTCTGTCTTTCAGTCTACCTTCAAAGTTCTTTTAGTTTTCATCTTTATGAATATGATCTCCCATTTGTGTCTTTGTGTGGACATACATTTCCATTTCTCTTAGCTAGAGAATTTCTGGTTCATGTGGTAACTGCATGGTTAACGTGTAGGAAACACCAGGCAGTTTTCCAAAGCAGTTGAAATATTTCACAATCCTATCAGCAGGACACGACTATTCCATTTTCTCTACATCCTTGTCAACACATGTTGTCATCTACCTGTTTGATTTTAGCTCTCTTACAATGTAATGCCATACCTCATTGTGCTTTTGAATAACTGAAATTTGAACTATCTTTTTTTTTTTTTTGAGACGTTTTTGCTATAGGGCACATGCGCTCGCCAGACAGAGAGAGACAGAGAGACAGAAAGCGAGAAATCACCCCCAAGGGGGGATGGCCACACCACAATTCCTTCTCCTCCATTCTCTTCTTGGGATCTTGGGCACCCGACGTCAGTTTTAAGCCACTGGGTCCGGGACTTGAACCGCGGTCAACTACATGGGAGTCCAGTGACATAGCCATTACACTAACTGCTGGTCCCTGGAATTTGAACTATCTTGTTGGGGATAATTTATTTAAACTGATTTAAACTGAAATTCACATTCTATCAGGGCCACTGAAAATATACTATATACATTTTACGTGTATGTGTGTGCACACGTGTGTGTGCGTGTGTGTGTATACACACTTTTTTTTTTTTAAGGTTTTTGCAATAGGGTGTATGTTTTCACTGGAAGAGACAGAGTGAGTGAAAGGAAAGTGAGAAATCATCCCTCAGAGAGATGGCCATGCTGCATTCGCTTCTCCTCCATTCTCATGTGATTTTGGGCATGTGTGCACACATACCTGGCATAATTTTCACGCCACCAGGTCCAGAATCCAGAATTCAAACCATGAAGTCAGCTATGTGGCAGTCCAGTGCCTTAACCACCACGCCACGTGCTGGCCCCATATATATTATTTTATACTTACCCATGTGCTCATTAGTTCTTTCCTCTCTGTATATCTAAGCTAAGATCTTCCTCTTCTAGGTCTTTATTTACTACTTTTTTGTAACAGCAAGTGGGTGTTCTTGGGAGCACTTGTGTATGTTCACTTCTGAAAACTTTTAACATGAGAAGGTTAATATACCACATCCAAAATTACTGTATAATTTATGTGGCAAGACTAAGACTTCATACACAGAGAAAAATGTTTTTACACATCTATGGAAATGGGGCAAAGTTTTGCAAGCCATAGGACCATTTAAATATGAATAACCATATGATAGAGTGTATTATGAACTATTCATACTGTCGTCACTATGAATTTTGCTCATTTTTTTTTTTTTTGAGAGGTTTTCGCTATAGGGCACGTGCGCTCGCCAGACAGACAGAGAGAGACATAGAGACAGAAAGCGAGAAATCACCCCCCAGGGGGGATGGTCACGCCGCAATCCCTTCTCCTCCATTCTCCTCTCGGGATCTTGGGCACGCACGCACATGCGCCCGGTGTGAGTTTTAAGCCACCGGGTCCGGGACGCGAACCGCGGTCGACTACGTGGGAGTCCAGCAACATAGCCATTATGCTAACTGCTGGTTCCCGAATTTGCTCACTTTTGATAAACCTTAAAGGTCAGATTAGCATAGATCATATCCCTCTTTAATGCAGTCAATTTAAGTTTTTTTAAGTCAAATTCATCCATCTTAATTTTTTTTAATTGACACATAATAATTGTAACCTTTATAGGGCACAATAATAGCCTCTCTTTTGGGTCTTTTGAAATATATGGTACAAGGTTGTTAACCTTAACCCCCCTACCGTGCAGTAAAATACCAAGATTTACTTTGTACCCACCGACCAATCTGTTTCTGTTGCTCTCTTCCCTGGACTCTCTTTAGTTTCTGGTAACTGCCATTCTACTCTCTGTTTCTAGGACATCAGCTTCTTCAGGTTCCACATATAATAAGTGAGGGCATGCAGTGTTTCTTTATCTGTGCCAGCCTTATTTTACGTCACGTAATGTCCTCCAGGCTTGTCTCGTTGCCTTGAATGACAGTATTTCATTCTTTTTAATGACCAAATAGTATTTCATTGCCCCATCTTTAAAATGTATTCATCTGTGGATGGATTTTTAGGTTGACTCTGTATCTTGGCTGTTGCCAGTAGTACTGCCATAAACATGGGCTTTTACTAAGCTTTGAGCGGTCCTTAGCCTCACAGAGGGAACTGCTTTTGGTAGTTACTGTTCATCTCTAAGCACCGTGCTGAGCACCAAACAGTCATCTGGGCCTGTAGTGTTCATCTTTTTCTTAACACAGGCTTCCCCCCTCGATGTTCCTTAATAGTGTAATTCCAGACAATTTGCCTCGACTCACTGTCACATCTGGTTAGTCTCCCAGGTCTCTTTCTTTTGTCTTCACCATGAGCTGTGCTGTAAGTAGCATCCTCTGGAGTCGTACATTGATACAACTTTCATGTTGTAACTTTGACATACAGACTGTTCCTTCAGTCTGGCCCCTCAAAGTTGTTGCACATTGAAGCTAAATTAAGCCAACTGAATGTATTTATACATTTGTCTTTTGTTTTTATCCATATTATCTTTCCTAAACAAAGGGTATGTTATATAACTTTCTGCCTCTCTGGAGTACCCTTCAGTGGTAGACATACAGGCAGTGGTAAGAATGATACATGAGTTGAATGCTTGATTTTGTAAATGCCACCTTCTATAATGTGTTTATTTATCTCACTTTAAGTTCTCACAAAAGTACATGATGTAGGATTTTTGTGGTTTTCTTAATCCTTTTTATTTTGAGAATTTACTTAATTTAATTTTACTTATTACTGTTATTTTTAAATTTGACCAGAGGAAATAAGAGAGATACATTGGTCTTACTTTTAATAACATTGTCAACCTATTTTTCTTCTTTTATTTCAGAGCTCTTCCAGTGTTAGTGGATTCAGATGAGGTAAAATATATTTCTGCTTACTTTTTGGAGCTGATGTTGATACAATATGGGAATGTATTTCAGAAAGAAATTCTGAAAGTTATTTTCTTGAAATGGTTATAAATTGAGCAGACGGAAAGATACTACATATTGACATGTGGGTAAATGTAAAGGGATTTGTGATAAAGTCTTTATTTCAAATAGGAACAAGATAAATGCTTGATTTTAATGTGATAGAAATGAAGGCTTATTTTAAGAGATTTTGATTTTCTGATTTTCTGAGATCTATAACTATATAGATAGTTGAGAAGATTTTAAGATAGCAGCTTGTCTGAATTAGTCTCTGATGCTTGTAGATGCTTTTGCTAGGGTGCCAAATAAAGTTTCTCTCCCACTTCTATTTGCTGAGCTGGAAATTTGAATAGAGGATGTATATTTAGGAAAGTTTTTAGGAAAAAGAATTAGTTATGGGTCATCCGAACCTTGAAGAGTGGCCCACGACAGGAGGACGTCTGAAACGTAGGAAGTAAAGGAAGGTGCATGACACTTGAGCTCACACAGAGTCAGAACAGTGGGGTGTCAGTGAAGCCGAGTAGTCATTTCTGTGGTGGCTATGGATTATGAGAGCAGTGAGAGCTCTGTTTGTTGAAAGACAAGGGAAATGCTTTTGGCACAGCGTGCTGATGTGACTAACGGGATAGAAAGCTTTGAGAAGGTCTTGCTGCAAAGCAAGACATAGAACGCTACAGAAACATGTACCACAGAATTACCTTTTTTTTTTTTTTTTTTTTTTTTGCCATAGGGTGCATGCGTTCACTGGAAAGAGACAGAAAAAGACAGAGAGAGAGAGGGAAAGTGAGAAATGATTCCCCCAGGATGGCTATTCTGCAATCCCTTTCCTCTTAGGATTTTGGGCACACACGTCTGGCATGACTTTTAAGCCACCCAGTCCAGGACTCCAACTAGTCAGCCTTGTGGGAATCCAGTGCCTTAACCACCACATCACTCATTGGTCCCTAGAATTACTTTTCAAAGCACATCTAAAGAATTCATTTGAGGGCCAGCAAGTAATGCAGAGGTTAAGGCACTGGATCCCACATGGTCGACTGAATGGTTCAAGTTCCAGACCCAGTGGCTTGAAAAACATGGTGGGCATGTATGTGCATGCTCAAAATCATGAGAGGAGGATGGAGGAGAAGGGGTTGCAGTGTGGCCACCCCCCTTGGGGTGTAGGAGGGATGATTTGTCATTCTCTCTCTCTCTCTCCAGCAAGTACACACACCCTATAGCAAAACATAAAAAATAAGTTCATTGGAAAAATAATTCACTTACAATTTCAGAATTACAGATTGAGCATCCCTTGTCTGAAATGCTTGGAACCAGACGTGTTTTGGGTTTTAGATCATTTAGATTTTGGTGTATTTGCCAATACATAATGAAATATCTTGGGGAAGGGACCCAAATTTAAACCCAGAATTTATTTCTGTTTCATGTATGCCTCATACATACAACTGAAGGTGATTTTATATAGTTTTCGTATTATAGCATTTTGACTGAGACTGTCACATGAGGTCAGGTGTGGAATTTTCCACTTACGGCATTGTGTAAATGCTCAGTAAGTTTCAGATTTGGGGGCAGAGTAGATTTTGGATGCACAGCCTGTAATTCAGGAAAGTCAGTCCCTGGATGAGCTGTACATCAAATCCACGTTAGTGCCATTCCTGTCTCTCTCTAGCCAGCAACAAGTTAGAGTTTTCTGAGCTTCTCAGCAGATAATTACACATTGTTGGAGAGTGTAGATTACTTGGCTTTTATTTTGTATATCTGTATTTTATATATATATATATATATATATATATATATATATATATATATATCATGAAGTATATTCAGTTCCTCAAAATTGTGGCTTTTGAAAAGGTTAAATTGTGACTATTGAAAAATTAGAAAATTTTGTTAGAATTCCAGAAGCAGCATCAACATGTATCTTCTTTCTTTTCTTCAAGGTTCGGATGATCCATAACTAATTTTTTTTTGACATGTATCTTCTTTCTTTTCTTCAGGAAATCATGACCAGATCTGAAATAGCTGAAAAAATGTTCTCTTCGGAAAAGATTATGTGATTGAAACTCGATGAAAGAAACCTAGTTAATGGTGAGGCACTGTTTCGATTTAGCACAGGCAATTTCTACTGTGTTACCTTGGAGATCTGTGTATTAAAATGAAGGATTCAGGTGGTGGGAGGGTTTTGCAACACTTTTAAAGTGGACTTTTTATGTCGGTTTAATGTTTGTTAAATTGCCTGACTTTGGAAGTAATCTGAGGAAAGTATTATAATAAGAATATGTGCACAAATGCCTCTTAGCTGATAGGCATATAATCTGGAGTCTCTCTTTTCTCTCGAAAATATGATAATTCCAGATTAAAAAAACAAAAAAAAAAAACAAAAAAAAACAGCACTCCTACTATTTTTTCCGCCGCGATAGATAATGTGATTCTTCTGAAGCGTAGTATATCATTGTCTCCATCTTGTGAGTTTAAAGCTACTAGATGCAATTGTTATTATTATTAATTTTCTTTGACTTTTATACTGAAGTGATTTAATGTTAGAACACAGGCATGTTTATACGTTTAAGTTTACCTTTTTTCCCCCTCGGCACAAAACCCTGTTTGTAAGTATCGCCGAGCACATCAGATCATGGAGGTGGGTCTTCTCTGAGCTCAGGGGAACACAGGTGCACAAAAAGAGAAGGCGAGAGGGTCACTTGCAAAGGTTCACTCCACCACTGTCCCCTCACTGGGGCCGTCTGTACATGTGCTGCTGCTGAGTCTGCCGGGGCCGGGCGGGGGATGCCTGGCCTCATGGCTCCCCCTGCGCACTTCCTACTGGCAGGCTGGGAGACTCATTACCAGTGAACTTTGTAGAAACAATAACTGTACCTTTTACAGAATCTTGGCAAATTCTGTGTCATAATAAAACATATTTAATTGTACAACACATCACTGTTAAATCTTGTAATTAATTTCTTACCCTTCAGCCATGTTTAATACCTTACTTTGTTACATTATGTATTTATAATATATAATTTAAAATCTTTTAGCCCATTTAAAAATATAGAACGTTCTCAACTTGAAAGGTAGTCGAATGTAGTATGATGAAAATGTGAATATTTTGCTGCTTTCATGACCAAAGATACAGGACTAGTGGACTTTTAAATTTGTGATTAAAATTAGAATCTTAAATGTCTTTTCATTGAAGGATTTCTAACCTTGTAAAACTGAGAATGACTTCAGGGAATTTTGATTGAGAATACACTAAAATCTTAACCAGTACAAACACTTAAATATAATCCCTAATTTTTTTTGCTGTAAAGCCACAAAACAAACTTTTTTTCTCTTTCTTTCAAAGCCTGCCTTCTGAATTTATTTGTTTACTCGTTTCAGAGAGGTTAGTAAAGAAGCTTTACTTCTGGTAGTAATGTCTCTTGAAAGTATTTGCAAATGCATTTTCAATAGTGAACATTTGGAAAGTGCAGTGTTGGCAAACATGGCCAAGAAAGGCATGGTTTTCAAGATGACATTGCTTTGGGACATCCCTCTAGGAAAAGAATGTCTGGTTTAACAGTCATGGGCTCCATGCCTTATTTCAGTTCCTTCTGCAGTCATGGGCTTCCGCCCACTGGGTTTCCCAGCATTTGTGTCCCAGTCAGGTTTTGGTGTAGTCTGCGGTTGTTTCAGAGCTGCAGGTCACCACTGCCTTCTTGTCCCTAGCATTTTGACCTAATGCCCCACTCTACATTTTGAGGCAGATTGACCCTCAGTGCATCATAGCTCTAGTTTAATTTTGAAATGCAGAATCCCAGGCTTGCAGCTAGGAGGAGCTGCAGACCTAATGAGTAGGAGTGGTCAGTGGAACGATGGTGGGAAGTGTCTCTGACCTAACCTCGGTAGTGTTCATAAAAGCACGTCTTGCCACAGCAGGCAGGGTAGCTCCGCTGTGGGCTGAACTGCAGACTCCTCTCCACCTGGAAAAAGCAGGGTTCCCTCCTAGTAACCTCAGGACTTGTGCTGTGTCTGTCACTTTCAGTGATAATTATGTCATCTGTTGATGTACGAGGACCCAAACTGAGTATCCCTATGGAGGGTCTTCTTAGCTCATCATAGACCCAGGAGGGGGTGCCCTGGCATCGTAGTTGTTCATATGAAGGACACTAGGAGAAGTTAACCCCCAGGGCCACTGCACAGCTCACCATCCCTGCACCTGCACGACATTTCCAGAGGCTGGTCATCAGGGACTTTTGAGGTGCTCAGGTCAGTTTACTTTTAGGGTGCCATCAGGATGGATCTGCTTATTACTGAAGGCATCTAAGGACAAGGCTCCAGTATTAAGTTGTTTTTAGGGATAATGCTTTATTGTTCTTGTTAAAAAATGATGTTAGGCTTATATGATGTTGAAATTTATTTAAAAGGGAATTTTTATGGTTTGAATTAGGCAAGTAGTTAAATATCTGCTTTAAAGGATAGTTTATTTTTAAAACAAGGAAAAATAGAGGACTGTGTGAGATGATAAAAACTTCTCATACTTTTCCTATACAAATAATTTTTAAAAATCTTTCCTGTCCTGTTGAAAATGCCAATCTTTTCCCTGGATAGGTTGAGCATCTGAAATCTGAAAATCCAAAATCTGAACTGTTTCAAAATCTGAAACTTTTTGAATGCTGATTTGATGCCACAAGTGGAAAATTCTACACCTGATGTTATGTGGTGAAGGGTTCCTCTTAAAGCACTGCAATGCAAAAATACTATACACAATTAGCCTTCAAGCTATGTGTGTGAGGTATATATGAAGCAAATGAATTCATGTTTAGACTTGGGTCTCAACCCAAGATATCTCATTGTGTATACATGAACACTCCAAAATCAGAAAAAATCCAAAACACTTCTGGATTTCAGATAAAAGATACTCAGCCTATATTACAGTACATTATATTTGCACTGCTATACTGTCAAGACTAAAAGTATAAAAAATGTACATATAAGGATAAGTTTTGTATCTTTTTTAAAAGACATTCGAGCCTGTTGCACCACTAGGCTGTCCATGACTAGTTTAAAATTGAGAGACGCTATACTAGATTTGTATTGTTAATTCTGGTACTTGTGTCTTTGTATGATCAATAGCATGCAGTTAGCAATACAAGACATGAAGCCTTATACTTTAACATATTGTTTAAGGTTCTAAACATATCGAATGTATATAAGTGACAAAACTAGATTTTTAAAGAAGTGTACACTATAATACAGAAGCTCAATACTGCATCAAGAAACTTCTTTAGAACTAGAGAAAATTCATATATTTGGGGAGAAAGTTTAAGGGGTTAAGAAGTTGTATTTTTCTATTTAAAAAATGTTAAATTATTCTGTAATTTGGAAGAAGTTTCTTTGAATGTAGGGCATAACTATTTGAAGAATTTGTGTTTGAAAAGTTGATGTATTTTTGTGCCTTAATATTTGTTCTTTTAATAAATTGCTTTCTGAAATTTTGATGATTGATTCTTATTATATCTGTTAGTACTAGATTACATAATAAATCTATAGGAAATGCACTTTCTAGTAGTTGGCAGGACATACATTCTTAAAAGAGAATGTATAGCTAATTAAACATGGAAAAGTCAGTAGTGACAAGGAAATGCAAAATAAAGGGAAAATTTTAAAAATCAGATTAACCTCAGTTTATAATATCATATATTTGTAAAATCAGAAAAGAAATTCCTTTTAAAATCTGACAATATGACCATAGTGTTTAATAATGATGGTTATGCAGTTGACTCATTTTTTTGTGTGTGTGTGAAAAATGTGTTTATAATCTCTAATGTCAATTCTGGTGATGCTTTTTAAAAATGATTCAAATATAGAATAAGGTTTCTGCATGAAAAATGTATATTATAGTATTATTCAAAGTAGAGATAAAATTAGAGACTAACTAAATGTCAGTAATAGAACAGTTAAGCAAATTATGGTTTAACCATCTACTTTATGGGGTGTGGGTAGCCACTAAATTATCAAGAATAATAAAATACATGTTAGGAAATGGGATGCAGAGCTGGCCTCATCTCAGAGTGTGGTGATTCAGCCCTGTGCATTGGGAGCCAGATCCCACGTGGCCAACTTCAGTTCAAATCTCAGTCCAGTAGCTAACACCAGGTGTGTAAATGACCAAAATCCTGATGGGAAGGAGGAGTGGAGGAAGAAGAGTGGGGCATGACTGTGCTCCACTTGGGGGTTCTCTTTCTCTCTGGCCAGTACACAGGTCCTCTGGCAATTCAAAACAAAACAAAACAAACAAACAAAAAACAGTGCAAAGGAATGAAGGTGAACTCTCACCCAGGCAGGAACAAAACAGAGAAAGAATTGAGTGGAAACACACCAGATTGCACTATGGTTAATGTTGTTCAGCTAGGCTGTGATCATAACTTGATTCCAGCCTTTCAGAAGGTTAAGACAAAAAGTTTATTTATTGCTTATGTAACAGTTATGGAAGAGTGGAGAGATGGGGAGAGCAACTGTCCTCCACATGGTCCTTTGGAGGTCCAAGGTTTATTCCCATATTGTGGGCCTTCTTGCCCTAGGGCCTGTTGCCTGTACCAGCCAGCAGAAAGGGAAAGGACAGCCTGAGTGGTTTGTGGGGGGGGTTACACCTGAAAGTGATGAATGTCACTTCCAAGCATATTCCATTGGCAGAAGCTTTATCACATGGCTATACCAACTGCCAGTAGGCTGGGAAATGTCACTAGCCATGTGCCTGCTGCACTCTAGATCTGTGAAAGGACAGGGTGGATTTAAGTGGACAACAAATGCCTCTGCCAGATTGTTTTGAGGCAATGGACTATGGGAGCCTCAGAAACTCTCCTTTCTATATTCTCGTAATTTTCTAAGGTGAACATTAAAAAATACATATGGAGCCAGCCAGTGCCATGGTGGTTTGGGTGGCTGGATTCCCACATGACTGATTATGGATCGAGTCTCAGACCCAGCAGCTTGAAAAATATATTGGACGCGTGTGTGTGTGTGTGCCCCAAATCCCAAGAGGAGATGAGGAGAAGGGATTGTGGCATGGCCATCCCACTTTCTCACTGTTTCTTTCTTGCTCTCTTCAGTGAGCACACATTCCCGTAGCACATTTTATTTCATTCAGAGAGATTTTTGCTATAGGATGTGTACGTTTGCCGGAGAGACAGAGACAGAAAGCAAAAATCATCACCCTGCCCTGACTCCAGGGGGGATGGCCATGCTGTAATCCCTTCTCCATTCTCCTCTTGGGGTTTTGGGCACACATGTACATGCGCCCGGCGGGAGTGTACAAGCTGCAGTTGCCATGGAAGCTGCAGTCGACTACATGGAAGTTGAGTGACTTAACCATGGGCCATTTGCTGGTTCTTCCATAGCATGTTTTTTTAAAAAAAAAAAAAAGAAAGCAAAATAAGTATGCAAAAAAATTTTTTTTCTTCTCTCTTTTTTTTTAAATTTTTGTCTTTTATTTTTCTTTCTCAGATTAATTAAATTCACATTTTACATAAAGTCCCCATTATGATGTATACTATATATATATATATATATATATATATAGTTTTCAACAGAGAACTCTACATTTTTTTGGTGTTAAATGTTTCTTCCCTTTGCCCCTCACGCCCACTCTCTACCACCCACTCCCCTCCCTTGCAGCCTCTGGTATCTACATTTATCCTTTCCACTATCATATCTTCAGATCTTTCTCCTTTTGCCAGAGTGCTGATATTTTTTTTTAATCATTGCACATCTTTACAGTGTACAACATGGTTTTTCCCAGCATGAGTACAGTGTACATTAGTCAAGACAATGATATTACCATATACATTATCAACAGACAACTTTTCATTTTTGTGTCTATTAAGTGTGTTGTTTGTTCCCTGAATCCCTCCCTTCCGCCCTCTATTACTCATTCCCATTACCTCTCCCATACTGTCTCTAGCATCTGCAGTTGCCATCCCTGCTATCATACCCTCCAGTTCTTTCAGTTTTTTAATTTTTTTTTCAATTATCAGCTCATATAGTTTTCAACAATAGGGAACACAGATTCTATTCAGGGTTGGATTAAGGGTGGGTCTCGTGCATTTCTGCAATTGTAGGTGAGTCTCCATGTAATACAGTTTCAGGGAAGCGGTTCTGGTAAGCAGAGATGGTTATCAGTTGATGCGTCACAGCATCCATCTTGTGATTACTGGGAATGGTGTTGTGGGGATCTACAACGTGAGTCATCTTCGGGTATCTGGCTTCCTTAAGAATGGTAGAGTAGTTCTTGTTTTTCCCTGAGGTAATGCAGGGCTGGTAACCATCATCTTCTCACTGTCCATAGGCAGAGATAATCGTCCTATACAATATATTTCTCAATTGGTTTAAGACAGCTAAAGTTTCTTTCTGTTGATTATAGTTGCAAGTTCTTAATCCTTGTTTTCGGCTTCAGCTTGCCGCCCGTGGCCGGCGGCCATGCACAGGCACAGGCCCGGCTGCCATGCGCAGGTCCGGGGGCCATGCGCAGGCGCAGGCCTGGCAGCCACGTGCAGGCCCGGCAGCCACGCGCAGGCCCGGCGGTCACGTACTGGCCTGGCAGCCACGCACAGGCGCAGGCCCGGCGGCCACACGCAGGCCTGGCAGCCACACGCAGGCGCAGGCCCGGCGGCCACACACAGGCCCGGCAGCCATGCTCAGGCCCAGTGGCGACTCGCAGGCGCAGGCCCGGCTGCCATGTGCATGTCCGGGGGCCATGCGCAGGCGCAGGCCCGGCGGCCACTCGCAGGCCCAGCGGCCACGCTCAGGCCCGGCGGCCACTCGCAGGCCCGGCAGTCACGCGCTGGCCCGGCGGCCACACGCAGGCCCGGCGGCCACGCACAGGCGCAGGCCTGGCGGCCACGCGCAGACCCGGCAGCCACGCTCAGGCCCGGCGGCCACTCGCAGGCGCAGGCCCGGCTGCCATGCGTATGTCTGGGGGCCACGTGCAGGCACAGCGGCCACGCGCAGGCCCAGCGTTCACACGCTGGCCCGGCGGCCACGTGGCCACACGCAGGCACAGGCCCGGCTGCCGCGCGCAGGCGCAGGCCCAGCGGCCACGCGCTGGCCCGGCGGCCACGCGACAGCCCCTAGCGCACGAATGTGCGTGGGTCCCTGTGCCACCTCCTGCCCACCCGCCCGGCCAAAGAAAGGAAGGACGGCGACCTCGGCCAATCCGTGCTGCTGGCCCGCGTCGGCGCCGAGCGCGGGACACACCCAGCGCCGGAGAGGCAGCGGGGGCCGGGCGGTCCAGGCCATGGCACGTGGAGCAGAGCCCTGGCCGGGCCAGCACGCAAAGCTGAGCCCCAGCTGCACAGGCCGGGCCGCGCAAGCCCGGCCGGCGTGCGCAGCAGAGCCCCGCGCCCTGGGCCGCCGGCGCAGGCGCCCTGGGCCGTCCACAAAAAAAATTTTTTTTTTAATGCTTTAAATAGGCTAGAAAATTGTGGGTCTAGGTTATAGCTTAATTCACTAATAAACAAAAATTTGTCTTCCTGTAAATGGGAGGAACACAAAGAATTTTCTCCATGGGTATTTTCCCATCCTTATGTCTGGGGTGGGAGATAAGATGGGTAGTCCAGAGGAAATATGGGGACCATTGAAATAACAGTGATGATATTTAGGAAGTATTGAGAGAATTTGCAGAGTGCCAGCTGTGGTAGTCTCCTGGTAGCTAATGAGGTTGATATTATTATTCACCTTGGTTTAAAGACAAAATAAAGATTGAAGAATGTGCTGAAGTTTCCCATCCTGACCGGTGGTAAGGCTATTAATACTGGTAAGAACTTATCCTCAGAGGGTTGCCCTTGATGTATTAGGGAGAAGGGAAATTTCATTTACCAAATTCATGTTTGTTTGTTTGAGGGTTAAGTAAAATAATGTATCTAAGGCGCCTAGTGCATAGGCCAGCATAAGGCAGCTACCTTTATAAGGCAGCGAATGTTCATATGAAGGATGCAACAGTGATTGTCTTAGGTGCTACTGAGACTCAAATGGAACAAGCTCCGTATGAAATTCGAACACACACTAACGTTGATTTATTTGTAAGTTATCTAGAGCAAGATCGATACCCCCCCCTCTCCTGAGTGGTAGTGGATTTTTCAGGTAACCTCATGTTACCATAGACTGGCCTAATGAAACCAGTTGTAAATAATTTTGACAAAAGGCCAGCAGGTGGCTTGGTGGTTGAGGGCACTGGACTCCCACATGGTTGACTGCTTTTCAAGTTCCCGACCTGGCGGCTTGCTCGCTCGTGCGCTCTCTCTCTCTTTCTCTCTCTGTTCCTCTCTGGTCAAATTAAAATAAATAAAGTTAAATAAAATAATTATTAAAAAAATAATAATTTTGACAATATTTCTGTAAAATCATTTTGAGCAATAGTAAACTGCAGCGGGGAACCAGCAGTTAGCGTAATGGCTATGTCGTTGGACTCCCATGTAGTCGACTGCGGTTCGCATCCCGGACCCGGTGGCTTAAAATTCACGCCGGGCGTGTGTGTGTGTGTGCCCAAGATCCCAAGAAGGGAATGGAGGAGAAGGGATTGCGGCGTGACCATCCCCCCTGGGGGGTGATTTCTCTCTTTCTGTCTCTCTGCCTCTTTCTGTCTGGCGAGCGCACGCGCCTTATAGCGAAAACCTCTCCAAAAAAAAAAAAAAAAAAATAGTAAACTGCAGTGAATGTTTACGTCTAAGAAAAGTTTAAAAGCTATCCAGCAGGTGGTGCCAAAGTAATGTCTCTGAAGAGTTCTCATCTCAGCCTTTTTTAGTCTGTAAGTCTTAACCTTTAGAGAATTTATAAATCTACTTTATTGACCTAATGCCATTAATCAAATTGGGGAATGAAAGAAAAAAGTCATAAAAATTGGGCCAGCTCTGTAGCCTAGTGGTTGAAGGAGCTAAATCTCATGTGACTGAAGAAGTTCAAATCCTGGTTCTGGTGGCTTGAAAAACACATCAGATGCATGTGTGTGTGAGCCCCAAATTCCAATAGGATAGAGAAAGGGAGAAGGGATTGTAGCATGGCCATTGGGGCTATGCTTTTCTCTCCTTCTCTCTCTCTCTCTCTCTCTCTCAAGTACACACACCCATGAGCAATTAAAATAAATAGAAAGTTAATTTTTAAAAGCTTACAAAAATTTTCACAATGAGTCTTATGGCAAAAACTTTAATTTTTTAATTTTTAATTTTTATTTTTTTACACAATGCCACTGTCCTGCAATACAGTTACTTTGGCATACTTCTATTCTCCTGTAGATTGAGAACTTCAAGGCTGAAGGCTGAAGTCTGAAGGGGTGCCTGCGATCATCATACAGAGGAGAAAATGGAGGAACAGGAATGCTTCCCTGGCTGTGGCTCCTTCAGATCAAAATTAAAGCTTGGCCCCTAGTTTGTTTTTCTCACCTCTGTTCCTCAGGGTCAGAGGGAGAGAGATGCCAAAAGAGGTTGGACTGCATCTCAAAATTTTAAATACAACACACTCTATGCATTGGTTACTTTTTACCATAGCATTTCATGTCATTTTGCTATTTTTTCCTTCAGTCTCCAAATTCTAGTCTTTACAGAAATAGTCATAATTCTGATTTTCTGCTGCTTATTTGATAAGTGGTGATTCCTTAGAATACAGTGGACCCCAAACAGCAACAGTGTGTATTTTATTTCAGCACCACTTAAAATACTGAAAATATTACATAATTTTTCTTTTTTTTTAAAAAAAAGTTTACGCATTAATGTATCTATATCCAAATAATTATTTTAGACCTTTATATTAAGAGTAAAATGAACAAGTTGGCCTTTTTGCTAACTATGAACATGTTTTTAAAATAATAAACTTTTAACTAGTTGCAGATTTTAAATTCTGATAAAGGAGAAGTACTTTCTTTTAGATCCCCCTTTCCACAGTTGACAACTTTAGACAAAATTTGAGTAACAACTACCTGAAGACATTAGAGAGAGACCAAAAGCAGGAAGACTTTGAAGGAAACTGCACTTGGCTTTCACTGTGATCGCAAGCCCTAGTTTGTGCCCAGCGGGGCAATTTAACCCAAATGTAAAACCTACTATTTTAGTGGTTTGAAGAACTGAAAGATAGAGATCAAAAGAACCACAGTAGCTAGAAAGTGAAAGAAATTTTATATATATATATAAGCATTTATATATATATATATATATATATATATATATGTGTGTGTGTGTGTGTGTGTGTGTGTGTGTGTATATAAAATTTGACCAGAGAGACAGAGACAGAGAGAGAAAGCAAGCCACCATGTCTGGGACTCAAATCATGGTCGACCATGTGGGAATGTCCCACACCTTAACCACCACGCCACCTGCTGGTCCCCGTTCTTTAGTTTTTTTCTCTTAAAGGTTTGTAATCAGTTTCTTTACTTTTTTTCTCTTAAAGGTTTGTAGTCAGTCTAGATTTTTTTTCTCTCTCAGAGATAACATAAATGAATAAGTGAAAATTAAACAATTATTAAAAAAAAATGTGGGACCAGCAGTTAGCGTAATGGCTATGTCGTTGAACTCCCATGTAGCCGACTGCGGTTCGAGTCCCGGACCTGGTGGCTTAAACTCACAGTGGGCACGTGTGCGTGCGTGCCCAAGATCCCAAGAGAAGAATGGAGGAGAAGGGATTGTGGTGTGGCCATCCTCCATGGGGAGTGATTTCTCGCTTTCTCTCTCTGTCTCTCTCTGTCTTTCTGGCAAGTGCACACGCCCTATAGCAAAAACCTCTAAAAAAAAGAAAAAGGAAAAAAAAAAAGAATGATGATAGAGACATTGAAAAGCTACAGCATATTTCTGGAAATCTAAAAGACTGCATTCCTACATAGGGCTCTGTGCCTGCTCAGCAAAGACCACAAGGAGAAAGTGAATACTAAGGCAGAGTCATTAATACTGAGTGGATGAAAGTGTGCCTTACCCCTGTGCGCACGCACACACACACACATACACACACACACACCTTTGCAAAGATTGGGAGAATTACTGGTTCCAAGAGTTTAAAGAACTCTCTACCCAGTAGTTGACTGACCACTAGATAACTGAGAAGAGACTTCAATGGCCATATATTACAAAAAAATAGGCTTTACAGGGGACCAGCATTGGTGTAATAGCTATGTCACTGGACTCCCATGTAGTCAACCGTGGTTCGAGTCCCAGACCTGGTGGCTTAAACTCATGCTGGGTGCGTGTGTGTGTGTGTGTGTGTGTGTCCAAGATCCCGAAAGGAGAATGGAGGAGAAGGAATTGCGGCGTGGCCATCTCCCCTGGGGGGTGATTTCTCGCTTTCTGTCCTGTCTCTCTCTGTCTTTCTGGCAAGTGCATGCACCCTATAGCGAAAACCTCTCCAAAAAAAAAGAAAAAAAACAGACTTTACAAAATTAGTTCAGAGAAGCTACCAAAGAACTACTACAGCAAATAGTAAACAACAGTAAACCCTGGGGAAGAGAAAGAATCTGATTTTCAGGGTTATCACATTATATTAAAATACCTGAGTTTTCAAAAAAAAAATTATGAGCAAAGAAACAAGTATGGTCCATACACAGGGAAAAGTTTTAAGTTTTCCTATGGTGTATGTGTACTCACTGGCAAGAGAGAAAGTGTAAAAGCCCATCCCACCCCGCCCTGGGGAATGACCATACTACATTCTCTTTTCTTCCATTCTCCTCTCAGGATTTTGGGCACACATTCACATGTGCCCAGCCTGTTTTCAAGCTGCTGGGTTCAAGATTTGAACTACAGGGAACCAGCAGTTAGCGTAATGGCTATGTCACTGGACTCCCACGTAGTCGACCGCGGTTCGCATCCCGGACCCAGTGGCTTAAAACTCACACCAGGCGCGTGTGGGTGCATGCCCAAGATCCCGAGAGGAGAATGGAGGAGAAGGGATTGCGGTGTGACCATCCTCCCTGGGGGGTGATTTCTCACTTTCTGTCTCTATGTCTCTCTCTGTCTGGCGAGTGCACGCACCCTATAGCGAAAAAAACTCTCAAAAAAAAAAAAAAAAAAGATTTGAACTACACATCTGAGCATGTGGAATCCAGCCACCTTAACTACCATGCCACTGGATAACCCTAAATAAGCTATTTTAAGTATGTTCATTGAGCTTAAAGAAATGATTTCTAAATAACTAAAGGATAGGAATAACATCGCATCAAATAAAGAATATCAGTACTGTTGGTGGGAATGTAAATTGGTCCAGCCACTGTGGAGAATGATATGGAGGTTCCTCAAAGACCTTCAAATAGAACTACTATATGATCCAGCAATTCCGCTCCTGGGTATCTACCCAAAGGACAGGAGAACGCTCAGTCAGAAAAGTGCTTGCACAGCTATTTTCATTACAGCATTATTCATGATTGTTAAGACTTGGAACCAGCCCAAATGTCTACAAACTGATGAATGGATTGAAAAATTGTGGCACATATACTCCATGGAATACTATTCAGCCACGAGAAACAACAAGGCCCTGGAATTTGATAGAAAATGGATGAATATGGAAGATATTTTGTTGAGTGAAGCAATTCAGGCTATGAAAGAGAAACATTGTATGTTTCCACTTAACATATACTGACTGTCCGAACTCTATGGTAGAGACTGAAAGACATAAAAGAACATAGAAGTATTAAAAATTGTAATGGACACTAGAGACAAAGTGGAAAGAGAGTGTGGGAGGGGAAAAGTGTAGGAAAGGAAATTTGGCAGGAAAATGGAGAGGTAAGACACACTTGGACACAGATAAGGTTTATTATCTGTTGACGAGGATGTGTATAATAGTCTCAACTGGGCTAGACTGAGGTGTAAATCATGCTGGTAAAGTCTCTTCACAATCTAAATGATGTATAGTGATTTAATGTACAAATAATAAAAACAGAAAATAAATAAAAATAAAGAATATCAGTAAAGAGATAGCAATTATTAAAATGAATCAAATGAAAATTCTGGTATTAAAATGTACAATAGCAAGTGAAAATTTTATTAGAGAGGCTCAAGAGCAGATTTAAGCAGGCAAAAGAATCAGTGAACTTGAATATAGGTCATTTGAGATTATCCAGTCTGAGCCACTGGGGGAAAAAATAAAAGAAAAAATGAGCAATTTCAGAGATCTGTTGGACAACTTCAAGCATATGAACATCCACATAATGGGAGTACCAGAAGAAGAGTAGAGAAAGGAAGACTGTAAGAGAATAGCTGAAAACTCCCTAAATTTGATGAAAGAAACATTATACCAACAGGAAAATCAGCAAACTCAAAGAAGGATAAAGTCAGAGATTCGCAGTAAAACACATCAGAAGTCAAAGCCAAAAGTATAATTTTGAATGCAACAAGAAAGAAGCAACTCATCACATAGAAGTCTTCAATAAGATTTTTAACTGATAACTTTTCCAAAACTGTAAGGCAAGAAGATAATGGAATGACATATCCGAAGTACTGAAAGAAAACAAAATTGTCAACCAAGAATTCTCTAGTCAAGCAAACTGTCCATCAAAACTAGAGGAAAAATAAAACCACTTCAACTAAACAGATATTGAGAAAATTGTTGCTAAGTAGTCTTTCCTTCCAAGAAATGCTAAAGGTAGTATTTCAGTCTGAAATGAAAGAACATTAAATAACAACTTGAATCTATATGAAGAAATAAATAGTTTCAGTAAATGTAACCGTATAAGTAAATATAAAAGACAGTATAGGGGGCCAGCAAGTGGTGTGGTGGTTAAGGCTCTGGACTCCCACATGGCCAACCATGGTTTGAGTCCTGGACCTGGAAGCTTGCTTTCTAACTCTCTCTCTCTCTCTCTCTCTCTCTCTGCCCCCATGAGTGTGTGTGCCCTGTAGCAAATTTGTAAAAATAATGATAAAACTAAACGATTCCTAGAAGACAGTATAAATGTTTTGTTTATAATTTTTTCTCCTATCAAGATTCACAGATATCTTCATTAAAGAAATAATTATAAATCTAAGTCGATAGCCACATAATTATAAAGACAACTGTGACATAACTGTATGAAAGGGGGAAAGAGAAATTACACAGGAGCAAAAGTTTTTGCATACTATTAAAATGAAGTTGCTACTAATCAGAACTAAATTGTGATAAATTAAGGTATTAAGGTAAACCCCCAGGGCAACCACTACTAAGAAAACAACTCAAAAAACATGTAGTAAGAGAAATGATAAGAGAATTAAAATGGTAAACTAAGTTTTACTGAACACAAGGGAAGACAGTATGGAGGAATTGATGAACAAAAAACGATAAGACATATGAAACACAATAGCAAAAAAAAAAAAAGAGAAATAGGGAATATAATGAGCAACATCTTGGTAATGAACTTAGATGAAATGGACAAATTCTTAGAAAAACACAAACTGTACAAAATGACTCAGCGTAAATAGACCAGATGTGATGGTGCAGTGGTAATACAATACTCCTTGATGCTTGCCGGGCCATATGGGAAGGTCCCAGTTTTGTATACGGAGATCTCCCTGTGTGTGCCAGGTGCACATACGCCCTGGCTAGTTGAGGCTGAGGGTAGTATCATGGTGTAAAGGTCCTGTGAGCAGATATTTCTCTTCCTCTTCCTTCCTCCCTCTCTCACGGAAAAAATTAATAATTCTTTTAAAAAAGAATAATTAACTTGAATAAACCCATAACAAGTGGTAAATTTCTTTTTTTTAATTTAATTTTTTTTTTTGGTTTTTTTTTTTTTTTTTTTTTTTTTTTGGAGAGGCTTTGCTATAGGGTGCATACACCCTCCAGAAAGACAGAGAGACAGAAAGCGAGAAATCACCCCCCAGGGGGGATGGCCATGCCACAATCCCTTCTCCTCCATTCTCCTCTCAGGATCTTGGGCATGCACGCACACGCGCCCGGCGTGAGTTTTAAGCCACCGGGTCCAGGACACGAACTGCGGTCGACTACATGGGAGTCCAGTGACATAGCCATTACGCTAACTGCTGGTCCCGGTAAATTTCAATGAATGTTTTTTAAAACTACCCATAGAAAAAAAGCCCAAGCATAGATGTCTTTATCCTAAATTCTACCAAACATTCAAAGATTAATATAAATTCTTCACAAACTTTTCCAAAATAGGAGAAACATTTTCCATTCCATTTTTTCAGGTCAATTCTACCCTGATGCCAAAAACTAGTCAAAGACAACACAAGAAAACTATAGACCAATATAGCTCATGAATATGGAAGCCAATATCCTTAGCAAAATACTAACAAATGAAATCCAGGAATATATAAAAAAAGAACTATAGGGACCAGCAAATGGTGTCATGGTTACATCGCTGGACTTCCACATGGCCGACTACATTTTGAGTCCTGGACTCAGCAGCTTCAAACTCACACTGGGCGCATGTACATACATACTCAAAATCCTGAGAGGAGAATGGAAGAGAAGGGATTGCTGCGTAGCCACTGCCCCCGCCCCCCCCAGCCCCAGTGTGATTTCTCGCTTTCTGTCTCTCCAGAGAGCGCACATGTCCTATAGTAAAAAATCTCTAAAAAAAAGAAAGGAAGAAAGAAAAAAAAAAAAGAATTCTATACTAGTACCGAGCAGGATGTACACCAGGAATGCGAAGATGGCTTAACATCTGAAAGTCAATTAATGTCATATTAATTAATCATATCAATAGGACCAAAGCTCCCAAATGCCATGATCATCTTATCTTAATAGACACAGAAAAAACATTGGCCAAAATTGAATACCCCTTCATGATAAAAATATTCCACAGAGTAGGAGTAGGCAGGAACTTCCTCAACATGATAAAGGGTATCTACAAAAACAAAAAAACATGGTTAACATCATACTAAAAAGACTAGAAGTCTCTCCCCCCTGCTATGGCCTGAATGTTTGTGCCTTGTGTCCCACAGCCCCAAGTTCTTAACTTCAAAATCCTCATTCCAGTAATATTAAAAGATGTGGCCTTTAGGAGATGATTAAGTCATGAAGAAAGAACCCTTGTGAATGAGATTAATGTCCTTATAGAAGAGGTCCAAGGGAGAGCCTCCCATTCACCATGTGAGAATGTAGCCAGAAGGCACTAGCTAAGAAGCAGAGACTGAACCCTCAGCAGACACCAAATCTGCTGGTGCCTTGATCTTGGATTTCTGTCTTCCAGAACTGTGAGTAATTTATTTGTTTATAATATCTAGTCTATAATATATTTTGTTTTACCAGCTTGACTGGACTAAGACACCCCCTAGTATCTGAAACGATAAATACACTACTCTCAATATACTACTCTCAATATCACTTATATGTGATATTGTGTTGGAGCTTCTACTCAGGGCGGTCAGGCAAGGGAATGAAATGTATTGAACTTTGAGAAGAAAAATAAATGTACCTCTATTTGTAGATATGTGATCTTACGTACAGAAAACTCTAAGGAATCCACTAAAACATTATTAGAGCAATAATAGCAAGAGTGCATGCTCCTATCATGTTCAGTATTTAAAAATCAATCATGTTCTATACATTTGCAATGAATAACCCAAAAATAATAGGAAATCCATTTACAGTAGCTTTAAAAAATGCATAGGAATGATGGTACCAGATGGTGGTACAGTGGTAGCAATGCTCTGTAATGTGGGATCCACATGGGAAGGTCCCAGTTTCACTTCCCAAGGCTTTCATGTACATTCCAGGCACAAGTGGCCATGATCTGAGCAGTCTTAGGCTAGAATACTTCATGGCATGAAGAAGGGGTCACTCTCTTTGTCTCTCTCATGGAAGAAATATATGCATATTTTAATTGTATTAAAATACTGAGCCTATTTAATACATATTTTTTCTTTTTTGTTCGTTTGGCACATGTGGTCACTCTAAAGAGACACAGAGAAAAAGACACACACAGAGAAGGTAAGTGAGTAATTACCTCCCAGGGAGGATGGCCATGCTACACTGTCTTCTCTTCCATTCTCTCAGGATTTTTGGAATGCATGCACACATGCCTGGCATGTTTCTCAAGCCACACGGTCTGGGACTTCAGCAGCACAGTCAGTTATGTGGGAGCCAACCACCCCAACCTCTGTGCCACCTGCTGGCCCCACATGTATATTTTTTACTCCCCGCCATTTTCCAATCTGACCACCACTACTACTGTGTCCTATCATAACATTCCATACATGCTTAAAACCAAGCAAAGGGTGGAGTTCCATCTTTAAAAACCAAACAGGCATTTTGGACAACACATTCTTGGCAATGGAACCTGGGCAACATTTATCAAACACAGTAGGGAAAGTTCTCACTCTGAATTATAAAAAGGACTGCTAGATATCAACTGTTACAGAAATGAAGTAAGATGAAAATGTTTAACAAACTGTTTATTTTCTTTTTTAGCGAGATTTTTGCTATAGGGTACATATGCTCACTGGAGAGACAGTGAGAAATCACCCCTAGGGGGACGGCCATGCAGCGATCCCTTCTCCTCCGTTCTCCTATCAGGATCTTGGGTACACATGAGTTTTAGGCAGCTAGGTCTAGGACTCGAACCGTGGTTGGCTGCGTTTGAGTCCAGCGACATAACCATTATGCCATCTGCTAGTCCCTAAACTATTTCCTTAAGAGATATCCTCCACTGCCAGAGATCGTGCTTGAATAGCTTCTGGTCAGTTATCAAAAGCAAATATTCATTAAGAAAAACCTTTGATAACACAGACTTAAAGAAACACCCTGAGAGGGAATTTCAACTTTCTAAAGAGACGGAGAAGAATTTACCTTCAATATGCTGTCAGAAAATAATGCAGAGAGCCATAAAAGCCGAGCTTCACCTTTTAAATGTTCACTATCAGATGTGCCATCGACATTGTTGTGATATTTTCAAAGATGGGGAAGGATTAAATAGGAATTTATCAAGTAATTTTGCTAAGAAGGCATTAGGATCGGCACTACTGTGTGTTTTGGGAGATTTAAAAGTTAGATATGTGAGTTTGAAAGAAAACCTGCACAAGGGCATACACTGGAAGAGCTGCCTCCACTGTCAGTAGAATCAAAGTTATTATCTACCTTCTCAACTTTCATTTTCAGGCTAATGAAGGAAGTATCACAAGTTGTTTCAGGAGCAGGTTCTGAATTAGATAATCACAGTGCACATGATGTTGATGTTTCTTTGAGCCTGAACAAAACACCTTCTCAAGAGTCTTTATTATCTGACAGTAGTCATCCTAAACAAGATATATCACCCAAGAAAGACAGTTTTAAAAATGGTGATATAAATGTAGACTTCAGTCAACTGAAACTTGATGATAAAGACTATAGAAATTACCAAGAAATAAGTGAAGACTGGTTTGACGCTAAAGAGAACCTGACAGGACTTGACTTCTTGGGAATACAAGAAAATGAAATAGATAAAGACAGATGGAATCACCAGTGTACACTAGGAGAAATGAAGAATGTTGAACCTTTACAAAGAGATAAAGGTTTTTGATACATGTTGGTGGTCTGTGCCCTTCGGTGTCTGAGTCTGACCTAAGGTCCTATTTCGAGAAATACCAAGTTTCTGAAATTTCAATTTATGATTCTTCTACTAATTACAGATATGCATCTCTTACTTTAAAAAAAAATAGTGATGCAAAGATGGCTGTGAAGGAAATGAATGGGATAGAAATAAATGGAAAATCAGTAAATGTGTGGCTTGTTAAAACTCCAGGAGACTATACATCACCACTTTTCTCCAAAACTGGGAATAAAGTTAGTTTGAGTAATTTGGAGAAAAGCACCACCAAAGAATTCAACTCAAACTCCTCTATTTCTAGATTGCCCAGAACCAGGCCAAGACAGCTGGAAGCTGAGCAAGATGGTGAGGTTTTTCCTTTCGAACAGGGTGTTAAGAAGAACTGTAAACAGATTGGATCTGCTAGATTACTGCTTGATACACCTGTCCAGGTTATACCTCCAAATACACTGAACCTGCGTAGCTTTACCAAGATCACGAAGAGGTTGGCTGAACGGCATCCAGAAGTCAGCAGGGACCATATTATAGATGCTCTTCAGAAAGTGAGCGTAAGTCGTAAAGGTGTTCTCAATGGCTTATCTAGTAATACTACCGTGGAAATGACTTCATCTGCTCTGAAAAACTCTGCTTCCAGTCAAGAGTAAAAACAGCAGTAAAGGGAACCAGCAGTTAGCGTAATGGCTATGTCACTGGACTCCCACGTAGTCGACCACGGTTTGCGTCCCAGACCCGGTGGCTTAAAACTCACGCCGGGCGCGTGTGCGTGCGTGCCCAAGATCCCGAGAGGAGAATGGAGGAGAAGGGATTGTGGAGTGACCATCTCCCCTGGGGGGTGATTTCTCGCTTCCTATCTCTCTGTCTCTCTCTGTCTGTCTGGCGAGTGCACGCGCCCTATAGCAAAAACCTCCCCCCCCCAAAAAAAAAAAAAAAAACAGCAGTAAAGAGAATTTCCTTGGAAAGCCTGAGTACATGCCTTCAGAGAATGTTCTATAGCATTTAGGGAAAAGTTGTGGTAATAGCAAGATGATGTAATTAAACCGACTCTATAAATGGACTGTTAAAATATTCTACTTTATGACTGTCCTTTAAAATCTCACAACAGTTGTCTCTACAATATTAAAATCACCTCTGTATAAAATTAAAATATAATTTTGATAAGTTTATGGACTTTTATTTCAAACTTGTTACTTATAGGCTTCAAGCTGAATATCTTTGATGAGAAAAAATGGTCACATCCATTTAAAAACTCTTTGCTAAGTCAGTTTTTAAAAATGTTGACTAAGAGGCTTATTATTGTTTCAGAGTTTTTAAAGTGATTTCCATGTATTTTACCTGATGTTCATGTCTTAGTTCAGTTTCCAGTTGCCTTAAGACTCTTATGTTGGGCCATAGGATAACAAATAAATAAACTGAATCTATATAAAAAAAAAAAGCAAATATTCACATAAGTGGTGAACTTGGCTTCCACTTTGGGAAGAGAACCACCTTTTTCTATACTTGCTTGCATTTTTCCTTTAAAGTCTTTTACACAATTAAAAATAGGGAATGCACATGAATTTGCATGTCACTCTTGCTCAAGGGTTATGTCAATCTCTGTGTCATTCTAATTTTAATAAATGTGCTGCTAAAGTAAGCACAAAAATTAATTTTAAAAAATACTTAAATATTAAAAAAACAAATCTGATAAAACCGCAAAATTGGCACACTGAAAACCATAAAACATTGCTGAAAGAAATAAGATACAGATGAATTGAAAAGATTCCATGTACATGGATTAGAAGACTTAACATTGTTAAGATGACAATATTCTCCAAACTGATCTACAGTTTTGGTAATGGAATCCTTATCAGAATGCCAGCTGACTTTTTGTAGAAATTGAGAAGCTGATTCTAAAATTCATATGGAATTTCAAGGACTCAGAATAGGTGAAATAATCTTGAAAATAAACTAAGCAGGGGAACTCACATATCTTAGTTTTAAAACTTACTATAACACTACTATAATAAAGACAGTTCGGTACTTGTATAAGGACAGACATAGACTAATGGAATAGAATTGAAAGCCTAGAAGTAAATCTGTACGTCTATTGCTAACAGGTTTACAATGTGTGCCAAGACCATTCAGTGGGGGGTCGGGTGTGGGGGGGGAATGGTCTCTTCAACAAATTGTAGAAACAACTGAATAGCCATATGAAGAAGAATTCTTTTTTTTTTTTTTAAGAGGTTTTTTCACTATAGGGCACGTGCGCTCGCCAGACAGACAGAGAGAGACATAGAGACAGAAAGCGAGAAATCACCCCCCAGGGGGGATGGTCACACCGCAATCCCTTCTCCTCCATTCTCCTCTTGGGGTCTTGGGCATGCACGCACACGTGCCCGGCGTGAGTTTTAAGCCACCAGGTCTGGGACGCGAACTGCGGTCGACTACGTGGGAGTCCAACGACATAGCCATTACGCTAACTGCTGGTTCCCAGAAGAATTCATTTTGACCTTTACCTAATAATGTATACAAAAATTCACTCAGAATGGATCAAAATCCTAAATGTAAGAGCCAGATCCATAAAACTCTTAAGAAAATACGTGAGTAAATCTTTATGACCTTGGATTTGGTGAAGAATTCTTAGATAAGATACCAAAAGCAACAACAACAACAACAAAAATAGAAAACAGATAATTGGAATATTCATCAAAATTAAAATTTTTGTTTCTAAAAGGACACCATCAAAAACAATGAAAAGTCAGTCCACAGAAGGGGAGAAACTATTGGGTCATCAGGATAGTCATGACACAGTTTTGCGTAGAAAAACAGGAAAATACATCATGACTTTCCTGATGATCTAATATTTTAATTCATGTATCTAATAAGTGAATTGTAACTAGACTATAGAAAGAACTCCTCAACCCAATAATAAAAAGAAAAATAATTCAACCAAAAAATGAAAAAGGTTCTCAATACACATCTTACCAAGGAAGATATACGACTATCCAATAGCACAGAAAAGATGCCCATGTCATTAAATCATCAGGGAAATGCAGTTCACAACCATATGAGATACCACTTCACACCTACTACTAAGATAGCTATGATAATAAGAATAACAAAAAAAGGAAGGAAAATATCATTGGTGAGGATGTGAATAAATAGAAATACTTATAAACTGCTGCTGGAAATAAAATGGCACAGTCCGTTTGGAAAACAGTCTGACAGTTGATCAAATGATTAGAGTTTCCATATTACTCAGCGATTCCACTACTACGTATACATCTAAGAGAAATGAAAATGTGTCTACACAAAAACTTGTACATGAATCCACATAGTAGAATTATTCATAATATTCACAAAGTGTAAACCTCCCAACTGTCCATCAATGAATAAACTAAATATGACATAGTCATATAATTGAATAGCATTCAGCCATAAAATTAATAAGGTACTATAAAATGCTTTAAAATGGGGGCTGGCAGGTGGAGTGGTGGTTAAAGGCGCTGGACTCCCACATGGCCGACCACGGTTCAAGTCCTGAATCTGGTGGCTTGCTTTCTCACTTTCCCTCTCTCTCTCTGTCTGTCTGACCAAACTGGAAAGTAACAATAATAATAAAGTTAGGGAACCAGCAGTTAGCGTAATGGCTATGTCGGACTCCCACGTAGTCAACCGCGGTTTGTGTCCTGGACCCGGTGGCTTAAAACTCACACCGGGCGCGTGTGTGTGCATGCCCAGGATCCCGAGAGGAGAATGGAGGAGAAGGGATTGCGGCGTGACCATCCCCCCTGGGGGGTGATTTCTCGCTTTCTGTCTCTATGTCTCTCTCTGTCTGTCTGGCGAGCGCATGTGCCCTATAGAGAAAACCTCTCCAAGAAAAAAATTAATTAAAAAAAATAATAAAGTTAAATAAAATAATTCTTTAAAAAATTTTTTTAAAAAATGCTTTACAATGGATGAGTCTTAAAAACATACTGAGTGAAAGAAGTTATAAAATCTACATATTTTGTGATTCTATTGTTATAAAATGTTACAAAATGAGTGAATAAAGACAAAGTTGATTACTGGTTTTCAAGTAATAGGGGATTATGGTAGTAAGAATGATTGTTAATGGATTCAGGATTTCTTTTTGGGATGATAGAGACGTTCCAAAATTAGACGTTTTTTGGAATTAGATATTTTAATTGTTGTACAACTTTGTGAACATACTAGAAATACTATACTATACTGTATCATACCCATTAATGTGGTGCATTTTATAGCATATGACATATCTCAATTTAAAAAAGTTATATTCAAGGGCTGGCAGGGGGCAAAGTGGCTAAGGGCACTGGACTCCCAAATATCCAACTGCAGTTTGAGTCTTGGACCTGGCGGCTTGCTTTCTCATTTTCCCACTCTCTCTCTCTTTCTCTTACTCTCTCACTCTTCTATCTCTGGTCAAATTAAAATAAACAAGTAAATAAATAAAGTTAAATAAAATAATTCTTAAAAAAGTTATATTCAAAGTTATAGAGCAGAATAAAGAGCATCTATAACATATTCATGATCTCTGGATGCAATCCAAAATAACTAGGCATACCAGTAAATCAGAAAAAATAATCCATACTCAGATGACAGTCAGTGGTTACTGAAATTAAGACACCAGATGGTGAATTACCAAAAAGAATTTTAAAACTGCAGTTGTAACTATGTTTAAGAGCATAAAGGAAAAAATGCCTATAATAAATTAACACATAAGAAATTTCAACAGAAAAAAATTTTTAAAAAGACTCCAAACACTATAAAAGAGAAATATAAGGAAATATAGACTGGACACATAAACTGTGATAAAAATTTACTGAATGGGTTTAATAGCAGATTGAGGTGACAGAAGAGTCATTAGACTTGAAGATAGATCAATAGAAAATACCTGATCTTAAGTAACAAATGGGGAAAAAAAAATATTGCCTCAGGGACTTATAGGACCATATTAAATGTTCTAACATGAATTTAATGTCCAAAAAGGAAAGTTAAATAGGGAATGGGGCAGAAAAATTATCTGATTAAATAATGTTCCAAACTTCCCCAAATTTGGTGAAAGGTATAAATTTATAGGTTTCACAGCTAAGCACACTTCAGCCAGGATAAATACACAAAAATTGATACTGAAGTATGCTTTCTGCCAGAAATCTAGCTAAACAAATATAACTTAGAAACCATTCAGAGAGACTAGTAGCCTAAATTCAGCCATATAAATAATTTACATTAAGTGTAAATGGACCAAATAGTCAAAAGGCAGAGATTTTTCACAGTGGGTAAAAAAAGCAACATTTAATGATATGCTACCTAAAAAAGGTACACTTAAAATTCAAAGACACAGATGAAGGCTTATTATATCGTGCTTTCAAAAAGACATGCTTTGTAAACAAACAGTAAGCATAAGAATACCAATGTGTTTATATTAATATCAGATAAAGTAGACTTCAAAACAAAATGATAAAGAACAAAACTTCATGATTCAAGGGTGAATTTATCAATGTATATACATCTCATACAATTTCAATATACCTGTACTAGATGCATACATATAGTAAAAATGAAAAATGAAATAATATTCATGGTTGGAATATTCTTTAGCAATTGATAGATTTGTAAAAATCAGTAAATATATAGAATATCTGACAGATAATAACCACCTTGACTCAATTGAAATTTGTAGAACATTACATCCAACAATGGCAGAATATTTTTCCTTTTCAGGTGCACTTTGTTTATTCACTGAATAGACCACACATTGAGTTATAAAGTAAATCTAAGTAAATGTAAAAGAACTAGAAACATACAGTGTCTTCTCAGACCTCAGTGCAATCATATTGCCAATAAATAACAAGATATCTGAAAATAAACTAAATATGTAAAAAATTAAACAATACAGTTATGAGTAATCCATGAGTCAAAGAAAAAATAGAAATCATCTTGAACTGCATGAAAATGTAAACACTATATACCAAAATTTTGGCGATGTAGCTAACACACTGCTGAGAGGGAATTTTATATAATTTTAAATACTTATATGAGGGGACCAGCAATTGACATAAGGGCTATGTTGCTGGACTCCCATGTAGCTGACCATGGTTCAAGTCCTGGACCCAGTGGCTAAAACTCATGCCAGGCGTGTGTGTGTGTGTGTGTATGCCCAAGATCCCAAGAGGAGAATGGAGGAGAAGGGATTGCAGCGTGGCCATCACCCCGGGGAGTGATTTCTCACTTTCTGTCTCTCTTTGTCTTTCTGGTGAGCACATGTGTCCTATAGCAAAAAAATCTCCAAAATACATACATACATACTTATATTTGGAAGGAGGAAAAGAAAAATCAATTTTCTATATTTTTATCTTAATACGATAGAAAAAGAAGAGTAGAGTACACCCAATGAAAGTGAAAGCAATGAAAGTATAATGTATTAACTACATTTACTTATTTTCTGTATTCTTATTGTTCTTCATCTGGGGTCTTGCTGACCTGAGAGACTGTCCCTCCTGAGGTTAGCAATTCCTAGAGATAATAAACAACTAGCTTTTGAGCACATCCTTTTAATGCAAACTATGCAATCCTGTATACTTCACCCATGCCTCTTTATATTGTCTTCCACTTCTCATCTGGGACACTCTGCAACCATCCTAATTACTATAGGGCCAGGTACCAGACAATTAGGAACCATCTCTAGAGTTCAGAGCCTGCCAAAACTATTCAATCCTAAACTTGCTTAACTTGTTTATATTGTTATTTCCATTATTTCCTGAAAGAAGAATAAAGTCTCGTACCCACAGTTTTCTCTGCCTTCTTTGTCACCTCTGTACTTCCTTGTGAAGAAGTATTATGCCTCTCAATTCCAGGAGACTATAAGAATAACAGACTTCTTCCTCATGCATTATTTTCATGTGTATATGTCTTATCATACCTGAGCAAAACAAACCCCAGGTACTAAAACACAATAAAGAAAATTTAAAAGTCAACAGTTGGCTCTTTCAAAAGTTAAATAAAGTTGATAAATGTCTAGTTACAACATTTTTTTAAAGAAGAGATTGAGCACCAGTGTCAGGAATTAAAGAGGGGCTATTACTACAGATTCTACAGGCATTAAAAAGATAATGAAAGAATAATATTTTTATGCCAATAAATTTGATAAAGTAGATGCCATAGAAAAATCCCTTGAAAACCAGTTTACTGTAACTGACAGGATGAAATAAAACAAACTACACAAACATATATTTATTTAATTAGAGATAATTTAGACTTACAGAAAAGTTGCAAAATTAACAGAGGGCTGGATCCCTTATATCTTTTATTCAGGTTTCCTCTTTTAGTTGTCATTTATTCAAAATTTTGATTTGGTCTTAGGCAGCTTATTGAAGCATTTTAAGTCTCAGTTACCCAGTCTGTAAAATGGGAATAATAATGGGACCCATCTCACTGGATTGTTATGAAGACAAACGAGAACACTTGTGAAGTGTTTAGAGAGGAACTGGCTTACAGTAAGCAGTCAAGAAATGTTAAGTTCTGCAGGAAGACATCAGAGTCAGCATGAGCCATGTCCCTTTAACTGAGTACCTACTTTATGCCAAAACATTATGTTAGGCACTATATTGCTTTGAAATCTCAGAATAACACTTTGATACATGTTTGTTGTTGTTGTTTTTGTTTGTTTGTTTAAATTTTTGCCATAAGGTACATGCACTTGCTGGAGAGAGACAGAAAGAGACAGAGAGTAGGAAATTGAAAAATCACCCCCTGGAGGGATGACCACAGTGCAGTCTCTTCTCCATTCTCCTCTCAGGAGTTTGGGCACATTTGTACACGTGCCTGATGTGTTTTTCAAGCTGAGGGTACAGAACTCATGGAGCCACAGTCATGTGGAATTCAGCACCTTAATTACCACACTACCTGCTGGCCAGATAAACACTTTTATTTCCATTATTTAAATGATGAAACTGAGGCCAGCAAAGATTAAGAGTTGTGAGGGCACACTAGCAGCATGTAGAGTGAAATTTAACCCAAGATTTAACCCTTCTTCAAGGGCTGTGTGTTCTCAAGTTCATCTAACCACTCTGCCCCTTCCAGAAACACTTAGATTTCGATTTGGAATGGTATCCATGGATTTTTCAATGTTTTCCTCTTTTTGGCAGATGTTAACTGGTGTTGTTAGGTCTTTAAAGAAATCTGTTTTTTTCTACATGTTTTCATCTTATAAATTTGGAAACAGCTTTCAGGGGGTGGAGTTTCTTCTAGCTGTCCTGATTTCATCCATAAGCGGACAGCTTCTTCAGTGTTCAACACAGGGCTGCACGGTTTTGTTGGCTTAGCTCTCCATGTAATGTGAAAGCGTGATGTGGTGCCTGGCACAGGGCCAGGCCCTGAGCTGGCACTTGATAAATATTTGTGGAATGAATGAACTGGATGAAGTCACTGAACTCCTGCTAGACCGTTCCCCCTTACTTTTGCCCTGTTATCCTGCATCAGCCTAACACGCTAGGCTTTTTTCTTGGTCCCCATTGTAGGTGCTTCATGGAGGCTGATGATATTTACGTATTTTTTTAATCTTTAAGATTATTTATTTCATTCTATTTATTCATTCATTTTTTTTTTTTTTTAATTTGACCAGAGAGAGAGCAAAAGAGGGAAAGTGAGAAAGCAAGCCACCAGGTCCAGGACTTGAACCATGGTCCGCCATGTGGAAGTGTCCAGTGCCATAACCACCAAACCACCTGCTGGTCCCCATTTATATATTTCTATTTATTTCTCTCTGGTTTTTTTTTTTTTTTTTTTTTTTTTTTGCCGTAGGACACATGTACTTGCCAGAGAGAGACAGAGAGAGAGAGAAAGTGATAAATCACCCTCCAGAGGTGATGGCCATACTGCATACCCTTCTGTTCCAGTCTCCTCTCGGGATTTTAGGCATGTGAGCACACGTACACAGCATGTTTTTCAAGCCACTGGGTCTGGGACTTGAACTGCACACCACAGGCAGATGTAGGGGGAAGCAGGGAAAGGGAAGAAAGCAGTTATGAATGAGCCGACAGCAAGACTCAGCCATAGGTGGAATCAATGAGAAGCCCATAACCCCGAAAAGGTAAGCAACATGGTATGAGTCACACAAGTGATGCAGAGGACCCCCACAGGACCGCGCTGGAATCACTGGGACAAGACATTGCTTCTGGGTGGGGTCTTTTTTATCATTATTTTGGAAATGGTTTTACTACGCTGCCCAGGCTGTCCTTGAACTCACAGTCGTCCTGCCTCAGCCTCTCCCTAGTTGTTCGATTGTTAAACATAGATTCCTAAACAACTCTTCTTCTCTGACTTTGCAGTCCCACCTTACACAGAGTGTGAGTCTGTCAAAGCACTGATCCCAAGAGATGGCAACTGATCCTGCCAAAACTCTTTAAGAAAATTTGCCATAGGTGTATGCACTCACTGGAGAGAGACAGAGGGAAAGGGAGGAAGCGCCTCCCAGGGTTGGATGGTCATTCTGCAATCCCCTCCCTCCTATTCTCTTCTCAGAACTGGTGTGCTTTTCAATCCTGGATTTGAACTGCAGAGTTGGCCATGTGGGATCCAGCTGCCTTAACCACCATGCCACCAGCTGGCCCTGCCAAAAACTTTATAAGAGTTTCTTTAGATGTGTTGATCCTCACCAAACCAACCCCCTGACACTCCAGAATATTCTCTTGCAAGCTAAATAGAGAGGAAACAGAAGGAACAAAATAGCTGATAGGCCCACTTCATTCAGTCAAGATGAACTTTAGAGTCCCGAATGTACAGTGCCAGCTTATCTTCACTGTCTGCTCTTAGATAGCCTAGCAGGTTCTGGGCTGCAGGGGGTGGGCCTCCATTCCTGCAGACCCAAGGCTGGGGCAGTCGGACCTCAGGAGGTTAATTCAGACCAGATGCCAGAGCACTAAACTGAAGGCTGCCACAGGGCAAGGGTGACACATGGAAATTAGTAAATGGGGGGAAATCTATGTTGAATCTTACAAAATCTTACAAATAGAAAAGAAAGAAGAAAAAAAAAGGCAAAGCCACTGTTCAGAAAAATTCCTGAACTCCTATGATCATGTACTTAACGTAAGTAATGTAGAATCTATAAAAGTGAAAAGTGGGATGAAGTCAAAGGTACTCTGTCCTGGAAATAGCACCGTTCTGGGAGGGGACCTTGAAACCCGAGCTTGCATACCTTGGGCAAGTCACTCATCCATGCTTCACTTCAGTTTCTTCATCTGTGAAATCAAGTCTTTTCCAGCTTTATGACTCCACAGAACAGGCAGGAGACGTGAAAGAAGGCGTGCTTACATCTGCCCAAGCCCTGGCCCCCATGTGCAGCCAGAACAGGGCTAAGAGTGTGCTTGGCCTTCCTGAGAGGTCGCCGTGTAAACACCAAGTGGGACAAAGCACAAAATAAACACACCACACTGGCCAGAAGAAACCTTTCATTAAACAGGAGAGTACGGTGGTGAGTTGGTGGGTGGGGCAGAGAACGACCGAGATTTTGGCAGAGATAGCAAACACATGAGAGATTGAGGCAGAAAACCACAATCTCCGCAGGCTGTCCTGGGTTGGGCTGGCCACTGCTGTCCCGCCCTCTCCACCTGGACAGGGAGAAGCAGTGTTCTCACCTGGCCTCTCTTCAAAACGTTCAACCAGGAATGCAAAGTAAGATGCTCAGGCCCTGCTCTATTTCCTCCGCCAGGAATGTGGAGGGAGAAGCACAGTAGGGTTTCCTGGGTAATGCAGGCCTAGGTGGGCTGCTCGCACCATGTCCCATGCTTTCCAGGTGACTGGCTATGGTCTAAACGTTGGAGTCTCCCTCACATTCACACGCTGAAACCATAACTGGGGCTGGATAGCAGTGCAGCAGGAAAACAACGCTGAGGCTGGGCCCCATGCAAAGGTTCCTGGTTTGCATCTGGAGGCCTCCCTTAATATGCTGGGTACCTATGTGTCCATGGTCTGGGGCTGGATTGCAGTGTCAAGACTCTGTTAACGGTGCTGTCTCTCACCTGCATGCTTACAGAAGAAATAAAGAATAAATCTAAAAGAGAGAGAGAAAGAGAGAGAGAAGGATGAAGGAAGAAGAAAGGAAGGAAACTCGATCACAAAGGTGATGGTATTAAGAGGTACAGCCTTTGGGAGGTGAACAGGTCATGAGGGCAGAACCCACATGCATGGGGTACTTGTAAGACGGGCCAGAGAGCTGCGTTGCTCTGTCTGCTGGGTGAAGGAGCGCGCGCCGTCTATGAAGCACAACTCTGGGCCTCGCCAGACACCGTATCAGCTGCCTCCCTGATCTTGGACTCGCAGCGACCAGAACAGTGAGAATTGACTTTTCGTTGTTTATAAGGCGCCCTGTTTTTAGTATTCTGTTACAGCAGCTCAGTGAACTAAGACAGAACCTCAGCTCTCCTCTCTGGCTTCCAAAGGAAGTGTATACACTTGGGCCAGTCCTCTGAGCTCCAGTCTATGAGCGCTGAGCGGAGTCTGCTAAGTGAGATATGGAAAAGGGAAAATGGATTTGCGACTCGACCAGACTTGGCGTCTGCAGTGCTGCTTTCAGAAAACCTTCTTCCAGTGAAAACGGAACTCACGTTTTCCAGGAGCTCCATTCTGAGGCTGGTTTACCCCCAGTTCCCGAGTGCAGGCGCCTCCAGCCCGCTGCGCCCGCCCTTCGCAGCGGCGGTTCGTAACGCCACTCCAGAGCGTCCGGCGTGCGACAAACTGGCCTCTAATTTAAACGGAGGACTGTGGGTTCTTGTATCCCAGCAGTATTATTTGAAAGGACCCGAGTCTAATCGGATGGAGAAATGGTCTATGAAGCCCATGTCCTGGCGGAGCCGGTCCTGTTCTCGGAGTGTCTCGGGCGAAGGCTTTGAAGTCGGACAGACCTGGGTTTGGCTCTCCCATCCTCCGCGGTCACTGGGATGGTCGTGAGTCTCGGTCTCCTAGGCTGGAACATGAAGACGGCCAGGAGCGGACCGGCCCAGGGTGGGCGCTCAGTCGAGCCGCACGTGAACCGGGCACTGCCCGCCCTTCCCCGCGAGGGATGCCCGCGCTCGTCCTCGGCTTCGCGCCCGGCCTCCTCGGGGAGCCGCGCGGGTTGGGCGCGCTCCCAGGCGCATTCCTGGCCGGGCAGCCCCTCCTCCCTCGGCCTTGGCCAAGGGGCTGGCGCCTCCCCGCCTCGCCGGGACTGTCTCGTGCGGGCGGCTGCGGACGCTGGTGGCCGCGGGTCCTCCAGGATCCGGCGCGCGGCGCACCTGGGCCCCGAGACTGCGCCGGCGGAGCCGATCCCCGCGCCGGTGTTGCTCTCGGCCGCCTGCCGCCTCCCTCCGTGCCGGAGCCGCTCCCCCGCCGCGCGGCGCCCGGCACCCTGCGAGGGCGGCTGCCGCAGCGCCGGGACCAACGCGGAGAGAAGGCAAACTTATTTCCCCTTCCCAGCCGCTAGGTTCCGATTGGCAAGATGGTGCCCACCGTCCCCCGCGCGCTCTTCCTTCTGCTGCTCCTCTTCGCCTGCCCCGAGTCGCGGGCTTCCCAGGTCAGTGTCCCTGGCGTCCCTCCCCTGTCCCGCCCGCAGGAGTGGCAACGCCGAGGCCGGAGGACCCGAGGTTGTCACATTTGACCTGGATGCTTGGGTCCGGGGCTTGCAGCGATTCTTGGGTTCCGTTTTCCGAGAGAGGCGCGGGGTCCCCGTCTGTCATCGCAGATGCGCCGCGGGCTGGGCGTCTGGGAGGACCCGGGCTGGGCTAGCGGAGCAGTGTGTGCGAAGGCGTCGCTCCTCGGGGACACAGGGCTCCGCGTGAGAATCGCTGGGAAGAGGAAGATTCCTTCGGGATTTATGAGACGTGGGTCTTTCCTGGATCTCAGAGACAGCTCTGGGCCACCCAATTAGGTGAGAGGATGCTCTCGCCTGCAACCTCCAACACTGACATTCTGGCCTAAATGCTCCCACCCCCGCCGCCGTCCGTAAACACTCACAGGACTCGCTTGGCTGCTCGAAGCGTTTCCAAGGCAGAGGTGGCTGGGGAAGCTGTTTCGAGCCTGCCAGGCCGTAGACTACACTTTCTCTTGCACACATGTAGGAAGCTTCGTCTTGAGGTTTTCTCTCCTGTCGTTTGTTTGAGTCCCACTGCATTTAGTTATTTGAGCAGATGCACTTTTACATTCAGCATTAGGAACTTTTAAAAACTGAGATAAGAATGCAGATAAAAATGCATCTTCAGAAGATGGAACTGGAATTATCAAGTTCAGAGTCAACATCCACCAGAGACTCCTTCCCTCTGCAAGGGGCCTGGTGTGGGAAACCGCCAACCAGCTACCGGGCAATGCCAGCAACAGCCACAGCAGCCCGTGGAGGAAAGCCTGCACATGCCTCCTGCCGGCCTGGTGTGTATCAGGCTCTTGGCTAGGCATCTTCCAGGCACTTAATTCTCAGAGCAAAGCGGGGACTGCTGTCAACCCCCATTTTGCAGATGAGAGAATTGAGGAGGCCCAGGGAGGTTGTGGCTTATTCAAGGTCACATAGCCAGGAAGGAGTTGGGTAAATTCAACCTCTCTTACTGGGCTCCAAGCCTTTCTCCATGCCTGCAGACACTTGTCCATAATTCCTGCCCTAGGACTAAATTCCTGGGCCAGGTAGGCCTGCCCATGGCTACCTAAGGTACAGGAAGGGATTCCAGGAAGGGAGGACTAGGTTCAGACCGTACGATGATGTCGGTGCAGCCTAGGGCCACCCAAGAAAGCAGTGGGATTTTGTACCAACCTCACAGATTGCGAAACCAAACCAGACCTCAGCCCCAGAGCCCAACATCCTGCACAGGCAGGAGCATCCCCCAGCTGGCCCCGGTTTAGACTGCCAAGGGGCGAGGTGGACAGGATGTGCAATGAGACCGTCATTAGCCCAGCCATGCAGCGCCTGTCCTCAGCTTCTCAGAACCTCTGGAACAGGGCAAACACCCGCTTCCTAAAGCAACCCAGGGAACGGCACGGTGGAGGTCCTCACATATTTGCAGCTGCTGCGGGGGCAAAGGTACGCTCGCTCAGGCTCTGTCCTGGGAGATCTGGGTCCAGTCCCTGTTTCTTCAAATCCTTTATCCTCTAAACCTTGCTTTCTTTACCTCCTAAAGTACCTGCCATGTGTGCTTTGTGAGGGGAAAGGGAGCAAAAGAGGTTGCCCATAGATATTCATTTATTTAAATTTTAAAGTTATTTTATTCACAATCAAAAGTACACGTATAGGGACCAGCAGTTAGCGTAATGGCTATGTCGCTGGACTCCCACGTAGTCGACTGCGGTTCGAGTCCCGGACCCGGTGGCTTAAACTCACGCCAGGTGTGTGTGCGTATGTGCCCAAGATCCCGAGAGGAGAATGGAGGAGAAGGGATTGCGGCGTGGCCATCCCCCCTAGGGGGTGATTTCCTGCTTTCTGTCTCTCTGTCTGGCGAGCGCACGCGCCCTATAGCAAAAACCTCTCCAAAAAAAAAAAAAAAAAGTACACGTATACACTAGAGAGAGAGAGAGAGAGAGGGAGGGGGAGAGAGAGAGAGAGTACCTCCACAGGGTCCTCACGCTGCAATGCTCTTTGCCCAAACTTCTAGCTCAGTAGGATCCTGAGCATGCGAGGATGTGCCTGGCATGTTTTCAGAGTGACCTGGAAACCCAAACCCATAGTTGGCCATATGGCTTCCAGCACTGTAGTTCACTTTGCTACCACTGCACAACCAGGCTGGCCCATAATGTTCATTTAAAAATTCTAGTGAAACCTCTTTCACCCAAAGTCCTGTGTGGTTAGTGATCTCTGCCTCCTCACCCCAGTCCTAGTCCTGGCTGACCTTGGGGTGAATCATTAAGAAAGTTTTGGGCCTCCATGCCTATCAGGATAAACCACACCTGGATCCTTCTATCTTTTGGGCTTTTGGGTGTCTCCCTCCCATAGGCCTTCTAGACTCCTCTCTAAGCAGGTCACCTCCCTGCCTCTGTGTTTTCTATTCAGATCTCCCAAAAGGCTCTGGTAGCTCTCATCACCATTGTAATGACATATCTCAGTAGGTTTCAGGCATATCGTCTCTTTCCCACTCCAAGGGTAGGGACTTGCACATAGTAGGAGACCAAAGGAATGGGTGGAGCTGGGGCTGGTCTGAGCAGAGTCCACAATGGTCAGCCTCTGGGCAGACCTGGGCTGTACGTCAGAGCACCCAGGAGCTTCTAGGATCTCATCAAGATTCTGATTCAGTTGGCTGAATCTCAGGCAGTAGTATTTGAAATCTTTCTTCTAATAATTCTAATGGGATGGGCGTCTGAGGTCCTGGGGAACCCTGGCTTTCGAAGTTAAAATTTGTGGACTTAGGGGAGGGCTGAGGGCAGGGAATTCATGGTGGACACGGGACTGGACTCACAAGGACCTGGGGGGACTTGGCCTACCCCAAGTTTACCTGCTGTGTGAGTCCCAAGGCTCTGGAACCAGCAGTGAGACCCACTGGCTGATGGGGAGTCAGTAGGTGCTAGGAGCATGCGCTCCACAAGATGGGGCGGTCAGGTAAGAGGCACCAGGAAGGGGCTTCCCAGGCAACGCCAGTAACACAGCAGCCCCAAGGACCTCTAGAGAGGCAGCGGAACACCTTGTGGGACAGCCCGCAACCCGGTCTGTTGTAACCCTTCTCTGTTTGCTGGTAAATGTGCTCACTTTGTTGTATTAGGTGACAGCGCAAGGTGACATGGTGGGTGTTGGTGTGTGTGTGCACACATGTCTTTGTGTGTTGGTGTGTGTGTGTGTGAATGCATGATTGTGTGGTGGGTGTACATGTGGGCACTTACCTGTGGTGTTGTGTATGATTGTGGTGACAGTGCCCGTGGTTGTATTCCATGTGTCTGTGTCTGTGTGTGTGACATCGGGTAGTTTCTAGTCTACTTTCTGCAGGAACTGGAGACAGCCTCACCTCTCCTGCCTTTCTCCATGACTTTACACGGTGTCTTTTGTCAGCACTCTCTCCCAGGTCACATGTAGGTATTTTTGTGACTAGCTAATGAAAAGCAGGTGGTTGTGGGGAAGGAAGAGAGGTTGAGCAGTGTGGGAATCCCACCAGGGGTTCTCAATACTGCCCACTCTGTGGCCTTCCCATTGTAAGAGAATCAACCTTGCAAGGAGACGAGAACAAACATTTAACTACCCGTCACACCTTTCTCCCTTCCACCACAGTGGTTCTTACTTTTTGAGTACAAGGGAGACAGAGAGACAAAGAGAGACAGTACCCCAACAGAGTCTGCATGCCATGATCCACCCCCAGCCTCAGCCAGCCCCAGATCACGGACACAGGCATGCTCAGTGTACTCAGGGGCATCTTCTGACATGAACCTAGAACCTTCCCATGTGGGCCAGCCTCATGGAGTGTTTTGTTTTACTATTTACCATCACCCTAGCCCCTAGATCTGCCTTTTTTAGTCATCTCCTCCCATTTGATACAGTGCTTTTTATAGTTAAGTAAAAACAAATTCGTTTGGTGTAGATTTCCATAATTTTAGGCATGGAACTAACTATATTCTTTATGTGGCAGCCACCACCACAATCAGGATATAAACAGTAATTTTGTTTTTTCCACAATGTCATATAAATTGAATAAAAAGTACATAGCCTTTGGAATTTGGCTCCTTCTTTTAAAAAAAAATTGTGAGTGGGTGCATGCACTCACGAGAGAGAGAAAGAGAAAGGGAGACAGAGAGGAGAGAGGAGAGAGGGAGAGAGGGAGAGAGGGAGAGAGAGAGAGAGAGAGAGAGAGAGAGAGAGAGAGAGAGAAAGCACTCCCTGGCTAGGGCATGGCCATGCTGCAATCCCTTCTCCATTTCTCCCTCTTTTTGAGATTTTAGGCATGCACACACAAGTGCCCAGTGTGTTTTTCAAGTCATTATGGCCAGAACTCAAACCATGGACTTGGCCATGTGGGATTCAGCTGTCCTAACCACCCATCAGCCATCTGGCCCATCTATTTTTTTTTGATTGCCAGATGGCACATGTGCTTGTGAGAGAAGTGTGGGGGGAGAGAAAGCACCCTCAGCAGAGTGTGGTGGTCACACCACAATCCCTTCTCCTCCATTTCTCCATCCTGTTGGGATTTTGGACATACGTGAACACATGCCTGTTGTGTGTTTCAAGCTACTGAGGCCAGGATTTGAACTGTGGGCAACCACGTGGGGTCTGGTTTTCGGTACACAGCACTTAACCACCATACCACAGGGTTGGCCCTTCCTGATATATATATTTTTCAACATAGCTTTAGGAAAATGACTTTTAACCCATTAGTGCTAGGTTTGTTAAATAACTTTTACCCTGTTTCTATACTGAACCTTTATGTCAGGCAGCTATAGCCCCATTATCCCCATGTCATAGGTGGAGAGCTGATGTGCCACAGAAGTGGCAGCTGAATCCTAATCCTGGGAGCAAGAAAAGAGAGAGAAGCGAGAAGGGGAATGATGACCCCAGGCCCTCTCTCCTTCAGACTGAATGCGAACAATCCTCCCTGCTGACTTCCTAGAGAAAATCAAGGCCTTTTGCAGAGGCAGGATTTGAGGCCTTGGCCTGAGAATGAATGAGATAAGGTGGAAAAATGAAAATCAAAGCATGTTCCTTCCCCATGCATGTGGCCTGGGAGGTCAGTGTGGATTGGCTGGGCCTGCCTAGAGTCCAGGTTGAGGTGGAATTTTGGTCACATCAGAGCTCGGCATGAAAGGATACCATGACTGACCAGGCATGTCTGCTGTGGTCACAGCACCAGGAGTTGGCCAACCCTGCAGGGGAGATTGTTCTACAAATATGTAGAAAGCAACAGAGGCATAATAGTCATCCAGGTCTCCAACGGGGTAGTTAATCAAACAGTTCATTGTTGCCCACAGTGGCCTAGGCACTGGAGACAACACAGATAATTGCTCTGCTTTCAGTTTTAAAAGAACAGCTCTGAACATGGGGTTGGCTGACCAGGCTGGAATTTTGAGCTGGGCTCAGCCTGGCTCTTCTGCCAGTCAGGGTCAGACCCAGCTAAGCTGGTCTGGGTTTGCTCATTCGCCTCTGGTCAGCTGCCAAGTTAGCGGGTCAGTTGGTTGAGGGCGTGTGTCTTGTGTGTGGGCTCTGCTCCATAAGGCCTCTCATCCCCCAGCAGGCTAGTAGAGCTTTGTGCATGGTGGTGCTGGCGGTGAAGGGTCAAGACTGAGCAGAAGGGCACAAAGCTTCCTTGCAACTGGCATATCACTTGCATTGCATTCTGTTGGCCAGAGCAAGCCACACAGCCAGCCCAGATACGAAAGGTGGAAAAACAGACTGCCCTTGATAGGAAGAGCAGCAGCAACTCATTTCAAATCGTGTGGCATTGTGGGGAGAGAAGGATTGCGGCCAGTTTTGCAAATCCTTCATCACTGTGACCCAGAGACTTACTCTCTACAGGCACCTCTGTTTAGACAAATGGATGAAGTCAGGTAGGGCAGGTGACAGGGAGGCCTTTCTGGCATCTTTGGCTTTCTTTAGCCACCTCCACCTCTCCCTAATCCATTCAAGAAAGGGGGCCAAGTCCTCTCAAGGGCATTCTTGGTTGCAGAGAAGAATGGAGACCCTCTTGCTCCCTTTGGGCCATTCCAGGACTCAGGGGGGTCGGGCAGTGTGTGTCAGAGTGTGGAATGAGGCGTGGCCAGCTGAGTAGGAGTTGTGGCCAGCCAGCACAGTGATGTCTTGGGCTGACCTGAGTCTTCAATCAGGAACTGATACCCTCTCAGGGCGGATCACCTGGGAGGATTCTGTTTGACACCAGGCTTGATCCTGTGAAGCTGGACACCATCTGAGCACCAGCCCTCTTCCACATGCCTGTTCAGACCTGTCAGCTGCACAGAGGGACACTGTGTTAACAGAGGCCCGGACCCATGGGGAGATGGTGGGGCTGCCAGCCTTCTGCCAGCCTTCCTGAGGCTTGTGCAGTACTGGGGGACAGGGTCAACAGGGCAGGCTTCTCTGGATGGGGAGAACTCTCTACATCCTTTCAACCCCTGCCATGCTTCTCAGGAACTGCCTAGGACAGGACACACATTTTCATTCAAGAAAAAAGAAGCACCTATAATTCAAAAAGCTCCAAACCTACCTATTTCAGTGAGTAAAATCTGTCGCTCAAGAAAGTGGAAAAATGAATTAAAGTTCATGTTTGTTTTGGTGCAAAATATTTTGAAATCCACGCATAGTTATTTCATAATGCATATTCTCAAAAACAAAATGTGTGCTTCTCTGGCAGTCTGGGCGGCAGAATCTCCTGAGGGGGGATGACCTGAGAACTCATTGACAGTTATTCGCATCAAAGATGGAAAGATGGAGGTGGTGGTGGTGACTGGGAGGGGACCAGAAAGTCCCCAAGCTACCAGAGGCCCTCCCATTGCCATATGGTGGCCACTGCTCTGCTGAGCAGTCAGTTACCTCTGAACCCCAGATGGAAGAAGGAGCCCTTCTCTCTGCTCAAGACCAGCTGAGGCCACGGGGCAAGAGCAGCAGCTGCCCATGGACCCCCTGCCCTTGGAGAGCTGATTTCCAGGCTGATTTGAAGAGAAGGAAAGGACCACAGAGCTCCTAAACAGGAGTCTCTAGTATCAGAAGTGAAAAGATAAGGGGCCAACAAATAATGTAGTGGTTACGTCACTGGACTTCCACAGGGCTGACCACGGTTCAAGTCCTAGGCCCGGTGACTTGAAACTCAAGCTGGGCACTTGTGTGTGCATGCCCAAGATCCCAGGAAGAACGTGGAGGAGAAGAGATTGTGGCATGGTCATCCACCTTGAGGGATGATTTCTCACTATTTCCCCTCTCACTATGTCTATCTCTCTCTTTCTCTCTGGCAAGCGTATGCACCCTAAGGCAACGAATTCTAAAAAAAAAAAATGTGAAAACAGAAAAAAGTTTCCAGACAACTATCAGACTATTTACTTACGCTGTAGTATGAAAACACACAAAGATGGTATAATACTGGGTTGTTGGAAAAGCCATGATGCCTTTTTGCATAGAAAACATAGGAAAATATGTCACGACTTTGCCGACAACCTAATGGTATTTCCTGAACGTGTCAGTACCAGCTCGGGCTCCTGCAGTTTAGGCCTTCTGTCTGACTGCGTGATGAAAGGAATCTAGCTAGCAAGATGGTGTGCTCATTGGCTCTGTGTCCTGAGAGCTGAGCATGCTGTCGGGATAGGGGCTGTTCTGGCAGGGAGGCAGCAGCAGGGCCCGAGGCAATGCTGTTGCTGGTGAACACGTCCAGTGCCTGGCCCATGTGCTGGCTCAGACCCCTCCAGGCTGAGCCATCTGAGGCCAGTTCCTGTCCAATGCGAATCAGTTTTCCCCTCTGAAAAGCTGAGATAATAGACATCCTCATCCCGTGGGGTCTTAGTGAGGAGGGATGAGTGGCATTTAGAGAGCAGGCCCGTAGTCAGTGCTCAGTACTCATTAAGGGGAGGAAGATGAGACCAATGTTGTCCCCACTGTCACATGGCTTACCAAGCAGGATGAGTCAGAAAAGTATCAGTGGGCAGAGAGCTGCAATGGGGTGGCCTGGAGGCTTCTCTGCACTAAGCAGGGAGGTACGGACTCTCTGAGGAGGGGCTTCTTCATGGAAGTGGAGACAGGTGCCTGACCTCCAGTGACCAGAGGGCAGAGGAACCAGCCAGTGCAAAGGCCCCCAGGGTACACACGAGCTGGCTGAGTGTGGAGACAGGGCCTGGTCCTGGCAGGCAGCCAAGGCAAGCAGGAGGGGCGAGGGGAGGCACCTGCCACATGCCCAGCCTCAGTGAGCCTGGGAGTCCTTATTCATGGAGTACCCACCCTGGGTGATGGTGAAGGCTAACCAGACGTGGGGTGTGCTTTCTGAGTTTCCTGTACTCTAGGGAAAAGCTCCCGCTGTTTCAGGGTGGGTGGGCAATGGTGCGACTGAAATCCTCATCTCCTGGACCACAGCCTTCGCATCCGCCCCTCTCCCCAGGTCCTCCCTCCTATACCTGTGCTTCCAGAGGTGAGGTCAGAGGCCAGGCCACGTCACTTCCTGGCTCACACCCCAGCAAGCAGTTCCCGGCCCACGAGAACAGAGGGACGCACCTCACGATGAGCTGGCGAAATGTATTGGTTTCCTATTGGTGCCTCCTTTGAATCTTCATGATTTCCTAACTGTTCTCTCTCCTCCTATCTCTTTTTTATTTTTTTTTGAGAGTTTTTTTGCTATAGGGCATGTGTGCTCGCCAGAAAGACAGAGAGAGACAGAAAGTGAGAAATCACCCCCCAGGGGAGATGGCCACGCTGCAATCCCTTCTCCTCCATTCTCCTCTCGGAATCTTGGGCACACACGCACATGCGCCCAGCGTGAGTTTAAGCCACCAGGTCCGGTACTTGAACTGCAGTTGACTACATGGGAGTCCAGCGACGTAGCCATTACGCTAACTGCTGGTCTTTCTCTCCTCCTATCTTCATACCGGGTTAAGGCCCGAAAGGAAATCAGCAAAGCATGCTCCCATGTCTGCGGCTGGGAGATCCTCAAGTTGGGAAGAGGAGCGAGGGAAGGCTCGTGTTCCAGACCGCTGTGCTCCTGCGGTAGCTGGACGGTGCCACAGCAGTAAAATGTGACCCTCTGGGAGGTGATCTCACCTGCGAAAGTTCCCGGTTCAAGTCCAGAGGCCCCTGTGAATATACTGGGCATGTGCTTGCCCATGGTTCAGAGCTAGGTGAGGTGGGGTTGGACTGCAGCACCAAGACACTGTTGGGGCTCTCTCTTTTTATAGTTCTCACTCAGGGGAGAAATAAATTAATTAAATTAAAAAAAAAAAAAAAAGACTGCAGCTGCTGCTAGTTGCCACACGGGTGGAAACTGACCTCCTTTTTTGGCTTGGGCACTGGGGGTATCAGATATTCGTGGGATATCTGATATTCTAGCGCCGGGGCTGTCAGAGGCACAGCCAAGCCTGCAGATGAATGTGACATGTGGCCCGAGCTTAGCTAGGCAGCATGCAGGTGACAGGGTGAGTCTGGGAAGGGACAGCAATAGGAGAGTGTCCTGGCTCATGCCATTCCTTCACTCATTCATTCGTTTGTTCAAATGAACACTGCTGTGTCCTCAGATTCCATACTCAGGGACGAGGATTCCAAGTTGTCTAAAATTTGTTTTCTGTCCTCAAGAATGCAAAGGGGCCGGAGACAAGATGGCTGTGTGTATGTGCGTGGGTGGGGGTGACTGATGGTGGACACTGAGGCTGGAGTGAGACTCCTGTAAAATGAGGGGGGTCAGGAGAAGAGTGGACAGGACTCACAGAGGTTCTCCAGAACCTCTCTCAAGTGGGTCCCCCATCCTGTCATATCAGGTTCTGGAGAAGGCACCTGGGGCCCCAGTCCTGGCGCTGTCACATGACTAAGAGGCTCACTTCCCTTCCTCACCCATCAAGTGGGTGTAACTGCACTCGTGTCCTGGGGCTGTCCTGGACCCTGGAGTCACTGCCCGAAGTGCAATACAGTGCTGGCTCTTGGCTCCCATTGCTGTTGTCATCTCTCCGGTGACATTTGTAAAACACACAAGAAGGGGACTGAGTTGTGAACATACAATGACGGACAACCAGCATGATCAAAATTCAAAACGCCCTGAACTCCCCAGGGTCTCAGAGCCCCCAGAGGAAGGCCCCAGCAGGAAGACTGTGAAGGTTAATTTGTGTCAGCTCATCAGCCATGGGTCTGGATACTGGGCCAGACACTAGCCTAGAGGTTGCTGGGAAAGTCGTGCTCAGATGGGAGCAGTTTTGAACCAGTAGCCTCTGAGTAAAGCAGACTACTCTTCATCATGTGCATCGACCTTTTCCCAAAGACCGAGATCCCCCAGAAAGAAGGAATTCAGCCTCCAGACTGGCCTCGGACTCGACCTGCAACATCACGCCTTCCCTGGGTCCCCAGCCTGCCGGCCTGCCCACAGGATGTCAGCCTGCCAGCCCCCACCATTGTGGAGCCAACTTTTTAATCTCTCTCTCGTCTCTCTCCTTTTGCTTCTGTTTCTCTGGGGAACCCTGACTAATACCTCGTTGTCTTGGGCAACCGCCCAAGTGAAGGTCTCTCACTTCCCCCAGAAACAGTCCCTTTCTGTCCTCTTCTATGTGGATGCAGAGCAGAGGTCGCTGGGGTGTAACTCCACAGTGGAAGAGTTATAACCCGCCTGTGGCTTGCTCTAAAGTAAAAATAAGTTACGGAGACGGCTTGGATGCGACATGACTCAGACGCCGAGGGCTCGGAGCCTTGGCTAGCAGGCACACATTTGGCAAGTGTGCGCCTCCTTCCAGAGACCTAACGGCATCAAAACATCTGTGTTCCCGTTAGCAAAGTGCTGACGGCACACATAGCTGTGGCTTAGGAGAAACCAGCGTGAGAGTCGGCCCCTCCAAGTCGGAGGGGTCATCCGTGGCCGCCCAAGGTCTCAGCTCTACTGTCACCGAGGTGGCGCTCAGATGTTGTCATCGTGCCAAGACGGTCACTGTGAGGAAGACCACTGAACCAGGTCCTAGGAGAACAAAAGCCTCAAGGCCACCTCCCGTCACTCACACACCGCCCTGTGCCCTTCAGTGCCCTAGAGCAGGCGCTGGGTCTTGAACTTCATTTGTAAAATGAGCCCAAACAATGAGGAAGCCTGGATGAGAAGGGGGCAGGCCTACCAGGTTCTCACAGGATGGGGTGGGCTGGGGCAAGGACCAGCCTTGTCTAAGGGTCCAGCAGAAGGGGCCTGGGGGTATCAAAGGACCCTGCAGGGCTGCCTCTCCCGGGGTGCTGAGAGGAGTGTGGGTAGCTCTGAGGCATCCCCGGTAGATCCCCGAAGTGCATGTATGAGAATGGGCTGGGGGGAGATGGACAAGACTCTCCCTGAGGAGGACAGGGTGGATCAGTATTCTGCAGGCCTTGTTCCAAGGGCTCTAGGGCAATCCCCACCCCAGTTCTCCACACGGTCTGTGCTGCCCCTATGCCGGCTCCACCCCAGCTTAGGGACGGCAGGTCGGGGTGACATCGGCGGTTCTTCCCTAGCTGGCCCACGTCTCTGCTCGTACTCCCACGGGGATGGAGCTGGAGGTGGGTCGGCCCCTTTAAAGAGTTTCATACCAGGAGCAGTACATCTTGATCTTTTTCTCCTCAAACATGGAAGAGCTTCACTGAATGTCTTCTCTTGGTTTCAATTCAAGGAAGTTATTAACACAAAGAAGTGGAAACTTTCTCATTGTTTCTCATCAGTGGCATAAGCTGGGGATAGAGCCAGATTTGAGAGCAGAGAAACTTACACCATCTGAGGGGATCTCTGTAAGAAAAAGATTAAGAATGAATGTCCCTTGAGGGACCTGGAGGAGGCCTACGAAAGTGAGGGCCTTGACATAGCAGTGTCCTCAGCTTGGAGGTGACAGCTTCTGGGAGACACATGACCCTCCCTTCATAAGCAAGAATCCTCCCTCTCCAGCCCTACCTGCAGGTGGCTTCACCCAATCTCGGTGAGCTTCCCTACCAAGTCAGCTCTGGAAGGGCCTGTAGAGCCTGCGTTTGCTTTAAAAAAAAATTTTTTTTTTTTAATAGAGGTTCTTTTTTCCCTTACGGCTTGTGAGTTTGCCAGAGAAAGGGTGAAACAGACATAGAGAGACAGAAAGCAAGAAATCACCCCCCGGGGCAATGGCCAGGCCCCAATCCCTTCTCTTCCATTCTCCTCCTGGGATCTTGCACATGCATGCACACGTGCCTGGTGTGATTTTCAAGCCACCAAGTCCAAAATTTGAACCACCGTTGGCCATGTGGGAGTCCAGCGACGTAACCACTACACCATCTGCTGGTCTGCCTGTGTTGCTTTTTACAGCTGGAGGCTGGGACCCTGAGAGGGAAGGGACTGCCCGAAGCCAGCCTGTGCTGAGATGCATGTGGACAGTGCCTGAGTCCGCCCGCTTCCTGACCCATGTCCCCTTGCAGCTCTCCTTGGCTGACCCCATAAGAGCTGCATTTGCAAAGAAGGAAACGGTTTGTTCCTGTGCCAGGACTCCTCTTGGCTCAGAGCAGGGGTGGTGGGGGGTATGAGAGGGGAGAGGGCAACTAGGGGTGAGGCGAGGCGTCCCCTCCTCAGACTGAGAAGAGCACACTGAGGAACAGAAATGAACTTGGGACCAGGGCTGGATGGGTTTCTCCACTCCACTGATGTGAAAACAGTGCCACATCCAGGGTGGAGGGGTGTCCTAGGGCCAGCGTACACAAGGTGACACTCATGCGTGTGCACACGTGTGCCTAACCCGAGAGCTAAAGCGGAACACAAATTGACAGTGGTTGTCTCTGCTCCCCGGACTTACCCTTTGCTTCGACGTGTTTTTCAGTACTTTAAATGACTTTGCAGGGAGTTTGCTTTATTTGTATGATCAAGCAAAATGGTAAAGTTTTCTCCTTTTATGAAAGGGAAATATTTGAGCTCTCAGTTCCCCTCCCATGTCCCCGTGTGTCCCCATAAAGTAGATCTCTTGGGGGCCTGATGCGGGCTGTGAGAATTGCAGCCCCATCCCCGGGTTCTGCAGGTGTCTGTGCTGACTCCCTGCCAGGGCCTGAGCATGGCGCCCCAGGGCTCTGTTTCTAGTGCTCTGGGATCAGAGCAGCTTCAGCACAGACCCTTGACCCTCATGTCGGAGGCACTGGTTCTCAGTGCTGTCCCAACACTCAGCCCTGACTGGCTCCCCAGGAGCTCTAAGAGGCTTCTCAGCAGCACTTCATTTTCTCAGAATCACCCAGAGAGGCTGGGCATGGGCATGGGCAGAGCCTCAGACCTTCCCTCAGCAAGTCGGCCTGCGGCCTGTCCCTGTACCTCTCTGCCTGGGCTGCTGCCTTAGTTTGCTTAGCCTTGAAAGTTTTAGAGGTACTTCACCTGCGATTGTTGAGAGGCACACACCTCACCCCCAAACAGCACCTGGAGGGAAGGCAGCTGCTGCCGGGGGTTCACGGTGCAGGAGGTGTCGCCAGAAGCAGAGGGCAGCTGTGCCCAGAGCCAGCAGCTGAGGTTAGAGATTCTTGGCTGCCTGGGGGCCAAGTGGAAAACGGGCCCGTTGCCCTCTGCACACACACTCCGACTTCCTGGAGCCCCGTGTCACCACTCCGCAGGTTCCTGGCAGTGTGTGTGCCCTTCCCAGCAGAGCCCTTGGCACTGATCTCTTCCCACTTCCGAGTCCCCTGGGATCCTCTTCCAGCTGTCAGGGCCCTGGCTGGCTTGCAGAGAAGTGAGGCAGCCGCTCCCCAGTTTGGCACGGTGAGGGATGTTCCCTCCTCATCCCCTCCGCTCTCTCTAAATGGCCCAGCCTGAAACTTGCATGGGAGTTAGAAATCTGCTGTGGGGAGGTTGGTTCACCCGTATCAACAGCTCGTGCAAGTGCATCAGTTAGACCATTCACCTCGCAGGGCTGGACAGTCTAGGGGTGTGCAGTGGGAGTCACAGGATTCTAACCTGCCTCCCTGCTCCTAAGCCGCAAGACAGGTGGGTCACTTGACTCGGATCTTCACCTGTGAAATGGAGACAACCCTTGACCTTCACCTTTCTCTACTGGGCTGCTGCCAGTGGGAGCCAACCTACTTTATTATTTTTATTAAAGTTTTTGCCACACAGTGTGTGCACTCACCAGAGAGAGACAGACAGAAAGAGAGAGGAAAAGTGAGAACTCACTCCTTAGGAGGGATGACCATAACACAATCCCTTCTCCTCCATTCTCTTCTTTGGATTTTGCGCACACATGCACACTCCCCCAGCATGATTTTCAAGGTGATGGCCTGGGACTTGAACCTGTGGTCAGCCACAGTTCAAGAAAATCCAGTGCCTATTTTATTTTTTTAAGAGAGATTTTTACTATAGGGCAAATGTGCTTGCTGGAGAGACAGAAAGCAAGAAATTGCCCCCCAAGGGGTATGGTCATGCCCCAATCCCTTCTCCTTCATTCTCCTCTCAGGTTTTGGACACACATGTACATGCATCTAGCATGAGTTTCAAGCTGCTACATCCGGGACTTGAACTGCGGTTGACTATGTGGGAGTCCAATGGCGTAACCATTACACCATCTGCTGGACCCAATGGAATCCAGTGCCTTTTAACTATCATGCTGCAACAAGCTGCTTTCTACTTCAAAGAGCCAATGTGCTCTTTAAAGCAGCAAAGCAACTCATTGTAAACTGAAGTACATCACAAACGTGACTGACAGGAAAGCCATGAAGCCATCTATAAGTGCAACTCTTTTTTTTTTTCTTTTCTTTTTTTGGAGAGCTTTTTTTTTGCTATAGGGCGCGTGCGCTCGCCAGAAAGACAGAGAGACAGAAAATGAGAAATCACCCCCCAGGGGGGATGGCCACGCCGCAATCCCTTCTCCTCCATTCTCCTCTTGGGATCTTGGGCAATGCACGCATACGCGCCCGGCGTGAGTTTAAGCCACCGGGTCCGGGACTCGAACTGTGGTTGACTACATGGGAGTCCAGCGACATAGCCATTACGCTAACTGCTGGTCCCTAAGTGCAACTCTAAAACTTTTAGGGAGGGAATACAGGGAAGTGTGGTGCTGGGCTGGTAAGGGGTTGCAGGAGGTCACTGCCAGGGTGCCCCAGGACCTAAATCAGGAGCACAGTAGGGAAGAGGAAGGACATCATCAAGCAAAACTTCTCTTCCCAGCGATTGCACCTGGGCTCAGCCTCACCAGACCTGGTAGAATGGAGGCCAAGGAGCCCCACATGTTAACAAGTTCCAGGGAGCAACTGGGGACTCACTTTGTCAGAAGTGTTCATGAACTTGGCCAATGAGTGATCTGTTTGGTGAAACCTCCAAGATGCAGCCTCCTGACAACCTCCAGGACAGTGACAGTGGCTCCGTTTCCATGAGGTAGTGGCTGCTTTTCACTGGCAAGGCTGGAAGCCACCCCAACAGTGGAGACCACATGTACCCAGCTGCTCCACTAGCTGGTAGACAGTTTATATTTTTTATTTTTTTCTTATAAAACAAATATTCATTGGAGAAAAAAATTAAGTGAAAAAATAATCCATAAGTTTATGCCTAAAGGTAACCACCATCATGGTCTTTCATGCAGGTTAGAAGAGGCTGTGCTGAGGTGAACAACCCCACAACCCAAGGGCTACCACTCCCCACTGAGTTCACTCCACCTTTGTTCTTTTTGTGTCCTGGCTCTTAAAGGCAATTGAAATTGCAAAGCTTGAATTTTTTTTTTTTTATCATTAAGTATGATGTTTAAGTTGCTTTAAGTAGAGAATCTTTATCACAATAAGCACAATGCTCCTCTCTATATATATAGCTTTTAGTTGCCAGAGGCTACGTGACAGAAGGAGAGAGGGAAAGAGGGAGACAGGGAGAACGCACCCTCCAAATGGGGCATCGTCACGCTGCAGTCCCTTCTGCATTTCTCCATCCTGTCCAGATTTGGGGCATGCATGTACACGTGTGGCCAAACTGTGGTTGGCCATGTGCATTCCAGCTCCCTTTAGCCACTAGTCTAAGAGGCCAACCCTGTATTTGTTTTTGTTTTAAAGATTAAGAAGCACTCTCAACATGATCCTCCCAAGCCAGGATCCCCCATGATCCTTTCCAGCCAGCCAGGATCGTGGGCGCACATCCTGTGTGTGCAGGCCTACCTGGGAATCAAACCAGTGACCTTCCATATGGAAGCAGTGTGTTCCTGCTTAAGTGGTGTATTACTGCTATGCCACTGAGCTGGCCCTTTTTCTGTTTTTAATGGTGTTGGAAAAAATCAGCCGGAACTGGGTGTTGACTCTGACTGAATACCTCTTCACTTGGTTGAGTTTTTTTTCTTACTGCCCTGTTACATGTTTAAAAGTGCAGGAACCACTGGGCATTCCTGTTTTGCCTGTTTTATCATCCATTTGCTCTTAAATGTGTGTAAAGGCGCGAGGAAGGAAAAGCCAGTGCCAGCTTTCAGGGCGTTAACTTAGTATGAAGAATCAGAGTGTCTTTTCGATTAACGTAAGGCACTATGGCTTCAAATAATTGTCCAGCCACCCAGTCATGTAGAGTCATCGTTCTGCCCATGCTTTGTTTTGGTGAGGGTGTGCCGGGGCTGCAGAGTGTACTTGGGACTGTCATCTGGAACCTACCTGGGCAGGTGTGGCTGTCCAGCTGGAGCACTAGGCAGGCGAGGGCGCACTGGGAGGCCATTTGCACATCACCCTTAGTGAGGTAGTTAGGACACCGTGGTTTGGGTGAACTGGTCACAATGGGTGGTGGTGGTGGTGGTGGTTTCTTCTCTCCCCAGAACTGTCTCAACAAACAGCAGCTCCTCACGGCCATCCGCCAGTTGCAGCAGCTGCTGAAGGGCCAGGAGACCCGCTTCGCCGAGGGTATCCGCCACATGAAGAGCCGGCTGGCCGCACTGCAGAGCTCTGTGAGCAGGCTGGCCCCTGACGCCCCCCCCAGGTGGGTCCCCAAGTCAGACCTCTGGGGCCACAGGACAACGCTCAAGCACTTCCCCAGCGTTTCCCTCCTCGTTGCAATTTGTCTTTGCCTGAGACCATTGGGCCACGCCTCACCTAACGTCTGTGGCTCATGTTTTAACCCCAGTTGGAGAGTGTTGGAGTGTGCATGCATGCACACAGCGACTACACTGTTCGAGTCCCAGAACCAGCAGCTTGAGAAATATGTCAGGTGCATGTGCGTGCTTGCCCACAATCCCAAAAGGAGGGAGAAATGGGGAAAGGACTCTGTGTGACCATTCCCCATTGGTGGGGGAGGTTGTGCTTTCTCACCTCCATCTCTCTCTGAGCACACGTGCCCTCTGGCAAATTAACAAAACAAAACAAAAGAAGGCATCTGCCTTCTCACCTCTTGGTCTGAATATCACCCTGTTTTCCCTTATGCTTTTTTACTCTAGCTGTCACAGTTTATAGGTACATATTACCTTTGCAGACCTATTGAAAGGCACCACTTTAGAGCTGGACCTACCTTTCACTTCCCTGTCCTACTCAGGGAGACAACAGTTTGGCCCAGTTTTGTTTTTTCATTCAAAAAGGGTCTTGTCATGTGTACAGATACACACCACTATGCCTGGCTTCACTCTCTTCCTTCCTCCCTTCCCTTCCTTCCTTCCTTCCTCCCTCTCTCCCTCCCTCCCTCCCTCCCCCTCCCTCCCTCCCTCCCTCCCCTCCCTCCCCTCCCCTCCCCTCCCTCTTTCTTTCTTTCTTTCTTTCTTTCTTTCTTTCTTTCTTTCTTTCTTTCTTTCTTTCTTTCTTCTTTCTTTCTTTCTTTCTTTCTTTCTTTCTTTCTTTCTCTCTCTCTCTCTCTCTCTCTCTCTCTCTCTCTCTCTCTTCTTCTTTCTTTCTTTCTTTCTTTCTTTCTTTCTTTCTTTCTTCTTTCTTCTTTCTTTCTTTCTTTCTTTTAACTTCTTCCATGAGAAAAAGAGGTAGAGAGAGACAGCAGACCCTGCCAGGGTCTTCACACTGCAATACACTCCCAGTCTCAGCTGGCCCAACTCATGAGCTCATGCATGCTGCGTGTGCTCAGGGAGGTCCGGTTTACACCCTGTGTGTGTCTGGCTGTGTTACCACTGCACCACCACCTGGCCAGCCTCTAGCTTAAGATCCTCCTGCCTCAGCCTCCCCGAGTACTGGGTGGTACCCTTCGGTCAGACTACGTATGGAACCTGGGGCTCCCGTGTGGTCCCATCCTGCAGAGGGCAGCACCGTACAGGGTGCCAATGCAGCTGGGCCCCAGTGTTGTGTTTAATTTAATAGACAATTTTTAGAGTGGTTTTAAGTTCACAACAAAACTGAATGGCAAGCACACTGCTCCCACACCCATCCTCCCCCTACACACACATCCCGCCAACCAAGGCCCACTCACTGTGCTGATTTGTGCTAGTCCATGAGTCAACAGTGACTCCAGCTTTTCAGCTACAAAATTAAGTCCTCCGAGTCCCGCATTAGCAGTGGGAGTGGTGGGAAGGGCCATGGAGGACTAGTTCCATGTGTCTGGTGATGTTGCTGCAGGCATCTCAAGACTCCCTCTGATGAGGGCAGGACTCAGACGGATGCTGGGGAACTTTTCCCTGGTTGCCCCAGGCATGGCCTTCACACCTTCAAGGACCTAGAGATGGCGCTGGTTTCCTCTGGCCTCAGGGTGTTGGGGGCAGAGGACAGTTATCCTGTGCATTCTCAGCCATGAGCCTGTGGAATATCTGGCACCATCCACTCCCTGCAGGCACGTTTATCAAGGGCTGTCTTTGTCATGGGGAATGGAGTTTCCTCTGGGGAAGGCATTGCATTTCCTACCTTGTCAGGAATTATAGCAGCAAATCCAAGTCTTAGCAGCACCAAGTTGACTGCTGCTTGCCTTGGCTCTGCTGGGACCGAGCTGGACCTACGAGCCAATCAGCCCTCACCCTGTACAAGGCACTCTCGCCCAGGCCTGAGCGTTAGTGGGGCTCGTCATACTCAGGGCGAACTTCCTTCTTCCTACAGATGGGAGAACTGAGGCCAAGAGAAGTGGATTAGCTGTCAGAGGTCCCTGCCCTAGTGATTTTTTTCCTACTGAAGGCCCAACTCCACAGAGCCTTCCTGTTTTCATGAGACTGAAGCTGCCTGAGGCCCCTGAGAGTTTTCAGTGAAGAGCCCGCCTGGAATAATTTATAAAACTGCCCTGCTCACATTTGAGACCTTTGTGCACTAGACAGATGGAAAGGTAGCCATTATGACATTATCAGTCCTCTTATCCCCAGATTTGAGGGTCTTTCTTCCCTGAAATGAGCTAGATTTTTAAAAAATAATTATTTATTTAATTTTATTTATTCATTCATTTATTTTAATTTGACCAGAGAGAGAGAGGGAAAGTGAGAAAGCAAGCTACCAGGTCCGGTACTCGGACCGCAGTCGGCCATGTGGGAGTGTCCAGCACCTTAACCACCACGCCACCTGCTGGTCCCATGAGCTAGATTTTTAAAAGTGGCTCCTTTTAAAAGATTGCCAGTGTAGGCCCAGCCACTGTGCCACAGTGGTAACGCTAGTGCCCTACCTTGCTGGAAGCCACATAGCAACCATGGCTCCGATCCCGAGTGGACATGACAACATGCTGGGCATGTACGTGGGTGCCCAGGATCCTGAGGACCTGGACACTGGGGATGGGGGGTGGATCACAGCATGATAAGACTCTATAGAGGGTGATTTCTCTCTACCTCTCTCTCGCTTTCTCTTGTCACAGAGGTATACTTTCTAGCATAGAAAGGAAAAGGGGAAAAAAGTGTTTGTCGCCATGTATTCTGTTTCTCACGTTATGTACTGGACATTGTGATGAGCACTTGCTGTGCAGGGCCATGCCCTGCATCGGTGCTGCAGAGGACAGGAGGCTGTCAGCATCCCGGTGCAGGGGGTGGGGAGTGTCCCTGTCCCTGGACGAAGGCTGGAACTTGGTCCAAGATCACATGGCAAGTAGTGCAGAAATGATATTTTATTTATTTATGTATATATTTTTGTTTCATTTATTTATTTGTTTTTACTTTGCTGGAGGGCACATGTGCTCACAGAGGGAACTGAGGGAGAAGAGGGGAATGACCATGGGAGACGGTCATTTAGCCAAGACTTTTTTTTTCAAGTTTTTGCATAGGGTGCGTGTGCTCACCAGAGAGAGAAAGTAAGAGGGAAAGTGAGAAACCACCCTCCAGGGGATATGGCCATGTTGTAATCCCTTCCCCTCCATTCTCCTCCTGGGATTCTGGGCATGCATGCACAGGTTCCTGGTGCGATTTTCAAACCGTGGGGTCTAGGACTTGAACCACAGTCAGCCATGTGGGAGTCCAGCACCTTAACCACCACACCACCTGCTGGCCCCTTCAATAGTTATTTATTGAGCACTCATTGTGTGCCAGGCACTCACTGGTGCTGGGCAGAAAGCAGAGACACAGGCCAGCTGCATTCTGAGAAGACCAACAACAAACGTGAAATTTCCAGTGGTTACAAACGCTAAGAAGAAAGCAAAGCGAGCTCATGGGCTCAAGTGTGCCTGAGGAGGCTTTGGGTGGGCAGAGTGGGCAGGCAGCACTCTGGGAGGTGGTGGCATTTAAGAGGAGATCTGACAAGTGAGAAGCAGAGAAGTTCTGGGGAGAAAACATTCTTTGCAAAGAGAAGGGCAAAAGCCCAGGTTGTAAGTGAGGCTGAGCCCTGCGCCAGGAGACCCAAAGAAACCCTTTGGGGCTGGAGCCCCGAGAAACCAGAGCAAGTGGGTGGCAGTTATGGACTGGGGCAGTCATCCCAGCAGGACTCCCAGCTCTGATCTCTCCCACCTGTGAGGCCCTGCACACAACACGCAGTGTCTCTGAACCCCAGTCTCCTTGCCTCTTGCTAAGTGGGCATCACATTATCCAAGAGTGCTCTGAGGAGTCCGTGACTGGTGGTGTTAGGTTGCCTCGCACAGCACACAGCCTGCCGTAGGCCCTGATGGGGACGTCTTGCGATTCAGAGGGATGTCTGAATAGATGTGGTCCAGGAAGAAGAGGTCCTAATCCTTCCTTTTCTCCTCCCAGTTTCCTGCCCAGCTCTGAACGCTCCTCCAGATGGCAGGAAGTTTGGAAGCAAGTACTTGGTGGATCACGAAGTCCACTTTACCTGCAACCCTGGGTTCCGGCTGGTCGGGCCCAACAGTGTGGTGTGTCTTCCCAATGGGACCTGGACAGGGGAGCAGCCCCGCTGTAGAGGTATGGCCCATCCTTCCCATCCCACTGGGTCATTCCTTGGGACTCTTTCTGCCTGAACCTTTTTTTTTTAATAACAAAACAAAACAAAGACTTTTCTTTTAAAAAAATTATTTTATTTATTTTTATTTGACCAGAGAGGAACACAGTGAGGGGGGGAGAGTGAGAAAGCAAGTGGCCCTTCACCACGCCACCTGTCGGCTACTAAAAATTTTTATGGTACCAGCAGATGGCGTAGTGGTTATGTCTCTGGACCCAGTGGCTTCAAAATCACGCTGAGCACATGTGCATGCATGCCCAAGATCCTGAAAAAAGAATGGAGGAGAAGGGATTGTGGCATGGCCAAGTTGGGGAGTGATTTCTCACTTTCCCTCTCACTGTGTTTGTCTCTTTTTCTTTCTGGTGAGCACATGTGCCCTAAGGCAAAAACCTCTAAAAAGATTATTTATTTATTATTATTATTGTGGTGGTGGTGGTTACTAACTTGCAGTGGGGCATGTGTGCTCACCAGAGAGAGACAGAGAGAGAGAGGAAGTAAAAAACCAAAGCAACTAGTTTCAGGACTTGAACCAGTCACATGGGAATCCAGCAGCCTGATCATCACACCCCCTGCTGACCCCTCTGCCTGAGTCTTTAATCATTCCTCAACTGCAGACCAGCGACCAATGAATATCTGAGCACTCACTTCTGTGTCAGGCCTGGGCTGTTCTCCACCTGCAGGAATTCACTAAACTTCACACCAGTTTAGTCTTGTTTTTCATATAGGGACATCGAGGCATGGATTGCTTAAGGAACTTGTGCAAGGTGGCAGTGGGTGTGTGTGTGTGGGGGGGGCAGGCTGAGCTGATTCACTCCCAGATGCTCTGACCCCAGACTGTTTGCCCCTCCATGTCTTGCTCTGCCCTGGATGTGGCCACTGGTTCTCGTCAGCATGAGGGCCAGAGACTGCCTGTGGGTGGGGAGGGGGACGAGAGGAAGGTACTGCAGGGGAACGTGCCTCGCGGCTCTCCGTTCTGAGGCCGCCGCGTGTGCGTGTCCTCCAGGCTGAGGAAATGTTTCAGGTGTCCTTTGAGTGCACTGGGACGTGGAGACAGGCTCCAGGAGAGAACGTTCCAGTGAAAGAAAGGCATGAAGAGGTCTCTCTTTTCTCCATGCTAGGTTTGAAAACACTCCTTTTGAGGGGAGGGGTGGCTAGTAGTTAGAGAGCCAGATCCCACGTGGCCAGCCACTTGCCCTGGAAAGCGGATTTGGGGAAGGTCAAACCAGCCCGTACAAAGAACAGAGTCCCCAGGAGCTCGGGGTGGGAGCGAGATGCCATGGACTGTTTAAAGAAAATGGCAGCCAAACCAGACATGGGGAAGCTGCCAGCTTCAACAAGGCCAGGCTGAAGAAGATCAAGACGCAGGAGAACACCCTGCCAACCAAAGAGACCACCCAGCAGGAGAAGCGGAGTGAAATTTCCTGAGTGCCTGGAGGACTCCCGCCCTGTCATCTTCGAGCCTCCAGTCAAGATGTGGAGGAAGAGCCCTCCGTGAAATGGACATGAGATGCTCCTGGGCACGCCACACCAATGGCACTGGCCTGTGGGTCACTGGGGACCCCTCCAATCAGACTCCCAAATTCTGCAGTGTGCCCTGGAGCATCATAGAAAAGTATTTGTATACTTAATGAAAATAAAACACACCTCGCTGCAAACAGAGCAAAAAGAAAGGACGAGAGCAGAGCCCCAGCCGCACTGGGCCACGGAGGTCACTCGTGCCCTGCACGACCACTACGCTGTGGAGCGGACGGCCCACCAGCAAGTGCAGCCAGCACGTCTGCTGACCCTTCCCGTTGGCCCACATGGTGACCCGCCCAGCTTTTGCCCTTGAACTTACCAACTCAGCCCGGCTTTGCCTGGGTTCTTTGTCTCCCCTCGGCCCCCAGCCCTTCTCCACTGACCTCCACACCAGAGGACTGCACGGTGCAGCCCACCCTGGACTTCTACTGGGGCCACATTTGCCATCTAAAACTCAAGGAGCATTGGCTCAGGGGACAGGGTGGTGCCAATCTGTGCTGAGATCTCGGATGGCTGTTTTTCATGTAAGTGTAGACTGGGCATGGGCGTTCCCTCCATGGCACCGACTGAACAGAAATATTTATCACAGCCAAGCTGTTCAACCAGCTGCTGGACATGGCCTCTTCCAAGTGAGGAGACTGCCTGTGGTGACATTCCTGCTATCAGCAGGACTTCACTTGATTAATGAATGTTGTCTCTGGTAAGAACGTCCAGACCGGTGCCAGCCTGCCTCAGAGTGATGCCAGCCAAAGCTGTCAAGAGGAGAAATGGTGCTTCTCTCTGCTATTAGATGACCGGTTGTGACGGTATTAGTGGGCAGAATGAAATACATTTGTCTCTTACCACCATACTGGAGAAAAAAATGTTTTTGGCAATTTTCCCACAGTAAAAAAAAAAAAAATTATCCATTCTTTCATTCAACCAGTTTTCACCGAGCGCCGGGTGTGTTTACAGAGCATCGTGGCACATGCCGGGCTCTCCATGCTGAGTCTCAGACGTTGCCCCAGCCTCGTGGGGCGCCCACACTGACAGAGGTGAATGAAAGCAAGGAGCCAAACACAAAGGTAGACGGACCCGCACGGTCAAGAGCTCGTTTGAAGAGATCTAACAAACGACAAAGAGTAAATAAAATGGAGGTGAGGGACAGGTGAGGGGGAAAAGGTGCCGAGATGAACAGATGAACGCCGTCTGGTCACGCACACAGCAGGTGGGACGCACACAGCAGGTGGGAGGGTGGCCCGTGCTTGATGCCATGCCAGGAAGAGGAAGTAGCAGGCTCAGAGACTCCAAGGACAGCAGGGACTGAGCTTGAGGAAATAACAAATAAATAAAATTGAACCTTTTTAAAAATAATTATTTTATTTAACTTTATCTATTTATTTTTTAATTTGACCAGAGAGGGACAGAGCAAGAGAGAGAAAGTGATAGAGAGAGTGAGAAAGCAAGGTGCCAGATCTGGGACCCGAATCATGGTTGGCCATGTGGGAGTCCAGTGCCCTTAACCACCACACACCTGCCAGCCCCTAGAACCTTGCTCTTGGAACAGTGTGTGAGTTGACAGTGAGCAAGGAGATGGAGACACACCGACCAGCTGGCGTAGTCACGGATGCCATTCAGGTGGCAGCTTTTTGTTCTAAGCACAATAAACACTTTTTTGTTTGTTGGTTTTTGTTTTGGGGAGAGGTTTTTGGTATAGGGCATGTGTGCTCACCTGAAAGAGAGAGAGAGAGACAGAAAGCGAGAAATCACCCCCCAGGGAAGATGGCCACACCACAATCCCTTCTCCTCCATTCTCCTCTCGGGATCTTGGGCACGCACGCACACGCGTCTGGCGTGAGTCTCAAGCCACCGGGTCTGGGACTCGAACCGCGGTCAACTACATGGGAGTCCAGTGACATAGCCATTGCACCAACTACTGGTCCTGCACAATAAACAAGTTTAAGAGGGGGAGTGTCATGATTCCATTGTGATTAGATCTGTATGTCACTGCATGTGGAGAATACATTGGAGGCGACAAGAATGGAAGCTGAAGGCTGGCACTCCTGGCCTGTGGTTACGGGAACCAGAGCCTACATAGCCAACTGTGTGGTTCAGTCCCAGTCCCTGTGGCTGGAAAAATGCACTGGGCACATGTGCATGTATGCTCCAGATCCTCACAAGATGGAGAAGTGACCATACCCGATTGAGGGATACTTTCACCTTCTCCCTCCCTCTGTGTTACTCTCTCTCTCTCTCTTTCTCTCTCCTCTCTCTCGTAAGAGCACAAGACCTTTGGCAATAAAAAAGAAAAGAAGAAAAAATGGAAACTAGGAAACCACTTTTACATGGCTACTGCAGAAGTCCAGGGATGAGCTTATAGCAAAGGAAGTTCGGGTATATTCAGTTACAGAGCTGATGGCACCTGCTGTGTGGACCAAGAGCCAGAAGAAGTTAAGGTTCTCAGACTCAGGCGTGGATAACCGGGTACAGAGGGTCACTTACAGAGGTAATGAGGACTGAGTGACAGATGGAGATTTGTTTTTAGACAGCATACGTGTGGGCCCTTGGTCAGAATTCCACTCTGGACATGCTAAGTTAGGGTATCTGTGTGAACCTGAATGGAGATCCATGAATTCAGCCCCTGGAGATGTCAGGTGGGTAGATGTCAGTTGCATAGTCTGGAGCTCCGAGAGGAGGAGTTAGAGGTACACAGCTGGGAGTTACGAGTATAATTAGTACTTAAATCTGGGACCAGTGTATGGCATAATGGTTACATCACTGGACTCCCAGCAGCCGACCACGGTTCAAGTCCCAGACCTGACGCTTTAAAATTCACGCTGGGTGTGTGTGCCCAAGAACCCAAAAGGAGAATAGAGAAGGAGTTGCATCATGGCCATCCTCCCTCGGGGGTAATTTCTCACTTTCTGTCTCTCTGTCTCTCCACATGCAAGTGCCCTATTGCAAAAATCTCCCTAAAAAAGATAGTATTTAAATTCATGGATGGTGATAGGAGCACTCCTGAAGAGAGGACAGAGACAGAAACATGGCTCAGGACAGACCTGAAGGTCAAAGGAGGAAGAGCCTGTAGAGGTGGCCCGTGAGGAGGCTGTGGAAAAGCAGGGAGGTGGCGCTGGGGTGTGTGTCGGGAAGGTTATCGTGCAGTCAGAATGGAGCACAGCTTGGGACCAGCAGTTAGCGTAATGGCTATGTCGCTGGACTCCCACGTAGTCCACCATGGTTTGAGTCCCGGACCTGGTGGCTTAAACTCACGCCGGGCACGTGTGCGTGCGTGCCCGAGATCCCAAGAGGAGACTGGAGGAGAAGGGATTGTGGCGTGACCATCCCCCCTGGGGGGTGATTTCTTGCTTTCTGTCTCTCTGTCTTTCTCTGTCTGGCGAACGCACGCGCCCTACGGCAAAAACCTCTCAAAAAAAAAAAAAAAAAAAAAAAAAAAGAATGGAGCACAGCTTTAGTTCATCTCGCTTCTATACTGTGAGGCCTTTCCTTAGAGAGCTTTAACGAAGATTTGAGTAGAAAGAGATGCCTTTTATATAATAGCCCTTCAATAAATATTAATAGTTGTTGGGTAACTGGCTGGCTGATCTCCCAAATAATTGAATGAATGAGGGCCTGTGTTTCAAAACTATGAATTTCCTTCCAGTCTTTTATACCAGTACATATATATGCAAGTTTCAAATACTGAAAACTGTGCATAGGTATTAGAGTAAGAAGTTCTTCATCACCCTTTCCTAAACATAACTTTTCACAATTACGAAGAACTTCCTCGCTAGGGCTATGATGAGCATTTTGGAACAGTCTATTACTGTTTCCCAGGTTTTCATGATCATGAATGATGCCAAGATATGCATCTTTTAAAATTTTTAACTTTTTAAAAATTTTGCTATTGCGTTCACGTGTTCACAAGAGAAAGGTAGAGAGAGAGAGACAGAGAGAGAGAGTGAGAGAGAAAGTGAGAAAGCACCTCTCAGGGGGAAATGGTCTTGCCACAATCCTGTCTCCTCCTTTCTCCTGCTTTTGGGGTTTGGGGCACAAAAAATGCTTTCCATGTCACCAGATCCAGGACTCCGCAGGCGATCGGTCATGTGGGACCCAGCAGTCTTAACCACCACGCCACCAGCTGGCCTCAGTAAGCATCTTTCTAAACAGTTCCAGTTGCTGAAGGAGTCTGCTCCTAGGAACCCTCAAATCTTTCCAGGTCAAAGCCCTAAGACTGACGAGACTTTGATGGAAGGAGAATCCAAATTGAGCACAACGAGGAAAACAGGTGCAAATGAAAGAGATGGTCGTCCAGGTAACAGTGAAAAGAGGCCGAGCTGAGAGAGTGAGAGGCCCTGGTTTTGTTCACATGAGAAAACAACTGAAGCAGAAATTTTAGAGTCATGAAGATAGCAATGCTCTATGGGAAAACCTATTTAAAGATGAATAATAGGAAAGGTCTTTGGTCAAAACCCATACAAACTAGTATAAGAAAAAAAGAAAAGAAAGTCTCTTTAGACAATGAAGAAATGTCCAAAAGACATTTCCATAACAGATTGAAAACTGTAACCTAATATTTCTTTTTTTAAGAGAGATTTTTGCTATAGGGCGTATGTACTTGCTAGAGAGACAGAGAGACAGAAAGCAAGAAGTCACCTCCCCACCTGGGGAAATGGCCATGCCGCAATCCTCCATTCTCCTCCCAGGATGTGGGGCATGCGCACATGCACATGTACCTGGCGTGAGTCTTAAGCCTCCAGGTCTGGTACTCAAACTGTGGTCAACTACGTGGTAGTCCAGTGACATAACCATTATGTCATCTGCTGACCCTATAACCTAATATTTTAATAAAGTTGAAGGAAATTTATTTATTTGTTTATTTTAGTTCTTGCTATTAGGGCATGTGCACTTGCCAGAGGTAGAGAGCAAGAAAGTGAGAAATTACCCCCCGAGGGGATGGCCATGCCACAATCCCTTCTCCTCCAATCTCTTCTCAGGATATGGGGCATGCACACACATATACCTGGCATGATTTTCAAGTCACTGGACTCAAAATGCACAATCAGCCATGTGGGATTCAGCATCTTAACCTGTATGCCACCTGCTGGCCCCACTGAGAGAAATTTTTAAAAGATAAGAGCTGTACAAGAACAGCATAAATAAAAATGAGAAGACATCCCATCAGTTGACTGGAGAAAGGAGACTCCTTTATGAAAGAGAGTCAGGAAGAAAGAGAGAAAGAGAGGGGCTGGCAGGTGGCATACAGATTAAGGGCTCTGGACTCCCACGTGGCTGACCATGGTTCAGGTCCCGGACCTGGAGGCTTGCTTTCTCACTCTCCCTTTTTCTGTGTCTGTCTCTCTCTGGTCAGAATGGAAGAATAATGGGACCAGCAGTTAGCGTAATGGCTATGTCGCTGGACTCCCACGTAGTCGACCGCGGTTCGAGTCCCGGACCCGGCGGCTTAAACTCACGCCGGGCGCGTGTGCGTGCGTGCCCAAGATCCCGAGAGGAGAGTGGAGGAGAAGGGATTGCGGCGTGGCCATCCCCCCTGGGGGGTGATTTCCTGCTTTCTATCTCTCTGTCTCTCTCTGTCTGTCTGGCGAGCGCACGCGCCCTATAGCAAAAACCTCTCCAAAAAAAGAAAAAAAAAAAAAAAAAAAAAAAAAGAATGGAAGAATAATGATAATAAATAAAATTAAAAATAAGTAAATCTTAAAAAAAAAAAAAAGGAAAGAGAGGGAGAGAGAGGGGCAGGGAGAGAGACAGAGATGGGTACTTTTGCAGGACCTCATTGTCGCGACCCTCCTGCTGCTGCCGTCAGTTAACCAGGATTACGGAAGAACACAGCCTCCAGCATGTTCAGGTCAGCCCGGGGACGGAACCCAGTCCTCTCGTGTGGCCCTCCAGGCTCCCAAGCAGTGATGCTATCTGTGCATCACCACGGGTAGGCCAAGAAATGGAAAAATTAAAGTGAGATGACAGAACCCAGGAAAGAGAATTTAAAGAAAAAAAAAATCAGATTATGTCCATGAAACACTGAGCTCAGTTTCATGGAAGTAGCAAGTGCTGAGCAGTAGATTAAACCAGGATGATCCTCCATGCTTTGACTCGCCAGCCTCTCCTGCAGCTTCTACCAGTGCCCTCTTTACAGCTCTGAAATCGCCATGCATTTCATCAAGTGTCACAGCCTGCGAAGCATGTGAATATGATTGGATCTGGACACAAGTGGGGTGCAGACTGGACATCAGGCCACTGGATGCCTTGTCTTTCAAGATAAGAAATGAGAGAGTTTATGGAGCCTGCCTAGAAATGACTGTCCTGGGAGATCCAGAGAGGAAGACAGTGCTCTTCGTCCTGAGGCCCTGTGCATTTCTCTGTCGGGCAATGACCCAGCCCCAGGCCTCATGGTCCAGGGACAGGCCAGGCCTGCAGAGCCCAGCAGAGGAGAGACGATGGCACCAGTCCCAGTGGGGCCAAGATGAAAGATGCTAGCATGTACACTCGCTGGCTCTCTGCCCACGACTTCACAGCCTAGTGAAGTGCCACTTTCAGACTACGCTGGTGAGCACAATGAGGCTGGACAAGGAGTAGAAACGGAAATACCAGCCTTCGTGGTATTTGTGTGCAGGGTCATTTCATACACATTCATATACATTCCTGGGAACTGGTCAGCTGAAAACAATGTATGGGCAAAGAGCGCGAGAAATTGAAATGGCTCCTTCCCCAGGGATAAGCCATTGGACGGGATGAATCCTTTCATGGTGAATAGAAACCATATAACTGCATAACATCCCAATCACAAGGAGGCTTAAGGGAAACTGAAGTCCCTTCCAATCCACCCCAGACAAGGCTGTCATTCTCGTTAGTGTGAAGCACCTGTTCCTTCCTCTTGATAGACGCAGCGGGAAAGGGAGCTCTTATGCCAATGAAATGTTTTTAATTTTTCTTTCCCAGATCCTGTGGTCAAGCCAGTGCACCGATACAACTCTGGTGGAAACGGCCATGGCCGTGCACTCTCACTGGGTGTAGGGAATTCATAGCAAGCACAACATGGCCTGAGGGTGTTTTAAAAATCACATTTTTTTTCCTAATTAAACATTTTATAAATATTTGTTGTGGGAAAAAATGGAAGAATACATAAGAGTATAAGTAAGCAAATAAAAAGCAGCTAGAAGCCTACCACCCACAGAAAAACCCATCGTAACTCCCTCTCCATGTAAGCTTTCCATGGCACTGTCGTATATATGAGCAAGGAACATGTGCCTCCATGACATGAAGGGAATGTCAGCAAACTCCTACCTGGTCGAGTGTAGGAAGGCTTCTGGGTGGGAATCTGGAGTATTTCCCCCATTCTTGGCCATCCCAATGAGCTATCTCCCCCTTTATAACTCCTCTGAACTTCATTCCTGTTTAAAAGGTATGTCACCCAGGTGCTGGCTGAAGGACCTGACTCAGAGGTAATGTGGGCAGATGCCCACAGGGAGCCTCCCCTGCCTGGCTCCAGCTATCTACACCCACCTTTGCAGATGAGAAACTGGCACCTCAGGGTGGAGCGCGGCCAGATACTGGGCCAGCTCCAGCACGCAGAGGCCCAGGTGGGCGTGGTGCGTGCCAGGTGCAGGGCTTGGCAGATGGACAGGCAGCTCTGGGGACCGGGGCTGAGAAGGGCAGGGTGGGGAGGTAGAAAGTGTCTGACGGTTCGAGAAAGCCCATCCATGTTTTTGTATTAGAACTAGAACTACATACTTACATTTTAAAACGGTTTCTTTTCCTAGGTATCAGCGAATGCGCCAGCCAGCCATGTCAATATGGTGGGACATGCGTAGAAGGGGTCGGCCAGTATAGGTGCACTTGTCCTCCAGGAAGGACTGGGAGCCGCTGTCAGCATCAGGCCCAGACTGGTATGTAGCCACTGGGCTGGGCAGGGCTGTTCCATGGCAGGGAGAGGACCCTGGTGTGGGTCGCCAAATGCAGACCCGTCGGAAGCCCAGTGGCCCCAGGAATGTGAAGCGCTCGATTGCTGTCCCTGGGCCCCTGAAATGGTCACTTGGCTGGATTTTAACTTTTCTGTGTAACTGGAGTTCTCATCTGTCTTGTACACGAAAACATAGCAGAGAAGGCCCCACTTCCAACCTGCAATCTCCCCAGATGGGGCATTTGGCCTGAGAAGCTTCAGTGTTGTCACTTTGGCTTGATCAACATTTCTTCTGCCAGCAAACCTGTCTTTCCTTTCAAGTGATCCCTTTATACCCTATAAAATGAGCAGTTACCGATGCAGTCCAAAGTCTTTTTTCTTTAAAGGTTCTTACCATAGGGTACATGTGCTCAAGAGACAGAGACAGTGAGAAGGAAAGTGAGAAATCACCCTCCGGGGGGGAAGGCCACACCACAATACCTCCTCCTTCATCCTCCTCCTGGGATCCTGGGCATGCACGTATGTAGGCCTGGCATGAGTTTCAAGCCACTGGGTCTGGTGGTTGTTCAATTGTGGTTGTTCGTGTGGGAGTCCAGTGCCTTTAACCACCACACCACCTGCTAGTCCCCCAAAGTCTTTTAAGAGCTGGATAGCTCAGCAGTTGGCTAATGATGAGGCCATTTTTCAGAGGTTACTTTCATATCCTGAGTCCAGCACATCCCTAGCCTGGAGGTCTAAGAAGCCACACAGTGGCTGGTTTTGCATATAGCATGACAGTCCTATGGAGATTGGAGTGGGGTTCTCACACAGTGCTACATCCAAGATTTCTTCTATGAGAAAAGTCCAGCCCTAAAACTACCCTGTTCATTTGCTGGAAAAGACAGGCATGTTGTCTTTACTTTGTGAACTCTCTGTGCGGGAAGAAGGAGTGTGCTTAATGGAGTGTCCAAAGAGCAGGAGCTTTTCTTGAGATCCTTGAATTGAACCCAGGCTGAGGTCAGCTTCAAAGAGTGTCCCCAGAGATTTGCTGCATATGTGTTTTGATGCAATTCAGCAGACGGCCTGCTAGGCACTTTCTCAGAATGAGGCTGCCCTCTGGGGAGCCCAGAGACCCCTGTAGCTCCTGCCCCTGAAGCTCCTTTCTGTGGAAACAGATGCCAGAGGCAGTGCATTCTTGGAAGTCCTACCACCTCACCCCCTGTTTGCAATCAATAGAGAAAAAGAAATGAGCAGCCTTTCACTGCAAGCATGCCAGTCCTGGTCATTGGATGTTCCAAACCCCACTCCATAGGTTTCTCCTGCTGTAGGGCCTTTAGGTAATTGGCCCTCAGGTCCAATGGCACTTTATTAAGTATCTCTATGACAGGACTCTTCACTGGGGGAAGATGGAGGGAGCACGGGCACCTGAGCCAGCTTGTGTCTTTGTAGACCCATGAATGGCCCAGAAAACACCTGGGCTCTTGGCTCAGTGACGTGGCGAAGCAGGAACACACTGCTCAAGTTAGGATGGATCCATATGGAAGGCCGTGGATGCAGTCCCCCGGTAGACATGCACATGCCAAGCACACACACCCATGATCCTGACCAGCTTGGGAGGCCTGGGAGGGGACTGTGGCAGAAGACTGCTGAGGGTGCTTGTCTTTCTCTCTCTCTCATGAAAGAAATAGACATTAAAAACAAAACAAAAACCCACTGGGTTCTTGCTCACCTGGTTCACCTGAACCTGGAGCCTTCCTTCTCATCAGCTGGCTTGTGTCTTTCCAGCTCACTGGAGAGCCTCATTCGTTACTTCTTTAAAAAATCCATTCACCTAAGTTATGTATGTATTTATTTAAAGGTTTTTATCAGGGCATATGCACTCTCTAGAGAGAGACAGAAAGAAGGAAAGTGACATATCACCCCCTGGGGGGGATGGCCACTCTGCAATTCCGTCTCCACCATTCTCTTAGGATTTTGGATACTTGGGACCAGCAGTTGGCATAATGGCTATGTTACTGGACTCCCATATAGTCGACCATGGTTTGAGTCCTGGACCCGGTAGCTTAAACTCACGTCGGGCCCGTATGCATGTGTGCCCAAGATCCCAAGAGGAAAATGGAGGAGGAGGGATTGTGGCATGGCCTTGCCCCTTACGGGGTGATTTCTCACTTTCTGTCTGTCTCTTTCTTTCTGGCGAGCACACACGGCCTATAACAAAAACCTCTCCAAAAATTTTTTTAAAAAATTTAAAATAAAAAATAAAAGGATTTTGGACACTTTCGCTCATGCACCCAGTGTGATTTTCAACCCACCAGATCTGGGACTTAAACAGTGGCTATCATGTGGGAATTCAGTGCCTTAACGACCGGGCCAACTACTGGTCTCCACCTTATTTATTTTTAAATTCTATTACTTTTTTTTAAGTTCAGGTTTTTTTCTGAGAGAGAGAGAGAGACAGAGAGAGAGAGAGAATTCCCAAAAACATCTCCATGCCACAGTTCACCCCTAGCCTCAGCCAGCCTAAATCATGGCCCATGCTGGTGCACTTGTGTACAGGGATTCTTTAGGACCTGACCCAAGACTCTCCCACATAGGTCCAGCAATGTTACCACTGTGCCACCATATGGTCCTTATTTACCTTTTTTTTTTTTAAGATTTTTTTTTGTCACTGCCAGCAGGTGGCATAGTGGTTAAGGGCGCTGGACTCCCACATGGCCAACCATAGTTCAAGTCCCAGACCTGGTGGCTTGCTTTCTCACTTTCCCTCTCTTTCTCTCTGTCCCTCTCTGGTCAAAATTAAAATAAATAAATAATTCTTTTTTTAAAAAAGTTTTTTTTTTTTTTTTTTAATCGGGACCAGCAAATGGCATAGTGGTTACGTAGCTGGACTCCCATGTAGTTGACTGCAGGTTCGAGTCCCGGACTCAGTGGCTTAAAACTCACACCAGGTGAGACCAGCAGATGGCATAATGATTATGTCACTGGACTCCCACACAGTTGGCCACGGTGTGAATTCAAGACTGAGTGGCTTAAAACTCACACTGGGTGTGTGTGTATGTGTGTGTGTGTGCATGCCCAAGATCCCAAGAGGAGAATGGAGAAGGGATTGTGACATGGCCATCCCCCCTGGGGTGGGTGATTTCTCACTTTTTGTGTCTCTGTCTCTCCGGTGAGCTCACACACCCTGTAGCAAAAATCTTTCCAAAAAAAAAATTAAAAAAAGACTCACGCCAAGCAAGTGTGCGTACTTGCCCAAAATCCTGAGAGGAGAATGGAGAAGAAGGGATTGTAATATGGACATCCCCCCTGAGGAAGTGATTTCTCACTTCTAGTCTCTCTTATCTCTGTTTCTCCAGCAAGCGCATGCTGCCTATGCCAAAAATCTCTCTTTAAAAAAAAAAGGTTTTTTTTTGTCATAGAGCACATATGCTTGCCGGAGAGAGAGAGAGACAGAGAGAGGGAAAGTGAGAATCATCCCCGCCTCTGGGGCCATGCTGCAATGCCTTCTCCATTCCCCACTAGGGGTTTTGGGCACACACATGCCAAAGGGATTTTCAGGCCACTGGGTCTGGGACTTGAACCATGGTAGATCATGTCCAGCACCTTAACCACAATGCCACCTGCTGGCCCCATTATTTTTTATGGTAAAATATACCTAATGTAAAATGTGTTATCGTAACCGTTTTTAAGCGCACAGTTCAGTGGCACCGAGCACATTCCCATTGTGCAGCCATCACTGCCACCCAGCTCCACAATTTGCATCTTGCGAAACTGAAGCTCTTGTACCCATTGTACAACTCTGGGCCCCCGCCCCCAGCCCCTGACAGCCACTGTTCTATTTTACGTGTCCATGGATTTAACCACTCTAAGTACCTCCTAGACCCTGAATCCCAGTGTTCGTCCTTATTCCTCCAGTTGGTTTTCCCACCTATTCCTCTTTAGTCTCCCCAGCCATATGAGAGCTTTAAGTCATTTGAAATCTTTCAGCAAAGTAACATTTTATTCTGATTAAAAAATTAACTTTTGTTCTTGGTAAAAAATAAAAACAAAAAACTTGAACACATTAGAAAAGTACAAAAATACAAACAGAAAGAAAGAATGAAATGACAGAAAGGAAGAGAAGAAAGAGTAGTGGCCTGCCCACACACACACACACACACACACACACACACACACACAGTGAGAGATTTTTGGTATAGTGCATGTGTGTTCACCAAAGACACACACACACACACACACAGAGAGAGAAAGAGAGAGAGAGAGAGAGAGAGGGAGGAAGTGAGATGTCGCACCCCTGGGGAATGGCTGTGTTGTGATCCCTTCTCCTCCATTCTCCTCTTGAGATTTTGAATATGCAAGCACACATACCCGGCATGAGTTTCAAGTTTCTGGGTCTGGGACTTGAACTGTGGTTGACCATGTGGAAGTCCAGTTACTTTTACCACTACGCCACCTGTTGGCCCTGAGGGCCAACTTACTTTTATAATTTTGGAGTTTAAGTTTTTTTTTTTTTTTTTTTTTTAAGGTTTTGGCATAGGGCACATGTGCTTCCTGGAGAGATTTTAACATCCAACAGAGGTCTACCATGTAGGAGTCAAGCCGCCTTAACCACCACGCCACCTAATGGCCCCTTGTTAAGCTTTCTTTCTTCATATATATTTTTAAAATTTATTTATTTACATTCATTCACTGTACATCATTACAGCATACAAAATGAGATTTTTCCATCCAGAATACACTGTATATTGGCTCAATCAAGCACATCAACATATGTGGTATTGTCCACAAATAATTTTCCATTACTTGTTTCCTGTATATTTTGCCTTTTTTTCCATCCTTCATTCCCTATCTCTCACCCTCTGCCATCTCCCACCCTCCTCCCACACTGTGTCTGGTATCTATTATTGCTTTCTATGCTCCCCCCCATTTTATTGTTTTATTAAATATCTTAATTAATCTAAATATTTTCAATAGCAAGTACAGCTGATATATACATATCCATGAACACAAGTCTGACTTTAGGCATAAACCTCAGTGAGTAAAATGAACATACTATAAAGTAGCACCTAGCTAGGGCTATATAGCTTACTGCAGTCATCAAATAGGTATTTTTTAATGCTTTTTTTTTAATTAAAAGAAAAACAGTTTTAGGTTTTATTTTTTTCTGAAAATTTTTTTTAACTTAATTTACATTCATTCCCTAAGCATCATCACAGATTTCCCATTCAGAATATACTGAGTAGTGGCTTAATCATGCACATTATTGTCAAAAATTTTCCATTTCTAGTTATATATATATATATATATATATATATATATATACACACACACACACACACACACATATATATAAAGCACAGAGGGTCAGAAATAGTGACCCTCTGTGCTTTCCCACCCTCTTCTCACACCTCTGGTGTCTACAGTAGTCTTCCATTCATTTTCCCCAACATTGTATTGATCACACAGTTTCTTAGACAATTTAACTACATTCAATAGCAAGTTCAGCTGGTAATTTCCAGAAAGCAGTTTTTTTTTTTTTTTAAGAGGTTTTTGCTATAGGGCGTGTGCGCTCGCCAGACAGAGAGAGACAGAGAGACAGAAAGTGAGAAATCACCCCCCAGGGGAGATGGTCACTCCACAATCCCTTCTCCTCCGTTCTCCTCTTGGGATCTTGGGCACGCACGCACATGCGCCCGGCGTGAGTTCTAAGCCACCGGGTCCGGGACATGAACCGCGGTCAACTACGTGGAAGTCCAGCGACATAGCCATTACGCTACCTACTGGTTCCCAAGAAAGCAGTTTTAACTTAAATCAAAGAAATCCTAAGGAATGTTGCTTAAAACTTAAAGCCAGGAAACAGGTTGGGATTCTGTTCAAACGGTAGGTACATGAACCTATCGCCATCTCAAGACAGGACACGAATCCTTAAAACCGGACAACAAAGCCTACAAGAAAATCAGCAATGTTTTAGTCAAAAGTCACAAAATTCTATTTCACCAATTAAATCTCATGTACTTAATCTTCTGTTGTAGTTCGATTTTCCCGATAAAATTCTGGGATATAATATTCAACTCCAGACTTGTCCCTATGATTAAGTTGGCCACTCTCTTAGTTTTTGAACTCATATTTCTGTGTGTCTGTATTTAATTTTCCTGATATAGCACTCCCTTGAGAACTTCTTGGAGATCTGGTCTGGTGCTGGTAAATTCTTTCAGGTTTTTTTTATCTGAGAATGTTCTTGTCTTTTCTTCCCACATGAAGGATAATCTTGCCGAGTACAGTAATCTTGGTTGAAATTGCTTTTCCCTTAACACTTTGAATATATTTTCCCATTCTTTCCTCATTTGTATTGTTTCTGATGAGAAGTCTGCTATTATCCTGATAGGATATCCTTTGTAGGTAACTTGATGCTTTTCTCTTGCCAATCTTAGTATCTTGTCATTGTCTGTGGTTTTGGTCAATCTGACTATAATGTGTCTTGGAGATCCTTTTGGGTTGATTCTATTAGGGGTCCTTTGTATTTCTTGGGACTGGATCTTTGAATGCCTCTCTAGGTTTGGAAAGTTTTCTTGCAGGATTTCATGGAATAGATTATCAATGCCCTTATGAGTCTCTTTGCCTTCTGGGATACCAATTACCCGGATATTTGGATGTTTGATGGTATCTAGTATTTCTCGTATATTATTCTCATTTTTTTTTTGAGCCATTTTCTCAGTCTTCATGGTTGATTTTTCTAGATCAGCCATTTTCTCTTCTACGTCTGAGATTCTATTTTCTGTATGATATAATCTGCTTTTAATACTTTCAAGGGAGATTTTGACTTCCTGTATTATAGCCTTCATCTCTAACAGGTCCCTTTGATTCTTTTTTAAAGTGTATAATTCCTCTTTCAGATCTTGCATGAATTTCCTCACCTCCTGGAACCCACCATTTCCTTTCTCCTTTCTCTTCTGCAGTTCATTGTCTCTCTTCTTTTCCATCTCTGTTAGCTTCACCATTATGAATATCCTAAATTCTTTACCTGACATTTCCATTGAACTGTCTGTGGATGAAGAGGAGTTATTCTTTTCCCTTGGAGGAGAGGTATTTTCTTGCTTTCCCATATTTCTTGTGGTTCTGCGGTGATTTCTAGTCATCTGATGAATGGTGGGTTTCTTCCTGATTCTTGAAGCTCAATCTGAGCATTCAGGGGTGTGCAGAAAGAGGTGACCTGGAATCTCTTTGCCATTCCGTTGTGATCCCTTTGTGCAGCAGATTCAGTAGATATTGAGGAATATATTAACCCTAATAGTATTTGGATGTTTGGCTAAAGTTCCATTTAATCCGTTTAGAAACACAATAAATGGAGATGACGAGTGGAGAGATGAGATAAAAAGAAAAGGAAACAGACAAACAACAGTGACAACAACAAAGAAACAGAAAAAGAAGAAGGAAAAAAAAGTTAAAAAGTTATTATTTTTTAAAAGCACAAAATAGAAAACCGCGCTGCGCGTGAGCACTCCACTCCAAATCACTAGTTCTCAGGAGCCATGAAGAATCTTCTTCTGAAGATCTGCCTCTTGTCTCCCCTGCCTGGGTGGGAGGGGGAGAGGGGATTATTAACAAGACAAAGGCGGAGCTGAGAGCGGGAGAATACTTTACCTTTAAAAAATTTTTTAAAGGAAAAATTACAAAAAAAATTGAGAAGACAGAAGCAGAGAGAGACAGAGACACAGAGTCTGAGATAGAGAGAAGGCTAGAGGAGCTCCCTACCACTCAGGTTTGTGGCTGAATTATCAGTAGAAAATCTTCATTTCTCTTTTACCCTGAAATCACTAGTTCTCAGGAGCCATGAGGAATCTTCGTCTCCCTTGTTAAGCTTTTAAAAGTGAAAACATATATGGGGACCAGCAGTTAGCGTAATGGCTATGTCACTGGACTCCCATGTAGTCAACCGTGGTTTGAGTTCCAGACCTGGCGGTTTAAACTCATGCCAGGGCGTGTGTGTGTGTGTGTGTGTGTGTGTGCGTGTGTGTGCGTGCCAAGATCCCGAGAGGAGTAATGGAGGAGAAGGGATTGCGGCGTGGCCATCCCCCATCTCCCGAGGGGGGGGGGGGGGGGGAGGGTGATTTCTCGTTTTCTCTCTGTCTGGCAAGCGCACGCGCCCTATAGCAAAACAAACAAACAAACAAAAAACAACAAAAACAACAACAACAACAACCAAAAACTTTCCAAAAAAAAAAAAAAAAGTGAAAACATATAGTTAAGTTCATAAGGGTCCTTCCAGGGACCTGCGGTTTCCTGCAACATTTTGTTCGTGTGAGCCCCTGCCCTCCACCCCCTTGGGGTGGGCCCTGGGCCGGTCTGCTCAGGTTTTGGTTAATCCTTGTCTTTCCCTTCCCTGCTCCAGCGGAAACTCTTTGAGAATGGGCCGTACCGCATCTCGGTTCTTCTCTAGGCCCCAACCCAGGACTGGGCCCATGGCAGGTGCGCCAGGGCCCGGCACTGAGGGTGTCTTCTCCCCGCAGCCGCCCCCGAGGGCAGCGTGGCTGGCGACCCGTCCTTCAGCCGCGCGCCGCGCTGTGCGCAGGTGGAGCGGGCTCAGCACTGCAGCTGCGAAGCCGGATTCCACCTGAGCGGCGCCGCCGGCGACAGTGTCTGCCAGGGTAGGCGCGGGCTCCGCCAGGGGAGGGCACCGGGCGGGGGAAGGGTCCCACCCGCTGCACTCCTGCTTGTCAGGCGCACCCAGCCTGCGCCCAGCGGATAGGGCGGACGGCGCGGTTTCCTGGGCGCGGTCTCAGAAAGCCTGGCCCACCTGGCGTTTTAGGTGAGTGTTTACCCACCTGGCGTTTTAGGTGAGTGTTTACCTCAAGGTTGCTAGGACGTAGCTAATGTGCAGACATGGGGCGGGGGCGCGGGGACAGTCCTGAGAAAGCAAGCCGGTAGAGAAAAACAGCCCAAGCCACGCAGGCTCCAGAACTTTGACCTGGATTATCCCCTCCCCTGGATCCTGGCTGCAGTCTCCACCGGTGGCAGGGAGGATCCTGATCGCGGTGCAGGCAGGCTGGGCGGTCGAGCTCTTCAGGGGCCTGGGCTCCTTCCCTGCCCCGCTCTCTGCTTAGCTTACTGACCCGCTCACTTTCGCCAACCTCTTCTGATTACAAAGTTCCTTCCAAAACCAACTGGAGCCAGTTCAAACCTGAGAGCTGGTTAGCTGGCGCTACGTTATTCCCTCTGCAGAGATGGGGAAAGGGACGATGACTGGGAACCTAGCCCTACTCTGAGCTACAGGCTTCCATTGCCAGCCCGGGCAGGGTCTTCCCAGCTGTCTTCAGCCATAGGAGAGAGGCACCTTTGGGTCTCCCACATCAGCTTCCTCTCATCCCTTTCAGCTCTCTTGTCCCTTGGCTCTAGAGAAAGGGGGCACACCTGCTCCTTTTCCAGGTGTTCTGCTGGAGATAGGGCTCCGTGGTTGAATCAGGTCCAGCCACTTAACTGCAGCTGCTGGAGAATCCGGGTATCCAGCTGCAGCCACGTCTTAGATCACAGCTGGTCAACGCCCACCGCATGGCCCCTGGAGTCATAGTGGGCACTTCTGTCTCCAGATGTGAACGAGTGCGAGCTGTACGGGCAGGAGGGGCGCCCCCGGCTCTGCATGCATGCCTGCGTGAACACCCCGGGCTCCTACCGCTGCACCTGCCCCAGCGGATACCAGATGCTGGCGGACGGGAAGAGCTGTGAGGGTGAGTGCATCTACAGCAGAGGCAGGTGGCTGCTGCTGCACTCGGGAACCCCAACCCCAGGACCTCAGAGTTGGGAATGGGTGGTTAGAAGAGTCAAGGACTCAGATACATTCATTCTGTAAAAAACTACCAGCAAAAGGGCCTTTCAAAGGCCAGGCTACATCATTATCTACCATTAGCTTAAACTTGCTAATAGTCTCTTTCAACCTTAGGCAAGTCACTGCTTTCAAATTAGGTTACTTCCTCCCACTGGGCAATACCTTCAGCTAGGGCTGGATCTAAATGCAGAGCAGCCAGTTGGTCACTCATGTCATGCGGTCCAGAGAAGCAAAGGACCAGAGACCCTGTGTGGATGCCTACAACCCCACCTCTGAAAGGGACAGCACCTTGTGGGCTTTCATGCCAGATACAGTCAGGCTCCACAGTGCTTGCACATTTAATGGCTAGCTGACGGCAAGGGAGGCCAAGTACCCAGGGATTGGCAAAGGTGAGGCCTGTTATCCACCCACTCACCTATGCACACATACACTCACACATCCATCCACCCACCCACCCATCCTCACATACACTCACACATCCATCCACCCACCCACCCATCCTCACATACGCTCACACATCCAGCCACCCACCCACCCATCCTCACATACACTCACACATCCATCCACCCACCCACCCATCCTCACATACGCTCACACATCCATCCACCCACCCACCCATCTTCACATACACTCACACATCCATCCACCCACCCACCCATCCTCACATACACTCACACATCCATCCACCCACCCACCCATCCTCACATACACTCACACATCCAGCCACCCACCGACCCATCCACACATACACTCACACATCCAGCCACCCACCCACCCATCCTCACATACACTCACACATCCAGCCACCCACCCACCCATCCACACATACACTCACACATCCAGCCACCCACCCACCCATCCTCACATACACTCACACATCCAGCCACCCACCCACCCATCCGCACATACACTCACACATCCAGCCACCCACCCACCCATCCTCACATACACTCACACATCCAGCCACCCACCCACCCATCCTCACATACACTCACACATCCAGCCACCCACCCACCCATCCTCACATACACTCACACATCCATCCACCCACCCACCCATCCTCACATACACTCACACATCCATCCACCCACCCACCCATCCTCACATACACTCACACATCCAGCCACCCACCCACCCATTCACACATACACTCACACATCCATCCACCCACCCACCCATCCTCACATACACTCACACATCCATCCACCCACCCACCCATCCGCACATACACTCACACATCCATCCACCCACCCACCCATCCGCACATACACTCACACATCCATCCACCCACCCACCCATCCGCACATACACTCACACATCCATCCGCCCACCCACCCATCCTCACATACACTCACACATCCAGCTGCCCACCCACCCATCTGCACATACACTCACACATCTATCCACCCACCCACCCATCTGCACATACACTCACACATCCAGCCACCCACCCACCCATCCACACATACACTCACACATCCATCCACCCACCCACCCATCTGCACATACACTCACACATCCAGCCACCCACCCACCCATCCTCACATACACTCACACATCCATCCACCCACTCACACATCTGCACATACACTCACACATCCATCTACCTACTCACCCATCTGCAAATATACTCACACATCCATCCACCCACTCACCCATCTGCACAGGTACCCACACACACATACTCAGCTACCTATCTATCCCACAACATTTATGAAGACCCACATAGAATTTCTTGAGGTCAGGAAGAGATGGCCTCCATCTGGGGAGACTCACTGGTGTGCAGAAAGGGAGCATAGAACTTCTGCAGATGATAGTGGGGATGCCTGCATTTGGCATGTGGAAAGGGTGAAGAACAAGACTTTTTGGAAGATTTGAGTCTTAAAGGACATGGTAACAGCCACGGAGAGGAGACTGGAGGGTACTTTGGCTGAGAAGGAGGCAGGTCTGCGAAAACGAGTGTCACCTGCCCTATCCCAGGGGAGGGGGACAGGATCCCAGGGAGGGGCATTCTTAGGCTGGTGCTGCACCACTTCCACAGGACCCTGATCCAAATGGTTAGGACAACAGGGTTCTGGCTTTAAGAATAAGCAGAAAGTTCACCTCGAGCGAAGCCCCACATCCCAGTACCTGCCAGGCCTTTCATGTGGTTCTGGCTGAGAGGAGGAAAAGTCAGGTGGGTTTTCACTCTCACGTGTCTGGTGTTTCAGATGTCGATGAGTGTGTGGGCCCACAGCCCGTGTGCCCCCAGGGGACAATGTGCATCAACACTGGTGGAGGCTTCCGGTGTGTCAGCCCCGAGTGCCCCGAGGGCAGCGGGAATGTGAGCTATGTGAAGACATCTCCCTTGTGAGTATGGCCAGGGCCACCCCAGCTGCGCGGGCCATCCTTCACCCAGGCCTCCCAGTGTGTCTGGGCTGGATTCTTCTTTGAGGCTTTTGGGAGAAAATACAGTTATGCCATAGGGCAGATAAGAGGTAGGGAGCTGGGGGTCTAGCTTCTGCCTCACTTCAGTGGATGCACCTAATGCTTTGTTGCTCTGGTGCAGGGAGAACCCAGTTTGCCTGATGGAAGTAATGAACCAAGTGCTCCCTGCCACGTAGGGGATGATGGGGTCATAGATGTCCCCAGGTAACACAGGAAGGGCCACTGGAGGAAAGAAGCTATTAGTGGCATTACCTTGTTAATCCCATAGCAACCCAAGGGTCAGGTACATTACATGGGTTTGAGAGTTCATTTTCTCCTGTTCGCATAGCTAGTAACTAATAGACTTTAGTCACATGGCGTATCCCGTGTGCTCTGGGTTATGTTTCTCTGCTTTTCCAATGGTCCTAGAAAGTTCATGTCTAATAAGCTCAACATTTAAACACTAGACTTGTTTTTTAAAAGCTGAGAGATGGGGGCCAGCAGGTGGCGTAGTGGTTAAGGGCGCTGGACTCCCACATGGCCAACTGTGGTTTGAGTTCCAGACCTGGTGGCTTGCTTTCTCACTTTCCCTCTCTTGCTCTCTTGCTCTCTCGCTCCGTCCCTCTCTGGTCAAATTTAAAAAAAAAAAAAAGAAGAAGAAGTAAGTAAAGTTAAATAAAATAATTTTTAAAAATTTTTTAAAAGTTGAGAGATGAACCTTTAAGAAAAATAACTTCAACTATTACAAAGCACATGTGTTTTCTTCTTAAAATGAGATCACCCTAGCATTGTCTTTAAAATGATGAGAATTGACTTCCTGCACTTAAATATTTACATTGCATTTAGATGAAAGCCCATCAGAAGCAGGAAGTCTGCAGCACTGAAGAGTGGCAGTTATTAAAGACACAGTACATTCCCCAAGGAGACCCTTGGTGAAAGGACAGGGAATCTGTAATAGCCTCTGGGGGCATTTCATTAGCAGCGGGATGTGCCATTTGACCTGCATAATCATGATGGTACAGAATCACAAATATACTAAATTGTATCTTTTATGTTTGACAAGGCAGAGAAATAGGGAATCCCAGGAGTTAAGGAAGACAGGGTTTCCTGCTTTGAGAACAGATGTTGCATTTGGAAAGCTCAACCCGGGTGGAGCACCACGGCATTGGGAGATATTGCCAGCTCACTGCTGGGCTCTCTCCCGTTTCTGAATGAATGTTCAACGGGGACAATTGATTTGTTCAAAGGGCAGTGGATTTGAACACCAGCATTATGGTCATTACTGCATCTTCCTAGGCTTTAGTTTTTTGGTTAAAAAAACTTAATGTGCTAATATAGTAATACTATATGTATAAAATTTTCTTTTTATTTTTAAGAGAGTTTTTTGTGTGTGTGCTATAGGGCACGTGTGCTTGCCAGAAAGAGACAGAAAACGAAAGGTTACTGTCCCCCCACAGGGAAAATGGCCAAGCTGCAATCCCTTCTCTTCCATTCTTCTCTCAGGATTTTGGGCATGCATGCACACATGCCCTGAGTGAGTTTTATGCCAGTGGGTCCAAGATTTGAACCACGCTCAACTACATGTGAGTCCAGCAACATAACCATTGTACCATCTGCTGGTCCCGGTAGTAATAGCATATTTCGAGGGGTCTTCAAAAAGTTGAGAGATGTGTATTCTGAATAAACACTATGTGTGAATTTCAATTTTTTTTGCACCAAAATAAACTCATATTTTATTCTCATTTTCTTCATGAAGTCCCCTCATGTACACTTAGACAGACACACACACACACACACACACACAGATGGGTCAGGGAGCACCCAGGATCAGGAACAGAAGCAGCACTCCTTCCCTGGCCATGCCTGACACCAGCCACAGTCACTCGCCTACAGCTCCGAAGCTCCTGGGTGAAGGACCAATAGTTCACCCAGGTGGCCTTCACAAGAGGGCAGGAGGGGTAACTGGCTCCAGGGTTGCCCGTGGCTGACTGAATCATTTTACCTCTCTGCTCCAGCCAGTGTGAGCGAAACCCCTGCCCCATGGACAGCAGACCCTGCCGCCACCTGCCCAAGACCATCTCTTTCCATTATCTCTCTCTGCCCTCCAACCTGAAGACGCCTATCACGCTCTTCCGGATGGCCACGGCCTCAGCTCCTGGCCGACCTGGGCCCAACAGCCTGCGGTTTGGGATTGTGGGTGGGAACAGCCGTGGCCACTTTGTGATGCAGCGCTCAGACCGGCAGACAGGGGAGCTGATTCTCGTCCAGACTCTGGAGGGGCCTCAGACGCTGGAGGTGGACGTTGACATGTCGGAGTACTTGGACCGCTCCTTCCAGGCCAACCATGTATCCAAGGTCACCATCTTTGTATCTCCCTATGACTTCTAAGGGTGCTATGTGGGCACCAGGGTGCAGAGATCTGGGCTCATTTCTCTTCCTCAGAGACTCAGCTGTGGGCACCGACTTCAACAGACTTCTCTCCTGTCTTGCCTTGCCGTTGCCCACTTGCCTATTCACCCAGGCTTCTAGGGCAGCCGCAAAACCCTAGTTGTTGCCACCACATGTTTCCCCCTGCTTTAAGGCCTTACCTTAGTTTGTGCACTGACTTCCTCAAACCTTTTTTGAGGGGAAGGGCAGCTGTTCAAAATGCCATGTGAATGGCATTTGAGCTTGAACTAGCTGGGGAGGGCAAAGCTCGTGGTGTGTATCTGAGATGCTTGTCAACCCTTCCTCACTGTGAGAGCCGTGCCCTGTGATGAATGAAGTGGTTCCAGTCATGCTGAGGGTTCGGTCATGCTCCTGTGCACGTGGCGTAGGGGGTGAGATCTCTTCTCATAACCCAGCATGCTGTTCTTCTCTGCACTTCCTCTGTGACACGCCTGCCAGCCTTCTCCTCAGAGGGCAACCCCAGGGCCCATAAACCCCACACAGATCCTTCTAGACCAAGGAACCGACATTAAAGCATAGTTCTGCCTGAATTACTTTCCTCTTGAGAAATCACATCTTAAAACATAGCCTCTTATGACAACTGAAAAAATAAAGTCTGTTGCTCCTTCCTGCCCACTTGATTTTTCTGTAAGCTTGGGACAGCCCAGCTCCTTCTAGGAGGGGATGGCTAGCTCTGTTTCTGCGTTGGACATACCGAAATAAATGAGTAAGAGAGAAACATGGAGGTGACCATGTGTGGGGTTGCGCCACCAGTGTAAGTATGTCTTGGCCATTGGAAATTGGGAAGGGTAATAGTTGGTCGTAGAGTGTTTAGGAAAATGCTCGAATTGGCATTGAATTGTTCTGGACTCAATGCCAATTCTTTATTTACCTGATGCCCTTCAAGTAAATAAATAAAGAAGACAGTGGCTAGGGCTGAAAGTGTGAGGTGGTGAGACCATTTAAGTAAAAATTTAAAAGCTGAGTTGTGAGGAAGGTTCAATATCCAGAAACATGTTAATCTACTGGTGAGTTTTCCTCACACATATTTTATTTAAAAATTCTTTGTATTTGCCCAGAGGAAGTGGGTCACTAGTTTAGTGGTCAAGCCCCACATGACAATGGTTTGTAAGATGGTTCATCCTTGTCTAATATTCTTGGACAATGAGTAAGACACAGTCCAAAGTTGTTTCTAAATTTTTTATTTACCCCCCAGGGGCTCAGCTATGATCTCTCCCTAACAGCAGAACGAGGGTCTGCAAACCGAGAATATTAGGGGGCCAGCAGGTGGCATGGTGGTGACTGGATCCCACATGGCTGACTGTGAGGTTCAATATCTGGACCTGGTGGCTTGGAAAACATGCCTGGCACATGTATATGTGTGACCAAAATCCCAAGGAGAATGAAGGAGGAGGCATTGCAGTGTGGCCATCTTCCTACGGGGAATGAAGGGGTGCGTTCTCACTCTCTCTTTCTCCCTCTCTGTGTGTCTCTGCTGAGCGTATGCACCTGATAGCAATTTTTTAAAAAGAAATGTCCACAAAGCTGGGTTGTTATAAACGGTACCCACAGCCTTTGTTTCCAAATGGTACTATGATGCACACCGCCCAGGTCCCTGTGCAGAATGCCAGGTGGGAGTCCTGGGGCCTGGCCATGTTCCTGAAAGTGGGATGTCACAGAAGTGGGCTCTTCCTGCTGGGGGTGGGGGAGGTTTGGGGAGAAAAGCCTCTCACCTCCCAGAAGATGAGGAGGGATTTTGGAGTCTATAGAGCAGGTGCCCCAATGACCCAGTCTAAAGCAACAATTTTTGTGACCAGTATCTGCTATCCTCCAACCTGCTTTTTACTTATGAAACCACATGCTGAACTCCAGTCCCCATGGCACCAAAATAAGAATGTCTGACTGTTTAGGACCCTCCTTTGTGGATTATTGCTGGGACCTTCCCCAGCTTGGTACAATCTCATTTTTTTTTTTTTTTTTTTGAGAGGTTTTGCTATAGGACACGTGTGCTTGCCAGAAAGACAGAGAGACAGAAAGCGAGAAATCACCCCCCAGGGGGGATGACCATGCCACAATCCCTTCTCTTCCATTCTCCTCTCAGGATCTTAGGTATGCACACACATGTGCCTGGCGTGAGTTTAAACCACCGGATCTGGGACTCAAACTGTGGTCGACTACGTGGGAGTCCAGCGACATAGCCATTATGCTAACTGCTGGTCCCCTATCTCATTCTTCATACCCTCTCTCCATACTTTCCCTTATGGAAACCAACTTCTTTGTCCTTTCATGGTTCTAATCTGTGCTAGATCGGAAAAGCTAATGGTAGGTATTAGTTTGCCCCTCTTGCCAGATAATATAGTTTCATATTATTAAGGGAGGTGTCTTGAAAACATTGCAATATGTAGAGTTGAAGACATATACATATACAGAAGTAGAGAGAATAGTAAAATGAACCCCAGCTGAAATTACCAGTTGAATCCTCAACTGACACATGGCCAATCCTGTTTCATCTACTCTCACCCTCCCATGTGATGATTTTGAAACAGATCCTAGACATCATATTATTTCATTTGTAAATACTTCACATGTGTCTCTAAAGGAGAACTTTAAAAAAAAGAAAAAGTGCTTTTGGCTGGAAGTGCCATCTTCTAGTAATTAACCAAAATGACAAACACAAGGGGAAAGAGGAGAGGCACCCGATATATGTTCTCAAGGCCTTTTAGAAAACACTGACTGATTCCTTTGGTAACATACATGCAAATCTATAAGAAAGGTGATATTGTAGACATCAAGGGAATGGGTACTGTTCAAAAAGGAATGCCCCACCATGGCAAAACTGGAAGTGTCTTCAGTGTTACCCAGCATGCTGTTGGCATTGTTATAGACAAGGGCAAGATTCCTGCCAAGAGAATTAATGTGCATATTGAGCATATCAAACATTCTAAGAGCAGAGATAGCTTCCTAAAACGTGTGAAGGAAAATGATCAGAAAAAGAAAGAAGCCAAAGAGAAAGGTACCTGGGTTCAACTGGAGCACCAGCCTGCTCCACCCAGAGAAGCACACTTTGTGAGAACCAATAGAAAGGAGCTTGAGCTTTTGAAACCTATTCCCTATCAATTCATGGCATGATGGGTGTTAAAAATAAATTATAATCTGTGGCCTATTAAAAAAAAAAAGAAAAAGCATGATCTCTGTAGCATTCACAATCAAAGTCTTAGTTCCTTAATACCTTCCAATATTCAATCATTGTTCAAGTTTCTGAGTGGTTTGTGATTTCTTTGTTTGCTAGAATTAGATCCATACACTGTAATTTACTGATGTAAAATCTCTCTGTTTCTCTAACCTGTTGGAATGTTGAGTATGCATGCATACATGCTTGGAGTGTTTTTCAAGTCACCAGGCCAAGATTCAGATCACATGGTTGGCCATGTGAGATCCAGCTCCCTAACCAATATGCCATGGGGCCAGCCATTTTGAAACTTTTCCAGTTTTCAAAATAAGGTGATTTCGGGACCAGCAGTTAACATAATGGCTATGTCGCTGGATTCCCATGTAGTCGACCGCGGTTCGCGTCCCGGACCTAGTGGCTTAAAACTCACACGGGGCACGTGCATGCGTGCCCAAGATCCCGAGAGGAGAACAGAGAAGGGATTGCAGCATGGCCACCTCCCCTGGGGGGTGATTTCTCACTTTCTGTCTCTCTGTCTCTCTCTGTCTCTCTGGCGAGCGCACGTGCCCTATAACAAAAACCTCTCCAAAAAGAAAAATAATAAATAAGGTGATTTCCTGGCATCTTTCCAAGATGTACAGTGAGAATTTTATTCTTCTTTAAGTACAATATAAGCTCATATGTGAAACATATTTGATGTGTATTTTAAACCATTGCATTTACTATCCTTATTGTTGCTCAAATTGTCTTATCTCTAGCCCTTGGCAACTGCTTCAAGTTGGCTAATTCTTTTTGGAAATGTGTCTTTGCAGATGTAATTAGTTAGGATGAGGTCATGTTGAATTAGAATGGACCCTTAATCTTATGAGCTTCAAAGAAAACAGACACACACACACACACACACACACACACACACACACAGAAGATGGAGGCAGGTGGTGAAATTACATTGTCACAGCCAAGGAATACCAATGATTGCTGGCAACCAGCAACCACCAGAAGCTGGGAAGAGGCAAAGAAGGTTCATCCCTTAGAGCCTTCAGAGGCAGCATGACCCCTGTAGACTCCTTAATTTTGGAATTCTAATCTCCAGAACTGTGAAAGAATATATTTTTGTTATTTTAAGCCACCAAATATTGTACTTTGCTAAAGTAGCCCTAGGGAACTAACACCTACTACCCTAACCTCCTCTCCAATATCGGCTGAGGGTCAGTCATCTCATCTCACTAAGGAAGAGGTCATCTCCATTCTGGGGAACATGGATAGCCACTGACTGCCAACCAGACATGTGCTTCTCTTAAAATATCTACATCCAAACTCATCCATTCATTGCTAATAATCTTGGAGTAAAAAGATAACTTTATTAGTGCAAATTGCTCTTAAATTTACAGTCAGAGAGGAAAGCCATTTTGCAATGAGTGCAGAGGCACACTGAGACAGACATTCAGTGTGATTTTCAAACGTTGTGGTTCTTTTTCTTGTTCTTTTTCTGAAGGAGATATTGACTAGTTTTATCAGTAATGGCACAAATCTGCTTACTTCGGCAGTAAGAGCTAAAACAAAGGGCACAATCAGCATATTTCATAAAGACATTCATTGACTCCAGGGATAGGAAGGAATTTGGACCCTCAATCCTAACCCTAGATTAGCCTAGAAGACTACAAACAAAATTAAAGCCATTCTTCCCTCATGATCTGCAGGATCAAAAACATCCCTTGGCCTGGCCACTATGGCACAGTGATAATGCAAGTGCCCTCCAAGGCTGGAAGCCATGGGATTAGATCCCTGAGTTTCACATGATCCTGTGGAACTGGAGGGTTGGGAAAAGGGAACCACAGGATGACAAGACCTTGTCAAGGACGCCTCTATCCTAAAATAAATTAAAAAACAAAAACAAACACATTCACTCCTCTCCCCCACCTTTCCTCTCTTCCCTCCCCGTATTCCACTTTGCCAGCCATGTCCCAGCAGCAGAAGGTGATGCAGCTCTTATCCCAAGCTGTGATCTGAATGTTGTGTCCCCAACAAATTCATATGTTGAAATCTAGTCACCAAGCTTATTGTGTTAGAAGGTAGTGCCTCTTGGGACCAGCAGTTAGTGTAATGGCTATGTCGCTGGACTCCCATGTAGTCGACTGTGGTTTGAGTCTCAGACCCGGCGGCTTAAACTTACGCCAGGCGTGTGTGCGTGCATGCCCAAGATTCTGAGAGGAGAATGGAGGAGAAGGGATTGCGGCGTGGCCATCCCCCCTGGGGGGTGATTTCTCGTTTTCTGTCTCTCTGTCTGTCTCTGGTGAGTGCACGCAACCTATAGCGAAAACCTCTCCAAACAAAAAGAAAAGAAAAGAAGGTAGTGCCTCTGGGAAGTGACTGGGTCGTAAAGGTGGCAACCTCACAAATGGGACTGGTGTACCTTCTATCACGTGAAGCAAGAAGGTGTTGTCTATGAATCAAGTAATGGCCCCTCACTAGACTCTATTGACACCGGGACCAGCAGATGGCATAGTGGTTACATCGATGGACTCCCATGTAGTTGACCATGATTTAAGTCCCAGACCTGGCATCTCAATCTTGGGCTTCCTAGCTTCCAGAACTGTGAGGAAAAAAATGTCTCTTGTTTATAAGCCACCCAGTCTAAAGTAGCTTGTAATAGCAGACTGAATGGACTTCAGTCACGTCCCTCTCCTCAGTAAAGCCACGGAAGTCAGGCTAACTAAAACTCCCATCAGAATCTCTGCTTTTATTAAGTTTAAGTGACATTATAGAGAAAGTGAAGGACTGCGTGAATTCTAGCCACATGCTCATTATTGTAGAGTTTACCCTAAGAACCAGAGCACATGATCTGCATTTCCCTTTTCCTTTTAGACAAACGAAAGGAAAAAAAAAACAAGTTTTGACATAGATCAAAAATAAATCAAGGCCCAGCTGCTGTGGTGCAGTGGTAACACGAGTGTCCTGCAAGACTGGATGCCATATGACAGCTACAGGTTCAGATCCCTGGGCTGGCTTGAAAACACCCTGGATGCATGTATGCGAGTGCTCAGTATCTTGAGGGCAGGAGGGCTAGGGAAAAGGGACTGAGGTGATGAGACCCTGTCAAGGTGTTTCTCTCTCTCTTTCTCTCAACCATGCACACACTCTCTGTGATTAGCAACAAAAGGAAAATAAAAAAAGTGAGTCAAAAGAAAAATAGAAAATTCCACAGAAATTCCTCCCAGGTCAGAGCCTTTTTCATACCTGAGAAATCTCCCTGGGTTTCTCCATTGGTGTCCTTGAATGCAGCTCTCCCTCTTGATGTAGGTGGGAGACAACTGTCAAATGGGCAGAGTCATTTCCCAGTGCCCCTCCAACTCTCATTTGCCACACCTTCCCCATAAAAGAGTGAAAAACTGCCCTGCTGGTGGTGAAGCTGTTGGAGTGAACCAAGGATCAAAACAGAAACCACAGTTTTTCAACACAAGCTGTTTTAGGACTCACAAAACCCATAAACTGTACCCATGTGAAACATGAACATCACACACCGTCTTCTCATAAACTCTAACATCTGCACACCCACAGATAGCCAAAGACAAGAACACTGACTATTCCAGCAACTCTCTAGTCTACAAAATCTGACTCTCCCTCCCAGAGCCATCCCATGACTTATTCTTGTCTCAAACACCTTCTACCATCTTCCCTAACTCCTCCCTATTGAGATGGCCCCCAGTTACCCCTCTATGCAATCTCTCTTTCTGAAGCAAATAAACCCAGGGGGGTTCCTGGTAATCTTTGGCTGATGGACATCAGCTCCTAACTTGAGCAACCAGGGTCTTAACTCTGGTGCCTGGTTCCATTGGTGTGTGGCAATCGGGTATGAGATGTGTACTAGGTAGCTATTGGCTAGTATGAGTTAAGATCCCCAAGTCTGGCTCATCCAGGAGGAACTGTGAGAAGCTGTAGAGGACACCTCACATGTGCATGTGAACATCACATACAGTATGGCATGTATGTGCCTGGCCAGTGCGTGGGGAGCATCAGCTATATCCATCACTACCCTCCTTCATTTCTGCCCTTCTCTGGGGAGCTCCTGAGTTATCTGAGCCAAAGGACATATTGCCCCCTTGGTGTTCTCCCCAAGTTGAGGAGATGTGAACAGCCCCTCAGGAAACAGAACCCTGAGCCTCCATTGGCCTCAGCCACTCTGGTCTGCCAGCAGATTTAGAGGGCTGGGTTCTTACTGATGGCCCTACAGTTAAATCTGAACCAGTGCAAAGAAAGAACAAATGCCCTTGACTTTCATTATTTTTTTTCAGGGTTTGTCTTTTTAAGTGAAAGTAAATTTAACATATTAAGACAAAGACAATAGAAATTATATACATACTTTTATTACAAGTTGAAAAAATACACAAAATGTTAACATCCTAAAAAAATTAATTTACTATTGATAGCAATTCCCATGACTGCACGGTGCTACCATTCCCAAGTCATCAAACCATTAAATATTAAGGAACATTCAACATCAGAAGCTATAAAATCTAACCCTTCAAAAACCTACAAACTGCATCCTTATAAAAGTATTTTCTCTATGAAGAATCTTAGCTATACAAAAATCTGTACGGTTTTTATACTGAAGCTGATTTTGATCCGCACTTGAATTCACATTCTTACCAAAACTACTACCTGAGTATACACACACATTCCACACACGTCATTATGGGATAACCATTCATTCTTCATCTTCCTCTTCCTCCTCATCTTCTTCCTCTTCCTCCTCTTCTTCCTCACCTTCTGGTTCTTTCTTTTTCCTTGAGCCTGTTGGCCTGCCAGGGCCTCTCTTTCCTGCTTCACTTTGGCCTTGGCATGGTATGCAGGGATAGCCTTCTCATAGTTCTCCTTTAGTTTAGCTGCCTTCTGTTCACCCTGGGGAGGAAGCTTCTCTGTCAGACCTGGCCGCTCCACGGGACTCTGAGAAGAGCTCACACCAGGTAGATGTCATCTGTCATCAAGAGCAAAGGAGACCTCAATAAACTGAGGGGTAAAATGTCCTCATGCACCTTCTTTGTGTAGACTTGCTGGGCACAGCGCAAGAGGAAACACCCAGACTCTGGTCAGTTTTGCTGAATTCTCCAAGAAATGAAATGAAAGACCATGTCTGCAAAGGGGGAAAGTCCAAGTTTGAACATATGGTAAAAAGCGATGAAGCAAGACCAGCAGATGGTGTAATGGTTACGTCACAGGACTCCCATGTAGTCCACTGTGATTCAAGTCTTAGACTGGTGTCTTAAACCTCACATGGAACACCCGTGCGTTCATGCCCAAGATCCTGAGAGGAGAATGGAGGAGAAGGGATTGCGGCATGGCCATCTGCCCTGGGGAGTGATTTCTTGCATTCTGTCTCTCTGTCTCTCTGGTGAGTGCGCATGCTCTATAGCAAAAATATCTCTCAAAAAACCCCAAAAAAGTAGTGAAGCTTGTTATGACAGGGAGATGAAAATTTATGTTCCTCCCAAAGGTGATAAGAGGAAAACAAAAAGGTCCCAGCACTCTTAAAAGGCCATTATCTGCCTTCTTTCTGTTTTGTCCTGAACATTGCCAAAGATCAAAAGTGAACACCCAGGCCTGACTACTGGGGACATTGCAAAAAATTGGGTGAAATGTGGTCTGAATGGTCAGCCATAGATAAACTGCCCTTGACTTATTATGCCTCTCCACCCCCTGGACAAAAGCCCTGCACATCCCCTTTAAAAAGTCAAGGCCAGGGGACCAGCAGATGTGGTTCGAGTCCCAGACCTGGCAGCTTAAAACCCATGTGGGCCTTTGTGTATACATGCCCAAAATCCCAAGAGGAGAATGGAGGAGTAAGGGTTGTGGTGTGGCTATCCCCCCTGGGTAGTGATTTCTCACTTTCTCTCTCTCTGTCTCTCTAGTGAGCACATGCACCCAATAGCAAAAATCTCTCTTTCAAAAAAAAAAAAAAAAAAAAAAAAGTCAGGGAACCAGCAGTTAGCGTAATGGCTATGTCGCTGGACTCCCACGTAGTCGACCGCGGTTCGCGTTCCGGACCCGGTGGCTTAAAACTCACACCGGGTGCATGTGAGTGCGTGCCCAAGATCCCGAGAGGAGAATGGAGGAGAAGGGATTGCGGCGTGACCACTCCCCAGGGGGGTGATTTCTCGCTTTCTGTCTCTATGTCTCTCTCTCTCTGTCTGGCGAGTGCGTGCGCCCTATAGCAAAAACCTATCCAAAAAAAAAAGTCAAAGCTAGGGCTGTCAGGTGGCTGGGTGGTTAAGGCACTGGACTCCCACATGGCCAACTGCAGTTCAAGTCCTGTACCTGGTGTCTCGCTTTCTCACTTTTCCTCTCCCTCTCTGTCTCTCTCTGATCAAATTAAAAATATATAATAATAATAAATAAAATGAAAATAAATAATAATAAAAAAGGTCAAAGGCAATTGTTCTTTCTTTTTGCTGGTTCAGATTTAACTACATGGCTCATCCCAAAGAACACAGCCCTCTAAAACTGCTGGCAGTCCATGGTGGCTAGGGCCAGCAGAGACTGGGCAGGTTTCTGCTTCCTGAGGGGCCGCTCACATCATCTTCCCAGCTTGGAGAGAACATAGACTCCTTCTCAGCTGCACAAGGACAGGCATTCAGTCTCTGAGACAATAAGGAATTCACAGCAAGCAAGCTTTCCTTCTTCCAGAACTGAAATGACTGTTTTATGAGCACTTGGCTGAAATAAGGAGCATTTCTGTTGGTTCTGGATTTACCCAATTGAGTGCAGCTACACAAGGAAGTTTAAATTGGCCTGCAGTGTGTGGGCATATGGAAGGCTGAAAAGAGCTGGTGTGTCGGCAGATATAGGGCTGAATCACAAATTTGTTCAGGAAGTCTGAGATTAAAGTCCAGTTTATATTATGTAACAAATATACCTGCCAAGCAACACATCCAGGCAAATAAATTTTAAATATTTTTGCCAAAGATACAAAGCTTATATTTATTTAAGGCTTATAGTGATGGTAAGTAAGATCACTTCTGTGGAATCCCTTATAAAGTAGTTTTTAAATTTTAGAAAAAGGAGTAAAGATTCCAAATATTCATGAAATAGGAGCTTCCTGCCAATAGTCATGTGCACTTTATCTGGTAATTCTTTACTATCTTGCCCCTCTGGGTGCATCTGCATTCTTCAGGAAGATAAATCCCTCAACATCAGACAGGGAAGGGAGATTTTGAAATAAAAGTGCTAGAAGACAGTGATAGTCATTCTCCATATACTCAAATAAATATATAAGCTTGTTTTTCTTTTTTTTTTGAGAGAGGTTTTTTTTGTTGTTTGTTTTTTACTATAGGGTGTGTGCACTAACCAGAAAGACAGAGACAGAGAGACAGAAAGCAAGAAATCACCTCCCAGGGGGGATGGCCACGCCGCAATCCCTTCTCCTCCATTCTCCTCTTGGGATCATGGGCATGCACACACACGTGCCTGGCATGAGTTTAAGCCACAGGGTCCAGGACTCGAACCACAGTTGACTACATGGGAGTCCAGCGACACAGCCATTACGTCAACTGCTGGTCCCAATATATAAGCCTTTTAACATGTACACATATTGTGTAGATATTTTTTTTAAAAAAAGAGTAGTTAAAGTGATTTTAAACAATACTTAAAAGTGAACCATGGTTTCTACTTCTGGAATTGCTGAGTGAAGAGCTCCAAAAATCTACATGTTGACAAAAGGCTTGAGAACGTTGGGAAAACCATTAAAAATCAACATTTTCAGATCTCTGGAAATTAACTGAAGGATTCCAGCAATTATAGAGAACTTATTCAACCAAAACAACTGAACCTTAGTGAAATGCCTTGTGGCATTCTAATTTGTTCTAATGGCATTCTCCTCTCCCCAGCTCCACAGTAGCCTTGACATCAAAGGACCTGCCACCTCATACCTGTGAAACCCATGCCTAATAGGCACTAGAGTGGGTAGAACAATTTTGGAGCTTCTCAAAAGCCTGGTCCGTCCTCTACCACAAAATTGTCACTAATCCATCTGACAGTTCTCTGAAAAGCTACGTTCATTCTTAGGGCTTGTTTTTATAGGACCAGACTCAAGAGCTGAAGATCCCTACTGGCAGGTAATTGTAAAAAACAATCACCAGCAATTGTCTTAAAATACAGCAGCCTGGGATGGTGTTACCAAAGCCAAAAAGAGGCAACAAAAAACTTAAGAGGGGGACCAGCAGATGAGGAAGTGGTTACATCGTTGGACTTCCATATGGTCAACCACAGTTCAAGTCACAGACCCAGTGTCTTGAAACTCACATGAGTGAGTGTGTGAGTATGTGCCCAAGATCCAGGAATAAAATGGAAAAGAAGGGATTGTAGTGTGGCCATCCCCCTGGGGGGCGATTCTCACTTTCTGTCTCTGTCTCTCCAGCAAGCACAAAGGCCCAATACCCAAAATCTCTCTCTAAAGAACAAATTAAAAGGAAAAATTGGGCACTTTGAAAGGTGCTGACACATCACTGGAAATCTAAAAGACCATATATGTACAAAACCATACTCAGGAAATACTGGAAAGGCTCTAAGTTCTCACCTCTAGCCAGCCTTGGCCTTCTGCTCGAGCAGGAAATAGAGACTAGGACAAAACTGTGAACTGCCTGTCAGACTATTGAAGGTATATTCTAACACATACACAGTGCTCCTCTATATAAAGACTCATATTCAAGGTATTGAAGGAAATCGCAATTTAGTCATTACCTGACTACTAAACTAACAGAGCACTGACTTCAATGAATGCAAGCAATAAAAAATTTTAGGAGACTTGGGACCAGCAGATGGCGAAATGGTTATGTTGGTGGACTCCCACAGTCGACTTTTTGTGTCCCAGACCCAGCAGCTTCAAACTCACACCAGGCACGTGTGCATGTGTGCCCAAAATTCCAAGAGGAGAATAGAGGAAAAGGGATTGTAGCACCCCGGGGGATGATTTCTCGCTTTCTGTCTCTGTCTCTCTGGCAAGTGCACACACCCTGTAGCAAAAAATGTCTCAAAAAATAAAATGAGAAGACTTCAGAAAAATTCTTGGAAAATAGGATTTAAAATAAAATTCACACAGTCTTTTTTTTTTTTGGAGAGGTTTTTGCTATAGGGCGTGTGCGCTCGCCAGACAGACAGAGAGAGACAGAGAGATAGAAAATGAGAAATCACTCCCTGGGGGGATGGTCACGCCACAATCCCTTCTCCTCCATTCTCCTCTCGGGATCTTGGGCACGCATGCACACGCGCCCGGCGTGAGTTTTAAGCCAACGGGTCCGGGACGCGAACCGCGGTCGACTACATGGGAATCCAGCGACATAGCCATTACGCTAACTGCTGGTTCCCACATAGTCTTTTCATAATATACATTTTCTATGAACTTTTTGGAGACTTCTCATAAAAAAAGAACAGACTTGGTTGCCTAAGAGGTCACCATCAAGCATATCAACATATGTATAATAGCAGTACCAGAAAAAGAGGAAAGAAAGGACAGAGGAATATTTGAAAAAATAATGGCTGAAAATTTCCCCCAATTTTTTTCCCCACAAATTGCCAGAGAATTCATGTGCTTGACAGAGAGAGAAGGAGAGAGAGAAAGCACCCTAAGTGGGGCATGGTCATGCCACAGTGCCTTCTCTTCCACCTCCATTTCCCCCTTCTGTCATGACCTTGGGCATGCACACACACACGCACACGCACACGCACACATGCAGAGCATGTTTTTCATGACACCAGGACTAAGATTTAAACTGTGGATGGCCATGTGGGATCTGGATCCTCTAGCTACTAGGCTACAGGGCTGACTCAAATTTTCCCAAATTTAATGAAAAACTAATTTGCACACCTAAGAAACTCATTTAACTCCAAGCAGGATAAACTCAAAGAGATCTATATCTAGACTCAACATAGTAAAATTGATGAAAGCCAAAAGCAGAGAATTTTTAAAGTCCTCAAGTATAAGGGAGCCTCATTCAATAAGAGTAATAAACCATTTATCTTCAGAAACTATGTGTCCCAGAAGACAATGCAATGGCCTATTCAAAGAGATCAAAGTAAAAGGCTGTTAGCAAAAAATTACATAACAGTAAACCTATTCTTCAAGAAAGGGATATTCTCATATACAGATAAATTGAGAAAATTAATTACTTTTCAAGAAACATTAAAAGGAGTCCTTCAGGTTACACAAAAACTTTAATCCACACAAAGAAATAAAGAACACTAGTAGAGATGACTATATAAACAAATATAAAAGACTGTATAAATATATTTTTGTTTATAACACTTTTGAATCCTACTTAAACAACTGCATAAAGCAATAATTATAAAACTTATAATATGTACAAATTTAATTTGTATAAAAACAAGAGAAAAGGGAGAAAAGCTATATTGTAACAAGTTTTTGTCTTATTAAAATTACATTGGGCTGTTATGAAAAGATGTATTAATTAAAAAAATTTTTGACACCAAATAAACTTGTATTTTAATTCTTTCTCAAAAACTTTTGGAAAAAGTCCCCTCGTAGGGAACCAGCAGTTAGCGTAATGGCTATGTCGCTGGACTCCCACGTGGTCGACCGTGGTTCGCGTCCCGGACCCGGTGGCTTGGAACTCACACCGGGCGCGTGTGCGTGTGTGCCCAAGATCCTGAGAGGAGAATGGAGGAGAAGGGATTGCAGCGTGACCATCCCCCCAGGGGGGATGATTTCTCGCTTTCTGTCTCTAAGTCTCTCTCTGTCTGTCTGGCGAGCGCATGTGCCCTATAGCGAAAAAAACCTCTCCAAAAAAAAAAAAAAAAGTCCCCTCGTATATCCTTGAACAATGTTATGCAGATCACTAGTATTGAATGATCTGAGTGGGGCACAGCAGTTTATTGGCCAGAAGTTTATTTTAATAAAATAAAACAGACCAGAAAATATGATAAAATATAGTAAGAATTTGTGAAACTTTGTTTTGTGAAACTTTTGTTTCATGTGTGTGTGTGTGTGTGTGTGCGCGCGCGTGCATGTGATGGATCATAATATTAAATATATTTACTATTGTGGATCATAGTTTAAAGACAGTTAAAAATAATTGATCTACGGGACTAGCAGATGGCATAGCAGTTACGTCACTGGACTATTACCTGGTCAAATGTGGTTCAAATTCTAGATCTGGAGGCCTGAAATTCATGCCAAGCTCATGTGTACACATGCCCAAAATCCTGAAAGGAAAATGGAGAAGGGACTGCGGCATGGCCATCCCTCCCGGGGGGATGATTTATCACTTCTGTCTCTCTGGTGAGCGCATTCATCGTATAGTGCATAATCTCTCTTAAAAAAAGTATTGATCTAGAGTAGGGGTCTACAATTTTTTCTTTAAAGGACTGAATGGTAAATATTTCAGGTCATGGACTAAACTCTTCTGAAACTAGTCAGCTCTGTTCTTGTAGCAGGAAAACAGCAATAGATGATTTGTAGATGAATGGGCATATTTTCCAGTGAAACTTCATTTACAAAAGAGCTTATGGGCAACGGATTACCAACTCTGTTCTAGAATAGCCTTGTCTGGCAGAAACAATGCAATGCAACCCATGTGTGTAACTTTAAATTTTCCAGTAACCACATTAAGACATGTAAAAAAAAAAGATGACATTGATTTTAGTAATGTATTTAACATATCATCATTTCAACATGTAAAAAATATAAAAATATTAATGAGATATTTTATATATTTTTTCATTCAAATCTACAAAATCTGGTATGCATTAACAGCACATTCAATCTGGACTACCCACTCTATCCCAGTGGCTATCATACTATATGATGCAGATCTAGAGGAACTCTTATATGTGGATAAAGGTGTTCAGAGTTACAAACAGTGAAAGTAAATTTGTAAACAGTCTAAATGTTCACCAAGAAAGAAATGCTGTTGTGGAGGAGTGGGGCCTGGGGAAAAATATTTGGAGGAGGGATACAGAGACAGCATTGTTGAGACAGGGAGGTAGTGTTGTTATATTTTGATCAACTGGACTGGGGAGAAATGTTCACATATTGAAATGATCACCTTGTAAGCTAAATAATGTGATTGAATGTATTAAAAAATGTAAATAAAATAAAAAAATAATTGGAATGATAATAATAATCTGGAAAAAAGGAAAAGCTATTGGATGATGACGATAGGGATTGTAATGTCTTTGTATTGACTGATATGAATGATATTCCTTCTGGAAAAAGAAATGTAATACACTATAAAGTTATATGTGATTCAATGTAATATAAACAAGATTATGGTGATAATAAAAAACTTTTAAAAAAGGAAAAACAAAACAAAAAACAACTCACGCCGGGCACGTGAACCTTCGTGTCCAAGATCCCGAGAGGAGAATGGAGGAGAAGGGATTGCGGCATGGCCATCCCCCCTGGGGGTTGATCTCTCACTTTCTGTCTCTCTGTCTCTCTCTGTCTGTCTGGCGAGCACATGCGTCCTATGGCAAAAAACCTCTTTAAAAAAATCTTTTTCAAAAAAAAAAAAGAAATGCTGTTATCATCTTATAATGGAATTAATATATGGTAGTCAAAAATAAATGAACTAGATTTAATGTACTTATATGGAAAAAATTTTTAAATGTTTAATATTAAAAACAGTTTACAAAAGTACAGTATGATACCATTTGTATGTTTTAAAAAGAACATATTTTGTATAGTATGTAATAAAATGCAAATAATACGAAAAAAAAATTAAGTTGGGAGACCAGCAGGTGGTGTAGTGGTTAAGGTGCTGGATTCTCATATGGGTGACCATGGTTTGAATCCCAGACCTGGTGACTTGCTTTCTCGCTTTCTCTTCCTCTGTCTCTCCCTGATCAAATTTTAATAATAATAATAATAATAAATTGAATTAATTAAATAAATAGTTCTTTTTTTTTTTTTTTTTTGAGAGGTTTTTCGCTATAGGGCGCGTGCGCTCGCCAGACAGACAGAGAGAGACATAGAGACAGAAAGCGAGAAATCGCCCCCCAGGGGGGATGGTCACGCCGCAATCCCTTCTCCTCCATTCTCCTCTCGGGATCTTGGGCACGCACGCACACACGCCCGGCGTGAGTTGTGAGCCACAGGGTCCGAGATGCGAACCGCGGTCGACTACGTGGGAGTCCAGCGACATAGCCATTACGCTAACTGCTGGTTCCCAAAAATAAATGTTAATATCTAAAAAAAAAATCACCCTTTTTTGGCTTTTTTTTTTTTTAAGAGGATGAGTTTCCTGATACACTAAGTGAGAAAAACCACTGTGATATATCCCCAGCCATGATTGGTCTGTTTCTTGCTCTGACCTTACTAGTAGCCACTGTTATGTCATCTGCACAAAACATTATAAGGCCCTGGCTGGGCCTAGGATTTTTGTCCTTGAAGCCCAGGAAGCTCTTTGGCAGTGACCTGTTGGCGGACTTGGGATACAGATTGTAGTCAATACTTCCAGCTTGCAATATTCTTGTAGTTATATAGTTATTCTTGTAATTATATAGTTATTCTTGTAGTTCTATAGTTATTCTTGTAGTTCTATAGTTATTCTTGTAGTTATATAGTTGTAGAGTAGCTAATTAGGCTACAGGGCCTCACAGCCATGTCTACTGAGGAGATCACCTTCAGAACAAATTACGAACTTCTGGAAACCATCAGCCAGAGCAGGTTCAGCAAGGTGAATCTGGCATGTTATTTGCCAACTGGCACCCAGGTGGCAGTTAAGGTTGTGTCCAAAGAAAGCTTATACGACTCCTCCTGCATAATCAAGCTGTATAAAGAAACCAAGATCTTAATGAGTTTAAACCACCCAAACATCATACGTGCCTTGGAGTCTATTGACACCAAGGACACTTTATATTTGGTGATGGAATATGCCCCTGGCGGGTCGTTGCAGGACAAGCTTTCGATATACGGCCCCATGAGGGAGGAGGAAGCCCCGGAGATATTCCTACAATTGGCATCGGCACTGGCATACTGCCACAGCCAGGGTGTGCTCCACAGAGACCTGAAACCTGCGAATGTCTTGCTGGATGGCACTGGGGCAGTAAAACTTGCGGATTTTGGTTTGAGCACCAGGTTCACCGCGGGCCAGAAGCTGCGTGAATTCTGTGGCACCATCTATTTCATGCCCCCAGAGGTGCTGAGCTGGCAGGAGTACGACGGCCCTGCAGTGGACATATGGTCGTACGGGGTGACCTTGTACCTGATGCTCACTGGTGTGAAACCATTCTGGGGCTTAACACTGGAAAAGCTGAGGAGCTGCGTCCTCCGTGGGGAATTTACGTTACCACCCAGCCTATCACATGTGATAGAAGATTTATTAAAGAAGATCTTAGCTCCAGACCCCATGGAGAGACTCACCCTGGAACAAATCCAACACCACCCCTGGTTCCACACCATCCAGGAGAGCATAGAGTCCCCCCCAGAATATGTGGGCAAGACCATCAAGGTGAAGCCTCTCCACCGTACCCTCTCTAATGAAATGAAGGGTTCCTGGCCACCTATAGTCATGTCAAGTCTGTCAAGCACAGAATCAGAGGGGCAGGAAGCCTGCAGCGTGTCCCCAGCCACCTTGCCCGGCTTGAACATGAAATCCACTCGGCCTGTCTCAGGCTCCTCGCAAGCTGGACCCTCCAGAAGCTCAGAGGTGAAGTTCATCGTGCCTCATCCAGCCAGGCAGTCTGGAGCATTCCTCTTTACCCTGGAGGCGAAGTCCACACCTCGTCGCCAGGCCTCCTCGCCTTCCACATCACCCAGGAACCTGGAGGCCCAGCCCATCACAAATCCTCCAGCCTCCCTGGACACAGAATTGGCTGGCACCCTGGAGGCAATGACCACCTCGCCTCGCTTGACCTCCCTGGCCGCGGAATGTGCCGGCACCCTGAAGATCATGTCCACCTTGCCTCACTTGGCCTCCGTGCCCACAGAATTGGCTAACACCTTGGAGATCATGTCCACCTTGCCTTGCTCAGCCTCTGCGCCCAAAGAATCAGCTAGCACCTTGGAGGCAAAGTCCACTCCGCCTCGACCAGTCTCCCTGCCCGCAGAATCAGCCAGCACCATGGAGGAGCAGTCCACCACTCCTTGCCAAGGCTCCCAGCCGGCAGGATCACCCGGCACTCTGGAGGCAACATCCACTCCACCTCAGCTGCCCTCCTTGCCCGCTGGAATGCCAGGAACCCTGGAGGCAGAGTCTACCCTGCCTTGCCTCTCCTCTCCACCTGCAGGATCAGCCGGCATCCTGGAGATGACGTCCACTGAGCCATGCCCGGCCTCCCTACCTGGAGAATCGCCAGACAACCGGGAGCAGCAGCCCACTCTGCCATGCCCAGCCCTGCTGCCCAGCAGCGGGGAGATCAGAACCTCAACTCTGAGCCCGGCCCCCCCAGTTGACCCTGGAGCCTTTCTCTGCTGCACCTGCAGCACCTGCAGCCTTAATGACCCTGAGGGAGACAAACACCGCCAGGGCACAGCCTCTGCCTCACAAGAGAGCCAGGGCCGGCAGGGCTTCGCCAGGAGGATCATCACCTACTTAAGAAGGCTGTGCTGCCTGCCGGCCCCCAAGATCAGGAAAAACCAAGTGGCTCCAACACTGGCAGAGGCTCAAACATGTAAGTGAGCGGCCAAGCTGCACCTGCCTGTGTTTATTTTTATGTCTGTGTTAGTACTGACTGACACAGCAGCACTGTGTAGCTGTGGGGTACAACGTGATGTTTGGGTATATGTATACACGGTGGAATGATTAAACCAAGCTAATTCAGATTCAAATTTCCTCTTGGCTTTTGACAGGAGAGCAAGATGAGCTCGAGGCGCTGTGGCCACGTGTGACAGCAGCGCGGGAGCAGGTGAGGCCTTCGCCACTGGAGCATGGAGTGTGCAGACTGGACGGGCTGCTCCGTGTGGGACCCCATCTGGACCGGACCTGGCCCTGGTGGCAGTGGCCTTCAAAGGCAGCATAGACAAAGCAACAGAAGGGCTGAAAGGACAGTCTGGAGCCAGCTGAGACAGGAGAGTACCATAAACTGCCCCTTAGGCAAAAGGCCATACTGCCCTGTGTTCTTGGGGCCCTTCTCACCTCCCCTGTCAATGATCCCCTGTGAATAAAATGTATAAATCACAAATAATTTGCTGTTTTCTGTTCTGCATCCTCTCTGAACAAAACTAGGCTTGAGCAGGTTCAGTAATGTAGCAGTTGGAGTGAATCACAAATATCAAATAAAAAACTGACTTCAGAGTATTGTCAAGGTGACCCCCCCCCCCCATAGCAAGCCATTCTTAAAGTGGTTATGAAGGAATGAGGCAGGGCACAATGGCTGACACAGGGGCCGACCTCCCCACACTAACATCACCTTGTTACAGCTCAGGAGGGCCAGCAGGAGCCTGAGGTCTGGGCCTGTGGTATTGACGCAGAGAGGCCCACGATAGGGCAATGGCTTCCCATGACCCCAACATGGCTAGGATCAGAGGAGTGGCAGTTAAAAGAGTGGCACAGGGTGATCCCTGGTGGTCAAAGGGCCACAGGCTTTTCCACTGTATGGGGCGTGCTCCTGGCAGCTTACAGAGTTTCCTCAGCACTCCCTGTACAAGGCTGACTGAGGCAGGACCACTCAACAGCCTGACTTTGCAAGAGCTGCCCCAGGGCAAGCCACACATCTTGGGGTCAGAGGGAGGATTTATGGCAAGAACAGCAGCCCAGAGTGTGGAGAACGTGTCAAGAAAAGCAGCTTCCCTAAGAACAGTGGCAGGTTCCTAGGTACCTGATATTTCCAACTTGGGCAGTGAATTTGTAGCTTCAGAAACCCCTCAAGGAGCTCCCCCCTGGGTTCCTAAGGGACCTAAGGGATATCCAGGAAGGTTGCAGCCCTCGTGCGTGTCCAGCCACACTGTGGGCAGACGTAACTGCCATGGCCAGGGGTCATCATGGGTCTGACCTGTCAGATAAGGTTGCCCTTCACCCTAAAAGCAGGCCCAGGGCAGTGAGAAGCTGCCTGGAAACAGGGTGGGGGCCTTGCCATTCCCCTTTGCTCCAGTGCTGGCTTTCTTCATGCTTCCCAGACAGTGTGTGGTCACTCAGGGATACTCTCCTTCATTCCATGCCTCTCTCTCATCCTCTTCAGGACAAGTCCCAGGTCCTTAGTTGACCCTCTGGGCCTTCCCTGACCTGCCCCTGTAGACCTTTTCACCAACACCTGCCACCTGTACTTTCCACCACCCACACACTACCGTCCAGTGTACCACAGTCCCGACCACACCTCCAGGACCTTGCACGTGTCTTTCCTCTTCAGGAAGCCCACAGCCTGGACACCTGGCCCAGCTCTGCTGGGCTCCCCTAGAAGGATCAGATACACATCGGTCCTGAAGACCTCACTGCCCAGTTGGGAAGACAAGTACCGAACTCTACAGAAGAGTCCCCTGGTCACAGGTACGAATGAAGGACACACTTAGCTCAGGACATGCCCACCTGCTGCTGAGGTACCAGGGGCAGCTGCTGATGGAGGAGGATCTAGTGGGCCCCCATATGGGGGTGACCACAGGAACTGGAGAGGAGACATTTTAGGCAGAAAGATGCTGAGGTGACAGGAGAACAGAAGGAGGGACCAAGACAGAGCCCCTCTTGTTTCCAGGACAATCCCCACTGGTCATTTTGCTCTGAGTCCTCAAACTTAAACCTCCCACAGCTCAGCTCCGATGGCTGCATGTTCTGCTAGTGAGACCTTCTCTCCTCTGCTGGGAACTGCAGGCCTCAACAGGCGGGCCTGTAGCTGCTTTTCTGTCCCTCAGGGACCAAGTCAGGCCCAAGGACAATAAGAGACTGCAGTTGGCTGTGTTAATTCCTTGGCATTGGGGAGATGTGTGCTTACAAAGTTCAAGCAGAAAATGCTCTTTTGAGACTGTGTAGGCTGTGTGGGACCTGAAGGGTACAAGCCCTGCAGGCCCTAAGGACTCACAGAAGGAAGGGAATGTCGGGACCAGCAGTTCGCATAATGGCTATGTCGCTGGACTCCCATGTAGTCACTGCGGTTCGAGTCCTGGACCCGATGCCTTAAACTCACACCAGGCGCATGTGCGTGCGTGCCCAAGATCCAGAGAGGATGTGGGAGGCTGCGCACGAGCGAGTCTGCCGAGGTTTCTCAGAGAGCAAACAATTGCCATGATTGGCCACTAGAATCCCTCAGATTTGCATATCTGGCACCCCATGATTGGTCCAAAAGCAACCAATCGTAACCCACCGTTTACAACGAATCACGGCCCACCGTTTACAACCAATCACGGCCCACCATTTGCAACCAATCATAACCCTCCTTTGCGATCCACCAACGTGTATATAACCACCATGTCTGGCCCACAGTAGCCAGACGACCAGGAAGACAACGAAGACGACGACCCTGGAGAGCCTGCAGAGCTGAAACACCGCACAGTCTCCAGACGACCCTGAAGAGCTGAAACACTACATCGTCTCCAGACGGGCCTGAAGAGCTGTGACACCGCGTCGTCTCCGTGCTGCTCACAACAGACAACGGGACCCTAAAGAGTTGTAACACTGCGTCATCTCCGTGCTGTACCGTGCTGCCCACAATAAACAGACGACACTGTGTCGTCTCCGAGCTGTGACACTGTGCTGCTTGTTCCGGCTCTCACTCCTTCCCTCAGGAAACCTGTTCGACTGTTCCCCCTGGGTCGGGACAAGTGGCGTTCGAACAAGGGACCTGAGTACAAAGGATCCAGTGAAGATCGCCCGAGGAGGGGATGGCAGAGAATCGTCCCAAGTTGCCCAGTGTGTATTTCAAGCCTCCAGAGCCAGGATTTGAATCACAGGCAGCCATGTGGTATCTAGATCCCTTAATCACTACACAACCAGGCCAGCCCCCAGCCCCCTCTCTGGACTCTTTGATAAGGGCACTAACCCCACTCCTAAAGGCTCAGCCCCATTTCCCAATCACCTCTCAAATGCCTCACCTACTAACATCACCTGGGAGTGAGCTGCAACATTTGAGTTGGGGGGATATAGGCAGACTACAGGGTATGAGAGTGAATTAGTGCTGCCCAGCTCTGAAACCTCAACTCCTGGGGGAGGAGCCACCAGGCACACAGTGCTCCTCATTCACTGGGGTCCCGGTGGACATCTGAGGGGACACTGCCATGGCTCTGCTGGGGAGGCAGCAAGTGCTGAGGGTCCCCTTATCACCTCCTTCAGAAAGTCCCCCCTATACGCACTCAGGAATGACACTAGAGAAGGAATTAAAGCCTGGAGAGAAGATCCAGACTGACCAGTAGCTGCCTGGAAGGCTGACAGCCAGCCAACTGAGGAGCCTCCCTCACATACCCTCAAGCCAGTCATTTGATCTCTGCATCCCACTCACCTGCTCTGTGTAGAAGAAGTTAACTATCCACACTGGGTAGCTCGGAGGACTAAAAGTGCTTCAGAACAAATGGGAAAGTCCCGAGAAATGTCAGTAGAAGACTGACAGCCTGCCAGGTTTGGCACAGGTGGGAAGGGGGTGTTCCTGGTTTACAGACAAGGACATCAGGTAAAGGCTGGGGCAAAAAAGTGGCAGATCTTTCAGGTGGAATATAAAGCCTGGGGCAGGCAGTAAGCAGGAGCTAGCTGGATCTGAGGATAGGAGAGAAGGCCACAGTGGCTGGAGCTTGAGCATGGTGGGGCATGTGGTACCTAGGGACATGAGAGCAGCAGAAAGGAGTCAGGCAGTGCCAGTTTTATATGGCATGCTAAATATTTGGGTTCATTCTCAGAAGGGTTTTTAACTTAGAGTTGATCATATTTGGTTCTGTCTTCTGGGCCAGAAATGTGTTTTCTCACCGGTTGTTGATATTGAGATTCTAGCTTGTTAAATACTGACCTGCTTGCTGCACATATCACCTCCCACCATACCCCATGATTATGAAGTCACAGACCTCAAGCACCAAAGCCAGGCCTAGATATAGATGTGAGAGAGGTCCCTATACCCACTCCAGGGCCACCCACCAGCTCCACGATGTGTCCCATCTTCACAGACCACCCAATTGAAAAACATGCCCAAGCACTATGACAAGTTAGTTGCCCCAATTCCAGTTGCTTCAGCTCATCCTTCAGGTCTCAGTTGTAGCATCCTTCCTCAGGAACATCTTCCTTCAGCCTACACAGTTTAGGCTCCTCCATTACCTTATTCCTCTCATGGCTGATAGCACCAATCTCAATTTGGTCTTGTGGTGGACCACTGGTCAGCTCATCCTTCCTCTCCAGGCATCCTATGCTCTGTGGTAGCCAAGGCTGAGCCTAGTATCTGGCACAGACTAGCTCCCATGCATGTTATTATTAGATTAAAGATCTAAAGTTGCCACTATGAATCATTGTGGTTAAAGTCAAGAAACCTAGTGTTTCAGGCTGCTTGGTTTTACAGAGAGTAGAATAAGTTTTTTTAATACTTGGAATTTCTGAAAAAAAAGTCTGCAAACCTCATCTACCCTCATATATTTGGGAACAACTGATTCTGGTCCAACCTTTTCAACATATAGTGGGGAAACTGAAACCCAGACAAAGGGCTGGGAACACTAGACTAAAAGGACAGAGCTGGGAAAGTAGGTCAAGTACCTTCACTCCCAATTAGCAAGGAGGGAATCCAGTGAGGTCTTTGGCTTGGGCACTGCTAAGAATTAGATCATGATTTGTCTCCCAAGGATCCATGTGCTGAAATTTGGTCACTAATATAAAGGCACTGAGAGGTGGTTAGGTCCTTAAGAGGAAGACCTGCCTTCAGTGTCAGTAGAACCCATTCAATCACCAGGAAGTGTGGGAGGGACAAACAAAGGAAGTGAAAATTTCTGTTCCCTCTTCATTCCTCTCTCTCTCTTTTTTTCTCTCTCTTCTCCATGTGGCTAGTTACCTGCCTGCATCTTTGTGCCGTATTGTGATTTAGCACCAGAGGCTGACTAGATGGAGGGCCCATGCCCTTGGACTTCCAGCCACCAGAATCAGCCACCCAACAAATCTGTATTCTTTATAAATCACCTAGTCTCAGGTACTGTTTATCAACACAACAATGAACTAACACAGGCACTTACACTAACCCTTTAGCAAAGAAAGAGCACTTTTTTTTTTTTTGCTATTGACAGAATATTTATGTCTCTCCCAAATTCACATGTGACATCCTGACCTCCTAATACCATCACCATTCCAAGGTGATTATATTAAAAGGTGAGACATTTGGGAGGTCACTAAGTCATGGAGTGGGGTACTTATGAAGGGATTAGTGCCCTCATAAGGGGTCAGAGACCCTGTCCCTTCCAGCATGTGAGTACACAAGTCACAGCTTGTTTTGGTCTGTCCAGGCTACTATAACAAATTTCCATAATATCAGTGGCTCATAAATAAGAAAAACTTACTTCTCATGGCTCTGAATGCTGGGAAGTCCCGGTTCCTGGCATAGGCAGACAGTATATGGGGAGGACTCATCATTCAGGGATGGCAGCTTCTACCTGTGTCCTCACCTGGTAAAAGGGGCAAGCTAGCTCTTATGAGGGCACAATTCTCATTCATGAACATTCTATCCTAGTGGCCTAGTCACTTCTCTCCTTCTAACACCATCACCCTGAGGATTAGGATTTCAACATGTTGCTTTGAGAAGGACATCTATGTGGAAGCAGGTCCTCACCAGACAGGCAAGGAACTTTGGTATTTTGATCTTGAATTTCCCAGAAGTGTGAGAACTACATTGTTTATAAGCCACTCAGTTTATGTATTTCAACATGGCTGCCCAGATGGACCCAGACACTTTTCAGATGAAAATGCTAGCCCTTTCACTTTTCTTTCCAATAGAAACACTTTTCTGAATTTGACATAAGCCACTCACTCTCTCTGGGCATCCCTCCCTGCACATACATGACGATGTATATATACACAAGCAACTCCCAGAGCCTGGGACACCACTGATGGAAGCCCAACCACATATTCTAGAAAACAGACTGCCCACAACTCTTCAAGGGACATTCATGCCAATCTAGATCAGGAGGCAGACTAGAGGGGCTGGTGAGCAAGATTAAGGTCATCCCAAAGCCCCCGGGTCAAAGTGAATAGTCTACATGGATATGGAGCAAAGGAAGGAGCTAGGAGGTTTTCCCTGACGTGGATGGGTCCAGAACCCACAATAGCCCAAGGCCAGCAGTTACCAATGTTGCCCAAGCCTCTATGAATTCACTGCCTCTGCCTCTTGCCCTCTGAAGTGATAAAAACAATCTGAGACCTTGAGAAGCCAGACGCCCCACTTATCTGACCCTTTCTTCCTGAGAACAAACTCTGGGCTGCATCCTCCTGATGGGCTTCTTCCTCCTGAGAGGTTTCCTCTCCCTGATAGGATACCCTTAGCCTGCTGAAAACTGCCCCTCCTCAAACTCCCCTATTAAAGACTGTACTCTACCCCCATGGGGTGGGGTGGCGGGGTGGCTGGAGATTCAGAGTGTTAACTCCCCCATGTCCCACCAACGTAATGAAAGAGTTTGCTTTTCTCTCCAGAGCACTGCATGTTCATCCCTTGGCCGTCTGTTTTTCTGCAACATACCCACCATGCCACCTTCCAGCCCTCAGTTTAATTTCAATAACACAAAAACTCTGCTCCCAGCTGGCTCCAGCCCCACCCCGTTTCAGTCACTGATGTCACAATTACATCTGCATGCATTATGTGTCCAAACCAGGGGCTAAAAATCATGGTGGGTTTTTTATACATTACTTACTTAAATCATGTTAAAAATAAAAATAGTTACTAGATTTTTAAAAACTGTCTACTACTTATAATTACCAGAAATTTTAATTTCTTTATAGAGTTTTGAGTTCCTGTCTAGTGTCTTTTCTTTTCAACCAGAGTAACTCCCATCAGATAGGGGAGGTCCAGCGATTACAAACTCTGTCTGCTTTTGTATCTGAGAATGTCTTAATTTTTTCCACATTTTTGAAAGACAGGATAATAATCTTTTTTCTAATGTGCTTTAAAAACTTCATGTTTTATTTGCACATGCTTGGCAAATAAGACATAAAAATAACATAGACACATAATTAGTATTCTTGGGTTGCCAGACAGATTATTTGTTTTCAAAGTACAATGGTGAGACAAGCATACAACAGATGTTTCTATTCGATAAGGGAGAAATCAGAAGGGAAGGTAACAAGCCCAAACCTTAGCAAGGCAAGTTCTATTTTATCTACGGCATAGAATTCTAATTGGCTCAATGCTCTGCCCTCCAGGCCAATGGTTGTGGCTCCTTGTGGTGATCCTGTCCCACAGTTCTGAGGAGGGATGCCACCCTCCGAAAATGAGTATGAATGTGCTTTGCTCCCTGCACCTGAGATAGTGCCTTCAAGGTCACTGAATTGCATGTAGGGTCCTCTTTCCTTTTCTTGGAGGATAAAGTACGCTCATTACCAAATAGCTTCCCTGTCCTGCTCTGTAGAATCACAGAAGCAGGAATGCTTTTCTGTGTTTCATCCTATTTCTGTTCTATTTGGTCCAAACTGACAGTGCCTGTGCTCATATAATCCCCATATCTGTCCCTGGCTTCTGCTGAATTGGCTGCCTAACTGCATGGACAATCTCCTTAGGGACTGAGTGTCCGGCCACATCCTTGGAGTTCTCTTGAGAACTAACATTTGGTAATATGGAAAGACAGAAATTTCCAAATCTTAAGCTATGGATCATTTTTTCTTAAACAAAAGCTCCTTCATTTCCTATAAATTATTTTTAAATTTTCTTTTGTACATTTAATCACTGTACATCAACACAGCTTGTAAAAAGAATTGTCTCAGCATGAGCACACTGCCTCTCACATTCTACTATAAAAAGAAGCCACAGTCAGTCACATCTTCAACTTCTTGCTTAGAAATCTCCTTACCTAAATATAAAATTTCATTGCTTCCAAGTTATACCTTCCATAAAGCACTACACCACAGTTCAGCCACCGCTATCAAGTTCTTTACCAACTTATAACAGAGACCATCTTTTTTCCAGCTTCCAACAGCATTTTCCTCATTTCCATCTGAGGCCTATCATAATCACCTTTAGCATTTATATTCCTCCTGACAATCCCCTCAAGGGCATCTAAACTTTTTTTCTAGGAGCACCTTGGAACTCTTCCAGCCTATACGCATCGCTTAGTCCCAAAGCCACTTTATGAGGGTTAGGTGATTGTTACAGTAGCACTCTACTTTTAGTGCCCCAATTGTCATTAGCCTGCCTGGACTGCCGTAATAACATAGACCATGTAGTTGAGAGAACAGAAATTTATTTTCTTACACTTCTGGAGGCTTGAGTCCAAGGTCAAAGTGTAAGCATGGTTGGTTTCCAGTTAGGTCTTTTCCTGGTTTGCAGACACCTGCCCTCTTTCGGCCTTCTCACATGGCCTCTCCTCTGTGCAGGTCTGGAGAGAGAGAGCCAGATTTAAATTTATCAGTTGACAGTTCTTTTCCTTCAACACATTTCATATATCAACCTACTGCCTTCAGTCCTACAGGTCTTCTGTTTGGTTTCTAATTTATTCACTTCTTCCAGGAGAGAGAGACAGACAGCCCCAACAGGGTCCCCATGCCATGATCCACTCCAAGCTCCGGCCAGCCCAGGTCATGGACACATGGGTGGGTATCCATCGTGGACAGGGATTTCTCAGGATGCGAACCCCAGACCTTCCCATGTGGGTCGTGCTCACAGAGCAGTGCCTTATTGCTGTGCCACCATTTGGCTTGCGAGTTTTCAGATGAGAAGTCTGAAGATATTTTGGAGAAATGATAGAAAACCACCTTCCTCTCAGCTCTGCAGATGTTAATAATGTAACTTACTGTGTCTTACAAACAGTATCTTCCATAGTGTCATGATCTCAATTAACTTGGAGGACCAATTTGAGACCAATTATTCAGAATTTGAAGAAAGAGGTACTGAATAGTTGGAGTTTAGACATCAAAAGGTCTTTAAAAGACAAAAATCATTACCACCTTTCATACTTGAAATGAACAGGTCATGAAAGCATTCCATAGATTTTAAGTTTTTTAAAAATAAATATTAATATCTAAAAAATAAATCACCCTTTTTTGGCTTTTTTTTTTTTTTAAGAGGATGAGTTTCCTGATACACTAAGTGAGAAAAACCACTGTGATATATCCCCAGCCATGATTGGTCTGTTTCTTGCTCTGACCTTACTAGTAGCCACTGTTATGTCATCTGCACAAAACATATATAAGGCCCTGGCTGGGCCTAGGATTTTTGTCCTTGAAGCCCAGGAAGCTCTTTGGCAGTGACCTGTTGGCGGACTTGGGATACAGATTGTAGTCAATACTTCCAGCTTGCAATATTCTTGTAGTTATATAGTTATTCTTGTAATTATATAGTTATTCTTGTAGTTCTATAGTTATTCTTGTAGTTCTATAGTTATTCTTGTAGTTATATAGTTGTAGAGTAGCTAATTAGGCTACAGGGCCTCACAGCCATGTCTACTGAGGAGATCACCTTCAGAACAAATTACGAACTTCTGGAAACCATCAGCCAGAGCAGGTTCAGCAAGGTGAATCTGGCATGTTATTTGCCAACTGGCACCCAGGTGGCAGTTAAGGTTGTGTCCCAAGAAATCTTACACGACGACTCCTGCATAATCAAGGTGTATAAAGAAACCAAGATCTTAATGAGTTTAAACCACCCAAACATCATACGTGCCTTGGAGTCTATTGACACCAACGACACTTTTTATTTGGTGATGGAATATGCCTCTGGCGGGTCGTTGCAGGACAAGCTTTCGAAATACGGCCCCATGAGGGAGGAGGAAGCCCCGGAGATATTCCTACAATTGGCATCGGCACTGGCATACTGCCACAGCCAGGGTGTGGTCCACAGAGACCTGAAACCTGCGAATGTCTTGCTGGATGGCACTGGGACAGTAAAACTTGCGGATTTTGGTGAGAGCACCAGGTTCACCGCGGGCCAGAAGCTGCGTGGATTCTGTGGCACCATGTATTTCATGCCCCCAGAGGTGCTGAGCTGGCAGGAGTACGACGGCCCTGCAGTGGACATATGGTCGTATGGGGTGACCTTGTACCTGATGCTCACTGGTGTGAAACCATTCTGGGGCTTAACACTGGAAAAGCTGAGGAGCTGCGTCCTCCGTGGGGAATTTACGTTACCACCCAGCCTATCACATGTGATAGAAGATTTATTAAAGAAGATCTTAGCTCCAGACCCCATGGAGAGACTCACCCTGGAACAAATCCAACACCACCCCTGGTTCCACACCATCCAGGAGAGCATAGAGTCCCCCCCAGAATATGTGGGCAAGACCATCAAGGTGAAGCCTCTCCACCGTACCCTCTCTAATGAAATGAAGGGTTCCTGGCCACCTATAGTCATGTCAAGTCTGTCAAGCACAGAATCAGAGGGGCAGGAAGCCTGCAGCGTGTCCCCAGCCACCCTGCCCGGCTTGAACATGAAATCCACTCGGCCTGTCTCAGGCTCCTCGCAAGCTGGACCCTCCAGAAGCTCAGAGGTGAAGTTCATCGTGCCTCATCCAGCCAGGCAGTCTGGAGCATTCCTCTTTACCCTGGAGGCGAAGTCCACACCTCGTCGCCAGGCCTCCTCGCCTTCCACATCACCCAGGAACCTGGAGGCCCAGCCCATCACAAATCCTCCAGCCTCCCTGGACACAGAATTGGCTGGCACCCTGGAGGCAATGACCACCTCGCCTCGCTTGACCTCCCTGGCCGCGGAATGTGCCGGCACCCTGAAGATCATGTGCACCTTGCCTCACTTGGCCTCCGTGCCCACAGAATTGGCTAACACCTTGGAGATCATGTCCACCTTGCCTTGCTCAGCCTCTGCGCCCAAAGAATCAGCTAGCACCTTGGAGGCAAAGTCCACTCCGCCTCGACCAGTCTCCCTGCCCGCAGAATCAGCCAGCACCATGGAGGAGCAGTCCACCACTCCTTGCCAAGGCTCCCAGCCGGCAGGATCACCCGGCACTCTGGAGGCAACATCCACTCCACCTCAGCTGCCCTCCTTGCCCGCTGGAATGCCAGGAACCCTGGAGGCAGAGTCTACCCTGCCTTGCCTCTCCTCTCCACCTGCAGGATCAGCCGGCATCCTGGAGATGACGTCCACTGAGCCATGCCCGGCCTCCCTACCTGGAGAATCGCCAGACAACCGGGAGCAGCAGCCCACTCTGCCATGCCCAGCCCTGCTGCCCAGCAGCGGGGAGATCAGAACCTCAACTCTCAGCCCGGCCCCCCCAGTTGACCCTGGAGCCTTTCTCTGCTGCACCTGCTGCACCTGCAGCCTTAATGACCCTGAGGGAGACAAACACCGCCAGGGCACAGCCTCTGCCTCACAAGAGAGCCAGGGCCGGCAGGGCTTCGCCAGGAGGATCATCACCTACTTAAGAAGGCTGTGCTGCCTGCCGGCCCCCAAGATCAGGAAAAACCAAGTGGCTCCAACACTGGCAGAGGCTCAAACATGTAAGTGAGCGGCCAAGCTGCACCTGCCTGTGTTTATTTTTATGTCTGTGTTAGTACTGACTGACACAGCAGCACTGTGTAGCTGTGGGGTACAACGTGATGTTTGGGTATATGTATACACGGTGGAATGATTAAACCAAGCTAATTCAGATTCAAATTTCCTCTTGGCTTTTGACAGGAGAGCAAGATGAGCTCGAGGCGCTGTGGCCACGTGTGACAGCAGCGCGGGAGCAGGTGAGGCCTTCGCCACTGGAGCATGGAGTGTGCAGACTGGACGGGCTGCTCCGTGTGGGACCCCATCTGGACCGGACCTGGCCCTGGTGGCAGTGGCCTTCAAAGACAGCATAGACAAAGCAACAGAAGGGCTGAAAGGACAGTCTGGAGCCAGCTGAGACAGGAGAGTACCATAAACTGCCCCTTAGGCAAAAGGCCATACTGCCCTGTGTTCTTGGGGCCCTTCTCACCTCCCCTGTCAATGATCCCCTGTGAATAAAATGTATAAATCACAAATAATTTGCTGTTTTCTGTTCTGCATCCTCTCTGAACAAAACTAGGCTTGAGCAGGTTCAGTAATGTAGCAGTTGGAGTGAATCACAAATATCAAATAAAAAACTGACTTCAGAGTATTGTCAAGGTGACCCCCCCCCCCCATAGCAAGCCATTCTTAAAGTGGTTATGAAGGAATGAGGCAGGGCACAATGGCTGACACAGGGGCCGACCTCCCCACACTAACATCACCTTGTTACAGCTCAGGAGGGCCAGCAGGAGCCTGAGGTCTGGGCCTGTGGTATTGACGCAGAGAGGCCCACGATAGGGCAATGGCTTCCCATGACCCCAACATGGCTAGGATCAGAGGAGTGGCAGTTAAAAGAGTGGCACAGGGTGATCCCTGGTGGTCAAAGGGCCACAGGCTTTTCCACTGTATGGGGCGTGCTCCTGGCAGCTTACAGAGTTTCCTCAGCACTCCCTGTACAAGGCTGACTGAGGCAGGACCACTCAACAGCCTGACTTTGCAAGAGCTGCCCCAGGGCAAGCCACACATCTTGGGGTCAGAGGGAGGATTTATGGCAAGAACAGCAGCCCAGAGTGTGGAGAACGTGTCAAGAAAAGCAGCTTCCCTAAGAACAGTGGCAGGTTCCTAGGTACCTGATATTTCCAACTTGGGCAGTGAATTTGTAGCTTCAGAAACCCCTCAAGGAGCTCCCCCCCTGGGTTCCTAAGGGACCTAAGGGATATCCAGGAAGGTTGCAGCCCTCGTGCGTGTCCAGCCACACTGTGGGCAGACGTAACTGCCATGGCCAGGGGTCATCATGGGTCTGACCTGTCAGATAAGGTTGCCCTTCACCCTAAAAGCAGGCCCAGGGCAGTGAGAAGCTGCCTGGAAACAGGGTGGGGGCCTTGCCATTCCCCTTTGCTCCAGTGCTGGCTTTCTTCATGCTTCCCAGACAGTGTGTGGTCACTCAGGGATACTCTCCTTCATTCCATGCCTCTCTCTCATCCTCTTCAGGACAAGTCCCAGGTCCTTAGTTGACCCTCTGGGCCTTCCCTGACCTGCCCCTGTAGACCTTTTCACCAACACCTGCCACCTGTACTTTCCACCACCCACACACTACCGTCCAGTGTACCACAGTCCCGACCACACCTCCAGGACCTTGCACGTGTCTTTCCTCTTCAGGAAGCCCACAGCCTGGACACCTGGCCCAGCTCTGCTGGGCTCCCCTAGAAGGATCAGATACACATCGGTCCTGAAGACCTCACTGCCCAGTTGGGAAGACAAGTACCGAACTCTACAGAAGAGTCCCCTGGTCACAGGTACGAATGAAGGACACACTTAGCTCAGGACATGCCCACCTGCTGCTGAGGTACCAGGGGCAGCTGCTGATGGAGGAGGATCTAGTGGGCCCCCATATGGGGGTGACCACAGGAACTGGAGAGGAGACATTTTAGGCAGAAAGATGCTGAGGTGACAGGAGAACAGAAGGAGGGACCAAGACAGAGCCCCTCTTGTTTCCAGGACAATCCCCACTGGTCATTTTGCTCTGAGTCCTCAAACTTAAACCTCCCACAGCTCAGCTCCGATGGCTGCATGTTCTGCTAGTGAGACCTTCTCTCCTCTGCTGGGAGCTGCAGGCCTCAACAGGCGGGCCTGTAGCTGCTTTTCTGTCCCTCAGGGACCAAGTCAGGCCCAAGGACAATAAGAGACTGCAGTTGGCTGTGTTAATTCCTTGGCATTGGGGAGATGTGTGCTTACAAAGTTCAAGCAGAAAATGCTCTTTTGAGACTGTGTAGGCTGTGTGGGACCTGAAGGGTACAAGCCCTGCAGGCCCTAAGGACTCACAGAAGGAAGGGAATGTCGGGACCAGCAGTTCGCATAATGGCTATGTCGCTGGACTCCCATGTAGTCACTGCGGTTCGAGTCCTGGACCCGATGCCTTAAACTCACACCAGGCGCATGTGCGTGCGTGCCCAAGATCCAGAGAGGATGTGGGAGGCTGCGCACGAGCGAGTCTGCCGAGGTTTCTCAGAGAGCAAACAATTGCCATGATTGGCCACTAGAATCCCTCAGATTTGCATATCTGGCACCCCATGATTGGTCCAAAAGCAACCAATCGTAACCCACCGTTTACAACGAATCACGGCCCACCGTTTACAACCAATCACGGCCCACCATTTGCAACCAATCATAACCCTCCTTTGCGATCCACCAATGTGTATATAACCACCATGTCTGGCCCACAGTAGCCAGACGACCAGGAAGACAACGAAGACGACGACCCTGGAGAGCCTGCAGAGCTGAAACACCGCACAGTCTCCAGACGACCCTGAAGAGCTGAAACACTACATCGTCTCCAGACGGGCCTGAAGAGCTGTGACACCGCGTCGTCTCCGTGCTGCTCACAACAGACAACGGGACCCTAAAGAGTTGTAACACTGCGTCATCTCCGTGCTGTACCGTGCTGCCCACAATAAACAGACGACACTGTGTCGTCTCCGAGCTGTGACACTGTGCTGCTTGTTCCGGCTCTCACTCCTTCCCTCAGGAAACCTGTTCGACTGTTCCCCCTGGGTCGGGACAAGTGGCGTTCGAACAAGGGACCTGAGTACAAAGGATCCAGTGAAGATCGCCCGAGGAGGGGATGGCAGAGAATCGTCCCAAGTTGCCCAGTGTGTATTTCAAGCCTCCAGAGCCAGGATTTGAATCACAGGCAGCCATGTGGTATCTAGATCCCTTAATCACTACACAACCAGGCCAGCCCCCAGCCCCCTCTCTGGACTCTTTGATAAGGGCACTAACCCCACTCCTAAAGGCTCAGCCCCATTTCCCAATCACCTCTCAAATGCCTCACCTACTAACATCACCTGGGAGTGAGCTGCAACATTTGAGTTGGGGGGATATAGGCAGACTACAGGGTATGAGAGTGAATTAGTGCTGCCCAGCTCTGAAACCTCAACTCCTGGGGGAGGAGCCACCAGGCACACAGTGCTCCTCATTCACTGGGGTCCCGGTGGACATCTGAGGGGACACTGCCATGGCTCTGCTGGGGAGGCAGCAAGTGCTGAGGGTCCCCTTATCACCTCCTTCAGAAAGTCCCCCCTATACGCACTCAGGAATGACACTAGAGAAGGAATTAAAGCCTGGAGAGAAGATCCAGACTGACCAGTAGCTGCCTGGAAGGCTGACAGCCAGCCAACTGAGGAGCCTCCCTCACATACCCTCAAGCCAGTCATTTGATCTCTGCATCCCACTCACCTGCTCTGTGTAGAAGAAGTTAACTATCCACACTGGGTAGCTCGGAGGACTAAAAGTGCTTCAGAACAAATGGGAAAGTCCCGAGAAATGTCAGTAGAAGACTGACAGCCTGCCAGGTTTGGCACAGGTGGGAAGGGGGTGTTCCTGGTTTACAGACAAGGACATCAGGTAAAGGCTGGGGCAAAAAAGTGGCAGATCTTTCAGGTGGAATATAAAGCCTGGGGCAGGCAGTAAGCAGGAGCTAGCTGGATCTGAGGATAGGAGAGAAGGCCACAGTGGCTGGAGCTTGAGCATGGTGGGGCATGTGGTACCTAGGGACATGAGAGCAGCAGAAAGGAGTCAGGCAGTGCCAGTTTTATATGGCATGCTAAATATTTGGGTTCATTCTCAGAAGGGTTTTTAACTTAGAGTTGATCATATTTGGTTCTGTCTTCTGGGCCAGAAATGTGTTTTCTCACCGGTTGTTGATATTGAGATTCTAGCTTGTTAAATACTGACCTGCTTGCTGCACATATCACCTCCCACCATACCCCATGATTATGAAGTCACAGACCTCAAGCACCAAAGCCAGGCCTAGATATAGATGTGAGACAGGTCCCTATACCCACTCCAGGGCCACCCACCAGCTCCACGATGTGTCCCATCTTCACAGACCACCCAATTGAAAAACATGCCCAAGCACTATGACAAGTTAGTTGCCCCAATTCCAGTTGCTTCAGCTCATCCTTCAGGTCTCAGTTGTAGCATCCTTCCTCAGGAACATCTTCCTTCAGCCTACACAGTTTAGGCTCCTCCATTACCTTATTCCTCTCATGGCTGATAGCACCAATCTCAATTTGGTCTTGTGGTGGACCACTGGTCAGCTCATCCTTCCTCTCCAGGCATCCTATGCTCTGTGGTAGCCAAGGCTGAGCCTAGTATCTGGCACAGACTAGCTCCCATGCATGTTATTATTAGATTAAAGATCTAAAGTTGCCACTATGAATCATTGTGGTTAAAGTCAAGAAACCTAGTGTTTCAGGCTGCTTGGTTTTACAGAGAGTAGAATAAGTTTTTTTAATACTTGGAATTTCTGAAAAAAAAGTCTGCAAACCTCATCTACCCTCATATATTTGGGAACAACTGATTCTGGTCCAACCTTTTCAACATATAGTGGGGAAACTGAAACCCAGACAAAGGGCTGGGAACACTAGACTAAAAGGACAGAGCTGGGAAAGTAGGTCAAGTACCTTCACTCCCAATTAGCAAGGAGGGAATCCAGTGAGGTCTTTGGCTTGGGCACTGCTAAGAATTAGATCATGATTTGTCTCCCAAGGATCCATGTGCTGAAATTTGGTCACTAATATAAAGGCACTGAGAGGTGGTTAGGTCCTTAAGAGGAAGACCTGCCTTCAGTGTCAGTAGAACCCATTCAATCACCAGGAAGTGTGGGAGGGACAAACAAAGGAAGTGAAAATTTCTGTTCCCTCTTCATTCCTCTCTCTCTCTTTTTTTCTCTCTCTTCTCCATGTGGCTAGTTACCTGCCTGCATCTTTGTGCCGTATTGTGATTTAGCACCAGAGGCTGACTAGATGGAGGGCCCATGCCCTTGGACTTCCAGCCACCAGAATCAGCCACCCAACAAATCTGTATTCTTTATAAATCACCTAGTCTCAGGTACTGTTTATCAACACAACAATGAACTAACACAGGCACTTACACTAACCCTTTAGCAAAGAAAGAGCACTTTTTTTTTTTTTTGCTATTGACAGAATATTTATGTCTCTCCCAAATTCACATGTGACATCCTGACCTCCTAATACCATCACCATTCCAAGGTGATTATATTAAAAGGTGAGACATTTGGGAGGTCACTAAGTCATGGAGTGGGGTACTTATGAAGGGATTAGTGCCCTCATAAGGGGTCAGAGACCCTGTCCCTTCCAGCATGTGAGTACACAAGTCACAGCTTGTTTTGGTCTGTCCAGGCTACTATAACAAATTTCCATAATATCAGTGGCTCATAAATAAGAAAAAACTTACTTCTCATGGCTCTGAATGCTGGGAAGTCCCGGTTCCTGGCATAGGCAGACAGTATATGGGGAGGACTCATCATTCAGGGATGGCAGCTTCTACCTGTGTCCTCACCTGGTAAAAGGGGCAAGCTAGCTCTTATGAGGGCACAATTCTCATTCATGAACATTCTATCCTAGTGGCCTAGTCACTTCTCTCCTTCTAACACCATCACCCTGAGGGTTAGGATTTCAACATGTTGCTTTGAGAAGGACATCTATGTGGAAGCAGGTCCTCACCAGACAGGCAAGGAACTTTGGTATTTTGATCTTGAATTTCCCAGAAGTGTGAGAACTACATTGTTTATAAGCCACTCAGTTTATGTATTTCAACATGGCTGCCCAGATGGACCCAGACACTTTTCAGATGAAAATGCTAGCCCTTTCACTTTTCTTTCCAATAGAAACACTTTTCTGAATTTGACATAAGCCACTCACTCTCTCTGGGCATCCCTCCCTGCACATACATGACGATGTATATATACACAAGCAACTCCCAGAGCCTGGGACACCACTGATGGAAGCCCAACCACATATTCTAGAAAACAGACTGCCCACAACTCTTCAAGGGACATTCATGCCAATCTAGATCAGGAGGCAGACTAGAGGGGCTGGTGAGCAAGATTAAGGTCATCCCAAAGCCCCCGGGTCAAAGTGAATAGTCTACATGGATATGGAGCAAAGGAAGGAGCTAGGAGGTTTTCCCTGACGTGGATGGGTCCAGAACCCACAATAGCCCAAGGCCAGCAGTTACCAATGTTGCCCAAGCCTCTATGAATTCACTGCCTCTGCCTCTTGCCCTCTGAAGTGATAAAAACAATCTGAGACCTTGAGAAGCCAGACGCCCCACTTATCTGACCCTTTCTTCCTGAGAACAAACTCTGGGCTGCATCCTCCTGATGGGCTTCTTCCTCCTGAGAGGTTTCCTCTCCCTGATAGGATACCCTTAGCCTGCTGAAAACTGCCCCTCCTCAAACTCCCCTATTAAAGACTGTACTCTACCCCCATGGGGTGGGGTGGCGGGGTGGCTGGAGATTCAGAGTGTTAACTCCCCCATGTCCCACCAACGTAATGAAAGAGTTTGCTTTTCTCTCCAGAGCACTGCATGTTCATCCCTTGGCCGTCTGTTTTTCTGCAACATACCCACCATGCCACCTTCCGGCCCTCAGTTTAATTTCAATAACACAAAAACTCTGCTCCCAGCTGGCTCCAGCCCCACCCCGTTTCAGTCACTGATGTCACAATTACATCTGCATGCATTATGTGTCCAAACCAGGGGCTAAAAATCATGGTGGGTTTTTTATACATTACTTACTTAAATCATGTTAAAAATAAAAATAGTTACTAGATTTTTAAAAACTGTCTACTACTTATAATTACCAGAAATTTTAATTTCTTTATAGAGTTTTGAGTTCCTGTCTAGTGTCTTTTCTTTTCAACCAGAGTAACTCCCATCAGATAGGGGAGGTCCAGCGATTACAAACTCTGTCTGCTTTTGTATCTGAGAATGTCTTAATTTTTTCCACATTTTTGAAAGACAGGATAATAATCTTTTTTCTAATGTGCTTTAAAAACTTCATGTTTTATTTGCACATGCTTGGCAAATAAGACATAAAAATAACATAGACACATAATTAGTATTCTTGGGTTGCCAGACAGATTATTTGTTTTCAAAGTACAATGGTGAGACAAGCATACAACAGATGTTTCTATTCGATAAGGGAGAAATCAGAAGGGAAGGTAACAAGCCCAAACCTTAGCAAGGCAAGTTCTATTTTATCTACGGCATAGAATTCTAATTGGCTCAATGCTCTGCCCTCCAGGCCAATGGTTGTGGCTCCTTGTGGTGATCCTGTCCCACAGTTCTGAGGAGGGATGCCACCCTCCGAAAATGAGTATGAATGTGCTTTGCTCCCTGCACCTGAGATAGTGCCTTCAAGGTCACTGAATTGCATGTAGGGTCCTCTTTCCTTTTCTTGGAGGATAAAGTACGCTCATTACCAAATAGCTTCCCTGTCCTGCTCTGTAGAATCACAGAAGCAGGAATGCTTTTCTGTGTTTCATCCTATTTCTGTTCTATTTGGTCCAAACTGACAGTGCCTGTGCTCATATAATCCCCATATCTGTCCCTGGCTTCTGCTGAATTGGCTGCCTAACTGCATGGACAATCTCCTTAGGGACTGAGTGTCCGGCCACATCCTTGGAGTTCTCTTGAGAACTAACATTTGGTAATATGGAAAGACAGAAATTTCCAAATCTTAAGCTATGGATCATTTTTTCTTAAACAAAAGCTCCTTCATTTCCTATAAATTATTTTTAAATTTTCTTTTGTACATTTAATCACTGTACATCAACACAGCTTGTAAAAAGAATTGTCTCAGCATGAGCACACTGCCTCTCACATTCTACTATAAAAAGAAGCCACAGTCAGTCACATCTTCAACTTCTTGCTTAGAAATCTCCTTACCTAAATATAAAATTTCATTGCTTCCAAGTTATACCTTCCATAAAGCACTACACCACAGTTCAGCCACCGCTATCAAGTTCTTTACCAACTTATAACAGAGACCATCTTTTTTCCAGCTTCCAACAGCATTTTCCTCATTTCCATCTGAGGCCTATCATAATCACCTTTAGCATTTATATTCCTCCTGACAATCCCCTCAAGGGCATCTAAACTTTTTTTCTAGGAGCACCTTGGAACTCTTCCAGCCTATACGCATCGCTTAGTCCCAAAGCCACTTTATGAGGGTTAGGTGATTGTTACAGTAGCACTCTACTTTTAGTGCCCCAATTGTCATTAGCCTGCCTGGACTGCCGTAATAACATAGACCATGTAGTTGAGAGAACAGAAATTTATTTTCTTACACTTCTGGAGGCTTGAGTCCAAGGTCAAAGTGTAAGCATGGTTGGTTTCCAGTTAGGTCTTTTCCTGGTTTGCAGACACCTGCCCTCTTTCGGCCTTCTCACATGGCCTCTCCTCTGTGCAGGTCTGGAGAGAGAGAGCCAGATTTAAATTTATCAGTTGACAGTTCTTTTCCTTCAACACATTTCATATATCAACCTACTGCCTTCAGTCCTACAGGTCTTCTGTTTGGTTTCTAATTTATTCACTTCTTCCAGGAGAGAGAGACAGACAGCCCCAACAGGGTCCCCATGCCATGATCCACTCCAAGCTCCGGCCAGCCCAGGTCATGGACACATGGGTGGGTATCCATCGTGGACAGGGATTTCTCAGGATGCGAACCCCAGACCTTCCCATGTGGGTCGTGCTCACAGAGCAGTGCCTTATTGCTGTGCCACCATTTGGCTTGCGAGTTTTCAGATGAGAAGTCTGAAGATATTTTGGAGAAATGATAGAAAACCACCTTCCTCTCAGCTCTGCAGATGTTAATAATGTAACTTACTGTGTCTTACAAACAGTATCTTCCATAGTGTCATGATCTCAATTAACTTGGAGGACCAATTTGAGACCAATTATTCAGAATTTGAAGAAAGAGATACTGAATAGTTGGAGTTTAGACATCAAAAGGTCTTTAAAAGACAAAAATCATTACCACCTTTCATACTTGAAATGAACAGGTCATGAAAGCATTCCATAGATTTTAAGTTTTTTAAAAATAAATATTAATATCTAAAAAATAAATCACCCTTTTTTGGCTTTTTTTTTTTTTTTAAGAGGATGAGTTTCCTGATACACTAAGTGAGAAAAACCACTGTGATATATCCCCAGCCATGATTGGTCTGTTTCTTGCTCTGACCTTACTAGTAGCCACTGTTATGTCATCTGCACAAAACATATATAAGGCCCTGGCTGGGCCTAGGATTTTTGTCCTTGAAGCCCAGGAAGCTCTTTGGCAGTGACCTGTTGGCGGACTTGGGATACAGATTGTAGTCAATACTTCCAGCTTGCAATATTCTTGTAGTTATATAGTTATTCTTGTAATTATATAGTTATTCTTGTAGTTCTATAGTTATTCTTGTAGTTCTATAGTTATTCTTGTAGTTATATAGTTGTAGAGTAGCTAATTAGGCTACAGGGCCTCACAGCCATGTCTACTGAGGAGATCACCTTCAGAACAAATTACGAACTTCTGGAAACCATCAGCCAGAGTACGTTCAGCAAGGTGAATCTGGCATGTTATTTGCCAACTGGCACCCTGGTGATAGTTAAGGTTGTGTCCCAAGAAAGCTTACCCGTCTCCTCCTGCCTAAACGAGGTGTATGAAGAATCCAAGATCTTAATGAGTTTAAACCACCCAAACATCATACGTGCCTTGGAGTCTTTTGACATCAAGGACACTTTATATTTGGTGATGGAATATGCCCCTGGCGGGTCGCTGCAGGACAAGCTTTCGAAATACGGTCCCATGAGGGAGGAGGAAGCCCCGGAGATATTCCTACAATTGGCATCGGCACTGGCATACTGCCACAGCCAGGGTGTGGTCCACAGAGACCTGAAACCTGCGAATGTCTTGCTGGATGGCACTGGGGCAGTAAAACTTGCGGATTTTGGTTTGAGCACCTGGTTCACCGCGGGCCAGAAGCTGAATGAATTCTGTGGTACCATCTACTTCATGGCCCCAGAGGTGCTGAGCTGGCAGGAGTACGACGGCCCTGCAGTGGACATATGGTCATACGGGGTGACCTTGTACCTGATGCTCACTGGTGTGGTACCATTCAGGGGCTTAACACTGGAACATCTGAGGAGCTGCATCCTGCGTGGGGTATTTACAGTACCACCCAGCCTATCATATGTGATAGAAGATTTATTAAAGAAGATCTTAGCTCCAGACCCCATGGAGAGACTCACCCTGGAACAAATCCAACACCACCCCTGGTTCCACACCATCCAGGAGAGCATAGAGTCCCCCCCAGAATATGTGGGCAAGACCGTCAAGATGAAGCCTCTCCACCGTACCCTCTCTAATGAAATGAAGGGTTCCTGGCCACCTATAGTCATGTCAAGTCTGTCAAGCACAGAATCAGAGGGGCAGGAAGCCTGCAGCGTGTCCCCAGCCACCTTGCCCGGCTTGAACATGAAATCCACTCGGCCTGTCTCAGGCTCCTCGCAAGCTGGACCCTCCAGAAGCTCAGAGGTGAAGTTCATCGTGCCTCATCCAGCCAGGCAGTCTGGAGCATTCCTCTTTACCCTGGAGGCGAAGTCCACACCTCGTCGCCAGGCCTCCTCGCCTTCCACATCACCCAGGAACCTGGAGGCCCAGCCCATCACAAATCCTCCAGCCTCCCTGGACACAGAATTGGCTGGCACCCTGGAGGCAATGACCACCTCGCCTCGCTTGACCTCCCTGGCCACGGAATGTGCCGGCACCCTGAAGATCATGTGCACCTTGCCTCACTTGGCCTCCGTGCCCACAGAATTGGCTAACACCTTGGAGATCATGTCCACCTTGCCTTGCTCAGCCTCTGCGCCCAAAGAATCAGCTAGCACCTTGGAGGCAAAGTCCACTCCGCCTCGACCAGTCTCCCTGCCCGCAGAATCAGCCAGCACCATGGAGGAGCAGTCCACCACTCCTTGCCAAGGCTCCCAGCCGGCAGGATCACCCGGCACTCTGGAGGCAACATCCACTCCACCTCAGCTGCCCTCCTTGCCCGCTGGAATGCCAGGAACCCTGGGGGCAGAGTCTACCCTGCCTTGCCTCTCCTCTCCACCTGCAGGATCAGCCGGCATCCTGGAGATGACGTCCACTGAGCCATGCCCGGCCTCCCTACCTGGAGAATCGCCAGACAACCGGGAGCAGCAGCCCACTCTGCCATGCCCAGCCCTGCTGCCCAGCAGCGGGGAGATCAGAACCTCAACTCTGAGCCCGGCCCCCTCAGTTGACCTTGGAGCCTTTCTCTGCTGCATCTGCAGCACCTGCTGCACCTGCTGCACCCGCATCCTTCTGTGCTGCCTGCCGGGCCACAAAATAAAAAAAAAACCAAGTGGCTCCAACACTGGCAGAGGCTCAAAATGTAAGTGAGCGGCCAAGCTGCACCTGCCTGTGTTTATTTTTATGTCTGTGTTAGTACTGACTGACACAGCAGCACTGTGTAGCTGTGGGGTACAACGTGATGTTTGGGTATATGTATACACGGTGGAATGATTAAACCAAGCTAATTCAGATTCAAATTTCCTCTTGGCTTTTGACAGGAGAGCAAGATGAGCTCGAGGCGCTGTGGCCACATGTGACAGCAGCGCGGGAGCAGGGGAGGCCTTCGCCACTGGAGCATGGAGTGTGCAGACTGGACGGGCTGCTCCGTGTGGGACCCCATCTGGACCGGACCTGGCCCTGGTGGCAGTGGCCCTTCTCACCTCCCCTGTCAATGATCCCCTATGAATAAAATAAATAACAAGTAATTTGCTGTTTTCTGTTCTGCATCCTCTCTGAACAAAACTAGGCTTGAGCAGGTTCAGTAATGTAGCAGTTGGAGTGAATCACAAATATCAAATAAAAAACTGACTTCAGAGTATTGTCAAGGTGACCCCCCCCCCCCCCATAGCAAGCCATTCTTAAAGTGGTTATGAAGGAATGAGGCAGGGCACAATGGCTGACACAGGGGCCGACCTCCCCACACTAACATCACCTTGTTACAGCTCAGGAGGGCCAGCAGGAGCCTGAGGTCTGGGCCTGTGGTATTGACGCAGAGAGGCCCACGATAGGGCAATGGCTTCCCATGACCCCAACATGGCTAGGATCAGAGGAGTGGCAGTTAAAAGAGTGGCACAGGGTGATCCCTGGTGGTCAAAGGGCCACAGGCTTTTCCACTGTATGGGGCGTGCTCCTGGCAGCTTACAGAGTTTCCTCAGCACTCCCTGTACAAGGCTGACTGAGGCAGAACCACTCAACAGCCTGACTTTGCAAGAGCTGCCCCAGGGCAAGCCACACATCTTGGGGTCAGAGGGAGGATTTATGGCAAGAACAGCAGCCCAGAGTGTGGAGAACGTGTCAAGAAAAGCAGCTTCCCTAAGAACAGTGGCAGGTTCCTAGGTACCTGATATTTCCAACTTGGGCAGTGAATTTGTAGCTTCAGAAACCCCTCAAGGAGCTCCCCCCTGGGTTCCTAAGGGACCTAAGGGATATCCAGGAAGGTTGCAGCCCTCGTGCGTGTCCAGCCACACTGTGGGCAGACGTAACTGCCATGGCCAGGGGTCATCATGGGTCTGACCTGTCAGATAAGGTTGCCCTTCACCCTAAAAGCAGGCCCAGGGCAGTGAGAAGCTGCCTGGAGACAGGGTGGGGGCCTTGCCATTCCCCTTTGCTCCAGTGCTGGCTTTCTTCATGCTTCCCAGACAGTGTGTGGTCACTCAGGGATACTCTCCTTCATTCCATGCCTCTCTCTCATCCTCTTCAGGACAAGTCCCAGGTCCTTAGTTGACTCCCCAGGCCTTCCCTGACCTGCCCCTGCAGACCTTTTCACCAACACCTGCCACCTGTACTTTCCACCACCCACACACTACCGTCCAGTGTGCCACAGTCCCGACCACACCTCCAGGACCTTGCACGTGTCTTTCCTCTTCAGGAAGCCCACAGCCTGGACACCTGGCCCAGCTCTGCTGGGCTCCCCTAGAAGGATCAGATACACATCGGTCCTGAAGACCTCACTGCCCAGTTGGGAAGACAAGTACCGAACTCTACAGAAGAGTCCCCTGGTTGTATCAAGAAAATTAAACACAGACACACGGAAATAAGAATCCAAAAACTATGAAAGTGGCCAACTTAATCAGAGGGACAAGTCTGAATTTGAATATTATATCCCAGAATTTAATCAGGAAAATTGAACCAGAACAGAAGATAAAAGTACATGAGACTGATAGGTTCATGCACCTTCCATTTGAACAGAATCCTAACTTGTTTCCTGGCTTTAAGCAAAGTTCCTTGGCATTTCTTTGAGTTAAGTTAAAACTGGTTTTCTTAGTAGTAATGAGTGAACTCACCATTGAAAGTAGTTAGATTATGTAGGAAATTGTGTGATCAATGCAACGTGGGTGGGAAGGGAATGAAGGACAATTGTAGACACCGGAGGTGGTGTGAGAGGAGGGTGGGAAGGGACAGAGGGTCAGAAAGAGGGGTGGAAGTAATTCTAGGAACTAGTAATGGAAAATTTTTTGTAATGTGCATGATTGTATCACTATGCAGTGTGTACTGGATGGGAGATTGCATTTTGTATGCTGTGATGAAGCTTAGGGAAGGAATGTAAATTGAGTTACAAAAAAAAAGTTTCAGAAAAAAAAATATATATATTCAATGACTGCAGTAGGATATGTAGCCACAGCTAGGTGCTACTTTATAGGATGCGTAAAGTAAGACTTGTGTTCATGGAAATGTGGGTATCACCTGTGTTTGCTATGAGGGTATTTGGATTGATTAGGGTCTTTGGCGTTACAATAAAATGTGAGGAGAAAACAGTATAGAAAGCAAACATAGATACCAGAGACTGTGGGAGGAGAGTGGGAGATGGCAGAGGGTAAGAGAGAATCTAGGATGGGGGGAAAAAAGCAAAACATACAGAAGATAAGAAATGGAAGATCATTTGCTGACAATAACATGCTTGTTGATGTGCTTGATTGAGACAATATATAGTGTAATTTGGATGGAAAATCTCATTTTGTATGCTGTAATGATGTTCAGAGAATGAATGCAAATAAATAAATAAATAAATAAATAAATAAATAAATAAATAAAAAAGTAAAAAAAAAAAAAAAAAAAAAAAGAAGAGTCCCCTGGTCACAGGTACGAATGAAGGACACACTTAGCTCAGGACATGCCCACCTGCTGCTGAGGTACCAGGGGGAGCTGCTGATGGAGGAGGATCTAGTGGGCCCCCATATGGGGGTGACCACAGGAACTGGAGAGGAGACATTTTAGGCAGAAAGATGCTGAGGTGACAGGAGAACAGAAGGATGGACCAAGACAGAGCCCTTCTTGTTTCCAGGACAATCCCCACTGGTCATTTTGCTCTGAGTCCTCAAACTTAAACCTCCCACAGCTCAGCTCTGATGGCTGCATGTTCTGCTAGTGAGACCTTCTCTCCTCTACTGGGAGCTGCAGGCCTCAACAGGCGGGCCTGTAGCTGCTTTTCTGTCCCTCAGGGACCAAGTCAGGCCCAAGGACAATAAGAGACTGCAGTTGGCTGTGTTAATTCCTTGGCATTGGGGAGATGTGTGCTTACAAAGTTCAAGCAGAAAATGCTCTTTTGAGACTGTGTAGGCTGTGTGGGACCTGAAGGGTACAAGCCCTGCAGGCCCTAAGGACTCACAGAAGGAAGGGAATGTCGGGACCAGCAGTTCGCATAATGGCTATGTCGCTGGACTCCCATGTAGTCACTGCGGTTCGAGTCCTGGACCCGATGCCTTAAACTCACACCAGGCGCATGTGCGTGCGTGCCCAAGATCCAGAGAGGATGTGGGAGGCTGCGCACGAGCGAGTCTGCCGAGGTTTCTCAGAGAGCAAACAATTGCCATGATTGGCCACTAGAATCCCTCAGATTTGCATATCTGGCACCCCATGATTGGTCCAAAAGCAACCAATCGTAACCCACCGTTTAACAACGAATCACGGCCCACCGTTTACAACCAATCACGGCCCACCATTTGCAACCAATCATAACCCACCTTTGCGATCCACCAATGTGTATATAACCACCATGCCTGGCCCACAATAGCCAGACGACCAGGAAGACAACGAAGCCTACACAGAAGACTAGGAAGACGACGACCCTGGAGAGCCTGCAGAGCTGAAACACCGCACAGTCTCCAGACGACCCTGGAGAGCTGAAACACTACATCGTCTCCAGACGAGCCTGAAGAGCTGTGACATCGCGTCGTCTCCGTGCTGCTCACAACAGACGACACGACCCTAAAGAGTTGTAACACTGCGTCGTCTCCGTGCTGTACCGTGCTGCCCACAATAAACAGACGACACTGTGTCGTCTCCGAGCTGTGACACTGTGCCGCTTGTTCCGGCTCTCACTCCTTCCCTCAGGAAACCTGTTCGACTGTTCCCCCCGGGTCGGGACACGTGGCACCCAAACCGGGTTTGGACAAGTGGCGCTCGAACAAGGGACCTGAGTACAAAGGATCCAGTGAAGAGCACCCGAGGAGGGGATGGCAGAGAATCGTCCGAGGAGGGGACGGTAGAGAATCTTCCCGAGATAGGACGGCAGAGAATCGTCCTGGTGAGTAACAAAGATTGCTTACGTATAAGTATTAAGAGTAATAATGGGACAAGTAATAAGGGTAATAATGGGACAAGAGCTTAGCCAGCACGAACAAGAGGTTAGTCAGCACGAACAAGAGCTTAGTCAGCACGAACTATTCATTCAGGAATTAAAAGACGCCCTTGCCACTATGGTCGCTAATTCTAAAATTGAAAAGGAACAGGGAGAGGATCTTATTTCCCTAGATAGTGAAGGAGAAGTCAAAAGCCCTAAAGGCAAGACAAAGCCCCCAAAATCAAAAAAACTAAAAAATAAAAACAACTTTAAGGCTCTACAAGAGCCAAAGAAAAACAAGTCATCAACTAGTTCAGAGGAGGAAATCCTAGAGGCCGAGGCTGATAAACATAATAACCCCGAATGGTTGTCTTTCAAAAAACGGCCGCCACCCTATAACACTACTGCTTCAGCACCACCTCTTATTGACCCAAAACAAAAAATAATTAATGAAATAAAACAATTAAAAGAACAAATTCAATTAGAAAAAGAACACCAGGAATTAATATCACAATTAGAGAAACTAAAAACCAATACAGACAAAGAAACAAAACTAGTTCAGGGATCACACATGACAGACTTTGAGACATTCCCTGTTACGGAAACTACAGATCCCCAAGGACAGGTTTGGCGCAGTCACAGTGGGTTTGACTTTAAAATGATAAAAGAAATTAAGGCGGCAGTCACCCAGTATGGAGCTACTGCTCCGTATACCTTAGCTATGGTTAGCTATCGCAGAGGACTGGCTCACACTGTCTGATTGGCAAACATTAGCCCGAGCTACACTTTCAGGAGGAGACTACCTGCTTTGGAAATCAGAATATGTAGAGGCTTGTAGGGAAACCGCCCGCCGCAATGCCCAAGCCAATAATGGCTGGACAGCCGAGATGTTAATAGGAGAAGGAAACTATGCACACAATGAAAATCAAATGCAGTATGACCCAGGGCTCTGCACAAATTCATACGGCAGGCATAAAGGCCTGGAAAAAACTCCCTGCCAAAGGAGATTTGAGCGCCTCCCTTACTAACATTAGACAAGGGCCTGATGAACCTTTTTCTGACTTTGTACATCGATTAATTACCACGTCAGAAAAAATATTCGGTAATGCTGATGCAAGTACAGACTTTGTAAAACAACTGGCATATGAAAATGCTAATGCCTCTTGTCAGGCAGCCATTAGACCACACAGAAAAAAGACAGACCTGACAGGGTACATACGTCTGTGTTCAGAGATCGGATCAGCATACCAACAGGGATTGGCCATGGCTGCTACCCTTCAAGGGTACACCGTCCGTCAATTCCTTGACCACAATAATCGAGGTAATTGTTTTAAATGCGGTTGCCCAGGACACATGGCAAGACAATGTAAAACAAAAAATATTAAAAATCAGAGACAGAATCAACCCCTTGAGTTATGCAGTAAGTGCCAGAGGGGATGTCATCCTGCCAACGAGTGCAGGTCCAAAACTGATATCCATGGCAGACCACTCATTTACTCTCAGGGAAACGGGTACAGGGGCCAGCCCCAGGCCCCCAGACCCAAACAAGTTTTTGGGGCGATGCAAACTGTTCCAACAAACAATCCATTTTGGACCTCTCTAGAGCGACTTCAGGAAGCGCAGGACTGGACCTCTGTTCCACCACCCATACAGTATTAACTCCCAAGATGGGGGTACAGGCCTTGCCTACTGGAATCTTTGGCCCTTTACCTCCAAACACCTTTGCAATACTCATGGGTCGTAGTAGTACCACTATGGAGGGACTTCAAATCTTTCCAGGAGTAATAGATAATGACTATGAGAGAGAAATAAAAATTATGGCTTCCTCTCCAAATTTAATCACAACTATTACAGCTGGAAAGCGCATAGCTCAACTTTTACTCCTTCCACTGCTTTCCACTCAAAATAACATCCAAACCTCCTCACGAGGTGAAAAAGGGTTTGGTTCCTCAGATGCTTATTGGGTCCAACAAATTTCCCCAAAGAAACCAATGCTTACTTTATGGTTAGATGGTAAACAGTTTTCTGGACTTGTTGACACTGGAGCCAATGTCACCATTCTCAGAAAAGACAACTGGCCCCAAACTTGGCCCCTAACACCAACCCTTACCCACTTAAAAGGCATTGGTCAAAGCCAGAATCCAGAAAGGAGTGCTAAAGTATTACAGTGGACAGATAGAGAGAGAAACCAAGGAACCATCCAACCCTTTATTATAGAAGGTCTCCCCATAAACCTTTGGGGTAGAGATTTGTTATCACAAATGAGCCTCATTATGTTTAGCTCTTCTGATACAGTTACTGTGCAAATGTTAACACAGGGTTATATACCAGGAAAAGGCTTAGGGAAAAATGAGTCAGGTATCATCCATCCCTTGATACCAAAACCTAAATTTAATAGGACAGGACTGGGAAATTTATCCTAGCGGCCATTGACATTCCTGTACCCCACGCTGATAAAATCTCCTGGAAAGATGATATGCCCGTGTGGGTTGATCAATGGCCTCTTACTTCTGAAAAACTTCAAGCTGCCCAAATGTTAGTACAGGAATAATTTGAGGCAGGACACATTGTCGACAGCACTTCACCATGGAACACCCCTATTTTTGTAATTAAAAAAAAATCAGGTAAATGGCGTCTACTCCAAGACTTAAGAGCAATCAATAAAACTATGGTTCCCATGGGAGCCTTACAGCCTGGCTTGCCATCCCCGGTAGCCATTCCTTTAGACTTCTTCAAGGTAATCATTGATCTCCAAGATTGTTTCTATACCATTCCTTTACACCCTTCAGATCAACAAAGATTTGCCTTTAGCATCCCATCAACTAATTTTAAAGAACCCATGAAACGTTATGAGTGGAAAGTCCTCTCCCAGGGCATGGCAAACAGCTCTACCCTGTGCCAAAAATATGTTGCTGCTGCATTGCAGCCAGTTAGAAACAAATGGAATCAAATATACATCATCCATTGCATGGATGACATTTTAATAGCAGGCAAGGATGGTCAGCTAGTTCTCCAATGTTTTCATGACCTTAAAAAACAACTTTCCATTCGAGGACTAAAGATTGCCCCTGAAAAGGTACAACTTAAAGACCCATATACTTACCTAGGATACCATCTTTCTGGCCAAAAAGTCACCACTCCAAAAGATACAATTTAGACTTGACAAGTTAAAAACCTTAAATGATTTTCAAAAACTCTTGGGCGATATCAGCTGGATCCGCCCATACCTCAAATTAACCACAGGCCAGCTTAAACCTTTGTTTAATATCTTACAAGGAGACGACAATCCTAATCTCCTTGCATACTTACAGAGGAGGGACGTCAAGCTCTCTCTATAGTAGAAAAGGCCATTGCCTCTCAATTCATCACAGCCATCGATTATAGACTGCCATTGCTCCTCATTATTTGTCGCACTTTGGTCACACCAACGGCTGTGTTCTGGCAATCCGCTCCAATCATGTGGGTTCACCTACCATCTTCTCCTTCAAAGGTCATATACCCTTATTATCAAGCTGTAGCTGATATTATCGGTATGGCTCGCAATTTAAGCGTTACTTATTTTGGCAAAGACCCTGATACAATTATCCAGCCATATACTAAAGACCAAGTTAATTGGCTATTCCAACAAAGATTTCTGGCCTATTGCATGTGCTTCCTTTACTGGAATTATTGATAACCATCTTCCTCCAGATAAATTTTTATATTTTTTATCTACCCATGATTTTGTTTTCCCTGTACGAACTTCACTTCATCCTGTTTTAAATGCTTTATTGGTTTTTACTGATGGTTCCTCCAACAGAACTGCTTCCTATTCCTTCTCTGATCAGACAGTTACATTTACCACTTCCTCAACATCAGCTCAGCTGGTTGAGTTGCAGGCAGTCATCGCAGTCTTTTCTGCTTTTCCCGATGTGCCTTTGAATTTATATACAGATAGTGCTTATATTGCTATGTCTGTTCCACTTCTAGAAACTGCAGCACAAATTAAACAAGTTTCTCAGGCTGCACAGCTTTTCTGCCAACTACAGTCTCTCATTAGAAATCGAGACCTATCCTTTTATATTGGCCATTTACATGCACATACCGACTTGCCTGGTCCTCTGACTGAGGGCAACCGCCGTGCTGATCTCGCCACTAAACATTCCTTTCTTGCTTCTACACAAGCTGATAAAAACCTTTCGGACGCCGTTGCTGTACATCAGCTACATCATTTAAATTCTCACACACTTCGCCTCATGTTTAAAATTACTCGAGAACAGGCCCGACAAATTGTAAAACAATGTCCAGCTTGTCTTACCCTTTTACCTACACCACATCTAGGTGTTAACCCTAGAGGCCTTATGCCTAACACATTATGGCAGATGGACGTCACTCATATCGCTGAATTTGGTACTACCAAATATGTTCATGTTACTGTTGACACCTTCAGCGGTTTCATTTTTGCCACGGCACAAACTGGAGAAGCTGGAAAACATGTTATTTCCCATGTACTCGCTGCACTCTCTGTTATGGGTAAACCTCAACAAATTAAGACAGATAATGGCCCAGGTTACACAGGAAACAATTTCGCCTCTTTTTGTAAACAACTTCACATTAAACATGTTACGGGAATCCCATACAATCCCCAGGGACGGCATTGTCGAACGTGCTCATCTTTCCTTAAAAAATACTCTCCAAAAGCTAAAAAAGGGAGAGCTTTTACAAACTAAGGGCTCGCCAAAAAACCTTCTGGCACATACTCTTTTTGTCCTAAATTTCCTGTCTCTTGATAAAGATGGAGACTCAGCTGCTGAGCGCTTCTGGCATTCAACTACCAAAACAAAATTTGCCTCAGTTTTGTGGAAAGATCCTCTGGACAATATATGGCATGGTCCAGACCCTGTCCTCATTTGGGGCAGAGGGTCTGTCTGCATCTATTCTCAAAAAATGGATGCTGCTCGTTGGTTACCAGAAAGATTAATCAAACAGATTGATTCTAACAAGCCATCCAGGGACGATGAAAACCCTGAGATGTCTCTCTCTCCTTCCACAGATCAACAAAATGAAGATGCATCAACTCCAACAATCTCTCCAACAACGTAGAAAACAACTCACCGATGGTCTGCCTGGAACGGTCTCCTCCCTTTCCCGCTCCCCCTACTTGGCCCATCCATTGGTCTTTTAATTGTTTGCTCACTGGGACCTGTTATATTTAATAGGTACATGTCATTCTTCAAACAACAAAGTGACTCATTTATGGAAGACCAACACCCCTATACTGGTCTCGCCTGAGACGCTGAATCGGTTAGCCAAAGACGGGTAAGAGAGTCTGATGAACCCAATAACTCTTCAGTCCTTCCACCTAAGACAGGAGGCCCATCATAGCTATGGGACTCTCCAATGACGGGTAAGAATGGACTTATGGTTCTATAAACGACTCCAACCTAAGACAGGCACGATTCCCCCAGGCCTTTACCTCATCTCTCAAAACAGAGAAGGGGGATATGTGGGAGACTGCGCACGAGCGAGTCTGCCGAGGTTTCTCAGAGAGCAAACAATTGCCATGATTGGCCACTAGAATCCCTCAGATTTGCATATCTGGCACCTCATGATTGGTCCAAAAGCAACCAATCGTAACCCACCGTTTACAACCAATCACGGCCCACCATTTGCAACCAATCATAACCCACCTTTGCGATCCACCAATGTGTATATAACCACCATGCCTGGCCCACAGTAGCCAGACGACCAGGAAGACAACGAAGACGACACAGAAGACCAGGAAGACGACGACCCTGGAGAGCCTGCAGAACTGAAACACCGCACAGTCTCCAGACGACCCTGAAGAGCTGAAACACTACATCGTCTCCAGACGAGCCTGAAGAGCTGTGACACCCGCGTCGTCTCCGTGCTGCTCACAACAGACGACGCGACCCTAAAGAGTTGCAACACTGCGTCATCTCCGTGCTGTACCGTGCTGCCCACAATAAACAGACGACACTGTGTCGTCTCCGAGCTGTGACACTGTGCCGCTTGTTCCGGCTCTCACTCCTTCCCTCAGGAAACCTGTTCGACTGTTCCCCCCCCCCCGGGGTCGGGACACGTGGCACCTGAACCGGGTGGTGTGGCCATCTCCCCTGGAAGGTGATTTCTCACTTTCTGACTTTCTGTCTCTCTGTGTCTCTCTCTCTCTGTCTTTCTGGCAAGCACACATGCCCTATAGCAAAAACCAAAAAAAAAAAAAAAAAAAAAAAGAAGGAAAGGAATATAGATTGGTGGGCTCAGGAAGTCTGTCAGGGACTTCAGCCTCCAATCCTACTGTCCACTCAGCCTCCAATCCTACTGTCCACTCCCAAGGACACCAAAATCACAACTCTTCCATATGTTCTTGAGAGGTAGCCATCCAGCAAATACAGTGTGGACAGGGCAGTTTGTAAATGGGGTGCTCCACTCCCTTCAGAAATCTCTCTGCCCTCCAGACACGCTACTCCAATCCAACTGTGGTCCTGGGAGCTCTGACTCTGCCACTCACTTGTGTGGCCTTGACCCATTGCTTTCCTCTGTGAGCCTAACTTTCATCATCTGCAAATTTTGGTAGCAATAGATGTGACAGTGCCCGTACCCAGCATTCTACATTAGTTGTGAAGAATACTCCCACAGTCTAGGTAGAGATCTCATCTTTAGTGGCTCTTTTAGATCCTTCCTTGTGACCTCTTCCATAGACCCATTTCATGTGTTTACCATGCAAAGTGTGAAGAGAGACAGTAATGAGAGCTAATACCAAGTGCTGGCTACATTCATGGTCCTCCAAGAATCATTCTCATAACAGTATTGGGGAGGCACTGTTGTTATTCCTGCTGTGCAGACATGGAAACCAGGTGCTATGGTTTGGATAATGGTTTGTCCCCCACCAGTTGGTGTTTTAGACTTGGTCCCCAGTGTAATGTCCTTGGTGATGAGACATTTTAGAGGTTAGGCCTTTTAGAGGTAGTGATTAGATTATGAGGCATCCCTCTTATGACTAGATTAATGCTGACTAGTGGGGCCAGTTGAAGTCTAGCCACTGTAATAAGGGGTGAGTTTAAATGGGAGCAGGTTATTGTAAAATAAGAGGGCAGCCCTGTTCTCCCTCTCTGCATGTACCACATCCTCTCTGCTTGTCAGCTACATTGTGACATAGCTGGCCTGATAACAGCTCCATGCCTTTGGACCTTCCAGCCTCCAGATTCATAATCCAAGTACACTTCTAAGCACTTATAGTCTTTACAAATTACCCCATCTCAGGTATTTCTGTTAACTACATAGCAGCAGACTGATACACTGAGGCACAGCAGGTTTAAAAAAAATCAGTCTAAGGTAACACAGCAGGTGAGAGCAGAGCTGGGAGTTGCACTCAGGTGGTCTGGTCTCAGAGCCTATGTTCTTCAAACTACGGTGCCCTACTCCCTGGAGAGAAAAGGAACATCCCATAATTCCCATCACACAATCGCCATTCACATTTCTTTTTTTATTTTTCTTTAAATTTATTTTTTACATTAATTCACTATACATCATTACAGCATACAAATGAATTTTCCATCCAAAATACACTGTATATTGGCTCAATCAAGCACACCAACATACATGTTATCAGCAAATAATTTTCCATTTCTTATGTCTTGTATACTTTTTTTTTTCTTTGCCATCTTTGATTCCCTATCCATCACCCTCTGCCATGTCCCACTCTCCTCCCACATTGTCTCTGGTATCCATGGTTGCTTTCTATGCCTCCCCCCATTTAATTGATTTGCTAATGAACTTAATTAGTCTAAATATTTCCAATAGCAAGTACAGCTGATATATACCTATACATGAACCCAAGTCTGACTTTAGGCATAAACTTCAGTGAGTAGAATGAACATACTATGAAGTAGTACCTAGCTGAGGCTATATAGTTTACTGCAGTCATCAAATATGCATTTTTTTTAATTTCGATAAGAACAGTTTTACTGTTTTTTTTCTCCCGAAAGTTTTTTTTATTAAATTACTTACCATTCATTCCCTGAGCATCATCACAAGATACTAAATGTGGTTTCCCATCTAGAATAAACTGCATAGTGGCTTAATCATGCATGTTATCATCAATAATATTCCATTTCTGGGACCAGCAGTTGGCGTAATGGCTATGTCGCTGGACTCCCAGTAGTTGACCGCGGTTCAAGTCCCAGACCTGGTGGCTTAAACTCACGCCGGGCACGTGTGCGTGCGTGCCCAAGATCCTGAGAGAATGGAGGAGAAGGGATTGCGGCGTGGCCATCCCCCCGGGGGTTGATTTCTCACTTTCTATCTCTCTGTCTCTCTCTGTGTGTCTGGTGAGCACACGCTCCCTATAGCAAAAACCTCTCCAAAAAAAATAATATTCCATTTCTACTTTCATATATATATATATATATATATATATATATATATATATATGTGTGTGTGTGTGTGTGTGTGTGTGTTTTACCCCATGTTTGACCCTTTGCCCTTTCCCACTCTCTTATTACACTATCTCTGCTATATACAGTTGTCTTCAACTCCTTTTCCCACAACATTTTGTTGATCACACAATATCATAAGTAATCTAACTACTTTCAATAGCAAGTTCAGCTGGTAATTTCAAGAAAAGCAGTTTTGAACTGGTAACGATATTTCTTTGAAACTTAAAGCCTAGAAACAGGTTAGTATTCTGTTCAAATAGTAGGTACATGAACCTATTGACAGCTCAAGACAGGACAAAAATCCTTTAAAACCAGACAACAAAGCTTAGAAGAAAAGCAGCAATATTTTAGTCAAGTCACAGAATGTTGTTTGATCAGTTCAGTCTCATGTACTTAATCTTTCTTCTGTTGTGGTTCGATCTTCCAGATTGAATTCTGGGATATAATATTCATCTCCAGACATTGTCCCTACAATTAAGTTGCCCATTTTCTTAGTTTTTGATCTCCTATTTCTGTGTGTCTGCATTTAATTATACTGACATAGCACTCCCTTAAGAACTTCTTGGAGATCTGGTCTGGTGCTGGTAAATTCTTTCAGGTTTTGTTTATCTGGGAATGTTCGTGTCTTTTTTTCCCAAATGAACAATGATCTTGCTGGGTACAGTATTCTCAGTTGAAATTGCTTTTCCCTTAACACTTTGACTATATTTTCCCATTCTTTTCTTGCTCGCATTGTTTCTGATGAGAGGTCTGCTGTTAGTCTGATGGGATACCCTTTGTAGGTAACTTGCCATTTTTCTCTTGCCAATCTTAGTATCTTGTCTTTGTCTGTGGTTTTGGTCAATCTAGCTATAATGTGTCTTGGAGAAGATCTTCTTGGGTTGATTGTATTTGGGGTCCTCTGTATTTCTTCGGACTGAATCTTTGAGTGCCTCTCTAGGTTTGGAAAGTTTTCTTGCAGGATCTCATGGAATAGATTATCAATGCCCTTAGCAGCCTCTTCACCTTCTGGGATGCCAATTATCCAGATGTTTGGACGTTTGATGGTATCCAGTATTTCTCATATATTAGTCTCAAATTTTTGGGCCATTTTCTCAGTCTTCAAGGTGGATTTTTCTAGGCTAGCAATTTTCTCTTCTACATCTGAGATTCTATTTTCTGGATGATCTAGTCTGCTTTTAATACTTTCAAGAGAGATTTTGACTTCCTGTATTATAGTCTTCATCTCTAACAGTTCCATTTGATTCTTTTGTAAAGTATGGAATTCCTCTTTTAGATCTTGCATGAATTTCCTCACCTCCTGGAACTCTACAACTTCTTTCTCCTTCCTCTTCAGCAGTGCATTGTCTCTCTTCTCTTCCATCTCTGTAAGCTTTGCCATTATGAATGTTCTGAATTCTTTATCAGACATTTTCATGATTTCCATTGAACTGTGTGTGGATGAAGAGGAGTTATGCTTTTCCTTTGTGGGAGAAGTATATTTCTGCTTTCCCATATTTCTTATGGTCCTGCAGTGATTTCTAGTCATCTGGTTGATGGTCGGTTTCTTCCCAAACTTGGAAGTTCAATCACGTGAGTTTTGTGTGCTGGAGTCCGAATTATCAGTGGGAAATCTTCAATTCTGTTTCCCGAAAATGGCTAGATCTCAGGAGGCATGAAGCTGTGTGTCTTCAAGAAGGCCTGTTCCCTTTGCCTCTCCTCCACATTTCTTTATAGTCATTTTTCTATTGTGCTTATATACACACACCAACAGAAAAATGCATCTATGTATGCAGACATACATGTTACTTTATAGTTATTTTAATGCAAGTGTGGAAATAGGCAATATGCAGATAAAGGCAAATCTCAATTTATTGCAGTTTGTAAATCCTGTGTTTGTGGCAACCCTGAGTCCAAGTCTATCAGCACCATTTTCAACAGTACATGCTCACCTTATGGATCTGCGTCACAGTTGGAGAATTCTCACAATGTTTCAAACTTAACTACTACTCTATTTGTTGTGGTGATCTGTAGTCATTGATCTCTGTTGTCACTATGTAATTATTTTGGGACATTACAAATTGTGCCCATACAAGACTGAGAGTGTGATCAATAAATAACGTATGTGTTCTGACTTCTCCACCAACCAGCCAGTTCCCATCTCTCTCCCTCTCCTTGGGTCTCCCCAATCCTTGACATACAGCAATACTGAAATTAGGCCAAATAATAAGCCTACAATGGCCACTAAGTGTTCATGTGAAAGGAAAATTCACACATCTCTCACTCTAAATCAAAAGCCTGAAATAATTAAGCTTGTTGAGGTAGGCATGTCACAGACTGATATAGGCCAAAAGCTAGGCCTGTTGCACTAAATAGTAGCCAAGTTGTGAATGCAAAGGGAACTTTCCTGAAGGAAAATAAAAGTGCTACTATGGTGTAGAGTTAATGCACACTCAAAAGAAGCCAGATCCCACATGACTAGTGAGATTCGAATCCCCAGTCTGACTGCCTGGAAGTGTGCCAGGCATATATGCAAGTGCCCAACTTCTGATGGGTGGATGATTCAAGGAAGGATATCATAGTGTGGCCATAGCTTGTGAAGTGTGCTTCTCTCTTTCTCTCTCTGTCTCTGTCTCTCTCTCTCTCTTTCATGTGTAGGCACATTTGCTATCACAAATTCATTTTTAAAAAGGAGAGAAAAGTGCTACTCCAAAGAACACCACAAGTTTAAGAAAGTAAAACCACTATTGCTGTTATGGAGTAGGTTTTTGTGATCAAGATGGAAGACCAGAGATCCTGCATGGGTAGAGAAGCGCACAGCTGACATTGTCCTCTTCACTCGACTGTTCCAGCCATCTCAAGAGCTTTCTCTGCCCTGTGCACAATGGCAACTCTTAAGGGTAAATGTTGGCCGCCGCCGTTGGCCGCCAAGCCAAGATGGCGCTGCTGGCTGCATAGGGAGGCGTGTACAAACAACTCCTTCTACAGCCAATCAGGACTTGCCTCACACAGGTGAAGGAACTTGCGAGTGGGGCCGCCGGGAGGACCCTATATATACGGGGAGAAAGAAGAAGTAGAGGAGAAGAAGCTGCTGCAGAAAAGAAGAGAGAAGCTAGCTGGTAAAGAGGAAACCTGTGAATAAAGACTGCGGGAGGAAGAACCGGGTGTCGTGCCGTCTCGGCAGCAGAGACGGCGCCGACAAATGGTGGCCCGTACGGGGACAAAAACAAAAGAAGCTGGAACCTGTGAATAAGACTGCAGAAGGTTCAGAACCTCCCAGTCTGCAGGGCAGCTAGCTGGTACCGGGCGGGTCCCGGAAGGAAGACCTCGGTAAAGAGGTGGAAACCTGCGGATAAAGACTGCGTGAGGAAGGACCAGAGAAGGTTCAGAACCTCCCAGTCTGCAGGGGAGCTAGCTGGTACCGGGCGGGTCCCGGAAGGAAGACCTCGACAAAGAGGTGGAAACCTGCAGATAAAGACTGCGTGAGGAAGGACCGGGTGCAGAAGGTTCAGAAATTTTCCTCCCAGTCTACAGGGTAGCTAGCTGGTACCAGGCAAAGGTCCTGGAAGGAAGACCTCGGCAAAGAGGCGGAAAAGGCTAAGAAGACATTTTAAAGAAAGCTAAGAAATTTAAGGCTAAGAAATTTAAATGATTAAGAAATTTATAGAAGGCTAAGAAATTTAAAGGACTAAGAAACTTAGAAGGCTAAGAAATTTAAAGGACTAAGAGACTTAGAAAGCTAAGAAATTTAAGGCTAAGAAATTTAAATGATTAAGAAATTTATAGAAGGCTAAGAAATTTAAAGGACTAAGAAGAAACTTAGAAGGATAAGAAATTTATTTTAAGGTTAGAAGACCTCGGCAAAAAGGCATCGGCCTTCTCCTAACAAAAACAAAAGGGGGGAACTGTTGGCCGCCGCCGTTGGCCGCCAAGCCAAGATGGCGCTGCTGGCTGCATAGGGAGGCGTGTACAAACAACTCCTTCTACAGCCAATCAGGACTTGCCTCACACAGGTGAAGGAACTTGCGAGTGGGGCCGCCGGGAGGACCCTATATATACGGGGAGAAAGAAGAAGTAGAGGAGAAGAAGCTGCTGCAGAAAAGAAGAGAGAAGCTAGCTGGTAAAGAGGAAACCTGTGAATAAAGACTGCGGGAGGAAGAACCGGGTGTCGTGCCGTCTCTGCAGAGAAGAGACGGTGCCGACAGGTAAACTCATTGCACTTGTTGCAGAAGAAGAGGCAATGGTCCCCAACAATAAGATCACTGTAGTGGGTGTTGAACAGGTTGGTATGGCATGTGCAATCAGCATTCTGGGAAAGTCTGTAGCTGATGAACTTGCTCTGGTAGATGTTTTGGAAGATAAGCTCAAAGGAGAAATGATGGATCTGCAGCATGGAAGCTTATTTCTTCAGACACATAAAACTGTGGCAGATAAAGATTATTCTGTGATTGCCAGTTCCAAGATTGTGGTGGTGACTGCTGGAGTCTGTCAACAGAAGGCAGAGAGTCATCTCAGCTGGTGCAAAGAAACGTTAATGTCTTCAAATTCATTATTCCCCAGATTTTCAAGTACAGCTCCAACTGTATCATAATTGTGGTTTACAATCCAGTGGATATTCTCACTTATGTTACCTGGAAACTAAGTCGCTTGCCCAAGCACCATGTAATTGGAAGTGGGTGTAATATGGATTCTCCTAGATTTCTCTATGTCATGGCTGAGAAACTTGGCATTCATCCCACTAGCTGCCATGAATAGATTTTGGGAGAACATGACGACTCAAGTGTGGTCATGTAGAATGGAGTGAATGTGGCAGGTGTTTCCCTCCAGGAACTGAATCCAGAAATGGGGATGGACAATGACAGCAAGAATTGGAAAGAAGTGCAAAAGATGGTTGTTGAAAATGCCTGTGATGCCATCAAGCTTAAAGGATATACCAACTGGGCGACTGGATTAAGTGTGGCTGATCTCATTGAATCTATGTTGAAAAATCTGTCCAGATTTATCCAGTGTCAACCATGGCGAAGAGGATGTATGGCATTGAGAATGAAGTCTTCCTGAACCTTCCATGTATCCTCAATGCTCAGGGATTGACCAGTGTTATCAACGAGAAGCTGAAAGACAAGTTTTCTCAGCTTAAAAAGAGTGAAGATATGCTGTGGAACATCCAGAAAGACCTGAAATACCTGTGACTACTGAGTTCTAGGCTGTAGAAATTAAAAAAAACTACAATGTGATTAACCATGGGCCTTTAATTTCCATCCAGGTATGTGGATTACAGTTTGCTTTTACCTTAATATGTGAATATGGGCCCACAGAATCAAAGCCCATGCTTGGTTTAATATGAGCCCTTGAACAAATAAAATTAACTCTTGTAGTGTGAAAAAAACCCAAAAAGATAGAAGAGCAAACCTGTAATAATGGATGCACTCAACAGCAGGTTTTCAGTAGATGAGTCAGCTGTCTGTTGCAAGAAGATACCATCTAGGTCTTTGAAACTGAAGAGAAGTCACAGCCTGGCCTCAAAAGTCCAAAGGACAGGCTTACACTCTTGTTAGGGGTTCATACAGCTGGTGACTTGACATGAAGCCAGTGCTCATTTGCCATTCCCCGAATCCTAGGGTCCTTAAAAATTATGCTAAAGCTATTCAGCCTGTGCTATATGAATGGAAAAGTGAAACCCAGATGACAGCATATCTATTTACAGAATAATGTCCTGAATACTTTTGGTCCATTGTTAAACAATAAGGTTCAAAAAAGAAAGCAAGCCAGACTATGAAAGAGAGGCATTTTATGTCTCCACTTAACATTTACCGAATGCCTGTATATTCTATGGCAGAAATCGAAGTACTGGGAGGTATAAAAGCATGGATAGCAATCATTGACACCAGAGATAGTTTGGGAGCAAGCCAGAAAATGGGGGGAGGGCAAAGAAAAAAACAAGAGAAAAAATTAAATAGACAAAAAGATGGAAACTTATCTGTCAATGACAATGTGTATGATAATTTCTTTGACTGGAATAACAGGATATTTATGCTAGGAAAATGTATTTTCAATGTAGTAAAGATATACAGTGATTGAATGTAAGAAAGAAGGAAAGAAGAAAGAAGAAAGAAAGAAAGAAAGAAAAGGAAAGGAAAAAGAGAATGAGAAAGAGAAAGAGAAAGAGGAAGAGGAAGAGAAAAAAAAGAATCTACAACATATTGGTGTTCATTGACAGTGCTCCTAGTTACTTGAATCTCTCATACAAGTGTATAGGGAGATTCACATTGTTTTCATGACTGCTGACACTGCATCCATTCTGCAGTCCCTGGAGCAGGAGTCATTTTAACTTTCAAGCCTTATTTTTTGAGAAATCTATTAAATACTGTAGCTGTCACAGAAAGTGATCTCACGTGATAGATCTGGACAAAGTACATTGAAAACCTTCTGGAAAGAATTTAGCATACTATTGGGTCGTCGAAAAGTCATGACATATTTTTTGTGATTTTTTTTTACTCAAAATGCATCACGACTTTTCCAACAACCCAATAGATACTCTGGAGAACATATATTATTCATGGAAGGAGGTGAAAATATCAAGATCAAGAGGATTTAAAAAAATTTATTCAAGAGAAGAGGCAAGGGAGCAGGCCTCTGAAGACATCTTCATGGCTCCTAAGAACTAGTGATCTCATGGGAATAAGCAAAATAAAGATTTTCCACTGATAATTCAGCCTCCAGTCCACAAACTCCAGTGGTAGGAAGACTTTTAAGCCTCCTGTCTCTGTCTCTGTCTCTGTCTGTCTCTCCCTCTGTCTCTGGCTTCTCATTTTTGGTAATTTTTCCTTTTGAAAAATTTTTAAGGCAAAGCATTTTCTTGGCTTTCAGCCCCTTCTCTCCCTTTAATCTTGTTCATAATCCCCTCTTCTCCTCCCAACCCAGGAGAGGCAAGGGAGCAGGATTCTGAAGACATCTTCATGGCTCCCGAGAACTGGTGATTTCAGGAGATTAAGCGAAATGAAGAGTTTCCACTGATAATTCAGCCTCCAGTCCACAAACTCCAGTGGTAGGAAGACTTTCAAGCCTCCTGTCTCTGTCTCTGTCTGTCTCTCTCTCCCTCTGTCTCTGGCTTCTCATTTTTGGGTAATTTTTCCTTTTTAAAAATTTTTAAGGCAAAGCATTTTCCCGTCTTTCAGCCCCTCCTCTCCCTTTATCTTGTTCATAATCCCCTCTTCTCCTCCCAACCCAGGAGAGGTAAGGGAGCAGGATTCTGAAGACATCTTCATGGCTCCCGAGAACTGGTGATTTCAGGAGAATAAGCGAAATGAAGAGTTTCCACTGATAATTCAGCCTCCAGTCCACAAACTCGTGGTAGGAAGACTTTCAAGCCTCCTGTCTCTGTCTCTGTCTGTCTCTCTCTCCCTCTGTCTCTGGCTTCTCATTTTTTGGTAGTTTATCCTTTTAAAAATTTTTTAGGGCAAGCTTTTTCTCGGCTTTCAGCCCCTCCTCTCCCTTTAATCTTGTTCATAATCCCCTCTCCTCTTTTCTACCCAGGAGAGGCAAGGGAGCGGGCCTCAGAAGACATCTTCATAGATCCTGAGAGCTAGTGATTTTGCGTGGCCCGTGCTTGGGTTTCTTAATTTTGCTTTTTTTTTTTTTTTGGCAGGGGGAGAGGTTTTTGTTATACGGTGCATGCACTCGCCAGACGGACAGAGACAGAAAGACAGAAAGCGAGAAATCACCCCCCAGAGGGTATGGCCACGCTGCAATCCTTTTTCCTCCATTCTCCTCTCAGGGTCTTGGGCATGCATGCACACACGCCCGTCATGAGTTTTAAGCCACCAGGTCCAGGACTCAAACTGCTGTCGACTACATGGGAGACCAGTGACATAGCCATTATGCTAACTGCTGGTCCCCTAAATTTTGCTTTTTTAAAAAGTATAATAATAATTTAGTTAGTTTTTTTTTTTTTTTAATTTCTTCTCATTTTCTCTTTCTTGGTGTTTTTTGTTTGGGCTGTCAGACTGTACTTGAAGTTTGGGAAGAAACACAATTTCCATCAGAGGACTAGAAATCACCACAGGACCACAAGAAATATGGGAAAGCAAGAAAATATCTCTCCTCCAAGGAAAAAGAATAACTCCTCTTCACCCACAGACAGTTCAATGGAAGTCATGGAAATGTCTGATAAAGAATTTAGACTATTCATAACGGCAAAGCTAACAGAGATGGATGAGAAGAGAGACAACTGCAGAAGAGAAAGGAGAAAGGAAATGATGAGTTCTGAGAGGAGAGTTTAGAATATTCATTAGGGCAAAGCTAAGAGAGATGGAATAGAAGAGAGATAATGAACTGCAGAAGAGAAAGGAGAAAGGAAATGATGAGTTCTGAGAGGTGGGAAATTCTTGCAAAATCTAAAAGAGGAATTACACACTTTACAAAATAATCAAATGGAACTGTTAGAGACGAAGACTATAATACAGGAAGTCAAAATCTTTCTTGAAAGTATTAAAAGCAGACTAGATCATACAGAAAATAGAATCTTAGATATAGAAGAGAAAATTGCTGGCCTAGAAAAATATACCACGAAGAACAAGAAAATTGCCCCCAAATTTGAGACTAATATACGAGAAATACTAGATACCATCAAACGTCCAAACATCTGGATAATTGGCATCCCAGAAGGTGAAGAGACTCATAAGGGCATTGATAATCTTTTCCATGAAATCCTGCAAGAAAACTTTCCAAACCTAGAGAGGCACTCAGAGATCCAATCCCGAGAAATACAAAGGACCCCAAATAGAATCAACCCAAGAAGATCTTCTCAAAGACACATTATAGCCAGGTTGATCAAAACCACAGACAAAGACAAGATACTAAGATTGGCAAGAGAGAAACGGCAAGTTACCTACAAAGGATATCCCACTAGACTTACAGCAGAACTCTCATCAGAAACAATGCGAGCGAGGAAAGAATGGGAAAATATATTCAAAGTATTAAGGGAAAAGCAATTTCAGCCAAGAATACTGTGCCCGGCAAGATTATCCTTCATATGGGAAGAAAAGATAAGAACATTCGAAATAAACAAAACCTGAAAGAATTTACCAGCACCAGACCAGATCTCCAAGAAGTTCTAAAGGGAGTGCTATGCCAGGAAAATTAAATGTACTCACTTAGAAATAAGAGTTCAAAAACTAAGAAAATGGCAAACTTAATCACAAGGACAAGTCTGGAGTTGAATATTATATTCTAGAATTCAATCGAGAAGTTCTAACCACAACAGAATATAGATTAAGTACATGAGACTGAACTGGTGAAATGGAATCTTATGACTTTTGACTAAAACATTGCTGATTTTCCTATAGGTTTTGTTTTCCAGTTTTAAGGATTTTTGTACCGTCTTGAGCTGCCGATAGGTTCATGTACCTACTATTTGAACAGAATCCTAACCTGTTTCCTGGCTTTAAGTTTTAAGCGAAGTTCCTTAACATTTCTTTGATTTATTAAAGCTAAAACTGCCTTTCTTGAAATTAAAAAAATATGTTTAAAAAATACCTAGTTAATGACTGTAGTAAGCTGTATAGCATCAGCTACGTGCTACCTTATAGTATATTCATTATATTCAGAGTTTCATGCCTAAGTCAGACAAGTATTCACAGGTATGAATATACCAGCTGAACTTGCTATTGAAAGTAGTTAGATTATTTAAGAAATTTTGTGAATCATTAAAACATGGGGGGGAAAAGGAATGGAAAACAACTGTAGACACCTGAGATAGTGTGGGAGGTGAGTGGGAAATACAGAGGGTGAGAAATAGGGGGAAAAATACACACACACACACACACACACACACATATATATGAAACTAGAAATGGAAAATTATTGACAATAACATGTATGATTAAGCCACTATGCAGTATATTCTGGATGGGAAATCACATTTTGTATTCTGTGATAATGCACAGTGAATAAATATAAATTACTTAATTAGTTAAAAATTTTAAAAAATTTTTTTAAATTGATGAGAGAGAAAAACTGAGAAAGCAAGCTACCAGGCATGGGACTCAAACTGTGGTCAACCATGTGGGAGTCCAGTGCCTTTAACCACCACGCCACCTGCCAGACCTTGGAATCAACTTTTTAAACTCTTGTTGATCTAGATGTTTTCACCTCCTGGTGTTGTTCTCAAGACATCTAGTATGGCAAATACTTTCTAGAAGGTTTTCAGTATACTTTTCCTATACCTTTCAGATTAGATCACTTTCTATGACAGCTACAGTGTTTAATGGATTTCTCAAATAATAGGACTTGAAAGTCAAAATGACTCCTTGCTCCATGGGCTGCAGAATGAATGTGATATAAGCAGTCATGAAAACAATGTGACCCAAATCAGCATATTGTCAATGAGCATTATTATGTTGAAGCCTTTTATCTTTTTTGAACCTTAGTGTTCAACAGTAGACTAAAACTATTCAGTATATTATTCTGTAAATAGATATACCATCATTTGGGCTTTGTTCTTCCATTATATAGCACAGGCTGAAGAGTTTTAATGTAATTCTTTTTTTTTTTTTTTTTTTTTTTTTTTTTTTTTTGAGAGGTTTTTGCCATAGGGCATGTGTGCTTGCCAGAAAGACAGAGACAGAGAGACAGAAAGCAAGAAATCACCCCCCCGGGGGGATGGTCATGTCGCAATCCCTTCTCCATTCTCCTCCCTGGATCTTGGGCACGCACGCACACACGCCTGGCGTGAGTTTAAGCCACCAGGTCTGGGACTCGAACTGCGGTCAACTACATGGGAGTCCAGTGACATAGCCATTACACTAACTGCTGGTCCCCGAGACTTAACATAATTTTTATGGACCTTAGAATTTGGGGAATGGTAAATGAACACTGGCTTTAATGTCAAGTCCCCCATTGTGTTAGCACCTAACACAAGTGTCAACCTGTCCTTGGAATTTTGAGGCCAGGCAGCAACTTCTCTTTAGTTTTAAAGACATAGATGGCATCTTCTCTCCAATAGATGGCTGATTCATCTACTGAAAACCTTTTGTTGAGTGTATCTGGCATTACACCTTTGATCTTCTATCCTGACCACTGAAACTTACTCCATATCAGCAGTGGCATGTTTTATTTCTTAAATTTGTATTCGTTGGGGTAGAAGTTTTTGCCCCTTGATTTATGACAGTGAATGTGCCTGTACATGAAAGAAAGAGAGAGGCACCCTCAACATCTGGCCATGCTAAGACACACTTCCTCTAATCATTCACCCCATCAGGTCTGGGGCACTTGCATACATGCCTGCCATGCTCCCAGACAGTGAGCCAGGGAATCAAAAAACGCTAGTCGGCCTTCCAACCAACGACCCCGCCATCCCCGGCTCGCGCGGCTGCGGGAGCCCGAGGCGAGCGGCGACGGGGCCGGGTGGGCGCTGGGGGCAGCGCCCCTCCCCCGCCGCCGGTCTACGCAGGTGCGGCCGCCGCTCCCGCCCGCGCCCCGCCGAGATGCGGCGGGTCTCTTAGGATGAGGTTTGGGCACAGGTGTTTATAGAATAAGTGAAAAATAAGAATATCCAGGAAATTAAGACAAGAGCTAAAAGAACCAAACAGGGACGCATTCACATTTCAAGATCGCTAAGAAAAGGTAGCAATATTTAATATGGGATCAAAAGCTTGTGAATCAAATAAGGAAGATCTTTTATCAAGTAGTGGCATCACATCCAATGGAGGTTCTTCAAGCCCATTTTTTGTGTCATCTATTCGTGGTACAATAATTGAAAACACATCTTCACCTGGGACTTTGACACAGATTCCTTTATTCCCTAAATATGAAGTGGAACTTTATCCTCATAGGAAAATCATCCCTTACCCTGGAAAGGAACATATCGAACGTGTTTTGGAAGAATATTCACATCAAGTCAAAGATTTGCAGAGAAAACTAAATGAAAGCAATGAGTTGCATGAGAAACAGAAATTTTACTTAAGGCAGTCAGTCATTGATTTGCAAACAAAACTTCAGGAGATGCAAATGGAGAGGGACGCGATGGCTGACATCAGACGTAGGGAGAGTCAATCCCAAGAGGATTTAAGAAATCAGCTTCAAAATACAGTCCATGAACTCGAAGCTGCCAAATGCCTTAAAGAGGACATGCTGAAAGACAGCAACACACAGATAGAGCAGCTAAGAAAAATGATGCTCAGTCATGAGGGAGTGCTTCAAGAAATCCGGTCAATCCTAGTTGACTTCGAAGAAGCCTCAGGCAAGAAAATATACGAGCACGACAACACGTCCACCATGCACTTCCGCAGCCTGGCCTCCGCTATTAGTAAAATCCTCAGAGAATTAGACACAGAGATTTCTTATCTTAAAGGGAGGATATTACCAGTAGAGGATCAGCTTGAAGCACTGAAATCTGAATCACAGAACAAAATAGAACTACTTCTTCAACAGCATCAAGACAGGATTGAGCAGTTAATAAGTGAGCATGACATTGAAATAACAGGACTTACCGAGAAGGCTAGCAGTGCCCGCAGCCAAGCCAACAGCATCCAGAGTCAGCTGGAGATCATTCAAGAGCAAGCAAGAAACCAAAATTCAATGTATATGCGTCAGCTTAGCGACCTGGAGTCCACGGTTTCTCAGCTACGTTCTGAATTAAGGGAATCCAAAAGGACATACGAAGACAAGGAGAACCTCCAGAATGCCCCTTTACGAATTTGGACCAGTAGAAGCTGTCACTATTGGCTCTGCAGATTTGGCTTTACTCTTAACTTTCGCTTTTTGACAACAAAAACATCCATGATCCTGATCCTAAGTTTATTTTTCCTACTTTGAAGGCAGCAGTCGGGGCTGAATTTCGTACTCAGAAAGCGAAGACCTAGTAGCACTGGCTGGGGCTCTGCTGTGCAGGAAGAGTCTGTGAAAGCTCTTCGCACGGTTCTGCCCACGCACCTCCACGCGATCCGCAGCACCCCTCACCATCCTGTAGCTGTGTTTTTGAGCACAGAAAAGGGGATACACATCACCACCAAAACAGAAACAAACCCAAAAATCCGAAAAGCAAAAAAAGAAAAAAAAACAATCTTATGATTTAACTCTCATTGGCAATACCTCTAAAAGCGGTTTGAGATTGGAATGTGATCCCATTTGTCCAGTGATCCAAACCAGAAAGGGAAAACCAGTGCTGCTATCAAATCAGAAAAGAAAAAGAAAAATTCTTTCCATATGTCAGATGTCAGTATTTATTCTGGACACGTTTAAAGGCTTTCCTTTACCATGTTTCTTACAGCTGTTTGTATCCGCTCAGCTGCTGGCTCAGTGGTTTTCCCTTTCACTCTCCATTTATCTTTCTGACTGACGGATTGCTGTGAGTGTTTTTGCTCTACAAAGTGAAAGGTAAAAGCTGAGCTATGGCGGCTGAGTCACTACTGACAGCTCCAGACAAACGTCCCCGCAGGGGCCTGGGGTCTCCACACCTCGTACACAGGCGGAAAGCCAAACCTCAGCTCTGTTCTTTTCCTTTCTTTCTTTCTTCCTTTCTTCCTTTCTTTCTTTCTTTCTTTCTTTCTTTCTTTCTTTCTTTCTTTCTTTCTGAAAAAACAGTTGGTCTCTCACCATAAAGAATATCATCAACAGCTCAGTACTTACTTGTAGAATAACCATTAGAACAAGTTTCAAATGTTCACAACATAATATTAAACGTTGACAGTGGTGAATATGTTTATATCTTCAATTTGTTCATCACACACTGTATACATTGCTTTAAAGACGATTCTATAACTTACAAAGATACGTAATGATTATATGTAAATCATAAATTACAATAAATATTTAAAGAGAAAAATAAATAAAATGTGAGATTAGATAAAAAAAAAAAAAAAAAACAACAACAAAAAAAAAAAACGCTAGTCATGTGGGATCTGGCTTCTTTCGAGTGGTATATTAGCTCTACACCATAGTAGCACTTTTATTTTCCTTCAGGAAAGTTCCCTTTGCATTCACAACTTGGCTACTATTTAGTGCGACAGGCCTAGCTTTTGGCCTACATCAGTCTGTGACATGCCTAGTTCAACAAGCTTAATTATTTCAGGCTTTTGATTTAGAGTAAAAGATCTACTGTGACTCTTCCTTTCACATGAACACTTAGTGGCCATTGTAGGCTTATTATTTGGCCTAATTTCAGTATTGTTGCATGTCAAGGAATGGGGAGATCCAAGGAGAGGGAGAGAGATGGGAACTGGCTGGTTGGTGGAGAAGTCAGAACATACACATTATTTATTGATCACATTCTCAGTCTTGTATGGGAACAATTTGTGATGTCCCAAAACAATTACAGTAGTGACAGCAGAGAGCAATGACTACGGATCACCACAACAAATAGAGTAGTAATTAAGTTTGAAAAATTGTGAGAATTCTCCAACTGTGACGCAGATCCATAAGGTGAGCATGTACTGTTGAATTATAGTGCTGATAGACTTGGACTCAGGGTTGCCACAAACACAGGATTTACAAACTGCAATAAATTGAGATTTGTCATAATTTGCATGTTGCCTATTTACACACTTGCACTAAAATAACTATAAAGTAACACGTATGTTTGTGCACACATAGATGCATTTTTCTGTTGGCATGCATATATGAGCACAATAGAAAAGTGACTATAAAGAAATGTGAATGGCGATTTGTGTGATGGGAATTATGGGATGTTCCCTTTCTCTCCAGGGAGTAGGGCATCGTAGTGTGAAGAACATAGGCTCTGAGACCAGACCATCTGAGCGTAACTCCCAACTCTGCTCTCACATACTGTGTTACCTTAAGCTGACTACTTAAATTTTCTGTGCCTTGGTTTATAAGTCTACTGTTCTATTGTTAACAGAAATTTCTGAGATGAGGTAATTTGTAAAGAATATAAGTATATTTGGATTATGAATCTGGAGGCTGGAAGATCCAAAGGCATGGGACTGTGATCAGGTCAGCTATGTCACAATGTGGCTGACAGAAGCAGAGAAAATGGGGACACGTGCAGAAAGGGATACCTGGATAGCCATCTTATTTACAATAACCTGCTCCCATGTACACTCACTGCTTAGTACAGCTAGAATTAAGTTGGTCTCACTAGTCAGCATTAATCTAGTCATGAGGTGATGTAATCACCACCTGCTAGGCCTCACCTCTAAAAGGTCTCATCACCTCCCAAGGACATTACATTGAGGACCAAGTCTAAAACACCAGCTGCTGGGGGACAAACCATTATCCAAACCATAACACCCAGTTGCCACATCTGTCCAAAGGGAATAGTGAGGGTGCCTCCCGATAGCATTGATGATTACCCATGAGGAACATGTGAAAGCATGATGATTTTGGTGTCCTTGGAAGTGGACAGTTGGATTGGAGGCTGACATCCCTGAGGGGCTTGCTGAACTTGCCAGTCCACATTCCCTTCCTTCTGATGTGAGCCTTTGGGATTTGTGGGGTTTCTACCCTTCAGGTCCCACACAGCCTACACAGTCTTTGAAGAGCATTTTCTGAACTTTGTACACACACATCTCCCCAGTCTCAAGGAATTAAGACAGAGGACTGTAGTCGCCTACTGTTCTTGGGCCTGACTTGGTCCCTGAGGGACAGAAAAGCAGCTACTGACCCGCCTATTGAGACCTGCAGCTCCCAGTAGAGGAGAGAAGGTCTCACTAGCAGAACGTGCAGCCATCGGAGCTGAGCTGTGGGAGGTTTAAGTTTGAGGACTCAGAGCAAAATGACCAGTGGGGATTGTCCTGGAAACAAGAGGGGCTCTGTCTTGGTCCCTCCTTCTGTTCTCCTGTCACCTCAGCATCTTTCTGCCTAAAATGTCTCCTCTCCAGTTCCTGTGGTCACCCCCATATGGGGGCCCACTAGATCCTCCTCCATCAGCAGCTGCCCCTGGTACCTCAGCAGCAGGTGGGCATGTCCTGAGCTAAGTGTGTCCTTCATTCGTACCTGTGACCAGGGGACTCTTCTGTAGAGTTCGGTACTTGTCTTCCCAACTGGGCAGTGAGGTCTTCAGGACCGATGTGTATCTGATCCTTCTAGGGGAGCCCAGCAGAGCTGGGCCAGGTGTCCAGGCTGTGGGCTTCCTGAAGAGGAAAGACACGTGCAAGGTCCTGGAGGTGTGGTCGGGACTGTGGCACACTGGACGGTAGTGTGTGGGTGGTGGAAAGTACAGGTGGCAGGTGTTGGTGAAAAGGTCTGCAGGGGCAGGTCAGGGAAGGCCTGGGGAGTCAACTAAGGACCTGGGACTTGTCCTGAAGAGGATGAGAGAGAGGCATGGAATGAAGGAGAGTATCCCTGAGTGACCACACACTGTCTGGGAAGCATGAAGAAAGCCAGCACTGGAGCAAAGGGGAATGGCAAGGCCCCCACCCTGTTTCCAGGCAGCTTCTCACTGCCCTGGGCCTGCTTTTAGGGTGAAGGGCAACCTTATCTGACAGGTCAGACCCATGATGACCCCTGGCCATGGCAGTTACGTCTGCCCACAGTGTGGCTGGACACGCACGAGGGCTGCAACCTTCCTGGATATCCCTTAGGTCCCTTAGGAACCCAGGGGGGAGCTCCTTGAGGGGTTTCTGAAGCTACAAATTCACTGCCCAAGTTGGAAATATCAGGTACCTAGGAACCTGCCACTGTTCTTAGGGAAGCTGCTTTTCTTGACACGTTCTCCACACTCTGGGCTGCTGTTCTTGCCATAAATCCTCCCTCTGACCCCAAGATGTGTGGCTTGCCCTGGGGCAGCTCTTGCAAAGTCAGGCTGTTGAGTGGTTCTGCCTCAGTCAGCCTTGTACAGGGAGTGCTGAGGAAACTCTGTAAGCTGCCAGGAGCACGCCCCATACAGTGGAAAAGCCTGTGGCCCTTTGACCACCAGGGATCACCCTGTGCCACTCTTTTAACTGCCACTCCTCTGATCCTAGCCATGTTGGGGTCATGGGAAGCCATTGCCCTATCGTGGGCCTCTCTGCGTCAATACCACAGGCCCAGACCTCAGGCTCCTGCTGGCCCTCCTGAGCTGTAACAAGGTGATGTTAGTGTGGGGAGGTCGGCCCCTGTGTCAGCCATTGTGCCCTGCCTCATTCCTTCATAACCACTTTAAGAATGGCTTGCTATGGGGGGGGGGGGGTCACCTTGACAATACTCTGAAGTCAGTTTTTTATTTGATATTTGTGATTCACTCCAACTGCTACATTACTGAACCTGCTCAAGCCTAGTTTTGTTCAGAGAGGATGCAGAACAGAAAACAGCAAATTATTTGTGATTTATACATTTTATTCACAGGGGATCATTGACAGGGGAGGTGAGAAGGGCCCCAAGAACACAGGGCAGTATGGCCTTTTGCCTAAGGGGCAGTTTATGGTACTCTCCTGTCTCAGCTGGCTCCAGACTGTCCTTTCAGCCCTTCTGTTGCTTTGTCTATGCTGCCTTTGAAGGCCACTGCCACCAGGGCCAGGTCCAGTCCAGATGGGGTCCCACACGGAGCAGCCCGTCCGGTCTGCATACTCCATGCTCCAGTGGTGAAGGCCTCACTTGGCTCCCATGCTGCTGTCACACGTGGCCACAGCACCTTGAGCTCATCTTGCTCTCCTTTCAAAAGGCAAGAGGAGGGAACCAGCAGTTAGCGTAATGGCTATGTCACTGGACTCCCACGTAGTCGACCGCGGTTCGCATCCCGGACCTGGTGGCTTAGAACTCACGCCGGGCGCTTGTGCGTGCGTGCCCAAGATCCCGAGAGGAGAATGGAGGAGAAGGGATTGCGGCGTGACCATCCCCCCTGGGGGGTGATTTCTTGCTTTCTGTCTCTATGTCTCTCTCTGTCTGTCTGGCGAGCGCACGCGCCCTATAGCGAAAACCTCTCAAAAAAAAAAAAAGGCGAGAGGAAATTTGAATCTGAATTCGCTTGGTTTAATCATTCCACAGTGTATACATATACCCAAACATCACATTGTACCCCATACCCCACAACTACACAGTGCTGCTGTGTCAGTCAATACTAACACAGACGTAAAAATAAACACAGGCAGGTGCAGCTTGGCTGCTCACTTACATGTTTGAGCATCTGCCAGTGTTGGGCCACTTGGTTTTTCCTGATCTTGGGGGCTGGCAAGCAGCACAGCCTTCCTGCAGCTTTTCCATGTTGTGCCCCAGAATGGGATCTCTCCCGTGACCATCATATACAAGGTCACCCCCGAACGACCATATGTCCACTGCAGGGCCGTCGTACCCCTGCCAGCTCAGCACCTCTGGGGCCATGAAAAAGATGGTGCCGCAGAATTCATCCAGATTCTGGCCTGCGGTGAACCTGGTGCTCACTCCAAAGTCTGAGAGTTTGACTGCCCTGGTGTCATCCAGCAAGATGTCTGCTGGTTTCAGGTCTCTGGACCACACCCTGGCTATGGCAGTATTCCAGTGCCGATGCCAGTTGTAGGAATACCACCCGGGCCTCCTCCTCCGGCGTGGGGCCGTGTATTGAAAAGTGGTCCTGCAGCGACCCGCCAGGGGCATATTCTATCACTAAATATAAAGTGTCCTTGGTGTCGAACAAGTCCAAGGCACATATGATATTCTGGTGGTGCGAACTCATTATGATGTTCATTTCTTGATAAACCTTGGAAAGGCGGGAGGAGTAGTGGAGGTTTTCTTTGGACACAACCTTAATTGCCATCTAGGTGCCAGTTGGCAAATGCCATGCCAAATTCACTTTACCAAAGCTGCCCTGGCTGATGGTCTTCAGAAGTTTGTAATGTGTTGTGAAGGTGGTCTCCTCGGTAGACATGGCTGTGAGGTTCTGCAGCCTGAAGAACCTAACTAGCTAGTCTACAACTACATAACTCTGAAACTACAAGAATATGGCTAGCTGGCACTATTGACTACTATCTGTATCAAAGTTAGCTATCCCAAGTCCACCAACAGGTCACTGCCAAAGAGCTTCCTGGGCCTCATGGACAAAAATCCTAGGCCCAGCCAGGATTTGTGTAGGTAACATAACTGTGGCCACCAGTGAGGTCAGAGCAAGAAACAGACCAGGAAGCAGGAAGAGACCTAACTGGAAACCAACTTTGCTAACACCTTGACCTTGGACTCGAGCCTCCAGAACTGTGAGAAAATAAATTTCTGTTCTCCCAACTACGCAGTCTATGCTATTACAGCAGTCCAGGCAGGCTAATGCCAATTGGGGCACTAAAAGTAGGGTGCTTCTGTAACAATTATCTGATCCCGATAAAGGGGCTTTGGAACTAGGCATTTGTTTCAGGCTGGAAGAGTTCCAAGGTGCTACTAGATAAAAGCTTAGATGACCTGAGGGCATTGTCAGGAGGAATATGAATGTTAAAGGTGATTATGATAGGCCTTGGATGGAAATGAGGAAAACGCTGTTGGAAGCTGGAGGAAAGATGGTCTTTGTTATAAATTGGCAAAGAACTTGATAGCGGTGGCTGAACTGTGACCTAGTGCTTAATGGAAGGTATAACTTGGAAGCAATGAAATTGTGTATTTAGGCGAGGAGATTTCTAAGCAAGAAGGTGAAGATGTGGCCTGGTTTCTTTTTACTGCCCATAGTAGAATGTGAGAGGCAGTGTGCTCATGCTGGGAAAATTCTTTTTACAAAACCGTGTTGATGTACAGTGATGAAATGTACAGAATAAATTTTTAAAAATAATTTAAAAAGAGAAATAAATGAAGGGATTTTGTTTAAGCAAAAACGATCCATAGCTTAAGATTTGGGAAATTCTCAGTCTCTCCATATTGCAAAGAGTTAGTTTTCCAGAGAACGCCAAGGATGTGGCTGGACACTCAGTCCCTAAGGAGATTGTCCATTCAGTCAAGCAGCCATTTCAGCAGAAGCCAGGGACAGATATGGGGATTATATGAGCACAGGCACTGGCAGTTTGGATGATAGAGAATGAAAGTTGAAGCAAAAAAATCTTCAGTTGCCATAGTCTGTAAAGGCGCAGGGCACACCTTGAAGTAGACAGCTTCTAAACGAACCTGGATCTGCATATATTAATATTGGGAAAGTAGAAAAAGTAAGAATTAGCAAGATAAAGGAGAGATCAGAGAGGATTTTAAAAATTAGTTTTAAATTTTAAAAAAATTGAATAATGAAAGATAGAAGGCCAGAAAGGAGACAGAAGTTGCCCTACCTGTCTAGTATTTGGTCAGGTGGGTGAAGTTGGAGCAGAAAATCTTTCCTTGCCATCGTGCCTGAAAGGTTCAGGGCATACCTCAGACATAGATGGCTTCTGAAAGGGACTGTGCTTTGCTTGTTCTATGTGGGAGGGGGGAAATGTGCAAGGGAAAGGAGATATCAGAGAGGATTTTTTTTGAGAGGTTTTTGCTATAGGGCGCGTGCACTCGCCAGAAAGACAGACAGAGACAGAGAGACAGGAAGCGAGAAATCACCTCCCAGGGGAAATGGCCATGCCACAATCCCTTCTCCTCCATTCTCCTCTCAGGATCTCGGGCATGCATGCACACATGCCCAGTGTGAGTTTAAGCCACCGGTCCAAGACTCGAACTGTGGTCAATTACATGGGAGTCCAGCGATGTAGGCAATATGCCATCTGCTGGTCCCAAGGATTTTAAAAATCCTTTGAAAATTTAAAAAAAAAAAAAATGAAAGAGAGAGAGATGGAGAGACAGAGAATCAAGAGTTTCCCTCCCTCCCTAGAATTTTGGGTAGGAGGGTGAAGTTGGAGCTGAAATGTTCAGGTACCCCAGTCTGAAGTGGACAGGGTACTCCTCAGATGTAGATGGTTTCTGAAAGGGGTTGTACTTTGCCTATCCTATGTGGGAAGGAGGTTAGGTGAGAATTAGCAAGATAAAGGAGAGATCAGAGAGGATTTTAAAAATTACTTTAAAAATTAAAAAAATAATAATTAGAGAGAGACAGAGGTTTTCCTACCTGTGTAGAATTTTGGGTCAGGAGGGTGAAGTTGGGGCAGAAAATCTTCAGTTGCCCTGGTCCCTAAAAGGGGCAGGGCATACCCCCAGATGTAGATGGCTTCTGAACAGGCCTGTGCTTTTCCTGTTCTATGTGGAAAGGGAAGAAATGTGAGAATTAGCATGGTAAAGAAGGGATCAGAGACAATTTAAAAAATTATTTCAAAAAATTTTAAAAATATATTTAGAGAGTGAATGATGTGGCTGGGCCCAGAACTCAGAATAGCCCAAGGCTAACTGTTGCCATTCCAGGCCTCTGTGCCTCTGTGAATTCTCTGCCTCTGCCTCTCCCTCTCTGAAGTGATTAAACAATCCAAGACCTTGAGAAGCTGAACACCCTGCTTATCTGACCCATTCTTCCTGAGAATGAACTCTGGGCTACATCTTTCCAATGGGCTGCTTCTTCCTAACAGGCTACCCCTTAGCCCCCTGGAAACTGCTCCTTCCCAACTTCCTGATAAAAGACTGTGCTCGACCCCCCAAGCAGGGGCCAGAGACTTTGAGTGTTAATTTGTCCGCACTAAAGAGTTACCCCTGTCTCTTTGGAGTGCTGCCTTTTTGTTCCTCTGCTATCTGGTTTTTCCACAACATTTGGTGCATTGGCCGGGAAGCAAAAATTAGACTGGCCCTTTGAGCCACCCATCTCAGGGTGTCCCCCACCCCTGAAACGGGCACTGCGGTGTGGAGGGATAGGCGCACCCCCAGCTTGTTTGATGGGATCCCCCAGTCGGGGTGTCCACCCCAGGGATGAGCCTTCCTGGATCATTGGACTCCAGTTGGAAAGAAGGACCAACTCTTCCTCCGGACCTGGATGCATCTTCTGTGGTCAGCTCTGGTAATCTGGTAAGCCCCCGGGGGGATCTGTAGAGTCCTATCAGTCAGCCCACTGAGTAAGAGTGGAAGAGGAGACCCGTACACTCTTCAGTTGCAAGAATGGGCTAAGGCCCATCTGGTAATTGTTGGCCTCTGGCCAACTCTGGTAATTCGGTTGGTGTGGGGAGGGAATGTATAACCTCTGAGTGAATGTGAGTGTGAATGTGTTTGTGGTCTCACAGTGCATTGCACCACGGGGCATGAGTGGGTCTGTTACTGCATTTCTGTGGTGTTTCTGTAAAGACTCAGTGGCAGTATTACACGCTGAGGGCCCCCTTCCCTCTCAATGTGTGTAACTCAGTAGAGGTTCTATATCCAACCACCTATTGTCAAGGAAACACACAAAGCCCGTGAGGGACACGGCCAGGCAGACACCTGAATGGTCTTCCCTTTGGGGAGGACACCCGGCCTTTGTCTGTGTTGTGACACCGTTCACGGAAGGGGGGATACAGGGACTGGTGGGAGGGTTTTCCCTGTAGAGGTGGATAGGCAGAGTAGGTGTCAGGTTACAAGTCCTGTCTCTGGCAACTGAAACATGAGTTTCTCTCAACCATGAGGAAGGACACCCTACCAGACCCCGTCCTGACTCTCCTAGAAAGACCTCCACTACAGAGCAAAACCTACCTCCTCTACCTAGAAAAAGAGAAGGCAGGCTTCAACTTCTAGCGCAGGAATATCAACCGTAGGAAAAAATAAAATAAAACCACTGGCCCTTTAAACAGCACACACACACACACACACACACACACACACACACACACACCAGGAGACTGTAGCACAATTTGCAAAACTCTGGGTTGAGACCCGCCCCCAGGAGCGCTTGCTGACTGAACACTTTCACTTTCTCTAACCGGGGTCTCATGCCTTTTGGAAGACACAGGCATCTAACAGCTGGAAAGTCAGAGGAAATCAGGAAACAATGGGAAAGCCTCAGTCCAAATCTTCTAAGCCCACTGTGTTGGACTGTATGCTGTCTAACTTTAAAAAGGGGTTTTCTGGTGATTATGGAGTTAAATTGAAACCCGAGAAGCTGCGAGCTCTCTGTGAAATTGAATGGCCCTCTTTTAAGGTGAGATGGCCACCAGAGGGCACTCTCCCCTGAGCCACAGTATGGGCGATGTACAAAGAGGTTACGACACCCCAGGCCATCCTGCCCCGTTTCCTTATGCTAACTCCTGACTACAAGTTGCCCAGATCGTTCCACCCTGGGCACGGATTTGCGTTAGAGGAAAGAATCGATGTACTATTCTGGCCGCCCATTTCATGCCACACATGCTGGCCTCTGGCCAAAAGAAATCCCCAGCTCAGGGCCCCTATTTTGCAAGGCCCTCTGGAAGAGGATCTCTTAGCAGCTCCACCTCCATATTCCCCTGTCCCTGCTGAGCCAGTGACTGAAACTCCACCCCCATCTGTCTACCTGAGGAGCAGGAGCTTGAAAGACCAGCGGTAGCTCAGCCCATTCAGGGGAGAGGCCGCCAATCATCCAGAATTCCCATGTCCAGATTCGGCCTCACCTGTAGTCACCCGGCGGGCTGCTGCAGCCTGATAAAATCTCAATCTTCAGATGCCCTTGCAAGAAACCCGAGAAACCCGAGGGCCTCCCCTGATAGGCGCAGGTGGGGCTATTATGGACGGCAGAGCAACATTGTCTTATTAGCCCTTTACCACCACTGACTTGCTCAAAAAACACCATACTCCTCCTTACTCCGAACAGCCTCAGGCAATGATAGAGCTCATGGAGTCTATACTCCAAACCCATCAGCCCACTCGGGATGACTGCAGGCAGCTGCTCCTCACTTTGCTTAACACAGAAGAACGTCTCAGAGTCCTTGTTGCAGCAAAGACTTGGCTGCAAGAGCATGCCCCTAATGATGTGGTAGACTCTGAGGCTTGGGCTAGAACTGTCTTTCCAAGTGAAAAGCCCAACTGAGATTTCCACACTGAGGATGTCTGTGCCCATCTCAGCACATACAGGGAGGCACTCCTGCAAGGAGTGAAAGCTGGTGCAAAAAACCCCCACAAATACGGCAAAAACTATGAAATAACTCAAAAGAAAGATGAGCCACGGGGGCAATTTTACGAGAGGCTCTGTGAAGCTTAGCGGATCTATACTCCGTTTGATCCAGAGAGCCCCGAAAGCCAGCGGATGATCAATGCTGCATTCGTAGCCCAGGCAACACCCGATATCCGAAAGAAGCTCCAAAAACAAGAGGGTTTTGCTGGAATGAATGCCACTCAACTCCTGGAGATTGCTGATCGAGTGTTCGTGAACCGAGATCAAGAGGAAAAAAAAGAAGCAGGCCGAATGATGAAGTAGAAAGCAGCCCTGCTGGCCGCTGCTCTCAGGCAACCAGATGTCACACCTGGTCCAAGAGGAGGGTCAAAGGCCGGTCGGTTGTCTCAAGCTTAGACCAACCCAATACGCTTACTACAAGGAGGGTGGGCACTGGAAGGATCGATGCCCCAAGAGAAGGGCAAACCAAGGAACAACACGGAGCCCCCCAGGAGCTCCTGAGACTTTCCACCCAGAGCCCGCAAATGACCTCCTGGCCATGATGGGATCAGAATAGGACCAACTGGGCTCTATGATCCTGGTCTCCCATGTAGCAGACCACAGTTCGAGTCCTGGACCCAGTGGCTTAAACTCACACCGGGCGTGTGCGCATGCATGCCCAAGATCCGGAGAGGAAAGTGGAGGAGAAGGGATTGTGGCATGGTCATCCCCCCTGGGGGGTGATTTCTCACTTTCTGTCTCTCTGTCTCTCTCTGTCATTCTGGTGAGTGCACATACCCTAGAGCAAAAACTTCTCAAAAAATAAATAAATAAATAAATAAATAAATAAAAGTTGATTCCAAAAGTCACAGATGACTTAGAGGGCCTCAAGACCTCAGTGGAGGAAATGACTGCAAATGTGGTAGATAAAGCAAGAGATCTAGAGTTAAAAGTAGAGTCTAAAGATGTGACTAAATTGTTTAATTTTGTAATCAAACTGGAAAAAAATGAGGAAAGAAAGTAGTTTCTTTTTTCTTTAAAAGAATTATTTTATTCAACTTCATTATTTATTTCAATTTTACTGGAGAGGGACAGAGAGAGAGAGAGAGAGAGGAAAAGTGAGAAAACAAGCCACCAGGTCCAGGGCTCAAACTGTGGCCAGCCATGTGGGAGTTCAGTGCCCTTAACCCCCATACCACCTGCTGGCCCCAAGACAGTAGTTTCTTGAGGTGAAATCTACTCCTGATGACAACGCTGTCTGTGATCACTGCTGGAATGACAATGAAGGATTTAGAGTAAAGGCACTTAGCTGATAAAGCAGTGGGAGGGTTTGAGAGGATTAACTCTAATTTTGAAAGAAGTTCTGCTGTGGGTAAAATGGTATCAAACAGCATCACATGCAACAAGAAATCATTAACAAAGAGTCAACTGGTGCAGCAAACTTCATTGTCTTATTTCAGGAAACTGCCACAGCCACTCCAACCTTTAGGAACTACCTGATTAGTCAACAACCACCAATATTGAAACAAGACCATCATTAAAAACTCTCTGAAGGCTCATAAGATCAGTAGCATTTTGTAGCCATCACGTATTTTTTTAACTAAGATATGCACATTGTTCTTTTTTTTTTTTTTTTTTGAGAGGTTTTCGCTATAGGGCGCGTGCGCTCGCCAGACAGACAGAGAGAGACAGAGAGACAGAAAGCAGGAAATCACCCCCCAGGGGGGATGGCCACGCCGCAATCCCTTCTCCTCCATTCTCCTCTCGGGATCCTGGGCACGCACGCACACGCGCCCGGCGTGAGTTTAAGCCACCGGGTCCGGGACGCGAACCGTGGTCGACTACGTGGGAGTCCAGTGACATAGCCATGACGCTAACTGCTGGTCCCAAGATATGCACATTGTTCTTAAAGACATAATGCTACTGCACACTTAATAGACAACAGTAGAGTATAAACATAACTCTCATATGCACTTTATTATGATCTAGAATCAAACCCTCAGTATTTTCAAGGTGTGCCTGTAGTTTCAGTTATCTATTGTGTAACAGAGCACCCCCAAAACTTTCTGGCCCTAAGTAACAACTACTCAGCACTTGCTACTGGCCCTGCAGTATGGCCAGTGTGTAGGAATACACAGCAATGGGTTGAGTGGGCTCCTGTGGATGAGCATGTAGGTGCCTTCCTTCTGGGGGACGTAATTTGGCATTTCTGTTGGATGCGTCCCTAGGAGTGAAATTGCTGGGCCACAGGACTTTCATCTGTTCAGCTTTAGTTGTAATTTCCAACAAGCTTCCCCAAAATGGTAGGATCATCTCACACTGCTGCTAGCAGTTCCTTTTTATATTTGCCATGCTTGGTCTTTCCCATCTTTTTATCTTTTAAGCCATTATGGTGGTGGCTTTATGTTTTCTTCCTATACCATTTTACTATTTTCTAATAAGTTGGAAATAATTATACTGTGAATAACCATTTGCCCATCAACAAGATACTTTAAGTGAGAATTTGCTAGATCTGTTTTTGTGCATTTGCAGACATCAGAGCACTTCAACGCTTTAATATACACAATGATACACAGTTCAATATTGCTTATGGTCCTTTCTTTTTTTTTTTTTTCCTAAAGCTCAAACTTATACCCATTGAAGTGCAGAGATCTTAAGAGGATGATCTGAGCTCTGACAGATGCCCACCTGTGACCCACATTGTACAGACAGGCAGGACCTCCTCCACCCAAAGTGCCTTCCCATTACTTTCAGAGTCTTAGCAGAGCTCCACATTCTTCCAAGAAGCCTCCCAGACACACTTAAATTGGCTTAGACTTTCCATCTCTGTGCATTTCCTCTGGGGACCCTGCTAAGGCATATCTTTCACTAGGGCTTGGGAGTGGGCTGGTACTCACTCATGGTACCTGAGCTACCTCGCTCACGGCTGCAGTTATTCACAGGCAATGAAGGGCAGTTGTTTCCGTCTTGCTGACCCAAGAGTGTCATGAAAAGAGTAACTCTGTCTCTCAGTTGCCAAAGAAATCCCAGAACATGGCTCATAATAGGAACAGGAGCAGAGGTGTCTGCATGCCCCCTGAAAGGGAACCAAACCAAGTGTTAAGGGAGCTGGGGACAACATGGAGAGTAAAGCTACAAACAAGGGGCATGTGAGAGGCCACTCAAGGGGCAAGGCAGAAATATGATCCAAGTCCAGTAGGAAGAGGGTGGCCATTGCTATTGACTCAGAGGGTGATGAGGAGGGAGAGGCCTGGGACCTGCGACAGTTCTTTCCTCAGAACCCTGGCCAGAGTCCTGTCAAGGGTGATTTGAAGGGAGAGAGAGGTGATTTATCTACTGTGGGGACTAAATTTGCCCATCTGCTGCCTGAGCCCGGTGTGACCCAGGGTGGGCATTGAGGTGAGAAAGCATCCCAGCCTGGTCTTGTCTGCAGCCCCAAGATTTCCAGAGGCAAGCATCTCTGTGCTCTCAGGAGTCATCCAGCATCCTAAGATACTTGTCATACTATCTGGGTCCTTCACACAAGGCCAAACAATGCCATGTACACTCTACACCAGGGGACACTTAAGGCATGTTGTAAGGGAAATCTGATGCCACAGCCAACCCCATGCTCCGGCTGAGCCACATCTGCAGACTCCAGACTCCCTGAGGACCTGTGGGGATAGTAACAGGCCGGCTCACCCCCAGCCAGCTGGCCTCTCTCCCTCAGTGCTGTTTTCCTCCATCCTAAGTGGTTATCTAATAATGCCACTTTAGATTTCATGAGCTTAGTTTCTCCTGGATGTGGAGGGCTCAGGGATTTTTCAGAACCTCTGGTCTCCATCCTCTGAGCAGAGTCAAACTGCAACAGCTCTCTGTGCTCTCATAGCTGCAGCAGGTAGGAGCTGCTGGGACCACAGGTGATCCTGATCCTGCCCACTAAGCTTCCTGCACCAGGCAGGATCAACGTGCTCCTGCTCAGAAACCTGCAGTGGCTCCTCACTGCCTGGACACTAAGGGCCAAGCCCTCCAAAGCCACCCACATTTCGCAGGTCCTGCTAGTGTAGGCCCTCATGATTGGACTTGTCCTTTGACTTGCCCACCTCTGGGCCCTGGCACAGGGGTCCCTGCCCTCTAAATACCATCTCTGTTACTCCTAATGCCCTGTCCAAATCTTACCCCAGATCAATGACTCACCAGTCTTTCAGTTTTCTTCTTCTGCAACTCAGAAAAGACTCCCCACCCCGCTATAATCCACTCCTTTAGGAGGTCCCACCTCACAGAGTCAGGGTCAGACACAGCCAGATCTGCATCCCATATCTGCCCCATGCCATGTAAGTCCTTGGCAGCTACACAGCTGCCGAGGGGTGTCCCAGCAGGATGGCAGCCCTCAGAGCCTTCATGACTGGTGGCCCAACAACAGCTCCTATTCTGATAGTGATAGAAAAATCGTAATGAGGTCAGGTTTGCACAGTCCTTACCCCACACCTGGCAGGGTTGATACTGGATACATTAACTGCCTTTGCTGTGGTCACCACCAATAACCACCACCCAAACTGGGCAGGGGGTGCTTAAGAGATAATGTGCTCAGAACAGATGAGCCCTGCATGTGACAAGGGTGTTGAGACTGTGACCCGAGCAAAAGCCCCTGTGGACAGCGTGCTCCAAGCTCCTACTGCATTCCAGGCATTGACATGTCCACTGGGACAAGCGATTCTATTTAGCTGATGTTCATTTTACAGAAGTGGAAACTGAGGCTCAGAAAAACATGCTGCCACATCTTGATCTTCAGTCCTTTCAAGAATATAACAGCCTTCCTTGCCAGGTCGACTCTATATCCCTCAAGGATTAGCTCCAGTATCTGGTCTTTGGGGACACATTTCCTGCCTATACGCTTCACATCCCACATCCACGGCCCCTGGGGTTGTTACACTCCCCCACCCACTGCCAGCTTTATGGTCTCTCCACATTTTGTTTAGAAAGAGCACTGAATTTGGTCAGGCCCATGGCCTGGTGGTTAGAGCATCCTGATCCCACATGGCCAACTGCAAGGGTGAATTTGAAATGCAATGTCAAAACTGTAATGCAGGCATCACATATTTTAATTTTAGCTTTATTTTCCTAACCAATAAAGGGAGGTTAACTGTCAAATGTCACAGCTCATAAATGATAGAAATGGGATTCAAATCCAAGACTAACTGAAACATTGTTCTATCTCTGTAGGAACATGCTACCTTCTCCCCCTTGGTCTGCACTTGCAGCTGCTTCCCTTGAGGTGCCTTGGTATGAAAAGTGCTTTGGAACGTCTGAGTATGGCAGACCTGGGTTCAAACCCCAGACCCAACCATTCATTTGCTGATTTTCCCTGAGAAAAGCTCCTTGATTATTTTAACTCTCTAGTGTGAAATGGTAATAACATTGGCTACCTCACAGGCTTACTTCGACAACCAGAAATAACACATACAATGAAGTAGAGCATAAAGAGTGAAAAAAGAATTTGATGTACCCAGGACTCTGGGTGTCCCCAGAGCAAGGAAAGGGAGATGGGGACATAGTGGTCTGGGCAGTGTCAGAAACTGACTGGATTGAGAATGTCCATGTGAGAGGGTGACCAAGCATAGGGTATTACCAGAACCGGGGCAGAGCCTGGAGTTAGACTCAAAATCAAGTCATAAAAAGAAGGTAGCAACCTACCATGGTGAAGAAACCCCAGATGATGAGGAGGGGTGTCCCTGCAGGATGGCAGCCCTCAGAGCCCACGCAGAGCAAGGGCATCTGAAGAGGGTGTTCGAGTCAAAAGGGGTCGAAGAGGACATCTGGATGTCAGCCTGGCCTACGATTCTGAAGGATGAGACTGAAAACAGGACAAAGGCAGCATCCACAGGCTGTGGGGCCGCAGCAGTACGTGCGTGAGAGATGTTGAGGTGAGGAGGTGACAGCGGCAGCCTGGCACTGGGTGGCCAAGCCTGGGTGGAGAGAGGAAGACATTTGTGCAAGAGCACAACCTGCTATTGGTATTGAATTCCAAGGGGGTGGGAGGAATCCCGCTGGGAGAGATGCTGATGGCAACCTGGCCTGAGGCGTTGAAAGCCCAAACAGGGTGAGGGCAGTGTCTCTGAGTGGGGTGGAGAATGTGGTGCTGGTGGCTCCGTGTGTCTGGACCCCAAAAGAGTAGCAGAGTCTGAGCTTTTGCTCAGAGGTGGGGTTGGAGTGGGTGGCTGCAGTGACCATCAAAATCAATTAAGTAAATATTGGGTTGTCAGGATAGTCACGACACATTTTTCTTTTACTATGCAAAAATGCATTATGACTTTCCAGACAACCAATATATTAAAGACACTGGGATACAGAATTCTCTGTTGAAGAGAGTTGTTAAAAATATGGAAAGGTGGGGGTTTTGAACAAGACGAAGATGAAACTGGAGCCGGGGCGCGGGCGGTGGACGCTGTTCCGCTGAGAGCCGAAGATGGCAGTGAACGTGTACTCGACCTCAGTCACTAGTGATAACCTAAGTCGACATGACATGCTGGCCTGGATCAATAAATCTCTGCAGTTGAATCTGACAAAGGTCAAACAGTTGTGCTCAGGGGCAGCTTATTGTCAGTTTATGGACATGTTGTTCCCTGGCTCCATTGCCTTGAAGAAAGTGAAATTCCAAGCAAATCTAGAACATGAGTACATCCAGAACTTCAAAATACTACAGGCAGGTTTTAAGAGGATGGGTGTTGACAAAATAATTCCTGTGGACAAATTAGTAAAAGGAAAGTTTCAGGACAATTTTGAATTTGTTCAGTGGTTCAAGAAGTTTTTTGATGCAAACTATGATGGAAAAGACTATGACCCTGTAGCTGCCAGACAAGGTCAAGAGACTGCAGTGGCTCTCTCTCTTGTTGCTTCAGCTCTGAATAAACCGAAGAAACCTATCAGCTCTAGCAGTGCAGCCCCACAGAGGCCCATTTCAACACAGAGAACTACTGCAACTCCTAAGGCTGGCCCAGGGGTGGTGCGAAAAAATCCTGGTACGGGCAACGGGGATGATGAAGCAGCCGAATTGATGCAGCAGGTCAATGTGTTGAAACTTACTGTCGAAGACTTGGAGAAAGAGAGAGATTTCTACTTTGGAAAGCTAAGGAACGTTGAATTGATTTGCCAGGAGAATGAGGGGGAAAATGACCCTGTGTTGCAGCGGATTGTAGACATTCTCTATGCCACAGATGAAGGCTTTGTGATACCTGATGAAGTAGGCCCACAGGAGGAACAAGAAGAGTATTAACAGCCTGGATCAGCAGAGGCACATCCGAATTCTTCACTCCAAATCATTTTGCTGCTTAGAATTGGAAGTACAGCTGACGAGTGATCACGCTGCAAGTTCTTTCTGGACCGCTGGCAAAGGGAGTGATCAGTGAAGGCCATCATTACCTTGGGATCTGCAAGACTTGGGTGTTTTTGGTATCTGCTGTCCACAGCTCTCCACTGTGACCCGAAGACTTTGCCAGTGCACTAATCTCTTTGGAGATAAAACTCATTAGCGTGTTAGTAAATGTTAATTTTCTTTTACAGAAAATAAAGCACAATGTCTGAATTAATTATTAATATTCAGAATATTTCATTCCTTAACTCTCCCTCATTTTCTTTGCCCTTGGCCGGTTCAGTTCCTTTGTTTGGCAGAATTCTACAAAATATGTGTCACCCACTACTGAGATTGTTCAGCCCCTGGATGTATTTGTATTGATTTGTTTCTGGTGGTAGCTTGTCCTGAAATGTGTATAGAAAGCAGGTATTTTTTTTGATAAAATTGTTCTGTAGTGCATGCTTTGTGTGGAATTCAGAGGAAAACCCAGATTCAGTGATTAACAATGCCAAAAAATGCAAGTAATTAGCCATTGTTCAAATGACAGTGGTGCTATTTCTCTTTTGTGGCCTTTTAGACTTTTCTTGTCCCTAAATTCCATTTTATTGGGAACCCATTTTCCACCTGGTCTTTCTTGACAGGGTTTTTTTCTACTTTAAGCAATTTCTAAATAAAATTCTGTATTTCAAGAGTGTAAAAAAAAATATGGAAAGGTGGTGGGGGACCAGCAGATGGCATAATGGTCACATTGCTGGACTCCCATATGGTCAACCACAGTTCGAGTCCCAGACCCAGCGGCTTAAAACTCATGCCAGGTGTGCGTGCATGCATGCCTAAGATCCTGAGAGGAGAATGGAGAAAGGATTGCAGTGTGGCCATCACCCCTGAGGGGTAATTTCTTGCTTTCTATCTCTCTGTCTCTCTGGCAAGCACACACTGCCTATGGCAAAAATCTCTAAAAATATAATAATAATACAGAAAGGTGGGATCAGCAGATGGCATGATGGTTATTTTGCCGGACTCCCCAGTGGCCGACTGCAGTTTGAGTCCTGGACCCAGTGGCTTAAAACTCATGCCTGGTGTGTTTGTGTGAATGCTCCAAATCCTGAGAGAATGGAGAAGGGATTGTAGTGTGGCCATCACCTCTGAGGGGTAATTTCTCACTTTCTGTCTCTGTCTCTCCAGCAAGCATATGTATCCTATAGCATAAATCTCTCTCAAAAAACAACACAAAATGATCCAGAAAGGTAGACATTTAGGTTGGAACGGCTAGTGTGAAATCATGGCTTCAGCATACACACAACTACAGATGTAAGCCTGTGCATGCACATCCCCATGGTACACATTTCCTAGCTATGCTGAGAAGGCCCTGGATGCAGTGTCACCCAAGCAACGAGCATACCTAGCATCCAGATCTTCTATCTCCAAATACTAAGCTAAAAGGAATCTGGGCTCCTTGGAATAATTGACTTGAGGGGTATGGTGGGAAAACACAAAATAAGCCTGGAGCACTTCTCCCAAGGCCATTCAGATCCTTGGCAGAATTCAGCAACTTGTGGTTGTATGCCTGTTGTGTAACTGGGTCCCCACTTCTCGCTTATCATCTGGGCGTTGTTCTCAGAGACTAGATATACCTGTTGTCTGCAGGTCCTACATAGTTTACTTCAAGGTCAGTATCAGAACCTAACACTTCCTATCTCTGATCTCAGAAAGGGCCCAGTGTCTTCCAAGGGCTAGCCAGATTTAGACCCACCTAGCATAATCTCCTTTTTTATTAATTCAAAAAATCGACTGATTTGATTCCTAATCACCTCAAAGTTATGTAAAATCCCTTCATAATTGCCATGTAATGTAAATTAATCATGGCCATGAAACTCATCACATTAATGAAATGCTCACACCCAGGGAAGAGGATTATACAGGTCATGTATACCAGCATACAGAAATCTTTTTTTTTTGGTGGGGAGGGGTCACAGGGTGTGTGCACTCATTGGAGAGAGAGACAGATATAAAGAGGGAGTGAGAAATCATCCCCAGGGTGACGGCCATGCTGCCCTCCCTTTTCCTTTCAGGATTTTGGCCAATTACACACATGTGCCTGGTGTGATTTTCAAGGACTTGAACGACCGTCAGCCATGTGGGAGTCCTAACCACCATGCCACCTGCTGGCCCCAAGAGGACAGAAACCTTAAGAGCCATCTTAGAATTCTGCATGCTACAAGGAGGACACTTTTTAAACTGCCAATGGACATGAGAGATAGAAAGAGAGAGAGAGAGAGAGAGAGGGAGAGAGAAAAAGAGAAAGGAGAATCATAAGGGGACTGGTCATGATACAATCCTTCCTCCACCCCATCAGAATTTGGGCACAGATGTACCCAGCACATTTTTCAATTCAACTCATCATGGCTGGGATTTGAATCATGGTAAGCCATGAGGGACCTACCTCCCTATACACAGTACTTTGCTACACTACGGGGCCAGTCCACACGACTTTTTCTCATTAGAACAAAAACAAAAAACCCACTTCATTATATTCTTATAAATCATTAATCCATAATAAACTTCATGACAGATTTCATTTTACAGTAAACCTTTATTAAAATTACATATATAAAACTTGTTATATTAAAATTATACGTCATTCATATACATATACACACACACACACATATATATATAAAACCAGTTAAAAATTAAATTGAGTCTAAATGTGACTGGCATAATACGATCACCTTTTATGTGTTAAGAAAAAATAAATAGCCAAAAAAAACCACACACACACACAAAAAAGGAAGAGACAAAGAAGGGCATTATATCGTAACAAAAGGGCTAATTTATCAAGAAAAAAAACCCTGCCAATTAAAATGTGACAGTCTAATTAACTGCAAAATACATTCCAGTTTCAGAGATGTTAAATGTCTAAATGTGTATCTCATAATTAATGACATACAGTAACTAAAAACATGTGTATCTATTCTTCCCAGTTGTGTACTCCACTCCGAGGAAAACAGCCTTCCTCGTTTTCACTTCTCTTCGTTTCTTAGTCCATTTGAGCTGTGAGAACAAAAATATCAGACTGGGTGGCTTAAACAACATTTATTTCTCACAATTCTGAAGGCTGAGGAGTCCAAGCTCAAGGTGCTGGTTAGGTTCAATGTCTCCTGAGGGCCTGCTTCCTGGCTCACAGCCAGCCATCTTCTTGCTCTGTCCTCACAAGAGGGAGCTCCCTGAGGCCTCTTTCATAAGAGCCTAATTCCATTCTTGAGCACTTTGCCCTCATGACCTCCTGACACCATCACATGGAATATCACCATTTCTATTTTTTAAGAATAATTTTATTTAACTTCATTTATTTATTTTTATTTTAATCAGAAAGGAACAGAGTGAGAGAGAGAAAAAGTGAGAAAGCAAGCACCCAGGTTTGGGACTTGAACTGTGGTCAGCCATGTCGGAGTCCAGAGCCCTTAATCACCACACCACCTGCCAGCCCCAGGATATTGCCATTTCAACACAGGAATTTTGCAGGGATACAAACATTCTGTGCATAACATTGTTTTATTATTATTATTATTGTGCACTTATGCTCACTAGAGTCAGAGACAGAAAGTGAGAAATCACTCCCCAGGTGTAATGACTATACTGCAATCCCTTCTAGGACTCGAATCGTAAAGCTGGTCGTGTGGAATCCAGCACCTTAACCTTCACACCACCTGCTGACACACATAATACTTCATTTTACCTGTTTTTATTTCTTTTAAGAATTATTTAATTTTATTATTATTTAAAACTTTTCTATAGGGCATGTGTGCTCACCAGAAAAAGAGAAAGCAAGCTGCCAGGTCTGGGACTCATGCCACTGCTGTCCACGTGGGAGTTTAACACCTTAACCACCATGCCACCTGCTGAACTCCTTATACTTGTTTTTAAATGTGTGCTCTCTGCAGGAGCTGAGTACAACTAATTTAGCCTTCAGTGAAGAGGTTGGTGAGGGGTAGAAACAAGGACTTTAGGTACAAGAACATAAGTCTGATTCTAGGTTCACGTTTATTAGCTTGCTTTTGGCTGCAGATAGCAGAAATCCAAATCAAAGAGCTCAAACTGTAAAGTATTTTATTTCAAGTGGTAAGACAGGAAATCTGAAGGATGGGCATCTCCTCTCTAAGGATGGTTAATGGCATAGCTCAGTTGTTAACAAGGACCCCGCTTTTTCTCGTCTTCTCTGTCATCTACAACTGCTTAGCCAGCTCCACTTGAGGCCTTAAGCTCTATCTGCTCCGGCTATTGAATTTAGATACAGAAATGTTCAATCTCCTTCTTGTGTATCTAAGGGCAAAGGTAACTTTTCCAGTGCACCAGAGGATACACAGTCATATTCAAGCTTAGTCCAACTACTGGCAAGAAGAATGGCACTGCCATTATGTGTTGAGACCAGTGGTTATTAACCTTGGCTGTGCTATAGAATCACGTGAGAGCTCATATCACCTCCTGCCTTCACATGCACACAAATCAGAACTTCTGGCACCAGATGTTACTATTTTTTAAAAAAGTTTCCCAGGTGACTGATTACAATGTGAAGCCAAGGCTGAGAACCACGACCCTAGACTCCTATTGATACAACCCTTACGTTGGGACCAGGGCCCACCATCCATGAAGCACAAAATGACTCCATGGAAAAGGGCAGGAGGGCGGATCTAACCCAAATTGAAATGCTGTTAGAAAGAGGAGCAAATTGGGACCAGCAGGTGGCGTGGTGGTTAAGGCGCTGGACACTCCCACGTGGCCAACCACGATTTGAGTCCCGGACCTGGTGGCTTGCTTCCTCACTTTCCCTCTCTCTCGCTTTCTGTGTCTCTCTCTGGCCAAAATTAAAAAGAAAAAAAAAAAAAAAAGAATGAATAAAGTTAAATTCTTTAAAAAAAAAAAAAAGAAAGAAAGAAAGAAGAGCAAATAAAAGTGATGGTGCACAATGAACAACACAAGCTGTGGAGACCCAGGGCACGTAATGCCCTCCTGCAGACAAACTTTCCACATCTACAAATAGTAATAACAACTATTACTGCTGAAATAATCCTTGCTAAAAGATTGAAATAGGGGTTAAAAAGTAGTTCCATACTTATGATCCCAGTACACAGCAGGTGCTTAACCCAACAAATTCTCATCTCTCCAACCCCCAAATGTGATGCCTGTGCTCCTTATTGGCAGTATGAGCACTATCCTCTTTAGGCCACACAACTAAATCCTCAAATGTATCCCAACAGTCATGCTTATAAGAACTAGTCAGGGGTCAGCAGGTGGAGTGGCAGTCAAGGCGGCTGGACTCCCATATGACTGACTACAGTTCGAGTCCTAAACTGGCAATTTGCTTTCTCACTTTCCCCCTCTTTCTCTCTGGTCAACTTTAAAAATAAAAATAAAATAAATAATGATAACAGATTAAAAAAAAAAAAGAACTAGTCAGTGAACTGAGACAATTATGCTGGAAATCAAGAACCCTATTAATATGGGACAGTCCTTTAACATCCCTGGGTCTGAATTTTTGAAGTCCTCCATTGGATCAAAATACCAAAGACTACATACTAGGGACCAGCAGGTGGCGAGGTGGTTAAGGTGCTGGACACTCCCACATGGTCGACTATGGTTCGTGTCCTGGTCCTGGTGGCTTGCTTTCTCACTTTCCCTCTGTCTCTTTCTCTCTGTGTCTCTCTCTGGTCAAATTAAAATGAACGAATGAATAAATAAAATTAAATAATTATTTAGGAAAAAAAAACTACATACTAGACCGGCATTATCTCACCAACTGATAAAAATTGAGTTTTACTGTCTTGTGGCTTTTAATAACTGATAACAAAACAGAGCCATATGAAATCTGACACACAGAATTTTAGAAATAAGAATCGGATCCATTATATTTAGTGATTTTCATAATACGTAAGGATTGTGTTTATGGAGAAAAATTATGGAAAATTGAGTGTGTACTTACTGAAGAGCACTGTGTGGAAATCAGGACAGAAAGGTCATGATCAGAAACACTAAGTTTGCTATACACTAGGAATCAGGTCATCTAATCCTGATTGCAGAACCATCCTTGATTACAGGATCTTGGGTTGTCTTGCCCACTTCACCCTTGCAGACTGTCCCAGAAGATTAATAAGATTCCATCTGGGAAATCACTAGGAGTTCTTGAAAGGGAAGGAAGATGGCTGACTGAAGTTTGTTCCAGAAAGCAGGGTTCTTAAACTCGTGGACAACAATCTGCAGAAGACAACTTCCAAAACCCAAGTGGAAGAAACATACAGAGCAATAAGATGAGAGAGACTTCTTCAGGAAAGAAGACAGGTGACTCAAAGCAGAAAAGGTTTGCACTAGCTTTCCCAGGAAGATTGGGGAGGCATCGCTCTTCAGAGAGCCCCCTCAGGATCCATGAGGAAGATGAGAAAGAGCAAAGAAAAGACCCCTGGAAATGGAGATGGTGGCAGTGCCACCAAAGCATCTCAGCCCCCTCAGAAAGAGCCTGGGCAGATCCCCCTACTGAGAGTGAGGAGGTGTTTTAAGAATAGAATGGAAGTTAAAACTAAGATTCCTGAAGAATTAAAATCATGGTTTGTTGAGGACTGGGACTTAGTTATCAGGGACCAACAGCTACATGGAGGCTAAGGTGCTGGATCCCACACAGCCAACTACAGCTCAAGCCCCAGATCTGGCAGCTTGAAAACAGACCAGGCACATGTGTATGCATGCCCAAAATCCCAAGGGGAGAATGGAGAAGGGAATGCAGTGTGGCCATCTTTCCTGAGGGGTTGTCTCTGTCTCGAGGCAGCCCACATGTCCTATGGCAAATATCTTCCCCCCAAAAAAGCAGTTGTTTCAACTCTTTGCTAAAAAGAATGTAGATGCTATTCTGGAAAAGTACGGAATTCCAACAAATCGCAAGGAAACACTGATAACAGGAAGATGCAGTTTATAAAGTCATGGCAGGAGTAAGTATCTCAACATGATGTTGGGGGCTCAGTTGCTCTACCAATTTGGGGCCCTAGGATGTCAAAATTCTTTGGTTCGCCCTGAGGCACCAATGTCCCAAGTTTACAGATGCCAAAACAAACAGGACTAAGAACAGGAGCAATGTTGGTCTATGCACCCCTTGATGAGCAGAGCATTGCATATTGTCGGTCTACTTGTTTGATTTCCCAAAATGTCTGGCAAAGAACTCGGCATCTGTTTACTGCCAGAAATTACAAAGTGGCTTCTGCTGGGCACCACCACAAAGCCCTGTGAGCATGTACTGACCACTCACTGTTAAGTCTGGTGTCTGTGAACATCGTTCTTTTAAGCGATGTTCTTGAAAACTGTTACTATGGGACCAGCAGGTGGCGTAGTGGTTAAGGTGCTGGACTCACACAGCCAATCACGGTTCGAGTCCCGGACCTGGCGACTTGCTTTTTCATTTTCTCTCTCTCTCTCTCTCTCTGGTAAGCACACATGCCCTGTAGCAAATTGAAAAATAAGAAATAAAATTAAGTAAAAATAATTTTTTAACAAAATAAAAACAAAACTGTTACTATGGGGGCCAGCTAGTGGTATGGTGGTTAAAAGGCAGCTGGATCCAACATGGCCAACATCATGGCTCAAGTCCCAGACCGGGCAACTTGGAAAAAAATGCCAGTTGCATGTGTGTGCCCCAAATCCCAAGAAAAGGAGAAGGGACTGAGGTGTGACCATCCCTATGGGGGTGGGGGAGTGCTTTCTCACTTTTCCCTCTCTCTCTCTCTCTCTCTCTCTCTCTCTCTCTCCAGAAAGTGTATGCCCCTACAGCCAATTAAAAAACAAAAAAATTAAAACCTCTTACTGTATAACAGGTTTATGTTTGTTTGCTTTTCTGTTTTAAATAGAAAATAAAAGGTAGATAAGTTCCTTTTCTCATTTCAAAGTTGCCACAGTGTCTGCAATAACTAGAGAAGAGAGATTCAACAGAACATTTTATTGCCTGATTGACACATGGCTTGAATGTTGGTGGTTACTTCCCTTTAACACTACACCATCTTCTGGTAAATGTTAATGCTATGTGGCACAATGCTCAATTCCTAGTGCCAAAGGTTCAACCCCAAGCCCCTTTCATTTGCTTGTGTTTTGTTTAAATGGAACTTTAAGTGAAATCGCCCATCCCTGCAAGTCCATCTATGCCGTCCTTAGGCATTCTACCTTTGCTCAAATTGTTGAAGGGTATGGTTTGTTCCAGTTTTATATTTCAGTCTAACATATGTTCTAAAATGATAGAAGTCATGCATTATTTTGTAGCCACAATTTTCTGGAAAAGTTAGTATTTTAGTAATTGTATTTCAGATTGTAAATAAAACTCATTTCTAAATTTTTTTTAAAGAATTATTTTATTTAACTTTATTTATTTTAATTTGACCAGAGAGGGAGGGAGGGAGGGAGGGGGAGAGAGAGAGAAAGTGAGAAAGCAAGCTGCCAGGGCAGGGACTCGAACCGTGGTCAGCCATATGGGAGTCAAGGGCCCTTAATCACCACGCCTCCTTTCCCCCATACAACTTTACTTCTCTTTCCTCTGGTCTGAATTTTTTTTTAACTGATTATGGTTTTATTATATATGTACTTGGTTGGAATTGCATCAAGGGTCTGTGAGATTTACCCCACAGGAGGAAACCAAAGCCAGGCAGAGGAGACCAGAGGAAAGTAGGAATGAGCTTGATGTGGCTGAGACCACCAGATGACAGAGCACTCTGCAAACCAGGCAGGCAACAGATCTTATTCAGGGTACCACACAGTAGAGGCGTGAGAAGCAACATACTAGAAAACTGCTCTGAGGAAACCAGAGTAAAGGGTAGAGAAGAAAGTGGAGAATGGAGGCAAGAGATCCACTGGAAGGTGCTATAATGACCCAGCATGAGAGAACAGCTGAAAGGCTGCTCTGGGTGCACAGCGCACACTCTAGAGACCACATGTGGCTCTGCAGGTCTGCAGTAATGCTCTACTTGAGAAGCCAGATCCCACATGGCAACTGTGACACAAATCCCCACCTGGTCAGTCCGAAACACACCAGGCACATGCGTTAGAGGCCAGGATCCAACAGGTTGGAAGACTGGAGGAAGGGCACAATTGTGTGACCAGACCCTACAGAGGTGGTCAGCTCTGTCTCTGTCTCTCTCTCTCACACGTTCATATGCATGTATCTGCATTCTATCATGAATAAAGAAAAGAATATGACTCTCTTGGGACCTGTGATTGGCGTAATGCTTACGTGGCTGGACTCCCACAGAGTCAACTGTAGTTCAAGTCCCAGACACAGTGGCTTGGGTACATGAGAATTCCAAGAAGAGAATGGAGAAGGGACTGCAGCATGGCCATCCCCTCTTGGGAGTGAGTTCTTGCTTTCTGTCTGTCTGTCTCTCTCTCTCTCAGGCAAGTGCTTATGCCCTATAGTAAAAAACTCTCTTTAAAAAAAAAAAAAAGGAATAGGACCCCCGGGGAACCTGCAAAGGTCAGGCTCCCCGAGTGAGGCTGCGCTGGGCCAGGCCCAGGCATTGCAAGCCGCCCGGGCTGCCATGGCCACAGGCAGCTGCCTAGGGCTGGCCCTGAGTGTCCCTGGCATGGTCTGCCTGCTGCTGCAGCTCGGTTTCATCAGTTTTGAGTCCTTACTGGTATATAGGCCTGTGAATGGGAGTGTCACATTCTGTGCATCAAACTATGTGCCTTCTAAAGAAATCCTTCGGCAAAAGCAAAAGGATAAAGTTGTAGAATGGGAAGAAAACTTTGTGTGCAAAGAATTCCCACCTTTTGAAAATAGGGTTCGTTTAGACACTAAGTCAGGTGCCCTTACTATCTCCAATTTGACATCAGAAGATGAGGGTAACTATGAAATCAAATCCCCAGGCATTAAAGATACTGCCAAGTTATCACTCTATGTGCTTGAGCCTCCTTCATCTCTGACATTAAATAGTACCCCAACTGGTGAAAACATTACAGTGCAGTGTGAGATACCGGGCATCACATCAGCGATTCAGAACTTATAAAGTACTCATGGAATTGCTCTGCAGAGCAATGTAAAGATAACTCAGCAACCCACATGCATTTTAACATGAAAAATGCTTCTTTAGAGACTATACGGTGCAGTGTTATGAACCCGTCATTTAGCAAGACATCTTTGATCGATTTGGCAACCTATGTCCTAAGCAGTGCCCATTCAAGGAACCGGTTTATGATTCTACTACCAGTTGTATTGTGTGTGGCAGCTGTAATGTGGATGGTGCTGTATGTGCAAGGCATTCTGAAATGTAGCAGAGATACAGACAGAACCAACCCCAGTTAACTGGTAACAGAAGATGAAAGAAAGAATATCTAAATTATTTAAATAATTCTAAAAAGCCATCTCTCATTTGAGTATTACATCTCTTTAAAGACAGCTTGGAAGTCTTAACCAGAAGCAATACTTCATCAAGAGCTGATTTTTTTTAAGAAGAAATATTAACACAGAACAAAGCCTTAGTTTCCACTGTCACCAACACCTTGTATAACTTGGGTCTCTAAACTTTTTTTATTGTAGAGTGCACATCAATGTTTATTGCAGCATTAGTCACGATTGCCAAGACATGGAACCAACCCAAATGTCCACAAAGAGATGAATGGATTGAAAAAGTGTGGCATATATACTCTATGGTATACTACTCAGCCATAAAAAAACAAGAAGACCCTGGCATTTGATAGAAAGTGGTTGGATATGGAGGATCTATTGCTGAGTGAAGTAAGCCAAGATATGAAAGAAATATGTATCCACTTAATATATACTGACAAATCGCACACTATGGTAGAGAGCAAAATATTGGAGGACATAAAAGCAATGAAAATAGTTAACGAGGATAAGACAGTGTGGAATGGGGGGGAGAAGAAAAGAGTATAGAGAAAGATACCAAGAGAACAAATAGAGAGGCATGATATCAGTAGGACACAGATATGGTTTATTACCCGTTGATGATGACGTGTATAGTATAGTATTCTCAACTGGATTGGTCTGAGAAAATTTCATGTTGGATAAAGTCTTTTTCCAAGCAAAATGAGAAATAGTGATTGACTGTTTAAAAAAAATAATTGGAATAATAGTAATAATAATAATCGGGAAAAATAATGAAAAGCTATTGGATGATGAAATGGGGATTTTAATGTCTCTGTATTGACTGATATGCATGGTATTCCTTCTGGAAAAAGAAATGTAATACACTGTAAAATTATATGTGATTCAATGTAACATAAACAAGATTATGATGATAATAGAAAAAGGAATAGGACTCTCCCCCAAGTTTAGAGATTTCACTGACACAGATAAATTTGCCTCTACAAAACAATCAGTTATAAAATAAGAGGTTTTCAAACTTCATTTGACTTCCAAGTCCTTCAAATCTGTTTGGTCTTTTCTTTTTTTAATAATTATTTAAAATTATTTATCTTTCTTTTTTTCATACAGGGCACGTGAGTTCACCAGAAAGAGACAGAGAAAGACAGTGAGTGAGACAGAGAGAGAGGGAGAGAGAAAGTGGACCAGGGACCTGAACTGCGGTCAGCCATGTAGGAGCCTTAACTACGTTGCCACCTGCTGGCTCCTCTGTTTGGTCTTTTAAGTTTACAATGAGATGGGTGCTGCCTCAGGAATAAAGGAATTGTTTTCTTCTCATAAACTTTAAATATGAATATTTGTACTTTATAAGTACTAAACTATACATGAAGTATGGTTCACTCTGAAGATTTATATTTTACACAAGTACATACTCTGACTAGTTTCTGAACCAGTGAGTAAGATAAATATTTTTATATTTTAACAACAAGAGTTAGGAACTCCAATGGTATGTCAAGAGATATATATGTTCCACTTTATTTATTAAACAATAAAAAACTAGAAATAACTTATTTGTCCAATAACAGAAAATTGCCTTAAAAATCTTAGAACTATTATTTTAAGCCATAAAACAGAACCATGAGCAATCATTAAAAATGTCATGAATGTATTCAACGACATGAGAGATCTAACTCTGTTTTATAGTTTATAATCCCAATGTCTTCTCACCACTTCTCTCCTCACACCTCCTCCATCTCTTGGCCTACCTTACTCAGCCTAACCTTGCTTTGTATTTTAGTGAGAAAACTCAGCCACAGAAGATATTCTGGTACTAGCACAACATTTACCCACCAGCCAGCATCTCTGCTACACATGTTCCTCTCCTGTTCCAAGGGCTGGGACATTTCTGTGAAGACCAACCCTTCCCTTGTACACTAGATTCTGCCCCTCTCCACCATCCAGTAAGGAAGTTGCACATCATCACAACGACAAAAGAGGGTGCTTTAAATGAGGAATCTTGTAAACTATTCCAAATCACCAGTCTTGAACAATCTTGAACAGGCATAGGCAGAAGTATTCTTCATCTGTACAAAACTATAGAACAAAACAAAACAATTAGCTCATGAAAATTACCAACTAAGCTGCTTGTACTTCTGCCCAGCAATTTAAAAAAAAAAGCAACAGAGACAAACAAAACTGTAACGCAAACATCTAAACCGAATTAAATTGCTCCTCTGGGCCTGTGCAGTGGTTAAGGTGGCTGAGTCCCATGCGACTGTATGGATGGAGTGAGTTCCAGACACGTGGTTGAGAAACATGCTGGGTGCATGTGCATGCATACTCTAAATCCCGAAAGGAGGAAGATGGAGGAGAACGGATTGTGGTGTGTGACCATACCCCAATAGGGGGTACTTTCTCACTTCTCCTCTCTCTGTCTCTCTCTCCAGTGAATGCACATGCACTCTAGCAAAATGAAAAAATAACAGCAACAACAAAACTAACTCTGAACAAAAATTTCCAAGTAATGAAACAAGAACTGACTACCTCAGAAATGATGCAAGAAAAAGAAAAACCAAAATCATATATTAGAAAAAAAAAGGTCAGATGTGGTGGCGGAGCAATGACATGGCACTCTGTGATACTGGGCCACATGGGAAGGTCCTGGGTTTGCATCCTGGGGGTCTCCCTATATGTGTCAGGTATGTAAGCATGCATATACCCCAGGATCCTGTCTGGATAGGGTTAGGGCTGGATTAGAACCCTCCACTGAGGATCCCTCTCTCTTCGCCCTCCTTTCCCCTTTCCCTCTCATGAAAGAAGTGAATGGACTTAGGAAGAGATGGAGCAGGTGTGTGCAACAGTAGGACCTCCCTGAGCATAGCAGGTACCTGCATGCAACCATGATCCAAGCAGGCTGAGACTAGGAATGGACTGTGGTGTGATGACCTTGCTGGGGATGCCTGTCTCTTTGTCTTATCTCTGTATCTCTTTCATGGAATAAATAAACTTAAAAAAAGAAAATTATTCAGAAAAGCAAAGTGAAGGGCAAATGAGTATTAAAGGCAAATGGAATTTCAACTGGCAGTGTAGAATCTAAAACTACATCAATGATCTTTTTGTGTTATTACATTAATATCCATTATCTACAGTATGGAAAAATCCATTAAAACAAAAAAGGATCTACCAGAAAATGACAATATGCACGGTATTAGGGGGAGGGGAGACATTAATAGCGATCTCTTAAAACCTAGGATGGGGACCAGCAGTTAGCATAATGATTATGTTGCTGAACTCCAATGTAGTCGACCGTGGTTCAAGTCCCGGACTCGGTGGCTTAAACTCACGCTGGGCACGTGCACATGCGTGCCCAAGATCCCGAGAGGACAATGGAGGAGAAGGGATTACGGCATGGCCATCCCCCTTGGGGGGTGATTTCTCGCTTTCTGTCTCTGTCTTTCTGGTGAGCGTACGTGCCCTATAGCCAAAAAACAAACAAACAAACAAACAAAAACCTGGGATGAAAATGCATTATCATTGCTTTTATTTCAAATCGTAAGTGAACTAGAAACTTTAATTATAATAGTCAAATGTCTATCAAGAGCTAAATGGATAAACAAGTATATTCATACAAAGTAATACAATTCAGCCATAGAAAGAAATGTGCTACTGATACATGTGAAAACATGAAGCTCAAAACACTGACTGACTGAAAAACACAAAACTCTAGAATATATTTGACAAAATTCTACCCTGAAATTCCAAAGCTAGTTAAAAACTCACTGATGCTTTCTAAAATAACAACAGTGGAGGCCTGAGAGAGGGAGAAAATGGATCACAGAATATCATACAAGAATATGCAGGAGTGGGACCAGCAGTTAGCGTAATGGCTATGTTGCGGGACTCCCATGTAGTCGACCGCAGTTTGCATCCTGGACCCGGTGGCTTAAAACTCACACCGGGCGTGTGTGCATGCGTGCCTAAGATCCTGAGAGGAGAATGGAGAAGGGATTGCGGCTTGGCCATTCCCCCTGGGGGGTGATTTCTTGCTTTCTGTCTCTCTGTCTCTCTCTGGCGAGCGCACATGCCCTATAGCAAAAACCTCTCAAAAAAAAAAAAAATGCAGGAATGATGGAAATATTCTCCCACGAAGTATAGTGGTAGTTACATCGTTGTATATATGTGTCAAACCCCCAGAAAAAAAGACAAAAAAATTGGGCAAGAAGCTAAAAAAAAAAAAAAAGGAAAAGGAAAAGTTAAAATTATTGGGGCTGGCAGGTGTGGTGGTTAAAGGTGCTGGACTCCCACATGGCCAACTATGCTTCAAATTCCGGAACTGGTGGCTTACTTTCTCACTTTTCTTTTCTCTTTCTCTGGTCAAATTGGGAAATAATAATAAATAAAGTTAAAATAAAGTAATTCTTGGGACCAGCAGATGGTGTAATGGTTATCTTGCTGAACTCCCACATGGCTGACTGAGGTTCAAGCCTCAGACCTAGGCAGGTGTGTGTGCATGCCAAAAATCTTGAGACAAGAATGGAGGAGGGACTGTGGCATGGCCCTCCCCCCTTGGAAAGCACATGCATCTTATAGCAAACAATCTCTCTTAAAAAACAAAAACAAAAACAAAAAACAAAAGTGGGACCAGCAGGTGGCATGGTAGTTGAGCGCTGGGCAATCCCACATGGCCGGCCACAGTCCTGGACCTGGAGACTTGCTTTCTCACTTTCCCTCACTCTCTCTGTGTGTTTCTTTCTGGCCAAAATAAATGAATGAGTAGATAAAATTAAATGAATGTATTTTTTAAAAAGTTTAAATTACTTTATGGCCTCATGATAGGGAAGAATTATACAATTAAAACATGAAACTAATCGTAAACAAAAACATCACCAAAATAAGTAATTCTGCTCTTTGAGACACCTCAATAAAAGTGAAAAGGCAGCCCACAAAATGTGAGAAGACCTGTCACACATCCCTCACAAAGGATTATGTCATGAATATATAAAAATAATACATAAAAGTCATATATACTGAAACATGGGCAAGATATTTGGCGGCACTGCACCAAAGATGAAATTCAAGAAGCTTAAGAAAAAATGATGTACTTTAAGCAAATAAAGCTATGCAACACCATTTTTATGCCCACTAAATTGGCTTTAAAATTTTTTAAATACTGGGACTGGCAGGTGGCATCGCTGTTAGGGCACTGGGCTCCCACATGGCTGACTATGGTTTGCATCCTGGATCTAGTGGCTTGCTTTCTCACTTTTCTTCTCTTTTTCTCTCTCTGTCTCTCTCTGGCCAAGATGAAAAATAATAATAATAAATATTTTAACTTGACCAGAGAGAGACATACAGAGACAAAGAGAGAGAGAGCGAAAGAGAGGGAAAATGACGAAGCAAGCCACCAGGTCCGGTACTTGCTCTGTGGTCAGCCATGTCCAGTGCCTTAACAATTATACCACCTGCTGGTACCAAAATAAATAATTCTTTGAAAATTATTTAAATAGGAACAAAACAAAGTATTGGCAAGTATGGAACAAGAAGAACTCTTTGAAAGTTTGTAGGAATATAAACTGTTATAATTACTTGAGATAAAATTGATCTCTTAAATTTTAAGATAAAATTTTACTCCTTGGTATATACTCTGGATAACTTATGTATATTTATACCAAGAGACATGTATACAAATATTTAGAATAGTTTGTATTTTAAAAATTAAAAATAAGTGTACATCAATACTAGGGTGGCTTAATGAATTTTATTCATAGAATGAAATTCTATATACAAGTAAAAGCAAATGACAACTGTATCTACATGAATGACTCTCATGTAGCATAATGTTGAGTGAAAATAGCACCAATTAATCCACAGAATAAGGCCCTGTTAAAATAAACTCCTAACATGAACAAAACTAAATATGCCATTTACTGAATTACACATACTTGGTATATCTACAAAGAAGCACAAGAGGACAATGAAAATATAAGTGATACACAAACCCAACAGGAAACAGGCAGATGGAAATCCACATCTCTGTTTCAATTATTTTATAATATTCTGAGTAGAGGAGGAAGGAGAAAAATACTCATATTTGAGAAAATAGAAGCCCTGAAGTTGCCATGGCAATTTCTAGAGATGTTTCAGATTTAAAAAAAAGAAATACAGTAAATTCTAATTTTACCTGTTTATGTCCACATTATTTACATGACTTCTTTTCGGTATCCAAAACCTAACAAGAAAAAAAACACCACATAATCATTTTTATGTACTAATGTCTAATTCAAGCACATTGTCATACCCTTGTAACTTAACTTGAATCTTAATGATTCAAGAACATTAATTGTAATAATTTTCTAATAATACTGATTACTACTGAAACTGAAAAATGAGTTTTTTATGTATACCACTTTTTCCATATATACCTCATACAAATAACCAAATATTTGGTATAACTTCTAATCCCACATAACCTTTCATATTTTACAACCTCAAATATCTGAAATATCTTTGGCTCTTTAATATTTTCACATGCCCAAGGGAATTTCAGCTCCAAAATGTTATGGCTGATTTTTAAAAAAAATCTTAAAGGACCAGTGTGGCATGGTGGTTAAGGTGCTAGACTCCTACATGGCCTACGGCGGTTCACATCCTGGACCTAGCAGCTTGCTTTCTCACCTTCTCTCTCTCTTTCTCTCTCTGATGAACACGTGTGCTCTATTAAAAAGTTTAAAATAATAAAATTAAATAAGTAATTAAAAAAAAAAGAATCTTCAGTTGGAGCCAGTAAGTGGCAATGGTGGTTAAGGCACTGGATTCCCACATGGCCAACTGAGGTTTGAGTCCCGGACCTGGTAATTTACTTTCTCACTCTGTCCTTGTCTGGCCAAATCAAAAAAAGAATAATAACAAATAGAATTAAATAAATAATTCTTTTTTTCTTTAAAGAATCTTTCATTTCTACTCATACTTCAATTTAATTTTGAAGAGACTAGCTCCAACTTATATATGAGAAATTAAAGAATATAAATGACTATACATTTTTAATAATTTCCCACACAGATCAAAAGAGTATTGTTTAAATACATGTTGAAATTCCTACTTGACTGTTTGCTGATGTGACACTAAAATATTTTATCAATCCATGACTCTCTACTTTATTTCTAAAAGTCTTTATAGTTATAGAGTACCATTCCTCTCTGCCTTGCTTTCCTTTCCTCGGCTTAACTATAAAGGTTGTTGAGTATAATGAGGGGTTTAAGAACATTCCAATTTATACAAGCCTAGGTATAAATGTTCCTTTTGGCTACAGTAAAAAATATATAAACAGAAAATAATTTTCTAAACTGAAGTGAATTCTTAGATTATCTGTCCTAGTATATCCCATATGCTACCCTATGAGGCACCTTCCTTAAAGAACACTACCTGTTCAAATTCTCAGTCTTAACAAATACATTAGCTCTAACATATTCTCTACAAAAGAAGAACAGGAGCCTGACATGGCACAGCAGCAGAATACGAAGCTCTGCAAGGTTGAGCTACAAGGGAAGCTTCTGATTTCACGTCAGGAGACCTCCCCAAATATACCAGGCACTCAGGTGTCCACGATCCACAGCTGGCAGAGCTGGGAGGGATCATAATGGCAAGACCTTGTTGGGACTGCTGTTTCTCTCTCATGGAAATAATAAATCAGTTGAGAAAAATATTAAAAAAAAAAAAAAGAAAAGAAAAAAGGTTACTGAAATTGCACTTACTTTAGCCAACAGCTCTTGTGTTTCAGCAGTTAGTGGAGCATGTGAAAACTTGCAATATTCTCCCTGATAACATTTCGTTCCTGTATGGTAAAACTTGCAAGGATATTCATGTAACTCAAATGTTAAGGAAGAGAACAATTTTGGTCGAACACAAATAATCTGTTATTAGCTTAATTACTGCTTTCTTATATGAAGATCTTTCCACTAGTAGAAACACTGGATTTTCTATTTAAAATTTCAGACAATATATTAGTGAATTACATGAAAAATTTAATTTTAGAAAGATTACGTAAATCAAGCTTATTGACAACCACAGGACTACTTTTTTCTTCATATCTGTTTTTATAATAGACTACAAATATATTTGATTGATGTGTTAAAGGGATACATACTTTAAATATCTAGAGAAATTATTATTTTTAAAGTATCTTTGAAGACTAGTGAAATCAAAATCAATGATAATGATGTGTCTTACAAATAAGGATCCTGCATACATTAGGTTTGTTTAAGACAGAATAAAAGTATACAACTTCAATATTGTTTCCTTTGAGACTCCTAATATTAAATGGCTGAAGAAAAAAACTTTTGTGTGGTCAACAGTGTCACTGCCCTAACATGTTCATGTTCCACATTTTTACAACATGTACCATTTGAACTAAAGAGCTAATGTTATTCTTCAAATTAAAGGAAAATTCATCTCTAGACAGCACAGAATAGAAAGAAAAACAAGGTTTTACAAAAAAGCAATCCTTGTGTTTTATGATGCAGCTTCTGTGAATACATTGGGCCATCGGGAAAGTCATGACACATCTTTGCATAGAAAAACACAGACAAATACATCATGACTTTACTGAAGACCTACCAGGCTCAATTAGTCAATGTCACAGCAGAAATTCTGACCAAGCCTTTCTGGGAGTTGAATAGGTCCCATGAACACAGTAAACCACCCAGGTTGAACAGAAAGGCTCTCCATTTGAGAGATTTCTATAGGATTAATTTTCTTTCTTACCATAAAAAAAAAAAAAATAAAACCCTACGGTCAATTTAATCACTTTGATACTAAGCTAGGCTTAGATAGTATGATTTTATTACAGCTAAAATACTGGTTTCATTAAAATTTTTAAATATTTTAAATGTTCATATAAATATCTGCAAAGAGTCAAGTGACCACATTTTGTGACAAAGGATATTATGCAAATATAAACAATTTTCACCTCTGGTACAATATCCCTGTACATAAAATTTACACATTTCCTTCTTCTTCTCTATCTCTGTATCATGATCAAATTTACACTGGTCTCCCTGGGCCAAAAGAATGAACAAGGAAAAGCCATTATTTCTTATGGTTAGGTTATTTCAATTTAATTCCTATTAAACTTTAGATAAGCAAATGATTCCACAAGAATGGTCTAATTCTTTTTTTTGAGAAGTTTTTGCTATAGGATATGTGAGCTCACTGGAGAGACAGAGAGAGACAAAGTAAGAAATCATTTCCCAGGGGGATGGCCATATCACAATTCCTTCTCCTCCATTCTCCTCTTGGGATTTTGGACATGCCACACATGCGCCCGGCATGAGCTTTAAGTTACTGGATTTGGAACTTGAACTGTGGTCATGGACTTGAATTGTGGACTTAAACCACATGGGAGTCCAACACCTTAACCACTACACCACCTGCTGGCTCAGTACAGTCTAATTCTTAGTAAGTTATTCTATAACCACATCATATATATCTGCTTAAAATTCTAAGTCTTGGGACCAGCAGTTGGTGTAATGGCTATGTCGCTAGACTCCCATGTAGTCAACTGCGGTTCAAGTCCCGGACCCAATGGCTTCGGCTCATGTCGGATGCATGTGTGTGTGTGCCCAGGATCCCAAGAGAAGAATGGAGAAGAGATTGTAGTGTGGCTATCCCCTCTGGGGGTGATTTCTCTCTTTTTGTCTCTCGTTCTGGTGAGTGCACGTGCCCTATAGCAAAAATCTCTCCAAAAATAAAATTAAAAAGAATTCTAAGTCTTAACCATTTTTAATAACCGCTTTCTTATATTTTAACAATGCATTTTAAAAATACTACTTTTTTTACTTCTTTTTTTTTTTTTAAAAGGTTTTTGCCTTAGGACATGTGCGCTTGCCAAAGAGAGAGAAAGACAGAGACAATGAAAGGGAAAGTGAGAAATCACCCCCAGGGGAATGTCCACAGCACAATCCCTGCTCCTCCATTCTCCTCCCAGGAATTTGGGCGTGCATGCACACATGTCCGGTGTGATTTTCAAGCCACCAGGTCCAGGACTTAAACCCCAGTCAGCCATGTGGGAGTCCAGTGATGTAACTGCTACACCATCTGCTGGTCCCCAAAATACTACTTTTTTAAACACGAAAGAATATTTCATTAAAATTTTGTCATTTAACTTTTTCTAAAAAGCAAGTTTTAAAAATCTACAGGTATGAAGAGTGTTAACTGGAAAAAGTAGTTTTAGTACATTTTTGCTTTGCTACATTTTACTACATTTTTGCTTAAAGATTTTACCTTAATACATTTCCTTTCAAGAAAATATTTACAAACTTGTTTCCCCTTGCGTTCCACTGTATGTTGGTTGATGAATCCCTGACTCATTCTCACAGGCTGCTGCTTCTCTTTAGGTTTACCATCCTTTAAAAATCAAACAAACAAAATGTAAGAAATAGAACATTAAATATTTTATTCTGCTACACAATATTATTTTAAACCATTGAAAAGTGACTCTTCTAAATTAGCCTTCTTTGTACAAAGCTAAACTAAAATACCAGGAGGGTAGTGGAAAAGGAGATTTAGTAAGGCCAATGATCAGAAATATGCATTTTTAATTTTCATAGGGAGCCAGGAACCAACAAACAAGGGACTATAATAGTAAAAACTTTGTAAGACTCATGGCCTTTAAAATGTTTTCTATTTTATCTTCTCTCTGCTTATTGTGTTTCCATAGTCACTGAGGGTGTATCGAGAAAACAAGAGACGTGTGTGCATGTATTCAGGGACAAAAGTGAGAACATGAAGGCTTCAAGTGTGTTCAGGCAGCAAATGACTAAGAGGGAAAGCAGCTGCAAAGTAAGGCCACGAAGAGCCCGCTGATGGCAACACATCTCCACCACCGGTGACTCTGACGTTATAGGATGCTCCCACCTCTCATTAGCACATGGCACTTCTTATCACTGGGGTATAAGATAAAAATGCAAAACCACATAGGTGTCCTCCCACAACACATGGTCTGGTACCTCTTCCTGTGAGCCACTGTTCCTCAGTGAAGCATTTGACCCTTTGTTTCCAGTGCCAGGCCATTTTCGCTTCATTTTTTTCTGTTTACCATTCTTGTGACCAGCTTTAAGATTTTTATTTTTTTGTTTGGCAGCTAAAGACAAGAAAATTAATTTTTAGAATGATGTAAAAGCACGGTCATAGTTCATTTTTTAAAAAAACGTTTTTAAGAATTATTTTATTTAGGGACCAGCAATTGGCTTAATGGGTATGTCGCTGGACTCCCATGTAGTTGACCATGGTTTGAGTCCTGGACCCAGTGGCTTAAACTCACAATGGGCACATGTGTGTGCCCAAGATCCTGAGAGGAGAATAGAGGAGAGAATGGAAGAGAAGAGATTGAAGTGTGGCCATCAACCCTGGGGGGGGGGGGTGATTTCTCACTTTCTGTCAGGCACACACACCCTATAGCAAAAACCTTTCCAAAAACAAAAAAAAATTATTTTATTTAACTTATTTTTTATTTTTTTTTTTTTTAATTTTGACCAGAGAGGGAGTGAGAGAGAGAAAAAAGGAAAGTGAAAAAGCAAACTGCCAGGCCTGGGACTTGAACCGTGGTCAGCCATATGGGAGTCCAGTTCCCTTAACTACCACATCACCTGCCAGACCCAATAGTAGTTTACTATTAAAATGTATATCTTAAGTAATACAGGAATTTTCTACAATAAAGTTCAGTGTGTAAAAATTGGTCCCTTATATTGATTAATATTTACTATCTATAGTTCAATTTTAAATAGTCAAAAAGAGGAAAAATTAAACAGTAAAATGAAGGTATTAAGAATTTTATTTGGGGTACCAGCAGTTTGCGTAATAGCCATGTCGCTGGACTCCCATGTAGTCAACTGCAGTTCAAGTCCTGGACCCAGCAACTTAAATTCATGCCGGGCACGTGTACATGTGTGTGCGTGCGTGCCCAAGATCCCGAGAGGAGAATGGAGGAGAAGGGATTGTGGCATGGCCATCCCCCCTGGGGGGTGATTTCTCGCTTTCTGTCTCTCTGTCTCTGTCTTTCTGGCAAGCGCACGCGCCCTATAGCAAAAACCTCTCAAAAAAAAAAAAAAAAGAATTTTATTTGGGACCAGCAATTGGCGTAATGGCTCTGTCTCTGGACTCCTATGTAGTCAACCACAGTTCAACTTAACTTAAACTCATGCCAGGTACGTGTGCATGTGTGCCCAAGATCTTGAGAGGAGAATGGAGGAGAAGGAATTGCGTCATAGCCATCCCCCCGGGGGTGATTTCTCACTTTCTGTCTCTCTTTGTCTTTCTGATGAGAGCATGTGCCCTATAGCCAAAACCTCTCCGAAAAAAATAATTTTATTTATAATTGTCATTTGCCCTCACATAACCTAAAAGAATCTATTTCTGAGTATAGCCTGACATACAACCATTCTAGTTAATTCTACTTTAAATGGTGGCAACACAAACAGGCATCTTCTGGGAACCAGCAGATGGCATAATGGTTACATCACTGGACTTCCACGTAGCTGATCGCAGTTAGAGTCCTGGACCTAGTGGCTTAAACTTGCACTGTGTGTGCACATGCATGCTGAAATCTCAAGAGGAGAATGGAGAAGAGATTGCTGTGTGGCCATTCCCCCAAGGGGTGATTTCTCACTTTCTGTCTCTCTGTCTCCGTCTCTCTGGTAAGCACACTGGCCCTATAGCAAAAAAAAAAAAAAAAAAAAAAAAAAAAGAATCTTTCTTTTAAAAAACAAAAACAGGTATCTCCCGTCCTTCATATGTGCACAGGCCACTCAGTTAGCATTGTCCCTTTAGAAGCAGCCATGGCCTTTGATAACCCACTCCAGAAAACAGTGAGTGTTTGTTGCTCGAGTGATAAGGTCACAGGTGGGGTTTCAGGCCAGGCAGGCTCACTGGTGTAAAGATCCATGAACACCACAATCTTATCATGAGATAAAGCACAAGAGAAAAACTCCCTGTCTACGTGGACAACTGTGACTGCTTCTCTAGATAAACTTTAAATGATAAAACGTTCTGATCCTTACCATGCTGGGTACTTTTTGCTCCTTCTTTCTTCACAGATTCTTCAGAAAGTTGAGCAGCATTTGCCATTTCTTTAGCTTGTATGTACTGCTGGAGCTCTTTGGCAAAGTTATCTTCTGGTTCCTGACCACCGATATCATCATCACTATACGCATCATAGTCCTTACTCCTTGATTTTCTGTACGGCAATTTCTTTGGTGATGTTGTAGAATTTCCAAAGTGCCTAAACTAAGTAAAAATTAAATTTTGAAGTTTAAAAACTTGGCATTATTCACAACAATGGGTTATACAGAAAAAACACGACTGGTCATGACTGATTGCTGTTAAGTTGGGTGATGGGTACGTGGGGTTCACATAATAGTCTCTCCAGTCTTATATATCTGAAATTTTCTAGAAGTAAAAACAAATCAGCATGATATATCCATTCCTAAAGATGATTTGAGGGAAGGTTTTGAATTTGTATACTCTATGCACTTTACTAAATTAAAAGTCTAAACCTCCAAATCAAAATTATTTGATAGAAGAGGATTATGGGACTGTAGTGCATTTCATGCTGCATTTTTATCAAAACGTTTATTTTTAAACTGAAAAATTGATCCAGAATAAGGAAATATGATTCAAGGAAAAATAAAAAAGAAGTGAAAAAAAAATTTTTTTAAGAGAGGTTTTTGCTACAGGGCATGTATACTCACCAGAAAGACAGAGAGACAAAAAGCGAGAAATCACACCCCAGGGGGGATGGTCACACCACAATCCCTTCTCCTCCATTCTCCTCTTGGGATCTTGGGAATGCACGCACACACACCTGGCGTGAGTTTAAGCTACTGGGTCCAGGACTCGAACCACAGTCGACTACATGGGAGTTCAGTGACATAGCCATTACGCTAACTGCTGGCCCCACGAACTGAAAATTTTAAAAATAAATGCACAAAAATATCAATATTATATTCAATGTGTGGAAGCTATCACAACAAAACAGAATGAGAGCAAGTTCTTAAATAGTTAAATTACAATCTATGGGGAACCAGCAGTTAGCGTAATGGCTATGTCGCTGGACTCCCACGTAGTCGACTGCGGTTCGCGTCTCAGACCCGGTGGCTTACAACTCACGCCGGGCGCGTGTGCGTGCGTGCCCAAGATCCCGAGAGGAGAATGGAGGAGAAGGGATTGTGGCGTGACCATCCCCCCTGGGGGGTGATTTCTCACTTTCTGTCTCTATGTCTCTCTCTGTCTGTCTGGCGAGCACACGCGCCCTATAGCGAAAAACCTCTCCAAAAAAAAAAAAAAAAAAAAATTTACAATCTATGGAATAAATGGAAATAGAAGGAAATTTGGGGGCCAGCTAGTAGTGTGGTTGTGAAGGTGGCTGAATTCCACATGGCTGACAGCCTGATTTGAGACCCTGGAACATGCCAGACATATTTGCATTCATACCCAAAGTCCTAAAAGGAGAATGGAGAAGGGATTGTGGCATGGCCACCCCCATGGGGGATGATTTCTCACTTTTGCTTTCTCTTTGTCTCTCATGTCCATGCCCTATAGCAAAAAATTGTAAAAAAAAAAAAAAAAAAAAAAAAAAATCAGGCACTGTGCTACATGTTTGTAGTCTGGGCCACTTGGGAGGCTGAGGCAGGATTACTAGTTTCAGGCTAATGTGGCAATATAGTAAAATCCCATCTGAAAAAACCAGGTGTAGTGGTGCATACCTACGATCCCAGCTACTTGTGAAGCCGAAGCAGGAGGATCACAACATAAAGAGACAAAAAGATACTAAAGAGTCTAAAAAGATACTACATGTTCATGTGAGTGTGTGCACTAAGTTTAAAAAGATAAAAAGAGGAAGGAGAAGAGCAGACACTGGCTTTGTTATGGGCTCTCCCAAAATTCAAATGCTGAAGTCCTAGCTCCTCAGAACATGAACTTATTTGGAAATACGGCCACTGTAGGTCTAATTAAGATGAAGTCATTAAGGGGCCCTAATCCAGTATGATTGATGTCCTTATTAAAAGGGGAAATTCAGATACAAATACACACACACAGAAGACCATCAGGTAAACATGAAGGCAGAAAACAGGGTGATGCCTTTACAATCCATGGAACACCAAAAAGTGCCAAGGACCACCAGAAGGTAGTGGAGAGGAGTCGAATACATTCTTCCTCACTGTCTTCAGAAATTAACCCTGCTGACACCTTGATCTCTGATTTCTAGCTTCCAGACCTGTGAGACAATAAATTTCTGTTGTTTAAGCCACTCAGTTAGGGATACTTTGTTATGTCAGCCCTAGGAAACAAATACAAGCTTTAAGGTATAAATTACTAAGGTTTGTTAACTTAATAAATTAAAAAAATCTCAAAAAATTTTAATATATTTTGAGGGGGGCAGCAGGTGTCATGGTGGTTAAGGTGCTAGAATCCCACATGGTCAACCATGGTTCAAGTCTCGGAACTGGTGGCTTGAGAATCACACCAGACGTGTGTGTGCGTGCCCAGGATCCCAGGAAGAGAATGGAGAAGGGTCTGCAGGTGCCCACCCTCCCTGAGGGTGATTTCTCACTTTCTCTCATTGTCACTCTCCATCGAGCACCCTATGGCAAAGGTCAAAATAATAATAATAATAATAATAATAATAATTTGAAAGGAAAGAAGTTTTTGAAAAAGTTTATAATCCATTTCAGAAAACAGGGAAAATCAAAATGAAAACAATTACTAAAAACAGTTATTGTCAAATGACAGCAAAGTTACTGAAAGATAAACTTTTTCAAAAATACAACTAAGATTCCTTGATGTAACTAAGTAGGTCTTAAATACTGACTAAAATGAAACAATTGGAAACCTTTATGAATAGCTCATATCCATTCTTAACTGTTTTCCTTCCAATATATCAACTTAATCTTACTTTTTTGGGAATTGGCTCATACTCCAGTTTTACTTCCCATTTTATTTTCTCTTCTTGTGTTTCTTCAACTTCTGCATCATCTAGTTCATCATGGATTCTGTAGGAAAAATATCAACACAGTTTTTTCCAACCTGAAAAGTATTCACACCATATCATTAAAAACAAAAACAAAAACACTACTTTGGCTTGTCTTCAACTTGCCCTTAAAGAAATTCCAAGTTCAAATTCTACTTCAAATACTAGAGATTTATGTAAAATTTAGAGTATTCGGAGTAGAATATAAACTACAGATAATGTACAAAAAATGTATACAAAATGATAAGCAGTAAATATTCATATACTTTTACAAACAATCTGTAAAACTGAAACTTCAGGTTATGTAACCTAGATATTCAAGTATTAGCAGCTATATAAATCATCCATTCATTCATCATTCCAGTCATTCAGCAAATACTGAGTATCCACCATATACCAGGCTCTGGGTCTTATTACCTGGGATACAACAATGAAAAATACAGACTTTGTCTTTTCATTCTGAGCGCTTTCTATCTGCTTGGGAGAAAACAATTTTTTAAAATATGGTATGATAAATATAAGTACACATAGGAGAAACACTTAACTTGACTTGAGGGCCAGAGGTTTTCTAAACCTAAAAGATATCTAAGAATTAGGAAACAAAGAGAAATGTAAAGGGAAAGGGTGTTTCAAGTAGAATGCAGGGTGCCTTCTGAGGTTAGAAAAGAAACAAACATATTCATGTCTTAAAAAGGAAAAAATTGCTTTCAGATTCATGAGGACTGAGAAATTGACCAAGTTTAGACATTTTCTGAGAAGTTACCTGAGGACATTCCAACAAAACTATAAATGAACCCAAGAAAGATGAAGTTGGAAAATATAAGCATCTCGTGAACAAAGAAGCCAATAAAATTTCTAAGTGAATTTAAAAAATGGTTGATACGGGACCAGCAGTTAGAGTAATGGCTATGTTGCAGGACTCCCATGTAGTCGACCGTGGTTCGAGTCCCGGACTCAGTGGCATAAACTCACGCTGGGCGTGTGTGCAAGCGTGCCCAAGATACCAAGAGGAGAATGGGGGAGAAGGGATTGTGGCGTGGCCATACCCCCTGGGGGGTTATTTCTTGCTTTCTGTCTCTCTATCACTCTGTCTTTCTGGTGAGCACGTGCCCTATAGCAAAAACCTCTCAAAAAAAAAAGAAAAAAAGGTTGATACTAGAATTATAGAGGGCTAAAGAAAATAGTATCTCAGTTAAGTGACCACTGGACTCTAGAATGGAAAAAGCTTTAAATCAAAATATGAGGGGACCAGCAGATGGCATAATGGCTGTGTGGCTGGACTCCCATGTAATTGACTGCGGTCCGAGTCCCAGACCTGGTGGTTTAAATTCACGCCGGGCATGTGTGCATGCGTGCTCAAGATCCCGAGAAGAGAACGGAGGAGAAGGGATTGCTGTGTGGCCATCCCCCCCCAGAGGGTGATTTCTCATTTTCTGTCTCTCTGTCTCTCTCTCTCTATTTTTCTGGCGAGTGCACACGCACTGTAACAAAAACCTCTCAAAAAAAAAAAAAGTCCATTCTCAAGAGTACATGTAACAAATGGAAAACACTGCTATCACAAGGAGAATGTGAATAGTGGCATTCTGCTTCATTCAAAATTACAGAAACTCAGGTTTTACAGCTTCATCCAATTCAACAGTTTACATTCATCTCTGACTCCTGAATTGCAACCCTCAGATGGGGTACCAGGTTGTGAGCTTTTTAGAGAAACTACCATCACAAGAGCCCAAAACCCAAATACTTGTGAACCGTTAGTGCTTTAATTTCCAGTAAGGAATGATCTATGAAGTAGAAAACTTGTCCTTGGGCACAGCAATAATGACAATGACCACAGGAGCAATAACAGCAGCAGCCAACATTTGCATGATGCTTACTCCATGCCAGGCACTACTCAATACACACTGTGGGGTTAACACAATAACCCTATTGCTATGTGTGTTATTTTTGTTATAAAGCCCATTTTACAGACAACAAAACTGAAATACAGAGAGGCTGTGTAACTTGTCTCAGAGCTAGTACATGGCAGAGCTGGGATTTGAGCCCGAAAACCATTCTTACTCTATTCTGCCTACTCCAGAATATGAGTCTTAGTCCCCATACTACCTGACCTCTGAGCAGGATGGGACAGAGTACCATCTCCTCCATAAAACATGTTCTTAACTTCAGGGATACTAAGCTTCCTGGTTATTTCTTTCCTGAAGGGCTGCTACTTCTCATTCTCCTTTGTTGGGTTCTCATCTTTACAACTTTAATAGTCAATTCTCATACCTCTGCTCTTTTGTCTCAAGAAAGAAATACTCTCATTCTAAGTGATCTCCTATCTCACGGCTTCAAATACCACCCATAGGTAGTTGATTTCAATATTCAAGTCTCCAATCTAGGTCCCTCCTATGTCCTACTCATACCTGGATACCTACTAGATATAATCCTGATATATCCAACACTGAACTCTTGATCTTCTCTCTGAAATCTAATCTTCCTGCCATCTGAAACAGCTCCATTCCTTCTCATGACACTGACCAAAACTGTAAAGTTGATCTAGATTCCCATGCCCTATTCAATCTATGGAGAAATTCAGTTCGTTCTTTCTTCAAAATATATCTATATTTGACCACTTCCTGCCACTAATACATTGATCCCAGCTGCTCTTCCTCTCCTCCTAGATTCCACTCTGAACACAACTGGAAAACCTTGTTAAAATATACCTGATGTCACTTCCTGCTGAATACTCTCCAGTGACCACTTGTTCCAGTTTAAGTTTTAAAAGCCAATGTTATTATGGCATGTACATGTCCCCACGTGATTTACCTCCCCAGCAGTACCCCAATGCCTCTCAGAATTCCAATCCTCCTATTCTTCCTTCACTCAGGCAATCACTCCGGCCACTTTTTGTGATGATTTATCTGTTGGATTCTCATGTACACTGATAGTTTATCAGTTGGATCCTCTTGTTTTTCCTAGTAGATAATCAAACCCTCTGCAAGTACTGTCATCTCTTTCTAGTATTTATAGGTCTTTAGCTTTGTGTGTGTGTGTGTGTGTGTGTGTGTGTGTGTTTTAAATCTCTGCAATAGGATGCAATAGCTCACCTGAGAGGGAGAGGGAAAGTGAAAACTTACTCCACAAGGGCATGCATGTACACATGTCCTGTGTGATTTTTATGCTGCCTGATGGAAAACTCAAACCCCAGAGTCCACATGTCAGATCCAGCCACCTTAACCTCTCTGCCAACTGCTGGCCCCTTATTTAGTCATTTTCCACTAGAACCTCACTGATAAAATCACAGGTCACGTTCAGTGATAAATCCATGGAGAAAGGCTGACTGTGTAACTAAATCCTAGCTTTGGGCAACTTAACCTAGCTTTGCCAAAGTCACTGTGCAACCTATAGATGATTAAACCTCTCCATGTCTCTGTTTTCTCATCTATAAAATGATGGCATCGTCTTCTCTTTCAGATAGTTATGAGGACTATATATTTCTACCATAGAAGAGGTCTACATGGTAGCTTGAATTACCGTAATAGTTTTAATTATTACAGTATTCGAGATGCAAAAAACTGAACGCATTTATGTGATACCAAGACATCAAATCAACCAAAAGTGAGAAAGTTCTGGGATGGGGTAAATAAGGAAATAAAGTGTGTCAAGGTTTCGTTTAGGGAAACTGGAGAACATGGAAGACAAGGTTCAGGAAGAGGATGGTTTTTGGCACTTCAAACTCAAAGAATAGAAAGTGAATGAATATTTTGGTGTAAACAAATTATACAAGTCTCCAAGAATGACACAAATAAGTTAGCACCATTTAGCCACCAGTCTTACCTTTTTAACCTAAAGGCAGTATTAAGTCCACATTGTGTTTGTTGCTTTACTAAAGTGTCTAATTTTTGATACCAATCAGTGGATTAATGGCAGGGTACTTACTTCTTATCCTTTACCCTTTTAATGAACTCATGGTTTTGTAATTTCTACCCCAAAAAAAAGTCTATCAAGTCCATGGAAAACCACAAATTATCTCTGTCCTTTGGGGATCTCAGGACTAGTGGAAACAGGCAATAGTGGTAATGACACGTGTTATGGGCACAGGGGCAAGCGTCCAGCCCGCCCAGGGGTCAGATGTGCAGAGAACCGGAGAGGTGGGATATCCTGGAGCCTTCTCGCCCCCAAACGACCACTCCCCTCACCCAGGCTCTACGTAGCTTGGACCTGGGCCCCATCTCTGACTTCCCTCCCCCCTGTCCCCGCAAGATCTCTAGATGCTGGACTGCTAACCGGACCAATCCGACCCATGCTCCTGTCCACGCGCTCCCCGCGGGCCCTCGCAGAGCTGCCGGATCTGAAGGAACGCAGAGGCGGAGCCCTGCCAGGCCCCTGCATTCAAAGTATGAAAAGATGTGGGATCACCTTTCGTCAGAGTCGGTGGCCGGTTTTTTGCCGAGAGCCGGGTTGGGAGGCTTTGAGAAAAGATTCTCAAAATCCATTACCCAGTCAGCAACCTCCCACTCGCCAGCACAGCTCCGCAGTAACAGCGTGAGTACTGGGACCCAGCGCTACTCAAAGCGCCGCAGGCTCCGCCCCGCGCACGTTCTCCTCGCTGCGCGCATGCGCCGCCCCGCCCCGGCAGCTCTGCGCACGCCCGCTGTCTGCCCCCTCACGGTGGCTCTGCGCAGGCGCCACCTGGAGCGGTACTTTTTTATGCGCTTTTTCATTCGTTATCGCAGGTATTTAGTAGAATTACTAAACCTAGCCCTTAGGGTGCTCTTTGTCTTCACATTAGTGAAAACTCCTCCATCGAAACCACACTGTTCCTAAGTAATGGTAGCAATGGGTAAGGTTTGTTTGAACGTTTCAATTGAACCCTCACAACAGCCCTGAAGGATGTGTACTATTACTATGCACGTTTTTCGCGTGAAGAAACGGAAGTGTAGGCAGGTAAAATAACGTGTATGCTCTCCACAATCTATCGGGAGAAAAATACACAAGTAATTTCCTGGCAGAAAAGCCCATTAAAAAGTACCAACTGCTAAGAGGATTCAAAGAGGAAAAGACATTCAATTGGGAAGGCTTCTTGAAAGGGGTGTATTTGGTCTTGGGATAATTTTATTGCGAGAGCTGAAGTTGGTAAATGAGCCTCCCAAGTGGAGAGACTTGTATGAAGGCAGAAAACTAGAGCACACCTTTGGAAAATGAAATTGTTTGGTGTTCTTTAATATAATGGCATATGGGGGACCAGCAGATGGCATAATCGTTACGTCGATGGACTCCCACATGGCCAACTGTGGTTCCAGTCCCAGACTGGCAGCTTGAGACAACACTGGGTACATGTGCATGTGTGCCCAAAATCCCAAGAGAAGAATGGAAGAGAAGGGACTGTGGCGGGGCCATCCCCTTTGGAGGGTGATTTCTCGCTTTCTGTCTTGCTGTCTCTCCAGTGAGTGCATGCATACTATAGCAAAAATCTCTCAAAAAATATATAAAATGGCATATAAGGGAATAATAAGAATCGAACTGTAAGGCTAGTGACAGAGAATCTGACCTGCCTCTGTAAGTGAAGTGTTTGATTCCTGGCAAGAATCAGGGTCCACTCCATAGACAAGTGAAGGAAATTCTGTGAAGAGAGACATCTTTCACAGGGAAATTCTTCTATCACTGTTGTTTATAGTACAGTTAGTCCTCTTCTGTACACAGTGGTTGCTAAAAGTAGAAAGAAAAACTGAAAGAGTTAAGGAGTAGTACCTTGTCTTTGGACGAAAATACTATATTATACTACTCAAGTTTTTACCACACGAATTTTTTTCATGTAAAATGTCCAGCATACTGCAGAAGATAACTATACACAAAAGAAAATTAGATTGTTAGGCAAAAGTTATCAAACAACAAAAAGTGGCCTCTAAAGGCATCAGATATCTAGCATCATATGTTAGATAAAGACTTTATGGGACCAGCAGTTAGTATAATGGCTATGTCGCTGGACTCTCATGGAGTTGACCATGGTTCCCGTCCTGGACCCGGTGGCTTGAACTCCCGCCGGGCACGTGTGTATGCATGCCCAAGATCCCGAGAGGAGAATGAAGAAGGGATTGCGGCGTGACCATCCCACCTGGGGGTGATTTCTCGCTTTCTATCTCTCTGCCTCTCTCTGTCTTTCTAGTGAGCACACGCACCCTATAGCAAAAACCTCTCAAAAAAAAAAAAAAAAAAAAAAGGAAAAAAAAAAAGAAAAGAAAAAAAGACTATAAAAGGCCACATATGTCTGTGGAAGATTAATTCAAAAGAGACCACAAGTTCTCCAAACTTCCCTGGATCCATGTTTTTAGAAATATGACTTTATAGCTCCTCTCATAAAGAGGTGGACCTGTTTCCCCTCCTCTTTTTTTATTCTTAATTTTATTTAACTTACTTCATTTATTTTTATTTGACCAGAGAAGGACAGAGTGAGAGAGAGGGAAAATGAGAAAACAAGCCACCAGGTCCAGGACTCGAACTGCAGTCAGCCTTGTGGGAGTCCAGCACCCTTAGCCACCATGTCACCTACCGGCCCCTCCCCTCCTCTTTAATCTAGATTAATGGTGGCTAATAGAATCTCCCCTCCCCCTGCTGGGACCAGCAGTTAGCATAATGGCTATGTCGCTGGACTCCCACGTAGTCGACTGTGGTTCACATCCTGGACCCATTGGCTTAAACTCACGCTGGGCGCGTGTGCATGCGTGCCCAGGATCCCGGGAGGAGAATGAAGGAGAAGGGATTGCTGCGTGGCCATCCCCCTTAGGGGGTGATTTCTTGCTTTCTGTCTCTCTGTCTCTCGCTGTCTGGTGAGCGCTCGCGCCCTATAGTGAAAACCTCTTCAAAAAGAATCCCCCTGCCCTGCCAAAAAAAAAGCCTGTTGATATCAAACCTAGCCCTCAAGAGGCCTTGTCTACATCTGTTTTCTCAAACCCTCATATCCTTCAAGACAACAAACACAGGCTATCCTGCTAAAGATAAAGGAGAGACATGTAAAAGATGAGATTAATGGAGAAGAACAAAAATACTTAGCCAACAGCCAGCAAACCCCTACAAACAAAGCTACCTAGCCAGCACAGCTGACCACAGACACATAATAGAATCTAGGGCATAACCTCCCAGATAACCCAAGTACAAATTACCCACAGAACTGCGAGCTAAATAAATGGTTACTTTAAGTCACTAATTTTTTTTTTTTTGGAGAGGTTTTTTCGCTATAGGGCTTGTGCGCTCACCAGACAGACAGAGACATAGAGACAGAAAGCAAGAAATCACCCCCCGGGGGGATGGTCACGCCACAATCTCTTCTCCTCCATTCTCTTCTCGGGATCTTGGGCACGCACGCACACGCGCCCGGCGTGAGTTTTAAGCCACCGGGTCCAGGATGCGAACCGCGGTCGACTACGTGGGAATCCAGCGACATAGCCATTACACTAACTACGGTTCCCAAGTCACTAAATTTTTAAGTACTTCTGTTATACAACAATGTCCAACTAATAAAAAGAAAATAAAAGAGAAATTGGAAAAGACCCAAAGTAGAACTTCTGGAAATAGAAAATATAATACTAAAATTAAAAATCCACGGAGAAGCGGATGGAATGGAGTTTAAAGCAGTGGGATCCCATGTGGCCAACTGGGTGGTTCGAATCCTGGATCTGGTGGCTTGTAAGTCACACTGGGTGTGTGTGCATACATGCCCAAAATCCTGAGAGGAGAGGAGAGGAGAGGAGAGGAGAGGAAAGGAGAGGAGAGGAGAGGGAATTGAGGTGTGGCCACCCCCCAGGGGGTGCTTTCTCACTTTCCTTCTCTCCTTCTCCATCACGGTCTGTCTCTGGCAAGTGCATATACCCTATAAAAAGAAATAAAGTAAAAAAGAATTCAATGGATGGTGTAGTGATTTTTAAATTATTTTATTTATTTATTACTTTTTAAAGAATTATTTTAACTTTATTATCTTATGTTTTAATTTATTTCAGTTTGACCAGAGAGGAAGAGAGTGAGAGCAAGAGAGAGAAAGTGAGGGGAACCAGCAGTTAGCGTAATGGCTATGTCGCTGGACTCCCACGTAGTCGACCGCGGTTCGTGTCCTGGACCCGGTGGCTTAAAACTCACGCAGGGCACATGTGCATGCGTGCCCAAGATCCCGAGAGGAGAATGGAGGAGAAGGGATTGTGGCGTGGCCATCCCCCCTGGTGGGTGATTTCTTGCTTTCTGTCTCTCTGTCTCTTTCTGTCTGTCTGGCGAGCGCACACGCCCTATAGCGGAAAAAAAAAAAAAAAAGGAAGTGAGGAAGCAAGCTGCCAGGTCTGGTACTTGAACTGCAGTCAGCCATCTGGGAGTCCAGCACCCTTACCCACCATGCCACCTGCTGGCCCCTGTTATTATTTTTTAATTTGCTGTAGGGCTCATGTTCTCACCATAGAGAGAGAGAGAAAGTTACCAAATCCTTGACTCAAACCATGGTTGAACATGGAGTATAGCACCTTACCCACATGGTATATGCTGGCCTGGTATAGTAGTTTTAATATGTATTAAAAAAAATTTTTTTTTGAAAAAAACAAACCAGCAAGTGGCATGGTGGTTAAAGGTGCTGGACTCCCATAGTACCAATCATGGTTCAAGTCCCGGACCTGGCAGCTTGCTTTCTCAGTTTCTCTCTCTCTGTCCCTCTCTAACCAAGTTAAAAATAAGTAAATTGGGGCCGGCAGGTGGCATGGTGGTTAAGAGTGCTGGACTCCCACATGGCTGACCACATTTCAAGTCCCAGACCCGACAGCTTGCTTTCTCACTTTCTCTCTCTTTCTCTCTGGTCAAATTAAAATAAAGTTAAATAAAATAATTCTTTATAAATAAATAAATACAGTTAAATACAATAACTATTTTGTTTTATAATTTGCATTTTATTTTAACTGAGGACAGTTCTTCAGTCCTTAAAGACTCAGCCTCTTATATGGGCTTTGGTGGAGGGCGAGGGGCAGCACCTGCAAGTCTAATTGGGGTGTGGATGTTTGGTCCTTCCGAACTTCACAAGATCAATTCCTGACCACCTTGCTATGAATGGCACAACTCACACAGTAATGTAGCTTCACGTACACCTTGGGGAGCACATAGGCATCGAAGACACTTGCTTTGGAGATGTCCCTGACAGCTGCAGCTCTACTATGTTTCAGATGATGGACTTCTTAATAGCCTTGTCCTTGGGCACATATCGGGCACAGTTCATGCAGCAAATGGGCTGCACATGGCAGCGGCCCTTTTTAGCATGGCCATTGTTCCTTCTTTGCTTCGTCATCTTGGGAGCGAGGCCGTGAGAGAGAGCAAGATAATTATTTAAAAATAGATTTTTTAAAGAGTTTCTCCTTTTGGGACCAGCAGTTAGCGTAATGGCTATGTCGCTGGACTCCCATGTAGTCAGCCGCAGTTCAAGTCCCGGACCTGGTGACTTAAAACTCATGCTGGGTGCGTGTGCATGCGTGCCCAAGATCCTGAGAGGAGAATAGAGGAGAAGGGATTGCGGCATGGCCATCCCCCCAGGAGGTGATTTCTCGCTTTCTGATTCTCTGTCTCTCTCTGTCTTTCTGGCAAGCGGACGTGCCCTATGTCAAAACAAAACAAAACAAAACAAAACACAACTCTCCAAAAAAAATTTTTTTTCTCCCTTTGAAAGGTAGAACCTTTAGTCCCTTCTTCTTTTTGTTTTTTCTTTTCGGAGAGTTTTTTTTTTTGCTATAGGGCGCATGCGCTCGCCAGAAAGACAGAGAGAGACATAAAGACAGGAAGCGAGAAGTCACCCCCCCATGGGGGGATGGCCACGCTGCAATCCCTTCTCCTCCTTTCTCCTCTCAGGATCTTGGGCACACATGCACACGTGCCCGGTGTGAGTTTAAGCCACCAGGTCTGGGACTTGAACTGCGGTCGACTACATGGGAGTCCAGCGACATAGCCATCACGCTAACTGCTGGTCCCGTAGTCCCTTCTTCTTAAAGTTGAACTGGACTGGGGCTGGCAGGTGGTGTGGTGGTTAAGGGCACTGGACTCCCACGTGGTCAACCATGGTTTGAGTCCCGGACCAGGTGGCTTGCTTTCTCATTCCCTTCATCCCCTCTCCCATTGCTCTATCCTTCTCTGATCAAATTAAAATAAGTAAATAAATAAAGTTAAATAAAAATATTCTTTAGAAAAATGATTGATATGGCAATTTTCTTGTCATGTATATTTTTACCACAATTTAAAAAAGAGAAAGAGAGATGGTGGCATGATAAACTTATGGACTGACCTGTTGAGCACTCGCAGCACTAGCTGGATGCTTATGGGCATATGCTTGTAAGCCAACAATCATCAATACATCGTGCTATTTCTCCCATAGCTAGGCTTCACCAGGTCTGGGAATCAAGGAGTAGAAATAGGAGTTGCCCTCTTCATATTATCCCTAATAATATCCTGGAAATCTTTTTACTTCCCACAACTCAGGGCCCTGCTAAATTAGAGCAGGGTTTTCAACCTCCGCGGTCTTGTGCATTTTAAGGTATTTAGGAGCATCCCTGGCCTCTACCACTAGATGTCAGTAGCACCTCCTCTGTTATTACAACCAAAAATGTCTTCAGACACTGCCAAGTATCTTTTTTTATTTTTGAGAGGTTTTCGCTATAGGGCGCCTGCGCTCGCCAGACAGAGAGAGACATAGAGACAGAAAGCGAGAAATCACCCCCCAGGGGGGGATGGTCAAGCTGCAATCCCTTCTCCTCCATTCTCCTCTCGGGATCTTGGGCACGCACGCACACGCGCCCAGCGTGAGTTTTAAGCCACCGGGTCCGGGACGCGAACCACGGTCGACTACGTGGGAGTCCAGCAACATAGCCATTACGCTAACTGCTGGTTCCCACTGCAAAGTATCTTTAGTGGAGCAAAAATCATCCCCAGTTGAAAACCACTGGTCTAGAGTTGTTCCAAAATCAGGAATGCTTTTCTGTGTCTTTTTCTTTTTGCCAGATGGCATATATAATCCCCAGAGAAAGAAAGCGCCCCTCAGTGAGTGCTTTCTTCCATTTCTCATCCCATCAGGATATGCCTGCCTGGTATGTTTTTTTTTTTTTTTTTCTCACCCTTTCTTTCTTTCTTTCTCTCTCTCTCTTTCTTATTTTCTGTTCTTTTTTTTTTAAGAAACATTTTTTTCTATAGGGCATGTGTACTTACTAGAGAGACAGAGAGACAAAAAGCAAAAAGTCACCTCCTGGGGGGGGGATGGCCATGCCACAATCCCTTCTCCTCCATTCTCCTCTCAGGATCTTGGGCATGCACGCACGTGCATCTGGTGTGAGTTTTAAACCGCCAGGTCCAAGACTTGAACCACAGCCGACTACATGGGAGTCCAACAATGTAACCATTACGCCATCTGCTGGTCACAACCTGGTGTGTTTTTCAAGGTGCTGGGGCCAGGAGCTGAATCATGGTCAACCATGTGGTACTTGGCTTTCTATCCACAGAGCTGAACGGGGCCAGCCCAGGAACGCTTTCATCATAGAGTTATGACAGTGGTTCTATTAAGCTTGAAGAGACTGCCATTTGGCCACTTAGGGTACGTCTGGCCAGTGAATCAACAAATAAAGAAGGGACTTACTGTACTGGGGTTGGGTGAGGGTTGTATTACCAAGTTATCCTAACTACACAGTGAGGTTGAGGAAGAATGTGTCTAGAGTGCAAGAGATTTCCTGGAGGGTAAGAGAAGCTAAGTCATCCATATTATTTATTTATTTATTTATTGTTTTTGCCAGAAGGCTCATGTGCTCCCAGAGAGAGAGGAGAAAGCATTTCCTCTCCCTCTTCCCCCGCCGTAGGGAATGGTCAGGCTTTTCCTCCCTCTTTCCTTCCTTTTGGGATTTTGGGAATGCACACTCAGGTGCCTGGTGTGTTTCTCAAGCTACTGGGTCCAGAACTTGAACCATATAGTCAGCCATGTGGAATCTGGCTGCCTTAACCACCAGGCCACAGAACCAGCCCAACCTTTGTTCTGTTATTAAAGTCAATTGTAAAGAACAACACACAGGCAGTCCTAATAGTGGCCTAAACCCTTCAGGAATAATGGTTTGGGTTACCCACCAAGCAAAGAACCAAGACCAGCTGAGGGCAAAGGAAACATGGAAAACGGCAGAGGCAGAAAGTAATTGTACAAATACCACATGACCAGTAGTAAAAAACAAAACAAAACAAACACTGTAATTGTTATGAATATTTTATTCTTAATTTGATATACATTTGTGTACAAAACCAGCATAACCCGATAACAAATTAAAAGAAAAGATAATTACAGATCTAGTTTTGCTCATGAGTATAAGGGCAAAAATATAAATAGAATAGTGACAAATAAAACCCAACCAATTTGAAAAATGTATAACATAGTATTATAAAATTAGGTTTGTGTCATGAATACAAAAAACTATTTTTAGTGTTTCTCTCTCTCTTTTTTTTTTTTTTTTTTTTTTTAAGACAGGATCTTGCTCCTGCCTCAGCCTACCCAGTAGCTGGGACTATAGGTGTGCACCATCACATCCAGCTTTTTGGGTGTGCCGGGAATTGAACCCAGGCCTGCCATATGGCCTCAGCCTATTGAGTAGCAGCTTCTACCAGTATGTGCTACCATGGCTAGTCCTTAAGTCTTAATACTGAGAAGGGCCCTGCAGTTGGCATAGTGGTTACAGCACTGGACTCTCACATGGGTGACCACAGTTCGAGTTCCAGATTCAGTGGCCTGAAACTCACGCCAGGCACATGTGCCCAAAATCCCAAAAGGAGAATGGAGAAGAAGGGATTGTAGTGTGGTCATCTCCCCAGAGGGCAATTTCTTCTTTACCCCCTCACTGTCTTGGTCTCTCCTCTCCAGCAAGCACTTGCACCCTATGACAAAAACCTTAAAAAACAAAAAAAATTGAGAAGTCCATAAATGTGACTGGTAATAATGAATTTTACTGGATATTCTCCATTTGTCTGTCAAATCTACTCTCCCACCTCTCCACCATTTTGTTCCCTTGCTCTCTGACTTTGTTAGGTTCTGCCAATGTAGACAGACAGAAGGTTGGAGAGAGGTAGATTTATGCTATAATCTCCATCTCCTGCAAGACCTTGGTCTGGCAATGACTCCTTATCTTTAACCAATGGCACAGCTCAAGGCAGATAGCTCCTCTCTCCTAACGAGAATGCTGGTTCTGGCGAGAACTCCCTCTGTACTTTCTCAGGCTTCAGGTTGGTAATGGATTCCCGCTGTTGAAAGGTTGAACCTTTTTTTTTTTTTTTTTTTTTTTTTTTGGTTCACTTGTAGTTACCCATATCATTACAAATATAATAGTTTCACAATTAAACTCTTTAGTTGTTCCTTTGAATATGCTGTTTGTGTGGGGGTCTGAATAGCGTACAAAATAAAAGAGAACGCAGTGTAATCATCTCAAGAGATGCAAAAAAAATTTTTTTAAATGAAACAATACCCATCTACCACAAAGTTCTCCATAAATCATGACTAGAAGGAAATATATGCTGGATCTTCAAAAGAGTTGATGGAAAATGCATACTATGAGAAAACTATGTATAGATTTCAAACTTTTTTTTTTTGGAGAGGTTTTCGCTATAGGGCGCGTGAGCTCGCCAGACAGACAGAGAGAGACATAGAGACAGAAAGTGAGAAATCACCCCCCAGGGGGGATGGCCACGCCGCAATCCCTTCTCCTCCATTCTCCTCTCAGGATCTTGGGCACGCATGCACACGCGCCCAGCATGAGTTTTAAGCCAACGGGTCCGGGACGGGAACCGCGGTCGACTACGTGGGAGTCCAGCGACATAGCCATTACGCTAACTGCTGGTTCCCTAGATTTCAAACTTTTTTGCATTAAAATAAACTCTTTTTTATAAAGAATCATCTTATTTAATTAATTTATTTATTTATTTATTTAAATTTGACCAGAGAGAGAATCATGAAGAGAGAGAGAGAGAAAGTGAGAAAGCATGCCGCCAGGCCTGGGACACTGTCAGCCTAGTGGGAGTCCAGTGCCATTAACCACCATGCCACCTGCTGGCCCCCAAAATGAACTCATTTTAATTTAACTTTTTCATGAAATTTTGAATTTTTTTTGTATAGTGTATTCATCTGATAAAAAGTATATACATCCTTGGAGATCATACTAAGTGAGAAACTTCATAGTTATCTCCTTGAAAATTGGGGAGCAAGCCAAAGATGCCCACTATAAATACTACTATGAAACACTTTATTGAATGTCCTTGCCTAACACTGGAGGTCTTAACCAGTGCAAAAAAATAAATTGAAATTTAAGCATTGGAAAAAAGGAAGCAATAAGTTTGTGGTACCTTATTATGCAGCAATAGAAAGCTAATAAGTACCAGATACTTAGGAATAAAGCTATAGAAGACATGCAAGTCATCCATAAGAGAAATTGTGAAATTGTAAAATTGTAGTGAAAGATGTGACAGCTGATCATGGGGTGGTTAAGGCACTAGATCCCACATTGCTGACTGCACAGTTGAGTCTCAGACTTTACTGCTTGAAAAACATGATGGGCACCCATGTTGTGTGTGTGTCTAAAATCCCAAAAGGAGAAATGGAGGAAAGGGATTGCAATGTGACCATGGCCCATATGTCTCTCTCTGGAGAAGGCATGTGCCCTCTAGCAAATTTAAAAAATAAGTTCTGGATTAAAAAAAGAAAAGAGGTCTAAAAAAAAAGATAGAGATAGAGTCCTATATAAGAGGATAAATATAACATATTCATACCACAAAAGACAATTATGCAGTTGTCAGTTCTTCCCAAATTGACTTATAGATTCAAAGCTACATTGATTGAAATCCCAAGTTTTTTCATGAAACTTGATACTTCTAAAATTTGTATTACAGTCTAATTTCTTTCTTTCTTTCTTTTTTTTTTTTTTGTAGAAACAGCTTGCTTTTATACAGTCTAATTTCTAAATAGATATTACGAAACTATTACGGTATTTAATTTTTTTTAAAGAATTATTTTATTTAACTTTATTTATTATTATTATCATTATTTTCCAGTTTGATCAGAGAGAGACAGAGAGAGAGAGAGGAAGTGAGAAAGGAAGCCACCAGGTCCGAGACTTGAACCGTGGTCGGCCATGTGGGAGTCCAGCGCCTTTAACCACCACGCCACTTGCCAGCCCCACGGTATTTAATTTTAAGAGCAAAAAGCTAAGTATAGCCAGGATATCCATCTGACATTTTCTATTCTGTGGTCACCAGGATACAACATGAACTAGAGAAGGGACGTCCCAATTTGTCATGAAGGTGGAGCCTGCAAGCTGTGCCACTATCTTAATCTTATTGGAAGCAATATTTTAAAAGTACTTTTTCAGGGCAGCTCCATTACCTGGTGGTGAAGGTAGTCAAATTCCACATGGCTGACCTTGTGATTTGAGTCTCGGACCTGGCAGCTTAAGAAACATGCTCGGCTCATGTGTGTGTGTGTGTGTGTGTGTGTGTGTGTGTGCCCGACCCCAAAAGAGGAAGAGATGGAAGAGAGGGATTGCAGTGTGATCATTCTCCACAGGGAGTTAGGAGGGTGCATTCTCCTTTGTCTCCTTCTGGCAAATGCACATGCCTGCTAGGGGAAAAAAAAGTATTTTTTCAAAGATAGTATTAATGCCCAAGTGCTTGTAGTGTGTGTTTAAACTTTACAATGAATGTGAATAAAGCAAGTATTCCTTTGTAAATGCACATGTACCATTGTACCGGGTATCTTTTCTTTTTTCTTTTTTTTCTTCAAATTAAATCCAACTTTAAGTTTCTATCCCAGTAGGCAGGTAGAAAATGCATTTGTGACTAGTCTGCCTCCCTTTGTCCAGGGCCTCATATTTAATCTTACAAGCTACCAGAAAGGGGTGGGAGGGGGCCCTAATCCTCTTCTGAGATCTAGTGGTCTGCTGCTTCTATGACACATTTGGGCACAGCAATTTTTGCCAGATTTAAGAACCAAAGGAGCTAGATGCTATATGGCTGACTACCATTCTAGTCCTGGCCCAGCAGCTTGAAAAACACATTGGACACGTGTGTGTGTGTGCATGTCCCAGATCTTGAATGGATGAAAAAATGAAGAAGGGATTGCAGCGTGACCGCACCTCATAGGAGAGTGCTTTCTCCCTCTGTCTCTGACAATAAAAGCAAACCAAAACAAAACATCCTGGTATGCCAGGGCTTAGTGTTACTGATCAGGAGCAAAGTGATGACAATAAAAATAGTTTTTAGGGAACCAGCAGTTAGCATAATGGCTATGTCGCTGGACTCCCACGTAGTTGACCACGGTTCGTGTCCTGGACCTGGTGGCTTAAAACTCACGCCGGGCGCATGTGCGTGTGTGCCCAAGATCCCGAGAGGAGAATGGAGGAGAAGGGATTGTGCTGTGACCATCCCCCCTGGGGGGTGATTTCTCGCTTTCTGTCTCTATGTCTCTCTGTTTGTCTGGCGAGTGCACGCGCCCTACAGCGAAAACCTCTTCAAAAAAAAATAATAATAATTTTTAGGGGCGGGCAGGTAGTGTGGTGGTTAAGAGCGCTGGACTCCCACATGGCCAACTGTAGTTTGAGTCCCGGACCCGGCGGCTTGCTTTCTCTCTCTCTCTCTCTCTGCCCCTCTCTGGACAAATTAAAATAAATAAATAAATAAATAAGTAAATAAATAAATAAATAAGTAAGTAAAGTTAAATAAAATACTTCTAAAAAAAAAAAAAAAAAAGAAAAGAAGAGGTAGTTAAAAAAATAAAATAATGGGACCAGCAGATGGCATAATGGTTACGTCGCTGGACTCCCATGTAGGAGACCGCAATTTGAGTCCTGGATCTGGTGGCTTGAACTCATGCCAGTGGCATGTGTGTGCGTGCCCAAGATCCCAAGGGGAGAACAAAGAAGAGAATGCAGCGTGGCCATCCCCCCGGGGGGTGATTTCTCGCTGTCTCTCTCAGGAGAGCACACACGCACTATAGCAAAAACCTCTCAAAAATTTTTTAAGGGGCCTGCGTGGGACCGGGGCCGGCGCGCTGGGCCTCTCGCCTCTGGGCCTGCGCGGGACCGGGGCCGCCCGCCTCTGGGCACACGCGGGACCGGGGCCGGCGCGCTAGGCCGCCCGCCTCTGGGCCCGCGCGGGACCGGGGCCGGCGCGCTGGGCCTCTCGCCTTTGGGCCCGCGCGGGACCGGGGCCGCCCGCCTCTGGGCCCGCGCGGGACCGGGGCCGTCCGCCTCTGGGCCTCCGCGGGACCGGGGCCGCCCGCCTCTGGGCCCGCGGCCAGCGCGCGGGGCCGCCGGCCTCTGGGCCTGCGCGGGACCGGGGCCGCCCGCCTCTGGGCCCGCGCGGGACCGGGGCCGCCCGCCTCTGGGCGCACGCGGGACCGGGGCCGGCGCGCTAGGCCGCCCGCCTCTGGGCCCGCGCGGGACCGGGGCCGCCCGCCTCTGGGCCTGCGCGGGACCGGGGCTGCCCGACTCTGGGCATGCGGCGCCTCTGCTTCGCGTTCCGCAGTCGAGGCCGCCCAGCCCCTGCTGCCCCTCCGGCGCTGGGTGTGTCCCGCACTCGGCGCCGGCGCTGCCTGGCAGCACTCTGACCAGGCAGGCGAACCGGAGGTGGCGCTGGGTCCACGCGCATTCGCGTGCTCGGGGGCTGGTGTGTGCCCGCCGGGCCCGCGCGTGGCCGCCGGGCCCACGCGTGGCCGCCGGGCCCGAGCGTGGTTGCGCGCGCTTGGGGCTGACGTGTGGCCGTCGGGCCTGCACGTGACCGCCGGGTCAGCGCATGGCCGCCGGGTCTGCGAGTGGCCGCTGGGCACACGCATGGCCCCCAGACTGGCGAGTGGCTGCCGGGTCTGAGTGTGGCTGCCGGGCCCGCTCCTGTGCATGGCCGCCGGGCCTGCGCCTACACATGGCTCCCGGGCCGGAGTGTGGTCACTGGGCCGGCGCACGCCGGGCCTGCGTGTGGCTCCCGGGCCTGTGAGTGGCCACCGGGCCTGTGCATGACCCCCAGATTGGCGAGTGGCCACCAGGTCTGAGCATGGCCGCCGGTCCTGCGTGTGGCCGCCGGGCCTGTGCGTGGTCGCCGGGCATGCGCCCACGCGTGGCCGCCGGGCCCGCGCATGGCTGCCGGGCCTGCGCCCAGGCGTGGCCAACGAGCCTGCCCGTGACCGCCGGGCCTGCGCGTGACCGGCGGTTGCGAGCAGCAAACTGAAGCCGAAAACAAGGATTAAGATCTTGCAAATATAAGCAGAAGAAGGAAACCTTGGATGTCTTAAACCAATTGAGAAATGTATGGTATAGGAGGATTTTCGCTGCCTATGGGCAGTGAGAAGGCGATGGTACCAGCCCTGCATTACCTCAGGGAAAAATAAGAACTATTCTACCATTCTTAAGGAAGCCAGATACTCGAGGATGACTCACGCTGCAGATCCCCACAACACCATCCTCGGTAATCACAGGATGGATGCTGTGCCGCATCAGCTGATAACCGTCTCTGCCTACCAGAACTGCGTTCCTGAAACTGTACTCCATAGAGACTCACCTACAACTGCGGAGCTGCACGAGACCCACCCTTGACCCAACCCTGAATAGAACCTATGTTTCCTATTGTGGAAAACTTTATGAGCTCATAATTGAAAAAGGAAAAAAAAAAAAAAAAAAAAAGGATGAACGATCTGGAGGGTATGGTCGCAGGGATGGCAACTGCGGATGCTGGAGACAGCACGGGAGAGGTAATGGGAATGAATGATGGAGGGCGGTTCAGGGAACGATCATCACGTTTGATGGACACAGGGGTGAAGGGTGGTCTGTTGAAGATGATGTATGTGGGGGTATCATTGTCTTGGCTAATGTTAACTATACTCATGATGGAAGGGACCATGCTGTACACTGTAAAGATGTCCAATGGAAAAAAAAAAATAATGATAACATTATCGGCACTCTGGCAGAAGGAGAAAGATCCGATGATACGATAGCGGAAAGGATAAATGTGGATGCCGGAGCCTGTAAGGGAGGGGAGTGGGTGGTCAGGAGAGGGTGGTAGAAAGTGGGCGTGGGGGGCAAAAGGAGGAATCATTTAACACCAAAAAAAGTAGAGTTCTCTGTTGAAAACTATATACATATATGTATATTGTATACATCATAATGGGAACTTTATGTAAAATGAATTTAATTAATCTGAGAAAAATAAAATAAAATAAATAAAAAAAATTTTTTTTAAAAAATAAAATAAAAAGAATTTTTCATGAAACTAAACATATTCCATTTAAAGGGGTTGGTTTTATTTTAAGTACATCCTTTCTAATTTTCTTGTGTTAAAATATCCTTGTTTATGAAATGACCGTAAGATTTTTTAAAATGTTTTTATTTACCAATTAAAAAATGTATCAGTTATAATTTTTGTGTCATTGGGAATGGGTATGGTTGTTAAAGGTAAACAAAACTGGGCATTACTTAAAGCAGCAGAAAGCTGATTTTAAGTGGTAATTACTGAGATTAGGGAGAACTAAGCTCCATTCTGATACGTACAGAGGGAACTGGGCATTTTAAAGAGAGAATGAGGGAGGGTGAGAGAGCAAGTTCTCAAGTAAGAATTACAAAGGTTTGGTTAGTGAAAACGTGTCTTAGCTGAAAAGCATCATCCAAGTTAGGATCCTAACCTCCCACTGACACAGCGAACAGTGGCCTTATCCATGCACATGACATTTCAAAGGAATAGCTTTTAGGTCATTGAGGAGTTACAGGGACATACAGCCACATCACAAAAGGGGACAAGAAGGATTCACAACTGTAAGCCTTTCAGGGGTCTCTAGTCAGGTGTTCACTGAAACAGTAAATTACCCTGCTAACTCTGAGCTTTCTCAGGTATGGGGGTGGGATAGGGAGGATGCCAAGGTTATCCTAGGGACAAGGGCATAAACTGCTACAAGCCTTGCTAGAGTTTGTAAGAGGATTAGAGTTCTCCTAGTGCAGAGGTTTGAACCTAGTCGTTTTGAGGTTCTCCTGGCCCATAGCTTACATTTAGGTAAATCCTATTAGGTTGAAAACTAATGATCTAACTTCATCTCGGCAATAGACACATTCTTTCTTAACTTGATGTAGTTAAAGATAAGGTGAGAAATATTAGAGTTAGTCATTAACTTTAAAAAATGTATTTTGTGTAGCAGATCTGAGCACATCTATAGATTTTAAACCCAAAGCTTCAAAGGAGCACTTCCCTTCTACTCTGCATACCAGCAAATCGCTCACCCCAACACACCTCCCATTCTGTTACCAAAGGAAAAAGGCAGGGCCTGATGCTGTATATTAGCTTAGCTCAACCTCCTAGCAGTGCAAATGAAGGGTTAGGAAAGAAGATTTTCTATTTAGACAGAACTGCACTTTGCCCTACTATAACCAATCAAAGACCTTAAAGAAGGTTTGAAAGAGATCCCAGGGCCTCGTTAAAAACAGAACAGAGAGACTTAACTCTCCTGACCCCAAGATCTAGTAGGACAGGCCAATCATAAGCAGTCTTCATTTGAGCTACAAGTGGCCCCTTTCAGGGACTAGAACAACTAAAGATTTTCTGCCCAGACTTCATCCTCCTGAGCCCAAGATCTAGATAGGCCAATCATAAGCCATCTTCATTTGCACTCTGAGCAGCCCCTTTCAGAGACTAGGACAACTGAAGATTTTCTGCCCAGATTTTACCCTCCCAACCCCAAGATCTAGGTCAGAGTATCCTCAAGTCCCACAGAACCTGCTATACAAAGGGAGAAAAACAGAACTGCAGAGATATTACGGAACACCTTCTGCACATCTCTGAATTCTCAGATATAACTCCAAAAGTTAGGAAAAAAATGTATAATTTATCTGATGACCAAAAACCACTGCAGAGGCACAAGAAATATGAGAAGTCAAGAAAATATCTCTCCCCTATGGGAAAAGAATAACTCCTCATCTTCCACAGACCATACAATGGAACTTGTGGAAATGTCAGATTGGACCTGGTGGCTTGCTCTCTCACTTTCTCTCTCTCACACACACACGTTTGCTCTGTCCCTCTCTGGTCCAATATAAATAAATAAAGTTAAATAAAATAATTCTTAAAAAATGAATTTGGGGGGACCAGCAGTTAATGTAATGGCTATGTCGCTGGACTCCCATGTAGTCGACCGCGGTTTGCATCCCAGACCCGGTGTCTTAAAACTCACGCCGGGCACGTGTGCGTGCGTGTCCAAGATCCCGAGGAGAATGGAGGAGAAGGGATTGTGGCGTGGCCATCCCCCCTCGGGGGGGATTTCTCGCTTTCTGTCCCTCTGTCTCTCTCTGTCTGGCGAGCGCATGTTCCCTATAGCAAAAACCTCTCCCCCCAAAAAATAAATAAATAAAAAGAATTTGGAATATTCATAATGACAAAGCTAACAGAGATGCAAAAGAAACAACAAACTACAGAAGATACATGAGAAAAGAGACGAGTTCCAGGAGGTGAGGAAGTTTTTGCATGATATGAAAGAGGAAATACATTCCATAAAAAAGAATCAAATGGAATTGTTAAAGATGAAGGCTGTAATACAAATAAAAACCTCCCTTGAAAATATTAAAAGCAGATTAGATCATGCAGAAAACAGAATCTCAGATGTAGAAGACAGAACCTCTGACCTAGAAAAATTTACCAAAAAGAGAAAATAACCTCCCAAAATGAGAATAATATACGAGAAATACTGGATATTATGAAATGCTCAAACATCCAGATAATTGGTATCCCAGAAAGTGAAGAAACTAATAAGGGCATTGATAATCCATTCCATGAAATCCTGGAAGAAAACCTTCCAAACCTAGAGAGGTATTCAAATATCCAGACCCAAGAATACAAAAGACCCCAAATAGAATCAACCCAAGAAGATCTTCTCCAAGGCACATCATAGCCAGATTGACCAAAACCAAATTATTAAATTTGGCAGGAGAGAAACATCAAGTTACTTTCAAAGGATATCACATCAGGCTAACATCAGACCTCTCATTGAAAACAATACAAGCAAGGAAAGAATGGGAAAATATATCAAAGTGTTAAGTGAAAAATAATTTCAACCAAGAATACTATACCCAGCAAAATTATCTTTCATATGGACAAAAGGGACAAAAACATTCTCAGATAAACAAAACCTGAAAGAATTTACCAACACCAGTCTAGCTCTCCAAGAAATTCTGCAGGGAGTGTTATAACAGAAAAACTAAAATCAGACACACAGAAATAAGAGTATAAAAACAACCAAGAGAATGGCCAACTTAATGATAGGGACAAGTCTGGAAAGATAAATAATAATGTTGAATGTTAACTTCCTGAATTTAAGGGGAAAGATCAGACCACAGTAACACTGCAAATTCTACAGAAAAGAGATTAATTACATGAGACTTAGCTGGTGAAATAGAATTTTATGACTTTTTGACCGAAACATTACTGATTTTCTTCTATGCTTTGTTCTCCAGATTTAAAGATTTTTGTCTTCTCTTGAATTTTTGTTAGGTTCATCTACCTACTGTTTGAACTGAATTCTAACATTTTTCCTGGCTTTAAGTTTTAAGCAAACTTCTCTTAACATTTTTGTCTTTGAGCTCTTAAAACTAAAACTGTTTTTCTTGAAATTAAATTTAATTTGGGACCAGCAGTTAGCATAATGGCTATGTCGCTGGACTCCCACGTAGTTGACCGTGGTTCGAATCCTGGATCTGATGGCTTAAACCCACACCGGGTGCATGTGCATGCGTGTCCAAGATCCCGAGAGGAGAATGGAGGAGAGGGATTGTGGCGTGGCCATTCCCCTGGGGGGTGATTTCTCGCTTTCTGTCTCTCTGTCTCCCTGTCTGTCTGGCGAGCGCATGCGCCCTATGGCAAAAACCTCTACCAAAAAGAAAAAAAAAAAGAAATTAAATTTAACTTTAAGTATTTATTCATTTATTTTAATTTGACCAGAGAGAGACATGCATGGCAGGGAGGTGGGGGAAGAGTGAGAAGGTAAGCCACCAGGTCCAGGATTTGAACCCTGGGAGTGTCCAACACCTTAACCACTAGGCTACATGCTGGTCCCCCAGCTAAGTGCTACTTTAGTATGTTCATTCTACTCATTGCAGTTTATGCCTAGAGTCAGACATGTGTTCACAGGTATGTATAAATCAACTGTACTTGGGACCAGCAGTTAACGTAATGGCTATGTCGCTGGACTCCCACGTAGTGGACAGCGGTTCAAGTCCCGGACCTGGCGGCTTAAACTCACGTGCCCAAGATCCCGAGAGGAGAATGGAGGTGAAGGGATTGTGGCATGGCCATCCCCCGGGAGGGTGATTTCTCGCTTTCTGTCTCTCTGTCTCTCTCTGTCTGGCGAGCGCACCCGCCCTATAGCAAAAACCTCTCAAAAAAAAAAAAAAAAACTGTACTTGCTATTGAAAGTATTTAGATTAAGATTTTTTGTGAATCAATAAAATTGTGGGGGAAAAAAAGCATGGAAAGCAACTGCAAATGTCAGAGACAGAGTGGGAGGATGAGAGGTAGGGAATTAAGTGGGGAAAAAAAAGAAGCAAAATATAAGAAACAAGAAATGGAAAATTATTTGTTGACGTGGAGGAGTCCGACCCAGCGAGGCCCCAGGATCTGTCTGAGCCCCCCAGACCTTTGAGCTCCGCTTCCGGTCAGATCAAAATGCTGGCAAAACCACTGTTGTGCACCCCCTGACCTTGGAACAAAGCTTGGGTCAATTAGCATGTCAGCAAGGCTGCTTGCTATTTGCTCCAGAAAACTGGTAGCCTTGCTGGGAAGCGACCCCCCTCTGACTCCCCAATTTACTACTATAAAAGAATTGCATAGCTCTCTTATACATCCTGAGTATATGATAAAATTTTCCAGGAACTCCCCCGACCGCTCCCCTTTGCTATAATCACCTACTATTACAATGGTCACAGTAGAGGGTGGGCTGAAGTTCTATCTAGGCAGAAATAATCTTGACCTTTGGAAGGCCCTTCAAAATACATTTAAGGTAAACTTAATCCTTTCTTTACTTAAAATAGGATTAGGCCAAAACTGGCCCAGGACACCTCCACCCTCACCAAGCGAAATAGATAAATATTTTAGGACTCCTCAAATCAAGTTTTAGATCCCTATAAAACTATGTAAGTATCATTCTTTATTAAAATCCAGAGGAGGGAACCAGCAGTTAGCGTAATGGCTATGTCACTGGACTCCCACGTAGTCGACCGCGGTTCGCGTCTCGGACCCGGCGGCTTACAACTCACGCCGGGCGCGTGTGCGTGCGTGCCCAAGATCCCGAGAGGAGAATGGAGGAGAAGGGATTGCGGCGTGACCATCCCCCCTGGGGGGTGATTTCTCGCTTTCTGTCTCTATGTCTCTCTCTCTGTCTGTCTGGCGAGCGCACGCGCCCTATAGCGAAAAACCTCTCCAAAAAAAAAAAAAAAAAAATCCAGAGGAACTAATATCTATTCTTGAGATTTTCTTTTCTCAGAGCCATTCCTGGCAATCACAAAATGGCTGCTGCGCTGCATCAGCTGATAATCATCTCTGCTTACCGGAACCGCCTTCCCAAAACTACATTCTATGGAGACCCACCTACAAATGCGGAACTGCACGAGACTCACCCTTGATCCAACCCTGAACTGCAGGAGACCCACCCTTAATCCAACCCTGAATAGAATCTATGTTCCCTATTGTTAAAAACTTTATGAGCTGATAATTGAAACACGTAGCCCCTCCCTTTACTTGCATGTAACACATTTTCAATAAAAAGGCACGATGATTCCTAGCAGTTGTCACTCCTCAGAGAGCAATCTTTGAGGGGTGTCCGGCATAGGACGTGCGTGAAAAGGCATCGAGGCCTGTGTCTTTTGTTTACCTACGCCGCCTCCGTCGAGATAACCCACCCCCGCGGAGGCTGGTCCCCGGCAGATTGGCGCCCAACATGTATGGTAATATCCTTGATTGAGTCAATATACAGTGTATTCTGGATGAAAAATCTCATTTTGTATACTATAATAATGTACAGTGAATGCATGTTAAAAAAAAAGAGAGAGAGAGAGAACAGAGAGGGCTGGCAGGTTGGGCATGGTGGTTAAAGCACTGGACTCCCACATGGCCAACCATGTTCCTCCTGGACTTGGCAGTCTGCTTTCTCACTTTCCCTTTCTCTCTCTCTGGTCAAATTAAAAAATAAATAACATCAAATAAAATTAAGTAAATAATTCTTTAAAAGAGAGAGAACAGAAAACAGAAGTGCAAGAAAGGAGAACAGAAACTGCCAGCTATATTAGTTAAGTAAAATAAACACAGAGCAAGCCCTGAGATTCTAATCTAACTCCAAATGCTAATACAGATAGAACAGACCTACTTTTGAGTTTCATAATAGAACAGACCTACTTTTGAGTTTCGTAAACACGTATTGTGGCAAAATGTGGCATCTGCCTGCAAATTACCTACCACTGCACAGGTCCTGTGATGGCTGCATTCGGCTTACAAACAAAAGAAAATATTAAAAACCTCCACGATTTTCGTCTTTTTTAAAATGTGTATTTCCAAAACATCCACTCCATTTATATGTTAGATGAACATGTTATAAAGCAAAGTCAAAGGAAGTGAGATGCTTGGAAAGGACCAATAGGTTCATCAAGGAACTTTCCTTGAGAACTAACCTACTAAATAGGCCCAAACACTGATTTGTCATTTAAGAAATTATTCTAAGAGGTTATGCTCGTAAGTGTAAAAATACGTAATATCTAGTTTTTATTTATAAAACATTCAAATACATCTTACATATAAAATGTTAATATTCTCATGGAATAAAGTATGTTATTTTAAAAGCTAATTTTATTGTCAAGTAACGATTGAGTAAACATAGTATTAAATATTAGGAAAACGTTGCATGCCAACCAGTTTTCCCAATTCGGAGCATAAATATTACAAAAAAGAGACAGCCGCTACAAATGTGAAAGAGAAACTGCATTTCTCCATTATTTATAGCCAACAAAGGTTTTTTTTTAAAAAAAAAAAAAATAAAAAAGACTGCAGTCGCCAGTGCTTTGTCTTCCCACCCCTGTGCACATGGACTAAAGCTCGGGCCCGCCTGTGTGCTGCATCCGGAAGGCCTCAGCCTGGGGCAGCCGGAGGCCGACCGGGCCCAGAGGAGCGGGTGGGCAGCGCGGGTCCCCCGGGCCGCCTCCCCCGCCCGCAGCTACTCCAGGCACCATCCGGTCGCGCCATCCGGCCGCGTCTCCAAGCGCCCGTACCCGCTACCAGGCTGCCGCCTCCGCCGCCGCACCGAGAAAGGTGGAGTCCCGCCCCTGGAGGTGATTGACGGGCCATCTCCTCCAATGGTTAACGCGCTCAGCCCCAGCGGGCTGGGCAAGGGCCGCGGCTCGCGGAGGAATCTCTCTTGCCCTTTAGTCCCGGGCAAGGTGTTGCGGCCGGCGCCATTTTCTCGAGCCTCCTGTCTCGGGTGCCGCCATGTTGGTGAGGAGAAATCACCGTTACGGCCACTGTCCAAATCCCCGCGTCGCTGCACGCCGCCCGCCCGCTCCCACGCCTCAGCCACCGGCGGCGAATAGAGACTAGAGCGGCAGCGCCGGCAGCGCGGGGCCGTTGCCCAGTGTGTGCAGTTAGAGCCCCATCTCTCTGGCGTGGTTGTTAATAGACTGGAAAGTCTGTGTCTGTGTCGCTCACTAGTAACCGTGAGTTTTTACCACCTCGTCACCTGTCGGCGGCGGCCGGGAGCAGGTGCCCGCAGGCGGCGCAGGGGTCCTCCCCGCGCCCCGCCGCCGCCGGCCTCGCAGACCTGCCCTCCAGCCCCGCCCCGTTCTTGACCAAACATGACAGACTCTGAACATGCAGGGCACGACAGGTCGGGAACCCTTCTTGTCTGTCTTTCTGTCGGATGAGAGGAGGGGTCGGGCGGCGGGAGCGGGCCGGGGCCGGGCGCCTCCTGCATGACTTAGACGTCTCTGTGTGGCTCCATCGGTTCCATGACGCGCACCTTATGTAAACCTCAGGATCGCGGCCGCGGGGGAGGCCGGCCCGGCCGCGCCCGCCGCCCCGAGCCGGGGTCGCCGCTCGCCGCGCCGGCCCCGCCCCCGGCCGGGCACGTGCGAGCCCCCCGCCCCCGGGCCGGCTCGGTCTGCGCCCGGCGGCCCTCGGCGTCCCGGCGCGAGCTGCGGTCCTGCGTCGCCCCGTCCGGGGCCCATAGGACCAGCAAGGATGCTCAGTAACTGCTGTTTGGGTGTCTCCTTTCCGACTACACCGCTAAAAAATAAACACGTGTGGTTTTCAGGAAATTTTTTAAGCAACCCCAAAAGGCCATGTACAGTTCTTGCCCCCATTGGAATTAATGGCAAGTATCAAGTTAAATTTGTTAACACAAGATACTTAGGTTTTGCAAACGTTAGTGTAGCACGATTTCCTCCTGAAGTAAAAACTCCATGGATTACTCAGTCTAGCCTGATTTTCTAAATATTGTGTATCACCTGAACATTTAATTGCTATTCTGATCTTTTTATCTTTTTTTTGCTACGCCTCAAGAGGCACATTCTTCGTTCCATTTAACGGTTTAAGGGCATTTTGCTAAGCATACTTTAGCATACTTAAGTTTGGGTTAAGTTTCATATTTACATTCATATCTGTCTTAATCATGAGAAATGGGGCCTTTCATTCATTAACATTACTGGAACAAAATCCATTGCATCCGATTCTTAAGTAAAATATTCATTCGGAAATCTAGAAACTTAAAATTACTCCTTTGTGAATACAAGTAATCGAAAGTACGCGTAATGTGCTAGTCTAGACTATATACAAATTGCTAAAGTTTTACTTGTGGAGTAATGTGATGTCCTTTTGGTAAAGCTCTCCAAACACTTTTTTGTTGTTGTTTTTAAAACTCAGAAGCAAGAAGTCACAAATGTCGATGAAATTTGAAATACCTAACTATCTGGCAGGTTTGAGAGGAATAAGGGTATTTCAATAACTTCAGTGCTGTTATAATAAAAGTAGGTCCCCAGAAGGCAAGTCAGTCAAACGTGCAGTAGTTTTAGAAAGTAAGATGCATTCTAACAGTGCATAAACTTGCACTTGACACATTTATTCAGTTTATTTTTACTTTAACTTTTTCATTGAAAAAGAAAATTACTTGAATGGATTAATTAATGCTTTGAGAAGTTTCCCACTCTGAATGTCTGTGGACAAATCAATTATACAGTTTTGCCAGTGTAACCTAAAATTTATTCACATGTAGAAGGAGGAAATGTATTCTCATCTGTTAAGGCAGAATAACTTCAACATATAGAATTATGTATTTTACTTAATAAAACCATGTCACCAAATTCAGGTATCAAAATAATTTTGCTAGTAAGAAAATATGATACCAGACTTTAAAAATGATTTGGAATTTTAAAACTGATTTAGAGGTTAAAATTTAAACAATTCTATGTAAGCTGTATTAACTTATAAGTAGTAACTGAAGATTAGTACTGATTTTTAGTCTGTTTTAAATTAGAACTAAGAAAATGTAGCAATTTCTGATACGGAAAAGGTTAGCTCCATTTTAACTTGTCTAATTATTAAGTGGTGGTGTTTTAATGAAACAAAAAGAGGTTTTTTATTTTGACATTTCCTTATCACCCGGCATCAGAAACAAAAACGAAATAAAAATCAAAGTGAACTAGGAGTAAGGAGAAATAGTTTTAGCTTCAGCTTTGCTAACTCTTATCTCTATCTCTTAGTCTGTGAATTTGACTAAGCTTAGAACATTTCTGAGATCAAGTTCTGCAATATCAATGGTTCTCAGCCTTCTCTGGGGAGCTTTTAAAATAGTGTTGATGCCATTTCGACTAATCTGGACCTCAGCCTGGATTTCGAAGAGTTTTAAAAGCTCCCCAAGTAATTCTAATATGTACCAAATTGAGAGCCACTGTACTAGATCAGTGTTTCCCAACCTTGGCTATTTGTTAGAATCACTTAGAGGAATAAAAATTGTTGTCCCATCCAAAGAAATGGAATCAGAATCTCTAGGGGAAGATTGTGGTAATGTGGATTTTTAATAGATCCCTTAAAAAATTTGGAGGAAAATAGACAAACCTGTAGGCTCCTCATTCTGTGCTTCCATATTATAGCTACTTTATACTGTAATAAAAGCATCAGTGAGTTATGTGAAGAAGATTATATGGAATCTGTACTGTAGAGCAGGGCATCATGTCAAAGATGTTCTTTTTCTGATATTTTTGAAAATTGTTGTACATGAAGAAAAGTGGAATCTATAATAGATAGTTACAACTTTCAGTTATACAAATTGAAATACTAATGTAATTTACATGTAGCTGAGATCTAAATGTAAATGAAATTTAAGGAATACATAATTTTTTTCAACTTACAAAAAATTGGTTTTTTTGAGAGTTTTTTTTTTTTTTTTGCTATAGGGTGCGTGTGCTCGCCAGACAGACAGAGAGAGACAGAGAGACAGAAAGCGAGAAATCACCCCCCAGGGGGGATGGCCACGCCACAATCCCTTCTCCTCCATTCTCCTCTTGGGATCTTGGGCACGCATGCACATGTGCCCGGCGTGAGTTTTAAGCCACTGGGTCTGGGACGCGAACCGCGGTCAACTACATGGGAGTCCAGCGACATAGCCATTCCGCTAACTGCTGGTCCCACAAAAATACTGTTTTGAGGCCAGTGCATAGCATGGTGGTTAAGGCAGCTGGATCCTACATGGCTGACTGTATTGTTTGAGTTGTAGACCCACCATCTTGAGAAACATGTCAGAATTCCCAAAGGAGGGGGGGGAGAGAGAAGAGAAGGGATTGCAGTGTGACCATTCTCTATTGGGGGAGATTTCTCACTTTCCCGCTTTCTGTTTCTTTTTCTCTGTCTCCAGTGAGTGCATGCACCCTTTGACAAATTAAAAAAAATATTTTCTTGTACATATCTTTTTTATTTTTGAGAATTATTTATTCAATTTTATTTATTATGATTATTTTTAAAGTTTGCTTTAGGGCATGTGTGCTCACTAGAGAGAAAGAGAGAGAGAGAGAGGAAGCAAGCTGCTTGGTCTGGGAGTTGAACCATGGTTAGCCCTGTGGAAGTCCAGCATCTTTTTTTTTTTTTTTTTTTTTTTTGAGAGGTTTTTTTTTTTTTTTTTTGGAGAGGTTTTTGCTATAGGGCGCGTGCGCTCGCCAGACAGACAGAGAGAGACAGAGAGACAGAAAGCAGGAAATCACCCCCCAGGGGGGATGGCCATGCCGCAATCCCTTCTCCTCCATTCTCCTCTCGGGATCTTGGGCACGCACGCACACGCGCCCGGCGTGAGTTTAAGCCACCGGGTCCGGGACTCGAACCGCGGTCAACTACGTGGGAGTCCAGCGACATAGCCATTACGCTAACTGCTGGTCCCAAGAGAGGTTTTTCACTATAGGGCGCGTGCGCTCGCCAGACAGACAGAGAGAGACATACAGACAGAAAGCGAGAAATCACCCCCCAGGGGGGATGGTCACGCCGCAATCCCTTCTCCTCCATTCTCCTATCGGGATCCTGGGCACGCACGCACACGCGCCCGGCGTGAGTTGTAAGCCACCAGGTCCGAGACGCGAACCGCGGTCGACTACGTGGGAGTCCAGCGACATAGCCATTACGCTAACTGCTGGTTCCCTTTTTTTTTTTTTTTTTTAAGTCCAGCATCTTAACCACCATACCACCTGCTGGCCCTTCTTGTACATATATGGTGAACATTTTTTTGCATAAAATTTGTTTTCCAAAGGAATAACTTTTTAAAAATAACTGTTTGGCATACTTTTTCTTTATATATTTTCATGCCTGAGCAAAAACATTGTATTTTTATAAAGTGTTATTATTTTTTTCTTTTGGAGAGGTTTTTGCTATAGGGCGCGTGCATTCACCAGAAAGACAGAGAGAGAGAGAGAGAGAGATAGAAAGGGAGAAATCACTCCCCGGGGGGGATGGCCACACCGCAGTCTCTTCTCCATTCTCCTCTGGGGATCTTGGGCACACACTCACACATGCCCGGCCTGAGTTTAAGCCACCAGGTCCAGGACTTGAACTGCAGTCGACTACATGGGAGTTCAGCGACACAGTCATTACACTAACTGGTGGTCCCTATAAAGTGTTATCAATGTAAAAATATCTATAAATTAACTTGTTGATATGTAGGATGTTAGAGAGCTTAAGCCTAGAGCTTAGTTTCTAAATGTCTTTAGAAATAAATATTGGGTTGTTGGCAAAGTCATGATGCATTTTTGCATAGAGAAACACAGAAAAATATGGCATGACTTTCCTGACAACCAAATAATAAAGATAGGAAGGAGATGGTAGAAATCAAAGGGAGGTATGATCATTGTCTCTTTTTTATTAAATTCTTTTCATTCAGTTCTCTAATGTACAAGTCCAGTTACTTAGCTTTGTGTTTCAGCTATATGTTGATCCAATTAAAACAATCCACAGGCCAGCCAGGTGCTGTGGTTGTTAAAGGAGCTGGATCCCACATTGCCCACCATGTCATTGAGTCTGGACCTGGAAGCTTGAAAGAAACAGAGTGTATGCATGCATACCCAATATCTTGAGAGGAAAATCGAGTTGAAGGGATTGCTGCATGGTCATCCTCTTCACCCCCTGGCGGTGCTTTCTCACTTCTCTCTGTCACCAGTGACTCAGCAAGTGCACATATAACAAATTTAAAACCAAAAACAATTCACTAACAACTCTTGAAGGCTTATCTATGAATCCCAGTTTTGGATATCTCTATAGTAGCGTAGGAAAAGGATAAATATAACCCACCTATTAGAATTTTCTGAAGTACGCTAATAGTAAAATGTTTTATGGGGCCTGCTCTGGGAAAAAACAATTTTGGGGAGAGGGTTTTTTTTTTTTTTTTTTTTCTTATTGGGCACGTGCGCTCGCCAGAAAGAGAGAGACGGAGAGATAGAAAGCGAGAAACCACCCCCCCCCCCCCCCCCAGAGGGGATGGCCACGCTGCAATCCCTTCTCCTCCATTCTCCTCTCGGGATCTTGGGCAGCACGCACACGCGCCCGGCGTGAGTTTAAGCCACCGGGTCCGGGACTTGAACCGCGGTCGACTACATGGGAGTCCAGCGACATAGCCATTATGCTAATTGCTGGTCCCATGGGAAAAAACAATTTTAACATGAACAGTATGAGATCTTGTGATTATCAGAATCTCTAATTGATAAGAGGTATGGATAGTAATACTTTTTCCTTTGGGAGGAAGTTACTCTTTCCCATTATAACCAACCTCCTCCCATCTTTCCTTCCTTTCCCTACTTATTTTTGTAAAAGAACAACAAAACTCCAACTAGTCAAAGTTGTAGTGGTTTACAACTCCCTATTGCTTCACCATATATTTATCTTGCCAAGAGACTGCATGGGGGTGAGGTTAGGGAAGGAGATTTTACTTTCTATTTGTAACAGGCTTTTATTTGCATCTTTTATTAATCCCACGTGGTAGGTAATCAGAGTAGTAGTATGTGGTTCAGTGATTTGTCTGTGATCCCACAAATACAGCCTAGATAAGAACCCAGTTGTGCAAACTCCTACTTGACAAAATTATTTTCACTCTTCATTAAGTTTGCACAGGGAAGTAATGGAGTAAGTTCTGTCCTTTAATTCTTTAGTAGTTGGGAACTGTAGTATGGCACATTGAGAAGGCCCTCTATTTTGTATAAAACCTGGGTTCTGAGCTTAATCTTTCATTTAACTTGGTTGATACTCTTCTGTCTTTCATGATGATTCTCATTTGTGAGGTACATTAATCGAATTATATTATCTCCAATTTTTCCTTCCCACTTAAAAAAATCAATTTTATTAAAAAAAAATCACAGATGCTGTATCTCAGATCAAAGTACATTTTATGCTCTATTCAATATGTGGTTTGTAAATTAATATATTTAGTTTAGTAAATTCCTTTCTTGACTAGCCATCAATTTATTTTTAATTCCTCAATCCATTAATTTAACTACTGTTCAAATTATTAAATTGAGTTTTTCTTTAGCAACTATAAAAAACTCAAGTTACATTTCAGGTTTTGGTGTGAAGTCGGAAAGCACTTTGACTCTGAGGAAAACATTTTCTTTTCCCAAATTCTCGTAAACAATGATTTTATCATTTTTTTCATTTATCATTTAAAAATTTTATTTAAAAGTGACGAAAATACTTTAAAAGTAAACATTCAGCAAACTTACAGTATTTTCTCTCTGCTAAGTATTGCGTTAAACATTGGTAAAACAAATCTCTATAGTCACGAACTTGCTTTCCAAGATTTTGTAATTTAGAAGCAGACTGGTAAATACATAGTTAAAATACTACAGAGGAGGTATGAACGTAGGATTTCAGGAAGGTATCATAGAGTAGGTAGGTCTGGAAGATAAATAAAAGTTGAGCCAAACAGAGGCAGAGAAAAGTTTAGTATGTGGAGAGTATATGACCATTTGGGAGAATAGTAAATAAATTTGGGGTCAGACCTTGAAGAATGTGGGGATCCTATCAAAGATTTTTTTTTTTTTTTTAGAGGTTTTTGCTCTAGGGTGCATGCACTCACCAGAGAGACAGAGACAGAGAGAAAGCGAGAAATCAACCCCCGGGGGGATGGCCACTTCACAGTCCCTTCTCCTCCATTCTCCTCTTGGGATCTTGGGCACGCATGCACACGTGCCTGGCATGAGTTTAAGCCACCAGGTCTGGGACTCGAACCGCGGTTTACTACATGGGAGTCCAGTGACATAACCATTACGCTAACTGCTGGTCCCAATTTTTTTTTTTTTTAATTGTCAAAGGTTCTTCTGTACTCCAGGAGAGTACAGAAGTATGATCAGAGGCATTTTTTTGGTGTGATAACTGGGGGATAGGAAGAAGTGGTAGACTGTAAGAAGGGGATATCGGTAGGTGAAAACAAGTTAGGCTTTGCAGTCATTTTTGGTAAACATTAAGCAACTAATGTGTATTTTGTAGGCACAGAGATTATAGCAATAAAGATAAAAATCCTTGGTGTAATGGAGCCTACATTTTAGGAGAGAAAAAATAAATACACATGAAAAAGGAATATGTTAGATAGTGATATAGCAGAAGGGAAGATGACGAGTCCTATAGATGGGGTAGCATTTCTATTTTATTTATTTACTTATTTTAAAAGTTGTTATTTATTTCTTCCAGGAGCAAGAGACACAGAAAAAGAGACAGGACCCCAGCAGGGTCTTGATGCCATGATCTACAGCTAGCTTCAGCCACATGCCTTTGTGGGCACATGCTTTGTGTATTCAGGGAGGTCTCTAGATTTAAACTCAGAACCTTTCGATGTGGTTTGGCCTCCTAGACATGATTTACCCTGTGTCACTTTCCATCTCTCTTATTTCTATTTTATTTTTTATTTTTTTAGAGGTTTTTGGTATAGGGCGGCGTGCACTTGCCAGAAAGACAGAGAGAGATGGAGTGATAGAAGGTGAGAAATCACCCCCCGGGGGGATGGCCACACCGCAATCCCTTCTCCTCCATTCTTGGGATCTTGGGCACACACTCACACACGCCTGGCGTGAGTTTAAGCCACCGGGTCCGGGACTTGAACTGTGGTCGACTACATGGGAATTCAATGACATAGGCATTACGCTAACTGCTGGTCCCTGTTATTTCTATTTTAGATAGAGTGGTTTTTTTTGTTTGTTTGTTTGTTTGTTTTGGAGAGGTTTTTCGCTATAGGGCGCGTGCGCTCGCCAGACAGACAGAGAGAGACAT